>OX457028.1:33847113-36719613 GCA_949752745.1 Protula sp. h YS-2021 | reverse complement strand
ACAAATAAGAAACCAGATACTTTTTGACAGGCTATTCCGAAATGGACTACCGATAATTAGAATGTCAAAGAAATCAATAATGCTTCGCTTTTCTTACAACAAAGGGTGAAAATAAGTTGAACAATGTAAATTCTTATCTTTTAGTGAAAGAAAAATAAAAATATTGAAAAAATGAATCTACATTGGCTGTTTATTAAAATATCGGTAGTTCAGTATTGAATAATCTATTGAAATTAAAAAAAAATAAAAATTTATATTTCCATTTTTCATATTTTTTATTAAAAAGGAAGGAAAATAAATTGTTTATATAGTCTGCAACATAAAACGATGAAATAATGAAAAAAAAATCGATTTCTGTGACATTCGAATTCTCGGTAGTCCATTCCGGAACGGCCTACCAGAAAATATCTGGTTTCTTATTTGCTTCAGAATTCTTAAATAATACGGTGTTTAAAGTATAGCCTCTAACAATCATTACAGTTTTGTCCTAACTTACGTTTCAGTACTTAAGAACATTTACAGAGTTTCTTAATTATAAAGCCATAAACAAAACGTCTTTATACATATTATGAGAAGCTTTAAATCTTGAACTATACTTAGGAAACATAACGTTAATGTCGCTGAGGGAACAGTTCGCATTAAAATGTCGAGTGAAAATGTTCATATTTTCTTTAAAAAGCGCGAAGTAGTACTTTATTTTATAACTTCCACTATCAGTGAAAAAAACTGAACTGCAAAAAAAAAAAAAAAAAAAAGATACCGCGGTTTTTCTCTTTCGGTTTTTTAATCGAACCGAACCGAAGAACCGCGGTCGGTTTTCGGTTACGATACGAATCGTAACACCCCTAGTATATACTTTAACTTAATTGTAAGTTCGGTGACGTGAAATAATACGTATATTGATTGCTATCTGAGATATTTATGCTTAAATGTCGTTTGTTTGACTTTCATATATTTTTAGGTATTTTAAACGAGTACAGGTATCGACACGCAAACTACTTCTTGCATATCTACAAACGGTGGGAACATTTTAGCATAGGCACAGCAGCTGTATTTGCCTCCGTGTTTAATATATAGCTTACACAAAATTTTGTACCTCAAGTGTTGACAGACAGACAGACAGACGGAAAAACCCGAATACTTTAGTCGCCGCTTCGTGCTATGCGGCCGATGGTTACCGGTAAATCATTATTAGGTATTTGGGCAGCTCTGTTTTAGCAGCTTCGTCATTGAATAAACATTGAAAGGCTGATGCCTTATCTAAAAAATAGTTTCTAACTAGAGCAGTGTGCATAGCCCACATATTCCCCACAGCCCCCTCCCCCATCAGTTAAACACGGCCATCAAAAGTCAATGAAATTTTCAAAGTCCACTTGGCACATTTTCCTTGGACGAACCTGACCCATTTACAATACCGATCTGTGTTTGTTCCCTTAAAAGCTACACTCAAATTTCATTAAAATCTTTGCAGTTGTTCTTGAGATATATTGTTAACAAACGGATTCCGAGTCAAAGTGCATTTGGCTCTATTTCCTTGGGCCAACCTAACCCATTGACAATACCAATCCTTTTTAGTGCCCACAGAAAATACACACCAATTGAGATATCGTGTTAACAATAGTCAATGAGGAGCTGAAATTTTCTAAGTCCACCTGGTCCACTTTTCTTCGACGAACCTGGCCCATTTACAATACCGATCTGTGTTTGTTCCCATAGAAGCTACACATCAAGTTTCATGAAAATTCTTGCAGCAGTTTTTAAGTTACCGTGTTGACAAGGTCATACAATAGTCAATAAAGAGCTGAAATTTTTTAAGTCCAGCTGGCCCGTTTTCCTTGGACGACGCTGGCCCATTTACAACACTGATCTGTGATTGTTCCCATAGAAGCTATATACCAAGTTTGAAGAAAATCCTTGCAGCAGTTTTTAAGTTACCGTGTTAACAAGGTCACACAATAGTCAATAAAGAGCTGAAATTTTCTCTTGATGACAGACCCACACACCGACCGACCGACAGACAGACACGCGGTCGATCGCATATATTCCCCACAGGTTCTAACTGTGGGGAAGAATTTGAGCAATTTGAGCGTTACAAATGTTTGCAAACCGTAGCTTTGCTTCAAATCATATAGCTAAAAGGCACTAGTGGCTGTTATACGGCAAATGTTTGCAGGAACAACATCATTGTAGTTGAAGATATGTTGAACTAGTTTCCGCCAAACTGGGCTTCCCCCGCCAGCTATATATATATATACAATTTTTTCGAAATATAACGCTCATTATTTTCTACATATGCTGCACTATTTTTTTAGGGCATAGTGTATTTGATAAGATAATTTATCCGTTCGGGCATCACGCAAGATTTAGCCAATGAAAGGCAAAGAAATTAAATATGTGGGGACTACAGATGACCGGCCGAGGTTCTTGCTGCACTTATTTTTACACTTGGGGATTTGCTAAAATACCCTAGTGTTTTGAATTTGTACGCCAACTTTAGCAGCAATCATGGCACATTTTTTTTTCGCTTTTTTTTTTTTTTTTTTTTTTTAGTTTGTCTAGCCGTTAGGGCTAGAAAGATGAAATTAGGATATTATAAACTTCAGTAGGTCTAGTTGATCCTCCTGTTTTTTTTTCTAAATTCGCTTAATTTTTCAATTAACAAGCCATCGTCGAAGGCGCAGACCCCAACCGGGCCCAACAAGTTGCCATTTTGGCAATTTTTTATCTCGCGTGGAAAGCACCCAAGTCTTACATTGCAGTTATCGCACGAGATCACAATTTTTCACAAGTCGCCATTTTGGCAATTTTTGGCCGATTTGAAAAATAAGACGACATTGCACAACTTCATTATATATAAGTTGCGTGAAAACACAACAGCATCCAAAGCAGGACGGACGGACGGACAGACAGGGGGCAATCCTATAGAACCCCCCCCCCCCCCCCCCGGATTTGTGAAAAAGGCGGCAAGAAGCTTAGAGCAGTAGTTTAAACTGGCATGACATCAGCCTCGGTGTATTGATCGCCCAACCCTCAATGAAAGCCATCACAGCATGCTGTGTGCAACTTTAAGTTTGCTGCAGCGTTTGGGTTTTTCCCGATTAAAGAGTGATGAAATTTGGTTCACTGATACAGGGTGATTAGACGCCGTGAAAGCCACATTTTTTAACCACAACCAGAAGTTGTCAAAAACCAGAAGTTGACCATTATCTCCAAACGGTTGCAGATAGAGCGATTTTGAGCTTATTTTCGACTCTTTGGGCCTAAAAGACGATCTGTAAGAGGTACCTCAGTGGCCTTGACCTCCACGGACATGGTCGAAGTCAAAAACCGGAAGTTAACCATTACTGTATAAGTGGAAATTTTCGCGAGGAACTAATTTTCGGTATTTGTTATTTCGTTAAGCAAGGTCAATTCGTGAAAATTAATTCCTCGCAAATTTTTTTTCCAAATAATAAGTTGAAATTGCACAATAATTTCTATATGTACATTTTATTACCTTTCACATCGGAGACCAGTATGGCTCTATGTAGGTGTAGGTGTAGGTGTTACTGGCAAGGGCTTCTTTATAAGCCAATTCTGAATGCTCATTTTGACTTTTTCTTTTATTTTTCTTTTTGTTATTTTACGATCAGTTGTCTCATTAAAGTAGCAAAGAATAAAGGGGCCTTTAATTAGGGCGCATTAAATAGGTGAATAATTATTCCCTTGTCTGCAAGAGCAAACTTAGATAACATGTTCCCTGAAGACACGCGACGGCCACATAGCAAGAAAATAGACCACAAGATAAGACTAAAGCGTGACCATAATACTGAGTAGATGTGTCAGTGAAAGGGGGTGAGCAGCATTGGGCAAGGTGTCTTGTTAACACTTGACAAGCCTTTGGCTTGCAAGGGTTATGTGAATTTGTGCGAGCAAATTCGTCCTTTTTTTTCTTCTTGACAGTTTTTCCGATTTTTTGTGCCTCCTTCTTCTCTGACACTATGGGCCCTACGACCATGAAACTTGGGACTTATGAAGAGCTTGATCTGAACATGTGCATGTCACTTTTTATTTTCGTCTTTGATTTCGTTTTCTTTGTTAAAACGCCATGTGAAAAGAGTGTATTTTTTTTGCAAATAAATGCGTAGCATCTAACGACAGCACAGAATACACATTCACTTAGTGAGCTTTGTGCGAGCTCTCACTGCGAAAATAGATAACAAGGCGTATGCCTGATCAGTCAATAAAACTTTAAGTGAACAACAACCAAAGACTACTCGGCTTATAAGACGTATTCAAGCTGTGTTGTTTGCAATATATTATTCAAGATATAACCCATTGAAGGAAGTATTTTTGCCTTTTAATTTTTGTCAAGTGTTTAACATTTCGCTAGCGGAATGAGCTTCTCGTTTATATTGTGTTAGTACCATAAGAGACGGTCAAATTGATCACCACACCACACATGCAAAGAACTCTCTTTTATTGTAGATTTTTACGTATTAAAATTTTTTTTACTCCTTTATTCAATTCGCGAAAATAAAAACTAGCGAAAATGTCTAAGAGGCCAATTCGCGAAAATTTCGACTCGCGAAAATTTCCACTTACACAGTATCTTGAAAACGGTTAAATATAGAGTGATTTTGAGCTTACTTTCGAACCTTTAGGCCTAAAAGATGATATGTAAGGGGTCTTTGGTGGCCTTAACCTCCTTGGCCATCTTCAAAGTCAAAAAGTCGGAAGTGGGCCATTATCTCGAAAACGGTTAGAGATACAGCAATTCTGAGCTTATTTTCGACCCGTCGTGTCTAAAAACAGGTTTTAAGAGGTACCCTCAGTGACGTTATGTAAGGGGTCAAGAGTTTTGAATCGTATTTTTTGTGACTCCCAAGTGTAATTTTCGCCACTCGGTAGGGAAAACGGTCTAGTTATACCTTTAAGTGTCGTGTGTAAGAGACTCGATCAGTGGCTATGTGGCCGATTGCTTGCTTTGGTGAAATTTTTACCACTGGACCTTGAATTTCCGATTAACACTTGTTATTTAAAAGAAGAATTCTGAAGCAAATAAGAAACCAGAAATTTTTTGTAGGCTATTCCGGAATAGACTACCGATAAATCGAATGTCACGAAAATCGACACTTTTTTTAATTGTTCACCATTTTAGGTTGCAGACTATATGAACAATTTATTTCCTGCCTTAGAAATGAAAAGAAAATGCAAATAAATTTCTGAAAATTCAAAATTTCGATAGGTTATTCGATACTGAACTACCGACATTTTAATTAACAACCAAATATAAATTCAAATTTTTCAATATTTTTATTTTCGTTTCGCCAAAAGATAACAATTTATACCACCGTACTATTTAAAATAAGATGTCAGATGAATCACTTCAATAGCGAACTAGAACTTCATTTCGCTTGCAAAATGTTAAACACTTGACAAAAATTAAAACGCAAAAATACTTCCTTCAATGGGTTATTTCTTGAATAATATATTGCAAACAACATAGCTTCAATACGTCTTATAAGTCGAGTAGTGTTTGGTTTTTGTTGCCTTAAGGTTTTATTGACTGATCAGGCATACGCCTTATAATCTATTTACGGAGTGAGAGCTCGCACAAAGCTCACTGAGCAAATATGTATTCTGTGCTGCCGTTAAATGCTACGCATTTACTTGCCAAAAATACACTCTTTTCACATGGCGTTTTAACAAAGCAAACGAAATCGAAGACGAAAACAAAAAGTGACATGCACATGTTCAGATCAAGCTCTTCATAAGTCCCAAGTTTCATGATCCTAGGGCCCACAGTGTCAGAGAACAAGACACAAAAAATCGGAAAACTGTCAAGAAGAAAAAAAAAGACGAACGGCTGCTCGCACAAATTCACATAACCCTTGAAAGCCAAAGGCTTGTCAGATGTTAAAAAATGCTTCTGCAAACAATGCTTATCGATCCAAAATAGCTCCTATATATATAACACCTTGGCAACCGAATCAAGTATGCTACGAAAAAAAATCAAAAGCTAGACCTGCTTAGACCTATAATACGACAATAGCATTCCATGACCTCGTAGATAACGACTCCATCATGGCCACAACTGACACTGACCCTTGACTGAGTGGCATGTTATGTAACGGCCGTAGATGAGAAACGCACAAAAAGCTCAATTTCAGGCAATAACAAATAGCAATGGACCGACAGTAATGCTGTTACTGTTTTGAAGCATCCTAAAGTATGCAGGAACACCCGAGAATCTTCTAGAAAACTCTGAAATCCCCATCGTAGTTAACAAATAAGCTTAGTTAACAAAGGAACCGACAAAAATGGGTAGGAAGGGGAGGGGGCGGGAGGGTGTTTACGTCATGCACCTTTCTTAATTTTCTGTACGAGTTTGATGTTTAACCAAAAACGTGCGACTTATCCGAGGAAGAACTACACCAAGTTTGAAGTTGGTCCGACGTTTCGCTATTGAGATATTTTGCTTAACAAATGACCAAGTTTTACTTAACTTCACCACAAGCGTCAAAAGTTGAAACAGTCGTGTGACTGAACCAAGGAATACCAATATAAAACTAAGTCAATACGACTTTCCCTTAGCGAGATATTTTGTACACAAGATCTTGTTCACATTATGTACATATTTTACTTGGTGACGTCATAAACCGCACTCGTTCGTTGTACTCGCGACAAAACTTAAAAGAATCTTTCGGACCTAACAAGTAACAATCCCACCACGTCTAAACTTTCTCCGATTCTCAGCGGCTGAGAAATTTTGCACACAAAATTTTTTTCGTAATGACGTCATACGTCTTCACCAGGGCTCGAACTTAACTATTTTTGACTCGGAGCCATCGGGCTCCCGGGTCTGAAAATCTGGGAGCCCGACCGAAAATCTGGGAGCCCGGAGTATACATGTTTGATTAAATAAAAAAAAACAAAAAAGAAAAAAAAATCAGTGCATTCCATTTTTTATTGATGTCACACTTGTCATAACATGAAATCTAAGTTCTGCCTAGCTTCTTTTTCTTCATTTACGTCTTGTTTTTCTTTTTCATTATTTTCCTCTTTTTATCGGGACGCCTTTTTCGAACACCTGAAATGGCCGAAAGATCAATAGCATGGCTAGGGTCAAAGCTAAATATTTCTTCTGATCATCACTTTGGCACTTTTCGTTTTATAGCCCCCCCCCCCCTCCACCCCCAACTGGGGCTTTATGCCTCGGAAGGGGCTTATGGATTGGGCTCTGTCTGTCCGTCCGTCTTTCCATCCGTTACCACTCATTCCTCTTAGATGTGTATGCCATTTTGTCTGGAAGTTTACAGGATTCACCTCCATGGTCGTGGCTTGATGCACGCAAATTTTTTTGGCGGTCCGATAATTTTTTAAAATTTTAGTGATTTCAGTACTGTTTTTAGACTTTGTTTGTGCGATATCTCAAAAATAGCCCATCATCTCTTTACCATACCTTGCAGAAAGAAAGACCACATAGTGCAGATTTACACTGAGGAATTATTTTGATTTTTTTCTCAAAAATTGAATTTTTGACAAATTTTTTAAATTTCCACTTGGTTGTTTTTTAACTGTTTTGGACTTTGTTTACGCGATATCTCTAAAACATTTGATCAGATCTTCATCAAACCATTTGCAAAGAAAGACCATACTGTGACGATCATTTCTAAATGGTTTTTTTTTACTTTTGTCAAAAAATGAATTTTTGACGAACTTTTGGTACTTTCACTTTGGTTTGTTTTTAGCTGTTTTGGACTTTGTTCACGCGATATCTCTAAAACAGTTCATCGGATCTTCAGCAAACCCTGGAATGAGAAACCCAGATAGTGCACATCATCACGAAGGTTGATTCTGATTAAAAATAGTATTTTGAACGATTTTTTAGAATTTCACTTTGGTGTGTTTTTGACTTTTTGACTACGTGTCCACGGTATCTCAGAGACAGCTAATTCGATTTTGATCAAATCTAGCAGGATGAAAAACGCTATAGTGTAGATGGTCACTGAAGTAGAGGGTCTGTGTGATAAATGGGTTAGGTTGGCCCAAGGAAAATGATCGGAATGCACTTTGAAATTTACCAAATCCTGGAAATTATTCAGCATCGAAATGACTTTGTTAACACGATATCTCAAGAACAACTGCAGGGATTTTAGTGAAACTTGGTATGTAGCAACTATGGGAACAAAAACAGATCAGTATTGTAAATGCGCCGGGTTCGTCCAAGGAAAATGCACCAACTGGAAAATTTCAGCTCTTGATTGACTATTGATGGCCGTGTTTAACTGATGGGGAGCCTGTGGGGAATATGTGAGCTATGCACACTGTTCTAGTTCCACAATGTAGTCTTGAAATTTTTTAAAGCTGATTTCGTATCAATTTCATTGTGGAGAAACCTGATGTGCTCCAGTGTGCAGTTTTCAAAGCATGGATTTCTCAAAAAATAAAAATAATTAAGTTCATTGTTAAGTTTCTGACGTCACAATAAATAAAATCCGATTTTAGCATTGTAAAAAAAAAAATACCGGATTTTCCGGGAGCCAGCCGGGCTCCGAGATCCAAAAATCTCGGAGCCCGGCGCGAAATCTGGGAGCCTCGGGCTCCCGGGCTCCCGCTAATTTCGAGCCCTGGTCTTCACTAATAACAGGAATAAACAGATCAAGTTTCAAGTCAATCAAACTTTTCGTTCTCGAGATACCTTGTACAAAACATTTTGTTCACAACAGACTGATACACATACACACACGCGCGCGCCTACACAGTACATCCATCAACAACTGATAGAACCGCCCGACTTCAAAAAAAAATTGAAGTCGATATGACTTTCCGTTATCGAAATATTTTGCACAAAAGATCTTGTTCAAAATATAGCCACATTTTACTCAATGACGTCACACGCCGCACTCGTTCTTTGTGCTCGCGACAAAATTTGACACTCTTCAGACCTATCAAGCAACAATTCCACCAAGTTTGAACTTTCCCCGATGTTCAGCGGCTGAGAAATTTCGCACACAAGATAATGACGCAGTATGCCTTCGTTAATAATGTAACGTGCGTTAAAGTTGACCAAACCGTTGACCTGCCCGAGAAATGAACAGATCAAGTTTGAATTCGATCCCAACTTTTCGTTCTCGAGATATCTTGCACACAACATTTTGTTCGCAACAGACTGATACACACACAGTACACACACACAGAATGTACAAACACTGTATGTCTCCGCTTGGTCGGGGAGACATAAACAGCCAGGTATTAATCGCCGTTACCTTCAACCAAAATTCAAGACACGCAGGCTAAAAGCTTGGAGGAGATACGCTTTTTCAACTTAAAAGGTACATACACTTTCAGGGATCGCTTTAGCTCTTGCTTCTGAAGAAATTGAGGCGAAAAAGCAGTGGTAATAAGAAGAGCCTTCCATCGACACTCGGGTGATGGATGCCCACTTCACCGAGAGCTTGGATGACAGCTTACAAATTGAATTCCATAAATACTATCGCGATAAAAAATCTGATTTTCTTTCACTCTTTTAAGAATCAAGATAATTTTGTTCCTTTTTATTGTGCATGTGAATACAGACCGACAGCCAACCAATTTTTCATTTTTTTCTAAATAGTTAATTTGATAACATATGCCAATGCTCATTGAAGGCGCGGTTGTCTGTCGAAAAAAAAAAACAAAAAAAAAACGTCATAGCTTTATCAGTAACACGTTAAGGACAAAGGTTCAACATGCAGGTTAAATTAATGCAATCCTTTCACGCGATCACAAACGCTGTCAAATTATTTAGTAGACTGCGGCCGACACGCAATCATGCAAAATCGCGGTTCATTCCAACTGAAATAAAAAGGATTGGATTAGATTGCATAAAGAACACTCTAACATAAAGAAAACAGTTTTTAAGCAGCGTTTTAGGTTTGCCAATCTGTTGTAAGAGAGACGCAAGGCCATCGATCATTAATACCATTTGTCTGTAACACGCAAAACATAATATGAAACGACGCCACAGCTCACTTGAGTGGTGTTAACTCTTCACAATAATCTATTCACGTCGTAATTGATAGTCAGGAGTTAAACTGTAGTTTTTTCGTATCCACATAAACAATATATAATCATGAGAAACTAGTGATCATACATAAAAACAATTTCTATGTCCATGCGGGCTCACGGTGGACGTTCTGGACATACCCCTGGGCGTCTTTTTCAAGACACAACTTTGAACACAACTCTTATCTAGACCCTGTCAACTATAAAAAAAAACAATGCCATTCTCTATCAACTGCATTTCGCGATTGTCAACATGTACAATGTAGCGACTGTTTATCAACGAGGAGAGACAAGAAACACGTCTGCTATAAAACAAACTTGGCACCTTGCAAAACGGCTCTCGGGGGTAAACACCGTCTGCTTGCGTTGGTTTTATCTTTTACTGAAAGTCACTTTTGCGTAAAAGTTGGCCACCGCGCTGTGGCCTGAAGTGGGTATTGAAGAACATGTATTACATGTGTACCAGCTACACTTGGGCGTACTCCGGTGACCTTAAACACTTGTAAACACGGTGTCATTAAAGAATCATGTGCCATTCAAAAGATATTTAATAAGCTTCAAGGGCAGAGAGACTAAAGTTCTACTTTAATTTAAAATGCGTGACCAAAAAAATAATTAGATAATAATGAAATAATGGAAAATAATTTATTGGAAAATGACCTTCTTTGTTGTTTGTGAATGCTCGTGAATTTGTTCGACCAATGAAATAGCCGGACTTTCAGATGTAAGCAACGAAATTTAACACTCGCATACAAATAAGAGATCAGCTATTTTCAGTGTGTTAGTTTAGGCAAATCGTCCCACTAAGCATTACTAAAGAAGTGTTTCACAATTTTTTTATCATTTATTTCTTTTTCTATATCAAAAACCTTTTTTTAGCCGTGCCGGATTGGTCGGTGGGCTGTTCCCTTCACTTTTTGTGCCATTCGTCGACTGTTATGCTTGTGCGTGCTGCTCCTCCTATATTTCTGTTACTCCTCCACCATTTTTATTTGTGTTTCAGAGATTTGACAAAAATTGGCCAAAATGTTGATAAAAAAATGCTACTTGCTACAAGTCCGGTTCCATCGCTTTGAAATCTGACACGAATGTTTCCAACAAGTTCCTCCACAAGGTTTGTATTCTGATTGGCGGTTTGACCAAAAATTAACCAAAACGCCCAAATTTCAGAAAAAAAAATTGAAATAAAAATGCAGCTATTTAAACCCCCTTCACCAAGTGTATATATCGCACACTTTCAACTGAGACCTATTTAATTCCATGTTTTTGAAAACAAAAACAGCTGTCTCTCCGACCAAAACCATGGTTCTGCAATACCTTTTCCTATTTTTTCCTTTACAGAAAAAAAGAATAATTCCCATTTTCTCAAAATATAATCATAATTCATAACGAGAAATTCAAAGAAAACACAAAATTATTCACAGAAATGGCCGTCAAAATATTCCAGAAACTTGTAATGTGATTATATGTAGCATTTTTTTTAACCATGGAATACAACCCAAAGAAAAAAACTTGACCCTCAAAATGGGACAGGACCCTCATTTGACCTAGCCCACTTTACAAGCCCTGGACAACTCCTATTCAACATTATTTTATTACGTGTCCCCACAAAAGGTCGACCGTCTAAAGGTCCGCGACAAAAGGTCGAGCGTCACAAGGTCGAGCGACGAAAAACAGTTGAGACACAAGTCTAAAAGATTTATTATCACAAAATACACTAAATGCACTAAAGTCTATACAATTTATTATCACAAGATACACTTAATTCCAAAGCAGGCAAAAATAACAAACTACTCTACTTCTCTAGTGATGTCCTTTTGATTTGAAGAGTTTTTCTTGACTCGTCGGCTTCCTGGTTTTCGCGGTTGACAGGCTTCCACCGAAAGGCCCACCCCACGCACAAGCTCTAGCACTATCTTCTTTCCTTCCGCACGGTCCCTGCATAGTGTGGCGAGGCGTTCATGGAGCTCTTGGTACTGACGTCGGACTCTTTTTCTTCGGGCGTTCGGCAGTATCGTCTTGGGTGATTGCAGCACGGGTGGCACAATCTTCCTGCTTCATGGCGCGAACGACCACCCAAATGCTATTGTGATTAAAGCCTAAGAGGTGTAAGAATTGCTTGGATTTATGTATCCCTCTGCACATAAGAAAACCCATTGAAATGAGTTTTGGCTTTCCTTTCTTTGATGATATTCCATTGCTTCTTGAAAAGTTTATAATTTCACCAAAATTTTCGCCCATTTTATAGTAATTTTCCAGACCGACTCCGGTGTGTGATGGATTATCTGCTTAAATTTCGACATAATATAATTACAAATGAAATCATACTCCGGTGTGTAATGGATAACACCTGGATGAATTCAAAGCTTACTCAGGTGTATGATTTAAACACCTGTATTTCCATATATTGCAATTTCTAATTGCCCTTGCTCAAAATGCAATCCATTCCCGCGTTTTGGCAATACCTTTATAATTACCGAACCGCATGCAACCAAACAATTACCCTTCATCATGTCTTTGATGGTTTTGGCCCTAAGTTAAAGTACAATTAAACAACTGCCTGAATCGATTATTAGTGAATTGGGATGAAGAAATTAATTGCAGTTGGCCTAGTCTGGACTAACCTTTCTCACAGCATAGCAATCTCCGGTCATTGATAAGACAATAGAACAAAGAACGTTTGATGCGTTTTATCAAAATTTCTAATGTTGAAAATAAAATTAACGCTTATTAATCAATTGAAGAAAATCTCGACTTTTTATCGCGTTTTCAACTTTCGACATTTCGTTGATCGACTTTTTGACGCCCGACCTTCTGTCGCCGACCTTTTGACGCTCGACCTTTTGTCATAGATCCTTCTATTCATCCCATAACCTGCTTGGTAAAGAAATGTGTAAAACCGTTCGACCAATTCACAGAATAACTACACCAAGTTTCAAGTCGAACCCACTTTTCCTTATGGAGATATTTTACGCTTGAAATTTTATTAGGAGCAGACTACTTAACGTAATGACGTCATAAGCGGTCTTCGCTTGCGCAGCCTGCAACAAAATTCAACAGAATCTTTCGAACCTTCCTAACAACAACCTCAACAAGTCTGAAGTATCAACGCCGTTCAGCGGCCGAACAACTCTCCAAATAATAACACTTTTACGTATCGAGATATATAGCATACAAGACTTTGTTAAAAAAATATACTTATATTTTACGCAATGACGTCATATGCCGTACTGGTTCGTTCTGTTCACGACAAAATTGAACATAATCTTTCGGACGTACAAGCAACAATCCCATCAACTTTCTGTAATGTGCTACTGATGAGAAATCTTGCCCACAAGATTTTTACGTAACGACGTCATACGCCTTAATAACGTGACGCACATCAAAGGTTGTTACAACAGTCCGACCCAGCCAAGGAATAAACATGTCAAGCTTGAAGTCTATCCGACTCCGTTCTTGAGGTTTTATCACAACAAAACCAATAAGACGAGAGGGGAAACAAATGTCGAATGCGGTTTTTCTTCATCTTTTGTGACATGTCACAAGTGTAATAGTATACGTTGTTCACAGCTACCGCCAACAGGCTGCGCGAAACACTGGTGGGAGGGGTAGGGGGAGGTGATTAGGGAGGAGGTCGTGGGCTTGGGTCGGGGGAAGTAGACAGGAGGGGGAGGGACACAGGCATAAGAGAGTGGTTGTTGTGGAACAGTGCTCTCAAACTCCCGCGCATGCGAGCCTTGAACAAGATACACAACGCACACACTGATAGCAATTAACACAAACGTTTTCTGCTTCTTAAATTACACGATCTAATTATATGCACTTGCCAATATCCATCCGAAACAAACTGATTTCAATTCAAAGGATAGCAACGCGACGTATTTGTTTAGTTGTTTACTTTGGTGGTATACGTAAAATGTAATATGCCATTTTATATCTTACAAATATGAAATGAATATAATCACGATAAGATCAGGATTATTTTGCGATTGTAATAAAAAGCCTCATTCACCAAATTTCTTTGTTTCCTGTCACCCCAACCGAATGACTTGCGAGAACCATAAATTTCCATGCAACACATTCTGCTAATCCGCAGTTAATCAATCAGTTCATTAACGGCAAAAATACTTAAATAAAAAATATAAAAAAAAAAATAAAACAAAACAAAACCACATAAACTCTCCCGTTTGGAATGAATTATTGTTATAATGGCATTTTTTGTAATGAGACTGCAGAGAAAAAGGTTACGTGTTGGCTGACCTAAAAGGCGAATGCCAACATCATTTACCACAAAACTAAGCGTTATAATTAGATTTCATTTTACTTTAACACTACGCTACCAGACAACCAAACAAAGCCGGAGATATATATTTCAATTTCACTTTATTTTTTTCCCGTCAAGTGAAACGCTTTCTTGCCAAGACACTTCAGAAGTTTCAGTTTCATAGTAAATCTCTATCGGCGTCAAGTCGACAATCGATCATGCCGCCAGAGACACGAGGGGTTTGGTGGGGTAGGGAGGGGGCGAGGTTACGCAGATCTGCTTATTGTATGTGTTCGAGAACTCAAAATCGAAAATTCCACAAATCGAATTTTGATGTATCATATAAGAAAACGCTCACATTAAAAAATCTGTTTCTGCAGCCACATATACGCCTCCCCCCCCCCCCCCCCATCCTCATCACCCCCATCGGCCAAGTTCAAAATCTTAAACGTACAACTTAGCAGTAGAGTTAGCGGATAAGACACTCTCGCCAGGTCTCGTTTCTTCGTGAAGATAAAATACAGCCCTGGAAGTCGCTTTTACCCCTGCACTGAATGCTAATTTTGCCATGTCATGAAAGTTCATACATTTAATCTTATCTTCAAATGTCTGCTTCTTAAAACACTATAAATCATGCGCAAAAATCAATACCTCTCAGAAACGATTCAACTTTCAAGTATTACAAATGAGCAAAACGAGGATGCTGCACTTTCTTGAAGTATTAATGTAAGCAACACATGTTCTGAACAAAAATGTCATCAACATCTAAGATGTCATCTTTTCACACCGCAGTTCAAAAGCGTGGGCCTGTGGATGTGACTCGACGGTCAAGACGATAGACGGGATTTTAATACACTTACATGGGAACAGCTGCAACGTCAAGCAGCGTCACGTGCGTTGTCACGGAAATGTTGAACTAGAGCGACCAATGCACAAAACATCAGAGTACAGGCTTTTATTATACACTTTCCTTTTTTCCAGTATTTTTATCCGGGTCCTGAAGTTGGTCGTTGCAAATAGGTTTTACCACAGTCTTTTTTATCAGGGTCTAGAAGTTGCTCGTTACATCACCAATTCCCTACTTCACTGGTGATTTTTTCTTTTCAGGTGGAGGATGGGGGTCAACACCCCCACCGCCTAATACAGGCACAACTCTAAACGCAACTTTAACCCTTTTACCAACGGTACCCTAAGCGTAGTTACAGCCATGGCATATTACAATTAATGCTTAACAAAAACCGTACGACTTGCCCAAACAATAACTACACCAAGTTTGAAGTCGATCCGACTTCGCGCTATCGAGATATTTTGCTTAACAGCAGATAAATTTTCACGCAATGACGCATTTCTTAATTTCACTACACGCGTCAAAGTTGATAAGCCGTCCGACTGACCCAAAGAAACATATATAAATTTTAAGTCGATAACACTTTCCATCAGCGAGATATTTTGCACACAAGATCTGCTCAAATTATATTGCATATTTTACGTGATGACGACCTGTGCCATTTTCGCTCTGCTCGCGACAAAATTTGACAGAATCTTTCGGACCTACCAAACAACAAACCAACTAAGTTTGAACTTCCTCACACACCTTCAGCTGCCGAGAAATCTTACATTCAAGATTTTAACGTAATGACGTCATATGCCTTTCTTAATTTTGCAACATCAACACCCCCCCCCCCCCAGAAAGGTGACAGTCTTACGTAACAAGTAACTGAGTCAGAGGTCAGTGTCGGTTGTGGTGCATTACGAAGTCGTTATTCCCCCCATCTCCCACCGAGATGAGTCATGTGCTGCGCAATTATAAACCAGAGCAGTGTGCATAGCCCACATATTCCCCACAGGCCCCCCATCAGTTAAACACGGCCATCAATAGTCAAGGGCTGAAATTTTCTAAGTCCAGCTGGTCCATTTTCCTTGGACGAACCTGGCCCATTTACAATACCGATCTGTGTTTGCTCCCACAGAAGCCACATACCAAGTTTCATAAAAATCCTTGCAGCAGTTTTTAAGTTATCGTGTTAACAAGCTCTTGTTGACAGACCGACAGACCGGCCGACAGACCGACACGCGGTCGATCGCATATATTCCCCCTGTGGGGAATAAAGAATGTCTTTCCAGTGCCTTGTCGGGGATGGGAATGTACGAAGACAAGGTAATATATCATGGCAATAACTATACTTAGGGTACACACCGTTAACTCAAACTTAGGTAACAAGGGTTAGTGTTGCGTAAAGAGTCGTACCTACAATAGATGACCGAAGTGGGGGGGGGGGGAGAAGGGGTGACGGTTAGCCAAAAAAAAATCACCTACGCAGTAGGTAAGCGGTGATGTAGCGAGCAGCTCACAGACCCGGATAAAGACTGCGGTAAAACCTATTTGTAACGACCACCTTCAAGACCCGGATAAAAAGATGGAAATAAAAATCTATTTGTCGTGACCCCTTCAAGATTCGGGTAAAAAGGCGTACGGTAAAACCTGCCTTTCTTGATCAACTTCCAGATCAGAATAAAAATGTAACGTACAGCAAAACTGCTGCAATGATAAACTTCAGATATGGATACAAAGGACGTACAGTAAACCCGTACGATAAAACCTGCCTGTCTTGGCCAACTTCCAGATGCGGATAAAAATGTAACGTATAGTTAAACTGCTGTGGTGACCACCTTCCAGACTAGGATACAAAGAACGTACAGTAAAATCAGTTGTTTTTTTTTCACAACCATCTAGTTTTGTTTATTTTCGGAATTTTGACAATGAATTTTGATTATGTTTGCAGAAATAAATTCTTTGTTTCAGTAACAAACAAACAAAAAAAAAAAAAACACGTCATCAGTGAAACTGATTAATGTTCCCCGCCACAAAAACGCTCGATGGACAGGAAATTTTAGAATGACTAAGTCCCCTGCAGGCGTGCAATTCAACGATTTTACAAGTTTAAAGGAACAAAAAAATCTCTCCATAAAACATTCTAAGAAATGTTTGATCTGTTTAACTAAATTCATGTAGGCTTGAGTGTGTAACAAACTCATTCATAAGGGTATGTAAGGGTTGTGAAAATTTCTGAAGTTCAGCTGGGCCAATGTCCTTTGGCCGATAGGGCTTATCTACAATACCGACCTTTGTTGGTTCCAATACTTCCTATATGTAAAAGACTTCAACAATCGATCCAGAAATGTAGGCTTGAGTGTGTTAACAAACTCATTCAAATGAGTGAGGATTGGGAAAATTTGTGAAGTTTAGCTGGGCAAATGTCCTTGGGCCGACATGGCTCATTTACAATACCGATCCTTGTTCGTTCCAGTACTACCCACATATAAAATGTCTTAACAATCGGTCGAAAAATGTAGGCGTTCGTTCCAGTACTACCCATATATAAAAAGTCTTAACAATCGGTCGAAAAATCTAGGCTTGAGTGTGTTAACAAACTCATTCCAATGAGTAGCGATTGGGAAAATTTGTGAACTTCAGCTGGGCCAATGTCCTTGGGCCGACATGGCTCATTTACAATACCAGCCCTTGTTGGTTCGCATACTACTAATAGTTAAGATACCTTATCAATCGATGCAGAAATGTAGGCTTGAGTGTGTTAACAAACTCATTCCAGTATCTAAGGGTTGTGAAAATTTCTGAAGTTCAGTTTGGCCAATGTCCTTGGGCCGAAGGGCTCATTTACAATACCGACCTTTGTTGGTTCCAATACTTCCTATATGTAAAATATTTCAACAATCGATCCAGAAATGTAGGCTTGCGTGTGTTAACAAACTCATTCAAATGAGTAAGGATTGGGAAAATTTGTGAAAAGTTCAGTTGGGCCAATGAAGTTGGGCCGACATGGCTCATTTACAATACCGATCCTTGTTCGTTCCAGTACTACCCACATATAGAATATCTTCACAATCGGTCGAAAAATGTAGGCTTGAGTGTGTTAACAAAAAAGGTGTCGACAGACGGACGGACAGACAGACCCGAAAACCCGTCATTGAGGATTTACGGGTTTAGTCGGGGAGACATTTGTTTTTATCTACAAAACAAGAAAGTAAATAGGTGTCGATTGACAGTGTGAAATATAAGTCTGTACTCTAAGTGTTGTTTGCTCTAGCCGCTCTAGTTGGCTTTCGTCTTAGCCTTGTCTGTACTTACGAACTCCGCCAGAAAATACTATGTTGTTCAAATGTTGTAAATAACGATTACAATGTTCGCAAGCATACTAAAGACGTGGTATATTTAACGAAACTACATATTTTTCAGGAAAATGAATTTTAAGGGTATATTTAGAAGATGTAGGCTTATTTCATTCAAGTCAACATGAAGTATTTTTGACCAGTAAGAAAAATCTGACCTTTAGGTCAACATTTTCGTATCTGGTCAATAATACCTTTATTGTAAATATCATTGCAAGATTGTATATATCAAGCAAAGTCTTGTCTAGAGTAGCACACCCTAATGCGCCTTTATTTTTGATACCAATGCAAGTAATGCATCACAAAAAAAACTCTTCAATGTTTAATCCTACGCCGACGCAAGTATTCATGGGTCTGCATTGAAATGTCGCCGCCGTGTCAAAAGGTGACACGCACATATACTCTCTCTCTCCCTCACTCTTTTACACCGCCCGATCCATCTACATAACTCAACTTTCTTTCTATAAAGCATTAAGGAGTAGCTATTCGGTCTATAATGAGGAACAACACGCGCCAGTGATCGCCTGATTGAACACATATAGAATACATTACCCTAAACTATGATGAAAAGGGGGAAAAAACATTTCGCTTCCCAACTTCTAGAAACTGATACCGTTTAGAGAGTTTAGCGTCTATAGAGTTCAGCATCTAGAAAGTTTTGTTTCGCAAATGATTTCGCCAACAACTGGTATTAGAATCACCCGTGCAAGGAACTTCCATTTTTTTCTCATCTCTTGCTGCAGACAACTGTTCAAACACCTCAAGGTGCAGTTCACGAAGTTCCACTAAACGCACAGTACCAACAATGGCCCAGAGTCTAATCCGTTATTTGGCATGGGGCATTATGTAAGTAACACATTCTTTCCAATCAACGAACGTAAACCTGGGAAATTTTCGCCATTTTCATTAAATTTATATTTTAATAAAGCCCTTTTCCTTATTCTTATTTTTACACTTAGCTTTTTCAACTGTTGTAAAACCTAAACTTCACCCCTCTATTGTTGTTTATGTTCTAGAATAAAGGGACAGATCACGGGGCTGGGTGCTTCCTATTCGATTAGGACACGCGCGGAAGGCCTGCAAATGAACTGCAAATGAGCTCAGAATGGGACAGCATAGACCGGGGATGGGCCTCGGGAATGTGGCAGCCTAGACCGACGATGGGGCAGCAGTCTGGGGAATGGTGCAGCAGTCTGGGGAATGGGGCAGCAGTCTGGGGAATGGGGCAGCACAGCATGTTGATTGGGACAGCATTCTTCTCACTTACCAAGAATGTTCTCATGCCTCAACAGTACAGTTTGATAGAGTTCAGTCTCGCGGAACCAGCTGGCTTCCTCCGTCGTAAAAAATATCTTGACAGCCACGTTTTCGCCTCGCCATTTCCCCTTCCACACCTCCCCGTACCGCCCTTTGCCTATGCTCTTAATTAGCGTGATCTGCTTGGCTATTGTGCGTTGAACCTGAATAAATAGACAACACCAAGATAATCTAGTCATTATTTGCCTCTTGTTTTTTGTTCAACTTCGCTCATACAAAGTACACAAATCCAGCACCTCGTTTTCAAACTGTCTGGAATCAAAAATATCCCAGGCTTCTGGTGTTTGGAAAATACATAAATAGAAGATTAAAAATCCAACGAACTTAGCACAATTAATAACCGAATTACAACTCACAGTCGTGGGATTGATATAATGGAACTACTTTGCATCCAAGGACGCGGTCTGTGTGCACAGTTCTCTAATTTTTTTCGCCAAATTCATTATTTTGTATAAAATACCGCATTAACTCCAATGATATTATTTGATCTTATGCAGTGTTAAAATACACAGACAATGTTATATTCACATAAAATCGGCTTGATACAAAATGCACGGCCAGCTCAAGAATAAAATCAACACTATGAATCGGAATTCTCAATTCAGTCCCCAGCAATATCACAGAACTATTTATGAACAAGAAATCCATGACATTTTGTCCTGCGACATTTGGAACACTTCAAATAAATTGTTTAAAGTTTTGATAACTATTTTTTTAATTATTTGCGGCCTTACTTACTTTGTGCTTTATATTTGGCTTTAGATTTAATGGATTTACTTGATCCTTTTATGCATTTCCCAAAAACCGAGCACGACATGCTGGGCACTGTATGAAAAAACGACATGTATGCTCCTCACTTGAGTGCAAATACCCTACAGTAACAGTTGATTTGAAGAAAACTACCCAAACAAACAGCTTACTCACTGAAACCACACAGTACAACAAGCTGACTTACTGAAAAACAGTTAGCACAAGCAGCAGACTTGGAGAACTAGAGCATCACAGAAACACGATTCCCCCCCCCCCCCTCGTAGCGAACTAAGAAATCCGTGCTAAGTTCAGTTTGCAAAGTGTCATACTACTGTCACTTTCATCACGTTTTTTAGAATTCTGACAGTTTTGCATTGTTAGATTTCAAGAAAAGCTAGGTTTCATATTTAACAAGACGCCACATGACGGTGCCCGGGTGGGATCAGAGTAACAAAACATGAACTGGCACTGCGATTCTCTTAAAATACGGCGGACAGCTGGTGAACATTTTAGGTTATTATTGAATATTTTATATATTCTCAACAAAAATTTCGTTCTGGCCTGCTAATTCTTGCTTGTGTTCATTCCGACATTATAGTTGAATAAGATACAAAGGTGACTAAGCCACTTTCATTCCGCACTTTTCATCGAAGCAATGAAAGCAAGTTGATTAAAATAATTGCAGAAGAACTATTTTGAAAAACTTTATCCCCAAAACATTAAAAAGGCGGCATAAGTCAATTTTTGGAGTTCGAAGAAAAAAAATTTTTTTTAAAAGAAAAGATCACATAAAGATTCATATTCTTAAAGTTCGAATAAATCTAATCAAACTACAGCAGGCAACGCATTTTGCAAAACAAAAAGATCTAAAATGCCGCCAACTGGACAACTGTTGATGACCCCCCCCCCCAAAAAAAAAAAAAATTCTTGAAAGAAAAACATCTAGGGAACAATCGTAAAAATGTCCCACATTTAGCCAATTTTTGGCGGATGGTCAAAAAAGTAACTTTTCAAGAGGTGACCACCTAGTGAACATTTGTGCAAAATTTGAAGGCAATTCGATCAAAATTGTGGAAGAAAAAACGTTGGCTATAAGAAAAAATTAAAAAATGCCCCACATTTGTCTCATTTTTTTATGCATCGCCAAAATATTTCAAGAGAGGCCAATTAGTAAACATTCTTCTGAAATTTAAAAGTAATCTTTTCCAAATCGTGGGAGTACAAGCATTTTGAAAATTGCTCACCAAAACATTATAACTGCCTTCCATTAGGCCAATATTTTCAACAGAGAACCATCTAGAGAACAACAAATCAAAATTGGAAATAATATCTGATCAAAATTGTTGGAGGAGAAGCATTTCGAAAACTGGCAAACTGAAAAATTTTAAATGCCCCCATTTAGCCAATTTTTGGCGGATCGCCATAAAAAAAATAAAGAGAACATTCGTACAGAACTGGAAAGGAATCCGATCAAAACTGAAGGGGAAGAAGCATTTTACGTAAAAGTTTACACACGTACATACGTTCATACACCTCGCGCTGGGGCTATACGGCATTGAGGCGCGTCCTCCGGGTGGCAGTGATGGAGGAAGCCCTCCTTTTGGGAGGGTTGCACCGAATAATACGGAACAAGGTGCCGTGGACCAACATAGCCTAGGAGAAGGAAACTCCGATTTTAAATCCGGGCAGATGGAGCCCGCTTAGCCTTGGCAGGCAGTTCATCTAGGAGAAAGAAAACTCTGACTTCAAACCGGGGGAGATGGAGCTCGCTTAGCCTTGGCAGGCAGTGCATCTAGGAGAAGGAAAACTCTGATTTAACCCAGGTAGATGGAACTTGTGATCCTTGGTTGGCAATCCCTCTAGGAAAAGGATAACTCCGAAATTAAATTATCACCTCTCCCCGAGGCTCAAGGGTTTGCGCTGGGCTAACACCCCTGCCTGTAAAAAAGTCATTGTTACAGAAGCATCGACGATAACAACCCAAGACATTCACCTGGGAAATGAAGGGACTCCATATCGGAGATTCATGACGCTGTGCAGTGAAAGCCGTAAGGAAGCTGCAGGGCCGTTCTCCCTTCTGACAACCAGGTCAACAACAAGAGTAGCAACATGGAACATGAGGACAATGTACGAGACGGGGAGAACCATCCAGGTAGCAAGAGAGATGACAAACTACAAGATAGGAGTGCTGGGACTGAGTGAGACAAGATGGCTACAGACAGAACAGCTGAGACTATCATCAGGCGAGCAGCTGCTGTACTCAGGACACATAGAGGACGGAGCTCACCACACTGAGGGAGTGGCCCTGATGCTGGCACCGGAAGCACAGCTAACACTCATTGGCTGGGAACCAGTTAAATCCCGCATCATCACAGCCAAGTTCACCACCAAAATATGGACATCACGCTGAACATCATCCAGTGCTACGCTCCCACCAATGATGCGGAAGAGTAGAAGAAGGATGATTTCTACCAGCAACTCCAGGCAGTGATAGACAGGAGAGGCGCCAAGGACGTTACCATACTGATGGGCGACTTCAACGCCAAGATAGGAACAGACAACACAGGCTATGAGGACATCATGGGGACACACGGACTAGGGCATATGAACGGGAACGGAGAGCGCGTCGCAGACCTGTGCGCCCTGAACCGGGGAGATGTGCGAGTGAGAAGAGGTGCTGACGTCTCTTCAGACCACCACCTTCTGATTACAGCAGTGAGACTTCGGCTCAAGAGGTATAACAGTGCCAGTAACAACGCACGGACAAAGTTTAACGTCGGTCTGCTCAGGAGCAAGGAGACATGGTTTATCACAATTGATGGTTAGCTCTGTCTCTGCTGGTGGTATGTCCGCTTTGCTTCAGGGGCAGGGCGATCTAACAGCTCCCTGAAGTGTCCGTGGGTTGCCATTCTTGTCTTTAACTGGCTTGTCGGTCTGCTGGAACTTGCCCGCCAGTTTCTTGGTTGTTAGACACAAGAAGCCTTCAAGATCAGCCTCTCCAACCGGTTCCAACTATTACAAGAGCTGATAGAAGACAGTAAGACAGACATCGAAACACAGTGGAAACATAGCAGGAAATTCTGGCTTGATACATGTGAAGAGGTTCTGGGGAAGAAGAAAACCCAACACAAGGAGTGGATCTCTACCGATACCATCAAGAGAATAGAGGACAGGAGAGAGAAGAAAACTATACTAAACACGAGCCGAAAAAGAGCAGCTAAAGTAAAAGCACAAGAAGAGTATACAGCAGCTGAGAGGATAGTAAAGAAGAGCATCAAGAAGGATAAGAAAGACTATATTGAGCAGCTGGCCAGTCAAGCCGAAGATGCAGCAGGACAAGGGAATCTGAAAGACCTGTACCTAACAACCAAGAAACTGGCGGGCAAGTTCCAGCAGACCGACAAGCTAGTTAAAGACAAGAATGGCAACCCACCGACACTTCAGGGAGCTGTTAGATCGCCCTGCCCCTGAAGCAAAGCGGACATACCACCAGCAGAGACAGAGCTAACCATCAATTGTGATAAACCATCTAAATCAGAGATCAGAAAGGCCATCGCGACACTTAAAAATGGGGAAGCTGCAGGGCCGGACGACCTACCAGCAGAAGCCATCAAAGCAGACACAGAGACCGCTGTCACCATCCTAAATAGCCTCTTCAGCAATATCTGGGAAAAGGAAGAGGTACCAGCTCAGTGGAAGGAGGCAGTCGATCCCAAGCTCCGAGACCAGCAGGCGGGCAAGAACAGATTGCCGATCAGACCGCCAGCCTGCGCATCATCGTGGAACAGTCGCTAGACTCCCCCTCTACGTCAACGTCATAGACTATGAGAAGGCGTTCGACAGTGTAAACAGAGAGACGCTGTGGAAGCTGCTGAGACACTACGGAGTTCTCCCTCATCCGCTGCACCTACCAGGGAATGAGCTGCAGGATCGCCCACGCCGGCCAGATGTCAGACAGCTTCGAGGTAGAGACTGGAGTGCGTCAAGGCTGCCTACTTTCGCCATTCCTTTTCCTCCTGGTCATCGATTGCATCAGGAGGACCACTACAAGAGGCAGGAACAACGTATACAGGGGAGACTCTGGACGCAGCTGGATGATCTCGACTTCGCGGATGACCTGGCACTCCTGTCACACAACTACTCCCAGATGCAGGACAAGACTACCCGCCTAGAAACAACATCAGCAGGGATAGGGCTCAGGATCAACAGGAAAAAGACAGAGCTGATGAAGATCAACGCCATTGTCAACTCGCCAATCAGAGTCGGTGGAGAGCCTATCAGAGAGGTTGAGTCTTTGTCTACCTGGGAAGTGTGGTCGACAAGGAAGGGGGCACAGACCGAGACGTCACAGCAAGAATTGGCAAGGCAAGAGGGGCTTTCGTCATGCTGAAGAGCGTTTGGGCTTCCAAAGAGATCAGTATGAAGACTAAAATCCGCATCTTCAACTCCAACGTCAAATCTGTTCTTTTTTACGGATGCGAAACATGGCGGACGACAATGACAATACGGCGGAAGATCCAGACATTCTTCAACGCCTGCCTGAGGCGCATCTTTACAACATCAGATGGCCTGACAAGATACGGAACGAAGACTTGTGGGAACGGGCGGGACAGGAGCCAGTGGCTGAGCAGATCATGCGGAGGAAGTGCGGCTGGATCAGACACACCCTCAGGAAACCAGATTCCAGCACCACACGACAAGCCCTGACCTGGAACGCGCAGGGCAAGAGGAAAAAAGGCTGTCCTCGAAACAGCTGTAGGCCAGACACTGAGGTAGAGCTGAAAGAGCTGAGGACCAACTGGACTGGAGCAACGAGATCAGCCCAGAACCGAGTTCGCTGGCGAGGTGTCGTCGATGGCCTATGCTCATCCAAGAGCTATGGGTCTAAGTAAAAAGGTACGTTCATACAGACGACAGATGCCCCTCTATTGATGCGATAAAACCAAAAAGAACGTGGTTTAATTTTCACCTTATTACAATTATAACTAGAACCGCAGTTTGCAAGCGAAATCTTTGACATTTGACAAACATTAAAAGTTAAAAATATTTCTTTGAACGGCTGATTATTTCCTGGCCAACATGAAGTTTTTTTTTCTTTTTTTGTCAGCCGCATACTCTGTAATACAACGAAGTAGAGAGCTTATGGCGCAGCACATATGCGGCTTATAAGGTTTATCTGCTTGGTAATGTTGGCTCAACGGCTTTATTGATTGAACGGACTAGCACTTTTTCTCTATGCAGGCAGAGACTGCGTAACGCCTAAAAGCTGTGCTGGTTTGCTCAACTTTTCTTTTAAATGCGCTGTATTTATTTATTCTAAAATCAGCTGTGTTCGGGTTTTAACCATGAAAACGAAATCGTAGACGAAAAAAGGTGCCACAGCCTGTAGTGTCAGAGAAGAAGCTGAGACAAGAAAATGAATTTTTACTGTCAAGAAAAAAAAATGGCCCAAAGGCTGCCCGCACAAATTCGTATAAGTCTTGACCAAGTCAAAGACTTGTCAAGTGTTAATTAATATTATTATTATTGTTTGATTATGATTTTACATATTAACACCGTATTATTTATTTGTGACATTCAAATTATCGGTAGTCTATTCCGGAATAGCCTACCAAAAAAATCTGGTTTCTTACTTGCTTCAGAATTCTTATTTTAAATAATGGTGTTATGTTGCTTACTCTGAACTGCCATTACAGTGCAATTATCGCTGACAATATTATTGTTATACATCTGAAAGGAATGAAGATTATATATAATAGGTTTTTTTAAAAATAATTATCATTACTGGGGGTGTTTTTTTTTCTTTGCAATGATTAACAATCACTGCTATTATTATTATTATTATTATTATTATTATTATTATTACTATTATTATTATCATTATTATTATTATTATTATTATTATTTAAAATCTGCAAGACTGCTGAGACGTAATGACAGAATGTACAGGCCTTCCAGCGCTCCTCAGGAAAAAAATAGATCATTTCAATAGGTCCTTAGTTAAAAAAAAAAAATTTTTATAGGTTTTCTGGCGTCAAAAATATAGGTTTTTATAGGTTGTTGGGGCGTGCAAAAAGTAACTTTTTATAAGGTCTGACGTTCTAAAATAATAGTTTTAATAGGTTCAAGGGTTTTTAAACAGTTTTTCGAGTTTAACAGTTATAATTTGCATACAATAAATTTATTAATTTACACAATACAGATATTCTAAAAATGTGAATTTTGGTAATATTTTGTGTAAGAAATGGATAGTATTAAGAAAATAAATAGGCAAAAAAATAGCAGTTAAAAAATAGGTTTTAATTGATTTAATAGGTCATTTTCGCAAAAAAGGTCCATTTTGAAAAAAAAAAGGTTTAATAGGTTTTAACAGGTTCCGCTGGAAGGCCTGAATTTAACTCAAGTGCATTGGAGGCAATAGTGTTACAACTATCACAGAAAAAAAGAAATGTATATTATAGAGAAAATACATTTATGGCGAAAATTTGGCAATCTTTGAAATTTCGCCAGAAATCGGCTCTAGTACTTTTTTTTTTACCCTTCTTGCACAATTTCGAGAAAATCTAACAAAAAATTGTACGCTTTTCTCGCAAAGGTGGTGATCAGCTCGCCATATTGTCGAAACTGGCGAACAGTGAAAATAAAATAAGTGGGCCAAATTTCCACAAATTTATACTGCGATCCGATGAAAACTGAAAGAATAGTAGCCAAAAAAAAAAAAAAAGTTTACAGACCGACGGACTTTTATCACGCCGTAACAACAATTTAATAGTGTAGTTCATTTTCCGGGGAAAGATGGCTGTGGCATTTTTAAGTTGATTCAAAACTGTGAGTAATATTGCAAAGCGAAGTTTCAAAGTAACTCATATGTACGACCGTTTCGAATTTTTGGTTATAAAAGCGACCAAATTTACGATTTAAACAAAAAATCACATAAATAACCAGAACACACATTTCACTCTGTGAGGTTTGACATCACTCAAATCAGCGGTTTTTCTGTTCTTCGAGATGAACGGACGGGCGGAGGACAGAGGCCCCATACTATGGTATAGCACATATGATTGACGTGCACATGCGCTAAAAAGCAGATGGAACAGATGGAAACATAATTAAAACATTTTAGTGGTGTTTTAAGCGTGTTATCGATTATGGAAGTTTACTAATTAATCTCATATTTTTTTCGGGCATCTCAAACTAGCTCGGGCTATCTCAGCTGTGGTCGAAATAGCCCAGTGGGTCATCTCCACATTCGGCTTCTTTTTCGCACACTGCCGATGCGCCTGTAACGATGCGTGCGCATTCGAGAACCGATTTGGGGGAGGAGGGGGTACATATTCATCGACACGGGGAAGCACGTACGACGCGGTATTAATATAAAATTCGCCTGCAGTTACTTTAATTTATTTCTTTAACGGAGCACTATTTTTCATGGCGCCTGTTCGCCCCTATCTTTTGACAGGTCTTTAATAGAAACACAGCAGGGTAGATGTTTTTAACCGCTGCTTCATTTTCTGTCTCACTTTCACACGCCACTCACGCCACAGATGAAAGCACTGAGACGTCGCAGTTCTGCCTAGAAACAAATTTACCTAACGCTTTAAGAACACATAATTTTAATACGAAATACCGATGCTTTACAATAGTGAACCATTTAAGAATTTATCGTAAGCAAGTTTCCATCCTGTTGTCACCGCCTTCGCTAAGCTCGCTAACCCCCTTTCCCAGAAAGAAAGTTTTGTTAAAATGTTGCAACAACACAAAGAAAATATAAAAGCACACCAAAAGTAAATTAACTATAGTGACCAGTGTACATCAACAATATTGTACCCAAACATGCCAAACAAAAGCAGGTTTAACAGTAGTCGCTTTCATCTGGTTCTGAAAGGTGGCCGCTACATCACCAATTCCCTACTTGATTGGTTAACAAGTTTGTCCAACGACAAAGTCGCAGCTTACGAAAACCGATAAGATCAATTCCAGCATGCATGAGGAAGAGAATTTCCCTAAAGAATTGGGCTTGAAAAGACGAGATGGAAGAGCTAGCTAAATAATTAATTTAGCAACGGACCCGAACACAGACCGATAAATACATACGAAGATTGTTTCCCCAGAAAAATGGGAAACAGATTTTGTGTATCTCTGGTAGACTGGGTAGTCTACCAGAGATACTTTCGAACAACGTGTCGAAATTGAATCCACACACGTGTACTGTTGGTCGGATATACACAATTATTGCGCGGTTCGCATTTCGGACCACTGCGCATGTTTATTTAACTTGCGTTCATACGTGGCGCTTATTTTGGACCAGTGCGCATATTTATTTAACATGCCTTGGTGTGCGGTTCCGATTTCGAACCACTGCGCATGTTTACTTAACTTGCGTATATGTGCGGTTCGCATCTCGGGCCAGTTCGCATGTTTATTTAACTTGCGTCGATGCGTGGTTTGCATTTCGGACCAGTGCGCATGCTTATTTAACTTGCGTTGATGTGCGGTTCGCATTTCGGACCAGTGCGCATGTTTATTTCACTTGCGTTGATGTGCGGTTCTCACTATGGACCAATGCGCATATTCATTGAACTTGCGTTGACGCGCGGTTTGCACTTCGGACCAGTACGCATGTTCATTTAACTTCGGTCGATGTCCGGTTCTTATTTCGGACCACTGCGCATGTTCACTGAACTTGCGTTGACGCGCGGTTTGCACTTCGGACCAGTACGCATGTTCATTTAACTTCGGTCGATGTCCGGTTCTTATTCCGGACTAGTGCGCATGTTTACTTAACTTGTGTTGATGCGCGGTTCGCATTTCGGGCCAGTGTACATGTTTATTTAACTTGCCTTGATGTGCGGTTCGCATTTCGGACCAGTGCGCATGTTTATTCAACTTGTGTTGATGCGCGGTTCGCATTTCGGGCCAGTGTGTATGTTTATTTAACCTGCCTTGATGTGCGGTTCGCATTTCGGACCAGTGCGCATGTTTATTTCACTTGCGTTGATGTGCGGTTCTCACTTCGGACCAATGCGCATGTTAATTTAATTTGCGTTGATGTGCGGTTCGCTTATCGGACCACTGCGCATGTTCATTGAACTTGCGTTGACGCGCGGTTTGCACTTCGGACCAGTACGCATGTTCATTTAACTTCGGTCGATGTCCGGTTCTTATTTCGGACCACTGCGCATGTTCACTGAACTTGCGTTGACGCGCGGTTTGCACTTCGGACCAGTACGCATGTTCATTTAACTTCGGTCGATGTCCGGTTCTTATTCCGGACTAGTGCGCATGTTTACTTAACTTGTGTTAATGCCCGGTTTGCACTTCGGACCAGTACGCATGATCATTTAACTTCGGTCGATGCCCGGTTCTTATTTCGGACTAGTGCGCATGTTTACTTAACTTGTGTTGATGCGCGGTTCGCATTTCGGGCCAGTGTATATGTTTATTTAACTTGCCTTGATGTGCGGTTCGCATTTCGGACCAGTGCGCATGTTTATTCAACTTGTGTTGATGCGCGGTTCGCATTTCGGGCCAGTGTGTATGTTTATTTAACCTGCCTTGATGTGCGGTTCGCATTTCGGACCAGTGCGCATGTTTATTTCACTTGCGTTGATGTGCGGTTCTCACTTCGGACCAATGCGCATGTTAATTTAATTTGCGTTGATGTGCGGTTCGCTTATCGGGCCACTGCGCATGTTCACTGAACTTGCGTTGACGCGCGGTTTGCACTTCGGACCAGTACGCATGTTCATTTAACTTCGGTCGATGTCCGGTTCTTATTTCGGACCACTGCGCATGTTCACTGAACTTGCGTTGACGCGCGGTTTGCACTTCGGACCAGTACGCATGTTCATTTAACTTCGGTCGATGTCCGGTTCTTATTCCGGACTAGTGCGCATGTTTACTTAACTTGTGTTAATGCCCGGTTTGCACTTCGGACCAGTACGCATGATCATTTAACTTCGGTCGATGCCCGGTTCTTATTTCGGACTAGTGCGCATGTTTACTTAACTTGTGTTGATGCGCGGTTCGCATTTCGGGCCAGTGTGTATGTTTATTTAACCTGCCTTGATGTGCGGTTCGCATTTCGGACCAGTGCGCATGTTTATTCAACTTGTGTTGATGCGCGGTTCGCATTTCGGGCCAGTGTGTATGTTTATTTAACTTGCCTTGATGTGCGGTTCGCATTTCGGACCAGTGCGCATGTTTATTCAACTTGTGTTGATGCGCGGTTCGCATTTCGGGCCAGTGTGTATGTTTATTTAACCTGCCTTGATGTGCGGTTCGCATTTCGGACCAGTGCGCATGTTTATTTCACTTGCGTTGATGTGCGGTTCTCACTTCGGACCAATGCGCATGTTAATATAATTTGCGTTGATGTGCGGTTCGCTTATCGGACCACTGCGCATGTTCATTGAACTTGCGTTGACGCGCGGTTTGCACTTCGGACCAGTACGCATGTTCATTTAACTTCGGTCGATGTCCGGTTCTTATTTCGGACCACTGCGCATGTTCACTGAACTTGCGTTGACGCGCGGTTTGCACTTCGGACCAGTACGCATGTTCATTTAACTTCGGTCGATGTCCGGTTCTTATTCCGGACTAGTGCGCATGTTTACTTAACTTGTGTTAATGCCCGGTTTGCACTTCGGACCAGTACGCATGATCATTTAACTTCGGTCGATGCCCGGTTCTTATTTCGGACTAGTGCGCATGTTTACTTAACTTGTGTTGATGCGCGGTTCGCATTTCGGGCCAGTGTATATGTTTATTTAACTTGCCTTGATGTGCGGTTCGCATTTCGGACCAGTGCGCATGTTTATTCAACTTGTGTTGATGCGCGGTTCGCATTTCGGGCCAGTGTGTATGTTTATTTAACCTGCCTTGATGTGCGGTTCGCATTTCGGACCAGTGCGCATGTTTATTCAACTTGGTCGATGCGTGGTTCTTTCTTCGGACCAGTGCGCATTTTTATTTAACTTGCGTTGATGTGCGGTTCGCATTTCGGACCAGTGTGTATGTTTATTTAACCTGCCTTGATGTGCGGTTCGCATTTCGGACCAGTGCGCATGTTTATTCAACTTGCGTCGATGTGTGGTTCTTTCTTCGGACCAGTGCGCATTTTTATTTAACTTGCGTTGATGTGCGGTTCGCATTTCGGACCACTGCGCATGTTTACTGAACTTGCGTCGATGTGCGGTTCGCATTTCGGGCCAGTGCGAATGTTTATTTAACTTGTGTTGATGTGCGGTTCGCATTTCGGAACACTGCGCATGTTTACTGAACTTGCGTCGATGCGCAGTTCGCATTTCGGACCAGTGCGCATGTTTATTTAACTTGCGTTGAGACGCGTTTCGCATTTCGGACCACTGCGAAAGTTTATTGAACCTGCATCGATACGCAGTTGTTACTTCAGACTAGTGCGCAAGTTCACTTAACTTGCATTGATGCCCTGTAGGGGGAGAGTCTTTTAATTTTTATCAAAAATTCCAAAACCACAAGCCGTATGCATGACCCCCCTAGAGACGGCTCATACCAAAATAAATGACATCTGAAAAAAACTTGTAGGAAGAAATGCATTTTGATTTTTCTTCAAAAATTCCGTGATCGACTCAAAAAGAACAAGCCGTATTCATGAACCCTTAAGCATGCCTCACACCCAAAATAAATGATATCGGATCAAAACTGTAGGAGAAGATGCATTTTGAGATATTTTCTTCAAAAAATTCCCCCAAAAATCAAAAATTCCCAAATCGAATCAAAAAGCACAGGCCGTATGCCCGACCCACCTAGGGTTGCCTCATACCAAAAGTAAATGAAATCGGATAAAAACTGTAGGGGGGAAATGCATTTTGAAGTTTTTTTCTTCAAAAATTCTCCAAAACATACAAAAATTATCCGATCGACAAAAAAAGCACAAGCCGTATTCAAGACCTCTTGGGATGCCTCACGCCAAAAATAAATGATATCGGCTATAAACTTTAGGGGCAAATGCATTTTGAAGTTTTTTCTTCAAAGATTCCCCAAAAATACGAAAAATTGTCCGATCGATTAAGAAAGCACAAGCGTATGCACTACCCCTTAGGGATGCCTCACACCAAAAATAAATGACATCGGATCAGCATTGTATAAGGAGATGCATTTTTTAAATAAAAGTTTACTAAATAAAGAACTAAGTAACTAACGGATGCCGTCTGCAAACCGATAGGTATACCCCAGCTTACGTTTAACGTAAGCTAAAAAGCACGCGTTATTCTCACGCAACTTTCTGTGAAGTTGGAATCACTGAAGTCAAAAGTTTTTTTCGTTATTTATCGTTGTGTTGAATGGACGGACGGACGATGGGTATAGCCCATGTGGCCTTTGAACCATGGCTTCATTTTGCCTGATGTCAGGACAAGGAAGATATGCAGGCTCCACACCGTGCCCAATAACCACACATGGGAGACATATAGGCTCCACGTTGTGAATAATGACAGGACATAGTAGACATATAAGTTCTTCACTGCGTCCAATAACAGACGCTACGCCCTGTGCCGACTAATCGGACTATAGTCTGCGTACATGAAACGCAGCTCAGTATCTTTGGTGGCAAATAACAAATCAATGTGTATTCTGATAACAAAAATACAACACCAACACTTAAAAAAAAACCCCGCTTACTGTCCGTTACGTAAATCGACTCAGGTTTAAAAGAATAATAACCCATAAAAATAAGTGTCACGACTTTATAAAGCATCCAATCTCAAGAACACACACACAACCCTAACTTTAGTGAACTTTATCTTTCTACCCTACCTATTAAGTCCTGAAGTCAACCAACATCAAAACATATTTCAGAATGTCACACGATTATACATGTCAACTGTCTTACTGCCAAGGAATGATCAGGGCTAACCCCCCCCCCTTCCCACTCAAAGTCGAAATGATCGACCAGGTGGCTCTTCCTTAAGTGTCCGCCTGACTCAGATGCAGAAGCAACAAGTACGTCAGTGAAACTGACTATGTCACCCGCCGGCGTACAGTCCCAATATTTGATTTGTTTGGTTGGACTACAACCATTAAGCAATTCGTATCATACTGTTAGGACCATACTACCTATGTAAAACATTTTCGCCAATCGATCAAGAAATGTAGGCTTGAGTGTGTTAACAAACTCACTCAAGTGCTCAAGGACTGTACAAATTTTTAAAGTCCAGCTGGGTCAACGTCTTTGGACCGACCTGGCCCATTCATAATACCAACTCTTATCAACATCCATACTGCCTACATGTAAAATACTTTGACAATCGATCAAGAAATGTAGGCTTGAGTATGTTAACAAACTCACTGAAATCTTCAAGGAATGGAAAATTTTTTAAGTCCAGTTGGGTCAGTGTCCTTGGGCCGACCTAGCTCATTTACAATACTAACCTTTATTAGCACCACATTGCCTATATGTAAAATATTTCGACAATCGATCAAGGAATGTAGGCTTGAGTGTGATAACAAACTCATTCAAGTGCTCAAAGGCGGGGTGAATTTTTTTTAAGTCCAGCTGGGTCAATGTCCTCGGGCCGACGTGGCTCATTTACAATACAAACTCTTTTTGGCACTGATACTACCTATATGTATATGTGGTATGTAAAAATATTTCGCCAATCGATTAAGAAACATGTGTGTTAACAAAACAAAAAAAAGTGTCGACAGACAGACAGACGGACAGACAGACCCGAAAACTGTAATCCCCCAAGCCGCGGGAGACTAACAGACTGGAGAGGGTGGGGCCCTGACAACGAAGCAGAAGTACGCACCAGGAGTGGGAGGCCCGAGCCGCTGCCCGAACTCTGTGACTGCTCCATGTAGTCCCTCAGCGTGTCGGGCCCGGCGGGCACGAAGCACCGCTCCACCTCGCTGATGTTCTTCTCCTTCTGCACCTCCCTCTTCTTATATCTACAAGCACACAACATTATGAGCACAGGTCATGGTATCTAAAAGTACCTAATATTCCTGTCTACAGGGATGTGCCATTATACCTCTACAAATACATATCATTTTGCCTACACTTTTAAGCTGACATCCAACAGTGAAATAACTAAACAAGTAAGCCCGTGAATTATTTGTTTCTCTCCAAATTGGCAATTTTTCAGTTTGTATGGAATAAAGTTCAGCCCCAGAAAGAAACAATCTCAGGTGTAGTGCGGGTGAAACTGGTGTTAGGTCGGTTTGCAAAGTGTCAAACTACTGCCGCTTTCATCACGTTTTTTCACCTAACAGCGAAACAGTGTGCTCTAACAGTTTTGTCTTTTTAAATTTCGACAGAAGCTAAGTTTTATATTTAAATCTGAACTTGAGAATTGCAAGTGCAATTCAAAAATATCTGCTGCCTCGCCACATACCATCACAGTCGAAAAAGAAATGTAACTGGCGTGACATTCTGAAAAATTGTTTAAAAAAAAGCCGCTTATACCGCCAGGGCTACAAAAAGTAGCAACCCAGGATCTGTGATTTTTATGTTAACCCAGCCCCTTGTCTGGCGGTGTGACGGTACGCCATTCCCACGATTCATTTCGGTACACTTCAATTATTCATTTCGGTTCGGTTTTTTTATGTACGATTTTGCAAAAATTGTTAGAACTGTGTCGAAATCGTATAGTATTTGTATTCAGCTGAACACTCACCAAGAGCCTGGTAAAGCTTTGGTGTTCCCAGCCCTAGTACGCTGTTATTGATCAAGAGCACATACACCATATATATTTATGCCCACAAGTTCTTTCATTTAAATAGATAATTTACACTGCTAAAGCCGAAGTTCGTACCCAAAATGTCAACATGAAAAGAAGAAATAAATTCACAGTTATTGTTAACATTAGCATATTTACTCAAGTGAAACTAAATTGAATATCGATATTGCGTACCAGGACATTTCCCAGCGAAATAAGACGGGCACAATTAAACGTTAAAGCGTTGTTTTCAGCTCTTAAACTGCAGATCAATATAACTTCATCAACATCAGTTCAAAATTGTTTTATCTCCAACACTTTGTGAGAAACAAGTCGCACGAATTTGAAAATTAGGAGTTCAAAAATCAGGTCAAGATATTTAACAGTTTGCCAAATTTTAGTATATCGTTTAAATACTGTTACCCCTCCTGTTTCTCTATGTAGAGACCAGAGTACAAAATTAGCTCAGAATTGTTATTTCTCTTGCCGTTTCCAACATAAATCAGAGTGGTTTAATACACATGAGAAAGTGAGAATTTCAGAAAATATGACACTGACAGTATGTAACACGGTTATCCATATTCTAGAGATTTCTGAGTTCCCATTGACTTTCATGCATGCAACAAGTTTAATTCTTCTGGCAATTGTTGAACAGAACTTGACTACGTCTCGAGGAGTACGTCTATCCCCCGTGGGCGATATGGTGTGTATAAGGCTGTTGTGTGTTGACTACGAAAAATTTAAAAGTGGAAGGATAGGTATAGGTAGTGTGTAGCATTTAAACGAATCAATCCATTAACCAGTAGGCGCGTGAGATACGTACGCTAAGTACAGCGCCGGTTTTGAAAAATTCGCCATTTTGTCAATTTAAGTCCCATCCTAAAAATTCTTGGTTACTGCACTGCGGAAGGGTCCCGAGAAGCCGTGTACAAAATTTGAAACGAATCCATCCATCAATGTAGCCCGTAGGCGCATGAGACTGCCGTATATACACGCCGAGTCCAGTGCCGATTTTCAAAAGTTCGCTATTTTGTCAATTTTTTTTCGGATCCGGAAAATTCTTGGTCAATGCACTGTGAAAGGGTCCAGAGAAGCCGTGTACAAAATTTGAAACTAATCCATCTTTTAATGTGGCCTGTAGGCACGTGAGACTGAAGCGTGACGGACGGACAGACGGACGGACCGAAAAAACTATATCCCTCCGTTCCGCGGGGAATAATTAGTGTGGAAACGATCGGGTGGAAAATGGGAGAGGGAAGCATTTTGATTGGTTTGGTTTATTGGTGTTTTGAGTCCCTTTCAGCGATCTCAGCGCTATATCAGGACTACCCTGCCACATTATACTGAAATGGGCCATTCCAGTGTGAATCCCTAGGGGGATCATAATTGAGTGCACAGCTAATAGACACCCTAGATGTGAAGACGAGCGCTCTACCAACGGAGCTATCCGTCCCCCTAGCAATTTGAACCCTGGTTTAAAAAACGAACAAACTAAAAACCAACAAATACCGCACTTTGGCCAATTTTTCTAGAATCCGAACAAAAATACAAGGTTGCACATTTTTAATATGTGCTCTACAATTGTATTGCGATTTGAGTACAATTCAACGAATAGTTTTGGATATCCAGCACAGCGTTTACTAGCCACCACTGAGCGCGGTGACGGGGAACTGATAAGAAATATACCCTGGATAAAAATCAAGTTCATATAGTAATTTTTGGTAGATCGAAAAAAAAAAATAATAATAAACAAGTATGTCACTAAAACTGACTAAGCCCCATGTAGGCGGGCAATCACAGGATTTCAATACGACAAACACCCACTGAATAGGTCAATTGTGCTGTATTTTCAAAGTTTTCCCATTTTCCCAATTTTTGCGAAAATCTCAAAATAACCCCTCGTTGCACAGCTCTATTATAGGGAGACTATAGGATTCAGGTCCGTCCGTCCGTCGACACTTTTTTGTCGGCGCTATATCTCCGTAACCACTGAACCGATTCAATTGTTCTCTTGCACATGTAAAGACTATATAGTAAAGCTGTGCAATGAGGGGTTATTTTGAGATTTTCGCAAAAATTGGGAAAAAAGGAAAACTTTGAAAATTCAACAGAATTGATCTACCCATATCTCCGTAACCATTGTAGCGAATCAATTGTTCTCTTGCACATGCAAAGACTGCCGAAAGTAATCGTTTCACGAGAGGCCTAACTGGTGAACATTCGCATAAAAATTGAACGGAATCCGTTCAAAACTGAGGCAGATGAAGCAGTTCATGAAGCTATGGAATGCCATTTTCACATTTATTAGGGAATTATTGATATCAAGAATAAACTTTTTGATCGCAAAAAATAATTTTTTTTATATCAAGAATTAATTTTTGATCTAAAAAAATCCATATTTTGAATATCAAGAATTAACTTTTGCTATCTGTAATTGTATTTTTGATATCTCTAAATGTATTCTTGATCTCAAAAAATAATTTTTGACATCACTAAATATTTAGAGATATCAATAAATATTTATTGATATCAAAAATGATTTAATGATATCTAAAATTGTTTTTTTTTGAGATCAAAAATTAAATTTTTGACAGCAAAAACGAAATATTTGAGAGCAAAATATCAATTTTGAGCTCAATAATTCATTTTCCTTTTGTTACTATCAAGAATTTATTTCACATATCAATATTTCAGAATGATAGTTTTTAATTTGTATTTTGAAATCTACAAATGATCTTGATCTACAAAAAACTGATTTTTGATATCAAAATATCAGTCTATTTTTTTAAATAAAAAATTCAGAAACACACGTCTGTAAATAAACAATGGCTGGTTCTTGTATACAGAATCCTCCTTTGAATTTTTACTGTACAAAACAGAAGCAATTCTTGAGATCAAAAATTGTGTTGCTATTATTGATCTCAATAATTCAAGTTTTCATCTCCAAAATTTAATTAACGATTCGTTATATTTTATGTAAATGCGTGTCTCCCTTATGATTTTGTAAGTTTGTAAAATTGATTTTTTGACCTCAAAAATAAATTTTTGCCATTCAATTATTGATAGCAAAATATAACTTATTGAGATCTACATTGATTTATTTATATCTTGCATTATATTTTGATATCAAAAATAAGCATTAAATGTTAAAACGGCATTTCATATGAAGCAGTTATCATTTTTTCGTTACTGAAATATAAGAGTGAATCCTGCAAACATAATCATAATTCATTGTCACAAGTTAATAGATGATAGCCACTATAACAGATTTTACTGTACTGTTTTACTGTACGTGCATCTGCAAGGTGGTCGCTAAAACGAGTTTTACTGTACGTCCTGTTTATCCGGATCTGGAAGTTGGTCACTACAGCAGTTTTACTGTACAGTACGCTACATTTTATCCGCGTCTGGGATTTGGTCCAGACTGCACATGTACATTTTTTTACACGAAACTCAAAGGATCGCGACAAAGAGATCTTATTTTATATCTTTTTATCCGGGTCGTAAAGACGGTCTGGATTTTTTATTTTTTTTGCTAACCTTAAACTCCCCACACCAATCTAATGTAGGTGCGACCCTAAACCCAAACCTAACCCTTTTATCCAAGGTTACAGTAATGGTCTGTACCCTCGGCGTAGCCACAACAACTAGAGCGGCCAGTGCACACAAGTACAGGCTTGTATTATACACTTTCATTCGATAGCTACTTAGTTTTTTGTTTTTGTAAACAAAAACAAATGTCTCCCCGACAAAACTCATAATCCTCCAGCCCTCCCCCCCCCCCCCAAAAAAAAAGACGAAAAAAAAATTCTTTTTTTTTAATTACTGAAATAAAATATTCATTTCTGCAAACATAACCATAATTCATTTAATTTCATTGTAAAAAATTAAAAATAAACAAAACAGATGGAGGTCACTAACATAGGTATAAATGGACGTCTTTTCTCATCCGCATCAGGAAGGTGGTCGCTAAAAAGGGTTTTACTGTAGGCCCTTCTTATCCAGCTCTGAAGATGGTCACTACGGTAGTTTTACTGTACGTTACATTTTTATCCGGGTCCGAGTAGATCCTGTTACTCTTTTGAAGCATTCTAAAGAATGCAGGAACACTCGACAACCTTCTGGAAAACGGTGAAATGGGAGCCAGAAATGGGGAGGCGGCGGGTGTTAACGTTATGCACCTTTCTTGATGTTCTATACGAGTTTAATAATGTTTAACCAAAACCGTGCGACTTATCCGAGGAATAACTACATCAAATTTAAAGTCGATGCGACTTTCTTATGTCGAGATATTTAGCTTAACTTCAAATAATTTTTTACCCGTCAAAAGTTGAAACAGTCGCCTGACTGAACTAAGGAATGTCCATATAAAATCTTAAGTCGATATGAATTTCCGTTATCGAGATATCATGCATACAAGATCTGGTTCAAAATATATAGATATTTTACGCAATGACGTCATACGCCGCATTCGTTCGTTCTACTCGCGAAAACAATTAACAGTTTTTTTCGGACCTACCAAGCAACAATCCCACCAAGTTTCAACTTTCTTCGATGTTCAGCGGCAGAGAAATTTCGCACACAAGATTTTTACGTAATGACGTCATATGCCTCTCTTAAACAAGGGACGTCAAAAGTTGACAGAACTGTCCGACCTAACCAAGGAATAAATCGATAAAGTTTGTTCACAACAGACTGACACACAACAGACTGACACACACACACACATGTACACACACAATCAAAAAGAACGTACAGACACTATATGCCGCCTCTTGGTGGGGAGACATAATCTCTGATACAGCACTGTTTTTAGGCTGCGTGAGTTCCAATGTTGCCATTAGTAGTCACAAAAGCATTTTTTTTTCTTTTTCAGAAGTCTTGCGACTTGCAGATTACCATACACATGTCATCGGTGTTGACGTAAGCATTACTGATTAAGAAATTTTCATCAAGAGTGTACACAGTAAACACACGGGTAGGCTCATTACACTTTCGAGAAGGAAATGCTTCAAATTTCTTACAAAGGAATATCAATTTTCTGTGTTCGACAATTTCCGCCCCCAGTGCAACAGAATCATGTCAAAAAAACACCTTATAATATATCCCAACTGTCAGAATATCGCTCAACTGTTCACGGATTTATTATATTTGTTTATTTCTTGTATCAAAAAAAAAAAGAAAGAAAAAATATGGTTTATCGATCTCGAGCTTCCTTTATCGCCACAGCCGTCAAAACTGACAATGAACAGATTAGCTTATCACAAAAATCTCAAGAAAAGCTATATGCCTGTGTCTTTATCTTGCAAACTGCCATTCAATCCACATGTATCATTTTTTTAGTTAACTGCAAGCAATATATAATATATATATATATATATATATATATATATATATATATATATATATATATAGATATATATATATATATATATATATATATGCAACTTCCAGAAATAACTAGCTACAGATTTAACAGGGCTGACCAGGAAGGCAGGACCCGTGCAGAAAGCGGCTGGCAAACCAACAAGGACTTACTTCAAGTAGACGAAAGCGACGGTGATGATGAGGATAATCATACAGGCGGTGAAGGATATGAACATGGCGATGTTCAGCACGCTCCTCCTGTACGCCACTTCCCGCTCACTGGCATCTGCAATAACATAAGCAGTATACCTAGAATTGCAAAATCACCGAAGCAAGATATGTTCCCCTCCCACCAACTCCTACACAAGTACAAACATGGGCATCAGAGTTGCAAAGCCCTCAGCCAGCGGGAACATTCGTCACAAGGAATATAGTAGATTTGAGGCCAGTCACAGGCTCATTTCAATCCTTAACACCGAAAAGAAAAAAATGTGGCAGTGCTTTAAGATGAACAAAAAAACAACAAGCCATCGTCAAGGCGCAGACCCCAACCGGACACAACAAGTCGCTATTTTGGCAATTTTTTACCGATTTGAAAAATAACACGACATTGCACAACTTCAATACATATATTTTCGCTGTGCAAGGTAGCATATGCCTAGGATAAATAGTTTGGAGAACTCGCGTGGAAAGCACCCAAGTCTTACATTGCAGGTATCTCAAGAAATCACAACTTTTGACAAGTGGCCATTTTGACAATTTCTGGCCGATTTGAAAAATAACACGACGTTGCACAACCTCAATATATATATTTTCACTGTGCAAGGTAGCATATGCCTAGGATAAACAGTTTCGGAGAACCCGCGTGAAAAGCACCCAAGTCCTACATTGCAGTTATCTCAAAAGATCACAACGTTTGGCAAGTCACCATTTTGGCAATTTTTGGCCAATTCGAAAAATAACACGACGTTGCACACTTCAATATATATATTTTCACTGTGCAAGGTAGCATATGCCTAGGGAAAAAAATAGTTTCGGAGAACTTGCGGGGAAACAAAACAGCATCCAAAGTGCGACACGCGGACGGATAGGCGGACGGACAGACGGCAATCCTATAGACCTCCCCCGGATTCACCCGGCTGGGGTCTAAAAACATTTACCATGACAAAGTCCAACTGAGCCACTGTCCATGGTCGTATATGCTCATATACAATAGGGACCTTCATTGCTCCATATACAAGCTATATTTAAAATATCTAAGCGATTGCCAAAAAACTGTAGGCTAGAGCGTGTTCACAAGCCACATGTCACCAAACCTGAAAATGGTAGAAATATGCAAATTTCAAAGTCCAGCCGCGCCACTGTCCTTGGTCGGATATGGCTCATATAAAATAGGGTCTCCATTGGTCCATACAGTAGCTATATCCGAAATATCTTAGTAGTTGGTAAAGAACTGTAGGCTAGAGTGTTCACAAGCCACATGTTACTCAAAGCAGATAATGGTAGAAATATGCAAATTTCGAAGTGCAGCTGAGCCACTGTCCTTGGTCGGATATGGCTCACAAACAATAGGGATCTTCATTGGTCCATATACAAGCTATATTTAAAATATCTAAGCGATTGCCAAAAAATTGTAGGCTAGAGGGTGTTCACAAAGGTAAATGTTAACGGACGGACGGACAGACAGACGGACTAACCGATAGCAATAGCCATCAGCCAAAATTTGGCTGGGGGTATGCCCCCCCCCTGCCCCAATCAGTCACCTCAGACAGATCCACTGCTTCAGTGACCATCTACACTACAGGGTCGTTCTTCCTGCTAGATTTGATCAAAATCGAATTAACCGACTCTGGGATGTGCACAGTCAAAAAGTTAAAAACACTCCAGAATGAAATAAAAAAAATCGTTGAAAATACAACTTTTGATCAGAATCACCTTCGTGACGATGTGCACTATCTGGTCTTTCAAATTCCACGGTTTGGTGAAGATCCGATGAACTGTTTTAGAGGTATCGCGTAAACAAAGTCCAAAACAGCTAAGCGCAAACCAAAGTGAAAGTACCAAAAGTTCGTCAAAAATTCAATTTTTGACAAAACTAAAAAATAACCCTTTAGTGATGATCGTCACTGTATGGTCTTTCTTTCTACAAGGTTTGATGAAGACCTGATAAAATGTTTTAGAGATATCGCGTAAACAAAGTCCAAAACAGCTAAGCGCAAACCAAAGTGAAAGTACCAAAAGTTCGTCTGAAATTCAATTTTTGACAAAAATAAAAAATAACCCTTTCGTGATATCGTCACTATGGTCTTTCTTTCTACAAGGTTTGATGAAGACCTGATAAAATGTTTTAGAGATATCGCGTAAGTCCATAACAGTTAAACAATCATGTCCAAGGACATGGCCCAGCCGAGTTACCAAACAAGGAAAGAGAGAAAAACTCTGAAACGAATACTGTTAGGCCAAAAAATGAAGTATGTAAAATGCATTTAATTCTAATTTGGAAGCTACCCGAAAAGGAATGCTGGAGAGGATGGGTTTTGACGATTCACTTATTTACCTACATTTCCACAATTTTACAAAATTTTTAAAAACCACCATTTCGGCATTTTCTTTTTCTTTTTGTCATTTGCGAAAAAAAGCAAAGTCCAGGTGGCGAAGCACCTAAGTAACTTTCGATTAAAATTTTATAACTATTTGAAAAAGACTGAGAGAAATGAATGGTTTGACAATTCAGTTATTTACTACCATTTATTTCAGTTTTTGCCAAACTTCAAGGTTCCGTCATTTCGGCAGTTTTTGGTGAACCGCGAAAAAAAATAATAGCCTGGTAGGCGAACCCCTGGGGAACATCCCTAAGTAACATCAGAACGATTGGTGTAAAACTGTAGGAGTAGCACACAAAAAGTGCCGCCATTTTGTTAGTTTTTCGTCAATCGTAAAAAAAAAGTAATCACCAGGTGGGAGACCACCTAGGGAACATTCCTGCGTAATATTAAAGCGATTGGAGCAAAAATTTAGGAGGAGTAGCATTTTAAAGAAAAAGTTTAACATACGCACATACATTCAAGCCCCCTATAGTGATAAGTAAGATTTCTGGAGTAAGTTGAGAGTTCACCGAATTTCTCTTTGTTTTTCGCTAAAATTTCCGCCAACTTTTGGTTAATCATCCAAATTTGCAACAGCCAACTAGGCAGTACGGCCTGCTATATTTCCTTTAAAGTTTTAAAAGAGTAAGATCGTTTCCAGCGGTTAGTTAAGATTTTACCGAATGTGTTTTAGTTTTCGCCAATTTTTGGCCCATCACCAAATGTTGCAACAGCCACCTACGTAGTAGGACCTGCTACCTTTCCTTAAAAATTTAAAACAGTAAGACTATTTTTCAGCAGTGTTTTAAGATTTTACTTAAATATGTTGTTTTTTCACCAAAATTTGCGCTAATTATCAGCCAATCACAAAAAAGTAATGGCCAGTTGGGTATTAAAGAAAGCAACCTTTAACTAAAATAAAATAAGTCAAGTAAGACTATTTTCCAGCAGTTAGTTAAGATTTTACTGAATATTTTTTTTATTTTTCGCCAAAATTCCTACCAACTTTTGGAAATATGATTTTAAACTTCAAAGCGCACATACGCACATACATTCAACGACCGCATAGCTATGTTAATGCCACAAATACACCAATGCATGGTGTACTCTCGAAGGGAAGAACTTACACATCATCCATGAAAATGCGTATCATGAAGGCTTGCCCCGAAAAAGGGACTTTTATCTGATAAATTTCCTTTCTGATAATTTTTAAAAGTTTTCTTGCGGTAAATATCCTTGCATATACAGTACTTAAAAATAATTCTAGTATCAGGAAAACACGCTCAAACACACTATGCAAATACGCCAAGTAACTTTGTCCTGTTTATTTATTTATTTATTTTTTGTTTGTTTGTTTTTGTTTTTTTTGCCTGGCAACACCCACACAACAGGCCAGTTCCCTCCCTCCCCAGACAAAAATTCCAATCGTACAAGGAGCTACTTACAAGGATCAGGCGTTGTAGTATAGATAGCATAACTGGGTTCGAGAAAAAGGTTACACTCGTCGGTGTCGTTACAGCACTTGATGGTCTTGGGTTTTTCGTGAGGCACTCTGTCGCCTTTACACTGAAAAGCAAAGTCAAACGCACGTCTTTTTTGTTATTTTTTTTCAGATACCAAAAGCCACATGTTACACGTTAAGATCAGTGTGCTCAAGTAACAGCAATATACAAAAGTGATTATACTGAATGTGCAGGTTTAAAATGCACAAGTTCCATTAATTCCTAAATTGTTGATTAGTCATGAAGTCATGAACGAACCTTTTCTTATAATTACTGTCACAAAGTTACAAATTTGATAAAAATATGTACGATACTGAGATCAGCACAAACAAAAATAATTGCATCGTCGACTGAAGTACTGGTTTGGTACCGAACAACCAAACCGTCAGAAAAATGCGTAGAGCTGGACCAAACTAGATGCTCGAGAAGCATGAATCCGTCGGGGTTTGGGCAAAATTTTAAAGCAATTTTTTAACGATTTGCAAATGTTTAAAAATTCACCTTTTTGTCAATTTCTCTCGTATTTCAAAAATTCCTGGTCAATGTACTGCACAAGGGTGTGAATCACCCCTGGATAAAATTTGAGACGAAACCATCCTCCAATAAATGTTCTAGGCGCGTGAGACTGAAAGTGCACAGACAGACAGACAGAGTGAAAACTATATCCGTGCCCCGGTGGATAACTATACCAAGGTATAGTTCTCTTCCTTTCCTTTATTGTGTTGTTAAGAAGCGAAAGACGGGCCAAGCCGTTTGTTGCGTTGATTTCAAAGGTCCGAATTCTGTAACCAAATTCGACAGGGAGCCAATGGGAAACTAGACCAGGCAGTGCACACAAAACATAAGAGTACAGGCTGACATCACAAACTTTCAATCGACAACTATTAAATTTCTTGTCTTTGCAAACAAAAACAAAGTCTCCCCGACTAAATTCATAACCCCATGTGCACAGTAGTTGGATTGTGTGTCACCCTTATCCAATTTTTTGAAGAGGGAGGAGAACGGTACGTAGCTTCACTTGTATGTATTTCAATTTCAACGGTGGTCGCTAAAACAGGTTTTATTGTACGTCCTTTTTATCCCGGTCTCGAAGTTGGTCATTACAGTAGCTTTACTTTTTTATCAGGATCATGAAGGTTGTCAAGACAGGCAGGTTCTATCGTACGCCTTGTTACCCGAAACTGGAAGTCGGTCACTACAACAGTTTTTACTTTATATCTTTTTATCCAGATCTTTAAGGTGGCAGTTACAAATAGGTTTACAGAAATATTTTTTATTAACCTTAACCTCCCCCCTCCCCAGCTATCTAATGCAGGTACGACTCTAAAGGCAACCTTAACCATTTTAGTCAACGTTGCGGTAATGGGTTGTACAGTAAGTGTAGTTACAGCCTTAATAACCACTTGACAAGACGAAGTCTTACAAACAGTTACTATACATTTGGTATTAGGGCAACCGTGATATTTTCATCGTTTTTTTTTTTTTCTTTCATGTTGCCCGTCATTTTGGCATCACAACTTTCGCAGTATATAGAACTTGACGTAAACTAGTTCTTTGAATATTTTTTATTTATTAAGGTTGTTTTTAAGGTCAAATCAATAGGCAAAGGCAGGATAACTTTTTCCTTTCTTCTGCACTGAGCAAAAGGCTGACGCTCGCTGTGCACAGTTTACTATTACCTTACAGCTGAGGTCTGCTTTAAACACAGCGGAGGCTCTGGTGCATTGCTAAAAAAAAGTACATGTGTGTGCATGCAATATAGCTCCAGATCAGTTGAACTTGTGTGCAGCCGAGCGCGATAAATAAATTAATAGACTTTAAATTTTAAAGCGTGCATTTCTGTGTGCATCATTTTAATGCATCAATTTATGTACAATATTAAATATAAATCATTAATAATTGTCATAAAGTTTTGGATGTAGTTTTTGGATGCTACTCATCGAATTTCAAGTTATAACGGTCAAAATGTAAAACAGAAGCTTCGAAAGTCCTTAAACAAGCCATCGTCGAGGGCGCAGACCCCAACCGAACACTGTGATTGACTAAACGATAACAATCACCCTGATATAGGAATCAACAACCGACAGCAACGATTGGAAGGAAAAAACATCACTTGAACTGATCGAGAAGAGTACTGGGATATCTACTGGCCCCACAAAGGAAACTCAACAAATACACAATCAAAGAGACACAAAAATGTATTTGAAATACAAGATGTATCACTCTTTTCGTTTAGTGATTTAGGTTGCATATCGCTAGGATTAATAGTTTCGGAGAACTTTCGTGGAAAGCCACCCAAGTCCTACATTACAGTTATCTTAAAGAAACCACAATTTTTGACAAGTCGCCATTTTGGCAATTTTTAACCAATTTGAACAATAATACGACTTTGTACAACTTCAATATATATATACATTCACTGTGCAAGGTAGCATATAAATAGAATAAATAGTTTTTGAATCTTAAAAAACAAAGATTTAAAAACTTGCAAAAAGCTTTTTTTCTCCTTTTTCCATTTACCACATTTAAGTGGTAAAATTAATGTATGCGGGGCAGTAAAAACCTCGCTTTTTCTGCGGTTTTCCTTTACGCCGAGAGCTACATTACACGAGACATTCATACATACTGGTTCATTAATTTGCTTGTTCCTGACGTGCAAGAGAAAAAGTTATCATAGCAGTGAGAAGTTTTCAATGAGAAGAAACGTGCAGTGGAAGAATATCTTTCTTCCAGGAAGAACAACAACCCAGAAAAGTTGAGGAATGACATGCAGGTTTTGTGTTATTGTGGTTGTTGATCGACCCGAAAATCAACCCAGATGTGCTTTTGTAACTGGGGAAGCCGTGTCTAAAATTTGGTGATGATAGGCCAAGTAGTTTTTGTGTTAAAGGAAATTGCACGTGACAATCCAAAATGGCAGCCAGTCTGACCTTGACATAACTAGAGGGGCCAGTGCACACAAAACAGAAGAGTACATTATATTACACACTTTCAATGGACACCTACTTGGTTTTTGTTTTTGTAAACAAAAACATATGTCATCCCGACTACACCCATAATTCCCCCAAAACAATTTTCCTGGTCTCGAGTCTGGAAGGTGGTCGTCAAATGGTTTTTACTGTAGGTCCTTTTTATCCTGGTCTGAAATTGGTAAGTACAGCATTTTAACTCTACGTTACATTTTTATCCTGGTCTGAAAGTTGGTAAAGACAGGCAAGTTTTACCGTACGTCTTTTTACCCGAATCCGGGAAGGGTCACGGCAAACGGGTCTTATTTTACATCTTTTTATCCAGGTCTTTTCTTTCTTTCTTTTTTTTTTTTTTTTTTTTTTTTTTGCTAACCGTCATCCCCCCTCCCTCCCCGCCCGCTATCTAATGTAGGTACGACTGTAAACGCAACCCTTACCATTTTTACCAAGGTAACGTTAACGGTCTGTACCTTAAGTGTAGTTAAAGCGATGATATACTACCTTGTGTCCGTACATTCCCATCGGCCAAAAAGCACTAGAAAGGCGTTCTTCACAGCTGCGCATCAGATGACGCACCTCGGTGGGAGAAGGGGGGGATGATGACGTCATGATAACGTCATACGCGCCTTCGTTTGTTGTACTTGCCAAAAAAATTGACATAATCTTTCGGACGTACCAAGAAACGATCCCACCAAATCCGACTTTTTACCTGGGGTCGTTACAAATAGGTTTTAAAGCAGTCTTTTTCATCCGGGTCTCGAAGCTCGCTTCATCACCATTCCCTATCCCCCCTCCCCCACCCCACTCGGCCATTTGACGTGGGCACCACTCTAAACCAGGGTTCATAGCGAAAACCAGAAGTCAAATTTCAGGATTTTCAAGGACATTTGGAGGTAAAATTCAAGGATTTTCAAGGATATTTGCACGTGAAACTTGACTACGTCTCGAGGAGTACGTCTATCCCCCGTGGGGGATATGGTTTGTGTAAGGCTGTTGCGTGTTGACTACGCAAAAAAAAAATATTTACAAGTGGAAGGATGTAAGTCGACGTAGTGTCTAACATTTAGACGAATCAATCCATTAACCAGTATTCGCGTGAGACTGTCGTAGGTACGCTAAGTACAGCGCCGATTTTGAAAAATTCGCAATTTTGTCAAGTCCCATCCGGAAAATGCTTGATCACTGCACTGCGGAAGGTGCCAGGGAGCCCGTGTGCAGAATTTGAAACGAATCCATTCATTAATGTGGCCTGTAGACGCGTGAGACTGCCGTATATATAAGGTCCAGTGCCAATTTTCAAATGTCCGCCATTTCGTAAATTTTTTGTCGATCCGGAAAATTCTTGGTCACTGCACTGCGGAAGGTTCCAGAGAAGCCGTGTACAAAATTTGAAACGAATCCGTCTATTAATGTGGCCTGAAGACGCGTGAGACTGCCGTATATACGCTACGACCAGTGCCGATTTTCAAAAGTCCGCCATTTTGTCAATTTTTGGCCGATCCGGAAAATTCTTGGTCACTGCACTGCGGAACGTTCCAGAGAAGCCGTGTACAAAATCTGAAACGAATCCGTCTATTAATGTGGCCTGTAGACGCGTGAGACTGCCGTATACACGCTAAGTCCAGTGACAATTTTCAAAGGTCCGCCATTTTGTCAATTTTTGGCCGATCCGGAAAATTCTTGATCACTGCACTGCGGAAGGTTCCAGAGAAGCCGTGTACAAAATTTGAAACGAATTTGTCTATTAATGTGGCTTGTAGACGCGTGAGACTGCCGTATATATAAAGTCCAGTGCCAATTTTCAAATGTCCGCCATTTTGTCAATTTTTGGCCGATTCGGAAAATTCTTGGTCACTGCACTGCGGAACGTTCCAGAGAAGCCGTGTACAAAATCTGAAACGAATCCGTCTATTAATGTGGCCTGTAGACGCGTGAGACTGCCGTATATACGCTAAGTCCAGTGCCAATTTTCAAATGTCCGCCATTTTGTCAATTTCTGGTCGATTCGGAAAATTCTTGGTCACTGCACTGCGGAAGGTTCCAGAGAAGCCGTGTACAAAATTTGAACCGAATCCATGCATTAATGTGGCCTGTAGGCGCGTGAGACTGCCGTATATATAAAGTCCAGTGCCAATTTTCAAATGTCCGCCATTTTGTCAATTTTTGGCCGATTCGGAAAATTCTTGGTCACTGCACTGCGGAACGTTCCAGAGAAGCCGTGTACAAAATCTGAAACGAATCCGTCTATTAATGTGGCCTGTAGACGCGTGAGACTGCCGTATACACGCTAAGTCCAGTGCCAATTTTCAAATGTCCGCCATTTTGTCAATTTTTGGCCGATCCGGAAAATTCTTGGCCACTGCACTTCGGAAGGTTCCAGAGAAGCCGTGTACAAAATTTGAAACGAATCCGTCTATTAATGTGGCCTGTAGACGCGTGAGACTGCCGTATATACGCTAAGTCCAGTGCCAATTTTCAAATGTCCGCCATTTTGTCAATTTCTGGTCGATTCGGAAAATTCTTGGTCACTGCACTGCGGAAGGTTCCAGAGAAGCCGTGTACAAAATTTGAACCGAATCCATGTATTAATGTGGCCTGTAGGCGCGTGAGACTGAAGAGTGACAGACGGACACACAGACGGACAGACCGAAAAGTTCAAAACTATATCCCTCCGTTTCACGGGGGATAATTTCAGGATTTTCAAGGATATTTTAAAATGAAATTCCAGGATTTTAAAGGATTTTTCCAAGAACTTAAAAACATTTTAAATTCAAGAACGTCGTTTATTTGTACTTCTAAACCAAAAAATTCCATTATCTATTTTCACATCATATTTTTAAATCATACACACAGGAAAAAATTGCATATTTCATAAATTAGAAGAAAAAAAATAATTACGAATTTCAGAACTTTCAAGGATTTTTTGTCAGATTCCAGGATTTTCCAGGATCCTTGAAGGATTTTGCCGAATTCCGGGATTTTCCAGGATTTCAAGGATCGCTATGAACCCTGTAAACGCAACCCTAACCTTGTCACCCCGCGTTACGGTGAGGGGGGGGGGGGCATTTTGCTGCCGAAATGGTGACCTGCGTGTCATTACACAAGATATGAGATGATCCACTTAAAAAGTTACAAATAAATGTAAGTACTGCAGTGTTAACCGCCACATAATCACTCCCGCACATGGAACAGCTTTGACCAGTCATTTCAGAATGGCTCTGCATCGATACCCCCCCCCCTTGATCTATTTATTATTATTGGAATCAATTGCAGGGTTCGTCCCAGGGGCGCCTCATTTTTCACGCCGAAAATAGAAAAACGCACGAAAATCGAGGCCGCGCGTGTGGAAAACACACGTAGGAAAGAGAAAACGCGGGAAAATCAAGGGCGTGCGTTTGCATTTTTAATCTGATTTTTAAAGAGAACCATTAACTCAATGATTCGGCCGCTCCGCTGTTGAAAAAATGGTGCAAGAAATTAAGACGGCATTTATAGGGTATTTTCTTTAAATTATATTCATTTCGTTTTCTTTGTGTTTTCACACGTGCTTTGTAGCATCGAAGGGAATGAGAAGCAAATGTGCATACTCTCAGTTGGAAATCTACGTGTTACAATGGCAAAACATATATACAAACGCGAGCTTGAGAGAAAAAAACGCATAAGCGACCATAGGACAAACCATTCAATTGGGAAACCCCTTTTTACTAACATTCATGAGAAACGGGTACCGGGAGTTTCCGAAAAGAAGCTCCCCCCATATAAAGGCCCCGGGGCTCTTATTAGGAAACTGTTTCCCAATAGAAGCCCCGGGGCTTCTATTTGGAGCTAACATAAAGACCTGAAAAAATCGTTTCCTAATAAAAGCCCCCTCCTGCCCTGCAAGTCTTTTTAGAACTCGTGTTTACTCGCAATGCAGACACGGTGCACTTAATCCTTAGATATGAGGCAGCCACTAGGCATGTTAACGTTCTGCGTCGTTGCTTAATCCTGTGCTTTGCATAAGGCAAACAGACACCTCCCTCCCCACTGCCACCTTTACTCCGGAGTACTACTGGAAATATAACGGGCTGAGTACTGAAACGGGCGGCGTGATGTTGCCCCTCCTTCCCTGCAAGTCTTTTTAGAACTCGTGTTTACTCTCAATGCAGACACGGTGCACTTAATCCTTTGATGGAAGCAAACCCCTAGACACGTTCTGCATCGTTGCTTAATCTTGTGCTTCGCACAAGGCAACCCCCCCCCCCACTTTACCGATTTTTTTTAACTACCGTTGTTTTTGTGTTTTGTTATTTTTTGCGGATATCCGCAGCATGTATTGCTTTAATAAGAGATTGATGGTAAATATTGTCTTCCAATAAAAACTTATCGACAACCCCCCCCCCCCCCCCCCCCCCCATCTAAAAAATAGAAGCCCCGGGGCTCTAATTAGGAAACTGTTTCCTGATAGAAGCCCCGGGGCTTCTATTTGGTTTCTAAATGAGCGCCTGAAATTGGGCAGTTTCCAAATAGAAGCCCTGGGCTTTTTTCGGAAACCCCCGGTACGGCGCAGTTTGCAATCACGCCTTTGGAGTCATATGGTGCCTCGCTGTCCATTATGCGTCAAATATAATACCAAGCGGCAGACCCACCTCAAAGCATAATTACACAAAGCTCATCCAACTTTTCGTTGGAGAGTTATCATATTAACACAGTCAAGTTTCCACAACACGTTTTGACGTCATGTGTTGCACAATAAGCAAAATACACTATGACCGGTCGAACCAGCACAAGGCATTATCCTGCTAAGTTTGAAATTAGCCCGAAGTTTGGTTCTTGAAGTTTGGCTCTGCGCTATATACATGAAATACATTATGAACCGTCGCGCCCACTCAGGGCGTTATCCTACTACAGTTGAAGCTAATCCCACATTTCGTTCTGCGGTAACAGCAACGACAAGTGTTACGTTTTGGCGTCCTGTGATGACATGCGTTTTCCAATATATGCCAAATACAACATCAACCGGCGGAATAACCCATGGCATAACCCCACCAAGTTCGAAGCTGACACGTCATTTCGTTCGAGAGTTATCGTGTTAACAACATCAAATGTCTACACTCACTCACTCACGACGAGGTTTGGTACCTCGACCAGCAATGGGTCTCCACTGGTGGCGCTGCCTCACCGCGGCAATGTCCTTCACCGACCAACCGGAGAGGGACACCTGCCAGGAAGCAGCCGAGCTACCGGCCGCGATGAGGCAGCGCGATGTCTACAACAGAGGCACACACAGAAAGTACAAAAAAAACAAAAAAGCTTTCTCCTCTATGGGATAAACCTAATAAATACAAACCGAGAGGGTAGCATGTTCTTCATTAGAGAAACAGCCGTAGGACCACAACTCCGAGTCTCCTTTCAGTTCCACCGCTGTAAAACATTTCCCACCAGGGCCTATGGTACATGTCGTCTGGTTGACTGTTTCGCATTCGTTGCAATGGCAGTCTAAGCTGGATACTGTAAAATTAATATGAAAGAGCAAGTTATTTCAAGCGAATAAGATCGCAATTCGTGTAGCAAAGTAAAAGTCAAGAAGCATAATTAATTCTTTATCATTGTGTTCGGTTAAAAACTCCCCTTTCCATTACAGTTGTGTGTATTTTCTCTTCAGCGCTGAATACGAAAATAATAATAATGAATAATATGTTATGGCCAAACTGTCAAATCAGGCAGGGTCTAAACCTCTGGTTCAGTTAGCCATTTTGTAAACTGCCAGGTTTGAAAGCTTCAACTTTGTATTTACTTCGTAGAACAGAAACGACTGCTTTACTTCCAGTTTGTCACGTTTTACAGCTAAATAATCTACTCATTGTTTAATCAGTCTCTATATCAATGAAATGTATCATTTAACACGGCTGTTTACCTTTTACCTGAATTACAATGTGGTTTATCCAAATTACAATTACTTGTTATCATTTGAAAAAAAAACCATTATTCACTGCAGTTCACTTGCGAATGACTTTTGGAGATTAGGGTCATCCGAAAATAGTGTAAAATATTTCAAAGATCAATTTTCAAGAAATAAAACAAGACTATCCATGGATAATGCCCCGGCTCACGCATGCTGATGCCAAAATTTATGACATATGAGCATAATATGTAACGAAAATTTCAAGACAGTAAGTCTATGTACCTTGTGCCAATCAAGATTTTAATAAAAAAATAGTTTATCGCCAATATATCCGTCAATTTTTGGCGAACTGCCAAAAAAGGAAAAAAAAAAACAAGGATACCAATAAACTGGTTAAGTCCCCCGCCGCATCCACGTCTTTGAAATGAAAAGTTCTTTTCTGCACACCTCCAATATATGTTCTCTCTCGATGCAAGAAAGAAATTAAACAAGTAAGTATTTGTGAAACACAAGCAGGCCACAACCGCCCTCAAATTCATAGGGGTATAAAGCGATGACGGAGAGACAGACGGACGGACACCCCAAACCTATAGGCCCCAATCCGAAGGGTTGGGGCCTAATTAGAGCAGTGTGCACAGCCCCATATTCCCCACAGCTCCCCCCCCCCTCCCCCCATCAGTTCAACACGGCCATCAATAGTCAATCAAGAGCTGGAATTTTCTAAGTCCAGCTGGTCCATTTTCCTTGGACGAACCTTGCCCATTTACAATACCGATCTGTGTCTGTTCTCCTAGAAGCTACACACCACGTTTCATTAAAATCCTTGCAGGAGTTTTTCAGTTATCGTGTTAACAAGCTCTTGATGACAGACCGACACTCGCACGATCGCATATATTCCCCCTGTTGGGAATGAATCAAGATATGGCGCGTACAAACTTATAACTATAGACTGGGGGTATTACACGTTTTAACAAGATTTCAAAAATCTGGCAACTTTTCAGTTTTTGAGAAAAACCAAAAATAACCTTGCCTTGCACACCTCCAACATATAAATTCTCTCTCGATGTAAGAAAGAAAAGACAGACGTGCATTGTGAAAACTATACCTCTCCGTTTCACGGGAGATAATGAAATCATATTAGTTACTGAGATGTGGCGCGCACAAACTTACCACTATAGATGGGGACAGACCGACGGACGCGGCCCGTTTCGTGAGTCCCCCCGCTCCGCGCTGCGCGAGGGGCGGGGAACTAATAAGTAACAGCCACGCAGGTAATAACAACCGTTGCCGTTAAACAAAATATCAAGTGAACAAGACAATATCCTTGTGTCAGTTAATATCTCAAGAACAAAGTTAATATTTCCACTATTTTTTGGTAAACTGCCACATAATAATAATAATTATTATTATAGCTAGGTTGACACTTCATCAAAGTATATTCAATCAACATTTTATGATGTTTTCACTAAATCCTTAGAGGGCATCTTCACGTTTTTAAGAAAATTGGTTTTCGGTCAATATTTTTGCCAATATCTAGCGATTTGACAAAAAATATCCAGTTGTACATTTATGCTCCCTGTCTTCAATCAAAACTTTCAATAAATTCCCAAGGAAATGCCGCGGGACCCCAAGCTCTGAAACCAGGGGTCCCGAGGTAAAGTGGTGGGGTTCCGACATTTTCGGGCAATACAAAAAAGTTAAATACTATAAAATCAATTCTATTGCAACAAAAAATAAATGCGATTAGTGATATCATGCAAATCACAAAACTACTACTTCTAACAACAAAAAAGAAACACTGAATGATGCTACATTAAACAATGAAAAAATCAATCATTTTCGATCTTAGCGGTGATACTGAACAGTTGCAAGAGAACACCGTCTTTTTTCTGGTGTCCCGCGGGACCCCAGGGTCAAATTCCAGGGGTCCCGAGCCGATTATCAGGGGTCCCTGGGACCCTGTGAATTTTATGCCCTGTATATATATATATCGCCTTATATATATACAGGCAAATTGTGAAAGAAAATCAGAGTTATGAAATGCCATTTCCACATTTATTAGGAATTTTTGATCTCAAAAATTGATTTTTTGATATTAAGAACTTTTGATCTCAAAAAATTCAAATTTTATATCAAGAATTAGTTTTACACCTGCCCTAATCACGTGACATGCGCTAAAAGTTTCCTTTTTTTAATTACTGACACAAAATATTCATTTCTGCAAACATAATCATAAATCACTCAATGATCATTCAAAGCCTTCTACCACCTGTAACAATATATCTGCCCGTACTGCAGAGTGGGCCACTAGTAAAAATCCCGGGCAAAAGGAAGATAGATCACAAATTTATGACAGTAACTATGCAGAAGAGACATTACAGAGCACGCTGGCAACAAAGGTTCCTGGACGTTCCGTACCTTTTCCTTTCCGTACCCTGCGTTTCCGCACCTTTTTTTTGGACGTTCCGCACCCTGCCAAAAGACGTTCCGCACCCTGTTTGGCCGAACCGCACCCTTTCTTATATTCAGCCTTTTCTTGAAGTTGTATTTTTTTTATATTTCATTTTCAACCTTGTTTTTCGGGACAACAGTTTTGCAGCGTGACCAGCTGTGAATTATCCGATAAATTTTCAAATTGACTAGTGAAGAAACCAGCAAAGTTTGCGTTTTGATGACCAATATTGAGGCGCACGTGTGATCAGTTCATTTTTCAGCATAAATTGCAGTTTTAATCTACTGAAGGACTTGATATTACGAATTGAGTAAGTCAGTCCGGAGTAAATGCTGCAAGCAGTACATTGAACTGAGTAAAACTTAAGAATATGCTATCTACTCTGATGATGGAGACGATTAACAGAGATCATGGCAACCATCATTTATACCCAGAGACAATAACTGAACGTCCAAAGGCAGGGCCTGCTCCCCCAAAACGGATTTACTCTCCAGAGGCAAGCATTATATGTACTAAGACAGGCTGTACACCAGAGGTGATATGCCGCGGTGCAGTGATCTCCGTTAAGATTAGCCCGAGGGATCACAGTGATCGCAGTAAATTGCAATTTTTCAAAGTTTTATTCAATGCAATGTACTGCTGGCAGCAATACCCCGGACCGGAATGATTTACTCAAGTCGGAATACGAAATCCTTCAGTCTGTTGAAATTGCATTTAATTGGGGAGAAACTGAAGTGATCACACGTTCGCCTCAATATTGTTGATTGTAATCACCTTGTTAAGTAATCGAAACGCAAACTTTTATTCAGAACTCAATTTGAAAATTTATCAGACAGTTTACAATTGATCGTGGTGCAAAATCTTTTTTTACCGAAAAAAAAATAATGAAAATGAAATAAATAATATTTAATTTGAAGAAAACGCTGAAAATAAGAAAGGGTGCGGTTCGGCCAAACAGGGTGCGGAACGTCTTTTGCCAGGGTGCGGAACGTCCAAAAAAAGGGTACGGAACGGTTCAAAAAGGGTGCGGAAAGGAAAAGGTACGGAACGTCCAGTCCCCGCAACAAACACACCATTGAAATGTCGATACCAGTTAAATGTATTGGAGACCCTTATTCGGGTCCCGGGACTCGGGACATAAGAAAAGTGCGATATTGGAAACGGTTCACCAAACTGCAAAGCAGATGAACCAAAACCGCCAAAAAGTATTACAAAACAACGTACAAACTTAAAAACCCCCTCAAAACTTGTCATAAAGCAATTCATTTCCATTTATGTTCAACAACAAAAGGTATTTATCAGTCTGATTTTCAAGAAAAAGCATGTTAGTCTGAGCCTCGGTGTACTGGAACGTGCACCAAAAGATCCAGAGCCTTAAAAGTTTAGATCGACGGCCATTTCTATTACAGGAATTAGACCTATTTTTATTACAGGACCTGTGACTCTTTCTGTTTCAGGAAGATGGAAAGGGTTAACTGGAACTAGGCTTTTAGTGTACGAGGGAAACGATATGGGAATGGTACAAATGTAAACTTGAATTAATTTGATAAAACTTCGCAATTAGGACCTCGCAATTCACAACGACATTCTTATTAAAGGCCATGATACACCTCTGCAGCTATTAGATCAAGTTGTAATTTAACCAATTAGGATGTGCTGTTCAAATCGGATGTCAGACAACTCACCCAAAAGCCAATTCACCCAAAACCTGTGGACGACTGACCCAAAGCCCTTGGACGACTCAACCAATTTTACAAGACGGTATGAAATATTTTTATGAGAGGCTTTAAAAAATGTTTCATCGATGTTTACAATTCAGCCTGCATCTTTTCCCCTAGTTAAATCTGTATTTGAAGTTAGTAACAACGACTGACTAAAATTTCAGTATAACTTTTATTTAAGTGAAACATTCGTTCATTAAAGTGTGTAACTACATATCAGTACAGATCTCAAATGCATTTAATACGAGCAAAGCTAGTTTATTCAGTCGTAATGTCATTCGGTGCACGACTCCGGAAAAATCTCATTAATATTCCAACAAATAAGAGGCCGTCTGGCTGAACGACCCCGGGAATCACTGATAAGCTGTTCACCTCAGGAGTTAAGCGACTCCGAGCTGAACAGTGGTAACAGGCCATTGTTTAGTTAATTGCACTTTATAATTACTTTTCAGGTTCTATGTGTCACACTACTGGGATTAACACGAGCGACTCCTAGCGATTTGCATTTGGCAAAAACTGCAATAAAATATCTGTGCACCGAAAATTATGCAAGTTTAATTATAGAAAGAAAAACGCTGACCTATTAGCGGTTAAATAATAAAATATTTTTTTGGGGTTAGCCGTCCAAGACTTTGGGTGAGTTGTCCAAAATTTTGGGTTAGTTGTCCAAAATTACTGGGTGAGTTGTCCAAAATTTTGGGTGAGTTGTCCAAGGATTTTTTGGGTGAGTTGCCTTGCTCCCGTTCAAATAAGTCAAATCACACTTTGGGTATTTCGAATAAAATGCGCAAGAATTCTGAATTTCGACTGCGATGGAACCGGATAATACAATGAAAGAAATGACAGAAAAATACAGAAGAAAAATGGTAAAAACAGCTCATACTCGGAACACAAAAGAAATTGAAACTCGAAACTTAATATTTGTTACAACCTTTAATAAATTTATATATAGCATAGGTGGCTCTTTGGTGCAAGAGAAATTTGATATTTAGGCGAAACCTCTCCTATCATTTCTTTTATTCTTTACCAGGTTATTTTTATTATAAACGCAGGATTTCCGCGCATTTGTATCTGCAACGCCCAAAGTGTGATTAGGCTATTGAATTTTCTACTTGTCTACATATCTAGCCCCAAGAAGCAGAACGCTACAGGGTTTCCACGTATATGACAGTTAAACATGTAAGTTTAAGGAAGATCTAACTCGGAGCCATGTACTATATATCTACAAACACGGAATTGTACAGGACATCGTAATCGGCAAAACTGAAAACTGTCATTTTAATGTAAAAATAGCGTTTGCGCCAGTTATTCCATGTTTATTTACAATTCACCATGACGTTCTTATTATAAGTCATGATAATCTTCTGCCGCTAGTAGTCCCAGCGGACCATTTCTATTTTCCTAGGACAGAAAGGGTCACAGTTCCTGAAATAGAAATGGTCATTGATCTCAATTTTCGAGGCTCTGGATCTTTCGGCGCACGTTCAAGGACACCGAGGCTCGAACTGGCAGGCTTTTTCATTAAAAGTACACTGAGAAGTACCCTGGCGCATTATATTCGACCTCAGCGAAATTACCAAACTAGAGTAAAGCGCGGTTTTGCAACTGTGGGTTCACTGGTGTTGTGGGCGATAATGAGGGATTCGATATCCTTATCTCAAGAAAACACATATTTTTCTCAGTAAAAAATTGTTATCTGACCATAAAACTTTTGCGCCATCATTTATAATTGCGCCAATTATGTGATACACCCTTTCTAAAATAGCGCCGTTGGCCCAAGTCGTGCGCCGAGATTTGAAAAATGACATCATTGACATTTCCTATTATAGGAACTTTGACTCTTGCTGTCGGGTTCCGGACAGAACCCCCCCGACCAAACCCCCCGCGCGCATAACCCCCCATGCCAAACTCCTCCCCCCCCCCCCCCCCCCCGCTTTAGAGGAGCTCCAAGAGGAACTGTCCGATGAAATAGCCCCGATTGCGGAATATTTTATGGATACCTACATCGGTCGGGTGCGACGTAACCAGAGAATTGCTCCAAAGCTTGACCATTGCTTGTGGAACATGAGCAATCGGACTGAAGAGGAACTACCGAGGACCAAAAACACTATTGAAGGGTGGCACCGCAAAATGCAAGCTTCCGTTGCCGCTCAACACCCCAATCTATGGCGGTTCCTGGACATTCTTCGACGAGAACAGAGCCTAAACAATGTCACCATAAACCAAATTATAGGAGGTCACCTTCCAGAACCACGACGACAGCAAAGTGTCCAAACAGGAATAAGATAGCGCACATTGTTCGTGACTTTCGCAACAGAAACATCTTAGTTTTTTTCAGAGGAATACCTCACAATATTCAGTTTTAAACCAACAGTGACTGTTGACATTAGCCAGTTGTAGCCATCGTAGTAAAACAGCTTTTGCAAAATGTACAAATGAACTACATCTCAAGTTATAAAATCATGATTCAATAAACGTGTGTTTAAATTTGACATATTATATTGGCTTTTTGAGAGGGGGGTTTGGTCCGATCGGGGGTTTTGGCACGGGGGGTTATGCGCGCGGGGGGTTCGGTCCCGGGGGTTCTGTCCTAGACCCCTTGCTGTCATAGGAAGACCGCAAGAGTCATCTAGGACTAGCCGCTACGGGTAGATCAATTTGTAATTTAACAAACTGTGATGGTTTGCCAACATGAATGTTCTTTGCCTCGCATCTATCTATCTTCAGCGTTATATATTCTCGCACTGGTGAAAAAGGTGCATCTGGGTGTCCAAGTCAGTAAAATTCTTCCAAGAAAATGTGCACTGTGTTCTTTAAATAAATACATGTTTCATCTTTAGTTTTGAATGCGCATACTTGCGGGCGGACAGGCTCGTTAAAATGAAAACAGACCAAACAAACAGAACGCATACACAGCTTGAATCTCAAAGCTCTCAGTTCTTACCGGGAAAGAATGTTGCTAAAACTAAAATGACGCCGTATATCAAAAGAAATTTGAAAATATCCAAATGTGCTTTGGCTTTCGCCATTTTTGTTGTTGATATAAATGACGTCACGAAACCTATGGCCATCTAGCGATCAAATAAAACGTCAAACAATAACTACAATTATTTGATTTTATCCCGAAAAATACGATATATTGGCGTTGTTATAAAACAGCTAACCTCTGCAGGGATCTGTCTGTTGTGCGTTGTTATAAGACAGTTGACCTCTGATGAGACCGTCTGTTATGTATAAACACGGGCGGATATTCTGAAATGTAGTACCCACTTAATGAGTATCATTTTGGCGGGATACATAGTGGGTTTGCGGAGAAAAAGGGTGTTACACACAACAGTCAGAACAACCGACAAGCTTGGCTGTTGAACAACAACGTCTATTATGTATATACACAGAGCGGATGATATTAAAAAGAGCACTTCGTCTGTTTCTGATTACCTTTCGAGTAGGGGTATAACGAGACTTGTACAGTTTCTTGTACAGTGCTTTGTACAGTTTCTCAAAACTGTTATTTTCATCCCTCAAACCTGGTATTATAAATTTTTTTAATTGATAATGGCATTTAGTAAAGAATTTCAAACGAGCATAACTTTAAAACTATTAGGTCGATTTTAACCATGTTTTCAACAAGTGTTCAGTAAAACTTTATTTTTTTATTGCTGATATCCCCCCTCCTTCAATCCTATTATTATGGTCCAACCCCCTCTCAAACCTAGTATTATCGCCCCCACATAATCGATAGATAGGGATGTACGGGAGATATTCAACAGCGCATAACTTCAAATCTACTGGACCGATTTTAACCATGTTTTCAGCAAACTGTTCAATAAGACTTAAAGTTTTTTTGATTGACGATGTCATTTACTAAAAAAATTCAAACGAGCATAATTTTAAAACTATTAGATTGATATTAAACATGTTTTCAACAAAGTATTTAGTAAGACTTTATTTTGTTATTGATGATATTCACTCCTTTCAAACCTATTATTGTCGTCCGACACCCCCCACCCCCTTGAAACGTGATCAATGATTTTATAGAGGGATAGACATAGCAACTTCATCAACGCATTGCTGGGCTGATTTTAACCATGTTTTCAGCAAAGTACCCAGTAAGACTTTAAGTTTTTATTTGATGACGTTACTGATGACGTCATTGATAATATCTTGTAAGAAAAGTTTCAAACGAGCATAACTTTAAAACTATTTGGTTGATTTTAACAATGTTTTCAACAAAGTATTCAGTAAGACTTTAAGTAGGTTTTATTGATGATATTCACCCCTTCAAACCTATTATTATCGTCCATCCTCTCCAGCTTTATAGTACATAAAGAAGTGTTGGTAGGTTGAGACATTCACAAGAGCATAAGACAACTTCAAAAGAGCATTATTTACTGAGATTTCTACATCAAATGCAGCTCATGATCCTTGATAATCTCTCATTTAGAGCTAGCTCTTAGCTATTTAAAGGCTGTGAAGTGAAATAGAATCGCATTTTTTTTCTAAATGTTGTTGGTAGCAATGCAGTGAAGAGCATGGAAATGAGATGTGATTAACTTTTGTGCGTATTTTGCAACACAGTGTGGCCTAGTTTTGAACCGAGGAAACACCTTTGTGAACCAAAGGTGGCTTATCTTAGAGGACATGGATTAAGGCTTTGCAAAGTTTGCTCTGATGTCTTTGATGAGAACGTAAGTCATCCGTGTAACAAACATACAAAAAGAAAAAAAATGAACCATCTTTTCCTGCAAAAAAAAAAAAAGAATGCAGTACAAGTTGGCAGATGTATAAGAACAAGTCTTGATGGACACATACAAGAAGAAATTTTCCATCCTGAGAATGACTCTGACTTGCTACAAGAAAAGCAACAGCAGGAAAATCGTATCAAACAACATTTAACAAATAAATTACACAATGGTATGAGATAATACATCAACATTAAAGCTCAGTTCCAGAAAATTGTAAGGAATGAAGAGAAGCAGTTGACGTATGGATACCAGTTATATCAGCACTCAGCCGTTTAAAGCGTTTTATCAAAGGGACATTGATGAAGATTTATCAAATACAAACAAGGATCTATTCAGCAAGTTTGATGAACATGAACGTCAAGAATCTGCATGGGTGCTGATAAAATTCGTCAGATTGAAGTCCATACTGCTCTATTAAACCCTTTGCAAGCCTCCAGCTACATTTAGTCGTCAAAGAGAATAAAACATTCTAAAGGCGTCATTAACATAAAGAACACAGATAAAAAGTTGTTCCAATGGCCAGTATTAGCTCATCAACACCTGATGCATGACGATGCACATTTACCTTGGAAGTATCGAGCATTTGAGCATGAGCTGAACGTAGAAAGTATGACATTAAAAAAACCAATCCATCAAATTCCTAAATTTGAAAAGATGAATAACATGTCTATCAATGTCTTCGGCCGGGAAGATGAAAGGGAGATATTCAACAGCATATAACTTCAAAACAACTGGACCGATTTTAACCATGTTTTCAGCAAAGTATTTAGCAAGACTTTGTAAATCGTTTAAGAGCTTTCTTGTATTGTGCTACTTCATATTTAAAGATGAACCAAAGAGTTTTATGCATTGCAAATCCTTTAAGAGCTTTCTTACTTTGTGCTATTGCACGTTAAATTCACCATTGAACCAAGAATAGTAAAATTTGTCGTTTTTTATTCTATTTGAAAAGTGTGATGTCATAATTCATGGACCAAAAACCAGTGTGTTTTATTAATTTTCCAACTAGATATCCTTTCTTTTCATAAGGGTGCAGATTAACTCAATAACATACGAAAAGGATCTCTTTCGTATAGGTCGTCTAAAACTCTCAAGCTAAAGCCAGGATTGTTGTTGGTTGGCCATTTGTCATTGAATTAAGCTAGATCATGGTGATTTAAACGACATTTAACCAGATTTCCTGCGTAATCGGTGCTAATATTGAATGATAGCGGAATGAGTGCAGACGGTAAATATTATTTCTGACCTGGGTCTCGAGGGTTTATTGTCTAGTATTTCACTTTTTATATCGTTCCAGAACAAATCTAGATATTCCACCGCTCGCTGGCTCATTGCTGAATATTTTATTTGATATGAGGTAGCCTTTAAAGATTGGTGGTTCTTAAGGATGCTTCTGTGTTTCATCGGGTTCTTGAAGACAGAAAACGAGTGAGTTTCTTAGGTGTGTCCATTTAGTGAACTCTCCAAAAGTCCTTATGTTCCAATGGGCTATTGTCACGTCTTTTTGACTATTTGTCCGCGGCCGTTGTATCAAATTTCTGGGTAGCTTGGGTTGGACAGATAATGGGAATAATGTCCTTTCGTTAGATGTGTGCAGCCTTACCGGTTGTGGTGCATGTGGTCGTGAACATTCTTCCTGTCTGCCGACCACAAGCAATATATGCATCTTTTGCACGAGTAGCTACCGTATCTATATCGCTGGCAATTGAAATATCATATAGGGTTTGTTATGTATATTTTAACTACCGAGTGAAGGTATTCCATTTTATGGCTTTTGGTTCAGTTGTCTTATGAAAATATGGACGGGAGTGCCGCGATTTCCTGGTGCACTAGCTACTACAATTCTTTGGCTTGTCAGCTGAGTGACAATGCCATCCTGAGTGAATTACAGAAGCTTTGGGTGGTTAATGATTAGCATGCTTAAGCCTTTTTGTGTGTTCTGCAGTTTTACTGACATGCCGGCAAATGTTTCTGGCTTTAGCAAATTTCCGCTGTATGACACTAGAAATTTGTATCAGGATATCCCCAGAACGCAGTCTTTTAGGGCTATGTTATTCTCTTAACCCATGGGGGGCAGTGTTTAAACATTAATGCTTAAGCATTAGTGAAAGTAATAAATATAGCAAAGATACTAATTAAAACGTTAACTTTATCAAATAATAGAACCGATATCCAACAGTATCTTCTATATTATATTACGACATATAATAGTCTTTTACATTTTAAACACATTTAACTGGAAACGATGCCTCATCAAGTTGCAGCATCGATGTTTATAAATTATTTCCACTGGTCTTCATTCAGGTTGATGTAAATTTTGTATACGTTATTAACCAATCAGTGAATTCTGTGGAAACGTACAAGCAGCCAGTCCCTGAATTTAATGTTTTTCATATTCTTTTCATTACTCAGTTTTAGTTCGAAAACCCCATCACAAATGAGGAGTACATTTTTCTACTTCTTTTCTACATCTTTAGTGAATAGACAACACATTTGGCTCTTCGTTATAAACACACACACATTATCTTGCCTTTCTACATTTTATTGTCTTTTTACATAATTCATGAGAGAATAGCTGAGAAAACAAAGCTAGTTAACTTTAGGGGTAAAGGCGAAAATGGAGTGTGGAAATATTTCAGTTTTGAAACACACACAAAGTTGTAAGTGATAAAAACCTGATTTTGAACAAAAATGCTCTCAAGAAAGGTTGATTCCGGAAACTTGTCAACTTAAGTCAAATTTATCGCTACAGAAAAAGAAGATAGCGATAGAGTAATCGGGGATCTGATTATAACCGGACGTCGCTCTCTGTCCAAATAATTTATTCACCTTTTGAATGTTTGTGAACCAAGGTACACTGTTTCGGCATGACCGTCCATTACAGCTCACTGACAAAAGGCCATGAAGCAATGGCGGAGCAACAAAAAAAAAAGCTGAGCGACACGAGATCCTGAGGTACCACACATGATACCTGCATTTCGCTTGCAACAGAGAGCTATGGGGCAAAGATTGGAAAGATTGGAAGCTACAACATCTATCACTACAAAGGCGACAGATATCTGAATTATACACTTCAGAGAAGAGCGCTGGACATCTAACAAGTTCATGACAGGTGGGTATTTCCTACACAAGTGGCAGTAAATGGCAATACAGCGAATGGAACTAAAACATTTCAGATCTTAAGATGGAACAGGTTACCATGCTTTGGTTATAACGTAAATTTGGTCGTTCGGTAAGCTCTAAACTCTAAACAGCGAAGATTTTTAACGAAAGGGAGAAAACTGATGTCTTTCTTTCGAAAGAGCCCCAACGCAACAAACGAAGGCAAAAATCAATTATGGAGAAAATTTTGGGGCCAAAATTTAATAAAAACGTTGTTACTTGATAGAATTCCTCGTATTACATGCCACTCGTCCCTCACACAAACGCACATAGACGACCCAGAATTAATCGAACAGATAAAAAACTGCAAGATTCAGTCTTGAGAACCGCTATCCAACTCCCGAACGCGTATTTTCTAACCAGTTTCTGGAATCTAAAGACAATAAATCGGGACTTTATATGGATTACAAAACTCCAGGAAATTCACGAAATTGTACAATCTGAACTGCTCTAGCTGATAGAAGTTCCACCGTTAACCACCACAACCTGCAATGACCATAATGCTGCACATTTAGTCCGCTAATACAAAGTGCTGAAACTAGAAGTAGACTCCCATTTCATGGCCTAGATTGATGATATTGTTCTACCGTCAATGGACCGGGCAACGTCGACAGAGAGGAAGAAGTCAGTTGCAAAGTGAATCTTTTCATTTATGTGTTTGATTATTCGAATGTTTTCTAGTTACCAGTTATTAATACTTCGAAAATTTTTTTATAACCGTTCAATAAATCTGCGTTCAATAAATCTGCGTTTAGCCGGTTATTTCACCAATGAAAGCTTGTCGCTATAATGCTTTTTATTTTAAAGGAAAATGCGGCTTGCTTTTGCGTCTTTTCTGTTTTTTATTTGTTATTCCTTATTTCTGATTGTCCTCGAGGTTTTTCTCGTACTTTCTATGTGCTTAATTTAACTATCTCCACCAATAACAAGTTGCATTCAAACATGCGTTGTTTTCAACCGACATAAATCTGTTATAGCATATAATATTCAACTGTTCGAGTTGACATCAACCATAACGAATATATGTGTCCAGCTTCCGCTTTGATATCAATCGATACAAATTGGATATGCGCTCTCAGACGCGTTGACATCAACCGATACGAATTTTATATTCACACTTTGACGCGTTGACATCAACTGACACGATTTCAAAGCACAAACAAAAGCGCGTTGAAATTAATTCATACGGTTCCAAAGTAATACACAAAAGCGTGTTGAAATTAACTCTTGTGGATTCCTCATGACCTTTTTAACGAGTTGTAATCAACTCAAAGATACCAAGTTACCACACAAAACGCGTTGAGATCAATTGACTTTTCTAGAAGAGCCGTCGTATTTTTATATGTTTCACACAAAGAAATATGAAGACAATAGGATATAGACATTGAAATTTGACATGGATATTCCAGGTAAATAAGGCTTTTGTAGCAGGTAAATAAATGATTATAAGATTTATGCAAATTATTTGACACAAACAATTCTCTTTTTGTCAAAAGATTATTTTCTGTGCAATACAAATAATCCTATAAATGTCACATAATAACTGAGGCTACTGTTTCGGAACTAATTAACTAACTAATTAAGCTTATTTTATAATATTTTAATGGTTTGTTTTTCATTTCATCATGTAAAAATCTGTACATAGACCTGCAAACTCTTTTATAGAAATACTTGCACTTTTATCTTTCATCTTTTTTTATTTGCAGTAGAACAAATGAAATGGGTTTCATCAAAATAATACGCATTTTTCAACATAGGTTGATACATATTAGTTGTTTCAATAACATTACATAAACTATATATTGTATATCCATAAGCAACAGTTTTGCTTCAGGATACTCAGTTTTTATATAAAAATAATGAAAGTCAGACATTAACGATTAGATTTAAGATGCCTAATCCTACCTAAATCGGTTTGTTCAACAGATGTCCAGCCTGTTCAAAAGGAACTGCACTTAAATGTATGTTAACATTTTCAAATGATAAAAATTTTGATTTTGCTATAGGCTTCTTAAAGAGTTTCCAATTATTCACATGTTATAATTAATGTATTGGCACACATTTTCCATCGTCTTCCCAAATTCGTCTTGAGTTTGTAAAAGTCCTTCTTAAATGGATTTTTTGCTTCTTTACGCTTTTATTTATTGAGTGTAGTTTACAGCTCTAACCATTTACTGTAGTGTGCAGCTCTAACAATTTACTTTGTCTGTACAGACCGTCTCGGTGGCTTTTAGTCAATTTCAAACCCCAGTGACAAATACGGTTGCAAATTCATTGCCAAATCATACACATTATTTGCACCAAAATAAATAGCGTAGCATTCTGGTTGGGGTTAAGTCATAAGTGCTTAATTGTTTATTTTATCCTTAGCGTACTGGTGACTTATAGAAATACCCCCACGGTATGGCCCCAAGAATGGAAAAAATATGAAAATACAAAGTTTACGTGTGAATTAACACCTCGCTGGGGGCTCTTTTTAAGAATGAAAAAAAATATGAAAATGAAAGTTTACGGGGGAAGTAACACCGCGCCAGATAAGTTAGCTTCTTGCAATTTCATATATGAAGAACGTTGAAAATGTGTTTACACATCAAAAGCAAAACACATATTTAATACTTTTATGGATACACATTGAAATCAGCGCTTAAATCAATAACAATGTTACAATGTTTAGTCAAATAAGTCTATTGTTCTTGATCTTTTTCACTCTGTTTCTCCTCACTCTCCACATCACTTTTTTATCTCCTCCATATCTAAAAGCTCTTCAAAGTATGTATTGTTTTTTTCTTTTGTGCCTTCGAATACTCCTAGTGTTTCTCATCAACAAAGTAATTAAATTCTTCTGAAATGTTTTGATAATGTTTGCTTTGTCCTAGACGTTAGGTATATTTGAAAGACCTCATAAACAGCTGTTTTAAGCGACGCTTATCAACGAGTCGAAGGCCATTACTTGCTCTTTCACGCCCATCTTCAAGCCCTCGTTATTCATACTCTAAAACCTTTTCTTGAAATTCGTCATCATGGTCATCATATACTTCTTGAACGATATCATTCCAAACAGTCTATTTCTAATTCACAACTGCTGTCATCGTCTCCCTCGCCACACTGCTTCATTTGCGTGGATAAAGCTTCTTCGTTGTTGTATAACGCATCACGGAGTTTTAGATATGTATCTCAGATTTTATTCACTTCTGAGGTGTGTGCATTCTTTAAATGCCTTTTAAGACTTAGTAGTCAATTGTAAGATTTCGAACAAATGTTGCATTCATACATGTTTTCGATTCCACAGCAACTTTTTAAATGATGAAAAGTCTTTGAATGTAAATATATATGATGACAACAACAACAACAGTGACAGCAACAACAATGGCAGCAACAATGGTAACAACGACATCATAATCGGTAAATCATCTGCACTCATCTTCTTCTTCATGTGCTTTGTAGAAGTAGCTTTCCGATCAGGTCCTCGCTTGACTTAAGGCTCTACCTTAACCTCCATTTTTAGCTTTTTACACGGCGACATGGTAACTCATCTCTTTTTATCTTTGTAATCTGTGGTCGCCTTCGAAACGGGCGATATCTAAAAAAAGTAACTCGCCCACAGTGATGTCACTGCTATTGGCTGAGGGCTCTGCATCTCCGATGCCGATGTTTTAATTTTCAACTTTCGGGACATTTGATTCTTTGGGTAGTCTCTGAAGGAAAAGCCTACCAAAAATAATTGGGTTCTTATTCGCTTAAGAATTCTTTATTTTTTTTCTGAGTAATATGTCGCCGAAAATAGAGCCCACAAGTAGCTCATTTATAACTGGATTAAGTTCGAATCAGTTTCAGATTTTTTTTCAGCAACCACCAAAACTCGCAGAATGACCAGATATTTGTCATAAGTATTCATTACATTAATGGAGAGAAGACATAACAAGGTCATTCTTTTCCAAGCATTAGCTGTATAACAAGAGAGGTATATAACTTTGATAATGAATTGCTTCCTAGGTGGACATTGTTCTCGGTTAACCTTTCTTGGATAGTGCTACATTAGACCTATATTGATGGGTGATCCACCATAACTTGCTGAAATGCTCGCCATTCAATTTTCCAAACCGTAATGCTTTTTACCTGAAAGATTAGTAGACAGTAAATTTGAATAAAGTCAGAGCTTTCCCTTTTGACATCATGGCTAAAAAATTTACAAGACTACGTGTGAAATCATGTTTTAATGTCCCGTAGTCTTTAGCTGACGTCACTTTTCCCGATGTGTAGGTCCCAATGTATAGGTCGTGTCCAAAAACGCAAATGTTCATAATCGAAAATTACACATACTTTATATGAAAAGATTGCAAGTGGTACTAGCTTGTCACTTAAATACTGACCTCTTTCAGTTTGGAAAGATCAGTAGAAAAGAATATCGCAGACACAACAAGTTTATGTTTTAAGAGGCTGACATTAACTACACTTCAAAATCCTTGGTACTTCAAGTAAGCCATGTATTTAGTGTATTTGTGTTTGGACTTCCTATTACATGTATGAACTAAAACTTGTATACGATAAACAGTGAACCCTGTTAAGTTTATTTAATAATTTTCAACTGAGAAAACCAAGAAGACGTAAAATGCAAAATACGTGAGAAATATCAGGGGATTCAGAAAAAACAACGTCAAAAGTCAGAAAAATTGATCTTGAAAGTCAGGAAAAGTCCGGAAAAACAGGAAGGAAGGGAAAAAAGCCCCAGAAGTAAGGAAAAGTGATTTCAGAAATTCTGTGGTCATCCTGTAAAATGTTGATTGAATGCCCGGACAAGTACTCAGACTCTGTATCTCCAGTTTTAGAAATATACACACAATGTATATATGCTACAGGGAATCTGTGTAATTAGGGATATCATGAAATCCCTAGGGAATTCGTGTAATGAATAAGCTCATATTGATTATAAAACTATTTTGAAAAATTATCCATTCAGGAAGGCTGTTTAGTGGTTCTTCAAAACTGTGTATCCCTTTTCACATCGAAAGGAATCGGAATTTATAACGTTACCGTCCAAAATAACAGAATTTGGCGTGAAAGGTGACATAAGTTACATAGCATAAAAATTATCGCTAAATTCAGGTACTAAAGTATCACATGAATGATAGTTTGGCAATCGAGTACTTTGAGTATATTAATTCAAAATCTACTATTAATTTCGGTAAAATCCTACATTGAAAACATGAAAATTCTCAATAAAAACATCGAAATTGATTGAGCAAGTTATCACACGAATCCACTAGGGATTTCATGAAATCCCTAATTTCACAGATTCCCTGTAACACAGATATATATATATATATATTGCACAGTTTATGTTATGGTAAAGTTTCTGTGTATCACACATTTTCAAAACACTGGGCCTCATGGTTTTGCAAAATTTATCTGGAAAAAGTTCTCAAGTTAACTTGCAAAATATTTATCATGTTGCTATTTATCATATATATATAAATTTCACAAACTATATATATATATATATATATATATATATATATATATATATATATATATATATATATATATATATATATTTCTATATATATATATATATATATATATATATATATATATATATATATATATATATATATATATATATATAGTTTGTGAAATTGCCCAAAAATTGACGCAGTGACACATCGTCAAGTATTGATAAAAATTCAAGCATTTGCATCGAAATTGGAAAGTTCTGAAGCTATAAGATTGAGTCTGAAAGTTTGAAAGAGTATCAAGAAAATGTTTCAAATCTTTTATACCGAGTAAATCTTTTATACCGTTAAAGCCATAATAAACACTATGTAAAAAAGCTATGGCACTCGGACGGTGATCACATGTTCAATTATATCTTAATTCTTATGTGTAAACAATATGAAGTTGCTAAGGTAACTTTGCATGTTATTAAACTATGAGTCATTGTCAGAATGAATACAAACTAGAATTTGCAGCTCAGAACGAAATTAATGTTAAGGATATGAATAACATATAACAATATTGTGAAAGAATCACAGTGCCAGTACGTGTTTTATGACTCTGACGCCACCTGAGCAAAATTACTTGATGGCCTTGTCATCCAAACGCGGAAAACTGTTCGCAAAGAACATATTTTTTGTGGGGAACGCGCAATGCTTACCGAAAATTACCAACATTTTAAACGAAATTAACACTCCAGGTGGACCCTGCCTGGCATCAAAATTACTGCTTTCTCTTTTTTTACTTTTTTTGACATACATAGCAGGACTTGATGCTAAGTACCCAACCCCTTCCCCGAGAATTTAGTAAGCTACATTAGATAAAACAGCTGCCCTCCTCGAATGTCTTGCGCATTACAGTAATATGTAGAACAAGCAACATGTTTGTGGAAAGCATAAATTGCAAAGATGGATTGCAAAAATGCTTAGTTTACAAGTTATAATAATTGCATAAAAATCGCAAAATACTCATGAAATGTATTGTAATGTAATGAACAAGACGTCCTATTCTCAGTTTATTCAAAATCCAACTAAAAATTTAAATAGAGACAAAAGAACACAGGCATCCAGAAAATATGCAAGTGTAAAAAGGGATGGTTTCAACACATCATACATTTCCCCCACTAAAAAAGTAATTAGACAAACCAAAGCAATAAAACACCTTGAATGATCAAACCAAGTATAAAAGTGATACATGTGGTGACGTTCTAACCTGTTGCAAAACACTGTGGATCCAAATTCAAAGAGGTGCGCTAGTCTTCAGCATAAAGGGATACTACAGGAAACGTGTTTGTTTTTTAATTCTTCCCTATTTGACTCTCTTTGTAACTTCATTTAATATTTGGTAAATACAATTAGCAATTGATTGATAAAACATTAGATAAAACAGCTGCCCTCCTCGAATGTCTTGCGCATTACAGTAATATGTAGAACAAGCAACATGTTTGTGGAAAGCATAAATTGCAAAGATGGATTGCAAAAATGCTTAGTTTACAAGTTATAATAATTGCATAAAAATCGCAAAATACTCATGAAATGTATTGTAATGTAATGAACAAGACGTCCTATTCTCAGTTTATTCAAAATCCAACTAAAAATTTAAATAGAGACAAAAGAACACAGGCATCCAGAAAATATGCAAGTGTAAAAAGGGATGGTTTCAACACATCATACATTTCCCCCACTAAAAAAGTAATTAGACAAACCAAAGCAATAAAACACCTTGACTGATCAAACCAAGTATGAAAGTGATACATGTGGTGACGTTCTAACCTGTTGCAAAACACTGTGGATCCAAATTCAAAGAGATGCGCTCGTCTTCAGCATAAAGGGATACTACAGGAAACGTGTTTGTTTTTTAATTCTTCCCTATTTGACTCTCTTTGTAACTTCATTTAATATTTGGTAAATACAATTAGCAATTGATTGATAAGTTTTATGCTAAAACAACTTAACAATTTAACTCATTTTTTACAAGGAAAGAACGAGGTAAACTACAAAACAAACATATAGTTTCTATGTAGACTGTCTTTTGCAAACAAAAAACTTGCTCAAGTTCCTGCCACTACACTAAAATCAATTTTTAACGAGTCCCACGGGATTTTTTCAAGGTATAGTTTGGGCGTAGTTTTAATACGGTTTGAGCGCCTGGGTGTTTGAATAGCAAGTTGCGCTCGTTCTGGTTGTTGAGGGATATCGTAGTTCTGATTTTCCCTAAGTGGCGAAGAAAGTGGTGTGTGGTGCCCCTGCCGATTATCCCGCATTCTCGTTGAGCGCTTAAACATGAGAAAACCAGTGGTTGTGTGAGGTGTATTTCTGTAACTAAACAGAAATATATTAATTTTCTCGAGGAGAGAACAGTTTTTGTCCTTCATACACTTTATTTTTTGCTGAAAATCCTGAATAAGACGTTCGGCTTGGCCGTTGTTTTTTGTAGATAACTTGGCCCTGTAATGTGTCGGATGCCGTTTTTCTTGCATAATAGGACCAATTCTAAAGATCTGAAACAAGCAGCATTCCCGCTAACGAAGAGGCTCAGAATACCGCAGGTTGCAAACACACTTCGTAGGACTACGGTAACACATTAATTTTGTCAATGTGGTTGTAGAGAATCAAATCCGAAAATGATTTGGCCATTCCATTTTGTAACGCTTTTTAAAATAATTGACTTTCCGCGGCCGAATGCCGATTGGCACGAAAACCGCGGTTTATATACTCGGGTGAGTGCTAAGCACGGACGAATGAATACAACATGACAAATCAATCAATTAAAAACGCACACGTGTGTAGGGGGTGGGGGACGAGAATAATGTTCACCCCGCTGAACTGAGCTGAATTGAAGCAGTGGCATTTCTTACAGTGGTATTTGTGATTTCAATTATTGGCCACTTCGAGGAGGCGTCCACAATCATCAAAACATTTTACCCATTAATGGCCTACGAAATCCAGATGTGCCCTGTCAAACGGTTGCCCAGGATATTTCCAGAAATTAACCTTGCTCTCTGGCGGTGATTTCATTATGTGCAAACAAATGTTGCACGAGGACATATTTCTTCCAACCTACTGTCCAGACCTGTGAACCAGAAATATGAGCGGGCTACATATTTCATCCTTACTATGCCCTGGCGTCCCTTGTGGAGTTCTGTGAGGAGTTGATCGCGAAATTTTGGAGGGATTACTATGCGAGACCTCAAAAATATAACTGCTGTTTGAACTGATAGTTCGTCGCACTTGGAGCAGTAAGGAGCAAATGGTTCAGTTGTATCAGACCACTTTCCGGTGATAACGGCATTGTATACCCTACCTAGGACCAGGTCTTTTCGACTACACCTACGTACATCATCACTTTTGACCGGAATAGCATCGAGTTGTCGCAGCTAAAAAATGTCAGCTGAATCTAGGCCGCCGCGTTCGTTTATGCCTTGCACTGAGAAGCGAGATAATCCGTCACAACTGCCTTGCCCTGTAGCAGGTCTGTGAATATTCGTGTGATTTAGGTGTGAGAGAAATACTGCATAGTGCTGTAGCCTCGTCGTTGTCTCACCGGTATAGACTTTTCCATGCGTAATAAAGACGTTAGGGGCTTGTTATCCACAACACGATGAAAATACCGTCAGTAGATATAGTGATACACTTTTTTACCCCGCCCCAACTATGGCGAATGCTTACGTTTGAATTTGGCTGTAATTGCGTTCTGCTGATGTAAGAGTACGCAATAAGAACAAAATAGGTCTTTCTTAAGAATCCGGCATCTTGTGGCTTAAAACAACTCAAATCCCTGTAGGGCCTTGGTCACACTGCACGTAAAGCGGGAGCTTGGGGTCGTAATGAGTAAGTGTTCGATCTGAGGCCAATTTCACGCTTAGTCCTTTTGAATGCTTCCTGGTGCATTTTATCCCATGCCCAATTAGCGTTTTGAGCGGTAAGCTCGTAGAGGGATTAAAGAATTTTGGACATAGATGGAACGAAGCGGGAGGTAGTAATCAGACATCCAGGAAACTTTTCAGTTCTTTTATATTTTGTGGTCGGTTAGCTTCTTTAATAGCACGTACCTTGGGTTCGTCTTTCTTTAATCATTGTGCTGTTATCTTGTGTCCACAGAAATCAATTTCTGGCATTAGATCCACACACTTATCAGAGTTCATCTTAACTCCGTATTCGTGTAAGCGGACCAGCAGCGCATCCAGATGTCGGAAATGCTCGTTATCGTTTTCTCCGCATATGATTATGTCGCCTGTGATACTTTACACCGGGGATAGCGTGTAAAATAGTATCCGTAGCTTTTTGCCATTTCGAAGCAGAATGCGTTACTCCATATGGCAATCTGCTGTAGTGTTACAGGCCTTTGTGGGTTGACTATACTCCTCATCTGCCCTGTGTAGACAGGCCTGATGTACGACCAATTTTGAAAAATTGTCCCCTCCCGCGAGTGATACCAAAGTATCCTGTACAAGCGGTAGGGGATACCCAGCAAACACTAAGACGTCAAAATGACGTCGGGTCGACGACGTGATCCGATGTTTCCGACGTCGGACTGACGTGCGAGTTTTGGTTGTATATGAAATGGAACCGACGTCGGGTTTTCAACGTCAGAATGACGTCGGATTCCGACCTAAATCCGACGTCGGAATTAAATCGGTTTTAGGTTGTATATGAAATTGAAACCGACGTCGGATTCCGACCTGAAACTGACGTCGGGTTTACCACCTCGAAACGACCAGTCTTAGACACGTCTTACAAAAATAGAGTCTAGAGTTATATAATTAGTAGATAATTAAACATCTAACTGCTGTTGTGAAATACATACGAAAACATGTTCCATGTCAATTTTTACAATCGTGGAAGAAAAATATCAACGCGCCATCAAAATTCTAAAATTTTCAAGTAAAAATTACGTTTTGTCTTCCTCTTTTTCAAAATGACTTGCATTTCCGGTCAGCGATAATAAATGTTCATCGCTTTTAGGTCGTTTTTGCAACGTCGGAATGACGTCAGAAAATCGTCGTCGCCTCGGAATAAAATCGGGTCTTGGAGAAATAGGCCGTGACGTAATTCTACCCATTTTACAACCTTATTTTATTCAGAATATGATTGTGAAGTCGTTGCGATTAAAACCCAACCTTTTTTTCAAACAAGAGAGACGTCAGTTGTTTGCTGTGTATTGTTCTGGCTTTAGTTGTGGAATCAATGTGGCCTTATAAAATCCCCACATATACTGACGCTGCCATTTTTTTTCACAACAGTGACAATAGGACGAGCAAAATCGGCGTGCTCGGCTATGGATATGACCACTTCACTCTCTAGCTGTCAAGTTCCTCCTCCACTTTTGGACGTATGGCTAACGGCACAGAACGTGTTTTGATAAACTTCGGCTGTGCTTTGTACTTGAGAGTGAACTTAGCTGTCATACTTTCAGCCTGCCCATCCCTGGCTCGAATAGTGATTCATGGCTTTCTCTAATTTCTTTGAGGGGAGGATCACACGATTTCATCACGCCACTTTTAGCGGAAAAGCCCAAAGACTTTCCATTGGGTGTTCCAGACTGATCCGGTTGGCTATTGAGACAGACTGTTTTTCCGCCCAATTGAGGCGAAATATTTTCATTGCGTCTCGTCCAAGAATCGCATTAGGCCCATTTCAACGATCTGAAAAGTCATTGGGTGCCTATGGCCACGTGGCTTCACTGACGTTGATAACTGTCCAACTGGCTCAATCACGCTATACGCTCTCAGCGTAAATTTCCTCGGTTTGAGAGGTGTGGCGCTAAAATGTTGATCGTAAACATTTTTAGGGATGATACTCAGAGCGCTTCCTGCGTCCATCTCCATCGAGCCCCACAGATTTTAGAATTCACAATAATTTTATCCGAATTTTGTGTGTCCGAGATGGTGTAAATTTTTAAGTGTCAGATGTCCTCGGTTTTGTTCGACGTAATGCACTTTTTAACACTTGACAAGCCTTTGGCTTGCAAAGGTTATATGAATTTGTGCGAGCAGCCGTTCGTGTTTTTTTCTTCTTGACAGTTTTTCTATTTTTTGCGTCTTATTCTCTGACACTATGGGTCCTAGGACCATGAAACTTGGGACTTATGTAGAGCAGTGGTTTATCATTCTGTGTCCTCCTATCGACAACACGCCTGGCACCAAGACCCAACCTTGTCATAATTGATTTGATCTGTAATGTGCGACCAAAATTAAAACCTAAGTTGAAATCACTGCAAACCTGCATATCAGGTAAAACACTTCGGAATTATGTATATAAAAGAAATACGGGGTTGCGCAAGAGAAAAACAAGAGCGTACGTGGACATTGTATCCAACCGTAAGACCGAAGCCATTACAAAGGTGAAAATAAATAAAACAGATTTGTTTTTAAAAAATTAGATTTGATGGAATACCTCAAGTGCAACATTGCTAAAAAAAAGGACTCGAATTGGATCTGTGGGATGAATAACATTGTTTGTATTTTCCTTAATGCTATCCGTTTATTTGACCAATTTTTGCCGAATCGATAACAAAAGTACTACAAATCCACTAAAGTTTTACCTGTGATCGAGGAAGGAAAGGAAGGGATCAGGAGAGGGAAAGAAAGAAAGAAAGAAAGTAAGAAGAAAAAGAAAGAGTTTTATACACTGACTTTTCATATAAGCCGGTTTAAAATGTGCCCATGTATAGGCATGATTATGTTAAACCTTCGGTGATTATCATCTACTTCTGTACTAGGCAGAACTATAACTATTACCACAAAACAATGAAAGACTACGCTTAGAGCGGAGCTTGAACACACAACCACACGACCCCAGGTAACGACGCTTGACACTTGACCAATCCGGCTTCAAAACAATACGAATGGTGAAGAAAAAGAATATTTAGCTTGCAAGCTATTTCCTTTTATCCTTTATTTACTATTTTGTTTAGTTATTTTCGCTCTTATCTTCCAAAGAGATACACTTTTTAAAAAAACTGAAGTTCTATACTTCTTTTGCCTCTTTTTTATCATATTGCCATTTTCAGTATCCAGACATATGGACCAGAGACATTCGGGTTAATTTCGGGTTTCCACTTAACTGCCCAAAAGAATTCGGTAAAAACTTTACCTTTCCATATTAAGCATCTGTTTGTTGGAGCATCGTTTAACTATGACGCGACAATAACGCTTACGGCGTTATAATAATTTATTCATCTCAGCAAACATTTCGCTCAACGTAGGATTTTCGTTTGGCATGAAAGCCTGCAACGTCTACCTACCGACGTTATTTGGAGTTCGGCGGAGTGACGTTACGTAAAAGTTGTAAAAACATGAAGAGAATCACAATCTTGGCAGTGTAGTAGTCACCGATCCTTCAAACCACCCTTGGGTCACACGCAACAAATTTTTATGCAGTCAATTTTTTACAAATAATTTTAAAATGCAGAGAAAAAGAATTGCATGCTTCTGAAATTCTCATATTGTACGTCTTTTTTATCGATTTTAAAAAGCGTCCAGCCACGGCTTGTGTTTCTGATGAACGATAACATGATGAAGCTGTTTTTTGGTGTGACTCGGACGTCTTTCCAACGATTATTTTTCGACGTCTATGCAAAACGATTTTTCTGAAGAAATGTTCAAGATTGTAACACAGACGCTGAATAGGCACTAGGGAAAGTGGGGTTTTTGGCGACCAGTTCTTTTTGGCGAAATGTCAGTTTTGCTTATATCCACTTCATTCAACGTTGTCAAAGAGGCTGAGAAGTTGATCTACCACCAAATTGCATTCCGATTTAAAATTGCGAGGCAATTCGAAACCTTATACTGCCGTTGTAATTACAAGATTTGGTATGCCGGTTGTTCTTCAGTGGAAGGAGAGCCTTGTCGTTTTGCTGGTTTTTGCGCCTTCAAATTTCTAGACCAATTGGCAAAGCGGCGCTATGACAGTTGATGAAGCTGTTGCATGCCCGGAGCTGATAGTACACCCGTTGACCTTTATAAGCTACAGCTGCTCTGGTGTTATTTGTCTGAGCTTCGTTTTTGTTGTCTTATCTGTTTGATGTCCAACTTACTTCTAGGTTTAACCATAGCCAGTTGGATGTTATCGGCGATTCCTCACGTACTGTCTTGACGGTTCCTCGGTTTTCCCAGTAATTTTTCAACATTATGCATATGTCGGAGATAGATCTGTAAACGATTCCTCGACAGGCCACCTCAATACGTTGACACCGACACCATTACAACCAGCTATCTCACACTATTTCGTGAGATCTTCGTACTCGGCTTTTTCTGTTCGTCACCTCGACTCGCTCCTCTCACGACAGTCAGTTTGTCAGGATAAACCACTCCTCTTTAACCACTCCACTTTAACCATGCTGTAAGATCTGGTTGCCGCTTGAGGTCCGCCATCATTTGCCAGTCAAGTGTTTTGTCCAAGCGCGCTGTTTGGGAGCTTTCCAAGATGTTTCGCTTTGTTGAGGATTTCCACGCCTGTGTGTATCCACGTCATGACACGGTATTTCCACTTGCAAGCTTTGTTTGCAACTGGGAATAAAATTGTACTTATTCTGAAAATTTCTGCCCTTGTTTTCTTATCTTTTCTGCCTTTGGATGGTTTCCAGAAAACGCGTTCTACACTATATAATGGATAAGGACGAAATTTGGCGCCGCATGACGAAAGCACATGTAATCTAAATAAAACGACTACAGTGGCACAATGTTGCAAGTAAAGACATTATTTAATTTTAGGGGGTCAATTTCATAAGAATCAGAATTTTTTGGGAAGCCATAGAAGTTCTTATAGGTTACAGATTTTAGGGTAATATCATGAAATTAATAAGTGGCCTTGCTGTTTCTAAAAACATAACAGAGTGTAACCGATGATAGGCGATAGTAATTTTTTGAGATGATATTCACATTGTACCCTTCGGGGGTCACCCGTGGGCCTTTTGCCCCAGGGGGTCCTCACCATCTTTACGCCGCCTATTATGACGTGATAATGCGTTTCACACATATTATGCCCTATTGTTAGGGTTAGGCCGCCTGCTGCCTAGGGGGGACATGATGTCATAGGTGGCCCAGAACTCTTATAAGAGTTCTAGGCCACCCTTGAGACGTCATTATGACGTCACTTCCTGGCCCAGAACTCTTGTTTTCCTACTACTATTTCCGCTAAAATGTGAAAAATGAAACTTGGATTTTTGCCATACACTCGGCATTGCTAAATTTGCAAATATTTTAATTTACGAAGCTGACAATTTACCAATTTTATTTGAGTCAGAACCTTCGAGCAAATACAATTTCACTATTGGTCTCACCAGCTCTGTCTTGCCAGTTTTTGCAGTACAACTCCTAACATAACCATCTCTACCAACGTTCACGGAAAGCGCGTCCGACAGGCCATTGCCCTCGGGGCACATTCTCGTCACCAGTAAGCACAACGTCGTTTACAGGCATGTTTCGATGGGGTCGTTGCCACTTCTCACGCACCTGCAGAGTTGGTAAGTATTCCCGTATCCGTCGGCGCCAGTAAAAGTTTATTGGGTGATAGGTGTTCTGATCAGAGGCGTCGTCACTGACTTGAGTAATCGGTATGTCGTTCAATATTTTCTCCTCTTCGGTGAACAGAATTGACAGCGACTCGTCGTTGAGTAATTGCTCGCCTATGAGAGACTTTAGAATTTGGTGTTTCAAGCGTATCATCGTTGTCAAATGCCGCCGGCATGGCTGGCGTGTGGCGGGTTAAAATGCCAGCTGATCTCTGCTTGTAACAAACGGTCACTAATTTTACTCTGCTTCCATGCACGAAGAGCTTCGCGCAGCTCACGTTTCCCAGACGTAAACCTCGTTCCGTTGTCACTAAACATTTCGACGGGCGACTGACGAAGCGCCGCTAGCGTCCTACTTTAACAAACAGCGGCCCAAAATAATCCACCCCCACGTAAGTAAATGGGGGTTTGTCGGGTGTCATACGCTGTGTTGTAATGGGGCCATCTTCTGCTGCCTACGTTTACACTCGATACAAGGATCCATAACATGTTTTATTGCACTTCTGCCACACAAAATCCAGTATTCTGTCCGACTTTTAGCGAACACCTGTTCACCCCGATGTAACCGTTCTTTCCATGCAGACTCGTGACAATAAGCGTTGTTACTACGTGATTGTCTGGCAAAATAACTGGGCACTTATTTTTGTCTTCCAGTTCAGAAAACTGTACCAAACCACCCACTCGTAACAGACCAGCTTTATACAGAGGGCTTAGGGCTGCTAGAAAACTAGATTTAAGCACTGACTGCCCCCTCTGAAGCTTGTCCAGTTCGTCTGAAAGCCACTGGCGTCACATAGCTCAGCACGGAATTTGTAGCAGCAGATAGTTCCTCTACAGTTAGCTCAGTTTTTGGCACATCGATGCTTCACTTGAGAAACCTATTAGCTCTTAGCTCGCAATAAAAATACAAATAACACGCCTTAGCTTATACCAGTCTGAATAGCGTAGAAAAAAGCTTGTGTAGTGGGTCATTCTCGATCAAAATAGTACTGACCTGAACAATTTTCTTTGTTTCTGTGTCATCGTCGGGTAATGAAGGGCTGATTCCGGTTGTAGGCCAGTCCCTTTCATCTTGCCACAAAAACGTTGGACCTCCGAGCCAGACCTTCAAGCTTTCCGCGTCAACCGCGTCTATACCTCTCGATGCCAGGTCAGCTGGGTTGCAAAGCGTTGGTACGTGGCGCCACTGATCAACGTTCATGTTTTCGTGAATGACGGCCAAACAATTTGCGGCGAATCAGCGAGACTCGTTTCTTATATAGCTTAAAGTTATCATCGAATCTGTGGAAAAGAAATTTGCTTGAGCGGTGACGACGAGCGAGACATAAACGTTGTTTTTGTTGTTCATGAATCGCAAGTACGCGCAAGCGTCGTATCTAGATTCCGCTGCGTCGCAGAAGACATGCAGCTGTACGTCAGTATTGTATTGTATTGTTCTTTAGATCCCATTCAACTGCTGTAGTCATGTCGGGATCCCCCTGCCACATTATATGAAATGGGGCATTCCAGCCCTCCTAACCCTTACATGTGGAGTGCCTCACAAGGTAGCAAGTAGGAGTCCCAATTTTAATGTCCTAGGTATGACCCGACAGGGGTTTGAACCCACGATATTCCAATCTGGAGGTGGACACTCTAACCACTAGGCCATCGAGGCTGGTGTGTACGTCAGTTATTTCACCAAAGTCACTGGGCTTGTAACATCGCAGAATACTTATACTCCTAAGATTCGGCAGTGCTTTTAGCCAATTTTCCCAATTCATACGCTCCCTTTCGGGTATCTCCTGGTCTCAAGTGAGGTTTTGGCGGCACAGTTCTTGCAATATTACTTTTGCCTTTAGTGTGGGTGGGGCGGCGAGTCCCAACGGGTCGAAAAGAGAGCCAAGACTTCCACGGTGGGTGGCTGGGTTACTGGGTACTTTAGCATCAAAGCTTATTTTATCGTTATGAACATCCCATCGTACCCTCAGCGTTTGTTCACGTGGCTGTTCATCGCATAGATGTGTTTTCTTGACGGAATCCGCTCGTTTGGGGGTGGGTATAACGCCCTGTCTGTTACTGAGAAATTTGGTCAGCCTAAAGCCATCGATATAACATCGACCAAAGTTTCTGGCACAATTCGACAGCTACATCTTCGCTGGCCACCGATTTCAGAAAATCATCAACATAAAACTCTTGGAAATACTACTCACTGTGCCTTTGCTGTAGTACTGTCCGTTATCAGTGGCCCTCTTTCGTAGCCCGTAGGTGGTGCAACTGGCTGATGATTTCGCGCAGAATATATGAACTGTCATTGGGTATTCCTTTGGTGTAGTACCGTGGTCGTCGTTTTGCTACCACAAGAAACGAAGGGCGTCGAGATCACTCTCTGTCACTTTCACCTGATGAAACATGCTTTCGATGTCCGCGGTGATAGCAATCGGCTCCTAGTGAAAGCGTATCAAAATGCCGACTAAGTTATTGAGCAGGTCTGGGTCCTGTAACGGTTCACTATTTAGCGACACTCCGTTAAAACTGGCTGCTCCGTCGAACACTACACGAACTTTGCTTGGTTTATTAGTCCGCCGTCGCAGTACGCACGGAGCGGGGGACTTATAAAATACTCGTTGTCCGTCTGTCCGTCTGTCTCTCTGTCTGTCCGTCCGTCTGTCCCCCACCAGTGCCTCCACTTCTATACGCGCGACTACTCACTCACATTACACTGCAGGCTTTCGAATTTTTGTGGGAAGTAACAACATATATTGGAGTTGTGCGACCTGGGGTTATTTTTGAATTGGATTGCAAATTGACAAAACTGCGAAACTTCAAACTTGACAAATTTTTTGGTTTTTGGGGTAAGATGCGCCCACTTTTGTACGCACAATTTCTCAGTCACCTTTAACCACAGGCTTTTGATATTTTTATGGGAAGTAATAACATATGTTGCATTTAAGAGACTGGGATTATTTTAAAATTTGACTAAAACCTGATGAAACTGTGAAACGTCAAACTTGATAAATTTTTTTGTTTGTGGCGATTACTGTAAGTGCACTTTGTACGCGCAATTTCTCAGTTATTCTGCATTACAGCCTTTCAGCCTTTGAGTTTTTATGGAGCGAACGAATACATATTGCGATTGGCAACGATGGATTGTTTTTGGATTTGACAAAAAATTGACGAAACTATGAAATTTTCAACATGCCCATAATTTTTGTTTGTGGAAGCACGATGCTTTCACTTTTGTTCGCTGACCACAATCCGTCCACCACCCTAATGATGTGATCCAGCAGTACTAAAAGAATCCGTTGTGCTGCTTTTCATTAAGATATCTTTAGGCGGGAGACTATGATCAGTTTCACTGATATACTTGTTGTCATTTTGACTGGCTGATGTGCTAAATACCAAACCCTTTTCGATTGATAGGGGCTAGACAGTACCGAATCGGCATGACCTTTATCATTGTACTGGTTTGTTCGCTCTGTGTACTTGGCGGGCAGCTTCTGGTTCGTTTCCAAGCGACGCTTACTCCGATTTAATGGAGCATGCGCAAGGGAAATATTGTTCGGCATCTCACAGTTTTCATCTCGCCAGGGTAATGACATTTTCCAATGCCCATGATCCATAGTTATCGTGTTTGACATAATTTGGGTTGCGCGTTTGTCTTCAATAAATAATCAGGATTTATTGCAACTGACAGTTCTATTAAAATCAGTTTTCCACAATTTCTTTAAATTTTGCTGCAAAGTGTCAGTACGCTGGAAATTGACGCTAGCGCTTTCGTCCGTGGCTTGTTCGATGGGCCACGCACAACCCATCCAAACACCGTCGTTCTGCGTATGGCTGGCCCTTAACTCCTGAGCTACGCACCCCCAGTGGAATTTCGCACCGATCTGACCATCAAATCTGTCTCCACTCCATGGTTTTGCTGTTGCTGCGCCGTAAGAATAGTCACGTTATATACCACTGGTTTGCCCTTTATTCCCAACACATCCAGCAGTTTTTCGTTGCAGACAGATTGTTGCAAGCCGTTGTCGAGTAGTGCACGCGTCCGGACGGTTCTGCCGTTTTCTTTGCAGCCTCAAATTTTGCATCTGTATTTTCCAAAGAAATGTCACTGTTTTCTGGTTGCAATCGGATGCCGCTACTCTTACTGAAGGTTGCGTGGCATGTGTAGGTCTATTTGAGTTCCACGAATGTAGTAACGAGTGGCGTTTTATGACGCAGCCAGGGATGTTACACGCGAGTGTGTGCGAGGCGTCACTTTGCCTCGAGAGATTTATTATCTTAGGTTTGTTCGTGGTGGGTTTTGTTCGCTTCGCGGGATCGTTCTTGACCAAATCCATGCCGTACATGGAGGAGGCGCTTCGCGTTTTCTCGTCCATAAACTTGACAAGGTCACTGAACTTTGGTTCACGTCCAGATTCATTGATAGAGTAGGCTATGTCAACCCATTTGACACGCAGGTAAATGGGAAGCCGACGCAATATCCTCCTCATGTTTTCAGAGTTTTCGATATCGGAGGAGAAACCCATCTGTGAAAGGTTTATTTCGCATTTTTGCATCTCCAGTGCCAGATCGCTCAGACATTTAACGTCGCTGTAATCCATGAGATTCCCGTAGAAGGGAAGTATTACCGGCTTAGGCACCTTGAAACCTTCTTGCAACGCATTTTCCAGGCCCAAAAACGCATTTTCGTCAGGTCAGTGTTGGGTGCGACGGTGTGCGTAGCGATAGAAGTACTAGGCAACGGTACTCTATCAGGAGCAGTTTTCGGCGTTGCTGGTGCCATTCCTGCTCTATTTGACGGAAATGGTAGGTTTTGCTAGGGTTGTGGACCAGCAGCACTAGGTTTGGGTTTTCTTCGCCGACTGCCTCATCCCAAACACTTTCTTCGATAGCGGCGTCCTCGATTGTGTTTTGCTGGTCCAGCTCCCCGAGTTTTGGGGCTATTCTTAAGAGCTCCCCCTCTAGATCCTGTTTTTCTCATAGTCTTCGCTTTCGCCTATCCGCAATTAGCCGCTTCGCCTTAGCTGCGCGTAATTTCGCCGATGACGTGCTAAGGTTCCTCGTGACAGATAGATTGTCGTCATCGTTAAAACATGCTTGCGAGTCCTTATCCTTTTGTCATCGCGATATCCAGTTCTCTTTTCGTTTTTTACATTCGCGAAACGATTTCACGAAGATGCGGTAGTGCAGCTGTAGCGTTGCGATCGCGTCCGAGTCACTCAAAATATCTAAACATGGCAAATGAAACGCTTTAAAGTTATCAAATTATCGCATAGTTCTTGTAATTTAGATTTGATCGCGTTGACATGTTCAGGATCTAAGTCCTCCTCTTTCAAAGTCCTTAACACCTTGGATTGCTCGTCTACAAGACGTCCGCGCTCTCGCTTTGCGGTATCTACATCAGTCTTATCTGCTTCGGCCATACTGGCATCTGTTTTACAAAAACTGTCTTGTTACTGTTAGAAAGTCGGCTTTTGAGAGGTAGAGAAAATAGTGTGTTTACATGTTGGGGTCTTTTATTTAACTGGGTGCGCTCGTATCGTTATTAATATCAACGATCTTTTCAGCATGGGCTCACCAAGGATCATAAGGTTTTTGCCTTGTCCGTCCGTCAGTCCCTCCGTCCGTCCCTCTGTCGGCCCGTCTGTGCGTAACGCTTTAGGTGCTCAAGTTTGTGCAATGAACTCGTCCTAGGGTTTTAAGCCTGGCAACCTGAAATCTACATGGAGTGAATATATATATAGAATAGAGGTGTGCGTCTCCTCTTTTGACCGACGTTTATCCGTCCGTCTGTCCGTGAGGTGGTTCGGAACTTAGCATATTTTTAGTATAGTGATGTTTAGCTTCGAAGTTTTGTGTAATGAACTGGTCCAAGGGTTTTTGACATAGCAACCTGGAAGTATGCGAAATGAATATGTATGGTTTGAATGTGGACACGTCCCCTTTTAATCGGCGTTCATCCCTCCGTCTGTCGGTAAGGTGGTTCGGAACTTAGCATATTTTTAGTACAATTATGGGTAGCTTCGTAGTTTTGTGTAATGTACTCGTCCTAGGTTTTTAGGCTTGGCAACCTGAAACCTATATGGAGTGAATATATATATATATCTATATATATATATATATATATATATATATATATATATATATATATATATATATATATATATATATATATAGCATGAAGTTGTGCACCTCCTCTATTGACCGACGTTTATCCGTCCGTCTGTCCGCGACACGGTTCGGCACTTAGCATATTTTTAGTACATTGATAGGTAACTTCCAAGTTTTGTGCAATGAACTCGTCCAAGGGTTTTTGACATAACAAGCTGAAACCTATGCGAAATGAATATATATGGTATGAAGGTGTGCACCTCCCCTTTTGACCGACGTTCGTCCCTCCGTCTGTCGGTGAGGTGGTTCGGAACTTAGCATATTTTTTAGTACCATCACAGTTTTTCTTGAATGTAGGCAATCTTGTTGCAGGTTACAATTACAGTATCATGATTTCTTCAGCTAAGATTTCGCTTAGGGCGGGTCATTCGTGTCCCTCTTTTGGCTCCTCTCTACAACTTCCTAAATAATCTTTAAGTTATCCCGATTCTCGAATTTGTCCTTTTTTGTTCTGTCGTTCTTGGCGGATCCTGAGCAGCTGCCAGATACCTGTTTGCACGGTTATTTCAGCACATGAAGGGGATGGGGCGCTATCGAATCCGGCATTTGATAGGCGAGATCTGTAGCCCAATCACAAATAGCTTACCCAACACATCTATGGAACACGGGGCATAAACTTCAAAGTAAGATAAAATCTTAATTATCACGATATAAATCCGGAAACGAAGCAGTGGTAAAACAGTTCAAAGATCCTGTCTGCATATGTAATGAGGGAGGAAACATTGGGTGACAGATCCCTCTTATCTACAGAATTCAACGCACCTGTGGTTCACTCAACGTTCTTTACAGATGGCACATTTCAAAATAAGGGGGTATTCTGCTGACGAACTACTTAAAACGCATCGAATCCTTAAAAAATTTAAATTCAACTTCTAATTTACATACAAACTAGACCGAAATTCGAACAGCGAATTAGACCCCACTTGGAATGATAACTTAAAACAAAAGGTAGATGATATTGCTATTTGTTAACAATTTTCACATGTCTGACTGCAGAACATCCTCCTAAATACTACCAACTATACCGGTAAGGTCAAGGTCAAAAATTGTTATGAGGTGCACCACTTCAGATGACCCTCCATACATTGCCAAGTGTGGTTGGTCTAGTCTTCTCAGTGCTCTTAGGGGAGATGAATGGAAACCGATTGCTATATCTCTTACCGCTTTTGAGATAAAGGCCAACTTCCGGTTTTGGGCTCGAAAGTGACCTGGAGGTCAAGAACACCGGAAGTTATACCTTACGTAACGTCATGTAGGGGGTGGAGGTCGAAAATGAGTTCAAAATTGCTCCATCTCTTACCGTTTTTGAGTTAAAGGACAGCTTCCGGTTTGGGGCTCAAAAGTGACCTGGGGGTCAAGGACACCAGAAGTTATACCTTACGTAACGTCATATAGGGGGTGGAGGTCGAAAATGAGGTTAAAATTGCTCTATATCTTACCGTTTTCGAGACAAGTTATTGTTTTTCATAAATAACGTTTCTCGCGATTTTACCTTGCCCATCAAGGTCAAGGTCAAAAATTTTAATGGGTGCCTTAGGTCACACCGTCCTTTGTATATGTGCCAAGTTTGGCTAGGTGTCTGGAAACCGATTTACCTTTTTCGCCATTTGACCTTGACCAATAAGGTCAAGGTCAAAAGTTTTTATCACGTGCACCACTTCAGATGACCCTCCATACATGTGCCAAGTTTGGTTGGTCTAGCTTCAGCGGTCTTGGAGGAGATGTCTGGAAACCGAGTCGCTTTTAGTCGCAACAAAACGCAACTTTCTCCGGCATCTGATCAACGTCTTTGGTGCAACGTTCATTAGGAGTCGGAAAATCGACGCCGGATAGACATCAGACCTACAACTGTAAAGCAGCCACCCTGTGTTATAGCTCACCGGAAATGATACAATTGACAGGGTTACTTTAAAGGCATCCTGAAACCAGGACGTGAAAAGAAGATTTCAAGAGAGCACAAGTTTTTTTCCGCCTACTTTTGAAAAAATATTCATGGAAATCGACTCCAGACATATCCTGCGTTACCGGACGAACAAAGGGTCTGTGCAACGTCGCTTTCCCGACGCCGGTAGAGCTGCGATACACAGTGACCACTAACTCGATTTTGGACACACCCTGGACAGCAGTGACAAAAGGAGCCAGAAGGGGACACACCAGCACAAATGATGTTGTGTAAAACGTGATTTTTAATAGATTTCGTGTTGGTGACAATGCCGTACAAACTAAGAAACTGCACTATTTTGACCCATTCATAGATCTTCAGCTCTACAAACTGGCTCTTTTATTTATCACAAGTTATTGTTTTCCTGTGCGAGATACCGAAGAAATGGTTGGATACTTAAAGGAGTGGACAAGCGCTGCACTTAAGGCGAGATTCTATCTCGGCAGCCTGGTGGTAATGAGTGCTTCGGGCATTCTCTTGTATGATGTTTTCGTGGGAAAAGGGGTGGGAGGAGGGACTTGGGGCTTCACCAAGCCAAAACCAAAAAATTAAGATGACTATGCTGACCATCAAACACAGCTCAGTCTTTTTAACTTCATAAAAATGACTTTTTTCTAGATATTTCTTCATTCTTAGTACTAAGATCAAGCAAAACGGTCAAACTGAGTTCGATAATGCGCCACAGCACACAAATTGTATGATTTAAGCCGAAATCGTATGAATATGGAATATGTACACTTTTTTTCTTGTACAGTTTGAGCTCTCTGGGTCAAGCAAAGGCATCCCAAAACAGATAACATAAAGTTAAAAAAAAGTAGCAAAAAGTTCATATTAATTCGATTATGGCTTCTACACAAATAGGCAATAGCGCTGCAGCACACGCAGTACACTTCCATGCAGTGCCGGGATTCCACGTTTTCAAGCGTTTACCTGTTGGACCGCAGTGCATGGAAAGTGAAATATACATGGCGACCATAAAGTTCATGTCCGACCTTCAGATTCTTTCAGAAAGTGATGACGTAGCAGTGGTCAAATACGTCATATATATTGTAATCACAGAAAAGTCGATGAGGAACACGGCGGTGATTCCGTCCGTATTATACTAGGGAGGGGATGTAAGGTATACGGAAATTACAAAAACAGGAACAACGAAAGCTTAAAGAGAACGAACTAGTGTAGGTTAATTGTTCAAAACATAAGGTCAAAGAGATTTGAAAGACGTGAAATTCGTGGTCATACTCCAAGAATGTACCGTTTTTATCTGTAAATTGATCTTTACTTCTACTGCCCACGTGTAAGATCTGTGGCTGTCTTTGACTCGCAAAGTACTGAATTGTCTGTCACCTATAGAAAAGGTCTGCCTTGTCGAACTTCTGCAAAAATTTGGCGGAAAAAAAAAACAACACCGAATCATCAATTGTTTGGAAAAAAAGAAAAGGAAGAAGAAAAGGAGGAGGAGGTAGAGGATGAGAAAGAAGAAGAAGAAGAAGAAGAAGGATGGGATGGGGAAGAAGGCGAATATTAAGAAGAAGAAGAAGAAGAAGAAGAAGAAGAAGACGAAAGACGAAGAAGAAGAAGACGAAGGATGAGGAGGAGAAAGAGAAGGAAGAAAAGAAGACGAAGAACAAGAAGTAGAAGAAGAACAAGAAGAAGAAGGAGGAGGAGGAAGAGTTGAAAAAAGAAGAAGAAAGAAGTCAAAAGTCATGAAATAAGAATAAAACGATCACTCTCATCGGATCAAACCAGTAAAACGTTGATTCCCAGTGTCTTGTCAAACGTCGGGGGTGGGGGTACGTTTCAACTTTTATAATGACACGTGTCTCGATCATTGATGCGATGTCACGTCTCCACGCTTATCCCGCATCTGGTACGTCTCCACGCTTATCCCGCGTCTGGCACGTCTCCACGCTTATCCCGCGTTTGGTACGCGTCATCTGCACACTAGTTAATTAACATGGAGTTACAATGACTCTCGTGTGTGTTTTTTATAAGCGGGGCCTGTGGCAATGGATGAAATATGAGATGAAAAGATTATATATAAAAATGTTTAAATCCAGCAAAATACGTCTACCCAGTAAATATTCCAACATCGATCCGAAGTCGATTTTAGCTTGCCATGCCGACCCGGCCAAACTTCAACATTGAATCTGGATTTGATGTGGTTATGATTTCTTGCGATCATAGATCAATGCCTGATCAACGTCTTTGACACACCGTTGAATAAATGATGGATGGGGAAAGGCGCTGCTTTTGGTCGCAACCAAAACGCTACTTTCTCCGACGTCTCTTCAACTTCTTTAGTTTGACGTTGAATAGATGTCGAAAAATAGATGTCGAATAATCGAAACTGTACAGACGTCAGGAGTCACAACCAATGAACAACGGCCTCATGTTGCCTGAAATTGAATTCATGACTTGATATCACGCAAAAAAAAAAAAAACAAACCGAAAATGAGATCGTAGAGTATGGGAATTTCGAGAGCGCTTTCCCCCGCCCACTTTTGAAAATATTTATGAATTGACTTCATGCATATTTTGAGGTACTGTATGACCTAATGACGGAGTTACGTTGGCGCACGGATCTCGACGCATGCTATCATTGTCGCTGTCAAGGTGTCGATTCTAGACTAATACTTCCCAAGGTCTATACATCATCGCTCTCCTCATGCCTTTTTAACGTTGGGAAACAGACTTTGTTTCGACTTCCAGTTGCATTCTTTTCACAACGTTAAGAAGTTTTGTAATCGACGTCTATTTATGTTAAGGTTGACGTAGTTCTACTTCCGAAACAAGCGAACGCCGACTTTGATCCCACGTCAGGAGCAATGTCTGTACAACGCTGATCTAATGTCGCAACTCAGTTTTTTTTTAGAACACGTAAACATATGCAAAAATGTCGGACTTTTTAACCCCCTTGCCCCACCCCATGATATGTGCCACCATTTTTTTTAGAACACGTAAACATATGCGAAAATATCGGACTTTTTAATCCCCTTGCCCCCCCCCCCCACCTCCACCCCTCCAGCCGTGGATAGAATGTGAGACTCTATTCTCTAGACAGAGCATCAGCCCACAGTCAGAAATCTAGTCTTCCGTGTTTTTCCAAGGCAGTAAAATGAATGGGACTTACGACAGACTGTCAGTGCATTCTAATCTGACCTTTACCCTCACGACAGAGGGCGTTCCGATCTGACCTTCCATTTCGAGTCAGCCGTTTTCCACCTGGAATATTACCGGGTGCCTCCCGCGCAGGACAGAATGTGCGTCTCTGATTGGCCGAGACAACCCCGGTGCTTGACACGACTTCTCAACTGAACATAACTTTCCTTTCAAACAAGCAAAATGGAGGGAAGAAAGTGGACATGGAGAAAAAATTTAAAGAAAATTTGAATATTTACTTTCATTATCCAAGGTATGTTGATTATTTTATAAATTATTAATATTTTTAATGTCTGCACACTTGTTACTATCGCAAAAATTTGGAAAGTTAATGCAGAATGTGCAAAAAAAAAACTTTCCAGACTGAAGGAATTCTCGGCATTTTTTTCGGTTTGGTAAGAAATCTTTCTTTTTCTTTTGGTGGACAGATTTTTGTGAAGACCAAAAGCTGTAGGTTAAAAACTTCCAGGAAGTGGACCTGTCCAGCTCATCTTTTTGTTTTTAACTCAGGATTTTAGTATCAATGTCGTGTGGTGGGAAAGACGTTTTTGCGTGGGAAGTATGGTTTCTCAAAATGATTATTGCCGATGTGTGACGGGGGAATGCATGGGGCGAAAAATTAAAAGTGAAAAGACATTTTGACATGGGGAAAGGGGGCCAATAGAACGCAGATTTTTCAAGTTTTCTGGTTAAAAATGAGTTCGCTGAATATTTTTCGATAAAAAGAACGTAAATTTGTGGTCCAGGGCAAGAAATTTTTCTATTCATATGCTATGTTGGTGCTCCAACCGGAGAAAGAAGCGAGCTTTACTTTTTCTGCAAATGTCTCTTCTATCGCCTTGTGGAATTCTACAGCATACCACATCGCTTTCCGGGCTCCTATAGGATAGCACCCTCAGGGCGTCCTTAACAGATCAGCCGACAAGGCCCAATTTTTTATTGAAAATTTTGGCTAATGTACGGTGGCCGAAATCCTGGTTTCATTTTTTTCCCCACAAAACCTGGCTTAATTTTTAACAACAGAGTGGTTTGGTTGCGATCTGGCAGATACAGAACGGGCCTGCGTGTGCGCATCAAGACCAGGTTCGGGGGGGGGGGGGTGCATTTGATATGTGCCACCATGTATGTCCGAAAAAACTGGAAGAAGGGGGAGGGAGACATTTTCTAGATCAGGCGGGTATGCGCAGAGTATCAGTTTCAAGTATTTTAAAAATGTCAGACACGTATGATAGGTAACCAATATGCATGTGGAAGCTTCACCGGCCCCTTACCCTCCCCATGCTTACAAATGGAAGTCTGCCTGTAAATGTTTGGCAGATATTTTGTGGCATAGACATTACAAAGTATGCTGAAAATAGCGGTTCAAATTGTCGACAGAAGTTGAATGCGGTTAGTGAAAAGGAAATTTAGCATTTTACGTGTGGAAGGCGAATTCAATCCATTTATTTGGTGCTCTGCATAGCTTTTCGCTAAATTCTATTATGCTTAATACACAGATTAAAATATAGGCGCATCCTTTGTGTGTTTGTATCCGTTTTTTTTTTGCATGTAGAATTCTGGCTGAACATACAACGCATTCGGGTGTTCCTACCTCTACAATGTGGGATTCTATATGTGCTCGTGCATTTAGAAATACCAGTGCCCGCAAAATACATAAAAAACTCCAGTGGCCAATCATACGAAAAAATACCCATATTGTGAGTCACACTATGGCTGCATCCCCCCCTCCCCCCCTCAACTATTATGGCCCATAATGTGCCGTTATGGATATAAGAATGAACCGAATTTAACACCAGAATTTCAAGTCAAGACCCAAAATATGAGTGAAATTAGTTAAGACCCATAATGTTCCCGTGATGGCCATAAAAATAACCCAAAATTTAACACCGGAATTTCAGAAGGTGATATTGTGACCCATATTTCAGCTGTCCTTTAGGGGAAAAAATAACGAGTCTTGGTGGGATTGAAACCATCAATCTTCTGATCTCGAGCCAACCGCGTCAGCCACTTGGCCGCGAGATTTCTTTCTCATCATGGTTGTAAATAGCACTACCGTAATAAAGAAAAAAAAGAGGCGGGGAGGGGGGGGGGGAGGAGGTTTGCAAGAATTCTTAAAATTTCTACTTAGGGCACGATTGGAAGGAATACAAAATAATAACAAAGTTAATGTGTTCGGCTTTTACCTTTGATTATGCTGAAAAATCTTATCCAGGGATATGCATTATTCACGACCATTCTAACTGTACTCTTGATTCTATTTAGTTTTTATCAAGCTGCTTTAATTGAGAGGAAAACATCAAGTTCAATATTATGGGTAAAAAAAATGGAGGATGACCCGGGTGATATTTATGGGTGATAATTTTGACCCAAAACTTTGAAATTTTGACCCGGATTATTGGTCTAATTTTGCGGCCATAATATGGGTAATTTATGGGTGGAATACCAGTTATTTCTTTGTAAGGGAGTACCCGATCTCGATCCGATTCAACTGGTTTTGGATTTTTTTCAGTTTTTTTGGTGACAGTGTCAGACAGTTTTACAGTTTTGTGTGAATAAAAAGAAGAAATTAACATGTGCCATGCCCGAGAATAACATATCCCATGTCCGAAAATAACATACCCCATGCCCGAAAATAACATATCCCATGTCCGAAAATAATATATCCCATGTCCGAAAATAACATATCCCATGCCCGAAAATAACATATCCCATGCCCGAAAACACTGGAATGCTGCGATTTTATAGCGGGAGTAAAGTGACGTGGAAAACGTTTTTGTCCCTAATCTACCCGTGTTGACTCCTGTATTAATAGAAGTCACAAGTTAGCGTAAGCACGCCCAGACCTTTCCCCCTCCACACAGCCGTGCTTCTGGCCGGGAAGATAAATAAGATCCCAGTTATAGACCTGGCCGACCGAATTTTTAGACCCCAACCGGGCAAGCCCAGGCGGTCTATAGGATTGCATTCTGCCCGTCCGTCTGTCCGTGTATCACACTTTGGATGCTGTTTTGTTTCCACGCAAGTTCTCCTAAACTACTTACGCCAGGCATATGCAACCTTACACAGTGAATATATATATATCGAAGTTGTGCAACGTGGTGTTATTTTCCAAATCGGACAAAAATTGCCAAAATGGCGACTTGTAAAAAATTGTGATCTTTTGAGATAACTGCAATGTAAGACTTTTGTGCTTTCCACGCGAGTTCTCTGAAACTATTTATCCTAGGCATATGCTACCTTGCACAGTGAATATATAAATAGTGAAGTTTTGCAATGTCGTATTATTTTTCACGTTGGTCAAAAATTGCCAAAATGACGATTGGTTGTGTCCGATTGGGGTCGGCGCCTTCGACGATGGCTTGTTTCTGGAAAAAATTATATCGTAGCCCGAACTTTCATATCTGTTTTTTTTTTTTCAATTTTTCATGTTTCATTTTTAGCAGACCTGTGAAAAATGAGAGTTCAATTTTTTAAAGTTAATAACACACGTAAAATGTCTTTGATTTATCGAAATGGCCGTTCTACATGCGTCTGTGAAGAAAATCAATAGTTACCGGGGGATATGGCTAGAGCGGTATATTATGAAGTTTTTGGTACTTCATGAACTTTATGTTGCAGTTTGGAAGAACCTACTTGGCCAAGAGCCCAGGTAGGGGTGGGGGAGGGGACACTCGCGTATGAACTGGTTACCATCCGTGTGAATGGCTTTTTAAAACAACACCGAAACGCGGAGTGATAAGTTTGAAGTAATACCCAAAAAATCTAAGAGCCCCCTTTATGTGGTAAATGTGAAGTACTGTATGAAAATTAATTTTTAAACGAAAGTAGCATTCCTCGCGGATCGCGTGCGGCCTCAACATGATTCCCTGCCTATCTGTACGTTTTGGACACAATTATTACACACGATACCCACTGCCACGTCCCCCTCCTCCGGACCCTAAACCGTTGAAATTTCATTGGAAAACAGGTGTGCCTTTGTTAGACCCCAGCCGGACGAGCCCGGTTGGGGTATAAAAAAACGGCGACTTGTCAAAAATTGTGATTTTTTAAGATAACATCAATATAAGACTTGGGTGTTTTCCACGCGAGTTCTCCGAAACTATTATTTATCCTAGGCATATGCTATCTTGCACAGTGTATATACATATATATATTGGAAGTTTTGCAACGTCGTATTATTTTTAAAATTGGTCAAAAATTGCCTAAATGGCGACTTGTAAAAAATTTTGATCGTTTTTAGATAACTGTAATGTAATCTCCGAAACTATTTATACTAGCTATATGTAACCTAAATACCAAACGAAAAGAGTGATACATTTTGTATTTGTAATACATTTTTGTGTCTCTTTGTTTATGTGTTTGTTAATTCCCCACAGGGGGTAATATATGCGATCGACCGTGTGTTGGTCTCATCAACAGCTTGTTGCCACGATAACTTAAAAACTGCTCCAAGAATTTTAATGAAACTTGGTATGCAGCTTCTATGGGAACAAACACAGATCGGTATTGTAAATGGGCCAGGTTCGTCCAAGGAAAATGCACCAACTGGGCTTAGAAAATTTCAGCTCTTGATTGACTATTGATGGCCGTGTTTAACTGGTGGGGGCCTGTGGGGAATATGTGGGCTATGCACACTGCTCTAGTTGAGTTTCCTTTGTGGGACCAATAGATATCCCAGTACTCTCCTCTATCAGTCCAAGTAATGTTTTCCCTTCCAATCATTGCTATCGGTTGCTGATTCCTATATTCCAGTGATCATCGTTTAGTCAGTGTTCGGTTGGGGTGTGCGTCCCCGACCAGGGTTTGTTAGTCCCCGCCGCCGCGTAGCGCGGAGCGGGAGACTATAGTATTCGGGTTTGTCCGTCCGTCCGTCTGACAATTGGAAGCACAAATTTGTGCACTCGATATCTCAGCCGCTATTCAAACCTTGCTTTTGATTGTTGCTACAGTGGAAATATATATATTGAAGTTGTGCGACGTTGCATTATTTTTTTATTCGACCATAGTTCGTGGCGGGGGACATTCATCAGTTTCATTGGTTCATTTCACTTGTTGATACTTACTGTATTGCTATTCCTATTTTAGAGATTAATTTCTGTGTTCTGTGGTTCATATCCGAACTCGTTTTGGCCCTTTTCTGCCATCTTGGTATTACGAATTCCAAAAAAAAAAAAAAAAAAAAACCTGCAAAAGAAACTGCCTCAACAAATTCGTCAGCGAAGCTTGGTTAGCTGGGTGCGTGCTGCAGAAGTCCCCCACAAGTCCATCCCCCCCCCCAAGACCAGCAGAAGTCCCCCACGAGTCGATCCCCCCTCCCAGTACCAGCAGTCAGCGATATTTTCTCCTTGACCAAGCCCTTAACGTCTGTCAAGAATGTGCCTAAAAACTTCTCTCAAGGCTGTGATAAATGGGGGCAGGCGGGCTATACGTGCTCCAACGGACACATTTCTGGTTTATCCTGTGCTAAAAAATAGGTACTGTTGGAACTAATAAGGCTCCCTTTTGGAAATGAGACAGATCGGTAGAAGAAGGAAAGACAAAAACAGTACATGTAATTTCAGCCTTTTTAATAACATTTTGCATAATTTTACATGCAAAAGCTATTCCTTTGACCACAAATACCCAGTTTAAACACGCGAGGGTATCACACAAAAATCAGAAATCCGTTCAAATAATGAGTATTCATTTTTACAGTAAATTAATGTAACCCAATATGGACCCTAAAATGCTCCTAGGCAGCATGGTTTGTTCAGACAATATTAATCAATAATTGTCTGTTTAATTAGAACAGAATGTTCACACACTGTCACATAAAAACACCACTTGCTTTCAATGGTCAGCTAGAAATACAAATAACTTTTTGAACTGATGTATATTTTGCATGAGGTAGTAGTAAAGGGCAGGTTTCGCGGAAGACTTGCCAGATTTCACTGTCAGCTTGTTTTATTAGTCAACAGCCGCCGAGTGGCGCGGAGCGGGAGACTTGAATGTTGGGTCTGTCCGTCTCTCAGTCAGCATTAGGCATAGGGTGTCGTTCCCGCGACAGATCTCAAGAACTACGGGAGGGATTTCATTTAAACCTTGCACACGCATAGAATAGGGGTTGTAGTTGTGCACCTGGCTATAGGTTTCGCCGTCGGCCGAAAAAGTTTGGCCTACAGACTTCGTCAAAAATCCGAAAAATGTCAGACCTTGAAATGGTGGGATCAAGAAAGCATATATATATATATATATTGCATTGTGTAAATCTTAATTATTATTAAAATCCCTCGAATTCCCAATACGTATTGTTTTCGAAACTTTCATCCGGTCCACTACTTATATAACGGTATGTCGCAGGAACCTGAAACAATTAATTTCCTATGATTGCAAGCGGCCAGGGGACTTAGTCAGACCTCGAAATGTCTTGAAATCTTGTGATTGCACGCCGGCTTGGGACTTAGTCAGTTTTATTGACATACTTGTTTGATCTCTAGGTCCAACTTGAATCATTCTTATGAATAAAGGGGTTACTATTAATATTCATATGGAAAATCGCTAAAGTATTTTGTTTAGCTTGGCAAACCTCTGCTGTTTTTAGCTACCGACAAGATGGTGGAAGACCAGTGAAGAACATGAAGTTTGGATCAGCCCATCGACACGTAATTATTTGTTTGAAAATTAACCTTGAGTGATTGTCATGAAGCTGATTTATTCCCCACAGGTAGAACATCTGGGGAATATATGCGATCGACCGTGTGTCGGTCTGTCGGGTATGTCAGTGTGCCATCAACAGCTTGTTAACACGATAACTTAAAAACTGCTGCAAGGATTTTAATGAAATTTGGTATGTAGCTTCTGTGGGAACAAACACAGATCGGTATTGTAAATGGACCAGATTGGTCCAAGGAAAATGGACCAGCTAGTCTTAGAAAATTTAAGCTCTTGACTACTGTGTGAGCTTATTAACACGATAACTTAAAAACTGCTGCAAGGATTTTAATGAAACTTCGCATGTAGCTTCTATGGAAACAAGCACAGATCGGTATTTAAATGGGCTAGGTTCGTCCAAGGAAAATGGACCAGCTGGACTGAAAAAAATCTGCTTTTGATTGACTATTGATGGCCGTGTTCAACTGATGGGGGGCCTGTGGGGAATATGTGGGCTATGCACACTGCTCTAGTTTATTTGACCTAACAAAGTAGATATATATTTACATAGAGAGCAATGAGTACCCGGTATTGCAGAAAATAACTTCTTAGTGAGAAGAGTTCTTGGAAAATGACGATTGTAACATTTTTGACTTCCCAAACCTTATCTGTTTGAGAACAAACCAGAAAACTTAAATTGGAAATTCTGCATCGTACAGCCAAGCAGTGGACAGCCACGCAGAGGACAGCCAAGCAGTGGACAGCCAAGCGGAGGACAGCCAAGCGGAGGACAGCCAAGCGGAGGACAGCGAAGCGGAGGACAGCCCAGCGGAGGACAGCCCAGCGGAGGACAGCCAAGTGGAGGACAGCCAAGTGGAGGACAGCCAAGTGGAGGACAGCCAAGCGGAGGACAGCCAAGCGGAGGACAGCCAAGCGGAGGACAGCCAAGCGGAGGACAGCCAAGCGGAGGACAGCCAAGCGGAGGACAGCCAAGTGGAGGACAGCCAAGCGGAGGACAGCCAAGCGGAGGACAGCCAAGTGGAGGACAGCCAAGCGGAGGACAGCCAAGCGGAGGACAGCCAAGTAGCGGACAGCGGGAAGTCCGATGTTATTTGTTTTATTTTAACGTGAATATTGGCGTATTCCATTCCGGTTTTTTTTTCAAACTTTTTTTCGGGTTCGGTTCAGGTTTTGGTTGCATTATCATCACATTACGTTCTCGGCTTCTCGTAGTGTTTCAGAAGATGTAGCAGACAGCCCAGTGGAGGATAGCCAAGCGGATGACAGCCAAGCGGAGGACAGCCAAGCCGTGAACAGCCAAGCGGAGGACAGCCAAGCGGAGGACAGCCAAGCCGAGGACAGCCAAGCCGAGGACAGCCAAACGAAGAAGTATCACGTCATTTAGACGAGCCAATCAGCCAGGTAAGTATTGATATTCAGAAAGGAAATAAATCCATTCCTTTGCTTTCCTCATTCCCTACTCTCCCCCTCCCGAAACCCCAGCCCCTGCAAGTTGCAAGATCACTTTGACCCACGATGTTCAAGTTACATGGGAAATTAGACCACCCTCTGCCAACCCCACTCCTCACTCACTCCCCATCTCCACTCACACACCCTCCGTCAACCCCACTCCTCATCTCCCCTCACACACCCTCCGCCAGCCCCACTCCTCACTCACTCCGCTCCACTCGCACACCCTACGCCAACCCCACTCCTCACCCACTCCCCTCCACTCACACCCCCCCAGCCCCACTCCTCACCCACTCCACTCCATTCACACACCCTCCCCCAGCCCCACTCCTCACCCACTCCCCCTCTCCACTCTTCCCACTCCACTTACCCCACCCGGATTTCATTCAGTATTGATTTTGCCATGATGTACTTATGAAATGGTAAATACTAGACCGCACAAAAACCAGTCTCTCGATAATCGGTTTGTTGCTGTTGCTCCAAACCATCTGTTGGAGCTCGAATATGGTGGTGTATTTGTCCCAAAAAATCAAAACGTACATGTTGTATATTTTAATTTTTCTCGCGTTCGTTTAAGTGGCTCGCGGCGCAACATTTAAATTCGACGTTCGCTCTTTAACTTCGCCATAATTTTTATAGCCCGCCCGACGATTTCATATTAGGCCTAGAAATGTGTTTCTATGTTAAAATAATCTTCATTTGGTTTTTGGGCTCCGTTGTGACTTCGTACATGCGCAGAACGGCTATTAGTGCAGTTTTTAAGTTTTATGGATCGAACTTATCCTAGGGTTTTGCTTCAATAAACTTGAAACCTTTATGGACTGAAAGCTTATGAGTTGTAGTTGTGCACCTCCCCTTTGGGCCCACGTCGGTTTGTCCGTCGGTCCGTGAGGGTCGCCCGAACCTAGGCTCAAAAATACACGTTTTCAGTACATACACACGTGTAGAGCTCTGTCATTAACTTCTGTCAAGAATGTGCCTAAAAAAATTCTCTCAAGGCTGTGACAAATGGGGGTAGGCGGGCTATACGTGCTACAATGGACACATTTCTAGTTTCGGGTATTTATTTAAAATAATCAGCCTACTTTCAAACCTGTATTGTAAGAATATTTGAGCATGCGCTTGATCCGCTGACTGGTTGTTTGATGTAACATGCATTCGAATGAGACCTCTTAATTTTGGAACGCAAAAAAGTTATGAAACGTCAATTCATGGCAATAAAAATTTCATAATTTATTTTGAGAATCCCGTGCAGAAATAAGTAACGATTTGGATGACAGAAAATGTGCTTCGGGAAAATTTTAAACATTTTCTGGTGTAATTGTATTTAAATAACACAGCGATACCAAACTCGAGCCCGAGCGTCGTGAAATTTTTGCACAATTATACCGCCATACTTCAGTTACTTTTCATTTCATCATTCTCCCTCTACTTTCCCTCATTCTCCCCACCAAACTTTTCCCCACCCTCACAACTCTCTTCTACTCCCCCAACTCCAATCACACCCCCACTCCCTCTCCCCTCTGTCCCCTCTTCCTTCTGTCCCCTCCCCCACTCAACCCTTGCCTTATTCTCACCGTCCCACTCTAACTGCCCCACTCTACAGCTCCCACACCAACTCCCCCGGCAATTCCAGCACTGCTGTAAACGTTTTTGGCCCATTAAAGATGTAACATTATACTAGCTTTTAAACCAACGCAAGAAATTTCACAATTTTTTTTTTAAACTTGAAAGCTGCGTCAGAGATTGCAACAGTTATCATTTTGTATTTGATAGCTTGAAAGAAAATACCGTGCAAGCAGCGAAAGTCGAGAGCATCGGGTCATGAGGACACGTCTCTAAATATATCAGGATTTTGCTTTAATTTCAGTACAGTGTATTCACATTCTGCGATTTGAAAAGTAAATTGGGTGAATTTGCATAGTTTTGCCACCAATGGCACGAACTAGCATATCACTGAATATTTCATTTACAAATTTATTACTCAGATTTTGTTTTTAACAGCACAAGAGCAGCTGCCAGGGAAAACGACAGATGAAGACCAGCCGAGTTATCAGGACGAGTCCACAACACGTAAGCGTTTGAATTAGAAAAAAAAACACTGAGACCAGAGAAGAAAATCAGGAAAAGCGGTTTGTGCTGACACCGATGATCCGCCATTCATACCCCACAGCCCCGCTTCCACCAATATTCCTTGCACAGCTTTGCACCCTAGTTTTGGAAACATTCCTACCCCTATAATAAAACAGCTGTTTTGAGCTCAGAGAATGAGTTTTTAAACCAGCCGACTTCGTCGGTCTGATCTTATCTTGTCAATACAGGGGCATCTGTTGTCCATATGTACATATGTACGCACGTAAGCTTTTACTTAAAATGCTTCTCTTTCAATTTTGGTCGGATTCCTTTCACATTTTGTACGAATGTTCACTAGGCAGGCTTCTCTTCAATTTTTTTGACGATCCGCCAAAAATTGGCTTAATATGAGGCATTTTAAATTATTGGCAGTCAGTTTTCAAAATGCTTCTCCCACAATGTTGATTGCATTCTCTTCAAATTTTGTAACAATGTTCTCTAGGTAGGTCTCTCTTGAAAATTTACTTTTTGTGGCAATCCACGAAAAATTGGCTAAATGGTTGTCATTAAAAAAAATTTTGGTTGTCAGTTTCCAAAATGCTACTTCTGGCACAATTTTGATCAGATTTTCTTTTAGTCGTACTCTGATGTTCTCTAGGCAGGTCTCTCTCGAAAAATCACCTTTTTGGCGATCCACCAAAAATTAGTCAATCGAGGGGGCATGGGGCATTTTGAATTTATTTGTGGCCAATTTTCAAAATATTACCCCCACAATTTTAATTTATTCCCCACAGGGGTAATATATGCGATCGACCTTGTGTCGGTCTGTCGGTCTGTCGGTCTGTCATCAACAGCTTGCTAACATAATAACTTAAAAACTGCTGCAAGGATTAATGAAACTTGGTATGTAGCTTCTATGGGAACAAACACAGATCGGTATTGTAAATGGGCCAGGTTCGTCCAAGGAAAATGCACCAACTGAACTTGGGAAAATTTCAGCTCTCAATTGAATATTGTTAACACGATATCTCAAGAACAACTGCAAGGATTTTAATGAAACTTGGTGTGTATCCTCTGTGGGCACTAACAAGAATCGGTATTGTTAATGGATTAGTTTGGCCCAAGGAAAATGAGCCAAGTGCACTTTGAATTGTACCAAATCCTGGAAATTATCCAGCATCGAAATGAGTTTAACACATTATCTCAAGAACAACTGCAAGGATTTTAATGAAACTTGGTATGTAGCTTCTATGGGAACAAACACAGATCGGTATTGTGAATGGGCCAGGTTCGTCCAAGGAAAATGCACCAACTGGACTTGGAAAAATTTCAGCTCTCAATTGACTGTTGTTAACACGATATCTCAAGAACAACTGCAAGGATTTTAATGAAACTTGGTGTGTATCTTCTGTGGACACTAACAAGGATCGGTATTGTCAATGGGTTAGGTTGGCCCAAGGAAAATGAGCCAAATGCACTTTGAAATTCACCAGATCCTGGAAATTATCCAGCATCGGAATGAGTTTATCACATTATCTCAAGAACAACTGCAAGGATTTTAATGAAACTTGGTGTGTATCTTCTGTGAGCGCTAACAAGGATCGGTATTGTCAATGGATTAGGTTGGTCCAAGGAAAATGAGCCAAATGCGTTTTGAAATTTACCAAATCCTGGAAATTATTCAGCATCGTTCAGCAACATTAAAACTTAAGTAATAATATTTTAGACGCGGCATTTTCTTCTTGTCAAAAGGCAAAAGCAAACGTAATCACACGTGTTTGGTCATATCACCATTCACTGGTCGTTTCTGCTGCTTGAAATAATGATACATGTCCGACCGATACGTTGTTCGAAGGTATCTGTGGTAGACTACCCAGTCTACCCCAAATTCACAAGATCTGTTTCCATTTTTCTGGGAAACATATCTTTGCATTTATCGGTCTATGTCGGGGTCCGCTGCTAAATTACGTTAGCTATGTTTTCGTTATCGTCTTTGGAAGCGCAATTCTTCAGGGAAATTCCCTCGCTCATGCACGATGGAATTGATCATATCGCTTTTCGTAAGCTGGAACTTTGTCCTTGGACAAACTTGTGCAATGTGACTACCACTTTTTTGGCAACCATGCAAGCTTATTCAGATTCACTAGATTCTTGTCACAATGTCCCTGGAGGTTTTCGTTCTTTCACTCTTTTCTTTCTTTCTTGAGTTCCTTTGCTCCCTTTCTCCATTCCAAGTAGATTTTCAGTGGAGTTTTAGTTGAGCTGTAATATTTTTGTTATCGACTCGGCAAAAACAAGCAAAATAAATGGATTGCTTAAAAAGAAATGAAAACTATGCTGCTGGCCCGGCAAGTCTAGTCGAAGTACTTTTGATAGGAATGCTGGCCATGAGACCTTCCAAATTTAAATTTTCTCAGCATTGGCCAGTTTCTCGTTTCACCTGTGTAGTGTCTTGGCTTTTATAGCTGGTCATAATGTCCACGGACATTCTTGTTAAGCAATGTTACCATCTTTTCGAAACTTTTGTAAAGGACAGCTACATAATTATTTTTTTTGTGATAATTGTTTGTCCCTTTTCGTGAACTATACATAGCTTGGAGAATTTTGTATGTTATACAGCCAGCATGAAAGGCGCCGAGCAACAAAGATGAAGGCATCGGCTGATGTGGACGAGACCATCAACAGGTAATAATATTGTTTCCTTAAATAAAAAACTATTTCCAGAAAAAAAACAATAGTTTTCTTTTTGTCACTAAGACCAAAACTGCTGGAAATTGTTCACAGACTTTAAAAAGAGAAATGCACACAAGTTGCTTCACTAAACAAAACTAACACATTTCTTTGGCAGGCGACAACCAAGCAGCGAACCGCCCAGAGGAGGACCAGCAAGAAGGGGCAGCAAACCCAAGGACATCCAAGCAGACGACAGCCAAGCGGAGCACAGCCAAGCAGCGGACAGCCAAGCGGTGGACAGCAAAGCAGCGGACAGCCAAGCGGAGCACAGCCAAGCAGCGGACAGCCAAGCGGAGCACAGCCAAGCAGCGGGCAGCCAAGCGGAGCACAGCCAAGCAGCGGGCAGCCAAGCGGAGCACAGCCAAGCAGCGGGCAGCCAAGCGGAGCACAGCCAAGCAGCGGGCAGCTAAGCGGAGCACAGCCAAGCAGCGGGCAGCCAAGCGGAGGTCAGCCAAACGGAGCACAGCCAAGCAGTGGATAGCCAAGCAGTGGACAGCCAAGCAGTGGACAGCCAAGCGGAGGACAGCCAAGCAGCGGAGTGATAAGTCAACTTTTATTTCCTTTTTTTAAATCGTGAATATTGACGTATTCCATCCCGGGTTTGGGGCTTTTTTCGGGTTCGGTTCGGGAGCTGTTTGCGTTATCACTCTGTTAATTTCTTCGTTTTCAAAGTATTTCAGGAAATGCACGGGACAGCCAAGCGCAGGACAGCCAAGCGGGGGACAGCCAAGCGGGGGACAGCCAAGCGGAGGACAGCCAAGCAGCGGAGTGATAAGTCAACTTTTATTTCCTTTTTTTAAATCGTGAATATTGACGTATTCCATCCCGGGTTTGGGGCTTTTTTCGGGTTCGGTTCGGGAGCTGTTTGCGTTATCACTCTGTTAATTTCTTCGTTTTCAAAGTATTTCAGGAAATGCACGGGACAGCCAAGCGCAGGACAGCCAAGCGGGGGACAGCCAAGCGGGGGACAGCCAAGCGGTGAAGAGCCAAGCCGAGGACAGCCAAGAGGAGGACCGCTAAGCGGAGGACAGCCAAGTGGAAATGCACGGGACAGCCAAGCCGAGGACAGCCAAGCCGAGGACAGCCAAGCCGAGGACAGCCAAGCCGAGGACAGCCAAGCCGAGGACAGCCAAGCGGAGGAACATCGCGCCATTTGGGCGAGCCAGTTATTGTCGTATGTTTCAGTGTGCAGAATATAAAATAGTCCAGAAAAGAAATAGATGAAACGCGTTACCAACAACGAGCCGCCATTTCCCTCCACTCACCCCAAATCCCGACCTAGCCCTCCTCTCCCACTCGCCTCCCTGACTCTCGCCACCTCGCCTCAGGTCGCACCTTGTAGTACACCCTAACAACTTTTGCCAAGTACTATTTTAAGTATTTCTTCACCGATCAGTAAGATAACATTAAGGTTTTTAACCAACGCTAGAAATTGGAATAAAAAGTAATGGAAGCAACATGAATCTACATTTTGTATTTGATAGCTGGCGAGAAGATGCCGGACAATCAGCAAAGGTTTGGAGTATCAAGTCCTGAGGACCAGCCTGTCAAGATGTGAGTTTTTCAGCGTATTATATAGTCACATTCTGTGATCGGAAAATAGAAAGAATCTGCATTTTTTTGCAAACGACCAACCATTTGAATCTTAGATTTTGCAATGAATTGATATTGTTTTGTAGTCGAGGATCCGCCATCCTCCCCCACCTTGTTACCCCCATCCTCTCCACCTTGTTACCCCCATCCTCCCCCACCTTGTTGCCCCCATCCTCCCCCACCTTGTTACCCCCATCCTCTCCACCTTGTTACCCCCATCCTCCCTCACCTTGTTGCCGCCCCCATCCCTCCCCCACCTTGTTACCGCCCCCATCCTCCCCCCACCTTGTCACCGCCCCCATCCTCCCCCCACCTTGTTACCGCCCCCATCCTCCCCCCACCTTGTTACCGCCCCAATCCTCCCCCCACCCTTGTTACCGCCCCCATCCTTCCCCACCTTGTTACCGCCCCCATCCTTCCCCACCTTGTTACCGCTCCCATCCTTCCCCACCTTGTTACCGCCCCCATCCTTCCCCACCTTGTTACCGCCCCCATCCTCCCCCCACCTTGTTACCGCCCCCATCCTCCCCCCACCTTGTTACCGCCCCCATCCTCCCCCCACCTTGTTACCGCCTCCATCCCCACCTTGTTACCGCCCCATCCTTCCCCACTTTGTTACCGCCCCCATCCTTCCCCACCTTGTTACCCGCATCCTCCCCACCTTGTTGCCCCCATCCTCCCCCACCTTGTTACCCCTCATCCCCCACCTTGTTACCCCTCATCCCCCCACCTTGTTACCCCTCATCCCCCCACCTTGTTGCCCCCATCCTCCCCCACCTTGTTACCCCTCATCCCCCACCTTGTTACCCCTCATCCCCCCACCTTGTTACCCCTCATCCCCCCACCTTGTTACCCCTATCCTCCCCTACCTTGTTACCCCTATCCTCCCCAACCTTGTTACCCCTCATCCCACCACCTTGTTACCCCTCATCCCACCACCTTGTTATCCCCATCCTCCCCCACCTTGTTACCCCTATCCTCCCCCACCTTGTTGCCCCCATCCTCCTCCACCTTGTTACCGCCCCCATGCTCCCCCCTCCCATCCTCAAAACAATTCTTAGGACCTCAGTTTTTTTAATCGCCTTAAATAGAAACATTTCAACGATTTTTTAAAGGATAGCTACATCCTAGATGTTCTTTGGTGATAAATAAACCTTGAGAAAATTTTGTGTCCATAGCTCTCCCAGAGACGCCGCACAAGAGAGAGAGGAGAGTATCGGAACATGTGGCCCATCAACAAGTAAATATGTTTATTTAAATAAAAAGTAGTATAAAAATTCATGATTCTTCGTATTGCCTTCCAGTAATACCCCAGCCCATTCTGAACGATTTTAAACCACATTTGCCAGAAATGTTAAATAGAAAGATGATTAAAGTTTGTTCTTTGGTTAACAAAACACGACAAATTTTATTTGCTTAGCGGAAGACAGCCAAGCGGATGACAGCCAAGCAGAGAAGCATCGCCTCATTTGGACCAACCAATCAACCTCGTAAGTGTCATTTTGTCAGAATAGAAAATGAACCGATTCAGCATTGTTTTGCCTTCCTCATTCCCCACACTCACACTTCATCTAACACTGATACGCCTGAACAGCCCTGACCTATATTCTAAAAAAAAAAAAAAAAATGCAGCACTTGTAAAGATATTAGACTCAATGGAAAATTATCCCCCGTGAAACGGAGGGATATAGTTTTAAACTTTTCGGTCTGTCCGTCTGTCCGTCTGTCCGTCTGTCTGTCCGTCTGTCCGTCTGTCACGCTTCAGTCTCACACGCCTACAGGCCACATTAATACATGGATTCGTTTTAAATTTTGTACACGGCTTCTCTGGAACCTTCCGCAGTGTAGTGACCAAGAATTTTCCGGATCGGCCAAAAATTGACAAAATGGCGGACTTTTGAAAATCGGCATTGGACTTAGCGTATATACGGCAGTCTCACGCGTCTACAGGCCACATTAATGAATGGATTCGTTTCAAATTCTGCACACGGGCTCCCTGGCACCTTCCGCAGTGCAGTGATCAAGCATTTTCCGGATAGGACTTGACAAAATGGCGAATTTTTCAAAATCGGCGCTGTACTTAGCGTACCTACGACAGTCTCACGCGAATACTGGTTAATGGATTGATCCGTCTAAATGTTAGACACTACGTCGACTTACATCCTTCCACTTGTAAATTTTTTTTGCGTAGTCAACACGCAACAGCCTTACACAAACCATATCCCCCACGGGGGATAGACGTACTCCTCGAGACGTAGTCAAGTTTTGAAATGTGGCGTTACTGAAGGTGGTCTGGTTAACAAAGATACATATTTTATGTTTAGTGGCTCGAGACAAGATGCCGGACAACCAACAAACGCTACAAACATAGTCAGGAGGCAAGCCCGCCCATCAACACGTAAGCAATTCGATAATATTAATACAAAATATTAGTATTTTTAATTTATAAAAGAATAAGACGATCGATGGTTGCCAACAACGAAGCACCATTTTCCACCACTCAGCCTTAACCACTACCCACCTGTGCCCTCCCTCACTCCACACTCTTCTACCCACTCACCCCCCCCCCCATCCTTACTCATCCCCCCCCCGCACACACACACAGCCTCTGCTACATCCTTACCCCTAGTCACAACTTGTGTTATCAACTTTTGCAGCTACTGTAAGCGTTTCTAACATCAATTAATACTACATTAAAACATTTTTCAACCTCAGCCAGAAAAGTGATTAATGTTAAAAAAAAAGAAACATTAAGCACATTTTTCTGTGGTGCAACATTATGAACTATATAAACTACACCAGGAAATTATTCATAAGTATACAAAGGTGAAGCGTACATAAGTTGTTTCTTTAGTTAACAAAACTAATACGACATATTTCATATGCTTAGCGGAGGACAGCCAAGCGGAGGACAGCCAAGCGGAGAAAATCGGGTCGCTCGGACCAGTAAATCAACAACGTAATTTTTAATTATTCAGAATAGAAAATTAACAGATTCAACATCGTTTTGTTCCCTCATTCCCCCTACTCACACCTCATCTAATGGTATGACACGCGTGGTCAACTCGGACCCACATTCTTATAAAGGACACTACTCCCATGTGAAATGCAACAATCAAATAAATATTCAACTTCGTGGAAAACTTGAAATGTGACGTCATTGATAGCTTTCTGATTAACAAATACATCAATTTTATGTGAAATAGCGCCCGAGAAGATGCCGGACAACCAAGCGAACGTCACGAGCACGGGGGTCATGGGGCAAGCCCATCAACACGCAGGCGGTCTTGAGGACAAGCCCATCAACACGTAAGGAATCTTTTAATTTCAACAAAAATATCAGCATCTTCAGTGAAGAAAAGAAAAGAAACGGTTCAACGCCCAGCAACAAAACAGATATTTGTCTCAGTTAAGAACTTTAAAATGTCATTATTGATGGTTGTTTGGTTAACAAAGATATACTTTGTTTTATAGCTCGCAAGAAGATGCCGGACAAGCAACAAACGTCACGGGCATCGGGTCACGAGGACAAGCCCACAAACACGTAAGCAATCGTTTAATGTCAATAAAACTACTGGCGTCTGTAGTCCAGAACAGAAAGCAGATGATTCTACAGTTGCAATTAACGACCCGCCACTTCCTTCACTCATACCCTCGCTAAGCTTCACGATGCCCTTTTCCCCTCCCCCTCCCACTACAAGCAGATTCTGTACTACACCTTGCAGCTATTTGCGACTATTGTACGCTTTTTACGCCAATTAATAATGCGATATTAAAGCATTCTGAACGATTTCAAGTTACGCTGGCAATTGTCTTAGAAAATGTGCATAGATGTTGGTTCCTTGGTTGACAAAACTAAAACGACACACTTACCTTGTTTAGCAGAAGACAGCCAAGCAGTAGACAGCCTCCCGGAGTGCAGCCAAGCAGGAACAACCAAACGGGAGGTCAGCCAAGCGGAGCACAGCCAAGCAGCGGACAGCCAAGCGGAGCGCAGCCAAGCAGCGGACAGCCAAGCAGCGGACAGCCAAGCAGCAGGCAGCCAAGCAGCGGGCAGCCAAGCAGCGGACAGCCAAGTGGAGCGCAGCCAAGCAGCGGACAGCCAAGCGGAGCGCAGCCAAGCAGCGGACAGCCAAGCAGCGGGCAGCCAAGCAGCGGACAGCCAAGCAGCGGATAGTGATAAGTCAAATTTTTATATATATTTTTTTTTAATCGTGAATATTGACGTATTCCATCCCGGGTTTGGGGCTTTTTTCGGGTTCGGTTCGGGAGGTGTTTGCGTTATCACTCTGTTAATTTCTTCGTTTTCAAAGTATTTCAGAAAATGCAGGGGACAGCCAAGCGGGGGACAGCCAAGCGGAGGACAGCCAAGCGGAGGACAGGCAAGCGGTGAAGAGCCAAGCCGAGGACAGCCAAGAGGAGGACCGCTAAGCGGAGGACAGCCAAGCGGTGAAGAGCCAAGCCGAAGACAGGCAGGCGGTAGACAGTCAAGCCGAGGACAACCAAGCCGGGATGCATCACGTTATTTCGGCCAGCCAATCAACGACGTGAGTTTCATTTCTCAGAAGAGAAACTAAACGGATTCAATATTGTTTGCTTGTTCCATTCCCAATACTCCCCCCAGCCCGCACCTAGCGCTACGATACGCCTGACCAGCTCTAGCTTGTTTTCTTTAAAAAGATATTACGTCCATGTGAAATGCAATAATGAAATACATATTTGCTTTCTTAATTTTTTAGCCTTCAGCCATAAAATGGCAAAAGGGTATTGCTATGGCCGTGTCCGTCCGTCTGCCCGTCTGTTAACATTTGGCTTGTGAACACTCTCTAGCCTACAGTTCTTTTGGAATTGCTAAGATATTTGAGATACACCTAGTATATAGATTGATAAGGATCGGCATTGTATATGAGCCATATTCGCCCCAAAAACTTAGCTCAGTTGGACTTTTTTAACCTTCAGCCATAAAATAAAGTGAAAGGATGTTGAAAATGGTTGTTCTTCATACATCACATGAAAAAAATAACTGCTGACCAATGACAAAGTATGGATGAATTCATTCGACTCATTCCAAATTAATTGCCATGCCTTTATTTCAGGTATAGCTAGTATATGGACTAGGAAAATGGACCAGCTGAACTTAACAAATTTCAGCTCTTGATTGACTATTGTGTGAGCTTGTTAACACGATAACTTAAAAAATGCTGCAAGGATTTTAATGAAACTTGGTCTGTGGCTTCCATGGAACAAACACAGATCAGTATTGTAAATGGACCAGTATTGTAAAAGAAATTTCAGCTCTTCATTGACTATTGTTAAGACGATATCTCAACAACAACTGCAAGGATTTTAATGAAACTTGGTGTGTAGCTTCTGGAGGCACTAACAAGGATCGGTATTGTAAATAAGTTAGGTTGGCCTAAGGAAAATGAACCAATTGGAATTCATCCAACATCGGAATGAGTTTGTAAACACGATATCTCGAGAACAACTGCAGGAATTTTATTGAGACTTTGTGTGGAGCTTCTATGGGAACAAACACAGATCGGTATTGTAAATGGGCCAGGTTCGTCGAAGGAAAATACACTAACTGGACTTGGAAAATTTCAGCCCTGGATTGACTATTGATGGCCGTGTTTAACTGATGGGGAGGGGGGGGGAGGGAAAATTTCAGCCCTGGATTGACTATTGATGGCCGTGTTTAACTGATGGGGAGGGGGGGGGGGGAGCCTGTTAGGAATATGTGGGCTATTGCACACGGCTCTAGTTTTATTTGTACCATTATCAAGTGTCGTTAACATGTGGCTTGTGAACACTGTAGCCTACAATTCTTTTCCTAAGATATTTGAGACATAGCTAGTATATGGACTAATAAAGATCGGTATTGCAATTGAGCCATATTTGCCCAAGGACAGTGGCTCGGCTGGACTTTGATTTTTTTTATTTTTACAATTATCAAGTGTCGTTAACATTTGGCTTGTGAACACACCTTGATACTCTGGAAAGGCCTTTGTGAACATTCCTATATACTCGAGAAAGGCCGTTATGAACACTCCTTGATGCTTATGAAATAACTGAATAAAAAATTGTGTATTCTTCGTTCAAAGCTGCATTTATTAACTATATTTCTGCTCAACTGTGAGGACTGCTTTCTAATATGGAATGCCATTTTAACATTTAATGCTTATTTTTGATATCAAAATATATTTAGAGATATCAATAAATCAATTTAGATCTCATTAATTTATATTTTGCTATCAATAATTGAATTTTAGATGGCAAAAATTTATTTTTGAGATCAAAAAATCAATTTTACAAACCTAAAAAATCTTACGGGAGAAACACATTTACATAAAATATAACGAATCGTCAATTAAAATTTTGGAGATGAAAATTTGAATTATTGAGATCAATAATAACAACACAAGTTTTGATCTCAAGAATTGCTTCTTTTTTGTACAATAAAAAATTAAAATAGAGATTCTGTATACAAGGACAGCCATTATTTATTTACAGATGTGCGTTTCTGAATTTTTTATTTAAAAAAATAGACTGATATTTTGATATCAAGAATCAGTTTTTGAGATGAAAAAATCGTTTGCAGATTCAAAATACAAATTAAAAATGTATCGGTCTGAAATAATATCTGAAATAAATTCTTGATATCAATATATAGAAAATCAATTAGTGAGCTCAAAATTAATATTTTGCTCTCAAATATTTCATTTTTGCTATCAAGAATTGAATTTTTGATCTCAACAAATCAATTTTAGATATCATTAAATCATTTTTGATATCAATAAATATTTCTTGATATCTCTAAATATTTATTGATATCAAAAATTATTTTTTGAGATCAAGAATACATTTAGAGATATCAAGAATACAATTACAGATAGCAAACATGAATTCTTGATATCAAAATATGGATTTATTGATCAAAAATTAATTCTTGATATAAAAAAAAATCAATTTTTGAGATCAAAAATTAATTCTTGATATCAATAATTCACTAATAAATGTGAAAACGGCGTTCCATATTCTAAAGCTATCAACTCATTAATCTCAGAATACCTACTTTGGTTAAAGGCGCAAATAGTGCATTAGCCATATCCGCCCATGGACAGTGCCTCAGTTGGAATTTGAAAAGGATAGTGTCTCATAGTAAATGTTTTTGGTTTTGTTCACCTTGAAGCACTGTCATCCTATTTCAAGTGGTCTAAGTACTCGATTCACTTTTATCATAGGTTTCATTGCACTGATTGGTCCCCTCCAGTTTCACTTGTTTATTTTTTCGAGTATGTTCCCCATGGCTGAGGGCTTTGCATCTCTGATGCCTATGTTTTTACACATTATTGACCGTTGTAAAGAATAATTCTATTTTATTTTTAATAGCTCGCAAGCAGAGGTCGGACAGCCATCAAACGTAGCGAACATCTCATCATGACGCCAAGCTCATCAACACGTGAGGAATTGTTTAATTTCAGTGAAAAATTATACTATTGTTCAATACTATACCAGAAATAAGATGAATTGATAGCTGCTAATTTTTTTCTGGCAACACTTTACTTAAATAACCTTCTTACGTGTTTATACCCATAAACAGGCCGCTGTGCCCTTACTCGGCATATTTAGGCGAGCAATGTAACGTACAAAAGTTTCACAGGGTTAATTTAGCAACAATAAATTGATGCCATTCTGGTTCACAAAATATCACATTTTGTAGTTGATAGCTGGCGAGAAGATACCGGACTAATCAACAAAGACCTCTGGTGTCAAGTCATGAGGACCAGCTTATCAACACGTGTGAGTTTTTCAACTTCGAATAAAATAACGCCACATGCTTTGATCTAAAAGAAAATCAGACGAATAGGCATTTTTTTATTAACGTCCAACCATTGGATTCCTGCTCGTCACCAAAATTTTGGATTCCTGCAGTGACAAAATATGGCAATATTGAATGCCAAAAATTAATAGTCTAGTCCTTTGTATACTCAAGAATGCATAATTCACACCCCAGTCAAAGCAGTCAATGAACCTGTGATCATTTATTCCCCACAGGGAATATATGCGATCGACCGCGTGTCTGTCTGTCGGTCTGTCTGTTAACCGAGCTTGTTAACACGATAACTTAAAAACTCCTGCAAGAATTTTAACGAAACTTGGTGTGGAGTTTCTATGGGGACAAACACCGATCGGTTTTGTAAATGGGCCAGGTTCGTCCAAGGAAAGTGGACCAGCTGGACTTGGAAAATTTCAGCTCTTGATTGACTATTGATGGCCGTGTTTAACTGATGGGGGGCATGTGGGGAATATATGGGCTGTGCACAATGCTCTAATTAAACATTATAATCCCCAACACCGATAACCTCAAATAATGTTTGTTTACTGCGTACATGTCATGTGCGCAGGCTGGTCCCGTTTCCGGGGTTCTGTCTGCGTTTGGGACTGATGAAAGTGGTCCTGTGGTTCGATTTGCGGGGTGGTCCGATTTGTGGGATTCCTTAATAATAGAAACCAATGGCTTTCATTTGGTTCTGACGAAAAGTGGTCCTGTGGTTCGATTTGCGGGGTGGTCCGATTTGTGGGATTCCTTAATAATAGAAACCAATGGCTTTCATTTGGTTCTGACGAAAAGTGGTCTGATTTCCGGGGTTCTGGGGTATTAGTAAATTTGCATAAAAGACCTAAATAAGTTGTATGATGACATCTTATGTAATACTTTTTCAACAACATCTTATGTTACAAATTTTCAACATATATTATACAAGAATTTTATATTTAACAGCACGAGCGGAAGCAGCCCGAGAAAACGACCAAGGAAGAGCATCCGAGTCACCAGGGCGAATCCATCAACACCGTAAATCTTTATCCTGAATATAACTTTTACAAAGAAAGATTAGAAAACAAAATCAAGGGAATTCATATTTCGTGGTCGGCGGTTCAGCCATTCTCTCTTATGGAATGCCGTTTTATATGGAATGCCATTTTAACATTTAATGCTTATTTTTGATATCAAAATATATTTAGAGATATCAATAAATCAATTTAGATCTCATTAATTTATATTTTGCTATCAATAATTGAATTTTAGATGGCAAAAATTTAGTTTTGAGATCAAAAAATCAATTTTACAAACCTAAAAAATCTTACGGGAGACACACATTCACATAAAATATAACGAATCGTCAATTAAATTTTGGAGATGAAAATTTGAATTATTGAGATCAATAATAACAACATAATTTTTGATCTCAAGAATTGCTTCTTTTTTGTACAGTAAAAAATTAAAATAACGATTCTGTATGCAAGGACAGTCATTATTTATTTACAGATGTGCGTTTCTGAATTTTTTATTTTAAAAAATCGACTGATATTTTGATATCAAGAATCAGTTTTTGAGATAAAAAATCGTTTGCAGATTTCAAAATACAAATTAAAAATGTATCAGTCTCAAATAATGATATCTGAAATAAATTCTTGATATCAATATATAGAAAATCAATTAGTGAGCTCAAAATTAATATTTTGCTCTCAAATATTTCATTTTTGCTATCACGAATTGAATTTTTGATCTCAACAAATCAATTTTAGATATCATTAAATCATTTTTGATATCAATAAATATTTCTTGATATATCTAAATATTTATTGATATCAAAAATTATTTTTTGAGATCAAGAATACATTTACAGATATCAAGAATACAATTACAGATAGCAAAAATGAATTCTTGATATCAAAATATGGATTTACTGAGATCAAAAAATAATTCTTGATATCAAAAAAATCAATTTTTGAGATCAAAAATTAATTCTTAATATCAATAATTCACTAATAAATGTGAAAACGGCATTCCATAGTTTTATTGTACAAAATGCTTGAGCTAAAAAATTGTGTTATTATTGATATCAATAATTATGGAATGTCATTTTAACATTTAATGCTTATTTTTGATTTCAAAATATCATTCAAGATATCAATAAATCAATGCAGATCTCAATTTATATTTTGCTATCATTAATTGAATTTTAGATGGCAAAAGTTTATTTTTGAGAAAAAATCATAAGGGAGACACTATGGAATGCCGTTTTCATATTTATTAGTGAATTATTGATATCAAGAATTAATTTTGGATCTCAATAAATCCATATTTTGATATCAAGAATTCATTTTTGCTATCTGTAATTGTATTTTTGATATCTCTAAATGTATTCTTGATCTCAAAAAATAATTTTTGATATCAATAAATATTTAGAGATATCAAGAAATATTTATTGATATCAAAAATGATTTAATGATATCTAAAATTGATTTTTTGAGCGCAAAGATGAAATATTTGAGAGCAACATATCAATTTTGAGCTCAATAATTGATTTTCTCTATATTGATATCAAGAATTTATTTCAGATATCATTATTTCAGACTGATACTTTTTTAATTTGTATATTGAAATCTGCAAACGATTTTTTGATCTCAAAAACTGATTCTTGATATCAAAATATCAGTATTTTTTAAATAAAAAATTCAGAAACATGCATCTGTAAATAAATAATGGCTGTCCTTGTATACAGAATCTTATGGAATGCAATTTTTACATTTAATGCTTATTTTTGATATCAAAATATATTTAGAGATATCAATAAATCAATTTAGATCTCATTAATTTATATTTTGCTATCAATAATTGAATTTTAGATGGCAAAAATTTATTTTTGAGATCAAAAAATCAATTTTACAAACCTAAAAAATCTTACGGGAGACACACATTCACATAAAATATAACGAATCGTCAATTAAATTTTGGAGATGAAAATTTGAATTATTGAGATCAATAATAACAACATAATTTTTGATCTCAAGAATTGCTTCTTTTTTGTACAATAAAAAATTAAAATAAAGATTCTGTATACAAGGACAGTATGGAATGCCGTTTTAACATTTAATGCTTATTTTTGATGTCAAAATATATTTAGAGATATCAATAAGTCAATGTACATCTCATTAATTTATATTTTGCTATCAATAATTGAATTTTAGATGGCAAAAATTTATTTTTGAGGTCAAAAAATCAATTTTACAAACCTAAAAAATCTTAATCGAGACACACATTGCATAAAATATAACGAATCGTCAGTTAAATTTTGGAGATGAAAATTTGAATTATTGAGATCAATAATAACATCACAGTTTTTGATCTCAAGAACTGTTTCTTTTTGTACAGAAAAAATCAAAATAAAGATTCTGAATACAAGGACAGCCATTATTTATTTACAGATGTGTTTTTCTATTTTTTTATTTAAAAAATTAAACTGATATTTTGATATCAAGAATCAGTTTTAAAGATAAAAAAATCGCTAACGGATTTCAAAATGCAAATTAAAAAACTATCAGTCTGAAATAAATTCTTGATATCAATATATAGAAAATCAATTACTGAGCTCAAAATTGATATTTTGCTATCAAATATTTCATTTTTGCTATCAAGAATTGAATTTTTTATCTAAAAAATCAATTTTAGATATCATTAAATCATTTTTGATATCAATAAATAATTCTTGATATCTCTAAATATTTATTGATATCAAAAATTATTTTTTGAGATCAAGAATACATTTAGAGATATCAAAAATACGATTACAGATAGCAAAAATGAATTCTTGATATCAAAATATAGATTTTTTGATATCAAAAATTCAATTTTGAGATCAAAAATTAATTCTTGATGTCAATAATTCCCTAATAAATGTGAAAACGGCATTCCATAGGACAGCCATTATTTATTTGCAGATGTGCGTTTCTGAATTTTTTATTTAAAAAATAGACTGATATTTTAATATTGAGAATCAGTTTTTGAGATAAAAAAAAATCGTTTGCAGATTTCAAAATACAAATTAAAAATGTATCCGTCTGAATAATGATATCTGAAATAAATTCTTTATCAATATATAGAAAATCAATTAGTGAGCTCAAAATTAATATTTTGCTCTCAAATATTTCATTTTTGCTATCAAGAATTGAATTTTTGATCTAAAAAAAATCAATTTTAGATATCATTGAATCATTTTTGATATCAATAAATATTTCTTGATATTTCTAAATATTTATTGATATCAAAAATTATTTTTTGAGATCAAGAATACATTTAGAGATATCAAGAGTGCAATTACAGATAGCAAAAATGAATTCTTGATATAAAAATAAGGATTTATTGAGATCAAAATTTAATTCTTGATATCAATAATTCACTAATAAATGTGAAAAGGGCATTCCATAAAAATGGCATTCCATATTTTTCGCCTTAAAAACAACACTAAAGCAGCTTTTTAATAAATGCTAGAAGCTTAACTTTTCAAAGGACAGCTACCGTACATAACAGATAGGTTCTTTAGGTAATAAATAACCCTTGGGCAAATTTTTGTGTTCCATAGCTCGCCCAGAGACGCCGAACAGGAAAGAAGAGAGCATCGGAACATGTGGATGAGCCAATCAACAAGTTAGCATGTCTATTTAAATAAAAATACTGTCATAGAAAAATTTCATAAAATTAAGCTCGTTGCCACACACACTTAGCCATTCTCGCCATGTAGTAAACCCTTCCCCTACCCCCCCCCCCCCCTCCCGCTTCCCCGCTTCCCCGCCAAATTTGAACCAATGCAGATTAAAAACGCGCAACATTCTGAACGATTTAAAACTAATTTTTGTTTTAAATAATAAAAAGAGAAGGTGCATAAAAGCTGGTTCTTTGGTTAACAAAACTAACATTTAATTTGCTTAGCAGAGCGCAGCCAAGCGGAGGAACAGTTCCAGCGGAGGACAGCCAAGCGGAGGAACAGTTCCAGCGGAGGACAGTCAAGCGGAGGAACAGTTCCAGCGGAGGACAGCCAAGCGGAGGAACATCGCGTCATTTGGTCCAGCCACTCAACGACGTAAGTGCCGTTATTTAGAATAAAAATAAAACAGTCATCATTGTTTGGCTTCCATCAATCCCCACACTCCCACCTCAAACACTATGACATGCCTGACCAGCTCTGACCTATATTCTTAAAAAAAGAGGCTACATCGATATGAAACGCAACAATGAAATAGATATCTAACTTAGTGGAAAATAAACCGCTCTCCCCAACCTGGACCCACCTCTCCCCTACCCGCTATCCCCAACCTCGACCCACCTCTCCCCTACCCGCTCTCCCTCATTCCGACTCGCCTGTCGCTTCCCCCACTCTCTCCTCTCTCCCATCCCACTCTCCACCTCTCCCACTGAACTCTTCCCCGACCTCTTCCACCGCACTCTCCCCCGTCACCCTCACCGCCTCGCACCCCTTCCCCCACCCAGCCACACCCTTTACCACATTACATTTCATTAAGCCCCAACCCCAGAAAGGGGACCTTCTGTCCGTCTGTCCGTCGACATTTGTTTTGTAGAGTTTGCCCTCGTCTGTTCTCCGCAACGATATGGTGTATGATTTTGTTACCCTGCACAGTGAAAATATGTATTTTACAGATGTGCCAAAAATGACCAAATTAGGACTTGATAAATTTATGCCTTCACTTAGTATATAGATGGAGCCTTGTCCGCGACAGTTCTCCAAAGCTATAAAGGCACATGCTTTTGTTGCCTTGCATTGTGAAATATATATATATTGCAGATGTGCCTTTTCGTATTATTGTTGAAATCGGCCAAAAATGGAACAAATTATTTGTTGGTTAGAAATTGATAACATATGTATATTCACTTAGCATACAAGTTGAGTTTTGTCCGAGACAGTTCTCTAAATCCACAAAGGCCATTCTTCTGAAGCCCCATGCAGTTGAAATATATATACATATCGCAGATGTGCCTTTTCGTATTATTGTTGAAATCGGCCAAATATTGATCAAATTAGGACTTGTTAATGTTTTCTAGGCGATTCTGTCTGCGAATTCCTAAATATTTTATTGTGTTTAAAGCTGGATAGAAGATGCCGGACAACCAACAAACATCACGTGCGTCGAGTCACTAAAACAAGCCCAGCAACACGTAAAGAATTGTTTAATTTTAATAAAAAAACTTACATTAGCATCCTTAGTCTGAATAAGAAATACTGATAATCGATGGTTATCATCAACAATACACCATTTCCAACAGCTCCCCCCTACCCCGACCCACCTGTCCTCTCCCCCCTACCCCGACCCATCTGTCCTCTCCCCCCTACCCCGACCCATCTGTCCTCTCCCCCCTACCCCGACCCATCTGTCCTCTCCCCCCTACCCCGACCCACCTGTCCTCTCCCCCCTACCCCGACCCACCTGTCCTCTCCCCCCTACTCCGACCCACCTGTCCTCTCCCCCCTACCCCGACCCACCTGTCCTTTCCCCTACCCCGACCCACCTGTCCTCTCCCCTACCCCGACCCACCTGTCCTCTCCCCCCTACCCCGACCCACCTGTCCTCTCCCCTACTCCGACCCACCTGTCCTCTCCCCTACTCCGACCCACCTGTCCTCTCCCCCCTACCCCGACCCACCTGTCCTCTCCCCCCTACTCCGACCCACCTGTCCTCTCCCCCCTACTCCGACCCACCTGTCCTCTCCCCCCTACCCCGACTTACCTGTCCTCTCCCCCTACCCCGACCCATCTGTCCTCTCCCCCCTACCCCGACTTACCTGTCCTCTCCCCCCTACCCCGACCCACCTGTCCTCTCCCCCCTACTCCGACCCACCTGTCCTCTCCCCCCTACCCCGACCCACCTGTCCTCTCCCCCCTACCCCGACCCACCTGTCCTCTCCCCCCTACCCCGACCCACCTGTCCTCTCCCCCCTACCCCGACCCACCTGTCCTCTCCCCCCTACCCCGACCCACCTGTCCTCTCCCCCCTACCCCGACCCACCTGTCCTCTCCCCCCTACCCCGACCCACCTGTCCTCTCCCCCCTACTCCGACCCACCTGTCCTCTCCCCCTACTCCGACCCACCTGTCCTCTCCCCCCTACCCCGACCCACCTGTCCTCTCCCCCCTACCCCGACCCACCTGTCCTCTCCCCCCCCCTACTCCGACCCACCTGTCCTCTCCCCCCTACCCCGACCCACCTGTCCTCCCCCCCCTACTCCGACCCACCTGTCCTCTCCCCTACCCCGACCCACCTGTCCTCTCCCCTACCCCGACCCACCCGTCCTCTACCCTACCCCGACACACCTGTCCTCTCCCCTACCCCGACCCACCTGTCCTCCCCCCAAACCCCGGTCCACCTGTCCTCTCCCCTACCCCCTCTCCCGTCACACTCAGGCTCTGCACCCCCACCCCAGCTACACTCTGTACTACACCCTAATAACTTTTTGCAAGTATGATAAACGTTCCTACGCCACGTAACAATACAACACAAACGTCTTAACCAATTTCAGAAACTGGATTTGAAGTTTCAAAAAGAAGTAACATTACACAGATGGCTCTCTGGTTGACAGTTTTATATTTTGTTTAATAGCTCGAGAGGAGATGCCACACAGAAGTTTTCAAATGTCGTGTTACATCACAATCATTAGAAAGAACATTGCACACATATTTTACGTTTAACAGCGAGAGGGAAGCAGCCCGGGAAAACAACCGATGAAGAGCGGCGGGTCATTAGGATGAGTCCACCAACAGGTAAATCTTTGTCCTTAATTTTATACAGCAAGTATGCTGCGATTAGAAAAGAAAATCAGACGAATCGATAGTGCTTTGCCGTCGATGATCACCCGTTCTGGCCCCATTCTCGCACCCCTCCACAGTTTTGGAAACATTTCTTCGCCTTTAAATAAAACATAATCATAGTGCAACGTCAGAAACCTTTTTAACAACTCATCAAACGGACAGTACATAATGGGCTTTTGGGTGAAACATAAACTCGGGGAAAATTCTGTGTTTTACAGCTCGCCTAAAGATGCCGAACAAGAAAGAGCAGAGCATCGGAACATGTGGATGAGCCCATCAACAAGTTAGCATGTCTGTTTAAATAAAAGTGCTCTCCTAAGAAAATTCCAGAAATTAACTGTATTACCACACACTTAGTCATTCTCGCCATGTAGTAACCCCCCCCCCCCCCCCTACATATTTGAACCAGTGCAAATTAAAAACGTGCAACATTCTGAACGATTTTTAACTTTTTAAGTAATAAGAAGAGACAGGTCCATAAAAGCTGGTTCTTTTGTTAACAAAACTAACAAAATTAAAATTGCTTAGCAGAGCGCAGCCAAGCGGAGGAACAGTTCCAGCGGAGGACAGCCAAGCGGAGGAACAGTTCCAGCGGAGGACAGCCAAGCGGAGGAACATCGCGTCATTGGGTCCAGCCACTCAACGACGTAAGTGCCATTATTTAGAACAACAATAAACAGTCATCATTGTTTGGCTTCCATCAATCCCCACACTCCCACCTCAAACACATGTCTGACCAGCTCTGACGTATATTCTAAAAAAGATGCTACATCCATATGAAACGCAACAATGAAATAGACATCTAACTAAGTGGAAAACTTTGAAATGTAACGTTATTTGTGGCTCTCTGGTCAACAAAAATATTAGTTGAAACTTTGAAATGTGAAGTTATTGTGAAGTTATCTGGTCGATAAAAATATTACATTTGATGTTTAATAGCTGGAGAGAAGATACCGGACAACCAACAAACGTCACGAGCATCGAGTCACTCAGACAAGCTCTCCAACACGTAAGGAATTGTTTAATTTTAATAAAATCCTTAGCCCGGATAAGAAGTACTGTGCTGCTGCCAACAACAATCCTCCATTTCCAGCCGCTCTCCCCCACCTCAACCCACATCTCCTCTCCCCTACCCGCTCTCCCCAGCCTCGACCCACATCTCCTCTCTCCTACCCGCTCTCCCCAACCTCGACCCACATCTCCTCTCCCCTACCCGCTCTCCCCCACCTCGACCCGCATCTCCTCTCTCCTACCCGCTCTCCCCAACCTCGACCCACATCTCCTCTCCCCTACCCGCTCTCCCCAACCTCGACCCACATCTCCTCTCTCCTACCCGCTCTCCCCTACCTAGAACCACATCTCCTCTCTCCTACCCGCTCTCCCCTACCTAGAACCACATCTCCTCTCTCCTACCCGCTCTCCCCAACCTCGACCCACATCTCCTCTCCCCTACCCGCTCTCCCCAACCTCGACCCACATCTCCTCTCCCCTACCCGCTCTCCCCCACCTCGACCCGCATCTCCTCTCCCCTACCCGCTCTCCCCCACCTCGACCCACATCTCCTCTCCCCTACCCGCTCTCCCCAACCTCGACCCACATCTCCTCTCCCCTACCCGCTCTCCCCCACCTCGACCCACATCTCCTCTCCCCTACCCGCTCTCCCCAACCTCGACCCTCATCTCCTCTCTCCTACCCGCTCTCCCCCATCCCGACTCCCTTCCACCAGTCTCCTCCTCTCTCGTCACCCTCACGGCTCTGCACCCCACCCCAACCACACGCTGTGCTACACCCTAAAACTATTTGCACTCCCTACCCGCTCTCCCCCATTCCGACTCGCCTGTCGCTTCCCCCCCCCCCCCAACTCTCCTCTCTTCCCACTCTGTCTCTCCCACCGCACTCTTCCCCACCTCCCCCACCGCACTCTCCCCCGTCACCCTCACCGCCTTACACCCCGCCCCCTCCCACCCCAGCCACACCCTTTACTACATCCTAACAATTTTTGAAGGCATTTTTAAAGGTATGTGCCACATCGCAATACAAAACTAAACCATTTTTAATCAACACTAGGAACTTACTTAAAAGTTTCAAACAGAAGCAGCAGGACACAGAGGGCTCCCTGGTTGATAAACTTATATTTTGTTTGATAGTTCGCGAGGAGATGCCAGAAGAAGTTTTAAAATGGCATGTTACATCACAATTTTTATTATAGCCCGCCCGACGATAGTCGGAAGGGCTATTATGTTTTTGACTTGTTCGTGCGTGCGTGTGTGTGCGTGCGTGCGTGACCAAGACAAAAATTTCATATTAGGCATAGAAACGCTATGCTAAAATAAGTCTAATTTGGTGAAACATTTTTTGGCTCCGTTGAGACTTACATGCGTACATGCGTGGATTTAGGCGCTGAAGAGCTATTAGCGCAGTTTTTAAGTTTTGTGGACCGAACTTGCCCTAGGGTTTGGCTTCAACTTGAATCCTTTATGGATTGAAAGCTTAAGGATTGTAGTTGTGCAGTTCCCCCACCCCCGTTGGACCGGCGTCGGTTTGTCCGTCAGTCCATGAGGGTCGCCCGAACCTAGGCTCAAAATACACGTTTTCAGTATATGCACACGTGTAGAGCTTTATGTCATTAATTTCTGTCAAGAATGTGCCTAAAAAAACTTCCCTCAAGGCTGTGACAAATGGGGGCAGGCGGGCTATACGTGCTCTAGTTAGCAAGAATATTGCACAAACATATTTTACGTTTAACAGCAAGAGGGAAGCAGCCCGGGAAAACAACAGATGAAGAGCAGCGGGTCATTAGGATCGACGAGTCCACCAACACGTAAGCGATTGTCGTGAATTTTTAATATGTGGAGATCAGAACGAAAACCCGACGAAGCGATAGTGTTTTGCCAGCGGTGACCTGGCATTCTCATCCCCTCCCTGTCTCCCTCTCGCTCCTCCTTCCATTAACATTACTGGCCGCAGCTTTGAAAATCTTAAATTCACGTTTAGAGAAACAGCATGACAACAACTACTTTGGCAACACCGGAAACTTAACTTTTCAAACGGACAGCTTGATAATAGCTCGTTATTTTTGTAATAGACCGGGGAAATATTTTGTGTGTTCTTTAGCTTGCCTAAAGATGCTGGAGAACAGAAAAGAGCATCAGGTCATGTGGATGAGTCAATCAACACGTAAGAATGTTCATTTAAATAAAAATACTGTCATAGTAAATGCGATAACTCGACTGTTTTTTCCACCAGCACATAGCCATTCTCGGACGCTCACACCCGGTAATACTCTTTGAAAAACTCGAAACCACTGAAGTTTGTAAACGCGCAACATTCTGAAAGATGTAAAACTATGCTAGAGAAATCTTTAAAGTTATGAAAACCATAAAGGTACCTAAGTATGTTCTTCGTTAGAAAAAAGGTACAATATATTCCTCTAGCGCAGGACAGCCAAGCAGTGGACAGCTCCGCGGAGTTCAGCCAAGCAGAAGACAGCCCCGCGGAGTTCAGCCAAGCAGCGGACAGCCAGGCAGCAGAGAGCCAGGCAGCGGAGAGCCAAGCAGCGGACAGCCAGGCAGCGGACAGCCAGGCAGCAGAGAGCCAGGCAGCGGAGAGCCAAGCAGCGGGCAGCCAAGCAGCGGACAGCCAAGCAGCAGATAGTGATAAGTCAAATTTTTATATATTTTTTTTAAATCGTGAATATTGACGTATTCCATTCCGGGTTTCGGGCTTTTTAAGGTTCGGTTCGGGTTTCTTTTGCATTATTAAAATATTACTTGTTACGTTTCTCAAAGTGTTTCAGAAGATAACGAGGACAGCCCAGAGGAGGACAGCCCAGAGGAGGGCAGCCCAGTGGAGGGCAGCCCAGCGGAGGACAGCCCAGCGGAGGACAGCCAAGCGGAGGACAGCCCAGTGGAGCACAGCCCAGTGGAGGACAGCCCAGTCGGGCACTCGCGTCATTTGGACCAGTCCAACAACGACGTAAGTTTCATTATTAAAAGAAAATAGCAGATTCGACTTTGATTTGCTCCCCTAGTGCCAACACTGCCTCTTCTCCTGCTATGACCTGGCAACATCAGCTCTGACCAACATTCTCCAAAATACACTACGTCAAATGAAACGTGAAAAAATCTTATTGCAGTGGAAAACTTAAAATAGTGACATTTTTATGCCTCCTTTTTGGTTAACCAAGATCTCTTATTTTGTTATCAACAGCTTGCGAGAAGATGCCTGACAACCAAGGTCACGAGCATAGTCTTGAGGACAAGCGTGTCAAGTACGGTGTTTTAATTTCAGTAAAAAATACCAGTAGCCTTATTCCAGAAAAGTCCCTTTGCTACCCCGATCCTCTCCATCAGCCTCTCCCAGACCCTCTGCAAGAGACCCCCCGGCCTCCTTGCATCAGCCCCCAACCCTCTTGCATCAGCCCCCAACCCTCTTGCATCAGCCCCCAACCCTCTTGCATCAGCCCCCAACCCTCTTGCATCAGCCCCCAACCCTCTTGCATTAGCCCCCGGTCCCCTTGCATCAGCCCCCAACCCTCTTGCATCAGCCCCCAACCCTCTTGCATCAGCCCCCAACCCTCTTGCATCAGCCCCCAACCCTCTTGCATCAGCCCCCGGCCCCCTTGCATCAGCCCCCGACCCTCTTGCATCAGCCCTCCCCCGACCCTCTTGCATCAGCCCTCCTCCCACCCTCTTGCATCAGCCTTCCTCCCACCCTCTTGCATCAACCCTCCCCCAACCTTCTTGCATCAGCCCCCAACCCTCTTGCATCAGCCCTCCCCCCCGACCTTCTTGCATCAGCCTCTCGATCCTCTTCCATCAGTCTTCCCCACCCCCCCCCCCACCCGACCCTCTCCATTAACTCCCTCGACCCTGTCCATTCCTCTCCATCAGCCGTGCCCCCGATCCTCTGTCAGCCCTCCCCAACCCTGTCCATCAACCCCACCCCCAGCGCTCTCATCAATCAGCCCCCCTTACCCTCTCGATCACAGCCCGACCCTCTGCCACCAGCCTCCTCTCCCACTTTACAATGCCATGTTACATAATCATTCTTATGTAGAAATACTATGCACATTCGTGTTTCACAGCACGAGAGAAGTTGCCAGGGAAATTATAGATGAAGAGCGTCTGAGTCACTGACTAGTGCAACAATAGGTAAGCGTTTGTCTTCGGTTATTAAAAAATCTGGGCCAGAAAAGAAAAGCAGAAGATGGTGTTATTACAACCGAACCCACCATTCTTGTCTCTCGCACTACACCCCACGTTTTCAGTATGTTCCCTTGCCATATTTTTGCGCTTTTTGAATACAGATCATGAAAGCGGGGGACAGATCTGTCAGTCTAATGCCATGTAATTAGCTTATTAACTATAAGACATTTCTTTAGGAAGAAATGACCTGAACAGACGCTGAAACAGTCGCCAAAATAAAGCGCTGGGAGAAATATCATTGCGATCGACCGTATGTCGGTCTGTCGGTCTGTCATCAACAGCTTGTCAACACGATAACTTAAAAACTGCTGCAAGGGTTTTATTGAAACTTGCTTGTAGCTTCTATGGGAACAAACACAGATTGGTATGGTAAATGGGCCAGGTTCGTCCAAGGAAAATGCACCAACTGGACTTGGAAAATTTCAGCTCTCAATTGACCATTGTTAACACGATATCTCAAGAACAACTGCAGGGATTTTAATGAAACTTATTATGTAGCTTCTATGGGAACAAACACAGATTGGTATTGTAAATGGGTCAGGTTCGTCCAAGGAAAATGCACCAACTGGACTTAGAAAATTTCAGCCCTTGAACATTTCAGCCCTTGATTGACTATTGATGGCCGTGTTTAACTGATGGGAGGCCTGGAGGGAATATGTGGGCTATGCACACTGCTCTAGTGCTATAGTTTTCGGGTTTGTCTGTCCGTCCGTCTGTCCGTCTGTCGACACCTTTTTGTTAGCACACTCAAGCCTACATTTTTCGACCGATTGTTTAGGATATTGTATATATGGGTAGTACTGTAACGAACGGATCGGTATTGTAAATGAGCCATGTCGGCCCAACGACATTGGCCCAGCTGAACTTCACAAAGTTTCTCAATCCTTACTCAGTTGAATGAGTTTAACACACTCAAGCCTACAGTTCTGGATCGATTGTTGAAATCTTTTACATATAGGAAGTAGTGGAGCCAACAAAGGTCGGTATTGTAAGGCCCAAGGACATTGGCCCAGCTGAACTTCATAAATTTTTACAATCCTTACATACTGGAATGAGTTTAACACACTCAAGCCTACATTTCTGCATCGATTGACAAGATATCTTAACTATAAGTAGTATTGGTATCAGCAAGTGTTGGTATTGTAAATGAGCCATGTCGGCCCAAGGACATTGGCCCAGATGAACTTCACAGTTTCCCAATCCTTACTCAGTTGAATGAGTTTAACACACTCAAGCCTACAATTCTGCATCGATTGTTGAAATCTTTTAGATATAGGAAGTATTGGAACCAACAAAGGTTGGTATTGTAAATGAGTCCTATCGGCCCAAGGACATTGGCCCAGCTGAACTTCATAAATTTTCACAACCCTTACATACTGGAATGAGTTTAACACACTCAAGCCTACATTTCTGCATCGATTGACAAGATATCTTAACTATAAGTAGTATTGGAACCAGCAAGGTTCATATTGAAATGAGCCATGTCGGCCCAAGGACATTGGCCCAGCTGAACTTTTCCCAATCCTTGCCCAGTTGAATGAGTTTAACACACTCAGGCCCACATTTCTGGATTGTTACATTTCAAATCATGCTAAATATGTATGGAATGCTATTTACACATTTATTAGGCAATTATTGATATCAAGAATTAAATTTAAATCTGAATTTTCTTATACCAAGAATTAACACGATAACTTAAAAACTTCAGCTTTTCGTTGACTATTTTGCGAGCTTATTAACACTATTGTGTGAGCTTGTTAACACGATATCTTAAAAACAGCTGCAAGGATTTTGATGAAACTTGGTGTGCAGCTTCGATGGGAACAAATACAGATCGGTACTGTAAATGGGGCAGGGTGGGCAGTAACTGGACTTGGTAAATTTAAGCTCTTGATTGACTATTGCGTGAGCTTGTTAACACTATAACTTAAAAACTGCTGCAAGGATTTTAATGAAACTTGATTGTAGCATCTGTGGGACCAAATACAGATTTTGTACGGTTGTATTTCTTTTTTAAAATATAAGCTTTATCGCTGATTCTCTATGCCTTGTCTACAGGATCTTGTTCTTTTTTATATTTCAGATGCGACGCCTCCAGCCAGGAATAGGGACAACACCAAAGACAGTAACGGAGAGGATCAACACCAGCAACGGAGAGGATCAACACCAGCAAGGGAGACAGCACCACCATCCTCGGCGGAAAGGCAGACAGTCTTGGGCTAGGGACAGTGATATAAACGTCCAAGACAAGGAACAGTTAGTCCCACCTTGGGCTAGGGACAATGTTAGAACCATCCAGGGCAAGGGATAGTGACAGTCCTACTCTGGGCTAGGGACAATGTTAGAACCGCCCAGGGCAAAGGACAGTGACGGTACCACCCTGGGCTAGGGACAATGTTAGCACCGCCCAGTTCATGGACCGCGACAGCTGCCGCCAGCCACGGAGGGGGAAAACACGAACAGCAACAGAGGGACATCGCCACCAGCCACCGAAGGGAATCCACCATCGCCAGCCCGCATCAGATGCAACTCCCAAGGAAGATCAAGAGGACTCGAAAACCAGAGCTAAGTGTTTTTCTTAGTGTTTTTGCTTCCGTACGAAATATCGCGGGTACCATGTGTTATCCGAGCGTGACCTCACCCTGAATAACCGAAGTCTGCCGGTGGGACAGTCTCCCGGAATTCAATTCAAGCGGGAAGATTGTTGGCTGTTCCCGACTCGCGTTCGGGATTTCAGGAGCGGGGCGCGTTCAGAAGAACATTATGGGAACTTGTGTATTTTGTACGGTTGTATTTCTTTTTTAAAATATAAGCTTTATCGCTGATTCTGTATGCCTTGTCTACAGGATCTTGTTCTTGTTTATATTTCAGATGCGACGCCTCCAGCCAGGAATAGGGACAACACCAACGACAGGAACGGAGAGGATCAACACCAGCAAGGGAGACAGCACCACCATCCTCGGCGGAAAGGCAGACAGTTTTGGGCTAGGGACAGTGATATAAACGTCCAAGACAAGGAACAGTTAGTCCCACCTTGGGCTAGGGACAATGTTAGTACCGCCCAGGGCAAGGGACAGTAACAGTCCTACTCTGGACAAGGGACAATGTTAGAACCATCCAGGGCAAGGGATAGTGACAGTCCTACTCTGGGCTAGGGACAATGTTAGAACCGCCCAGGGCAAAGGACAGTGACGGTACCACCCTGGGCTAGGGACAATGTTAGCACCGCCCAGGTCATGGACCGCGACAGCTGCCGCCAGCCACGGAGAGGGAAAACACGAACAGCAACAGAGGGACATCGCCACCAGCCACCGAAGGGAATCCACCATCGCCAGCCAGCATCAGATGCAACTCCCAAGGAAGATCAAGAGGACTCGAAAACCAGAGCTAAGTGTTTTTCTTAGTGTTTTTGCTTCCGTACGAAATATCGCGGGTACCATGTGTTATCCGAGCGTGACCTCCCCCTGAATAACCGAAGTCTGCCGGTGGGACAGTCTCCCGGAATTCAATTCAAGCGGGAAGATTGTTGGCTGTTCCCGCCTCGCGTTCGGGATTTCAGGAGCGGGGCGCGTTCAGAAGAACATTATGGGAACTTGTGTATTTTGTACGGTTGTATTTCTTTTTTAAAATATAAGCTTTATCGCTGATTCTATATACCTTGTCTACAGGATCTTGTTCTTGTTTATATTTCAGATGCGACGCCTCCAGCCAGGAATAGGGACAACACCAACGACAGGAACGGAGAGGATCAACACCAGCAAGGGAGACAGCACCATCATCCTCGGCGGAAAGGCAGACAGTTTTGGGCTAGGGACAGTGATATAAACGTCCAAGACAAGGAACAGTTAGTCCCACCTTGGGCTAGGGACAATGTTAGTACTGCCCAGGGCAAGGGACAGTAACAGTCCTACTCCGGACAAGGGACAATGTTAGAACCATCCAGGGCAAGGGATAGTGACAGTCCTACTCTGGGCTAGGGACAATGTTAGAACCATCCAGGGCAAGGGATAGTGACAGTCCTACTCTGGGCTAGGGACAATGTTAGAACCGCCCAGGGCAAAGGACAGTGACGGTACCACCCTGGGCTAGGGACAATGTTAGCACCGCCCAGGTCATGGACCGCGACAGCTGCCGCCAGCCACGGAGAGGGAAAACACGAACAGCAACAGAGGGACATCGCCACCAGCCACCGAAGGGAATCCACCATCGCCAGCCAGCATCAGATGCAACTCCCAAGGAAGATCAAGAGGACTCGAAAACCAGAGCTAAGTGTTTTTCTTAGTGTTTTTGCTTCCGTACGAAATATCGCGGGTACCATGTGTTATCCGAGCGTGACCTCACCCTGAATAACCGAAGTCTGCCGGTGGGACAGTCTCCCGGAATTCAATTCAAGCGGGAAGATTGTTGGCTGTTCCCGCCTCGCGTTCGGGATTTCAGGAGCGGGGCGCGTTCAGAAGAACATTATGGGAACTTGTGTATTTTGTACGGTTGTATTTCTTTTTTAAAATATAAGCTTTATCGCTGATTCTCTATGCCTTGTCTACAGGATCTTGTTCTTGTTTATATTTCAGATGCGACGCCTCCAGCCAGGAATAGGGACAACACCAACGACAGGAACGGAGAGGATCAACACCAGCAAGGGAGACAGCACCACCATCCTCGGCGGAAAGGCAGACAGTTTTGGGCTAGGGACAGTGATATAAACGTCCAAGACAAGGAACAGTTAGTCCCACCTTGGGCTAGGGACAATGTTAGTACCGCCCAGGGCAAGGGACAGTAACAGTCATACTCTGGACAAGGGACAATGTTAGAACCATCCAGGGCAAGGGATAGTGACAGTCCTACTCTGGGCTAGGGACAATGTTAGAACCGCCCAGGGCAAAGGACAGTGACGGTACCACCCTGGGCTAGGGACAATGTTAGCACCGCCCAGGTCATGGACCGCGACAGCTGCCGCCAGCCACGGAGAGGGAAAACACGAACAGCAACAGAGGGACATCGCCACCAGCCACCGAAGGGAATCCACCATCGCCAGCCAGCATCAGATGCAACTCCCAAGGAAGATCAAGAGGACTCGAAAACCAGAGCTAAGTGTTTTTCTTAGTGTTTTTGCTTCCGTACGAAATATCGCGGGTACCATGTGTTATCCGAGCGTGACCTCACCCTGAATAACCGAAGTCTGCCGGTGGGACAGTCTCCCGGAATTCAATTCAAGCGGGAAGATTGTTGGCTGTTCCCGCCTCGCGTTCGGGATTTCAGGAGCGGGGCGCGTTCAGAAGAACATTATGGGAACTTGTGTATTTTGTACGGTTGTATTTCTTTTTTAAAATATAAGCTTTATCGCTGATTCTCTATGCCTTGTCTACAGGATCTTGTTCTTGTTTATATTTCAGATGCGACGCCTCCAGCCAGGAATAGGGACAACACCAACGACAGGAACGGAGAGGATCAACACCAGCAAGGGAGACAGCACCATCATCCTCGGCGGAAAGGCAGACAGTTTTGGGCTAGGGACAGTGATATAAACGTCCAAGACAAGGAACAGTTAGTCCCACCTTGGGCTAGGGACAATGTTAGTACTGCCCAGGGCAAGGGACAGTAACAGTCCTACTCCGGACAAGGGACAATGTTAGAACCATCCAGGGCAAGGGATAGTGACAGTCCTACTCTGGGCTAGGGACAATGTTAGAACCGCCCAGGGCAAAGGACAGTGACGGTACCACCCTGGGCTAGGGACAATGTTAGCACCGCCCAGGTCATGGACCGCGACAGCTGCCGCCAGCCACGGAGAGGGAAAACACGAACAGCAACAGAGGGACATCGCCACCAGCCACCGAAGGGAATCCACCATCGCCAGCCCGCATCAGATGCAACTCCCAAGGAAGATCAAAGAGGACTCGAAAACCAGAGCTAAGTGTTTTTCTTAAGTGTTTTTGCTTCCGTACGAAATATCGCGGGTACCATGTGTTATCCGAGCGTGACCTCACCCTGAATAACCGAAGTCTGCCGGTGGGACAGTCTCCCGGAATTCAATTCAAGCGGGAAGATTGTTGGCTGTTCCCGCCTCGCGTTCGGGATTTCAGGAGCGGGGCGCGTTCAGAAGAACATTATGGGAACTTGTGTATTTTGTACGGTTGTATTTCTTTTTTAAAATATAATCTTTATCGCTGATTCTGTATGCCTTGTCTACAGGATCTTGTTCTTGTTTATATTTCAGATGCGACGCCTCCAGCCAGGAATAGGGACAACACCAACGACAGGAACGGAGAGGATCAACACCAGCAAGGGAGACAGCACCACCATCCTCGGCGGAAAGGCAGACAGTTTTGGGCTAGGGACAGTGATATAAACGTCCAAGACAAGGAACAGTTAGTCCCACCTTGGGCTAGGGACAATGTTAGTACCGCCCAGGGCAAGGGACAGTAACAGTCCTACTCTGGACAAGGGACAATGTTAGAACCATCCAGGGCAAGGGATAGTGACAGTCCTACTCTGGGCTAGGGACAATGTTAGAACCATCCAGGGCAAGGGATAGTGACAGTCCTACTCTGGGCTAGGGACAATGTTAGAACCGCCCAGGACAAAGGACAGTGACGGCACCACCCTGGGCTAGGGACAATGTTAGCACCGCCCAGGTCATGGACCGCGACAGCTGCCGCCAGCCAAGGAGAGGGAAAACACGAACAGCAACAGAGGGACATCGCCACCAGCCACCGAAGGGAATCCACCATCGCCAGCCAGCATCAGATGCAACTCCCAAGGAAGATCAAGAGGACTCGAAAACCAGAGCTAAGTGTTTTTCTTAGTGTTTTTGCTTCCGTACGAAATATCGCGGGTACCATGTGTTATCCGAGCGTGACCTCACCCTGAATAACCGAAGTCTGCCGGTGGGACAGTCTCCCGGAATTCAATTCAAGCGGGAAGATTGTTGGCTGTTCCCGCCTCGCGTTCGGGATTTCAGGAGCGGGGCGCGTTCAGAAGAACATTATGGGAACTTGTGTATTTTGTACGGTTGTATTTCTTTTTTAAAATATAAGCTTTATTGCTGATTCTATATGCCTTGTCTACAGGATCTTGTTCTATTTCATATTTCAGATGCGACGCCTCCAGCCAGGAATAGGGACAACGCCAACGACAGCAACGGAGAGGATCAACATCAGCAACGGAGAGGATCAACACCAGCAAGGGAGACAGCACCACCATCCTCGGCGGAATGGCAGACAGTCTTGGGCTAGGGACAGTGATATAAACGTCCAAGACAAGGAACAGTTAGTCCCACCTTGGGCTAGGGACAATGTTAGTACAGCCCAGGGCAAGGGACAGTAACAGTCCTAGTCTGGACTAGGGACAATGTTAGAACCATCCAGGGCAAGGGATAGTGACAGTCCTACTCTGGGCTAGGGACAATGTTAGAACCGTCCAAGTCATGGACCGCGACAGCTGCCGATAGCCACGGAGAGGGAAAACACGGAGCCATAATGAGACATCGTCACCAGCCGCAGAGAGAGAATTCACCATCGCCATCCACGGAGAGGGACAACGCCGCAACCAACCACCGAGAGGGACAACGCCGCAACCAACCACCGAGAGGGAAACGCCGCAACCAACCACCGAGAGGGAAACGCCCGAACCAACCACCGAGAGGCACCACGAGGTAGAACTAATCAAATGACACAATACAATATTGAGAGTACTCAGTCGACGCTGATTCACTGTGCTAAGTATCAATACAAATAACAGTAGATTTCTTTTTTGGTTTTACATTTTAATGCTGGGTGCTTTTTCTAATGTTTCAGAAGCAGAATGAGGATGCGCTTTCAGTTGGAGCACAGGCGGACGGGCATTTCTGATATAAAGGCATCGACAGGCAAGTCCTTTTGCACTTGAATAAAAAATTACTTATTTCACAATTTCGTGTGAACTGTTGCAAGTAAGCTTCGCGCTTTCGCCTTAAACTACCTTTTGAGAAAACTGGAATAAATATGAAAATTAAGTAAGGTTCTGTCATTACTTATAGCTACCTAAACAATAATCTCATTTGCAGCTCCCGATAAGATTGCGGGCAGTTGAGGAGAGACGTATCCGGATCATCTGGATGAGCCCATCAGCACGTAAGAACGAACCCCAGCACTTACATGAATCCCGGTCATCTGCCCCCCCGGTCAACTGCCCCCCCCCCGTGTCATCTGCCCCCCTTTTTTGCAACTCGGTCGACTGCCCCCCACCCCCCTCAAAGTGGAGGGGTGGTCGCTTGCCCCTCCGCATACTATTTTTTCTTGATTTCTTGGCTTACAAAGACACAATAAATAAAATCATATTCATTTTATTGAATGTATTGCACCTCGGTAATTTGCAATTCACCAATAGGAAATTAGAATTGCAATTAGTTTACGGATCAGTCTCTCCGGATCAATCTCTCCTAAGATCAGTATTGGTGAATAGATCAATGAAGATCAATTGTTTCAGAGACGAAGTAGACGGGGACATCACAATTGCCTAATTTTTTAAAGAATTTTTTTCCACTAAAAAAGGAGGGGGCAGATGACGACCCCATCAAATCGCAGGATGGGGGGCCGTCGACCGGGTTGCAAAAAAGGGGGGCAGTTGACTTGGGGGGGGGGGCAGTTGACCTGGGGGCAGATGACCGTTTACCCACTTATATACTTCACTATATTTATTGTAACTAGAAGTAAATGTAATTGATTTAATTGCGTTTTCTGTGCCTGCTGAGTGATCAGCCTAATTACCGGCAGTTTCCGAAAAGAAGCCCCCCCCCCCCCCCCCACCCATATAAAAGCCCCGAGGCTCTTATTAGGAAACTTTCTCAATAGAAGCTCCGGGGCTTCCATTTGGAGTTAAAGACCTGAAAAATCGTTTCCTGATAAAGCCCCCCCCCCTTCCCTGAAAGTCTTTAGAACTCTTGTTTACTCGCACTGCAGACACGGTGCACTTAATCCTTTGATATGAGGCATCCCCTAGACATGTTTTGTCTCGTTGCTTAATCATGTGCTTCGCACAAGGCGGACAAACACCCCTCTCCCCACTGCCACCTTTACTCCGGAGTATTACTGGAAATATAACGGGCTCAGTACTGAAACGGACGGCGTGATGTTGCCCCTCCTTCCCTGCAAGTCTTGATTAGCAGTGATCAGTGCAGAAAACACCCTGTTAGGTTGTACACTTTCAGTGGCATTCGTGTTTTACACAGGACCCTTTACCAGACTTTTTAGTTACTGTTGTTTTTGTGTGTTTTGTTACTTTTTGCTCGGATATCCGCAAATAAAAACTTATCGACAACCCCCCCCCCCCATCTAAAAAATAGGGGGTACGGAAAAAATGGCAACGGAAAAAATGGCAACGGAAATAATGGCAACGGAAAATATGGCAAGTGGAAATAATGGCAACGGAAAATATGGCAAGTGGAAATAATGGCAACGGAAAAAATGGCTGTTTCCTAATTGAAGCCCCGGGCTTCCATTTGGTTTGTAAATGGCTTTTTTTGGGGGGGAAATCCCGGTACTAAGAACTTGCGTGTAGAAAAACTTTGCTTGAATGTCGCAGTTGACGTGGCCATAATGTCGCAGTCGTAAATGTCGCCGGCCAAAATGTCGTGTCATCTTATGTTGCTGGCCTATTTGTCGGACATTCATCTTACCGTTCCCTCCCTTGGTCAGAGCATATAGCAGCCGAGAAGAACATGATATAAAATTTGAATAGTGGGCATTGTCCAGAAACAAATGGCGGAAACATTTACAAGGGTTGTCAGGCTCCACAAATATTCCTGTGCTTATTGCAAAAGTCTCGAATTAACTGGCTTATAACACGACCCTGTAGAGTCCAAAAGGCGTTTGGCAGAAACTATGCAGGAAATATATGTGTTTACAGCCTCTGAGAAGATGCCGGACAAACGACGGTCAAGACTGGGAGCATCACAATACCTGGACCGACTCCACAAGTAAGATGTATTTTTAATTCAAAATGAATTCCACATTCTAGGGCAAAACAAGTCCAAATTGACACTTTAAAAAGTATGTGTTGAAAGATGAAGAATCGGTCAGCTCTAACAGAACAGAAATTGCCCACAATCACCGCCCTCAATAAATTCGCATTTGCTAAGAATTAGCCACTAAACGTAAATAATTACAGCGTTCTGACGGTATCCGCCCAAAATGACTCCGCCCAAAATGACTCCGCCCAAAATGCCTCCAAAAACTGCAAGGGGGGACAAAATGACTCCGCCCAAAATACCTCGAAATCTTATTTTTTCAAAGTGAAGGGAAGAATGGTTTATTTTAATAAATGAAAAAGACAACTCTTGTTAATTCACATTTTATCAAAACTGATAATCAGAGTTCTTGTTTCTCCAAGTTCACTGGCGCATTTAGCTAATCAACTCAGTTAGCAATCACAGTGTCTCTAACTCACTCACTCAGTGGCTCACTTTACTCATCAACTCAGTTAAAAATCACAGTGTCTCTTAACTCGCTGGCAAATCAACCCTGGAGTTCTTGGTTTTCCAAGTTCACTGGCATCCAACGCACGTTGTAACCGATACCATATATATGCATCCTGACCAGAGTCGGGGTAACGTGCGTCTACTCAAGGCACAGATTCTGGCAGATTTATGAAAACAAAAAAAAAGCGCCTCTATGTCGCCAGCGTTTTTTTTTTTTTATTTCAAGCCGGCATTACACTGCTGCGGGATTAAGTGTGTCTACTCAAAACAGTTTCTGGCAGCTTTGTGGAAACAAAACCACGCTTATCAAAGTCCTCCGGAGTGGGATTAACATGCGTTTCAGGCCGGCAGTGCACTGCAGGGGGATTAAGTGCGTCTACTCAAAACACCGTTACTGGCAGCTTTGCGGAAACGAAGCCACACCTCTCACACTCCCCGTGATCAGGATTAAGCCCGTCTACTCAAAACACATTTTCTGGCACTTTGCCAGAAATAGTTAAAAAAAATTCGAAATAATATTTCGGGGCATTTTGGGCGGAGTCATTTTGTCCCCCCTTGCAGTTTTTGGAGGCATTTTGGACGGAGTCATTTTGGGCGGAGTCATTTTGTCCCGGACATGAAAACAAAAGATTGTTTAGTTTAGCACACATACGGTACTTGTAAACCTTTATAGCTTACACATATGCTGTCAAGTCCCCCCCCCCTTCCCCCGCAAACGACAGAGACGCATACATCGTTGGCAAGAAACTCATTTGAGCTCAAAATTGGAATTTTATGGAATGCATCTTAACATTTAATGCTTATTTTTGAAGTCAAAATATAAGCAGATCAATAAATCAATACAGATCTCATTTATTTACTTTTTGCTATTAATAGTTGAATTTTAGATGTAAAAAAATATTTTTGAGATCAAAAAATTAATTTTACAAATTTAAAAAATCTTAAGGGAGGCACACACTTATATAGGATTTATTGAATGGTCAATTAAATTTTGAAGATGAAAACCGGAATTATTTATGGAGTGCCATTTTCACATTTATTAGGGAATTAATGATATTAAGAATTAATTTTTGATCTAAAAAAATCCATATTTTGATATCAAGAATTAATTTTTGCTATCTGTAATTGTATTTTTGAGATCAAGAAATGTAATCTTGATCTCAAAAGCCAATTTTTGATATCAGTAAATATTTAGAGATATCAAGAAATATTCATTGATATCTAAAATGATTCAATGATATCTAAAATTGATTTTTTCAGATCAAAAAATGAAATATTTGAGAGCAAAATAGCAATTTTGAGCTCAATAATTTATTTTCCTTTTATTGATATCAAGGAATTCTTTCCGATATCAATATTTAAGAATGAAACTTTTTAAATTTGTATTTGAAATCTGCAAATGATTTTTTGTGTCAAAAAAATATCAGTATTTTTTTAAATATAAAACTCAAACACACGCCTCTAAATAATGACTGGTCCTTTTATACAGAGTCTTCCTTTAGACTTACTCTTCCTTTAGAAAGAAGCAATTTTTGATCAAAAACTGTGTTGTTATTATTGATCTCAATAATTCAAGTTTTCAATAATTCAAGTTTTCATCTCCAAAATTTAATTGACGATTCGTTATAGTTTATGTAAATGTGTGTCTCCCTTATGATTTTTTATGTTTGTAAAATTGATTTTTTGATCTCAAAATAAATTTTTGCCATCTAAAATTCAATTATTGATAGCAAAATATAAATTGAAATTCACATCGATTTAATGATATCTTTAAATCATATTTTGATATCAAAAATAAGCATTAAATGTTAAAACGGCATTCCATAATTATTGATATCAATAATATAATTTTTGAGCTCAAGTATTTCTTCGTTTTTGTACAATAAAAATTAAAAGAAAGACTCTGTATACAAGAAAAGTAATTATTTTATTCACAGATATTTTCTTCTAAATTTTAGATGTAAAAAATACTGATATTTTGATATCAAAAATTAATTTTTGAGATCAAAGAATCATTTGCAGATTTCATAATATAAATGAAAAGTCTGAGTCTGAAATAATGATATCTGAAATAAATTCTTGATGTCAATAAAAGGAAATAAATTAGCTGAAAATGAGATTGTGTCATCAAATATTTCATTTTCGCTAACTGGAATTGAATTTTTGATCACTAAAAATCGATTTTAGATATCATTAAATCATTTTTGATAGCAATATTTCTTTACATCTCTAAATATTGATATCAGGAATGATTTTTTGAGATCAAGAATACATTTACAGATATCAAAAATATAATTACAGATAGCAAAAATTAATTCTTGATATATGAAGAATTTTTTTAGATTTAAAATAACTTCTATATAAAAAAATCAATTTTTGATATAAAAATTAATTCTTTATCAATAATTTCCTAATAATTGTAAAAACGGAATTCCATACACATTTGTATAAAATTAAACGAATCGTCAATAAAATTTTGGAGAGAAACAATATAATTATTGATATCCGCAATAACAACCAAGCTTTTGAGCTCAAGAATTGCTTCTTTTTTGTGCAGTAAAAAATATTCTGTTTTCAGTTGCAGATGTTTGATTCTAAATTTTAGATGTAAAAAATAGACTGATATTTGATATCAGAAATAATTTTTTGGGATCATAAAATCATTCGCAGATTTCAAAATATAAATTAGTCACATTCCTAAACAATGTTGTCTGAAATAAATTCCTCAGCACTATATAAGGAAAATAAATTACTATGCTCAAAATTGAGATTTTGCTGTCAAATGTTTAATTTTTGCTATCAAGAATTGAATTTTTGATCTCTAAATATCAATTTTAGAGATCATTAGTTCGATTATTTTTGATATCAATAAATATTTTTTTGATGTTTCTAAATATTTATTGATATCACAATTGATTTTTTTGAGATTAAGAACCCATTTAGAGATATCAAAAATATAATTGCAGCTAGCAAAAACTAATTCTTGATATAACAAAAAAAGGTTTCCAACAAGTCTTGCTATAAAAAAAATCAAATTTTAATATCAAAAATTAATTTTTGATAACGATAACGATAACGATGGCATTCCATAGAATTTGGCACACCTGAATTTTGTCTTAGCGAAGGACAGCTAAGCAGCGGTGGACAGCCAAGCAGCGGTGGACAGCCAAGCAGCGGTGGACAGCCAAGCAGTGGTAATTTGGACGAGCCCACGGCATGTGAGTTTATTTTTAAAAAAATATTTAGAAATAAGTAATATTTCGAAAAATTAACAAACAAAAAAAAACAAAAAAAAAAACAGCTGAATGAATAGTATGCATCCCTATCTTCTCAAACATTCCCGCAAAGTCTGCCCCAATAATACCTCTGGCTGGGGTTGGCCCATGTTACTTTTATAAGGTGTTCGGAAATGCAAAGTATAGGTTTTAACTTACCAGAGACTTGAAGTTGTATAATACTTGGTTTTGGTTGACTTGAATATAAGACGGATAGTTGATCTGCCTGGTGGCGGGACGATGCTAGACTTCGCCCAAATGAGCACCAGGCTTGTATTTTGTTTGGAGAGTTGGCCAAGATTTTGCCCAAAACGCCCAAATGTAATAACATTCACAGAGTGGCTACTTCTTCACCAAGCGGTTGTTGTGGAGGCTTGTAGTGGTTAGTGCCCTAGTGGTTAGGGTGTAGAAAAAAATGGCAACGGAAAAAATGGCAACGGAAATAATGGCAACGGAAAATATGGCAAGTGGAAATAATGGCAACGAAAAATATGGCAAAGTGAAAAAACGGAAAAAATGGCAAAATAACAAAATAAAAATTTTATCACAATTGTCAAATTTATTCTTAAGCGTAATATCACGAGCATGTTGCTCATTCTAGACAACGCCCCTAATAAATGTATTGTTGTGATGGCACCGAACATCCATAGGATTAGCAATACTGTATACGCAGGGTTTAAGTTTTGCCTGATGCAGCCCAAATAAATGTTTTGTTACGTTGACACCCGAGCATCCGAAAGATTAACCGCATTGTACACACAGCGAATAAGTTTTGCCTGATGCACCCCATATAGATGTATTGTTACGTTGGCACCCGAGCATCCAAAGGATTAGCGGTGCCGCACACAGGGATTACGTTTTGCCAATTTTGCTTGCACCCCAAATACCCTGACATCAAGTGGCATTAAGTGGTTTCGATTGGACTTTCTTTGATCCTGAGTAGTCAAGATAGGCGATTTCTTTGTTTCGACTGAACTTCAGTGAAACCTGCAAAATTTGCCGTTTTTTCCTTTTTTTCACTTTGCCATTTTTTCCTTTTTTTCACTTTGCCATTTTTTCCGTTGCCATTATTTCCACTTGCCATATTTTCCGTTGCCATTATTTCCGTTGCCATTTTTTCCGTACCCCGAACTAGCGTGGCCAGATCTTGAGCCTTATTCAATTTTCAGCTTCCCCCCTTGATAGTTTTTGCCAGCCACATTTATAGTTCTGCCTTCCTATACATACATATATATATTAGGCTGAGCAATTTAAGGGAATAAATTCAGTTTCGGCTACCGAGCATGTTTTCTGTCGGGGACGGCGGTCAGCAACAATTGGTATGAACTCTATGCCCAGAAAACCTTCTAAGGTCAATCTGAAGTCGATATGAGGTTGAGACATCGAACCTACCAAACCACATTAACTCTTCTTGTGCTTTGGTTGTGATTGGTCGCGATCATAGATCAATGTCCAACAAAAGTTTTGGATAAAATGTTGAACAGACGTTGTGTAAAGAGCATTGTTTTGACTTTGCCTTTCTCCACCACTAAAACGCAACTTTCTCCAACGTCTAATCGGCGTCTTTGATGCGACATTGAAAAGTAGGAAAATAGGTCGGACTCAAGAGCCATAAAACAACCACCTTGTGTTATCGCTCACCGGAACCATGACAGATCATTTCAAAAGTATACTAAAACGAGAACTTAAAATGAGGATTTCGAGAACGCGCAAGTTTTTTTTCAACCTACTTTTGAAAAATATTAATGGAAATAGACTTCATACGTGTCTTGCGTTACCGGATGAACCAAAGGGGTCACAATGCAGGTCACTGCAATTCTATACAACGTCGCTTTCCTGACATCTACACATACTGCGATGCATAATCAATTAGTCACATGCTGGTAAGCAATGACAAAAGATAGAGAACATAACAGTGTATATACTGGTGCATAATACATAATTTTAAAGCGAATCCACGTTGGCGTAAATGACGCACAATCGGAGAGCTGACCTGATCACTCCAGTGTGTGGGTGAGGGTAATGTGATGGAGGGTGGACACACTGATTGTAGCTCTCTTGACGGCGACTTCTGCTAGATTAATAACTTTCCCGACGTCTATACAATTTCGATTTTCTGATGTCTACACGACGTTGGGAGACTTCCATTTGCAACCTTTACGCAGCGTTGATTAGAAGTTTCATAATCGACGTCCATCCAGCTTTGGAAGGTAGACGATGTTTTGATTTCCCTAAACAACCCAAACCCGACGTTGATCCAACCTGGGTGCGACGTCTATCCAACGTTGGTGCAACGTCACAATGATTACTAGGTGTGCAGGTGGAGTGTGCTGGGGAACTGAAGATTTTCGAAAATTTCGCAATTCATACTCCTCCCCCACCACAAAAAAATAAATAAAAAAAAAACAAAAAAACAAAAAAACAAAAAACACAGCATCTACATTTCAAAAAGACTAATCTTTATACCTGATTGAAGTTATCTACGAGATGTCTTCTTAGAAACTCTGGATTTGGTCTTCAACCCCTTTCGCAATGTTGTATTGAATGAGGGGAATAAAATATTGAAAACTTGCAGTAAATTGTCCAGGTAATTCACGACCGTTCTTTCTTAAGGCAGGGCTGGGATAGAAAAAATTTGGAATCTCGCTGCTTCACTGCTGATATAAGTGCTCTTCCCGCTCCCAACTCCTGGGTTCCGGACGTTGCCATCCTTAACTAAAAGGTTATCTTATGTATACCGAAATATTACTGTGTTTATTCGGTTTATTAGTTTACTCAATGTGACACGCGCCTGCGGTAGCGGATTAACATTTGACTTCTGTAGTTCTTACAACACTCACAGTACGGTCAAATACAAATTCATTCTAATGACATTTAGATGAACCTATATGAACATATATATATATATATATGTATGTATATATATATGTATGTATATATATATATATATATATATATATATGTATGTATATATATATGTATGTATATATATATATATGTATGTATATATGTTACAGTTAATGTTGGAAACCCGCCATTTCACGAAATGGCAAACCGTGTTAGGTAAATTCGCGTAATGCCTAAAATCTTTTGCCATTTCACGAATTAACCTAAAAGTTAGGTTATTTCCCGAAATTACCTAAATTTTCGGTTTGCCCTTACGTGAAATGGCAAACTGTTATCTATAACAATAGAATATCACAGGAATAAAAAAAGACAGTAGTTTGAACTGTTTAGTGATGAAAAACGGGTAATACAATCAACTATCGTACGAGATTGTTTCACACCACACGATGAACGATATGAATATCACATCACCGCATTGCAGAATTTCGTATCTGAAAATTAAAAACAGGAAAATCTTTTAAATTTTAACCTACATTTGAGACAAAAACATGAACAAAAATGCAGAATTTTAAAGACAGCTAGTATTTTTCTCATCTTTAAAACTCGAGTTAAGAGTAATATTAAAGCTGTTGTATCCCAATAACGTTATACTCCAATTCTATTTTAATAAACATTGAAATTTTCAAATATTATCCGAGTTATAATGACCAAAATTTATATTTATAATAATAATTTCATACTTGTTGATAACATAATATTCAAGCCTGCTTTTTGTGCCGGTGTTCATGCTTTTAATTCCTCCGTAGTCGAGTAATATTGGTCTTTTGGCATAAAGACCGATTTGTGTTGTTCAAATACTTTGTACAGCTCCTGTTTGTATTTATCTTCATTTGATTCTCCCATTTTTAAGAATTTTATAAAAACGTCCCGATTTCAGGTAAATTTATATCAAAATATATCTTCTCCGGAGGGCCAATATGGAGAAAGTTTCCTTATAATGACCAATCCGTGAAAATGGCTTAATTCCCGAATAGGTAAAAGCAGACGTTATAGGGTGTTCTTTTTCAGAGTAGATAAACCGCAAATCGGTGACTAGTTCCTGAGTACATCATCTTAACCCAGTTCAGTGTGTTGCTTGAAATTTATCCTAACAGCTATTAAATGAAATCAGAACACAAACAGTTGTGTGCATTACCATGAATTACAATTAATATGATCGCGTTAAAAGCTTGTGATCAGTTGCAATCAATTGTGATGTATTAATTAAAGGAACAAACCAACTATGGTGTATTAATTGTATTTGAAAACTGAAGTAATCGTATTGCAATTATAAAAGATAAAAGATACAATATCTGTCATGATTGTAAGTACTTTCGAGCCAAAAAAGATTATTTCACAATTTTGCCTGATCTTGGTTTGCCAATTTGTGAAATAAAATGTAAGATTTTTAGGTAATTCCGTGAAATAACCTGACTTTTAGGTTATTTCGTGAAATGGCAAAAGATTTTAGGCATTACGCGAATTTACCCAACACGGTTTGCCATTTCGTGAAATGGCGGGTTTCCAACATTGACTGTAACATATATATATGTATGTATGTATATATATATGTATGTATATATATATGTATGTATATATATATATGTATGTATATATATATGTATATATATATATATGTATGTATATATATATGTATGTATATATATATATGTATGTATGTATATATATATGTATGTATATATATATATATGTATATATATATATATATACAGAAAGTATATAAATCGTGTTCAAATACTCTTTGCATATTTAAAAGCGACAAAAACAACATTAAAAAGCGACAAAAACAAAAGTCAACACAACTTGTTTTGACTTAAAATTTATACCAGTCAGTTCAACTTAAGTAGCTTTTTTCTGATACAGATGCAGAAAGATGACGTCACTGGTGACGTTTGCTATATGAGGTCACTGAACACGTGTTTCAGGCAATCGGACAGTGCGGTCGAAATGTAAGAGCCTCTCTGTTTGTGCTTGAATAAATTTGACATCTAGAAATCACTATTTTGTGGAAGTGTATCGGCTTCAAAAATAAGTAACGAAATATACGTATAAATACTTTTTTAAAATTAAAAGAAACACATGAAATAATGAAATATTTGACTGGAATTTAGACTGAATCATAAGGGCACAATTCTTGTGTTTCGTAACAAGTGAAGCATATATTTTCCTGTTCCTGCCATAGAGAAGCAGAAGAGGGTCCCAAAAACAGCAACCAAGTTTGGGGCGATGAGGCGGGCGGGACCTGATGAGCCAGTGCTGTCAACAGGTAAGAAATTTGCTTTTTGAATGAATTTACCGTACTCGATCGAGTAAGCAATCCCCCCTCCAAGTAATGGCCTTCCCTAGTGCCACAAAAATTATGAATTAATTGCTCCTCCCTACTGACGAATCAAAACTGTTTTATTCCCATCTTCAATTTTCAGATGATTCTAATGTCACCCCTCCTCCCTTTCAAGACCTTGAAAGTTCTTCGAATGTTTGTGAACATAGCCTTTGGGGCAAACGCCCTTTCTCATAAATGACTGGCTCCTAACTAACCACACACTCGGCGATTATCATTTGCAAATTACTCCTATTGACAGTAATGTCTACTACCGAACAACTGGCCAATATCAATGGATACACTGTTTTTCATTTAACCACTTTATGAACTGAACTGACCCCTTTTATTCTGCTTTCATGTTAATATTTATTTCATATCTTCATGACACAGGTACAAGATACATATCTTCGCTACCACATTAGAGCAAGAAAGAGGTGTACCGCTGGACACGTGGATTACGCGGCGTCCCAGTTATTCCGACAGTGCAGCCAGTATGTAAGAAACTCGTACTAAATTCATACTCTAGAACTATCTGTGATTTCACTAGCATATTACTTCACCAAACAAAAAGGTTTTACTTTGACATTATCAAAATACAAAAAAAAATATGTAACAAAGTGTAATGAATATCTATTGAATACTGCTGATCACACAAACATTTCCAAAATGTTGTTTTAATCTTGGACCAACGGCACTCTGTTTTGATAGATATCCAAGCTGTAGGGAAAGAGGACGCAGGACAACAGGACTGAAACCGGATACAAGCGTAAGCGGTTCCAGCCAAACGGACCCTGGACATCAAGAAAGCGACCATGAGGACAGCATACAAGCGAACCTGGCCTCGTCCATGAGGGCAGCAGTCAAGCGGACCCCATCCATGAGGGCGGCAGTCAAGCGGACCCCATCCATGAGGGCAGCAGTCAAGCGGACCCCATCCATGAGGGCAGCAGTCAAGCGGACCCCATCCATGAGGGCTGCAGCCAAGTGGATTCCGTCTATTAGGGCAGCAGCCAGATGGATCCCGTCCATGAGGGCAGCAGTCAAGTGGATCCCGTCCATGAGGGCAGCAGCCAGATGGATCCCGTCCATGAGGGCAGCAGTCAAGTGGATCCCGTCCATGAGGGCAGCAGTCAAGTGGACCCCGTCCATGAGGGCAGCAGTCAAGCGGAAGACAGCCAAGCGGACCACGGCCATGATGACAGCAGCCAAGCGGACACCAACACTGCTAAGTCTTTTATTTCATTTTCGGGGGAATACGTCAATATTCACGTTTTTTTTTATATTTTGATGTATGTTAAAATACTATGTACTTTGTCTTATTAATCATGTTTTCGTTTCTGTTTAAGTTTATTTTAGAAGAGATCCAGCTGACACCAGGCAAGCGGACCCGTCCATGGGGGCAGCAGTCAAGTGGATCCCGTCCATGAGGGCAGCAGTCAAGTTGATCCCGTCCATGAGGGCAGCAGTCAGGTGGATCCCGTCCATGAGGTCAGCAGTCTGGTGGATCCCGTCCATGTGGTCAGCAGTCAAGTGAACCGCGTCCATGAGGGCAACAGTCAAGCGGACCCCGTCCATGAGGGCAGCAGCCAAGCGGTTGACAGCCAAGCTGACCCCGGCCAAGAGGACAGCAGCCAATCCGACATCAGCCCACAACAGCAAACCAGTGGACAAGGGATAAAGAGGGGCGCACTCGACAGGTAAGATCTTTATCGACGTGTAGATTAAGCCATTGAACATTTAAGAAAACAATATTAAAATGCGCACTGAAAAGATTTTGCTATTGAATCATGACCGTTTTTAGGTTTTTCTAATAAAAAAGGTGATTAAAATGGTAACAGATTTGAAAGAAAATCAAACTCGTTTCAGCATTAATACTATCAATTTTTAAGAAATGGCGTCAGTGCAATTTACTTAAAAACATGAAATATGTTTTATTTTAATAGACTTCAACAAGCTGCAGCCTGCCTGACATCAGAAATAAAAGCTTTCCTTCCGGCATCGACGAAGAGTAAGAAATGTTTCCACATTTTGTTTTCAGAACCGGTAAAAAGAGTAAACTTATTTGTCATAAAATCGCCAACTGTTGCTTCCACTGGAAAACATTTTTGAAGTGCTTTGAAGTCGCTTGCAATTCGGTAATACATGAAATCAGATTACATTAATATGTGCAGCTATAAAAATAGAACCCATGAAACATACGGACTGAAATGAGTCAGCGACAAGTACAACTCATTTCCTCAACAGATTTGAAGACTGACGTTTCAAGGCTAATGGGAATGAGAAAATGGTGAAGCTCGGCTTTCCAAAGAGTAAGATTGTTTGAATTATATAACAAATTTTTGGCTCAGATTTAAAGGAAAACTTCATAACTACAATATAAAATAAATGGTTTGAACGATTTTGCTGTTGAAACACCACTGACAAGTCCGACGAATAAAATATCTCAGTTAACCAATTGAAATGCAGCATAGCGTTTAGTGTTCTTGTGGAAGAAACCCAATGAATATGAAACTATTTGTTGTCGTTCTGTTCCTGCAAAACGATCAGAGAAACTTTCACATTACAAACCTTTGAAAAATGGCCTGAATGAAGATCAACTTAAACCCATAAGACAAATTGTTATATTTCAATAGCCTTCGACCAGCTGCAGCTGACCTGATGCGACAGAATGAAAGATTTAAATGACGGCGGCGATCAAGAGTAAGGAAGATTTTCAGTTTTTTATATGCTGTACTTCCCTAATGAGCATTTGAGCCTCTCTGTACTTGAATAAATTTGACATCATTTGAAGAGAGACAGGTGTTACAGCCTTCTTGAAGTTTCTTGCAGCAAACTTTGATATATTTTCTCAAATTTGAAACATCTGGTTGATAAACTGACTGAAAACCTCTATAATAAATATGACTTATTTATTTGATAGAGTTCGAGAAGACTGACGTTTCTTACAATTTAATACCGGTAGTAATATGCATAAATATTTCTGCTCTGACATTGCAGCGAAAGTTGGCGTACTGAAGAAGCGGGATGTGGAGGGCGGGCATTCTAGGCATGCGGACATGCGACCACACGTAAGCTTTTAGACTTCAAACAATAAGTATTCAGTACACATATTAAAATACACCAGCCTTTTCTTTGATGGCGAAAGAGTTTATAAAAATTACAGAAAGTATATGAATCGTGTTTAAGTACTCTTTTTGTATTAAAAAGCGACAAAAACAACAGTGAACACAACTTGTTTTGACTTAAAATTTATACCAGTCAGTTCAACTTAGTTTTTTTTCTAATATAGAAGCAGAAAAATAACGTCACTGGCGACGTTTGCTATGTGGCGTCTTTAAACGTGTTCCAGGCAATCGGACAGTGCGGTCGAAATGTAAGAGCCTCTCTGTACTTGAATAAATTTGACATCTAAAAATCACTATTTTGTGGACGTGTATGGGCTTCAAGAATAAGTAAAGAAATAAACATATAAAAATTTTGTAAATTAAAAGAAACACATGGAATATTTGATTGGAATTTAGCCTGAATAATAAGGGCACAATTCTTGTATTTCATAACAAGTGAAGCATATATTTTCCTGTTCCTGCCATAGAGAAGCAGAAGAGGGTCCCAAAAACAGCAACCAAGTTTGGGGCGATGAGGCGGGCGGGACCTGATGGGCCAGTGCTGTCAACAGGTAAGAAATTTGCTTTTTGAATGAATTTACCGTACTCGATCGAGTAAGCAATCCCCCCTCCAAGTAATGGCCTTCCCTAGTGCCACAAAAATTATGAATTAATTGCTCCTCCTTACTGACGAATCAAAACTGTTTTATTCCCATCTTCAATTTTCAGATGATTCTAATGTCACCCCTCCTCCCTTTCAAGACCTTGAAAGTTCTTCGAATGTTTGTGAACATAGCCTTTGGGGCAAACGCCCTTTCTCATAAATGACCGACTCCTAACTAACCACACACTCGGCGATTATCACTTGCAAATTACTCCTATTGACAGTAATGTCTACTACCGAACAACTAGCAAATATCAATGGATACACTGTTTTTCATTTAACCACTTTATGAACTGAACTGACCCCTTTTATTCTGCTTTCATGTTAATATTTATTTCATATCTTCATGACACAGGTACAAGATACATTTCTTCGCTACCACATTAGAGCAAGAAAGAGGTGTACCGCTGGACACGTGGATTACGTGGCGTCCCAGTTATTCCGACAGTGCAACCAGTATGTAAGAAACTCGTACTAAATTCAAAATCTAGAACTATCTGTGATTTCACTAGCATATTACTTCACCAAACAAAAAGGTTTTACTTTGACATTATCAAAATACAAAAAAAAATATGTAACAAAGTGTAATACATATATCTATTGAATACTGCTGATCACACAAACATTTCCAAAATGTTGTTTTAATCTTGGACCAACGGCACTCTGTTTTGATAGATTTCCAAGCTGCATGGAAAGAGGACGCAGGCCGACAGGATTCAAACCGGAAACAAGCTCAAGCGGTCCCAGCCAAACGGACCCTGGACATGAAGAAAGCGACCATGAGGACAGAAATCAAGCAAATCTGGCCTCGTCCATGAGGGCAGCATCCAAGTGGATCCTGTCCATGAGGGTAGCAATCAAGCGGATCCCGTCCATGAGGGCAGCAGTCAAGCGGACCCCGTCCATGAGGGCAGCAGACAAGCGGACCCCGTCCATGAGGGCAGCAGACAAGCGGACCCCATCCATGAGGGCTGCAGCCAAGTGGATTCCGTCTATTAGGGCAGTAGCCAGATGGATCCCGTCCATGAGGGCAGCAGTCAAGTGGATCCCGTCCATGAGGGCAGCAGTCAAGCGGAAGACAGCCAAGCGCACCACGGCCATGATGACAGCAGCCAAGCGGACACCAACACTGCTAAGTCTTTTATATCATTTTAGGGGGAATACGTCAATATTCACGTTTTTTTATATTTTAATGTATGTTAAAATACTATGTACTTTGTCTTATTAATCATGTTTTCGTTTCTGTTTAAGTTTATTTTAGAAGAGATCCAGCTGACACCAGGCAAGCGGACCCGTCCATGAGGGCAGCAGTCAAGTGGATCCCGTCCATGAGGGCAGCAGTCAAGTGGATCCCGTCCATGAGGGCAGCAGTCAAGTTGATCCCGTCCATGAGGGCAGCAGTCAGGTGGATCCCGTCCATGAGGTCAGCAGTCAGGTGGATCCCGTCCATGTGGTCAGCAGTCTAGTGAACCGCGTCCATGAGGGCAACAGTCAAGCGGACCCCGTCCATGAGGGCAGCAGCCAAGCGGTTGACAGCCAAGCGGACCCCGGCCAAGAGGACAGCAGCCAATCCGACATCAGCTCACAACAGCAAACCAGTGGACAAGGGATAAAGAGTGGCGCATTCGACAGGTAAGATCTTTATCGACGTGTAGATTAAGCCATTGAACATTTAAGAAAACAATATTAAAATGCGCACTGAAAAGATTTTGCTATTGAATCATGACCGTTTTTAGGTTTTTCTAATAAAAAAGATGATTAAAATGGTAACAGATTTGAAAGAAAATCAAACTCGTTTCAGCATTAATACTTCAATTTTTAAGAAATGGCGTCAGTGAAATTTACTTAAAAACATGAAATATGTTTTATTTTAATAGACTTCAACAAGCTGCAGCCTGCCTGACATCAGAAATAAAAGCTTTCCTTCCGGCGTCGACGAAGAGTAAGAAATGTTTCCACATTTTGTTTTCAGAACCGGTAAAAAGAGTAAACTTATTTGTCATAAAATCGCCAACTGGTGCTTATACTGGAAATTATTTTTGAAGTGCTTTGAAGTCGCTTGCAATTCGGTAATACATGAAATCAGATTACATTAATATGTGCAGCTATAAAAATAGAACCCATGAAGCATACGGACTGAAACGAGTCAGCGACAAGTACAACTCATTTCCTTAACAGATTTGAAGACTGACGTCTCAAGGCTAATGGGAATGAGAAAATGGTGAAGCTCGGCTTTCCAAAGAGTAAGATTATTTGAATTATATGACAAATTTTTGGCTCAGATTTAAAGGAAAACTTCATAACTACAATATAAAATAAATGGTTTGAACGATTTTGCTGTTGAAACACCACTGACAAGTCCGACGAATAAAATATCTCAGTTAACCAATTGAAATGCAGCATAGCGTTTACTGTTCTTGTGGAAGAAACCCAATGAATATGAAACTATTTGTTGTCGTTCTGTTCCTGCAAAACGATCAGAGAAACTTTCACATTACAAACCTTTGAAAAATGGCCTGAATGAAGATCAACTTAAACCCTTAAGACAAATTGCTATATTTCAATAGCCTTCGACCAGCTGCAGCTGACCTGATGCGACAGAATGAAAGATTTAAATGACGGCGGCGATCAAGAGTAAGGAAGATTTTCAGGTTTCTATATGCTGTACTTACCTAATGAGCATTTGAACCTCTCTGTACTTGAATAAATTTGAAATCATTAGAAGAGAGACAGGTGTTACAGCCTTCTTGAAGTTTCTTGCAGCAAACTTTGATATATTTTCTCAAATTTGAAACATCTGGTTGATAAACTGACTGAAAACAACAATATAATAAATATGACTTATTTATTTGATAGATTTCGAGATGACTGACGTTTCTTATAATTTAATACGGGTAGTAATATGCATAAATATTTCTGCTCTGACATTGCAGCGAAAGTTGGCGTACTGAAGAAGCGGGATGTGGAGGGCGGGCATTCTAGGCATGCGGACATGCGACCACACGTAAGCTTTTAGATTTCAAACAATAAGTATTCAGTACACATATTAAAATACACCAGCCTTTTCTTTGATGGCGAAAGAGTTTATAAAAATTACAGAAAGTATATGAATCGTGTTTAAGTACTCTTTTCGTATTAAAAAGCGACAAAAACAACAGTGAACACAACTTGTTTTGACTTAAAATTTATACCAGTCAGTTCAACTTAGTTTTTTTCTAATATAGAAGCAGAAAAATGACGTCACTGGCGACGTTTGCTATGTGGCGTCACTAAACGTGTTCCAGGCAATCGGACAGTGCGGTCGAAATGTAAGAGCCTCTCTGTACTTGAATAAATTTGACATCTAAAAATCACTATTTTGTGGACGTGTATGGGCTTCAAGAATAAGAAAAGAAATATACATATAAAAATTTTGTAAATTAAAAGAAACACATGGAATATTTGATTGGAATTTAGCCTGAATCACAAGGGCACAATTCTTGTATTTCATAACAAGTGAAGCATATATTTTCCTGTTCCTGCCATAGAGAAGCAGAAGAGGGTCCCAAAAACAGCAACCAAGTTTGGGGCGATGAGGCGGGCGGGACCTGATGGGCCAGTGTTGTCAACAGGTAAGAAATTTGCTTTTTGAATGAATTTACCGTACTCGATCGAGCAAACAATCCCCCCTCAAGTAATGCCCTTCCCTAGTGCCGCAAAAATTATGAATTAATTGCTCCTCCCTACTGACGAATCAAAACTGTTTTATTCCCATCTTCAATTTTCAGATGATTCTAATGTCACCCCTCCTCCCTTTCAAGACCTTGAAAGTGCTTCGAATGTTTGTGAACATAGCCTTTGGGGCAAACGCCCTTTCTCATAAATGACCGACTGGTAACTAACCAAACACTCGGCGATTATCACTTGCAAATTACTCCTATTGACAGTAATGTCTACTACCGAACAACTGGCAAATATCAATGGATACACTGTTTTTCATTTAACCACTTTATGAACTGAACTGACCCCTTTTATTCTGCTTTCATGTTAATATTTATTTCATATCTTCATGACACAGGTACAAGATACATTTCTTCGCTACCACATTAGAGCAAGAAAGAGGTGTACCGCTGGACACGTGGATTACGTGGCGTCCCAGTTATTCCGACAGTGCAACCAGTATGTAAGAAACTCGTACTAAATTCAAAATCTAGTACTATCTGTGATTTCACTAGCATATCACTTCACCAAACAAAACGGTTTTACTTTGACATTATCAAAATACAAAAAAAAATATGTAACAAAGTGTAATGAATATCTATTAAATACTGCTGATCACACAAACATTTCCAAAATGTTGTTTTAATCTTTGACCAACGGCACTCTGTTTTGATAGATTTCCAAGCTGCAAGGAAAGAGGACGCAGGCCAACAGGACTCAAACCGGAAACAAGCTCAAGCGGTCCCAGCCAAACGGACCCTGGACATGAAGAAAGCGACCATGAGGACAGAAACCAAGCAAATCTGGCCTCGTCCATGAGGGCAGCATCCAAGTGGATCCTGTCCATGAGGGTAGCAATCAAGCGGATCCCGTCCATGAGGGCAGCAGTGAAGCGGACCCCGTCCATGAGGGCAGCAGTCAAGTGGATCCCGTCCATGAGGGCAGCAGTCAAGTGGATCCCGTCCATGAGGGCAGCAGTCAAGTGGATCCCGTCCATGAGGGCAGCAGTCAGGTGGATCCCGTCCATGAGGTCAGCAGTCAGGTGGATCCCGTCCATGAGGTCAGCAGTCAGGTGGATCCCGTCCATGTGGTCAGCAGTCAGGTGGATCCCGTCCATGTGGTCAGCAGTCAAGTGAACCGCGTCCATGAGGGCAGCAGCCAAGAGGTTGACAGCCAAGCGGACCCCGGACAAGAGGACAGCAGCCAATCCGACATCAGCTCACAACAGCAAACCAGTGGACAAGGGATAAAGAGGGGCGCATTCGACAGGTAAGATCTTTATAAACGTGTAGATCAAGCCATTGAACATTTAAGAAAACAATATTAAAATGCGCACTGAAAAGTTTTTTGCTATTGAATCATGACCGTTTTTAGGTTTTTCTAATAAAAAAGGTGATTAAAATGGTAACAGATTTGAAAGAAAATCAAACGCGTTTCATCATTAATACTATCAATTTGTAAGAAATGGCGTCAGTGCAATTTACTTAAAAACATGAAATATGTTTTATTTTAATAGACTTCAACAAGCTGCAGCCTGCCTGACATCAGAAATAAAAGCTTTCCTTCCGGCGTCGACGAAGAGTAAGAAATGTTTCCACATTTTGTTTTCAGAACCGGTAAAAAGAGAAAACGTATTTGTCATAAAATCGCCAACTGTTGCTTCCACTGGAAAACATTTTTGAAGTGCTTTGAAGTCGCTTGCAATTCGGTAATACATGAAATCAGATTACATTAATATGTGCAGCTATAAAAATAGAACCCATGAAACATACGGACTGAAACGAGTCAGCGACAAGTACAACTCATTTCCTTAACAGATTTGAAGACTGACGTCTCAAGGCTAATGGGAATGAGAAAATGGTGAAGCTCGGCTTTCCAAAGAGTAAGATTATTTGAATTTTATAACAAATTTTTTGCTCAGATTTAAAGGAAAACTTCATAACTACAATATAAAATAAATGGTTTGAACGATTTTGCTGTTGAAACACCACTGACAAGTCCGACGAATAAAATATCTCAGTTAACCAATTGAAATGCAGCATAGCGTTTAGTGTTCTTGTGGAAGAAACCCAATGAATATGAAACTATTTGTTGTCGTTCTGTTCCTGCAAAACGATCAGAGAAACTTTCACATTACAAACCTTTGAAAAATGGCCTGAATGAAGATCAACTTAAACCCTTAAGACAAATTGTTATATTTCAATAGCCTTCGACCAGCTGCAGCTGACCTAATGCTACAGAATGAAAGATTTAAATGACGGCGGCGATCAAGAGTAAGGAAGATTTTCAGTTTTTTATATGCTGTACTTACCTAATAAGCATTTGGGCCTCTCTGTACTTGAATAAATTTGACATCATTTGAAGAGAGACAGGTGTTACAGCCTTCTTGAAGTTTCTTGCAGCAAACTTTGATATATTTTCTCAAATTTGAAACATCTGGTTGATAAACTGACTGAAAACCTCTATTATAATAAATATGACTTATTTATTTGATAGATTTCGAGATGACTGACGTTTCTTATAATTTAATACAGGTAGTAATATGCATAAATATTTCTGCTCTGTCATTGCAGCGAAAGTTGGCGTACTGAAGAAGCGGGATGTGGAGGGCGGGCATTCTAGGCATGTGGACATTCGACCACACGTAAGCTTTTAGACTTCAAACAATAAGTATTCAGTACACATATTAAAATACACCAGCCTTTTCTTTGATGGCAAAAGAGTTTATAAAAATTACAGAAAGTATATGAATCGTGTTTAAGTACTCTTTTCGTATTAAAAAGCGACAAAAACAACAGTGAACACAACTTGTTTTGACTTAAAATTTATACCAGTCAGTTCAACTTAGTTTTTTTTTATAATATAGAAGCAGAAAAATGACGTCACTGGCGACGTTTGCTATGTGACGTCACTGAACATGTGTTCCAGGCAATCGGACAGTGCGGTCGAAATGTAAGAGCCTCTCTGTACTTGAATAAATTTGACATCTAAAAATCACTATTTTGTGGACGTGTATGGGCTTCAAGAATAAGTAAAGAAATATACATATAAAAATTTTGCAAATTAAAAGAAACACATGGAATATTTGGCTGGAATTTAGCCTGAATCATAAGGGCACAATTCTTGTATTTCATAACAAGTGAAGCATATATTTTCCTGTTCCTGCCATAGAGAAGCAGAAGAGGGTCCCAAAACAGCAACCAAGTTTTGGGTCGATGAGGCGGGCGGGACCTGATGGGCCAGTGCTGTCAACAGGTAAGAAATTTGCTTTTTGAATGAATTTACCGCACCCGATCGAGCAAACAATCCCCCCTCCAAGTAATGCCCTTCCCTAGTGCCACAAAAATTATGAATTAATTGCTCCTCCTTACTGACGAATCAAAACTTTTTTATTCCCATCTTCAATTTTCAGATGATTCTAATGTCACCCCTCCTCCCTTTCAAGACCTTGAAAGTTCTTCGAATGTTTGTGAACATAGCCTTTGGGGCAAACGCCCTTTCTCATAAATGACTGACCACATACTCCGCGATTATCATTTGCAAATTACTCCCATTGACAGTAATTTCTACTACCGCACAACTGGCAAATATCAATGGATACACTGTTTTTCATTTAACCACTTTATGAACTGAACTGACCCCTTTTATTCTGCTTTCATGTTAATATTTATTTCATATCTTCATGACACAGGTACAAGATACATATCTTCGCTACCACATTAGAGCAAGAAAGAGGTGTACCGCTGGACACGTGGATTACGCGGCGTCCCAGTTATTCCGACAGTGCAGCCAGTATGTAAGAAACTCGTACTAAATTCATAATCTAGAACTATCTGTGATTTCACTAGCATATTACTTCACCAAACAAAAAGGTTTTACTTTGACATTTTCAAAATACAAAAAAATTATGTAACAAAGTGTAATGAATGTCTATTAAATACTGCTGATCACACAAACACTTCCAAAATGTTGTTTTAATCTTCGACCAACGACACTCTGTTTTGATAGATTTCCAAGCTGCATGGAAAGAGGACGCAGGCCAACAGGACTCAAACCGTATACAAACTAAAGCGGTCCCAGCCAACGGACCCAGGCCATCAGGACAGCGACCATGAGGACAGCAGCCAAGCGAACTTGGCCTCGTCCATGAGGGCAGCAGTCAAGCGGACCCCATCCATGAGGGCAGCAGTCAAGCTGACCCCGTCCATGAGGGCAGCAGACAAGCGGACCCCATCCATGAGGGCTGCAGCCAAGTGGATTCCGTCTATTAGGGCAGCAGCCAGATGGATCCCGTCCATGAGGGCAGCAGTCAAGTGGATCCCGTCCATGAGGGCAGCAGTCAAGTGGACCCCGTCCATGAGGGCAGCAGTCAAGCGGAAGACAGCCAAGCGGACCACGGCCATGATGACAGCAGCCAAGCGGACACCAACACTGCTAAGTCTTTTTTATCATTTTCGGGGGAATACGTCAATATTCACGTTTTTTTATATTTTAATGTATGTTAAAATACTATGTACTTTGTCTTATTAATCATGTTTTCGTTTCTGTTTAAGTTTATTTTAGAAGAGATCCAGCTGACACCAGCCAAGAGGACAGCAGCCTGACACCAGAAATAAAAGCTTTCCTTCCGGCGTCGACGAAGAGTAAGAAATGTTTCCACATTTTGTTTTCAGAACCGGTAAAAAGAGTAAACTTGTTTGTCATAAAATCGCCAACTGGTGCTTCCACTGGAAAACATTTTTGAAGTGCTTTGAAGTCGCTTGCAATTCGGTAATACATGAAATCAGATTACATTAATATGTGCAGCTATAAAAATAGAACCCATGAAACATACGGACTGAAACGAGTCAGCGACAAGTACAACTCATTTCCTTAACAGATTTGAAGACTGACGTCTCAAGGCTAATGGGAATGAGAAAATGGTGAAGCTCGGCTTTCCAAAGAGTAAGATTATTTGAATTATATAACAAATTTTTTGCTCAGATTTAAAGGAAAACTTCATAACTACAATACAAAATAAATGGTTTAAACGATTTTGCTATTGAAACACCACTGACAAGTCCGACGAATAAAATATCTCAGTAAACCAATTGAAATGCAGCATATAGCGATTACTGTTCTTGTGGAAGAAACCCAATGAATATGAAACTATTTGTTGTCGTTCTGTTCCTGCAAAACGATCAGAGAAACTTTCACATTACAAACCTTTGAAAAATGGCCTGAATGAAGATCAACTTAAATCCTTAAGACAACTTGCTATATTTCAATAGCCTTCGACCAGCTGCAGCTGACCTGATGCGACAGAATGAAAGATTTAAATGACGGCGGCGATCAAGAGTAAGGAAGATTTTCAGTTTTTTATATGCTGTACTTACCTAATGATAGCTTTACGTTTCATTTGAAGAGACAGGTGTTAACAGCCTTCTTGAAGTTTTTTGCAGCAAACTTTGATATATTTTCTCAAATTTGAAACATCTGGTTGATAAACTGACTGAAAACCTCTATTAGAATAAATATGACTTACTTATTTGATAGATTTCGAGATGACTGAAGGCCTATGAGGAGGCGGACGGCGGCGATGCCTAGTTGCCAAAGAGTAAGTGTTTTTGTTTTATATTTAAAAATTAAGAAAATTTTCACAGAAAGAACTTTATTGAGTTTTAATATAGGCTCTGAATTGTTTCTCATTCGACAGAAACAAATCAACTCAACATGTGTTAGCTATAAATAATAAAATTCCGTTTCTTATAATTTAATAGAGGTAGTAATATGCATAAATATTTCTACTCTGACATTGCAGCAAAAGTTGGCGTACTGAAGAAGCGGGCTGTGGAGGGCGGGCATTCTAGGCATGCGGATATGCGACCACATGTAAGCTTTTAGACTTAAATCAACAAGTATTCAGTACACATATTAAAATACACCAGCCTTTTCTTTGATGGCGGAAGAGTTTATAAAAATTACGGAAAGTATGTAAATCTTGTTTAAATACTCTTTGCATATTGAAAAGCGACAAAAGCAACAGTGAACAATGTTTTGATTTGAAATCTTTCGGTCAGTTCCACTTGAATTCGTTTCTTTTTCTAATATAGAAGCAGAAAGATGGCGTCACTGGCGAAGTTTGTTGTGACGTCACTGAACACGTGTTTAAGGCCAACGGACAGTGCGATCGAAATGTAAGAGCCTCTGTTTGTGCTTGAATAGATTTGTTTATGTTTCAGCTAAAAATTTAAAATTTTCACAAAGATATTTATGCAGCTGCGGAACAACTTGAAACGGTAAACCGGGTATTTGCACAGGTTCTGAATTGATAGTTTCTCGGAGATTTGACAAACAATTCAGTTCAATATGTCTTGGCTTCCAGTAATTGAATTTCATTTCTTTAATACAGTTAGTAATATGTAAAAATATTTCTGCTGAAAGTTTAGAGAAAGATGGCGTACTGAAGAAGCGGGCTGTGGAGGGCGGGCATTCTAGGCATGCGGAAATTCAACCACAGTAAGCTTTTAAAATTATAGGAACAAGTATTGGCACACACATTGAAATACAAAAGCTTTTCTTTGGTGGCGAAGCAGTTTATAATAATTACAGAAAGTATATAAATTGTTTAAATACTCTTTGCATATTGAAAAGCCACAAAAACTGTCCACACACGGATTTAAAATTTATATCGGCCAGTTCCACTTGAATTCGTTTTTATTTTTCTGATATAGAATCAGAAAGGTGACGTCACTGGCGACGCTTGCTATGTGACGTCACTGAGGACGTGTTCCAGACAACCGGACCGAAATGTAAGAGCCTCTCTTCTTGTGCTTGAATAAATTTGTTTTATATTTCAGTTCTATATGTAAAAATTACCACACAAATTATTAATTGATTGTTTCTTAGATTTGACAAACAATTCAACATGTGCTGGCTTCAAATAATTGAATTCCATAATCTCTTATAATATAATACAATAAATGATATGCAAAAATATTCTGCTGACATTGTAGAGAAAGATGGCGTACTTAAGAAGCGGGCTGTGGAGGGCGGGCATTCTAGGCATGCTGACGGGCGACCACACGTAAGCTTTTAGAATTCAATAAGTATTGAACACATATTGAAATACACCAGCTTTACTTGGGGACGAAACAGTTTATAACAATTACAGAAGGTACATAAATCGTGCTTAAATACTCTTTGCATGTTAAAAAACGACAAAAACCAACAGTCAACACAACTTGTTTTGGCTTGAAATCTATGTCAGTCAGTTCCACTTGAATTAGTTTTTTTTTCTCATATAGAAACAGAAAGATGACGTCACTGGGGACGTTTGCTATGTGACGTCACTGAACACGTGTCCGAGGCAATCGGACAGTGCGGCCGAAATGTAAGTAAAAATATCTAATATTCACGAAAACCTGATATTGTACTCATAATATCTTTTTTTTCTTTTCCGTAAGTTATACGACCATCTCTGCATTATGAACCACAGAAAAATACTAAGCTCAATATTAAGAGTCAAAATATGACATTATGGCCCCAGTTATGGTTTAGAATTATTGGTCATAATTTTGACTAAAAATGAAATTTTGTCCCGAATTATTGGTCTAATTTACGTGTCTGGCTCTAAATAAGCTAAAAACTTCATTTCACGGTCATGATAAGGGTCATTTATTGGTGTAATATTGGTTATTTCTGCGTACGGGATGCTGTGCCCAGAGGTCGGGTGCGACCAGAGTTCGGCATGCCCAGAGGTCGCTGAGCCGTGAGGACGCTGGGCCCAGAGGACGCTGGGTCTAGAGGACGCTGAACCAAGAGGACGCTGAACCCAGAGGACGCTGAACCCAGAGGACGCTGAACCCAGAGGTTGCTGCGCCCATAAGTTGGCGTACCCAGAGGACGCTGGGCCATGAGGACACTGAACCCAGAGGTCGCTGAACCCAGAGGTCGCTGGGCCCGGAGGACGCTGGGTCCAGAGGACGCTGGGTTCAGAGAACGCTGGGCCCGGAAGACGCTGGGCCCAGAGGACGCTGGGCCCAGAGAACGCTGGGCCATGAGGACGCTGAACCCAGAGGTCTCTACGTCCAGAAGTCGCTGCGCCCATAAGTTGGCATACCTAGAGGACGCTGAGTCCAGAGGACGATGAGTCCAGAGGACGCTGAGCCGAGAGGACGATGAGTCCAGAGGACGCTGGGCCATGAGGACGCTGAACCCAGAGGTCGCTCATCCAGAGGTTGCTGCGCCCATAAGTTGGCGTACGCAGAGGACGCTGGGCCATGAGGACGCTGGGCCTAGAGCACGCTGAACCCAGAGGTCGCTGCGGCCAGAGGTAGCTACATCCAGAGGTCGCTGCGCCCATAAGTTGGCGTACCTAGAGGAGCTGCGACTACGCTGCGAACAAAGTAGCACGTACCCTGAGGGCGTACCCAGAGAAAGGTGTGCCCAGAGGACGGCGTACACAGGGACTTCTAGCTGTACTAGCAAGAAAGAAATGTAAGAGATTTCTGTTGTACATTTTTCATTTTTATTTGCAACTTTCTTCAATGACAAACATTACACATGTTGACGAAAACAGTGAATTGATTTCAAAGTAATGCAGTAATTGGCAGAATGACTTTGTGTACGCTATCAACAAAGCACTTCGTTCAAGAGCTCAAATATTTTCTAAGTATGTATAATTAATACATTTTAATAACTGATATGATATTTAATATAATATGGCTTATCTGTTAATATTCAGAAGCTTTGAACGACGTAGAGGTCATCATGGCGGACGGCAGTTCTACAAATCTACAAAGATACCCCTCCACACCGTGACACTCTCGCCATCCCAACGACATACGCAGAAATGGGGTATCTCTGGCCACGCCGTAGCCATGTGCGATCGCGATTGTCCTACCTGTCTTCACAGAATCGCGATTAGTCAGAAAACACTGAGTTCGATCGCCTTTGATTCCAGACGTTTGTTCTCCCCAGATCGGTTGGTTTTGGCGTCTCAAAAGGTTGCCACGAACCAGTCCGCGCACTCCCAGTGCGTGTTGTGCACTCCCAGTGCGTATTGTGCACTCCCAGTGCGTGTTGTCTCCCGGCTGTTTCTCGCACCGTTTGAGATGCTGTTCCGTCTGTCATGTGAGTTAGCCTGACCAAGTGCTCCTGTTCCAGAGTTGTTACTCTTCCGCGCAGCTAGTCGCTCACGGAACCGGTTTCTTGGAAGTGGATTAATATTACTGGTACTGTGGATGGAGGCGTTAACGACAGTGGAGTGTGTATAGCCCATACCCATACGGATCTGCAGTGAAGCGTGGCTTGAATGACCAGAACTTTTTTTGAGTACTGCATACAACACTAGGTGAGCCTATGCAGCAAGAAAAAAATTGGCCTCAACATGTTTCCTAGTCTCCCCCTGTGGCGTTGGGGGGGGGGGGGGGGAGTCTTAAGAATACATTCACTGCGTTCTGTTTCGGGCATGGCGTAAGAGACGACTAATCGCAATTTCTTTCTAACTCTTCTGTTATTATTTCTCTATTTTTCCTTTTTTCCCCACTTGTTTCTTTAGAAAGTGCTTGTTTCTTTAGAAAGTGCGTTTTAATATACCCATCCTGGTTGGTGAACGAGACGTTAAACACCAAACAAACGTTTGCCAGTCAAGGCAGAAAAATATCAAATACATGTATTAACTGAAACTGTTCATTGACTGTCAGTATAGTTTGAAAATGGAGAGTTGATTTGGCAAAAAGAGACATGTAATGACCAACAGCTATGGAATGCCATTTTCACATTTAATCAGGCATTATTGATATCAAAAATTGATTTTCTTGATCCAAAAAGTCATTTTTTATATAAAAAATCAATTTTGCCATCTGTAATTATATTTTAGATATCTCTAATTCTATTCTTGATCTCAAAAAATAATTTTTGATATCAAGAAATATTTATTGATATCAAAAATGATTTAATGATCTCTAAAATTGATTTTTAGATATCAAAAATTCAATTCTTGATAGCCAAAATGAAATATTTGATAGCAAAATTTCAATTTCGAGTTCAATAGTTTATTTTCCTTTTACTGATATCAAGAATTTATTTCAGATATCATTATTTCAGAATGAGATTTTTTAATTTATATTTCAATTTTTGATATCAAAATATCGATCTATTTTTATATAAAAAATTCAGAAGCACATATCTGCCACTAACTGAACTGTATGCAAAATCTGTATTTTAATGTTTTACTTTACAAAAATGAAGTAATTCTTCAGCTCAAAAATTGTGTTATTACTGATATCAATAATTCAAGTTTTCATCTCCAAAACTAAATTGATGATCCGTTAAATTGTATATAAACCTGTGTCTCCTTTAAGATTTTTTAATTTTGTAAAATTCATTTTTTTATATCAAAAATCAATTATTGCTATGTAAAATTCAATTATTGATAGCAAAATATAAATTAATGAGATCTACATTGATTTATTGGTATCACTAAATATATTTTGATATCAAAAATAAGCATTAAATGTTAAAATGGCATTCCATAAACAGCAACGTCATATGCTGACTTGAAATTAAAACACGATTGTAATTAAAACATGATCACTTCCAACTTTCATTTGTACATTGTAGATAAAAGAAGTCTGAAACGTGTATCATTTAGCCCCCCCCCCCCCCCGCAACTAAACCTCCCCGACCCCAACCACCATCCCCCACCCCGCCTAAAATAAAATGGTGTCGAGTGGTTGTAATTCTCTTCTACATATGTAAGCAACAAGTTAATTTCTGTTGAAACTTTTAGTGGTGCTTAGTTAAATGTTTTTAAATGATTTAATTTTTGTTCTGACAATCCCTACGTCTAACGGAGGGATATAGTTGCTAGTTTCTCCGTCTGTGCGTGTCCGGGTAATATCTCCGGGCCTATAGGTTAGATTGTTTTAAATTAGATACACGCGTAGAATGCATGTTCAAGGTGAACAACGCCGTATTTTTTGTTCGCAGTAATGAAAATTGTCAAAATAACAGTATTGTTTTCGATTGGAACTTTCGTCGTATTTTCGGCGCCGTAGCACGAGTAGAAAGAGAGAACTGGGCCAAGTCTTATTAGAGTATAGAACGAGAGAACTGGGAAGAAAAGACGGTGTTCTCTTGCAAGTTGCCTGTGTCGCAGTACGGACTAACTTATAACAGAGCGTAATGGCCTGCACAGTCGGCAGCATTAATTCAGGGTACAAACGTTCACTTACATAGCAACTGTTCAGTATCACTGCTAAGATCGAAAATGATTCATTTTTTTCATTGTTTAATGTAGCATCATTCTATGGAATGCCATTTTCACATTTATTAGGGAATACTTGATCTCAAAAATTGAATTATTGATCTCAAAGATTGAATTGTTGATCTCAAGAATCAATTTTTGATCTCAAAAAATTCATATTTTGATATCAAGAATTCAATTTTGTTATCTGTAATTGTATTTTTGACATCTCTAAATTTTTGATATCAATAATTATTTAGAGATATCAAGAAATATTTATTGATATCAAAAATGATTTAATGATATCTAAAACTGATTTTTTATATCAAAAATTCAATTCTTGATAGCAAAAATGAAATATTTGATAGGAAAATTTCAATTTTGAGCTCAATATTTTATTTTCCTTTTACTGATATCAAGAATTTATTTCAGATATCATTATTTCAGAATGAGACTTTTTAATTTGCATTTTGAAATCTGCAAATGAATTTCTTGTAACAAAATATCGGGTCTTTTTTACATGAAAAATTCAGAAGCACATATCTGTGAATAACTGATGACTGGCCCATGTATGCAAAATCTATATTTAAAGTTTTCACTGTACAAAAATGAAGTAATTCTTCAGCTCAGAAATTGTTTTGTTATTACTGATATCAATAATTCAAGTTTTCATCTCCAAAACTAAATTGATGATCCGTTAAATTGTATATAAACCTGTGTCTCCTTTAAGATTTTTTAATTTTGTAAAATTCATTTTTTTATATCAAAAATCAATTATTGCTATGTAAAATTCAATTATTGATAGCAAAATATAAATTAATGAGATCTACATTGATTTATTGGTATCACTAAATATATTTTGATATCAAAAATAAGCATTAAATGTTAAAATGGCATTCCATAAACAGCAACGTCATATGCTGACTTGAAATTAAAACACGATTGTAATTAAAACATGATCACTTCCAACTTTCATTTGTACATTGTAGATAAAAGAAGTCTGAAACGTGTATCATTTAGCCCCCCCCCGCAACTAAACCTCCCCGACCCCAACCACCATCCCCCACCCCGCCTAAAATAAAATGGTGTCGAGTGGTTGTAATTCTCTTCTACATATGTAAGCAACAAGTTAATTTCTGTTGAAACTTTTAGTGGTGCTTAGTTAAATGTTTTTAAATGATTTAATTTTTCTTCTGACAATCCCTACGTCTAACGGAGGGATATAGTTGCTAGTTTCTCCGTCTGTGCGTGTCCGGGTAATATCTCCGGGCCTATAGGTTAGATTGTTTTAAATTAGATACACGCGTAGAATGCATGTTCAAGGTGAACAACGCCGTATTTTTTGTTCGCAGTAATGAAAATTGTCAAAATAACAGTATTGTTTTCGATTGGAACTTTCGTCGTATTTTCGGCGCCGTAGCACGAGTAGAAAGAGAGAACTGGGCCAAATCTTATTAGAGTATAGAACGAGAGAACTGGGAAGAAAAGACGGTGTTCTCTTGCAAGTTGCCTGTGTCGCAGTACGGACTAACTTATAACAGAGCGTAATGGCCTGCACAGTCGGCAGCATTAATTCAGGGTACAAACGTTCACTTACATAGCAACTGTTCAGTATCACTGCTAAGATCGAAAATGATTCATTTTTTTCATTGTTTAATGTAGCATCATTCTATGGAATGCCATTTTCACATTTATTAGGGAATACTTGATCTCAAAAATTGAATTATTGATCTCAAAGATTGAATTGTTGATCTCAAGAATCAATTTTTGATCTCAAAAAATTCATATTTTGATATCAAGAATTCAATTTTGTTATCTGTAATTGTATTTTTGACATCTCTAAATTTTTTGATATCAATAATTATTTAGAGAAATCAAGAAATATTTATTGATATCAAAAATGATTTAATGATATCTAAAACTGATTTTTTATATCAAAAATTCAATTCTTGATAGCAAAAATGAAATATTTGATAGAAAAATTTCAATTTTGAGCTCAATATTTTATTTTCCTTTTACTGATATCAAGAATTTATTTCAGATATCATTATTTCAGAATGAGACTTTTTAATTTGCATTTTGAAATCTGCAAATGAATTTCTTGTAACAAAATATCGGGTCTTTTTTACATGAAAAATTCAGAAGCACATATCTGTGAATAACTGATGACTGGCCCATGTATGCAAAATCTATATTTAAAGTTTTCACTGTACAAAAATGAAGTAATTCTTTAGCTCAGAAATTGTTTTGTTATTACTGATATCAATAATTCAAGTTTTCAGCTCCAAAATTAAATTGATGATCTGTTAAATTGTATATAAACATGCGTCTTCTTTAAGATTTCTTAACATTACAAAATTCATTTTTTGATCTCAAAAATCAATTATTGCTATCTAAAATTCAATTATTGATAGCAAAATATAAATTAATGAGATCAACATTGATTTATTGATATCACTAAATATATTTTGACATCAAAAATAAGCATTAAATGTTAAAACGGCATTCCATAAACAGCAACGTCATATGTTGAGTTGAAATTAAAACACGATTGTAATTAAAACATGATCACTTCCAACTTTCATTTGTACATTGTAGATAAAAGAAGTCTGAAACGTGTATCATTTAGCCCCCCCCCCCCCCCGCAACTAAACCTCCCCGACCCCAACCACCATCCCCCACCCCGCCTAAAATAAAATGGTGTCTAGTGGTTGTAATTCTCTTCTACATATGTAAGCAACAAGTTAATTTCTGTTGAAACTTTTAGTGGTGCTTAGTTAAATGTTTTTAAATGATTTAATTTTTCTTCTGACAATCCCTACGTCTAACGGAGGGATATAGTTGCTAGTTTCTCCGTCTGTGCGTGTCCGGATAATATCTCCGAGCCTATAGGTTAGATTGTTTTAAATTAGATACACGCATAGAATGCATGTTCAAGGTGAACAACGCCGTATTTTTTGTTCGCAGTAATGAAAATTGTCAAAATAACAGTATTGTTTTCGATTGAAACTTTCGTCGTATTTTCGGCGCCGTAGCACGAGTAGAAAGAGAGAACTGGGCCAAGTCTTATTAGAGTATAGAACGAGAGAACTGGGAAGAAAAGACGGTGTTCTCTTGCAAGTTGCCTGTGTCGCAGTACGGACTAACTTATAACAGAGCCTAATGGCCTGCACAGTCGGCAGCATTAATTCAGGGTACAAACGTTCACTTACATAGCAACTGTTCAGTATCACTGCTAAGATCGAAAATGATTCATTTTATTCATTGTTTAATGTAGCATCATTCTATGGAATGCCATTTTCACATTTATTAGGGAATACTTGATCTCAAAAATTGAATTATTGATCTCAAAGGTTGAATTGTTGATCTCAAGAATCAATTTTTGATCTCAAAAAATTCATATTTTGATATCAAGAATTCAATTTTGTTATCTGTAATTGTATTTTTGACATCTCTAAATTTTTGATATCAATAATTATTTAGAGATATCAAGAAATATTTGATATCAAAAATGATTTAATGATATCTAAAACTGATTTTTTATATCAAAAATTCAATTCTTGATAGCAAAAATGAAATATTTCATAGGAAAATTTCAATTTTGAGCTCAATGTTTTATTTTCCTTTTACTGATATCAAGGATTTATTTCAGATATCATTATTTCAGAATGAGACTTTTTGATTTGCATTTTGAAATCTGCAAATGAATTTCTTGTAACAAAATATCGGGTCTTTTTTACATGAAAAATTCAGAAGCACATATCTGTGAATAACTGATGACTGGCCCATGTATGCAAAATCTATATTTAAAGTTTTCACTGTACAAAAATGAAGTAATTCTTCAGCTCAGAAATTGTTTTGTTATTACTGATATCAATAATTCAAGTTTTCAGCTCCAAAATTAAATTGATGATCTGTTAAATTGTATATAAACATGCGTCTTCTTTAAGATTTCTTAACATTACAAAATTCATTTTTTGATCTCAAAAATCAATTATTGCTATCTAAAATTCAATTATTGATAGCAAAATATAAATTAATGAGATCTACATTGATTTATTGATATCACTAAATATATTTTGACATCAAAAATAAGCATTAAATGTTAAAACGGCATTCCATAAACAGCAACGTCATATGTTGACTTGAAATTAAAACACGATTGTAATTGAAACATGATCACTTCCAACTTTCATTTGTACATTGTAGATAAAAGAAGTCTGAAACGTGTATCATTTAGCCCCCCCCCACAACAAAACCTCCCCAACCCGCAACCACCATCCCCCAACCCGCCAAAATAAAATGGTGTCGAGTGGTTGTAATTCTCTTCTACATATGTAAGCAACAAGTTAATTTCAGTTGAAACTTTTAGTGGTGCTTAGTTAAATGTTTTTAAATGATTTAATTTTTCTTCTGACAATCCCTACGTCTAACGGAGGGATATAGTTGCTAGTTTCTCCGTCTGTGCGTGTCCGGGTAATATCTCCGGGCCTATAGGTTAGATTGTTTTAAATTAGATACACGCGTAGAATGCATGTTCAAGGTGAACAACGCCGTATTTTTTGTTCGCAGTAATGAAAATTGTCAAAATAACAGTATTGTTTTCGATTGGAACTTTCGTCGTATTTTCGGCGCCGTAGCACGAGTAGAAAGAGAGAACTGGGCCAAGTCTTATTAGAGTATAGAACGAGAGAACTGGGAAGAAAAGACGGTGTTCTCTTGCAAGTTGCCTGTGTCGCAGTACGGACTAACTTATAACAGAGCGTAATGGCCTGCACAGTCGGCAGCATTAATTCAGGGTACAAACGTTCACTTACATAGCAACTGTTCAGTATCACTGCTAAGATCGAAAATGATTCATTTTTTTCATTGTTTAATGTAGCATCATTCTATGGAATGCCATTTTCACATTTATTAGGGAATACTTGATCTCAAAAATTGAATTATTGATCTCAAAGATTGAATTGTTGATCTCAAGAATCAATTTTTGATCTCAAAAAATTCATATTTTGATATCAAGAATTCAATTTTGTTATCTGTAATTGTATTTTTGACATCTCTAAATTTTTGATATCAATAATTATTTAGAGATATCAAGAAATATTTGATATCAAAAATGATTTAGTGATATCTAAAACTGATTTTTTATATCAAAAATTCAATTCTTGATAGCAAAAATGAAATATTTGATAGGAAAATTTCAATTTTGAGCTCAATATTTTATTTTCCTTTTACTGATATCAAGAATTTATTTCAGATATCATTATTTCAGAATGAGACTTTTTAATTTGCATTTTGAAATCTGCAAATGAATTTCTTGTAACAAAATATCGGGTCTTTTTTTACATGAAAAATTCAGAAGCACATATCTGTGAATAACTGATGACTGGCCCATGTATGCAAAATCTATATTTAAAGTTTTCACTGTACAAAAATGAAGTAATTCTTCAGCTCAGAAATTGTTTTGTTATTACTGATATCAATAATTCAAGTTTTCAGCTCCAAAATTAAATTGATGATCTGTTAAATTGTATATAAACATGCGTCTTCTTTAAGATTTCTTAACATTACAAAATTCATTTTTTGATCTCAAAAATCAATTATTGCTATCTAAAATTCAATTATTGATAGCAAAATATAAATTAATGAGATCAACATTGATTTATTGATATCACTAAATATATTTTGACATCAAAAATAAGCATTAAATGTTAAAACGGCATTCCATAAACAGCAACGTCATATGTTGACTTGAAATTAAAACACGATTGTAATTGAAACATGATCACTTCCAACTTTCATTTGTACATTGTAGATAAAAGAAGTCTGGAACGTGTATCATTTAGCCCCCCCCCCTCAACAACAAAACCTCCCCAACCCGCAACCACCATCCCCCAACCCGCCAAAAATAAAATGGTGTCGAGTGGTTGTAATTCTCTTCTACATATGTAAGCAACAAGTTAATTTCTGTTGAAACTTTTAGTGGTGCTTAGTTAAATGTTTTTAAATGATTTAATTTTTCTTCTGACAATCCCTACGTCTAACGGAGGGACATAGTTGCTAGTTTCTCCGTCTGTGCGTGTCCGGGTAATATCTCCGAGCCTATAGGTTAGATTGTTTTAAATTAGATACACGCGTAGAATGCATGTTCAAGGTGAACAACGCCGTATTTTTTGTTCGCAGTAATGAAAATTGTCAAAATAACAGTATTGTTTTCGATTGAAACTTTCGTCGTATTTTCGGCGCCGTAGTACGAGTAGAAAGAGAGAACTGGGCAAAGTCTTATTGGAGTATAGAACGAGAGAAGTGGGAAGAAAAGACGGTGTTCTCTTGCAAGTTGCGTGTGTCGCAGTACAGACTAACTTATAACAGAGCGTAATGGCCTGCACAGTCGGCAGCATTAATTCAGAGTACAAACGTTGACTTACATAGCAACTGTTCAGTATCACTGCTAAGATCGATATTGATTCATTTTTTTCATTGTTTAATGTAGCATCATTCTATGGAATGCCATTTTCACATTTATTAGGGAATACTTGATCTCAAAAATTGAATTATTGATCTCAAAGATTGAATTGTTGATCTCAGAATCAATTTTTGATCTCAAAAAATTCATATTTTGATATCAAGAATTCAATTTTGTTATCTGTAATTGTATTTTTGACATCTCTAAATTTTTGATATCAATAATTATTTAGAGATATCAAGAAATATTTATTGATATCAAAAATGATTTAATGATATCTAAAACTGACTTTTTATATCAAAAATTCAATTCTTGATAGCAAAAATGAAATATTTGATAGGAAAATTTCAATTTTGAGCTCAATATTTTATTTTCCTTTTACTGATATCAAGAATTTATTTCAGATATCATTATTTCAGAATGAGACTTTTTAATTTGCATTTTGAAATCTGCAAATGAATTTCTTGTAACAAAATATCGGGTCTTTTTTTACATGAAAAATTCAGAAGCACATATCTGTGAATAACTGATGACTGGCCCATGTATGCAAAATCTATATTTAAAGTTTTCACTGTACAAAAATGAAGTAATTCTTCAGCTCAGAAATTGTTTTGTTATTACTGATATCAATAATTCAAGTTTTCAGCTCCAAAATTAAATTGATGATCTGTTAAATTGTATATAAACATGCGTCTTCTTTAAGATTTCTTAACATTACAAAATTCATTTTTTGATCTCAAAAATCAATTATTGCTATCTAAAATTCAATTATTGATAGCAAAATATAAATTAATGAGATCAACATTGATTTATTGATATCACTAAATATATTTTGACATCAAAAATAAGCATTAAATGTTAAAACGGCATTCCATAAACAGCAACGTCATATGTTGACTTGAAATTAAAACACGATTGTAATTGAAACATGATCACTTCCAACTTTCATTTGTACATTGTAGATAAAAGAAGTCTGAAACGTGTATCATTTAGCCCCCCCCCCCACAACAAAACCTCCCCAACCCGCAACCACCATCCCCCAACCCGCCAAAATAAAATGGTGTCGAGTGGTTGTAATTCTCTTCTACATATGTAAGCAACAAGTTAATTTCTGTTGAAACTTTTAGTGGTGCTTAGTTAAATGTTTTTAAATGATTTAATTTTTCTTCTGACAATCCCTACGTCTAACGGAGGGACATAGTTGCTAGTTTCTCCGTCTGTGCGTGTCCGGGTAATATCTCCGAGCCTATAGGTTAGATTGTTTTAAATTAGATACACGCGTAGAATGCATGTTCAAGGTGAACAACGCCGTATTTTTTGTTCGCAGTAATGAAAATTGTCAAAATAACAGTATTGTTTTCGATTGAAACTTTCGTCGTATTTTCGGCGCCGTAGTACGAGCAGAAAGAGAGAACTGGGCAAAGTCTTATTGGAGTATAGAACGAGAGAAGTGGGAAGAAAAGACTGTGTTCTCTTGCAAGTTGCCTGTGTCGCAGTACAGACTAACTTATAACAGAGCGTAATGGCCTGCACAGTCGGCAGCATTAATTCAGAGTACAAACGTTGACTTACATAGCAACTGTTCAGTATCACTGCTAAGATCGATATTGATTCATTTTTTTCATTGTTTAATGTAGCATCATTCTATGGAATGCCATTTTCACATTTATTAGGGAATACTTGATCTCAAAAATTGAATTATTGATCTCAGAGATTGAATTATTGATCTCAGAATCAATTTCTGATCTCAAAAAATTCATATTTTGATATCAAGAATTCAATTTTGTTATCTGTAATTGTATTTTTGACATCTCTATATTTTTGATATCAGTAATTATTTAGAGATATCAAGAAATATTTATTGATATCAAAAATGATTTAATGATATCTAAAACTGACTTTTTATATCAAAAATTCAATTCTTGATAGCAAAAATGAAATATTTGATAGGAAAATTTCAATTTTGAGCTCAATATTTTATTTTCCTTTTACTGATATCAAGAATTTATTTCAGATATCATTATTTCAGAATGAGGCTTTTCAATTTGCATTTTGAAATCTGCAAATGAATTTCTTGTAACAAAATATCGGGTCTTTTTTTACATGAAAAATTCAGAAGCACATATCTGTGAATAACTGATGACTGGCCCATGTATGCAAAATCTATATTTAAAGTTTTCACTGTACAAAAATGAAGTAATTCTTCAGCTCAGAAATTGTTTTGTTATTACCGATATCAATAATTCAAGTTTTCAGCTCCAAAATTAAATTGATGATCTGTTAAATTGTGTATAAACATGCGTCTTCTTTAAGATTTCTTAACATTACAAAATTCATTTTTTGATCTCAAAAATCAATTATTGCTATCTAAAATTCAATTATTGATAGCAAAATATAAATTAATGAGATCTACATTGATTTATTGATATCACTAAATATATTTTGACATCAAAAATAAGCATTAAATGTTAAAACGGCATTCCATAAACAGCAACGTCATATGTTGAGTTGAAATTAAAACACGATTGTAATTAAAACATGATCACTTCCAACTTTCATTTGTACATTGTAGATAAAGAAGTCTGAAACGTGTATCATTAAGCCCACCCCCCCCCCCCACAACAAAACCTCCCCAACCCGCAACCACCATCCCCCAACCCGCCAAAAATAAAATGGTGTCGAGTGGTTGTAATTCTCTTCTGCATATGTAAGCAACAAGTTAATTTCTGTTGAAACTTTTAGTAGTGCTTAGTTAAATGTTTTTAAATGATTTAATTTTTCTTCTGACAATCCCTACGTCTAACGGAGGGATATAGTTGCTAGTTTCTCCGTCTGTGCGTGTCCGGGTAATATCTCCGAGCCTATAGGTTAGATTGTTTTAAATAAGATACACGCGTAGAGTGCATGTTCAAGGTGAACAACGCCGTATTTTTTGTTCGCAGTAATGAAAATTGTCAAAATAACAGTATGTTTTCGATTGAAACTTTCGTCGTATTTTCGGCGCCGTAGTACGAGTAGAAAGAGAGAACTGGGCAAAGTCTTATTGGAGTATAGAACGAGAGAAGTGGGAAGAAAAGACTGTGTTCTCTTGCAAGTTGCCTGTGTCGCAGTACAGACTTACTTATAACAGAGCGTAATGGCCTGCACAGTCGGCAGCATTAATTCAGGGATAGAAACGTTCACTTCCATAGCAACTGTTCAGTATCACTGCTAAGATCGAAAATGATTCATTTTTTGCATTGTTTAATGTAGCATCATTCTATGGAATGCCATTTTCACATTTATTAGGGAATACTTGATCTCAAAGATTGAATTATTGATCTCAAGAATCAATTTTTGATCTCAAGAATCAATTTTTGATCTCAAAAAATTCATATTTTGATATCAAGAATTCAATTTTGTTATATGTAATTGTATTTTTGACATCTCTAAATTTTTGATATCAATAATTATTTAGAGATATCAAGAAATATTTATTGATATCAAAAATGATTTAATGATATCTAAAACTGATTTTTTATATCAATAATTCAATTTTTGATAGCAAAAATGAAATATTTGATAGGAAAATTTCAATTTCGAGCTCAATATTTTGTTTTCCTTTTACTGATATCAAGAATTTGTTTCAGATATCATTATTTCAGAATGAGACTTTTTAATTTGCATTTTGAAATCTGCAAATGAATTTCTTGTAACAAAATATCGGGTCTTTCTTACATGAAAAATTCAGAAGCACATATCTGTGAATAACTGATGACTGGCCCATGTATGCAAAATCTATCTTTAAAGTTTTCACTGTACAAAAATGAAGTAATTCTTCAGCTCAGAAATTGTTTTGTTATTACCGATATCAATAATTCAAGTTTTCAGCTCCAAAATTAAATTGATGATCTGTTAAATTGTGTATAAACATGCGTCTTCTTTAAGATTTTTTGATCTCAAAAATCAATTATTGCTATCTAAAATTCAATTATTGATAGCAAAATATAAATTAATGAGATCTACATTGATTTATTGATATCACTAAATATATTTTGACATCAAAAATAAGCATTAAATGTTAAAACGGCATTCCATAAACAGCAACGTCATATGTTGACTTGAAATTAAAACACGATTGTAATTAAAACATGATCACTTCCAACTTTCATTTGTACATTGTAGATAAAGAAGTCTGAAACGTGTATCATTTAGCCCCCCCCCCCACAACAAAACCTACCCAACCCGCAACCACCATCCCCCAACCCGCCAAAAATAAAATGGTGTCTAGTGGTTGTAATTCTCTTCTACATATGTAAGCAACAAGTTAATTTCAGTTGAAACTTTTAGTGGTGCTTAGTTAAATGTTTTTAAATGATTTAATTTTTCTTCTGACAATCCCTACGTCTAACGGAGGGATATAGTTGCTAGTTTCTCCGTCTGTGCGTGTCCGGGTAATATCTCCGAGCCTATAGGTTAGATTGTTTTAAATTAGATACACGCGTAGAATGCATGTTCAAGGTGAACAACGCCGTATTTTTTGTTCGCAGTAATGAAAATTGTCAAAATAACAGTATTGTTTTCGATTGAAACTTTCGTCGTATTTTCGGCGCCGTAGTACGAGTAGAAAGAGAGAACTGGGCAAAGTCTTATTGGAGTATAGAACGAGAGAAGTGGGAAGAAAAGACTGTGTTCTCTTGCAAGTTGCCTGTGTCGCAGTACAGACTTACTTATAACAGAGCGTAATGGCCTGCACAGTCGGCAGCATTAATTCAGGGATAGAAACGTTCACTTCCATAGCAACTGTTCAGTATCACTGCTAAGATCGAAAATGATTCATTTTTTGCATTGTTTAATGTAGCATCATTCTATGGAATGCCATTTTCACATTTATTAGGGAATACTTGATCTCAAAGATTGAATTATTGATCTCAAGAATCAATTTTTGATCTCAAGAATCAATTTTTGATCTCAAAAAATTCATATTTTGATATCAAGAATTCAATTTTGTTATCTGTAATTGTATTTTTGACATCTCTAAATTTTTGATATCAATAATTATTTAGAGATATCAAGAAATATTTATTGATATCAAAAATGATTTAATGATATCTAAAACTGATTTTTTATATCAATAATTCAATTTTTGATAGCAAAAATGAAATATTTGATAGGAAAATTTCAATTTCGAGCTCAATATTTTGTTTTCCTTTTACTGATATCAAGAATTTGTTTCAGATATCATTATTTCAGAATGAGACTTTTTAATTTGCATTTTGAAATCTGCAAATGAATTTCTTGTAACAAAATATCGGGTCTTTCTTACATGAAAAATTCAGAAGCACATATCTGTGAATAACTGATGACTGGCCCATGTATGCAAAATCTATCTTTAAAGTTTTCACTGTACAAAAATGAAGTAATTCTTCAGCTCAGAAATTGTTTTGTTATTACCGATATCAATAATTCAAGTTTTCAGCTCCAAAATTAAATTGATGATCTGTTAAATTGTGTATAAACATGCGTCTTCTTTAAGATTTTTTGATCTCAAAAATCAATTATTGCTATCTAAAATTCAATTATTGATAGCAAAATATAAATTAATGAGATCTACATTGATTTATTGATATCACTAAATATATTTTGACATCAAAAATAAGCATTAAATGTTAAAACGGCATTCCATAAACAGCAACGTCATATGTTGACTTGAAATTAAAACACGATTGTAATTAAAACATGATCACTTCCAACTTTCATTTGTACATTGTAGATAAAAGAAGTCTGAAACGTGTATCATTAAGCCCACCCCCCCCCACAACTAGACCTCCCCAACCCGCAACCACCATCCCCCAACCCGCCAAAAATAAAATGGTGTCGAGTGGTTGTAATTCTCTTCTGCATATGTAAGCAACAAGTTAATTTCTGTTGAAACTTTTAGTAGTGCTTAGTTAAATGTTTTTAAATGATTTAATTTTTCTTCTGACAATCCCTACGTCTAACGGAGGGATATAGTTGCTAGTTTCTCCGTCTGTGCGTGTCCGGGTAATATCTCCGAGCCTATAGGTTAGATTGTTTTAAATAAGATACACGCGTAGAGTGCATGTTCAAGGTGAACAACGCCGTATTTTTTGTTCGCAGTAATGTAAATTGTCAAAATAACAGTATGTTTTCGATTGAAACTTTCGTCGTATTTTCGGCGCCGTAGTACGAGTAGAAAGAGAGAACTGGGCAAAGTCTTATTGGAGTATAGAACGAGAGAAGTGGGAAGAAAAGACTGTGTTCTCTTGCAAGTTGCCTGTGTCGCAGTACAGACTTACTTATAACAGAGCGTAATGGCCTGCACAGTCGGCAGCATTAATTCAGGGATAGAAACGTTCACTTCCATAGCAACTGTTCAGTATCACTGCTAAGATCGAAAATGATTTATTTTTTGCATTGTTTAATGTAGCATCATTCTATGGAATGCCATTTTCACATTTATTAGGGAATACTTGATCTCAAAGATTGAATTATTGATCTCAAGAATCAATTTTTGATCTCAAGAATCAATTTTTGATCTCAAAAAATTCATATTTTGATATCAAGAATTCAATTTTGTTATCTGTAATTGTATTTTTGACATCTCTAAATTTTTGATATCAATAATTATTTAGAGATATCAAGAAATATTTATTGATATCAAAAATGATTTAATGATATCTAAAACTGATTTTTTATATCAATAATTCAATTTTTGATAGCAAAAATGAAATATTTGATAGGAAAATTTCAATTTCGAGCTCAATATTTTGTTTTCCTTTTACTGATATCAAGAATTTGTTTCAGATATCATTATTTCAGAATGAGACTTTTTAATTTGCATTTTGAAATCTGCAAATGAATTTCTTGTAACAAAATATCGGGTCTTTCTTACATGAAAAATTCAGAAGCACATATCTGTGAATAACTGATGACTGGCCCATGTATGCAAAATCTATATTTAAAGTTTTCACTGTACAAAAATGAAGTAATTCTTCAGCTCAGAAATTGTTTTGTTATTACCGATATCAATAATTCAAGTTTTCAGCTCCAAAATTAAATTGATGATCTGTTAAATTGTGTATAAACATGCGTCTTCTTTAAGATTTCTTAAGCTTACAAAATTCATTTTTTGATCTCAAAAATCAATTATTGCTATCTAAAATTCAATTATTGATAGCAAAATATAAATTAATGAGATCTACATTGATTTATTGATATCACTAAATATATTTTGACATCAAAAATAAGCATTAAATGTTAAAACGGCATTCCATAAACAGCAACGTCATATGTTGACTTGAAATTAAAACACGATTGTAATTAAAACATGATCACTTCCAACTTTCATTTGTACATTGTAGATAAAAGAAGTCTGAAACGTGTATCATTTAGCCCCCCCCCCCACAACTAAACCTCCCCGACCCCAACCACCATCCCCCACCCCGCCAAAAATAAAATGGTGTCGAGTGGTTGTAATTCTCTTCTGCATATGTAAGCAACAAGTTAATTTCTGTTGAAACTTTTAGTAGTGCTTAGTTAAATGTTTTTAAATGATTTAATTTTTCTTCTGACAATCCCTACGTCTAACGGAGGGATATAGTTGCTAGTTTCTCCGTCTGTGCGTGTCCGGGTAATATCTCCGAGCCTATAGGTTAGATTGTTTTAAATAAGATACACGCGTAGAGTGCATGTTCAAGGTGAACAACGCCGTATTTTTTGTTCGCAGTAATGAAAATTGTCAAAATAACAGTATGTTTTCGATTGAAACTTTCGTCGTATTTTCGGCGCCGTAGTACGAGTAGAAAGAGAGAACTGGGCAAAGTCTTATTGGAGTATAGAACGAGAGAAGTGGGAAGAAAAGACTGTGTTCTCTTGCAAGTTGCCTGTGTCGCAGTACAGACTAACTTATAACAGAGCGTAATGGCCTGCACAGTCGGCAGCATTAATTAATTCAGGGATAGAAACATTCACTTCCATAGCAACTGTTCAGTATCACTGCTAAGATCGAAAATGATTCATTTTTTTCATTGTTTAATGTAGCATCATTCTATGGAATGCCATTTTCACATTTATTAGGGAATACTTGATCTCAAAAATTGAAATATTGATCTCAAAGATTGAATTGCTGATCTCAAGAATCAATTTTTGATCTCAAAAAATTCATATTTGAATATCAAGAATTCAATTTTGCTATCTGTAATTGTATTTTTGACATCTCTAAATGTTTGATATCAATAATTATTTAGAGATATCAAGAAATATTTATTGATATCAAAAATGATTTAATGATATCTAAAACTGATTTTTTATATCAAAAATTCAATTCTTGATAGCAAAAATGAAATATTTGACAGGAAAATTTCAATTTTGAGCTCAATATTTTATTTTCCTTTTACTGATATCAAGAATTTGTTTCAGATATCATTATTTCAGAATGAGACTTTTCAATTTGCATTTTGAAATCTGCAAATGAATTTCTTGTAACAAAATATCGGGTCTTTTTTACATGAAAAATTCAGAAGCACATATCTGTGAATAACTGATGACTGGCCCATGTATGCAAAATCTATATTTAAAGTTTTCACTGTACAAAAATGAAGTAATTCTTCAGCTCAGAAATTGTTTTGTTATTACCGATATCAATAATTCAAGTTTTCAGCTCCAAAATTAAATTGATGATCTGTTAAATTGTGTATAAACATGCGTCTTCTTTAAGATTTCTTAACATTACAAAATTCATTTTTTGATCTCAAAAATCAATTATTGCTATCTAAAATTCAATTATTGATAGCAAAATATAAATTAATGAGATCTACATTGATTTATTGATATCACTAAATATATTTTGACATCAAAAATAAGCATTAAATGTTAAAACGGCATTCCATAAACAGCAACGTCATATGTTGACTTGAAATTAAAACACGATTGTAATTAAAACATGATCACTTCCAACTTTCATTTGTACATTGTAGATAAAAGAAGTCTGAAACGTGTATCATTTAGCCCCCCCCCCCCACAACTAAACCTCCCCGACCCCAACCACCATCCCCCACCCCGCCAAAAATAAAATGGTGTCGAGTGGTTGTAATTCTCTTCTGCATATGTAAGCAACAAGTTAATTTCTGTTGAAACTTTTAGTAGTGCTTAGTTAAATGTTTTTAAATGATTTAATTTTTCTTCTGACAATCCCTACGTCTAACGGAGGGATATAGTTGCTAGTTTCTCCGTCTGTGCGTGTCCGGGTAATATCTCCGAGCCTATAGGTTAGATTGTTTTAAATAAGATACACGCGTAGAGTGCATGTTCAAGGTGAACAACGCCGTATTTTTTGTTCGCAGTAATGAAAATTGTCAAAATAACAGTATGTTTTCGATTGAAACTTTCGTCGTATTTTCGGCGCCGTAGTACGAGTAGAAAGAGAGAACTGGGCAAAGTCTTATTGGAGTATAGAACGAGAGAAGTGGGAAGAAAAGACTGTGTTCTCTTGCAAGTTGCCTGTGTCGCAGTACAGACTAACTTATAACAGAGCGTAATGGCCTGCACAGTCGGCAGCATTAATTAATTCAGGGATAGAAACATTCACTTCCATAGCAACTGTTCAGTATCACTGCTAAGATCGAAAATGATTCATTTTTTCATTGTTTAATGTAGCATCATTCTATGGAATGCCATTTTCACATTAATTAGGGAATACTTGATCTCAAAAATTGAATTATTGATCTCAAAGATTGAATTGCTGATCTCAAGAATCAATTTCTGATCTCAAAAAATTCATATTTGAATATCAAGAATTCAATTTTGCTATCTGTAATTGTATTTTTGACATCTCTAAATGTTTGATATCAATAATTATTTAGAGATATCAAGAAATATTTATTGATATCAAAAATGATTTAATGATATCTAAAACTGATTTTTTATATCAAAAATTCAATTCTTGATAGCAAAAATGAAATATTTGACAGGAAAATTTCAATTTTGAGCTCAATATTTTATTTTCCTTTTACTGATATCAAGAATTTATTTCAGATATCATTATTTCAGAATGAGACTTTTTAATTTGCATTTTGAAATCTGCAAATGAATTTCTTGTAACAAAATATCGGGTCTTTTTTACATGAAAAATTCAGAAGCACATATCTGTGAATAACTGATGACTGGCCCATGTATGCAAAATCTATATTTAAAGTTTTCACTGTACAAAAATGAAGTAATTCTTCAGCTCAGAAATTGTTTTGTTATTACCGATATCAATAATTCAAGTTTTCAGCTCCAAATTTAAATTGATGATCTGTTAAATTGTGTATAAACATGCGTCTTCTTTAAGATTTCTTAAGCTTACAAAATTCATTCTTTTGATCTCAAAAATCAATTATTGCTATCTAAAATTCAATTATTGATAGCAAAATATAAATTAATGAGATCTACATTGATTTATTGATATCACTAAATATATTTTGACATCAAAAATAAGCATTAAATGTTAAAACGGCATTCCATAAACAGCAACGTCATATGTTGACTTGAAATTAAAACACGATTGTAATTAAAACATGATCACTTCCAACTTTCATTTGTACATTGTAGATAAAAGAAGTCTGAAACGTGTATCAGTTAGCCCCCCCCCCCCCCACAACTAAACCTCCCCGACCCCAACCACCATCCCCGACCCCAACCACCATCCCCCACCCCGCCAAAAATAAAATGGTGTCGAGTGGTTGTAATTCTCTTCTGCATATGTAAGCAACAAGTTAATTTCTGTTGAAACTTTTAGTAGTGCTTAGTTAAATGTTTTTAAATGATTTAATTTTTCTTCTGACAATCCCTACGTCTAACGGAGGGATATAGTTGCTAGTTTCTCCGTCTGTGCGTGTCCGGGTAATATCTCCGAGCCTATAGGTTAGATTGTTTTAAATAAGATACACGCGTAGAGTGCATGTTCAAGGTGAACAACGCCGTATTTTTTGTTCGCAGTAATGAAAATTGTCAAAATAACAGTATGTTTTCGATTGAAACTTTCGTCGTATTTTCGGCGCCGTAGTACGAGTAGAAAGAGAGAACTGGGCAAAGTCTTATTGGAGTATAGAACGAGAGAAGTGGGAAGAAAAGACTGTGTTCTCTTGCAAGTTGCCTGTGTCGCAGTACAGACTAACTTATAACAGAGCGTAATGGCCTGCACAGTCGGCAGCATTAATTAATTCAGGGATAGAAACGTTCACTTCCATAGCAACTGTTCAGTATCACTGCTAAGATCGAAAATGATTCATTTTTTTCATTGTTTAATGTAGCATCATTCTATGGAATGCCATTTTCACATTTATTAGGGAATACTTGATCTCAAAAATTGAATTATTGATCTCAAAGATTGAATTGCTGATCTCAAGAATCAATTTCTGATCTCAAAAAATTCATATTGGAATATCAAGAATTCAATTTTGCTATCTGTAATTGTATTTTTGACATCTCTAAATGTTTGATATCAATAATTATTTAGAGATATCAAGAAATATTTATTGATATCAAAAATGATTTAATGATATCTAAAACTGATTTTTTATATCAAAAATTCAATTCTTGATAGCAAAAATGAAATATTTGACAGGAAAATTTCAATTTTGAGCTCAATATTTTATTTTCCTTTTACTGATATCAAGAATTTATTTCAGATATCATTATTTCAGAATGAGACTTTTTAATTTGCATTTTGAAATCTGCAAATGAATTTCTTGTAACAAAATATCGGGTCTTTTTTACATGAAAAATTCAGAAGCACATATCTGTGAATAACTGATGACTGGCCCGTGTATGCAAAATCTATATTTAAAGTTTTCACTGTACAAAAATGAAGTAATTCTTCAGCTCAGAAATTGTTTTCTTATTACCGATATCAATAATTCAAGTTTTCAGCTCCAAAATTAAATTGATGATCTGTTAAATTGTGTATAAACATGCGTCTTCTTTAAGATTTCTTAAGCTTACAAAATTCATTTTTTTGATCTCAAAAATCAATTATTGCTATCTAAAATTCAATTATTGATAGCAAAATATAAATTAATGAGATCTACATTGATTTATTGATATCACTAAATATATTTTGACATCAAAAATAAGCATTAAATGTTAAAACGGCATTCCATAAACTGCAACGTCATATGTTGACTTGAAATTAAAACACGATTGTAATTAAAACATGATCACTTCCAACTTTCATTTGTACATTGTAGATAAAAGAAGTCTGAAACGTGTATCATTTAGCCCCCCCCCCCCACAACTAAACCTCCCCGACCCCAACCACCATCCCCCACCCCGCCAAAAATAAAATGGTGTCGAGTGGTTGTAATTCTCTTCTGCATATGTAAGCAACAAGTTAATTTCTGTTGAAACTTTTAGTGGTGCTTAGTTAAATGTTTTTAAATGATTTAATTTTTCTTCTGACAATCCCTACGTCTAACGGAGGGATATAGTTGCTAGTTTCTCCGTCTGTGCGTGTCCGGGTAATATCTCCGAGCCTATAGGTTAGATTGTTTTAAATAAGATACACGCGTAGAATGCATGTTCAAGGTGAACAACGCCGTTTTTTTTGTGTTCGCAGTAATGAAAATTGTCAAAATAACAGTATTGTTTTCGATTGAAACTTTCGTCGTATTTTCGGCGCCGTAGTACGAGTAGAAAGAGAGAACTGGGCAAAGTCTTATTGGAGTATAGAACGAGAGAAGTGGGAAGAAAAGACTGTGTTCTCTTGCAAGTTGCCTGTGTCGCAGTACAGACTAACTTATAACAGAGCGTAATGGCCTGCACAGTCGGCAGCATTAATTAATTCAGGGATAGAAACGTTCACTTCCATAGCAACTGTTCAGTATCACTGCTAAGATCGAAAATAATTCATTTTTTTCATTGTTTAATGTAGCATCATTCTATGGAATGCCATTTTCACATTTATTAGGGAATACCTGATCTCAAAAATTGAATTATTGATCTCAAAGATTGAATTGCTGATCTCAAGAATCAATTTCTGATCTCAAAAAATTCATATTTGAATATCAAGAATTCAATTTTGCTATCTGTAATTGTATTTTTGACATCTCTAAATGTTTGATATCAATAATTATTTAGAGATATCAAGAAATATTTATTGATATCAAAAATGATTTAATGATATCTAAAACTGAATTTTTATATCAAAAATTCAATTCTTGATAGCAAAAATGAAATATTTGACAGGAAAATTTCAATTTTGAGCTCAATATTTTATTTTCCTTTTACTGATATCAAGAATTTATTTCAGATATCATTATTTCAGAATGAGACTTTTTAATTTGCATTTTGAAATCTGCAAATGAATTTCTTGTAACAAAATATCGGGTCTTTTTTACATGAAAAATTCAGAAGCACATATCTGTGAATAACTGATGACTGGCCCATGTATGCAAAATCTATATTTAAAGTTTTCACTGTACAAAAATGAAGTAATTCTTCAGCTCAGAAATTGTTTTGTTATTACCGATATCAATAATTCAAGTTTTCAGCTCCAAAATTAAATTGATGATCTGTTAAATTGTGTATAAACATGCGTCTTCCTTAAGATTTCTTAAGCTTACAAAATTCATTTTTTTGATCTCAAAAATCAATTATTGCTATCTAAAATTCAATTATTGATAGCAAAATATAAATTAATGAGATCTACATTGATTTATTGATATCACTAAATATATTTTGACATCAAAAATAAGCATTAAATGTTAAAACGGCATTCCATAAACAGCAACGTCATATGTTGACTTGAAATTAAAACACGATTGTAATTAAAACATGATCACTTCCAACTTTCATTTGTACATTGTAGATAAAAGAAGTCTGAAACGTGTATCATTAAGCCCACCCCCCCCCCCCCCCACAACTAGACCTCCCCAACCCGCAACCACCATCCCCCAACCCGCCAAAAATAAAATGGTGTCGAGTGGTTGTAATTCTCTTCTGCATATGTAAGCAACAAGTTAATTTCTGTTGAAACTTTTAGTAGTGCTTAGTTAAATGTTTTTAAATGATTTAATTTTTCTTCTGACAATCCCTACGTCTAACGGAGGGATATAGTTGCTAGTTTCTCCGTCTGTGCGTGTCCGGGTAATATCTCCGAGCCTATAGGTTAGATTGTTTTAAATAAGATACACGCGTAGAGTGCATGTTCAAGGTGAACAACGCCGTATTTTTTGTTCGCAGTAATGAAAATTGTCAAAATAACAGTATGTTTTCGATTGAAACTTTCGTCGTATTTTCGGCGCCGTAGTACGAGTAGAAAGAGAGAACTGGGCAAAGTCTTATTGGAGTATAGAACGAGAGAAGTGGGAAGAAAAGACTGTGTTCTCTTGCAAGTTGCCTGTGTCGCAGTACAGACTAACTTATAACAGAGCGTAATGGCCTGCACAGTCGGCAGCATTAATTAATTCAGGGATAGAAACGTTCACTTCCATAGCAACTGTTCAGTATCACTGCTAAGATCGAAAATGATTCATTTTTTTCATTGTTTAATGTAGCATCATTCTATGGAATGCCATTTTCACATTTATTAGGGAATACTTGATCTCAAAAATTGAATTATTGATCTCAAAGATTGAATTGCTGATCTCAAGAATCAATTTCTGATCTCAAAAAATTCATATTTGAATATCAAGAATTCAATTTTGTTATCTGTAATTGTATTTTTGACATCTCTAAATGTTTGATATCAATAATTATTTAGAGATATCAAGAAATATTTATTGATATCAAAAATGATTTAATGATATCTAAAACTGATTTTTTATATCAAAAATTCAATTCTTGATAGCAAAAATGAAATATTTGACAGGAAAATTCCAATTTTGAGCTCAATATTTTATTTTCCTTTTACTGATATCAAGAATTTCTTTCAGATATCATTATTTCAGAATGAGACTTTTTAATTTGCATTTTGAAATCTGCAAATGAATTTCTTGTAACAAAATATCGGGTCTTTTTTTACATGAAAAATTCAGAAGCACATATCTGTGAATAACTGATGACTGGCCCATGTATGCAAAATATATATTTAAAGTTTTCACTGTACAAAAATGAAGTAATTCTTCAGCTCAGAAATTGTTTTGTTATTACCGATATCAATAATTCAAGTTTTCAGCTCCAAAATTAAACTGATGATCTGTTAAATTGTGTATAAACATGCGTCTTCTTTAAGATTTCTTAAGCTTACAAAATTCATTTTTTTGATCTCATAAATCAATTATTGCTATCTAAAATTCAATTATTGATAGCAAAATATAAATTAATGAGATCTACATTGATTTATTGATATCACTAAATATATTTTGACATCAAAAATAAGCATTAAATGTTAAAACGGCATTCCATAAACAGCAACGTCATATGTTGACTTGAAATTAAAACACACTTGAAATTAAAACATGATCACTTCCAACTTTCATTTGTACATTGTAGATAAAAGAAGTCTGAAACGTGTATCATTTAGCCCCCCCCCCCACAACAAAACCTCCCCAACCCGCAACCACCATCCCCCAACCCGCCAAAAATAAAATGGTGTCGAGTGGTTGTAATTCTCTTCTGCATATGTAAGCAACAAGTTAATTTCTGTTGAAACTTTTAGTAGTGCTTAGTTAAATGTTTTTAAATGATTTAATTTTTCTTCTGACAATCCCTACGTCTAACGGAAGGATATAGTTGCTAGTTTCTCCGTCTCTGCGTGTCCGGGTAATATCTCCGAGCCTATAGGCTAGATTGTTTTAAATAAGATACACGCGTAGAGTGCATGTTCAAGGTGCACAACGCCGTATTTTTTGTTCGCAGTAATGAAAATTGACAAAATAACAGTATTTTTTTCGATTGGAACTTTCGTCGTATTTTCGGCGTCGTAGTACGAGTAGAAAGAGAGTCTTATTGGGCAAAGTCTTATTGGAGTATAGAACGAGAGAAGTGGGAAGAAAAGACTGTGTTCTCTTGCAAGTTGCCTGTGTCGCAGTACAGACTAACTTATAACAGAGCGTAATGGCCTGCACAGTCGGCAGCATTAATTCAGGGATAGAAACGTTCACTTCCATAGCAACTGTTCAGTATCACTGCTAAGATCGAAAATGATTCATTTTTTTGCATTGTTTAATGTAGCATCATTCTATGGAATGCCATTTTCACATTTATTAGGGAATACTTGATCTCAAAAATTGAATTAATGATCTCTAAGATTGAATTGTTGATCTCAAAAAATTCATATTTTGATATCAAGAATTCAATTTTGCTATCTGTAATTGTATATTTGACATCTCTAAATGTATTCTTGATCTTAAAAAATAATCTTTGATATCAATAATTATTTAGAGATATCAAGAAATATTTATTGATATCAAAAATGATTTTATGATATTGAAAACTGATTTTTATATCATAAATTCAATTCCTGATAGCAAAAATGAAATGCTTGATAGGAAAATTTTAAGTTTCAGCTCAATGTTTTATTTTCCTTTTACTGATATCAAGAATTTATTTCAGATATCATTATTTCAGAATGAGACTTTTTAATTTGCATTTGAAATCTGCAAATGAATTTCTTGTAACAAAAATATCGGGTCTTTTCTACATGAAAAATTCACAAGCACATATCTTTGAATAACTGATGACTGCCCCATGTATGCAAAATCTATATTTAAAGTTTTCACTGTACAAAAATGAAATAATTCTTCAGCTCAGAAATTGTTTTGTTATTACTGATATCAATAATTCAAGTTTTCATCTGCAAAATTAAATTGATGATCCGTTAAATTGTATATAAACATGTCTTCTTTAAGATTTCTTAAGCTTACAAATTTCATTTTTTGATCTCAAAAATCAATTATTGCTATCTAAAATTCAATTATTGCTAGCAAAATATAAATTAATGAGATCTACATTGATTTATTGATATCACTAAATATATTTTGATATCAAAAATAAGCATTAAATGTTAAAACGGTATTCCATAAACAGCAACGTCATATGTCGATTTGAAATTAAAACACGATTGTAATTAAAACATGTTCACTTCCAACTTTCATTTGTACATTGTAGATAAAAGAAGTCATTTAGCCCTTTACAACCCTGACTCTCAACCAGCATCCCCCACCCTGCCAAAAATAAAATGATGTGGAGTGGTTGTAATTCTCTTCTACAATTGTAAGCAGCAAGTTGATTTCTGTTAAAACTTTAAGTGATGCTTAGTTAAATGTTTTTAAATGATCTTAATTTTTCTTCTGACAATCCCTACGTCTAACTAAGGGATGTAGTTGCTAGTTTCTCCGTCTGCGTGTCCGGGCAATATCTCCGAGTCTATAGGTTAGATCGTTTTAAATTAGATACACGCGTAGAGTGCATGTTCAAGGTGTGCAACGTCGTATTTTTTGTTCGCAGTGATGAAAATTGTCAAAATAACAGTATTTTGTCGATTGGAACTTTCGTCGTAATTTTGACGCCGTAGTAGGAGTAGAAAGAGAGAACTGGACCAAGCCTAGAGTATAGAACGAAAGAACTGGGCCAAACGAGACAACTGGGCTAATCCCACCCCGAATGATAAATTTTGCATATTTATCCCTTTCAGACAATTCTGAACTTCTTTGGTTTTTGACTTTCTGACCGATGGACCGATGTGCATACAGCAGTAGTCTTCCCCCGCCGACTGACCCATGCGAGTGAAAAATAATACCGAAGTGTCCTTCCCGATCTTCTAGCGTTGGACTAACGTTGGATAGATATGACAAAAAATCCAGAAGTATCCTTCTTCACCTAATGACGTTGGATAGATACGATACTCCAGATAGGTTAAATGATTGGTTTTGGATGATTGAAAAAATGATATGCATTACAATTCATTTATGGCATTTCGTTAAACATCAAATAATAAAAATTCCGTTTGACGCCAGCAGTCAATGTTTAGCGTTTATTTCATACGAGTTGTTTGTCCTGAAAAAGGACGGAAATTTTGTTTAGTAGCTGGTCTTTTGGAAGATCGTGTTCCTGTAATCCTCTCCTTTGGAAAATCCTGAAAATGTAGGATTTGTCCCCAGAAGTATCTCTATTTGAGGTTCAGAACAAGTGTAAATACGCTCGTTGAATGTTGAAACTGTATTTCTACATCAAAAAGCAAGACATGCATTGAATAGTTTTATTGATACTTTGAAGACAGCGCTTAAATTAATAGCAATATGACAACATTTGCTGATTTATAAAATTTAGTCAAATAAGTCCATTGCTCTTCACCCGTTTCTCTCTGTTCCATCTCACTGTCCATATCACTTTGTCGCTGTCAACATCCTCCTCCTTTTTGTGGAAGCTCTTCAAATACATTGGTTTTTCTTATATCCGCCTTTAATGCCTTTGAATACTCGTGTTTTTCATCAACAAAGTAATTGGTCTTCCAAAATGTTTTGATATGTTCTGTTCGTTCTAGACATTGGCTATATTTGAATAGCCTCATAAACAGTTGTTTTAGTCTACGCTTATAAATGGGTCGAAGATCATCACTTGCTCTTTCACGCGCATCTTCAAACCCTTGTTCTTCACATTCTAAAACCTTTCTTGAAATTGGTCATCATGGTCATAATATACTTCTTGGACCATATCTTACCACAGGTCTTTCTGACTCGGTCAGAACTGCTGCCATCGTCACCCTCGCCACACTGCTTCATATGTTTGAATAAAGCTTCTTCGTTGTTGTATGACGCACCACATTCTATACAAACATGTGCATTATTTTCATCCATATCGACTTTTTGAAGACTCCTCTAAAGTTTCCCTAATAGGCGTTTTTAATAGGGCTTTATATCTCTACCTCCCATTCTCCATTCACTTCTAAAGTATGTGCATCCTTTAAGTATCTTTGAAGACTTTGTGGCCAATGGTAAGAATTCGAACAAATGTTGCTTTAATACATCCATTTAGCCCAGTTCTCTTCGTTCTGTACTCTAGGCTTGGCCCAGTTCTCTTCGTTCTGTACTCTAGGCTTGGCCCAGTTCTCTCGTTCTGTACTCTAGGCTTGGCCCAGTTCTCTCGTTCTATACTCTAGGCTTGGTCCAGTTCTCTCGTTCTATACTCTAGTTTTGGTCCAGTTCTCTCGTTATACTCCTACTCGTCGTGTCCACGCTAGATCTCCCAAAATTATAAGTTGAATTGTGTTGAAATTTTACATTTTAATAGAACACATATTGGAGATTTGCAACGTTGTAATTTTGTTCGCAATCATGGAAAATTTGCCAAAACTACAGAATTTTTCGATTGTTAGAACTTTGTCGTATTTTCGGCTTGCGTCCAAGTCGCATTTCCAAAGCTCTCAATTAGATTATTTTGAAATTTCACATATGGATAGAGCACTTATCGAAAGTGCGCAACGTTGTGCAAAATGTGTGTTCGGAATCATGAAAAACTGCTCATGAAAAACTGTCAAAATGACAGTATTTTGAAATTTGGTGAAACCGCGTTTTGATATAATTTTGCCTGCGTAATAGAACGTATCGTCCAGGCTGTATATTTCCAAAACTATTCATCAGACTTTAAAAATTTCGCTTGCGTATGAAATAGACATTAAAAATAACATTTTTAAAATATAAAACTTCGCTTTTAAGAATCTAAAACTGTTAGAATTGTGAAAAACGTGCTGGAAGTGGCAGTAGTGTGGCACTTTGGAAACCGACTCAGTTCAAGTGTCATCTTCGTTACACCGGCGATCGTGTCTAAAGGCTGTAGTTTTGATGGTTTAATAGAGTATTTTTGTATGAAATCAGGGCATAAAGTTCACGGGGTCCCGGGTTCCAGGGGATCCTTGCTAATCGGCTCGGGACCCCTGGAATTTGACCATGGGCTCCCGCGTTAACCCAGAAAAAAGACGGTGTTCGCTTGCAAGTTACCTGTGTCGCAGTACAGACCAACTTTTAATGGCCTGCAGAGCAGCATTAATTCAGGGATAGAAACATTCACTTCCATTGCAACTGTTCAGTATCACCGCTAAGATCGAAAATGATTGATTTTTTTCATTGCTTAAAGTATGGAATGCCATTTTCACATTTATTAGGGAATTATTTATACCAAGAATTAATTTTTGGATCTCAAAAATTAAATTGTTGATCTCAAGAATTAATTTTTGGATCTCAAAAATTAAATTGTTGATCTCAAGAATTAATTTTTGATCTCAAAAAAACCCATATTTTGATATCAAGAATTCATTTTTGCTATCTGTAATTTATTCCCCAAAGGGGGAATATATGCGATCGACCACGTGTCGGTCTGTCGGTCGGTCTGTCGGTCGGTCTGTCGGTCGGGTCTCTCATCAAGAGCTTGTTAACACGATAACTTAAAATCTGCTGCAAGGATTTTAATGAAACTTGGTATGTAGCTTCAATGGGAACAAAGTATTGTACGTCCAAGGAAAATGGACCAGCTTTCAGCTCTTGATTGACTGTTGATGGCCGTGTTTAACTGGTGGGGGAGGGGGCCTGTGGGGAATATGTGGGCTGTGCACACTGTTGTAGTTGTATTTTTGACATCTGTCAATGTATTCTTGATCTCAAAAAATAATTTTTGATATCAGTAAATATTTAGAGACATCAAGAAACTCAAAAACTCATTTTTGGAGATAAAAAATTCAATTCTTGATGGCAAAAATGAATTATTTGATAGCAAAATTTCAATTTTGAGCTCAATAATTTATTTTTCTTTTACTGATATCAAGAATTTATTTCAGATATCATTATTTCAGAATGAGACTTTTTAATTTATATTTTGAAATCTGCAAATGAATTTTTGATCTTTTGAAATTTAATTGACGATTCGTTAAATTTTATGTAAATGTTTGTATCCTTTAAGATTTTGAAGTTTGTAAATTTGATGTTTTGATCTCAAAAATAAATTTTTGCCATCTACAATTCAATTATTGATAGCAAAATATAAATAAATGAGATCTACATTGATTTCTTTATCTTTCATTGTATTTTGATAGTAAAAATAAGCGTTAAATGCTAAAACGGCATTCCATATCATTCAGTGTTTCTTTTTTGTTGTTAGAAGTAGTAGTTTTGTGATTTGCACGATATATCACTAATTGAGTTTATTTTTGTTGCAATAAAATTGCTTTTATAGAATTTAGTTTTCTTTATTGTCCGAGATAGTCTGGACCCTACAACTTCACCTCGGGACCCCTGGTTTCAGAGGTCGGGGTCCCGCGGAACCCCGAGCTGAAAAGTAAAATTTTTGCCCTAAAAATACATCTGTCGTTTATGTTGTAATCTATAAATGGCAAAATATAGAACTGGAAGATATAGTTACACAATTAATCGAACCAATGCATTCTAAGGCATATCTACTCCCAACACATGTAACGTGATGCAAATGAAATTTATTTATTCTTTTAAGTCTGCTTTCGTGACCAACAAAATGTACAATGTTTCGTGTTTCGTGTTCCTTGTAATTCCCTCCTTTGGAAAATCCTGAAAATGTAGGATTTGCCCCCGGAAGTCCTGAAAATGTAGGATTTGCCCCCGGAAGTCTGAAAATGTAGGATTTGCCCCCGGAAGTATCTCCATTTAAAGGTCAGAACAAGTGTAAGCCCGTACGAAAATCAGACCCGTATTATAACTCACGCTATGGCTGTATTTCCCCCAGTGTTATGGCCTATAATGTCCCGTTATGACCATAACAATGAGCCAAAATTTAACATCTGAATTTCAAATCAAGATCCAAACATATGGATGAAATTAATTATGACCCATAATGTTCCCGTTATGGACATAAGAATAGCCCAAAATTTAACACCAAAATTTCAGGTCAAGGCCCAAATATGGTGATATTTCAGCTGTCTCTTAGAAAAAAAAATACAGGTCTTGCTGGGATTCGAACCTTCTGATTTCGGGTCTATTGCCTTATCCATTCGGCCACGACGACTTCTGTTTTATACCTACATAAATAGTACTAATAAAGAAACAAAAGGAGATCGTTTTACTCCTGTTGGTCTGAAATAGCTCATGTGAGGTGAACTTCAACATCAATTCTCACTGAAATGCAATTCATTTAGTTTTTTTTCGGAGGGAAGGTAGGGGCTAGTAAGAACTAGAAAGTTTTGCTAAAGCTCAAAAACGGACATGTCTCCCCCAGAGCCACAGTCTGTCAAAGGCGAAGATACATTGCCAAATGTTGAAGCCAAAAATTAAAAAATTCGCAAGAAATCGAAAAATAGTCTGGTATGAAAAATAAATATATGGGCATTATCTGTAGGTTATAGGCAATACGTGTGTAAAATTTGGTTGCAATCGACTGCCTCGTTACTGAGAAATCCCTGCTGACGGACATACGGACGAACGGACAGACCAAAAACAATATATGTCTCCCCGAGGGGGAGACATATAGTTCTTAAAATCTGCATTTCCAGCACCAGCCCAACGACTGGAAGCAATACAACCACTTTATCATAATTATGATAATAAAAAAATAATGTGTTCGGTTGTTATTAATTTGATTTTGCTGAAAATGTTATCCAGGGATATTAATTATTCAAGACCATACCACACTGTACTCATGATTTTATTTATTTACGTATTTTACTAAATTAAACAGCCGAGTCCAGTTCAGAAAAAAAACGCAAAGTTCAATAATATGGGTAAAAAATGAAAGTTTGACCCGGATTATGGGTTTAAAATTATGGGTCATAATTTGGATCCATAAACGTGAAATTTTGAGCTGGATTATTGGTCTAATTTACGTGTCTGGTTCTAAATTAAACCTCACAAAAGGAAGGACTGATCCGACAAACCTTGTAGCGCTGAGAAAGGTGCACAATTCGATGCTGGCCACAAAATTGATCCAATTCGCAACCAGTGCATATCCACGAGGGCATATCCCCGACCAGATCAGCTTGCGGCAAATGTGGCTTTGAAATTGGGTCAATGTAAAACTAACAAGCCATCGTGCAGCACAGCCCTCAACTGCAACTGAAAATCTAAGATGACGGCCATTGTGACCTTGAAATAGGGTCACGGTCAAAATAAAAATCACATGCAACTACCCGCCATTGTCATCAGCCGCTGGAAAAAGATCATCAGGGCGGGAGTAGTGGCCGGTGGGGAAGGGCAGTGGGAACGACGGACGGACGACAGAGCCCACACCATGGGCCACCTGGGCTACATTTGTCGATAGGCATGTCACGAAGTTTATACTCCGCCCTCACATTCACCTACGAAGGACCGTTGGTGAAACTGAAATTGGCCAAGTGAAGACGAGATAAGTGACGGCGTCTGAAATCACTTTCTGTCAATCTTTCAAACCCTCGAACAAAACTTAGAGAACGTTAAACCTGATTTAAAACTGATACGCAGGAATTTCAAAATAAAGTAAAACCATCCCAAAATGTAACACAAAGTACCTGCATAATTCTAATTTCAAAGCACTTGCATCATGGCTTCTAACCGATTTAAGTTACATCGACACCTGATTTTTGTAACTAAGGCTCCGTACGTACTGCAATACTTTCTCAACTGACCATGCAAACGAGTGCTTTATACTAAATTTTCTGATTGACGCATAGTTTAATAATGCAAATTGCTGACCCCACTGTCACCAAATTCGCGTTTTCCCCACTGTCACCAAATTAGCATTTTTCCCACACTGTCACCAAATTCGCATTTTTCCCCACTGTCACCAAATTCCCCTACTGTCACCAAATGCGCGTTTTCCCCACTGTCACCAAATTAGCGTTTTTCCCACACTGTCACCAAATTCGCATTTTCCCCACTGTCACCAAATTCCCCTGCTGTCACCAAGTGCACGTTTTTTAGGTCTTTAATTATAACTGATCAAGTTTAACAGGCAAAAATATTTCTTTCTCCTCAAAAAGAAAGCTTGGAATACCTGAAGTCCCAAGCACAAAAATGGTTAGTTTTTACCCATAATTTCAAAACTCCTATGAATTGACGATATAATGCGCAATATCAAACCGTCACACGCCACGGTGGGCTGCATGGTGTCCACGCAATTTGTTAATAAAAGAATAATTTTGTACGTTTTGCAGTTTTATTTATAAAATGTGAATTCATCTTATTCATCTGGCAATCAGGAACAATAATTCAAGAACAGACAAAACCACATTATTTTTTTGCAAGATTCGCAGTTTATTTTAAGTAATGTGATTCTGTAGCAAATTCATCTGGAAATTGGCTGAATTATTTCCTGACACAGGTCTAAAGTATTCATTCACTTTCGTGCGTTCAGTTCACTTGGGGTCCAGTTACTGCAGTCAGTTAACTGTACAGTGAATTTCTGGCACTACGACCACTGACAACAAGATACATAAACCCTGCATTCTGCAGATTAACACATTTCATCACTCTTTCTTTTTTCCAAATATAAATATTTGTTAGGCTTTTTTTCAGCTGCCAGGTACTATGACAAAACAGAAATACCCCACAAAGAACACTTTATAGCCACCACTCAAAGCAAAAAATGGTATCCGCACCCCAACCCCACCGTAACAACAGTAGTCCTACGTACAGGAAAACTTCTAATTATTTTTAAATGCATTTAAAGTTTTACAGTACGCTTATTACAGACGCGCCGTTCTTTGCCTTATCGATGAATGTGTAAATTCGATAACTGAGCACCTGTATAACTTCAATATTATTTTATCAATGCAATTCCCATTGGAAAAAAAAAAACAAATTAATTAACACCACTTTCTTTCAATGAATATGAACTGATATTCTAAACAAACCACAAAAACAGAGGACACATCTGTTAAAGTGTAGTTATACCAATATACGTAAAACTTGTCACTCTCTCGTTTTTCACCTATCGGTTGCAGTCACTAATTCAAACCATTGTCGTGAAGCGTCACTTAAAAAAGTGCTTGGCAAAGTATTGATATCTCTCACCAGCATGCAGCACGGGAAAGGAAAGTTGCCCATGTAAGGCTTGATTTCTGGCAGTTTGTTTGCGCCTTTGAAAACGGGTACCTTGATGTCCAGTATGGAATCTTGCCGAAGCAAACGACCAATCGCTGCATCGTGATCACATGAATGTGTTCTTATGACTCGACTCAACAGCATCTATTTACACTGTATTTGATTTCAATTGATTTGGCTTTAAATTTCTTTGTACACAGTCACGACGACATAGTCTAAAGAATCTAACGACTCCCCACCCCCTCCCCTAAAAAAGAAAAAAAATGCCTATAAAGCCTGTAAATCAATGGTTTGTGACTTGCCTTGTTATTGGGACCGTCTGAGATCACAAAGGCTAAGAATAGGTTGGCTTCTCCGGCTTGCCTGACAGCAGTCTTGACAACCTCCATGCCCTCCAGAAACAAGCCCCGCCCATGCATCCGACACTATTAGTAGCAGCTGTGAAGTTTCCGGATTGTGGTGTGTAGAATGCCTCTTGGACCTCGCGTCAGTCGTGAGCACCGTCATCTTTTTCAGAAGCTGAAATGTATCTTTTTTCACTTGAGCTAGTCCACATTAAAGACAAAATATCTCAGTATCACTTACACTTGCAATGCTTCTTTCAATGCCGTTCTTTTTAAATATTTTTTGTCGTTCATCGGCTTTAGATGGATTACCTCTCGACGGGGTATTTGTTTAGTGCTTAACATCCCGTTCAGCAACTAGGATAGCTATTGTATAACCCACCTGCTAAAGGAACTAGAGCAGTGTGCAAGCCCACATATTCCCCACAGCCCCCCCCCCCCCCTTCAGTTAAACACGGCCATCAATAGTTGAAATTTTCCAAGTCCATTTGGTGCATTTTCCTTGGACGAACCTGGCCCATTTACAATACCAATCTGTGTTTGTTCCCATAGAAGCTACATACCAAGTTTCATTAAAATCCTTGCAGGAGTTTTTAAGTTATCGTGTTAACAAGCTCTTGATGGCGCATATATCCCCCCTTGTGGGGAATAAACAAGTGGAGAAAAAAGGAAGAATGAAGAAATGGTAAAAGAAGAGCTAGAAAGGAAAAAAATGCGACAAGTCGCGTCCTACGACATGTCTGGGACAGAAGGCAGTGGGCCTGTTATTAAGATGCCCCAAACAAACTGAATCCAATCCATCATCGAGATGGGTCTTGTTTACGTTGTGCATGGTGCACTTTCTACCTTGGACCTTCTGATGTCAGCTTCAGCCATTGTACACTCAGCGTGTGGCGTGTCGATTTGTGATGTTTCGGGTATTTAAGGACATCAGCAACTGTTAGAAGCGACGCGTACCTGGGCGATCTTGGTTTTCTTCTGTTCAAAGGTGAGCTTGATTCCGGATATCGAGCTGAACTGCTCGTGAAATTCATGAATCACTTAACGTGTTCCCCGAAACCGTAACCGGAAACAGGTCGTGGGTGGAACCAGTCAAGGCCATATAACCCCAGTGTATTAGTTAGAAGTGCCGCATTATTAATGCACGGAGCAGAAGCTCGTTAAAACGACATAGGAGGACCGGTAAACTATGTCGTTATTACAGGGAAAAGCTTACACTGGCCTCCATTACTGTGTCCTTATAACGACATGGCTAGGACCGGGAAAACAAATCGTTACTACAGCGAGTTTCAAGCAAGAAAAAGCATGCACAGATCCAGATAACTGTGTCGTTACCTCCGTATGTCGTTACCTCCGTATGTCCTTTCCTCCGTAGGTCGTTACCTCCGTATGTCGTAACCTCCGTATGTCGTTACCTCCGTATGTCGTTACAGTCATGTTCTGCTGTATTTAACATTTATCTGGACAGCGTTTCGCGAAACCACATCGTTTCAGCGTTAATCAAAACTACACAAACGCTTTTTATTAGAATTCTAATGCTACTTGCTGTTTCTAACCAAATGGTTTAAACCAGGTCTTCTTCAAGTTTATTCATCGTTAAATCATCCACAATAGTTTCAGCCAAATAAACATTCAAACGGCAATGATGCCAACTGCACTATAACGAAATGTGAAGGCACAATTACAAGCTGAATCCCACAGCTTGCGATACGAAACGAGAAAATACATATATTCAACCATGGGATCACCTTGCAATTGCAAGCTGACCTACTTCTAGCAGCTCTAGGGCGTTTGATACGGTCGCCAAACTCTCGAAAGCCAGTTGCTTCGAATGGTTGTCCGCCATGCTGGATGAATCAACCAGAGCCACTATAACCTACATTGTAAGCAGCAATGTTTCCAGCAATACTTCCAATGACACTGACAATGAAAGATTCTCCGACTATACGCGTTTACGCAATAAACAGAAGGCAACAGCTACGGTCAATTGTACCCTGGACAGCAGAGCTGTTCAACTTCGGGAAGAACGACGGGACGATTGCAAAAATTGAAATGTTGCCACTTACGTCCTGTATAAAGCAAGTAAACGCTTTGATATAAACTGGCATATCAGCTTCGGTGTATTGATTGCCCACGAGAGCCATCACAACGAGAGCCATCACAGCATGCGTGTGCAAGGTTAATTTGGCTGCAGCGTTTGGGTTTTTCCCATCTGCTAAAGAGTTATGAAATTTGGCTCCCTGATAGAGCGTGATTAGACGCCGTAAAATCCACATTTTTTTAAAAATGACCTTAGAGAGCGATTGACATCCTCGGTCATGGTCAATGTCAAAAACCGGAAGTGGGCCATTATCTCGAAAACGGTTAGAGATGTAGGGATTTTGAGCTTATTTTCGACCCTTTTGGCCTAAAAGACGATAGGCAAGAGGTACCTCGGTGACCTTGACCTCCTCGACCATGGCCATAAGTAAAAAACCGGAAGTTGACCATTATCTCCAAGACGGTTAGAGATAGAGCAATTTTGAACCCATTTTCGTCTCTTTGGGCCTAAAAGACTATATGTAAGAGGTGCCTCGGCGACTTTGACCTCCTCGGTCATGGTCAAAGTAAAAAACCGGAAGTTGACCATTATATCGAAAACGGTTAGAGATAGAGCTATTTTGAGCTTATATTTGATCATTTGGGCCTAAAAACTTATATGTAAGAGGTGCCTCGGTGACCTTGACCTCCCGAACATGGTCAAAGTCAAAAGCCGGAAGTTGACCATTATCTCGAAAAAAGTTAGAGATAGAGCGATTTTGAGTTCATTTTCGACCCTTTCGGCCTAAAAGACTATATGTAAGAGGTGCCTCGGTGACCTTGACCTCCTCGGCCATGGTCAAAGTTAAAAACCGGAAATTGACCATTATCTTTTAAACGGTTAGTGATAGAGCGATTTTGAGCTTATTTTTTACCCTTTGGGCCTGAGAGACTATATGTAAGAGGTACCTCGGTTATCTTGACCACCTCGGTCATGGTGACAGTGAAAAAAAGGATACTGACAATTATCTTGAAAACGGGTAGAGATAGATCTATTCTGAGCATATTTCGACCCTTTCAGCTTAAAAAGCGTTATGTAAGAGGTACCGCGGTGATCTTGACCATTCCGGTCATGGCCAATGTCAAAAACCGGAAGTTCAAAAAAAAAAAAAAAACGAACAAAAACGGTTGGAGGTATTGCGATTTTAAGCTTATTTTCGATCGTTTGGACCTAAAAGATAACGGAAGAGGTATCTTGGTGACCTTCACCTTGTTCATTGGCAGTTATTAAGTTTAAGAGTTCAGAATCGTATTTTTGTGGCCCCCAAGTGTAATTTTCGATACTCGGTAGCGAAAACTGTCCAGTTAACACAATGTTTTGGTAAAAGTGACTCGCCTCTTCATGATTTTGACTGGATGTCGTGTCAACAGTCCCCATTCTTCTTTGGTTCTTTTCCCCTTCTGATCCAAGCGACCTGTTTTCAGAAGATTTGCCATGCTTCTGCCAACGCTGCTGTCTGGTTTCTAATTGGCTCCCCCACGTGACACGTGACATTTCTTCACTCGCATGGCTCTCTTCTCTCGATTCCGCCTTCCCAACGCCTTCAGTCTGTTTCGAAAATGAGCATCCTGAAGTAAACGAATTGAGTTTTGACAAAGACAGAGATGTCCCGGATTAGCTTCGCGGAGTGAAGGATCCGGTTCAGAATAGTAACAGGAATGTGACGCTAAAATTACCAGGACTAAGCTTTGCATTTCCATAACATTGTGTAAGTCTTTGATCTAACTAAATGACATGAGCACTATTTTTAAAAAGCACTGTGTTCTTTCCAATGCAATCTTTTCAAAGTAATTCACCAGAACATTGTTTGAAGCGGAGAACCACAAGGTTTTTTTTTCGTTTTTGGTATTATTTTATTTTCTGCTTGCGGACACGAACCTCTTTTTGCTCGTTTTCATTCTGACCGGCCGAGTCCCTCGCCTGCTCCACCTGCTGTACTTGCTGCGTGTTCCGCAGACTGGGTGATATCTTCCGCCTTGTTCGTGCTTTCGTCCTCGCCTTCTTCATCCTTAACTTTGTTTTCCACTCTGTCATCCTGTTTTCATAGCCCACATATTCCTCCCCCCATCAGTTAAACACGGTCATCAATAGTCAATCAAAGTCCAGGTGGTTCATTTTCCTTGGGCCAACCTTTACAATACCGATCTTTATTAGTGCCCACAGAAGCTACATACCAAGTTTCATTAAAATCCCTGCAGTTAACAAACCCATTCCGATGCTGAATAATTTCCAGGGTTTCGTAAATTTCAAAATGCATTTGATTCATTTTCCTTGGGCCAACCTAGCCCATTTACAATACCGATCCTTATTAGTGTCCACAGAAGCTACATACAAAGTTTCATTAAAACCTCTGCAGTTGTTCTTGAGGTATCGTGTTAACGATAGTTAATCAAGAGCTGAAATTTTTTAAGTCCAGCTGGTGCATTTTCCTTGGACGAACTTGGCCCATTTACAATACCGATCTGTGTTTGTTGCAATCGAAGCTACATATCAAGTTTCATTAAAGTCCTTGCAGCAGTTTTTAAGTTATCGTGTTAACAATTAAGCTGTTCATGATAGACCGACAGACCGACACACGGTCGATCGCATATATCCCAACCCCCCGTGTGGGGAATAAATAAACACTTTAAAAATCTTCCTTAACAAACTATCGACCCATAAAGAAGGCTTCTTTTAAGAACTAGGACTCCCTCAGCGCCGCATTAAATCGTCTTTTGTTCGCTGTTGGGATTTTCCTCCACATCCTTTTCTTCCCCCGTTTTCTCCAGTATCTTCTTTTCCCTCCGTTTCCTTTTTTCCGATTCATTCTCTTCCCCCCCACACCCTCTCCTTCTCCATTCCCTCCATCCTCTTTTTCCTTTATTTCTCCTTCCTCTTTGTTTTCGCTTTCGTCATCTGCCTTTTCCACATCTTCTTTCTTGACATTGTCAACGTCAAACGGGTTCTCGTCATCTTGAAATAAGTAGCGTACAGTTTATAGCAAAACATTTTATCTCACCTTCTCTAAAATCCTATGCGTCAGAGCAACAAAAATATTATATTCTTTGCCTTTACGATTTAAATATTATTTTGAGTTTGGTTAAAAAAAATATAAAAAATATTCACATAGTTTGTCCTTTTCCTCTTCTTCGTCCATGTCTTGATCAAGGTCAAGGTCATCGGAGAGGTCCGTCTTGTCAGGCACTTTCTTGTCATCTTGATTGCTGTACGAGTCTCACTCATTTTCTTCATATTCTCTCTGATTGTGATATAACGCAATGTAAAACAAGAGTGAGCCAAACAAGGGGTGTCAACTGAGTAGATTCACATTCTAAAAGTCTCAACTGTTTTCGCAGTAAATCCTCACTTGATTCATTTAAAAAAATAAACCACTGTTCACAACTGGTGACCAGAAAACGGTCGCCGACCGAAACTATCGGTGCCAGAATCCGAGACATGGTTATTTCGTTTAGTTGAATAACACAAAATATTCGCAAAATGTTTTACTGGAGGAAGGGAAGGTTTTGGAACTACAAGTTGGCAGGGTGGAGAGTGAGGAGCAAACTTCTTCTTGTAGGCAGTGGCCACATTTTCCTACTCCAACACTCTTTTAAAAGCCAGGCTTTGCTTTCAATCCACCTGGGGAATTTATCATAACGTTTTCCCGGCCTTATTTCGCCCCCCCCCCCCCCCCCAGCAACTCCCACCTTAACAGATCGATAAACTAATTACTCACGCATCAGTCCAAATAGTTTCTAAACACCTAATATTTTAGTATATCTAACTATGTATACAATTGTTACAACTGTGTTGATGCCAGTAGTTATGACTGCACACACACTGAATCGGCAACGTAAATGTCCGTGACCGCGGTCTGCGACCAACAAAAAATCCTCGAGAAACCGAACCCAACATTTTTCGAAAACTGCGAACCCTAAATTAAACACTTTGTAAGCATCCCTTTATATTCTCTATAAGCATATCAGCTGAGATCCCAATAATATATTTTTCACCCTGTATATCCATATCACCGGATCTGTGACCATCTCGTTGATGTGCTCCCCTCCCTCCTCCTCTGGCTGCTGCTCCGGCGTTTCCTCCTCTTCCCGCCCGCCCTGTTCTAGGTCTTGCTTAACGGCCAGCTCTGACGGCCCTTCCTGTCCTGCCCCAGGTCACTCCTCCTCCTCCTTCTCCGCGTTCTCCTGGCAGTGGGACAGCAGACGACATTTACTCATTGGACTGATACAATCTTTATTTCCATCCAAAGGTGATAAAAAGTAGATAAGACCGAAAAAAGATAAAATTTTAAGATGCGAACTTAACTGATGGATAACTGAGGTTTCATTTAGAATTTCCTTCATGTCATTTTACTCAAATGGCGTTACATGTAGTGTGATACAATGTCATGTGAAGCAGTCGGCCATACCTCGTCCTCCTCATTGACGCTGCCCCAGACTTGGTCGTAGAGTCTGTCTGTCTGTGCGTCGCCGAGGTCGCCCATCTGCTTGTCCAGCTGTTCTTGTCGTCGCCTTCGTCCTCCGACTCGTTCTCCGAACCGTCCTTACCACGTCAACAACGACGTCACGCCGCGTACAGGCGCACCGAACCACGCCACAGCAGATAATGGTGCAAAAATGCCATTTGTAAAGAATACGACCTGCCTTCGGCGACTCACACCGGTTTTAATCATTAAAATTTTCTTATTAAGACTTGAAAAAAATAGATCTTAGTTTATGCTGTTGCATGCCAAAAGGCCACCACTGCACTGACCAGCAGCGTCCAGGTCATGCAGCTTGGCGTCCATATCGTTGGTCATCTCTATGGCATTATCCTCGTCCTTGACCTCGGGCTCGTCGTCGTGTTTCTCCTCCTCCTCTTTGCCGACTTTGTGGGCGCCATCCACCTACACATTAGAATGTGGCTTGCTTATTTTATTTGTAAGTCAATCGTTTACCAGTGATGACGTATATAAGGTTATTATTACCTTTATGTCTTTGAAAAGTTCTAGTTACAGGGCTATTTAGAAAATTTCATCTTAAATCAAAACCCAAAACTTTTTTAAACTTCCTTACTAAAACTTCACCCATTCTGCACTGAAATACAATGGTTCAGGCAAATTGTTTAGTACGCTCTTTTAGTATAAAAACTTATACCTGATCTTCCGTTTCTATCTGATCGCTGACGTCCTTGTCCCCCTCGCCCTCTCCCAAACCCCCGCCTTCAATGTCTTCAAAGTGGGTCGAACCTTCCCCGGCTATCTCATCGGAAAAGTCCGCAGGCAGGCAAAACCCTAAACATTTATATTCAGTCACAGGCTGAATTAATTGTAGCTGCAACTATTTCTGTGAATATTTCAAAGACGTTTAATCTTCACTTATTGTACGGTTACTTAAAAAGTGGAAGACTAATCGTGCTATTCATGATCGTTTTATTATGTAGTATACTCACTTATTATAAATAATGGCATTCTTCAAAAGATGAAAGTGAGTTATAACGAATCCACTACATCTAGCATCTGGACATCTCGCACCCGACAACTCGCATCTGGAATCTCGCATCCAAATGAAAAAGTGGACATCTCGCATCCGTGATTTTTTGCTTGATTGATCATTGTATTTTGGTGGTGGATTGTGCTCATTTGCCAACTCCCAGTCCAACATATCCCCTGAAGTTGTCAGAGAGCCTTTACGGTTAGTCTGGCGACGAACGCATCTCCAGTAAATTCGCCCAGACTTGTTCGTTTTGTTGTTCGTGTATATGAAACCATCGAGACAAAGCTTAGGTTTGCCGGAATACTTTCGATTAATTCCATTCTAATTTTACCATTCAATAGCAAAACCCATGATTTTGGACTTCAATATCTTCCCTTTATATACCCTACCTTAAGGAATGTGGATTCGTGACTACATCTTACCCGCCGCATTTTCGAACCTGTGCACGTTTCCCTTCCGAACCGGGCATCAAAGATTAATTTTTAAAAATTGAATAGATCAGTGGGATTAGTGGATTCATTCTTAATACTGATCCGCCGCACGTTCACTAAATCCTTCATGCTTTTAAGTGCCTCTTTCGAGGGATTACCGAAGGTTGAACTACTCACTATGGCATTCACTGAGTACAAATGTAAGTCTAACTCTTGAATTACTCTGTAAACTGAACTGAGTTTTTTCAGTTGATTTACTCAAATAACTTATGTTTTGGAAAACCCTGTAATTTATTTTCTGTATGAAGTTTCCCAAACACAGTGTTAAAGTTCCCCCTTAAAAGCAGACCAAAATCACGGATAAGAGATGTCCACTTTTTCATTTGGATGCGAGATGTCCAGATGCGAGTTGTCAGATGCGAGATGTCCAGATGCGAGATGTCCAGATGCGAGATGTCTGGATACCGTTATAACTTATTTCCACGTTACTCCTCTGAATGCTATAACTTTATCCTCCACTTGACCGGAAACAAAACTTGATTTGTAATCAAAACTTTTGAATTATCTTTCGGGCCAGTTCCAAAAAGAGGCCCTGTAGTACACTGAGCAACTTCGATGAACAAAGTCGACTGAGTTCATTAGTTCAAGCAGCAGAAACCACCAGAAACGACCAAACACATGTGCCTTTTGAAAGAAGAAAACGCCGCGTCTAAAACATCATTACTTAAGTTTTAGACCAGTGACATTAGATATTACGTCGTGGTATTGTTCAACAAATTGTTCAACATGTTCAACATGTTGAACAACATGTTGAACATGTTGAACATGTTGAACAACATGTTGAACATGTTGAACAACATGTTGAACGTGTTGAACATGTTGAACAACATGTTGAACATGTTGAACAACATGTTGAACATGTTGAACATGTTGAACAACATGTTGAACATGTTGAACAACATGTTGAACGTGTTGAACATGTTGAACAACATGTTGAACAACATGTTGAACATGTTGAACAACAACATGTTGAACATGTTGAATATGTTGAACAATTTGTTGAACAATACAACGACCTAATATCTTCCAAAAATTATTCAAACACGTGTTTTGAATGGGCTTGCCATTCGAACACATCTTTTAAATGGGCTTGCCATTCGAACACATGTTTGAATGTGCGCAGTTTTCGTACATAACTATCCACATTTTCAATTCCCATTTTTCCAACAATCAACCAACTAACCAAGTGGTAGAATTGTTTGAAACGAGAAAAACTAAATTTGTTAAAGTTGGTCTAGAACCACCATTTCTGCACCACTATAACTTTAGAATATTTGAATAAGTAGCATGGTAAAATGCTAAAACTTATTTTATATATCATATGTTGTCAAAAAACTACATTTGCTAAAGTTTGCACCATTTTCCAACTACTATAACATCAAACATAACATTGGACTTAACGTAGGGAAAATCCCATTCCTTCTCAAATTATTTATCGTTCCCACGCTCTGAACGAGTGCACTCTGAAATTTATCGATCAGTTTCCCCACACTCTGAGACCTTTCATGTACTTATTCCTATGCTGTGTGTGCGTGTGGTTATTGTAATAAAACCATTGAAATATAACTAATTAAATATCATCATAATAATAATAGTGGAAATAGACATAGAAATATGGCTATTATGTTAAAAAAAAGTCACAGAGAGTCACATAATGTCATAGATTACATAAAGTCACATAATGTCACAGTCGCATGTTGTCACATAATGTCACAGAGTCATAAAAACCAAAAACAAAAAGTTTGTCCAAGTTTTTCCAAGCAGAACAAAAAGGTCTGCTTTTATACTACTTCGATGCAATCAAAATATGATGTGTAACTTGTTCAAACTTGTTAAAATTGCTGACTCAGCAGAATGTCTCACATACAGTTGTAGAGCTGCACAGCAGAGACATCTAGCGGTGAAGCCAAAATGGTATTCATCCGCGAAATAACACAAGAAATAACTGAACAAAATGGTGAAATTTTCATGTAAATCGGTCAAGTATAACAAAAGTTATCCCAGTTTTAAGTTAAAATGGCTACATGCTATAAATATGTATACAGCCAGCTGCGCAACTAGCCCATGACTATTTTATAACAAAACTTTAAATAACACTGAATCAAATGGTGAAATTTCCATACAAATCGGTCAACTATAACGAAAGTTATCACATTTTTAAGTAAGAGGGGGGAGGGGGGATCATGAAAACCAAAGTTGTTCAGAATCGTCCAAAACGGATAACTATGCTGAAATCGCAAAATTTTTCTTAGCCCTGGGGGGGGGGGGTCATGAAAACCAAAGTTGTTCAGAATCGTCTGAAACGGATAACTATGCTGAAACCGCAAAATTTCCTTACCGGTGACAGTCGACCCCTTGGGGGGTAGGGGGGTAGGGGGTGGGGGGTAGGGGGGTAGGGGGTAGGGGGTAGGGGAGTAGGGGGGTAGGGGGTAGGGGGTGGGGGGTCTGATGACGTCACTTCCTGTTCCAGAACGCCCATTTCCCTACTACTTTAAGCTTTTTGTGCGTTTCTCATCCACGGCTGTTACGTAACATGCCACTCAGTCAGGGGTCAGTGTCAGTTGTGGTGCATGATGGAGTCGTCATCTACGAGGTCATGGAATGTTATAGGTCTAAGCAGGTCTAGCTACTGATTTTTTTTTCGCCTTATAATTGATTCGGTTGCCAAGATATTCTATATATAGGAGCTATTTTGTATCGATTGGCATTGTTTGCAGAAGCATTTTTCGCTATTAAAGTGGGTCATCTGATATCTTGTGTTATGATAAGCAGCTCACTATTTTGGCACCGCAGTGCCTCCCCCCTTCTCCCACCGAGGTGCGTCATCTGATGCGCAGTTATGAAGAAGGCCTTTCTAGTGCTGTTTGGCCGATGGGAATGTGCGAAGACAAGGTAGTCTATCATGGCTATAACTACACTTAGGGTACAGACCGTTACCGTTGCCTTGGGTAAAAGGGTTCGAGTTGTGTTTATAGTCGTACCTAAATTAAATAGTTAGGGTTGGGGGGAGGGCGTGTGGAGGATGGTGGTTAACAAAAAAAATCCCGACCAACTTAAGACCTGGATAAAAAGTAAGACCCATTCGTTGTGACCCCTTCCACATTCGGGTAAAAAGACGTACGGCAAAACCTGTCTGTTTTGACCAACTTCCAGACCCGGATAAAAATGTAACGTACAGTAAAACTACTATAATGAACAGCTTCAGATCTGGATGAGAAGGGCCTACAGTAAAACCCGTTTTAGCGACCACCTTCCAGACTCGGATGAAAAAAGACGTCCATTTATATCTGTTTTAGTGACCACCATCTGTGTGGTTTATTTTGAGTTTTTTACAATGAATTAAGGTTATGTTTGCAGAATTGAATATTTCATTTCAGTAATTAAAAAAAGGAATTATTTGGGGGGGGGGGGGGGTAGGGGGATCATGGGTTTAGTCGGGGAGACATTTGTTTTTGTTCACAAAAACAAGAAACTAAGTAGGTATCGACTGAAAGTGTATAACATAAGCCTGTACTCCTATGTTTTGTGTGCACTGGCCGCTCTACTTTGATTTGCGTTGATGTACGGTTATTATTTCGGACCACTACATATGTTTATTTAACTTGTATTGTTGCGCATTCCGATTTCGAACCAATGGGCATGTTTATCAAACTTGTGTCGATGCGCGTTCGTATTTCGGGCCAATGCACATGTTTATTCAACTTACAAGTTTTGGCGGATCTCCCAAAAAAATAATTTTTCAACAGGGGTCTAACTGGAGAAGAATCGAACAAACCTGGAAAGGAATTCAATCAAAATTGTGGGAGAAGAAGCATTTTCAAAATTAAACGCCAATAAATTAAAAATGCCCCCTGTTTAGCAAATTTTTGGCGCATCGCCAGAAACAGTAAGATTTCAATAGAGCCCTACCTACAGAACATTCATGCGAAAATCAGATCAAAATTGTGAGAAGCATTTTGAAAATTAGGCGCCAAAAAATTTCAACTACCCCCCCCCCCTCCATTTAGCCACCTTTTGGCAGATCGCAAAAAATGTAATTATGCAAGAGAGGCCTACCTAGACAACACTGTCCAAAATTAGAAAAGAATCCGATCACAATTGTGGAAGAAGAAGCATTTTAAAAATTAGACACCAAAAAATTAAAAAAATACCCCTTATATGGCCAATTTTTGACGGATCACCAAAATGAGTAATTTTCAAAAGAGGACTACTTAGGGAATAATCATGCAAAATTTGAAGAAAATCTTATCAAAATTGTGTGAGAAAAGCATTTTGAAAATTGGCAACCATAAAATCACAAATGTCCCCAATTTGGCCAATTTTTGGCGCATCGCCAAAAAGAGTAAATTTTCAAGATAGGCCTATCTAGAGAACAATCGTTCAAAATAAGGAAGGAATGCGATCAATATTGTGAGAGAAAAAGCATTTTGAAAATGAGGCACCAAAAAATTAAAAATGCACCCACTTGGCCAATTTTTGGCGGATCGCCAAAAAAGTAAATATTCAAGGGAGGGCTACATTGAGAGCATTTGAAGAAAATCTGTCAGAGAAGAAGGATTTTAATAATTGGCAACAAAACATTGTAAATGCCCCTTTTTAGTCAATTTTTGGCAGATCACTAAAAAAAGTAATTCTGCAAGAGAGACCTAACTAGAGAACAACTTTCCAAAATTGCAAAAGAATCCCATAAAAATTGTGGGAGAAAAAGCATTTTGAAAATTTGACACCAAAAAATTTAAAAAGCCCCTCATATGGCCAATTTTTGGCGGATCGCTAAAATGAGTACTTTTCAAAAGAGATACCTAGTGAATAATCGTACAAAATTTGAAGAAAATCTGATCAAAATTGTGTGAAAAAAAGCATTTTGAAAATTGGCAACCACAAAGTTACAAATGTCCCCAATTTTGCCCAATTTTTGGCGGATCGCCGAAAAGAAGGGTAAATTTTCAAGACAGACCTACCGAGAGAACAACTGTCTAAAATTGGAAAGGAGTCCGATCAAAATTGTGGGGAAAAGAGCATTTTGAAAATATGACACCAAAAAATTAAAAATATCCTCCATTTGGCCAATTTTTGGCGGATCGCAAAAATGAGAAATTTTTCAAAAGAGGCCTATCTAGGAAAGATTTGTGCAAAATTTGAAGAAAATCTGATCAAAAAGAATTTTGAAAATTGGCAACCGAAAAATTTCAAATGCCCTCATTTAGCCAATTTTTGGCGGATCGCCAAAACATTTAAAGAAAGGCCTACCTAGAGAACATTCGTGTAAAATTTGAGAGGAATCCAATCAAAACTGAAGAAGAACCATTTTAAGTAAAAGTTTACACACGTACATACGTAATACAGACGACGGATACCCTTCTATTGATGGGATAAACCTACTTGATACACAGAAAAAAGAGCAAAAACAGAAATAAACTTGCCAACTCCCCCACTGTTTTTTTTTCATGTCATGCTTGGTTACGTTTATCTACAAAGATGGGTTCACTTAACCAGGGATCTTTTGTCGCTCGCTTACGTGACGCAGTGTTACAAAAAAATGCGTCCCTGGTAAAGTCAGTACGTCCGATGCATTAATCTGTATGCCCTTTTTTACTTTTTTTTCAAATTTACGGTACACAAAGAGAAAGGCACAGTGTTCATTCTATAAATGACAACGACTGCGTGCTATTTTAGAAAAGTAGCGCTATAATTTTAAAATGTTTTTGCCACGACAACAAAAATTATGACGCAGCTTCCGATAAAATGATCCGTCCAGGCGGAAGCAGTCGCGCAAAAGCAATGCGTTCCTGAGAAAATTGATACGTCCAGTACACGGAACTCAGAGCGAAAAAATTGCTCAATACCGAAAGCCCTGGTGCCCCTGCTTCTCCCAAAAAAAAACTTGTGCCATAGTTTAATCCACGGCCAACAATTTGTTTGCGAACTCAGTAACGCATAGTTAAAGTTTTAAGAAGATTCCACAATTTTTGGAAGATTGGCAATTTTTGGCCAATTGCCATATAAAGTAATTTTCTGGCAGACGGTTACCTACAGAACATTCGCGCATAGTATTGAAAAGTTTCAAGCAAAACCCTAGGAGCCTTAGCATTTTGAAATATAGGTAACAGAAGAAGTACCTAAATGAAAAGCACAAATTGAAAAAGTTTTGCAATTTTTGGTCATTTTTGGCGAATCGTCGAAACAAAAATGTCCAGCGACATTGCAACCAGCCGAGCCCAACGCAAGGAGAGTAAACCACTTGACTATCTCAATGTTGCTTACAAAATAATAATTCAGCTGTTGTATAAATAAAATATGCCTGGCCCAAAGATAGTTTTCGGTAAGATAGGACCCCTGTGTAAATATATTACCCTCCCTTCCATCCCTTAACAACAAAATCGGTCAAAAACTAGAACCTTATTTCACTAGCAAAATGTTAAACACTTGACAAAAATTAAAATGCAAAAATACTTCCTTCAATTGGTTATTTCTTGAATAATGTATTGGAAACAACACAGCTTGAATGCGTCTTATAAGCCGAGTAGTGTTTGGTTTTGTTGGCTTAAGGTTTTATTGACTGAGCAGGCATACGCCGTGTTATCTATTTACGCGGTGAGAGCTCGCACAAAGCTCAGCAACTGTGTTGTGTGATGTTCGTTAAATGCACTGTATTTACTTGCAAAAATACACTCTTTTCACATGGTGTTTTAACAAAGAAAACGAAATCGAAGACGAAAATAAAAAGTGACATGCACACGTTCCGATCAAGCTCTTCATAAGTCCCGAGTTTCATGGTCCTAGGGCCCATAGTGTCAGAGAAGAAGAAGACACAAAAAATCGGAAAAAGAGTCAAGAAGACAAAAAGGACGAACGGCTGCTCGCACAAATTCATATAACTCTTGCAGCCAAAGGCTTGTCAAGTGTTAAAACTAGTTAAATAAATCACTAGGCTGAAATTTAATTTATTTATTTATTTGTTTTTTGAAATGGAGACACTTGTGTTAACGGTCACTTGTTCTATTTTATTGCAAAGACAAAATGACAGGAATTCACCAGGACTAACGCACCACCAAAGCAACTGTCATATCTTTATAGATTAAATTAATTTATGGCTTTTAACTGTGACCCGCCACTCAAAAACAACTGACTTCAAGGATCAGGCCGGATCCAACTTTTTCGTGAAGGGGAGGGGGGGTTCAACTTCTGACACCGTGAGTTAAATGTTCCAGAAAACCCAACGCTTAACAGTTATTTTTTTTTAATTTAGGGGGAGAGGGGGTCGCGACCCCTGAATCTACCCCCTCCCCATCGGATCTGCCACTGAGAAAGATTTTTTCTTTGCAGCGTCTCATGTGTAATCGGCCCTTTTTGCAACACGGACAACTATTGATCGACTCCAAAGGCTTAGCATACATAGGAACTACAATGCTAAAACTAGGTCATGGGGAAATCAAAGGCTTCTGTTAACACTGCATTGAGACACGCATACACAACACGGTTTTTTTCTACAGATTCAATCCGGTCAACAGTAACTCTGTTCGTGTGTGCGTCGTGTGTATTTTGTACCAAAATACACAAATTTCTGACAATTTTCAAAGTCCCATCATTACGGCTCTTTTCAGCCGATCGTGTAAAAAGGTAATTTTCCGGCAGAGAACCGTTTACAGATTCTACAAGTGTGATATAAAGAAGATCCAACCAAAATTGCAGAAGGAGATGCATTTTGAAAAAAAGGTTTTCAAAGTGCCGTCATTTCGGCCTTTCTTGGCCGATCGCAAAATTGTACGCGATTCCATCTTGGACTTGTACACGTGTAATATCAAGATGATCCAACCAAAACTGTAGGAGGGATGCATTTTAAATTCCGAGTTTTTTACTAAAATTTATACCAATTTCTGACAATTTTCAAAGTCCACTCATTTCGGCTTTTTCGGCCGATCGCGAAAAAAGTAGTTTTCCAGTAGAAGACCACCTAGAGATTGTACATGGGTAATACCAAGAAGATGTAACTAAAACTGTAGGAGGAGATGCATTTTGAAAAAAAAGTTAACCAAAATTTTCAAAGTCCCGACATGTCGGCTTTTTTCGGCCGATTGCGAAAAAAGTAATTTTTCGGTAGAAGACCACCTAGAGATTGTACATGGATAATACCAAGAAGATGTAACTAAAAGTGTAGGAGGAGATGCATTTTGAAAAAAAAGTTAACCACATTTTCAAAGTCCCGTCGTTTCGGCCTGTTTTTCGGCCCATCGCGAAAAAAGTAATTTTCCGGTAGAGAACCACCTAGAGATTGTACTTGTGTAATATTACGAAGAAAACTGTAGGAATAGATGCCTTTTGGGTGTTGAAGCTATCTCGGGCAAAACAAGTGCGGAATAATATCTCGAACGAACAATTTCCTTTTATCTTCACATCTGACAGTTTCCAATACCAATACGTGTTTTTAATTTAGTATTAATATTATCATTATTATTATTATTTTTATTTGCAAAGAACTATCAAACCTGTGAAGGGGCCACCAAAGCTGACACAAGCAGCGCGTTTCTCGCCAGGCCGCGGGAGTGATACTTATGACAGCCCTCCCACACTTTAGTGGTCACGCAATCGCAACCACTCCGCAAAGTGCAAGGACGCGCCTACGTCAAGCGGCGGTTGTCGCACCACCGTACAAATATCACGAGGGGATAATAAATAAGTGGACAATGAACCGCTGGGTTTCCACGAGCCTGTATCCATAAACTCTCCATAAATTAGCAAGCTTGAAGAAATGAACAAGCATGACCAAGGACATGACCCAGCCGAGTTACCAAACAAGGAAAGAGAGAAAAACTCTGTAACGGATACTGTTAGGCCAAAAAACGAAGTATGTAAAATGCATTTAATTCGAATTTAGAAGCTACCCGAAAAGGGATGTTGGAGAGGTCAGGTTTTGACGATTCACGTATTTACCGACATTTACACAATTTTACAAAATTTTTAAAATTCCACCATTTCGGCATTTTTTTGTCATTTGCAAATTTTATAACTATTTGAAAAAGACTGAGAGAAATGAAGGGTTTCACAATTCAGTTATTTACTACCATAACTGCCAGTTTTTGCCAAACTTCAAAGTTCCGCCATTTCAGCAGTTTTTGGCGAACCGCGAAAAAAAATAATTGCCTGATTGGTGTAAAACTGTAGGAGCAGTAGCATTTTAAAAATGGGTCAAAACGGGCACAAAAACTGCCGCAATTTTGTCAGATTTTCGTCAATCGTCAAAAAAAGTATCAGCCAGGTGGGGGACTACGATTGGAGCAAAACTGTAGGAGGAGTAGCATTTTAGAGAAAAAGTTTAACATATGCACATACATTCAGGCCCTCTATAGTGATACGACTAACCCAGTCCGACAAAGTCGGACATTGTTGTCCATAATACCAAACCCATATTCATGACCCCCCCACCCCACCCAAATAAAAAACAGTGTCATAACTGAATCCCACTAAGCCACTGCTGCTGGCCATGGAGACGTTAAAAGCTGTTTGAGGATTCGTAACCAGACACCACCGTGAAATGCCAACCATTGCACCAGATCGTTTTTTTTCTGACAACAGCTGACTTCAAAAAGAGTGTGACGCTTTGACTACAATTTAAAAATACACTTATGTTTTCATTCTCTTAAAAAGACAGGAAATAGAACACGAGAAAGGTGATAATTATTCCGAAATCGTTATTATCATTTATCGAACATTCTCCAAATATAAACACAAGGATTCGTTCAAAATAAAACACCAATTAATATATTTATTTATTAAATGACGCAGTTTGACTTAAAGTCAAATACAAATAAAAGGAATACTTAAACAAAAATACGATATGTTATACAAGATCAAAACACGGTTTCGAATGATCCGTACACATTGTGTTCAACTCTCTTCTCGACGCCATTTTTTATTAACAGATCTCAAACCTTATGTTCATGAAAAAAAACGGACATTTGAAGTCAACCCCGTTCATCTGATTGTGATAAGCCAAAGGTTTAATTTCGCTGGTTTCAGTTCCAGCGATGATGCCGTTCGCCAATGTGACTGAGTGAGAAGTACCCCGATGACGCCGTTCGCCACTGTGACTGACTGAAGAGTACCCCGATGACGTTATTCGCCACTGTGACTGAGGGATGAATACCCGGATGACGCCGTTCGCCGATGTGACTGAGTGAGGAGTACCCCGATGACGCCGTTCGCCACTGTGACTGAGTGATGAGTACCCCGATGACGCCGTTCGGAACTGTGACTGAGTGATGAGTACCCCGATGACGCCGTTCGCAACTGTGACTGAGTGATGAGTACCCCGATGACGCCGTTCGCCACTGTGACTGAGTGATGAATACCCGGATGACGCCGTTCGCAACTGTGACTGAGTGATGAGTACCCCGATGACGCCGTTCGCAACTGTGACTGAGTGATGAGTACCCCGATGACGCCGTTCGCCACTGTGACTGAGTGATGAATACACGGATGACGCCGTTCGCCACTGTGACTGAATGATGAGTACCCCGATGACGCCGTTCGCCACTGTGACTGAGTGATGAGTACCCCGATGACGGCGTTCGCCACTCTGACTGAGTGATGAGTACCCCGATGACGCCGCTCGCCAATGTGACTGAGTGATGAGTACCCCGATGACGTTATTCGCCACTGTGACTGAGTGATGAATACCCGGATGACGCCGTTCGCCACTGTGACTGAGTGATGAGTACCCCGATGACGGCGTTCGCCACTCTGACTGAGTGATGAGTACCCCGATGACGCCGCTCGCCAATGTGACTGAGTGATGAGTACCCCGATGACGTTATTCGCCACTGTGACTGAGTGATGAATACCCGGATGACGCCGTTCGCCGATGTGACTGAGTGAGGAGTACCCCGATGACGCCGTTCGCAACTGTGACTGAGTGATGAGTACCCCGATGACGCCGTTCGCCACTGTGACTGAGTGATGAGTACCCCGATGACGTTATTCGCCACTGTGACTGAGTGATGAATACCCCGATGACGCCGTTCGCCACTGTGACTGAGTGATGAGTACCCCGATGACGCCGTTCGCCACTGTGACTGAGTGATGAGTACCCCGATGACGCCGTTCGCAACTGTGACTGAGTGATGAGTACCCCGATGACGCCGTTCGCCACTGTGACTGAGTGATGAATACCAGGATGACGCCGTTCGCCACTGTGACTGAATGATGAGTACCCCGATGCCGCCGTTCGCCACTGTGACTGAGTGATGAGTACCCCGATGACGCCGTTCGCCAATGTGACTGAGTGATGAGTACCCCGATGACGTTATTCGCCACTGTGACTGAGTGATGAATCCCGGATGACGCCGTTCGCCACTTTGACTGAGTGATGAGTACCCCGATGACGGCGTTCGCCATTGTGACTGAGTGATGAGTACCCCGATGACGCCGTTCGCCACTGTGACTGAGTGATGAGTACCCCGATGACGTTGTTCGCCAATGTGACTGAGTGATGAGTACCCCGATGACGTTATTCGCCACTGTGACTGAGTGACGAATACCCAGATGACGCCGTTCGCCACTGTGACTGAGTGAGGAGTACCCCGATGACACTATTTGTCACTAATTAAGTGATGAATACATCGAGGATGTTATTCGCCATTGTGACTGAATGGGAAGAATGATGATGACGTTATTCACCACTATGACCAAGTGACTGAAACTCGGATGACGTTATTCCCCACTGTGATGGAGGGGCAGAAATAGCTTCTGTGGTATAAACCCTGCAGTTAGAACTGCAGTCAAGTTTCATACCACTCAAATTCATATTCCAGCCCTGACTCCATCAGAAAATCAAAACTTTTTCTACAAATCTCACACAAACAAAAATAAATTGTTTGAGTTGCGAATTTATTGTACTTTATCACACGCTAAATATTTAATTGAAGGGCAGGTGTAATCGTCATCAGTATCACTAGTTTACTCCTACTGTGACAACTAGAGTAGACCTGCTGCGCTGTAAAATGCTTTGTGATGAACACATGCCTTCTATAAAAGAAGGAGACTGGAAAACACTAGCTACCCAACCATAGTTAATACGTTAATCACAGCGATTCGCTAGCCCACATCTCTCCAGTTCTAAACACCCTATTCAATATCGATCACAACAATCCGACACGCGCTGATTTGATGGGAATATGCACAGAAATTTCAGACTTACCAAATATACATTATACAGAAACAACAGAGGCCACACACTAAACCAAAGTTGCACAAATAACGCACGGACGGATAGACGGACGGACAGAGGGCAATCCTATAGACTCCCCGGGCTCGTCCGGTTGGGGTCTAAAAATTGGCCAAAACGGGCACAAAAAGTGCCGCCATTTTGTCAGTTTTTCGTCAATCGTCAAAATAAGTAATAGCCAGGTGGAAGACCATCCAGGAAACATTCCCGCGTAATATCAAAACGAGTGGAGCAAAACTCTAGGAGGAGTAGCATTTTAAAGAAAAAGTTTAACATACACACATACATTCAAACCCCCTATAGTGATACGACTAACCCAGTCTGACAAAGTCGGCTGGGTTAAAAAAGGGGAAAGAAAGAAAAAAGACAATACAAAGATGGCCACTACAGTCATGTTTTATTCAACAAATTAAGTTCAGAGAGCCATAAGTTTTGTTTTGCCGATCAAACTGATACCTTGACGTTGCACACCTTTAATATATATATATATTCCTTCACTGTGTAATGTTTCATGTCAAAGCGTTCATGTCGAAATGATAAGTACAAAGTCGCCTGTATGAAAGTGCAACACGAAAAATTGCATAACTTCAGAGGGCCGTAATTTCGACAATTGGCCGATCAAACTGAAACCCTTCCGTTGCACATCTTTTGTGGCCGCACAACCTCTGCAACTGCTAAAAGAAAATCATAGGCGTAGTTTGCCAAAATATAAGTATTTTCTTTAAACATTGGCGGTACAAGAAATTTATAAAAATCCCACCTGCGTGTTTATTTTCGTGTTCACAGGACGGCTTGAAATCATAAATTGCCGTTTAGGTCCGCCCACTGACTTAGACAGATTTATGAATAAGCCGTCCCTCTGATTTGATTGGTCTAAAATTATCTGTACTCAATGAGGGTACCTGTTAAGCATTCAGCAACCTCATTCATTTTACTCTCCTCGCGTGTAACACATTTTATATAATTAAGCTAAGAAATAAATTTGTTTAAATCCCTCCTCCGCCCCATCGCCTCCATATATTGTTTTGTTACGGTGGGGGATTTCAATTTGTTTGACCCCCAGACAAATTTTGGATCAGTGAATTATATTTTTTCTTTCTTATAAATATGTGTGATGTAATTCTTCTTTATTGTTTTACATCTATCAATTATTGATGTTACGTAATTGGATTGATGTTACGTAATTGTACTGATGTTGCGTAATTGTATTGATGTTAAATAATTGTAAATATATTAATTAAACATTGGCGGTACAAGAAATTTATAAAAATCCCACCTGCGTGTTTATTTTCGTGTTCACAGGACGGCTTGAAATCATAAAAGTATTTTCTTAAGTTCGAGTAAAGATGCAACATGTTTGCTTAGGTCGATGATCACAGTAACATTGCCCACAATATTAAATGTACATTTTCCGATATTTAATAATAATCCCAACAACAGCCCCGTGAACTTGGATCGAGCATGACCTATTACAAAACTAATACTGTGAGGACGTTTTTGTTATATTTATACAACAAACAAACTGTTACCCAAACAGCCACTGTTCTGGTTTTACACACCATCTTTCGTGCAGCATGTTCTTGTAAGCTTTTATGTGTACTGCACTGTGAAACCCCCTAATAACAGAGCAGTTCAAAAGCTACTTTTTTTTATTTTTGCCTAATTTAAAAAACTCATATACGAAAACAAACAAGGTCTTGTAGACACTTTTGGTCAACCAGTATGCCTTAAGAGTATAATTCCCACCAACTGGTCTTGGTCTCCCATAACGATGGCTTCGTAGTCTACAAACAGATATTTTCGAAATTAAAACTGAAGTTTCTAATTTCTTTAAACTCATTTTTATGAATAAAATATCTTGTAGATGCAGAGCCCATCACTCAAAGTATACCCTTCCACTATCTGTGTATTATAGTGTCGGTGCCCGTAGATCCATTGATTCCATCCCATTTCACCCCTCTTGATGTATTCCTAAATGTATTGATGACATTTTTTGCCCGCTCGCTCTACTTCCCTAGCCCTATGTCTCTTTCTCTCTCTCTTTCTCTCCCTCTTTCTCACTCTCTCTCTCTCTCCCTGTCTCTCTTATCGCATTTATTATGTGAAAGTTATGTCTTTGCCTAGTTCCTTTCTTTGTTAATTACGTACAAGCTGCAAATATGTATATCGTTCGTAAGTTGCCACCATCTCTGACCTATTTTGCTATATTAATCTTGTATAAGTTATTTTTTGTTTAGTTTTGTTATTATTGGAAATGGTGCACTTACATGCCTTCACTATGATCTATTTGCCTTTAATTATTATTTAAATGAACAAATGAAGCAATAAAAATACAGTTTATCCAAAACGTAGCTATTTTATACATTTGATCATAATTTATGAAAGCGGTCGTTTTCATAATTAAATCCCCCACTTAGCTATAACGGAAACAAAATTTACAGCTTGTGCAAATTTAGTATTTGTTTAGAAACCGAGGCAGAATTTCACACAGCTTGTGTATATGAAAAAAAGGATGAGCAACAGCCAGAGGATAGTTGGTTGCCTCACAAGCAATCACAATAAACTTTCCTAGACACGTTTCCTTAGCTTACAATTTGATGTGTGACAGAACTCATGTTTTAAGAGATGTTAGTTCAATTGTTATTATCTGCCATTGTAAAATATTGGCTTTCTTTAATAGTAATTTGTATTTTCCACTTGTGTGAAACTTTCTATAAGCAGATTTTCCTTGCAAGTTAAACATATTAAGAATAACGTCTTGTTCCTCATATATATGTTTTTTCTTTTTCTCATCTAGCTGTTTTATTTTGGCGAATGAACTATTTTTTGTATTAAATTGGTTTGAGATTTTCCTCTCGTAAGGAAAAACATTTCTAAGTTCTATATTTTTCTCCGATGCTCTCCATCAGTGTGCTGATAATGTTGTTTAGTTGTTTGTCTGGAAGCATGAAAGGCAGTCATCGGGCTCTTTGTGATCAGTAATGGCTGCTCGTTAGGTTTTACCAACAATGCGGCACAATCGGGTCCACCATTTTTGTCGTTTAGACTTCGACATAAATCTGGGGTAGTATTCCAATGATGCTTGTATGGATGCTCATACAGGTAAACCTCGCTGCACAGTTATGGTGGTCAGAGTCAAGGCCGCAGACGTGGAAGAATACGGATAAATAAAAAAAAACAATAAAAGTTGGACCATTTCATATGACATAACAGAACCACACCCAATGAGAGACCATACATCAAGATCAAATGATCACCAGCACTTTCTCAAAAAAATTGCCTCATCTAAGAAGGGACACACCCTCAGTTTGTCTCCTTTCGCTGTTTGGAAGCAAGTGGCGCTTATAGCAGAAGAATAACATAGCCCTAGAAGACCTAAAAGACTGCGTTCTGGGGATATCCTGATACAAAGCTCTAGTGTCATACAGGGGAAACGTGCTAAAGCCAGAAACATTTGCCGGCATGTCAGTAAAACTGCAGAACATACATAACTTTAGGCTTGAGCATGTTATAATTAATCACTCAAAGCTTCTGTAATTCACTCAGGATGGCATTGTCACTCAGCTGACAAGCCAAAGAATTGTTTTAGCCAGTGCACCAGGAAACCGCGGCACTCCCATCCACACTTTCATAAGACAACAGAACCAAAGACCATAAAATAGAATATCTTGCGGTGCGGTGCGGTGCATGTGGTCCTGAAGAATGTTCAGGACCACATGCACCGCAACCAGCCAGGCTGCACACATGTGACGTAAGAACGTTGTTCCTGTTAACTGTCAAACCCAAGATACCCAAAATTTTGATACAAAGACATGACAATAGTTCATTGGAACATTTTTTGGCCAATCACTAAGATTAGTTAAAATTAATACAGCTAAGAAACCCACTCGTTTTCTTTCTTCAAGAAACCGATGAAACACAGAGGCATATTCACCAATGACCCAGCAAGTGATGTAATATCTAAATTTGTTGGAAAATATGAAATATCAAAAGTGAAACATCAAACAATAAACCCTCCAGGCCCAGGCCAGATAAAATATTTACCGTCTGCAATATATATCTTCCTATATCTCTCAAACCCCAACCAGATGAACGATTTTTATAAACAAACTCCCCAAACCAAAATTGCTGTTTGGCGATTTCAATGCTTTTACTTTAGCTTGACAATTGTAGACGAGCTATGCGAAAGAGATCATTTTCCTATTTTATTGAGTTAGTTTGTACTATTTTGAGAAGAAAAAGTACCTATTTGGGAAATTAATAAAGCACACTGGTCTTTGGTCCATGAATTATGACATCACACTTTTCAAATAGAATAAAAACAAAACAACGACCAAATTTTACTATTAATGGCTGTTGTTCAGAGAAATGATGGAAAATTTATACAAAAATCATCAAGTTCTTGGTTCAATGGTGAATTTAATGTGCAATAGCGCAAAGTAAGAAAGCACTTGAACGATTTATAATGCATCAGATTCTTTGATTCATTCTTAAACGTGCAGCAGCACAATGCAAGAGAGCTCTTGAAAGATTAACAGCCTACCCTGACAATGCCAAAATACACAAATAGAATCTAAAAGACTCAGTGCAATCACACACAAAACTAAAAAACATATAGTAAAAATATATAAGTTTAGCAGGAATACTTCACTGAAGAAAACTTAGGGCATAGTCTTAATATCTGTGACACAAACTCTCCCAACAAATTTAAATCATTTCAAAAACACTCTTGGGGAAACAACTGAACAAAATCCATCCTCTCATTGCCATGAATTTAAGTGCCATAAAGAAACTGAAGAAAGACATGCCAAAACTTTAATTTCAACACAAAGGAAGACAGCAACAGCAATTTTTCCATCCATGAGCTTTAAAAGGTTATTGATGATTCCCACAGTTCGGCGGATCTTGGTTACATATATAAACAACTGCTAAAATATCACCTAGATTAGAGCTTCACCATTCTCTTCCATCTATTAAATAATATAATTGAAACTAGTGGTTTAAGAAAGCAAATGTGCACTTTGTAGTGCCTTGATAGATCCGAACTGTTTGTGGGAGAAGCGTTTTTCGATAATGATCCCGGTTGCTTTTTATTTAAAAAAGTATACATTACGGCTTGGAAATATAGTGTACTCAGGGACCTGTTTCATTTGGGGCTGAGAGGTTGTCTAAGTGAATTTATCAAAGAAGTTCTAAATGAGCATTGAATCCGAGCGTGGCTTGGTTAAATTTTCTCATATTATTTTGAACAACAGGAAGGTTTCCATCAGGATTGTATTTTTTCCACATCTCTTTATACAAATCAGAAGTATCAAAGACACCTTCAAACAGGGGATGGATGGATCGTTTTTAGATGATTATACAATGCCTTGTAGTGGTAAAACATGAATTTAATACAACGCCGTTTTCAGTAAATTACACACTCCCTGGGATAGTGAAAACGGTTTTAAATTTTCTTAAACTAAAAGGAAAGTAGTTTTATTTATTTCAAAACTTAGATACATGAAGTAAAAGATGTTTGGTATAATGTTTGGTATAATTTTACTCAAAGTTAAATTTTATCCCCAAAAAGAAACAACTGAAAAGAAAATGTCAAAAGGCATTGCAACTGCTTAGGGCCATTTCGGACCATAGTTGCGGACAGGGACATTAAACTTATGCGGTGTGGGGCGCTTATAAGATGGAGTCCAGCTGAACCCATACAAAATCTGAAGATTCTTGAACCCATACAAAATCAAGGCCTATGGTTATCTTTAAAGGTTAGAACTTCACAAAAAATTGTAGCTTTCACCTGGAGGTAAATCAAAAATTTTAAGTTGCGAAGAATAAAACTTGCCTTGCAATATGCAATAAAATTATATGCGAACAGAATAAATCTTGCACATGAAAAATACTTCGAAAAAATTTCTCACTACTAATAGATATTACAGATATAAAGCTAAAAGCTATCCCGCTATTTGGGCCATATATAAAAATTACTAACACTAAAAGTCTTTCTAATATTACTCTTTTCAACAAGAAAAAGCTAAATTGATTGTATTCATGGTTGGACTTCACTATGAGATATAATCCACTACTGACATGCAGTGAACCAACATTTATATCTCCCAAGCGTAGAAAATATGGAAACATGTTTGAAGCATCATATATAATATCTTATCTTCATGTCGATGTTGTGTTTAATTCTCATGGCTTTGATGTAATTGTTTTTTTTTTGCTGCAGTTGATCGTAAAACATTCTGGAATTGTTTTTCACCTCGCATGCTCCTGACACACATCCGTCCTTCCCATTTAAAATACTGTACACAAAACAGAACAAGAAGGGAAAGATAAATGTGTATTTCTATTATATTAATGTATTTATATTATTATTATTGCTATTATTATTAATACTTATTGTGTGATTGCATAGTTTTAGCAATAAAAATACCCAAGCTCAAACAACACAAATTGCGACCAATAAGATACGATTCATAACAAATAGAAATAAATGAAAAAAATTAAACACTGACTAAATGAGTACTTGTCAATAAAAAATATGACTATCAATAATAATATTGTTCGAAGTACAATTCATTACTAAAAGAAAACAGCATTTTAACTAAAACTTTATAATATGTTGTAAAATATCCCACAGAATCTGCGTAAGCTTAGCGAAACAAGTGGGTCTTAAGTATTTTTCTTGAAGGTTTAACGAGCTGGCGCAGATCTAATGTTCAAAGAAAGGGTGTTCCACAAAGAAGGTCCCTTGTGGCTAAAAACTCTTTCCCTTTTCTTTTACGCAGCTTCTGCTTGTTCTAAGAAAAAGGTGTTAGTTGATCAGAAATCTCGATGTGTATGAAACAATGAGTTCAGTCAGGTAATTTGATGCTGAAACATTTGGTGCATTTTAAACGGTGCTCCTTCTGGTACAGGTAACCAGTGTAACTATCTGCGAGCGTTTTGCTTTATAAGCTGGATGCATTTTTTTTTTTGCTAAAACCATGTTTGATGATATACTCTTCGACTTGCATGCTTACCGCTTCCTCAATAACTTAAGAGATGAACTTTAAATTTGACAACAGTCTGTAATTTTTGTGCATGGGATTAACACCAGGCTTTTTCATGAATGCTTTGATTGCCGCACGCTTATCCAGTGTTCGGAACTGTGCCTGGAAACGGGCCCTGACTATGTAGCCTATTTTGTTTATTTTGTATCTCGTCATCATATTCACATCAAGGGCGTTCATAAAAAGGTCAAGGAACATTTCATAATAGCGTGGAGTTGCCCCCTTAAGGGGAAAACTGTTTTCCTGAAAATTCAGAGTTAAAGTTTTTTTCTGGGGGGGGGGCAGGTTTTGGGTAGGAGTCATGATTCAAGTATCTCAATGCAATAAATGTTGCTGTCTCTGACAGTCCTATTCATGCCAGAAAAATTACCGCCTCGACATCGAGCAGGTAAGGTTCGCTTTGCTGGCAGAGCGAGGGTAAACTCTCCTCAAATTTATTGACCTTACGTTTTGCCGAGTATATCGCACAGTCGCATGAATCAATAAAACTAAAATAAACTGTATAAAAGTGATTGGAATCTCCTCAAGCTTATGACTATAAATCTCTTGTCTTCTTAATGTACCCAGGTAGATCTATGCGCAAATAAAACTCACAAGAAAATAAATTATGATGTTATATTAGTGCATTTAAATGAGCACAACTAACATCATATAAAGACATAACATTTATTTTCAAAAAGCACACCACTAGTTATATTTGTGGGAATGAACATCTTCACAAACACAGCAATATTTAACAAATAACTCCCCAAAGATGCCGCCAAAATATCTTTATAGATAAATCAAAAGCTGAAAAACTCAATAAAGAGAATTTGGCCCCAACAAGGAAAAGATGCAAGTTCTTGGGAACTTAACTTACATTGACAAACGTCGTTGAAACGTTTAAGCAACATTAAAATCGATTTCGAGCACTAAATAGCTCTAACAGAAACTGAGAATTCAGAGCCCTTCTCAAAATTTTGTTTCTATAAAATATGAATTTTGGATTGAACAAAATCACTAGAAACCCTAGAGACAGTTTCCTTAGGACACTATTAGATAAATACAAAATAATAGTAATCCTTACCTTGAACTTAACGAATAGAAAACAGTACAATATTTTCCACAAGAGACTACAACGTAAACACTCCAAGTGATGTTATCGAAATATGTGATAACAACACTGAACTGTATATCCAAAGAAAAGCCTTGGTCTATAAAGACATTAAATGGAAGAATTCGATTTTAGATCATGTTTGCAGGCTCAGCCAAGAAGCGTCAGCGAAGAAGGCTCTCTGTTTATGAACCAGCAAAAAATTTAAAAAGACTATTCTTTTTGGAGACAACGAAAAAAAACTTGCAGCGTGCCGAATGCCACCCTATCGAGCCACCCTGCACAAGGACAGGATCAAGAAATTTGTTCAAAGTCTCCACGGTGTTCACATTTTCTGCAGACTTGTTTGCAAGACTGGTTGAAGTGGTTAGGCTCTACTCTCCGACTGAAGGAAAAACCAACCAAACGTTTATACGACGTGATGCATTTTACTTTGTGGTTCACTAACAACAAGGTCACACTTTATTGCTGGATAAATCGCAGCAACACAATTTACACACTTCTTATGATTATACAGGTAAATAATTGTAGGTTGTGCTATACAAGTATAAATTCGAAAATAAATTGTAAAAAATTAGGTTAGAGGTCAGCATGTTGTCTTTTCGTTTTCTTAAAGCAGTAAAAGGGTTGATTTTAACAACCTATAACAAAATACAGTAAAAAGTAGGTTGTAGGCGAGATCTTTGGATACCATGTCTAGAATTCTCTTTGGACTTATGGATACCGTTGGGAAAAATGTTTGGAGGACTCTTCTGGATACCGTTGGTATAACTGTATAGAGGACGTTTCTGGACACTGTTGGAGCCTCCCCCTGGTGTCTGACTGACCGCCCTTCCCCCTCCCAGTGATTGACTGAGCGACCCCCAAGGCTATATAGTATATAAACCAGACATGCCATCTTCTAAATGGCATAACTTCAAAACTACTGGACCAATTTAACCATTCTTTCAACAAAATATTTTTGCTGAGGACGTCATTGATGACGCCATTTATCAAAATTTTAAACGAGCACAACTTCAAACCTACTGTAATTTCCATCACTTATCATCAAGACAGTGAAGTGATAACATAAAAAATGGATGTCCCAAATAAAGAAGTGAAATGTGAATGGTGTCATGCAGTACTGCCAAACTTAGATGAATTTGGGAGACATTTCTGTGAAAAACTGATTGCCTTACGTAAAAAAGAGGACTTATGCTAATCAATGGTGAGCAGTATGCTAATCATACATGTCATGATATATATATATAATCGTGGAACACCAATGCAAAACATACAAATAAAAAGATTATCTGATGAGTCAGATCAACCGTCTGTAAAAAAACAAAAGTAGATACAAACTGACACAAACGAAGAAACAAACAAAGAAGAATGTAATTCAAGTGGGTAAAGGTTGAGGAACAAGCTTGGTTCACATGCGCATCAACAGGTGTTTGAACCTGAAAATGAATCCGACTTGCTACTGGAAATGAGGCAGCAAGAAAATCGCATCACATGGCATTTGAAAGATTAGACAATGGACTAAAATGGTACATTGTCGATTTTAGGTTCTGCATCGATGCTGGATAAGATTCTTCAGATTGAAATTCATACAGCTACATTAGAACCCTTGCAGGTCTCCAGCTACACTGAGTTCCCCAAGAATACCAAGGGTGTTATCAACATCAAGAACACGACACAAGTGCCTCCTATGGTCTATAATAGCTCATCTACATCAGGTGCATGATAACGTATGTTTAGCATGGACGTATCAACCATTTGAACAATGTGGAAGATATAACATTCACAACATATAACGCCAACAATCCCTATGGGTGGAATATTTCTTAGAGTTTGTCAGAATGTGGATTTGCATTTGTGGAAGATCCAAAATCTCTGGACTACATGAAAATGAGTAAAGATGCTGAGACAGGATCTATTTTAGAGATAGATATCGCATACGCGGATGAAATTCATGATCAGCATAATGACTATCCAGTGGCTGCTGAGAAGAAAACTGTTTGAATCAGTGAATTATCCGAATATAGTCAAAACCTGAGAAAGCAGTTGGGATTGAAATGTAAATCTACAAAAAACTGATTCCCAGTCTCAATGAAAAGGAAAAGTATGCGGCACATTATTGAAATTTGCAGCAGCGTGCATCTCTTGGATTGAAAGTGACAAAGGCGCATCGAGCCATCATACTCCAGCAGAGTAAATGCATAAATGTCAACAAGAGAAGAGAAATGTGACAAAAAACCATTTAGAAAAGGCTTTTACAAATTGTTGAACAATGCCATATTTGGCAAAACCATGGAAAATGTGAGGAAACGAAACAGTGTAGAATTGGTTTACAGTGAGAAACGTTTCATAAAGGTGGTGGCTAAGCCTACGTTTCACAAATTCCACAAATTTAAATCGGATCTAATTTTGAACAAGCCCATTCAAATTGGGTCTACTATTCTGGATCTCAGCAAAACCCTCATATATGATTATCACTACAATAACATGAAGAAGTATGCAGAAGCACACTTGCTGTTCAGTGACACAGACAGTTTGTGCTAAAACATACGAACCAGAGACATTTACAAAAATATGCAACAGGATAGTCCTCTTTTTGATACAAGTGATTATCCAAAGGACGATTTCCTGCATTCTACTGTGAACAAGAATGTGTTGAGGAAAATGAAAGACGAAACTGCGGGAGTACCCACAGAGGAGTTTGTAGGGCTTCAACCAAAGATGTACAGTTTGTTGTATGGTGGAAAAGAGAAACATACTGCTAAGGGCATTATGCGTGCCTGTCAGAGTTGAATGACACATGCTAAATAGAAGAATAGTTCATTCGAACCCATAAGCATCAACTTTTTAGAGAAGACTGTGAAGGTTTGATGACAAGCACTATGTGTTGAATGATGGTTACACCACGTCAGTTCAAGGGCATCACACAGCTCATAATTCAACTTATAGAACATGAGTGCATGATATAAAAGGCGCGCCTTCAAACACAGCAATCATTCTGTATCAAATGGTTGAAGAGTGAACATGTCTGCAGTGGGTGAACAGCAACTGATATCTACGACAATAAAGCAAAGTGTGAGACAATACCTACAGCAATGCCTATAGCCAGGTCTGAGACAATACCTACAGTAAAAGCTAAAACAATGCCTACTGCAGATTCTGAGACAAATTCTGCAAACAGCTAAAGCAATAGTTCAAAAGGCGTCAACATTCTAGAAAGATTAAAAGAGTTGAGTGTCCGTTTACACCTACCATGCCACAGTGTACAAAGCGGGAAATGGAGCTTAAATCAGAACCTAAAGCACAGTGAGGACCTAATCTTAATGCTGTTGTCGCTGCTGTAAAACTTGAGCATAAAGCTGCCCCTACAAAGTCTATGAAGAAGATGATTTACCGATTATGACACCCATCAATGGAGAAAAATAGATTCAACTGGTGAAATACCAAAAGCAAGTGATGGTTAACATTCGTCAATATATCACGGTTCATGCTTCTGCGAGGTTATATCCTATCAGGAAGGGAATTTCGTTGTCATTGAAAGAATGGCAAATGCTAAAGAAGCAAATGACGTCATTAGATCACATGCTTCAGCAGACTGATGTGTATAAATGCTGCAACATTCAGAAGATGGTTCAGTGGAACTTATTTGTCATAATGAACTCAAACGTGGAACTATCTCTGAATCACTTGAGTGAACTGACGATCTCTTATTGTGAAACTTTCATTATCTTATCTCTTATCTCCTGAAAATCGAGACGTGGTGAAGGAATACTTTGAATCTGTACAAATAGCAGGATTTTATCGACAAGTGTCAGAAGATCTTAGTGTGAAAGTCATTTAGCATGATGGTGAATGCTATATACAGTTTCGGCGGTATGACGAGCCTACCTAACGCTGCAATTTCATCAAGTTCACTTCAGAACAGTGGGGTCAAGTTTATGATGCTTGGCAAGAACTTGAAACTTAGCTTTGAACCAAATGGGCATGTACAATTGATACGTGGTTCAACAAGTATTGACTTTACGCCTAATATGTGGACTATGATAAAGCCTGTGAAAGGTTTGAATGAAATGACACTATCAGACCATGTAATTGTGAAAGTGATTGGGTTGGATCAATGTTATGTCAGTTTTCATAACATTTACAAACAGGGTGCCTATGTTTATTATACTTATATCAATTTAAGTTGTGAGAGGGCTAATATGTTACATGTGCATAATATGTATTTGAAATATTTTTTCCATTCTCAATAATTATTTGTATTATTTTTTGTTCTCAATAAATGTAAATATTTTAAATTGTTGTTATCAATAATTGTAAATATTTGAGACTTGTTATGTTAAATAAAAACAAACACACATGAGTTTTTTTTCAACTTTTTTTCTCAAGCAATATTTGACTATGATACATAACAGTTTATGATATATACATGATATATGGTTTTCGAGTGAGTTAACACCTCACCAGAGACCCTCCCTAAGAATGAAAAGTGGTTTACGGGTGAATGAACACCGCGTCAGGATCCCCAGTGACTTCAGTGACTCATTAGAATGATATAACATTAGTACGACAGTATGACAGTACTGAAGTAACCATTTACAGATATACGTTTTAATAAACATATAGCTAAAAACTTGATTACAAATTTACAAAAAAATTAAACGAGTGTCTATGTGCAAAGTCTTTGACTACAAAATCTCCATGTACAGATATACATTTAGATAATTATATCACTAAAAACTTAATTGCAAATTTTACAAAAATTAAACGAGTGTCTATATGCAAAGTCTTTGACCAGAAAATGTCCATCACTTATGTTTATACATCTATAATGTCAAACATGCTGTGATCTCGAGTTCTACGCAATATATGATACACACAATGAAAACCACAAGTATTGGACATAAGCTACTGCAATGGTATGGAATTATAAACATACTCACTATTTAAAAACTTTTCTAAATAATTATATGTAGTCTATAGGAGTCAAAATATTCCACAACTTTGTCAAATTACACGGCAACCCAATGTTCAATAAGTTCATCATAGTTGTTTTTGGTGATGACATAGGTCCCTTGCTATAATGCTGGCAGCTGAACCCACAGGAAACACTTCGTGGAATAAGTCGTAGACGCCAATATAGCACCTATCTGCTTCATATTCATGATTGATAATCGAACTGAATACTGCGATTCTCGCTTATTTCAATGATGTTGTCAAATTCAGCATAGACTATGACATTGACTGTATTTTGCAAGACATTGACAAAATTGATCTCTAGCCGCAGGTTGCCTTGCTTGATAAGGTCGTAATGGCCATCACCATTATAATCAGGTGTTAAGTCGAAAGAAAATAAAGCATAACCTCAAAATCAATCTTACCAAATTGACCCAAAAAGATGTTATCTTTCAAAAACGATTAAAATTCAGCGGGAATGGCTAAAATTTTAAATTCTTTTCTGGTAATATGGAACTTGGTAGGAGTTTTCATCAATACATCTGTATGTCTTGGTTGAATACCTTGACTAGCCCTCACTTCGCGAATGGTTAAAGCACATCTCTTACTTCTACCTTTAAGGTATCACCTGCAGCCATTAATAAATATTCATCGTTTTTCCTATGCAAACGCAAGTTTCATGATAATACCATTGGGAAGATAACGATCCTTCTCAAACAAATCCTCTCTTAAGGCAGCCGGAAGCATAAACTCACGGCTTACAGGCGTGTACAAATGAAGATTATGTGAAACATTATTTTCTGCTTAACCTATTTCACTACCTTCATTATTTACAGGAAAGTCCATTATATACTTTCTATGGCTGGCTGATTTCACCGCATGAGAATTCATCGATCCAGCAGTATTTTTATAGATGAGATGCATGGAACGCTCAGGTTTGAGACTTTCTTCCAAATTATGGATGAGATCAGAAATAATGCTGGTATAACCATCCAAATTCTTACTATGCGAAATCAATCAATCATTCAGAAATAATTCAATACTGGATCATAAGTCATTAAATAAATCATTGATGGATGTTACGATTATGATCCCTAATGTGGATTTCTATATTTTGATGTGTTAACAGGTACGTAATGAGGTTTTCCATAAGTTTTCATAATAATATCACCACCATGACCCTGACTGGAAACGGAATGTAGTAAAGGGACATAATAATCTCCAACTACTTGTGACTCGCAAATACTGCAGTTCAGCATGATCAGATTATCTATAACAGTGATTTGGTATAATTCCTAAAATCTCATGTTTTCTAGTAGAAAAGACAATTTCATGATCATTTCTCAAAGTAAGAAAAACTTTTCGTCCAATTTTATCATACTTTAACATAAAAGAGTCTGCGGTAATAGATATATCTAATTCTTCCTTTACTGCATCATATCTTTCAGGTATGGATCTATAGTAACTATATGGGATAGCAACTTCATAAAACGTATCATTTAATGAATGTAATAGTCCATTCCCTGTCTAACTGTCGTCCATGTGTGTGGGTATTGAATTTCAGCTGGGCCATTTCATATTTTACTTTCAAATATAATGTACCAGCAAATGAATTTGATAGTTAGAGGCTTTATTAGTGCGATAAAAGTTCAGCATTACTAGGCAATGTAATGTAAAAACTTGTTGACTGCATGATGACTAAATCGTGTATGCACGTTCAAGGTCTGGATGGGTATGTACATTACTTCGTCCATGGCGCGCGTCATTCACACTACGTGCAATGCTTGTATTGCGTACGTTTTTGGCATTGCGTACGCTGAGTGCATGGTCCATATTGCTGCTGTTTATTATTTCTCCTTGACAACAAGCACTTGGACACCTTATTTTCGCAGGGATATGAATGCTTTTTTCAGCAAATCAATAATGTTGGAATTTTCAGTTACATCTCCAGTTTCCAACACAACTTCATTCTTATCTGTCCATCTTGTACTATAGTTCTTAAGTTCTGCCAGAAGTTGTGTTTCTTTCACATGATATTAAGTTTGAAAATGGATTGGAAATGTTAACTGTTGTGACTTTTCTGCAGCAGTTGCTGCAGCAGACTTTTGATTGATCAACTCCTTTTTATGCTTAATTGAAATTCTCTAATCATCCAGTTGTCGAATGGTTTGTTGTTCACACTTCAATTTTTTTATACGAATGTGACTTCAATTGTGGTACGCATCAATATATTCAAGAACATTTCAAACAAACTGGCCAATTGTTCTTTTGTAGCTTGCTTCAATATGGAAGTACGTCGTTTAGCACTGCTACGTGCTAATAAATGAAGAAATGGTTGATTCGCTTCTTGAATTCGTCTAGACATCCTGAAGTTCAATACCAAAATGTTGTAATTCTTCTTCATACACTGTTTTATTTAGATAAACATAATGTGTATAACTTGGTAGAATGCCTGTGCGAATACGTAACTCATCTTATGTCTGTGGTTTCATATCAATAAATAAATCAACATGAGGTTTGCTTGTAGTATCTTGATATGCCTCGATTAAAACTAAGATTTCTTTGGGTTTTTAAAGAGAATATGTAATGTGTATTTAAACTAATATTGCGCGTTTCCTTTACTTGGTGAAACAGATTGTGCACGATAAAAATTTTTAGATTTTTATGGCTGCTTCCAACACTAAACAATCTGGTCATGGGTTCGTCACTATGGCATTTGGTCATGAGATCATCACTAATGAGTAAATTATTCTATTTCGGATTGAAACGTTTTTTAATATCCTCTCGAATGCCTTGATGAAATATCACTCCTTTCATGCCTTTGTACAAGAGTTGATCCGAACCATAGAGCCATAAAATATTATTAGGAAATAGTTGAATAACTTTTTGTTCAATAAGCGCTTTCACTACTACCTGTTGGTCCAGAAACAAGGCATATATATAGGTATTGCCATTTAAGGCTTATTCCCTGACCTGTTGGGCCTGAAAGATGTTAAAGTAAGTGATACATCAGAAAAGTGAAGTTCTTAATTCCCGGTCATAACATCAGCCAATTGTGACTCATTTGACCTTTCCAGATTTGAGGACGCTATATAGCGTATACCCCATCTTGACCTTCTAGGTTAATGTCATGATCAAAAACCAAAAAGTGACCATTATCTCCAAGGCGGTTAAACATTTCCGACTCTTTGGGCTTCCAGTCTTTACATGAGAAGTAACTCTCTCACATTGACCATCTGAAATAAAAACATATTCCACATGCTACTATTTTTCACTTTTCCATAATAATACAAAACTACCCTTCACTTCCATATTTTAAATATTACTTCCTGTTTTTAAACTGGTTTATTTTTTGTTTCATTATTTTTTTTAAAATAGACGCCCGCTGCCATATTGGATTTTTTCCCACCTTATATTGTAAACACTAGAACTCTAAGAAAATTGCCTCTGACCATGAGTAAATTTTAGACAAGGTTAATCATTTAAAGTCACACTCAGTACTTTGTTTGAAATCAATAGAGAAGATTTCAAACGGCCATTGGGTTCCATCTTTGATGCTCATCTATAATTAATACCATAACACAGAGTTACTTCAGCCATAATTAACTAAATATTTTAAGCATAATTCGAAATGAAAACTGATTAATTTATTAACTACACTTGGGGATTTTTAATCTAATATCTAATATCACAATAAACATTTTCATTTAACAGTCAATAAAGAAGTTTTATATTTAAATATTTTAACATTTCAAGCAATAAAATTTAAGTAAACAAATAAAAAAAAATTTGCAAGTAAAATTTCAACATTCAATTAACATTTTATGTGGCACATTATTTTTTTATTTTGAACATTTAAAATCTCTACTGTTACAGAATACTTACCCACTTGGCAGCATATTTATATTGCATAAAGTAAACAAGCTCATATTGAAAATTAGAAGAAATATTAGTTTTTCGTGCAATTGCTTACACTAAACAGACTTTGCAAATCTGACAACCCGAACCAATTTATTAGAAAACAATAACTTTTGTTCTGAATACTCACGATTTAGCAATGATTTATTTACTTTATAGCTTTATAGCTTAAACATTGTTTATGATGAAAGAAATTTGCATAACAATAAAAGACGAAAAAATAAGTATGCTTTCATTAGAAAAATATACATCTGTAATCTTTATTCAATAGCTCTACTCTATGTTAAAAACCCTTGAATATATTTCTTTGAATAAAGACTATGCACAATGAAAAGAACATCTTTTGGTCAGTAGTGTAAAATTAAGTTCAAAGTTACGAATCTGATTAAGATATTTTTCCTAAGCTTCTAAAACAGCCTTAAAAACTATAAATACTACCAGTTCATTTAATTAAAAAATAATTGTATTTTAACTCTGTACCTTTACAGTTTTCCCGGAGGCATCATTAACTACATTTTGAAGTCCACTTTTTAGTCTATTTGTTCTCTCAACATTGTTCATTACTGTTGCTTTAGTAAAACCCAGGTACCGCTATATTAGCAAAATATAATTATACTGAAAACATAAAAGAAGCTATTTGTGTTAGACTGTACACACCGAATGCCAGAAGTATTTATTTTTTATATGATTAGTATAAAGAGGAAATTTTTAAAATGTGTAGGAATATTACAACTGCCAAAGAAATGTCTTGTTACAGAAAGCATTGACCTGAAATTATGTATTTGTGTATGAATGTCAGGTTTTTTTCGAAGATTAAAAAAATCACAAAGTGTCTGTGAAAGAAGTGCAAGACTGCCCATTTAAAAAAGAGCGTTCTAGGTAGTACATATAATTTATTTGTCAGTTGATTAAAGTTCAGGTGTGCGGCAAAATGATTTGTCATTATTAGAGGTTTCTGTTCAAGTAAAATTCAGCTATATGACATGCTATTGCTTCCTTTTCCACAGTTGATATTTTAAATGATCAGGATGACAATTATGTTTAGTTCGTTCGTATTTGCCAGTCTTCTTACTATATAAACATGGATTTTCGAGCCATTTGGCATTCTGCGGTGGGAGTTTAATAATTTATACCTGTTTAATCTGTTTAGATCTCTTTAAAGCTGCTTAACATCTGCTTGTATTTATGTAAATTTTGCTAAATTTTGGCTGACTGTTTCAAGATGGAAAGAAATAAAACAGAACATCCACGTTGAAAGAAACTATTTTCAAATGTTTTAACTGCTGCCAGTCTGTCAAGATATAAAAACATTGAGGCTAAAAATGTAAGAACAGTTTGTAACAAAACGGGTTAGCACTACATTTTCTCAGTTCGTATCAAATATTGGCGGAAAACGTCTTCATATATTATCCAGCTGTTCCTATTACTTTCAGCACGGTTACTAAAATATGTTATTTAGCATTTTAGGACACTGTTTATTATTGCTTTATTCGTAAAAAATAATTTACCAGCAAAAATTAAATATCACATCGTGACTGCAACTTTTTTGTTCAATGTTTATTAAAGTTTGGCATATGGGGCATAAATTTTTGTTTGTTACATTTAAGACTAATCTTCTTTTATTTAAAACAAAATTAGGAGCTATCACCACAAAACATACATGAAACTAAAATTTCATAATGGTTTATATCCAAACGATAAATAAGGTCAGCATGTAATGGCAGTTGGCAGTGGTAATGGCATTGAAAAGAATTTCTCCTCCTTGGGTGCCATTGCAAGACTTTTGGGGAAAATGGTAATGCAATTTCGATATATTTACACCAAAGGTCGTCTTTCATAAACTGCAACATTTTAAGAATAGCAATATTTCGATAAAGACCACAGGTAATTAAAGCAAAAGCGGTTTTTACAATAAACAATCGTTGCTATTTCTTGCATGTTCAGGAAATAACTCCTGTAACAAAATTAAACCTTTATGTATTTCAAAGTCAAGACATCAGAGTCATTACTTATATGCTGGCCACCCTACTTTTACTTTATTTTTAGACATAACTTCCGCAATACTCCTAGCCGGAGTTTAAATTTCCTGTCTCTGTTTTTTATACTTAAAGCTCGGTATTTAGTAGAGGCATGTTCAATCCTTCTTTTTGTTGGCACGAATGTACCTAATATGATGCAGTTTGAATATTCGAGTGTATTCTAGTAATTTCGTTTTTAAGTCATTGAAAATTGCCAGGTAAGCATGGTATCTGATGAAAATGGATTTAATATTCTTTGTTGGCATGATTGAAATATTTTTCGTGTAATAATATGATGCATACTTCGTATTTTGTTTGTCAACTCTATACAACTCTACAACTTATTTTGTATATGATGGCCATGGGTACTGTATTTCAAATGCTTACTCTTAAACACATATGACCTGTTGCATGAACTGCATTTTCATTATACGTTGCTTGCGTGCATATTGTGTGAACATGAGCAATTCTTCTGGAAGAGTGAGCATCCATCTCCACAAAAGAATCGGCGCACTATTCAGCCTTAAAAAAGAAAGGCTGTTTTGCTGTTATTGGTATGACGGAACTCATCATTTTTTCAACAAAAAAGGTATGATATTACATTTAAACATAGTTTTAATGTCGGCAATCGTGACAGATCTTCAGTAATTTGATTAAATGTATTAAAGTCTGGCGGAATCTAATCTTGCTAGAGTCGAAATTTCCATTTCTTTGGTTTTTAGTTGGCATTTAGTTAAAAACTTTGAAAGCAAAATATGTTACGGTTTTCATTGGGTAGATCGACGTGGAAACAGAAATGAAGAAGATATGTGCTTCTGCAAACATCAGGTAAACTACCGCAAACTCTTCAACAAGGTAAAATCTTCGAAAATTAAAACTTTTTATAACTTCCAGAAAAGGATGAACAGTTGGTACAGGCCGGTCATTCAATACGTACTTTTTTCTGTACAAAACACATTGAGTTTGTAGGCTTTTTTGTTTATTTATAAAGTTTAAACTTAGATTGTAATTATCAAATATCTAAAAACAATGTAAAAATAATTCACCCGGGGTGCTTTTTAAGACAATTCCTTAGCAACAATTCCTTTGCGAAAGTCAAACTGGTTTGTTGAAACTTAGATTTGTTTTATCACTCACTAGGATTTTGGCTTTCAAATTGCCCCAGGACAAGAAACTCACACTAAAATTTCACAGCTTGTGGACTTTGGAATAACAGATACACTAGAGATCAAAAGATGTTTACACATGTTTGTGGAGGAAAGTATTTCATACAAGCCAAATCTGCATGCCGTGCATTCTAGCTATAAGACTATTGCATTCGCAAACAGGTCAGTTCTGCTATGAACAAATATAGGTATAATCAACTTGTGTTTGATCAAGTTAGTAGCAGGTGTTTTATATTAGATCAATACCTTAGCTGTTCATTTAAAGGCAATTTACTCTTGTTCCTAATCTGTAGTTACTTTCTCCTTTTCGCAAAATAATGTGGCATGTTGTTGCCCGAAAATTATACGGGCAATTTTTATCAAACCAAAAAAATCGGTTGAGCTGATTAGTGTCAGAGAACTGATTAGCAGTAAAATAATGTTTTAGAAAGACTTCGTGCAGCAAATTACGTTTAAATATTATTAAACCATGGCGGTAAAGTGTGGCCAATCGTCTGATGGCATGATTATTTTGGCGGGAAATTTGCAACGATTTTAGGTCACATGGCTATATTTCTGGTATAAAAAACGGAGCTTTCCGGGAGTGGGCGGTCAGTCTCAAATTAGATTTCATGTGTAGTAAAACGGATTAAAATGGACTTCTTCTGAGTGAGTTACACAGAAGATATTAAAGTAAACCATTTTTAAATGTTTATCAAGTTTCGTTCATTTAGTAATAATTTTTTGCATAATTCAGAAATCGCGAAATATACAGTGTGTTATTGTTAACGAAACCGCATGTGCGCATATTTAAAGGTTTGAGAGCGGAAATTACTTAAATTTTAAGTGATTTACGTCACTTTCCAATGCTAGAAAATAATGCTGTTCTTTTCTGTTAAAATGTCTGGCACTACCCCCCTCCTCCGAAATGCGACAAATTATTTAACAACTGTTCAGCAGTGCACCATTATATTTTACGTTTAACCAAAAATTTGTAAATATATTTGTGTTATGTTACAAAATCAAAATTTGGAGGCATTGAATATTGCTTAACGAAAATAGTGCCGTATTTCATGAATTTTGACATGTAAACTTTTTGTGCGTAAACTTCCGCCTTAAAAGAATTTTAACCAGTTTTTTATGGATGACAAATTCTTCAAAATTTATTTATATGCCCTAATTGATTAAAATGGGAACAGTTCTGCCATATTTAAAGTAATTTAAACACGCGGGGACATGTTGTTGCGAATATCGGGCATATTTAGGTAAACAATGATACAGAACTTAAAACCTCTTTAGAAAATGTGTAGTGGTTTGAATGATAAATAGTATAATTAGAAAGTGTAATTATATCATGTGCTGTGCCATGCATTGACGCATTGGTGCAAAGTATGGCAGGTATCTTTGTTTATCTTGTGTCATTTTGTAAATATCTTGTATTTAATTACTTAATAATTAATAATAGTTTCTATACAATTACTTAAATATTTTTTTTCATTTTTCATATTTCGTTTTTATTTTTGTGCAGTTCTCATCAAGCAAGCACAAATGAGTGAATAAAAACCCCGATCAATAGTTAACGCGGCTTTTCTTTCGGACGTCACAAACACTATTGAGTGCAAATTCACAAGTAAATACCATTGTTTAAAAAAATAAATAAAAACGACTCAGAGAACAGGAATATGCCTTATTAACCAAAAAAGACGTGCTTCAAACTGACATATTTAGAAAGCGCCAAATTATAGTTTTGATAAATGTTACAAGCACTCTTAATATACAGCATAAAGGCTAACTGTGAAATATTGTCAGTGAAAAGAAAGTACTTAGCAGATATTTAAATTTAACAAATATAAAGTAATTGTGCAATATTTGGAATTTACAGTTATTTAAAAGGCTAAACGTATTACTACTAAAGGTATTGCTATGCCATTTGTGTTAAATATATGCCCTTACTTTCAGATTCCACTTGGTTGACCTTTGTGATTTCCACAGAGAACAAGCGTGGGATCGATGATTACTAATCGAGAACATGGAGTTGTGTCAAACAAACAGGATGTTCTTATTTTCCTTAGAGCCATCACCAACGCAAACTCCGAAGCAGAATATGATGGCAGTACTAAACCTTCGAAACAGTGCTGCATGTGCACAGTCAGAAAAGCTGCAACTTAGGCTAGATGGGAAGTGGTTCCTTGAGCACAAGGTTTGTGTGTATTCTCAAAAGTGATTTCTTTGTTGGTTTACTAGTAGTAGGGAAACGCCGGTTTTGGACCACTTGATGACGTCATAGTGTCTGGACCGGAAGTGACGTCATAGCGTCTGGACCGGAAGTGACGTCATACTGTCTGGACCGGAAGTGAGGTCATAGACGTAGTCATGGTAACGAAGCATAGTCATGGTAGCCATGTAGGCGTAACCCTGATAAAAAAAGTGATGAACCCCCCCCCCCCTAGGCGGCAGTCGGGACAGACCCTATGGTATAGAGTGTGGACCCCCCTAGGACATACTATGTACCGACCCCCCCCCCCCCCCAGGCGAGCAAAAATTGTGCTGAATCAGCATGATGAAATCGTCGATTCAGCATGATAAAATCGTATATAAGTGTAGTGTCTCGAGGCTCAGACATCGTCAGACATCGTCAGACACATCATGGACAACACATCAGCTACTAAGAAAGTGACCATACAATGCTACAAGTGCTGCGTGAGGTTGGAATATGAAGGACAGTCGCACAACTGCCCGGTGCACCACAATGCACCGCAGCGCTTTTGCTGTAAAACCTGCGGTGGCCTGCTCTGGTACAGGTTTGCGACGACGCTACCTGGGTCAGGACCAATATGTAATGACTGCTGGTGGTGTGGTATGACTCTGAAGCTGAAGAGCTATTGCGACAGCCATACGTTCAAGTGCGCGGGAAGACCATTTACGATGCAGGAGTACTACAAGTACAAATGCCGCTGCAGGAATCCAACCATCCGCTGAGTCAGCTCCCTTTTCAAACAACTTGCAAAGCTTTAAATTCACTTCAACTCGTCCATGGTTGAATCGAACAAGTTCTGATACATTCGTCGTCAATGGAACATCATCATCATAAAGTAAAATGATTCTTGCAGCTACAACTAACATGAGCTCCACTGCCCAAATTGTATTCGCGTTGATAAATGCTGAATCAATGTCATAAGCTGATAGTATATGTAGATCTTCACAGTCACGTAGAAACGAGTGGATGAAACAATCACTTGGAATAACCTTTCCAACAGCTTCCCAATGCAGATGTAAATTCTTCACTTGCTGCATCCAATCCCATTCAAAAGCAGGAAGCTTTGAAAATACATAGTTAGTATAATTCACTTTGAAGACGTCGTCCATAGTCATACATCTGTCAAGAAGTAATGCCGACATTGTGAAGTATTTTCTCGTCACACAATCTCCACTTGTTGACTTGTTGACTAGTTGACATGTTTCACTCATGCTTTTACACTACTTCCATATAATCAAAATATGGTGTGTAACTTGTTCAAAAATTGTTAAAATTGCTGACTCAGCAGAATTTTACTTGTGTATATGAATGTCTCACTTACAGTTGTACTGCTGCACAGCAGAGACATCTGACGGTGAAGTTAAATGGTCTGCTAAATGGTATTCATCCGCCAACTAGACCTGAAATGAGATAAAATGTATTCTCTCTCTCACAACCACACACACACAGACAGACATGTTTTGCTTCATTTCATAATATAGGATGGCCCTTAAAAGGGCCGAAAGATGTTAGTACTTCTTCACCAGCAAGTAGGATTTCCACAATCACACTGGTATCTGTAAAACTGCTCCATGGAGAAAGGCCTTCTCGAGCACTTGAACGGATGAAAGTTGTAATAGCCAAAGTTTTTCAGCGTCGCACCGCACCACCAGCAGTCCGTGCATGGCTCCGGTCCTGGCAATCTTGCAGTAAACTTGTACCAGAGCAATCCACCACAGGTTTTGCAGCAGTAATGCCGTGGTGCGTTGTGCTGCACTGGGCAGTTGTGTGGTTGACCTGGGTACTCCAACCACACCCAACACTTATAACATTCTGTCGTTAGTGACACTACCCTGCCGTCTCGCATCACTTTCTTACTTGTCGTAGTAGCTGGTGTGTTGTTCATGATGTCTGTTGTTACCGTCCTTCACATGGTTTACCACTCATCCCTTATATACCACTCGGATGTAATGGTGTGTAACTTATGCTGACTTGACAAAATGGTGCTCGCCTAGGAGGGGGGGGGGGTCCACACTTTTTACCATAGGGTCTGTCCAGACTGCCGCCTGGGGACGTCCACACTCTATACCATAGGGTCTGTCCCGACTGCCGCCTAGGGGGGGGGGTCATCACTTTTTTTTATCAGGGTTACGCCTACATGGCTACCATGACTATGCTTCGTTACCATGACTACGTCTATGACCTCACTTCCGGTCCAGACAGTATGACGTCACTTCCGGTCCAGACGCTATGACGTCACTTCCGGTCCAGACACTATGACGTCATCAAGTGGTCCAAAACCGGCATTACCCTACTACTTTTACTTCTTGTATTTCCTTACGGGAAGTTTACGCGTTGCTTTTATTTCTCCACCAATGGATCTTCGAGATTTAAAATTTATTCCAACATCGTGTAGTAAAACAAACTTTCTGGCACTTAGAATATAAATTCATATTTTTAGCAGACAGCAGCTATGTAGTAAGATACTTTTAAGATAAAAATCTGGACCAAATGAGTAAATTTCTGTTATGCTTCGTTAACTAGATCACGGCTGGTCAAAATGTCCTTGGCAATGTTGTTATTTTATGTTTTCAAACCTTCATGATTTTGTAAAATGTCCTTCATTCAAATCGTTCGTCAGTCATTCGTCAAAAATATTTTGACGAATCTTTGAGAAGATTTTTACAAATTGTATATCAGGGTTTGATAAATGTGATAAGAAAATAACAGGTGAGAGACAAAAACAAATTTTTGACCATTTCACATTGTTACAATGGGCGTCGTTAATTTGACGAATTTTGGGTCGTCTATCAATTTGACGATTTTTTAAAGAATTTGTGACAAACTGACGAGTTTAAAACGATGAATTGGTGACAAATTATTATTGACGCATGTGCAGCATGCAAGCTGTGATATGACTAATTAAAGTCAAATCTAGGTCAAAGTATTGACAAATTTTCTATTGAAATTCGTTGAAATGTACAAGGCATATTAGTCAGTCTCTTTGCGATTCGAATCCTTTTTGACAAATTCTTGACAAAGGCATATTATGTGTGTAGAAGGAGAACGAATAGTTACAGTAGATGCAAATTGGTGAAATTGAAAAGAACATCTTTCATGGCTGAAAACAATTTTTATTTGTCAAGTATGGCAAAATAAGTAATATTTGGGTCGAAAGAGTTGCGCAATTTGAATCTTAGTTAGTATGTTGTCACCAATAACGATCTACGTTGTTGTTTAACAGCCAACCTCTTTGGAGGTTCATGTCTGTTGTGTACAACATATTATTACTTTGCAGATCCACTCGGGATATATAGTACTTGAACTGGGTCAAAGTACAATTCAGGTTTCGCGATTTGGATCATAGTAGTCTAAGGCTGGGGTGTTCACTGGGTCTCTTTAAGGGATTGAAAAGCATTTGATGCTTTGTGAACCATTTCCATTTCTGAGTTAAACACCTAAACGGGTGTATCGGTGAGGCATAATGTGGAATAAATCGCTGGCCTCAATAGTTAATTATGCCTAGAAAACTACGAACTTCAGAAGCGTTCTTAGATGGGGACATCTTTTGGGAACACAAGACCATAAAATTCAATAGATTCGGTTTCGAACTCACTTTTCTGGAGCAAGGGTTAAGCCCTTTCGACGGACATGTTTAAACAGAGCTTTCAAGTTGTGCAGGTAGTCATCAGCGTTGAAACCGTAGCATACAATGTCCAGACAGCGCTTTCTTAATCTAGTTTTGAAACACTTCGGCGGCACTCTTTATACCAAAAACAGTCCAGTGTACTTTTCTAAACCTACGTGTGTAGCAAAGGTTGTAATATACAGTGATTCTTCATCGAGAACAAACTTGTTATAACCCAGGTTTAAGTCAATCATACTGAATACTTTGCGTCAGTTAGCTCGCTAACTATTTCATTCATAGTAGGGGGAAACATGATGCTCTCGTTCAATAGCACGGTTTGCAAAGCGCATGTCCATGCAAACGCGTATTTTATCAAGAATCCAAGTGCGATAGGAGACACCCAAAGGGTATGTCCTGTAGGGTTTTCTAAAACACCACGCTCTTCGTCAAGCTCTATTTGCCTGTCAGTCTCTTTGTGCACATGAAACGATACACGATGTTGGTTTTGAACAACCGGAGAGACAGATTCATTGATATGCAGTTTTATTTCAACTCCTTTTAGCGCACCAAGACCGGTAAAAATGTCTTTGTATTCAGCCTTTAAGACTTTGATTTGCGGAGACTCAGTTTTCACTTTTCGAACAGTGTCTATCTAGAGAAAGGCCTTAAATGTGGCCCACTACAAACTACAATATCAGTGACACACTCTCTGTCAGAGGTGGCTATCGTAGCTTGGAATTTACCACGAATGTCAAGGGGTGTATTACTCTCGCACGCAGACACATATGTACTGTGCGCTTGTACCGCAGATTTTTTCCGCAGGTTGTCAAAGACTTTCACCGAAATTACGCTAACACTAGCACAGGAATCGGTTAAAACTGTTACCACAGTATCGTTAATTTTAACCATTAAACGCGGATCTGAAGATTTTGCTTTTTAGGAATATAACACACTAATCAGATTCATTACTAGCTTGATCTTCGTAGGTGGTGTTCTCAACTGTACAGACTTTATCTGAACGGAAACGGTGGAGTCGGATATCTTGTGTTTGCTTTGATCGGCATTTCGACGCAAAGTGGGTCGCTTTCCTGCACTTAGAACATATCTGACCCTTTGTCTGGCAGTTATTTGCGAACACAAAATGATTTTTCTATCCACAGTTATTGCACTTTTTATTTTGGATCGGACACTGAAATTTATGTGCCAAGAAATATGTACAATTGGGACATTTTTTACGCTGCTGCCTGTTTTGTTGCCTTTTCTTCTGGCGCACTGTTACGACTTCTTGTCTCTTTTGTATCTTTGCTCTAATATCTTGGCCTTTAGAGAACGTCAAAGGTATCATCTTTCCTAGTAGTATTTTCGATGTCGGTCTCCTCGGATTCGGACACTTTGTACGCCTTATAAACTATATAACAGTGTTGTGATGTCCCAGGTATGCTCACTTAAACCTTTATGGCATATTTTCTACGACGTGCAACCGGAGATAATCTGCGATTTGATTTCGGCATTTACATCAACGAACTCACAGGTCTCAGCGAGTGTACGTAAATGGGAAACATATCTATCAAGGCTTTTGGCTGGCATGTGCTTCGTGTTTCTAAATTCATTCTTCCGATACTCGGTGTTTTGACGTTGGTTAAATTTGTTCCAAGGGTTTGCACACCTTTCTCAAATAGATCAACGGTGGGGGTATTTTCACCTTCTGGAACAGCGACCTTTTGGTAATCCGGAATCGCGTAGAAAATGTTATATAAATCGTCTCTCCTAAAGTGAAAGAGTAGTGCTAGGAGCCGCAGGGGTCATTTACGTTGATACCTCTCATCATACTGCGATATCGCTTTAAGTATTTTGAACCACGAACGCTGATACCATCCGTATGAGCATAGTCAAACGCAGGGTACATACAAGCTACAGGTATATTTACCGCTATTTTGGAACAGGAGCAATACAAAAGTACGATATACACTATCAATCACAACAGATGAGAAAGCTGTCAGGAACAAGTACTGAGTACTATATGCAAGTGAGAGATTATGGAATCTTGCCACTTTATAATTCAAACACCGAAAAGCACATGAAAAGGTTCGCAAATAATCCTAAAACAAATGTGATGTTCTACGGTTTTGAATCAGGCAGTGAATTTATTAGTGCTGGGACGAGTACCCGAATTGCTCGAGTACTCGCTTGATTTGCAGGTATTCGATTATGAAAAAATATTCGATTATATTCGATAATATTAAAGCACGTGAATATCTTATCTGTGTTTATTTAGGCTTTTCTAAACTGAACAAAACTTCAATACAAATCCAAAATCATAAGAAACAGGATCTAGAATGTACGCTTGAACTAGAAATTACCCCATGCATAACTCAATTCTGTTCTTACCTTCATTTGAAAAATAGGTGTTGACTTGGAACTGGTATCATAATTTAGTGCATATCTTAAAACCGAACAACTTAATAATAATGCTCAATATGCTGCAGTTATTTACAATAACTAGCTGTTGAAATAAATGTGCTTTTAGAACATGAAAGAAGTTCTAATAAGAGAAAAAAAACAATACAAAGCAGTAGCACTAACAGTTTAAGGAAACTGACTCAGGGAGTATGTTGTATACATTAAAAACGCACGTAATTTTTGTTACTAATTTTGACATAAAAAATCCAATATGGACAAGCAATTTTCATTAACTATTCAATGCTCGGCAATATTGGGGGTAATATAATTTGTGCTAATATACTTATAAGATATTCCAATTGATATTTGAATTGAATTACTATGGCGTTTCGGACAAAGACAAAATACTCGAATGCTATTCGAATATACTCGAAAAAGTTGAGCAAGTACTCGAATACCAATTCGGGTGCGAGTTCCCAGCACTAGAATTTATCAGCTTGTAACAAAATTGTGTTATATTTATCCCTTAAAAACATGTGCCTTTCTGGTAGCTCAACACAACAACGGATGCACATATCAAATCCCCTGGTTCCCTGCTTACTCGCTCGCTGGTATCCAATACAAGCTACATTACATCTATCCCAACCTTTAGATTTTTTACTAAGAACAAGAAATTGAAGTTCAGAAACAAAAGTCCAGTCTTTGGAACATTGTTAAAACTTGTGTAGTGTCATTTGTGTTTCAAAAACACTGTTTTCTTCCTTCTTAAGTGTAGAACAGGAACGCAGCAGTCTTAGAGCACGTAATACTTATCTAATCTCCAGAGTAGGATCATTGGAGTAAACCAAAAAGACAACACATAACATATATCTCCTATCTGCCAGGGTTCAATCACTGGACAGAATTAACAATGAGAAATTTTCAGTTAACACACATAATCGTCAAACTGCTCAAGCGTGCCACACCTGTGATTGGATGTGCACCTCGACTAATTGACCTCGTACGTGAACGGTCAGCGATTGGGAGTGTCTGCGCAATGAGTGCTCATCATGGGTGACTTATCACGAATTGAATCTCGCCGACTGGTACTGTCACTGTAAGACACTTTTACAACGAGTGGTTTATCAAGAACTGGATCTTGTTCATCAGCATCATTACCATAACACGGGAGGGTGGGGTGCACTGGAACTTTCCTGAAGTGTGACACATTAAGCTTGATGGCTTCAGCTACTGGCCGGTGTTAACAGCGCCTGTAACGTAGGATCAGCACAAGTTTGTTTCCGAATTACGTTTATCAGAAGTGGTTTGGGGGCTGAGATAGTTGATATATAGCTAATAATGTGCTCCGCAAACCTTTGTTCGCGACTTGTAAATTTAGCTTCACAGGAAGTATGCCGCGAGAGATAATCAGCCGAAACTGAAACGAATGAGGTTAAAAGCTTAAGGGTCCAGCCTTGGAGACGTGCGTTTTTGCTTAAACAAAATACTGTTAAACAAAGCAAGTAAGGTTTATAATCCGTGATAGCTCTGACATTTGTACCGTGCATGTTTATATATAGATGTTCACAACCCCATAAGACGGATAAAACCTCTCTTTTGATTTGAGAATAACGTTGTTTAGTTGGCCTGAGTACTATTTTCGCTGAATCCCCGGTGGGTCTGTGGAGTGAAAAGGTATTATACACAACAGACTGAACCGCCGACGAGCTTGGCTGTTGAACAAGAACACCGCTTTAAGTAGTGTCTGGAAGATAATAAGGAATTTTACATTTGCTCTAACAACAACCTGGCATATCAATTTGTTGATAACTAGCAACTATCAACTTATCAACACTCAGCCTAGCATATCTGGGAGATACAAGGCGTGGAGCTTCGAGTTCGGCATAATTCCGCGCCAATGCTGGCCAGTGTTGGTATACGACATTTCAATGAGCAAAGTACAAGAAATGGATCGAGTGGCTGGCAAATACCTAAGAAGATGGCTCGGAGTTCCACCAAGTTTTTCCTCTGTCGGACTCTAGAGCAATAACAGCCTTGTACAGCTCCCACTGACGTCAATTGTTGAAGAGTTCAAGGTTGGGAAAGTGCGAAGACAGCTACAACTGCAGCACTTGCGAGATGATCTGGTAGCGAAGGTAGGCACGACAATTCGCAGCAGCAGAAAGTGATCAGGTCAGAGGACTATACAAGAAGCGGAGAGCAGAATAAGATTCTGGGAATTGATTGGAACAGTGCGACAGGGAAATAGAGGATTAGAGGAAACAAATAAACCCAGGTGGAAGGAAGTCGAGACAAGAGAAAGAAGAAAGATGATGACAGATGAAATCCGAGCCAGAGAGGAGCAGGTGAGGAGGACAAAAGCAGTCGGCATGGCATTACAAGGCCAGTGGATTCGGTTGGAATCGATCATACCAAAGACATTGTAGTGGAGCAACATCATAAAGAAAGAACCTATCCGTCTTTCATTTCTGCTGAGGAGCATGTACGACCTGCTTCCATCTCCGACAAACGTGAAGCTCTGGAAGGTGACATATTGCGCGCTGTGCAGAGAAAGAGTATCTATGGAGCACATTCTTTCCAGTTGCAAAGTGGCCCTATCCCAGGGAAGATACCGGTGGAAACATGATACTGTACTGAGGGAGATTGCTGCCATTCTGGGGCCGAATGATCAATGCACAGAACAAGACGAGGCCGTCATCTCTGCGGCTGATCAAGTTTGTGAAAACAGCATGCCAGCAAGTGTTAGCCGGGAGTGTTAGCCACTGCGAATGATTGGCAGATACGGGTTAATTTGAAGAACCGGCTTGCATTCCCACAGAAAGTATGTTCGACAAGCTGAGGAACAACTGTGAAGAAAGTGGCTACAAAGCGTGGTGCCTACCAGGAGTGATAGGATACTGTAGTTTCGTATGTAGGTCGGTGTGGTCCATGTGCAAGGTTTTAGGTCTGCAAGGGAGGGAGAGGAAAGACTTGAGGGGGGCATGTGAATATAAGTGTCAGCGATTGGTTGTGGCTGAAGCGTGATGAAGCGTAATGATAAGACATGGGGAGAGCAATGAAAACACTAAAGATATACCCAGGGAAGTGAATGACTGTCAAGGCCTGACGAGAGGTGCTTTGCAACCGTTGCCGGTCAGTCAGTTGATTCGAGGGTCGAAACTGTGAGAGGCATGGTTCAACTCTGATGATTGAGACACAAAGCACTGCCCTCAACAAAGGATTTTACACCAAGCACTGTGCAAACAACACAATGTAACATTTTAATTTTGATGACTTTTGCAACATTCAACAACAAACCACTATGGCTTTATAGTTCAACAGCCAACCTCTTCGGCTGTTCGGTCTGTTGTGTATGTAGAGTCAGGGAAAGAGTTCCTTCTGTTTCCTATTTTTTTTTGCTTTAATCCGGAATGGGTGTGTAACAATGGCTGTACATAATTATTAACTGAAGAACAGCAAGCTTATAAACAAATTATAACAATAAAATAACTCTAAAAATTGCTAAAAACCGAAAATATTCTTCGCATATATATCTCTTTAAAACCTGTAAGAAATAATTAAGACATATCAAGACAACTTATTCTTACTATATTTTATGACAATTATAATCTCCAAATCTACAGTCTCTTTCTGTCTTCATTCATATTTCCTTATATCATCGAAGTGATTTTTATTTTATTCTTTGTTTCCTTCATTTAATTGTTTTATTAGTTGTTTCTATTTCCCCTTTTATATGTCGCAGACTTAGAGAGAGACATTCTAGAGCTGACAACATCACAAGTAGCAACTTCTTTAAAATGAAGAAGTTACTATCTTGTTGCCATTCCGATAATTACAAAATAAGAACAAGATATAATTAGTCGCCAATAACTTAATGCCAGAGTTAATCTCTATTGCTGACAATGTCTCCACAAGATTAATAACTCGCTTACACCATACTTAAGACAAATGACACCCTAAATTGGGCAATAACTGGTAAGAATATATAAACTTTAACAGAATATATTCAAAGTAAGATAAAAGTGGGGCTTCGAAAACAGGAAATGACGTCATAATGACGTCATGAGGTGTTTTCGGAGCCCCATGGGGCTCCGAAAACAGTGACGTGATTGTTTTCGAATTTGCATGGGTATTTTGAAACAGGTAATCGAAAGAGCGCGCGCCCGTTCAATGACGTCATGATGACGTCATGATGACGTTATAATGACGTCATCATGATGACTTTATAATGACGTCATCATGACGTTATAATGACGTCATCATCATGACGTTATAATGACGTCATAATGACGTCATCATAACGTTATCATGACGTCATCATCATGACCTTATAATGACGTCATCATGACGTTATCATGACGTCATCATGACGTCATCATGATGTTATGGCATATTAAGACAGTTCTAAGCAGGATAACCCTAAGTCGCCTGTCAATCATCATGACGTCATTAGTCACGTGACCTGTCAATCATCATTGGTCACATGACCTGTCAATCATGTGTGATGTGATTCCAACCGCATATGAGGAATATTTTCCTGCTGATTAATCTTCTGGCCTGAATGGCTCAGTTGGTAGAGCAGGGGACCCGTAAGCGGACCCATGATCTGAAGGTCGGTGGATCGAACCCGCCCTCGGGCATCACTTTCATATCATGGGTCCTCAATCTTAGAACACCCCCGGGTCCTCAATCTTAGAAGACCCCCCCCCCCCCAGGATCAAGACACGACATGAATCGAACCCCCCCCCCCCAGGATCAAGACATGACATGAATCGGACCCCCCCCCAGGACCAGGACATGACATGAATCGGACCCCCCCAGGACCAAGACATGACATGAATCGGATCGCCCCCCCCCCTCAGGACCAAGACATGACATGTATCGGACCCCCCCCATACCAAGACATGGCATGTATCGGACATAGTCATATAGATATATGACTATGTAATTGCTATGTGAACATAATTAGTCTAACGTATGTATGTCGTTATCAGATCGTTCAACAGTCAAGCCCCGATAGCTCACTTGGCAGAGCAAACGGCTAGCAACCTGAGAGTCCCGGGATCGATGCCACATCGGGGCAAACTTTTTTTTGGTTTTTTGTTCACTTTTATGACTCTGTGACATTATGTGACAACATGTGACTGTGACATCATGTGACTCTGTGACAGTATGTGACTGTGACTGTTTTTTTTTAACATAATAGCTATATTTCTATGTCTATTTTCACTATTATTATGATAATATTTAATTAGTCATATTTCAATGGTTCTAACCACACAGCATAGGAATAAGTACATGTGTACAGAGTGTGGGGAAACCGATCAATAAATTTTAGAGTGCACTCGTTCAGAGTGTGGAGGAAACCGATCGATAAAATTTCAGAGTGCACTCGTTCAGACCGTGGGAACGATCGATAAATTTGAAAACATCAAAGGCCTAGACCGTGGGAACGATCGATAAATTTGAAAACATCAAAGGCCTAGACCGTGGGAACGATCAATAAATTTCAGAGTGCACTAATTCAGAGTGTGGGAACGATCAATAAATTTGAGAAGGAATGGGATTTTCCACAACTCTATGTTTTATGTTATAGTAGTTGGAAAATGACACTTCTAAAGCACATTTAACAAATGTAGTTTTTTATAACATATAATATATAAAATAAGTTTGAACATTTTAGCATGCTACTTATTTGAATATTCTAAAGTCATAGTAGTGGAAAACTGATGGTTCTAGACCAACATTAACAAATTTAGTTTTTAACACCATATGATATATAAAATAAGTTTGAACACTTTAGCATGCTACTTATTTGAATGTTCTAAAGTCATAGTAGTGGATAAATGGTGGTTCTAGACCAATTTTAACAAATTTTGTTTTTTGACAAAATATGATGTATAAAATAGGTTTGAACATTTTACCATGGTGTAGTAAGGTCAAAATCAGGGTTCTAAACCAACTTTAACAAATTTAGTTTTTTTACACGTTTCAGACGATTCTACCACTTGGTTGATTGGTTGATTGTTGGAAAATGGGAAGTGAAAATGTGGATAGTTATGTAGGAAAACTGCGCCCATTCAAAAGACGTGTTCGAATGGCAAGCCCATTTTAAAGACGTGTTCGAATGGCAAGCCCATTTTAAAGACGTGTTCGAATGGCAAGCCCATTTTAAAGACGTGTTCGAATGGCAAGCCCATTCAAAACACGTGTTCGGATGGCAAGCCCATTCAAAATACGTGTTCGAATAATTTTTGAAAGATATTACGTCGTGGTATTGTTCAACAAATTGTTCAACATGTTCAACACGTTCAACATGTTCAACAAGTTCAACATGTTCAACATGTTCAACAAGTTGTTCAACATGTTCAACATGTTGTTATATAAAGCTATGTTTAAAGACTTTCTCATCATTTGAATAGTGTAGGTTGAACCGAAAGGATGTATAAATGCAACATTTGTTCGAAATCTTACAATTGGCCGCAAAGTCTTAAAAGACACTTAAAGGTTGCTCACGCTTCAGAAGTGGATGAAGAATCGGATATGGAAAACCCTGTAAAACTACCTTTCACGGAAACTTTAGATGAGTCTTCTATGGAAAGTTAAAACGTCAACATAGCTGAAAAGAATGCATATGCTTGTACAGAATGTGGTGCATTGTACAACAGCGAAGAAGCTTTGCTCAAACATATGGAGCAGTGTGGTGAGGATGCTGATGACAGGAGTTCTGAAAGTGAGTCAGAAACAGACTCTGAAAGTGAGTCAGAAATAGACTCTGTTTGGCATGATATGGTTCAAGACGTCTACGATGACTATGATAACATATTTCAAGAAAAGGTTTCAGAATATGAAGAACAAGGACTTGAAGATGCGCGTGAAATAGCAAGTTATGACCTTCGACCCATTTATAAGCATGGACTAAAACAACTGTTTATGAGACTGTTCAACTATACCCAGCGTCTACAACAAAGCAAACATTATCAAAAGATTTTAGAGGACTTTAATTACTTTGTTGATGAAAAACATTATAAGTATTCAAAGGCATTAAAGGCGGCTATAAGGAAAAACAATGCATTCTTTGAAGAGCTACTAGATATGGAGGAGGAGGAGGATGGTAGCAGTGACAACAAAAGTGGCATGGACAGTGAACAGAGTGAAACAGATGCAGAAAAATAGACTTATTTGACTAAACTTTATAATAAAGACTTTATAAATGTTGTAATATTTTATTAACTTAAGCGTTGTGTAATATATGTCTTGCTTTGCAACATATAAAGTCGTAAGGTTCCTGACACGGTTTTAATTGACCCGTAAACCATATATCATATATTGGGTATTATAGTTAATTTTGTATTATTATGTATTATATTCAAGAATTGTATTATTATGTATTATATTCAAGTATTGTTTTATTATGTATTATATCCAAGTATTGTTTTATTATGTATTATATCCAAGTATTGTATGAGAAAAATAAAAAGTTGAAAAGCATCATATGTGTTTTTATTGAACATTACAAATATGTACAATTATGATAAAAACAAAACTATTTCAAATACATATTATGTTAATACATGTGCAGAAGAACTTAACTTTAAAATTTTATAACAACTGACTTCACATGAACATAGATAAAGTTAATTTCATAGTCTACATATGAAGACAATTTAATTTGAACTACATATCAAATGTACATGTCCATATGAGTCAAAGCTAAGTTCTTGTCAAGCTTCAAAACCGTCGGTCCAATCTTCTGCACTGTGATGAAATCACAGCATCAACTAAGCTCGTCATGCTGTTAAAACTGTATACAGTCATCTCGCTGTCTACTCAACCATCTTCTGACAGTCACTGCATTTATACAGATCCATTTTCTGAAGCATGAGATCCACTGACGTCATTTGCTTCTTCAACATGTGCCAGTCTTTCAATGACAACAAAATTCCCTTCTTGGTAGGATATAACCTCCCAGATGCATGATTCGTAATATATTTACGAATGTTAACCATCACTTTCTGTTGATAATTCACCAATTTAATATATGTTTCTCCATTAATGGGTATCATAACCGGTGAATCGTCTACACACATCTTCTTCAAAGTGGTATCAGCTTTACGCTCCGGTTCTCGCTTCACATTAGGCTCTGTCGTATTTTTTCGCATTTTACACGGCGGCGTCATAGCTGGTAACTCATCTCTTTTTATCTTTCTAAGATGTGGTCGCTTTTGACGCTGCTGACGTGACTTCGCCTTAGACTTTACCATGGGCATTGCCTTAGACTTTGCTGTAGGTATTGTCTCAGGCTTTGCTATAAAATTTTCTGCAGGCATTGCCATAGATGGTAGTTGTTGTTCACTCACTGCAGACATGTTCACTCTTCAGTATCTTGATACAGAATGTGCGTTATGTCTGAGGGTAGGTACCTTTTATGCTCTATAGGGAGCTGTCACACTCGAGGTTGGACACACTATGTCCTAAAATGCTTAGAAATAATTTTACCATATGCGACTTTGCAGCCAATTGTAAGATTTCGAACAAATGTTGCATGTATACATCCTTTCGGTTCAACCTACACTATTCAAATGATGAGAAAGTCTTTAAACATAGCTTTATATACAACTTGTTGAACATGTTGAACAACAATATGTTGAACAACTTGTTGAACATGTTGAACAAGTTGAACATGTTGAACTTGTTGAACTTGTTGAACATGTTGAACATGTTGAACATGTTGAACAACTTGTTGAACATGTTGAACATGTTGAACTTGTTGAACATGTTGAACAATTTGTTGAACAATACCACGACGTAATATCTTTCAAAAATTATTCGAACACGTGTTTTGAATGGGCTTGCCATTCGAACACGTGTTTTGAATGGGCTTGCCATTCGAACACGTCTTTAAAATGGGCTTGCCATTCGAACACGTCTTTAAAATGGGCTTGCCATTCGAACACGTCTTTTGAATGGGCGCAGTTTTCCTACATAACTATCCACATTTTCACTTCCCATTTTCCAACAATCAACCAATCAACCAAGTGGTAGAATCGTCTGAAACGTGTAAAAAACTAAATTTGTTAAAGTTAGTTTAGAACCCTGATTTTGACCTTACTACACCATGGTAAAATGTTCAAACTTATTTTATACATCATATGTTGTCAAAAAACAAAAATTGTTCAAGTTGGTCTAGAACCCTTATTTTTACCCTACTACACCATGGTAAAATGTTCAAACTTATTTTATACATCATATTTTGTCAAAAAACAAAATTTGTTGAAATTGGTCTAGAACCACCATTTTTCCACTACTATGACTTTAGAACATTCAAATAAGTAGCATGCTAAAGTGTTCAAACTTATTTTATATATCATATGGTGTTAAAAACTAAATTTGTTAATGTTGGTCTAGAACCATCAGTTTTCCACTACTATGACTTTAGAATATTCAAATAAGTAGCATGCTAAAATGTTCAAACTTATTTATATATATTATATGTTATAAAAAACTACATTTGTTAAATGTGCTTTAGAAGTGTCATTTTCCAACTACTATAACATAAAACATAGAGTTGTGGAAAATCCCATTCCTTCTCAAATTTATTGATCGTTCCCACAATCTGAATTAGTGCACTCTGAAATTTATTGATCGTTCCCACGGTCTAGGCCTTTGATGTTTTCAAATTTATCGATCGTTCCCACGGTCTAGGCCTTTGATGTTTTCAAATTTATCGATCGTTCCCACGGTCTGAACGAGTGCACTCTGAAATTTTATCGATCGGTTTCCTCCACACTCTGAACGAGTGCACTCTAAAATTTATTGATCGGTTTCCCAACACTCTGTACACATGTACTTATTCCTATGCTGTGTGGTTAGAACCATTGAAATATGACTAATTAAATATTATCATAATAATAGTGAAAATAGACATAGAAATATAGCTATTATGTTAAAAAAAAAACAGTCACAGTCACATAATGTCACAGAGTCACATGATGTCACATAATGTCACAGAGTCATATAAGTGAACAAAAAACCAAAAAAAAGTTTGCCCCGATGTGGCATCGATCACGGGACTCTCAGGTTGCTAGCCGTTTGCTCTGCCAAGTGAGCTATCGCGGCTTGGCTGTTGAACGATCTGATAACGACATACATACGTTAGACTAATTATGTTCACATAGCAATTACATAGTCATATAGCTATATGACTATGTCCGATACATGCCATGTCTTGGTCCGGGGGGGGGGATCCGATACATGTCATGTCTTGGTCCTGGGGGGGGGTCCGATACATGTCATGTCTTGGTCCTGGGGGGGGGGGGTCCGATTCATGTCATGTCTTGGTCCTGGGGGGGGGGTCCGATTCATGTCATGTCCTGGTCCTGGGGGGGGGGGGTCCGATTCATGTCATGTCTTGATCCTGGGGGGGGGGGGGGGTTCGATTCATGTCGTGTCTTGATCCTGGGGGGGGGGGGGGGGGGTCTTCTAAGATTTAGGACCCGGGGGGTGTTCTAAGATTGAGGACCCATGATATGAAAGTGATGCCCGAGGGCGGGTTCGATCCACAGACCTTCAGATCATGGGTCCGCTTACGGGTCCTCTGCTCTACCAACTGAGCCATTCAGGCCAGAAGGTTAATCAGCAGGAAAATATTCCTCATATGCGGTTGGAATCACATCACACATGATTGACAGGTCATGTGACCAATGATGATTGACAGGTCACGTGACTAATGACGTCATGATGATTGACAGGCGACTTAGGGTTATCCTGCTTAGAACTGTCTTAATATGCCATAACATCATGATGACGTCATGATGACGTCATGATGACGTCATTATAACGTCATGATGATGACGTCATGATAACGTCATGATGACGTCATTATGACGTCATTATAACGTCATGATGATGACGTCATTATAACGTCATGATAACGTCATTATAATGTCATCATGATGACGTCATTATAACGTCATCATGACGTCATTGAACGGGCGCGCGCTCTTTCGATTACCTGTTTCAAAATACCCATGCAAATTCGAAAACAATCACGTCACTGTTTTCGGAGCCCCATGGGGCTCCGAAAACACCTCATGACGTCATTATGACGTCACTTCCTGTTTTCGGAGCCCCACTTTTATCCTACTATTCAAAGCAAATTTAACGCTTACATTGTATAACTACTTTTAAAATATCCACCCGTTCTATGTTTATATATAATAGATTTTGTTATAAAACAGCTAACCACTGATTAGATCTATATGTTATGCATAAATACAGAGCGAACGGATATTTTAAAATGTAGTGCCCCCTTCATGAGTATTTTTTCGAGGAATCCCCCGTGGATCTGCGGAGTAAATAGGCATTACACACAACAGACCGAACAGCCGTATAAGTTTTTTATTGAAGTTATTTTAAAAGTGGTTCCTCTCTTTTATAAGTACTATTTTCCGCGGAATTTCCAGTGGGTTTGCGGAGTAACAAGTTATACACAACTGTCCGAACCGCCGTCGAGGTTGGCTGTTGAACAGCAACGCATAACAGATAGCTCTCCTCAGAGGTCAATTGTTTTATGACAACGCACAACAGTCCGAACCCCCGAAGAGGTTGGCTGTTGAACAACAACGCAGTGAAACGAAAAAGCGAAAGTGGGAATTTCAAGCTGACGTCAGGCCAAAGTGAACTGAAACTACAAATTCCAAGGTAAGGGTACGTTTTAGAGAAAACCAGATACGGGATATATAAAACAACTCATAGGATAGTAAAGCGGCAATACTGGGTGCCAATGCTTCAGATGTAGCTGTATGTTATTCAAATTAATTTAAAGACTATCACGAGATATTATTTATTATTATTTTTTCAGCAAAACTACAAGTAGTCGTAAACGAATTAGTTGTAAGTATGCCACAGTGGTCGACTACATTATACGAGCTCGTAGTCAGCAAGCACTCCAGGCAATAACATAGATGTAAGTACGAAAGTTGCTCAGAATCATGCCCTGAGAATTTTTGTATGTATTTGTAACCCGCATCTGCAGCTCCGAGTTAGCTCCAAATCAGCTCTTCATTATTTATACTTGGTATATTTCTTTATCAGAACGTCAGTAGCGAATGGCTTCTTGGAGCTAGCTCCGAGTCAGCTCTTCCTCACACTTACGTAGTATATCTCTCTGCGTCAGAGCTACGACGCCTTCCATTGTTTCGGGGGTGAACTTCATTTGATCTGAGGCAGTGATATGCAGGGTGAATCCTGTATACCATTACCTATTTTTTCTAACATTCACAGAAAGTTCATGCCCATTGTTAACTTATGAGAAGGAGATTCGCACTTAGAATTTTGCTGCAAAGTTTTTTGTAGTTCGACCCAACTGAGTTGGGATAAAGATATAAAGAACTGATAGAAAACAAATTGGTAAACCTATACTCCTAGATGACTCTTGCAGTCTTCCTAAGAAGATAGAAGCGGCCCGCATGGACTACTAAAAATCAACCAAATTCCATTTTGCCAGAAACATATTACTAAGTTGCCTATTAAAGGGGCATAATAATGTGTAAAATAGTTTTTAAAAGATACTATGATTTCTTTTTGAATTGAAAGTGTACACGTAGAAAAAATTTCCCTTGTCATTTTTTTCTAACAATTTAACCAAAAAAATTGCAATCGAAACGACACCTCTATGAGAAAGATCCAAACACACGAATTGGCTTATTTTCTTAGCGCCTGCTGTACAGACCGTACTTTCGGATTACAGGCTAGGTGTGATGAACTGGAAAAATGTTTAAATTTTCAAAGCGGATCCTTCGGTATACCGAGTCGCTTGTTGGAGGTATACTCGTATCCGAAATAAGTAATCAAATCATATTTATGGGATGAAAATCAGATTAAGCAGTTAAGCGTGCGTGCATTGTTTATGGATGCGAGGTTGCGGTTTCGTAACCAGTAGCCATGGCGTGGCCGTTTCACAACCCAATCGGTGCCCTCGCCGTTCTCAAACCCTCGATGTCGTAAACTCTGTAAATGATTGCTCTACATATATTACAATGAGAATAAAATAGCTATTGCACTAAAAAGAGTGCAATATTTAATTTGTAAATCAGTGTATTAGGTTGTTTAATTACATAAAAATATGTTTGAAATATGTTTAAAAAATGCGTACGTACGCAGCAGCCCGGAGCCCCCCTGTACGCAGTGTGTACGCAGCGGCCATAATCCTCCCTCCCCCTCTGTGCGTGCGTACTTAATTGATGACCCCTCAGTATTTCGACCATTAATATTTTATTTTTTCCTGTCTTTTTTTTTTTGATGTGAGGTGTGTCTGCCGTAATGCTGCGGAACCGACACATTATGGATCACGTGCGTGGGATTTCCCACAATGTGCACATGTAGGAATCGCAACAGTGACACTAAGACTCGGTTTTTCATTTGAGTACCACTTCGGAGATGAGTCTGAGGGGACGCTGCGGTGGCAGTTGTCTCGATTGTTCCCTAGATTCTGATGTTTGGAAAAATTACTTTTGTTTGACCATCCGCCAAGAATTGGCTGAATGCGGGGCATTCAAAATTTGTTGGTTTTCGGTTTTCAAAAATAGAGGAGGTCCTCTCTTGAAAAGTTACTTTTTTGGGATGCGCCAATAATTGGGTAAATAGGGTTCAGTTTGAAAAGAAACTGACAGCCAGTTTTCAAAATGCTTCTTCTCCCACACTTTAGATCGCATTCCTTTCCAATTCTGTATGAATGTTTGCTAGATGGTTCTGTCTTGACGAATTAGTTTTTTGGCGATGCGCCAGACATTTGTTAAATAGGGTGGGTAGGAGAGCATTTCTTCTCCCACAGTTTTCGTTGGATTCCTTTCTAATTTTGTATAAGTGCTTCTTCTTCCACAGTTTGAATTGGATTGCCTTCCAATTTTGAATAAAAATTCACTGGGCTGTTTCCTTTTAAAATTTCTTTTCCTTGATTTTTACGGTAAAAAAATTCGCTAAATGGGGGACATTTTTTACTTTTTTCTTTTCGTAAGCAATTTTCACAGTGCTTGTCACAGAATTTTTAATCGGATTATTTTTGAATTTTGCTTAAGTGTTGAGTAGGAATACGTATTACTTTTTATCGACCATCCAAAAAACTGACCAAATGGGGGCATTTAATATCATTTGGTTGCTAATTGTCAAAAGGCTTCTATTACCATAATGTTGATAGTCTCACCTTCATATTTACCCAGCTGCTCACCAGGAAGTCCTGACTTTTTTGGTTATCCACCAAAAATTGGCTAAAGTGGGAGTCGGCATTTTTTTTTAATTTGCCTTTAATCAATTTTTCGAATGCTTTTCTGTTACCTTTTAGGTCGGGCCCCTTTCCAGTTTTGTAAAAAATTGTTCCCCAGATGGTGCTGTTTAGAAAAATTACTTTTTTTTGACCATTCGTTTCTCCTTCCACAATTTTGATAGGATTGCCTTGAAATTTTGCATAAATGTTTACTTGAAAATTTAGTTTCTTGGCGATCCGCAAAAAATTGCTAAATATTGATGGCCAATTCAAAACTCTTCTCCCACAATTTTGATCGGATTACTTTCCAATTTGTATAAACATTTACTCGGTAGGCTCTCTCTTGAAAAATTACTTTAGTCATGATCCACCAAAAATTGTCCAAATGTGGACATTTTTAGCCCAGTTGGCTTTTCAGCCTAGTTGGTTTTTCAGCCAACAGGGCTATACAAATGGGGGCAAGTGTCGTCTGTCCGTCCGTCTGTCCGTCCCGCGACCGTTAAAAGTGGAATAACTTTTTTATTTTTTATCCGATTCTTACCAAATTTTAAACACGAGTTCCTAACCCTTTACTGCGTCAGGAAATTTTTTTATTTTTTGGTTCAAACCTTTTTTGGCGATTTTATTGCCAATTTGGGCAAAATACGAAAAAACCTATCTAGTCCCTCATTTTTCATCGGAAGGCTCCGAACTTTTTTATGAAGAAACTAGAACTAAGGGTTTCAAAAAAGTATTTTTTTTCGATTTTTGAATTTCGCCTTATTTTTTAATCTACTGAGCTTCACAGTTTGCAACTTCTAAAAATTTGCAAATATCCAAATTTTTTTCTAAACAAAGCAGTTAAAGTGGAATATCTTTTTTATTCTGTATCCGATTCTTACCAAATTTTAAACACGAGCTCTTAACCTTCTACTGCATTAGAAAATTTTTTTATTTTTTGGTTTCAACCATTTTTGGCGATTTTATTGCCAATTTGGGCAAAATACGAAAAAACCTATCTAGTCCCTCATTTTTCATCGGAAGATTCCGAAACTTTTTATGAAGAAACTAGAACTAAGGGGTCAAAAAAGTACTTTTTCGATTTTTGAATTTCGCCTTATTTTTTAATCTACTGAGCTTCAAAGTTTGCAGCTTTTAAAAATTTGGAAATTTCCATTTTTCTTCTTTAAAAAGCAAAGTTTCAATTTGCAGAGGGGCACAATATGTTACTTGCAAGTACTTCTGGTTGGACTTCAGTGATTTCAGTACTTTTGTTGTCAGTTGGTCAGTTCTATGATATTTTTCGAATGGGCGATACTAGGGAACATTGGGCGATAATGCAAGACAGTTGTAATTTTCGCTTTAAAAGTGCAGGAATCAATTCTGTGAACCGAAAATATGATAAATATGATATTTTTCGGGTGGGCGATAATAGGGAACATTGGGCGATAATGTAAGAAAATTGTAATTTTCGCTTTAAAAGTGCAGGACTCAATTCTATGACCCGAAAATATGATAAATATTATATTTTTCAGGTGGGCGATAATAGGGAATATTGGGCGTTAATACAGGAAAGATGTAATTTTCTCTTTTAAAGTACAGGAATAAATTCTGTGACCTGAAAATATGATAACTGTGATATTTTTCGGGTGGGCGATACTAGGGAACATTGGGCGATAATGCAAGAAAGTTGTAATTTTCGCTTTAAAAGTACAGGAATCAATTCTAGGACCCGAAAATATGACAAATGTAGCATTTTACGGGTGGGTGATAATAGGGAACATTGGGCGATAATGCAAGAAAGTTGTAATTTTCGCTTTAAAAGTACAGGAATCAATTCCAGTACCCGAAAATATGATAAATGTGGCATTTCATGGGTGGGCGATAATAGGGAACATTGGGGATAATGCAAAAAAGTTGTAATTTTCGCTTTAAAAGTGCAGGAATCATTTCTATGACCCGAAAATATGATATTTTTCGGGTGTTCGATAATAGGGAACATTGGTCGATAATTCAAGTGTCATAGTTACTGTACCAAATGTTGTGATGCTACTGTAAATAATGGTGAGTACTGTCCCAGATAAACTTCAAAGGAACAAATGACTGAAACACGATCCTGTCAATAGCCTCTTTTTCATTTTCCCACGCAAATTAGAATTAATAAGGGTCCACATGTTTTTGACGAAACCACCGCTTTGAACTTGACGCCTGTCAGGGTAAACTATCCAGGGTCTGGATATTCCTCACCCGATCATTTATTGATTTTTAATTAAACGCAGGCCTAGTACCAAACTGGATAGGAATTTCCAAAATCTGTATCCACGTTTAAATAATCGTTTGCAACTATAGGCTCGAAATAAGTGCATATAAGAAAGGACGTTATTTAAATTTTGGAGTTCCACTTCTCTTTGATTTCAAAAACAAATTGGAAAAAAATTCCTGTTTTTAGCCCAGCTTACGTTACACGTAAGCTGGGGTATTCCTATCGGTTTGCGGATGGCGTCCGTTAGTTAGTTAGTTAGTTAGTTAGTTAGTTAGTTCGCTGTAAACTTTGTTTCAAAATGCATCTCCTCCTACAATTTTGATCCGATGTCATTTATTTTTTGTGTGAGGCATCCCTAAGCGGTCGTGCATACGGCTTGTGCTTTTCTAGTCGATCGGGTGATTTTTGAATTTTTGGGGAATTTTTAAAGAAAAAAATTTAAAATGTATCTCCTCCTACATTTTTGACCCGATGTCATTTATTTTTGGTATGAGGCACCCCTAAAGGGTCGTGCATACGGCTTGTGCTTTTTTAGTCGATCGGACAATTTTTGTATTTTTGGGGATTTTTTTAAGCAAAAATTTTGAAAAAAATACATCTACTCCTACAATTTTGATTCGATGTCATTTATTTTTGGTGTGAGGCATTCCTAAGCCATCGTGCATACGGCTTGTGCTTTTTTAGTCGATCGGGTGATTTTTGAATTTTTGGGGATTTTTTAAAGAAATTTTAAAATGTATCTCCTCGTACATTTTGGACCCGATGTCATTTATTTTTGGTATGAGGCACCCCTAAAGGGTGGTGCACACGGCTTGTGCTTTTTTAGTTTGTATTTTTGGGGAATAATTCAAAATGCATCTAACCCTAGAATTTTGATTCGATGTCATTTATTTTTGGTGTGAGTGCATACGGCTTGTGCTTTGTGCGATCGGGCAATTTTTGTATTTTTAGGGAGTTTTTGAAGAAAAAAACTTCAAAAGGCATTTCCCCCTACAGTTTTGAACCGATTTTTTTTTTTTTTTTTGGTTTGAGGCATCCCTAAGGGGTTGAGCATACGACTTGCGCTTTGTAGTCGATCCGACAATTTCTGTATTTTTTGGGAATTTTTGAAGAAAAACTTCAAAATGCATTTCCTCCTACAGTTTTTATCCAATTTCATTTATTTTTGCTATGAGACGTCATTAGGTAGGTCTCGCATACGGCTTGTGCTATTTGACTCGACTTGGGAATTTTTGATTTCGGGGGGGGGGGGGGGTATGTTTTGATGAAAATACCTCAAAATGCATTTTCTCCTGCAGTTTTGATCAAACATCATGTATTTTGTTGCTGAGGCATGCTTAGGGTGTCGTGAATTTTCAGTCTTTTTCAGTCGATCAGAGAATTTTTGAAGAAAAAAATTCAAAATGCATTTCCTCCTACAGTTTTTATCAGATTTCATTTATTTTCGATATGAGCCGTCTCTAGGGTGTCATGCATACGGCTTGTGCCCTTTGAGTGAATTGGAAAACTTTTGAATTTTTTTTGGAATTTTTGAACAAAAAAAATTAAATGAATCTCCTCCTACCGCACATAAACGCAAGTTAAATGAACTTGCGCGGTAGTCAGATTTAACAACCGCACATCGACGCAAGTTAAATAAACATTCGCAGTAGTCCACATTAAGTACTGCGCATCGATGCAAGTTGAATAGACATGCGCGTGGTCCGAAATGCGAACCGCGCATCAACGCAGCCTGAGGAAACATGCGCACTGGTCCGAAATGCGAACCGCACATCGAGGCAAATTAAATAAACATGCGCAGTGGTTCGAAATGCGAACCGCGCATCAACGCAAGTTAAATAAATATGCGCACTGGTCTGAAATGAGAATTAACCATGTGATCCGGTCCAAAATAAGCACCGCACGTCAACGCAAGTTAAACATGCGCACTTGTCTGAAAAAAAGAACCACGCATCGACGCAAGTTGAATAGACATGCGCAGTGGTCTGAAATGAGAATCGCGCATCAACGCAAGTTAAATAAACGTGCGCAGTGGTCCGAAGAAAGAACCCTGAATCGACGCAAGTTGAATAGACATAAGAGTGGGGCATCGACGGGACTTAAATAAACATGCGTTCTGGTCCGAAATGCAAATCGCGCTCAACGCAAGTTAAATGAACCTGCTCACTGGTCCCAAAATGCGAACTGCGCATCAACGCAACCTAAAAAAACAGGTATACTGGTCCGAAATGCGAACCGGATATCAACGCAAATTAAATAAACATGCACACTGGTCCGAATTGCGAACCGCACATAAGCGTAAGTTAAATAAACATTTGCACCGGTCCAAAATAAGTACCGATCATCAACACAAGTTAAATAAATATGCGCAATGGTCCAAAATGCGAACCACGCATCAGCACAAGTTAAAAAAAAAACATGCGCGCTGGTCCGAAATGCGAACCGCACATCAACACAAGCTGAATAAGCAAGCACACTGGACCAAAATAAGCACCGTGCATCAACGCAAGTTAAATAAACATGCGCGCTATTTCGAAATGCGAACTGCCCATTAACGCAACTTAAATAACATGCGCACTATTCAAAATAAGAACTGCGCATCAACGCAACGTAAGTTAAATAAACATTTGCACTGGTCTAAAATAAGCACCGCGCATCAACGCAAGTTAAATAAACATGCGCACTTCTCCGAAATTCGAACCGCGCATCAACGCAAGTTAAATAAACGTGCAGTGGTTCGAAATGCGAACCACGCTCCAACGCAAGTTAAATAAACATTTGCACTGGTCCAAAATAAGCACTGCGCATCAACGCAAGTTAAATAAACATGCGCACTGGTCCGAAATTCGAACGCGCATTAACGCAAGTTAAATAAACATGCTTAATGGTCCGAAATTCGAACTGCTCATCAACACAAGTTGAATAAACATGCACACTGGTCCAAAATGCAACCCGCGCACCAACACAAGTTAAATAAACATAGGCACACGTCCAAAATAAGCACCGTGCATCAACGCAAGTTAAAATAAACATACAAACTGGTCCGAAATGCGAACCGCGCATCAAGGCAACCTAAGGAAACTTGGGCTGTCCGAAATACGTACCGCTCATCAACACAATGTAAATAAACATGCGCACTGATCCGAAATAAGAACCGCACATCAACACAAGGTAAATAAACATGCGCACTGATCCGAAATAAGAACCGCCCATCAACACAATGTAAATAAAGATGCGCATTGATCCGAAATAAGAACCGCACATCAACACAAGGTAAATAAACATGCGCACTGATCCGAAATAAGAACCGCACATCCACAAAAGGTAAAAAAACATGGGCGCTCGTCCGAAATGCGAACCGCACATCAACGCAAGTTAAATAAACATGTGCACTGTTCCAAAATGGGAGCCGCGCATCTACGCAAAATCAAATAAACATGCGCACTTGTCTGAATAAGAACCGCGCATCAAGGCAAGTTACATAAATATGCGCACTGGTCCGAAATGCCAGCGTTGTTTGAAGGTATCTATGGCAGACTATCCAGTCTACCAGAGATACAAAAAATGTTTCCCATTTTTCTGGGAAAGAAATCTTTGTATGCATTTATCGGTCTATGTTCTGGTCCGGTGCTAAATTAATTATTGAGCTAGCTCTTTGCCGTCTCATCTTTTGAAGCCCATTTTTCAGGAAAATTCCCTTGCTCATGTACGCTGGAATTGGTCTTGTTGCTTTTCGTAAGCTGGGACTTTGTCCTTGGACAAACTTGTTACATATATATTTTTATTTGACAAATATCTTACCGTGTTCTGGATAGGATCTTCCAAAACTGTATGCACATTTTTATACTCACTTGAAACAAGGCCCAAGATAAGTAATAAAAGAATTTTTAATTTTTATATTTGACTTCTGTTTGAATTTAATAACAAATTGGAGTAAAATTCCTGTGTCTGCATTTTTCCCCATTTATTACAAATATTCAGAAATTTTCATAATTTCAGCATAATTTAATATAAAAAAAAACATTCAACCAGATCAGACTGTCTTACCATTTTCCAAGAGGCACAAGACTGAATCCTCAACTGAGCCACTGTCACTTGATAGTCTTGTTTTAATTTTTTGGTAGCCAATTTTCAAGATGTCTCTTCTCCAACAATTTTGATGGTGTTTGTTTCCAGTTGTTTAGGATTTTTCCGTAGGTGGTTCTCCCTTTAAAAAAAAATAACTTATTTTTGGAGGGGAGGGGCAATACGTAAAAATTGGACAAATAGAGTCATTTTTATAGCCACTTTTTAAAATGCCTGTTATACCCTTTTGACCCGATTGCCTAAATTTTGGGCGGATGGCATAAGTGTTCACTAATCTGTCTTCTAGTGGAAAGGTCCTATTTTGCGGTCCACAAAAATTTGGCTAAAGTTGGGGGGGGGGGGGAGCAGTTATATATTTTTTGGCAATCAATTTTCAAAATGCTTTTACTCCCTCAGTTTGGGTCGGATTCTTTTCAAATTCGCCAAATGAAGGGGTGCGGAGTGACACTAAATAACAAGTGGTAGTCAATTTTGAAAATATTTCCTCTCCCACAATATTGATCGGATTACTTTCCAGTTCTGTATGAATGTCTGCTTGGTGGTTCTCTTGAAAAATTACTTTTTGTCGATCTGCAAAAAATTGTCCAATTGGAGGTGTTTTAAATCTTCTTATTGTGTAAAATCTGTTGTCTGCTGTAGTTTTATTGTGAAAGAAAAGGCTGCTTGCTTTCACGTGTTTTTCTGTTTTTATTTTTTTTTCTTTATTTCTGATTTTTGTGCAGGTTTTCCTCGTTTTTTCTATCTATTTGATTTTTAATTCAGCCGTATTCGTTGTTTTCAACCGACATAAATCTGATATATAACATTCAAACCGCCCGCGGTGGCAACAGCCGTAACGAAATATAGGTGTCCACCTTTACATGAACCGATACGGATTCGATTATAGATGTTGACGCGTTGATATCAACTGACTCCATTACAAAATGTGACACAAAAGCGCATTGAAATCAACTTACACCGCAAAGTACCACACAAAAGCACGTTGAAATCATTGTGAATTCCACATGCACCTTTCAACGCGTTGTAATCAACTGATTTTTCTAGGAGGACCGTCGTGTCTTTATATGTTTCACACAAAGAAATATCAAGACAATGGGATATAAACATGGTGAATTACCAAAAATTTGCGGAAATTTTGGTTGAAAACTAAAAAATTCATTAAAATCTCAACTAACTACATTAAAATAGTCGCAATATTACCTAACGGGCTATTATTAGTCCCCCGCCGGGGGACTATAGTTTTCGGGTTTGTCTGTCGGTCCGTCCGTCTGTCCGTCTGTCGACACCTTTTTTGTTAACACACTCAAGCCTACATTTTTCCACCGATTGTTAAGATATTGTATCTATGGGTAGAACTGGAACGAACAAGGATCGGTATTGTAAATGAGCCATGTCGGCCCAAGGACATTGGCCCAGCTGAACTTCACAAATTTTCCCAATCCATACTCAGTCGAATGAGTTTGTTAACACACTCAAGCCTACATTTTTCCACCGATTGTTAAGATATTGTATCTATGGGTAGTACTGGAACAAACAAGGATCGGTATTGTAAATGAGCCCTGTCGGCCCAAGGACATTGGCCCAGCTGAACTTCACAAATTTTCCCAATCCATACTCAGTCGAATGAGTTGGTTAACACACTCAAGCCTACAATTCTGGATCGATTGTTGAAATCTTTTAGATATAGGAAGTATTGGAACCAACAAAGGTCGGTATTGTAAATGAGCCCTGTCGGCCCAAGGACATTGGCCCAGCTGAACTTCAGAAATTTTCACAACCCTTACATACTGGAATGAGTTTGTTAACACACTCAAGCCTACATTTCTGCATCGATTGACAAGATATCTTAACTGTGAGTAGTATTGGAACCAACAAGGTTTGGTATTGTAAATGAGCCATGTCGGCCCAAGGACATTGACCCAGTTGAACTTCACAAATTTTCCCAATCCTTACTCAGTTGAATGAGTTTTGTTAACACACTCAAGCCTACATTTCTGGATCGATTGTTGAAATCTTTTAGATATAGGAAGTATTGGAACCAACAAAGGTCGGTATTGTAAATGAGCCCTGTCGGCCCAAGGATATTGGCCCAGCTGAACTTCAGAAATTTTCACAACCCTTACATACTGGAATGAGTTTGTTAACACACTCAAGCCTACATTTTTTGAAACAATTGGCAAAATGTTATACACATAGGTAGTATGGGTGGTAACAAGAATTGGTATTGTAAATGAGCCATGTTGGCCCAAGGACATTGGCCCAGCTGGAATTTTAAAATTCACGAATATGATACGAAGGGTTGTAGTCCAACCTAACAAAATCAAATACTGGGATTGTACGCCGGCGGGGGACATAGTCAGTTTCACTGACCCACTTGTTATTTTTTGGTTATTGGCAAAAAAATCGGCCAAATCTTTGGCTAAAAACCAAAAAGGTTTCAGTAAAATCTCAGCAAACTCCAGGAAAACAGCCTCATTTCCTTGTAAGTTTAAGTAATAGTAGCACACATACTACCTAAGTGGTTGTTAGTTTTTTGGCAGTTCGCCAAAAATGGCTGAACTGTTGGCCAAATAGCGTATCTTCTAGGGTTTTCATAGAAAAATTCAGCAATTCTCGTGGAAGGTAGGGTGGCTGTGTCCATATGTCTGTCACTTGTTTTGCCGATTCGCCAAAAATTGGAGGAATTATTGGCAAAAACGTAATTGTTTTCTAAATATTAACTATCTGCAGGAAAGTCTTCCTGCCTTGATATTTTACGTGAAAGTAGCAGGCGTCAGAACCTGCCTGAATGTCACTTTATTAGGTCATTGGCCAAAAATTGGCGGAAATAGTGGAGAAAAACCAAACCAAAACTGCTGGAAAATAGTCTTACTGACGTGAAATTTTTAAGTAGATCTAGCAGGCAATATCGCCTACCTGGTGTTAACTAATTATTAAAAAATTGGCGAAAATTTTGACAAAAAATGAAATAATTTTCGGAAAAATTTTAAATCACTGCAGGAAATAGTGTCACTCTTTTTAAAGTTTAAGTGATTGGTCAAAAATTGGCAAAAATTTTGGCGAAAACCTAAAAAGACATTCAGTAAAATCTTAACGGACTCCAGGAAAATAGACCTACCATCTCGAAATATAAAAGAAATATAGCAGACGTTATTGTCTAGCTGTCTGTTGCAATATTTCGTGATTGGCCAAGGGTTGGCGGAAATTTTGGTGAAAATCTAAAAATCCTTCAGTAGCAAGCATTACTGCCTACCTGGCTATTACAATTTTTGAATATTAGCAAACAGAAAAAAATTACGAAAAAAAAATAGACGGACTCTAGGAGAAAAGTCTAACTGTCTTTCAATTTTAAGGAACAGTAGCATGTTTCCTAACTATCTGTCTTTACAATTTTGGTGATTGGTCAAAAATTGGCAAAGATTTTGGGCAAAACCTAAAAAGACATTCAGTAAAATCGTAACGGACTCGAGTAAAATAGTCCTACCATATCGAAATATAAAAGAAATATAGCAGACCTTACTATCTAGCTGTCTGTTGCAATATTTATGTCTCCCGACCAAGGGGAGACATATAGTGTTTGTATGTTCTCTCTCTCTCTCTCTCTCTCTCTCTCTCTCTCTCTCTCTCTCTCTCTCTCTCTCTCTCTCTCTCTCTCTCTCTCTCTCTCTCTCTCTCTGTGTGTGTGTCAGTCTGTTGTGAACAAAGTGTTGTGTGCAAGATATCTCGAGAATGAAACGTCGGATCGACTTCAAACTTGATCGATTTATTCCTTGGTAAAGTCGGACGGTTCTATCAACGGTTCTACGTAAAAATCTTGTGTGCGAAATTTCTCAGCCGCTGAACATCGGAGAAACTTGAAACTCGGTGGGGTTGTGGCTTGGTTGGTCCGAAAGACACTGTAGATTTTTTCATGGGTAGAACGAACGAATGCGGCGTATGGCGTCATCACGTAAAATATTTATATATTTTGAACAAGATCTTGTGGGCAAAATACCTCGATAACGGAAAGTCCCATCGACTTCAAATTTTATATGAATATTCCTTGGGTCAGTCGGACGGTTCTATCAATTTTTGGCGCATGTCAGGTGATTAAGGCAGGCGTATGACGTCATTACGTAAAAATCTTGTGTGCGAAATTTCTCAGCCGAAGAAAGTTGAAACTTGGTGGGATTGTTCTTTGGTTGGTCTTAAAGACCCTATATATTTTTTTCGCGAGTAGAACGAACGAATGCGGCGTCTGACGTCATCACGTTAAATATGTATATATTATAAACAAGGTCTTGTGTGCAAAATATCTCAATAACGGATAGTCCTGTCGACTTCAAATTTTATATGGATATTCCTTGGGTCAGTCGGACGGTTCTATCAACTTTTTACGCATGTCACGTGATTAGGTCAGGTGTATCACGTCATTACGTAGAAATTTTGTGTGCGAAATTTCTCAGCTGCTGGACATCGGAGAAAGCTCAAACTTGGTGGGATTATTGCTTGACATATACGAAAACAACTTTAAATATTTTTCGCTAGTAGACCGAACGAATGTGGCGTATGACGTATGAACCAGATCTTGTATCTATAATATCTCGATAACGGAAAGTCATATCGACTTAAAATTTTATATGGATATTTCTTGGTTCAGTCAGACGACTGTTTCAACTTTTGACGGGTAAAAAATTATCTGTTTTTAAGCAAAATATCTCGGCATCGGAAAGTCAGATCGACTTTAAATTTAGTGTGGTTATTCCTCGGATAAGTCACGGTTTTGTTAAACATTATTGTTAAACTCGTATAGAAAATAACGTCAACACCCCACCTCCGCCTCCCCATTTTTGGCTGCTTTGTTATCTGTGCATGGGTGTTAACTATGCTGGGGATTTCGGCGTTTTCTAGAATATTCTCTAGTGTTCCTGCATTCTTTAGAAAGCTTCAAAACAGTAATAGCATTATTGTCGGTCCATTGCTATTTGTTATTGCTTGAAATTTAGCTTTTTGTGCATTTCTTATCTATGGCTGTTACGAAGCATGCCACTCAGTCAGGGGTCAGTGTCAGTTGCGGTGCATGATGGAGTCGTTATCTACGAGGTCATGGAATGCTGTTGTTGTATTATAGGTCTAAGCAGCTCTAGCTATTGATTTTTTTTCGCCGCATACTTGATTAGGTTGCCAAGGTGTTCTACATATAGGAGCTATGTTGTATCGATTAGCATTTTTGCAGAAGCATTTTTCGCTATTAAAATGGGTTGTCTTATATCTTGTGTTATGAGGAGCATCTCGCCATTTTGCCACCGAAATGCCTCCTCCTTCTCCCACCGAGGTGCGTCATCTGACGCGCAGTTATGAAGAATGCCTTCCTAGTGCTATTTGGCCGATGGGAATGTGCGAAGACAAGGTAGTCTATCATGGCTATAACTACACTGAGGGTACAGACCTTTACCGTTGCCTTGGGTAAAAGGGTTAGAGTTGTGTTTATGGTCGGACCTACAGTAAATAGCTGGGAGGAGGCGTGTGGAGGATGATGGTTAGCAAAAAAAAATCCCGACCACCTTCAAGACCTGGATAAAAAGATGTAAAGTAAGAACCGTTTGTTGTGACCCCGTCCACATTCACTTAAAAAGACGTACAGTAAAGCCTGCCTGTATGACCACCTTCCAGACCCGGATTAAAATGTAACACAGTAAAATTACTATAGTGACTAACTTCAGATCTGGATAAGAAGGTCTACAGCAAAACCCGTTTTAGCGACCATCTTTCAGGCTCGGATGAAAAAAGAGGTCCATTTATATTTGTTTTAGTGACCACCATCTGTTTGGTTTATTTTGAGTTTTTTTTACAATGAAGGTTATGTTTGCAGAAATGAATATTTTATTTCAGTTTGGGTTTAGTCGGGGAGACATTTTTTTGTTCACACAAACAAGAAACTAAGTAATTATCGATTAGAAGTGTAAAATATATGCCTGTACTCTTATGTTTTGTGTGCACTGGCCGCTCTAGTTTATTTTATTTTTATTGATATCAAGAATTTATTTTAGATAACATTATTTCAGAATGAGACTTGTGTAATTTATATTTTTAAATCTGCAAATGATTTTTTTTTGTCTCAAAAATTTTGTTATCAATATATAATTTTTTTGTCTAAAATTCAGAAGCAAACATCTGTGATTAAAATAATGACTGGCCCCTGTATCGTTCCTTTTATTCTTTACGGTACAAAAAAAAAAGAAGCAGTTCTTGAGCTCAAAAACTGTGTTATTAATAATGAGATCAACAACGCAATTTTTCATCGCCAAGATTTAATTGACAATTCGTCAATTTTTAGAAAAAAATCCTTACTTAGGATTTTTTAAGTTTGTAAAATAGACTTTTTGTTGTGAAAAATAAATTTGTGTGATCTAAAATATCGTTATTGATAGATAATTATACATTAATGAGATCTACATTGATATATTGATATCTTTAATTATATTTTGATACCAAAAATTAGCACTAAATGTTATATTGAAATTCCATAACATTGTATTTGTTACGTAATCGGGCAAACATTGGCTCAGCAGCACTTTGTGAAAAATTGTTGAAATTTTTTTTTTTTTGCAAACTTGGACAGAGACTCGGGGTGGGTGGGTGATGGGTCTCGAGACAAGTTGTAAAAAAACAATCAGGCCAAACTTGTTCAAACACTTCACAGTGAAAGTATAAGTGATTCAGATGTGCACCTTCTGCACCACCAAATATTTGAGATTGGAGCTTTGTCTGGACAAGTTCCCAGAAGCTATAAGCCAAGGCTTTTAGAACTTTGCACAGTGAATATGTATGTATATATTGCAGATGTGCAATGTTGTTTTATTTATTAAATGTAAGATCGACGAAAAATTGACGGATCGGCAGTTTGTAAAGTACTGAAAAAATTTCACACATTTTGCATCGGGACTTGCTAGTCTGGTCCAGAGACGTGCTCTGAAGCTTTAAAGCCTAGTTTGAAAAAAAATATTAGGAAATGTCTTTTGCAGTCATTCCGCCATAATAAATAACAAATAAAATTGCTATGGCAGTGAGGACCTCAGTCAGTTCAACTAGATGATAATTCTTGTGTTTTACATTGTAAATTAAATGGTAGACTGGGCGCCTTCACGGCAGAATAAACAGTAACAGGCTAAGGCACCTTTCAGTCTTATTAACACTTGACAAGCCTTTGGCTTGCAAGAGTTATATGAATTTGTGCGAGCAGCCGTTCGTCCTTTTTTTGTTCTTGACACTTTTTCCCATTTTTTGTGTCTTCTTCTCTGACACTATGAGCCCTAGGACCATGAAACTTGGGACTTATGAAGAGCTTGATCTGAACGTGTGCATGTCACTTTTTATTTTCGTCTTCGATTTCGTTTTCTTTGTTAAAACGCCATGTGAAAAGAGTATTTTTGCAAGTAAATGCAGTGCATTTAACGTACATCACAGAACACAGTTGCTGAGCTTTGTGCGAGCTCTCACTGCGTAAATAGATAACACGGCGTATCCCTGCTCAGTCAATAAAACCTTTTATTCTTTACGGTACAAAAAAAAAAAGAAGCAGTTCTTGAGCTCAAAAACTGTGTTATTAATAATGAGATCAACAACGCAATTTTTCATCGCCAAGATTTAATTGACAATTCGTCAATTTTTAGAAAAAAATCCTTACTTAGGATTTTTTAAGTTTGTAAAATAGACTTTTTGTTGTGAAAAATAAATTTGTGTGATCTAAAATATCGTTATTGATAGATAATTATACATTAATGAGATCTACATTGATATATTGATATCTTTAATTATATTTTGATACCAAAAATTAGCACTAAATGTTATATTGAAATTCCATAACATTGTATTTGTTACGTAATCGGGCAAACATTGGCTCAGCAGCACTTTGTGAAAAATTGTTGAAATTTTTTTTTTTTTTGCAAACTTGGACAGAGACTCGGGGTGGGTGGGTGATGGGTCTCGAGACAAGTTGTAAAAAAACAATCAGGCCAAACTTGTTCAAACACTTCACAGTGAAAGTATAAGTGATTCAGATGTGCACCTTCTGCACCACCAAATATTTGAGATTGGAGCTTTGTCTGGACAAGTTCCCAGAAGCTATAAGCCAAGGCTTTTAGAACTTTGCACAGTGAATATGTATGTATATATTGCAGATGTGCAATGTTGTTTTATTTATTAAATGTAAGATCGACGAAAAATTGACGGATCGGCAGTTTGTAAAGTACTGAAAAAATTTCACACATTTTGCATCGGGACTTGCTAGTCTGGTCCAGAGACGTGCTCTGAAGCTTTAAAGCCTAGTTTGAAAAAAAATATTAGGAAATGTCTTTTGCAGTCATTCCGCCATAATAAATAACAAATAAAATTGCTATGGCAGTGAGGACCTCAGTCAGTTCAACTAGATGATAATTCTTGTGTTTTACATTGTAAATTAAATGGTAGACTGGGCGCCTTCACGGCAGAATAAACAGTAACAGGCTAAGGCACCTTTCAGTCTTATTAACACTTGACAAGCCTTTGGCTTGCAAGAGTTATATGAATTTGTGCGAGCAGCCGTTCGTCCTTTTTTTGTTCTTGACACTTTTTCCCATTTTTTGTGTCTTCTTCTCTGACACTATGAGCCCTAGGACCATGAAACTTGGGACTTATGAAGAGCTTGATCTGAACGTGTGCATGTCACTTTTTATTTTCGTCTTCGATTTCGTTTTCTTTGTTAAAACGCCATGTGAAAAGAGTATTTTTGCAAGTAAATGCAGTGCATTTAACGTACATCACAGAACACAGTTGCTGAGCTTTGTGCGAGCTCTCACTGCGTAAATAGATAACACGGCGTATCCCTGCTCAGTCAATAAAACCTTAAGCCAACAAAAACCAAACACTACTCGGCTGATAAGACGTATTCAAGCTGTGTTGTTTGCAATATGTTATTCAAGAAATAACCCATTGAAGGAAATATTTTTGCATTTAATTTTTGTCAAGTGTTTAACATTTCGCTAGCGAAATAAGGTTCTAGTTTACACTTGGGACAACGACCCAAATAGATTTTGTATTTTCGTGAATTCTGTACATATTTCTTTTCTTCCGCTTTTTTAGCCTAGCTTACGTTACACGTAAGCTGGGATATTCCTATCGGTCTGCAGATGGCGTCCGTTAGTTAGTTAGTTAGTTGTTTATTTAGTAAACTTTATTTCAAAATGCATCTCCTCCTACAATTTTGATCCGATGTCATTTATTTTCGGTGTGAGGCATCCCTAAGGGGTCATGCATACGGCTTGTGCTTTTCTAGTCGATCGGGTGATTTTTGAGGAATTTTTAAAGAAAAAATTTTAAAATGTATGTCCTCCTACATTTTTGACCCGATGTCATTTATTTTTGGTATGAGGCACCCGTAAAGGGTCGCGCATACGGCTTGTGCTTTTTTAGTCGATTGGACAATTTTTATATTTTGGGGGATTTTTTTAAACAAAAATTTCGAAAATAGTTCAAAATGCTTGTGTTCCTACAATTATGATTCGATGTCATTTATTTTTGGTATGAGGCATCCCTAAGCGGTTGTGCATACGGCTTGTGCTTTTTTAGTCGATCGGGTAATTTTTGAATTTTTGGGAAATTTTTGAAGAAAAAATTTTAAAATGTATCTTCAACATTTTTGATCCGATGTCATTTATTTTTGTATGAGGCACCCCTAAGGGGTCTTGCATACTGCTTGTGCTTTTTAGTCGATCGGACAATTTTTGTATTTTTGGTAAATTTTTTCAAGAAAAAATTTCAAAAATAATTCAAAGTGCATCTTTTAGTGCATCAAGCGATTTTGATTCGAGGTCATTTATTTTTGGTGTGAGGCATCCCCAAGGGGTCGTGCATAGTCGATCGGGTGATTTTTGGAGAATTTTTGAAGAAAAAATTTTAAAATGTATTTCTTCCTACATTTTTGATCCGATGTCATTTTTTTTTTGGTATGAGGCACCCTAAAGTTTAATAAACATGCGCACTCGGGGAAAATGCGAACCACTCATCAAGGCAAGCTAACTAAACAAACAAACTGGTCAGAAATGGAACCGAGCATTAACGCAAGTTAAAAAAAACATGCACACTGGTCCAAAGTCGAACCGCACATCAACACAAGCTAAATAAGCAAGCACACTGGACCAATATAAGCGCCGTGCATCAACGCAAGTTAAAAAAACATGCGCACTGGTTCGAAATGCGAACTGCACATCAACGCAACTTAAATAGACATGCGCACTGGTCCAGAATAAGAACCGCGCATCAACTCAAGTTAAAGAAATATGCGCATTGACCTGAAATAAGAACCGCGCATCGACGCACGTTAAATAAACATGCGCAGTGGTTCGAAATGCGAACCACGCGCCAACGCAAGTTAAACAAACATTTGCACTAGTCCAAAATAAGCACCGCGCATCAACGCAAGTTAAATAAACATGCGCACTTGTCCGAAATTTGAACCGCGCATCAACGCAAGTTAAATAAACATGCGCAGTGGTTCGAAATGCGATCCACGCGCCAACGCAAGTTAAATAAACATTTGCACTCGTCCAAAATAAGCACCACACATCAACGCAAGTTAAATAAGCAATCGCACTGGTCCGAAATCGAACTGCGCATCAACGCAAGTTAAATAAACATGCGCAATTGTCCGAAATTAGAACTGCTCGTCAAAGCAAGTTGAATAAACATGCGCACTGGTCCAAAATGCAAACCGCACACAACGCAAGTTAAATAAACATATGCACACGTCCAAAATAAGCACCGTGCATCAACGTAAGTTAAATAAACATGCAAACTGGTCCGAAATGCGAACCGCGCATCAAGGCAACCTAAGGAAAGTTGTGCACTGGTCCAAAATAAGTACCGCTCATCATTGCAAGTAAAATAAACATGCGCATTGATCTGGAATAAGAACCGCGCATCGAGGCAAGTTACATAAATATGCGCACTGGTCCGAAATGCGTGTGTTGTTTGAAGGTATCAATATCAGACTATCCACTCTACCAGAGATACAAAAAATCTGTTTCCCATTGTTCTGGAAAGAAATCTTTGTATGCATTTATCGGTCTATGTTCTGGTAGGGTGCTAAATTCTCTTTTGAAGCCCAATTTTTCAGGGAAATTCCCTTGCTCATGCACGCTGGAATTGGTCTTATTGCTTTTCGTAAGCTGGAACTTTGTCCTTGGACAAACTTGTTTAAACTTTTTTTTTTCATATTTCGTTTTTTTTTTATTTTATTTTGTTATTCTTCGTCACTTGGTTTCCGCGCATCTCGAACGAGACCGTTTGAGCTAGGAAAGTGAAACTTGGCACACAGATAGGATATGCGGTAAACTTGATCCAAGCCGAAAATTTTTTACATATGACGTCAACTTCCGCATCTTGAATATTTTAGAGCTTAATAGAGCTTAATATCTTCAAAACGGCTGGAGCTAGAGATTTGGCGTCAAATACGTTATGAGACTACTTTTTGACAAAGAACGTGGTGAAAGCCTTAATTTTAGCGTATGACGTCATAATGACGTCATTTTTCAGTTTTTTGTTCGTGGTCGGAAAGCGAAATTTTTGTTATTAGTATGCAAAAGGCTTAATTGAATACCAGTTGGATAAAAGTTACTTTAAAAGCTCATTTTCGACCCTTTGGGCCTAAACAACGTTACATAAGAGGTAGGTCGGTGGCCTTGAGTTTCTGGATCACGGTCAAGGTTAAAAACCGGAAGTTGATGATTATTAGTCCCCCGCCGGGGGACTATAGTTTTCGGATTTGTCTGTCCGTCTGTCGACACTTTTTTTGTTAACACACTCAACCCTACATTTTCCCACCGATTGTTAAGATATTGTATATATGGGTAGTACTGGAACGAACAAGGATCGGTATTGTAAATGAGCCATGTCGGCCCAAGGACATTGGCCCAGCTGAACTTCAAAAATTTTCCCAATCCTTACTCAGTCGAATGAGTTTGTTAACACACTCAAGCCTACATTTTTCCACCGATTGTTAAGATATTGTATCTATGGGTAGTACTGGAACAAACAAGGATCGATATTGTAAATGAGCGATGTCGGCCATAGGACATTGGCCCAGCTGAACTTCACAAATTTTCCCAATCTTTACTCGGTCGAATTAGTTTGTTAACACACTGAAGCCTACATTTTTCAACCGATTGTTAAGATATTGTATATATGGGTAGTACTGGAACGAACAAGGATCGGTATTGTAAATGAGCCATGTCGGCCCAAGGACATTGGCCCAGCTGAACTTCACAAATTTTCCCAATCTTTACTCGGTCGAATTAGTTTGTTAACACACTCAAGCCTACATTTTTCAACCGATTGTTAAGATATTGTATATATGGGTAGTACTGGAACGAACAAGGATCGGTATTGTAAATGAGCCATGTCGGCCCAAGGACATTGGCCCAGCTGAACTTCACAAATTTTCCCAATCCTTACTCAGTTGAATGAGTTTGTTAACACACTGAAGCCTACATTTCTGGATCGATTGTTGAAATCTTTTAGATATAGGAAGTATTAGAACCAACAAAGGTTGGTATTGTAAATGAGCCCTGTCGGCCCAAGGACATTGACCCAGCTGAAACTTCAGAAATTTTCACAACCCTTACATACTGGAATGAGTTTGTTAACACACTCAAGCCTACATTTTTGAAACAATTGGCAAAATGTTATACACATAGGTAGTATGGGTGGTAACAAGAATTGGTTTTGTAAATGAGCCATGTTGGCTGAAGGACATTGGCCCAGCTGGAATTTTAAAATTCACGAATATGATACGAAGGGTTGTAGTCCAACCTAACAAAATCAAATACTGGGATTGTACGCCGGCGGGGGACATAGTCAGTTTCACTGACCCACTTGTTATTGTCGATTTTGCGCTCATTTGCGACTCTGTGGGCCTAAACAACGTTATTTAAGAGTTACCTCGGTAACCTTGACCTTCTGGATCACGGTCAAGGTCAAAAACCAGAAGTTGACTATTATCTCGAAAACGGGTTAGCATGTGCCGCTGACATCTTTTATAAAGTATTACTGCGTTCTTTAATGATTTGCAAATGGCTAGGTTTTATTAATATCTAGCTTTAGTATCTAATGTTAAATCATAAAAGGAATTTTCATTTTCCATGCAAACCTTAACCGGAACAGAATCAAGAGTTAAAATGCGAATTTAAAAACTGAAATAAGATAAGAATTTTTTTAGCTCTGTCAATAAGTATTTTTTAGTATCCCAACTCGGTTGCGAAATTGGTGTAGTTCAGCTATGATGTCATTGGCGGAATGAACACAAGCCTAGAACGAGATTAATGTTGAGAATATATACAAAATATTTAGTAACAGAATTGGGATTTTCACTAACTATCCACCATATTTTGGTAGAATTACAGTGCCAGTTCCTGCCTTGTTATTACGGCGGCACCTTGGCACTGTCACTTGACAGTCTTGTTATTAACATGAAATCAGTACGGTCAACCTTTTTCCCATTCTAAAGTTTTGTCCATCCGTGTAAAGAATTGTGTATTAAATAATTGAAAATCTTACATTCCTTGTTCTACGTACCGTAATCTAACAAAAATTATTTGAAAAAATATATATATATTTTTTTTTGGGGGGGGGGGGTGACTGAATTGACTTTCATGTTGATTATATTTGTGTTGAGAAACCGTAACGTATACAAACTGTAATCTGTTGCAGCCCAGTGACGCTGCCTTTGGGTAACCCATACATGGAAAGACGAATTAGTTTTGAATATGACGACAGCACATTAAGTGGATTGCATGAATACCTGCGAAGCTGCATAGAGTATTACTGGATCTGTGTCGTTGTCGCATTTGTATGCTTGATTGTGTACATAACGTACCGCATTGTGGACAATTATACGGATGACAGGCGTGACATGCCATTAGTAAGTACTGAGTCATCGTGTTAAGTAACCTTTCTTATTGTTATTATATGTCTCCCCCTAAGGGAGACATATTTAGCATTTGGTGTGTCCGTCCGTCCATCCATCCATCCGTCTTGCCGTCCGTCTGTCTGTCCGTCCGTCCGTCTGTCCGCAGTGAGTTCTTATGAAATTAATGAATCGATTTTGTTTTCAAAACATACATACATATTGGGGTACATGTCTAGATGATGCCCGTGTTATTTTTTTTCGTTTCCTCAAAAATTCTATTTTTGGCAAATTTTTGAACATGGGGGGGGGGGGGGGTCGTGCATTTTTTTTTTCAATTTGGCAGGCTATATCTCCAAAACAGTTCGTTGGATTAGGCTGAAATGTGGCAAGAACAACACACATATAGTGCAAATGTTTACTGCGAAGTTTTTCTTAATTTCCGCTGAAAATGTATTTTTGGCGATTTTTTTAATTTTTTGATTTTGAACTTTTTTGGCCATATTGTTGCGATATCTCCGAAACGGTTTGTTGGATTAGGCTGAAACTTGGCAAGAACTCACAAAACGTGTAAATGTTTACTGCAAAGTTTTTCTTCATTTCCGTTGAAAATGTATTTTTGGCGAATTTTTAAATTTTTGAATTTTAACTTTTTTGGCCATATTGTTGCGATATCTCCGAAACAGTTTGTTGGATTAGACTGAAACATGGCGAGAACAACACACATATAGTGCAAATGTTTACTGCGAAGTTTTTCTTCATTTCCGTTGAAAATGTATTTTTGGCGATTTTTTTAATTTTTGAATTTTTATTTTTTTGGCCATATTGTTGCGATATCTCCGAAACGGTTTATTGGATTAGGCTGAAACGTGGCAAGAAGAACACATGTGTAGTGGAAATGTTTACTGCGAAGTTTTTCTTCATTTTCTGTAAAAATGTATTTTTGGCAATTTTTTTTTTTTTCAATTTTTTGGGCTCGCCAATGTTGTACTTTTAAGCAAGGAATTTTTGTCTACGTGACTGATTGGGGGGCAGGAGAAACATATCCGTTTTTGTTTTAACAAAAACACTGGCCAGTCTAGTTCATGTTCGCTTCTTTTTGTCATTCGATCCTTTCATTTTGTTTAGATTATCAAGTTATTCCTTCTTATGTTTTCTCTATGACGAAATCGGTGTTAAGAAATTTCGGTGGATGTGGGAAGTTGCGGGCGTACACAGTTTGTCGCATGTGCTGCGGCGGATGTGGGAAGTGGCGGGCGTACGGAGTTTGTCTCATGTGCTGCGGCGGATGTGGGAAGTGGCGGGCGTACAGAGTTTGTCTCATGTGCTGCGGCGGATGTGGGAAGTGGCGGGCGTACGGAGTTTGTCTCGTGTGCTGCGGCGGATGCGGGAAGTGGCGGGCGTACGGAGTTTGTCTCGTGTGCTGCGGCGGATGTGGGAAGTGGCGGGCGTACGGAGTTTGTCTCGTGTGCTGCGGCGGATGTGGGAAGTGGCGGGCGTACAGAGTTTGTCTCATGTGCTGCGGCGGATGTGTACAGTGGCGGGCGTACGGAGTTTGTCTCATGTGCTGCGGCGGATGTGGGAAGTGGCGGGCGTACAGAGTTTGTCTCATGTGCTGCCGTCTGTAGCAGCTCGTGCTGCGTAATGGTTGTTTACGGTGAAAATATCGATTTCAGAAAGGGGCAAATTAAGACGTCACTTAAAAGACTCCGGGAAAAACTATAAAATATTAACTAAGAAAGAAAACGCAGAATTTGTCTGTGTAAAAAGTATCCACCATCAACATGAAATTATATTGAATAATTTAATGTGCTCAACGTGATTTACTTTGGGGCTGTCTTGCTTTACACAGACATGAGAACTGTCCGTTTTTTTCAGCTGTTTTCACTTTTTTGGGCTTCAAATTTGTGGTCTCCGAGATCGACGCAAATCCGTTGAGATCTCAAAATAATAAAAAAAATTCCCCTTTCTTAGGAACCGAATGATCTCATTTATCTCATTTAAAGAAAAGCTTAAAGATGTGTAACGTCTGAAATTCCTGATTATGATATTTGTTTGAGAACATTGCATGTTTTACAGATTATAGATCTTGATGACCTTGAAGTGGGAGCAGGAGCCAAAAAGACGGAGCTGTGTGAGAACGGTGAGGTGGTTACACACGGGAGGCCAAGGCTCCAAGATGAGAAGGCACATGCTGACACCCCTCAAGTGAACGCCCACACTTCTGCACATGTTGACACCCCTCAAGTGAACGCACACACTTCCGCTTCAGGTCACGGGTCCAGAGATGGATCACATGAACAAAATACCAAGGAAAAAGATAACAAGAAAACGAAGAAAAGCTGTGAAGTACCGACGACCCAAGATATGCCAGATACGTCGGGTCTGCCGACATCGGCTCGGGGTGAGCCAGTGGGTCTCCCGACATCGGCTCCGAGTGAGCCAGCGGGTCTGCCGACATCGGCTCCGAGTGAGCCAGCGACAACACAATGCGCACTGATCAATGGATGTGAAGATGACTTGATGTTTTCGGATATTCCAGTCGACGAAGAAATGGTCGAGTATACGAAACGGCGCATTGAGCTCGCTCTTCATCAGTACCGCCAGGTAAGTCAGTTAAATTCTCGTGTGCAAAATTTCTCGACCGCTGAACATCGGAGAAAGTTTAAACCTGGTGGTGTTGTTACTTCGTACGTCTGAAAGATTCTATCAAATTTTGTCGCGAGTAGAACCAACCAATACGTCATATGACGTCATTTATTATCCCCCGTGAAACGGAGGGATACAGTTATGAGCTGGCCTGTCCGTCCGTCCGTCTTTCTGTCCACAGAAAGTACTAAGTTTTGTCCGGCCGTCTTTTCATGGAAGGAATCGTCGTAGGAACGTGAAACATATATATATATATATATATATATATATATATATATATATATATATATATATATATATATATATATATATATATATATATATACATATATATATATATATATATATATATATATTCAAGGTCTAGTGTGCGAAGTATATCAACAATCGAAAGTTGTGTCAACGTCCAACTTTGGGTGTGTGTTCTTTGGGTCAGCTAGACGGCTTTCTCAACTTCTGATGTATGTCACGTTATTAAGGGAAGCGTATCATAGTGTAATTACTTCAAAATTTTATTTGCAAAGTTTTTTGGGCAGCAGAATGTCAGGATCCTTCAGATTTTTTGGAATTGTTGTTGGGTAAGCTCGAAAGGTTCTGTTGAATTTTCGTTGCCAAGTGCGCAAACGCAGACCGCTTATGACGTCATACCATAAAGTTTTCTATTCCAAACAAAATCTCGTGCGCAGAATAGGAGGCCTGGGAAAGGAGCAGTGGGATAGCCTTCAAACTTGGTATGGTTATTCCGTCGAGAATTATGTTTCCCCGACCAAGGGGAGACATATAGTGTTTGTGCGTTCTGTGTATGTCTGTGTGTATGTACGTATGTGTCACGCTGTTTTGTACACGATTGGGTGCAAGAACAGAAAGTCGGATCGACCTCAAACTTGATCTGTTCATTCCTTGGGTAGGTCGGGCGGGTTTTTTAAGTTTTGACGCATGTTGCATTATAAAGGAAGGCGTATGACGTCATTACATAAAATTATTGTGTGAAATTTCTCAGCCGCTGAACATCGGAGAAAGTTAAAACTTGGTGGGATTGTTGCTTGGTAGATCCGAAAGATACTGCCAAATTTTGTTGCGACTATAACGAACGAGTGCGGCGTATGACGTCATGATGTATATATGTATATATTGCGAACAAGATCTTGTGTGCAAAATATCTCGCCAAGGAAAGTCTTATCGACTTAAAATTTTATATGGTTGTTTCTTGGGTCAGTCGGAGGGTTCTTTCAACTTTTAACGGCTGTAGCGAAATTAAGAGAGGCGTCTGACGTCATTACGTTAAAATCATGCATGCGTGATTTCTGAGCCGCTGAACATCGGAGAAAGTTGAAACTTGGAGGGTTTTTTGCTTGCTAGGTTCGAAAGATTCTGTCAAATGTTGTTGCGAGTACAATCACGTAAAATATGCGTATAATTTGAACAAGATCTTGTGTGCAAAATATCTCGCTAAGGGAAAGTTGCATCGACTTACAGTTTTATCAGACCTGTCGACTTCGTCGGGCTGGTCTTATCACATTATCCATCGTCTGTATGTGCGTGTGCACGTGTGTACGTATGTAAACTTTTACTTATAATGCTTCTTCTGCTTCAACTTTGAACGGATTCCTTTCAAATTTTGTAGCAATGTTTTCTAGGGCTCTCTTAAAAATTGCTTTTTTTTTGGCGATCCGCCAAAAATTGGCCAAATGGGAAGTATTTAAAAATTTTCGGTTTCCAATTTTCAAAAGGCTTCTTTTCCCACAATTTTGATCGAATGTTCTTTAAATTTCGTGCAAATATTTTCTAGGTAGGCCTCTCTTGAAGAACTGCTGTTTTTGGCGATCCGCAAAAATTGGCCAAATGGGGACATTTTTTAATTGTTTGGCTTTAAAATTTCAAAATACTTCTTCTCTCACAATTTTGATTGGATTCCTTTCAATTTTTGCGATCGCTCTCTAGGTAGGCCACTCTTGAAAAACTACTTGTTTTGGCGATCGGCCAAAAATTGACTAAATGAGGTACATTAAAAATTTTGTTGTTTGCCAATTTTCAAAATGCTTCTTCTCCTAAACTTTTGATAAGATTTTCTTTAAATTTTGTGTGAATGTTCTCTAGGTAGACCTCTGTTGAAAAAAAGAACACTTTTTTCTGGCGATCCTCCAAGAATTGGCCAAATGGGGGGGGGGAGGGGTGGGGGGGGCTTTTTTTATTTTTTGGCGTCCAATTTTCAAAATGCTTCTTCTCCCACAATTTTGTGCGATTATTCTTCAGGTAGGTCTCTCTTAAAAAACTTTTTTTAACGATCGGCCAAAAATTGGCGAAATAGGAGATATGTAATTTTTTTTTGGTTGCCATTTTTCAAAAATGCTTCTTCCACAATTTTGAAATTTGTGCGAATGTTCTCAAGACAGACCTCTCTTGAAAGATTATTTTTTTAAAGACCTGCCAAAAACTGGCCAAATAAAGGTCACTTTTTTAGACCAGCCGACTTTGTCGGGCTGGTCTTATTACATCAACAGAAGGGCATCCGTTGTTTGTATGTAGGTATGTATGTGTGTACACATGTATGTAAACTTTTACTTTAAATGCTTCTTCTCCTTCAGTTTTGATCGGAATACTTACAAATTTTGTACAGATGTTCAAAAGATAGGCTTCTCTTGAAAAAATTAACTTTTTTTTTGGTCCGACAAAAATTAGCTCATTGGGGGACATTTTTTTCAGTTTTTTGGCTTCCAATTTTCAAAATACTTCTCCCACAATTTTGATTGGATTTCTTTCCAATTTTGTACGATTGTTCTCTAGGCAGGTCTCTCTTGAAAATTACTTTTTGGGGGATTCGCCAAAAATTGGTGAAATGCTTGTATTTAAATGTTCATCCCCCGTGTAACGAGGTGATAAAGGTTTCAGCTCGTCCGTCTGACCGTCCGTCCACCTGTCTGTCTGCTTTCGTTCACCCTCGTGTTCTGGCTATATCTCCGAAAGTATTTGTCGTATAGCTTTTTCCTTTGGTTAGAACATATATTGAAGGTATGCAGCGTCGTATTGTTTTTGAAATCGGCCAAAAATTCTCAAAAATATGACTTGTCAAAAATGGCTGTTTTCAGGAAATTTGTTAGCACGGAGATAGGTCTTGTCCATACGAGTTCTGTGAATCTATTGGATCAAGCGTTCTGAAATTTTATGCAGTGAAAACATATAAAATGTAGATGTGCAAAATCGTGTTATTTTTGAAATCGGCCAATAATTCTCAAAAATATTGGATCACCGAAAAATGGCTGTTTTTCAGGAAATTTGGTAGCACGTAGATAGGTCTTGTCCAGACGCGTTCTGCAAAACTATTCGATCCAGCGTTCTGAAATTCTATGCGGTAAAAAAATATATAAATATATATTTTACATGTGCAACGTTTTAAATATATATATATATACATATATATATATATATATAGTCGGACCCGCGTAATATGAAGTCGTCGGGACCGAGCAAAATACTTCATATTACGCGAACTTCATATTACACGAACTTTTACACATCACACTTTTAATCACCCATACAATCAATAGGCATAGATTTATTGCTTATTTTGGAACGATTATTGTGTTCATTTTCGATTGTTTTGGAGTAAGCTCGGTAGCTGTATATCTATATATAAAAATATATTAAAATTGGCCGAAAATTGTCAAAAATAGGACTTGTCAAAAATGTGTATTTTTATGGAAGCTTGTTTGCACGGAGATGGAGTTTTTCCACAAATATTCGATCCAGCGTTCTGAAATTTTATGCAGTGAAAATATATATATTTAAGATATGCAACGTCTGGCTAACTGGCTAAAATTTTAAAAAAAATAAGACTTCTTAAAAATATGTATTTTTAGCCCAGAGTACGTTACATGTAAGCCAGGGTATACCTATCGGTTTGTAGACTACAAGTTAAATAAAGATGTACATTGGTCTGAAACAAGAACCACGCATGCGCCCTGGTCTGAAATGCGAACCGAGCATCAACGCAAGTTAAATAAATAAGCGCATTGGTCCGAAATGCCAACCGCACATCGACACAAGTTAAATAAACATGCGCCCTAGTCTGAAATGCGAACCGCGCATCAACGCAAGTTAAATAAATAAGCGCATTGGTCCGAAATGCCAACCGCACATCGAAACATGTTAAATAAACATGCACTCTGGTCCGAAATGGTAACCGCTCAACGACACAATTTAAACTAGAACCTTATTTCTCTAGCGAATGTTAAACTCTTGACCCCTTCCAGATTCGGGTAAAAAGACGTACAGTAAAACCTGCCTATCTTGAGAAAATTTCAGACCCTTATAAAAATGTAACGTACACTAAAACTACTGTAGTGACCGACTTCAGACCTGGATAAGAAAAGAATTTAGTTAAACCCGTCCAGACTCGGATGAAAAAAGAGTGCAGTAATTTCTGTTTTAGTGACCGCCATCTGTTTTGTTTATTTTGAAATTTTTACAATGAATTATCGTTATGTTTGCAGAAATGAATATTTTATTTCAGTGATTAAAACAAGGAAAACTAAGTAGATATCTATTGAAAGTGTGTAATATAAGCCTGTACTCTTATTTTTTGTGTGCACTGGCTGCTTTAGTTAAGCTTTACACCGGCAATACGGTCCCCGGCCTGAAAGTGCCTGACCATAAGGCCTCGAAATGAATTTATGGCCAAAACGTCTCCAAAGCAGAATTTGTCGTGGAATACATGACAACACATGTTCGGCGATAAGGCCCAAGGTCATAAGGGCCAAATTTAGGGCCAAAACGACCCCACTGAAAAAAACGTAGGATAACGTATATTGAAGCTTTACACCGGCCATACGGTCCCTGGATTTTAAGTGCCGGGTCATAAAGTCCGGAATTGAATTTATGACCAGAATATCCCCGAAGCAAAAGTTTTCGTAGTTGAGTACAGGACAAAACATCCTGGCCATAAAGTTCCCGACCATGAGTTCCCCAAATAAAGTTAGGGCCAAAATGTCCACATAGGTAAAAACGTATGATAACCTAAACTAGAACCGCATTTCGCAAGCGCAATCTTCAACACTCGACAAACATTAAAAGTTAAAAACATTTCTTTAAACGGCTTATTATTTCTTGAACAGCATAAAGTTTCTTTTTCAAGCCGCATAATCTGTAATACAACTAAGTAGAGAGCCTGTGGCGCAGCACGTATGCGGCTTATAAGATTCATCTGATTGGTTATGTTGGCTCAACGGCTTTATTGATTGACCAAACTAGTATTTTCTCTCTATGCAGGTAGAGCTCGCGTAACGCCCATCAGCTGTGCTGTTTGGCTCAACCGTTACTTTGCTTTTAAATGCGCTGTTTTTATTTATTCTAAAATCAGCTGTGTCCGCATGTTGTTAAAAACATGAAAAAGAAATCGTAGACAAAAAAGGCGGGCTGCACACCCTCAGAACAAGTTCTACATCAGTACAAAGTTTTTTGGTCCTAGGGCCTGTAGTGTCAGAGAAGAAGCCGAGACAAGAAAATGAATTTTTACTGCCAAGAAAAAAATAGCCCAACGGCTGCTCGCACAAATTCGTATAAGCCTTGACCTAGTCAAAGACTTGTCAAGTGTTAATTAATTCTTTATAAACTTTACCCCGGCTGTAATATATCAGGCCGTAATGTCCCCGGCTATAAGATCTACCAATGAATTGAGGGCCATAACGTCTCCAAAGCAAAATATGTCCTGGAATCTAGGACAAAATGTCCCCGACCATAAAGTCTCTGCATGAAGTACCCGGCCATAGGTCCCCAAATTAATTAAGGGCAAAGACACTACGAAAGTAAAAAAAGTATGATAACCTAAATTAACGCTTTATTAAGTTTTACCCTGGACATAATGTCACTGGCCATAAGGTCCCAAAATGGATTTATGGCCAAAACCTCCCAAAGCAAAGTTTTGTCATACTGGAATGCAGGACATAACGTCCCCAGCCATAAAGTCTCCGGCCACAAAGTCACCGGTCATATGATCTACAATTAATTTATGGTCAAGGCGGTCCCAAATCAATTTATGGAGAAAACGTCTCCAAAGCAAAGATTAAGCTGTACAATGTTCTTACATGCATTCAAGGCAAAATTCAATGAGAAAATAACAAATCGTAAAACATTGCAAAAAATTACGTTATACTTGGATATCTTGCGATGGAGGCCTTCAACCTTGCGCAGTAAAAATATATATATTGTAGATGTACTTTGTCGTATTATTTTTGTAATTAGTGAAAAACTGATTGGGGGAACTTGGGACTGAAATAACTCGTCCATTATAGGTGTTCCCTATTGGGAGGTGTTCAGTAATAGAGGTTTTACTGTATATAAGTTATCTCACTTAGACTCTAGTTTCGGGGCATTTATCGCAGCCAATTTTCCAAAGGTTTTTTTCTTCCATATTTTTGACCGGATTACCTTCCAATTTTACATAAACCTTCATCTGGGTTTCTTCTCTTGAAAACTTAGTCTTTTTAGCGATCCAAAAAAATTAAAAGTTTTTCGGTGACCAATTTTCAAAGAGCTTGTTCCACAATTTTGATCGGATGGGCTTAAATTTATTCATAATGTCCTAGGCGGTCCTCCTTTGAAAAGTTAAATTTCTTATGATTCGCCAAAAATTGGCTAAATGGTTGGGGGCATATATATATATATGTATAGGTTAGCAAAGAAAAAAAAAACTATTTTGTTAAACCTACTTGTAACTGCCACCTTCAGGAGCCTGAGGAGCCGGATAAAAAGACGTAAAATAAAACTGTGTAGTGACCACATTCCAGTTTCGGATAACAAAACGTACGGTAAAACCTGCCTGTTCTGATCAGCTTCCTGTCCCGGATAAAAAAGTACGCACAATGAAACTGCTGTAATTACCAACTTTGAAACCGGCATAAACAGGACGTACAGTAAAACCTGTTTTAGCGAGCACCATCTGGGACCGGACAGAAAAGAAGAATAGTAAAACCTCTTTACCACCTTCTAGATCGAGATAAAACCTTGGCCTAAACTTGTGTTAAAGGCCCAACTGAAAACGCTGCTTTTAGCCATGGCACCGAGTCCGCCCCTTTTCTCACTTTCTTGGAAAAGGCCATCAATCAATTTTATACAGATTTTACAACCTTAAGATAAACGTCTTTGTGCGATGTGCGAAATGACCAACTGAAGATAACAGTTAATTTATGCAGTATATTTGTACCCACACTGTGAGCCCAGCTTAGACAAAGGAGTTGAAAGGGAAAATGTGTGAAATCGGTTTTGCTTGGAATGGCTCCCTATAACATGCTGTTCAATGAGCATCAATGGGTCAATGTTTTGACAGCGTCAATCAAGCAACAATTAGGTCGCGTAAAAAAGTGGGATTTACAATGAGGTTGGGCAGTTTTTAAAATTGTGATATGATTAAAAGTTGAATTTTGATGTAAACTCTTTTCAAACAGTTGTAAAAATACTTTTAGTATGGTTAGAAAGTAATTGTTAACTCATCGACCATTTTATTTTAACAAAATCTGTCAAAACGTTGAGTAAAAACGCTAAAAAAGTACGCAAGGAAACGATGTTGCCTCGTTGAGCTCCAGAATCATAATGAAAATGGGAGGAGCTAAGGGCTGCTTTTATAGTCCTCGTTGGGCCTTTAAAAGAGTATTGAAATATCCGCAAGTCAAGTTACGCACCCCCCCCCCCCCCCATCTTCCGAAATCGGATAAAGGTGATTCACACACCTGCGACTGGGCACAAGAGATACATTTATATAAGGTAAAAGGTCTTATTCTGAAAATGGTACAGACTTGTTCAAATTAAAACTTTGTGAAAGGACTGTCGAGGAGAAAAGAAAAATAGAATATGGTTATTGTTTTCAAACAGTATTGGAAATAAATAAATGTAGTATGACGTCATTGCGTAAATTATTGCGTGATATTTTTGTCCCCCCCTCCTTTGTAGGCTCTTTTGTTAATTACACATCGTTACTATACTTGAGTTGTTAGTTAATACGCTTTGGACTGGAGCGTTTTATAAGAAATATCGATATGTCTCCATTCTTGAGGCATTTTACTTCAAAGCAATGAAAGCACGAGCAAGCTATCGTTCAGTAATGTATAGCTCACATTGTCATGTACCTGCGTTTCTCTTGTGCGACTCAGTGAATGGTATCACGTAATGAATTCCGCAACCAGGGGTCATTTCCCTTTGTATTGCATTATGTAAGTCATGTAAGTGATAAGTCTATGCTAAGAAATATGATCAACTGATTGAGAGTGGTGTGTGCATAAAGGTAAACAGAATAACATTCCTAAAATTGACTAAAAGTACAATGCATCTCTTCACAATCTCTGAACAATATATGCGATGGCTAGTGAGGTGTGCAGTTGTATTTAAGCAGTTGTGCAGGGCTTGGAAAGTGGGCTAGGTTAAATAAGGTTCTAGATCTATCGTGAGGGGGACATGTGTTTTTTTTCTTGGGTTGGGGGAGGGGGCAGTGTGCCAAAATAAAAAGTGTTGCATATAATTACATATAGCAGTTTCCGGAATGTTTTGACTGGTATTGCTCTGAACAATGTTCTGTTTTCTTTGCATTTATCATAATGAATTGTTGGCATAGTTGCAGAAAGGAAAATTATGTTTTTATTTCCTGAATAGAAAGATTGGAAATGGGTATTGCAAAACCATAGATTTGGTCGGGGAGACATGTTTTTGTTTGAAAAAAAATCAAGAAATTAAATATTAACTCAATTGAAATTGTGCGATATATCCCTGCACACTCATGTTTTTCTGTGTACTGGCCCCCCTAGTTTCGTTTGAGAAATATATTGTTGAATTTGATGGCTCACTGCTGCATATAATTTTTTTTTGGCTACAGGGGCATGCAATACATAGCCTGAAAATATTTCTGCGCGGTATGAAGGAAATCAACTATCAGCAACCAGCGTGGGACATGTTTGACAGAGCAATCGTTGGGTGTATTAATGGAATTGGAGCCTGGATCAGATCGCCAAAGATCAGCGACAGTGCGATTACAGTAAGTCATCTGTGGTATTTTTAGTTCGACGAAGCGGAGGACTATAGTATTCGGGTTTGTCCGTCGTTGTGTCCGTCCGTCTGTGGGCACTTGGAGTACATGATTTTGTGTAACACTGTATCTCAGACACGGGGACAAATACGACTACTGTGTCTGTGCTAATATAGTGATTTCATTTCTTTCTTGCATCGAGAGAGAACATATATTTGGAGGCGTGCAAAGCAAGGTTATTTTTGGTTTTTCTGAAAAAGTGAAAAATTGTCAGATTTTTTAAATCTTGTGAAAATGTATAATATCCACGATCTATAGTAGTAACTGTGTACGCGCCATATCTTGACTAATATAGTGATTTCATTTCTTTTTGTTTCGCATTTTTCCTGAGAAAACAGATTTATTTGTGAAACGATAACTGCGCTTTTCATATTTTTTAACTCTATATAGTGATAAGATTGTATGTGACATACCAGACAAAATTCAATGTAATTTTTGACAGATATTCATTACAGATCACACATTGGAGCTTTGCGAACTGTGGCTATTTGTCGATTTTTCCAAAATAAATTCCCTTTGTTACTCGCAATTTAGAAAAGAACTGTTCATTTCAAAGACGGGGGTGCGGCGGGAGACTTAACCAGATCATTGGTATCCTTGTTCTTTCTGTTGCGGCGGGAGACTTGAACAGTTTCTCTGAAAATACTTGTTACACTTTGTTTTTGCCTACTTTTTATGTCTCCTCTACCAGGGGGAGACCTCTAGTGTTTGTACGTTCTGTGTGTAGTTGCGTATGTACATTATTAAGACAGGCCTATTGCGTCATTGCGTAGAAATTTTGTGTGCGAAATTTCATTGGAGAAAGTTGAAACCTGGTGGGGTTATTGCTTGATAGGTCTGATTGATTTTATCAAATTGTGTCGCAAGTAGATCGAACGAGTGCGGCGTATGAAGTCGGACTGTAAAGTATGTATATATTTTGAAGAAGATTTTGTGTGCAGAATATCTCACAGACGGAAAGTCGTATCGACTTCAAATTTCATATAGGTATTTCTTGGATCAGTCGGATGGTTTTTTAACTTTTGACGGATGTAGCGAAGTATAGAAAGGCGTATGATGTCATAAAGTTAAAATCATCTATGTAAGATTTCTCAGCAGCTGAACATCGACGAAAGTTCAAACTTCGTGGAATTGTTCCTAGGTAGGTTGGAAAAATTAGCTCAAGTTTTATTGCAAGTACGACGTATGACGTCATCACGTAAAAAATGTATATATTTTGAACAAAATTTTGTGTGCAAAATATCTTAATATGGGAAAGTCGCATCGATTTCACATTTTATGTGGGTGTTCCTTGAATCAGTCGGTGAGCTGTGTCAACTTTTGACAAATGTGGCAAAATTTTGTATGTCATATGTCGCATGACATTATTACGTTGAAATCTTGTATGCAAGATTTCTCAGTCGTTGAACATTCAAGCTTGGTGGGTTTTTTGCTTGTTAGGTCCGAAAAATTCGCGGGCAAGTCTGAAAAACAAAGCCCAAGTCGTTACCCAGAGACAACAGCTGAACCAAAGAAACAGGGAATCTGAAAACAAATTTGCTGCCCTAATGGAGGTTGATGAAGTTGGCGCCTCGCTACATCCCTCTCCACAAATAATTTCAGTAGAGGAGCGTAAGATCTCCCTTCAGACCCTCCCTGTCCATCCCAAGCCACCACGAGTGGCAATCAGCAGATCTAGAGTCAACAGTACCTAATGACAATAGTTCACTGGAACATTAGAGGTTTTTGGACCAACCAGATAGATCTATTAACTCTTAGCCAGCAGTATAACCCGTCCATCTTTTGCCTCCAAGAAACATACGGTACTGATATTTACCCACCAAATTTAACCCCTTACACTTCCTATAGCAAAAATGCCAAAAGCAACCGCGCCTCTGGCGGAATCACTACCTTAATCCGAAACAACGTTATTCAAATTAACTCAATCAAGTCAAATTAAATACAAACCTGCAAGCAACTGCAGTTCGTGTTACGATGAAGAAAACTTTTTCCATTTGGAACATATACCTTCCACCACCCTCCAAACCCTAACCCTAACTTAACGACTTCAGTAACCAAATACCAAAACCTATTGTATTTTTAGGCGACTTCAATGCCCATAGCGACCTATGGCGTAATACAAGCACCGACCACAAAGGTAAACTAATTGTAAACCTACTAAATTTCCACAATCTCTCACTTTACAACGATAAATCTCCTACATACCTACATCCTGGCACTTATTCAAAAACCTCAATCGACCTTACAATGGCATCTAGTAATTTGTTTTTAGATTTGAAATGGGAAGTCTTGGACGACAACTACGGCAGCGACCACTTCCCTGTTTTTTTTTAAACCACTAGATCCACAGCAACAGAAAGGAATACCAAGGTGGAAATTCCACAAAGCAAACTGGTCAATGTTCCAGAAACTATGCCTAAAGGCCATAAAAACCAACTACTTTATACATGATGACGACCCGATTAGACTTTTTAATGTTCTAATCCTGGCAATCATGGAAAAAAACCATACCCAAAACCTCTGGAAACCCTAAAAAGCCACAGAAACCTTTGGTTTAACGACGACTGCAAAAAAGCAATAGCTATGCGGAAAACAGCTCTTCGCCAATTTTATATCAGCCCGGACAATACTACCAAACTTGAATACAAACGGCTGCGTGCCGCAGCACGCAGAACCATCAAAGGAAGTAAAAAGCAAACCTGGGACGAATTTATCTCCACATTAAATTAAAACAATTCAACCAAAAAAGTATTGGAGATAATTCGGAAAATATCTGGCAAAAACATCTCAAAACCTATAAACCACCACAAGCAACCAAACTATCACAAAACCCGATGAAATAGCTAATACCTTTGGCAGAACATTTCACTTCAACTCCTCTTCTGACAACCACTCCCAAGCGTTTCATCAAATAAAAGAAGTAAAAGAACAAATACCAATAGACTGAAATAACTCGGAACAGTACAATAGCACCTTTAATCTGGCGGAGTTGAAAGACGCCATGCAAAACTCACATGTCTCAGCTGCCGGACCAGACGACCTGCACTACCAGGTTCTAAAATACCTACCCGAGGGAACCCTTGAAGTCCTAGAATTACTCAACCAAGTTTGGACCACAGGAAATTTTCCTGAAATATGGAAAGAAGCCACTATCATACCAATTCCAAAACCCAATAAAGATCCTACCAATCCCCAAAATTACCGCCCAATATCTCTGACAAGTTCGTTGTGCAAAACACTAGAGCGAATGATAGCCGCAAGACTAATTTGATATTTAGAGAAAAATTATCTGCTTACTGACATCCAAAGTGGCTTCAGTAAAGAAAGAAGTACCATAGATCACCTGGTTAGCCTCAAATCATTTATAAGAGAAGAAAACATTTCGTCACTGTTTTCTTCGATTTAGAAAAAGCCTACGACACGGCTTGGAAACACGGTGTCATGCAAGAGCTTTACAACGAGGTCGTCTCCCAGAATTCATTGAAGCGTTTTTAAATGATAGGCGGTTTAAAGTCCGTCTCGGTTCCATTTTCTCTGACTATTTTGAGCAAGAGGAGGGCTACCCTCAAGGCTGTATTCTATCAGTTCTGTTGTTTCTAATCAAAATCAATAGTATCAAAGGCGCAACTAAACAGGGAATAGACAGCTCACTGTTTGTAGACGATTTTGCTATGTCTGCAAATGTAAGAATATGAATCTCATCGAGCGTCGCCTCCAGCAAAATATAAACTCTCTTCAAAAATGGGCTGACCAAAATGGTTTCAAATTTCCTAAAAGCAAAACAGTGTGCATGCATTTTTACAACAAGCGAAAGCCACACGACGACCCTGTTTTATACTTATCAAACACTCAGATACCTGTGGTAAAAGAAAAGAGTTTCCTTGGTCTAATTCTGGACTCGAAGCTAAACTTTATTCCCCACATAAAAGACGTGAAGAGGAAATGTCAAAAGGCACTCAACCTGCTACGAGTCGTCTCCGCCGAAGACTGGGGAGCAGATACCAGTACTAAATTAAAACTGTATAGATCATTAATAAGATCTAGAATAGATAATGGTAGCATCGTCTACGGATCAGCAAGGCCTTCGTACTTAAAGATGTTGAACCCAATACAAAACCAAGGCCTTCGCCTCTGCCTTAACGCTGTCAGAACGTCACCTGCGGAAAGCCTTCAGGTTGAATCAAATGAACAACCATTAGATATCCAACGAATCAAACTTTCAATGCAATATGCAATTAAACTATACGTAAATAAAGAAAACCCCACCCATAAGGCAGTGTTCGAAAAAGACCATTCAGAAATCTTAAACGCACGCCCTAGGGTTATCGTATACTTTGGCACTAGAATCCGTAACCACCTTAATAATGCTTGAATCAAAGTCGAACAAATTGCAAACTTAAAAGTTCCAAAATACCCAACATGGAAAATACAAAGGCCAACCATAAACAAAACTCTGACAAGCTTTTCCAAAGACACAACAAATGCAGAAGAGTTCAAAGTTAGGTTTGCTGAGATAAAGGAAACCTACCCTCACCATCATCTCATATACACGGACGGATCTAAACTCGATAACAAAGTTGCTGCCTCAATAATTACAAAATCAAATACCCTGGAAACAAGATTACCAAAGGGCTCCTTCATCTTTTCCGCGGAGGTTCGGGCACTCCAACTAGCCATGGAAATCGTCAAGATTAGTAGGTACAAAAAGTTCCTTATCTGTGTCGATTCCTCATCGGTCTTACAATCACTAGAATATCTACAAGTGCCGAACACGATGATTTTAGACCTAATAGAACGTTATGAAAGGGCAATCAAACAAGGGAAATCCGTAGTGTTTTGCTGGGTGCCAAGCCACGTCGGCATATCGGGCAATGAAGCTGCGGACCAGGGGGCAAAAGAGGCACTAAACTACAACATATCCGACCTTTTCATACCATATTCCGACTTTAAACCAAAAGTGGAACGAACAAAGAAATAACAAACTGTTTCAAATTCAACCAATAGTAAGACAAAAGCAGCTAGCTTTTGCCAATATTCGCGACACAACGGTTATGCATAGAGCTCGAATCGGGCATACATACATAACCCACAGATATCTTTTGAGAGGCGATACCCCGCCAGAATGTATTGGTTGTCAAGACCGTTTGACTGTAAAACATATTCGTTCACGCTACTACAGTGTGAATTCCATTAAAAACCCTTTTTACAAAGGTAGCACCAAGCAAAATTATTTCTTTTCTGAAAGAAATACACCTGTATAGCAAGTTTTAAGTTGAATTTAGATGGTTTTAGACTATACACTACTTTTTTGTCTATTTTAATTGATCTTAGTTTCAACTAAGTCTTCCTATAGCAACAGAACCGACACGATATGACCCTAACGGGTTGCTGGTGTCGTTAAACCAATAAATCAATCAATGAATCAAACCGAAAACATTCTGTCAAATTTTGTCTCGAGAAGAACGAATGAGGAGGGCACATGGCATCATCACGTAAAATATGCGTATAATTTGAACAAGCAGTGTAGTCTTTAGGCCAGTCGGACGGCTGTTTCAACTTTTGACGCGTTTATTGAAATTAAGAAAGGCCTTATTACGTAAAAAATGATCTGTTAAGCCAAATATCTCGATAACGGAAAGTCGATTGATTTCAAACTTGGGTGGTTATTCCTTGGATAAAGTTTTAAAAAAAATCATTAACTCCTATGGAAAATTAAGAAAGGTGTACGATGTTACCGAAAGCCCCCACCCCACGCTTCCCCTCCCCTCAAGCCTCACGCCCCCACGCTTCCTTCTCCCCCATTCTTTCCCGCTTTGTTGGTTGTTTCTTTAACTGAGCATAACTGGTAACCACGCTGAGGATTTGGACGTTTTCCAGAAGATTCTGTTCCTGCATTATTAAGACTGCTTGAAAACATCAGCAGCTTAACAGCATTATTTATCGACCCATGGCCATTAATTTGCCTGTGGCTTTTTCATTTCATTTAGTGGACTTTATGTGCGTAACTCATCTACAGCTATTATGTCACATGTCACTGAATGAAGGGTCAGTGTCAGTTGTGGTGCATTATGAAGTTGTTATGCCCCGTCCTTTCCCTTAGATGGGGGTCATGTGTTGCGCAGTTATGAAGAATACCTTTGTAGTACTTTTTGGCCGGTGGGATGTACGAAGACTTTCAGATTCGGGTAAACAGGCGTACGGTAAAACCTGCCCGTCTTGACCAACTTCCAGACCCGGATAAAAATGTAACGTGCAGTAAAACTGCTGTGGTGAGCGAATTTCAAACCATAAACAAAGGACTGAAAAAAACCCGTTTTAGCGACCAGAGAGTGTTCTCTTGATAGTTATCTCTTGGAAAATGACTTTTTTGACGATCTGCCAAAAATTAACCAAGTAGGAGGGGGATTTTTTAAATTGATTGGCAGCGAATTCAAAATGCTTCTTCTCCCACAATTTGAATCAAATTGAATTCCAGTTGTGCACGATTGTTCCGTACATTGCTCTCCTTTGAAAAGTTAAGTTTTTTTTGGCGATTCACAAAAAATTTGCCAAATGGGGGGCATTAATAAATGTTTAGTAGCTAACTTTGAAAGTACTTCTCCTTTTTCTTCTACAGTTTTGATCGGATTATCTTCAAAGTTTGCAAAAGTGTCTCGTAAACATCGTGTAAAGATCCAAAAGAAAATTGGCTAAATGGGGAACATTTTAAAATATTTAGTAGCTTATTTTTAATCTGCTTCTACTTCTGCAATTTTCTTTGGATTCCTTTCAAATTTTTTACGACTGTTTACTTGGTAGGCCTCTCTTGAATTTTTTGGCGAACCACCGAAAATTGGCCCGATGTTGTAGGCTAGAGAGTGTCCACAAGCCACATGTTAAGCAAACTTGATAATGGTACAAATAAGAAAATTTCCAAGTCTGGCTTAGCCACTGTCCTGGGTCGGATATGGCTCATAAGCAATACGAATCTTCATAAGTCCATATACTAGCTATATCCGAAATATCTTAGTAATTGTTAAAGAATTGTAGGCTAGAGAGTGTTCACAAGCGACATGTTAAACAGACTTGATAATGGTACAAATAGGAAAATTTCCAAGTCCAGCTGAGCCACTGCCCTTGGTCGGATATGGCTCATAAACAATAGGGATCTTCATTGGTTCATGCTCAAGTTATTTGTAAAATATTTAAACGATTGGTAAAAAGTGGTAGGCTAAAGCGTGTTCATAAGGTAAATGTTAACTGATGGACAAACGGACGGGCAGATCGATAGCAATAGCCTTCAGTCACTACTGGCTGAGGACTTATAAAAGTACGTACATGCAGGCAACGCATGCCGTAACACATGTGGCCACACACATAATGTCCCTTTCTCAAATTCTGTCGAAAAGTTGTCGAAATGGTAAGAGACTGACTAAATTGAGTTGTCCTTTTGACGAGGCCCATTTCAATGAATTCTAATAAAAAAACACAGTTTGCGCTGGCTTCTCAGTAAAGTGAGTCAAAAAAGGAAAGTGTGACTCAGTTGGGTCCAGAAAACTCGCTGGGTTCCGAAAAAGTGAGTAATTTCGTAAAAAATGCCCAAAAAGTGGACAAAAACCCCGCCAACGCGAACCCTGAAATAATTATCAATACTTTGTCATAAATTTGTTATTCATTCGTCAGTTTACAGCTTCTAAATAATTATGTCTCCCCGACCAAGGGGAGACATATAGTGTTTCTACGTTCTGTATGTGTGTGTGTGTGTCAGTATGTTATGAATATTGTGTGCAAGATCTCTCGAGAACGAAGCGTCGGATCGACTTGATCGATTTATTCCTTGGTTAGGTGGGACGGTTCTTTCAACTTTTGACGCATGTCACTTGATTGGGGCAGGCGTATGACGTCATTGCGCAAAAATCTTGTGTGCGAAATTTCTGAGCCGCTGAACTTCGTGGGATTGTTGCTTGGTAGGTCCGAAAGTCTCTGTAAAAGTTTTTTGCGAGTAGACGTTTTTTGCAGCGTATGACGTCATCACGTACCATATGTATATGTTATAAACAAGATCTTTTGTGCAAAGTAACCTGAAAACGGAAAGTCCTCTCAACTTCAAATTTGATGTGGATATTCCATGGGTCAGTGGGACGGTTCTTTCAATTTTTCACGCATGTCACGTGATTATGAAGGAATATGACGTCGTTATGTAAAAATCTTGTGTGAAATTTCTCAGCTGCTGAACATCGAAGAAAGTTGAAACTTGGTGGGATTGTTGCTTGGTAGGTCCGTAAGAAACTATAAATTTTTTCGCGAGTAGAACGAACGAATGCGGCATAAGACGTCATCGCGTAAAATATGTATATATTTTGAACCAGATTTTGTGTGCATAATATCTCCATAACGGAAAGTCATATCAACTTAAATTTTTATATGGATATTCCTTGGTTCTGTCAGACGACTGTTTCAACTTTTGACAGGTAAAAAACTACCTGTTGTTAAGCAAAATATCTCGACATCGGAAAGTCGGATCGATTTTAAATTTGGCGTAGGTATTCCTCGGATAAGTCGCACGGTTTTAGTTAAACATTATTAAACTGGTATAGAAAATCAAGAAAGGTGCATAACGTCAACACCCCCCCCCCCCGCCTCCCCATTTTTTGGTTAATTAAGCATAGGTGTTAATTAAGCTGGGGATTTGTATTGCTATTTGTTATTGTCCGAAATTGATCTTTTTGAGTGTTTCTCATCTACGGCTGTTACGTTACATGCCACTCAGTCCGGGGTCAGTGTCAGTTGTGGTGCATGATGAAGTCGTTATCTTCGAGGTCCTGGAATGCTGTTGTCGTATTTCTTGAGACATATTTAAGACCAGTTTTAGTCTAATTCGAAGTGCTTCTGACTCGCATTGTTATTGTATTATTTTAAATCTTAAATTAATCGCGAATTGGGAGAGGCAGATCACAATCTTGAATTGATCTCGAATTAAAGGATCTCAAAGAAACCTCGAATTAAAAAACCTTAAATTAGCATCGATTTGCTAAGAGCCATCGAATGTGGCTCTTAACTTCGAATTATTTCGAGCGTCTCATTTTATAGAATATATATATATATATATATATATATATATATATATATATATATATATATATATATATATATATATATATATATATATATATATATATATATATGTGTGTGTGTGTGTGTGTGTTACAGGGAATCTGTGTCATTAGGGATTTCATGAAATTCGTAGGGAATTCGTGTGATGAATAAGCTCATATTGATTATAAAACTGTTTGGAAAAATTTTCCATTCAGGAAGGCTGTTTAGTGGTTCTTCAAAACTTTGTATCCCATTTCACGTTGAAAGGAATTGGAATTTATAACATTACCATCCATAATAACAGAATTGGGCGTAAAATGTGACATAAGTTACATAGGATAAAAATATCGGTAAGTTCAGATACTGAAGTATCTCAAGAATGATAGTTTAGCAATCGAGTGCTTTGAGTATATTAATTCAAAATCTACTGTTAATTTCGGTAAGATAATACATTGCAAACATCATTGATTGATCAAGTTATTACACGAATCCACTAGGGATTTTATGAAATCCGTAATTTCATTAAATCCCTTTCCTGTAACAAACAAACACACATACACAACTTACAATAGCACAATGTTCTACCCTTCATGCTAGCAGTGGTACAGTGTCTGAGCTGAACGTAATCTTATATTATCAAATATTTTACATTCCAGGGCAGTTTTAAATTAATCTTAACTTGCTTTCAAATTAAAACATCTTAAGTTAATCTCAAATTAGAGTCTCAAATTATGCGATTTTTCCCTTGAGTTATTTGAAGACATTGAACTAGCATAGTCCGAGGACGTTGTGACCAGCCGTGATCTAGGTAATCAAGTATAGCAAACATTACATAATTTGCTCAAAATTTTGAGACAAGAATGTTTCCAAGTATTACCAGTATAAACCATATTTTTTTCATTTTTGACTAAATTGGTCAATTCGGCCAAATTTGTTAAACCAAAAAAAAACAAAACATAAAATTTACTTCAGTTCCTAATTGAAATGATCAAAATTTGACATTTATACGTCATTCCAACAGTTAAATTTTAATTAGTTCGAAAATAACTAATTTTTGTTATACTAGATAAACTTTAACACGACTGATCACAATGTCCTTGGACGATGTTATATTATGTTTTCAAATGATTTTCCAAGTCTTTCTTGTTGTTATAGTTCATCAATCACTTGTGAAATAGATGTTGATGAATTTGTGACAATATATGGACAATTTGTCAATTAGGATTTGACAAATATGTGACAACAAAATAACAGTATCAAAGAAAAATTGTTGACAAATTTACATTTACGTCAATTTGACGCATTCTGGGTCGTCAAACAATTTGACTAATTTTTGACGAATTTGTAACAAATTGACAAATTCAAGTTGGCAAGGTACTGAAAAATATTAACGAATTAATAATAAAATTATGACAAAGTATTGCCAGATTTTTGATGGGCATCGTCAAATGGACAAGGAAATTTAGTCAGTCCCTTGACAATTCGACAACGTTTCGACAAATTCTTGACAAAAGCATAATATGTGTGCACGCGTAAACAGGACTGTGTACGATATTGTCATAATATGTGTGCACGCGTACACAGTGTATGTTTGGAACAATTTTGGGTTTTTGTTTTCCAAAAACAACAAAAAATCTTGCTTCAATTAAAATATATTGCATTGTTGTAAGTGTGCACTGGCCGTTCTAATTCACCGTGTATTGTTGTATCTTTTCCCTTTTCTAGGAACTTCAACAAATATACCGTTCTTTGAAAGATCTGGAAGATTCGGACGTGACAGGCAAATATCTCACGGCTTTCCGAATTCGCATCCCGTTGGCATTCAGTTTTAGAAGCAAAGGTGTTCGTGGGTTTGATAACACTACAATTAAAACGTTGTATTTTATCCGTGCAAAGAAAATGATGGAAGATGAAAGCCTGCGTGCGTTCAAAGTAAGTATTTCTGAACTTCTCAAAATTAAAAGGCACTTCATGAGTACAAACTGTAAGATGGCTGTTTCTTTGATTAGAGGTGTTTCCAATGGATGTTTGTCTACAAACTGTGCAGCAGGATGTACTTTTACTGTTGTTCTTATTAAGTACTTAATTCAATATTTTTGCCAGTTTGTTTTCAAATGCACTTCGATTTTTCTTCCAGGGTATGATACTCCCGAGCATAGAAGAGGACATAGAAACAGGTGAGGATATATGAAGGATGAGTGCAAATATGAACGAAGAGTTTGTGATTGGTGGGGATATGAACGATGAATCGTGTAAAAGAATTAATGTTTCATTTTATTTTTACGTACACCTTGGAAGTTCCATCTATTTGTGTTAGTCTCTTTAAGCAAAATATAAATCGGAATATTTGTTTTTGGCGTATATGGTGTTTTTCGACTTGGTCCGGTGTTCTTCCCACGGTACAGCGTTTCAGTAAGACGAAACAAACACTGCTATTATCAATTGTGTGAGGCGCCTGGCTCTGTATTCATTTACAAAAACTTCGGCGGACAATAACGTAATTGCTGGTTACCATATGTGTCGATGACTTTTTAAAAATGAGTGGGGTTTGGTGTTTGATGAGCAGCTGGGGAAGGAAGGGGTGGGCGGTACGTTTGTTAACCAGTGTTAAGAATATCTTTCCTAAAAGCATCCAAGTCAATTTCTTTGATTCTCCAAAAACATATTTCTCTCTTTACCGGTTTTGGTTTTCTTACATTGATTTCGGCTAAAAATTAATTGAGATGAGCAACTTGTACTTGCGATATTAAAATTTTATCTGAATCGCGTGTTATGACATGGCCTAGTATATGGTCATGTGTAGCATTGCCTCTTTGACCTGTTGTGTCAATCTGAAAACATCAAGCGATTACTTGTAACTTCGAACATTTGAGTCAATGCTGGAATCAAAATGAATATTCAGATCACCCATTAATATGATGGGACAACCGCCTTAACAGTATCTTGTCAAAAAGACTTGAATTCATCATGAAACGCAGCGAAGGCTTACTGGGATGGCGATATATCAACAATGCGTATTAGGGCTACTGTGGAACTCAGCCATGCATACCTCAAATGATGAAAGCTGTGATAATTGAATTTGCTTTGGTTTAAACTGTTCTTTACAAAAGAGAGCGACAACCCTCCGTACTACTCGGCTTTTCAGCCTTCAGCCAATATTGGCTGAAGGCTATTGCTATCGATCTGTCCTCCCGTCTGTCTGTCCGTGCCCACAATGATATATTTTGTAGTATTTGGTACATCCGTCACTTACGTGGTTTTTGTTTCTTATGTGGTGGTTCTTATGAGGTAGCTACATAAGCAACCATTGAGCACAAAACAAACCACATAAGATAGTCTGTCAAAGTCCGTTGATTAACTGTGCTGTGACACCATCTGTTGGTAAATAATGCAACTATAAATCTATTTTCTAAAGCAAATAAGAAGAGCAGTATTTGTTTAAATCCCCGTGTGGGGTGGGAGGAATCGGAATCATACACCCACTGTGTTCTGTTCCGTGCATTAAACATTACACACCAAACAAACAAGCAAACAGTTGGTTTAAAATAAGACAGAATCCGCTACATAGCGAAATTGGCCACTTGCAAAAACCACTAAAGAAAATATTTGTATTAAATTAAGACAAAAAAACCTAAAAGCCAAGCAGTACCCCTTCTTTGTCGTCGCTTTGGTCCAACGGGCTCAAAATGAACTCATAATCCCTCTATCTCTAACATTTTTCGAGATGATGGTCAACTGGTGATTTTTACCTTGACCGTGCCTCAGGAGGTCGTCACCGAGATATCTTTTATGTCACGTTGTTTAGGCCCAAAGGGTCGAAAATGAGCTCAAAATCGCTCTTTCTCTAACCGTTTTCGAGATAATAATCAACTTCCGGTTTTTTACCTTGAACCATGGCCGAGGAGGTTAAAGTCACCGAGGTACCACTTATATAAGGTCATTTAGGTCAAAACGGCCGAAAATGACCTCAAGATCGCTTTATCTGTAACCGTTTTCCGGATAATAGTCAACTTCCGGTTTTTAAGCTTGACCGTGACTCAGAAGGTCTTGGTCACCGAGGTACTTCATAGGTAAAGTTGTTTAGGCCAGAGGGTCAAAAATAAGCTCAGAATCGCTCTATCTCTAACCGTTTTCGAGATACCTGCCCACTTCCGGTTTTTTACCTTGACCGTGACTCAGAAGATCAAGGTCACCGACGTACCTCTTATGTAATGTTGTTTAGTCCCAAAGGGTTGCAAATGAGCTCAGAATCGCTCTATCTATAAGCGTTTAGGGTATAGTGGTCCACTTCCGGTTTTTGACCTTGGCCATGACCGAGGTGTCCGAGGTCACCGAGATACCTCTTATGTAACCTTGTTTAGGCCCAAAGGGTTAAAAGTGAGCTCAAAATCTCTGTCTCTCTCTCTCTCTCTCTCTCTCTCTGTCTCTTTGTCTCTCTGTCTCTATCTCTCTCTCTCTCTCTCTCTCTCTCTCTCTCTCTCTCTCTCTCTCTCTCTCTCTCTCTCTCTCAATCCGATTTCGAGATAATAATCAATTTCCGGTTTTTTACCTTGAACCATGACCGAGGAGGTTAAGGTCACCGAGGTACCACTTATATAAGGTCATTAAGGTCAAAACGGCCGAAAATGACCTCAAGATTGCTTTATCTGTAACCGTTTTCCGGATAATAGTCAACTTCCGGTTTTTAAGCTTGACCGTGACTCAGAAGGTCTTGGTCAACGAGGTACTTCATAGGTAAAGTTGTTTAGGCCAGAGGGTCAAAAATAAGCTCAGAACCGCTCTATCTCTAACCGTTTTCGAGATACCTGCCCACTTCCGGTTTTTTACCTTGACCGTGACTCAGAAGGTCAAGGTCACCGACGTACCTCTTATGTAATGTTGTTTAGTCCCAAAGGGTTGCAAATGAGCTCAGAATCGCTCTATCTATAAGCGTTTAGGGTATAGTGGTCCACTTCCGGTTTTTGACCTTGGCCATGACCGAGGTGTCCGAGGTCACCGAGATACCTCTTATGTAACCTTGTTTAGGCCCAAAGGGTTAAAAGTGAGCTCAAAATCTCTCTCACTGTCTCTCTGTCTCTTTGTCTCTCTCTCTCTCTCTCTCTCTCTCTCTCTCTCTCTCTCTCTCTCTCTCTCTCTCTCTCTCTCTCTCTCTAACCGTTTTCGAGATAATAGTCAGCTTCCGGTTTTTTGCCCTGACCGTGATTGATATAGTCAAAGTTACCGAGGTACTTCTTATGTAACGTTGTTTAGGCCCAAATAGTCTTTAACCGTTTTCGAGATAATGGTCAACTTTCGGTTTTTGACCTTGACCATGACCGAGGAGGTCAAGGTCACCATGGTACCTCTTATATAACGTTGCTTTGGCCCAAAGGGTCGAAAATGAGCTCAAATATGCTGTATCTCTAACCGTTTTTGATTTTGACCGTAACTCAGATGGTCAAGGTCACAGAGGTACCTCTTATGTAACGTTGTTTAGGCGCAAAGGGTCGAAAATGAGCTCAAAACTGTTTTCGAGATAATAGTCCCCCAAGATCAAGATTCAGCATGGAGCATTACCGCCTACGGAGTACGTTTTTTATATTCAAACTGGCATTTGAGCACTTTTTATGGCCACTTTTCGTGATTAATAGGCGTTTTGAAAAATATTTTGACCTCAGTGTGTGTGCCAAATGTAAAGGCCCTCTGACTCACACCCTATGAGTTTTCTGGAATCCATTTTGTGGAACATTTACTTTGATCTCAACTGGGGTAAAAAAAATCGCGGATTGATCGAGATCAAAACAGTTGTGAACGATAAGTTTTGAAATATCTGTATACAGTAAAGTACCAAATATAGAATTCCGTAGATTTACAAATGACACACACAAAGCATAAAACATTATTGACATTGAAATGACGCCAGCTGGCAACCATATAAGGGACCAGGCAAATATAAACAACCACGCAAATATTTTTATTCTCAAATAATCTTGTCCGTGACCCACCACTTAAACTGCTTTCAAGCATATCAAATGCTACCACATACTGCAGCTACAACATGAGATACCTCCCGTTCGTATGTCCGTACGTCCGTCCGTCTGTCTGTCCGTCTGTCTCTCCGTAAACCCGTCTGCTGCTCCATCCGTTGCACCTTCTATATTGTTTTTGTCCGGGCGTTACTTCAAAAGAGTAACTGGACCACAGTGATCTAACCGCTATTGGCTGAGGGCTCTGCATCTCCGATGCCTATGTTTTCTCTGTCCTTCCGAAATAAGGCGTAACTATTGGGTAGTATTTCTTGTGATTCATATTCTAATCGCTCATTGGGTCACGTTTCACTTATTCCTGGAATGTCCATTCGCTCCTCATAAATTACATGCTTTATAATGTCAGTTTTATTACTGATTGAGCGTGCATTCAATGTTGCAAGCGTTGCCTTACGCAGGGATACATCTCCAATGTGTACTATAAATATTAAGTTTATCTGTATTTTGTCCATGTATAATAGAATTCTCCTTATATGTTGGCGCTGCACTGGTTAAAACCTGTATCGTTCGCCTTTGACCTCCTCTCTTCCCCCGTTTGGAACGAAGTTCTGTTTGTGAATAAAAATCTGTTGTCCTTTATGGCAGCTGAATATTGATTGCACTCTAATCCTAATCATTAAAAAGCTTGATATCCTTTACTGGCACACAAAATCAGTACTTTCTGCAATGACTAGAAATCAAATATAAAACTTTTCCACTAAATGCGTCATAAATTTTCGATCAGAGTCGACTTTCTAAACCAAATTTTCACTTAAAACGCTATATCCTAAAACTAATAGCTTTTAAATGTATCTCGAAAAATATCCGTAGACGAATGTGAAAATATCGTGTATTTGAAGAAGTGACTAGAGTTCACAAATTAAGCACTCCTTTCATACATACAAATAAAAAAATCGACCTGTATCAGTATTTCTAAAAGCTGTGCATATTTTGTAATTTTTGAATATACACGATTTTAGCTAACTGGATTTTAACTGATAATATTGTTTTTAATGAGTCATTGACATGTATTGACACAGTGTAACCCGCTATAGCGTCGGCCATGTCGTTAAACAAATCATATAACTAACGACCTAACTAACTCGGACTTTATTCGGTTGTACGTTTTAGGTTGCTTTTCCAGAACTACATGGTGTGGGGAGTGCGCCTCCAAATCACCGTAAATAAGTGAAAGTCGCTGAGGCACTATGCGTCTTGTTCAATTTTGGTGTCATTGGTGAAATTAACAAAAACTAGAATTTGCATCCTACGACGAAATTATTGTTGAAGATATTTAAAGATATTTTATAATAGAATTAAAAGTTTCAACAGATGTTCAACGTATTTGGATATAATCACAGTTCCAGTACATAAGTGTGCTAGGTAGCGACTCCGCTATGTACACAAGTCAACTTTACTTAACATTATTTAACATTATGGTATCAAATTCTTTCACGAAACTAGTTATGTCTCCCGACCAAGGGGAGACATATAGTGTTTGTACGTTCTGTGTGTGTGTGTGTGTGTGTGTGTGTACGTGTGTGTGTGTGTGTGTGTGTGTGTGTGTGTCAGTCTGTTGTGAACAAAGTGTTGTGTGCAAGATATCTCGAGAACGAAACGTCCGATCGACTTCAAACTTGATCGATTTATTCCTTGGTTAGGTCGGACGGTTCTATCAACTTTTGATGCACGTCACGTGATTAGGGCAGGCGTATGACGTCATTACGTAAAAATCTTGTGTGCGAAATTTCTCAGCCGCTGAACATCGGAGAAAGTTGAAACTTGGTGGGATTGTTGCTTGGTAGGTCCGAAAGACTTTATAGAATTTTTTCGCGAGTAGAACGAACGAATGCGGCGTATGACGTCATCACGTAAATATGTATGTATTTTGAACAAGATCTTGTGTGCAAAATATCTCGATAACGGAAAATCCTATCGACTTCAAATTTTATATGAACATTCCTTGGGTCAGTCGGACGGTTCTATCAACTTTTCACGTGTGTCACACGATTAGGGCGGGCGTATGACGTCATTGCGTAAAAATCTTGTGTGCGAAATTTCTCAACTGCTGAACATCGGAGAAAGTTGAAACTTGGTGGGATTGTTGCTTGGTAGGTCCGAAAGAAACTTTAAATTTTTTTTTCGCGAGTAGAACGAACGAGTGCCACATGTGACGTCATCGCGTAAAATATGTGTATATTTAGAACCAGATCTTGTATGCTTAATATCTCTATAACGGAAAGTCATTTCGACTTAAAATTTTATATGGATATTCTTTGGTTCAGTCAGACGACTGTTTCAACTTTTGACGGGTAAAAAATGATCTGTTGTTAAGCAAAATTTCTCGACATCGGAAAGTCGGATCGACTTTAAATTTGGTGTATTTATTCCTCGGATAAGTCGCACGGTTTTGGTTAAACATTATTAGACTCGTGTAGAAAATCAAGAAAGGTGCAAAACGTCAACACTCCTCCCCCCCCCCCCCCCCGCCTCCCCATTTTCGGCTCCTTTGTTATCTAAGCATATGTGTTAACTACGCTGGTAATTTCAGAAGATTCACGAGTGTCCCTGCATTCTTTAGAAAGCTTCAAAACAGTAACAGCATTACTGTCGGTCCATTGCTATTTGTTAGTGCCTGAAATTAAGCTTTTTGTGCGTTTCTCATCTACGGTTGTTATGTAATATGCCACTCAGTCAGGGGTCAGCGTCAGTTGTGGTGCATGATGGAGTCGTCATCTGCGAGATCATGGAATGCTATAGGTTTTAGCAGGTCTAGCTATTGGTTTTTGTTTCGCGCATACTTGATTCGGTTGCCAAGGTGTTCTATATATAGGAGCCATTTTGTATCGATTGGCATTGTTTGCAGAAGCATTTTTCGCTATTAAAGTGGGTCATCTGACATCTTGTGTTATGAGAAGCAGCTCACCATTTTGGCACCGAAATGCCTCCCCCTTCTCCCACAGAGGTGCGTCATCTGATGCGCAGTTATGAAGAATGCCTTTCTTATGCTATTTGGCCGATGGGAATGTTCGAAGACAAGGTAGTCTATCATGGCTATAACTACACTTAGGGTACAGACCGTTACCGTTGCCTTGGGTAAAAGGGTTAGAGTTGTGTTTATAGTCGGGCCTACATTAAATAGCTTGGGTGGGAGGGGAGGGGCGTGTGGAGGATGATGGTTAGCAAAAAAAAAAAAAAAACCCGACCGCCTTCAAGACCTGGATAAAAAGTGAGACTCGTTTGTCGTGACCCCTTCTAGATTCGGGTAAAAAGACGTACGTTAAAACCTGCCTGTCTTGACCAACTTCCAGACCCGGATAGAAAATGTAACGTACAGTAAAACTACTATAGTGACCAACTTCAGATCTGGATAAGAAGGGCCTGCAGTAAAACCCGTTTTAGCGACCACATTCCAGACTCGGATGAAAAAGACGTCCATTTATATCTGTTTTAGTGACCACCATCTGTTTGGTTTATTTTGAGTTTTTTTACAATGAATTAAGGTTATGTTTGCAGAAATGAATATTTTATTTCAGTAATTAAAAAAAACAGGATTTTTTTTTGGGATGGGGGATCATGGGTTTAGTCGGGAAGACATTTGTTTTTGTTTACAAAAACAAGAGACTACGTAGGTATCGATTGAAAGTGTATAACTTAGGCTTGTACTCTTATGTTTTGTGTGCACTGGCCGCTCTAGTTTCTTTTATGATGGTTTGGCATCTGGATTCAGGTCATTTGTTGTATGAATAAGCCAGCCTCTTTTAAATCATTCGACCACCAAAGTACCAAATTGCACATTCCGCAAATGCTTTGCGTCATGCTAGATATCTTCTTCAAAGGTACAGAAAACAGATCAATGACAAATTACCTCATTGCTCCATTGGTCGTTCTTAAATTACAGATATATAGCAACACGGGACCAGCGTTAAAAAATTCAACGAGGGAGGGGAAGGGAGGCAGCATCGACTCTTTCAATGAATGTGTGTATTTTTTCTAACATGACGGAAGTGGCTTTGAAAAAATCGTCACCAATTCTGCATCAAAACATACGATGCAACATGGTACAATTAAATGTACCTCACAAAATTTAATTTTTCTAATATCTTACACATACTTTGTGTACTTTTTTTTTCAAACCACACACAAAACACATGGCAATTATGTTTCCTAACCGTGTAGATATTCTAACTATAAACCCTGAAAGTGTATACGCTTAAACAGCTGCAAGAGTAAAACAAACAAAAAAACAACTCCGTACTACAGTGTTAACGAGGCTGGATCACTTATCCCTGCTCACAGTGTGAATTGTGACTGAAACACCCTTAGGTAAATTTTTCGTAAATTGAAAAGTATATCGTTGCATATTTTCTAGACCAGCACCGCTATTGATTTATAGCTCCCTTGGCCAAATGTTACGCTGACCAAACACCAACATGGGTATCCCGCGATAAATTTTAGCTTTTGAATTGATCTCCAAGTCACACTGAGTAACTAGCTCATTGCTGTTCACGACGGAAGTTGAAAAACATCGACTAACGTCCAGCAATACCATTTGCGAATAAACTGAAATAACATTAAAAAGACACCTCGACCAAGATATTTGCTGTGTCAGATATGTCTAAAATTAACTTTTCTATTGAAAACCTGCAGTGAATATTCTATGTGTTTTCCTTGACGGAAAAGTTTAACGTTCACCTTATATCAGTTCAACTATTACATGTAATGCATGGCCCCCAAATTACAGCCAGTAAGTTTAACTGTTAGCGTAAGGACTGATTACGGTTGTTGACTGTCACATATACATGCTTATATGTATGAGGAAGAAAACGATCCTCATACATAAAATATTTGCGTTTTGTTTAGCTCTGGCCTTCTGTCATGGAAAAGACTACCAGGTATTGAAGTATGCTGCACAGATAAAATCAGACGTTGGAAAGATGAGAGAAGCCTTCGAATACTGCGAGCAAGCATTAAAGATTCGCCCACATGTAAATATGAAACTTTTTTCATATGACGAAAAGTTTTATATGACGATAAGTTTTAAAATTTTTATTTGACGATATTTGATCAATTGAATATAAATGTACGCATTTACGGTTAACGCGAAATGTAGTGTCTGTCTGAACATGCGTGTTTATGATGGCGTCACAAAATACAGTAAATCTAGTTTGATTTTGAAAAAAGAAACATTGAGTAAATGTTTTTAACACGCTCGAGTAATAAAGTAATATAAGAGCGAGTGGGGTGTGCGTTATGTTTGCTCATTAAACCTATATAATAGATTACAACTTTGAATCCAACAATCATTCGCGCCCGTGGGCGTATCCTACTCTGTGATTGACAGGATGACGACATGAAGTTTCTGCACCTTGAACTTTTGATTGAGGTAGAAGATCTGTCAGAGACTACTTCAGTGGCTGAATCGGAATATGCGGAAAGTGAAGATGGAATAGATTACGATTTCTTAGAGGGAACCAACGCTGGTGGGCATATTGGGGTGAGTTCACAGGCATTAAGTATCGTGTGTTTCCACATGAAAAGATGATAAAGGAGTTTCAAACAACAAAATAGAAATATTAGTTGTGGTGTTTATATTAACAATATGTTTTTAGTCTGTTTAAGAAAATATTCTTGTGGTCAGTATTAATGTTTGCGTAAGTTCCCGTATTGTGATAAACGGCGGAATTAGTTGCTTAAAAACATCAAAACGTTTGTGTCGTTCTAGAAAATACTGAAGCAGCACGGGAATAAGATAACGCTGGTGTCTCGATGCTCAATGAGGGCCTTGCAAATCGTTGAGCCGCGACCGACAGCGTTCGAATTAGATGCTAGATCAGACAAGTCTGACAATAGAAACGGTGAGAGCTATATACCTTGTACAAGAGTGCAAGATGCATACTCCTGTTTAGACGTTTTTACGTCTCGCCTACTGGTGCTTCTTTCCAAGAAAGAATCACTAAACATACACAATAAACGACAGGTATAACTAAGGTCAACTCATTGGTTTGTGTAGGCTTGATTTTTTTTATTTGTGAACGGTACGGTTCGACTTGACAGCCTTAATCCCGTCTTAGCCATCTTTCAGAATTTGCTATAGGCTATTCCTATCGCCATTTCCGTTCGTCTTTCCGTCCGTAAAAACTTATCTAGCCTTCTTTTTGTCATTCAGTTTCCTGCCTTCGGTTAAGTAACTTCACAGAGTAAAGGAATCTGCATTGCAGTTGTCCTTGGTCCAGTTTCATCAAGCTTAGCAAAAGCTGTCTAAATGACTGTACTTTAAAAATGCGTGGAAATCGTGTATGCTGGCTCCCATATGGTGTACTTTGTCTACGCCTACAGCATTAAGGTTCTTTCTTAAGGTTTGTGTAGTTACGCGTGTAGTGAAATTAAGAAAGGTGTCATTACGTAAAAATTTGTCTGTTCTTAAGCATAATATCTAGATAGCGTAAAGTGAGATCGGATCGACCTGGCAGGTGGGGATGACGGTTAGGAAAAAATCACCAATGAAGTAAGGAACTGGTGATGTAGCGAACATCTTCCAGACCCGCATAAAAAACATTTGCAACGACCACCTTCAAGACCCGCATAAAAAGATGCAAAGGAAAACCTCTTTGTCGTGACTCCTTCGAGATTCGGATAAAGAGACGTTCCGTGAAATCTGCCTGTCTTGACCAGCTTCAAGACCCGGATAAAAATATAACGTACACCAAAAGTGCTGTAGTTACCAACTTCCAGACTCGAATGAAAAAGACTTACAGTAAGTTCTGTTTTAGTGACCGCCATTTAGTTGTGTGTGAGTTTGGAATTTTTGACAATGAATTATGAACAACAACAACAACAACAAAGTTGCTGTTACCCTTGTTGTTGTCATGTATATATCGACACTCAAAGACTTTTTCATCATTTGAGAACTGGATGTGGAACCGAAAGGATGTATCAATGTAACATTTGTTCGAAATCTTACCATTGGCCACAAAGTCTTAAAAGACACTTAAAGCATGTGCACACTTTAGAAGTGAATGGAAGCGAGCGTGCAGAAGGCGAATGGGAGGAAGAGATGGAAAACCCTATAAAAGCACCTATCAAGGAAACGTTAGATGAGTCTTCTATTGAAAGTCAAAGAGTTGAGATGGGTGAAAATAATGCACATGCTTGTATAGAATGTGGTGCATTATACAACAGCCAAGAAGCTTTTTTCAAACATATGAACCATTGTAGCTAGGACAACGATGACAGTAGTTCTGAAAGTGAGTCAGAAATAGACTGTTTGGTATGATATGGTCCAAGAAGTATATGATGACTATGATGACAAATTTCAAGAAAAGGTTTCAGAATATGAAGAACAAGGGATTGAAGGTGCCCGTAAAAGAGCAAGTGATGACCTTCGACCCATTTATAAGCACCGCCTAAAACAACTGTTTATGAGACTATTCAAATATGCTCAACGTCTAGAACAAAGCGAACATTATCAAACCATTTTAGAAGACTTTAATCACTTTGTTGATGAAAAACATTACGAGTATTCAAAGGCATTAAAGGCGGCTATAAGAAGAAATGATGCATTTTTTGAAGAGCTTCTAGATGAGGTGGAGAATGATGAATGCAGCGACGAAGAAAGTGATGTGGATGAGGACAGTGAGGTGCAAAGGAGTGAAACAGATGAAGAAAAATAGACTTATTTGACTAAACTTTATAATAAAATCTTTGTAAATCAACAGATGTTGTAATAGTTTATTGATTTAAGCGCTGTGTATTTAAGTGTATTAATAAAACTATTCAATATACGTCTTGCTTTTTTATGTGTAAACGCAGTTTTAACGTTCTTCACATATTCAATGTTCACTTTATCCTTCGTTAAAGACAAAGTCCAGCTGAACAGATTGATGAAAAAATGGTTGAAATCGGTCCAGTAGTTTTAAAGTTATATTCGATTAAATCTTTTAGATAAATGACGTCAACCGTTACGTCATCAATGACGTTATTAATAAAGATTAAAGTCTTCCTAAACACTGTGTTGAAAAGCTAGTTAAAATTATGCTCGATTAAAATTTTTAGATAAATAACGTCATCCGTGACGTCATCAATGACGTCATCAATAAAAATTTCAAGTCTTCCTCAATACTATGGTGAAAAAATGGCTGAAATTGACAGAATAGTTTCAAAGATATACCCGCTTGAAATTTTGGTTATATGACGTCATTGATGACGTCATCAGTGACGTCATACATAAACATTTGAGGTCTTCCTTGCTAGGATGAAAAGATGGTTGAAATTAACCGAGTAGTTTTCAAGATATACACGTTTAAAATTTTGAGTATATCATTTCATTGTTGTCATCAGTGACGTCATACATAAACACTTCAAGTCTTCCCGAATACTTTGGTGAAAAGATGACTAAAATCGACCGAGTAGTTATAAAGTTATGTTCGATTGAAATATTTTATAAATGACGTCATCCGTGACGTCATCAATGACGTCAATGACGTCCGAATGGGATGACGTGAGCACATGTGTGCTGTGACAATGTGTCTTGATGGTATGACGAAATCATGCACGTTTGAACATGCTCGGATGGCATGACGAAAGCACATGACGAAATCATGCGTCATTTCGTCTCTCACTGCTTTAACGAAGTAATTTACATTCACTTCCGGAAACTGTGCTCATACCCGCGCGGGTTTGAACACACCTGTGCTCATACCCGCGCGGGTTTCAAAACACCTGTAAACGCGGGTATGAAAACAGGTGTGCTCATACCCGCGCGGGTATGAGCACACCTGTTTTCATACCCGCATTTATATACTACTGCAAGCATTGTGTTCTAAGTTAGAAGCAAAAAAACAAAAACAAAGCCAGCAAATAAATACTCAGATGACCGTTTGATGCGGGAGCAGGACAGTTCCCCCCAGACAATTCCTCCCAGTCAATTCCCCCCCCCCCCCCCGACAACCCCCCCCCCCGAACAATTCCCCCCGTAGGACAATTCCCCCCGAGGACTATCCCTCCCCCCAAATCATTTTTATTTTTCGTTTTTCTTTTCTTTGTATTTCTCTGTCTCTCTCTCTCTTTCTCTTTTTTTGTTTTTACAAATTATTGCCCTTTAATCTTCTACTTGAAGACCGTGTAATTGTCCTTTCAACATTGTCGCAATTGCAATTTACATGCCTTATCCAAACCAATGAATCTTAAGTTGGCCACCTCAGTGCCAGCAAAAACAGTTTTTTACATGTTACATCGGTCGAATCCGCCCTAATGTTCGCGGTGCATCTGGTCAAATTATGGATGGCCGCTTGCCCGAGCCACCAATTCGCCAGTACGTTGACTCTGCGCAGCGTATTCGTCAAACAGTCAAACAGTCCGCGACTTCGGAAACCGACATAGCGTTGACTATTTGCGTGGAATTGCCCACAACATCAGGTTATAAATGGCAGCAAAAACTTTCGTTCCAGACAGAAAAATTTTGCATTTTGGATTTTAAGGTATTTTAAAAATAAATACTTTGGCATTCAAAGTAAAATAAAATATAAAACATTAAAGTTGGGGAATTGTCCTACTGTTCGGGGTGGGGGGGGGGGGGGATTGTCGGGGGGGGGGGGAGTTGTCTGGGGGGAATGGTACTAGACCCTTTGATGCAGTGAAGTGAATGTTTGGACCCTTTTGACAACCATTTGGAAAGGTGTTCATTCACTCCGCTAACTCAGCCGCTCAAATATACACTCTGGTTTGTGTCTAAACATCGTAAAGAAGGGGCTAGCACAAGTGTCTGTTTTCAGTGAAAGGCAACTATGAAAGGGCAGTCTCCGAGTAAACCAAATTACAGTGATTATAAGCTTTGGGGACTCTATCCAAGAACTATGTTCAACGGTTAAAATAAATAAATATTTTCTGACTTATTTGGTTTAGAAACATCAGTGGTTCTTTCTTATCGAAAAACCATGGATTTCAATCAGCATAGACACTTGCCAACCATGACTGGAAGTTTGTGCATTCCCTCTGTTAACACACAAAACGCATATGGATGAACCGCCAGAGATTTTTTCGGTAATCAAAATTCAAGTTCTGTTGAGTGTTTTTATAAAGAGAGCGCAACACATTAAATAATTAGATATGGACCTTATCTTCCAAACTGGCATTTTGGACCCTTAATTATGGTCTGTTATAACTGCAGGGATTTGCGAGTACGCAAGAAGAAATCTGTTTATTCCGTGAAATGAAAATTTGAAATCGTTATTTGGAACCTTTTTGAGTTTCTTTCATGTCATCCCTAAATGGAAAAGGAAAGAGTATTTGTTCTATATCGAAAAAAAAAACTGGGTAAAAACCATGATTTTTCCCGCCTAGGAAGAAACTCGCCAACCCTGCAGTTGGTACGAAATACTTATTTTTGTTCACAGGATACGTCTCGTACGAAACGAAACGTCGGCTTACCTTCAACCCTATAGGGATTATGGCTTTCTTTTCATCCTCTGGTTGATATTAGAGCACGTCAGAACGTGAAAAATGTGTCATTACTGTAATTTCAGAACGAAACGTTTAATTGGCTCCAGATTTGGCGGGATAATAAGTTGGGTGGATCCGAAGGTTCATATAGTATTTGGTGTATTTGGCGCAACGCATGACGTCATATTACATCCTGTTTTTGACACTAGACCCTTTTTTAACAGGATAACTGTCGAACGATAAGTCGGATCACCTTTAAACTTCGAATTAGGCCTTGGGTGGGTCCGTCTTTTGCTATTGCATTTGACGCATATTGGACAGAACGTGATGTCACTGGACACAAAACGTGAAATTGGACGCCAAATTGTGTCATCATTGTAACTTCAGAACGAACAGATCAGTTTCGAACTTGGTAGGTTAATGTCTTGGATGGGTCCGACGGTTTACGTTATATTTGGCTTATATAGCGCAACGTATGGCTTCATATGACGTCATTTTGGATTGTAACAGGATAAATCTCGAAAGACAAGTCGGATCAGCTTCAAATTTGGCGAGATTATGCTTTGGGGAGCTGTCGGGTTAAACATTTGTTCTCATAGAGTAAAAATTGTTTTACAAAAACGAAAACAAAAAACAAAAAAAAAAAACAAAAAAAAAACAAAAAAACAAAAACAAAAACAAAAAACAAACAAAACGGGAATTTTTAAGGGAGCCGTGCATTCAGTGAATTTGTATGGTTTGAATTTCTATGAAATGTTCAAACTAAAAGCTGTAATGAACATGTTAATCAGTAGGCATTATTGAAAGTACCAATTCTCAATGTAGTGGTCATCTGTAAAAAAAAACACATGCGTAAAACAGTGTTTTCTTAAAAACCCAAGAGGGCGTAAAAGGAAATAGACGGGACTATCAATGAAGTCAGGAAAAAAAACATCTTAAGTCTGGAAAAATGGTCTTAAAAGTCAGGAAAAAGGTCTCAAAAGGCGGGAAAAAAACGTCTCAAAAGTCAGGAAAAAGTCAGGAAAAATGATTCTGGAAATTCTGTGACTAAATATCTCACCTGCTGGACATCGAAGAAAGTTCAAACTTGGTGGGACTGTACATTGGTAGCTCCGAAAGATTCTTTCAAATTCAATCGTTACTAGGCACAAGACATCTTAACGTAAAAAAGGTATATATTTTAACAAGATGTTGTGTGCAAGGTATCTGGAAAATGAAAAGTTGTACTGATGTAAAACCTAGTCTGTTTATTCCTTGGACAGATCGGACAATTCTCTCAAATTAAAAAAAAAGGCAAATGACGTAGAACGTGAAAATCTTGTAGGTCATGTTTCTCAGTTCCTGAACATCGGATAAAGTTTGTTGAATGCGATACAAACACAAGTACAGTTTCTTCCGCTTATTCATTGACGCACGACCCAGCAGTACGTTTACAGTAATCCATACAGGCGTAATGTGTGAGTGTGTGTGTGTGTGTACCTCAGTGTGAGTGTGTGTTTGTGTGGTTCACGAATTTGGAGAGAAATTCATTTCACGTCTTTACTGATCAAGAAATTTCACCACACTAAATTTAAATGTAAAAATTCAACGCTCTAAGTCGAATTCGAAGCCGGACTGCCCGTGCAGAAGTCCGCAGTAAAATCCACTAAATTCACTAATCCACCATTAAATAAATCATTTCATTATTATAAATACATAAATAAAAAATAAATTCATTTTAATTTGATCTCACAAAGTTCAAACTTCATGGGATGGTTGCTTGGCAGGTCCGGAAGATTCTGTGAAACTGGTCGGAAGGACACCGAACGAAAACTTGATATGACGTCATTACGTAAAACAGTTATCTTTTGTTGAGTAAAATGTCTCTATAGCGTGCATGAGCCAAGCTTTCTAATTCGTGTTGTTTATCCCCAAGCTTATTTCAAAAGCCAGCTTTACTGGGGGAGGGGGTGGAGGGCGGTAAATTAACTTTCTAATAATAATTATTCTTAGTGTTTGTTGTTAAAAGAACCATCCAAAGCTCGCTTGGTTGTCACACTCGTAACCCACACTGTAAGGTCACTCGCACCTGCATCAACAACACTTAAGTTTATTTCTAAGGCCAAAGGCCCCTTTTTTACGGTTGTCCTAATTCCTGTTAATTTTTGTTTATTGTATGTTAATTTTTAGTTTATTGTATGTCTAAATGTCGTTTCCGTGTGTGGAGGTGGCTTGTCACTCCTTCCCTGTTGCTGCAATGCACATCTCCTACTTTCCCGGCCGGTCCTTTCTCTCCCCTCTCCGCGCGGCAAAAGAATCTCCTGGCCTGCTGCTGCTCCTTTTTATATTAGCTCTAGGGTGCCGAAAACTTGCCAATCAAAACGCAGCATTTGGTCGATCACGTGACCAGCAGGAAAGAATTCTGCTCTACAGACAGACTGTCGCCACAGCGCTTCGCCCCCCATTTTTCGATAGGTTGCCAAGAACCATGCAGCAAAATATTTGCCCCAGCGCTTTCGTAGCAGCTTTCAAGCTCGCAGCAAGCAAAACTTTCCTTGGAAAAGTCGTAGGATTCTTGCTAAACACTAAACTCGTGTACAAAATTAAGACAGGCGTCATGGCGTAAAAAATATTGTATGATATATTTTGCAGCTGCTGCATCTAAAGCACCACCCACAAGTTCCCCGCTTTGCCTGCTCTTATGTTAAATAAGCACAGTGATTAAACTGTACTGGGGATTTCTGTGGTTCCAGAAGATTTTCGAATGTTCCTACATTCTTTAGACAGGCACTTGAAAACAGAGATAACACAAACTTTCTTACATTGCCTGTAATTGACCTTTTTCGCATATATCATCAACAGCTGTTACATGTCACTCAGTCAGGGGTCAGTGTCAGTTGTGCGGCATTATAAGGCTTTTATTTGATATAGCAAATCGTGAGAAAAATTAAACGCCTGTCGCTTGTCGAGCGAGCATCATACCAACTGAGCTAAACCGGCCAAGTGCAAAGGTCACTCGAACTGTTTTATTTCAAAAACGGAGGTGCGGCGGGGGACTTAACCAGTTCACTGGTATACTTGTTACTTGAAGGCTTTTATAATGCTTAGATTTGCATGTTGTTAAGTTTGAGTTGTAATCGCCAGCCTCTACAACAGTCTAGTCTGTTGTGTAAAACAGGTTGTTTTTTTTTTTGCTCCACGGACCCACTCGGGATTCCGCGAACATAGTACTCATAAAAGAGAGGAACTACTTTATAAAATATCCATCCACTCTGTGTTTATACACAGCAGGTAGATCTCGTCAGAAGTCATTTGTATTATAAGAACGAATCGCCGTGATTATTATTATTGTTTTTTTTTATTTGGCAGGCCTCGGCATGTTCCGGAAATAATTCACATACCATCAGTCCATCGCGTGTGTTCTCCGCTATGCGCAGTGTTTGTCACCATTATTCCAGAAATGTTCTTTTGTTCATGAGTTACCGAGTTAAAGCATTTTCCGGAAATTGCCTGCGCTTTGCACCGAACCGTGCCGTGAGACTTTTACTAGTTTATGTTTTTGCAGCGGAGTGGGAAGTAGAACCAGAAGGCAAGCAGGTGCGTCTTCACATAGGACCGCTGTACCTCGCTGTGCGCAGGGGCAAGAAAAAGGCGTGCCTATGCGTCGTGCCATGCGTATGTTTTCTTCGTTTTCCCCATTACAGTCTTTGTGTAGAGCTTGACCTTAACAAGCCTCAGCCAAAGAGATAAGAAAGTTAAGTTTTAATTTTACTTTGTCGATTTACTAGGGCTTCTGTTGACCACGCTACGTAAATTTTTGTCAGTTCCATGCAGCCTTCTATTTGGAGTATGTTAAGATCTATACTGTATAGGTGTGCAATCCTTCACACAAGGCTGACCTTCAGTTATGAAGCTCACGTAAAGTGTTGGGCTTGGATTCCACAGTTGAGGCCGCCATTTCGGCATGCCTTACTGGTTTGTCGGTACCCTTATCTGGCTCGTAGTGGGCGTGGGCTATCTGTCTCTGGGCAACCTAATCCCGGCTAGTTCACTCTCCATGGCTCAGTGTTTATTTTCTTCGTTATTTTAAAACGTGCAAGGACCAAATTAAATTTCGATAATGTTCTTGTCCGCTATGTTGGCTTCTGCTGAAACAGAACGTTCAGATTGGCCCGGAGAGAAACAATACGAATCACAGGTAACTTTATCACTGCTTCAGTTTGAATAAAATTGTCAGTCGTTTTGATTTTCCGTGTAGGAAGGAGCGAAGCCCCCTGAAACGCGGTTCACATACACCGCTGTGGGCGACTGCGTGAAACTGAGGTCGGACGGTAGACACAGCGTCTACATATGCGCAGACGAAGACGGCAATGTAGGCGTGGAGACACAGGCAAGCAAGGAGGGCCAGTTGTTCCAGCTGAAGATGAGGAACGCCCAAGTGGTGGTCAGTGGTTTTTTTATCATTTTTGTCTAACAGCCAACATCTACGGTTATGTTGTTCATTAGACCTGTTATGTTCCGACGACAAAATACGGCTGTGCTACACATACATGGAAGTAGAAACTTTGTGGATAGTACGTAGTATTCCGTTGTTATAAAACAGGTGCCCTCTGACGAAATCTATCGGTTCTGTATAAACAGGACGAATGGATATTTTAAGAAGTACATGTAGTTCCTGTCTTCTATGAGTACTATATACAGTGGGTCTGCGGAGTACAAAGGTGTAAAACACCACAGACCGAAGCGCTGTAGGGTTTGACTGTTGGGTTATAGGATATTTGACCAACTGAAATTTAACCAACCGAAATTTGACCAACCGTAATTTGACCAACCGCAATTTGACCAACCTCTTAATGAAAAAACGGGCATTTGACCAACTTCATAATTTATTGTTTTTCGTACCGCTTATCAGCAATTTAAGCAATCACAAATGTTCCGACAAAAGCAACATTTAAACAGTTATAACACTTCAAGTAAAAGTACTGTCCAAAACGTTTTTGGGTCGCAACACCACCTAATGATCTGTCCTTTTTTCACTTGTTTCACATACATGTGACCATCTAAGCACAGTTTTAGACCACCACGATTGGTTGTCGACATTTGCATCTCGGCAATTGTTGTTGTTGAAATTGCAGTTCAGTTGATCTTGTTGAAATAGCAGACAAATTTGGTTTAGTTTCTGGTTGAGAAATCCCGGTTTTGTACTAAAACCACGTAAAAAACGCGTACCTGAGATGACACTGAGGCTTCCACCAGGTCTGGGTTTGTTTGAAAAACGCCTTGCAAAACGCCGGATTACGGAGATTAACGGGGCACGTGGAACTCAACCTTATGACACTCAATAACAGAGAGGGGATTAGCACAACGTCTCTGGTGCGACTCAGTACTTCTTTGAAATTACTTTTTCTTACGAAACCTCGAACTCCTAGATTTATAAGGTTATGTACATCTAAAACTGAAAGTTGGTCAAATGTCAGTTTTTCCATTAAGCGGTTGGTCAAATTGCAGTTGGTCAAATTTCTGTTGGTCAAATTGCTGTTGGTCAAATTGCGGTTGGTCAAATTGTATGTACCCCGGCTGTTGGACAACAACGCTTCACTTTCCATAACAGTAAAAGAACAATTGGTCTGGAAAAGGCTTATAACCTTCAAGCTAACAAATTTACATAATCAAACATAAAATAATATCAGTAAAAAAGGGAGAGCGATCGAGATGGGGCGAGTAATGATTAAAGTAACATAAGACATATATTATACGTATAAGTAAGGGATGGAGTGATTGGGCGGGGGGGGGGGGGTAATGTTTTTGTTAGCCAATTTTCAAAAAGCTTCTCCACATACAATATCAATTCGATTCCTTAAAAATTTTGCACGAATGTTGTCTAGATGGTTGTCTCCATAAAAATTAACTTTTTGCGATTCGCCAAGAATTTGCCAAATGGCGACATTTTGAAATGTCATGTCAACAGATGTTCAAAATCTTTCTTCTCACAATTGCGATTAAGGGGGGGATTCTTTTCAAATTTTGTACGATTGTTCTCCAGATGATTGTCTCCAGAACAATTATTTATTTTGGCAATTCGCCAAAAATTTGCCATATGGCGCCATTTTGAAATGTTTTGTTGACCATTTTTCAAAATGATTGTTCTGCTACATTTTGGATGCGATTGCTACGAAATTTTACAGGAATGTACAAGAATGTACAAAATTGGCCAAATGGTGCCATTTTGAAAGTTTTTCTTAGCCACATTTCAAAAAGATTCTGCTACTAAAGCTTTGCTTCGATTCCTACCAAATTTTGTAGGAATACACTCTGGATGGTTGTCTCTAGAACAATTGTGTCTCCCAGACCAAGGGCAGATATATAGTAATTGAATGTTCTCTCTCTCTCTCTCTCTCTCTCTCTCTCTCTCTCTCTCTCTCTCTCTCTCTCTCTCTCTCTCTCTCTCTCTCTCTCTCTGTGTGTCAGTCTGTTGTGAACAAAACGTTGTGTGGAAGATATGTCGAGAATGAAAAGTCGATCAACTTCAAACTTGATCTGTTTATTCCTTCGGACGGTTCTGTCAACTTTCGACGCATGTCACATGATCAGGGCAGGCATATGACGTCATTACGTAGAAATTTGGTGTGCGAAATTTCTCAGCTGCTGAACATGGGAGAAAGTTTTTTGCTTTCCAGGTCCGAAAGATTCTTCAAAATGTTTTTGCCAGTAGAACGAACGCATGCGGCGTATGACGCATCGCGTAAAATATGTGTATATTATGAATAAGATCTTGTTTGCAAAGTATCTCGATAAAGGGAAGTCGTATCGACTTCAAATTTTATTTGGGTATACCGTGGGTCAGTCAACTTTTGATGTCATTACGTAAAAACATTGTGTGCGAAATTTCTCAGCCGTTAAACATCGAAGAAAGTTGAAACTTGGTTGGATTGTTGCTTGGTAGGTCCGAAAGATTTTTTTTTGCAAATTTTGTCCTGAGTAGAACGAAAGAGTGCGGTGTATGACGTCATCACGTAAAATACGTAGATATTTTGAACAAGATATTGTGGCAACTACACATAGGGTACACACTGTTACCGTAACCTTATGTAAAAGGTTTAGGGTCGAGTTCAGAGTTGTACCTATATTAGATGGCCGTAGAAGGGGGTGATGGTTAGTAAAAAAAACACCCATGCAGCAGTGAAGTGGTGATGTACCCAGCACCTTACAGCCCGGACAGGAAAAGAGTGCGGTAACATCTACTTGTAGCAACTACCTTCAAGACCCTGATAAAAGGCCGTAAAGTAAAAACCTGTTTGTCGTGACCCCTTCCAGATTCGCATAAAAAGACCCACGGTAAAACCTGCCTCACACGTAAAAGAAGTAACGCAGTGTAAAACTGCTGTAGTGACCAACTTCCAGCCGCAGATACACAGGACGTGCAGTAAAATCCGTTTCAGTAACCACCTGCCAGAGTCGAATAAAAAAGACATGCAGTAAAATGTGTTATAGTGACCACCATCTAGTTTTGTCAGTTGTGAATTTGTGACGATGAATTATGATTATGTTTGCAGAAATAAATCTTATTTCAATATTAAGAAAAAAGAAAAAATGGTTGTTGGGGAATCATGGGTTTAGTCGGAGAGACATTTGGTTTTGTTTACAAAAAGAACAACTAAAGGTCTAAATTGAAAGTGTGTAATATAAGCCTGTGCTCATGTTTTGTTTGCACTCGCCGCTCAGGTTAAAACCTGTGTCAACGACCAATTCCAGTAAGGGATAAAAGACGTAGAGCAAAACCTGTTTGCTGCGACTAAATCGAGTATTAAGATACCCACAAGTCAGGGTAAAAGTTAAAAAGTCTTACAATCCAGAAATAGTACAATATTCAAAATATTTTGTAAACGAAAAAAGGGAAAGGTGAGGGTGGAGGGCTGCGGGGGAAAACGTTTGTTTTTGTTTACAAAGGCAATGGCAACGGCAATGGGTTGCTAATAAAAGTGATTGACATGTGCATGTATACTGTTATTTTTTTGTATTTTTAATAACAGTGTTATTTTCCTAAGTACAGGACATAACAAAGACGTACATACAATTAGAACGGAACGTCACTACATACACACAAATAACATTTGTTTTCATTCCGCCACCTGATTTTTGCACAATTTAACCAATGTTCACAAGTAATTCGTCACTTTGTGCAACTAAATTTTCAAATTTTTAATATTTTTTTTTGGAATCTCTCTTGCAATAACTACTATTCTTTTAAATATTTAGTTAAGTAGAGAGTACAATGAAAGTTTTTTCTTGTATATTCTGATATGATAAACATATTTTTTGTGAGCAATAGGATCATATTTACTGCCGGGTTTTCGGAACCGAAAAGAAATTCTGCTCTACTTAAATTTTGAAATATTACATTCGTAGAATCCAGAAAATTAAATAACTCTTTGGCGAACATTTCCATGGCAGGACATTCAGTCAATGCATGAACAATCATATCTCTCAAATTGGTATCACAAAATTCGCATAATTTATTGTCCTTTATTTTCCACCCTTTTAAATTAGTCCCAGTATTGACGATATTGTGTATTACTTTGAATTGGAATGATAATACCTTCGGCTCTCTCATACTTTCCCTACTCAGGGGTAGGCTGTGATAAATTGTTTCTTCTAATATATTTTCTTCAGCAAATCACATTCTCACCAAGGCTGGTGCAGATGACTCAAGGAACAAAAATTCATTATAGAACATTCGACTTTTTGCCACTGAAATATCAAATTTTTTCCCACTTACGAACCTGAACACATTACTTTCGAAATCAATGGATGGTGTCAAAGTCTAGCAGCGGGTTATCGCTTAAGGTGTCAATGACTTTTATCACGGAGTGGTCGTACTTTTTTTCGTTTAATGCGGTTCTCTATTTTCCTCGATGTTATCGTATTACTTCTTCTTTTTTTATATATCTTGGTAGTACAAGTCAAATAAATATCCAGGTATTCATTCTCTCTGTTTTATTGTCGATACAACTCACAACATCCACAATATGCAGTTATTCCCTTCTTAGTCTATTACTTATTCCAACTTTAAATTTACTTTCACTTTATCACCCTTTTCTCCAAATTTGCTAGGTTCTATCCAGTATCTGATTCAGTTTACTCGATACCATCTAGTTTTCACACAACAAGCAGTCTTCCTATTAATGCCCTTTACTTGAACGCTATTTCAATTTTCCCGCCAATTTTTGTATCCAAACTGGTCTCCTTCTGCCTTCTAGAATTTGTGAAAACCGACTGCCTCGAACGCTGCGGCTGTCTGTCTTATATACCTTCATGAGGGTGCCGAAAATTTGCCAATAGGAACGTTTCCCTCCAAAATTATTGCCCAATCACATCACAGCTTTTTTTTGCTTACATTTCGTTTGTTTTCATGCCGTTGTTGGGTTCTTACACCTCCCCGTCGTAAAGGTAAATATTTACATTCGGGGAGAGAATTATACTCAACAATACTATTGGATACACAGAACCACGTGACAGAAAATTTCGCTCCCTTTTACTAAAAAAAAATTCTATAATTTGACAAATCTTAAGATTTAAAAACTAAAGCCTTACAATATCAGTGCGTTTTGAAAGTACAATGCACAGCAAGGAGTTATGATTCAAAATACTTCACAAAAAGCTAAATTCACACGTTTATCCCCAAATTTGAACAAAAATTGAAAAATGGTATTCAAAGATACCGAAAGCCTTAAAAAGTTACATATATGAGCGGCATGACTACGAAGTCACCAAAACTTTACGATTAATCCCACAACAACGATTCTGATAATAACATACACAAATCGACCCAAAAATGCAAAATTCTATATTCTGACAACAACCCCCCTCTGAGAAAATACTCAAGTTATTTTCATTCACAATGTCAGAATAACCTTAAACTGAACGGTTTTAATTTAACTATGCAAGAATTACTTAAAGGCGTTAGAAAACACCATTAAAGACGACACCATGCAAAAATTTGCACGTTTTCAATCTAAAACGTCCCCTTTTTAAGCTTACTGCTCATGAAAACGTATCAAACCGCGTGTCCTGGCGTGAATTACATATCAAGCCGTAGAAATGTAACAGTAGCAAAATTTCTAAAATCGTTAAACGCGGAAGTTTTCAGAATGCAGATGTCGATGAAACAAACACATGCCATTCATCAACTATTTAATACAAGTGTCACAATCTAGCTGTTTACACAAAAATGTCACATTCTGCTCAGGTAATCCGCTCCGATGTTTTCGGTTCCCTTGATGGCTTTGATGCTAAAATTGTAGTTTTGCAAGAAAAGTGCCAAGCGCATGAGACGTCCGCCTTCGACTTTTCCCTTCCGTAAATATGCGAGCGGCGCATGGTCTGTTTCGAGCGTAAATGCTCTACCGTACAGGTACTTGGCGAATCGCATCACACCGAATACGATTGCGAGACATTCACGCTCTATCACGGAATAGTTTTTCTCGCGAGATAACAGTTTACGACTAGCGTAAGCGATTGGGAATGGGCCGTCGCTAAATTGTTGTAAAAGCACTGCTCCAAGTCCGGTGTCCGATGCGTCTGTACGTAACAAAAACTTCCTGTTGAAGTCGGGGAGGCGCAAAATCGGTGCACTGTTCAAAAGTTCTTTCAATTTGGTGAAAGCGCGCTCTTGTGGTTCCTTCCACTCCACTTTCGTTGGTTGACCCTTTTTGATCAAATCCGTCAGAGGCGCGGTGACTTCTGCGAACTTTGGGATGAATTTGCGGTAGAAGCCTGCTAAGCCTAAGAAGGAGCGTATTTGTTTCTTTGTTGTCGGTCGACACGCGTCTTGGATTTTTCGAAGCTTATCCTCTTCCATTTGTAAGGATCCGTTGCCGACAACGTGTCCGGTGAAATTAATGTTGTCGTAACCGATGAAACATTTCGATGGTCGCACCGTTAGATTTGCATCGCGTATTCTGGTGAAAAGTTCTCGTAGTAAGCGCAAATGTTGTTCCCATTGACTGGTGTGCGGTAGTAAGTCGTCAACGTAGTTATCGACATTCTGTAAGCCGGAGAGTAATTTGCGCATAACTCTGTTGAATGCGGCCCCAGAATTCACTAATCCAAATGGGTTTCGTCGGAACTGAAAACAGCAGCTGGGCGTCGAGAAAGCAGTATATTTCTTTGACGACTCTTCCATTGGGATTTGCCAATAACCTTTCGTGAAGTCGATTTTCGAAAAGTATTTGTCTTTTCCGACTTTAGATAAAATGTCTTCATAGTTCCCCATCGGTTCTGTATCGAATTTCGTAACACTATTGAGTTGTCTATAATCGATACAGAATCTGTTGGTACCGTCCTTTTTCTTAACGAGTACGATCGGCGAGTTATAATCTGATTGCGATTCTTCGATGATCCCTGCATCGAGCATATTTTTCACTTCCTCTTCGATATCTTGACGTTTCGAGTATGGCATTGGATACGGTTTAACTCGGATCGGTTCTTCTGTCGATAGTTCGATTTTGTGTTCGCCTAAATTTGTCCTGCCGGGAACGTCTGTGAAGATGTCGCTAAATTCACGCAAAAGCTTCTCAACGTCTTTCCTTTGAGTTTCGGAAAGTTTCACGTTGACATTTACATCAGCGATTGTCTCTGTTTGCTGTGTTTCGAGAAGTGTCACCAAATGCGCTTCGTTATGATAGTCATCATCGAGCTCTGCGACTGCGATGCGAGTGAATGCAGCGATATTCGCGTCGTCTTCGTCATTGTTTTCAACACTTTGTTCGTTGTCGCTGGATTCGTTCTCGCTGGTTTCAGACTCAGTTTGGTCTTCACTTTCACGCTCGATGTGTTCTTTTAGAAGATTTGCATGAAAAATCTTCTTTTTCCCATGAATGTCCACTTCATAATCCATACGATTCAGGACTTTCGTGATCTTGTAGGGCCCTTTCCACTGCAATAATAATTTATTGCTTTGCGTCGGAAGCAGCAGGTAAACTTTCTGACCCACTACGAATCTGCGGTCTTTTGCCCTTTTGTCGTAGTGGTGGCGGTATTTGCCTTGATTCGCCATCAAACTTTCGCGCGCCACCCGGCATGTATCTTCGAGGCGATTTCGCAGGTCAGCGATGTACTGGTACGTGCTAACGACTTCTCCAGTGGAATCTTCTTCAAGCCAAATATCTTTCAAAATGTCTAACGGGCCACGTACTTTCCGTCCGTAAAGTAACTCAAATGGAGAGAAACCAGTAGACGCTTGCGGTACTTCGCGATAAGCAAACAAAACAGCTGGTAAGTAACGATCCCAGTCTTTTGGTCGCTCCTGGCACATGCGGGTCAACATCTTCTTTAAAACGCCATTAATTCGCTCGCATAGTCCATTACACTTCGGGTTGTATGGCGTTGTGAATAGTTGCTTTATCGAAACGAGCCGTGCGACTTCTTTCATTAAATCCGACGTGAACTGTGTGCCTTGATCGCTGAGTATTTCTCGTGGAAATCCGACTCTACTGAAGACTTCGAGTAACGCTTCTGCAACTGGCACTGTTTCGATGCGTTTGAGCGCGATCGCCTCAGGGTATCGTGTCGCACAATCAACGACGGTGAGTATATATCGGTTGCCGCTTTCTGCAATTGGCGTTATTGGTCCAATTAGGTCAACTGCGACTCTTTCAAACGGCGTGTCGATCAGAGGCATTTCCCCGAGTGGTACTTTGCTGACGCGCCCTTTTGGTACAGTTCGTTGACATACGTCGCATGACTGGCAGAAACGCTTGACATCACCAGTTATTCCCGGCCAATGGAAATTCGACGTTATGCGATCCGTTGTTTTCTTTGCCGCTAAATGTCCACCGACAATGGATTCGTGAGCCAACGACATCACTTTTGCACGCAGTGTCTTTGGGAGCACAATCTGCTTCAGTTGAATTTCAACACCGTTTCTGGACTCAAAATAGTATCGCATGAGTAATCCGTCCTTTAAAACGTATCGGAAACTTCCTCTTTTCCTAGCTTGAAACACTGTCTTCTGTTCTGCATAAGTGTGCAATTTTGTGAGAGTGGCATCTTTCTTCTGCAACACTTTCAGTTCGCCGCGATTCACGTTCTCCAGCGTCACTTCTTGTGTCATGAGAGGGGTTTTCGGTTGTTTTTCTTTGGCGAATTGTGCGCGCGTAAAAACTACACTTGCAGTGAGCGGTTCAGTTGGTTTCACTTTAGAAGCGACGTGTTGCTCAGTATTTTTATTTGTAGTTTCTTCTCGCTTTCGGTTTGTGTTTCCCTCGACGGATGGGCTTGCAATGTTGCCAATAATGAGATCGTATGGTGGATCGTCTACAACCATTGCGTCTAGCACCCCAGTGTATATCGGTGTGACAACACTTATCCGAGCCATTGGGAATGTCCTCATCGTCCCGTTCATTAAAACACAATCACTCTTTCCACTCGTCATTTCTTCCTTTTGTACCAAATCCTTGCGGATCACTGCGCTATCACAGCCGGTATCCCTTAAAACGATCACTTTCCTCCCGGACACTAGACCTCTGTAGAGCGGCAGTCGTTTCGTATATTCCAAATTGTCGCAAATCGCGCCTGTATATGGAATCGCGTCGCCATTCGCGAGGCATAACTTGCCGTCTTTTACGTTCTCGTTCACGATGTCTTGTACGGGTTTCGTTCCTACAGCACCTGTCTTCGCGTTAGATACCTTATGAACATCACGGTTGAAATTGCGCCAGTTCTTCGGTGAATTCGTGCGATGTTGACGGTTCGATGCATAGGAGAAATCGTGTCGCCGAGGAGCACTGTCTTTGTGATCTGCCTTCGCCTTTAAGCAGTCGCGCGCAAAGTGTCCGGATTTCCCGCAGTAGTAGCAATTCGACTGTGTCTGGCTGCTAGCGCGATTGTTAGACTGTTGCGGCGGACGCGAGTATGGCACGGGTTTCGTCCTCGTTTGGCCAATACTTCCGTTGTGAGCTTCGATATATTGCTCAGCGAGTCGCATCATCTCCTCCATGTTGCGTGGAGAACGTTCACGTAAGAAAAGGCTGAGTTCGCTACTGCACATATTCGTAAACTGCTCGCGCAGTAGTAAATCACACAGATGCTCGTAATCCTTCTGAATATCCGACATGTCTATCCATCGTGTGAAAAACCGTTCTGTCGAGCACAGAACTGCCGCACTGATTCCTCTTTGTCGGGCTTTGTCTCGCGAAACTTTGTACGAAATCCCTCTGTGGTAAGCTGATAGCGTCGGAGAATGGCGGTCTTCAGCGTTTGATAATTATCCGCTTCTTCTACCGGCATACTGCTATACACTTCCAGTGCCTTGCCAGTTAGGATAGCACTGAGACTCATTGTCCAAGTATTTTCGGGCCATCGTTGTGTGCGTGCGAAACGTTCGAATCTTTCGATAAAAGCGTCGATGTCATCCACTTTCTCATCGAACTTTGGCAGTTTGGGGCGACTGGCTTGAGCCGGTCTGTCTGCTCGTTCTTGAGCACGTGGTTCGCCTGCTTGTGCTCGCGCTTCGATGAGGCGTGTTTCTTCGCGAATGCGTTCCATCTCTCTTTCGTGTTGTTCACGCTGTCGTTCACGCTCCATTTCCTGCTCTCGGATGCGATCTTCACGCTCTTGAGTTCGGGCCTCGCGCTCTCGTGCGTTGCGTTCGCGTTCAGCTGCCTTGTCTTCCTCGCGCTGGACGAATTGTCGTAGTTCTTCGTCTTTGTATCCCAGCGCTTGACCTAGAGCAATCCATTCACGCATTTCACGCTCCATGATGTTGTTACCTTGTCACGATCGATCCCGGACGAGCCCCCAATTTGTCAAAGTCTAGCAGCGGGTTATCGCTTAAGGTGTCAATGACTTTTATCACGGAGTGGTCGTACTTTTTTTCGTTTAATGCGGTTCTCTATTTTCCTCGATGTTATCGTATTACTTCTTCTTTTTTTATATATCTTGGTAGTACAAGTCAAATAAATATCCAGGTATTCATTCTCTCTGTTTTATTGTCGATACAACTCACAACATCCACAATATGCAGTTATTCCCTTCTTAGTCTATTACTTATTCCAACTTTAAATTTACTTTCACTTTATCACCCTTTTCTCCAAATTTGCTAGGTTCTATCCAGTATCTGATTCAGTTTACTCGATACCATCTAGTTTTCACACAACAAGCAGTCTTCCTATTAATGCCCTTTACTTGAACGCTATTTCAATTTTCCCGCCAATTTTTGTATCCAAACTGGTCTCCTTCTGCCTTCTAGAATTTGTGAAAACCGACTGCCTCGAACGCTGCGGCTGTCTGTCTTATATACCTTCATGAGGGTGCCGAAAATTTGCCAATAGGAACGTTTCCCTCAAAATTATTGCCCAATCACATCACAGCTTTTTTTTGCTTACATTTCGTTTGTTTTCATGCCGTTGTTGGGTTCTTACACCTCCCCGTCGTAAAGGTAAATATTTACATTCGGGGAGAGAATTATACTCAACAATACTATTGGATACACAGAACCACGTGACAGAAAATTTCGCTCCCTTTTACTAAAAAAAAATTCTATAATTTGACAAATCTTAAGATTTAAAAACTAAAGCCTTACAATATCAGTGCGTTTTGAAAGTACAATGCACAGCAAGGAGTTATGATTCAAAATACTTCACAAAAAGCTAAATTCACACGTTTATCCCCAAATTTGAACAAAAATTGAAAAATTGTATTCAAAGATACCGAAAGCCTTAAAAAGTTACATATATGAGCGGCATGACTACGAAGTCACCAAAACTTTACGATTAATCCCACAACAACGATTCTGATAATAACATACACAAATCGACCCAAAAATGCAAAATTCTATATTCTGACAGATGGTCTAGGAGTGTTTTTTGCATCTCGCGCCAACCCGTAGTGTTTAATAGCCGAAATAAGCCCTAAGTATCTAAAAAAATTGTTCTGAAATGGAAACAGTTTGTAAACTCTGTAAATGATAAGAAAGTTCCATCTGTTTTGATAAGATCTTGGGCAAAAACTACCCCCTTAACAAACCAGTCCCTTAAGAATATGCTTTTACCTTGAACTAGAATTTTTTATTGTTCCACACAATATTTTCCCATTCAAGAGAAATCATGACGTCTTTCGCAAAAGCTAACATTCTCCTATAGAATTAGGGAATATATGATAAACATGAGATCTCATAGTCACATCTGAGCAAAAATTTTAGCCCTCCAAAAGGTATAAAAGCCTCTTTGGCATAGTGGTTCCAGCCCTGTCCCCCTATTATCCTCCATATCCATTGCCTTCTCGAAGTCTTTAACTGACATTATACATCAAGGCTTTTAAGACCACCTTCATCATAATCGCCTATTAAAGCACCATGCTTTACTTTTGGTGGTTTGTTGTTCCAAATAAAGTTGTTTAGTACCTTTTGTATTTTCTCCTCAAAATTATATTCAATTTCTGTGGTTGACATTGGATAGATAAGATTAGAGACGCCGAAGGGTTTTGAAATTGTAATTTTTCCCATAATACTTAGATCCCGTTGAGACCATATTTTAAAATTTTAGACATTTTTTCTAGCCTTGTTTCAAAGTTAATGAGATGCCTTTCTTTGTTGTTTCTTCCAATTTGTATGCCCAACATGTTGAACGAGTCTCTTTCGACAGACATGTTATGAACAGTTTCGTTTGGCTTAAAGCATTTTAAAGCTTCCCAACATTCCTTAACCGTAAACGTTCCTTCACATTCAACATTTGTTCATTTGATAATTGTCTGTCAATATTACATTCTGTCAAAATATTTTCGACATTATTTCCCTCCGGATATTTTGAGCAATAGAGGTTTTAATAAAATTTATGTAACTGATGGAGAATTTCTGATGGGTCAATTATTTCGTTATTGCAATCTCTACATAACCTGGATACAGTTTTTTTTCTCGAAAGACATTTTTGACCTGTTTAGGAAATAAGAGTTACTTTTTTCCATTTTTTTCTATGCACTCCAGTCGTGATCTTATCCAAGCCCCCCCCCCCCCCCCCCTGCCTTTTCCTCTGCACTCGCACTTAGTTGTTGCTTAAGTTGTTCGTATTCATCGATTTCATTGTCATTGGCAGTCTCGTTACAAATTTTAATGTCTAACATTGCAATTTTACGAGTTATATTTTGTTCTATATTTCGTTTTAATTTGCCTCTTTCTTTACAATACTTCATAGAATACAGTCTCACATTATATTTCAGCCAATAAAACTTAACAAGAACATTACTAAAATTATTTTGTTCACTCCAAGTTCGCTCTATCAGGTCCCTGTTGTCTGTATTATAATTTGGCTCCTTAGTAATACTTGTGTTGACTTTCCAAAATTCAGGACCTCTTCTTTCTTAACAAGGATTTTTAACTCTACAAAGGGGTAGTAACTTTTAATACTATTCAATATTTTTATACTTGAAACCATTTTTGTGCTTGTTCTTTTTATAAAAAAAATAATCCAATCTGCACATAATATGGGGATGCTTTTGAGATCAGGTGTATCTTCTTGTGTCTTTATTTTTATGTCTCCAAACATCTACAAGGTCATGTTTCTCAGGCCTTGTTCACTTTGTGGACATTTTTGGACACCTCCTTTTTATCTAAAGAGCTATTTAAAGGGATAGTCGACTAAGCTTAATATCTTGTCTAGACTTGATATAGATGCTAGCTTATCTGCTTCGTGGTTTGGACCATATATATTGATTATTGTAAAAGTTTTGTCGAATTTTTTAAACTTAATAAGTTGAACCCTGCCCGGGACCAAATTCTTGTGCTCTAAGATGCTCAAGATATTCCCTTGAAATAATGGCTTGTCCTACACTTTTGGTTGTACTGTTGTACTGTTGTTTAAGAATACATTTCTTAACCCCCCCCCCCCCCCCCCCCCCAGTTAAGTTTCCACCATGTATTTCTTGTAGCAGGTATAATAGTGCTTTTTTGCTTTTTAAAATCTCTATAGAATTTTTTCGCGAGCAGAACGAACGAATGCGGCGTATGACGTCATCACGTAAAATATGTATATATTATAAAGAAGGTCTTGTGTGAAAAATATCTCGATAACGGAAAGTCCTATCGATTTCAAATTTTACGTGGGAATTCCTTGGGTCAGTCGGACGGTTCTGTGGACTTTTCACGCATGCCACTTGATTAGGGCAGGTGTATGACATCATTACATAAAAATCTTGTATGCGAAATTTCTCAGCTGCTGAACATCAGAGAAAGCTGAAACTTGGTGGGATTATTGCTTGATAGGTCCCAAAGAAACTTTAAATTTTTTTCACGAGTAGAATATCAATATCCTCCTATGGTTTCAGTGGAAACGTGTACAGAAGTGTCCACCTGGCTATTATTATTATTATTTTTGTCTATTTATCAAAAATTGCTCGAAATATTGGCGAACAAACTATTTAAAAAAAAAAAGGCCAGGAAAATAACCTTATTGCCTTGTAATTTTATGTAATACCGGCACGTATCACTACGTACCTGGCTATTACTTTTTTGGTAATTCGCCAAAAATTGGAGGAAATATTTGTCAAAACGCAATTAAAACTTAAGTGTCTTCCTGGCTATTGTTTTTTTTTTTTTGGCTGTTCGTCAAAAATTGGTCGAAATATTGGCGATAAAACGTTTTCTTTGTAAAATCTGAACCGATTCCAGAAAAATAGCCTTATTGTCTTTACGCTTTACTTACAGGTAGCAGGATTTATTCCGTACCTTTCCATTGATGTTTTTGTTGATTGCTAAAAATTGGCGGAAATATTGGCGAAAAACGAAAAAAAATAAGTTAAATTGTCTTACTACCTTGGAATTTTGATTAAAGATAGTGGTCATTGGAACTTACCTGGTTATTGCGGTTTTGTGTAATTCGGAAAAAATGGCGGAAACACTGGCGAAAAACCAGGTGTTGCTAAAATCGTTACTAACGCTAAGAATATAGTGTTACTTTCTTAAAATTTTTAATTAATGAAGCGGAAATTAGTACGTATCTGGCTATAATTTTTTTGGTGATTTGCCACAAAAAAATTTGTTCACAAAACACACGGTAATGGCTGCTTAATAAAAGCGTTTGACATGTTCAGGTTTACTGTTGTTGGTGTGCACTGGCCGCTCTAGTTAGATATTAATGTTCGCGGCTGGTTACAGTGTCTCTGAACATTCTTGTTATTCTTGATTAACTAGAATTTGGCTGACCACAAATGTCCTTAGACAATGGTGTTATTATACGTTTTCAAATCTTCATGATTTTGTCTCATATTATTTATTCGGATAGCTCGCCAGTCACTTGTCAAAGATATTTTGACGAATTGGTGACAAGAAACAACCTGTAAATTAGGAATTGATAACTGTGTGACAAGAAAATGACAAGCCAGTGACAATAAAAAATAAACAAATTTACATTGTTGAGTTAGGCATCGTCAGTTTGACGAAGTTAGGGTCGTCAATCAATCTCACAAGTTCGAATTGACGAGTTTCTGACAAATTATTGACGAATTATTGGCATAACAAATGACTGACAAGCTGTAAACTGACGAATTAATGAGAGGTTTTTGACAAAGTATTGACAAATATTTGATTGGAATTGGTTGAATTGAGCATCGTCAAATCGACAAAGAAAATTAAAAAGTCAGACTCTTGTCGGTTGGGCAATTTTTCGACAAATTCTTTACAAAGGCATATTATGTGTGTAGCAGCAGCTCACTCGAGACCGGATGGTTGCCCAGTGACATCGTAAGGTAAGCACATACAGCGGCGACATGATGTCTGGGGGAGGGCGTCGTGTGTGTTTACTGCTGCAAAAGAAGAGGGTTGTTTTAAAAGTTTACTCTCCCTTTCGAGGAAAATTTCATCAAATGTTTATGAACTTCCGAGGTGCAATGCATCAAAATAATGTACCATAATTTTTGGCGTATAAGTAGCGACTTACACACACACACGCACACACACGCACGCACACACACACACACACACAGATATATATATATATATATATATATATATAATATATATATATATATATATATATATATATACATTATATATTGAGAAATTATATTTTTATAAAGCCTTAATATTTAACGCTTTGAACTTCGTTCCAAGAAGTCATTGTTTTTCCTCACATTGTGGGGTTAAAGTACCTGTTTTTTTTCCCTTTTTTTGTTAGTTTTCTGGGTTTTTTTTTTCTTTCTCATTTTTTTTCACGCAAAGTCACCGTCTGATGCTAGCAGAATGATAGCAGAATGAAATTTAGCACACTTGAAGTCGACTATGCGAAGTATTGCTAAATGATTTTTTTTATTGACCTATGACGTCAACTGCGTCTTGTGACGTCACGCCGATTTAATAGCTTAATATCTCCAAAACCGCTGGATCTAGAGGTTTGGAGCTAAATACGTCATGAGACTACTTTTTGACAAAGAACACCGTGATAGCACTATTTTTTACGTATTGTGTAATTCTGACGTCATTTCTATGTCTTCTTTTCCTGCTCGGTTTTAAAGCGGGATTTTTGCACACAGTATACAGAAAGCTTAGCTGTATACGAATTGAAAATTAAAAGTAACTTTAAACTACCCGTTGCCCTGTAAAACACCCGCCCCACCCCCAAATACGTAAACAAAATACTGCCATCACAAGGTCAGCAAGTGAACAGATACTGATGTACTCGAGCGACCCATTTGCTGTATGGGTGCCAAATAAGGATAAGCTTAACAAGCCCTACTCATTTGGGCTTGGTCACATGCAGTGGTCACAACAGCTTTTCTATGATGCGGCTAAGCTTATAAGAGGGAAGCTTTACGCATAAAATTGTTGAATTTCAGAGAGTTTAAAAACAAAATATATTATGAGACAAAGAAAGTTGTGTTGACCGATAAATCTCACAATGTTGTGTACACATCAAAAAGTACATAAATTATAAGTTATCCAAACACAGTAAAACCTTTTAATAGTGAAAATGTCCAACAGTGAACAACTTTTCTCTGCCCCAAATTTCCTCATTTATTTAACCGTTGGCTTTTGAACAGAAATTCTAGTTAGTGAACACCTCTGACCTGTGAACACTTTCTACGGTCCCTAAAGACAGTTTTGAATAGAAATGAACGGCCTATGAATGAACACATAATCTGATCCCATTTATTTGAACATCTATCCTACTCCTTGTGAAATGGAGTACCAATTTTGTATCTCTTAATATTAATGTTTACCTTGACGGGACGTTACTTGCATGCTTATTGTCACAGCTGAGCAAGTATGGACATAAAACAAAAGGGACGCAATAATTAGTAAACAGGTTATGCCTAACAATGGGAATGAAGCTCGACAAATCGCACAATATTGAAAACTCTCCATACAAAAGTATATTAACGATAAATTATATCATTAACATTCTAATTGACTGCTTCCAAGCGTTAATTTCGTCACTCGGTGGCGAAATCAATCTAGTTATCTATTTAGCTTTGTAATATTTTTAATCGCCTTGCTGTTTTTGCCCACAGAACAAGAAGAAGAACAAAACAAACAAGAAAGGTGTGAAAAAGAGGTTGCAGTATAAAATGGTGGAGGCGAAAAAACACGACACCGGCCAGGTTACTAATGGATTCGCTTCCGAGGCACCTAACCATCCCGAAGGCAGGGAGGGAAGCAATTTACCTGGTTTCCATCCCATTAGCTTTGTTCGGCCGAGACCGGAGTCAAAACAAGGCAATGAAAGTGCGTGTTACTTGTACTTAAAGAAACACTTACAGTCAATTTTTGTTTATGACAAGTAAACAAAGGCTGATTCATGGTCAATATCATCCATACTGTACCCACAGGGGACAGGTTGCACAGTAGCCATAAATCGTTATAATTCACGTTATTACAGTGTTTGTACGTTCTGTGTGTATGTATGTGTGTGTGTGTGTGTGTGTGTGTGTGTGTGTGTGTGTGTGTGTGTGTGTTTGTGTGTGTGTGTGTGTGTGTGTCAGTCTGTTGTGAACAAAGTGTTGTGTGCAAGATATCTCGAGAACGAAACGTCGGATCGACTTCAAACTTGATCGATTTATTCCTTGCTTAGGTCGGACGGTTCTTTCAACTTTTGACGCATGTCACATGATTAGGGCAGGCGTATGACTTCATTACGTAAAAATCTTGTGTGCGAAATTTCTCAGCTGCTGAACATCGGAGAAAGTTGAAACTTGGTGGAATTGTTGCTCGGTTGGTCCGAAAGACTCGGTAGAATTTTTTCACGAGTAGAACGAACGAATGGGGCGTATGGCGTCATCACGTAAAATATGTATGTATTATAAACAAGATCTTGTGTGCAAAATATCTCGATAAATAACGGAAAGTCCTATCGACTTCAAATTTTATATGAATATTCCCTGGGTCAGTCGGACAGTTCTTTAAACTTTTCAAGCATATCACGTGATTAGGGCAGGTGTATGAAATCATTACGTAAAAATCTTGTATGCGAAATTTCTCAGCCGCTGAACGTCTGAGAAAGTTGAAACTTGTTGGGATTGTTGCCTAGTTGGTCCGAAAGCCTCAATAATATTTTTTCGCGAGTAGAACGAACGAATGCGGCGCATGACGTCATCACGTAAAATATGTATATAGTATAAACAAGATCTTGTGTGCAAAATATCTCGATAACGGAAAGTCCTATCGACTTCAAATTTCATATGAATATACCTTGGGTCAGTTGGACGGTTCTCTCAACTTTTCACGCATGTCGCTCGATTAGAGCAGGTGTATGACGTCATGACGTAAAAATCTTGTTTGCGAAATTTCTCAGCTGCTGAACATCGACGAAAGTTTAAACTTGTTGGGATTGTTGTTTGGTAGGTCCGAAAGAAACTATAAATTTTTTTCGCCAGTAGAACGAACGAATGGGGCGTCATCGCGTAAAATATGTATATATTTTGAACCAGATCTTGTGTGCATAATATCTCGATAACGGAAAGTCATATCGACTTAAAACTTTATATGGATATTCCTTGGTTCAGTCAAACGGCTGTTTCAACTTTTGACGGGTAAAAAATTATCTGTTGTTAAGCAAAATATCTCGACATCAGAAAGTGGGATCGACTTTAAATTTGATGTGGTTATTCCTCGTATAAGTCGCACAGTTTTGGTTAAACATTATTAAACTGGTATAGAAAATCAAGAAAGGTGCATAACTAAGCATAGTTGTTAACTACGCTGACTTTTTCAGAAGATTCACGGGTGTTCCTGCATTCTTTAGAATGCTTCAAAACAGTAACAGCATTACTGTCGGTCCATTGCTATTTGTTATTGCCTGAAGTTGAGCTTTTTGTGCGTTTCTCGTCTACGGCTGTTACGTAACATGCCACTCAGTGTCAGTTGTGGTGCAGGATGAAGTCGTTATGTACGAGGTCATGGAATGCTATTTATAGGTCTAAGCAGGTCTAGCTATTGATTTTTTTTTCGCCGCATACTTGATTCGGTTGCCAAGGTGTTCTATATATAGGAGCTATTTGTTTCGATTGGCATTGTTTGTGGAAGCATTTTTCGCTAATAAAGTGGGTCATCTGATATCTTGTTTTATGAGAAGCAGCTCACCATTTTGGCACCGAAATGCCTTCTCCCGTGGTGCGCAGTTATGAAGAATGCCTTTCTAGCCCTTTGTGGCCGATCGGAATGTACGAAGACAAGGTAGTATATCATAGCTATAACTACACTTAGGGTACAGACGGTTACCGTTACCTTGGGTAAAAGGGTTAGAGTTACGTGTGTAGTCGGACCTACATTAAATAGCTGGGGGGGGGGGGCGGGGGGGGGGGGCTGGGGGCGGCGTGTGGAGGATGATGGTGTTAGCAAAAAAAATCTCGACCACCTTTAAGACCTGGATAAAAAGTAAGACCCACTTGTCGCGGCCCCTTCTAGATTCGGGTAAAAAGACGTACGGTAAAACCTGCCTGTCTTGACCAACTCCCAGACCCGGATAAAAATGCAAAGTACAGTAAAACTACTGTAGTGACCAACTTCAGATCTGGATAAGAAGGGTCTACAGTAAAACCCGTTTTAGCGACCACCTTCCAGACTCGGATGAAAACAGGCGTATATTTAAATCTGTTTTAGTGACCACCATTTGTTTTGTTTATTTTGAATTTTTTGCAATGAATTATGGTTATGTTTGCAGAAATGAATGTTTTATTTCAGTCATTAAAAAAGGGTTTTTTTGGGGGGGATTATTGGTTTAGTGGGGGGAAACATTTGTTTTTGTTTACAAAAACAAGAAACTACGAAGGTATCGATTGAAAGTGTATAATATTAGCCTGTATTCTCATGTTTTGTGTGCACTGGCCGTTCTAGTTTTTTTCAGTCTGTATATACTAGTCTTCTATCCGTCCGCTCTGTCTTATGTGTGTAACAGGGTGCGGATGGTAGTATGAAGAAGGCAATTATACCAGTCTTCTACAAGAGTCCCCACCGCCATTGTCTTATGTATGGCAAGTGGTACAGATAGTAGAGTAATATGTTGTTTTTACAACAGTACAAGCACAACAGTATAATCCACGAATTTACTGCGATATGTAGGTCGCAGTGTATTATTATTATTTGATAAAATGAGCACAAAAAATAATGTACTGTCATTGAATTCTACTGATTTGTTGTTACTAGGAGCATGTGGCAGGCATCGACCAGAAAAATTGATTTCTTTTTAATCAAACGGCCAGGTCATTGAGAGCATACATATGAAGTTAAAATTTAAAAACTGACTCGACCTGGTCTATGAAATTTCTCGCAAAAACAAAAAAAAATCGAATGTAAAGATCGGGTGTGAAAAATTGTAGGTGCAAAAAATCCCCCCCCCCCCCCCCCGGGGGGGGGGGCACTCACTTGCCAACTGGTTACCATGCGTGTACATGGCTTCTTAAAACGACCCCCAAATTTTTAAATAACACCCGCTTTTTTAATTAAACAGGTCTGAAAGATTCCTCCTTTTTATGGGAAACGCGGAGGACACAAAGACAATTAACCCACCCCTTTTAAAGAAATTAGCACTCCGCGCCGACCACGTTTGACCTTAAAAATTACCCTCCCCTTTCACCGCGTATTTTTTGGATACGCATGGTAACATATGATACCAAGTGTCCACCCCCCCCCCCCCCCCCGGGAAAAACTACCCGGTTAACAGAACTAGCAGTGAAGTAGCAATTCAGAGCACATCATTGTTTCGCCCAGTCCTAAAAAAAATATGTAAAAAGATCGCCGGCAGAGTCAATTTTCTTTTTGAAAATTATTTTACGACATAGACGCGGGTCTCGCATATAGCCGCTTATTTCTTTGAGTTGTTTATTGCTTAAACCATATATCCATATCTATATTATATCTGCATAACATTTTGAAGTTGAAATGTTTCACTCCTCGAACATTGTTATGTTTAAAAACGCGTCGTCAAAATCCACCAAGATAATGAAATAATAACACTGACAGTACAGTATTTTTTCTCACGCCAATTTACAATGAATTGCACGTCAGCTTTAAATAGACAGACAACTCGTCTTAGATTTCGGACATTTTATGACTAGAACCTCATTTCGCTAGCGAAAGGTTAAACACTTGACAAAAATTAAAACTCAAAAATACTTCCTTCAATGGGTTATTTCTTGAGTAATATAAAGTATTTTACAACATGCATCAATGGCCCCCAGCCATAAAAACTGGGGGCCATTTATAGAATCGTGTGGCCATCGCGGCCCCAGCGAAAATTTATGGGGCCATTTTCTGAAACTGGGGGCCATTGTCACCGCCAAAATTATCCGTGTTATTATTATTATTCACAAGTTCTACACAAGTCCAAAGTTTCGTTGTCCTAGGGTCCATAGTGCCAGAGAAGAAGACGACACAAAAAAATCGAACCACTGCCAAGAAAAAAATTCCATAGAATGATAACTTAATACTAGCTAAACATATTAGCAAACAACACAGCTTGAATACATCCTACAAGACGAGTAGTGTTTAGTCTTTGTGAACTTAAGGTTTATTGGCTGATCAGGCATACGCTGTGTTATCTATTCACGCAGTGAGAGCTCGCACAAAGCTGATGTGTAGTGTTCTGTGCTGTACATTAAATGCTACGCATTTACTTGCAAAAACACACTCTTTTCAAGAGGAAAACGAAATCGAAGACGAAAATAAAAAGTGACATGCACATGTTCAGATCAAGCTCTTCATAAGTCCCAAGTTTCATGGTCCTGGGGCCCATAGTTTCAGAGAAGAAGAAGACACAAAAAATCGGAAAAAACTGTCAAGAAGAAAAAAAAAGGACGAACGGCTACTCGCACAAATTCATTTAACGTACATCACAGAACACAGTTGCTGAGCTTTGTGCGAGCTCTCACTGCGTAAATAGATAACACGGCGTATGCCTGTTCAGTCAATAAAACCTTAAGCCAACAAAAACCAAACACTATTCGGGTTATAAGACGTATTCAAGCTGTGTTGTTTGCAATATATTATTCAAGAACTAACCCATTGAATGAAGTATTTTTCCGTTTTAATTTTTGTAAAGTGTTTAACATTTCGCTAGCGAAATCAGGTTCTAGTTATATGTAAGACCGTAACTAGTCTTCCATCAGTCCAGGTGGAAGATATTGCCAATTCGTGCTCAATTTGTTATTCATGTGCTTAGTAGCAAAGCGATCGGCAATTGTTTCATATCAAGAAGTATAATTGGAATTTAAGAAACTGAGTTTTAATATTTGCTTATTGTGCTTCATGCTGCAAGTTCCGTTGTGCTGTGCTTGGTTTGATATGTTTTATTCTTCCATTTAAGGTAAAACAAACAGTTTGGGAAATAATGCCGGACGCAGACATGAACATCACAGTTCAACCCGTCCGCCTCGGAGGTCTGGTTTGCAACCGAAACTTCCATCCACCAGGGTGTATTCGAAACTCATAGAGCAGTATGAAATCAACATAGCCTGCACTTCATGTTGTGTGGAAGAAAACAGTTACGTTCGCCAGGCAGAACGGAAGCATGATTGCGGAAGGGACAAGATACTTCTCCGATCGCTAGATGACAAAGATGGTTGGGTGAATGCTCGCAAACTACCATATAATTACAAGCGGTCGGATAATATATGTGACGCTATGGAATCCACACAGGATTGCCCCGATGGGACGAAGTGCAGATTCGCACACTCGAGACATGAACTGAACTTTTGGAACTTGGTCAAAGAATACAACTGGGGCTTTGAGCCTTTCCTGGCCGATTTGACGTCATCTACTTTAATCATACGTCACGTTCTACTGAATGCATTCGAATACATCAGCGCTCTTGAAGTGTGTAATGAATGCTTCACACAAAAGAAATACGACAAAATGACAAAAGAAAATCGAAATACACCCAGTTGCAAAAATGCGCATCCGTGGATAAACACGAACGTGGTGCTGAAGCTGAAGGGGGATGAGCATGCGTACTGCGCTCTTGATGATTCAGCCCCAGGTGACGTCGATAATCCCCATGCCAAAGCAAGTCTGAACGAACTGCGTAGTCTTTTGAAGAAGGGATTCACCAAACTGGATATTTTGCAGGAATCCAGAAAAGTATCTCAGATGACCAACCCGAAGAATAAACAGAAGCAGAGCAAGTACTACACGCAGGCGCCGCGCTTCCACACAAGCAGCACCTCTTCCCGGGCGTCCGGCTCGGCGGCCGATCAGCAGGTTCAGTGGCCCGACCACGAGGATTACTATGACGTGGATTTGTCCAGCCTCCCTCCGACGGTCGATATCGATGTCCCATACGTAGCAGACGACATGCCATGCGAAGACGAAAGCGGAAGTAGCTCAGAAGACAGTGATGACGAGGGTGATAACAGCAAAATATATTACAACTTATTCTCCCTGGCGAAGTGTCGTACCAAAATGGGCGAGAAACCGGAGAAATACAAAGAATGCAGCATACGCTTGTCCGGGTCGCAGCGCGCTGTCTGTTCGCCATTCGACCGCACCGCTGACATCGAAATTCGCGGTCGCCACAACTGCGGACCGACGTTTGACGGCGATATCGTCATTGTGGAGATAATGAACGTCGATAAACTGGATTCGTCGGAGACGACGCGACGCGGCCGAGTGATTTGTCTGGTGCACGAAAGCGTGGCGCGGGAGAGTTATGTTTTTGTTTGCACGGTGGACACTTATCTGTCACATTTGATGAGACCCATTTGCGGAACGGCACCTAAGATTCATGTGGAGCACAGCCTGTTGGACGACATGCCGCACGCCGTGAGGAACTCACGGGTGTGTGTGTACGAAGATGGCGGAGGAGGTTACCTGGAGCATGTGAGAACGGTTGGCCTGGAACAGAGACAAGAACACAACCAGCTGTTTGTAGTCCGCTATCAGAAATGGGACCCCGCCAAGATGTATCCGAAGGGGTACGTTTCCAAAGTGATCCGAACTGGAACCGAGCTGGTTTCCGGGCAGAAGGTTTTGAGTCTAATTTGCCAGGTGCCACCGCCTTTAACGGACATCAACACAGACACCCTGCCCGATGAGATACCGATCCACCTGCTCTACAACAGAACCGATTTACGGGGCCTTCACGTCATCTCCATAGATCCACCTGGGTGCGAGGACATCGACGACGCTCTGTCTGTACAGGAAGTGGCGATCCCGGGTGACGGCGGCGAGGCAGCGGGGCGCGATAAGATCTACGAGGTGGGCATACATATTGCAGATGTCAGCGCCTTTGTAAGCCGTGGAGATGAGCTGGACACGGAAGCACAAAAAAGGAGAACCACGTTTTATCCGATCAGCGGCGAGCCTATACATATGTTCCCCAAGAAGCTGAGTACCAAACTGTGCAGTCTACGAGAAAATGAGGATCACTTGTGCTTGAGTCTTGTTCTAAAAATAGATCAAAACGGGCATGTTCAAAAGGACAGTGTTCAATTTTCGAGGACAATTATCAGGAACAAGAAACAGATGACATACGAGGGGGTCCAGTCCATTATTGAAGAGAGTAGCGGCAGCGGGACAGAAGAAGAATCCAACATCAAGATATTGCACGCACTGTCGTTAGCGTTGCGGAGGAATCGCTTAGCGCAAGGAATTTTCAAAAGGGAATGCGTCACTCTGTCAGACCGTGAAAGCCCCGCTTTTGAGGCCCATAAATTGATTGAAGAGTTCATGATACTCGCCAACACGTTCGCAGCCCGATTTCTTCATCTGAAGTTTCCAGAACATGGCATTTTCCGCTCGCAGCAGGAGCCTCAAAGAGAAAAGCTGGACGAATTTGTCAACCAACAGAAAGAAATGGTCACATCATCGTCATTTTTCCCCAGTTTCTCTGACATTCTACACCTTGTCGGAGACCGAGTCGATCTCCAAGAACTGGACGTGTTTTCGGTGCATTCGTGTGGCTGGTCGTACGCACTTTCTATACAAAAAACGATTCATAAAGAACGCGTGCGCAAAAAGAAAAAGGCAGGAGGTGACAAAGAAAATGACGAAACATCGAGAGAGATCACGATTTTCGAAGTAGGCATTCATGTCACCGATATTACAACTATAACCGAAAGAGACACCGAAGTGGACAGGGTGGCCTATAGGCGAAGAGCAGCCCTGTTTCCACAGGAAGGTGAACCAATCACAGCCGAGATGAGAAACACCTGCAGTTTTGCTGAAAACGAGGCTCGCCCCTGTTTAAGCATAATGGTCAGATTTAAGAAAGACGAAGAAGGGACAGAAGTTCAAGACGCCAATCCAAGATTTTTACGAACCGTCATTAAGAATAACAAAAAGCTTACGATCCAAGAAATCGAGAGAATCATACAAAGAAATCCACGCGATACCACAGAATTGGAAAAGAATGTCAGAGTTTTGCATTCACTAGCAAAGGTGTTATATCAGAGACGGATGGACAAAAAACACAAAGGCGAATCAGGAGGGAGTCTGTTGCTGGACGCAGCCATTTTGGCTACCGAATTCAGAATTTTAGCCAATGACGTCGCAGAGAATTCTGTCAGAGAAAAAGATGAAATGCTTGGCCGGTATATTGGTGACCATTTGAAGTGGGACAAGGATGGGATGAGCGACAGTTGGCCCTGCTGCCTGCGTATTTTCAGAGAGCAGTTATTTTTACCCCTCAACAATAGTGTCACACTCCTGGATAGTGTCTTTGACGAGCTAAGAAAAGCGTCAAACAGTGGCAACATGTCTGGTGTCAAAAAACTAGTCAGCTCAGAAGAACTGCATCCTTCTCTAGCTATTCTTTTCAACTCCTGGTACGAAATTCAGAACCCGGCAGAAGTGGCGCTGTGCAGTGGCGAAGCTCCGCCGAGGCACTTCACTCTGCACAAAGATTACTACACCTGGTTCACGTCTCCAATACGCCGTTACGTCGACGTCATTGTACATCGTTTTATCGTCGCAGCCATAACTAGCGAAGCGAATCGGGTGCAGCCTCCGTACACGAAACAGGAACTGGCTACGTTCTGCAAGAAATTCAACCGCACAAATAAAAGACAAAAGGAATTCAGTAGGAGGGGGCTGAGACTGAAAGCGGCGGTGGCTGTCAAAGAGACGCCGGTGTTCATGCCAGCGGTGATCGCCTCGTGCAATGACGATGGCCTGGAATTGTTGTTGCCATTTATGCCCCGTCTTCCGAAGCAGACGAGAACCGTACCTTTTAGATCATTGAATGTGCATGGGAAGCCGTTAATAGAGGAGCGTACAGGAAAAACAATTGCCTGCTGGAGCAGACGACTGTACGATACCAAACCAAACGAAGAATGCAAACGAACAAAAGTGATGTGTGTGTCGAATTTTTCGTTCCTCCTCAACAGCCAAGCGCACTGCGTGTCAGTCCCGAAGCAACATTGGATACGGCTGATGAACGCTGTGTCGCAAGACAATGAAGTGGCCACTGAGCGAGAGCTGGAGCGTCTGATGGATGAGGAGCCAAGAATCAAGGCGGCCGGAAGTTACCACGTAGACGCTACGTCTGAGATGAAGTACGGCGAGGCACTGATCAGACATCACGCCAATTTTCAGATGGGATTCGAAAACGCACAAGTGGCTCAAGTCCAGATGGGTGTTATGTACAGGCAGGGGCTGATAGAACCGAAAATAAATGTCTTCGGCTTGACAAACACTCTCGATCTGTGTATTGAACACGTTGGAGACCCAGTCACGTGTTTCTCCAAAGTAGCCACGCTAGGCCATCGCAAGGAGTACATAAGTCTGCAGCAGTACAAGGAGACGTGGCTGCCGATGCTGGCGATGGAGGCGGCCTGTGTGTCGTCACAGGACGGCGACGCTGTCGTCATCAATAACGTCCCCGTGTTGTTGCAGAGACGCAATGACGTCCTGCACGGGTCGTTGCGGCTTAGTAATGGCTTCTGCAAATCACGCTACATTCATTTCATCTCGAACACGAAGGAGGAGGAGGAGGAATCGGTTGATTATTTATGCCTGAAGTTTCAGGTACAGAGATCGTCTGCGATGCTAGCGGAGAATACGGTGATTAGCCCGCAAGCCTTGAAGGAAGTGGTTCCGCACATCCGCTGGAAGAACCTGTGGATCGCTCACGCCGTGGGAAAGAAAGCCCAGCTGACGCGAGACAAAGACATCAAGTTTGATTTTGTTGTAAATCATTCAAACACTGAACCTCCAATGCCCATTCAACGCGCTATCAGAGAGGGGGAAAAAGTCCTTTGCAGCATAGAATTCATCACCAAAGCCCTCCCTCATAAGTGAGTCTTCAACTCTTTTGTCAATCTATTCAACTCCACTTCGCTCTGTTTCTTAGTCATCCGTCTCTTCAGTCAATTTGTGAAGACTTTCGAGCTAAAGCACGGACTGAAGCGTGCCAAATACATGCCAACTACACGCCCAATACGTGCCAAATACATGCCAAGTACGTGCCATATACGTGCCAAATGCGGGCCAAATACGTGCCAAATGCAGGCCAAATCCATGACAAGTACATGCCATATACGTGTCAAATAAGTGCCAAGTACATGCCAAGTATATGTCAAATGCACATGCTCGAGCAGTAGCTTTGATTAAGTGATCAGGTAAAGTCAAGTCGTATTCAGTGAACTGTGATTTTTGTTCACTATAATTTCAAGGTTCCTGTTATCCAGACAGAAAATTTTTGTGTAGTGTCTGGTTTAGTAAACCGCGTTTTAAGAAAGGAAAAAAAAAAGAGTTTTATTTTTCTGCAGGCGAATGGAAAAGGCTGTAGACAATGTGGAAGAGGTTGATTCATTTTGCAGAAATATTGTCCTTGGAAAATTGTTCACGCCAGAAGGTATATCTTTCTATGTCCTATTATAGACCTTTCTTTATTTGCTTGTCCTTTTATCAGATCTGTTCCGCTTGACTTAACATAATGCACTTTATTATTAACACGTCATTACAAGAGAAGCTAATCGTTTTAGTTCCCATTAGAGCATTTTCAACTTATTTTATCAAGTATATTAGACGGTAGAAAACTGGAAATGAAACTACGATTGTTATGTCTCTGGTAAAAAATACTGTTGACAGAACAAAAAGAGAAATTGAAAGTAAGCTTGCCGGAAGACTTAAACATCCGGGCGACACGAAATCTGCCGGAAAACAACTACATGCAGGAACGCGCGATCCGTACCGCGCTCACGCAGCGCTTCACCGTGGTGCAAGGCCCCCCAGGTGGATAACTTACGCTTTTATTTCATGATTACCAGTGTGCGTAGAAAGGAAACCGCAGCATATTGCGTGGTAGATACGTCTGGTGGGTGCGTGCAGCCCTATCAGTATCCAGTATCCAGTATCAGTCTCGCGCTACGCACGGCTGATAGTGTGTACTTGATTTTATAACAACAAAACTACGCGACAGAAAGCATCGCAGAGGAGTTCACACAGAATGTGTCCTTCATAAGAGAAGACATTTGTGCCAAAAAAGTGAAAGAAAAATGAAAAGCTCGCAATTGGAATGATCCGAAAATCCATCCTCAGCATTCTTATTGCTCGTGCTCGCCTTTCAGGCTCGTGCCACCGAGCTACAAGCAGCGGGAAGGTTTTTGAATTGTCCCTGCTCGTGTGGTTTTATGACTTTGTCATGGTTCTCAGCGCGCCTACAATTAAGCAGTATTTTTGCATAGCCTATGACAGGAAACACCACGCTACGCACTACTGAAAGAGCGTGTTTAACACCATAATAACAACGTACATTAACAGAAAAGGATCCACCAAACAATTGACTAAATGTAGGGCATTTTCCGACTGCTTCTTCCTCATTTTGGATCGGATTGCCGTGAAATTTTGCACAAATGTTCACTTTGAAAAGTTTCTTTTTTTGGGCGATCCGCCAAATATTGGCTAAGTGCGGCCATTTAAAGAAAAACTTAAGTAGTCAGTATGCAAAATTCTTCTTTTTCCAACATTTTGTTCGATTTTCTTTCCAATTTTGAACGTTTGTTCCTGGATGGTTCTGCCTTGAAAAGTCACCTTTTTTGTCGATCCGCCAGAAATTTGCCAAATGGGGGGTGTTTATAATTTTATGGTAGCCAGTTTTCAAGATGCATCGTTTTCGCAATTTTGATCGGATAACCTTCCAATTTTGCATAAATTTTTACTTGTTTGTCCTCTCCTGAAAATGCCGTGTTTTTTTTTTTTGTTTTTTTTTTGCGATTCGCTGACAGTTGACGGAGGGGGGGGGGGGGGGCATTTATAATTTGTTGGTTGCCAGTTTTCAAAATACTTCCATAATTTTGATCGAATTGCCTTTAAATTTTGCACAAATGTTCATTACGCGGTCTTCTGTTTTTGGAGATCCACTAAAAATGGCTAAGTGGGCTGCATTTAAAAAAATTGGTAGCCAGTTTTCAAAATACTTCTCCCATAATTTTGACCATATTCTTTTAAAATTTTGTACGAATGTTCCTTACATGTTGTCGCTTATTTTTTGGTGATTCTCCCAAATGGCCAATTGGGGGCGTGTTAAATCTTTGTTTTCCAAAATGCTTTCCCTGCTGCAGTTTGATTGGATTTGTTCGAACTTAAATTTACTGTTTATTAATCTTCACACCGACCGTATGTCCTGCCACAAGGTCCCCAAATGAATTTAGGACCAAAACCTCCCCAAAGCCAAAAAAAAAAAAACTTATGATAATCTAAATTAAGGCTTTATTAAAAGGCTTTACCCATGCCATAAAGTTCCGGCCATAAGGTACCCGGCCATAAGGTCCTCAAATGAATTTAGTGGCAAAACGTCCCTAAAGCAAAAAGACGTATGCTAACCTAAATTAACGCTTTATTAAGCTTTACCCCAACCATAAGTTACCCGACCATAAACGTCCCCAAATAAAATTTGTCGTAGTGGAATCAAGGACAGATGGGGGGGGGGGGCGGCATTTTTCATTGGCTAACTTTGAAAGCCCTTCTTCAACGATTTTTTGGGATTGTCTCCAACTTTTTCATGAATGTTCATTAGGCGATCCGCCTTTGAAAAGTTACTTTTCTGGCACTCCGCCTAAAATTGACTAAGTGAAGGGCATTTAAAAATATTTAGTTCCAATTTTCTAAATGCTTCTTCTCCCACAATTTTGACGGGATTCCTTTATAAATTTGTACGAATTTTTCACAACCGGAGTTGACAATATGACAACCACTTTTTGGCGGCCATGCAAGCCTATTGATAGGTGATTTACTAGATCTCGGCTGGTTAGAATGTCCCTGGAAATTCTAGTTCCCACAGACTCTGTATGATCCATGTTCCGCTCTATGTGGGGGCGGGGGATATAGAAATGCCTCGTGTCCGTCCGTCTGTCTTGCCGTCTGCAATCCTCTTTGTCCAGGCTGTATCTTTGGTACTATTCATCGCAGACAAATAATAACGGCACAGGTAGAAAGTATATAACGTGTAGTTGTACAATGCCAAGTTGTTTTTCGATTTCTTCAAAAAGTGTAATTTTGGCGATTTTTTTTTTTTTTTTTTTTTTTTTTTTTTTTTGAAAATTTGGACTTTGTCGTTTTTCAGAACAAGTTTGTCCAAGCTGTATCTTTGTTACTATTCATCGTAGACCAATAAAACCCTACAGGTAGAAAGTATATAAAGTTTAGTTGTGCAACGTCAAGTTATTTTTCGATTTCTTCAAAAAATGTAATTTTGGCGATTTTTCACAATTTGGACATTGCTGTTTACTATACCTTAAGGGAAGAAAATATATATAGTGTAGATAAGCGCGGCGGGGGATGTGCAATCTACGATTGTCTTGTCTTTTATTTGTGTAAATTAAATGTGTTATGTGTGTAAATTTTCACATTGGCATCACAGTCAATACAAGCTAGAATGGCCAAGGTGCGTTGACATCAATAGTCCGGCTTAATTAGGTTATGCGTTTTTAGTGTGCTTTTCCACAACATCACAGTGTGGATAGCGCGCCTTCACATCATCATAAACAAAATGAAAGTGGCTAAGGCGCCTTTGTTCCTTATTATGTCTCCCCGAGCGAGGGGAGATATATCGCTGGAAAACCACGCAGACGTGTACCAGTACAATAAGATTTTAGGGCCAGATATGGACTTATTCGAGAAAACGTGAAGTATTATGGGCCGGGAACAAACTGTTGACCCTCAGGTCAACATTTTCGTGACTGCTCAGTAAAAGCTTCGTTGACTCAAAATACAACTTCACTGATATTTTAGTTACGAATAACTACGATACCCATCGACATTTGCGTTCCCGTCAACAGTGAAAAAGTTACTGACTCGGTCAGATTACAGCAAAAAAAAAAAAAAAAATTTTATAAGTCATGTAACAAAAGATCGGTTTTTGTCTGGTAAAAAGCACGGTCATCAAAGTTGTTGCAGTGTTAATGGCACGTTATTGAACTGCTGAATGTCAGTTGTTGGCAATGTCAGACGGGAGGGTTATACAGAAGCTTACCCGAATGTCGGCTGGGTGGGTTTTACATAAGCTTACCCGAATGTCGGCTGGATGGGTTTTACATAAGCTTACCCGAAATTACATACTTGTGTGAACATTTGCTTTCAATAAACGAAAGTGTAGAAGTGAAAAACTGTGCCACCCAGGTAATGTTCTGTTTAAAAAAAGACGATCTTTTACTTCTGCAGAAGTGGTTAATATGTCACTTCATTAATCATGTATACAATACCTGGAAGCGCTTCATGTTTATGATGACGTCACAGGGACAGGGAAAACACTGACTGCTGTGAAAATTGCCTACTGGTTCAGCGAGGTGAACAAACAGGCGCAGACAGGGGCTACGCGGAGGCAAGTGATGTACTGCGGGCCTTCCAACAGCGCTGTAGACGTGGCTATCAGTAAGTCCTTCATTTTTTTCACATCTGTCCCATATGAAAAAAAATACGAAATAATGGAACTGTGTGGGGAAACAAAAGAAATAAAAAGTAATAGGCAGCTCTTTTGGGTGGTCTATGCGTTCTGAATGGGATGTTATTCAAATTGCGGTTTGTAAATGCAGCACCTTGCTTCGTTAAAACGCGAGGAGAGAGATTGAATACTGGGAGTAGGGGTGGGAGTAGTCCACGGGACACACGGAATCCTTCGGCCATATCCGCAATCATAGCTAGGATACATGAACTCTAATTACACTTCAGCATTTTCAATTCCCATAGTTTATTGAATTCATAGCATGTGTTAAGGTGTTATTATCTGTTTCCTTGTTTTTCTGCAAGCATGTTGACCGGCTAACTAGTTGGAGACAGTTAAGGCTAGAGCGACCAAATTTAACAGAGACCTACCGTAGCATGTCTAGTTGGCCCACTTCCGCCTTTTTTAAAATTCAATTTGCATTTTTATTAACCGTATTTTTATTTTTAAAAAAAGCAAGCAAACAAACAAAAAGCAAAACAAAAAACGGGCATTGAAATTTTGCCGTTGAAGCGCATATTTTAGGCACACGCTATGATAGCCCACAGTACAGCGCGATCATAGTACAGCGCGATCACAGTACAGCGCGATCACAGTACAAACTCTACAGTACAGCGCGATCACAGTACAGCCTCTGCAGTACAGCGCGATCACAGTACAGCCTCTGCAGTACAGCGCGATCACAGTACAGCCTCTGCAGTACAGCGCGATCACAGTACAGCCTCTGCAGTACAGCGCGAGCACAGTAAGGCCTCTGCAGTACAGCGCGATCACAGTACAGCCTCTGCAGTACAGCGCGATCACAGTACTGCCTCTACAGTACAGCGCGATCACAGTACAGCCTCTGCAGTACAGCGCGATCACAGTACAGCCTCTGCAGTACAGCGCGATCACAGTACAGCCTCTGCAGTACAGCGCGATCACAGTACAGCCTCTGCAGTACAGCGCGATCACAGTACAGCCTCTGCAGTACAGCGCGATTACAGTACTGCCTCTACAGTACAGCGCGATCACAGTACAGCCTCTGCAGTACAGCGCGATCAAAGTACAGCCTCTGCAGTACAGCGCGATTACAGTACTGCCTCTACAGTACAGCGCGATCAAAGTACAGCCTCTGCAGTACAGCGCGATCACAGTACAGGCTCTACAGTACAGCGCGATCTGTATTGATAATTTCACTGTCCACAACGAGTGAGAAAATATAGCGTGTGTGCTGTGGTGTGTGGAGAACACCCTCCATTCCGGAAAAAATGCTCGCGGATAAAATCTCTCCTGTTTTGGGTACTGCGGGGAAAGTCTCTCTAAATTTTTGTAATTACGCTTGCTATTAACTTGTATTGGCATTACACAAGACTGAAAATTAAGAATGATCGGTTTGTCAGCTGTATCCCTTTTATACTTTGCTAATTTGATTTGTTTGTTTTTGCCCGTATCCTGCAAAGATGTTAAAAATTTATTTCTTAATGCTATATTCCCTACCTGCTTAGTTTTTAGCCCCAGCTTCTATAGAAACAGGGGCTATAGCGATCGGTGAAAGTATGTGTGTATGTACGCTTTTAAGTTGAAAAATCGCATCCACTAGGTTTTTGACCTGAAGGTCTTGAAATTTTGGTTGAAGGTAGCGGACATTAGTACCTATCTTCTAGTTTTGTCTAACGGACCAGGAGAGACATATAGTATTTGTACGTTCTGTACGTATGTGTGTGTATTCGCTTTCGGAATTGAATGTAAAAAAATCTACCGAGATTTTCATATACAACTTATGTCTGAAAAGTCCCTAATAACGAAGTTAGATTTTTGGCGTACATTTCGCGAGTTGGAGAAGAAATCGCGATTCGTCGTTCGTTTCCCGACGTAGCTGTATACGTATGCATGCGTGTGTGTGTCAGCTTGCTGTGAACAGAATGTTGTGTGCAAGGTATCTCGAAAATGAAGAGTCGACTTCAAACTTGATATGTTTATTCCTTGTTTAGGTCAGACGGTTCTGATAACTTTTGACGCATGTTACGTTATTAAGACAGGCGTATGACGTCAATACCCCATAAAAGTCTTGTGTGCAAAATTTTTCAGCCGCTGAACACCGGAGAAAGCTCAAACTTTGTGGGATTGTTGCTTGGATGAAAGATACTATCAAATTTTGCCGCAAGTGGAGCGAATGAGTGAGCCGTATGACGTCATCACGTAAAATATGTATATATTTTGAACAAGGCCTTTCGTGCCAAATATCTTGATAATGGAAAGTCGGATCAACTTCAAATTACATTGGATCTGAGACAGTACAGTAAACAGTGTTGCCACATCATCCTTTTTTAAAAGGATTATCCTTTTCTTTTTTTTTTTTGAAAAAGCCCGATTTTATCCTTTTTTATCCTTAAATACTTTTTTTATACTTTTTTTAAAATTTTCATCCTTTTTTATACTTTTTTTCGCTTTTCATCCTTTTTTTTATTTTAATGCTTTTTTCATTTTCTTTTTTCGTTCAAAATATCATTTTTCCTAATTAGTTATATGTTTTTTTTCTGCTATAATTTTTTTCTCACCCTAGTCATAACCCATGATTAGGCTATAATATTAACCGCTCTTACACTGTATGTGTATGTAATTTCCAACTTTTTTTGCAGCGTTTATTGTTAAAATCAATATATCTGTAGAGAAAGGGTATTTTTTTTCATGGAATTGAAACATATATTCTGTAAACGTATTCAATGTCTTATCACACTGTAAAATATCCAGTATTCTAAATGATGTTGAGTAGTTTTTAGCCCAGCTTACGTTACACGTAAGCTGGGGTATTCCTATCGGTTTGCGGGTGGCGTCCGTTAGTTAGTTAGTTAGTTGGTTGTTTATTTAGTAAACTTTGGTTCAAAATGCATCTCCTCCTACAATTTTGATCAGATGTCATTTATTTTTGGTATGAGGCATCCCTAAGGGGTCACGCATACGGCTTGTGCTTTTTTAGTCGATCGAATAATTTTTGTATTTTTGGGGAATTTTTTAAGCAAAAATTTCGAAAATAATTCAAAATGCATCTACTCCTAAAATTTGATTCGATGTCATTTATTTTTGGTGTGATGCATCCCTAAGCGGTCTTGCATACGGCTTGGGCTTTTTTAGTCGATCGGGTGATTTTTGAATTTTTGGCGAATTTTTGAAGAAAAATTTTTAAACTGTATCTCCTCCTACATTTTTGATCCGATGTCATTTATTTTTCGTATGAGGCACCACTAAAGGGTCGTGCATACAGCTTGTGGTTTTTTAGTCGATCGGACAATTTTTGTATTTTGGGGGAATTTTTGAAGCAAAAATTTCGAACATAGTTCAAAATGCATCTACTCCAACAATTTTGATTCGATGTCATTTATTTTTGGTGTGAGTCATCCCTAAGCGGTCACGTATACGGCTTGTGCTTTTTTAGTCGATCGGGTTATTTTTTAATTTTTGGGGAATTTTGTAAGAAAAAGTTCTAAAATGTATCTCCTCCTACATTTTCGATCGGATATCATGTATTTTTGGTACGAGGCACCAGTAAAGGGTCGTGCATACGTTTGTGCTTTTTCAGTCGATCGGATCATTTTTGAGTGAATTGGAAAACTTTTGAATTTTTTTTCGGAATTTTTGAAAAAAATAATAAATGAATCTTCTCCTACAGCGCATAAACATGAGTTAAATGAACTTGCACAGTAGTCAGATTTGACAACCGCGCATCGACGCAAGTTAAATAAACATGCGTAATGGTCCAAAATTAACACCGCGCATCGATGCAAGTTAAATAAACATGCGCATTGGTTCGAAATGTGAACCGCGCATCGAAGAAAGATAAATAAACATGCAAACTGGTCCAAAATAAGCACCGCGCATCAACGCAAGTTAAATAAACATGCGCACTGGTTCGAAAAAAGAACCACGAATCGACGCAAATTGAATATACATGCGCAGTGGTTCGAAATGCGAACCGCGCATCAACGCAACCTAAAGAAACATGCGCACTGGTCCAAAATGCGAAAAGCGCATCAACGCAAGTTAAACTAGAACCGTATTTCGCTAGCGAAATGTTATACACTTGACAAAAATTAAAACGCGAAAATACTTCCTTCAATGGGTTATTTCTTGAATACTATAAAGTATTTTACAACATGCATACAGTGTCTTATACAACTATGTACAGAGCTTATGGCACAGCATGTATGCGGCTTATAATATTCTAAAAAATCGGACCACTGTCAAGGAAAAAACTCCGTAGGTTGATAACTTAGTACCAGCTAAACATGTTAGCAAACACAGCTTGAATACGTCTTATAAGCCGAGTAGTGTTTTGTTTCTGTTGACTTAAGGTTTGATTGACTGATCACGCATACACTGTGTTATCTGTTTACGCAGTGAGAGCTCGCACAAAGCTAAGCAACTGTGTGGTATTCTGTGCTATACGTTAAATGCTCCACATTTACTTGCAAAAAATACACTCTTTTCACATGGCGTTTTAACAAAGAAAATGAAATCGTAGACGAAAATAAAAAGTGACATGCACACGTTCAGATCAAGCTCTTCATAAGTCCCAAGTTTCATGGTTCTAGGGCCCATAGTGTCAGAGAAGACACAAAAATCGGAAAACTGTCAAGAAGAAAAAAAAGACGAACGGCTGCTCGCACAGATTCATATAACCCTTGCAAGCCAAAGGCTTGTGAAGTGTTAATAAACTGTGCACTGTTCCAAGATGAGAGCCGCGCATCAACGCAAATTAAATAAACATGCGCACTTGTCTGAATAAGAATCGAGGCAAGTTACATAAATATGCGCACTGGTCCGAAATGCGAGCGTTGTTCGAAGATATCTATGGCAGACTATGCAGTCTATCAGACAATTTTTCTGGGAAACAAATCTTTGTATGCATTTATCGGTCTGTGTTCTGGTCCGGTGCTAAATTAATTATACAGCTAGCTCTTCGCCATCTCATCGAAGAGCCCAGTTTTTCAGGAAATTCCGTTGCTCGTGCACGCTGGAAGTGGTCTTATTGCGTTTCGTAAGCTGGGACTTTGTCCTTGGACAAACTTGTTGAATGATTTTTAATAACTTCATTCTGTAAGTTTGCGTTGCATGTCCCTACAGACCATCGATAAAGTAGCAACGCACCTTTTTTTTTTAGATCAGCCGACCATGTCGGGCTGGTCTTATCACATCAATAGAGGGGTATCCGTCGCCTGTATGTACGTATATACGTGTGTAAACTTTTACTTAAATTAAAATGCTTCTTCTCCCTCAGTTTTGATCGGGTTCCTCTCAAATGTTAAACGAATGTTCTCCAGGTAGGCCTCTCTTTAAAAAAATTTTTTTGGCGATCCGCCAAAAATTGGCTAAATGGGGGGCATTTAAATTTTTTCGGTTGCCAAAATGGTTCTTCTCCCACAATTTTGATCGGATTCCTTTCTAATTTTGAACATTTATTCTCTAGGTAGGCCCGTCTTGAAAAATTACATTTTTTGGCGATCCGCTAAAAATTGGCTAAAGGGGGACATTTAAATTTATTTAGTACCAATTTTCAAAACTCTTCTTTAGGCACAATTTGACCGGATTCCATTATAAATTTGTAAAGTACAATCAGGTATGCAAATATTTTTTAATCGCTGTGAAAACGAGCATTATAGATTCAGGGTTCGCGTTGGCGGGGTTTTTGCCTTTTTTTTGGATATTTTTTACGAAATGAGTCACTTTTTCGGAACCCACCGAGTTTTTCTGGACCTAACTGAGTCACACTTTCCCTTTTTCACTCACTTTCCTGAGAACCCAGCGCGAACCTTGAAATTACAAAAAAAATGATACAATATGATTAACATTAATGTTTTCTCGATCTTCAGCAAAATATGAATTATCCTTTTTTTCATACTTTTTTATCTCAGATTTATCCTTTTTTATCCTTTTTTTGTCCTTTTTTTTTCTTGACGACTCCGTGGTAAAGCCTATTCGTAGCGACCACCATTCGAAACCGGACAACAAAGATATACTTTAAAGCCTCTTGAGTAACGACCTTCCAGACCAAGATAAAAAAAGGCGTACCGTAAACCAATCTGTAGTGACCACCTTCTAGACCCAGATATGACACCTGAACCTGTATAAAAAAGAGGATTGAAATACCCACAAGTTAAGTTACGTACCCCTCCTCCCTTCAAAAATTGGATAAAGGTGATATGCAACCCTACTTCTGGGCACATGGGATACATTTATATAAGTAAAAGATCTTATTATTCTGAAAATGGTACAAACTTGTTCAAATGAAACTTTGTGAAAGGACTATCGGGGGAAACATTTGTTTTTGTTTGCACAAAAAAAAGACAGTGCTTGACTTAATCGGGTACACTTTTGTTGATGAGTATTGGCCACTCCAGTTATATTTATTTTGGCAGTGAGTAATAAGGAAAATGGTTATTGGGGGGTTATGGGCTTAGTCGAGAACATACTTTGTTTTGTTAGAAAAACAAGGAACTAAATAGGTGCCGATTGAAAGTGTGTGATATAAGCCTGTACTATTGTGTTTTGTGTGCACTGGCCGCTCCAGTTATTTTTGAAATCGGTCAGAAATTGACAAATCTGAACCAAATTCTCAGGAGCTACAGTCCAAGCCCCGGGACTGGGAGGGTGGACGTTTTGTTCCTTATATGAGATTCATCAGTAAGTTCAAATTTAAAGGCGTCTTATCGGACTCAGTGGGATCTTAACATTCAGTCAGTGATATAAATAAATGTTGGAAGGGGACGGGCATACCTTGGTATTATCGGACTTAGTGGGATCTCAACATTCAGGCAGTGATATGAATAAATGTTGGAAGGGGACGGGCATACCTTGGTATTATCGGACTTAGTGGGATCTCAACATTCAGGCAGTGATATGAATAAATGTTGGAAGGGGACGGGCATACCTTGGTATTATCGGACTTAGTGGGATCTCAACATTCAGGCAGTGATATGAATAAATGTTGGGGAAGGGGCGGGCACACCTTGCATCATGATTTTGTCATTCATATGCCATCAATACGCATGTTTTCGGTATTTTAGAGTCTGCTTAGCCGGAAGTCTTAGAGCACGAACTAGTCAGAATTCTTTGCTGCTGTATTGTGACAAACACTCTTAACAAACCACTGTAACAACCCTTTGTATTTATCTACTGATGTCGAATAAAACCACGTCGGTTTTCATATACTTGGCTGAATTTTAATTATCCTGCGTGAAACGGAGGGATATAGTTATGAGCTGGTCCGTCTGTCTGTCCGCGAAAAGTACTAAGTTTGGTCCGGCCGACATCTCATAGAAGTGATTGTCATAGGAACCTGAAACTCTGCATGGTGAAAATATATATATTGAAGATGTGCAACGTGGCATTATTGTCAAAATGGGAAAAATTGACGTCGCGGGTTATTGTCAAAAATGGTGAATTTTTGGCTTGAACTTGGACGTGAGACGATGTTTTGTCCGGCCGACTTCTCATAGAAGGGATTGTCGTAGGAACCTGAAACCTTGCAGCGTGACTTGACCTCATTTTACTTTTACTGCTTCACGGGGGATCCTGCCTTACTGAGGCTCTAGTTCCTTCAATAAAACATCACACTTTTATGTAAAAAAAAAGGAACTCAAAACAAACTCGCTGTCGTCAAAGTTTGAAAGAGTATCATGAAATGTCCCAGAATGTTTTTGAAGTGATTCCGCCATGTTTAATCTGTAAAGAACACAAAACAAAACTTGGTCAGTAATGGCCTCAATGGAAATGTTTCTACTCTAGGTTCTTTCTATAGTTCCATTTCAATTGTATGGAAAAAGGTTTTGACAGTTTTTCATGGAAACAAGTAATAGCCAGGTAAACACAATGCGTGCTACCTTTATCAATATTAGCGAAAAACCAATTGTCAATAAAAAATCTCCTGCTAGGATTTTGTTGGGAAAGTCCTAAACTTTTTATGGAAGGTAAAGGCCATACGTGTTCATCTGTCTTTTGCTTTTTTGGCGGTTCACCAGAATCGGCGGGATATATTGACAGCAGCCCAAATTCTTTTCGTAACATAAATAACATTAACTAAATACCGGAAATAGCCTTACTGAGTTAAATTTTACGTAAAGGTTGCTACCTACCTGCCTATTACCTTTCGTAGTGATCTGCGAAAAATTGGCGGAAACAGTGGCAAAAAATCAGTAAAATTCTACATGACGCCAGAGAAGTGGCCTTACAGTCTTGAAATTTTAAAGATAGCGGTTTTTGTTGCTTACCTGGCTATTTCTTTTTTCCGTGATTCTGAAAAAATTACAGAAAAATTGGCATAAAACCAATTTCTTACCAAAATTTTAACCTTTCCGTCTTTAAATTTGTATTTAGGATTCAGACATTAGTACCTACCTGTTTATTATTATTATTATTATTATTATTATTATTATTATTATTATTATTATTATTATTATTATTATTACAGGGGCCCCTCGTTAATTCGTACTCCCCGGGACCAAGGGAAAAAGTACGAATTAACCGAGGGTACCAATTAACCGGGGGTCAATTTTTCGAATGGACAAAAACAACAATGAACTTTTAAGCCTTGAGCGCTTTCGAGCAAGCTCAAATTGGCTGGTTTCAACACCATTGATTATTTTATCCTTATTGTTTATCCATTAAGCAAGTGTATTTTTAGGTACCCCGTCATTATTTCGTTCTGGTTTTTGAGCCACTCGTTATTTGCTGTAACACTTTGAACCTAAGGTTCATTGTGTAATAGTACGTGACAGACGATGCCAGTGAAAACGCTGTGCACGCTAAGACACTCTGTATATTGAGTAGACCATGTCAATCATTACCCCTAAACCCCCATCATTACTGCCCCACAATGCGCATTATGCAACCCCCTCATCTCGCTACACATGGTGCTTGAGTAACGTGTTGTTTTAACTGTGTGGCATGCCTAATTTTTATGGCTCTGCATTGATAAAAGACCGGATTAGAAAAAAATTGAGGGAAATTTTGGGACGAATTAACCGAGTCCTCGTTAATTCGTACTTTTACATAGAAGTGAATGGGTCCCAAAATCGGGACCGACGGAATTGGTAAGAATTAGCCGAGGGACCGAATTAACCGAGGACGAATTAACGAGGGGTCCCTGTATTCACAAAAAACTAGCTAAAATATCAACCAAAAACCAATTTTCTTAAAAAGTGTATTTGTTCCTAGAATTTTAATGATTAAGTGAAAACATGTTGGTGTAAAGTAGGGGGTATACGTATCTACGTGGCTATTTTTACTTTTATTATTATTATATAGCATCGCCAAAAGCTATTGCTTTTTTGAATACTGAAGAAAAAAAATCGTTAAAACTTTAACTGACGTCAGAGAAACGGCTTTACTGTCTCGAACTTTTGGTGAAAGATAGCTGTCATTAGTACTTAAGTGGCTGCTACTGTTTTTGTGTGATTTGAAAAAAAAAATTGGCGGAAAAAAACATTTCTCTTTAAAATGTTCACTAATGCTTTTAGTAATATGAGAACTGACGCCAGGGAAAAGGTCTTATTGGAAATTTTGGTTAACGGTTACTAGTGGTGGTATTCGAATACCAAAAAAGGTCGAATATTTGGGAGCAATATTCGAATATTATTCGAATATTTTTCGAAATTGTGGACACTTTTGCATTTACATCCACATTATTACTTCTACCCCATAAATGTTATCAGTGATGTGTGGTTGTGTATTATTGTGTAATATGAGGCTGTATTATCATAAATTATTCAGAAAACAAACAAACATGCAGTAAACAGCAAACTTTTATTTCGTTAATTAAGAGATCTTAAAATACCTATTTCAAGTATGTTCAAGCGAAATCAAAGTTTTGAATAACGTCAACAGAAACAAGAGCATCGGAACGCGGCAAATCCCCTCGTCCTACGCAAAATATGCTAAATTTCAACCACAATTAAACAAATGAAAAGTCAGTCAAACTAAATACGAGGTGCACAACTACAACATATAAGGGGGTATGGACAACTCGGCCCATTTTGGACAGCTCAGCCCAAACTTTTTTGGACGACTCGGCCCACTTTTACCGACGCGGCCAATTGTGAAAGACGACTCGGCCCATTTTTTTTCCACTTTACTATTTACTATTTGAGGTTTCATTGCTGATTTTGATTAGAACTAGCAGCACTTTTATGACACAGTTATGATTTTTGTAATACAATTTAATCAAACATTGAAAGAGGGGAGAAATTTGTTGCATGAAATTATGAAAGGCGGGAGATGTTCTTATGATATGCATTGTTTTTCACGATGACAGGGATGACTGCAGCCGATGAATACTCTGGTGTTATTGAGCCCAACTGCATTTTTTTCCACCTTCGATTGCATTTCTCATGATCTGCATTGTTTTTCACAATGGCAGAGATGACTGAAAGGAGTCTGAATGTCACAAACATCAAATATTACAATAACCATTTAACACACCATTTTACGGTTTATGACGCGGATACAAATATCTCTCACCATACACTTAATGTGTTATGGTGATAATGGGTCATTTTACACACCAAAAATTGCACTCCAACACTCTTTACACTTGGTTCTTAAAATTGTAAAAATTGCAATTAAAATAATGTTTTTAACGTGGTCGCGTACGCTGGTACAGATTACAATTAATTCCCATTACTCTCAACAAAAGTAACCGAATTTAATGAGCGATTGATTTTACTCACGAGTGTTATATTGCATATGCAATTAATTGTTCACAACAATAATTGCTATTCATTTCAATCAAAGGTAGCACTCAAGCTCCCTTGATGTGCAATCAAACCTTTGATCTAACAATCATAGAGCACTTAAAGGTGTCAAATGAACTGTTATTGTTTTGAACAAAACATCTTTCATCTTAAAATTACACAGAGTACATAAGTAAATTATAATTTTTTTAAAATGAATTGCGTCTAAATAATTCTGTTATTGTCATGAGCAAGAGTTGATCAAAATTGGTGCTGGTAACCTTACGAATTTTTTTTTCATAACTAAAATGGTGTGTAGAAATATTTAATGTTTGGTGCCGACTTTGAAAGGTAGTACCAGCTTGCCCATAAAACGTGGCGCTGACTTGTCCAAATCTACCGATAACGTTTCGTGTCGAGTCAGGTGCCGACTTTTCCATACACCTGGTAAAAATTTTGTTTTTCTGTGTATTAATCTCATACTACCATTCACAATTAGAAGTAGTTTGTACTCCTAACAATTAGAAGTAGTTTGTCCTCCTAACACATGCATAATCGACAATGGACAAACTTCTAACACTTCTTACATAAATGACACTAAAAAACTCATATAGTTAAAGAAAATTTTCAATAAAAATGTTTTTTGCCGAGTCAGTAATTTGGGCCGAGTGGTCTTTCACGAATGGGCCGAGTTGTCCAAAGGTTGGGCAGAGTCGTCTTTCGCGATAGGCCGAGTTTGTGTGAGCCGAGTTAGTACTGTATTGTATTGTATTGTTCTTTAGATCCCTGCTATGGTCATATCGGGATCCGCCTGCCACATTATACTGAAATGGGGCATTCCGGCCCTCCTTCTAAAACCCTTACATGTGGAGTGCCTCACAGGGTAGCAAGCAGGAATCCCAATTTTAAAGTCTTAGGTATGACTCGACCGGGGTTTGAACCCATGATCTTCCAGTCGCGAAGCGGAAACTCTAACCACAAGGCCACCGAGGCTGGTGCCGAGTTGTCCAAAGACCCATACGAGGAGTAAATCTGTATAATATTTGAAATGTGTGAGCTTACCGGTTCGTCTGAGTTGTGCATACAAGACTTAGATCATATAGCTTTGATAGTCGCAAAATATGCTAAGTTTCGACCTCAATTTTGGCTAAATAAATGAAAAATCGGACAAATTGAATACAAGGTGCACAACTACAATACAAGAGGAGTAAATCTGTATAGGATTTGAAATGTGTGCTTACCCGTTCGGAGGAGTTGTGCATACGAGACCACTACCCAAAAGCGTGACGGACGGACGGACGGACAGACGGCAAGACGGACTAACCAAATCCTATATGCCCTTCACCAACAAAGTTGGGCGAGGCGATAATAAGGTGTATTACTATAGCTATGTAATGCCGAGAAACAAAACCAATCCCTACCTAGTTTCTGTACAACTGAAAATCTGCGAATTCTTATTAAGGAAAATAAGGATATTAATATTTTCCGATCTCAGGTGAGACCTTTTCTTTGTAACGATGTTGCCTGCAAGGCTAAAAATTCTCTCTTTTTATGAAAAATAATTTAAAAGTTATTTTTAAAAAAGTCCAAAATATTCGAATATCAAAAAATAGGGTTCGAACCCTACTCAAACGAACGAATATTCGAATATTCGAATAATGGTCCCATCACTAACGGTAACCCGTTAAGGCTCGGCCTTGTCGTTAAACAAACTATATAACTAGTGGTATGATTCGAACCCTAAAACAGGGTTCGAATATTCGAAAACATTTTCGAATATTATTCGAATATTATAAGAATATTTGCATTTTTTTGCAAATTGTTGTTTTCTTCTACGGATAATGTTTTATTGTGAAACGTCTTTTATTTATTCTAAAAGTCATACATTTGATAAATTTCCTTGCAATTTCAATAATTCTTAACCATTTTTATTCCGTAATTTACCAAACGTACAAGCATTATACTTGAAAATTATGTGAAAACAAAAACAACAAAGTTATATATATATATATATATATATATATATATATATATATATATATATATATATATATATATATATATATAATTGTAATACTCTCTGTTTATTTGCTGTTTTACTTTCACAATGGCACATTCAATGTCTGTTTTCGCTCAAATGTAGAACAACAAATAAAAATTTTGCTGTGTCAATCAACATCTACATCTAGATTTACAGTTGCAAGTAATTCTTAATGTCCGGAATCTAATGTCCGGAGTTATTCAGAAACATAAAATTATTTTGATTAACTATGTTAAAATGAAAAATTTCTTGTTTTTAATGCGTCAGATAATTTTATGCTTGTCTTTGACTTCACGATATAGCACATAATATCTCTACTATAATTTGTGCTGAGTTTAAACAAAACTCCGAATATAATCCTGCGAACTTTAACTTTAAACTTTTTAAGTAACAATGCTCTTAACTAGGATTTGTAAAACTGTCATTGTTAATGAATATTTCGTTTGCACCAGGAAGGCTGTTGCGCGAGACCAAGATACATATTTGTATACGCTTTCTATGTATTCTTGTTCAAGAACATGCGTAAATTCACATTCTCAGGTTTCAGTTGTGATCTCTTATTTGTGTAACGATGCTTCCTGCCAGGCTATGTATTCTTTCAGCAGGCACTGATGTTACAGGTTTGGCTAGTATTTTCTTCGCAGCAGTCGATATCAATGCGTATTTTGTATGATTTTCACACCACCACGTCAGAGGACATAAGTTAGTGTCTATCTGTGCTTTAGACAAGTAACGTGCTATTTCAATTTCAATTATTTCACTTTTAGTAGGCGTCTGGTCAGAGCATTGAATGGTGTCGTCAAACATGTCAGTTTTACGTGCTTTCGGTTCTGGAGCAGCTAGTTCAGCATCCTGGGCTGTCTTATCCTGGAGGCATGGCAAAGGTGGCGCGTTTGATTCGACTTGAGGTTTTGGAGTTCGAGCTCTGTTGTGTCCAGCTTCGTATGTAATGTCACATTGCTCTTTCAATGCATTGGTAGCCTTATTCCTTTCTTCTGCAGTTAAGAATAAAAGGCGTTTTGTTCTAGGGTCAACTAAAGATAACGCGTACATTGCAAAGTTGTTCTTTTGGTTATCGCGATTCGATAACATTTAGCGTTTCAGTTTCGGGATAGGCGGAAGGTCGTCATCGTTCTGATCCAGTAGATTTTCAAGTTTCATCATCACAGGAAGCACCATTGAAATGGTTGGGGACTTGTCCGCTGACAACTTCTTAGTGGCAAGCTTGAAAGATTCACCAATGCGTCAACAACTATTTGCTCATCGTACGTACAGAGTTTTGCCCTTACAGTAGCACCTTGCTTGAAATTCGGGTCAGTAGCCACTGCATGCAATGCCAGTGTTTGCGCAGTTATGCGCGCAAGTATGTCAACTGTGCTATTCCATCTTGTTTCGACGTCAGCGATGAGCTTGTGGTTATGTAACTCGTTGGGTAAAAGAAGCTTCTGCTTCTGTTGCAAGAGCTCCTGTGCGTGAGCTGTGATGGAAAAATGTTACTAAATTCCGCCCTTTTTTAACCAGCCGTAGCACTTCCTGGAGGCCATGTCGAACAACTAAATTCTGGTTATGTCCCATACAGCTGAGCCGTGTCCATTCAAGTAGTCGGAAAGCTTTTACCTCATTCGTGGCGTTATCTGTCACAGTAGCAGGTATGATTAATCCCCAAGCATCCTTTGTCCGTTTGACAGCCTGGACTATAATATAAAATATATTATATATAAAATATATAAAATATAAAAAAAAAAACGATTATATATCCAAAAATGTAGCAACTCTTGCAAACGTACTGATTTTTTCATCTACAGCCACCCCCTTCGACCCTGTTAAAATATGGTCATAATAACAGCAAAGCAAAAATATAATACTTATCTAGTTAGTTCAGGTGACTGGCGGGAAGGAGAGCTCGGTGGGGGAGGAGTGGGGGTCAGACAGGAGGGACGGCTAGCCATCAAAAGTTACTTAATCTGTCTTTTTAAGAGTTTGAATACTTTTTCGAGGGCATCGATGTGAGGGTATTGTCGTATGGAGAGCAAATTTATGGATCCAGTTATCTTGGATTAAAAATTCAAAGAAAACTGGCCAAGTAGTGAGTTGAGGAAGGGGTAGCTATTTAGCGAAGATCATTAATAAGCTCTTAAAGTTTACTTTAAATAAACCTTTGCAATTTTTAACCGTCAAACTTGCGAAAAAAATTACGAGAAACTGAAGCTGAGACATTAGAAATATTACGCTATTTGATGCTACATACCATTATCTATAAAAAATATATAAAAACTTTACCTCTTTGCGAGATAGTTTCGTTGAAATATTCAATAAATCCAATTTTTTTCATGCATCTTTTTGCTTGTTTTTTTTTTACAAAATGGCTGCCACTTGTAGAATCTACGCATGCATAATTAATGAGCTAAAGAGCAATTTGATTGGCCTAGAGAGAGGTAACGTAATAAATCGCGAGTCTTCGTGTCTCTTTCTCGTTTATAGCGTTGTCGATCGTGGCAATAACAAGTTCTAGCTCACTGGGAAACACGGCTAACGTTCCGCGAACATAGGGTTTTAAATGCTTTACTGTATGCTGTGCTTACAGATCTCAAGGGATTCCCTTGGATATTTTAATTTTCCTATGAAATAGTTCTTTGTAGATAAAACTCGATTCCAAGCATGCATTATCGTATGCATGCATGCTTGGCATAATGTGTACATATATGATTCGTTTGTTGATTAAAAATTGTCATTTTATTTGATATAAATTTTGCATAGCTTCAAAATGAATTGGCGTCACTGGTTTAGTCAATTAGTAAAGAAAACTAAGTACTTAAAGTTTTCGAATATTCGAACCATATTTTACGGTTCGAACCCTATCAAAACGAATCGAATATTCGAATATTCGAATCTAAGGCACATCACTATATATAACTAAACTCTAGTTAACACCTGACAAGCCTTTGGCTTGCAAGGGCTATAAGAATTTGTGCGAGCAGCCGTTGGTATCTTTTTTTCATGACAGTGATCGGATTTCCTGTGTCATCTCCACTGGCAATACGGGCCCTAGGGCCACGAAACTTGGGACTTAGGTAGAACTTGATACGAACGTGTGCATGACACTTTTTATTTTCGCCTTCGATTTCGTTTTCTTGTTTAAAACGGCATGTGAAAAGAATGTATTTTTGCAAGTAAATGCGGAGCATTTAACGTCCAGCACAGAATACACAGTTGCTCAGCTTTGTGCGAGCTCTCATTGCGTAAATAGATAACACGGCGTGTGCCTCATCAGTCAATAAAACCTTAAGCCAACAAAAACCAAACACTACGGCTTATAACACGTATTCAAGCTGTGTTGTTTGCAATATATTATTCAAGAAATAACCCATTGAAGGAAGTATTTTTGCGTTATAATTTTTGTCAAGTGTATAACATTTCGCTAGCGAAATGAGGTTCTAATTCTTATTTTGACCAGTCTAAATGGTTTCGATAACTTATATTTTGTTGCTTTTTTGTTTAAAACCAATATATCGTCATTTGGAAATAAGGTGTGCCTCTATCCAAAAGCGCACCTAATTGAACATATTGACTCTTATTGCCAAAATTTATGTCCATGTTAAGGATTCCATTTACGTCAAGTGACGGTGACAGAAAAGGTGGATTTAAGTACTAAAGACTCTGTGAATGTTGCTTTTTTCAGAGCTAATGGTTAGCAAACTAGAAAGAAAGTGCCCCAAAGTATTGAGAATTTATGGTGAAACGCTTGAAAATCAGGTATATTGAATTTCATGAGCGGGGGGGGGGGGGGGGGGGGTAAGTAGCAGGGAGTGAGTCGATTTGAATAGAGCGATTTTTCTTAGAGAAGAAAAGAATGAAGTATTATTGTAAATGAAACATTTCTTGTAGTTTTTGATTTGCTGAAGTCTAATGTGGGTTTTGCAGTAGATTTCACAGAAATCATTGTATTATTTAAAATAAGAATTCTGGTATTCCGGACAGTTTTAAAAAATATTTGGTGCCTTATTTGCTTCAGAATTGTTTATAATATATATATATATATATAAATAATATATCAAATAATAAAGTGTTAGAGGTATTGTATGGGAAAGAAAGTACTTTAAAATGACCTTGCAGGTGTTCCCTATTCCAAGGGACATTTCGTCCGGATCGGCGTCTAGCAGGGGGCGCCAGTATCGGCTTACTGGTAAGAAGGAAGAAAGTGCCTATGGCCTTCATCACCTCATTCGGGACAAATCCAACTCGTTTTCAAGCAAAATCAAGTTTTTCGACAGACTTTTCAAGAACGCAGCACCCGAAGACGTGTCTGAAGAGCAAATAGACAAATACAAGAAGCTCATAACGGACGCTGCGGTGGAGGAGGTGAAGAAGTATGACGTCATCTTCTGCACGTGCTCAGTCAGTCCCAGCCCTAGAATCATAAGGTGAGTGAGTCGGTCGTAGGATCATGTGATGAGTGAGTCCATTGTATGACCATCGGGTGAGTGAGTGATTGTAGGTCATCTGGTGAGTGAGTCGGTCGTAAGATCATCTGGTGAGTAGGTCAGCTGTAGGATCATCTGATGAGTGGGTCGGTTGTAGGATCATCTGGTGAGTGAGTCGGTTGTAGGATCATGTGGTGAGTGAGTGGGCCGTAGGATCATCTGGTGAATGAGTTGGTTGTGCGATCATCTGGTATGTGAGTGAGTCTCAGGATGATCAGGTGAGTGAGTGGATCACAGGATCATCAGGTGAGTGAGTCGGGGGTCAGCGGGTGAGTGAGTGAGTGAGTCGCACGATAATCAGGTGAGTGAGTCGCAGGATCATCAGGTGAGTGAGAAGGTCACAGGATCACAAGGTCAATCATTCAGAGAATCATGAGGTAAGTGAATGAGTCGCAGGGTCATCAGGTGAATGAGTCGGGGGTCATCGGGTGGGTCAGTCGTAGAATCCTATGGTGAGTGAGTCGCAGGATGATCGGATGATTGAGTGAGTGAGTCACAGGATCATCAGGTGAGTGAGTTGGAGTATCATCGGGTCAGTGAGTGAGTCTCTGGATTATCGGTTCAGTGAGTGAGTGAGTCGCAGGATCATCAGGTGAATGAGTGAGTCGCAAGATCATCAGGTGAGTGTGTGAGTCGCAAGATCTTCAGATGAGTGTGTGAGTCGCAAGATCATCAGGTGAGTGAGTGAGTCACAGGATCATCAGGTGAGTGAGTGAGTCGCTGGATAATCGGTTCAGTGAGTGAGTGAGCCGCAGGATCATCAGATGAGTGAATGAGTCGTAGCATCATCAGATGAGTGAGTCGCAGGATCATCAGGTGAGTGAGTCGGAAGATCACCGGGTGAGTGAGTCGCAGGATCATCAGGTGAGTGAATGCTTGAGTGAGTGAGTGAGTGAGTGAGTGAGTGAGTGAGCCGCAGGATCGTCGGATGAGTGAGAAGGATCAAAGGTCATCATTCAGTCTTACGGTCATCAGATGAGTGATTCGGTCGTAGTACAGTAGCACAAGGTGAGTGATTCAGTCCAAAGATTATAAGGTGAGTTGTTGAATCTAAGGATAACAACATGAATGCTTCCGTCCCAGCATGACGAATGATTGAATTTGGTGTACCATCAGAAATCATACGGTGTGATATTCAGTACTATTATTCCAGCGAATCACAAGGTAATAAATTTCAATCCAGGTCAGTCAGTGCGAATCAGACAGCAAGGCCATTTTTGTAGTAGGGTGAAACATCTATTTCGTAATCAGTGCGCGTACAAAGGAAACACCAGTATTTTGCCTGGTAAATACGTCCGTATTCACCGCTCGCCCGTACTCACTGCTGTCATGTACTAACCGCTCTTCCAGTATCAAAAACATCATGCTATGCGCTACTGAAATGTGGACTTCATATCGTCGGAACAACGTAACTCTGCGACTCGTCGCAGAGGAGTGTCAAGAATATGTCATTTACAAGAGAGCATATTTGACGCGCGTTTGAACTGATTGAAGAACCCTCCCTTAGCCTTTCGCCCTGTTCGCACCCCCTTTCAGGCGCCTGTTGCCTGTACTACAGGCTACGGGAGGGTTTTTTTAATCAGCCCACCGCTCGTGTGGTTTTATCATAGTATGCCCTGTTGAATCATCAAGCTTGTTGATACAGCCACTTTGGCGAAGTCGTGCTTGTGAAGATTTCAGTTTGTTTTGATTCAACTTGTGATTTCTTTCCGTCAAAATTTCACATGGTCTGGACCACTGCGATTCACAGTTTACAGTTACAACTTAAACTTATCATAAAAGCAATTGCGGTGTGAAATCCTTCTGTTATCGTCGTATCCTCTTTATCAGCTATACAAAATATTCCGCCGTGTTTCAGCTTTATGCAGTTTGTTATAACAAGCACCACACTGAAATTTTGAATCTAAAAGCACTGTAAAACATCATGACACAATAGAATCGTTAATTTGTAGCATTTAGGACCGGCCAGTGCTTCAGATGATGCCAGAGTGCGAGTAATCAATGCAAGTCTAAAAGGTACAAAATGGGATCAGAACTGGTTCAAGTAGAGCGATAAAACGGAATGACGAATTAGCGAGTGGCCACTGTATATGGCTTTGTTGTCGTAACAGTAAGGAATTGTGTTTTTACAGGGCGGCGAACATCTACCAGCTGATCATCGACGAGTGCGGGATGTGCATGGAGCCGGAGAGTCTCATACCCATGATCGCGCTCAAGCCGGTACAGGTGGTCCTCATCGGCGACCACAAGCAGCTCAGGTGCGGGGGTTCTGTCGACAGAGTGGCCGCTTCAAGTGTCTAGAATGGGTGGTCGTGTTACCTGCATCGGATGGTCTGCTCACAGTTGTCGTGTTCGCGGCGTGTGTGAAGAGTGGTTTGTCGCATGGCATGTTTAAAGGGGATTATTCTAAGTGCGTCGTGCGGTATCAGAGTGACGTTTTAAGTGCGTCGTGCGGTATGAGAGCGGCGGTTTTTAGATAAGGTCGGTTTACCTGCCTCGAGTGAACTTTCCTTTGTCGTTTTCTATCAGTAGTAGCTCCCATAGGCTGCCCAAACATCACGCAGGTATTATCCATGGCTAAGGAAAAACAGATCCAAGTGATGTCTGCAAATCATAAATCATATAGGGTTATTATTATGTTTGCCATGATCGCCATTGCGCGTAAAAAGGAAACAGTAGTATGTTTGCTGTGCATCCGAGGGGTAAATAGGCACTATCGTATTCCTCGCTCATCCAGTCCGGAAAACGCCAGGCTGCTATTGAAAGTGTGTGCTTGATTGCGCCGTGACGTCACTGAGGTATAGAAGACAACACAGGAGAGAATATATTTATACTGAAAGTCATTAAATGAAAATAATTTGACACTCGCGCTTTGACTGATCCGAAAACCCTCCTTCAGCCTTTCAGGCTCGTTCGACCATTTGTATGTTAGGGGGGGGGGGGTGCGGAAGTTCAGATCAGGCCAACCGCTCGTGTGGTTTTATCGTTATACCTCTACAGCCACTTTTAAAGGCAATTGAAGTTTATTTAAAACGCTATTATTATTTACTGGTCATCGCAAACCTTTCATATGTGAGTTATAAAATTTCAATGGCGAATTCTTTACATTCCAGACCCATAGTTGTGAATCAAATTGCCAAGGACCTGGGTCTTGAAGTGTCGCTGTTCGAGCGTCACGCGGACATCATGGGGGATGCCGCGATAATGCTGGACGACCAGTACCGAATGGTAAGCGTGTGCCACATCATAAGCGTGTAGCTCCGCACAGTCAGCGCGGTGTACCGCATGTAACAGCATGTACCTCATGGTAACGCAGGGCCACACGGTAAACGCATTGTACCGGAGTACCACATGATAAGTGCATTGTACCGCAGTGCCACATCATAAGTGTATTGTTCCGCAGTGCCATATGATAAGTGCATTGTACCGCAGTGCCACATCATAAGCGCCTTGTACCGCAGTACCACATGATATGTGCATTATGTGCACCGCAGTCCAACATCATAAGTGCATTGTTCCGCAGTGCCATATGATAAGTGCATTGTACCGCAGTGCCACATGATATGTGCATTATGTGCACCGCAGTCCAACATCATAAGTGCATTGTACCGCAGTGCCATATCATAAGTCCATTGTACCGCAGTCCAACATCATAAGTGCATTGTTCCGCAGTGCCATATGATAAGTGCATTGTACCGCAGTGCCATATGATAAGTGCATTGTTCCGCAGTGCCATATGATAAGTGCATTGTACCGCAGTACCACATGATATGTGCATTATGTGCACCGCAGTCCAACATCATAAGTGCATTGTTCCGCAGTGCCATATGATAAGTGCATTGTACCGCAGTGCCACATAATGTGCGCATTGTGCCGCAGTACCACATGATATGTGCATTATGTGCACCGCAGTGCAACATCATAAGTGCATTGTACCGCAGTGCCATATCATAAGTCCATTGTACCGCAGTCCAACATCATAAGTGCATTGTTCCGCAGTGCCATATGATAAGTGCATTGTACCGCAGTGCCATATGATAAGTGCATTGTTCCGCAGTGCCATATGATAAGTGCATTGTACCGCAGTACCACATGATATGTGCATTATGTGCACCGCAGTCCAACATCATAAGTGCATTGTTCCGCAGTGCCATATGATAAGTGCATTGTACCGCAGTGCCACATGATAAGTGCATTGTACCGCAGTGCCATATCATAAGTCCATTGTACCGCAGTGCCACATCATAAGTGCATTGTACTGCAGTGCCATATGATAAGTGCGCTGTACCCTAGAATCGCAGGGTGTACACAGTACACTCATGGTAAGTGCGGGGCACCGGCTTGTTAGCACATGGTACAGCAAAATCCTATTGTATGCTCATGGTAAACGAATGGTACCGTATGGCCCCTCATGTTACTGCATCACCATCTGGTCGGTGAGTTGTTCCTAATGGTACTGCAGGTAGTGCGGGGTGATCACATGACACTACACCACCCAGTGCTACTTATTATTATGAACAAGAACATATTGACCAGGCAACACGTTATATTTATTATGACGTCGACAAAATAAGTCGCAGTGGGTGTCAGTAGTGCCCAGACTTGTCGGTGACAAAAAACGTGTGAACATTGTCTGCACGACAAACTCTCAGTCAAATTAATGAGACATGGTGTACCTTCGTTAAGCTCTACACGTATTACACGAACCTATTGTTAAATTGTTAAAAACAAAACCGTGTAGGAAAGCGTGAGGGATCTAGTGATTGTCAGTTTTAAGTGGTTACTATTGCACTTAATTGATGCGTAGGAGTTTCCGCTGGATAGTGATTATGGTATTAACATTGTAACGAATTTATTTTCGGTACATTCGTGTATATGTGGTCATTTTGCTTTAGCATCCAGCCATCTGCGATTTTCCCTCCAAGCATTTCTATGAGCACAAGTTGAAAACCAACAAATCAAAGAAGTGGACATGGGACAAGATGAGAGATCCAATTTGGCCAAACAGACAATACCCAATCGTCTTCTGCCACGTGGAAGGGGCCGAGAAAACGCTACCAGTAGCAACGGAAAAGGGCAATGAGAATTCCAAATCCAACGAACTGGAAAGAGATGAAGTCGTAAGTTATACAAATAAATGAAGCATCAACAGATAATGACAATAGTAAAAACGTAACAATGGTAAAGTAGTGTAAATTAAACTAAAAGTAATAACTACAATATTCTTAATTAACACAAGAGGGACATTAATCATGGTAATAACGATATGACTTTTTGTAACATTTTCAAACAGTTGCTAAATAATAATAATAGTTATGATACTAATAATAATAATGATAACAATAATAAGAATAAGAATAGGAACAATAACAGTAATAAAATAATAGTAATAAAGAAAACTTTCATAGTAATAATTATTTAGATGTAACTTTTATCAATTATAACGTATAAACCATGCGAACACTTGAAGTGAAAGTTTCTGAGATGACGACGACATTTTCATCTCTCCTTGGTGATTGGCCTTAGGTTGAAATTTTTATGGAGCTGGTGAACAACCATAACATTCGGCCAAACGAAATCACCGTGCTATCGCAGTACAAAGCACAATGCAACGAAATCATGGGACAGCTCGACGAATTCGGTTTCACGAATGCTACCGTTAGCACGGTTGTAGCCAGTCAAGGTGTGTGTTATATGCTGTTAGTGATTAGTATGGGTAGGGTTACGTCGTCCTGAGCATAGTGTACTCAGTACCGGCGTACAGGATCGAGAAGGTGCCTTCGGGGGATGAATTGAAGAACGAATATCGGATAACCGTGGCTCCACCAATTATTGCAATCACTGTCTTGTGTGTGTATGTCTGTGTGTGTATATATATATGTGTGTCTCGTGACATATGGGTGCCTTGCTTTTTGTGTGTCTGTTTGTGTGTTGCGTTTGTTTGTGTGTTTTGCGCTGTTCTAGTTTCTGTGAGATATCTCGAGAACGAAAAGGCGTACCAATGATCACGGCGTAGGGTGCGATAGTTCGGAGATTCTCATACTTTGTTTGAATGGTGGGTTGAAACGTACAACTGAATTGTTTCTTTGTTTTCAATGAAAATCATTTTAAAAGCGCTGAAGCTTGTCAAGTGTGGCAAGTTGCTGTTATCATAAAGAATCTTCATTTATGTGTTTAAAACTACTTTGTCTTGGGGTTGGGGATTCTTTACACTGACTAGGCGAACAAGTGATACGGAGAACAGTTCACGTTGCATCAGAGACGCAGTTTTATATGCAACAGTAATTCCACAATATGCATGATTAAAGCTTACAACTGTTGGTTGCAGGCGATGAGCAGGATTACATCATCCTAAGCACAGTGCGCTCACTGGCCAGATACGAGATCGAAAAGTTGCCATCGGAGGGATGGATGAAGAAAAACCTGGGATTTATCACGGACGAGCACCAGATTAACGTCGCTCTGACGCGGGCCAGGAAGGGCATTATTATCGTAGGTGAGTCGAGGATTTGTGTGTGGATGTCAAAATTATCAAGATTAAACCAGAAACGAAGGAAGATAAAGCGGGAGAAAAGGGGGTTGCTGTCGGGGGAAACATTTATGTTTTTTTTTTCAAAAGGAAACGGTAGTGCCTGACTAATAAAAGTGTTTGACATGTTCGGGTACATTAGTGTTGGGTGTGCACTGGCCGTTCAGAGGGGTAGGGGAGGGTATGTTGTGGGATAGCAACACCCCCTCCCCCCCCCCCCCCCCCATCCCGACGAAGGCGCAATTGTTTGCAAAGGACAGGAAACATAGTTTCATAGCAAAAGTACCTGAAAGGAAAAGCTTGAAATTTCGGCGCGAGCTTTTGTTTGGATAGTTGCTGTTCGTAAAATCAACACATTTTCATTCTGAGTTAATAATACGTAACAGAAAACCAATCGGAAGTACATTCAGTCGTGAGTAGACTTGCTTCCGATGTATGAGGCGCTTCAGAGAGCTGAAACAGGATTTGAGATATGATCTTGTTATGGTGGTTAAATGTTTTTGTTCGTGTTGCTAGGCAACAAGCACCTGCTCAGATGTCACCAGATGTGGCGGGATCTCTTATGGTACTACAAGAAAAACCATGCGGTGGTTGATCGCGGCACATTCCCGTACAGATCCGGAACCCCATGGCAACCGTTCGACGAGGAAAGAAACCGGAGAGGCCTGGACGCCTATCTGAGGGAGCTGAGAGGGGGCTCTTATGCGCGTCCTCGCTGATTGCGTCGCTTTTGGGGGTCCTCGCCGATTGCGGCGCTTTTGGGTTGTCCTCGCTGATTGCGGCGCTTTTGGGGGTCCTCGCTGATTGCGGCGCTTTTGGGGGTCCTCGCTGAGTAAGGGATGGGGTAATTTTTGTTATTTTTGTTTTTTTAGAGCGAGAGAAAGAGAGGGTATGTTTGTGTCTGTGGATGTATGAGGGTTGTGTGTGTGTGTGAGAGAGAGAGAAAGGGAACACCTTTGAAACGCAGTAAACCGCACGAAAAAATAATAATTTCACTATTGGAGTTATTCTGTAACAAATCTGTCCTAGAATGAACAGCGCAGTGCGTTGTATAGATAATACAGATTTGTCAATTAATTAATAAATTTTTGGCATGTAATTATTCCAGACATTGATTGTAATTATTCCAGAGTGTTGGAAAAAGCTGTAACTATTCCAGTGTATTGGAGAAGACTGAAATTATCCCAGGTATGGGTTGTAACTATTGTGATGGAGAAATGTAATTTTTCCACTTATGTGGGTGTATTATTCCGTGTGCTTGAGGAAAATATTATTTTCTTTTTGTTGTGTAATGTGTGCAGGTTCATCCAAGCATTAAATACGTGTATAGTGAGTGACCTGTGAAACACTTTTAGTCAGTGTAGTGTCGTGTAAAACACGTGTAGTGAGTGCTGTCGTTGTGACGCAGTCTGTACTCGGTAGTATCAAAGAACAAACTTTTGTTTGTATTCACCGGGCTGTTGCCAGGCAACGCCACTAGGTTTGGTTATCCATTGTTTTTTTATTGTATCATTGATTTTGTTTGATGAAGTTACTAGAAATACATCAGCAGAATGGGCGGTTCTTGTGGGTCCGGATTCAGAAATATGTGCACCATGGTGTCAGGGCAACACGATGGTGATCTGCGGAGCCGCTTGTTTATGATTCACAAACCATAGCACTGACTGTTACATAGCTAACACGGAGCTCCGGCATGGCTGCCAGAACTGCGCTGGCATCCCCAGATCTCAGCATGTCAGTTTACCCCACCCACAAGTGGGTGTTCTTTCCCGTGACAGTGGGCTGAGCTTGTCAAGTCTTATAATTGCTTCTAGCTTCAAAGAACAAATGAATAGTTGGACCACTCTCGTCATAACCTTGTGTCTACTAAAGCAAACAAACAAGGCCCAGTTAAATTTATGTAGTTTACTCAAGCCATTTTATGCATTTTGTGTAACCTAGTTGATTCATTTGAAGCTGTGATTAATTACACTTGGGAATTTTTCATCCCCATAGTTTATTGAATTCGTACGATTCGAGGAGGTGTTTCCGTATGTTTCCTTTTTGTCTCGCCATAGACTTTTACGGGAACTCCTCTCAGACGGTTAGGGCTAGGACGACCAACGTTGGCAGAGATATATTGTAGTATGTCTAGTTGGTCCACGTCAGTTTTTTTAAACATTCATAGCATTTTATACAAAAAAAATGATTTTAAAATTTTGCCGTTCAAATCCATTATAAGGCAGGCACACGCTGTGATATAATGACATAGATAACAATACAAGTTAGATATTGATCTTTGCGCTGCCGACAAGGAGTGAACAAATCATATACTATGTGCTGTAACTTCGCCGTTAGGCTGAACAGCAAATCCTCAGCGGGGATGCTTAGCTCCCACGTTTCGGAGATGCTCACCTCCACACTTGCTATTTAAGTTGTTTTCACATTATAAATGCCACTTTGAGTTTACTTAACTGGCTAAAAAATGAAACGTCCATTTGTTGCAAGATTTTTACCATATTACGTCATATTAATGTTTATGATGTTATTATAATTTCGTCATCCCAGTAATCATTTTCGATGAGCATGGAAGTCTACATTGGAAGTGTACATAGCAAAAATCTACATTGGCAAAAATGGCGTTCGTACCAAATCACCACCGGTCATATGACCACCAACGAAATAACAAAGCCAACCTTTTCCTGTTTGGTATTAATTTTTTTCTTGGACTGTGGATGAGCGGAATTTGCACCCAGTTTTGCTACCCAGGTGGCCCTCGCTCCATCAACTTCCTTTTGTGTCATCAGGTAACACAGGTCATGCGTATAATCAATTTTCATGAGTATATCTCAAAAGTAGGCGGTAAAAATTTTCAAAGCAACTAGTCATTACCCGTACCAGGCTTAAATTTCCTGTGAGCGTTAACACGACTAGGTTTTTCTTTGTTGTTTTTTTATTTATTATTTTTTTGTGACCCGGACATGTTTACGGCGTCTAGATAAATCGTCGATTGCGTTCAACGCTGTGTCAGAGACATTAACTGAGCATCGGAAAAAGTTGGTTTTTCGGCAACGAAAATCAACGCTACGTCTAAAGAGCGTTTTTATCAAACCTATGTTCAGTCGATGTCAAAGTCGTTGAGTAAGCGTTGATCTGTGGTCACAACCAAATTACAACCGGATTTAGTGTTGCGGAAATGGTGTTTTCCCTGTGGCATCAACGTCTGTACGTCGTGGCTTATCTAGCGTCTGTTCAGCGTTGCGTCAAAGACGTTGCTCTATGATCGCAACCAATCAAAACCAAATTACAACCAGATTCAATGTTTTCGGTTTGATCTGGCATTGACGCAAACCTCAAATCGACGTTTTCTCGGCGTCAGAGTGTTTACTGGGATATAACATGTCAAAAGGTGTGTTGTGTTTGGTTTTGATGCAGCTGGCAACTTGGCGTGACTTTTTACGGCATTTCTCACAGAATTCAGTATTTTTAAGTGTTCAGAATCGCCTTTTTGTGGCCCAAGTGTAATTTTCACCACTCGGTAGCGAAAACGGTCTAGTTTTGTCGACGTTTTTGTCCCTCGGGCTGTCTCTGCCTGCCCGTCTCTTAGTCTTGCATGTGGTCCGCTCAATTTCTCAGAAACAATTGGGCACAGCTTTCATTCCGTTATAAGTGTACAATGACGTGTATCATAGATATGCATCGATCTACTATTTTTAAAATTGTCGAAGAAAAAAGGCCTATATGGCCTTGTAAAATAAGTTTTTGTTTACCAGTTTGTTTTTAATGAGCTGAATGTACAAAATAAACCCTCTTTCTAAAAGTAATGTGCCAAAGTTCTGAGTCTTCTGTTTGTGCATACAACTGACACTGTAATTTGCTGTGGAACATTCGAGTGCTCTCGACTCGCTTTTTGTATGAGCGTTTATTTTTTATTGCATTATTGTATTGTGTACTCTTGTAAAAGTATTATCCAAAAACCGTTGGTAAATAACCTTTTTTTGGTTATGTCACTGAACTTCTTGGTCAATCCGTACTTATATATATTGTGCTTTTTTTGTGGCGTCTTCGAGGTGCAAAAATGACAGTTATGACTAAACAAAGAGTGCAATGTTTGGTTATCAAGTGCTTCTTTTTTTCGTTTCATATTTTGGTAGGGTGAAAAGATAATGTTTTTGAGCACACATGACGTTTGTAATTATGGTGTCTGTACAATTTGTAATACTCTTTTTAGACGCGGAGAGAGGCGCATCCATTAGGAACGGGTGGGCCTGGGGCGGGAGGTGTGTACAACCCGTGGTATATTGTTTGGAGGTTGGGAGGGGGCTCATCCATTAGGAACGGGTGGGCCTGGGGCGGGAGGTCTGTACAAATCGTGGTATATTGTTTAGATTTTTGGTAGGGGGCACATCCATTGCGAACGGGTTGGCCTGGGGCGGGAGGTGTGTACAACCCGTTGTACACTGTTTAGATTTTTGGTAGGGGGCACATCCATTGCGAACGGGTTGGCCTGGGGCGGGAGGTGTGTACAACCCGTGGTACACTGTTTAGATTTTTGGTAGGGGGCACATCCATTGCGAACGGGTTGGCCTGGGGCGGGAGGTGTGTACAACCCGCGGTACACTGTTTAGATTTTTGGTAGGGGGCACATCCATTGCGAACGGGTTGGCTTGGGGCGGGGGGTCTGTACAACCCGTGGTACACTTTTTAGAGGTTGGGAGGGGCACGTCCATTAGGAACGGGTGGGCCTGGGGCGGGAGGTCTGTACAACCCGTGGTACACTGTATAGATTTTTGGTAGGGGGCACATCCATTGCGAACGGGTGGGCCTGGGGCGGGAGGTGTGTACAACCCGTGGTACACTGTTTAGATTTTTGGTAGGGGGCACATCCATTGCGAACGGGTTGGCCTGGGGCGGGAGGTGTGTACAACCCGTGGTACACTGTTTAGATTTTTGGTAGGGGGCACATCCATTGCGAACGGGTTGGCTTGGGGCAGGGGGTCTGTACAACCCGTGGTACACTTTTTAGAGGTTGGGAGGGGCACGTCCATTAGGAACGGGTGGGCCTGGGGCGGGAGGTCTGTACAACCCGTGGTACACTGTATAGATTTTTGGTAGGGGGCACATCCATTAGGAACGGGTGGGCCTGGGGCGGAAGGTCTGTACAACCCGTGGTACACTGTTTAGATTTTTGGTAGAGGGCACATCCATTAGGAACGGGTGGGCCTGGGGCGGGAGGTCTTAGACTGTGCTGTTTCAGGGTAAATCCCCAAATCTTAAGCCTGACTATGCAAATAACTGAAAAATGTACGAAACTTGCAGCGTGTTTGCAGACCTTAATAGTTTTAGTGACTTATACATGTGCTGCTATTAGTGCTTCTATTTATGCGCTTCTCTAGTATTTTACGTCAAATGAAATGTTTTTAATTTCTTTATTTACTGCAGACACTACTTACAATTTATACAGTAGGTTGTATTATTTATGCATGTATCATGTTCATTACCACATCTCATATTAATGTGTGCCCAAGGAAGCAAACCCAAGGTTACTTCATGTCAGGGATATATCATGGGGCTGGGTGCTTTGTAATGAATTAGGGCACGTTGGGAAGTCGGGTACGAAACACCCTGGGCGAGCACATTGGTGTTCCACATGTGCCCATACTAGATAATTTTGAAATCCTGTTATAGCCCTCGTAGTCTATTTTGTATTACAGTTTCTAACAAATTCCACCCTCTACGTATGTAAACTTTTACATAAAATGCTCTTTTATCGGATTCCTTTCAAACTTTGTACGAATGTTCTCTATTTAGGTTCCTTTTTGAAAAATTACTTTTTTGGGAATCCGCTAAAAATTGGCCAAGTGGGAGGGGGGGAACATTTTTGGTTGCCAGTTTTCAAAATACTTCTTCTCCTACAATTTTGATCGGATTTCCTTCTAATTTTGCTAATTTACGGTTGCTCCCCAGAAAGTTGTGTCTTGAAAAATTTACTTTTTAACCAATCCTCCAAAAAATGGCCGAATGGGGGGCATTTATAATGTTTTAGTAAGCAGTTGTTAAAATGCTTCTACTCTCACAATTTGGTTCAGAATACCTTTAAATTTGTTTGAAGGTTTCCTGGGTAGGCCTCTCTTGAAACTTTGACCGGATTCTTTTAAAATTTCGTACGAGTGTTCAATTTTGAATAGCCAGTTTGAAAATATGACTACCACTTTTTGGCGACCACACAAGCCTATGGATACTTGATTCACCAGATCTCGGCTGGTCACAATGTCCGTGGACATTCTTCTTTCTATATAATGTGAGATTTCAGCCGAACATCCCTATCACTTTGAAGATAAAGAGCCCCCCCCCCCCCACCACATGTTTCCCACTTCCCTTCTCCGCTGGTTTAATTTAGTGCATTTAAATATCAGTTGTATTGATAGTTTTGTTGTATGTAAATGGTAACAATGTAGAAAAGTTTGTTCGATTCCATGTGTATTGCTCAGAAAACGCGAAGTGTCGCTCTAACTATTTTTGTATTCGTCATCTTCTTATGTGTGCACAATGCCAGACTGTTACTTCAGTTTGTTCGTCACTTGACCCTGGAGTGCTTCAGTATCAAAATGATGCATTTGTGTTGTTCCGATGTCAAAGATAGTAATGATATGTGTCTTAAAGTTACACGTTAAGCAAGCTATATTATTTCCGGTTTTTTTTCATAGTGCGTATTTATTCAGTCCATGGGACTACTCATTGTTTGCCTACCGCGGTCAGCTGCTGAGGGGAGGTGGGGAGTGGCGGCGCTGGATCGTGTAGGGGGGAGGGGTGTCGTTTGTTGTCGTTCAAGCACATTATTTTTACTTTTAACCCCAGCTTCTTCAGAAGAAGGAGCTAAAGCGATTGTTAAAAGTGTGTGCGTATTCACGCTTTTAACGTGAAAAACCGTAGCTGCTCCTAGGTTATTAGCCCGAATGTCTTGAAATTTTAGTTGAAGGTATCGGACATTAGAACCCACTTAGTTATTACTTTTTGGGCAATTTGCGAAAATTTGCAGAAATATTGGTCAAAAATTTTCTTTCCTTCTGGAATTTTAATGGAAACATCCTGAAATTTTGATGACAGGCATACGTGTCCACCTGGGTTACATTTTGCGATTCTCCAAAAATTGGCGGAAATTTTGGCAAAAACCCTTTTTAGACCAGCCAACTTTATTGGGCTGGTTTTATCACATCAGTAGAGGAGATATCCGTCACCTGTGTGTACGTATGTAAGCTTTTACTTGAAATGCTTGTTCTGCCTCAGTTTTGATCGGAGTCTTTTCTAATTTTGTAAGAATGTCCTTTAGGTAAGCCTTTCTTGAAAATTTCCTTTTTTTTTTTTTTGGAATTCCGAAAAAAAATAATTTTTTTTTGGTTTTCAATTTTTAAAATGCTTCTTCTCCCATCGTTTTGATAGAATTGTCTTCAAATTTTGCATAAATATTTACTAGTAAGGCCTCTCTTGAAAAATTACTTATTTTGGCGATCTACTAAAAATTCACCAAATTGGGGACATTTTTTAATTTTTGAGAGTCAATGTACAAAATACTACTACTCCCACAATTTGGATCGGATTCCTTTCATCAAATGTTATACGCGTGTTAACTGAGTTGGCCTGTCTGAAACGTTTTTGGCGGTCGGCCAAAAATTGGCAAGATGGGGGCATTTTTTATTTTTTGGCAGCCAATTTTCCCCACAGTTTGGATCAGATTGCCTTCAGATTTTTTATAAATATTGATTAGCGTGTCCTCTTTTGAAAAGTTTTTTTTTGGTTTTGGATATTCACAAAAAATGGCTTAATGGGGGCATTTTTTATTTTTCGTGAGCCAATTCTCTCCTCCCACAATTTGGATTGCATCCCTTTCTAATTAGTCCCACCAAAAATTGGCCAAATGGAGGACATTAAAAATTTTTTGGTAACAAATTTTCGAAGTGCTTCTGCAACATTTTAACAGGATTATCTTCCAGTTATGAATAATGTTCTTTGTTAATTTTTGGTAGCCAATTTTCCAAAATTTTTTCCCAAAATTTCGATCGCATTGCCTTTAACTTCTGCATAATTTTTTGCTAGGCGGTTCTCTGTTGAATACTTACTTTTTGGCCACCGCGAAAAATTGTCTAAATTGTGCATTTAAAAAAATTTGGTAGCCAGTTTTGAAAATGCTTCTATCTCCACAATTTGGACAGGATTTCTTTTGAATTTTTTACTGTTGATCCGTAGACGAATTTCTCTTGAAAAACTATTTTTTTAGCGATTCGCCAAAAATTGTCCAAATGGGGTTCATTTTGTATTTTTTTTGTAGTCATTTTTCAAAATGCATCTCCCACAATTTTGATAAGATTTTCTTCATATTTTGCACAAATGTTTACTAGGAAGGCCTCTCTTTAAATATTTCTTTTTTTTTTTTTTTTTTTTTTGGCGATCCACCAAAAATTGAACAAATGAGGACATATTTTGGTAGCCAATTTTCAATATGCTTCTTCCACAATTTTGACCGGATTTTCTTCCAATGTTGCACAGATGTTCAGAAGACTTTCTTCTCGTGAAAAGCTCCTTTTTTGGCGATCCAAAATAAAGTGGCTAAATGGAATGCATTTTAAAATATTTTGGGAACCAATTTTCAAAATGCTTGTACTCCCACGATCTGGGTCACATTCCTTTCGAATTTTGTAGGAATATTTACTTGGTAGGCCTCTCGTTACATTTTTTGGTGATCCACGAAGCATTGGTAAGATAGGGGGCGTTTTTTTTTTAAATGTACTGGGAGCCTCTTCTCCCACAATTTTGATGGGATTTCTTTACAATTTTGAACGATTGTTCCCTAAATGGCTCTCTCCAAAATTTTCTTTGTTTTTTTTTGTCGATCCCCCCAAAACTGGCGAAATGGTGGGCGTTTTTTTTCTTTCACAGTTTTGATCGGATTGCCTTCAGATTTTGCACAAATGTTCACTAGCCTGTCTCTCTAGAAAAGTTACTTTTTTGACGATCAACCAAAAATTGGTCAAAGAGGGGAAATATTTCGGTAGCCAATTTTCAAAGTCTTGTTCTTCCACGAATTTGATTGCATTGTCTTCACATTTCTCATAAATGTTCACTAGACGGTTCTGTTTTTCAAAAGTTACTTTTTGGCGATCAAATCCGAAATTGGCTAACTCGGGGGAATTTGAAAAATATTAGGTAGCCAAATTTCATAATGTCTTCTCCTACAGTTTTGACCGGATTGCTCGAAAATTTTCAATAACCGGGTTTTACAATATGACTACCACTTTTTGGCAACTATAGAAGCCTATTGATACATGATTCAACAGATCTCGGCAGGTCACAATGTCCCTGGACATTGTTGTTTCGAAAAATTTTGGCTGTCGCCAGGAAATAGCCTTACTGTCTTTAAATTTTAAGTAAAAGTAGAAGGCTTTACAACCTGCCTGGACATTACTTTTTTTATGATTCGCCAAAAATTGACAGAAATATTGGAGAAAACTCAATTTCTTACTGACGCCAGGTACATGGACTTGCTTTCTTGAAATTTTGCTTAAAGGTAAACCCTCTGAAAAAAGATTACAGTAAAATCTGAATTGGTGCCAAGAGAATTGCTGCTGTCTTGAAACTTTAGTTGACACTAATCTTTCGTTGAAATCTTAACTTACGCATGGCTTTGGCGCTTTCCTCTTAAAATTATAATTGACGGAAACGGACGTTATACCTGCTTGGTTATTGCTTTTTCTTGTGAATTGCCAAAAACAGCTGAAATATTGGTCAAAACCACATTTTTAAGTAAAATCGTAACTGCCGTAATCCACATATCCTTACTGTCTTGAAATTTTGGTCAAGAACATCGGTCTTTAATGCTTACCGGGCACTTTTTTCGAAATTCATAAAAAAATTGACGGAAATATTGGCGAAAAACTAATTTATTTTTAAATGATTAACTAATGCTAGGGAAAGGGACATTACTATCTGCCTGTCGTTTACTTTTTTATTGTGATTCGTCAAAAGTTGTGGGAAAAATTCAAATCTTAATTGACGCCAGGATCTTAATCGAAACCTCTTACAATTTTGATTGACGATTTGGATCATAAGTGTTCACCTTTCTATTTTGCTGTTACCTTTTTGGCTATTCGCCGAAAATTGACTGAAATAGTGGTGGTAAACCTTTTTTCCATTGAAGTCTTGTCTTTCGGCATGGCTATAACCTTGCTGTCTCGAAATTTTGGTTTAACGGTTGGCAATTTATGTCATAAATCCTGACATTAGTATTCGAGGGCTGGGGCATTGTCCATGGGCAAGCCTGTGCTTCATGTCTGCGCCTAAATAAGATGTGTGGGCCAGTAGTGTATTTGACACAGGTCTTTTTGGGTGTATTTCATTTAATGAATAGATCAAACTCAATTTATGCTGCAGTCGCTTTAGCATTCAATTCTTTTCTGTCATATGATTTAATGTGGCATTTTTTGTGGTCGTAAACTGACATTGACTAAGTGGTACATTTTTTTCCTCATTTGTAGATGTCGTTTAAGGTGTCAAGTGTCTTCTGATAAATGTATAATGTTCATGAATGGACCGTCTGTGTGGATTTGTTATTATCCATTAAACAGCTGCGTGCTGAGAATAAAGCACTTTTTTATCGAGTATTTTATATTGACAGATATCAAGTAATGTTATGCAACAATTTCTGCATTTTAGTCTCGTTTTCCGGGAACTGTTATTTTTAGATACCTTTTTTCATGTGCAGCTTTTAACCATTACTATCTACATTGTGTATCGAACCTCTATTAGGAAATGTAGTGGTGTTTATGGGGCAGACTTTAATTTACTTGATCTGAAAAAGCCAAAAGAACTACGTTTGTTATAAACCTTTGCGAACCAAAAGAACTGCTTGATTATTTTTTAAGTAAGTGAATGGAGTTCAAATGGCGATCTTGCCCAGGTATAAGAAGTATAAGAGTGTGTAGCTTTCCTTCTTCGCGTAAGTGTACCTGTATGTTTGAGTAACAGTAGCTTCTGAGAGCGTGGGACCAATACACTCATTCCACTTACTACATATCAGTTGGAACTGCTGAGACATTTTCCTGACCGCTCGATGTAAAGTGCGTTTGGTCAACATGTTTTTGATGGCAAGAACATGTCGGTCATTCCGCCTCCCAAGGTGTGAAAAACCTGATGGAGAAAATGCACTAGAAGTAGATGCGTGGAAACATTTCCACAACGGACATTCTCGGGTAGTTCTGCTCCTAGTCTGTCCGTACGACCGTTTTAGCCACTTCACAGCTTGTTCTGTTAGGCATTTTGGGATATACTATAATAGTCGGCTGCGAGTAAATCGTACTACAGACGCGGTCAGTGCTGTGATTTTAGGGGGTCACATGCATACATGTGTAGCGTGCCGCAAATTCATGGCAAACGTGTGCACAGAGGCACTGAGAGGAGGACTTGTTGCCTTTTTCGCTCAGTTTGAATGCAGAATGATTCTGTTGGAAAATGGCGTTGTTTTGCAGGCAGGGGCTGAATAAAAATAGCACTTTTTAACGAAATCGGCAATCCGCATGGACCGCGTCTGACCTCAGAATGAAGCGCCCCCTTTCTCTTCGTCCATTTGCTTGTTTGTTAATTTGTTTGTTATTTTCAAGCGGGGGTGGTGACCTTTGCAGCGAGCTACCCGCTCCCCCGAACCTTGTGTCAACTTGATTAAAAGATTAAAGAAAGCGATAAAAGTTTATTTTCCTTTGTTCTGACCTCGAAATGTCAGATTTACTGAATGCTACATTTACATTCACTGCTGACGTCTCAGATCTTTTCCTGTCTTGATGAATTTGTATTTTTAAGCCCTTTACTGTTGCTATGCCTATGGGGGTGGGGGGGGGGAATCACCATAGATTGCAAGAAGAATACGATCCCCATTTTTTTGACACTTAAACATGCCAGTGACTATTGTATATCCCGAAAATGCCTATTTAAGAAATAAGGAATTACTCATTACATATTTATGTATACCTTGGTTATATAGCGAAAATGGCTGGGTACGGTAACGTTTTCTTGAAAACGAAACCAAGAAGTTCAAGCTTTAGGTTAACTTGAGGACGATACCCATTGATTATGTAATTGGGTGTTATAGATAATTCCTTGTCATGTTCAGATAATTGCTTGTTAAAGTGGGCCTTTGTTCAGATTAATATCTGATCCAGTTGCAAAAGTGTAACGAAGTTTGTAATGTCTTTTAAAATTGCTTCTTTGAAAGACAATTTTACAAAGAAAACATATTGTTATCTGTGTTATCTTTTATTATCAATGCCGCTCACCACGGCATGAGATCTGTGATTGTTTTCCCCCTCCCTCTGCTTGGTCCGCTGGGTCAACATGATTGCCTGTTACTTTTTAGACCAACCGACTTTGTGGGACTGCTTTTATTACATCAGTCGGGGGGGGGGGGGGGAGGGGCGGGAGCATCAGAAGTAGGGAAGGAGACTTCTGGGTGGACATTACGTCTCCCCGACCAAGGGGAGACATGTAGTGTTTGTACGTTCTGTGTATCTGTGTGTATCTGTGTGTGCGTGTGTCAGTCTGTTGTGAACAAAGTGTTGTGTGCAAGATATCTCGAGAACGAAACGTCGGATCGACTTCAAACTTCATAGATTTGTTCTTTGGTCAGGTCGGACGGTTCTGTCAACTTTTGACGCATGTCAGGCGATTAGGCCAGGTGTATGACGTCATTACGTAAAAATCTTGTGTGCGAAATTTCTCTGCGGTTGAACATCGGAGAAAGTTGAAACTTGGTGGGATTGTTGCTTGGTTGGTCCGAAAGACTCTGTAGAATTTTTTTGCGACAGTTGATCTAAATTTGCATTGTTACCTGCGAGATACCTGTGATTGTATCTACATGTGTTAAATTTCATTTTAAGGAGACACTTCCTAAATTTTTAACTTCCTAAATTTTTAGATTTTTCCAGGGAAGGGGGGGGGGGGTCACAGGAATCTCAAGTAACACATTGCACGTTTTGTTGGTCACTAAAACAACGAAGTGGTGATTGTATTTATTTCTGCTGTTGGCTCGATAACCTTCATTCTAAAAAATGCAGGTGTTTGTCCGAAAAAATTGTCATTCAATTAAAAACGTTAACTGTACTTTCCAATTCTACATTTTATATACGGTTTAATAGGTATCCCGACATTTGATCTAGCGACATTTGATTTAGCGACAGTTATCTGAACCTGCAGGGTACGACTGGTGCTTGTTCTTATTTCGTCTTATTCGCCTTCTATGCCACGATGCAAAATAATCAACTGTTTCTGCACCCGACAGAAATCAAGGTCACCGAGGTACCTGTTATTGAACGTTGTTTAGGCCCAAAAGGTGAAAAATGTAAAATTGCTCTATCTAATCGTTTTTGGGATAAGGTCATCTTGTTTTTCTAACCGTGACCGAGAAGGTCAAGGTGACCGAGGTACTTCTTATGTATGGAATGCCGTTTTAACATTTAATCAAATATCGTATACCGGTATAATACACAATATTTGATTTAATGCTTATTTTTGATATCAAAATATAATTAAAGATATCAAGAAATCAATGTAGATCTCAATAATTTATATTTTGCTATTAATAATTGAATTCTAGATGGCAAAAATTTATTTTTGAGATCAAAAAATAAAATTTACAAACTTAAAAAATCTTAAAGGAGATACACATTTACATAAAATTTAACGAATCGTCATTTAAATTTTGGAGATGAAAACTTGAAGCACTGAGATCAATAATAACAGCACAATTTTTGATCTCAAGAATTGCTTCCTTTTTGTACAGTAAAAAATTTAAACAAAGATTCTGCATACAAGGGCCAGTCATTATTAATTTACAGATGTGTGCTGCTGAATTTTTTATTTTAAAAAATAGACTGATATTTTGATATCAAAAATCAATTTTTGAGATAAAAAATCATTGGCAGATTTCAAAATACAAATTAAAATAGTTCAATCCTAAAATAATGATATCTGAAATAAATTCTTGATATCAATAAAAGGAAAATGAATTATTGAGCTCAAAATTGATATTTTGCTCTAAGTATTTCATTTTTGCTATCAAGAATTGAATTTTTGATCTCAAAAAATCAATTTTAGATATTATTAAATCATTTTTGATATCAATAAATATTTCTTGATATCTCCAAATATTTATTGATATCAAAAATTATTTTTTTAGATCAAGAATGCATTTAGAGATATCAAAAATACAATTACAAAAATTAATTATTGAAATCAAAATAGGGAATTTTTGAGATCAGAAATTAATTTTTGATATAAAAAATCAATTTTTGAGATCAAAAATTATTTTTGATATCAATAAATCCTTAATAAATGTGAAAACGGCATTCCATACTTATGCAACGTTATTTAGGTCCAAAGGATAGAAAATCGTTAACCTTTGATGTCAGTGTCAAAAATATTTGTGGTATATATTTACAATATATTTTTACATATGTATTCAGTACATTTATGATTGTCCATAAGTTTACTAAGTATGAAGCTCGACTGACGCAAAGACTAGGGAGTTTTCTGGAAGCCATTTTTTAGAAAAATTGACCGTTGAGGTAAGAGAAAAATCGCGGTTTCATCGAGACCTTGTCAGCCTCAGTTTTCTGGAAACCTTCCAAGGGAAAAGAAGAAAAGCGGCAGAAACTTCCAGAATAACTACAAACCATTCCCGGCTGCATACTTCGTTGCAACTGGGAATGATAAAAACACGAACAGCAAATATGAAATACCATGCTATGCTTATTATAAATCAAACGTTTACTGCTCTAAATATAAATTACATTTGAAATGTCCAGAAAATAGAACAAACATCTAAATACTATTAAATACGGAACAATAATTTTATCGGGATTTTGTCGTTCTTTTAAAATCTTTCGCTTTCATTTCAGTAATTAAGGAAGCTTTTCTTCACAAATGGGAGCCCTTAGCCATGTCGAGGGGCCAACTAGATATGATAGACAAAAAAAAAAAAAACAGTTTCCCCGCTGATGGCCATTGTACAATATTTTCTGGCCATTGTAAACAACTTTAACACACTACTCTTGTAATTATGTCTCCCCGACCAAGGGGAGACATATAGTGTTTGTACGTTCTGTGTGTGTGTCTGTGTGTGTGTGTGTGTGTCAGTCTGTTGTGAACAAAGTGTTGTGTGCAAGATATCTCGAGAACGAAACGTCGGATCGACTTCAAACTTGATCGAATTATTCCTTGGTAAGGTCGGACGGTTCTATCAACTTTTGACGCATGTCACGTGATTAGGGCAAGCGTATGACGTCATTACGTAAAAATCTTGTGTGCGAAATTTTTCAGCCGCTGAACATCGGAGAAAGTTGAAACTTGGTGGGATTGTTGCTTGGTTGGTCCGAAAGACTCTGTAGATTTTTTTCGCGAGTAGAACGAACGAATGCGGCGTATGACGTCATCACGTAAAATATGTTTTATTTTATAAACAAGGTCTTGTGTGCAAAATATCTCGATAATGGAAAGTCCTATCGACTTCAAATTTTATATGAATATTCCTTGGGTCAGCCGGACTGTTCTGTCAATTTTTGGCGTGTCACGTGATTAGGGCGGGTGTATGACGTCATTGCGTAAAAATCTTGTGTGCGAAATTTCTCAGCTGCTGGACGCCGGAGAAAGCTGAAACTATGGATTATTGCTTGGTAGGCCCGAAAGAAACTTTAAATATTTTTCACGAGCAGAACGAACGAAAGCGGCGTATGACGTCATCGCGTAAAATGTGTATATTTTGAACCAGATCTTTTATGCATAATATCTCGATAACGGAAAGTAATATCGACTTAAATTTTTATATGGATATTCCTTGGTTCAGTCAGACGACTGTTTGAACTTTTGACAGGTAAAAAGTTATCTGTTCTTAAGCAAAATATCTCGACATCGGAAAGTCGGATCGACTTTAAATTTGGTGTAGTTATTCCTCGGATAGGTCACACGGTTTTATTAAACATTATTGAACTCGTATAGAAAATCAAGAAAGGTGCATAACGTCAACAGTCCCCCCCCCCCCCCTCCCCACCCCAACCTCCCCATTTTTGGCTGCTTTGTTATCTATGCATGGGTGTTAACTGCGCTGGGGATTTCGGAAAATTTTCCCGAAGATTCTCTAGTGTTCCTGCATTCTTTAGAAAGCTTCAAAGCAGTAACAGCATTATTGTCGGTCCATTGCTATTTGTTATTGCCTGAAATTGAGCTTTTTGTGCATTTCTCATCTATGGTTGTTACGTAACATGCCACTCAGTCAGGGGTCAGTGTCAGTTGCGGTGCATGATGGAGTCGTTATCTACGAGGTCATGGAATGCTATTGTCGTATTATAGCTCTAAGCAGCTCTAGCTATTAATTTTTTTTCGCCGCATAGTTGATTAGGTTGCCAAGATGTGCTATATATAGGAGCCATGCTGTATCGATTAGCATTGTGTGCAGAAGCATTTTTCGCTATTAAATTGGGTCGTCTGATATCTTGTGTTATGAGGAGCAGCTCACCATTTTGCCTACGAAATGCCTCCCCCTTCTCCCACCGAGGTGCGTCATCTCTGATGCGCAGTTATGAAGAATGCCTTCCTAGTGCTATTTGGCCGATGGGAATGTGCGAAGACAAGGTAGTCTATCATGGCTATAACTACACTTAGGGTACAGACTGTTACCGTTGCCTTGGGTAAAAGGGTTAGAGTTGTGTTTATAGTCGGACCTACAGTAAATAGCTGGGGGGCGGGGGGGGGGGGGCGTGTGGAGGATGATGGTTAGCAAAAAAAATCCCGACCACCTTCAAGACCCGGATAAAAAGATATAAGGTAAGAACCGTTTGTCGTGACCCCTTCAACATTCAGGTAAAAAGACGTACGGTAAAACCTGCCTGTCTTGACCACCTTACAGACCCGGATAAAAATGTAACGTACAGTAAAACTGCTATCGTGACCAACTTCAGATCTGGATAAGAGGGGCCTACAGTAAAACCCGTTTTAGCGACCACCTTTCAGACTCCGATGAAAAAAGATGCTCATTTATATCTGTTTTAGTGACCACCATCTGTTTGGTTTATTTTAAGATTTCTACAATGAATGAAGGTTATGTTTGCAGAAATGAATATTTATGTCTCCCCGACCAAGGGGAGACATATAGTGTTTGTACGTTCTGTGTGTGTGTACGTGTGTGTGTGTGTATGTGTGTGTCAGTCTGTTGTGAACAAAGTGTTGTGTGCAAGATATCTCGAGAAAGAAACGTCGGATCAACTTCAAACTTGATCGAATTATTCCTTGGTGAGGTCGGACGGTTCTATCAACTTTTGACGCATGTCACGTGATTAGGGCAAGCGTATGACGTCATTACGTAAAAATCTTGTGTGCGAAATTTCTCAGCCGCTGAACATCGGAGAAAGTTGAAACTTGGTGGGATTGTTGCTTGGTTGGTCCGAAAGACGCTGTAGATTTTTTTTCGCGAGTAGAACGAACGAATGCGGCGTATGACGTCATCACGTAAAATATGTATATATTTTGAACAAGATCTTGTGTGCAAAATTTCTCGATAAAGGAAAGTTCTATCGACTTCAAATTTTATACCAGTATTCCTTGGGTCAGTCGGCGGGTTCTATCAATTTTTGGCGCATGTCAGGTGATTAAGGGAGGCGTATGACGTCATTACGTAAAAATCTTGTGTGCGAAATTTCTCAGCCGCTAGAACATCGGATAAAGTTGAAACTTGGTGGGATTGTTGCTTGGTTGGTCCGAAAGACGCTGTAGATTTTTTTCGCGAGTAGAACGAACGAATGCGGCGCATGACGTTATCACGTAAAATATGTATATATTTTGAACAAGATTTTGTGTGCAAAATATCTCGATAACGAAAAGTTCTATCGACTTGAAATTTTATATGAATATTCCTTGGGTCAGTCGGCGGGTTCTATAAATTTTTGACGCATGTCAGGTGATTAAGGCAGGCGTATGACGTCATTACGTAAAAATTTTGTGTGCGAAATTTCTCAGCTGCTGAACATCGGAGAAAGTTGAAACTTGGTGGGATTGTTGCTTGGTTGGTCCGAAAGACCCTCTATATTTTTTTCGCGAGTAGAACGAACGAATGCGGCGTGTGACGTCATCACGTAAAATATGTATATATTATAAACAGGTCTTGTGTGCAAAATATCTCGATAACGGAAAGTCCTATCGACTTCAAATTTTATATATATATTCTTTGGGTCAGTCGGACGGTTCTGTCAACTTTTTACGCATGTCACGTGATTAGGGCAGGTGTATGACGTCATTACGTAAAAATCTTATGTGCCAAATTTCTCAGCTGCTGAACATCGGAGAAAGTTGAAACTTGGTAGGGTTGTTGCTTGGTAGGTCCGAAAGAAACTTTAAATATTTTTCGCAAGTAGAACGAACGAAAGCGGCGTATGACGTCATCGCGTAAAATATGTATATTTTGAACCAGATCTTTTATGCGTAATATCTCGATAACGGAAAGTCATATCGACTTAAAATTTTATATCGATATTCCTTGGTTAAGTCAGAGGACTGTTTCAACTTTTGACGGGTAAAAAGTTATCTGTTCTTAAAAAAAATATCTCGACATCGGAAAGTCGGATCGACTTTAAATTTGGTGTAGTTATTCCTCGGATAAGTCACACGGTTTTGTTAAACATTATTAAACTCGTATAGAAAATCAAGAAAGGTGCATAACGTCAACACTCCCCCCCCCCCCACCCCAGCCTCCCCATTTTTGGCTGCTTTGTTATCTATGCATGGGTGTTAACTGCGCTGGGGATTTCGGAAGATTTTCCGGAAGATGCTCTAGTGTTCCTGCATTCTTTAGAAAGCTTCAAAACAGTAACAGCATTATTGACGGTCCATTGCTATTTGTTATTGCCTGAAAGTGAGCTTTTTGTGCATTTCTCATCTATGGCTGTTACGTAACATGCCTCTCAGTCAGGGGTCAGTGTCAGTTGCGGTGCATGATGGAGTCGTTAGCTACGAGGTCATGGAATGCTATTGTCGTAATATAGCTCTAAGCAGCTCTAGCTATTGATTTTTTTTCGCCGCATACTTGATTAGGTTGCCAAGATGTGCTATATATAGGAGCCATGTTGTATCGATTAGCATTGTTTGCTGAAGCATTTTTCGCTATTAAATTGGGTCGTCCGATATCTTGTGTTATGAGGAGCAGCTCACCATTTTGCCAACGAAATGCCTCCCCCTTCTCCCACCGAGGTGCGTCATCTGATGCGCAGTTATGAAGAATGCCTTCCTAGTGCTATTTGGCCGATGGGAATGTGCGAAGACAAGGCAGTCTATCATGGCTATAACTACACTTAGGGTACAGACCTTTATCGTTGCCTTGGGTAAAAGGGTTAGAGGTGTATGTTTATAGTCGGACCTACAGTAAATAGCTGGGGGGGGGGGGCGTGTGGAGGTTTATGGTTTGCAAAAAAAAAAATCCCGACCGCCTTCAAGACCTGGATAAAAAGATGTAAAGTAAGAACCGTTTGTCGTGACCCCTTCCACATTCAGGTAAAAAGACCTACGGTAAAACCTGTCTGTCTTGACCACCTTCCAGACCCGGATAAAAATGTAACGTACAGTAAAACTGCTATAGTGACCAACTTCAGATCTCGATAAGAGGGGCCTACAGTAAAACCCGTTTTAGCGACCACCTTCCAGACTCCGATGAAAAAAAGATGCTCATTTATATCTGTTTCAGTGACCACCATCTGTTTGGTTTATTTTGAGTTTTTTTACAATGAATGAAGGTTATGTTTGCAGAAATGAATATTTTTTTTCAGTTTGGGGGGGGGGGGGGTCATGGGTTTAGTCGGGGAGACATTTGTTTTTGTTCACAAAAACAAGAAACTAAGTAGGTATCGATTGAAAGTGTGTAATATAAGCCTGCACTCCTATGTTTTGTGTGCACTGGCCGCTCTAGTTTGTTTCAGGTTGGGGGGAGGGGGGGGCCATGGGTTTAGTCGGGGAGACATTTGTTTTTGTTCACAAAAACAAGAAACTTAAGTAGGTATCGATTGAAAGTGTGTAATATAAGCCTGCACTCTTATGTTTTGTGTGCACTGGCCGCTCTAGTTAAAAAACGGCTTAATTTGATTTGTTTAAGTAGTAGAACTCTTACCATTTACAAGACTATCCTGATGTGTGGAGCTGCCGTCCGCCTCATGGAAGTCTTAAAATCTGTCAAATAAATATATATATACTATCTATTATCAAAATAATTTAATTATGCTGAGAAAATATGAAGCTTTTGAACACAATAATACTCTAAATTCTGTGTTATTTTGAAATCATATTTGCTATTTTCGACAGTAAATATATGTTTGTCATTTTGAGCAAGTTGGAAATAAAAATGCAAAGTTACTTCAACAGAAATGCTCTTACATTTCTTGTTAGTTGGCAGCTCCTCTGGGCTGGAAGTTCTTGGGTTCGCTGTTCTCTGGGCAAGACTTCCTCTTCATCTGGGCGTCTCTTGGTGCACCATCGTCTGTGCATGCTCTCCTCTGGTCGCGGCGTCCTAGAATTACACTTCCTCTGGTCACGCCGTCCTCTAGCTGTGGTACCCTCTGGTCGTGACATCCTCGAGACACGCCATCTTCGTCCTTTTGTAATGGTCCCATCAGAGCATGACGTTTTCTGAGCACTTCGCCCGCTGGGTACGATGTTCCCTAACTCATCTGCTAGGCACTCTCCTTTTTAACTCGGTTTTTAACCCGTTGAGCAAGGTGTCCTGCGGACACCTCGTTCACTGAACACGGTCTGCTCTGGACATCTGGTCTGCTGGGCATGTTCTTTGAACCGCTGGAGACGGTGCGCTCTTAACACCTCGCGCACTGTGCACGGTGTCTTCTGGATACCCGTACGCTGGGTATGGTGTTCTTTTGACAACTCGTCCACTGGGCACGGTGTCTCGGGACACCTCGTCTGCTGGGCACGGTGTCCTCTGGACACTTCGTTCCCTGGGCAGATGATCTCTGGACACGTCGTCTGCTAGGCACGGTGTCCTCTGGACACCTCGTCTGCTGGGCACGGTGTCCTCTGGACACTTCGTCTGCTGGGCATGGTGTCATCTGGACACTTCGTCTGCTGGGCACGGTGTGCTCTGGACACTTCTTCTGCTGGGCACGGTGTCATCTGGACACCTCGTCTGCTTGGCACGGTGTCCCCTGGACGCCTCGTCCTCTGGGCACGGTGATCTATGAACGCCTCGTCTGTTGGGCACGGTGTCCTGTGGACACTTAGATCGCTGGGCACGGTGATCTCTGGACACCGTCTGTTGTGCACGGTCTCCTCGGAACAGCTCCTCCACTGGGCACGGTGATCTCAGGACACCTCGTCTACTGTGTACAGGGTAATCTGGACACCTCGTCTGCTGGGCACGGCGTCCTCAGGACATCTGGTTTGCTGGGCACGATGTCCTCTGCACACTTCGTCCGCTGGGCACGGTGTTCTCGGGACACCTCATCTGCTGGGCACGGTGTCCTCAGGACACCTCGTCCGCTGAGCACGGTGTCCTTTGGACACCTCATCCACTTGGCACGATGTTCTCGGGACACCTCATCTGCTGGGCATGGTGTAATCGGGACACCTCGTCTGATGGGCACGGTGTAATCGAGATACTTCGTCTGATGGGCACGGTGTAATCGAGACACTTCGTCTGATGGGCACGGTGTTCTCTGGACACCTCATCTGCTGGGCACGGTGTCCTCCGGACACCCCGTTCGCTGGGCAGGGTTTCCTCTGAACACCTTGTTTGCTGGGCACGCTGTCGTCTGGACACCTCGTCTGATGGGCACGGTGTAATCGAGACACTTCGTCTGATGGGCACGGTGTAATCGAGACACTTCGTCTGGTGGGCACGGTGTCCTCTGGACACCTCGTCTGCTGGGAACGGTGTCCTCCGGACACCCCGTTCGCTGGGCAGGGTTTCCTCTGAACACCTCGTTTGCTGGGCACGGTGTCGTCTGGACACCTCGTTTGCTGAACACCCTGTCCTCGAGACACCTCATCTGCGGGGCATGGTGTCCTGGGTACACCTAGTCTGCTGGGCTCGGTGTCCTGTGTACGCCTAGTCTGCTGGGCATGGTGTCCTCTGGACACCTCGTCTGCTGAGCACGGTGTCATCTGTACACTTCGTTTGCTGTGCACGGTGTCCTCGGGACACCTCGTCTGTTGGACACGGTGTCCTCGGGACACCTCGTCTGTTGGGCACGGTGTCCTCGGGACACCTCGTCTGTTGGGCGCCGTGTCCTCGGGACACCTCGTCTGTTGGGAACGGTGTCCTCGGGACACCTCGTCTGCTGGGCAAGGTGTCCTCGGGACACCTCGTCTGTTGGGCACGGTGTCCTCTGGACACCTTCTGCCGGGCACGATGTCCTCTGGACACCTGCTGGGCACGATGTCCTATGGACACCTTCTGCTGGGCACGATGTCCTCTGGACACCTCGTCTGTTGGGCACGATGTCCTCGGGACGCCTCGTGCGCTGGGTACGGTGTCCTCTGTACACCTTATGTGCTGGGCACGGTGTCCTCTTACACCTGGTCTGCTGGGCACCATGTCCTCTGGACACCTTCTGCTGGGCACGGTGTCATCAGGACACTTCGTCTGATGGGCACGGTGTCCTCGGGACACCTCGTCTGATGGGCACGGTGTCTTCGGGACACCTCATCTGATGGGCACGGTGTCCTCGGGACACCTCGTCTGCTTGGCACGGTGTCCTCAGGACACCTCGTCTGCTTGTCATGATGTCCTCAGGAGACCGCGTTCTCTGGGCACGGTGTCCTCGGGACACCAGGTTCACTGGGCACGGTGTCCTTTGAGCACCTCGTTCGCTAGGCACGGTGTCCTCTGGACAGCACGTCTACTGGGCACAGTGTTCTCATGACACATGCTCCGCTAGGAACGGGATCTCTGGGCATCTCTACTGGGCACGGTGCACTCTGGACACCACATCTTCTGGGTAAGGTGTCCTCTAGCTTGTCCGCCTGGGTATTTGCATCACTGTCCAGATGTGTGAAGCTGCCGTGCTGTGGACAAGCCCTTAAAGCAGCGCGTCCTCCGAGGTCAGCTTCTTGTGGGCGCACCTATTTCAAAGTAGGCGTCCATCTGGAAATGCCATCTCCATGGCAACGAGTTCTATTTCTTTAGCTTCTTCTAAGCTCACTGTTCTCAATAAAGTCCTCTGGGCGTACCGTCCTCTTGGGACGCATTCCTCTGGACACGCTTCTTTCTGAGCAAGCGTTCCTCTTGTAATGGAGCCCACAGAGAACGGCGTCTTGCACTCCGCGCTGTCAAAATATTGTTGACTAATGGCATATTCATGTTAAATTCAAAATAATTAGATATCTGCTTCGTATCGTGTTATGGTTACAATAACTGCAAGAGCAACAAATATTTCAAAGATCGCTACAGATTTCAAGTAGGCTTTCATGTATGCCTATATTTCTCAGCAGAAACCTAGAAGACAACGTTAGGTAAAAACGTTAAAAAGGGCCATCGTCGAAGGCGCAGACGCCAACCGGACACAATAATCAGTGACACACGAGATAATAGCAGTACTACTTGGGGTGACAAAAAATAGAGACGAGGATGTATAAACGAAAACGTTGTCGATATAAGTACAGTGCACATTCGACAACTCAAAGTATTCGATTACTCGAATATATTGCTGAGCTCACAATATTTTCTTGGAATCTTATAATTATTCGGTAACTGGAATATTCCATAACTCGACGTCTTTCACACGGTTCGGCGAGGTTCGCGTTATCGAATGGGTACTGTTTATATTGTCCACGAATGGAAGGTGTTGGGGCAATAAGGACTTACACAACATATTAATGGAAGTTAAATCATTTTCTAATATTGAGGATTACCAGCTTTCACGTGATGTGCCAAGGAAGACATCTACCTGGTAAATTTCGAAGGCACAATGTGACTTTGTCGCCAAGTAATTAAGTAATATAGTAATAAAATAGTTATTCAAACGTCGCATATTTCAGTCGGATCTGGTATAAACTGCACAGGAGGTCAAGCGCAAAAAATTTCCGCTTCTATATTTTTTCGAGAAATTCAAAAATAACGCTTCGTCGCACAGCTCCTGTACTCGATCTTTCTAGGTGCAAAAGGAAATTGAAATCGGTTAAATGGTGCCGGAGATATGACGCGAACAAACTGCATATAATGAGATCAAACGCTAAAAAATTTCCAAGTTTCCGCATTTTTTTTAATTTTTCGAGAAATACACAAATAATGCTTTGTCGTACAGCTCCAGTACTCGGTCTTTCTATTAGCAAAAGGAAATTAAAATCGATTCAACGGTACCAGAGATATAGCACGTACAAAAATCGGACGGACGGACAGACAAACAGACGCACGGACAGATGGACGACGGACAGACGCACGGACTGACAGAGGTCAATCCCATAGACTCCTCCGGGTTCACCCCGTTAGGGTCTAATAAAAATATGAGATTCATTCTTACTCTTTATTGATGCCATGGCGTAACCTCTTTCCTGCTGCCGTACCAGGGATGCTGCAGCTTGTGGAAGGCTAATAAAATATTTCTCTTTAGGATTTAATTAAATTCGGGGAATTTTTAAAGAGTTACAGTGTTCAGATTTTCTCTTAAAGTAAGTACAAACAGAAGGGCAAGAAATAGCTTCGGATACATTTGATTTTTGTACAAAGAACAGTGAACGCTAATTTGTATTTAAATTGGCCAACCACCCTTATCAAGAAAACCCGAGCCATGACGGTCGTGTTTCAAAGCCACGACGGTCGGATTTCATTAGCAAACACTTTTAAACCCTTATTTGATATTGTAGTTACAATCGTTCCACCATCGAATAAAAACTTCCTGCCCAGATACTCTAGAATGTTTTAAATTACCTGCTGTGAGCAGAGTCCTGATAACTGGACCACCCGCCCACAACAGCCCACATCTCCGGTGTCCCCATCCTTTCTCTACAACGCATCACAAAGACAGATATACTTTAAAACCAGTTCACGTACAAGTTGAATGTGAGTGGATTTTTCACGTCATTGGTTGTTGTTTTTAATTGTTTCTTTTGAACCTTTATTAAACCAAAATGTAGACATAGTTCAATTTCCAAGTGAATAAACGCCCCTTTGATCAGATTCATAAATTTGTTAGTTAATTGAAAATAAACTTTTTCTTTGGAAGGTCGAGCTTCACCACTTTCCACGTCCTCATTAGCTTTAAGACGTAGTCTTGAATCTATTAAAGAAACAAGTTGTATTTGTAATTTACGTTATCCAGTCGGTCTATGTTTCGTGGGTTCTATATTTCACAATTGAAGTAAATATTAAAGTAAACAAATTGTGAATTACGTGGAACTCAGTCCAGATCTTATAGCAAAAATTATGTTTACTCTCTTAGGAGAGAAATCTCAAAAAACCAAATCTAAAAACAATACTCACTCTTCATCGATGCCAGGAGGCCAAAGCTCTCATTTTTCCATGTCAGGCTGGCTGTAGCTTGTTGAAGGCTATTGAAACGTAGAAATTTTTCTTTTGATTTCAAGAAAATTGCATTGGTTTTCTTTCATTTTCAGATTTTATGCATCACCTTTGTCAAGAAAGTCACTGTAAAGCGGTTATTAGTCAATAGCAAAATCTTTCCAGTTAGCTATTTTATAACATTTTGCTCGATGTTAGCTATTATAAAACATTTTGTTCGATGTTCAAGTCATTATGCAACTGTTGATAAAATTCTTACTTGTTGAAAGCATCCTTCTTTATCCTTTGACCTTTGATGTTATGTGCTATTGGGCGGGGTCCGCTATCTGACGTCCACTTGACTGCTGACCTTATGGGTAGGGTCCGTTTAGCTGTCGTAGCCTTGACTGCTGACCTCATGGCCGGGGTCCACTTGGCTGCTGTCCTCATTGTCGGGTTCGCTTGGCTGCTGTCCTCATGGCCGGGGCCCCCTTGGCTGCTGTCCGCTGGATCTCTTCTAAAACAAACTTAAAAAGAAAGAGAAAATGATTAATTAGAGAAAATGCATAGAATTTCAACACACATTAATATACAATAAAAATACGTGAATATTGACGTATTCCCCGAAATAAAAGAAAACGACTTAGCAGTGTTGGTGTCCGCTTGACTGCTGTACTCATAAGCGGGGTCTGCTTGGCTGTCGTCCCCACTTGACTGTTGTCCTCATAGGCGGGATCCGCTTGGCTGTCGTCCACTTGACTGCTGTCCTCATGGGTGGGATCCGCTTGGCTGTGGTCCACTTGACTGCTGTCCTCATGGGCGGGCTCCGATTGGCTGTCGTCCCCTTGACTGCTGTCCGCATGGATGGGATTCGCTTGACTGCTGTCCTCATGGCCGGGGTCCACTTGACTGCTGTGCTCATGGCCGGGTTCGCTTGGCTGTTGTCCTCATGGCCGGGGCCCTTTCGCTAATGCCCTAATGATGGGGACGCTGCATAATCGACGTGCCCAGCGGTACACATCTTTCTTGCTTTAATATGGTAGCGAAGAAATTGTATGTTGTACCAGAGTCCTGAAAAATGAAATAAATCATTACAAACGAATGAGAACAAATTATTAGTGAAAGTGATGAATGTTCCCCGCCATGAACTATGGTCTAATGGAAAAATACTGCGACATCGCGGACCTTCAATATATATATTTTCACTGTAGCAACAATCAAACCCAGGGTTAAATAGCGGCTGAGATATAGCCGGCACAAGTTTGCGCTTCCAAATGTGTCGCCAGACAGACGGAAGGGCGGACCCCAATACTATAGGGGTGACTAATATTCAGTACGTAAAGTGGTGAAATTAATAAAATTTTGCATCCGTTTATGTTTACCACTTGTCTGTCAGCAGACATATTACTGTCAATACCAGTAATTTGCAATCCAACGCCGACGGAATGGCAAGGTAGGAACCACTCATTTACAAAAATGTGTGTTTAATCTAAAAGTGCTCAAACATTCGAAGAACTTTTCAATATCTTGAATGTGGAGGAGTATTGGCATTAGAATTGGAAGTTGAAAGTGGTAAATGAAATACCTTTTATTCTATACACAAAAGGAGGGATCAAGGACGAGCGAGAGTTGACTCGGACCAAGTACAGTGAGTGTCAATTTATTAAAAAGAAAAGTTCTTACCTGTTGACAATAGTGGCCTAGCAAGTCCCGCCCGCCTCAACACCCCATCTTTGTTGCTGTGTTTAGGGCCCTCTCCTGCTGGTCTGCAGCAGTAACAGAAAATTATATGCTTCACTTATTACTGAATACAGTAGTATTTTTCATTTATAATTCACTCTAAATTTCAGTCAAGGTTTTTCATTTGTGTTAATTTTCATTTTAGAAAGCATACATGTGTATATATATATTTTAGAGTTGATACACTTCCACAAAATTAGGTCATTTACAGATGAATTATTCAAGCAGAAGTTCTTACATTTTTGCCGCCATGTCCGATTTGCTGGAACAGGTGTTCAATGTTGTCACATAGCAAACGTCGCTAGTGACGTAATCTGTCTGCTTCTATATCAGAAAAAAAAACAAGACATTGTGGTGGCTATTTTCTTTTCCCCCTTTAAAATGCAAAAGTATTTAAACATGATTTTTATGCTTTCTTTCATAGTTATGAAACTACTTCACCACTAACGAAAAGGGCATGTACTTCAACTTGGTTACTCAATACTTGAATTCTAAAAGCTTACAAGAAGCCGCCTGTGAGATTGCCTAGAAAGACCACCCCCACATGCCACTTCTGCATTGACGCCAACTTTCTCCACACTGTTAGTAGAAAATATTTATAAATATTACAACCTGTGTTAAACTATAAGAAATGGGGTTTAGTTACTTATTATGTTTACTCTCTTAGTAGGAGAGAAAGCTAAACAAAAAAACAAACCAAAAAACAATACTCACTATTCATCGATGACAGGAGGCCAAAGCTCTCATTTTCCATGTCAGGCTGGCTGTAGCTTGTTAAAGGCTATTAAAATATAGTAATATTTCTTGTGATTTCAAGTAAATTGCATTGGTGCCATTTTTACATGTTTTGGTATTACAGATGAATCATCACACATTTGATTTTCTTCAATTTTGATATTTCATACACCGCCTTTGTCAAGAAAATCACTGTAAAGCGGTTATTAGTCAATAGCAAAATCTATTCAGTTAGCTATTTTATAACATTTTGTTCGATTTTCAACGCATTATCCAACTGTTGATAAAATTCTTACCTGTTAAAAGCATCCTTCTTTATCATTTGACCTTTGGCTGGCTGTTCTGCGCTAATGTGCTCTTGGGCAGGGGTCGGCTTGGCTGACGTCCACTTGACTGCTGTCCTTATGGGTAGGGTCCGCTTAGCTGTTGTCCATTTGACTGCTGCCTTCATGGCCGGGATTCAATTGGCTGCTGCCCTCATGGTCTGGATTCGCTTGGCTACTGTCCTCATGGCCGGGGTCCACTTGGCTGCTGTCCTCATGGCTGGGTTCTCTTGGCTGCTGTCCTCATGGATGAGTTCTCTTGGCTGTTGTCCTCATGGCTGTTGTCCGGGGTTCACTTGACTGCTGTCCTCATTGCTGGGTTCTGGTGGCTGCTGTCCTCTTGGTCGGAGCCCCCTTGGCTGCTGTCCGCTGGATCTCTTCTAAAACATACTTAAACAGAAAGAGGAAATGAGTAATCAGAGAAAATACATAGAATTTCAATATACATTAATATACAATAAAAAAATACGTGAATATTGACGTATTCCCCAAAATAACAGAAAACGACTTAGCAGTGTTTGTGTCCGCTTGACTGCTGTCCTCATGGGCGGGGTCCGCTTGGCTGTCGTACACTTGACTGCTGTCCTCATGGGCGGGGTCCGCTTGGCCGTCGTCCACTTGAGTGCTGTCCTCATGGGTGGGATCCTCTTGGCTGTGGTCCACTCTACTGCTGTCCTCATGGTGGGGCTCCGATTGGCTGTCGTTCCCTTGACTGCTGTCCTCATGGCTAAGATTCGCTTGACTGCTGTCCTCATGGCCGGGGTCTACTTGACTGCTCTCCTCATGGCCGGGTTCGCTTGGCTGTTGTTCTCATGGCCGGGGTCCTTTCGCTAATTCACTCTTGGCTTCGTTCTGCTTTGCGTCCTCTTGGCCTTTTGTCTTTTGGCCTTCTGCTTGGGAAGCTGTCAAACAAAAAGGGTGCCGTTATTCCAAGATGAAATAAAAGTCGCTTCGGAAATATTTATGTGAGCTGAAGTATTCCATAGATATTCACTACACTTCGTTACATATTGTCTTTTTAGACTGTGAACATCAAAAGAAAGCAGTTGTGTCTGGTGAATTGATATGCTGTAGGTAAAAGTCACTTAGATAGTTCTAGAAAGTAAATTTATTCCTAGTTTCTTACACGTTCGCTGCTATGTCCGAATGATAGGGACACCGCATAATCCACATGTCCAGTGGTACACATCTTTCTTGCTTTAATATGGTAGCGAAGAAATTGTATGCTGTACCTGAGTCCTGAAAAATGAAATAAATCATTACAAATGAATGAGAACAAGTTATCAGTGAAAGTAATGAATGTTCCGCACCTTGAACTATGGTAGAATCGAAAAATAATGCGACATTGCACAACTTCAATACATATATTTTCACTGTAGCAACAATCAAAAGCCAGGGTTAAATAAATCCTGAGATTTGCACAAATTTGTGTTTCTAAGTGTCACCAGACAGACGGAGGGACGGACCCTAGTACTATAGTCTCCCGCTCCGCGCTACGCGGCGGCGGGGAACTAATAAAAAGGGGTGACTAATACTCAGTACGTAAAGTGGCGAAACGAATAAAATTTTGCATTCGTTTATGTTTGCCACTTGTCTGTCAGCAGACATATTACTGTCAATACCAGTAATTTGCAAACCAACGCCGACGGAATGGCAAGTTAGGAACCACTCATTTACAAAAATGTGTATTTAATCTAAAAGTGCTCAAACATTCGAAGAACTTTTCAATATCTTGAATGTGGAGGAGTATTGGCATTAGAATTGGAAGTTGAAAGTGGTAAATGAAATACCTTTTATTCTATACACAAAAGGAGGGATCAAGGACGAGCGAGAGTTGACTCGGACCAAGTACAGTGAGTGTCAATTTATTCAAAAAGAAAAGTTCTTACCTGTTGACAATACTGGCCTAGCAAGTTCCGCCCGCCTCAACACCCCATCTTTGTTGCTGTGTTTAGGGCCCTCTACTGCTGGTCTGCAGCAGTAACAGAAAATTATATGCTTCACTTATTACTGAATACAATAGTATTTCTCATTTATAATTCACTCTAAATTTCAGTCAAGGTTTTTCATTTTGTGTTATTTTACATTTTAGAAAGCATATATATATATATATATATATATATATATATATATATATATATATATATATATATATATATATATATATATATATATATATATAATATATATATATTAGTGCTGATACACTTCCACAAAAGTAGGTCATTTGCAGATAAATTATTCAAGCAGAAGTTCTTACATTTTGGCCGCACTGTCCGATTTGCTGGAACACGTGTTCAGTGTCGTCACATAGCAAACGTCGCTAGTGACGTAATCTGTCTGCTTCTATATCAGATAAAAACAAGACATTGTGGTGGCTATTTTCTTCACCCCCTTTAAAATGCAAAAGTATATTTAAACATGATTTTTATACTTTCTTTCATAGTTATGAAACTGCTTCGCCACTAACGAAAAGCGCATGTACTTCAACTTGGTTACTCAATACTTGAATTCTAAAAGCTTACAAGAAGCCGCCTGTGAGCTTGGCTAGAAAGACCACCCCCACATGCCACTTCTGCAGTGACGCCAACTTGCTCCACACTGTTAGTAGAAAATATTACTACCTGTGTTAAACTATAAGAAATGGGGTTTAGTTACTTATTATGTTTACTCTCTTAGTAGGAGAGAAAGCTAAAAAAAAAAACAAAGCAAATCAAAAAACAATGCTCACTCTTCATCGATGCCAGGAGGCCAAAGCTCTCATTTTTTAAATGTCAGGCCGGCTGTTGCTTGTTGAGGCTATTAAAATATAGAAGTACTTGTGATTTCAAGTAAATTGCATTGGTGTCATTTTTACATGTTTTAGTATTACAGATGAATCATCACACATTTGATTTTCTTTAATTTTGATATTTTATACACCGCCTTTGTCAAGAAAAAATCACTGTAAAGCAGTTATTAGTCAATAGCAAAATCTATTCAGTTAGCTATTTTGTAACATTTTGTTCGATTTTCAACGCATTATCCAACTGTTGATAAAATTCTTACCTGTTGAAAGCACTCTTCTTTATCCTTTGACCTTTGGCTGGCCGTTCTTTTGCGCTGATGAGCTCTTGGGTGGGATCCGCTTGGCTGACGTCTACTTGACTGCTGACCTTATGGGTAGGGTCCGCTTAGCTGTCGTCCCCTTGACTGCTGCCCTCATGGCCGGGATTCCATTGGTTGCTGCCCTCATGGCCAGGATTCGCTCGACTGCTGTCCTGATGGCCAAGGTCCACTTGGCTGCTGTCCTCATGGCCGGGTTCACTCAGCTGCTGTCCTCATGGCCGGGTTCTCTTGGCCGGGGTCCACTTGGCTGCTGTCCTCATGGCCGGGATTCACTTGGCTGCTGTCCTCATGACCGGGATTCACTTGGCTGCTGTCCTAATGACCGGGGTCCACTTGGCTGCTATCCTTATGGACGGGTCCACTTGGCTGCTGTCCTCATGGCCGAGGTCCACCTGGCTGCTGTCCTCGTGGCCAGATTCGCTTGGCTGCTGTCCTCATGGCCGTGATCACTTGGCTGCTGACCTCATAGTCGGGATCACTTGGCTGCTGATCTCATGGCCGGGCTCATTTGGCTGCTGTCCTCATATCCAGGTTCTTCTGGATGCTGTCCTCTTGGTCGGGGCCCCCTTGGCTGCTGTCCGCTGGATCTCTTCTAAAACATACTTAAACAGAAAGAGGAAATGATTAATCAGAGAAAATGCATAGAATTTCAACATACATTAATATACAATAAAAAAATACGTGAATATTGACGTATTCCCCAAAATAACAGAAAACGACTTAGCAGTGTTTGTGTCCGCTTGACTGCTGTCCTCATGGGCGGGGTCCGCTTGGCTGTCGTCCACTTGACTGCTGTCCTCATGGGCGGGGTCCGCTTGGCCGTCGTCCACTTGAGTGCTGTCCTCATGGGTGGGATCCTCTTGGCTGTGGCCCACTCTACTGCTGTCCTCATGGTCGGGCTCCGATTGGCTGTCGTTCCCTTGACTGCTGTCCTCATGGCTAAGATTCGCTTGACTGCTGTCCTCATGGCCGGGGTCTACTTGACTGCTGTCCTCATGGCCGGGTTTTCTTGGCTGTTGTTCTCATGGCCGGGATCCTTTCGCTAATTCACTCTTGGCTTCGTTCTGCTTTGCGTCCTCTTGGCCTTTTGTCTCTTGGCCTTCTGCTTGGGAAGCTGTCAAAACAAAAATAGTGCCGTTATTCCAAGATGAAATAAAAGTCGCTTCGAAAATGGTTATGTGAGCTGAAGTATTGCATAGATATTCACTACACTTCGTTACATATTGTCTTTTTAGACTGTGAACATCAAAAGAAAGCTGGTGAATTGATATGCTGTAGGTGAAAGTCACTTAGATAGCTCTAGAAAGTAAATTTATTCCTAGTTTCTTACACGTTCGCTGCTCTGTCCGAATGATAGGGACGCAGCATAATCCACGTATCCTGCGGTACACATCTTTCTTGCTTTAATATGGTAGCGAAGAAATTGTATGCTGTACCTGAGTCCTGAAAAATGAAATAAATCATTACAAATGAATGAGAACAAGTTATCAGTGAAAGTGATGAATGTTCTGCACCACGAACTATGGTAGAATCGAAAAATAATGCGACATTGCACAACTTCAATATATATATTTTCACTGTAGCAACAATCAAAAGCCAGGGTTAAATAACTCCTGAGATGTCGCGTGCACAAATTTGTGTTTCCAAGTGTCACCAGACAGACGGACGGACCCTAGTACTATAGTCTCCCGCTCCGCGCTACGCGGCGGCGGGGAACTAATAAAAGGGGTGACTAATATTCAGTACGTAAAGTGGTGAAATGACTAAATTTTGCATCCGTTTATGTTTGCCACTTGTCTGTCAGCAGACATATTACTGTCAATACCAGTAATTTGCAAACCAACGCCGACGGAATGGCAAGGTAGGAACCACTCATTTACAAAAATGTGTGTTTAATCTAAAAGTGCTCAAAAATTCGAAGAACTTTTCAATATCTTGAATGTGGAGGAGTGTTGGCATTAGAATTGGAAGTTGAAAGTGGTAAATGAAATACTCTTTATTCTATACACAAAAGGAGGGATCAAGGACGAGCGAGAGTTGACTCGGATCAGGTACAGTGAGTGTCAATTTATTTAAAAAGAAAAGTTCTTACCTGTTGACAATACTGGCCTAGCAAGTCCCGCCCGCCTCAGCACCCTATCTTTGTTGCTGTGTTTAGGGCCCTCTCCTGCTGGTCTGCAGCAGTAACAGAAAATTATATGCTTCATTTATTACTGAATACAGTAGTATTTTTCATTTATAATTCACTTTAAATTTCAGTCAAGGTTTTTCATTTTGTGTTAATTTACATTTTAGAAAGCATATATATATATATATATATATATATATATATATATATATATATATATATATATATATATATATATATATATATATATATATATATATATATATATACTAGTGCTGACACACTTCCACAAAAGTAGGTCATTTAAAGATAAATTATTCAAGCAGAAGTTCTTACATTTTGGCCGCACTGTCCGATTTGCTGGAACACGTGTTCAGTGTCGTCACATAGCAAACGTCGCTAGTGACGTAATCTGTCTGCTTCTATATCAGATAAAAACAAGACATTGTGGTGGCTATTTTCTTCCCCCCCTTAAAAATGCAAAAGTATATTTAAACATGATTTTTATACTTTCTTTCATAGTTATGAAACTGCTTCGCCACTAACGAAAAGCGCATGTACTTCAACTTGGTTACTCAATACTTGAATTCTAAAAGCTTACAAGAAGCCGCCTGTGAGCTTGGCTAGAAAGACCACCCCCACATGCCACTTCTGCAGTGACGCCAACTTGCTCCACACTGTTAGTAGAAAATATTACTACCTGTGTTAAACTATAAGAAATTGGGTTTAGTTACTTATTATGTTTACTCTCTTAGTAGGAGAGAAAGCTAAACAAAAAAACAAAGCAAATCAAAAAACAATGCTCACTCTTCATCGATGCCAGGAGGTCAAAGCTCTCATTTTTTAAATGTCAGGCCGGCTGTTGCTTGTTGAGGCTATTAAAATATAGAAGTACTTGTGATTTCAAGTAAATTGCATTGGTGTCATTTTTACATGTTTTAGTATTACAGATGAATCATCACACATTTGATTTTCTTTAATTTTGATATTTTATACACCGCCTTTGTCAAGAAAAAATCACTGTAAAGCAGTTATTAGTCAATAGCAAAATCTATTCAGTTAGCTATTTTGTAACATTTTGTTCGATTTTCAACGCATTATCCAACTGTTGATAAAATTCTTACCTGTTGAAAGCACTCTTCTTTATCCTTTGACCTTTGGCTGGCTGTTCTTTTGCGCTGATGAGCTCTTGGGTGGGATCCGCTTGGCTGACGTCTACTCGACTGCTGACCTTATGGGTAGGGTCCGCTTAGCTGTCGTCCCCTTGACTGCTGCCCTCATGGCCGGGATTCCATTGGTTGCTGCCCTCATGGCCAGTATTCGCTCGACTGCTGTCCTGATGGCCAAGGTCCACTTGGCTGCTGTCCTCATGGCCGGGTTCACTCAGCTGCTGTCCTCATGGCCGGGTTCTCTTGGCCGGGGTCCACTTGGCTGCTGTCCTCATGGCCGGGATTCACTTGGCTGCTGTCCTCATGACCGGGATTCACTTGGCTGCTGTCCTAATGACCGGGGTCCACTTGGCTGCTATCCTTATGGACGGGTCCACTTGGCTGCTGTCCTCATGGCCGAGGTCCACCTGGCTGCTGTCCTCATGGCCAGATTCGCTTGGCTGCTGTCCTCATGGCCGTGATCACTTGGCTGCTGACCTCATAGTCGGGATCACTAGGCTGCTGATCTCATGGCCGGGCTCATTTGGCTTCTGTCCTCATATCCAGGTTCTTCTGGATGCTGTCCTCTTGGTCGGGGCCCCCTTGGCTGCTGTCCGCTGGATCTCTTCTAAAACATACTTAAACAGAAAGAGGAAATGATTAATCAGAGAAAATGCATAGAATTTCAACATACATTAATATACAATAAAAAAATACGTGAATATTGACGTATTCCCCAAAATAACAGAAAACGACTTAGCAGTGTTTGTGTCCGCTTGACTGCTGTCCTCATGGGCGGGGTCCGCTTGGCTGTCGTCCACTTGACTGCTGTCCTCATGGGCGGGGTCCGCTTGGCCGTCGTCCACTTGAGTGCTGTCCTCATGGGTGGGATCCTCTTGGCTGTGGCCCACTCTACTGCTGTCCTCATGGTCGGGCTCCGATTGGCTGTCGTTCCCTTGACTGCTGTCCTCATGGCTAAGATTCGCTTGACTGCTGTCCTCATGGCCAGGGTCTACTTGACTGCTGTCCTCATGGCCGGGTTCGCTTGGCTGTTGTTCTCATGGCCGGGATCCTTTCGCTAATTCACTCTTGGCTTCGTTCTGCTTTGCGTCCTTTTGGCCTTTTGTCTCTTGGCCTTCTGCTTGGGAAGCTGTCAAAACAAAAATAGTGCCGTTATTCCAAGATGAAATAAAAGTCGCTTCGAAAATGGTTATGTGAGCTGAAGTATTGCATAGATATTCACTACACTTCGTTACATATTGTCTTTTTAGACTGTGAACATCAAAAGAAAGCTGGTGAATTGATATGCTGTAGGTGAAAGTCACTTAGATAGCTCTAGAAAGTAAATTTATTCCTAGTTTCTTACACGTTCGCTGCTCTGTCCGAATGATAGGGACGCAGCATAATCCACGTATCCTGCGGTACACATCTTTCTTGCTTTAATATGGTAGCGAAGAAATTGTATGCTGTACCTGAGTCCTGAAAAATGAAATAAATCATTACAAATGAATGAGAACAAGTTATCAGTGAAAGTGATGAATGTTCTGCACCACGAACTATGGTAGAATCGAAAAATAATGCGACATTGCACAACTTCAATATATATATTTTCACTGTAGCAACAATCAAAAGCCAGGGTTAAATAACTCCTGAGATGTCGCGTGCACAAATTTGTGTTTCCAAGTGTCACCAGACAGACGGACGGACCCTAGTACTATAGTCTCCCGCTCCGCGCTACGCGGCGGCGGGGAACTAATAAAAGGGGTGACTAATATTCAGTACGTAAAGTGGTGAAATGACTAAATTTTGCATCCGTTTATGTTTGCCACTTGTCTGTCAGCAGACATATTACTGTCAATACCAGTAATTTGCAAACCAACGCCGACGGAATGGCAAGGTAGGAACCACTCATTTACAAAAATGTGTGTTTAATCTAAAAGTGCTCAAAAATTCGAAGAACTTTTCAATATCTTGAATGTGGAGGAGTGTTGGCATTAGAATTGGAAGTTGAAAGTGGTAAATGAAATACTCTTTATTCTATACACAAAAGGAGGGATCAAGGACGAGCGAGAGTTGACTCGGATCAGGTACAGTGAGTGTCAATTTATTTAAAAAGAAAAGTTCTTACCTGTTGACAATACTGGCCTAGCAAGTCCCGCCCGCCTCAGCACCCTATCTTTGTTGCTGTGTTTAGGGCCCTCTCCTGCTGGTCTGCAGCAGTAACAGAAAATTATATGCTTCATTTATTACTGAATACAGTAGTATTTTTCATTTATAATTCACTTTAAATTTCAGTCAAGGTTTTTCATTTTGTGTTAATTTTCATTTTAGAAAGCATATATATATATATATATATATATATATATATATATATATATATATATATATATATATATATATATATATATATATATATATATATATATATATATACATATATATATTAGTGCTGACACACTTCCACAAAAGTAGGTCATTTAAAGATAAATTATTCAAGCAGAAGTTCTTACATTTTGGCCGCACTGTCCGATTTGCTGGAACACGTGTTCAGTGTCGTCACATAGCAAATGTCGCTAGTGAGGTCATCTGTCTGCTTCTATATCAGAAAAAACAAGACATTGTGGTGGCTATTTTCTTTCCCCCCTTTAAAATGCAAAAGTATATTTAAACATGATTTTTATACTTTCTTTCATAGTTATGAAACTGCTTCACCACTAACGAAAAGCGCATGTACTTCAACTTGGTTACTCAATACTTGAATTCTAAAAGCTTACAAGAAGCCGCCTGTGAGCTTGGCTAGAAAGACCACCCCCACATGCCACTTCTGCAGTGACGCCAACTTTCTCCACACTGTTAGTAGAAAATATTACTACCTGTGTTAAACTATAAGAAATGGGGTTTAGTTACTTATTATGTTTACTCTCTTAGTAGGAGAGAAAGCTAAACAAAAAAACAAAGCAAATCAAAAAACAATGCTCACTCTTCATCGATGCCAGGAGGCCAAAGCTCTCATTTTTTAAATGTCAGGCCGGCTGTTGCTTGTTGAGGCTATTAAAATATAGAAGTACTTGTGATTTCAAGTAAATTGCATTGGTGTCATTTTTACATGTTTTAGTATTACAGATGAATCATCACACATTTGATTTTCTTTAATTTTGATATTTTATACACCGCATTTGTCAAGAAAATCACTGTAAAGCGGTTATTAGTCAATAGCAAAATCTATTCAGTTAGCTATTTTATAAGATTTTGTTCGATTTTCAACGCATTATCCAACTGTTGATAAAATTCTTACCTGTTGAAAGCACTCTTCTTTATCCTTTGACCTTTGGCTGGCTGTTCTGCGCTGATGAGCTCTTGGGTGGGATCCGCTTGGCTGACGTCCACTCGGCTGCTGACCTTATGGGTAGGGTCCGCTTAGCTGTCGTCCCCTTGACTGCTGCCCTCATGGCCGGGATTCCATTGGTTGCTGTCCTTATGCCCAGGATTCGCTCGACTGCTGTCCTGATGGCCAAGGTCCACTTGGCTGCTGTCCTCATGGCCGGGTTCACTCGGCTGCTGTTCTCATGGCCGGGATTCACTTGGCTGCTGTCCTAATGGCCGTGGTCCACTTGGCTGCTGTCCTTATGGCCGGGTCCACTTGGCTGCTGTCCTCATGGCCGAGGTCCACCTGGCTGCTGTCCTCATGGCCGGGATCACTTGGCTGCTGACCTCATGGCCGGGCTCATTTGGCTGCTGTCCTCATGGCCGGGTTCACTTGACTGCTGTCCTCATTGATGGGTTCTCTTGGCTGCTGTCCTCTTGGTCGGGGCCCCCTTGGCTGCTGTCCGCTGGATCTCTTCTAAAACATACTTAAACAGAAAGAGGAAATGAGTAATCAGAGAAAATACATAGAATTTCAACATACATTAATATACAATAAAAAAATACGTGAATATTGACGTATTCCCCAAAATAACAGAAAACGACTTAGCAGTGTTTGTGTCCGCTTGACTGCTGTCCTCATGGGCGGGGTCCGCTTGGCTGTCGTCCACTTGACTGCTGTCCTCATGGGCGGGGTCCGCTTGGCCGTCGTCCACTTGAGTGCTGTCCTCATGGGTGGGATCCTCTTGGCTGTGGTCCACTCTACTGCTGTCCTCATGGTCGGGCTCCGATTGGCTGTCGTTCCCTTGACTGCTGTCCTCATGGCTAAGATTCGCTTGACTGCTGTCCTCATGGCCGGGTTCGTTTGGCTGTTGTTCTCATGGCCTGGGTCCTTTCGCTAATTCACTCTTGGCTTCGTTCTGCTTTGCGTCCTCTTGGCCTTTTGTCTCTTGGCCTTCTGCTTGGGAAGCTGTCAAACAAAAAGAGTGCCGTTATTCCAAGATGAAATAAAAGTCGCTTCGGAAATGTTTATGTGAGCTGAAGTATTCCATAGATATTCACTACACTTCGCTACATATTGTCTTTTTAGACTGTGAACGTCAAAAGAAAGCAGTTGTGTCTGGTGAATTGATATGCTGCAGGTAACAGTCACCTAGATAGCTCTAGAGAGTAAATTTATTCCTAGTTTCTTACACGTTCGCTGCTCTGTCCGAATGATAGAGACGCCGCATAATCCACGTGTCCAGCGGTACACATCTTTCTTGCTTTAATATGGTAGCGAAGAAATTGTATGCTGTACCCGAGTCCTGAAAAATGAAATAAATCATTACAAATGAAAGAGACAAAGTTAGGAATCACCCATTTATGAAAATGTGCCTTAATCTAAAAGTACCCAAACCATTCGAAGAACTTTCTAATATCTTGAATGTGGAGGAAGGTGGCATTAGAATTGGAAGTTTGAAATTAAAAGTAGGAATGAAATACTTTTAGTTCTCTTATTCTTTATTCTATTGATAACGTTTATTATATTTTATACTATTTATTCAGAAAGAAGAATTCTCACCTATTAACAATACTGGCACAGCAAATCCCGCCCGCCTCAGCACCCGATCTTTGTTGCTGTGTTCGGGGCCCTCTTCTGTGGCAGGAACAGAAAAAATTATATGCTTCACTTATTACAAAATACCACAGTATTTTTTATTTAAAATTCATTCAGTTTTTCTATGTTGTGTTAATTTTCGTTTTAGAAAGGATACTTATTTTAGTGCTGACACACTTTCCACAAAATTTGTAATTTGTAGGTAAATTATCCAAGCACAAGCAGAAGTTCTTACATTTTGGACGCACTGTCCGATTGCCTGGAACACGTGTTCAGTGACATCACATGGCAAAATTCGCCATTGACCTCATCTTTCCGCTTCTAGATTAGGAAAAAAACCCATTCAAGTTGAAATTACTGATACAGACCAAGTCAAAAGATGTTGTAAGGGATGTTGTTTCTTTAGCTTTTTAATGTGCAAAAGGATTTAAAAGGCGATTATATATTTTCTGTCATAGTTATAAAGTGCTTCGTCGCCACAGAAAAGCAGGTGTACTTGAACATCGCTACTCAATACTTATTCAATTCTAAAAGCTTACAAGAAGCCGGCCGGTCTGCTTGCGAAGAAAGCCCGCCCTCCGCAGCCCGCTTCTTCAGTGTGGCCCACTTTTTCTCTACACTGTTACCAGAAAATATTAACACCTATTAGTATAAGTGAAACGGCTTTTTTATGAAATGGAAATTATTTCAAGCCAAAAGGCAGTCGAGTTGATTTGTTTCTGCCGAATCTAAGAAACAATTGAGAGCAGTTGCACAAACGAAATTTTTAGTTTCGAGCTGTTCCACAATTGAACAAGTTTTTGTCCGTCGAAGGAGCGGGGGAAGGTGAGAGAACGAGAAGCTCTTACATGTTGGCTGCCTTGTGCTGTTGCGTGGAACACGAGGTCTTAGTGTAGCCCCAGTGTTCTGTGACATCACAAAGCAAACGCCACCAGTGACGTCCGACTGCATCTGCATTAGAAGTATATATTCATAATCAACAAGAGCACCGGAACGCTGCAAATCCCCTCGCCCTTCGCACGTTTTTACATGAAGAGTAAATCTTTATAGGATTTGATTATGGTCAAATAAATAAAAAATCGGACAAACTGAACACGAGGTGCACAACTACAAAACATGAGGAGTAAATCCGTATAGGATTTGAAATGTGTATGCTTACCCGTTCGGAGGAGTTGTGCATACAAGACACAGATCATATAGCCTTTGTAGTCGAAAAATATGCTAAGTTGTGACCTCAGTCTTGGCTAAATAAATGAAAAGTCGGACAAACTGAACAAGAGGTGCACAACTACAATACATGAGGAGTAAATCCGTATAGGATTTGAAATGTGTATGCTTACCCGTTCGGAGGAGTTGTGCATACAAGACACAGATCATATAGCCTTTGTAGTCGAAAAATATGCTAAGTTGTGACCTCAGTCTTGGCTAAATAAATGAAAAGTCGGACAAACTGAACAAGAGCCGCACAACTACAATACATGAGGAGTAAATCCGTATACGATTTGAAATGTGTGCGCTTACCCATTCGGAGGGGTTGTACATACAAGACCACTGCCCAAAAGCGTGACGGACGGACGAACGGACAAACAGACGGACGTATGGACAAACCAAATCCTATATCCCCTTCAGCAACAAAGTTGGGCGAGAGGATAAATATAGTTTGTCGCCAATATATGCTCCAATTTTTGGCGAGTCGCCAAAAAAAAAGTAATATCCGAGTAGGCAATAATATCGGTTGCCTTTTAAACTAGGGCAGTGTGCATAGCCCACATATTCCCCACAGGCCCCCCATCAGTTAAACACGGCCATCAAAAGTCAATCAAGAGCTGAAATTTTCCAAGTCCAGTTGGTGCATTTTCCTTGGACGAACCTGACCCAATTACAATACCGATCTCTGTTTGTTCCCATAGAAGCTACACACCAGGTTTCATTAATATCCTTGCAGTTGCTTTTGAGATATCGTGTTAACAAACTCATTCCGATGCTGAATAATTTCCAGGCTTTGGTAAATTTCAAAGTGCATTTGGCTCTTTTTCCTTGGGCCAACCTAACCCATTGACAATACCGATCCTTGTTAGTGCCCACAGAAAATAAACACCAAGTTTCATTAAAATCCTTGCAGTTGTTCTTGAGATATCGTGTTAAGCTCATTCCGATGTTGAATAATTTCCAGAATTTGATAAATTTCAAAGTGCATTTGGCTCTTTTTCCTTGGGCCAACCTAACCCATTAATTGACAATACCGATCCTTAGTAGTGCGCACAGAATATACACATCAAGTTTCATGAAGATCCTTGCACTTATTCTTGAGATATCGTGTTAACAACAGTCAATCAAGAGCTGAAATTTTCTATGTCCATTTTCCTTGGGCGAACCTGGCCCATTTGCAATCCCGATCTGTGTTTGTTGCCATAGAAGCTATATGCCAAGTTTCATGAAAATCCTTGCAGGAGTTTTTAAGTTATCGTGTTAACAAGCTCTTGATGACAGACCGACCGACAGACAGACACACGGTCGATCGCATATATTCCCCCTGTGGGGAATAAAATATATTCCCCCTGTGGGGAATAAAACACATGTCAAGACAATAGGCGTCAATTAAGATCTTAATAATAAAGTGGATTTTCGCCAATTTTTCCATTACGCGCGACCGGTTCTATTCTTCAAAATTTGCTGACAGTAAAAAAGGTAAATATCCCCAGCATTTAAGAACTACCTTTACTTCAAAATTTTAAGGAGAAGGCTATTTTTTCTGGCGTCAGTTAAGGTTTCACGAAAAGAATTATGGATTTTTTTGTGTTTCCGTGAATCACCAAGAAAGTTATATGCAAACAGTAGCGTATTTCCACTACCCTCATTTAAAAGAAGCCAAGATTACATTCCTATAATTAATAACGATTTTAGTAAGAACTGATTTTTCGCTAGTATTTCCATTTTCCCGAATTACAAAAAAAAACAATAACCAGGTTAAGTACCAATGACCGCTATCTTTAACCGAAAGTTCAAGACGGTAATACCATTTCTCTGGTAGAAGTTAAGATTTTACCGAAATTTTAAAATTTGTCGCCACTGTTTCCGCCAGTTTTTGGCCAATCACCACAAAAGTAAAGCCAGGTAGGTAATAACACCTGTCACTTAATTTCAAGGCAGTAAGATTTTGTTCTTGGGAGTTCAGATTTTACGAAGAAATATCGTTTTTGCCAATATCTCCGTCAATTTTCAGCGAATGCCCCCCCCCCCCTCCAAAAAAAAGTTAAGAGCCAGGTGATCATGCCCCCTAACTTCCACCAAAATTTAGGAAGTTTTCCAAAAAACCCTTGGAGGAGATACGTTTTAAAGAAATTGGTTTTTATTGAAAATGTGCGCCAATTAAACTAAAAAAATAAATAAAAGGCAGTAAGCACTTGTGTCCGCTAATAATAAACAAATCTTCCAAGACATTTAAGGAAAAACTGACCAATTTTGTGCATAATCGTTCATATGCCATAATTATGGGTGCACAAGTTGCAACTAATGCATTCTATTTTTTTTATTTTGCCTTCAGTCTCTGTAGACATTCTGTGGTCGATTCATTAAGATTGTGACGTCAGTCCGACAAACCACAACATAAACTAGGGTTGTATTTTGGTTGTGATTAGTCGCAACCACAGAGCAACGTTTTATCAATGTCTTTCATAAACGTTAACTGGACTTCGAGCAAACGTTTTTCCAACGTTGCTTTTGGTCGCAAACAAAACTCAACTTTTTGGGCCGACATGGCTCATTTACAATACCGATCCTTGTTCGCTCTAGTGCTTCCCATATGTAAAATGTCTTAACAATCGATCGAAAAATGTAGGCTTGAGTGTGTTAGCAAAAAAGGTGTCGACAGACGGACAGATGGACCCTCGGACGGACAGACCCGAAACTATAGTCCTCCGGAGGGGGACTAATAGTCAAATAGGTAATATTTTTTATTATCATAATTTTGATGTTGTGGTATTGCTTCAAAACACGAGTGGCCGTATTCACAAAAGTGGATTGTACAGTTAACAATTTAATGAATTTTACTTTTACAGTAAAGCAAATAGTTGTGAAACTGAATAATTTAGCTAAATCAGCCGGTGTGCCTTGTGCGGTGTACAGTTAACTGCACATTTAACTTTTGTGACTACCAGGACAGGCCGTCTCGAAATTAACAGTTTGTGACCACCACACCCTCCTCCCTCATTTCAGGCCAATTGGAGTCGCATGATTTCTTTTCCCCTCCTTATTAGTACCATTTACGACCACGATACACAGGCAGCTGTGGCCAAGCGACAGTGGACTCGAAATAAAAAAACTGATGGTTTGGAGTCCCTGCAAGACCAGTCTTTTTCTAAAGGGCAAGTATGGGTAATAATATCACCCAAATTTTGGGCCTTGCGTGATTTTTATGGCCATAACGGGTCATTTTGTGTCGTAATTAACCTCACCCATATTTTGGGTCTTCTTAAAATTTTGGTGTTTAATTGCAAGTAATTTTTATGGCCGTAACAGCGCATTATGGGTCATAATACTTAGAAAACTTCATCAACCCATGGTATGTGTAATAATATGGGTCTGTTTTTCGTACAGAGAATTGAACAGCGAAACCAAAACAAGAATGTCTGTGGACATTGTACCCAGTCGTAAAAGCCAATGCATTACAAACGTGCAAGGAGAAACTGATAAAAAAAATAGAATTGGCAAGCCTCATGGCCAACATTGCAATTGAAAGCAATCTGACTAGATCTGTGGGACAAAAAAATTCCGGTTAAAAACAAAAACAAAAACCGCTCTGTGGAGGATTTATCAGGGAATAGTCCTGCCAAATTTCAAAACGGACGACGAATACCCCGCAAGTGGTGAGTACAGCCGACCGACGATAGTCAGCTCTGCTAAAAAGAACCGGCTGAGCGTTACTTATGTTTGATACTCAAATCAGTGAACCAGCATCGACTGTATTACTTTCAGTATTGTGTAAAGAGTTATTAAAGCATTCGCACCTCATGAATGTCTGTGACTTGGCGATGTTGTCCTTCTCTTGCTGCTGATGGTGGTTCTCGGTGGCTGGCAGCGGTTCCATGACCTGAGCGGTGCTAAAATTATCGCTAGCTCAGAGCGGTACCATCACTCTCGATATCCATCGGCGGTGCCAACACTGTTCTTAGCCCAGGATGGTACTCTCCTTGTCCCTTGTCCTGGACGGTTCTAACATTGTCCCTAGCCCAGGGTGGTACTATCCCTGTCCCTTGTCCTGGGTGGTTCTAACATTGTTCCTAACCCAGCGTGGTACTGTCCTTGTCCCTTGCTCTGGACAGTTCTAACATTGTCCTGGGTGGTTCTAATATAATCCCTTACCCAGGGTATTACTGTCACTGCTCTTGCCCTTAGCGGTTCTCACATTGTCCCTAACCCAGGATGGTACTCTCCTTGTTCCTTGCCCTGGGTGGTTCTAACATTGTCCCTAACCCAGGGTTATACTCTCCTTGTCCCTTGCCCTGGGTGATTCTAACATTGTCCCTAACCCAGGGTGGTACTCTCCTTGTCCCTTGCCCTGGGCGGTTCTAGCATTGTCCCTAACCCAGGGTGGTACTCTCCTTGTCCCTTGCCCTGGGCGATTCTAGCATTGTCCCTAAACCAGGGTGGTACTCTCCTTGTCCCTTGCCCTGGGCGGTTCTAGCATTGTCCCTAACCCAGGGTGGTAGTCTCCTTGTCCCTTGCCCTGGGCGATTCTAGCATTGTCCCTAACCCAGGGTGGTACTCTCCTTGTCCCTTGCCCTGGGCGATTCTAGCATTGTCCCTAAACCAGGGTGGTACTCTCCTTGCCCCTTGCCCTGGGCGGTTCTAACATTGTCCCTAACCCAGGGTGGTACTCTCCTTGTCCCTTGCCCTGGGCTGTTCTAACATTGTCCCTAACCCAGGGCGGTACTCTCGTTGTCCCTTGGCCTGGGTGGTTCTAACACTGTCTCTAGCCCAGTACCGGCTGTCTCACCGCCGCAAGTTGTTCTAACGTTGCTGGTGTTGTCCCTCTCTGCTGCTGGTGTTGTCCCTCTCCGCTGCTGGTGTTGTCCCTCTCCGCTGCCTGTATTGTCGCTGCCCCTGGCTTGCGGTTCCGCATCTGAAACATAAAAAAGAAAAAAGTCGTGTAGAAAAGGCATGTAGAACTAACGAAAAAAAAACAAAGATAAAAAATTTAAAAAATCAACCGTACAAAACACACCGAGTTAACCATAGTGCTCCGGATAAACACATGGCACCCGTGATATTTTGTACGGAGCAAAATGTAAGAAATTAATAACTTTGCTTTATTGATGCAGTCCTCTCTTTTGTTAGTCCAGGCGGCGGTGTTGTCCCTCTCTGTGGCTGGCGGTGTTGTCCCTCTCTGTGGCTGGCGGTGTTGTCCCTCTCTGTGGCTGACGGTGTTGTCCCTCTCCGTGGCTGGCAGCAGCTGTCGCGGTCCATGACCTGAGCGGTGCTAACATTGTACCTAGCCCACGGTGGAACTATAGCTGCCCTTGCCCTCGGCGGTACTAACATTGTCCCTTGCCCAGGGCGGGCTGCCTCACTGCCGCTAGCGGTTGTGCCGTCTCCGTTGCTGTTGTTGCCCCTCTCCGTTGCTGCTGTTGTCCCTCTCCGTTGATGCTATTGTCCCTCTCTGCTTGGTGTTGACGCTGTTCCTCTTCCTGGCTGGCGGTTCCGCATCTGAAACACAAAAAATACAAGTGGTGTAGAAAAGGCATGTGGATCTAACACTTACTTTTAAAAGAAACAAGAGCACCGGAACGCTGCAAATCCCCTCGCCCTTCGCACATTTTGTAACATAAACACAGTATAACATATTTAACAAGTCCAGTTTGTATGCATGCATTAATTTCAAATGAGAAGACTAAATTTCGACCTCAATTTTGGCTAAATAAATGAAAAGTCGGATAAACTGAATACGAGGTGCACAACTGCAATATATGAGGAGAAAATCTGTATACGATTTGAAATGTGTGTGCTTACACGTTCGGAGGACTTGTGCATACAAGACCACCACCCAAAAGCGTGATGGACGGGACGGGCTGGGGATGAGAGACGTTGGTGGGAGAGGGGGACAGTGGGTTGGGAAGGACAGAGTAGGGTCAGGGTGGGGAAGTCGATGTGGGTCGGGTGGGGAAAAGGAGGTGGGTCGGGGTGAGGAAGACGAGATGGGTCGGGTCGGGGAAGGAGAGGTGGGTCGGGCTGGGCATGACAGATGGTGGTCGGGTGGGGGACAGTGGATGGGAACGAGCTTGGTCGTGGTGGGGAAAGAGGCAGGTCGAGGTAGAAAGAGGTGGGTCGGTGGGGGGGGGGAAGGAGTGGAGGGGAAGGAGCGGTAGGTGGAGATTGAGGTGAGTGATGGTGTTTGCTCTTTTGAACTGAGAATGTTGAAAAATTAAACTGCTTACGTGTTGACTGGCTTGTCATGACCCGATTCTCTTGACCTTTATTGGTTGTCCGGCATCTTCCCGCGAGCTATTAAATAAAAAGTAACACCTTTCTTTACTAAAGAGTTATCAGAATGTCACCTTTAGAGGTTTTTCACGAAGACAAACATCTCTGATTTTTGTGTTTTACATGGACACAGTGTCTTTTTTTTTTAAATGTCAGAGCTAGTCAGGCGTATCAAGCGACAGGTGAGGTGGTAGCATTGGTAACAGGACAAGCAAAACAATATTGTAATTCATTCATTTTCCACTCTAAAACGAAACTTACGTCGTTGATTGGCTGGTCCATATGACGCGATGTTTCGTCTCTTGACTTCTCCGCTTGGCTGCTCCTCCGCTTGGCTGCTTCTCCAGCTTGGCTACTCCTCTACTTGGCTACTCCTCTGCTTGGCTGCTCCGCCGCTTGGCTGCTCCGCCGCTTGGATGACCACCGCTTGGCTGCCCTCGCTTCGCTGTCCTGTTAACCCAGTCAAATAACTCGGGTTGGTTTTTTAACCCAGGAACCAGCTTTGAACGTTTGGATATATTCATCTTTTTAACATTTTCCAGCGTAGCTTAACATCGTTCACAATGTTTCTATCTTATTAGTAAATGGCATAAAATTCTCACAATGGATGTTGCGAAAAGTTGAAAAGGTAGGCCGCGGTGGGGGTAGGTTGGTGGGGGGTGGGGAATGTTGGCAAAGGGAGGGGAACAGTGATTGAAATGTCAGGTCGTTATTTGCAACAATCGAATCAAAAGATGCTAATATTTTTTATTGAAATTAAACAATTGCTTACGTGTTGATGGGCCTGTCATCATGCCCAGATACACGGGACGTTGTCGGTTGCCCGGAACCTTCTGGCGACCTAGTAAACATAAAATAAGATTTCTCTCCCTGACTAAAGAGCCATCAATAATGCCAGTTCTTAAAAGTTGTTTTCTTGGATAAATTTCTATTTTACTGCTGCTTTTCACGTCGATTATATCTAAGTAATGAAAGAGGACAGTGTTGGAAAAACAATGTTGAATCAGTTTTTTGTTTTAATTTAGAATTTCAAATTCAAATTCAAATTTTATTATTTTAAAATTTTTTCAAGGTTTGTTTATCACCCACATAATCAGCTATTATGCGCCTTGAAAGGTGGTTTCAAAGTTGAACAAGAATAGTGACAACATCGGAACCTCTTTACATCATGTGCCTCCACATCCGAAACAAGTCAAGTATGTCCCCAGCCGGCGTGCAATCATAGGAAATTAATTGTTTCAGGTTCCTGAGACATACCGTTATATAAGTAGTGGACCGGATGAAAGTTTCAAAAACAATACGTATTGGGAATTCGAGGGATTTTAATAATAATTAAGATTTACACAATGCAATATATATATATATATATATATATATATATATATATATATATATATATATATATATATATATATATATATATATATATATATGCCTTCTTGATCCCACCATTTCAAGGTCTGACATTTTTTGGGATTTTTGACGAAGTCTGTAGGTCAAACTTTTTCGGCCGACGGCGAAATCTATAGCCAGGTGCACAACTACAACCCTTGTTCTATGCGTGTGCAAGGTTTAAATGAAATCCCTCCAGTAGTTCTTGAGATCTGTCGCGGAAATGACACCCTATGCTAAATGTTGACGGACAGACGGATGGACAGACGGAAAAAATTTGGAGGCCGGGGTCGGGGGACTGGACTATAACGACAGATGACAGCAGAGAACCGCTTTTCCTTAAATTTTTTCTGATCTCAATATTTTTATTTAAAACGCTTACATATCGGGGGACTCGTCGCAGTCACTCTGATGGTCTTCATCTGTCGTTTTCCGGGCAGCTGCTCTCGTGCTGTTGAAAAGTAAAATCTCTATGTTGCGATATGATTCTATGCCATTTCGTGTCGTAAAACAAAGCAAAAGAAAGTTTGGCTTGTCCTCGTCACCCGATGCGAACAGCGAACAGTGGGGGTGGCGAGGGTGGCATGAGAGAGTTGGGGAGAGTGGCGGGGAATTGGGAGAGGAGTCGGGGAGAATGGGAGGGAGAGTGCAGAAGAGCAGGGGAGAAAGGAACGAATTGGGATTAGGGGGAGTGGTTTCGGGTGTCGGGGAAAGGGAGAGCCACGAGCGAGAATAGCGTTCATGATCTCTACATGCTTTCTTTTTTTCTTTTTTAAAATTTTGGACAAACGCTTACGTGTTGGTGGACTCATCCTAGCGACTCCGATCCTCTTTCTGACGATCTGTCGTTGTCCTGGGTGGTTTCCCTCGCGCTGCTAAACACAAAAAATATGAGCGCAGTGTTTTTGCTGATCAAAATCTTTATGGGAAATATCGTTTTATAACATTCTATTTCATTCTTATGCAAATTTGGAAATATTTTACAGTGGGTCGAGGTGAGGGATTAGAATGGTGAGTCAGGGTAGGAGAGAGCGGGTGTGGAAGGAGAGCTAGGTTAGGGTGGGAGAGAGTGGGTGGGGAAGGAAAGAGTGGGTGGGGAAGGAGAGGTGGGTTGGGGTAGGAGAGTGGTGGGTTGGGGTGGGAGAGAGTGGGTGGGGAAGGAGAGAGTGGGTGGGGAAGGAGAGATGTGGGTCAGGATGGGAGAGAGTGGGTGGGGAAGGAGAGAGGTGGGTCGGGGTGGGAGAGGTGGGTCCGGGTGAGAGAGGTGGGTCGGGTCAGGAGAGAGTGGGTGGGGAGGGTGAGAAGTGGGTCGGAATAGGAGGGAATTGGTTGGGAAGGAGAGAAGTTGGTCGGGATGGAAGAGAGTGGATAAGGAAGGAGAGAAGTGAGTCGGGGTTGGAGAGAGTGGATGGGCAAGGAGACAGGTGGGTCGGGGTAGGAGAGAGTTGGTTGGAAAGGAGAGAGGTGGGTCATGGTGAAAGAGTGGGTGGGGAAGGAGAGAGGTGGGTCAGGGTGAAAGAGTGGGTGGGGAAGGAGAGAGGTAAGTCGGGGTAGGAGAGTGGGTCGAGAAGGAGAGAAGTGGGTCGGGGTGGGAGAGAGTGGGTGGGGAAGGAGAGGCGGGTCGGGGTGGGAGAGAGTGGGTGGGGAAGGAGACAGGTCGGTCGGGGTAGGAGAGAGTTGGTGGGAAGGGAGAGAGGGGGGTCAGGGTGAAAGAGTGGGTGGAGAAGGAACGAGGTGGGTCGGGGTTGGGGTGAGTAGTGGGATTTCCTCTTTTGAAGTAAAAATGTAAAAGATTAAAAATTGCTCACGTGTTAACGGGCTTGTCATGGCCCGATGGTCGTGACGTTTCTTGGCTGTCCACCATCTTCTCGCGAGCTATTAAAAATAAAATATAATTTTTGAAGTTTTTTCACAAAGGCAAAAATCTATTTCATTGTTGCATTTCACATGGGCGTTGTATCTTTTTTAAGAATATATGACAGAGCTGGTATGTATATCATACCGACAGCGGAGGTGACAGTTTTGGCAATGGGACAAATAAAAGAATATTGAAACCGTTTATATTCTTCTCTGAATAATGAACTCACGTCGTTGATTGTTGACCGGTTCTAATTCTCCGCTTGGTTGCTCCTCCGCTCGGCTGCTCCTCTGCTCGGCTCCTCCGCTTGGCTCCTCCTCCACTCGGCTCGTCCTCCGTTTGGCTTGTCCTCTGCTTGGCTGCTCCTCCAATCGGCTGCTCCTCTGCTAGCTGCTCCTCCGCTTGGCTGCTCCTCCGCTTGGCTGCTCCTCCGCTTGGCTAGCCCCTACATCTTCTGAAACACTCCGAGAAGAGAAGAAATTAACATAATGATAACCCAAACAAAGACCGAACCGAACCCGGAAAAGCACCAAACCCGAAATGGAATACGTCAATATTCACGATTTAAAAAAATGAAATAAAAATTCGACTTATCGCTGTCGTCCGCTTGGCTGCTCCTCTGCTTGGTTGCTCCTCCGCTTGGCTACACCTCCGCTTGGCTGCTCCTCCCCCAACCGTCCTCCGCTTGGCTGCCCCTCTGCTTGACTACTCCTCCGCTTGGCTGCTCCACCGCTTGGCTGTCCTCTGTTAAAAACCAGTCAAACAACTCGCGTTATTTTTTTAACCAAGGAACCAACTTTTAGTACATTTATCTGAAGTATTGTTGACCAGAAAGAAAATGTTGACCTGATCAACAGAGCATCTTCCCAAAGTCATTTCACAATTTCTACTGTTTTGCGTCTTCAATCTATAATTGTTCAAGTATGTCTGAAGAGTATTACTGGTGGAGAGTGGACGAGAATGGGGAGAGTATTACTGGTGGAGAGTGGACGAGAATGGGGAGAGTATTACTGGTGGAGAGTGGACGAGAATGGGGAGAGTATTACTGGTGGAGAGTGGACGAGAATGGGGAGAGTATTACTGGTGGAGAGCGGACGAGAATGGCTGAGTGCCGAGTTTTCCCCTACTATGGTGCTTTTATTTAAATAAACCACACTCTTACGTTCTGATCGACTCATCCACAAGACCGGATGCTCCCATCTGCAGGGTTGAGATTTCGCGGTCGCGCGGTCGCCCGTGGCGACCAACTTTTGGCTGGGGCGACCAACTTTTTCGAGTTGGTCGTCCGAGTGGCAACTAACTTTTTTTCTGAGTATGTTCAGGTAAATTTTGGAAAAATTGCCCCGGGCGACTAACTTTTGTGCCGGGCGACTAACTTTTTAAAGCTGGTCGCCCTCCGGGCGACCAGAAAATTTTACGAAATCTCAACCCTGCATCTGTTGTCCGGCATCTTTAGGCGAGCTAAAAAAACAAGTAGATCAGTGAAACTGACTGCCCCCGTCGGCGTACAGTCCCAGTATTTGATTTTGTTAGGTTGCACTACATCCCTAAGCAATTCGTATCATATTGTTAGGACCCATACTACCCATATGCAAAATATTTTCGCCAATCGATCAAGTGCTCAAGGACTGTACAGATTTTTGAAGTCCAGCTGCTTCAGTGTCTTTGGGGCGACCTGGCTCATTTACAATACCAACTCTAGTTAGCACCCATACTACTTATATGTAAAAATTTTGACAAAAGATCAAGAAATGATGACTTGAGTGTGTTAACAAACTTGAGTGCTCAAGAAATGTGCAAATTTTTAAAGTCCAGCTGGTTCGATGTCCTTGGGCCGACCTAGCTCATTTACAATACTAAACCTTATAAGCACTACCTACATCTAAAATATTTCGACAATCGATTAAGAAATTATGGCTTGAGGGTGTTAAACTCAAGCGCTCAAAGACTGAATATTTAAGTCCAGCTGGGCCAAGGTCCTCCTACCGACGTGACTCATTTACAATACCAACTCTTATTAGGACCCATACTACCTATATGTAAAATATTTCGCCAATCGATCAAGAAATGTAGACTTGAGTGTGTTAACAAGTGTCAACAGACGGGCAGACAGGCAGACAGACGGAGAGATAGAGCCGAAAATTAGTCTCCCAAGCCGCGCTATGCGGCGGCGGGGGACTAAAAAGTTTTCCAAGGTCTATTTATCACCCACATAACCAGTTAATATGTAGCTTGAAAAATTGTTAAAAAGTTTCTGGAGTTGTTGAAAAGGCTGTTAATTAAGTGATGAGAAGTTGCCCAAACCAGGGTCCAAAGTTTGTAAAGGCATATTAGAGGAAGAGAGAGAGAGACGAAGGGGGAGGGGGGCGGTTGGAGAACGGGCGAGAACAGCGGTTGGCAGCACAGAACCGCTTTTCCAAGTTTTTTTCCTGATCTCAGAATATATTGTTAAACGCTTACGCGTCGGAGGACTCGTCCTGGTGACTCCGATGGTCTTCATCTGCCGTTCTTAAGGCAGCTCTTCTCATACTGTCAAAAAGTATCATTTCTATATTCCAATATGTGTGTCTGCCATTTCATGTTGTAAAACAAAGCGAAAGAATGTCTAGCTTGTCCTCATGACCTGATGATCATGATCAAATATGAAGTGCAGTTTCAAGCTTTTTTTTGAAAACTTTGGGGGGGGGGATATTTTGGGATAATTTGGGAGAGAGAATGGGGAGAATGGTTGAGTAGGGGAAATTTAGGGTTTGGATAGTGTGTGTGGGGGGGGGGGGAGAAAGGATGGGGTTCCGTGGACTGGAGGAGACAAGAGTGGAGGGTAGAGGAGAATTATGGAGTGGGAAGAGTGGGGGCAGGAGAATGGAAGGGAGACTAAAAGTGGGGGGGGGGGGGGGTTGGATGAGTGGGGGTTGGAGTTTGGACGAGTGGGAAAGGGGGAGGGAGAGTTTGGACAAGTGGGGGTGGTTGTGAGAGTGCCGGGGAGAGTTAGGGACCTGGGTAGAGTGGCGGAGGAGGGGGATCAGAATGGCCGGTATTCGGGGGAAACCGTATATTGGTTTGATTTTCTCCTCACGTGTTGAGAGGTTTGCCCTCCTGCGCCGATGCTCCTCGCCTGTGCTGTATGTCCGCATCTTCTCCCGAACTATCAAATAGAAAGAGAAATGTAAGTTCTCAAGTTTTGTGGCGGTTAAGGGATGCGGGGGTGGCTGTTGATGGCTGGACAGAGGAGAATGGAAGTCAGAGTTGGGGTGAAAGAGGGATAGCCCGACAAAATTTTACCGGATATTATACGTGTAAAAAACGTGGGCAAAAATGGACAAGTTAGGTGTAATATACGTGTATTTTGGTCATACGCACATTTTCGAACGTAAAAATTTATACGCATTTTACACTCAATTCCCACCAATTACTAAACGCCTTTTACACGTGTTTTTCCATGGATGTTAGACGCATATTACGCATTTTTCAAACTTATTTTATATGCATTTCAGAGTTTGCCCAATGCATTACAATTGTGTAAAATCATCTTTTTTCCACTTAATTTACACCCTTTCCCACCTTTTTCCTCATATTTTATGAACCCCTGCCCCCACCTCAAAAAAAAAAAAAAAAAAAAAAAAAAAAATCGGTGTCGGGGAGTGGGGGTGAGAAGTGGAGATATAGATTCAATAATTAAGTCGCATCAACGCACAGCTTCGCACCAAGTTATTATTTAAGTAACACAAAAAATCAACAACACTCGGTGCCGGTGGTGGGGGAGTGGAGGTATGGATTCAATACTTAAGTCTCATCAACGCACAACTTTGCAAAAAAAAATCGAAAAAAAAGATCGGTGACAGGCACAGTACTCAAATAAATGAATAAAATACCACAGTAATTTAACGAAACAATACAGCGTAATAAAAACTGTTTTACCCGTCAATATAAATAGACTTGCCCGAATGAAGCGCCGTCTAGCGGAAGAGAGGAGAGTATAGAAGAGCGCTGTTTTCGGTGTTTTCAGAAGCTGAAACGCACGAATCTGACCTCTCATACTCCCTTCTTTGCCGACAGATGGCGTGCTAGTCACTCAGATAAAGTGGGCGAAACCATTTTTATTTGCTTTAAAATAGGGGTGAACGGCTTTTTTATTATTTTATGCCGATAAATAGCAGGTGTCACGGCTACGCAGCTGATACGTTATTATTTTACTGTCTGTGTTTTGGGACAGTACAGCATTTGCAGGCGTCAGTACCACGTCTAAAACTGTTTTGTTAAATTTTTTAAAAAAATTTTCATTGATACTGGAATACTGCTAAATTAACATTGGTGAACAAAACAATTGTTTTTCTTTAACATCTTCAGCGCTGAGGTACATATAGGAAAGGGTTGTCAGGGCTGGAACATATATGTCTGTCTGAACAGTTATGTATACGTGCTATACATATGGATGTGACGTTTGATTAATATGTATAATACGCGTTGCGAGATAGGCGTGTAAAAGAAGTTTCAAACACTTCGCATATTATGCGTATCAAATATGGACATCTTTTTCCCACTCAAAATATATGCATAATATGCGTAACATATTACACGCATAATATGAATGGGCGAAAATGCGTGTAATAAACGTTCCTAGATATGCACGTAATAAAAGTGGGAAAATATTCGAATGATATGCGCATCAAATATGCGCATCTGTTTTCCCACGCAAAATATATGCTTAATATGCGTCATATATATTACGTAATATGCATGGGCGAAAATGCATGTAATAAACGTTCTTAAATATGCGTCTTATAATATATAAGTGAGTAAAAATGCGTTTAATATGCGTTTCATATATTGGCAATTTTTTTACCATGCAAAATATATGCATAATATGCGTCCCCAGACAGGTATACAATATGCGTAGGAAACGAGAAATGTGTCCGGGAGGAACACGAATAATCCGCCGTAAACGAAATTTTAACTGAAGAATTCAAATAAGAAACAAAACTAGCATAAATTAATTCTCAAACCTTTTGGCATTTATACGTACAAATGACTAGGACAAGCTCATTAAACAAAACTTCACGTTCAAACTTTTTTCATTAAATACGACTGAACAAATTATCCAATTTCAGACACTGCCCACGGTTACGCTCACTGAGGGACTTCAATCAAAAGCTATATGGACATGTTGATTATAGACAAAATCATTCACAACGGCTTTGGAATGTATAGATAGAAATCCCTGGCACAAGTTCATTCACAAAACTTCGAAGCTACCCATAAATGTACTAAAAATATGCTAAGTTTCAAACTACCTCACGGACAGACGGATATACGTACGTCACTCAAAAGGGGAGGTGCACACCTTCAAACCATATTGATTCCATACACGTTTCAGGTTGCCAGGCCTAAACCCTAGGATTAGTTCATTACAAAAAAATTCGAAGCTAGCCATATCAATGTACTAAAATATGCTAAGTTCCGAACCACCATACGGAAAGACGGACAGACAGACGGACGGACGGACGGACGGACAGACGTACAAGGAAAAAGCTATGACCCGCCGACTACTGTCGGGCAGGTCATAAAAATGCGTATAATATGCGTATTGTAAATGGACATGTATTTTCCCGCGTATTTTATATGTGTAATAAATGTTCCTGGATATGCGCATATTGTACGTGGGAAAATACACATATAATATGTGGATTCAATATGGGCATCTTTTTTCCCACGCATTTTATACGTATAATATATGATTTTAGAAATGCGGATATTTATAAACGTATTTTATACGTTTATCATGCATCCGAGGAAAGATGCCCATTTTGCCCATGCATTTTAGATATTAAATGCGTATAATATATGTATACTGTTTTGTAGAATAAGGCTAGGGTTGGGGGGGGAGTATTTTTGTAATCAAAGAGCCATCCGTTATAAAACCATTTAAATTTCTAATGTAACTTTTAAGATTGTGAATCAAAGCTGACCACGCATATTTTTGGTATCGGAGTGTTCCAGAGGTGGGGGTGATGGGAATGAGGAAAGCAAAAGAATGTCCAACAATTTTTATTTACTTACAAGGCTGATTGGATCTTCCAAATGTCGCGATGCTCCTCAGCTTGGTTGCTCCTCTCCTCCGCTTAGCTGCTCCTAAGCTTCACTGCTCCTCTCCTCCGCTTAGCTGCTCCTAAGCTTCACTGCTCCTCTCCTCCGCTTGGCTGTTCCTAAGCTTGGCTGTACAATGCAGAAGTTGAAATTTAAGGCTTCCGGCATTTTTGGCATACAGTAAGACTTGTAAGTCGAAAAATGTTGCGATCGCCATTTTCCAAAAATGTTTTACACTCCCATGAAGTTATTTTCTGCAGCAATTGTTTTCTGTGTGTAATATATGGAATGCCATTTTAACATTTTATGCTTATTTTTGATATCAAAATATTATTAAAGATATCAAGAAATCCTTGTGGATCTCAATTTATATTTTGTTATCAATAATTGAATTTTAGACGGTAAAATTTATTTTGAGATCAAAAAATCAAATTTACAAGCTTAAAAAATCTTAAGGGAGACACACAGTTACATAAAATTTAACGAATCGTCAATTAAATTTTGGAGATGAAAACTTGAATCAGAATCTTGAATCAGAAAGCTTGAATCAGAATCTTTCAAGAAAAGAAGCAATTCTTGAGATCATAAATTGTGTTGTTATTATTGATCCCAATAAGAACTCAATAAGATCAATAATAACACAATTTTTGATCTCAAGAATTGCTTTTTTTGTACAGTAAAAAATTTAAAAGAAAGATTCTGTATACAAGGACCAGCCATTATTAATTTACAGATGCGTGCTTCTGAATTATCTGAAAAAATAGAATGATATTTTGATATGAAAAAAAAAATAGTTTTTGAGATCAAAAAAATCAATTTGCAGATTTCAAAATACAAATTAAAAAAGTCTCATTCTGAAATAATGATATCTGAAATAAATTCTTGATATTAATAAAGGAAAATGAATTATTGAGCTCAAAATTGATATTTTGCTCTAAATATTTCATTTTTGCTATAAAGAATTGAATTTTTGTTCTCAAAAATTCGACTTTAGATGTCATTAAATTATTTTTGATATCGATAAATATTTCTTGATATCTCAAAATATTTACTGATATAAAATTATTTTTTGAAATCAAGAATACATTTAGAGATATGAAAAATACAATTACAGATAGCAAAAATGAATTCTTGATATCAAAATATGGATTTTTGGATCAAAAATGAATTCTTGATATCCAAAAAATTAATTTTTGAGATAAAATCGATTCTTGATATCAATAATTCCCAATAAATGTGAAAATGGCACTCCATAGTAATGCATATCTACTTTTGCCGGTAAAAATTTAGCTCTGATAATGGCTAAACGATTAATTATAAAAATAATTACGTGTCGATGCGCTGCTCCAGATATCATCACCTTCCTCAGTGGCCGTCAACCGTCTTGTGAGTAGCTAAAACAGCATACATTTGCAAGTTAAATAAAACACCTTTTAGCAATTTTAGTTATTTGAATCCATAAAAAACATGATGCCTTCCTTCATAAAAACATTAAAAAGATAATTAGATACATAAATCATTTAAAACAAACTGACTGTGAAATCTGCTGAAGGCTCCCATATGGCCTTGCCCTCGATCAAGAAACAGGCTCGAATGTGTCACACTCATTCAACTGCTCAAGGCTTAGATAATTTGAAAAGTTCAGCTATGCCACTGTCCTTGAGCCAACCTGGCTCTGCAATGTCGACCTTTTATTAATTCCAATGCTAAAATTTCAACAGTCGATTAAGAAATGTGCGTACAATGTATACCCCGCCGTTACTCGCTACACGGGCTGCGGGGGGGGATGGGTGGAGGTGGGAGGGGGTAGGACTAATGAAACTGAAGGTTCAGTTGTTTGGAAAGTTCGGTCACAAACTAAACGCGAGTTTGAGCACTTGGTGCGATAACGAGTTAGTTTCACGATTTCCAGACTGCGCGTTTCAACATGCGAGTTTAATGAAATAGCTGTTGTTAGAACGGCTAATAATGGTAATTTGCTGCCCATGAATGCTAATATTTGATAGGCAAGAATGAAAACAATCCTTACACGATTATAAATGGCGTCCTCGTGACCCGCGTCTTCGTAGTTCTGGTCTTTTTTTGCCCGCGTCCTCGAGGCCAGAGTCTTCGTGGATCGCGACCACGTGGCCTCGTGGCCCTCGTCCTCTAGGCCCGCCGTTTGTGGCCCTCTATAACCGTAAAAACGTCATTTTAATTCTCATCCGCCTTGAAGTTAACTGCTCAGTTATATTCATTTTCAGAATCGAAAATCAGTTAATCTAGTTGAATCACGTAATAAATTTAAATTTTAATCATTTTTTGTGACAAAAGTTAATGTTGATTTATTTACTTTGTGCTTTTTGGTTGCCGACGGGGCAGTGAACGGAAACCGCTCTTCGGTAATGTCATCCGGGTGTGCGAAATTATAAAGCAACAGGCAGCAATTAATTGCTTTCTTTGGACAACACCACCTATCTACTTTTTTCTCGAAAAAATTGACAATCGCTAAAGGTTCAATTTAAAAAAATAATTACGTGTCTACTTTCTTTATGAAATTTGGCAAAACAGAGAAAATCAAATTTTCAAACATTTATAGAGTCTGGTTGCTTTTTTTACAATATATAATTACCTGCGATTATTTTTATGATTAAAGCCTTATATGAACGTATCTGTTGTCCATAGTTTGAACAGATTATACGTGATGTATTAATTAGCATATTAGATGTATCCACAATTTAGCAGCATGTATTTGAAGTATATACAGACTGCGTGAGAATTCGTAAAATCAACCACGCGCAAAAAGCGTGTAGTTGAGGCTCAGTATCGTGTATATGTGCATACGCTATAATGGTAGATTGTTTGAATGTAATACTTCCTAGTTTGCAAACAACTGATCGAAAATAGACATTCGATTGTATTTTTCTGTATTCTTAGACAGCATGCAATAAACCTCAGGCACAACAAGATTGACCTTCATTTTGTGGGTGTGTGTGCGTGGGGGTGGGGGGGTGGGGAGGGGTTTCTCGATGGGGACTAAGCGGGTAAATATTATATCCTCATTTGAAGAACGAACAGAATGTGAGTGATGAATTAGAGGATATCTAAATCGTTCCAACCAAACACCTACTGTCATCGACTTGTATTTAACGTTTGAGGAGACGTGGAATTTCCAGCAATGTTTAGAGGCAGCGGTTTTGTTGTGACGCGCCAATGACGTAATCGCTCACCGGAAATGGGAGTCATGGCAGGTCCCTTTGAGAATAGGACAAACCAAGGCTGAAGAAACGTGAGTATTTAAGGAGCATTCATTTTTTCCCTCAACTCTTGACAAAAATCCATAAAAATTGTCATGCTTATAGTGCGTTACTGAATGGACCCACTGGCAAGGCTGTTTTGAGAGGTGTACCGTGCCACCTTGGTTATCGCTGTCGGGACGATTATTTTAGGCAACTCCCCCGATATCTTCAACATTGCTTGGGCTTCAATAAATAGCGACTAAAATCCGACGTTCATCCGAGGTTTGGTCACGATATCTAGCCCAAGGTCTATCAGCGTAGCAGATTTCCTGGAACAACTACCCATCAGGGTTCTGAATTTCATTCAGGGTGTATTGTAGGTTGCTACGTCGACCCGACCAAACAATAATATCAAAACCTGGTTGCAATGTGGTTATTATCGGCCTCGACCATAGATCAACGTCTATTCAGCGTCTGACAAAATGTTAACACGTAGCAACAAAAACTCCAATTTCTCTATCTAATCTTTGGCCGTAACTAAATGACAACATCATGTTATCGTTCATCCGAAATGCAAGCAGCGGCAGGTCACTTCGAAACTACGCAATAAACATCCCAACGTCCATGCCAGGTTGATTTGAGGTTGCGACGTCAGCTCGACCAAATAACATGAAGTTGCACTTTCGTCTTAATCCGCAACCATAGATGAAGGTCTTACCAGCGCCTTCAACGCAAAGGTCCTCGTGGGCTTGTTACAACTCGCATTTGCATCCTGTTTTTACGTTGACTGGACGTTTGTTAGTCGACGTCTACAGGAAGACGTTTTTCGATTTCCGTAATCAACCAAATCCCAAGTTGTACAAATGATATCAAATAAGTCTTGGTACCGATGTTAGATTTTGATTATTCGACGTCTTATCAAGTTGCGGAAAGGTTGATAGATAGACTACAGGTCTGTATCTAAATGCAGCCTCATTTATCGTTATCGGTCATCTGAAATGCAAGCAGCGACAGGTCACTTCGAAACTACACACTAAACATCCCAACGTCCATCCAACGTCTATTTGAGGTTACGACGTAGACCCGACAACACAACAATAAATTAAGTTGTAATTTAGTTACCATTCGCTGCAACTATAGATCAATGTCTTACCAAAGCCTTTCACATAAAGGTTTTCCTGGCTCCGAGTCCTCGTGACCCAGCGTCCGTGTGGTCCCGTGTCCTCGCTTCCCGTGTCCTCATGACCAGCGTTCTCGTGAACCGCGTCCTCGTGATCCGCATCATAGTGAATCGAGTCCTCGCGACCCCAGTCTTCGTAACCAGAGTTCTTGTGACCTGCATCCTCTTGCCCCGCGTCCTCCTGATCCGCGTCCTCTTGATCCGTGCCCCTTGACCCGCGTCCTCGTGACCTGCATCCTCGTGACCAGAGTCCTCGTGACCAGAGTCCTCATGACCAGAGTCCTCGTGACAAGAGTCCCCGGGACCAGAGTCCTCGTGACAAGAGTCCTCGTGACCAGAGTCCTCGTGACCAGCGTCCTCGTCATCAGCGTCCTCTTGACCAGCGTCCTCGTCATCAGCGTCCTCGTGACAAGAGTCCGCGTGATCCGCATCCGCGTGACCCGCGTCTGCTTGCCCTGCGTCCTCGTGATCCGCATCCTTTTGTCCCGCGTCCTCTTACCCCGAGTCCTCTTGTCCAGCGTCCTCGTGACCAGCGTCCTCGTGACCAGCGTCCTGTTGTCCAGCGTCCTCGTGACGAGCGTCCTCGTGACCAGCGTTCTCGTGACCAGCGTCCTCGTGACCAGCGTCCTCGTGACCAGAGTTCTCGTGACCAGAGTCCTCTTGACTAGAGTCCTCCGGACGAGAGTCCTCGGGACCAGAGTCCTCGTGCTCCGCATCCTCTTGCCCCGCGTTCCTCTCATCCGTGTCCTCCTGTTCCGCATCTTTTTGATCCGCGTCCTTTTGACTCTCATCTTCTTGATCCCGTCCTCATGACGTGCGTTCTTGTGACCTGTTTTCTCAAAATTCACGTCCTCGTGACCGGCGTCCTCGTAGTCCTCGTAGTCCTGGGTCTTCGTGACACGCGTCCATGTAACCAGCGCCGCGTTCATGTGACCCGCGTCCTCGTGATCTGCGTCTTTGTGGCCCACGTCCTCCTTGTCCGCGTTTTCTATAAGTGTAAAGCACGTTAATTTAATTCTCAGCCGCCGTATTCTCTGTTCAAACATGATGGCGCGATGTACTTTGGTGACTTTCAACCCCAGTGAGACGTACTGTTGTAAATTCCTGTAATGAAGGAATCAATTACCAAAACGTATTGTCATTGAACTGGTTCATAATGAATCCTTTGCTGGAACAGCATTGAGAAATCCATGCAATTTCGACCATTTTAATCTTAACTACATGCAACTTTACACTGATGGTGAACCAGTAATATCCAAACCACTCAAGCTTGACATACATCGAAACGAACGCCATTCATTACAATCTAAATTAATATATGTATCATAGACATTATACCCACATTTGTAAGTGCTATGAAAACTCACATAACTCACATGACCAAACTTTATAATTTTAACAGTTTCATGTTCAGACAGTTTCAGTTCATATCCATCTCCATTCATGTCTATGTCCATCACCATAACCTACATGAGATGTGTCAGCTCAGTGGAATTGGTACCCCGTATGAGTTGCACTGTCAAGTCCTCTTTGAATTCAAGCGTTAGGTTCTTCCAAGTCTTATGCTTGTAACACAGCGCGCCATTCCACTGTGCTGAGGGTGATGTAGTCGTAGCGTTCTGTAAGCTCGTCATACTGGCGAAATTGTACAAACTTCTAAATCATCTGAGAGTATAAGGAGAAAGCCAGGTATCCTCAACTCCTCCAGATGGTTCGTCAACATGGATCGTGCTTCAGGCGATAGTATGATATACTTTCCAAAATGTCTTAGCACAATGTCATCACATGCGTTTCTCATATATGAGAATTCATCTGTAATGAGCTCATAATCCGATAAAAAGTCTTCCATCTCACAGGGGTGTTTTATGCTCAAATGTTGGCGAAGAGCGGATGCTGCATGATCTCTAGGACTTGTAAGACTGCACACCATTTCTTCATACCAAAGGTAAAGTCAATTAATGCTGTATATGAAGTATCTGGTACGACTCCATCATAATCCTCTGGATAATCCTGTAAAAGATTTTTCCAGAATCTAACACATATGTTTTGTGTATCATATCCAATCACTAGCACTTCAACATTAGTTTCAAGTTTGCGCTTAAACCCAGGTACTGTCAACGGTATGTTTTTAAAGTCTTTCCACACTTCAGGTTTAAACTGATAGGCAGAATTTATAATCACTTCATTCATGTCATTCACGGTAAAGTAAACACCATTGTTAAACACCAATACATACATGATGACAGTACGTACACTTTATGAGGTGTTTTCTTGTCTTCGAAGCCTTTTATCCACTTCTTTCACCTGTTTCTTTAACATTTTTCATTCAGGTATTGTCAGCAAAATACCCTTTTTCATAGGACGGTTTCTTCCAGACCCCTCATCTCCGAGATATTTGCGAATGTTCGCCACTCCTTCATTGCTTTGTTTCATAATTTTGATATACTTTCCATGTCTTAGAGAAAGCATTCCCTCCCACGATTGCAGTGGTGTTGGCGTCGTCTCCACTTTCAATTTCTTGGTGGTGGTGATTTTTTACTTTTAAGTCCTTAACTGTATCAACAACAGTATCCACATCAGTTGTAGATCTCTTACGATTTTTGACTTCCATGTTAACGCTTCAATATTCACACCTGAAATTGGAAGACGTCCCCCTTTTATAATGTTGCCATGTAATGTTCATGCGCCAAGGTGGAATAGCCATCATTCAACACGTATCGCCTGTTGTCATATGGGGAAAGGGCTACTTTCCTCAACTTCTCCGAAAAAATCTGGTGGTCATAACTTCGAATAATGTGCCCTGTAGCCATCGTTTGAGTTTGGTTGAACAAACTGTGTCTAAACTGCTTATGTTTATTTCGTCTTTGACAAGCTTGAGTGATGCCTTTGGCTGTATGTTTTTCTTTCCCACCATACATTAAACTGTACATTTACGGTCTGAGTCCAACAAACTCTTCAATTGGGGTGCCTGCCGTCTCATCCTTTATTTTCCCAAGCACTTATTTGTTCGCTTTGGAATGTAGGAAATGATCTGGCGGATAGTCACTTGTGTCGAACAGGTCAGCATCTTGCTGCATATCCTTGTAGATATCTTCCATTTCTATGTCATAACATAGACCGTCGGTGTCGCTGAATAACAACTTGGCGTTGAGGTACTTGACCATGATGTAATTGTAATAAAAGTGAAACATAAGCACTTTGCTGAGGTCGAGAATGGTGAAGTCGACTTGAATGCGTTTATCCAGAAGCAAATCCACTTAACGCAAATGTACGGCGGTCAAATCTTCGTTGAAAATTCTGAATTTGTGGAAAGAAGGTTTGACAACGAGTTTCTTGAACCGCTTTTCCTTGTGGACAAGTTCAATATTCATTCGCTTTCTCACATTTTCCATGGTTTTGCCAAACACATTGAGTTGGAAGAAGTCTTTTTCAAACGGATTTTTGGCCAATTTTCTCTTTTCCGTGTTCAAGGTAATGTATTTCTCCAACCATTTACTCCGTTCAAACATGATGGCACGGTGTATTTTGGTGACTTTCAACCCCGTACTGTTGCAAATTCCTATAATGAAGCACATATTTCTTCTTGTTACACAAGTTAAGAATGAGCTTTTCACTAGGTTTGCCTATCATTTTCAGATCTTTCCGTAACTTCTGACTGTGCTCTGACAATTCTCCAACTTTGACACATTTCCGTTCTGGAGCCACTGGGTAGTGATTATGACGGTCATGGATTGTATGTGGGTATTCTAAATCCATTTCTAAGATGTATCCAATGTCGTCAGCTTCAGCCACATCTATGAAATCGAGGGATTCTGGCTCACTTATAAATCCATTTTGAGGCATACTCTGCGACATGGCCCAGCCATACAGGTTGTTTGCGTCGAGATACATCAGGTAGTTGTCTTCATCTCAGAATTGCTATCTATGGGTTATTTGCTTTCGCATAATTGTGCGTGATCACAGATATTCCTCAACGTAGACCTTATTCAACCATTTGGTACATGTCACTGTCATTAATCAATTCCAACCTCACCTTTGTCTCTTTTAACATAGCATTCCAAGACAGTCCTGGTGCTGCATAGTAATGGGCAAGATCTAATTCATACGTGTTGAGACATACTTGACGAAAATTTTCAAACACGTCAGCCAGCAGATGCACATCTGAATTCAGGTACAGGTCATGGTATTCACCGAATGTGGTACAGTTGAATGTATCCCAGACCTTCTGCGCGCTAATGTCCTCTTCGCTGAGCTGACTGTAAAACTTGTCCTTTGACGGTAGCTTTGTTTCAGCAAACTTGGATGGCTCGTCTACGTAATCATAAGGGTACACTCCCTTTCTCAGCAGTAAATCTTGTTGGTTCACTATCGTGGATGGGAGAAGTTATGTTATAAAAGTTATCTTTCCCTTCTGCCGCAATGTTGGATACCAACTTCTGTAGAGAGGTACTCATAAACAGAAAGCTGTCTGTAAATTTTAGATTACTAATGGTGAATGCAAAATATTTCTCAACGGTTTTGGAACTGACCGTAATCGTTTCATTTTTGAATTTTCCAATTTCGTCCATGAGCAGATGACTGTCAAAGCCTCATAAATTGTGGAAAAACACAGGGATGATAAAAGAATCTTTATCCTCCTGCTGATCCTTTCTAAGTCGAAATTGCAAGTCGCATTCATTATGTGCTGCTCCGCGGCATTTGCCATTGATATGGTCATGATCTCTCACACGATCCGCTCCTAGAGGCTCATGACAAATGTAGCAATCGACAGCATTCTTAAAATTCTCTCGATCCTCACGGGTCATCACCTGTCCTTTGGCTGCTCTAAACCACGCACAATACGATCACGCCCGTTAACCATATGGTCTAAAAAGACCGTCACGGCAGTGTCTCCTCGATACACGACTGGTGCATTGCTACGATATGTGGCTAACAACCACATAGGCGAAGCTGTTTGGACGATGATGCTGATACCTATCCCCTTCATGCTTTTGCGTGAAACATTCAAAATCAGCATAAATCACAAAAGGTGCTCGCTCTTTTTTGGTTACATTCTTAAACTTGATGATAGGTTCTTGGGGAATGATTAACGTTGCACTCCATGCTTGCCACACACTTCACGATGCTTATCTAAAAGATGTTGTCGTATAAACCCATGAAGACAGTTGAAACAATAAAAAGCTGTACCGTTATGCTTTGATCAATAAGACATAAGTCTGCTAAAATTCTTGATCAAGCAGTAATACCTTTTGTTGCTACTGCTAATCAGAAGTAAGTTGATTTCTCTAGCGTTGACGTTTCGACTAAGTTATATAGAAACAACTGCATCTTGTTCATATCCAAACACGTTGATGGACACATCGTTTTCCTTTTCAAACTTTGGAATGGCAGTAATTGGTGTGGGAAATATCATGCCCTCTACCTTTAATTCCTTCGCAAATGGTTTGTAATGATTCACGCGACGTGGGTTTTTGTCATGAGGGTGAAGGTGAGCCAATATGGACCACAAGAAACATTTGTTGTCTTCATTCTTAATGTTTATCACACCCCTTGTTTTCTTCACTTTCTTCGGCAGTGGGATAAAACTGCTTGCTTCCAGTGGCGTTGGTGCAGCTGTATGTACTTCAATGTATAGTATGTTATCCAACACCCAGCTAGAGCCTTGTCGCTCATGTTCATCAAACTTAGTAAACAATTCTTTACAGGCTTCTAGCAAGTCCTGTTCAATATCCGTTGGATTGTATGCTGTATATGTTGGACTGCTGATAAATGCATTATCCACTTGTTCTGTCATGACACCTTCAGCAATCTCCGTCATTTTCTTGAAGCGCGCATGTACTACGATGTACTATTTCATTCCATGGTTTAAAGTCTCCAACAAATGCGTCTTAATAGGGTTCTCTTCCTGTCGCATTTCAAGTAGTAAATCCGTTCCATTCTCAGACTCAAATCGTTTTTCCTGCGTGTTTTCACCAAGACCAACCCTTCTGTCTCTCCCTACTTGTCCCGTCTTTTGTCTCTTTGCATCTGAGACAAGCTCTTCATGAACATCTTTCATCTCAGGTGGTGTGCATGCATGTGCCTCAAACACATCCATAGATGGAAATAGAACATTGCATCCATGGTCGAGGACTGAATTTGGTATGTGAATGCCATCTTGTTCCATCTTTCGTCTCTTTGCTTCGTTCTCTTGAACAACCTCTTCACGAGCACGTTTCACTGCAGTTTTCATCTCAGCTTGAGTGCATGTATGTGCCTCGAACAATTCCATAGATGGAAATGTTACATCGCAACCATGGCAGAGGGCTGGTGTATCCCATATTGATCTACCTGCCATTGTTCTTGTTGTCACATCAATTCCTAGAACTGATATGTGCTGAAATGTGTTCTCATTTGTTGCTTTTATACACCCACACAGACACGCACAGACACAGACTGACTAGCGTTATTTCGTAAGAGAAGGTGGTCCTTAAAAAGGACCCAAAGTTTTAGCAGTTGGCACTTCACCAACATGTCAGGTTCCCACAATGGCATTGGTGTCTGTAGAACTGTTGCATGGTGAACGGCCTTCCTGCACACTTGCAGGGATGGTAGTTATAATATGTCATGCTTTTGAGTAGACTGTGCACTCCGGTCCAGGCAACGTCGCTGCAAACTTGTACCACAGGAGGCCGCCACGTGCCTTACAGCAGAACCGACGTTATGCGTTGTGGTCAACGGGACAGTTGTGAGGCTGCTCTACATATTCTAGCCACACCCAGCACTTGTAGTACTCTGTTGTCCGTGTTACTGGACGGCCCTTCCTCAGCACTGTTAATTTTTTGTCAGCTGAAGTCAATTTGTTAGTCGTATTGGAATGTTGTAAATTTTTTCATGTAAACAAAGGTAAATCCAACGCATCTGTCATTCGTTTACTGCACTGGAGAGACATCTGATGGAAAGCTTAACCCTTCCTCCAAGACGTGTGTCATTGCAGCCATTGAAGTGTCGTCTTTTATGTTTAATAAGATATAAACTGATTCGTCAGCATAGAAGACAAACAGGTCATCAATGTCACTAACTGGAGCTGGTGTGTTCTGAGGTGTGTTGTGCGACGTGTCCATGATGTTCTGACGATGCTATTGCCGTTTCCGAGACGAAACGGCATTTTTATGGGACTTTTTGTGCTGATTTGGCTAAATTTTCTACGGGAGGTGGGGGAGGTCCGACATACCTGCCATACTATCATGTACTATGTATACACAGGTAAATTTTGCTCTCCTTCGAGGGGGGGGTGGTCTGTACATACTTCCATGACCTAATTTCCCAAGCTATATAAGTATTCCCTTCACACCTTCTTTCACCACTTGTCAAAATGGAATTCTACTTCGCTATTGACCATCCGCTTATCGTCCGTGAAATTTTGGAAATGGACATCCCTGTCCATGCACCGACTGGTAGACAGTACAGGATGTACTTCCTCCAACTTCTACCAGATCCGGCACATGCGGCTGTACTGTGTATACCGGTTTTTATTAAGGGTATGATGACAACAGGCATAAGGCTTCAGAATGTTGAACAAGGGAATTTTCAAGCAGCTTACCAAAGAATGATTATGCTCGGTGAGGACGTACCAATTGTACACGAAGAGGAGGAATATCCCACATGGGGCAGGTATTTCCTCTACAATGATATCAACATGTGCATTGGATGCGGCTGCTTGATAGGAGGCGATAAAGTCATCGCGTCAGCGTGTAGGCATCAGATCTGTATCCACTGCACCTTCATTCACACGTACCGGGCAGCCTTACGCCATAAATACGGTCTAGAATGCATGACGTGTGGTGCCTAGACGACACATTTCATATTCAACGGCCAGCAGATGACGCAGCAGATGAGGCCGGTGCAAGATAGAATCACCTTCTACTAAAATACAGTGAGGTGCTTAGCTTTCTGGCTGCTCTTTTGAGAGCGGCCGCCACATATTCTGAAATAAGATAATCCTGTCATGGTGTTTGTGTGTGTGTGTACGTGCGTCAGCGTATGTGGAAAAAAACTTACCTTCCACCATCACTCATAATACACTTTTATGTGCCTTAAACTCATATGGTTTTTAAAAAAACCTCACAAGCCCGCCTCAATAAACAAGTGTTTCCTCCCTTCAAACGTTCCTTTATTTTTTGACAGTTCAACGGAAGTAACTTATTTCAACTCAAATCGCGAAATAAAAACACAACAAACGCACAAATGACGTTTCGTTTACACGCTCTGATGTGAATGTCGTCACAGCAATAACTCATTGTAAAAAAATTCCTCTCTTCCAAAACACTAATAGGTGTTTCTAAGCACTCTCCAAGACACGCAGGCGCGTTCTAAGACACCCTCTCACGTAATTATGACGTCAACAAGTGTTTTAAAACACCCATGGGTGTTCTGGAACACTGTGTTAAAACACCCTATGACGTGATTATGACGTCATTTCCTGTTTTAAAATACCCATTTCTACCCTTCTAAGACCTTATGCACTTCACCTCTCACTTATTTCTATTAAGTTACATCAAGAGATGCCCCAACCCGCCAAGAGCAAGAAGGCTTGAGCAGTTTAAATCAGTGTCATAGTAATATGAGGTGTAATTGTTGTATAAACATGAAAAATGCGTTAAAAACAGGAACTTGAGTGTGAGACCCGAAAAATGGTGCCGTATTCTCATCAATTATTTCTATGATCTATTACTATGGTTCCCAATTGTATTACGTTAAAAGATGATGATAAATGCGGTTATGACATTTAGATTACTTGCTTTATCTAATGGACTTTCTTTGATAGTGTAAAAACTACAAAAACACGTAAAGCTGTTCATTGTTTGAGCAGTCCCCATAAACCCTGGCTTACTGAAAGCTTAATAAACGCTTGTCGCAAACGTGATAAATTGCAAAAAGATTTTGTTAGAAGCCGAACAACTGCAAAAGGGAGTAAATTCAAGAGATATAGAAACAAACTTAACCAAATTTTGAAGTTTTGCAAAATGGACAATTATACCAAACTATTACAAAATCATTATGGAAACATTAAGTATGCTTGGAAATTTTTAAATAATGTACTTAAGCGCAAACAAGAATGTGGTAGTTATTCCGATGTATTTCAAGATTCATACGCTAATGAGGTCACTAGTAGAAACGATATCGTGAATGGGTTTAATAAATTTGTTGTTAACATCGGACCAAAATTAGCAAAACGAACAGATAACGTTGAAGGTGGAGACATTTTTTATTACTTGGGGGTCAGAAATAATAACACGATGTTTTTGTCTGGTGTTGATGAAAAAGAAATATTAGAGGTTGTAAATGCGTTTCAAATCAAAGTATCTAAAGACAGTGATGACATTGCCATGTCTACAATAAAACAAGTTTTCCCTACAATTATTCAACCATTCTTATTCATATATAACCTATCATTCGAGACTGGTACTTTTCCTGACCTAATGAAAATAACTTAAGTCTCACCGCTGTACAAATCTGGTGATAAAATAGCTTTCACAAATTACAGGCCCGTGTCTCTATTGTCTCAATTTTCGAAGATTCTGGAAAAACTGTTTGAAACTACGTTGAACAAGTTTGTTGAAAAGTTTGAAATATTAACTAATAATCAATATGGATTTCGTACGGGCAGATCAACCTCTTTGGCATTGTTAGAACTTTTAGAGGAGTTAACATCTGGAACCGATAAAAAAATAACCACTATAGAGGTATTTAAAAAAAGCGTTTGACACTAGAGATCATGGTTTACTGTCTTAAAATGTATACTATTCGCAGATGACACTAACATTTTTTATACAGGTAATGAAGCTAAGTATATGTGTGAGGTTATAAGTGGTGAATTGTTAAAACTAAATAGGTGGTTCCATTTGAACAAGCTTTCTTTGAATGTTTCCAAAACTACTTTTATTGTATTTAGTCACTGTAAATCAAACAACAACCTGATTATCACCATAGGTAGGGAAAAAATATATCAGATTCAGTCAACTAAATTTCTCGGAGTGATTATAGATGAAAAACTAAATTGGAAAGAACAAATTAGTAAAGTCAGGGCAAAATTAGCTAAGTGTGTTGCAATTATGTATAAATTACGTATTTATTCCATATTTGTCATATTGTGCAGAGATCTGGGGAAACACTTACGCTACAAATACTAAATCTATTTACGGATTGCAGAAACGAGCCGTGAAAATTGTAGATGGTGTGGGACTGTATGAAGATTCTAATACGGTATTTTATAATTCTTTGCTTCTAAAATTTTGTGATATTGTAAATTTCAAAACTCTGATTATTAATGTTCAAGGCATATATATGTGCCCTACCAAATGCAGTCCAGCGGTTGTTCAAGATCGTAAATAGTGAGCGAGCAACAAAGCAACAGGGAAACTTTCTGGTGTTGTATTCAAGAACTAACCGTAAAAACATTGTATAAGTATTAGAGGAGTTATTCTTTGGAATTCCTTACCCCAAGACCTTAAATATCTACCAAATCTAGCCTCCTTCAAAGCAAAATTGAAAATTTTATTTCTAGCTATGCATAACTTAATATGTAAACTACTCTACATTAACTACTTTGCCATGCTCAAAACTAAGTGTTGATAAATAAAATTGTAAATCTCTACATATGATTACTTATAGCTATCAAATTTCTCAAATTCGCGAACTGAATACAGTAAGCTAAAAATGCAAATCGACGATTGCCTCTGTTCTGTACTGGTTAGTTTTTATGTGTTCTTTATTCTCTCATGATCGTTTTAATGTTTACTCTAAAATTACTGTCAATACTGAAGTGGTTGTATGGAACTTATTCTGAAAAACATTGTAAAGAGCAAGCGAGGAGTAGGCTGTTAGCTTTTGCTTGTTCCCTTTCCAAACTGTCAATATATTCCATAGTTGCCTAAGCCATTGTTTTGTACTCTTTTGTGTTTCATTGTAAATTTGGAAATAAACGTTGAAAATGAAAAAACAAATGAATGAAATGAAAGTTATAAATTTGTTATTCATTTGGGATTGAACTTATGATCGATTGAGCAGCATTCAAGTGGATGTCAAACACAGGCGCAAAAATTGCGTGAGAAATAGGTTTACGGTGACATCCAGGTGGTTTGCAGAAATTCACAGCGCATTTGTAAGTGCTGCTAGATTTTTGTTGATGTTTCGTTTCTGAAAAGCTATTTTCTGTTTTTAGTTATTCTCAAGGCCATCACAAGCACGTGAATAAATCAGTTCGTACTTTTGGATCTTTCCATTGGAGTTGTGATTTCGATTTGGGGATAGACAAGCCGTAGCTCCGGATAGCTCTGACTTGTATAACATCGAAACTTTTTAGCGCACCGCTTCGTACTTCCGGACTTTTCCGATTAAGGTGTCGTTTCGACTGGATTTTTTTTGTGTAAGAAAAATAACTCCGAATTGAACATATACACGACGACGTGTATATAAGGTTCAAATATACACGCCGGCGTATACACAAGACTAATTTACGCCTTATATAAACGCCGGCGTGTATTCACCATTTCGCAATGATCAAAAGACTTGTTTATGTACAACTCAGAACGAGGCTCGAATGTCTATAGCAATATTTTCAGGGTCTTCTGCTTTCATTCAGCAACAAAAATGAAACGTGTAAAACAGCAGAAACGTAACAGTATTTTCAAACACGAACTGTTTGTTTATCTTTTTCATACCGGAACATTTTATTTACGAAATATCTTACAAAACTACTTCACTTAAGTTGTCTATAATGCATATTTAGTCCTTTGAACTGCTGAAATAAACGGGAACTAAAATGGAATAATGCATTTTTCACGTTTAATAGATCACAATTCATGCAAAAGGAACCTTTCTAGATTGATTACGAAGTAAATCTGAGTATTGAGGGTTTTCCGGGGTTCTGACTAAACAATAAAGGTTTTGTAGAGTTTTTGGACCTATCTAAAATAGGGCTTTTCGGGATTTCGCGACCATCTAATTTAATAATGCTTAAATATGTGACGCATAAATTTATATCTACAAAAATTAATAAATCATAAAACACACATTTAAAGTGGTTAGAATTTTAGAAAAAAAATCCGGGTAACATTTTATTAGAATTTATGAATCAAAATACCTAAACAGAACACATAGCCCTATGAGAATTGGTTCTTGTAAGAATCATATATAATCGCCCACAAAATCCGTCAATATGCTCTTAATATAAATGGAATGCAATAATTGAAAGTGAAAATAACTTTTGAAAATTCACTTGTTTATTTCCGATGCAAACATATATACTTATGCATAAGTGTTTGAAGACACTGAAACTGGATTGCACCCTGCTCTGAGTAAAGACTTCAAGAAGAAGGCATTTGACCTGTGTTTCTTTTTCTGCCACTAGGTGGCGAATGAGTCATTGCGAAATCAGGAATACAGGCATCGAATTTATTCGTTTTATATACACGCCATACATAAATTTGGCGTGAATGTAAGAAGACATCTGTTCTTATATGCACGCCACCTTATGTACGAACCGCTGTGATTGGTATATAACACTCAGATGCTTCTTATATACACGCCGCCGTTATTATATACATTGAAAAACTTTCCTTTACACATTCTAATAGCAACGACAGCAACTAACAAAAATCCATTTCTTTTTAAAATCTGGCGTGTATATAAGAGAAATTTCGATCTTGTATACACGCCACCACAACTGTTTTGTATATGTGGTATATTTTAATATTGTCAAAATGCAAACCCTTCAATTATTGTTTTTCCATACTTTAATCTACTGTGGCGTGTGTATAAGATGGTGTGACATCTTATTTAAGCACCACCTGTTCTGAGGTCAGGGTGCAACATAACTAAAATTTTATTCTCGCCAACTTGGCGAGTGACTTCAGTTTTATACTCGCCAGGATGAATTCATACTCGCCAGTTTGGCGAGTTACTACAGTTTATACTCGCCAAACATAAATCATACAAAATGAAAACTTATTAAAATTCAGGTTTATTTTGTTTTTGTTTAATTAAGAGTAACTTACTTATCAGCGTGTTTATCAGTTAAACCTCAACATAATCAGCGACAAATGCGGCCCTTTGCAAACCGATTTAAACGTACCACTGCACTTTTTCGTTTTTATATCTAAGTCTTTGGTCATAAATGCCAAAGATAATAAAAAAATCGGTCAACGAAAACCACATATAAAGTTTAACGAAAAATCGTGGAGAAAAATTATAGTTGAACATGATATCAAACATTTAAATCATAAAGAGTGTTTCAGTTTCTTATCTATATATTTTTTTGTCGTAAACTATAAGTACTGATGATCACTGAAACCTATTTAAAATAAGCTTAAAATCAAAATTTTTGAGTTTGTACACATTCTCAAATGTTTCTGAGCGTTGACTAATCCAATTCACATAAAAACCGGTGAACATCTGCTTCAGACAACTCATTATCCGCCTCTTCGAAGTTATCTGTCGTTTCGTTGTGTGGATTTTCTTCCGTTTTCTGGTCGTTTTCGTCCGAATCGCTGTCAGCATCTGACACCGGCGGCTCGGTTCCAATCTTGCGATTTTCTGTTGTTCCGTGAGCGATTCTGCGATTACCGGACTGCAACCAAAACTGAACAACACTCTTCGGACTGTAGTCTGCTACATTTTCTGATAACAACGAAATGACAAGTCTGTCGCTCAGATTTTCAGAACCCGTTCGGGCTCTGAACTTGGTCTTGGTTCGCTTCATGAGTGAAAACCCACATTCGTTCTCTGCGCTGCTTGCGGATAAAGATAGTATCAAATCGATAAGTCTAAGAACGCGTGGACAGTCATCAGTGTAGGACTCGTACACATCGGACCATTTGATTCCGGCTTTGTTGCAGTGGCCTTATCTTCGCTTGTTGAATGATGTTCTTCGCTACTAGACGCGCTGTGTGGGGTAACATTTTAGTTGATTTATTTTTCGACCTTTTATAATCCGTTACAGATGAGCAAGAGTTGCGGAGTTTTCGTCCAGACCCGGACGTTTAACGCCAAATTTATCCATATTCAGTCCTTTTTGTATATAGTTTGCATTCCGTTATGTACCCTTACTTTCATAAATGGAAGAGAAAGTATGGTCACAGCGATTGGTGCAGAAAATGTGGTGTGTAAAATTTACACGTTAAGTGATGTATAAGGTAAAGTCAAAGGAAATATAGTCAGGCTGAGTTATCGCCAATATTCATCAATTTGGCGAGTAACTTAAATTTATACTCGCCAAACTACTTTTGCTTAAAAATCATACTCGCAATTTTGGCGAGTGTGATTTGATTCATACTCGCCAACCCAAATTTTCACTCGCCATGGCGAGTTGGCGAGTGCTTATGTTGCACCCCGTGACGTGTACATAACATACAAATGCTTCTTATATACACGCCGCCGTTTACTTGAATTTGATGGATTTTGTTTTCTTTCTGTTCAAAGTAAAGGCGTATATATAAGACTGAGTAACATCTTAATAAATTGTCAGATATTCTGGCGTGTATATAACACCTAAATTGTGATATACACGCCAGGGGTATTATGTACTTTGTAAAATATTTCTTTAAACATCGTAATGGATATGATTTAAACTTGGTGTAATTCACTTTTTATGAAAATGTTGGCTCTTATGACCGTACGGAGTCTTATGCTCTTCCAAATACAACACTGAACACGATCAAAATGCAGTGTGACTACCGCCATTTTTAGAACAAATTACATTCTACTCTTAAAGGGCTAATTAGGCCACAACCCTGCGGCGTTGTGGAGTTGATAAGCCACAGCCTTCTGGCTCCGAGTCAGCTCTTTCATGCTCTTACTCGGTACACTAGGAGAGTTCTTTTTTGTGTTTTCTTTTTTTTTTTTGCTTGTTTTCATACGTATTAAAACATGCGCAAAAAGCTGCGCTGAGTTAGCCCCCCCCCATGGGGCAGGTATTTCCTCTACAATGATATCAACATGTGCATTGGATGCGGCTGCTTGATAGGAGGCGATAAAGTCATCGCGTCAGCGTGTAGGCATCAGATCCGTATCCACTGCACCTTCATTCACACGTACCGGGCAGCCTTACGCCATAAACACGGTCTAGAATGCATGACGTGTGGTGCCTAGACGACACATTTCATATTCAACGGCCAGCAGATGACGCAGCAGATGAGGCCGGTGCAAGATAGAATCACCTTCTACTAAAACACAGTGAGGTGCTTAGCTTTCTGGCTGCTCTTTTGAGAGCGGCCGCCACATATTCTGAAATAAGATAATCCTGTCATGGTGTTTGTGTGTGTGTGTGCGTGCGTGAGCGTATGTGGAAAAAAACTTACCTTCCACCATCACTCATAATGCACTTTTATGTGCCTTAAACTCATATGGTTTTTAAAAAAACCTCACAAGCCCGCCTCAATAAACAAGTGTTTCCTCCCTTCAAACGTTCCTTTATTTTTTGACAGTTCAACGGAAGTAACTTATTTCAACTCAAATCGCGAAATAACAACACAACAAACGCACAAATGACGTTTCGTTTACACGCTCTGATGTGAATGTCGTCACAGCAATAACTCATTGTAAAAAAATTCCTCTCTTCCAAAACACTAATAGGTGTTTCTAAGCACTCTCCAAGACACGCAGGCGCGTTCTAAGACACCCTCTCACGTAATTATGACGTCAACAAGTGTTTTAAAACACCCATGGGTGTTCTGGAACACTGTGTTAAAACACCCTATGACGTGATTATGACGTCATTTCCTGTTTTAAAATACCCATTTCTACCCTTCTAAGACCTTATGCACTTCACCTCTCACTTATTTCTATGAAGTTACATCAAGAGATGCCCCAACCCGCCAAGAGCAAGAAGGCTTGAGCAGTTTAAATCAGTGTCATAGTAATATGAGGTGTAATTGTTGTATAAACATGAAAAAAAATGTGTTAAAAACAGGAACTTGAGTGTGAGACCCGAAAAATGGTGCCGTATTCTCATCAATTATTTCTATGATCTATTACTATGGTTCCCAATTGTACTACGTTAAAAGATGATGATAAATGCGGTTATGACATTTAGATTACTTGCTTTATCTAATGGACTTTCTTTGATAGTGTAAAAACTACAAAAACACGTAAAGCTGTTCATTGTTTGAGCAGTCCCCATAAACCCTGGCTTACTGAAAGCTTAATAAACGCTTGTCGCAAACGTGATAAATTGCAAAAAGATTTTGCTAGAAGCCGAACAACTGCAAAAGAGAGTAAATTCAAGAGATATAGAAACGAACTTCACCAAATTTTGAAGTTTTGCAAAATGGACAATTATACCAAACTATTACAAAATCATTATGGAAACATTAAGTATGCTTGGAAATTTTTAAATAATGTACTTAAGCGCAAACAAGAATGTGGTAGTTATTCCGATGTATTTCAAGATTCATACGCTAATGAGGTCACTAGTAGAAACGATAACGTGAATGGGTTTAATAAATTTGTTGTTAACATCGGACCAAAATTAGCAAAACGAACAGATAACGTTGAAGGTGGAGACATTTTTTATTACTTGGGGGTCAGAAATAATAACACGATGTTTTTGTCTGGTGTTGATGAAAAAGAAATATTAGAGGTTGTAAATGCGTTTCAAATCAAAGTATCTAAAGACAGTGATGACATTGCCATGTCTACAATAAAACAAGTTTTCCCTACAATTATTCAACCATTCTTATTCATATATAACCTATCATTCGAGACTGGTACTTTTCCTGACCTAATGAAAATAACTTAAGTCTCACCGCTGTACAAATCTGGTGATAAAATAGCTTTCACAAATTACAGGCCCGTGTCTCTATTGTCTCAATTTTCGAAGATTCTGGAAAAACTGTTTGAAACTACGTTGAACAAGTTTGTTGAAAAGTTTGAAATATTAACTAATAATCAATATGGATTTCGTACGGGCAGATCAACCTCTTTGGCATTGTTAGAACTTTTAGAGGAGTTAACATCTGGAACCGATAAAAAAATAACCACTATAGAGGTATTTAAAAAAAGCGTTTGACACTAGAGATCATGGTTTACTGTCTTAAAATGTATACTATTCGCAGATGACACTAACATTTTTTATACAGGTAATGAAGCTAAGTATATGTGTGAGGTTATAAGTGGTGAATTGTTAAAACTAAATAGGTGGTTCCATTTGAACAAGCTTTCTTTGAATGTTTCCAAAACTACTTTTATTGTATTTAGTCACTGTAAATCAAACAACAACCTGATTATCACCATAGGTAGGGAAAAAATATATCAGATTCAGTCAACTAAATTTCTCGGAGTGATTATAGATGAAAAACTAAATTGGAAAGAACAAATTAGTAAAGTCAGGGCAAAATTAGCTAAGTGTGTTGCAATTATGTATAAATTACGTATTTATTCCATATTTGTCATATTGTGCAGAGATCTGGGGAAACACTTACGCTACAAATACTAAATCTATTTACGGATTGCAGAAACGAGCCGTGAAAATTGTAGATGGTGTGGGACTGTATGAAGATTCTAATACGGTATTTTATAATTCTTTGCTTCTAAAATTTTGTGATATTGTAAATGTCAAAACTCTGATTATTAATGTTCAAGGCATATATATGTGCCCTACCAAATGCAGTCCAGCGGTTGTTCAAGATCGTAAATAGTGAGCGAGCAACAAAGCAACAGGGAAACTTTCTGGTGTTGTATTCAAGAACTAACCGTAAAAACATTGTATAAGTATTAGAGGAGTTATTCTTTGGAATTCCTTACCCCAAGACCTTAAATATCTACCAAATCTAGCCTCCTTCAAAGCAAAATTGAAAATTTTATTTCTAGCTATGCATAACTTAATATGTAAACTACTCTACATTAACTACTTTGCCATGCTCAAAACTAAGTGTTGATAAATAAAATTGTAAATCTCTACATATGATTACTTATAGCTATCAAATTTCTCAAATTCGCGAACTGAATACAGTAAGCTAAAAATGCAAATCGACGATTGCCTCTGTTCTGTACTGGTTAGTTTTTATGTGTTCTTTATTCTCTCATGATCGTTTTAATGTTTACTCTAAAATTACTGTCAATACTGAAGTGGTTGTATGGAACTTATTCTGAAAAACATTGTAAAGAGCAAGCGAGGAGTAGGCTGTTAGCTTTTGCTTGTTCCCTTTCCAAACTGTCAATATATTCCATAGTTGCCTAAGCCATTGTTTTGTACTCTTTTGTGTTTCATTGTAAATTTGGAAATAAACGTTGAAAATGAAAAAACAAATGAATGAAATGAAAGTTATAAATTTGTTATTCATTCGGGATTGAACTTATGATCGATTGAGCAGCATTCAAGTGGATGTCAAACACAGGCGCAAAAATTGCGTGAGAAACAGGTTTACGGTGACATCCAGGTGGTTTGCAGAAATTCACAGCGCATTTGTAAGTGCTGCTAGATTTTTGTTGATGTTTCGTTTCTGAAAAGCTATTTTCTGTTTTTAGTTATTCTCAAGGCCATCACAAGCACGTGAATAAATCAGTTCGTACTTTTGGATCTTTCCATTGGAGTTGTGATTTCGATTTGGGGATAGACAAGCCGTAGCTCCGGATAGCTCTGACTTGTATAACATCGAAACTTTTTAGCGCACCGCTTCGTACTTCCGGACCTTTCCGATTAAGGTGTCGTTTCGACTGGATTTTTTTTGTATAAGAAAAATAACTCCGAATTGAACATATACACGCTGACGTGTATATAAGGTTCAAATATACACGCCGGCGTATACACAAGACTAATTTACGCCTTATATAAACGCCGGCGTGTATTCACCATTTCGCAATGATCAAAAGACTTGTTTATGTACAACTCAGAACGAGGCTCGAATGTCTATAGCAATATTTTCAGGGTCTTCTGCTTTCATTCAGCAACAAAAATGAAACGTGTAAAACAGCAGAAACGTGACAGTATTTTCAAACACGAACTGTTTGTTTATCTTTTTCATACCGGAACATTTTATTTACGAAATATCTTACAAAACTACTTCACTTAAGTTGTCTATAATGCATATTTAGTCCTTTGAACTGCTGAAATAAACGGGAACTAAAATGGAATAATGCATTTTTCACGTTTAATAGATCACAATTCATGCGAAAGGAACCTTTCTAGATTGATTACGAAGTAAATCTGAGTATTGAGGGTTTTCCGGGGTTCTGACTAAACAATAAAGGTTTTGTAGAGTTTTTGGACCTATCTAAAATAGGGCTTTTCGGGATTTCGCGACCATCTAATTTAATAATGCTTAAATATGTGACGCATAAATTTATATCTACAAAAATTAATAAATCATAAAACACACATTTAAAGTGGTTAGAATTTTAGAAAAAAAATCCGGGTAACATTTTATTAGAATTTATGAATCAAAATACCTAAACAGAACACATAGCCCTATGAGAATTGGTTCTTGTAAGAATCATATATAATCGCCCACAAAATCCGTCAATATGCTCTTAATATAAATGGAATGCAATAATTGAAAGTGAAAATAACTTTTGAAAATTCACTTGTTTATTTCCGATGCAAACATATATACTTATGCATAAGTGTTTGAAGACACTGAAACTGGATTGCATCCTGCTCTGAGTAAAGACTTCAAGAAGAAGGCATTTGACCTGTGTTCCTTTTTCTGCCACTAGGTGGCGAATGAGCCATTGCGAAATCAGGAATACAGGCATCGAATTTATTCGTTTTATATACACGCCATACATAAATTTGGCGTGAATGTAAGAAGACATCTGTTCTTATATGCACGCCACCTTATGTACGAACCGCTGTGATTGGTATATAACACTCAGATGCTTCTTATATACACGCCGCCGTTATTATATACATTGAAAAACTTTCCTTTACACATTCTAATAGCAACGACAGCAACTAACAAAAATCCATTTCTTTTTAAAATCTGGCGTGTATATAAGAGAAATTTCGATCTTGTATACACGCCACCACAACTGTTTTGTATATGTGGTATATTTTAATATTGTCAAAATGCAAACCCTTCAATTATTGTTTTTCCATACTTTAATCTACTGTGGCGTGTGTATAAGATGGTGTGACATCTTATTTAAGCACCACCTGTTCTGACGTCAGGGTGCAACATAACTAAAATTTTATTCTCGCCAACTTGGCGAGTGACTTCAGTTTTATACTCGCCAGGATGAATTCATACTCGCCAGTTTGGCGAGTTACTACAGTTTATACTCGCCAAACATAAATCATACAAAATGAAAACTTGTTAAAATTCAGGTTTATTTTGTTTTTGTTTAATTAAGCGTAACTTACTTATTAGCGTGTTTATCAGTTAAACCTCAACATAATCAGCGACAAATGCGGCCCTTTGCAAACCGATTTAAACGTACCACTGCACTTTTTCGTTTTTATATCTAAGTCTTTGGTCATAAATGCCAAAGATAATAAAAAAATCGGTCAACGAAAACCACATATAAAGTTTAACGAAAAATCGTGGAGAAAAATTATAGTTGAACATGATATCAAACATTTAAATCATAAAGAGTGTTTCAGTTTCTTATCTAAGTATTTTTTTGTCGTAAACTATAAGTACTGATGATCACTGAAACCTATTTAAAATAAGCTTAAAATCAAAATTTTTGAGTTTGTACACATTCTCAAATGTTTCTGAGCGTTGACTAATCCAATTCACATAAAAACCGGTGAACATCTGCTTCAGACAACTCATTATCCGCCTCTTCGAAGTTATCTGTCGTTTCGTTGTGTGGATTTTCTTCCGTTTTCTGGTCGTTTTCGTCCGAATCGCTGTCAGCATCTGACACCGGCGGCTCGGTTCCAATCTTGCGATTTTCTGTTGTTCCGTGAGCGATTCTGCGATTACCGGACTGCAACCAAAACTGAACAACACTCTTCGGACTGTAGTCTGCTACATTTTCTGATAACAACGAAATGACAAGTCTGTCGCTCAGATTTTCAGAACCCATTCGGGCTCTGAACTTGGTCTTGGTTCGCTTCATGAGTGAAAACCCACATTCGTTCTCTGCGCTGCTTGCGGATAAAGATAGTATCAAATCGATAAGTCAAAGAACGCGTGGACAGTCATCAGTGTAGGACTCGTACACATCGGACCATTTGATTCCGGCTTTGTTGCAGTGGCCTTATCTTCGCTTGTTGAATGATGTTCTTCGCTACTAGACGCGCTGTGTGGGGTAACATTTTAGTTGATTTATTTTTCGACCTTTTATAATCCGTTACAGATGAGCAAGAGTTGCGGAGTTTTCGTCCAGACCCGGACGTTTAACGCCAAATTTATCCATATTCAGTCCTTTTTGTATATAGTTTGCATTCCGTTATGTACCCTTACTTTCATAAATGGAAGAGAAAGTATGGTCACAGCGATTGGTGCAGAAAATGTGGTGTGTAAAATTTACACGTTAAGTGATGTATAAGGTAAAGTCAAAGGAAATATAGTCAGGCTGAGTTATCGCCAATATTCATCAATTTGGCGAGTAACTTAAATTTATACTCGCCAAACTACTTTTGCTTAAAAATCATACTCGCAATTTTGGCGAGTGTGATTTGATTCATACTCGCCAACCCAAATTTTCACTCGCCATGGCGAGTTGGCGAGTGCTTATGTTGCACCCCGTGACGTGTACATAACATACAAATGCTTCTTATATACACGCCGCCGTTTACTTGAATTTGATGGATTTTGTTTTCTTTCTGTTCAAAGTAAAGGCGTATATATAAGACTGAGTAACATCTTAATAAATTGTCAGATATTCTGGCGTGTATATAACACCTAAATTGTTATATACACGCCAGGGGTATTATGTACTTTGTAAAATATTTCTTTAAACATCGTAATGGATATGATTTAAACTTGGTGTAATTCACTTTTTATGAAAATGTCGGCTCTTATGACCGTACGGAGTCTTATGCTCTTCCAAATACAACACTGAACACGATCAAAATGCAGTGTGACTACCGCCATTTTTAGAACAAATTACATTCTACTCTTAAAGGGCTAATTAGGCCACAACCCTGCGGCGTTGTGGAGTTGATAAGCCACAGCCTTCTGGCTCCGAGTCAGCTCTTTCATGCTCTTACTCGGTACACTAGGAGAGTTCTTTTTTTGTATTTTCTTTTTTTTTTTTTGCTTGTTTTCATACGTATTAAAACATGCGCAAAAAGCTGCGCTGAGTTAGCCCCCCCCCCCCCCCAAAAAAAAAAAAAAAGAAAAAAAGAAAAAAAAACAACAAAATACTATCTTAAAACACAAAATGGATGTGGATGACAATGAGGATATATTTCCAATCTTCCAACTAGTGCTGGATACCAGTGTATCAGCTAGCATTGTGATTCTGTTACTTCATAAAATCTAATCAGGATACGTTGCAATTTGTTATTTAAAAGCAATTTAAACTCTCACTTGTTGTTTGTCGCCATTTTGGTTTAACAGGCCTAATTACGGCTTTTCCGATAATCTGATGTGTCTCAAACTTTTTTCCTAAGACGTTTCAGAATGTCTTAAGACAGTGTTAGAGTTCCAGAAAAAAAACTCTTGTATAAGTTGAAATCTAAGGCTTATCCTGGAAAATTAGATCCAGATGAAAATTTATGAAAAACAATACAAAAATATACAATAAATACTTTGAAAATTGTTATTACCTTTCATAATATCCGTTGTGTATGGAGCTTTGTGCGATTGCAATAAGTGAATACTAATTAAACCGTTATACATAGTGCATGTTTCAAAGCTGTTTACATCGAGGTCTGGTAACCTTGGTATAACTGGTAGGGGCTTCTTTATTAAACAATTTCGACTGCTCATTTTGCTTTTAATTTCTTTCCTTTTTACTGTTATTTTAACGCTTTTCATGTAACAGTTGAAAATAATTAAACGGGCTCACTAGGGAATAACCAAGCCTTTTGTCGAAGACAGTTTGTCGAAAGAGAAACTCGAAAACTTTTTATAGGAATTTACAATTTCTTGGTAGCAGTTTCTTAATAGCTGTTTTTAGCCCGAGGTTCTTTCTGAAGCAGGGGCTATAGCAATCGTTGAAAGTAAATCAATCAGTCAAGCAAAAAGTTTATTTTCCAAGAAATAGGTGCAAATTACAAAATGCATATTTTCACGCTTTTGATAACTTACACAATGAAAAATAATCGCAACTATACGCGCACAATTTCAAGGAGTATTTAGTTGAAAAAGGTGGATCCTAGAAGTTATAAACTTGTATGAACCGAATTTACCCTTCTAATTAGATAAAATTAGATGGTGAAGAGATCGATTACTGTTCAGATTTTAAGTATTTGGGGTGCATACTATGCGAGTCTTTGAGTGACAACGATGATATAAAAACAAACTCGTGCTATATATGCAAGGGGTAAGATGATAATTAACAGATTTTATTATTCTACCAATGGTGTAAAATGTAGACTTTTCCAAACATGTATCTATAATTGTTATAAGAGTCAATTGTGGTTTAAATATGTTACAGGCCGTGAGTAAAACCAGGCTATGTATACATAGCCTAGGCTATGAATACATGACCTGATGCGACCAGGCTATCTATACATAGCCTAGGCTCTTTATCCATAGCCTAGATTTACAGCCAAAAAATTCCAACAAAATCCTAAAAAACAACAAAAACCTTGGTTTAACGACGATTGCAAAAAAGCAATAGCCATGCGAAAAACAGCTCTGCACCAATTCTACATCAGCCCGGACAATAGTACCAAACTTGAATACAAAAGGTTACGTGCCGAAGCACGCAGAACCATCAAAGCAAGCAAAAAGCAAACCTGGGCGGAATATATCTCCAAATTGAACAAAAACAATTCAACCAAAAAAGTATGGGAGATAATTCGAAAAATATCTGGTAAAAACATCTCAAAACCCATAAACCACCTCACTACAAACAACCAAACTATCACAAAACCCGATGAAATAGCAAATACCTTTGGTAGAACCTTTCAGTTCAACTCTTCATCTGAAAATTACTCTCTTGCGTTCCGTCAAATAAGAGAAATTAAAGAACAAATACCAATAGACTTTACCTCAAATAATTTGGAAGAGTACAATAGCACTTTTACTCCGCCTGAGTTGAAAGACGCTATACATAACTCACATGACTCAGCTGCCGGACCAGACGACCTGCACTACCAGGTTTTAAAACACCTGAGGAAACCCTTGAAGTCCTCCTAGAACTACTGAAACAGGTTTGGACTACAGGACACTTTCCTGAAATATGGAAAGAAGCCACTATCATACCAATCCCAAAACCCAATAAGGATTCTACTAATCCCCAAAATTACCGCCCAATATCTCTGACAAGTTCATTGTGCAAAACATTAGAGCGAATGATAGTCGCAAGACTAATTTGGTATTTAGAGCAAAATCATCTGCTTACTGACATCCAAAGCGGCTTCAGAAAAGAAAGAAGTAACATAGATCACCTGGTTAGACTCGAATCATTTATTAGAGAAGGTTTTATCAATAACGAACATGTCATCACTGTTTTCTTCGATTTAGAAAAAGCCTACGACACGGCTTGGAAACACGGGTCATGCAAGACCTCTACGACCTTGGTGTACGAGGTCGCCTTCCTGAGTTCATTGAAGCGTTTTTAAATGATAGGCAGTTTAAAGTCCGCCTGGGTTCCATATTCTCGGACTATTTTGAGCAAGAAGAGGGCTACCCTCAAGGATGCATTCTATCAATTCTGTTGTTTCTAATCAAAATCAATAGTATCAAAGTACTAAACAGGGAATAGACAGCTCACTCTTTGTAGACGACTTTGCGATGTCTGCCAAGAGTAAGAATATGAATCTTATCGAGCGTTGCCTCCAGCAAAATATAAACTTTCTTCAAAAATGGGCTGACCAAAATGGTTTCAAGTTCTCGCAAACCAAAACAGTCTGCATGCACTTTTGCAACAAGCGAAAGCCACACGACGACCCTGTTTTATACTTATCAAACACTCAGATACCTGTAGTAAGGAAAACAAATTCCTTGGTCTAATTCTGGACTCGAAGCTGAAATTTTATTCCCCACATAAAAGACGTGAAGAGAAAATGTCAAAAGGCACTCAACCTACTACGAGTCGTCTCCGCTCAAGACTGGGGAGCAGATACCAGTACTAAATGAAAACTGTATAGATCATTAATAAGATCTAGAATAGATTATGGTAGCATCGTCTACGGATCAGCCAGGCCTTCGTACTTGAAGATGTTGAACCCAATACAAAACCAAGGTCTTCGCCTCTGCCTTAACGCTTTCACAACGTCACCTGCGGAAAGCCTTCAGGTTGAATCAAATGAACAACCATTAGATATCCAACGAATCAAACTCTCAATGCAATATGCAGTTAAACTATACGCAAATAAAGAAAACCCCACCCATAAGGCAGTGTTCGAAAAAGATCATTCAGAAATCCTAAACACACGCCCTAGGGTTATCGTACCCTTTGGCACTAAAATCCGTAACCACCTTAATAATGCTGGAATCAAAGTCGAGCAAATTGCAAACTTAAAAGTTTCGAAATACCCAACATGGAAAATACAAAGGCCAACCATACTCAAAACTCTGGCAAACTTTCCCAAAGAAGCAGCAAATGCTGAAGAGTTCAAAGTTAGGTTTGCTGAGATAAAGGAAACCTATCTTCACCATCATTTCATATACACGGACGGATCTAAACTCAATAACAAAGTTGCTGCCTCAATAGTTACAAAATCAAATACCCTGAAAACAATATTACCAAACGGCTCCTCCATCTTTTCCGCGGAAGTTTGGGCACTCCAACTAGCCATGGAAATCGTCAAGATTAGTAGGTACAAAAAGTCCCTTGTCTGTGTCGATTCCTTATTAGTCTTACAATCACTAGAAAATCTGCAGGTGTTGAACACGTTGATTTTAGACCTAATAGAACGTTATGAACGGGTAATCAAACAAGGCAAATCCCTAGTGTTTTGCTGGGTGCCGAGCCACGTCGGCATATCGGGTAATGAAGCTCGGACCGGGCAGCAAAAGAGGCGCTAAACTTCAACATATCTGACCTTCTCATACCATACTCCGACTTAAAACCCCATATCTCAAGTTATGTAAAAAACCTTTGGCAACAAAGGTGGAACGAACAAAGAAATAACAAACTCTTTCAAATCCAACCAACAGTTGGACAAAAACAGCTAGCTCTTGACAATATTCGAGACAAAACAGTCATACATAGAGCTCGAATCGGGCATACATACATCACCCACGGATATCTTTTGAGAGGCGAAGCGCCTCCAGAATGTATTGGTTGTCAAGAACGTTTGACTGTAAAACATATTCTACTCAATTGCGTAGATTTTCAGAACATTCGTTCACGCTACTACAGTGTGAATTCCATGAAAGACCTTTTTACAAAGGTGGCACCAAGGAAAATAGTTTCTTTTCTGAAAGAAATACACTTGTACAGTAAGTTTTAAATTGAATTTAGTTGGTTTTAGAATATACAGTACTTGTTATGTCTATTTTAATTGATTTTAGTTTCAACTGAGTCTTTCTATAGCAACAGAACCGACACAATGTGACCCTAACGGGTTGCCGGTGTCGTTAAACAAATCAATCAATCAATCAAATGCAATTGTTAGATCTAAGAAGGAAGTAAAGTTTGTTCATTAATGATTTATTGGATCTCCAAGTTCTTTTTTATTTGGAATGAAGTCACTAAACCCACGAAATTGTCTAGAAAGCAAGTGCCGTGCTATTTTTTGTGAACTTGATTTCTCAATCGGCAAACCGTTTCAATAATGTACATTTAAAAATACATAAAAATTAATAGAATGTTGCAAATTAAACACAACTAAACCCCTTTAATTTACTAAAGACAACTTGAATAATATTTCATTAAAACGAGCCTTGTGTTGCTCTAATTTACACTATAAAGCTACACTTAATTTTTACACTTTGAAATTTAAATTATTTACAACTCATGTTATGTAAGAACTCAAAATTACACTGCCGTATATTAGAAAATTCTAAAACTACACCTAAACTTTGAAATTTAAATTATTTAAAAGTACATCATAACACCTTCAGGGCTTATTTGCACGACAAACTTGAGTGACATCGAGAATTGCACAGGACATTGGCTTTGAAACACCTACATCGCTTTGTTTGACACCTTTTGTGTCCACTACAGTTGCACCTGACAAATCCTTGACCACCGCGTGGCGCAGAGCAATTTCCTTATCAAGATTGACTTCGCTTTCGGTCAAGAGTTTTTGACTACAAATATCAAACTGGTTTCTGCTGTATCTGCCCTTCAAAATCCCTGCTTTTACAGCAATTTTGTACATATCATTTTCATCTCTATCGCGTATGATACCTAAAAGGTTGCGGGGGTCACTTCTACCTCTATCGACTAAGGGGACTGGGACTGTAACATTGTCGCCGACCTCCCCAGCTACCATGATCACACGCCTACGCTTCACCATTCGTTCCGCTTGACTCATTTGAGCGGCACGTGCAAACTCACGCTTTTGAGCTAATGACTGCAATCGGGATTTCACTGGTGAAATCGGGGATTGAGCAGCCGATGTTCCTGGAACAGGTTATATTTGGGTCATCCGTAGTCGCAGCGACTCGGTCGGCGCTACTGGTAGGCTTGGTTCTACTGGCACAAGAACAGGCATATCGAAGTTTTCGATGAAGTCGCCTCGAAGGACATCTGTAACGTGATCAGTGTCTTGTGCAGGAGCCGTCGGCGTAAGGACAGGTATATATCCATGTCTTCGCTGCTTGTAGCATCTGTCACGTGATCGGCATTTTCTCCGGGAGTCGCTGGGTCAGGAACAGGCAGATCGAGGTTCTCATAGGGGTCACTGCGAGCAGCATGGGGATATCGGACATTTCTGTTGGTTCCACGGAGGTGGAGTATCAGTGGGTGCAGCAGGTACGAGTGGACGCTCATCGGTTGACCCATTTGAGCTCGAATCGATGGCGGCCATATGGGCGTCCTGCGTTTGTAATCCCTCGAAAATATCTACAGAAAAGTCTGTTGAAGCAAGACCAACTTTCGCGTCGGATCCAAATAATGCTGCAAAGGGGGAGCATTTGATTCCGCTATGATGGCTCCTGTTCTTTTGAAATTGCTCGAACTTCAGACCCATGCTCAAATTGTTGGTACTGTTTTCGCCGAGCTATGCGATAAGCATGTCTTTAATGTCACAGTTTGCTCGCTCTACAGACCCTTGGCTCATGGGGTGACGCGGTTTTCCGTGAACAATGACCAGACCTGGCCACAGTAACTTCAGCTCATTCACAATTCCCGCGGTGAATTCTGAGTCGTTGTCAGACTGCAAAATCCCAGGCGCACCAAAATTCAGGATGCTGAATGCTCCAATTGTTGGTACTGTTTTCGCCGTGCCATGCGATAAGCATGTCTTTAATGTCACAGTTTGCTCGCTCTACAGACCCTTGGCTCTGGGGGTGACGCGGTTTTCCGTGAACAATGACCAGACCTGGCCACAGTAACTTCAGCTCATTCACAATTCCCGCGGTGAATTCTGCAAAATCCCAGGCGCACCAAAATTCAGGAAAATATCCATCAAATGGTAAGCTACACAATCGGCACGTTTGTTTGGAAGGGGCCGGAGAATGCCGAATTTCGTCCTATCGACTTCAAATTTTATATGATTTTTCCTTTGGTCAGTTGGACGGTTCTATCAACTTTTTACGCGTGTCACGTGATTAAGCCAGGTGTATGACGTCATTACGTAAAAATCTTGTATGCCAAATTTCTCAGCTGCTGAGCATCGTCGAAGGTTGAAACTTGGTGGGATTGTTGCTTGGTAGGTCCGAAAGACTCTATAGAATTTTTTCGCGAGTAGAACGAACGAATGCGGCGTATCACGTCATCGCGTAAAATATGTATATATTATAAAAAGATCTTGTGTGCAAAATATCTCGATAACAGAAAGTTCTATCGACTTCAAATTTTATATGGATATTCCTTGGGTCAGTCGGACGTTTCTGTCAACTTTTCACGCATGTCACGTGATTAGGGCAGGTGAATTTAAAAAAAAATTTCGCGAGTAGAACGAACGAATGCGGCGTATGACGTCATCGCGTAAAATATGTATATATTTTGAACCAGATATTGTATGCATAATATCTCGATAACGGAAAGTCATTTCGATTTTTATATTGATATTTTATATTGATATCTTTGGTTCAGTCAGACGACTGTTTCAACTTTTGACGGGTAAAAGACTATCTTTTGTTAAGCACAATATCTCGACATCGGAAAGCCGGATCGACTTTAAATTTGGTGTAGTTTTCCTCCGGATAAGTCGCACGGTTTTGGTTAAACATTATTAAACTCGTGTAGAAAATCAAGAAAGGTGCATAACGTCAACACCCCCCGCCTCCCCATTTTTTTGGCTCCTTTGTTATCTAAGCATATGTGCTAACTACGCTGGGGATTTCAGCGTTTTGCAGAAGATTCTCAAGTGTTCCTGTATTCTTTTGAAAGCTTCAAAACAGTAACAGCATTACTGTCGGTCCATTGCTATTTGTTAGTGCCTGAAATTAAGCTTTTTGCGCGTTTCTCATATGCGGCTGTTACGTAACATGCCACTCAGTCAGGGGTGAGTGTTAGTTGTGGTGCATGATGAAGTCGTTATCTACGAGGTCGTGGAATGCTATTGTCGTATTATAGGTCTAAGCAGGTCTAGCTATTGATTTTTTTCGCCGCATACTTGATTCGGTTGCCAAAGTGTTCAATATATAGGAGCTATTTTCTGTCGATTGGTATTGTTTGCAGAAGCATTTTTCGCTATTTAAGTGGGTCATCTGATATCTTGTGTTATGAGAAGCACCTCACCACTTTGGCACCGAAATGCTTTATCCCTTCTCCCATCGAGGTGCGTCATCTGATGTGCAGTTATGAATAATGCCTTTCTAGTGCTAGTTGGCGATGGGAATGTGCGAAGACAAGGTAGTCTATCATGGCTATAACTACACTTAGGGTGCAGACCATTACCATTGCCTTAGATAAAGGGGTTAGAGTTGTGTTTATAGTCGGTCCTACATTAAATAGCTGGGGGGGGGGGGGGGCGTGTGGAGGATGATGGTTAGCAAAAAAAAAAAAAATCCCGACCACCGTCAAGACCTGGATACAAAGATGTAAAGTAAGACCGGTTTGTCGTGACCCCTTCCAGATTCAGGTAAAAAGACGTACGGTAAAACCTGCTTCACTTGACCAACTTCCAGACCCGGATAAAAATGTAACGTACAGTAAAACTATTATAGTGACCAACTTCAGATGTGGATAAGAAGGGCCTACGGTAAAGCCCGTTTTAGCGACCACCTTCCAGACTCGGATGAACAAAGACGTCCATTTATATATGTGCCACCATCTGTTTATTTATTTTGAGTTTTTTACAATGAATTAAGGTTATGTTTGCAGAAATGAACATTTTAGTTCAGTAATTAAAGAAAAGGATTTTTGGGTGGGGGATCATGGGTTTAGCCACGGAGACATTTGTTTTTGTTTTACAAAAACAAGAAACTAAGTAGGTACCGATTGAAAGTGTATAATATTAGCCTGTACTCCTATGTTTTGTGTGCACTGGCCGCTCTAGTTGAATTTTAGATGGCAAAAATTGATTTTTGAGATCAAAAGATCAATTTTACAAACTTAAAAAATCGTAAAGGAGACACACATTTATATACAATTTGACAAATCATCAATCTAATTCTGAAGATGAAAACTTGACTTATTGATATCAGTAATAACAGCACAATTTTTGAGCTCAAGAATTGCTTTTTTTTGTACGCTAAAAAATTAAAATAAAGATCGTCTATACATGGACAAGTCATTATTTATTGAGATATATGTGCTTTTGAATTTTTTATGTAAAAAAATTGACCGATATTTTGATATCATAAATTAGTTTTTGAGATCAAAAAATCATTTGCAGATTTCAAAATATAAATTTAAAAAGTCTTATTCTGAAATAGTGATATCTGAAAGAAATTCTTGATATGGGTAAAACGAAAATAAACAATTGAGCTCAAAATTGAAATTTTGCTTCCAAATATTTCATGTTTGCTGTCAAGAATTGAATTTTCGATCTCTAAAAATCAATTTTAGAGATCATAAAATCATTTTTGATATCAATAACTATTTCTTGATATCTCTAAATATTTATTGATATCAATAATTATTTTTTTAAGATCAAGAATAGAATTAGAAATATCAAAAATATAATTACAGATAGCAAAAATGAATTTTTGAAATAAAAAATTAATGCTTAATATTAAAAAATCACTGTTTGAGATCAAAAATTAATTTTTGATATCAGTAATTCTCTAATAAATGTGAAAATGGCATACCATACTTTTTGGCATTTTTGTATTCCTCCTGTATTATCCCAGTGCCACATGTCCTATGTTGGAACCAATCACAATTTCTACACTTTTTTATTTGTTCTCTGGGGCGTAGGCCGTCCTTACATGATAAACAAATATCAACTAACGTTTTCTATTTTGATAAAGCAATAACTGAATGTTGCTATCCACCACAGTTGAGAAGTGAGTTGAAGAACTGCGAGTTCACCCTTCTTATACTCAACTCTACTCAACCTAGCATTAGTGACAGCCAATGGCAGTAGTACTAGTGAGTAAAAAATTCAACTCCGGAGTAGCTCATGACAACTCACTACAGTTACTCTCCTAGGTATATCGCGCTCACTAAACCGTATTTATAACTGCAATTAACCAAATTGTGACATGCAAGTAATAATTTTACTCACAATAAGTGACGGAAAAAATTTAACAGTTGCAACCAAAACATTTTTTTCCTTAAATCGGGTAAGTGATATCTAAAATATAAGTGCCGAGTGTCATCTGGGACGAGATGACTAAGGGACGAAGTTACCGTTTACCGTTGGCATAACACATTGTTTGTCGTTTGATTTGGGTGTAACTCTTGTTGTTTGCAGACAGAATGGCACTTCCCAGTTGCAGTGACCTTCGCAGTGCCTCAGTGCAACAGGTAGTGTAGTACTTGGAATTCCGGAAAATCCCCCGCTGTTTTTCTGGCGGTATTTAAACAATATCGCATATGTTCCTTTCAAAGTTATTCATGGATTTGAATTATCCATGTTCTGTCACACTATAACTGTCCGACTAAGTAAGAAATTTACATGAAAAACAATATACATGTATCTGAAACGAAAATATGGTGTGTAAAATGATGAACAGCAGCATTGCAGATATCACTCGTTAGCACATCAGCAAAAAATATTGAATTAAACATTGCGCGAAAAATATCGATATTTCAAAATTCGTATCGCGATACGTATCGTGGGAAAACATATCGCGATATATCGCTGCATCGATACATATCGCCACCTCTTGTGAACACCATAGCTTTTGTTTATTTGTGACTTTTTTTATTCCCCACAGGGGGGAGGGGGGAATATATGCGATCGACCGTGTGTCGGTCGGTCTGTCATCAACAGGTTGTTAACAGGTCGATAACTTAAAAACTGATGCAAGGATTTTAATGAAACTTGGTATACGGCTTCTATGGGAACAAACACAGATAGGTATTGTGAATGGGTCAGGTTCGTCCGAGGAAATTGCACCGACTGGGCTTAGAAAATTTCAGCTCTTCATTGACTATTGATGGCCATGTTTAACTAGTGGGGGCCTGTGGGGAATATGTGAGCTATGCACACTGCTCTAGTTTACAAAGAATTATGATTATATTTGCAGAAATGAATATTTTATTTCAGTAATGAAAAAAAGCAAAATGGTTTTTAGGGAATTATGGGTTTAGTCGGGGAAACATTTGCTTTTGTTTACAAAAACAAGAAACTGTGCAGGTATTGATTGAAAGTTTGTGATATCAGCCTGTACTTTTACGTTTTGTGTGGACTGGCCGCTCTAGTTTTGTTCTTGTTGTAATCACGTGACTGACTGGGCTTTCAGGTGTCTGCGGGCTGCATCATAGGCACACTGGCGTGCACGGGCGTGGGTCTGTTCGTGTGGATGGCACTGGAAAGCTGGTCGGACTTGGTGGGCGTGTCTGTGGGCGTGGTCTTCCTCCTGCTCGCCGCCCTCCAGACTGCCTTCACAGTCTTCTGGCACATGGCCGACAAGCGCCACAAGGCGGAGTATGCACCGAGCCGGTAACGCCATTTTTTGTTTCCTCCCCCCACTCCCACCCCCACTGAAATGTGTCCCGAGCCGGCAACGCCCGGATTAACCAATACCTTAATCCGAAGTTATCCTCGCGATTTATAAAAAGTTTTAACGATTCAAAGTTTGAACTGAAGTTGACCAAACGTTATATAAAAAATATTTAACCATGTTTCTTAGTTGGTTAAAACAAAATTATGGGTATATAAAATCGTAAAGTTATCCAATTAGCTTCACTTTTCTTTCTGTTTTTTTGTAGTATTGTGTAGTAGGGAGAGTTCATTCTCTAGGGTGGCGTATATTCCGACTATGCTTAAATATGAAATGGGCTTCACTGTCCAAGCATTAAATTTACAGTTAAAATCAAAGAAAAAGCATGACCAAACACAAGATTTTGCCGAAGGTATGGAGAGGGGGCATATCCAGATTTTGTTAAAAAAATATGTCAGAAAAATTTCGTTTTCGGATACTGAGGGTTTTTCGTCGGCCGGTGATGCGGTCATCGACATTTATGCTGCCAATTCAGTGTATGTTGATGTGTATGGGGGAGGAGGTTGACTTAGCTTTCTGTCTCGGAACCCCGAGTAATATTGCTTTCTGGTATCCAGACGCCCAAGCACCATCTGCCTTGAAGAAGAAAAACATGGACCCATAAACGAACTATTTTTTTTGGGGGGGGGGGGGTAATTATTATAAATTGTCCAAATGGGTTGACAGGAGAAGCTTGTTTTCAAAGTAGAATTAGGCTGGGACAGTGTGGCAAACTTGCTGCTGTCTTGGCTGGAAAACACTTGTTAAGTTTCTACCTCGCGCTACCTTCCTAGTTTCCGGACGCTCCTTTGTTTCACTAACACATATCATGTGCCACTGCACCTTTGTTTATTTATCGGTTTGATACGTTGCTGTGGTAACGGATTCACATTGAGTTACTTCCGTTGCTCTCAACTAATGCATATTAAGGTATGCGTACAGAAAACGAACGGTTAAATAACAGTTGAAGGACTGTTAGCAGGCAGCAAGTGAAAACTTTTGAAGCCATGCCTATTTTTTTTAGCCCTCAGCCAATATTGGCTGAAGGCTATTGCTCTCGGTCGTCCGTCTGTCTGTCCGTAAAGTTTTTTTTTGTCCGGGCGATATCTCAAAAACTATTTATCGGAGCTTCACAACACCTTACAGAAAGAAAGTATATATAGTGTAGATGTGCAACGGGGGATTCAATTTATCCCGTGTCAGTCGTTTGTCCGTCCGCCGCACTTAATTTTTTTCTTGTCCGGGCGATATCTCAAAAACTATTTATCGGAGCTTCACAACACCTTACAGAAAGAAAGTATATATAGTGTAGATGTGCAACGGGGGATTCAATTTATCCCGTGTCAGTCGTTTGTCCGTCCGCCGCACTTAATTTTTTTCTTGTCCGGGCGATATCTCAAAAACTATTCACAGGATTTTCACCAAACCTCACAAGAAGGAAGTACATATAGTGCAGATGAGCAACGAGGGGTTCAATTTGTCCTTGTCCGTCCGTCGCACTTTAAACTTTTTTCTTGTCCGGGCGATATCTCAAAAACTATTCATCGGATAATCACCAAAAGTTGCAAAAAGGAAGTATATGTAGTAAAGATTTGCAAAGGGGGTTCAATTTGGCCCGGGTACATCAGTCTATCCGTGCGTCGCACTTTAAACTTTTTTCTTGTCCGGGCGACATCTCAAAAATTATTTATCGGATCTTCACTAAACCTTACAGAAAGGAAGTATGTATAGTGCAGATGTGCAACGGGGGGGGGGGGGGGGTTCAATTTTTCCTTGTCCGTCCGTCGCACTTTCAACAATTTTCTTGTCTGGGTGATATCTCAAAAAGTATTCATCGGATCTTCACCAAACCTTACAGGAAGGAAGTATATGTAGTACAGATGTGCAACGGGGGGGGGGGGGGTTCAATTTGTCCCATGTCTGTTCGTCTGTCCGCCCGTCTCACTTCAAACTTTTTCGTGTCCGGGCGATATCTCAGAAATTATTCATCGGATCTTAACCAAACCTTACAGAAAGAAATTAAATAGTGTAGATGTGCAAGGACCCGTCCGTCGCTACATCCGTTGCACCTTGTATATTGTTTTTGTCCCGGCCGTAATTCAAAAGAGTAACTGGACCACAGTGATGTACCCGCTATTGCCTGAGGGCTCTGCATCTCCGATGCCTATGTTTTATGGTTTTACTTGTGAAGTACATTTGGTTTTAATACTTAGGGCATGTTTTCACTGTTTTTATTTTTTTTAGTGGATATTCTTCAGGAACATTGTTTCTGGATGCCAATTTTCACAAAATTTAAAAAAAACAGTAACGAAACATTGTATTATCTTGTTCCATATATATGTTATATTTTCTGTTCACGGTGATTAAAATCGATATTTCTTTCTGAGGCACTGTTGCTTTTTTAATTGTTCAATGAAACGCACTCACTTGTTGGACAGTTGGTTGACAGATAAAGTTGTGGTTGAGAGACATTTTGTTTTCATTGTAAAGCCTCGTTGCCCCCTTCCATATATTATTCAAACAACATGTGCACAGTTCCCTTACTCATTCAACATTATATAGGTAAGACTCCATTTTATCGACAAGTGGAAACCACTGTCGCGTGTTGGTAGGCGCCGTAGCATTCCCAGGCGGTAGACAATACAACTAGCAAAAAGATCTAATTTGGTGTTCGGACAAACCAGTATATTCATTTATTCAACAATTCTATTCAACCGTATTCGGATGAACGAGCGTCCACTGTATTGAAAAGCTTTCTTCGAAATGAAAATAAACAAACACTATAATTTTTCCGTTTCTGGCAGCGCCATCCTGTTAGAAAATCCCCAAGAAATCCCCTGTATTCTTACCCAGCAACGATGACGTTGGAGGTTAACTGTAATTTAAATTAACCTTAACCTTTAAATTAACCTTAAAGGTAATGTTTTGGTTTATTTAAATCAGGGTTGACCTCCGTTTGTGAACATGGGTTAAGTCATTTGTTTATGTAATCCCTGTTTGTTGGGTTATTCCACAGAGTTCACTTCCGTGCACACTGCGTGTGCTGACTTCATGCCCCCGCCCTGAACCCCACACCCCACTACCTCCCCCTGCCCCCCCCCCCCCCCCCCTCGCTGGAGCATCCTCCAGTAGGGGGGAAATTGGTGAAAGCTGTCTTCTGCTAAAAATAATCTGAGTGTAATTATTTTGAATCCGGGACATATTTCAACTGAACATTTTCCAACCGCCGATAATAGCCAACCGGAAACTTTTCAGCGGAACATTTTATTTTACAACTATTTTCCAACCAGACATTTTGCAATCGCATTTTTGTTTAACTTTAAGGGGCGTGTAAAAGAAAAGGGGAAGCTCATACAAGCTCATAGAATAAGACAATTGCTTGCCACACTAATGTGCTACTCGAATGTTCACAAGAATTGCAGTGGTAAATCTACTGGTAAAATATTCAAAATGTGCTCTTCAAATGTTCACAGTTCCAAATCTACTCATCACCAGTGCAGATTATAAATGTATGCATGACTTGCTACTTTCGTTTTATAATTTGTTATTCCTTTATATAAGTCATATCACCTCTTAATCCAAGCAAGCAAATCAAGGGTGAGAATTTGGGTTGCCGCATATGCAGGTGGCTTATAAAGCCGGAGAACTCCGTGTTTTGGTGCATGCCTAAACATCTCCGTCGTAGTCTCGGTGAAAAAGTCGCCAGTCATTTTCAAGTAATTAAAAAGACACAGAATAATTAATAATTTTACCAAAAAAAATCTGACATCTGACAATATATTAGAAAATTTGCTGATTTTGTTGGCAGCTGTCGGTTGGAAAGTGTCCGGTGGGAAAATAGTGTTCAGTTGGAAAGTGTCTAGATATAAGATGTGCCAAGCAGAACAAGCTGCAATGTGTATTGAAGGAGACTTTTTCTTGATTATTGCAGAGACGCTGTCGCCCAGGAAATAGAGAAAGATGTTGCTATTTAGATCTGACTCCAGCTAAAACCAAAACAATACACACAAGGTGCTAAATTTGCATGTCTGTATAACGGATTATGTGTAGCTATTTCACGAAAATATTTGGTGCAGCCGTGATCCAAGCCACGTAGATCGACATGGCCTAGCTGTGACACGAAAATGCTTGGTGCAGCCGTGATCCAAGCCACGTAGATCGACATGGCCTAGCTGTGACACGAAAATGCTTGGTGCAGCCGTGATCCAAGCCACGTAGATCGACATGGCCTAGCTGTGACACGAAAATGCTTGGTGCAGCCGTGATCCAAGCCACGTAGATCGACATGGCCTAGCTGTGACACGAAAATACTTGGTGCAGCCGTGATCCAAGCCACGTAGATCGACATGGCCTAGCTGTGACACGAAAATGCTTGGTGCAGCCGTGATCCAAGCCACGTAGATCGACATGGCCTAGCTGTGACAGGAAGCTGCTGAGTGTCGCCTTGATCCAAGCTGCGTAGATCGGCGTGTCTTGTTTCATCCCTTGCTGTTGGACTGTTTCAACGACTGTACGATTGGGGTATTGTGGTGTGTCCACGGTAATTAAAAACGTTAACTTCAAAATGTGTGGCAGCGGCTTTCGGTATAATATCAGGAGATGGTGTACTCTCAACTTACCATTGGTTTATGGACATCCTGGAGCGTGTGCTATATTAATATTCAAAACAGCATTCATAAAAATAAGATTTAAAAAATGATGTGTTCAGCGTAGAAAGTATTTCATTTCAAAATTGGTAAATAGCTGTAGCTGCCTTGTTTCTTGGAGATCTTAGTCTTCCATTTATTTTTTTTTTAATTTTTCTGTGTGTAAGTTAATTAAAAATAGTAGCGGGGGGGGGGGGGGAGTTGCAGACAGGAGATATTGTCAAGAAAAGAAGTATGCGAAAGGTCTCACTCATGTCACTGCGAGGAATCCGCGACAACTCGCACCTGGACAACTGGCACCTGGACAACTGGTGCCTGGACAACTGGCGCCTGGACAACTGGCACCTGGACGACTCACATCTCAGTGAAAAAGTGGACAGCTCGCACCTGGAATATTTATTCAGAAAATTTCAAGGGGAGGGATGGGGTTGCACAATGGAACCACAAATATATTTAAGACAAAACAAATATTTTAAAATTATTTACAATCTGTATTGCTGCCACTGCAAATTACCTAACAGCCACATTACAATTTGTTTTGCAACTGGTCTTAAGCACTTTCTTCGTTTCAGAGATTCTCCTCTCTTAACTGCAACAACTGTTGTTCTTCTGTCTACACTGCAAACCTTTGTTATTTATTCATGTTAATACTAATAATATATTTAAATCAATGAATCGTAGCATCTCGCAAAGTTCCCACATTATCTATCACTGTCACTCGTTTCCCTCTTGATTTTCCCTGTTCTCTGCACGCCATCTCATGTGCGCAGTGCCGTGGAGGAACTGCGCGATGATGGACTTTCGACCAGCCGCGTGGTCCGCAGAGAGTCGTTTAAGTCGCTGTTTGAATTGCGCTTGTGGCCGAAAAGGTGGAAAACCGATTATTCCAACCTTCAGACATGTTCGTTCTCTACTCATCGTTCATGAGGTCCACCGGAAAATCGCGACTGTCAGAGTGATCAACAATTACCTGGAAGAATTCTTCGTAAGTCGCTTGGGACTTTCCCTGGATAAGCCCGTAAACTGTAGAAACCTTCGTGCTTCAAAGAGGTACGCGAACGACATACGGCTGTGTGAAACCCGGAGGGGCCATCGAAAAATTGCCGTCGATGAACCAGGTTTCAGCGGATGGCATGAGCCTCAGGGCGGGTTCCGCGCCAAGTATCAAAATTCGGCTATTTGCATCTTGACCGTTGTCATAGAAGAGACACTGTCGGGGATGACCAGGTCCTCTACGGAGTGTAGCAATGTGTCCTCTACGGAGTGTAGCAATGCTGGCACGTCCTCTGACGCTGAATGGCTTTCTTCAGTTTCCTCACGGCCCATCAGGAGTCGGGCGTCGTCTGGTAAATCGGCCGTGACACTTGAGATCATAATCGCAGGTCTCTCCGGAGTCTGTTACGCAAGGGTCCTCAAGGCCACTGTAGCCTGCTCCGTCTGAAGCCAAAACAAAGAATTTCATTACATTAGTAAACGTTGTAGGCATTTTTTATTCCTGATAAAAATTGTCTAAAACTTAAGTAAATGACAGCCATAATTGTTCCTGTTTTAAGAAAATATAAACATATAAAAAACAGAGCTTCTCAACCACCAATCAAATTGCTCTTTTAAATCGATTAAAATGATACAAAAATAATGAACAAAATAAAATTTAATTACTTCGCTCTGATAGGCGTCGTGGTTATGGTCGTTTATCAGCTGCGGCTGCAAAAAGTCATTTGTGGTCTTGACAAATGCTCGTAGCTCCTCTCACTCATCTCCAGTAGATTTCTCCTCTTTTAAAAGTTGCTGTAGATAAACCCATTCCAGCATAATTTGGGCTTTCCACGTTGACTTGGTATATAAACTCCATGGTGGAGTTGAAAGTGATACTGTATCGGTTAAAGCGCATTCATTATATACTTACACGACAGGGGTGTGGATTCACCCCGTGTGAACTTTTGCCGAGATTTGGAATTCACGCAGCTCGGGCCAACTCACAGATCACAAACAATTTGAATTTAATTGAATACATGAGTGGGATAAACATGCGGATTCGCGTAACACCTACATTCTGTCATCTCATTCAGTTAGAATTTTAATCCATCCCGATAATCTTTGTCGTTTACGTTTGAGATGTGGATTCGCGTTAAAAATGTAGTTTTGCATAACTCCGGAGTATCTCAACATATTCTCCTCACGGAGTAATTCATTACAGAATAATCATCTTCGGAGTATTTCTTGACACAATTTACATTATTTTTGCATTTATAAAAAGTTTTTTTAATACTTATTTTTTATTTATAAAAATGAAAAAAGTGAATATTAGGAGCGAAAAAATACAGGTGCGAGCTGTCCACTTTTTCCCTTAGGTGCGAGTTGTCCAGGTGCCAGTTGTCGAGTTCCGAGTTGTGCAAGTGCAAGTTGTCTGGATACCCACTGCGAGAGATGCTGGATCTGGGAGTATTTTCACCGATTTCCCTGAAACCCAAATATGGGGTCGGCTTGCACCACCTCTGTCCCAAAAGTGCCGCATGAGTTGGTCGGTGAGGGGAGGGGGGGGATGGGGGTGATATTAGTATCAAATCTATCCACATCAACTTGTATTCTATTGATTGTCTTTGCTTTACGTTTTCAACTTTTTTCTTTTGGCAAATGATGGTGTATTTGGTGTGAATATCGCAACTTGCAGATGAGCTGGTATTAGCATAGCCATGGAAGTATTAAAGTCGTTTGTCGTCTGCAAAGTGCTGTTTGCAGCCATGAATCCATGGATTACATGTTACTGCTCTGTGAAGAGAGAGAGAGAGAGAGAGAGAGAGAGAGAGAGTTAAGGTCCAAAAATTTCCTAGTGCAGGTGTTGCCTTGCCACTTGAAGTAAAAAAAAAAAAAATCACTCAAAAAGAGGGGGGAGGGTGTCAAATATTTAAATAGAACATAAACAAATTGAAGTGAGAGAAATGAGCGAAAACAAAGAATAAATGAATAGGCCGGATTGACGGTAGCAACTGCCGATTTATCCGTTGAAATGGACAAAATTTGTGTATTTTAGATTTTTATGGTCTTTTACTGTCTTTTTATGGTTTGGGGCCGCACAGATATTCCACGTCAGTCCTCCATTTCTATCTCTCTGTCTCTCTTTCTTTCTCTCTCTGTCCATCACTCACACCCTCTGTCTCTCACTGTCTCTATCACTCACTCTCACACTCATTCTCACTCTTCCTCTCCACTCCACACACACACACTCTCTCTCTCTCTCTCTCTCTCTCTCTCTCTCTCTCTCTCTCTCTCTCTCTCTCTCTCTCTCTCTCTCTCTCTCTCTCTCTCCCCTCTCTCTCTCTCTCTCTCTCTCTCTCTCTCTCTCTCTCTCTCTCTCTCTCTCTCCGTCACTTACTCTCTCAATCTCTCCGTCACTTACTCTCTCAATCTCTCTGCCCCCTCTGTCCCACTCTCTTTCAGTATCTCACTCTCTCTCTCTCTCTCTCTCTCTCTCTCTCTCTCTCTCTCTCTCTCTCTCTCTCTCTCTCTCTCTCTCACTCACTCACTCACTCACTCTCTACCAAGTTAGAGATTGGCCGTGCTTACTTGCAGAACCTAGGAGTGTTCATCAAGATCAGCTATTTTAAAATAATTTTTCTGTTTATCAGTACATTGTTTTTACGTTTTATATTTTAAGTTGCTTGGTGTATACAAAACATATATGTATTATTACGATGATATACTCACTGTCTTGTTATGTTCACCAGTGAAGGGTCTGGTTATATCCACTCTGTACGAGGATTTATATACAATCCACAACTGACCTTGTGTTCAGTGTTGAGCTCTGTGTTCTTAAAAAGGATGCCAATGATCTGTGTGGTTATATCTATGAGGTTATACACCTTTCATCTATGGCTTCCGGTATGGACTCAGCACAACACAATTGGAAACTTATTTAATGACAGTCGCATTGTTAACTTACAGTACAAACCGTTTATTAATTGAGAAAGTTAAAACATTCAAAATTGACAGCTTACGTAATCATTCTACTTCCAAGTGTTAGCCAATGAGCGATTAGAATTTTGAAAACTTCAAGTCCTGTGGTCTTTGCGAGCCTGGGAATTTTGAAGTCCACTCTTTCTGCATCATGTGTGTGTTGGTAGTAGCGGGTACGTTTTTGAAATAGGTGTCGCTCGAGGAATTGTGTTAAATAAATCATCGGCATTGACGGCAGTACCCGAACAGCCGCCGATTAGCCTACATAAATGTATTTTGACTTTTATCCGGTCTTATTTTAGTGACGCAGACAACCGTATGTGTCTTAAAAAAACAATAATACAACATGCGATTGAACTAATATCCCATAGTCTCCTGGTTAAAGGTATGTTTATGTAAGAGTTAACTTTCCGTAAATGAACACCACTGCTTGTGAACATTCGTACACCATGAACATTTTAGCCGATTCGGAAGGTGTTAGAGGTTTTGCTGCATGATGTATTATTTTAAACAACAAAGTTCGATGAGAAATTGAAGCATTGTAAGACGGGACTGATATCAACATCGCATTGTAAGAGCCCGTTGTGTGACGGGCCTGATGTTACCATTTAAGAGTCAGTATCTCATGCAATGCCCTTGCTCGTCTACGCGTGGAAGCAATGGATTCCCCTTTGTGGTAAGACATTCCATTCGTGAATAAGAATGCGGCCCAGATCTTGAAGCGTATGGTAAGACTGTAATAGTCGTGGCATACCAGGGTACTAAACAGAATATTCCACAGTTTTTCACAGCACTGCAGTTTGACGGTTAAGGTTTTTCTTCCAACAGTTTTCTCATGTGGTCTCATGTTACAATGAGAAGTAAATAATAAATATGAGTGAAATCACGTGTTTTTCTGCATTTATTTTGGTAAAATAGATGCTATTACCTGGAACCGTTGTTCAAAGAGTATTGTTGCAAGATGTCATATGGCTGACTTTGTTTGCCACCCTCTTGTGTTGTAATGTACTTTTAATTGGGCTGAGAGCAATTTTAATATGCACCTGAAATGCCGTGTCGAGGTCTGGCAGAATGGCATGTAACCAATGAAGTATAATTTTGAGAAAGAAAGATAGAAATTCTTTATTCGCAGTGACACACAAAAAGGTTCAGTAGAAGAAGTTCCGATATATTGTTACGACCACTGGATAATTATCCGCCGGGGGACGGATATAGTTTTCACTCTGTCCGTCCGTCCGTCTGTCTGTGCCAAATTTGAGAGGGGGGAGGTTGGCGTTTGCCAAAAAAAAAAAAACTAATGAAGGTTGAGATTGGTGATGTAATGACCATCTGTAAGACCTGGGTAAAAGAAGAGGTACAAAACAAAAATGTTTGTAGTAATCCAGACCTTGGTTAAAAAAAAAACTTGCAGAACACTTGACCACATTCAAGGTGTCGGAAAAGGTACCGTACTTGTAGTGCTTACTTCCCAACTCGAATAAATAACTTCTGTAACGGCCACAAACAGATCCGGATGAAAAAGAAGAAAAAAAACAGTAAACTTGTTTGTTGAGATCACCTTCCATACGCGGAAAAGAGGCGTACAGAAAAACCTGTCCGCAACAACCTTCCAGGATCAGAAGGTAAAAGAATTGGTGTTGCATTCGGAGCTGAACCAATACTAAGGGGGAGGAGAGGTGAAACTTTTGCACATTTTCCAGACCCGGATAAAAAGACATAGTAAAATAGTTTTGTAGTGACTGAATTCCAGTCGCGAATAAGAGACGCCCATTAAAGCTGTTTGTAATGACCACATTCGGGAATCAGATATATAGACTACAGCTAGTGCCTGTTTATAGGTACATCTTTCAAGACCCGGGTGTTCAAGGCCCCGAAAAGTGCAAACAGTGAAACCTGTTTGTCGTGACCACCTTCCAGACCCCGGATAACGAACGTACAATAATATCTTCTGTAACGACCACCTTCCAGATCTGGATAAAAAGACGAATAGTAAACCTGTTTGTGGTTATCACTTCGTCTGCACAGACTGAATCCCCCCCCCCCCCCCCTCCTCCCCGGTGACGTATTTCATGGTTGGTCCCGTGGTGTGTTCCCGTCCACAGAAACGAATGCAGTGGGCTAGGTCACCTATCACTGTAAAATTAAACCCATGGAGTCTTTCGGCCACCCCATAAAATGGAAGTGCTAGAGGTTACAACCCACTTGAAATGTAAAAATGACAAAAGAAAACTACCGCAAAAATATCTCCTAAATATTTCAAAAGTATTTTAGGATTTACGAGATTCGGTTTCTTTTGTAAATCTTGACTAATAGTAAAACATAATGGAGGGCCGAAAGTCCCTACAAACATTAGGGACATGCGCTGAAAGAAACGAGATATAAACTGCAATGTGGCTGTTTGATTGATTATATTTAACATCAGCAAGCTTGATCATCATTTACCCCATTTAGGAATGGTTTTATTTGCAGAGAATGAATCACACAACGTTTCTATTTCTGTTTTATTTTTAAACACCCTGTGATACAATAAATAGGAGTAGAGAGGTCAGATCTGTTTACGTGAAGAGAGAAAGGCTGTAATAAATGTGGTTCGCTAAAAGTTTCAGCAAGGACAGAAGGAAAAGGTAAAATGGTCTGATCACGACAGGACAAGAAACCGACCGTAAAATTAACTGACATGGGAGGCATAAAAACGGCGAAATTAAACTGTCTGATGAGAAATTGTTCTTCAAATCAATTTTTATGGCGGCCTGGCAGAGAACCTTTCAGTCGCTCAAATATGCTATTGAGAAAGACAGACAAAATCTTTATTCGCACAGTGAAGAAGTTTCCAAATTGTCACGCCTCTACGTGTCTTTTGTTCTTATGATATTTGGAAAAGAATTGCGTATTACAGCGTTTGTCAGTTAACAAAATAAGGTACATTTTGGTGTTCGAAATTTCTCCAGCATGATGTTTTCAGCCCGGCCGACTACCGTCGGTGGGCTACACTCCTCATTTGTGGGCCATTCGTCGTCCATTATGTATATGCGCCTGTGTTTGGGCGGGCATTCTTGTTTTATTTGTTTTGGTTTCGGGTTTTTAAACCAGCCGACTTCTTCGGGTTGGTCTTCTCACATTAATAGAGGGGCATCTGTCGTCGTTATGTGCGTATTTATTTAAAATGCTTCTTCTTCAGTTTTGGTAGTATTCCTTTCAAATTTTGTGTGAATGGTCTCCAGGCAGGCTTCTCTTGAAAAATTACTTTTTTTGGCGATCCGACAAAAATTGGCCAAAAGGGGGGCATTTGAAAATTTTCGGTTGCCAATTTTCAAAAGGCTTCGTCTCGCACAATTTTGATCAGAATTTGTGTAAATTTTAAGCGAAAATTCTCGAGGTAGGTCTCTTTTGAAAAATTACTTTTTGGCGATCCGCCAAAGTTGGCCAAACGGAGGACTTTTTTTCATTTTTTTGGCTTTCAGTTTTCAAAATGCTTCTCCCACAATTTGTATTTGATTCCTTTCCAATTTTGAACGGTTGTTCTCTAGGTTAGCCTCTCTTGAAAAATTACTTTTTTCGCGATCCGCCAAAAAATGACCAAATGGAGGGCATTTAAAATTTTCTTGACCAATTTTCAAAATGCCCCTCCCACAATTTTGATAAGATTTTCCTTAAATTTTGTACGAATGTTCTCTAGGTAGGTCTCTCTCGAAAAATTACATTTTTTGGCGATCCGACAAAAATCGACCAAATGGGGGGGTGGGGGGGGTGGGGGTATTTTAAACTTTTTGGCTTCCAAGTTTCAAAATGCTTTCAAAATGATTCTCCCTCAATTTTGATCAGATTTTTTTTAAATGTGTACGAAAGTTTTCTAAATAGGCCTGTCTTGAAAAATTACTTTTTTTGGCGATCCGCTAAAATTTGGAAGTTGAATAAACATGCGAATTGGTCCGAAATGCGCACCGCACATCGACGAAAGTTAAATAGACATGCTCACTGGCTCGAACTGCGAACCGCGCATCAGTGCAAGTTAATTGAACATGCGTTCTGGTCTGAAATACCAACTGTGTATCAGCACAAGTTAAATAAACATGCTCTTTTTTTCTAAAATAAGAAACGCTCATCAACGCAAGTTAAATAAACATGCGCAGTGGTCCGAAATAAGAACCGCGCATAAATGAAAGTAAAATAAACATGCCCATTAGTCCGAAATGCGAACCGCGCATCGACACAAATAAACATGCGCACTGGTCAAAAATGCGAACCACACACCGCCGCAAGTTAACATGCGCTCAAATCCGAAATGCCAATCGCGCATCAACTCAAGTTAAATAAACATGCGAAATGGTCTAAAATAAGAACTGCACATCAACGCAAATTAAATAAGCATGCACAGCGGTCCGAAAAGTTAACCGCGCATCAACACAAACTAAACAAACGTGCGCACTGGTCAGAAATGCGAACCGCGCATTGGTCCAAAATAAAAACCGCGCATCAACGCAAGTTAAATAAACATGCACACTGGTGCGAACTACGCGGCAATGCATTTCAAATAAACATGCGCACTGGTTCGAATTGCGAACCGCACATCAACGCAAGCTAAATAAACATGAGCATTGGTCCGAAATGCGAACGGAGCGTGACTCAAGTTAACTAAACATGCGGACTGGTCCGAAATGCAAACCCCACAAAATAATGCATACCAAAACATTAAAACGTAAGTAATAATATTTTAGATGCGGCGTTTTCTTCTCGTCAAAACACAAGGGCAAACGTAATCACATGTGTTTGGTCATATCACTATTCACTGGTCGTTTCTGTTCTTTGAAATAATTGTGTATGTCCGACCAACAGTGCACGTGTGTGGATACAATTTCGATACGTGTTCGAAGGTGTCTCTGGTAGACCACCCAGTCTACCAGAGATATACAAGATCTGTTTCCCATTTTTCTGGGAAACAATATTTGTATGTATTTCTCGGTCTATATTCAGGTCAGTTGCTAAATTAATTATTTAGCTAGCTCTTTGCCATCTCATCTTTTGAAGCCAATTTTCTCAGGGAAATTCCATTGCTCATGCACGCTAGAATTGGTCTTATCGCTTGTTGAAAGCTGGGACTTTGTCCTTAGACAAACTTGTACAATGTGACTACCACTTTTTGGCAACCATGCAAGCTTATTCATACATGATTCACTAGATGTCGGTTTCAAATAAACATGCGCACTGGTTCGAATTGCGAACCGCACATCAACGCAAGCTAAATAAACATGAGCATTTGTCCGAAATGCGAACGGAGCGTGACTCAAGTTAACTAAACATGCGGACTGGTCCGAAATGCAAACCCCACAAAATAATGCATACCAAAACATTAAAACGTAAGTAATAATATTTTAGATGCGGCGTTTTCTTCTCGTCAAAACACAAGGGCAAACGTAATCACATGTGTTTGGTCATATCACTATTCACTGGTCGTTTCTGTTCTTTGAAATAATTGTGTATGTCCGACCAACAGTGCACGTGTGTGGATACAATTTCGATACGTGTTCGAAGGTGTCTCTGGTAGACCACCCAGTCTACCAGAGATATACAAGATCTGTTTCCCATTTTTCTGGGAAACAATATTTGTATGTATTTCTCGGTCTATATTCAGGTCAGTTGCTAAATTAATTATTTAGCTAGCTCTTTGCCATCTCATCTTTTGAAGCCAATTTTCTCAGGGAAATTCCATTGCTCATGCACGCTAGAATTGGTCTTATCGCTTGTTGAAAGCTGGGACTTTGTCCTTAGACAAACTTGTACAATGTGACCACCACTTTTTGGCAACCATGCAAGCTTATTCATAAGTGATTCACTAGATGTCGGTTTGTCACAATGTTTCTGGACATTCTTGTATTAATCTGGCGGTAGGAAGTGCTTTTATTTTCAAAACATGTGTCCAAATCTCCATTTATCACCAAAATGGATAAAAAGGGCTCAAATTATAGTTTAAATGTATACACGTTTTGAGTAAGAAGTATTCTCGCAACTTAAATCTTGACCTTCAGGATCAAGGTCAAAGATCACGTGATCTCATACCGTTGAAGATAGGACAACTTATCTCTGAAGATAGGACAACTTATTACATCGGCAATTTTTGGCCGATGTAAAAAATAATACGACGTTGCACAACTTCAATATATATATATATATATATATATATATATATATATATATATATATATATATATATATATATATATATATATATATATATATACTCACAAGGTCCCCCTCTGGGGTAGGGGGAATCTTAAGAATACACCCACTGCGTTCTGTTCCGTGCATGGCATAAGAGACGGCTGATCGGAATTTCTTTCTCACTCTTCTTTTACTGTTTCTTCATTCTTCACTCTTTTTTCACACTTGTTTCTTTAGCAAGTGCGTCCCAATATACCCATCATAGTCAGTTATCGGGACGTTAAACACCAAACCATTCAACAAGGCAGCATATGCCTGGGATAAATAGTTTCGGAGAACTCGCATGGAAAGCACCCAAGTGGAAAGCACCCAAGTCTTACATTGCAGTTATCTCAAGAGATCACAGTTTTTGACAAGTCGCCATTCTGGCGATTTTTGGCCGATATGAAAAATAACGCGACATTGCACAACTTCAATATATATATATATATATATATATATATATATATATATTCACTGTGCAAGGTTGCATATGCATAGGGTAAATAAATAGTATCGGAGACCTTGCATTGGAAACCAAACAGCATCCAAAGTGTGACACACGGACGGACGGACAGAGTACAATCCTATAGACCCTCTCGGGCTCGCCCGGTTGGGGTCTAAAAAGTCGTTTACCGGATTACTTACCTGTGCTACGATCTTTGTGTGTTTATAAAGGAGTAGTATCTTCCTTTGTTTAGAAAGGAGTGGGGTTGAGGGGGGGGGGGTATTAAACAAGAGTCACACATTCAAACACAAGCTTTATTATCTTGCTTTGTTTAGAAAGGAGTGAGGTTGAGGGGGGGGGGGTATTAATCTTGATCCTTATATACAATTTGACCATAATCATGGATGTGGCTTCGCCGATGGTTTTTTAAATTTTACGCATCTTAGGTTCCAACAGGGAACTTTTTGATGAAGAATCACTTTTATTCAATACCAAACTCTCAGTAACAATGCCAGTTGCGATTAGGGGTTATCCACCTTATAACACCCCCATCTGTTACACGAATTTGCCGTAGTTACACCTGAAATCAGATGCTGAGTTGATTAAATGATATGCGTTAATCTTATTCAGTGAATGCAGGGAATTACAGATTATCCAGCTTAAAACCATCTCGCGGGTGCTGCAAGAAAATCTGTAATAAAACCCCAGATCAGCTGCTTACCACGACTAATCATCATGCTTTTAATCCACATGAATAGCGCCAGCAACATAAACAATTCTAAAAGTTGGAAGGGGTATTCTCCGGGACAAAACGCGGAAAAATCCCCGGGCATGTCAAAATAGGGGGAATATCTCCGCGCGGGAAACTCCGGGATCCGCCATTTTGAACTTATTTTCGACCCTTTGAGCCAAACTGCAATTACAAACTGGATTCCATTTGCACTTTTGAATTGCAATCAACAATTTACTATGATGTCCGAATACATTGGTCTGTTTTCCATAGCCATTGGACTTGCTGTTTATTGTCCAGAAAATATTCATAAAAAAACTTTTTGCCTTTATCTGGCAGGCCTAGGATAGTTTAATAGAGTCGGTTAACAGTTCGCAGATTCGCACGATGAGCTCTTGGATAGATTTGTTGCGATAATTTTGTGACTATTGGCATTTCCATAACATTTGTGAAACGTACGCACACTTTTTAGTCATGATGTATCTTTAAATAAAAAACCAAAAATCTTGCCACAGGTTCCGCCCCTTATGAGCATGTATGAACCTACTGAATCCGCGACATCTCGCATCTGGACATCTCGCATCTGGACATCTCGCATCCGACAACTCGCATCTGGACATCTCGCATCTGGACATCTCGCATCCAAATGAAAAAGTGGACATCTCGCGTCCGTGATTTTTTGCTTGATTTATCATTGTATTTTGGTGGTGGGGGGGGGTTGGGGGGGGGGTAGGTGGTAATCTTTTTATTAAGTGTATTTTGACACTGTACTTTACTACCATTTGTCATGGTCATGTCATGTGGATTCGTGACTACATCTTACCCTCCGCACTTTCGAACCTGTGCACGTTTCCCTTCCAAACCGTGCATCAAAGATAAATTTTTAAAAATTGAATAGATCAGTGGGATTAGTGGATGTGGATTCATTCTTAATACTGATCGGCCGCACGTTCATTAAATCCGTCATGCTTTTAAGTGCCTCTTTCGAGGGATTAGTATATGTGGATTCGCGCTGCCACGAACGCTGAACTACTCACTATGGCATTCACTGAGTGCAAATGTAAGTCTAACTCTTGAATTACTCCGTAAACTGAACTGAGTTTTTTTCAGTTGATTTACTCAAATAACTGTATGAAGTTTCTCAAACACAGTGTTAAAAGTTCCCCCTTAAAAGCAGACCAAAATCACGGATGCGAGATGTCCACTTTTTCATTTGGATGCGAGATGTCCAGATGCGAGTTGTCAGATGCGAGATGTCCAGATGCGAGATGTCTGGATACCGAACCTACTAATTATAGCAATCAGTAACCTGGCAAAAGGACTAAACTTAAGGAAGGACTACGCTTCAAAAGGACTAAACTTCATAATGTCTACGCGGGGAAAATTAGACCTGCAAAGGGACTAAACTTCAGAATGTCTACACGGAGTAAACTTGACTTGCAAAAGGACTAAACTTCAAAAGGACTACGAAACTGATATGAGTTTCACCATCATGATTCTACCTCAAATTTACATTAAATGTCAGAGAATTACAAACCTACAAAAATAAAATCTGCGCTACTCTTCTGCAATAAAGTTTCTAGAAAAATTCTAAGCCAATACGCAGCACTAAAATTCAGTATTACTGTATATCCTTACTGCAAAATAACAATCTACGCTACTCTAATGCTCTAAAATTCTAAAATCGCTTCTCTGATACTGTTCTTCACCACCCTATTCTACTCTGCCCCTCTCTACACTAGCACATCGGCATAACGTGCCAAAATTGCTAAAATCAAAGTTTAGTCCTTTTGAAGTTTGGTCCTTATGCAGGAACTTTTTTAGTTTTGCTCCCGCGTAAACATGATGCAGTTTATTCCTTTTGCAGGTGTCATATTTTTCCCGTAGATATTCTGAAGTTTAGTCCTTTTGAAGCGTAGTCCTTTTGAAGTTAACTCCCTTTGCCAGGTAATCAAAGCAATCTAACCGGCCAGCTCTTGATTTCAATCTGCACGGCCAGCTCGAGGAAAACCAGCACTTTGAATTACTTTAAATCGGCCTTCTGAATTCAGTGTCTGGTATTATCACGGAACGGTGTATGCTCAACATATTTGACGGAAAGCATACAATGTTTTCCGTAACTTTCGCATATAATCAAATTACAGTAAAACCTCCCTCCGGACAAACCTGTATAATTCGGACAACTCCCTAATCCAGACAGATTTTTTCAGTCCCTCATTGGTTTTTGCATCATTAAAACCTGGGAAATTCGGATACCTCCCTATTCGGAACACCGGACAACATTTGGCAGTCCCAACTGTAGGTTTTACTGTTTGAATGCCCCCTATGATTCGGACAAGTTAATTGCGTAATCTCCGTAGCTTGTTTGTAGTCTGCCTCAGATAATGTCAATAAGAATGTGCCGTAACAAACACGACTGCTTTTGTTTGCAAACGCCTTAATCACGGAACGCATGCCACGCCCACGAATGGGGTTATATAAGGACTTCATATTGTATTTGTAAATCAAAAGGAAAATTCATTGAATAAAAGCTAATTGAAAATGGCGACAAAAAAGGAATGATTTGAGTCTTGGTGACAAAGTGGAATTTATTAAAGCAAGTACAGGAAAAACAATCAGAAAATTAGCTGATGAGTTCGGTCTCGGTAAAAGTACTGTTTCTGACATTTTGAAAAAGACAAATATTTTGCTCAAAGAGTGCGATGAGTGCGAAAATTTCAAGGGTTCCCCCGATATGACTGAATTACTGTTCTTAGTGAAGGACAGGTTTGATCAAATAAATTCAGAGTCAGCAAAGAAGCAAACCTATATCACTCAATATTTCACCAAGAAATAATCTGTTCAAATTTGAGTGTGAAATTGTAATTTATAGCTAGTGAACGAAAAAGAAGGTAATGGATGAGTTAGAGTTTGTGCGTCGAAATTTTACAGGAATAATTCTCTGGAGTTTCTATATCCGGCTTGTATTTTGTTGGCGAATTGGCCAAAAAACGCCCAAATGTCACAAGAATAACAAAATGCTAATAATTGACATTTCTTCAGCAATCGTTGCGTAGACCGTCTGGTATTAGCGTCGCCGCTTGTGCAGCAAGGGGTGAGTTCAAGCACCACTCAGTTCAAGCATCAGCAAAGATCTGTAACTATTAACATATGACACTCAGCAAATATAGCCTATAGCATTCGTGGCAATTTTTAAAAAGTCAGATTTAGTTTAAAACAAACTAGAAGTATTTCCGTTGAGACACAGATACCCAGGCAACTGGATAAATCAGTGAAATGCCGAATCTGGGGAAGGTGCTGTTAATAATAATAATAATAATAATAATAATAATAATAATAATAATAATAATAATAATAATAATAATAATAATAGCATGGCCAGCAAGCGAGAATGCCAGAATTTAAGGATTAAAACCTGGTAGTGACCTTTAGCGATCAATCAATGTTACCAAAATATGTTATCCCTGGAGGTCATTCGTATAAATGCTCATATCAAGTTTTACTTTTGCTTTTTGTTCAAACAATGCCTTGTGGTTGCCGTTGGATCGACCCGATGCTTTGAAAGTACTATTATATCTTTTCTACGCCCCTAACAAAATTAAAATATAAGATAATAATCATTAGAATGAATTAACTGGAATGCAAAGCTTTCTTGGTTGGCTCCGCGTACGTGATATGTAATTGTATGTTTTACTCGTACTAATGTCCGAAGATCGTTGTGGTAGAGAGCTGTACAAGAAAAGTTTGATCGTATAACCGCGGTTTCCACTCTCTGTATCGGATAGTCTAGTTGTTTGTGTTACTGGCCTCTTCCCCATTTTTAGCACTTCTACAGACGAATCAAAGGCCGCTGTACACGACAGGAAGTTTGGACATCGCTGTAAGTTTAAGCTGTTTTTGCCGGTTTTGTTTATGTAAGCACAGTTGCGTGTTCAAATTTGGTTTTGCGGCTTTATCTGTTACTTGGGCGTTTTGAGCTTCCCCAGTTTAGCGACTTTAAAGGAATCACTTTAGTTCATGCAGGCATTTACAACATAGAATTTAAACCCTGTCTCGCTGTGAATTAAGTTTTAATTTGGGAGGGGGGATGCGCCCACGGTGCGGCAAGTTTTTAAGACCACGTGGGCTTGATGATCACACCACCTGTCTAGCTCCTTTGCTAAGAGAATGTAGGAAGGGTTGTAGGACAAAATGGCAACGGACATAATGGCAAGTGGATACAATGGCAGGCGGACAAAATGGCAAACTAATAAAAATGTCAGAAAACAACCGAAACTGGTCTACGGTGCATCAAAGAATCCTTTCAGTGTCAGCGCATGTCAGGGAGATAGGAGTAATACTAGAAACATAATACCTATCAGTCGCCGTACATTCTGGTAACACAAACAATGGTAAATCCAGAACTGTGTTTTAATTCTACTCCGGCTGTCAGTTTGTGACACTGCGTAGGCTATAAAAGGGCAAGGAAAATTCAGGAAAATAACATTCAAAATAGAAATAGTGGCAAGTAATAAAGGTGGACAGAAGATATACTTGAATGGATTTGCCTAAAGAAAACAAATTGCAACGTCGCGGAATATTAGATGGAGATGTTTTAAACGTACAACAGATTGTAAAGCAGTTTTGCAAACAACGTTGGATATACAGAATCCTTAGTTGATGAAAGCATAATCACGATCCCAACGGCGCGGCAGTTACGGTAACAAGACGCTGTGTCCAGAAAGAACAAGCTAAGAGCAGTTTCGATAAGCCCAGCCAGATTTTAACCAGACTTTGGGCGAAACGGAGGTCAAAGCGAGAGTCGAGCATGGAAAACAAGAAACGTTGAAGCGCGGAATTCGTCGTCATAGACTCGCACGATTACCTGCTGAACTACATTCAATTGATGACCTCAAAATTGAAGATAATTTGTCTCAAACGCCTGGACCTGATGCACAGCCATTTCTGGTGTACGACAACGGACCAGAAGGTGGTTGCAGGATAATAATTTTTGCCAAAAAAAGAGGCTCTTAAGTACATGGCTACTGCGCAAACTTGGTTCATGGACGTAAACTTTGAGGTGGCTCCACCTCAATTTTGTCAGTTGAATGTGATTCGGTGTCCTGTAGGAAATACTGCCATTTTGACGGTCTACGCTTTGCTGCAGCGCAAATCACATTTTTCAAAGTCAAGACATGACCAGGAATGACTAGTTAAGATCAGTCAAGGTCACCAAAAACTAAAAGCAGGAGAGGTCATCTGCATGAATACTCGCACCAATGTCCATCATTAATCCGTTCACTGGATTTGCCAGAATCGTGTTCACAAATCCACCTTCAAAAGCACATATTGAAAGTCTAACCGTGGTCGTGAATGGCCACTCAAGATCACTAAAATCTAATTACATCGAAAGATCATCCTCCTAACTAGCCCAACTAAGTTTCATCAAAATCCGTTCACGGATCTTACTGGAATCATGATTCATGAAAAGCTTGATGCATGGATGGACAGGCGGGCAGACCAACAAACGGTTAAATCAAAAGCGCCATGCTCTTCTGACCTTGGTGAGGCCGGGGCATAAATGGAAAGTAAAACAGCAATAAAATAACAATTCGAAATTAGATAATTTCTTGCACATAACATCATCGCAATTTTCGTTTTTCCCCGAAAATTGAAAAGTTGTCATAAAGAGTATCATCGTAAAAACCTGAAATTAAGGATAATGCTATTTGTAAATCATTTCATCTTTTTGAAAAAAATATGTTTTTACTTAAACTGGAATAATGCTGTTTTATATGGAATGCCGTCTTCACATTTATTAGTGAATTATTGATATCAAGCATTAATTTTTGATCTCAATAAATCCATATTTTGATATCAAAAATTCATTTTTGCTATCTGTTATTGTATTCTTGATATTTCTAAATGCATTCTTGATCACAAAAAATAATTTTTGATATCAATAAATATTTAGAGATATCAAGAAATATTTATTGATATCAAAAATGATTTAATGATATCTAAAATTGATTTGTTGAGATCAAAACTTCAATTCTTGATAGCAAAAATGAAATATTTGAGAGCAAAATATTAATTTTGAGCTCACTAATTCATTTTCTATATATTGATATCAAGAATTATTTCAGATATCATTATTTCAGACTAATACATTTTTAATTTGTATTTTGAAATCTGCAAACGATTTTTTTATCTCAAAAACTGATTCTTGATATCAAAATATCAGTATATTTTTTTAAATAAAAAATTCAGAAACGCACATCTGTAAATAAATAATGACTGTCCTTGTATACAGAATTTTTATTTTAACTTGTTACTGTACAAAAAAGAAGCAATTCTTGAGATCAAAAATTATGTTGTTATTATTGATCTCGATAATTCAAATTTTCATCTCCAAAATTTAATTGACGATTTGTTATATTTTATGTGAATGTGTGTCTCCCGTAAGATTTTTTAGGTTTGTAAAATTGATTTTTTGATCTCAAAAATAAATTTTTGCCATCTAAAATTCAATTATTGATAGCAAAATATAAATTAATTAGATCTACATTGATTTTTTGATATCTTTAATTGTATTTTGATGTCAAAAATAAGCATTAAATGTTAAAATGGCATTCCATAGTTTTATGGATAGTTTCAACTTCCGAAAAAAATTGAAACAATACATTTAATAGTGAAAACTTGTGCAAAAACACGAAAGATTGACGAATGACAGTCCTTATAAATATATTTAGTATATATTAGTCAATTCTTTTGGGATTATTTATTCTCTTCACGAATAAAACTACCAACAACTATAAGTGTAAACGGTCCACATCCCCACAGCTGTTCGAGTATCAAACAGGCAGTGGACGAATTCGGTGCTCTATACGGCACTATGGTGCGTTACATCGGAGACTTATATATACATATGTTTATCACTTTATTAAGTATTCGTGCCAAAATGATAACTTTGCATTTACATCCTAATGCGAATAATAGGACACAAAGGAACAGACTCAAATGTGTAAAGCATTCCTTCACAGAGCTCGGCAGAAACAGGAACTAGCCATTCGTGTAACTGACACTGGCCTCACATGTAAATGACACTAGCCATTCGTGTAACTGACACTGGCCTCACATGTAAATGACACTAGCCATTCGTGTAACTGGCACTGGCCTCACATGTAAATGACACTAGCCATTCGTGTAACTGACACTGGCCTCACATGTAAATGACACTAGCCATTCGTGTAACTGGCACTGGCGACACATGTAAATGACACTAGCCATTCGTGTAACTGACACTGGCCCCGCATGTAAATGACACTAGCCATTCGTGTAACTGACACTGGGCACGCATGTAAATGACACTAGGCATTCGTGTAACTGACACTGGCCCCGCATGTAAATGACACTAACCATTCGTATAACTAGCACCGGCTACGCAGATTGCAGACTAGTTTTCGGTTGTTGCCAAATATATACAGTAACCTCCGTTAATCAACACCTGAGTCTACTGAATAATCAGCTTCTGTAATACCGTTGTGACAAGTGTCGAAGATTGGAAACTAAAATAACGCGATCTGAAAAGCCTATCCTGTCCTGCTGTGAAGAAATGACGTCACCATAATCCCTGTGCAGCTAATAATTGAAAAGTAGCAGCATGAGTAATGATTACTTGATATGGTCATTTTTCAACTGAACTGAAGTATGGCGTACACAAAAAATAAGCAGTAACCATGGCCATAATTGTAACCACTGACTGGGTGCCAACATCAGCCCCTCCACTCTGCGCCCTCCGACTTGGATCCTGGGGCGGCACAGTGTGTGGTGGTATTGTCCCTTCAACTGGCCTACTCGCCGTCGTATATAAGCATCCTTCGTCTAAACTGTCAGTTAGGAATAAGCTACCACCGTAGACTGTAGAGGGGCCGCTATGGACCGGATAGAGTTCGTAGTTTAGTCCGTGGTTGCTGATCCGGATCAAACCAACACCACCGGCAGCCGGCAGATCTGCGTAACAACCGAAATAGACGGACAGCGTATCCAGAGTGTCGCTTATGACAACGCCTGTCAGGGTCCGTGTCAGTTCCTCCTGCACGAGTCTCTCTGGAATTTAAGAATTCTACGATTTGGGCGCTGTTTTCAAGCAGAATCAAGGAATGATAATTCTTTAGAATGGAACCCGTTTCAACAATGTTACTCTTTTTTGTATTAAAACATGACAACCTTATTCGAATGACATTTTTATTGCTTAGTTGTGTCCTGTTTTAGTTGTCTTTGGAAATGCTAGTTCCAGTTTGTTAAAATCGTAAGTATGTATCATCATAAATTATTTACCAAAAAACAAAAGAAAGGAGCTTCTTATAAGCAATAGCAAAGAGTCTTTACCTGTTTGGCAAATGTCCGCAGCCAGGGCGTCGCCAGGGTCCAGCAAAGGCAGCACGTAGACTTCTTCACCGCCGAAGTCATACAGACTACACTGCAAAGTCTGCGCGCTAGTCCAACACAGCACACCGTCTCTGTAGTCAACGGCGCCCAGTCCACGCAGGCGGAGGTTACCCGTGTAGATGCTACTGATCGGGCTACGCGATAACACATGACTCCTATTGTATGCCACGTGTGTCAGATGTAATTCTGGATCCGGCGATTGCGTGTCAATAAGTTGGGTAAAGAAATGAAAATGGGAATTTATTTTAACTAGTTTTAATTCACTTGCCACCCATACCTTAGGCCGTGGGTTTGGTTTCGTGTATGGTTCAGAATAAATAGTTTGCATGTGTCTTGAGCATTCTAAAATGCGAAAGTCATACACTTGATCGCTAATCCCTGCATTTCTAATAGCGTCAATATCGTCATCGCAGCCTTCCAACACCCGGATCTGAATCTGTCTGGAGAGGTCCGAAAAGGAATGTCCAAACACACCGGAAAACACAAAATATACGCGGTCATCATACAGTGCGAATGGGCCCCATCCACACTTCCAGCTACAGTCACCATCCATCAGATAAGTATGCTCGTGATCCATGAGACGAAAGTTCTGAAATGTCGCATCGAGAGCCACCTGGGCATCTTTGCAGAGATAGCCCAACGCGATGGCATGCTGGGTAGATTGCTCCGAACTACCTGGATCCTCGATCACCATCAACGCCCTTTTACCTACTGGATCATATGAGACGTACTGTATTTCTATACCATAGTAACTTGCATACGATGTGTTGAGTGATTGATATCCATGAGAAAACAAGTCAATACCCTGTCCGTTCTGGGCCAGATCGAGGTTGCCGCCCCAGAGACCTGCCGGTTTGACGCCGTCGCCACCAGGTGATACCCTGAATAAACTTTCTCCACTATTTAGATGTACCAAAGCTCCCGCCAAGGCTGTGAGGACTGTTATCTTATGCATTCTCTGCAAACAACACATATAGAATTTTCTTTATGTATATACGTTTATGTATAGTAGGACCTCGTTTACTCGAAAACCCGCTTTACTGGAACTAATTTTCAAGTGCCGCTTTTTGTTACTCACATAAGTCTTATAAAAGGTCGGTTAACTCGAAGTAATTTTGGGGCAAAAAATATTTAATTAAGAAAAGGCATTCTTCCTACTTTTAAGGACTGGAAACTTGGCCAGGCACCTTGCAATATGGATATGACGAAGTTCGCAGAATATGTTTCCGTTGAGGACGGAGCGATATGCCCCGAGGATTTGACGCGATAGTCGCTTCAGTTGCACCTGCCCTCGCTATGAATACTTTACATTGAGTTTCTATTTTCCGTATGAAACTATACAAGGAAACTGTCTATCCTCTTTCAACATTATGTATTGAAATGCTATTTCTTCAAAGTACATATGGAAATTTCATTTACTAGACACAAAATTTCGGCCAAAACCTATTAAAAAAGTGTAGCCTCAAATCTGAGATCCTTTTTTCAACCTGAGATCACTTGCAAAATCCAAGACCCGTTCCTTCACTAAAGATTTCTAGCGTATGGATGCCGTTCTGCCAACTGGTTACAATGAGTGTCCATGACTGTTAATAGTGCCTTGTTTGAAAAATATCCCCCTTTAAACCAAGCGCAGCCACACTGAAAATTTCATCTCCTAAACGCGTGTGGTCAGATAAAAACAACTCCTTTCTACCAAATGATATTCACGAGTACAGATGAAACTGGAATGCACACGGGACTGCAATCATAAAACGAAAACCAGACACAGCAGACTCCCCCTTAAAGTAAATGCCTCCCTTCTCTGCGTTTTTAACGCTTTGTAAGACATATGAGACATATGGTAAGTCTGCCCCCCTCCCTTTCCTTCCGAATATGGGCCAATGTTTTTATGGTGTTACAAGTATGTATCAAAACTCATTTAAATCCGTAAAGTACGTGCACAGAGAACTACGTTAATTTTTGTTTTTCATGTTCTCAGTGCACTGATTATTTGAGACTTTAAAAAATCTTATTTTAATAGTTGCTATTTTCCCTTTATTTCAGTCTTGCGATTTCAATGCCCTTAAGGGCCATACATAAAGAGTGTACTCACGCAGGAGGGTGGGGGTGGCCTGGCACTGTGGGTATGTTAACGCATACTGTATGGATGACCCCTCGGAATAAACCACTTTAGTCGTTATTTTATAAATATTTTCCTCATTGTCTTATAAACATTTTTCCCATTTCATGGTCCATCTCGACTACCTTATGCGAAGAATCAGCAAAAACGAATGAAAGGCGATAATTGGTTTTGTCTATTTGTTTATCATTTCTTTTATGAGGCAGATGGATGCAATGCAAACTCACTTTTGTATATTCTGTGCGGTTCTTTTTAAACATTTGCCTTGAATAGCAATGACCTTTTTGCATATAATTTCACATTCACAAAAGCATGAAGATGGTATGTTTAAACAACACTAATGAAGCCGTAAGGCATGTTTTTTCATATGCAAATAAGTTGATTGAAAGCTGGTTCACGGTAATAAAACAGCAACAACAAATGTTAAAAAAAAACTAAATAGCCTAGCGGATTTTCATTCAATAGTTTATTCAATTCGCACGATTCGGTAAGGTGTTTCCGTATGATTCCTTTTTTTTCGTCATAACCATGTCAACGCCTATAAGACTGTTAGGGTTAGGACAACCAAATTGGACAGAGGCACACTGTAACATGCCTAGTTGGTCCACCTAAATATTTTTAAAATTCATTAACACTTTATATGCCAAAAAATGTTCGGAATGACATTTTAACATCTATTGCTAATTTTTGGTATCAAAATATAATTGAATACATCAATAGATCAGTGTAGATCTCATTAATTTATATTTTGCTATCAATAATTATATTTTAGATGGCAAAAATTCATTTTTGAGATCTAACAGTCAATTTTATAAACTTCACATTTATATAAAACTTAAAGAATCGTCAATTAAATTTTAGAGGTGAAAAAATGAATTATTGATATCAATAATAACAACACCATTTTTGAGCAAGAAACACTTCTTTTTTGTGCGGTAAAATTAAAAGAAAGATTCTGTACACAGGGGTCAGTCTTTATTTCATTCACAAATGTTTGCTTCTGTATTTTAGGCATAAAAATGGACTGATAATTTGATATCAAAAACAGATTTTTGAGATCGAAAAATCATTTCCAGATTTCTAAAAATATAAATTGAAAGAGTCCCATTCTTAAATAATGTTATCGAAAACACATTTTTGATATTAAAAGAAGAAAATAAATTATTGAGCTCAAAAGTGAGATCTTGCCATCAAATGTTTCGTTTTTGTTACCAAGAATTGAACTCGCAGCGGGGATGTTTACAACCCACCGCCCTCCCCCTCACCCTCGTTTCGGGGATGATCACCTCTGCACTTGCTTTTAAGTTTTCACATTATAAATACCATTTTTATTTTCCTTAACTGGATTAAAAAATTAATCAACGAGTGAAGAATGATCCGTCCATTTGTTACAAGACTATTACAATATACTGTCACAAAAACGTCTATGACCTTATTATAATTTATACATCCCAGTTGATATTTTAACGTTTCATAACGTCGGGTTTTCGATGATTATGAAGGCCTACATGGCAAAAAGCCGGGGGTAGCAAAATCATCAAAATCACCATCGGTTAAAACAGCAGTCATATGACCAACGGACAAAAGACCACCGGCTATATGGCCATCAGCGAAACGAAAAACCGACCATTTGACCACCAGGTAATTTTTCAGGATTTCTATTTTTCTTTGGTATTCCTTTGACGCTTAATTTTTCACAGAAGTGGTCTTCTGTAGTTGCCTAAATAACGGGGAGGGGGACTCAACCATTAATTTCAGATGTTGTTAGAGTAACATACAGCCGCCGTATGACAGTCATAAGTAATAGTATTCATTGCACCGTCAAAGTTCCTTTTGGCCATTGGATATCAATTTTCTTGAATATGTTTCAAACGTAGTCAGCAAAAACTGGCGCGCCTCTGACTATCCCATACTTTGTGTCCTGAATTTCGTCCATTTTCATAGCGGCCAGTCATGACCAGTACGAGGCTTATATCATTAAAAAAAAACACAAGAAAACGTAAATTTTCTATGAGCGTTAACATGACTTTTTTTGGGAGGGGGGAGTTCTGATCCGGAAGTGTTTGCGACGTCTGTTTTTCTACGTCTACATCAATCGCCGATTTTTTAAAGTATAACGTTGTGTACAAAACGTTAATTTAGAGTCTGAAAAGTTGGATTTTCGGTAATGAAAATAAACGTCGCGTCTAAAGAACGTGTTCATCAAACGTATGTTCAATGCATGTTAAAAACTTTGAGTAGGTGATGGCATCTGATCACAATCAAATAACAATCAGATGCGGGATGTTTTTTGCAAGCAAAATCTGCGTCTACACATCGCATCTTATCGAACGCCTGTTCAGCGCTGACGTTCATCTATGTTCGAGACCAAAACCAAATTGTGTAGTTTTGATGCAACTGGCAAACCAAGCACGACTTTCAAAACAACATTAATTATTATGTGTTAAGAATCTTATTCTTAAGTCACACGCATTTCTCTATTACATATCAGTAATCAAACAAACTCGTTGGTCTCGAGATGTTACTCAAATCTTTGCGCATCGGTTTGTTTGCTCGAAGTATAGTCACATTCTCAGCGTCATTTTAACCAGCATATCATACTCATGTTACTAAAACAATTTGATGAAATATTTTGACTGCCCACTAACAGTTACTGACAGTTAAATAGACACCCCAGCCCCCGGAGGGCCAATTAGTAGAATATGTATTATCACATGTGTCCACTAAACAAAAACAAACACACACACAGATACAAACAAGCAAAAAATTAGTGAAAAAATAAGGCGGAGGAGGAGTGCCCAGAGGTGAGGGGTGACTCTGTGGCCTGACGCGGTCAGCACGGAATGCCAGTTTCTTAAAAAAGGGGGGGGGGGATTTTTATTCATTGCCACACGTTCCCACGAAAAGGAGGTTCTTTCAGAGCTGCCCGCAGACAAACAGGAGAATCTGGCAATTGTGAACACAGATCTCTAATGTAAATATCAGTCCAGTGACTGGATCCCCCTTACCCTATCCCCACATGCTTCAGCTCTGAGCATATCCAGATTCCATACCATTTAGTGTTAACATTAGACTCAGCTCCACAATCTTTAAATTCGATTATTTTCAATCTGTTTTTTTTTAATCCGGTTTATATTGCATTTAGGAGTTGTGGGTTGGGAGTGGGTGTGTGTGTTTGGGGGGGGGGGTGTTTGGAAACAATAAGCTTGACTTTCGGAATCAGCGTTTTTCCCAACAACAGAGTTGACACAGCGCAGACAATTTGCCACACTCATCTCTCCTTCATGTTACTCCTTCACAGTTAGCATATTCTGCTACAGCTGTAAAAAGCTTCACATCAAAATTAACTAGACTGTTTGCACTACCGAGCAGCGAAAATTACGCTTCGGAACACAAAAATTACGATTCTGAAATTTAGAATACTTAAAGGCCCTTGTTAAAAGCAGTGTTATTTTGCCAGTTCCATCAAAACTCAACGTATCGTTCGACATGTTGTATCCCAGTAAACATTCCAACGTTAATATACGTCGATTTGATGTTTGCGACATTGAACCTACCAAATCGCAACATTGAATCTGATTGCAGTTTGTTTATGAGTGGTCAATACCACAGATCAACGTGCAATCAGTATCTTTGACAGAACGTTAACTGGATATGCGACGCTGTGTACATGCTTGGTAGCCCAAAACCCCACTTTGGCAACATTAAATCTGGTAATTTGGTTGTGACTGTTGGGGCACAGCGTTGAATAGACGTTAGATACACAAGGTTGTACAGTCCTTGATTTTAGTTGTCAAAAACTGCACTTTCTTCGGTGTCCAATCAAAATCTTCGCTGTACCTTTGCATAAACTTCGAAGTGTAGAATTCGAAAAATGGACTTGTAAAGGCGACTATCACTGTCTAGACGGTGATTCTCATTAGTAGTTTTTCAGCGTCTATATGACGTCACTCTCCTGACGTCCAGATAACGTCGGTATGTAGACTCAGCAGGGTTTTGCAACGTTGTCCGAACGCCACGTGTTTGCTGGGATACATAAATTATTATGTCACAAACGTTATTGTCACAGCTTATAGCAATCTTGTAGCAAATGGGTGCTTCAAATAGTAAGGTTTCTATCGAGTTTTTTTTTTTTTTTTTTGGCAGGTAAATGAAAAGCGGACAATGGTAATATGATAAATAAATAAAAAACAAAAAAAAAACAAAAAAAAACGAACAAACAAACAAAAACAAACACAAAAGAGTATAGAGCTGTTAGAAAGTATAGGAGTATAGAAAATTTAGAAAATCTAAGTTAAGTAGTTGCAGCTCCTTTCACTGAGACTTTCCAAATAACCAAGACGTGTCCTTTCTTATCCCCCCTCCCTCAGCCCCCCCCCCCCCCCTCGTTCGGGGGAGTCGACAAATCCACTCAGGATTAGCCTTTATACAGTACTCGCAGGTTAGTTTTACAGTGCTCTTATGTTTTTGTGGTACTTCTATATATTTTCCCTCTGTAAAAAACAACAAAAAAGAAAAACAACAACAACAACATCGCTCACCCAATAAAATTTATCTAAAACTTTGTGTCTTTTTAATTTTTAAGGAGCCACTTCATACTGAAACAAGAAAAAATGATAACAAATTTAACCGTATTAAAATTTAGCTTCAACTTACTTGGATGAAGTTGTATGTTCATTATAACAACAATCCTATTCTTTTGGGCTTTATTTTCCAAAAAAAATGTATGCTTCTCCTTTTGGTGCCTAACACTAACAAGTAATCATTCAGAGATGACTCAGTTTCATACTTGCACGCTTGGTCAGTACAGCGGTGAACCGTGATGAGTAAAAACACGACGGAAATACAAACATTCGTCGTGGGTGGACTTATTTTGGAATATATAGGCGAATTGGTGTCAGTCACAGAAAGACATGTCTCCAACTGTTATCCATTTTAACCTCCTTTTATTTTGGCCTGTGTGCCGCGCTGTGTTTGGTGCTAAATTGTGTGGTAGTTTATTACAAGTCACCACAAGAACAAAAATGTTCCGGCTTGTGTCTTGTTAAGTAAAATCAAAACTCTTACAACTGAAAACAACACATTATACAAAAAAGTAAGATTTTCCTCTGTTCTTCACTCAGCTGCATGTATCCTGTTGTCAATGTGAATTTGTACAGACTGAGTGGAAAATGTTTACCATTAATCCAAGGCAACATGGCAAGGCTTTGCCGCATCCTTCGTGTCATCGCTTATGAGTCTCGGCCCACCCACCGACCGAAACCCCCCCGGCCCTAACCCCCCGTCAAACCCCCCCCCCCGACTAAACCCCCCCCCCCGGCGGCCTAAACCCCCCGACCCAAAAACCCCCCGTTCTCAAAGAAAATGTGTAATGATATTTTGTTATGGCGCCTCTTTTCGCACTCGTACGAAACATAGCCATTTGCTAGATTGCCCGGGGAATTTTGGAAATCTGAGACGGTAAAAATCAGCAAACTTTGTAACGTCGAACCAACATTGCTTTGGTCTACACAACCTTACTGCAACATCAACTTCGGTTACAATTTGTTTGTGATTGGTCACGATCATAGATCAACACCTTACCAACGACTTTGACAGAATATTGAACAGACGTTGGGCAGGCAACTTAGTTTCGGCATTGCTTTTAGTCGGAACCAAAAACGTCACTTTCTCTTACTTCTAATCAATGTCTTCAGTGAAATGTTTAACAGAGATCGAAAAATTCAATGCTGGATAGAAGTACAAAATCGACGTTTCATAGACGTCGGAATCACTAACTGTAACATGGTTTCAGTTACCATTTGCAGCCTTTACCCATCGGTGATTAGGAGTCGGGGGTCTAGGACAATTCCCCCCCCCCCCAGACAACTCCCCCCAGACAACTCCCCCCCCCGACAATTCCCCCCGTAGGACAATTCCCCCCGAGGACTATCCCCCCCCCCCCCCCACTTAATTTTTATTTTTATTTTACTTTGAATGCCAAAATAAAAATAAAACAACCAGATATCATTTCTTTATTTGTAAAATACCTTAAAATCAAAAATGCAAAAAATTCTTCTGTCTGGAACGAGAGTCTTTTCTGCCATTTAAAACCTGATGTTGTGGGCAATTCAACGCAAAAGTCAACAGTCTGTCGGTTATCGAAGTCGCGGACTATTTGGTGGTGGCTCGGGCAAGTGACCGCCCATAATTTGACCAGGTGCACAGCAAACATTGCGGCGGATCCGACCGATGTACACGTAAAAAACCATTGACTCCGGAATTTCCAGCTTTCATTCGTTTTTGCTGGCCCTGAGGTGGCCAACTTGAAGTTCATTGGTTTGGCATGTAAATTGCAATTGCGACAATGTTGAAAGAACAATTACACGGTCTCCAATTAGAAGATAAAAGGGCAATAATTTGTAAAAAAAAAAAAAAAAGGAAAGAGAGAGAGAGAGAGAGAGAGAGAGAGAGAGAGAGAGAGAGAGAGAGAGAGAGAGAGATAGATAGATAGAGAGAGAGAGAGAAAGAGAGAGAGAGAGAGAGAGAGAGAGAGAGAGAGAGAGATAGAGAGAGAGAGAGAGAAATGCAAAGTAAAATAAAAATGAATATGATGGTGGGGGGGAATAGTCCTCGGGGGGAATTGTCCTACGGGGGGAATTGTTCGGGGGGGAATTGTCGGGGGGGAATTGACTGGGGGGAATTGTCGGGGGGGGGGGGTATTGTCCTGTTCCCGGAGTCGGATAACCGATGTCTTTCCAGCGTTGGAAGGTAGGTGTTTTTTCGACTTCCATAAATAACCAAAACCCGATGTTGATAAAACGGTGGGTGCGACCTCTATCTAATGCCGATGAAACGTCGGAATGTTATTGGGAAGGAACTTATCTTTGTTATTACACCGATTGCAGAGTAAATTTGTAAAAAAAAAAAAAAATCACTCGGCACGCTTTTATAGTTTCCAGATTAAAATAACTGTAGGTTTAATAAGTGATTATACGCACAGCAGTACTGTTTCTTATAATGTGATGATTCACGAGTGTGAGAGCAGCGGCAAGGCGCTGGAAGGGAAGTAATGTCATAACAACCGCGGTGACTGATGTCACGTTACAAAGCCTATCAAATAACTTAGCACTCCGCCCCCCACCCCACCCCCCTCTTCCCGCAGGTGTTGTCTCGATTCTTTCAAAACTGGAGGAAGTGACGTCGAGGCTGGTATACCAACGGTGCTTGCAATAGAAACGACATCACAAACTCCGCCACAAGGGAATCGTCAACAGCGCCACCTCACCTTCTCTTCCACCTACCGTCGTGACGTCAAAGCATCATCAAATTTAACGTTACCACCAGTTACCAGTTACCAGTTACCAGTTACCAGTTACCACCCTATTTTTTCTTGATCTATTTTATATTTATTCTTTATTAATTTATTGTTTTATTAATTTTTATTTACACCAGAACAACGAAAACGAAAACTAGCCTTGTACTGGTCACTATTGGTTTTAATTGAGGGATTGCCTTATTTCAGGGTCTTTATAATGGGCGTGAGTTGAAATGTGACTGACGAGAATAAGCAATTCCACGTTGATTATATCACGAGTGTCCAAATTATTTATTGCACAATTAATAATAATTTAGTCAGTTTTTTGTGGTGGGGGGGGGGGGGAAGTATTTTGCACAACCATATTCAAGTATGCGCTGCTGGGGCAAATAACTCGTGGGTATTTACAATTTTCAACTACATCGAAGTCCGTTAGGTAGCAGAATGATCCATTTCGATAAAACACAAAAGAATACTGTCTTACACTGCCACCGATGGAACTCTTGTGTAATGTTACATGGGCCCAACGGGTTCGAAAATTTCTAATCGTTTCTCGAGATACAGCCCAACTTGCGGTTTTTGGCCGTGACCGAGGTCAAGGTCCAGGAATTGCCTCTTATGGAACTTTGTTCAGGTCCAAAAAGTAGAAAATGAGCTCAAGATCTCTGTTTTTCAGACAATGGTCCGACCTTGACCGGAGAAACGAATTGCCGCTCCAGTTGCGTTTGGTCTCATCAGCACAAATTTTTATTCCCCGAATTTTTTTCAGAACCTTACAATTTTTAATTGAAGTGTGGATAAATAATAGCTCCATTAGTCCATCGGTCATCTTCATTTCTGAGCAGATCAATGGACCACCGAAACGATTCTCTCTCTCTTTCTCTTTCTTTCTCTCTCTCTCTCTCTCTCTCTCTCTCTCTCTCTCTCTCTCTCTCTCTCTCTCTCTCTCTCTCTCTCCCTGTACTTATTAAATCTGCAAATTGGCGGGAACGGAACAAACCTTTGCATATTTCACTGGAATTTCTGGATTCTTTTGAGGTGAAATCTGCACAAAAGACTTGGAAAAAGGGAGCGCTGAATAACATATGCGTACCATGCGACAGACGCGGAGAACAGTGTTAATCCTGGGGCCAGACGTAATGTGAGTTCCATTCACAAATGAGTAATTGTCATTCAGGACTTTCTCACCAAAAGGGGGTTCTTTCTGAAGTACACGCCGTACTATGTCACATTCACCATGCTTAGAGACCGTTTTAAAAAGTTGTTGACATAAAATACGTACTGAAATAGTGTTGGGTCTGCAAGGGTTTGCAAGGGTTTCTTTGGAACACGCTGGGCGTACGTCTACTTTGTTGAAATCTCTTTAATGTTTAATTTAGAAAAGCAAAACTATGAGGGGAAACATCAAAACATTACAAGGTAGAAATTGAGGAGCTATTACTGGCAAGGACAAAATGTTAGAAGCAGATTCAGTGAAATATTATATAATGAAGTATCAGACGAACTCTCGAGTTTTTCTTTGACATAAATGATATTCCTAATCCAATGCTACACAGTGAAGAGACGAAATCACACACGATCCATGAAACTAAACAAACAGATGTCAATTGTTAAATAATTTATGATTTTTTAGGAAACGACATTAAGTGGTGTGTTGCTGAAATCTTATGAATCACAGCTTTCAAGAGGGTTTTCTTAGTTGCGAACAAGTAAGAGACATACTAAAATACCACATTCTTTCCAGCAGCTGCGGAAAATTTTAAGGATTTTTAAGCGTTCCGATTTCAAAAATAAAGGTTTTTAAGGGTTTTTCAGGACCAATAGTAGAAGACCAAATTTCATTAAAACGTTAAAGTACAAACAGCATGGCAAAATACCTTGGATATATACAACGTATAAATAATATTCAAAAATTAGATAACACAAAAAGTTTTTACGAAACCCAATTCTTCCTGATTTTTCAAAGAATTTTCGACGAAGCATCTCACCAAAACCTGGAACAAGGTAGTCAGTGAAACTGATTATCGTCCCCCGCTCACAGTCTTCAATATCCATATCCCCAGAAAAACACCCAAATAACAATTTCGACGATTTTGTTTGATCCTTGCCAATATTCGAACCTGGCCTAGCCTGTTATTTGAAATGAAGGGTTTTAAATTTCAAATCGATCCGTTAATCCGTTCTCCTTTAAACAAGTGGGAACCAACAAAAATTGCGTCCCGCAAAACTGCCATAATTTCGACACCTTTGGTTAGACCTGCCCAATATTCGAACTCGGGCTAACCTTTTAAATAATACTGAAAGGATTCAATTTCAGATCTACGGGGAAAGCTTTTTTTAAATGAGTGGAAGTCAATTTGTAAAAGATACAAGGACGAACAGACCTACAGACGGACTATATTTGGCACCTGAGAACCAGTATGTTGAAACTGGTGGTCACGGTGACAACCAGATTTTCAAAAATTATTTTCAAGGGCTCGAAATTATTAACAATTTTATCACATCGTGACAGAGCATTGTAAAAAGTAGAACTTGATTTATTAAAATGTTTAAGTAGCTTTGTTCATTTATTATATTCGCACCAACTTACTTTATACTGCTGTGCAAAATACAGGAAATTATTATTTTGATACATCACTCCTTTATAATATTAAAAATAAATTATATTAAACTGCAAAATTGCACTTTCAGGATCAATTATAAACTAAATAAATGCAAGAAATAAACTAAAACATAAACGGGATTTTCCTATCTTACAAAAATAAAGGCTTTTTAAGGGTTTTAAGGTTTTCTCAAACTTTGAACGGTTGATGAAAAAATAAACGCTTTTAAAGGGTTTTAAGGGTTTTGGAAGGGGATTTGGGAAACAACATAAGTGCTATGTTGCTGAAATCTTATGAATCGCAGCTTTCAGGAGAGCTTTCGTAGTTACGAACAGGGAAGAGGCATAGTAACATACTAATTTCTAAGAAAACAAAAATAACCAGAAATGTTACAATATGTATGTGCCAAATTAGGTCGTCCTAGCACTAGCCGTCTTGGAAGAGCTCGCGTGACAAGAATTTTTTTCAATATTCATTTTTTTCATATAAAATGTTAATGAATTTCTAAAAAAAAAAATTGAGTTGAACCAGCTAGACATGCTACATTATGTCTATGCCATATTTAGTCTTCCTAGCCCTAGCCCTCTCGGATTGACAAAGTTTGGGCGGAAAAAACACTCGACCGCATCGTACGAATTCAAGAAACTAGGGGACTGAAAATCCCCAAGAGAAATTACACAATGTCTAGTACGGAAAGAGTCTACCAAGAACGGCGTGAACAAAATGGTTTCATTAAGGCCGTTACGTTGGCCTAAATACAAGACTGATGGAAGGACTTCATCGATTATTTAAACCGCGACAACAGAGAGAAGGCCTCCATTCGAGACAGTTTGCAAAAAGTCAATTTACATCTGTGAAGACTTTTGAAATGAGAAATAAAATCTTTCGATAAAAAATTTTGTAAGAAGTGATAAAAACGAGTCAATTTTCATCAACTTTTTAAAAAGAAGTATAAAACAGATTGTTGTCATTTTAAAAATGAAATAATTTGAAACTAACTATAAATAAGACCTTGCACAAACTAAGCTAGAACTTCATAAATACATGTGTAAAAACTTCAACTTTGCCTTAAATGGGTAAAAATATATAAAAAAAGAAAAAGACATAGCTTTGTTACTTACTCTACGAAACGACATTCCCTGACCCCCAGCAACTGAGGCTGATAATTGATATGAACATTTTTGGTATTTAAAATGACAATGTGGTTTTGTATCCACGCGTAATTCTTAAAAAACTAACAGAAGCATTTAACTACGTCGGCGTATTTGTAGTAATCAAATAAAGCATCATTCATATAATGCACAATATGACTGTTGGCAGATACATGCTTGTGCACTTGCTGCTGCAGCCCATGAGCGTTGCATTTTTTCATAAAAAGTTGTTAAGTTTTTTTTTGCTTCGCATTTTGGTCACGAGTTTAGTTTATTTAACTAATAGAGAACTATTTATCATATTCTAAAATTTGGATAAATGGTTCGAGTAAAGAGCAAATTTCAGCACTTGAAGCTTCGGTCTGGTAGATGTTGAGTTTAGAGGTGGCGGTGACACATCGATAGTCCCGCTAATGTGCCTGTTATTCTTAACAAGAAGGTACAAGATCTAGAATCAGTAACTGGTACCAGCACACATCGCCTAGGAGTTTTGAGTCTTTACGGCCCGTATTGTCTCATCAATTCCAAGCTTTATTCAAGTGTGTTATTGCAGAAATAGCCAGTTTTCGCTTAAGCTTGCACTCCATAGGACATGGTTGGTCTTTTAACAGCACGTTCTGCATTGTTAATCTTTTTGCGGGCGGAAAGTTTCTTGGGCCAGAAAAGTTGGTTACAGACTCACCCAGACTTGTGGGATGGATGGGGGCAGAACAGCCTAAAAGTGGAGAACGGAATTACGGTTTTACTAATAAAAGCTCGTTTTACGGCATCAAATGCTAGTTATACTTCGCAAAAGCTTCGCATTCGCTTATCTCCACTTTTAGATTTAAATGGGACTAAAGTCCGGAGAAGGGGTGCCTGCCATTCTGAACTGGTTGCCAATTATGCTAAAATAAGTAAAATTCCACTGGGGACATGAGAAAGGACAATTTTAGTTAAAGTCAAATGAAAACTCAAAACTAAGTTCCGCTCCTTTTTAATACTTCCAATAACTGGGATTGGGGGAACACTCTCGAATCTCAGACCAGAACAAAATAAAAGAATTACTTATCAAAGAGATAAGAGGTCTGAAACACTGTAAACTGACATGACGATAGACCATGAGCGTCGTTAACCATCTCCCTCCCGGCGCCCACTGGATGGGTTCCGACCTCGATCACTCAAGATATCGAGAATATCAAATAATAATCTATCATGATATTCGACAAAAGAATCGTAAATGTAAAAGATTTACATAAAATGAAACTCTGGCACAACACAGGACTGACTCATAAAATGGTGCTCACAAAGATTACAATAAACATGAGTAAAAAGTTGAACTGGGGTGACATGACAACACCAAATCTACAGCTCATGACAAAAACATAACTTAAATCAGGGACTGTACCCGCAAAAATACGAATAGATGCTCTTTAAACTCAAATATTGATTGAATTAAAACAAAAAAAAAGTTTTAAAAAATCACTCAAAAGTCGTTATCTAGCGACATGGGGGCAATTATGGGTGTAGCTGACATGGTCACCATGGACAGGAACCCATCACTTACTAGAGCAGCTTACACGGGACTGCAGGAACAGCTGGTATGGGATATATCCTAAGTCTTTTTCTAGCCTTGGAGTTAGAACAAAGTAAAAACACAACGTGATGAGGTTAGTACGATCCATGATGAGCATGACACACTGAAACACAATCTCTAGAATATGACAATCATTGAAAACCGATTGCGCAGTCCATGCAAGTGAAAACTAACACTCCAATTATGCCTGTTATGGAGGCCAGGTCAGCTAGCACATTGAGTTTCCGTGACGGTGACGGACGGAAAAAATAATCCGGTATTCACGGGCCAGTGATAGGATTTGAAAGGTCAGGGCCGACCTTTGGGGTGACCTCCATGGAAGCATCCGTCTGAAGTGGGTGGAAAGGTACAACCGGGTCGCGCCATCAAAGAAGGGGAGACCGGGTACTCTGTGAAACCTTGATCGTGGCTTAGGGGGATTTTTTAATCAGAGCCAGATTTACTTATCTTTGGAAGAGCCTGTAATGAAGACGATCAAAAGGCAATGTTTTTTTCAGTAGTCACTAGCAGGTCCAGAAGTGATTCCATGGTCTGTAGACTTACCTTCTCGTCTTCAGGTATGCCTAGGATAGCTCGTGAAACTTTATGTTGCCTTTCCAAGGTGGCGAATGCCCGGGCTATAAATAAATCCTACCTTTTCCTAGGAAAATAATGTCCTGTTTTGGAATCAACTCGGACTTGGGCTAGTTTAACTACGAGACATACCTGTAAAACCTTTCTGACCAGATGGATCGTCTGGCAAAGGGCAGTCTCTCTGTATAAGTGAGCCAGAAACCAGTCGTCCAAGTACCGAAACACCAGCATACCTTGCATACGGACCGAAAATTTAGAAACATCATGACCTACGAGGGTGTGGATAAGCCGAATGGAGGTACCAGGAACCAGAAGACATTTTCTGGCCCAATGATGTAGGAAACGCGAAGATAAGCGTCGGATAGGTCTATCGAAGTGCCTCACATCCGTACCCGGAATTTTGTTATGACCTGAGCCGCGTCCATCTGGAACGAGGTCACTTGAAGAAACTCGTTGAGAGATGAGAGATCTATCACTAACATACAACCCCCTCACTTTTTGATGAATTAGCCCAGTTGATTTTCTGGTATTTCCTCCATAGCTCCCTTGACCCGAAGGTCCCCTAACATTTTGCTGTAGGGATAAGGCTAATTCTTTCTCCCAGGCCCGAGGGAAGGCAGTGACTAGGCTGTCCTGTACCTTGGCGATAAGGGAAATAGAAGGCTTGTGACAACTCGGGCTTTTTTAAAAGGAATGGACAGTCGTCTTTGAGTCACCGAACTGCTCTTCGAGAGGGGCCCAATTCCTTCCAGCTCGCCAGAACTTGTCTAGCCTCCCACCTCCGGGCAAAGAGGCGTTGCAGGGGAGTAAATCTTTCAATTCTTCTAAGCCAAGAAAAGTATCGCCTAGAGAGGAGACCTTCGTCTCCAGGCGGTACTTTGGTTGGCTGCTACCTGTACTGCTGTGTGCTGCCCCTCCGGTTATCTGTCCCCTGCTGTCCCCTGTTGGCTTGGTCCTCTTAGGTGGGGGTGACTGCATATGGGAACCGGACCTGGACTGTTCTGACGGAGTGTACCGTGAATTCTTGCGCTTTGATTCGCGAAAAAGTAGGTTCGGAGCATTAGAGCAAAATCCTGGGACCGTGAACGGTTTTCTTGATATACCTTTCCAGCTCCGCGGGGGTTGGGGGGCAACAGATCTTTTTCGCCGAGAATTGGGGCATGGCGCAGGCCTCGCAGCCTCTTGACCGTGGACCATCGGGGCTGAAGGAAAGCATCTCGCCTCAGGCAGAGCATGGGGGGTCATCAGAAAAGTCTCGAGCTTTACCACGTAGTGCGTCGCGAGCGAAATGCATTCGAGAAGCTTGGAAGAAACCGGATCACTAAATCTTCCCGAACCAGATCACTGAAACGTAAATCTTCCCATCTTGCCCTTGAGACTTTTAACGTATGGTCCTGAAGGGCCATGATAGGAAGAGGCCTCGATGATCCTGACATCCTTTTCCATTAAGGGAATGTCCGAATCGGCGTACACTGCTGGCAGTGGGCTGCTCCAATGCCTCTAGTCGGATCTGATCGTGGGACGAGCAGTAAGGTCCCGGGCGAACAGAACAGTGCTTAAACGGATGGAATCGTGACAGAATGTGACCGTCGCTGGCATCCATCTTTTTAAATTCATTAGACCGTACCGTCACAGCTTTGCCGATGCCCTCACTCTTAGCCAGTGCAACAGATCTTGATGGGGAAGCACAGTTTGAGGCGTCATCCTTATGAATGGGGGTCGTCCCCTCCCCACTTAGCGTGTTGCAAAAGCAAGGCGTCATAAAAAATGAGCGATTTATCTCCTAGATAGCGCCTTTGAACGGAAAATCCTCCGATGCTCCGATGCTTTGGTAGAAGAAGATACGGAAGCGGTCGTCTACCTGCGACTGTGAGAGGTGGGGAAGGATGGGCCGTTGTCTGACCGCTGCTGGGTCTCTCCATAGAGGCTGACCACGGCATGGCGAACGTACGGCGTGAGGGACTCTTCGGTTTACTCATCGATTTCCTCAGTCTCGGTTATAGTTATAGTTCGTCTTCCCAGTAGTCCATGCCTTGCGCAGGACTGTGTGATCATCACTCTCCAGAATAGCCAGTTCGGCGACAGTTTTGGAAAAGGCTTGGGCTGGCCTCGCTTTCTTTGGATTTTTCTGGGTCAACGATGCGTCGGACTCCGCCCCATTAACCACCCGGACCGGCGTGGATATCGATTCATAATCACAGAGCTTGCCTTTCGCTTGGTATCCGCAACGAAATCCTGCGTGATGAAACAAGTGGGTGAGGCTCTGCGCCTGTTTCTCCTGCAGTCGTTTTTAGCTCGATTTCTATATATGGCTTACTTGTCCTTATGTGACAAGTACGGACACTCTGAACAAGATCGTGATTCAGTACATAACACCACATCCCGGTTTCTTGCAACGGTCGCACACCGAGCGCGGGTTGGGAGAGGTGGACTGTAGAAATTTCGGTGGTGACCACAGCCTGGCCTCAGTCATGTCTGAAAAACAAAGGCAACCAGAGAAAGAGACCATAAAATAAGTAAGTGTTACCAGAAAACACACAGTTTGTTCGAACACTTATATTATCACCTCAAGCTTTATTCAGTGACCTAAATGCGACAAAATCATCTCAAATTACAGTCGGAAGCCAATTTAAACGATTATAGGTCAAAGGAGAGGCTTTTAGGCACGCGTTTCCATAGGGTCCCGTGCCGGGACGGACCACGGTAGCCAGGTACCGTCCCAGGTCAGACCTTACAATCCCTGTCCAGAGATCGTAGGAAATGTGGACCGTCCGCGGACCGTTCTATGACTGTCCCATTACGGGAATGTGGCAAAAAGGTGCCACAAGCCGTACAACACCAAAAAGCATGTCTTTCTGCCCGGACAAACATCAATAATGTAGAACGCGTTGTTACAAAACCAACCATGTCCTCTGGAGTGGAAGCTTAAGCGAAAAACGGACCATTTCTGCAATGACAAGGTCAGCTGAATAAAGCTTGGAGTCGATGAAGACAATACGGGCTGTAAAGGCTCAAAACAACACCTGTGTGTTGTTACCAATTACTGCTTCTCGATCCTGTAGCTTCTTGTGGAAAATAAGAGGCACACTTCCCTTATCACCGCCACCTGTAAACCCAACATCTACCAGACCGAAGTTACAAGTGCTGAAATTTGCCGTTTACTCGAACCAAATTTATCCAAATTTTAGAATATTATAAATTAGCCCTTTATTAGTTAAACAAACTAAAATTGAAGCAAATTCGCACCTTTTAATTAGCTTTCCAAAGCAAAAACTGTGGAGCACACTGAATGGCGTGTGTTTGAAGAACGGGGGATAGTGTCGGGGTGGTGGATGGATGGGGGATAGGATCGTTTGTTCCGTTCTGTTTTGTCCGCTATACCGAAATGTCCGCTAATTACAAACTGTTCCAAAATGTCCGCTAACCCTGTTCCAAAGTATCCGCTCGTTTCGAAATGTCCGCTAACCCTGTTCCAAAGTATCCGCTCGTTCCGAAATGTCCACTAACCCTGTTCCAAAGTATCCGCTCGTTCCGAAATGTCCGCTAATCCTGTTCCAAAGTGTCCGCTCGTCCTGGCTTGTTCGCTAACCCCGTTCCGTTTTATCCGCTGGTAGTGCTCGCTAAATCTTCAATTGGTAACCCAGCCGACTTTGTCGGACTGGGTTAGTCGTATCACTACAGAGGGCTTGAATGTATGTGCGCATGTGCGTATGAGCGTATGTTAAACTTTCTCTTTAAAATGCTACTCCTCCCATAGTTTTGCTCCAATCGTCTTGATGTTATGCAGGAATGTTCCCTGGGTGGTCCCCCACCTGACTATTACTGTTTGACGATTGACGAAAACCTGACAAAATAGCGGCACTTTTTGTACCCTTTTAACCCATTTTAAAATGCTACTCCTCCTACAGTTCTACACCAATCGCTTAGATATTGCGCAAAAATGTTCCCAAAGCGTTTGTCTACCAGAATATCATTATTTTTCGCGGTTCGTAAAAAAAAACCGAAATGGCGGAACTTTGAAGTTTGGCAAAAAGTGGAATAAATGGTGGTAAACTAGACCGAATTTCGCTACACGTAGCGAAATGGCACCCACTTGCCATGGTACAATCTATCTGGTCAAAGACACATTTTTCAGTGTTTCGACATAATTATCAGTTTCCGAATCATTATCTTGAACGAGGACATCGAAGTAAATATAATGTTATCTCTTTTTGGTACAAATAATCAAATTTCTAAACGTTTCCGAGAAAATGGTCAACTTCCAGTTTTTGATCTTGACGATGATGGAGGAGGTCAAGGTCACCGAGATACCTCTTATATAATGTCTTTTAAGCCCAAACGGTCGAAAATAACCTCAAAATCGCTCTATTTTGGAACAGTTTTTATTTAGCGGACATTTCGGCACAGCGGACAAAACAGAACGGAACAGTCGTTCTAATTGCCACAAAAATTTGTGCAAGCTATTTAACGTGAGGGAAACCCATCTAAAAGTGAATTCGAGGCTTTTGTGAAGTAAAACTTAACTTGACCATCACTAAACATTTTGCAATTCTTGAAGCCGGGAAAAAACCATAAAAAAATGCAGAAACACGTAAACAAAATAAGTGACTCCGTCGTGTGCGACAATGAAAATCAAGGAATATAGTCAAACATAGAAGATTACAACCAAATATTCCCTAAAAGTAAATATCTCACTACAGTGATCAGGAAGAATATGCTCAACTTAATATTACTCACAAGAATTTGGCATCTAAATTTGTTTTGAAATTTGACTCAAGTTGAGACAAAATTTTTGGGCACTGCATCAGAAAATCCGTTGGAACACTGACGCTCCGACCGAACTACCATATGATATGGGGAATAGGGATTCCAAGAAGAGCAATTGTATAGATTTGCTCTTCTACTACAAAAATGATAAACGATATACGTAAAAACGTATTGGACCTCCCACATGAAGACTTAATAAAAACTCGGTATGGAAAATCCCATGTAAAATTTCAAAGGTCCGCAATGACCTTGAACACCGACGCAAGGTTACCAAAACCTAATCAGCTCTAGATCATTACATCTAGAAGGTACATAATAGGTTTTACAGATATCCCATTGGTAGAACTTATATACGATGTTCATACTCATAGAACACAGAATGACAGGTGGACGGACCAGTCAAAAACATGCCCCTCCTGGCCTTAGTCATAAAAGAAGTTTCCATTTATACAAGGAAAAAAGATGCTTGGACCGGTAAAAAGTGATAATGCTGAAAAAGACTGATTGCTATTGATTACGTTTTACTGCAGGCACGTTTATTAATACGTTGATGAAAAAATCGGACAAATGTTTTACTGATTTTTATTATTTCTTAAGTCTTAACATCAGATTGCAGAAAACCAAGATAAGATGAAAGAGGAATGATCTGTACCTCAAATAAATAATTTTTTTTTGTTTTAACAGGTAAGATATTTCCGACTTTTATGTTTATTGTTCTTGGTATGTATTATATGCTTATGGTATCAACAATAACAAAAATTGTCATTACAGCAATTCTCACTTTGTGAGTATTGTTTCACGACTGTCATTTTAATATATATATATATAATTGTTACTGTTACTGTTTTATTCAACAAGTATTGTTATTATTATTAATAATAATATTTTTCTTCTTGTAATATACCTCAAGAGAAATGACATATGTGTATATGTATTTCACATGACTACTCAAGTCACGAGGCAATGCACACGACAAGAACTGATTATATTATTATTAACTTTTCATTATACTATACTGCATTTGTTCAGGCAGTAATGTACCACGTGACCATTTTAAGCCAATGGTTTGCCTTGTTATAATCTAATTCGCATATACCCGCGTGCAACTTTCAAAGAATACAACAACTATACAGAAATTTAATTTTGGCGAGCTTTGGAATTTCGTCAATTTGCCAAATCAGCAAGAATAAAAAATCGGCTCTGATCCTTTTTTGAGCCTCGTGCAAAATAAACAAAATTTGTGGCAGTAGGCTTTTTTTCGCTAAGAACATGATCGGCGTAAATTGGCAAATTACGAAAATAAAATATTAGGCATCGATGCCCTTGAGTAGGCCATGTTTTCACAAAATTTTACTGTGATCTGATGAAAATTGAAAGAGGATCAGTCAAAAACACAAGTTTACAGACGGATGGACAGACGGAAGGAAAGGTGACAGAGCCCCACACGATGGATATGGCCACATGTACTAAAAAGTAGAATAGGTAAGTCAAGTACGGTTACATGATGGGAATTTAACCGGCTCTGGTGGCAAGGGAGGAGCCGATGCAGGTCGCTTCTTAGCCGTCCGCGTGGAAACTTCGGATTTTGGTTCTTCCGACAGTAATTCGTCCGCTCTGGGCGTAGGCAATGGCAAATCGTCGTCTGATGGTTCCTGTTTGATTTCCGGCTGGAGTAGCCAACTACCGGCCATTCCATCTGTTTTCTGATATTTCAAATAAGAATTTTCAGCGCTTGGCATGGCATCTAAGTCTTTACCACCACCGACAGGCTTCGCTCGGTGCAGCATGGTTTGCCTCGGCTCTCGTCCAAGTAGTGACTTGTATGGGACTTGACCGGACGTTTCTGAAGGTTGACTGTTCAGATCGTACATAATTTGTGGAAGCCAGGAAGACCAGGGGCAATTTCCCTCATTTTTTACCCGCATCCCGGCTTTAAGGTCCGCTATACGTTGTTCAATAACGAGACTGGTTCCTTCTACAAGCCCCTGTGATTGATAATACGGTGATTGATTTCTCACTAACGATACTTCGCCACCCCATGTTTCATACAGCGTGTGCAGCAAATCGCCCAGGAAATCACTCCCATTGTAGGACATAAACATGCGCGGTGGGCCGACATAGGCCAGGACACGTTGCTCGACCATTTCCGCCACTTCCTCGGCCGCTTTGCTCTTCAGCGGAAACAGGATATGGAACTCGGTGGAATGATCAACAAAATGGCCGATATAGTTGAAAGCACCGTCCGGCATGTGCTGCATATCGATGATATCGAGGTGGACGCGTTCCAGAAAACTGTCGCCAAGCACAGGAATGGGCGCAAATTGAATTGGTTGTCGTGTGGCTTGGACCGGGACCACTCGGCACTTTGGACAATGTTTACAAAATGTTTGAATGAAGACACGGGAAATGCCATAGTACCGCTTGGATATCTATAAAAAGAAAGAAAAGAAACATAACAGCGAGAATATGTTAGAGATGGAATTTGGTTGAAATGCCATCCGAAATAAATGCCAGTTCTTTAGCGCTATAGGTTCAAGTGCCACCCGGCATTTAAGGTACCCGGTATAAAGACCACATTAAATAAATTAAAAAACCTCCCCCTCCCCTATTTTTATTTTATACACTTTTTGGTTTCAAGGTTTTTCTTACTTTCTTGAAAGGAAATTTTTAAAGCTTGAATGTATAAATCAAAAACATATTTGAGGAACAATGATATGACAGGCACTTGACTGCAATGGTGCAATTAGGGTTAATTGTTATTACTTTTGTGCATAGTAATTTGCACAAATTAAATGGACATTGTGCCTAGATGTAAAAGCGAAGACAACACGAAGATAAAAGGAGAAACCGAACAATTTTGACCAAATGTCGATTTGGTAGAAGGCCGCGTGGCAACACTGCTATCATAAGTAACTGGACAGGATCTGTGGTACTAACCATATTTACGTGTTTCTCGTAAAGCTATCCGTTTAATTTGCCAGTTTATATTATTGTTATTATCACTATTATTATTATTATTATTATTATTATTATTATTATTATTATTATTATTATTATTATTATTATTATTATTATTATTATTATTATTATTATTATTATTATTTTTATTGCCTTTTGTATAGCCCTTACATAAGTACAGCTAAGCGGTTTACCTTAAATATATATATATTAACTAAAATATTTATATTAACTACTGCTAATATTGCACTAAAATTTGTATATAAAACATTACAAAACCAAAAATGCTTTGGAACTAGCTTTATTAATACTTGTAAGACGCAGCTATATGTAGCCTTGGATGACGCGTGGTCTTATAAATGCATGCCACAAGAGTGATGTATTGCATAAACATTTTATCAATTATCAAAAGTTCAAAATGAAGTCAAGTTTAAAAGGTATCGAAACAAGTTAAACATTATTTTAAGATATTGTAAAAAGAGTTATTTTACGCATATGCTACAAAATTGCTATGGAAATATAAAAGGGACCTGGAAAGTGTTAAACAATGTATTGAAGCGTCAGCATGTAAAGTGTAGTTATCCAGATAATTTGGTAAAATGTGACGGTACAAAAATTTCGGGTAAACAGAATATTGTCAATGTGTTTAACAGGTTTTTCGTTAATGTAGGACCAAATCTAGCAGAAAAACTTGAAGATGTAAACAATGTTAACATATATGATTTTTTAGGAAGTAGAAATCCTAACTCCATGTTTTTAAACCCAGTAGAAATTAAGGAAGTTGAGAGCGTGATAAGAGGTTTCCAAAACAAAGTGTCGCTGGATTGCAATGATATTTCCATGGATATCGTTAAAAGAGTGATGCCAAGCATTGTTAGACCCCTCACTGCAATCTGTAATCTTTCTTTTTCAACCGGTATATTTCCAGATAAAATGAAATTAGCTAAAGTTTTTCCACTGTTCAAGTCAGGTGACAGATCAAAACTTAACAACTATAGACCCGTGTCACTTTTGCCCCAGTTCTCAAAAATCCTGGAAAAATTGTTCGAAAATCGTCTAAATAAATTTGTAGAAAGTAACAATTTATTAAGTGAAAGTCAATATGGATTCCGAAATTGCCGTTTAACATCCTTAGCTTTAATACAGTTACTTGAAGAATTAACGAGCGCTATAGATAAAAAGCACGCAACAATAGGGGTATTCATAGATCTAAAAAAGGCGTTTGACACGATAAATCATAGTCTTCTTCTAAAAAAACTCAGCTATTATGGTATAAGAGGCATCTCAAATGAATGAATTGAAAGCTACTTGGCAAATCGTCAGCAATTTGTTCAGATCGATAACTTTGTTTCTACTACATCTAATGTAATTTGTGGTGTCCCTCAAGGCTCTATTTTAGGCCCAAAATTATTTGTCCATATTGTACAAATCTAGTTTTGTCCTGGAGAGTAATGCTCTATGCATGATTTATTGTACATTGTTTCTCCCATCTGTGATGTATTGTATAGAGGTCTGGGGTAACACCTACAAAACTAACACAAGGTGTATTTTCATTCTACAAAAGAGAGCCATAAGATTAATTAATAATGCACCTAAACTAACGCATTCTCAACAATTGTTTCATTCTTTGAAATTGTTAACCTTTTACGATATTGTCAAATTTAAAACACTAGTTATCATGTTTAAAGCAAAATATTACATTCTTCCTAAAAATATACAATGTTATGTTAATATAAATTTACAAAATGAAGGGAAACAAGACAACACGGAAAATTCTTAAGTTATTATGTTAGAACTACGTTAAAGCAACACTGTATCAGTATAGTTGGGGTTAAATTCTGGAACTCGTTACCTGATGCTTTAAAATATATCAGCTGCTTAAAATCGTTTAAGTCTCAGTTAAAGTTTAGTTTAATCTCCTCATACACGACCTTATAACCTAGTGATATAATTGTGATTTATTGAGTTTCATAGTTGTTGATAGTTGTACTGCATATGTCGTTTGTGTTTCCGGTTGAGCACGTTCCTTCTGGGTGTTATGTTTTAGCATATAAAGCAAAAAACTGAACTGAAACAAGAGTGGCAAACTTGAAATTTAAAGTTTTTTTGTCCTTTTAGAAGTGGTTAACGTATACATATAAACTTTGTATTGGACAAGCAGTAAACAAGCTCAGCTTATGCTTTGTCCCTTTCTGAATTTGAATCTAAAATTGTCTCTTTTTCTTTTATTACAACTTGATATAATTGTGCAATTTTGTTTTGTAATTCTCTTCAGAAATAAACCAAGAAATGAAAAATGATAAAAATCATTTTACTGGGATTTGAACCCACGACGCCGTGATTATCAGTATTCGCTGCAACACCTCAAGTTGAGGTGTTGCGGCAAATATACGACTGCTGAAGACGCATCAAGTAGGAGGGCGTTGTGATTTTTCAACATATTTCAACTATGCAGACAAAATTACATCAAAACGTGAAGTTTTACCAAATTTCAAAATACTGTCCACTGTAACAATTTTTCATGAATCTGTACAAAAATAAGCCGTAGTACACCTGCAATATGTGTCCTATCCGTGAGTTAAATTTATCAATAATCGAAAAAATCATTCATTTTGTCATTATTTTATTATACCCGATAAAAATACATTTTTTTGGGGGAAATCCGGATTTTGGAAAAAATATAAAAGTTAAATGCAATTTCATGTTTCGCTTAAATTTAAAAAAATGTCACGTAATAATTAATTCGGTTTTCACCTTTATCCAAAATTTAAATTTAAGCTCATCTTGCATCGAGATTAAGTTATCTGGTTTATAGCAAACTTTCCTAATGTCGGTTTCATTGTCACGGCCGGCACTCCTGCTAATTAATCACTTGTGTATTTGAATGAATAGTTGTTCCTTGAAAGGCTGGCATGTTTAGGTTCTTCAGGTGCTCTTTCGGATTTAAAAGGTAAATCCGCCTCTTTTCCTCGACTCTTTTAAACCGATATTAACTCTAAATAACTTTGCATTAATTTACACGTCAGATGATCAGTTTCTTAATTAAGGAAAATGTCATATTTAAACGAATCGGTCCATAATCATAGGTTTACGCCTCGTGCCCAAACCAGTCTGGGAGAGCGTGTTACAATACGTTGTGTGTAATTAAGAGTAATTTAAAGTGTAAATAAATAGGTAAATAAAGAATAAATAAATCAGCAACTGAGTAAAATATAACGGGAAAACGAAAAATTGCTTCCTTCATTTGCGTTATTGTTACTGCTCACCCATCAGTAAAAACATAGAAATAATAAACGTTAATTAAATAATCAACATTTTTAATTTAAATAACCCCTTCCGTATAGCGACTTAAGCTACAGCCCCGGACAAAACCCCTTTGTCTCGCACCTTTATACCGGACACCCCCAAAGCAGGTATAAAAGTTTTATGAATCCGAATGAAAACACGGCGATATGCACCTTTCACAGGTGTTTCACTCGTGTGTAAAGGTTCGAAACAATCCAGAGACATAACCCGGACACCACATCCCATTATGCGGACAACATTAGATAAACTCTAAATTTGACAATATTTCAAAAATACTTTTTGAGAATCTTTCATTATTCCACATAAAAAGTTGCACACCTGCGACATGTGCTCTATCCGCATGTAAAATATAAAAAAAATCCGACCTATACATGGACTCGACACTCCATTACGCAGACCAAAACTACGAAATTTTACTGAATTTCCAGTTACTGTCACATTGGCAATTTGTCATAAATCAGAATAAAATTACTACGCTGCACACCTCCAATATGTGCTCTATCCGTAGGTTAATAATCCAATTAATACTTGTGAAGATCCAGCCTGAACACGACGTTCAAAATATGTTAAGTTTGAATTATAAGAAAATACTGTCATTTTCATTAATCATTAGTCATGAATCAACAGAAAATACAACGCTGCATACATAATTCATAATTTGTGCTCTATCCGTATGTGACATTTCAAAACACTATACCCTATAGCTTCTGAGATACAGCCAGGACATGTATGTACACAGATGGACAAGCTTAACTACATCCCTCCGATACATGGGGGATAACAAGATTAAATTAAGAATTTGGTTATAAGGTTAAGCTGAAGTTCATTAGTTCCGTCAATCACTTCAAGAAAAAAACCAAGAAATATCAACATAAACAAAAATTATTTGCACATGCCTTAAATAAATTTTATAACGAGAGCGCGCACATGCATACTCATCAAATATTATTAAGCAACTTGAGAAACACTAAAGATACGGCAGGCAAGCAAAATACAGAAAAATAAATGGATTCCTGACTGGTGCATGAACACGTAACTCTTGGTTCGTTGGCGACAACCCAAACCATTGCTTTTATGGGAGGCATAACTGTAAATATTGCATAAAAATCGCTAGAGGGCCAATGAACAAATATTTTGGCCAAATTTACCAAATCTACAAAACTGCAAGGTGGGTGGAGGATTATCCAGGAAACATTCCTGCCAAATTTCATAACAATCCAACCAGAAATGTGGGAAGAGTAGCATTTTGAAGAAGTGTTGCCACACACACACACACACACACGCACACACACACACACACACACACACACACACACACACACACACACACATGCACACACAACACGAACATACACTTTTTTCAAAAGTTATTACACAAGACCACTCGACAGAGTCGGCTAGTCTAAAACTATTTTTGGCAAAAAGACAACTCGTGAAGATATTATCAAAGAAATGAAATAGCGTGAACGAAGACAGTTTCCAGAAGGATGGGAAAATTTTTAGCATGGTTATGTTGTGTTGTCATAAGGAAAACGAAACTATAACTCATATTCCTGTAAAAATAAGATATGCAAGTGCTTGTTGTCAAGGAGAAGTAATACGTAACAACAATGTGAACCATGTATGCAGCGTATGCAATGCATGCGGCGTACACATTACACGCAATGTGAATGGCACGCACCATGCACATATGCAAGTAGTGTATATACGCATTCAGTCCGTCAACGCGCATAAACGATTTAGTGATCATGGAGTCAACAAGTTTTTACATTACTTTGCCTAGTAATGCTAGAATGAACTATTATCCTACTTATTATGTGAATGGCACGCACCATGCACATATGCAAGTTATGTATATACGCATTCAGTCCGTCAACGCGCATATACGATTTAGTGATCATGGAGTCAACAAGTTTTTACATTACTTTGCCTAGTAATGCTAGAATGAACTATTATCCTACTTATAAAGCCTCTAATTAACACATTCGTTTGCCTCGTACACTATATTTGAAAGGAAAATATGAAGTGGTCTAAGCTGAAATTAATACCCAGAGACACGAACGACAATGAGACAAGGCATAGACTATACCCTTGATTATCGGTCATCATTCTATGAGTTACCATTCCATATGGTTACTATAGATCTATAGCTGAAATATGTAATGGAATAAATGAAGAATTACACAGATCCATTACTATAAACTCTATGCGGTTAAAGTATGATAAAATTGGACGAAGAGTTTCTCTTACTTTGATTATGATATTGTCTTTTCTACTGGATTAGCTGAGATTTTAGGATTTATAGCAGACAAATGGTAGAAACAATCTGGTCCTGCTGAACATCAAGCAGATGTGAAACATGGATTTTATACCCTTCATGTGCACTGCAGTATTTGTGAGCCACAAGTAGTTGGAGATTATTATGTTCCTTTACTACGTCCTGTTCGCATTGAAGGTGGTGATTGTGATATTATTATGAAAACTTATGAAGAACCTAGTTACGTACCCGTTTACACATCAAAATTTGTTATGAAAGAATTAATATTAAGGATGACACAGGTCATAATGTTTCATTTCAAACTGAAAAAAATCATCTGTAAACTTCATTTTCGACAAAAAGCATTATGAAAGCATAGAGACACGATCCATCTGCATACCTCAATCATTTCCTTCATCAATTGGTTGGGGATTGCAAAGATTTAAAGGTGCAGGTATACAATATGGGGATGGTATTTGTTCGTCCTCTTGGGGGCATTGGCTCGTAAAGCTATTCAACTTATTAAGACAGGAGCTCAAATTGTTGCACAAATCTTAAAAAGGCTGCAAAAATGTGGTTAAAGGGGTACACCAAAGTTGTTAGAAGCCGAAACAAAGTGAAAGGGGCAACATCAAAAGATATATTTCGGAAATAGAATAAATGTCAATCATCCATGATCATTCTTGTGTAGTGTTCTCCATTGGAATGGTTTCACATACCCCGACGCAAACTGCTGTAGAAAAAAGTTATATTATAGACTATACACCACTCACTCTCATTAGAGATGGTGCTCCAATAGAATTTTATATTCCTCCTAGCGCAGAAGAATGTTTAGATTTAAAGAATATTAGACTTCATGTTGTATGTAGCATTGTAAAGCGTGATGGAACAGTTTGTGTAAATGATAGTGTAACATTCATCAATAATTTTAACACTTGACAAGTCTTTGGCTTGCAAGGGTTATATGAATTTGTGCGAGCAAAATTCGTCCTTTTTTTTCTTCTTGACAGTTTTTCCGATTTTTTGTGTCTTCTTCTTCTCTGACACTATGGGCCCTACGACCATGGAATTTGGGACTTGAACAGCTTGATCTGAACATGTGCATGTCACTTTTTATTTTCGTCTTTGATTTCGTTTTCTTTGTTAAAACGCCATGTGAAAAGAGTGTATTCTTTGCAAGTAAATGCCTAGCATTTAACGACAGAACAGAATACACGTTTGTTCAGTGAGCTTTGTGCGAGCTCTCACTGCGTAAATAGATAACAAGGCGTATGCCTGATCAGTCAATAAAACATTAAGTCAACAACAACAAACACTACTCGGCTTATAAGACGTATTCAGGCTGTGTTGTTTGCAATATATTATTTGTAATATATAATTTTTGTCAAGTGTTTAACATTTCGCTAGCGGAATGAGCTTCTAGTTTATTTAATGGCTTATGGTCCAATACTGAATGATTGATTAATTTCACACAGTAACAATTTACATGGTTATAGCGTCCTTTCTCAACCATTCATGATTCCGATGAAAGTCTCAATTCTGAGCACCCCATGCGTTTCATCTATAAAGATACTGGTGGTTCGATGAATTCTCATGCGGTGAAAAGACCAAATCATGAAAAGTTTATCACAGGCTTTCATGTAAATGCTGGGGGTGGTGAAAATACCTGAAGCAGAAATCCTGGTTTTACGTAATCGTTATTTGCACACGCGTCTAAGTCGTGAGTTTATGCTTACGGGTACCTTAAGACTGGACTTCTTTGAACAGGATCGTTATCTTCCCAATGAATGTGAAATTGCATTTGCAAAGGCAAAAAGATGAATATGTATTAATGGGTGCAAATGATACCTTTAAGGTAAAAGTGAGAGATAAGTTTTTAACCATTCGTAAAGGTAAGACAAGTCCAGGTATTCCTATTATAAAAAAAGAATGTAAAAGTTTGGCCATACCCGCTGGATTTCAATCGTTTATAAAAGATAACATCTTTTTGGGTCATTGGAATGGTTCATAATGAACCCATTGCTGGAGCAGTGACAAGAAATCCATACAATTTTGAACATTTTATTCTTTACTATATGCAACTTTACACTGATGGTGAACCAGTCCTATCCAAACCTCTCAAGCTTGACATACATCGGAACAAATATCTTGACGCTTTTGAAACTCTTTACAAATCTTTTGATAAATGGAATGGTGAGAAAAGATCTAGGCCTAGAGGTTATGTTTTATTTTCTTTCCACTCAACACCTGATTATGATGGTGACGATCATTCCGCCCTTATTAAGCATCGAAACCTGTGGCTAGAGATGAATTTAGCAATGATTTGCAAAACACAGTCAGTGTCATAGTCTATGCTGTATTTGACATCATTGAAATAAGCGCGAATCGCAATATTCAGTTTGATTATCAACCATGAACACGAAGCAGATGGATGCCATATTGACGCATGATGTCATGACAAAAGACTTATTCCACAGAGTGTTTCCTATGGATCAACTGCCAGCATTACAGCAGGAGCCTTTGTCATCAACACAGACAATCATGATGAACCTGTTGAACACTGGGTTGCCGTGTGTACTTTGATAAAGTTGTGCAATGTCTTGAATCTTATGGACTTGCACCTCTCGATCATCGTTTAGAAAAGTTTTTAAATAATAAGTATGTGTATAATTCAATGCCATTGCAGCAGCTCATTTCCAATACATGTTTTTTATTGTGTGTATTATGTATTGTATAGAGCTCGAAATTATAGCGTGTTTGACATTATAGATATATTAGACAGAAGTGATGGTGATTTTGTAGTCAAAGACTTTGTCTATTGACATTGTAAACCATAGTCCTATTAAACTTGTTTCATGTTTAAATTTATAGTTAAGTTTTTTTTAATTTGTGGTTAATTTTTAGTGATATATGCATCTAAGTGTGTATTTGTAATGGTTAGTGCTACACTGTCCTACTCACGTCGTATCATTCCAATGTGCCATTGACGTGCCATTAATTCACCTCTAAACCTTTTCATTTAAATGGGGGGTCCCTGGCGAGGTGTTAACTCACCCGTAAACCTCTTTTCATTCTTAAAGAAGGTCCCTTGCGAAGTGTTAAATCACCCGTAAACCATGTATATCATATATTGTTATGTAGTATATTGAAGTATTGTTTGAGGAAAAAATAGAAACTGAAAAGAATTATGTGTTTCTTTATAATCACATAACAAGTCACGACTATTTATAATTATTGGGAACGCAAAAGTACAATTCATTATTGAGAACAAAAATTCAACTACATATTATGCTACTACATGTAACATATTACCCCAATCACAACAACATAAAAGGATCATAAATGGTACCCCTCCTTTATTAATACTATCAAAAGTGACATAACATTGATCCACCCAATTACTTTCACACTGAGATGTTTGATAGTGCCAGTTCATTCAAACTTGTCATAGTCTTTCTCATGGTCCACACATTAGGCGTAAAGTCAATACTTTCAACCACATGTCAATCGAACATGTCCACTTGCTTCAAAGCTAAGTTTCAAGTTCTTGCCAAGCATCATACACTTGACTCCATTGTTCTGCACTGAGCATGCAGAAATCACAGCATTCGGTAAGTTCGTCATACTGTTTAAACTGTATAGAGCGTTCACCCTCACGTTCAATAACTTTCACACTAAGACCTTCTGACACTTGCAGATGAAATCCTGGTGATATATTGATGAATGTTAACCATCGTTGCTGTTGGTTTGTCAGCAGTTTAAGGTATGTTTTTCCATGGATGGGTATCATAATAGGTAAGTCATCTGTACTCATCTTCTTCATATTTTGCAGTGATAGCTTTCCGCTCAGGTTTTACAACAGCAGCAGCGGTTTTAAGCTCAAGTTCTTGCTCTGATTTAGGCTTAAGTATTCGCTTGGATTTAGGTTCTGCCTTAAGCTGCTTTTTCCGCTTTCTAAACTGTGGCCGCCTTGTCATAGGCTTCATCTCAGACTTTGTCATGAGCATTGTCTCAGACTTTGCTGTAGATATTCTGTCAGACTTTGCTGTGGGCACTGTCTTAGACTTTGCTGTATGTATTGTCCCAGACTTTGCAGTAGGCATTACCGTAGATGTCAGTTGCTGTTCACTCTCTACAGACATGTTCACTCTTCAACAGTTTGATGTAGAAGCATTGCTATGTCTGAGGGTGGGCACCTTTTGTAACCCATGCACTCATGTTTTGTGAGCTTGTGAGCTGTATAATGCCCATGAGCTAATGTGGTATAACCATCATCCAACACAGCGATCAAAGGGCGATGGATCATTAGTGGAAGGAGCGTAGGCTTAGCTACCACCTTTTTAAAACGTTTCTCATTTGAGAATCAATTCTACATTGGTTCGTTTTCTCACATTTTACATGATTTTGTCAAATATAACATTGTTCGTCAATTTGTAAAAGTCTTTTTGAAATGTTTTTTTTTTTGCCATTTTTCTCTTCTCTGTGTTAACTTCTATGTATGTAGGTAGCCATTTACTCTGCTGGAACATAATCGCTCGATGTACCTGTGTCACTTTCAATCCAAGAGTCTAGGCCCAAACCCACCCTACCGAAACCCCCCCGGCCCTAACCCCCCCCGTCAAACCCCCCCCCCCCGACTAAAATCCCCCGGCGGCCTAAACCCCCGACCCGAACCCCCCCCTCCCCCGTTCTCAAAGAAAATGTGTAATGATAACTTGTTATGGCGCCTCTTTTCGCACTCCCACGAAACATAGCCATTTGCTAGATTTTTTTTGCTTTACGTACAAATGCCCTTGGTACAATATCTTTGGATTCCCTTTAGCAGATGTGATGTATTCCATCATGGTAGCATGATTTTTCACAGCAATCTGGGTCACTAAATTACCCATTCAAGTGAATCACAATGGATGTAAGTCACATCTACCGCAAGAGAAATTGTAATTTGTAAACTCGACTGATCTCGCAACCGGCATTTTTGCAATTTTTAATGTGTACACACTCATCAATCGTAAGAGCAACTGCAATTTCGAAAACTGAGTGCTATCATCAATGGATGTATGAAGTTTCTTTTATAATGATAATCAATTCCTTCAGTGGTTCGGAAATTGCAATTTTAAACGCCGTGTGGTCTCTTCAATGGGCATTTGAAGTGTAATTAACAACGTGAATGTATCGCAATTACAAAATATAAAATAGACCTGAGAACCGGGGGGTTTTGGGTCTGGGGATTTAGGCCGCCGGGGGGTTTAAGTCGGGAGGGGGGTTTGACGGGGGGTTAGGGCCGGGGGGGTTTCGGTCGGGGGGGTTTGGGCCTGTTCCCCAATCCAAGAGTTACGTATTGCTGCAAATTTCGATAATGTATCACTTTTCCGTAGATTTACATTTCAATCCCAGCTGCTTTCTCAAGTTCTGACTGTATTCAGACAATTCACCGATTCGAACAGTTTACTTCTCAGCAGCTACTGGATAGTCACTATGCTGATCATGAATTTCATCCGGGTATGTGAGATCTACCTCTAAAATATATCCTGTCTCAGCATCTTCGCTCACTTTCATGTAGTCCAGAGATTCTGGATCCTCCACCCGTGCAAATCCACACCTATGACATACTCTACCCATGGAGATTGTTAGCGTTAAAGTACATGATGTATTTTGTCGACTTGGCCACATCATAGTCTGGCATGTAGGGGTTGTTGGCTTTTGCATACTACTGTGTAATCACTGAAATACCTCCTCGCTTACCTTGCCCCACCATTTGATACTGTCGGTTTCATGTTTCAATTGCAATTGAACCTTGATATGTTTCAGCATAGCGTCCAATGTCAAACCTGGTGATGTACAGTAATGATCAGGATCCAATTCAAACGTTTTGAGACACATATTTCTTAAATTTTCGAAACATCTGCCAATAGCACATCTATTTCGAGCCGATTATCAGGGCTCCCCGGGACCCCTGGACCCCGTGAACTTTATGCCCTGACCATTTTAAATAAATAAAATAGTGTATTATCCGTTTTGTTGTTAGCCGTTTGACCGTCTGTTATAAAAGACGATGAAATTCTACGTCAGCTATTTATAACATGAAAGCTATGGAATGCCGTTTTAACATTTAATGCTTATTTTGATATCAAAATATAATTAAAGATATCAATAAATCAATGTAGATCTCAATAATTTACATTTTGCTATCAATAATTGAATTCGAGATGGCAAAAAAATATATTTGAGATCAAAAACTCAATTTTACAAACTTAAAAAATCTTGAGGGAGACACACATTTACATAAAATATAACAAATCGTCAATTAAATTTTGGAGATGAAAATTTGTTGAATTATTGAGATCAACAATGACAAGAATCTCAAGAATTGCTTCAGTAAAAAATTTAAAGAAAGATTCTGCATACAAGGTCAAGGAATTATCTATTTATAGATGTGTGTTTCGGACTTTTTTTTTAAAAAAATAGACTGATATTTTGATATCAAAAATAAATTTTTGAGATCAAAAAATCGTTTGCAGATTTCAAAATACAAATTAAAAAAGTATCATTCTGAAATAATCATATCTGAAATAAATTCTTGATATCAATATAATAAAAATGAATTATTCAGCTCAAAATTGATATTTTGTTCTCAAATATTTCATTTTTGCTATCAAGAATTAAATTTTTGACCTCAAAAATCAATTTTAGATGTCATTAAATTATTTTTGATATCAATAAATATTTCTTGATATCTCTAAATATTTATTGATATCAAAAATTATTTTTGAGCTCAAGAATACATTCAGAGATATCAAAAATACAATTACAGATAGCAAAAATTAATTTTTTATATCAAAATATATATTTTTCAATCTAAAATTAATACTTGATATCAAAAAGTCAATTTGTGAGACCAAATATTAATTCTCGATATCAATAATTCCCGAATAAATGTGAAAACGGCATTCCATAGAAAGGTTGTTTTGATTTTTTCAAACTTATTAACTGAATTAGCATGTGTGTAAAGTTTCGCACGCGAACAAAGGGAGGTTTTCACTGACCAATCAAAACCACTTCTTGCTTGAAGAAAGTTCCCTGCTTATAATTGAAAAACGGTAAATAATTCGAACACAGCAAGCTTGGCCCTTAGGTTTTGAAAAACCAGTCAAAACCGGGTTCTCATTATTTACCTTATTCTTCCTTCATCAGTCAGTTGACTGTAAAAGTCTTCTGTGATGGAAGTTTGGTTTCTGCAAACTTGGAAGGTTCATAAACATAGTCATAGGGATATACTCTTTTTCTCAAAAGTAACTCTGTCGCGCACATGAGCAGTCATATTCTGAATCTTATCTTTGCCTTTGGCCGCTAAGTTGGCTACTAATTTCTGCAGGGATGCTCCCATGAATTGGTAGGAGTCGATGAATTTTAGATTGCCCATGATAATTGCAATATACTTTTCCGGTGTTGGGAATGACTGACAGTTTCAAGTGTTTGAATTTTCCTAGACTCTCCATAAGAAGATGACTGTCCTCGTAGATTCTCATAGGCTGTGGAGTAGACAGGAATGATGAATGAATCCCGCTTTCCTTGTTGATCCATTCTTAAGGGAAGCTGTAGGTTGCATCCACTACGGGTTGCTCCACGGTATTTTCCACTGATGTGATCTTGATCTCGCACACCATCCACTCCCATCAACTCATGGCAAATGCAGAAATGAGTAGCTTGAGCAAATTGTTTCTTATCCTCAGCAGCCATCTCAATGAGTTTTTGATTGCTCAATCGATTCACAATGTTATGACGGTATATTTGTACAAAAATTTCATGGCTTTCGCGCTCCAACATTTATTTTTGATCGCAAAGGTATTTATGTGCAATTATTAGATAAGAAAATATTTAATTCTTTCGCGAACCACTTTTTGTCTTATCCAAGTCACTGTTAATTTCTGCACGTGGTTTTTATTATTAAAAAAATAAATGATAGAATGAATTCAATTTATCGTGCCCTATAATTACCTTTTCGAGTTCCAGAATTAAGAAATTAAATTACGTGATAAAACGCATGGTCAGACAAACGTTCTTTAAAACACAAAACGTTTAATTATGGTGCGGGATAAAATTATGGCGAAATTGAAGAGCGCGAAATAAATAGTTAAATAATACACGAAATGTAATGCTGCGCGGCTGAGAAAACTGCGGCGCAGCCATTCAAATGAACGCGAGAAAAAATTAAATATACAACATGTACGTTTTGATTTTTTGTTCAAATATCCCGTGTAACTGTCTTATTCCCACACTTGCCATACCAAGTAGTACTGTGTGAGTCGTGGGACCAAATTCTTCTTGAGGAGCATTGTGGAATGCCGTGATTTGAGCGCGTTTTTAATCTGTTTTCAATTGAATTGAATTTAGTATTGCCTTCAATTAACCAGTCTGGATGTTTTTACCGGTAAAATCCCTGCCTTAAAAGTTAACTTGATCACAGAATACAAGTTTGTTTGTACCCACTTCTGTTCGTTTTTAGTTTGCCTCGAGTGACATTTGATACACGTCTTGTAGAAGTCAGTTACTGGGCAGACAGCAGTGTTTTGTTCCGTGGTTCGTATGTTCGGTCCACGATCGGTTAGTGAAACATCCGGCTTCCATCCAGTGGTAGGTTGGAAGGGGAAAGGAATAGCGGCATGTGGTGTCGGTCAGACTGCCGTGTTTTACTCTTCTGATTTTGTTTCTTGGGCGGAAGAGTCATGCCCCTCTCCCTCAAGAAATGAGTGAAATTAAAACGAAGTGGAACTTGGTTATTCCTTCAATGGGTTCTCTTCCCCGTTTCCATCAGGTACGGACTTCAACGAATAAATCGAAGTTCCGCTGCTCCGGGTTTTAGTCCCGTCTAAATTAGAGATAAGCGAATTCGGAGCTTTTGGAAAGCAAAACTGCATTTCGTACAATGATCTTTTACGAGTAAAAAGCACAATTCGTGTCCCCGACTTTTACGGTTATTCTCCCGCCCACCAAGCCTTGATAAGTTTAATAAACCACCAGGTTGGGCAGAAAGGATCTTTTTGTGTACCTTGTGACGTAGTGCACATAAATCCCGTGGCCTCGTGTTGGCAGGCTGGTGTTTGGCGGGAAGGGACTATTCAAACTGCAATGAGAACATTTTATTCTATTCTATTTGTGTGGTAAGTTTCAAAAGAAATCCATCTAAAGTGGAGAACGCAAATTATGCTTTTACTCGTAAAAGTTCGTTTTACGAAATAAAACGACAGTTTAATTTCCACAATGAACCAAAAGCCGACATTGATCTGATGTCAAGTGCGGCCGTTGATCCAAAGTTGATGAAACATCACAGTGTTTCCTGGGATAAGCAAATCATTATAATGCCATAAGCCCCAGTGTAACGCCATACCACAGCAGTCTTGAAGCAAATGGGCGGTTGACCTCTTTGCGTTATGCAAAGCTTTAATTTTGCTAGCTAATTGTTTGGGCTAGTTCAGTCGAAACCTGAAAATGTCAAAATCAAAAAAAAAGGAAGCATGGAACTTTGAATTTTGAAATAAATCTCTTTACAAAAAAGGGTTAACAATTAAATAAATAAATAAGCAATAAATAAATAAAAGAGAAAAGCAGGCTAATCAAATATCCAAGTATCCACAGCATGCAAACCACGTGGTCATAAAATTATTTGGCAGGAACACGTGTAAAGTAAAGGCAAGGGCACACTAATTAGTGGTTTAACTATGTAACTGACAGCAACGCTGAGCAAGCAAAACTAAACCGATTTCGTTTTTCAACATTTCAACAATGATTGACAGAACTGGACCCGCGCCCTAAGCAAAATTGCCGATGTGCTGCCAAAGCAAACGGTTGACGTGTGAAGAGTTTTGATCCATGTTATAGCACCACACATAAGAAGGGGTGCATGCCAACTGACCAGCCGACAAGTGACCACCTACTATGGTGACCAGCACGTAAATAACCAGCTACTACACGGATCACATGGGAACGGACAACTGACCACCTGTAATAAATTAATTCACTTTTATTCAACCTCAAAATAATTGACAACGACGACTCAACATAAAACATAAGAAACAAAAATGATATTAGTGAAAAAAGTAACTGAAAATAGTTAAATTATTTAATAAAGTAATACAGGTGGCCAGCTGTCCGCCTCAGGTGGTCAGTGTCGTAGCTGGTTATTTGTCAGCTGGTTACTATAGTGAGTGGTTACCATAGAAACTGGTCAGTTGTCCTACACCCACATACGAGACCCTGTTATCAAATCATGATGTGCTCCATAACACACGGCTGACGTGTGATGGGTTTTGACCCTATAGCACCATACATACGAGACCCTATTATCGTTTGAGCGTGACAGACACAGCAAAATCAATTTTAAGAAATTAACAAAGGCGTAACCACGTTTTTACAAGTGGGGGGGGGGGGCAAACTTTCGTAACGTTAATCATCCTGTGGTCCCCACTCTGAAAAGTGAGGGGGCTGACCCCCCCCGACCCCCCGGTGGCTACGCCTGTGATTAATAATAATATAAAAAAATTTCTCACAAACTGTGCGCATTTTTTATATCCAGCGTGGTTCAATTCTTTCTCGTGTACCGTCTGTATGATGTCAAACATCTTTCCTGCCGGCACAACGCGCAAGTACTCCGATACCCCGCCCTGCCCCGGGGACACATCCGGGGCATTGGCCTGACTGTCGCTAGATTTGGCCCTCTTTCCAGGTATGACTAGAGCATCGGGGTCACCTGATCCAGTGATATCCACGATTTGAAATTGTCTGCTTTTAACCCAGTGCTTGAAATGAGGATCAACCTTCTGATCTGGATTTTTCAAATGGGTGAGTATTTCAAGGTATTTCTTATCAGTTATCACAGAAGAATGTTTACTTTCCAGCAGTCTCTTTACCACTTCGTCTAGGAGTATTCGCCTGTCATCCATACCCGCGTCTAGATCCTGCAACACCTTTGACAAGTTTTAAGTAAGAACTCGAATTGTAATATCCAATTGAAGCAGATGGCAATCCAGATACTGCCTTTGCAGTTGTGATGTCACGACATGGGTTTACACAGTGTAGGCTATTGTACGCACAATTTGTATTTCTTGAGGAATTATGAGGAACGCTTTACAAGACTGTATAAAACAACGTTAACTTACTGGACCACCAAAACGCGTAGTCTTGTTGAGATTGAAAGTAGTAGTCCACAAAACTTTAGTTAGGCGAAAACGCAACCTAAAATACAAGTGCACATAAGTTGCCTACAGCGATACACAAGGAATGCTTATTTGTGCAAGAGAATCAATCGATTGTGCAGAACACGTGCCTGATGTGTGTGTTAAGTATTTCGAGTATTTGCGCAGCTAGCGCCAGAAAGCAGCAAGCCAAATAATCAATCCGTTATTTGCGTGGGGCGTTCGATTGATGTGGCAGAGCTGTTCTAGAAGCACACTCAAGTCCAACAGAAAGCTTTCCCCAAGGGGTGTGTGCGCCCGCACGCGCTCGCGCGGGTGTGTGTGTGCTTGTACGCGCGCGCGTGTGGGGGGGGGGGGTAGCCTAATCTCTAATCTGCGAAAGGTGGTGGAACGGGGTAATGGGGTTATTAATTACGTGGTTAAATTTTAGCTTTCACCAAGGAGGAAAACGATGCATTCTCACCCTTTCTATTAGTCATTTAATTTCGTCTAGTTTTAAAAAGGGGTTTTCCTACACATGGCTTGTGTCAGGATGTGCAGCACGAAAAAAATCCTTTTTTTCCTTGAAATCTGGGATATTTTCGCTTCTGCCTCAAACTCAGCCATCATTTCGCTTTTAGTAAAACAATAGAAGTTATGGTGACAACTGACGATCTTTTCGCTTGCAAAAACTTTGTAATATTACAGCTTTGCGCTTTGTGTCGGCCATTTTACATTGTCGGTTGTCAAATTTACAGCTTTTTACTCTTAAACTGATAAAAATTACGTTTTTTAGGTGGGGGGGGGGGGAATTTTAGCGCTCATTTCACTTGTTAACGATTTTACTTTGTGCTTTTTACTTTGTACCTTCAAAAACTCGGGGTTTTCTCTTTTTTCTCTCGATAAAATCTGCTATATTTTCGCTTGTCAAATGGTGAATATGTGATGTTTTCGCCTTTAACATGTCGGAATGCGCGATCCTTATCCTTTTATTTTCGCTCACTGCACACCCTCACAAATTTTCACCCCCTTCCGTCCGGAGGAGGTGGGAGGGGGGCTGTGGGTGCATCCCATCTTTTACTGGGCCTGACATCAGAAAATAAGTAGACACCTGAGGAGTTCTCCTTTGCCCTCACTTACATATTAGTTACCACTTCATGATGTAGGTGCAGCGAAGGCTTGCGAGTGACTCCGGCGGAGTGGGGGGGGGGGGGGGGCACTTGGTATCTTGTTTGTTACCATGCGTGCCCCCAAAACCTCCTCCCCCTCCCCCCCCCAAAAAAAAAAACGCAGAGAAAGAGGTTTAATTCTGAGGACAGACGCGGTCCGTTTGGAGTACCGATTTCGTTTAAAAAGGGGGTATTTTTATTGTTAGAGCCCATCTGCGAATCCAGCCCATCTGCAGATTGCTTGGCCCACCTAGGAATTCGCAGTTGGGAATCATGAAGAGTCATTTTTCCTGGTCCATCTGAGAATATTTTCTTTTAATAATTTATATGTGTTTTATAATGTTTTATCGCTTTCTCTTATATTTTATGCAACTGTGTAATTGTGTGATCTGTTGTAAAGCATGTTTACATCTTTGGAAATGCAATTCAATTTGGATCTGTGTTATTTCATGCATTGTTTAATGAGTGATCTATTGTTATTGAAAACTGAAATCTAAAAAAATTTCAGTTGCATTTCTTTCTCCGGGGATTGATGTATTGTGCAATTCAAACGTACGATTGTATTAAGAAAGTTTAAGTTGCAATTCAGTTTTGCACTTGATATGTATGTGATCTATAGAAATAAAATAATTGCAATTGCCCAAAACTACATTTATCCAAGAAAGCATCTTGCCGAGAATCTTCTACGTTGAGTCCTACCTGCCTTTCCCGCGGCAGTCATTCTGCTGAGCTCACTGACTGTGTGGTAGCAGTAACGGAATTACATACGGATTGATAACTGATGCATAAGTATCTTCAAGTGACGTAAACGAAAAAAAAACACACCAAATATCTGCAAACCTACTTCCCTATATAAGATCCAGACTAGAGGAAAAGTCAATCTTACCTTTCTAAAGGTAAGCCTTTTAAATCTCTACGCAGGTTTAGTCGCGTAGCTCTGGATGGGATTTTTTAAAGACGCCTGGAGTTGCTGAATTGCTCGACCTGACCGGTAGGGTACCAGCGAAGGGGGTCGACATGGGCACCTTGAATGTAATTTTGATCAAAGTGGTAATAATCATCCGATATTATGTCTTACGTCAAACCGGTTGTGTATTTTTCCTTCGGGTACTAGCTTCTCTTCGACATGGAATACCATGTTAGAGAATGGCACACAAAGAAAAGGATCTCGTATCTGCGCCACTTGCTTGCTGGAATCATTCAAGTTAACAGCGGATAAATCCCATGCCGTGTGTAATCATTCTGGGCAACACCTCGCCTATTCACGAGGTGGTATATCTACCCTGACGGCCCAAATTTGAAGGAAAACATAAAACCGTTACACTAGGCGCATCCCGGAGCACCTCGATCAGTACAGACACTAAGAGGAGTTCAATAGCACATAAATCGCCGCCCATAAAGCCCTTCTTTGAAAAACTAAAAGCCCAATTCAACGAGAGCGATTGCTATAGCAAGCTCCATTATCAGATTTATCGCCGAGGATCTTAGACCATTTTCCGTCGTGGAAAATGACTGATTTCAGGCGCTCATTCATGAACTTGAGCCTCGATATCAGATTCCATGTCGTAGGTTTTTCACTAAATTTGAGTTGCCTAAAGAGTACTCAGTGTCCTCAAAAAGAGTAAGAGAAAACTTAGTAGGGTGAAAACGAGAGAATCACCGCACTTTGTGACGTCATACTGTCAGACCCCCCCCGGTCAAGAATCATATACCATGGGACCCCCCCCCCTAGGCGGCAGTCGGGACTGACCCCCCCCCCTGGTCAAGAATCATATACCATGGGACCCCCCCCCCCCAGGACATACTATCGACCGACCCCCCCCCCCCACCATTTTTTTTTTTTCTTTTTTTTTCTTCTTTTTTTTTTTTTTTTCTTTTTTTTTTTTTTTTTTCTTCTTTTTTTTTTTTATTTTTTTTTTTATTTTTATTTTTTATTATTATTATGATAATATTTAATTAGTCATATTTCAATGGTTTCCCATTACTTCTTCACCGATGTGTAGAGACCATGGATGACGTCTTCAAAGTGAACTATGTTGACTATGTGTTTTCAAAGCTTCCTGCTTTTGAATCTAATTGGATTTTACAAGTGAAGAATTTGCATAAGCATTGGGAAGCTGTTGGAAAGATAATTCCAAGACATGAATTCATCCACTCATTTCTACAGGAATGTGAAGAACTACTTTTACCATCAACTTACGACATTGATTCAGCATTTATCCGCGCGAATACAACTTGGGCAGCTGAACTCATGCTAGTTGTAGCTGCTAGAATTATTTTACATTATGATGATGGCGTTCCATTGACGACGAATGCATCAGAACTTGTTCGATTCAACAATGAACGAGTTGAAGTGAATTCAAAGCTTTGTAAAATGTTTGAAGAACTATAAAAAAAAGCTGACTCTGCAATTTCTAATGGCATAAAAGGAGAAGGGTGAAGTGAAGTCATCATTCAACGCGCAGCCATGGAGAAGACAAGCAGCTTTAAAATTAGTGCAAACTTAACCATTACTGTGGAGCATGGAGAATTTGGGCTATTTCTTCGAATCAAACGTGGAGAGAGATGGCTTGCTTTATCACCATCCTTGTGGAAGATTGTGTGTCAGAACTTGACAAGATTACGCAACATTGGCTTCAAACTGTACTTAATGCAAACGAAGTGGCTTGAAGTCATTTCATACTTGGATATGCGCTATGTGAGTTTTGTGCAAACATCACTGTTTGAAGGGAAAGAATATACGCGTTACATCAACATGAATGATGGTGAATGGGGGACATTGCTTCAGGAAATCCATAGCATAACCTCAACCTTACTGCCATGTACGGAATGTCATGGGAAGAAAACTCCTGTTAAGCTGCAAAAGGACAATCGAATGAAAGTGTCAAAGCTTTCCAAGAAAAGACTGGCTGAAGTTCAATTGGAGAATATGAACGTGCAAAATCAACTTGGACTTACCTGTGAATATTGTGGTGCTTACGGATATGCTGAGGATTATGATTGTCACTGCCACAAGTACAATTGCAAGTTGTGTGAACCTGACAACTTCTGCAACAAGTGCGGCTCACTAACAGTATCTGCCGAGTAAGACTACAAGTCATTTGCTTGCCAGTCGTCAAAGTGTGTAGACGTGTCATATGGATATGTGAAAGATGGATGTAGAAACGTTTTTCAAGAAGACGTATGTGGACTACATGATAAGTGAACTGGCGCGTTTTGGATCTATTCAACAACAACTGGAACACTTTGACATCTATTGGGAACTTGCTCATTCCACGCTGAACGTACCGAAATTACGTGAGGATTTCATCAAAGAGTGTGTGCTTTCAAACATTGACGGAGCTGAGGAGTTTGATGTGGAAGCAGCATATCACTTCGCTCGATTTGATCCAAGACTGTTTGATGAAGTGAGAGAGTGGTTAATCTACATTGCAGCATAATGACAGACATTACATTGAGACAATATATTGTGCAAAAGACATATTGTGAAGAAATGTTATTAGCTGTAAAAAAGTTTGCATGTTTAGTATGTCCTGCTTGTCAAAATGAAGAGTGTTCAGAACATACTTGTCATTCTGCATGTGTCTATACATATTGGAATGAAGCTAAATATTACATTCATTTAGATAAAGTGTTAGATAATGCAAATCAACGTTGTGAAAAATATGGTGTAGATGCTATCACATTTGATGAATTAAGTAGTTGGTTAATGTTCATTGAAGATCAATGGACTCCAATTATTCACACCATTGTATCAATACTTGATTTGTAAGATATGTTGATTGAGTTATAAAAACATGTTGATTGAGTTGTAAGACAAAATAAAATGTAAGATATGTTAACAAGTGTTAATCATTTAGTGTTAACATGTCGACGTGGAAAGACTACTTAACCAATATTTATTTTAAACCTGGTCAACCCGGGGCATTTGCTGGTCCTTACAAACTATATCACATATTAAGAAAACATGATCAACCAGCCACTCATTCACAAGTGAAGAAATGGTTACAGGATCAAGATGCCTTCAGTTTACTACAACCTGTAAAATACAGGTTTAAAAGGCAACGTGTCATTACACGTGGAATTGATGACATGTGGGATATTGATTTAGCTGACATGGGAAACATAGCTTCCTATAATGATGACACCCGTTTTTTGTTGGTTGTCATTGATGTGTTTTCCAAATATTTATGGGTGCAACCAATGCCTAATAAATCACATACCAGCGTTATAGAAGCATTTCAAAAGATTTTTCATGAAACACAACGAAGACCACGAACTCTAAGGTCAGATAAGGGAACTGAATTTAAAAACAGATGGGTAAAAGCTTTTATGAAGAAGGAGGGAATACATGCCTATACGACAAAGAATGAAACCAAAGCCAACTATGCTGAGAGAGTCATTCGTACTCTAAAGGGAATGATGTATCGATATTTCCTACATAATCAAACGTACCGATATATGGACATTCTTCCAGACTTAGTGTATAATTACAACCATAGACCACATGGCTCCCTCCCTAATAAGTATGCTCCTGCAGACATTCGTAAAGACATAGAATCGAAAGTGTGGAAATATATGTATGTAGACAAATTGAAATTAAAACCGAAGAAGAAAAAACCCTACAAATTTAAAATTGGTGATCAGGTTCGCATTTCTCACATAAAATATGTATTTCAACGAGATTATCATATAAAGTGGACGCAAGAAGTCTTCATTATCACACATCGTTGTAAGAAGCAAGGAGTACACTTGTATCGTGTGAAAGACTTTTTGGATGAAGATATTGATGGACATTTCTATGAAGAAGAACTACAGAAAGTGACAAAAGATATTGAATCAGTCTACAGAATTGAAAAGGTTTTGAAAACACGAAAAAGACGAGGTGTTAAAGAATTATTTGTGAAGTGGTTAGGTTGGCCAAAGGAGTTTAACAGTTGGGTGAAAGAAACAGATATTCGAAAATGAAGTATCCATTCACATGTTTGGTCTCTGGACCTACAGGCAGTGGTAAAACTTCTCTAGTTAGAGAAATTCTAGAACAAAAGTTAATTAAACCCTCTCCAAAAACCATTTTATGGCTCTATGCAGCAGATCAACCTTTGTACAAGGGAATGAAAGGTGTGGAATTTTACCAAGGCATTCCAGATGACATTGAAGAGCGCTTTAACCCGAAAAAGCCAAACTTACTCATCATTGATGACTTAATGACTAAATGTCATAGTGATGAGCGTATGACACGTCTCTTTAGTGTTGGTAGCAGTCATCAAAATCTTAGCATTATTTTTATTGTACATAATTTGTTTCATCATGGTAGAGAAATGCGAAATATTAGTTTGAATACGCATTACATCATTCTGTTTAAAAATCCTAGAGACAGTCAACAAATAAGTACATTAGCGCGACAAATGTATCCTGGAAAATCTCAATTTCTCATAGAAGCCTATCAAGATGCTACGAGCAAACCTCATGGCTATTTATTCATTGATTTGAAGCCGAAGACAAATGATCAACTACGTATTCGTACAGGCATTTTACCAAAAGATACACATTACGTATATGTTGATAAGGTGGCGTATGAACAAGAACCAAGTCACTTGACCATTCGCAGCCAAGATGTCTAAACGTATTCAAGCGAATCAACCATTTCTTCACTTGCTCGCACGCAGCGGGCCTAAACGACGTAAAACCTTGCTACAACAAGCTACTAAGGAAGAATTAACTAGCTTGTTTGAAATTTGTTTGAATATATTGCGAGGACATTTACCCTTAAGCTCAAAAGGTATAAGGTATTCAAACGTGAACGTCATACCCTACGCACACTAGCAGATAAGAAGATATCACTTCGAAGAAAAAAGAAGTTGATTAATCAGAAAGGAGGATTCATTGGAGCTATTGCTAAATTTGCATTGCCCTTGTTAGCTCAGTTGCTGTTAAAATGAAACATACTATGAAAATGGTCCTCATTCCTGAATATGAATATAAAATGTTGTTAGAAAAGAAGGGAAAAGATGGTGAAATCAAAACGAAAGTGAATAAACTTTTACGTGGGAAACGAACTCGTGAAAAGGCAATAGAAATGTCTCAAGTTCTTGGCCGCCATTTACGAACAATTCAGTCGCAACAACAGCGACAAAAGTCTGTTACATCATCCAAAGCAGAAAAATCAGAAAAGTCCCAACAGTTTCTAAGCCATTTTCAACCTATTTATCATGTAAAACTAACACAACTTCTAGCAGAACTTAAGAAATATGGTACGAGATGGACAGATAAAAATGAACTTGTTTTAAAAACGGGTACTGTCATTACAAATTCCAACATTATTGATTTGTTGAAAGAAGCATTGGTTGCTACAAGAAGAAAAGAACAACGAGAACCACCGCATGGTTGGAAGCAGTTTATTGAGGAAATTGTAGATGCTAATATTCCAAAAACTGTTTTTGGTAAAAAGACAACTCGTGAAGATATTACAAAAGAGATACAACAACGTCAACAAAGGTTGTTTCCAGAAGGATGGGAAACCTTTTTAACATGGATTAAAGAGTTATGGTGTTGTTGTTGTAAAGAAAATGGAAATAAAAATACTAGTTCCTGTAAAAATTAGGTGTGTTAGTGCTTGTTGTCAGGGAGAAGTAGTAGATACCAATGTAGATCATGTAGATAGCAATTTAGACGACAATGTAGACAACAATGTAGACAACAATGTAGAAAGTGAAGATGAAGAGTGTCAAACATGAAGTAATGTATATACACATCTAGTCTATCTACATCACATAAACGATTTAGCTGTCATGGAGTCAACAAGTTTTTACATTACTTTACCCAGCAATGCTAGTATGAACTATTATCCCAACAACAAGACTTCGAATTATCAAATTCGTATGCCTCGAACCATCTATCTGAACGGAAAATATGAAGTGGCTTTAGCTGAAATTCAATATCCACATACATGGACAACCATGAGACATGGAATGGACTATTCTATTCAGTATCGACAACAACCACTGAATGATATTGTTCTTGACACAATCAATATTCCTTATGGTTACTACAGATCCATACAAGAGATATGTCAGGCAGTCAATAAAGAAGCAACTAATTCTATGAAAGATGACCTTAAAGAAGCTATTCAGATAAAGTATGATAAAATTAGACGACGTGTTTTTCTATTTCTAAATTACGGCTTTGAAGTGTCATTCTCCACTGGATTAGCTGAGATTTTAGGATTTATCCCAGATCAATGGTATACTGAAACGTGCACAGCTGAACATAAAGCCGATGTGAAACAGGGATTTTATACACTTTATGTGTACTGTAGTTTTTGTGAGCCACAAGTTGTTGGTGATTATTATGTTCCTTTGCTACGTTCTGTTGGAATACAAGGACATGATGGAGACATTATCATGAAAACTTATGGAGAACCTCATTATGTTCCTGTAAACACATCCAAATTTGACGTGATAGAAATGAATATTAAGGACGACACAGGCCATAATGTTCCATTTCAAACTGGAAAGGTGATCTGTAAACTTCATTTTCGACCAAAAGCATTATGAAAGCATACACACACAATCCATCTATTTATCGCAACCATTTTCTTCGTCAAGTGGGTGGAGAATTACCAGGATTTAAAGGAGCGCGAATACAATATGGAGATGGTATTGGTTCAATACTGGGATCATTGGCTCGAAAAGCTATTCCACTGCTTAAGGCAGGGGCTAAAATCGTTGCACCACATCTTAAAAAGGCTGCAAAAGATGTCGCGAAAGATGTTACAGGTCGAGTAGCACAACGTATGTTTGGTGATGAGTTAGGAGGACAAAAGAGAGCGAAACCAGCAAAACCTGTCAGAAGGCGAAAGGCAGCTAAACGGATAACATCAACAAAATATAAGAAAGATATTTTTTAATCATGTCTTTAATTCATAATCATTCTTGTGAATGTAGTCTTTCTCCATTAGAATGGTTTCACATACCACCAACGCAAACTGCTGTAGAAAAAAGTTATAATGTAGACTATCAACCAATGACTACCATTAGAGAGGGTGCTCCAATAGAATTCTACATTCCTGCGAGTACCGAAGAATATCTAGATTTAAAGAACAGTAAACTCCATATTATATGTCGCATTGTAAAGGCTGATGGTACACCGTGTGGTGTAGATGATAACGTGTCATGTATCAATGATTTGTTTAATGGGTTATGGTCCAATATTGAATTATTTCTAAATGATCGATTGGTATCACATAGTAACAATACCCATGGTTATACCAGCATCATATCTCATCTCATTCATGACTCGGAAGAAAGTCTCCATTCTCAGCGCTCTATGCGTCTCATCTATAAAGATACTGCCGGGTCAATGAATACTCATGAGGTGAAAAGACCTAATCATGAAAGATATGTATCAGGTTTTCATGTAAATATTGAAGGTGGTGATATAGCTGAAACAGGAAATAATGGTTTACATAATCGCTATTTGTATACACGTCTAAGCCGTGAGTTTATGCTTACAGGTGGTTTAAGGGTAGATTTGTTTGAGCAGGATCGTTATCTTCCCAATGGTGTTAGTATGAAATTACGTTTACATAGACAAAAAGATGAATATGTATTAATGGCTGCAAATAATGGTTTTAAAGTAGAAGTGAGAGAAGCGTTTTTAATCATTCGCAAAGTGAGGGTTAGTCCAGGTATTCAATTGGGACATGCAGATGCATTGATGAAAAGTCCTGCTAAGTTTATTGTTAATAGAAAAGAATGTAAAGTTTTAGCTATTCCAACTGGATTTCAATCTTTTGTGAAAGATAGCATCTTTTTAGGCCAATTACCAAAACGTATTGTCATTGGAATGGTTCATAATGAATCCTTTGCTGGAACAGTATTGAGAAATCCATACAATTTTGAACATTTTAATCTTAACTTTATGCAGCTTTACTCTGATGGTGAACCAGTCCTATCCAAACCTCTCAAGCTTAATATAAATCAAGGCAAATATCTTGATGCTTTTGAAACTCTTTACAAATCTTTTGATAGATTGGATGGCGAGAAAAGTTCCATTATAAAACGGGAAGATTGGCCTAGAGGTTATTCTTTGTTTTCTTTTGACTTAACACCTGATTATGATGGTGCTGATCATTATGCCCTTATCAAACATGGGAATTTGAGACTAGAAATGAATTTTGCTGGTGCCTTGCAAAATACAGTCAATGTTATAGTGTATGCTGAATTTGATAACATTGTTGAAATAAGTGCAAATCGTAGCATTCAATTCGACTACCAGTCATGAACACGAAGCAGATAGAAGCCATCCTATCCCATGATGCCACGACAAAAGACTTGTTTCAAGGTGTGTTTGCCATGGACCAGTTACCATCTTTACAACGCGGTGCCTATGTCATCAACACAGACGATCATGATGAGCCAGGAGAGCATTGGGTGGCAGTATATTATGACGAAGACCCTGCAGAATATTTTGACTCTTATGGACTTTTACCTATAGACAGTCGTTTGAATAAGTTTTTAAAGTTTAATTTCATTTATAATTCAGTTCCATTACAAACACCAATATCCTCTACATGTGGATTTTATTGTATATATTATATAATTCAAAGAGCTCGAGGACATAGTCCTTTTGAAATCATTGATGTATTAAGAAGAAGTGATGGTGATTTTGTTGTAAAGGATTTTGTATATAGACAGTATAAACCATTATTTTATTGATGTTGTATTAGTTAAGTTGTATTAGTTAAGTTGTTGATAATTGTGAATTGTATTATGAATATTGTAAATAAACAAGACAGTTTTATACAACATTCTTTTTTATTGTGTTATACATTATTTACATTTTAACAATTATTTCACATTAAGCTTTTATTTTACAAATACATTCAATACATCGATAAACACATGCCATTCATACCAATCTAAATTAATATATGTATCATAGACATTACATCCACGTTTGTAAATGCTATGAAAACTAGCATAACACTGTCCATTACCAAACTTTATTATTTTAACATCTTTGTGTTCAGACAGTTTCAGTTCATATCCATGATCATTCATGTCAATGTCCATCACCATAACACACATGGGATGCGTCAGTTCAATGGACTTGTTGCCTCGCATGAGTTGCACTCCTTCCTCTTTGAATTCAAGCGTCAGGTTCTTTCCAATCCAATGCTTGTAACAGAGCGTGCCATTCCACTGTGTTGAGGGTGATGTAGTCGTAGCATTTTGTAAGCTCGTCATATTGGCGAAATCGTACAAACACGTCTAAATAGTTCTCAGTGACACGCACTTCTAAATCCTCTGAGAGTTTCAGGAGAAAGCCAGGTATCCTCAGCTTCTCTAGATGGTCTTTCAACACAGATTGTTCGTCAGTTGATAGAATGATATACTTTCCAAAATGTTTTAGCACGATGTCATCATATACGTTTCTCAGATATGAGAATCCATGTGAAATAGGTTCATATTCCGATAAAAAGTCTTCCATCTCGTTCAACAGTCAGATGAACTATGAGCTGTCTCCTTGTCTGCAAAGACGTTTTTATGCTCGCAAGATGGCGAAGAGTGGATGTTGTATAGCTTCTAGGAATCGTAAGACTGCGCGCCAGTTCTTGATATCAAAGATGATCAAATCTGTATACGGTGTATCTGGCACAACTCCCTTATAATCCTCTGGATAATCCTGTAAAAGATTTCTACAGATTTCTACACGTATGTTAGAATCATATTCAGCCACCGTCACTTCCACTTTATTTTCAAGTCTACGTTTAAACCCATGTTCAAGTGGTATGTTTTTAAAGTCTTTCCACACTTCAGGTTTAAACCGATGATAACTTGTCTGAGAATCTAGTATCACTTCATTCCTATCATTTACAGTAAGGTAAGCACCACGGTTCAGCATGAGTGCATTCATGTTTTTACCTTGTTATGAGCCGTCTTCTTGTCTGCGAAGCCTTTTATCCACTTCTTTCACCTGCTTCTTCAGCATTTTCCATTCAGGTATTGTCAGCAAAATTCCCTTTTTCGTTGGACGGTTTTTTCCAGTCCCCTCATCTCTCAGGTACTTGCGAATGTTTACCACTCCTTCATTGCTTTGTTTCATAATCTTGATATACTTTCCATTTCCTAGAGAAAGCATTCCATCCCACGACTGTGGTGTTGGTGCTGTCTCCACTTTCAATTTCTTGATGGTAGTGGTAGGATTTTTCATTTTTAAGTCTTTAACTGCATCTGCAAGAGTATCCATATCAGTTGTAGATCTCTTACGACTTTCACGTTCCATGTTAACACTTCAATGTTCACACCTCAAATAACTCTTCCGTTGGAGGACCTCCCCCTTTTATACCACAGCCTTGTAATGTCCATGCGCTAAAGTGGAATAGGCATCATTCAGCACATATCGCTTGTCGTCATATGGGGAAAGGGCTACCTTCCTAATCTTCTCCGAGAAAAGCTGGTGACTATGACTTCGAATAATGTGTCCCGTAGCCATCGTTTGAGTTTGGTTGAACAAACTGTCTCTATACTGCACATGTTTAATACGTCTTTGACAAGCTCGAGTGATACCTTTAGCTGTATGTTTTTCTTTCCCACCACACAATAAACTGTACATTTTCGGTCTGAGTCCAACAAACTCTTCAATAGGGACGCCTTCCGTCTCATCCTTCATTTTCCCAAGCACTTTTTTGTTCACGTTGGAATGTAGGAAGTGATCTGGCGGATAGTCACTTGTGTCGAACAGGTCAGCATCTTGCTGCATATCCTTGTAGATATCTTCCGTTTCTATGTTGTAACATAGACTGTCGGTGTCGCTGAACAACAACTTGGCATTGGGATACTTGACCATGATGTAGTTGTAATGAAAGTTGAACATAAGCACTTTGCTGAGGTCGAGAATGGTAAAACCAACTTGAATGGGTTTATCCAGAAGCAAATCCACTTTGCGTAAATGTACTGCGGTCAAATCTTCGTTGAAAATTTTGAATTTTTGGAAAGAAGGTTTGGCTACAAGTTTCTTGAACCGCTTTTCCTTGTGAACAAGTTCAACATTGATTCGCTTTCTCACATTTTCCATGGTTTTGCCAAACACCGAGTTGTTCATCAGTTTGAAGAAGTCTTTCTCAAATGGGTTCTTGGCCAATTTTCTCTTTTCCGTGTTCAAGGTAATGTATTTTGCCAACCATTTGCTCTGTTCAAACATGATGGCGCGATGAACTTTAGTGACTTTCAACCCCAGTGAGACGTACTGTTGTAAATTCCTGTAATGAAGTACATATTTCTTCTTGTCAGACAAGTTAGGAATGAGCTTTTCACTGGATTTCTCTTTCATGTTTAGATCTTTCCGCAGCTTCTGACTGTACTCTGACAATTCTTCAACTTTGACACATTTCCGTTCTGGAGCCACTGGGTAGTGATTATGATGATCATGGATTGACTTTGGATATTCTAAATCCACTTCCAAAATGAATCCAATGTCATCATCTTCATCCACATCCATGAAGTCAATGGATTCTGGCTCGCTCACCCACATGAATCCTCTTTGTGGCATGCTTTGTGACATGGCCCAACCATACAAGTTGTTTGCGTCGAGGTACATCAAATAGTTGTTTGGTATCTCAGAATTGTAATCTGCTACGTAGGGATTATTCGCTTTCGCATACTTGTGTGTGATCACGGATATTCCTCCACGTATGCCTTGCTCAACCATTTGGTACATGTCAATGTCATTGATCAATTCCAACTTCACCTTTGTCGCTTTTAACATTGCATCCCACGACAGTCCTGGTGCTGTATAGTAATGAGCAGGATCCAATTTATACGTGTTGAGGCATACTTGACGAAAGTTTTCAAACACGTCAGCTAGTAATAACACATCTGATTTCAGGTACAGGTCGTGGTATTCACCAAATGTGGTACAGTTGAATGTATCCCATACCTTCTGTGCATGCGCATAATCCTCATCGCTAATGTCCTCTTCGCTACGCTGACTATAAAACTTATCCTTTGATGGTAGCTGTGTTTCAGCAAACTTCGATGGTTCGTCCACGTAATCGTAGGGGTACACTCCCTTTCTCAGCAGCAAATCTTGTTGATCACTATCGTGAATGTGAGAGGTCATGTTGTAGAAGTTATCTTTCCCTTCTGCTGCAAGGTTGGATACCAACTTCTGTAGAGAGGTACTCATGAACTGAAAGCTGTCTGTAAATTTCAGATTGCCCATGGTGAATGCAATATATTTTTCAATGGTGTTGGGAATGACTGTAATCGTTTCACCTTTGAATTTTCCAATTTCCTCCATGATCAGATGACTGTCATAGCCTCGCAAATTGTGGAAAAACACAGGAATGATAAAAGAATCTTTATCCCCTTGCTGATCTTTTCTAAGTCGGAATTGTAAGTTGCATTCATTGTGCGCTGCTCCACGATATTTGCCATTGATGTGGTCATGATCTCTCACACGATCTGCTCCTAGAGGTTCATGACAAATGTAGCAATCAACAGCGTTCTTATAATGCTCTTCATCTTCATGAGTCATCACCATTTTCTTTTTCTGTTGTAAACCATGTACAATACGATCACGCTCATTCACCATATGGTCTAAAAAGACTTTCACGGCATTATCGCCTCGATACACGACTGGTGCACGTGTATCATACTGACTCACAACTACATAGGCAAAGCTGTTTGGACGATGATGTTGATACCTAACTTCTTCATGCTTTTGCGTGAAACATTCAAAGTCTGCATAAATCACAAACGGTGCTCGCTGTTGTTTGGCTACATTCTTAAACTTAACGAATGGTTCCTTGGGGAATGATAAACGTTGTGCGCCATGCTTGTCACACACTTCACGATGCTTGTCTAACAGATCTTGTCGCATAAACCCGTGAAGACAGTTGAAACAATAAAAAGCTGCACCATTATGCTTTGATCGATAAGACATAAGTCTGCTGAAATTCTTGATGAGGCAGTAATGCCTTTTCTTGTCATTGCTAATCAAAAGCAAGTTGATTTCTCTCGCACTGGTGTTTCGACTGAGTTGTATGGGAACAACGACATCATGTTCATATCCAAACACGTTAATGGACACATCATTCTCCTTTTCAAACTTTGGAATGTCTGTAATCGGTGTTGGAAATGTCATGCCTTCCACCTTCAATTCGTTCTCAAATAGCTTGTATTGATGCACACGCTGTGGGTCATTGCTTGTTGAAGGGTGAAGGTGAGCCAGTACAGACCATAAGAAACATTTGTTGTCTTTATTCTGAATGTTTAACACACCTAATGTATTCTTCACTTTCTTCGGCAGTGGGATAAAACTGCTTGCTTCCAGAGGCGCTGACGTAGCTGTATGCACTTCAATGAATAATATGTTATCCAACACCCAGCCAGAACCTTGTCGCTCATGTTCATCAAACCTGGTGAACAATTCTTTATAGGCTTCTGGTAAGTCCTTCTCAATATCTGTTGGATTGTATGCTGCATATGTCGGACTACTGATGAAGGCATTATCCACCTGTTCTACCATCACGCCTTCAGCATTCGCTGTCATTTTCTTGAAGCGTGCATGTACCACAATGTACCATTTCATGCCACGGTTTAACGTTTCTAGCAAATGTCTCTTGATTCTATTCTCTTGTTGTCGCATTTCAAGTAGCAAATCCGATCCATCTTCAGGCTCAAACCGTCTTTCCTGTGCGTTTTCACCAAGACTCACTCTTCTGCCTCTGCCTACTTGTCCTGTCTCTTTCTTTCTTTGTTCTTCATGAGACACATTTTCCATCTCAGCTGGTATGCATGCATGTGCCTCATAAGTATCCATAGATGGAAATATTTAATGCATTCACAGCAGAGGAACGGATCAGGTCTGATAACACCATCTTGTACCGTCTTTCGTCTCTTGGCTTCAATCATCTCAACAAGCTCTTCATTAGCACGTTTCATCTTAGCTTGTTTGCATGTATGTGCTACGAACAATTCCAGAGATGGAAATGTCAAATTACAATCATGACAGACGACTGATGTGTCTGAATTAGATGCCATTGTTGTTGTCACGTCAATTGCTTAAACTGATATGATGAAATGTAGGTCTCACTCATCCTATTTATACCGCCTAGGCATGTATTGCAGAGACATCTAGCGGAGAGCGATGTGTTCTGACGATACCTGAAAGCATTAAGAAAAGAAAAGCATAATATGTTTTCAAAAAAAATTAAATTTTGGATTAGAACCCTGATTTTTACCCTACTACACCATGGTAAAATGTTCAAACTTATTTTATACATCATATTTTGTCAAAAAACAAAATTTGTTAAAGTTGGTCTAGAACCCTCATTTTTACTCTACTACACCATTGTATAATGTTTAAACTTATTTTATACATCATATTTTGTCAAAAAACAAAATTTGTTAAAGTTGGTCTAGAACCCTCATTTTTACTCTACTACACCATTGTATAGTGTTTAAACTTATTTTATACATCATATTTTGTCAAAAAACAAAATTTGTTAAAGTTGGTCTAGAACCCTCATTTTTACTCTACTACACCATTGTATAATGTTTAAACTTATTTTATACATCATATTTTGTCAAAAAACAAAATTTGTTAAAATTGGTCTAGAACCACCATTTTTCCACTACTATGACTTTAGAATATTCAAATAAGTAGCGTGCTTAAAATGTTCAAACTTATTTTATATATCATATGGTGTTAAAAACTAAATTTGTTAAAGTTGGTCTAGAACCACCATTTTCCCACTACTATAACTTTAGAACATTCAAATAAGTAGCATGCTTAAAATGTTCAAATTTATTTTATATATTATATGGTGTTAAAAACTACATTTGTTAAATGTGTTTTAGAAGTGTCATTTTCCAACTACTATAACTTAAAACATAACATTAGACTTAACGTAGGGAAAATCCCATTCCTTCTCAAATTTATTGATCGTTCCCACACTCTGTACGAGCGCACTCTGTACACATGTACTTATGCTGTGTGTGTGTGTGTGGTTACTGTAATGGGAAACCATTGAAATATGACTAATTAAATATTATCATAATAATAAAAAAAAAACAACAAAAAAAAAGTCACTTACCACGACTGTTTTGCCAATTCGTCTCCTATGTGTATTCCAGTCAATCCTTCACTTGTTCTTCAACAGCACAACACAATAGGTAAGAGCAACTGTTTTCACTTTTTTTCCCCTGTGTATCCAACGGCAGTCAGAGCATGAATGATGCATATGTGCACAGACAATGTGCTCTTATAGGAGTGTTGAATCACATACTAGGGGGGGGGGGGGTCCCATGATATCATATACTTCTTCACCGGGGGGGTCAGTCCATAGTATGTCCTGGGGAGGGGGGGGGTCGGTCCATAGTATGTCCTGGGGAGGGGGGGGGTCCCATGGTCTATGATTCTTGACTCGGGGGGGGGTCCCATGGTATATGATTCTTGACCGGGGGGGGGTCCCATGGTATATGATTCTTGACCGGGGGGGGTCTGACAGTATGACGTCACAAAATGCGGTGATTCTCTCGTTTTCACCCTACTAAACTTGTTCAAAAACACTAGACATCTCAAAGGTGCGGAAATTTTAGCCAAAATTCGTAAATTTTTCATAAATCAAACATTGCTTCGGCTGAGCTGAAAAAGAAGCAGGAGCTTCTAGCAATTCCACAGCATCAGCTCAAGATAGATGTCAAGATCAGGCGGAATTCGTCTTATGATATGATTGATAGGTACCTGGAACAGAAAACAGCAACCTATGCAACGCTTACATCAAAAGACATAAAGAAGAATGTCAGTGACTTCTCTCCATTGTCTGAAGCATAACTTGAGGATTTGGAGCGCCTTTAGGAAATCTTGAAGCACTTCAAACTTGCCACGCTAGCCGTATGCCATGAGAAAGTGCCAACCGTGTCAGTTATAGCACCCTTGCTATTCAATATGAAGGAAAACTTCAAGGTTAACGACGAAGACAGAAACCTTGTGAAAGACGTCAAATGTTTCATCGAAAAAGTCCTTGCGGGCAGGTATACGTCAGTCGAGATTAAAGAGCTGCTTTGCACGTCGGCTTTGTTGGATCCTAGATTTAAACCTGCACCGTTCCTAACAAACGGTCAAAAATCAATGGTGTATGCCAAAATTGGGCAAAAGGCCGCGGAGAGGCCCAATGCATTGCTGCAAAGTGAAACGGAAACCTATCCAATGAATGAAACGAATCAGACTGGAAAACAGTAAGTAATGCGGAATCAGCCCCCTCTGAAAAAGATAAGCCCTCTTGCTTCTTTCTTTGGAAAAGATTGCTTTAGTGTTGAAAGAGATGCTGACAGAGCCAAATCAGCATTAGAAATGGCGGAAGAAGAGATACGTGACTATAGAGCTATCAATGCAATCGCCTTACTTGAGTGGTAGGAAAAACATCAGGCACAATTCCGGACAGTTGCTGTAGTTGCGAGCGAGAGCATTGTTTGCCATTCTCGCCACCAGTGTCCCCTCTGAAAAGTTTTTAGCACAGCAGGCGACATTTTAAGTGCGTCGCGCTCAACTTTAAAGCCTCAACTTGTAAGCATGCTGTTATTTTTGAAGAAAAACATGTGATTTTGTAAGTGTGTACCTTCCCGCACTCAAGTTGTAAGAATAGATTGAAAAAATAAACAAAGCTTTTCCAAATGATATTATGATGTTATCAAACTGTAGATGATCGGAGATTGTCAATAGTTAAATATAAGTATTTGTTCATGCTGTACAGTGTCAGTTGGTCTCATTTATGCATAAGCATGGCTAAACGTACTTAGTGAATTGAAGTTCAGGTTAGTGATCATATTATTTTGTACATGATTTTGTACATAACAATAAAAGGTAAAAAAATAAAATAAAAAAGCGACAATAAAAAAAAAAATTGATATTAAGCAGAAATGTTCCCAGGGGTTCGCCTACTAGGCTATATTATTTTTTTCGCGGTTCGCCAAAAACTGCCGAAATGGCGGAACTATGAAGTTTGGCAAAAACTGGAAAAAATGGTAGTGAATAACTGAATTGTCAAACCATTCATTTCTCTCATCTTTTCAAATAGTGAGGAAATTTTAATCGAAAGTTTCATAGGTGCTTCTCCAACTGCACTTTGCTTTTTTCGCAAGTGACAAAAAATGCCGAAATGGTGGAATTTTAAAAATTTTGTAAAATTGTGTAAATCTCGGTTAATACGTGAATCGGCAAAATCCAACCTCTCCAACATCCCTTTTCGGGTAGCTTCCACCCGGGAAAACTCGTTTTTGTGTATTAAATTATGAAAAAGTTACGTTCAGAAACAAGGTTCTTCGTTTTTTGGCCTAACAGTTTTCGTTTCAGAGTTTTTCTCTCTTTCGTTGTTTGGTAACTCGGCTGAGCCATGTCCTTGGACATGCTTGTTTAATTATCAAATAATATAAATAAAAACCAAACCTAGGGAAAAATCGAACCGAACCGAAAAATTGAAAAACCGAACCGAACCGTGAGAAAGTCGAACCGTCACACCTCTAATGGACATCTGGTCACGCAGGGTACGTATAAAGTCGATTTCCGTTTCTTTTTTTTCAAAAGCAGAACAAACCTGTGCGCTGTTAAAATTCTCAAAGTTACGTCCTCATTTCGGTCTACTTTCAATGTGTCCCGTCGTGGCTAGCATTTCAGGTGAGCGATAACACAAGCATTTTTTTTTGGTTGTGAGTCCGAAGTCTATACAACAATTTTTCGACATACCGCAACGTCGATTTTCCGACATTTATTCAAGGTTGCCAAAAAAAAAACATTGATTAGAAGTGTGTGAAACTTGCATGTTGGTTGTGACCGAAAGCATCGTCTTAACAATGTTACTTAATCAATGTATATTCAACGTTATATCACGAGACGTTGGCTAGATGTTGATCTGTGGCCGCGACTAATTACCGGTACAATCGAAGTACAACCAGAGTTAATGTTATGGTTTGGTCAGATCGATGTCGCAACCTCAAACCGACGTTTGGTGAACCTTAGAATGTTTAATATGAAGTTCAAAAGGTGTTCTTAATCACGGGGTTGTCTTATTTCTTAGTTTCTCTCCTTGAAACGGTTTTCATTGTATAACTTGTGTCATTAAAAGTGTCGGGCCTTTAACCGAGCCATTTGGGCGTGTAAATCAGATTTATACAAAGTAAGTATATAAATTTTTGCCCGGAGATGCGTGTTCCACAGGCCGAGGCGGGTTCTACATGATATTTTGGCCCTCTTTTGTTGGAGGGGACTACAGTTCCAAAACAATTGTGTGTGTGAGAGAGAGGGAGAGAGAGAGAGAGAGAGAGAGAGAGAGAGAGAGAGAGAGAGAGAGAGAGAGAGAGAGAGAGAGAGAGAGAAATGCATAATGAAATGCTGAATGAAAATACCTGGACTTCATTTTTTAACAAAAATATCCGAAAATCACTTCTTGATCCTGGTCTTTTTTAGACAAGCATGGTAACACGTATGATACCAAGTGACCTTTCTCCCCCTCCCCCTCCCCAACCTATACCCACTGATCCCTCGGCCTCTAAAATGGTCTTACATGAAGAGCATGTGTCTGAATGCGTTCTGGCAATGACGCCGATATTGTCCATTAAAACTTCAAGTACTTGTAAGTCCAGTAGGATTACTTTGTATTTCAAGAGTTCTCTGATAAATTAAGTGAATAGACGATGTTCTTTCGATAAAGTTTGTAATAATGCAAGGACTTTTACAGCGTATATATATGAATATATATGAATGACGCTGACTAAAATGGTGCACTGAGCCGGTGCAGCATTCGAGTTTAAATCGAATATTGTTTTTGGGGTTTTGTGCGAGGCAGTTTCACCACTTTTGTTATGCTTCATTTGCTATAATATGTATTTAAATTTTTATTTCAGTTAAATTTATGTATTTTCTACTGCACTATTCCAAACAGTAATACAGACGAAGAGTCGACTTGTGATAAGATATTTTTAATATTCAAATTCATGTCAAATTAAGAAAACCCCGAATTAGAACCAGGCTTATTTTATCAAAATTATTCAAGGCACTATCAAGACCAATGGCATAATACGCTACTAAATGTTTTCCCAGCACAAAAGCCAGGCTTCCATTATTTCATGTCCTTCTGTTATTGTAATGGCTTTTTTTACTGGCATATAAACTTAAAAAATCACACAAAGGTCAAATAAATAAAAGAGTTAAAAGCGATTTCCTGGGTAGCTCGGCGTTGTTTTCATTGAAAAAAATGGTCTCATTTATTGGGGTTTACTGTATTGTTAATACGAGGTCAACAACACCAACGGTCGCTGGTCCCGCCCCCCTCCCACCCCCCACTTAGAGAAGATCTCTTTGTCAACGATTTAAGTATTGCTAAATCATGTGATGTTTTGGCCTGTGCTTGTGTTGGCAATCATGGCAGAAATGTTATGTATAGTTTGTTTGTATGCGCAGTCCATGTGAGGTACAATATAAATATACGTTCATTGCGTGCTTTTTATGCTGTGTGAAAAACAGGCAGAAAACATTTATCATTTGAAATACTTTATGGATATAGTCGTTACAGGAAACTCAAAACCTAAATATAAAGGGTATGTTTATTTCAATATTTATACCAAAAGAGTAGTGGTTTTTAATAACATAACCAAAAACGAAATGCGAGGCCAAAGATTCTTTCTCGGCGAAAACGCCAGGTGGCACATTAATGTCAGCTCAGCATACACATGAGGGCATTTGATCACCCCTAAACCCCAGTGCCTCTATAGTTTCGTGTTTCTTCGGGCTTAACCCTTTCCTAACCCCCCCCCTCCCTCCACGCATCGATGCTTTTGCTAAGAGTGTATAGATAGCAGTTATAAGAAATCACAAAGTCATACGACAGTGGAAAGAACCATTATTAATAGTAATAATAACAATAATACTGCTACACAGTTATAACAACAACCACTACTACTACTATCACTACTACCACTACTGCTACTACTACTACTACTACTACTACTACTTATAATAATAATAATAATAATAATAATAATAATAATAATAATAATAATAATAATAATAATAATAATAATAATAATAATAATAATAATAATAATAATAATGGATTATGTCACTAGGGCGTATATCCTGACCTTGCATTCATTCTCGATATCTCTTTACACAACCATAAAATATTTTTTAACACTTTGATTTCGTAAAAAGGGCAGTAGCAAGATTTAACAAATGTAGACTTACATTTGGTGCGATGCTTTGGACGATAAAAATAGGGCAAGTTTATTTTTAGAGACTCGATCAAGTCGTAGCAATACCAGCAAAATTACCATAACCTCGTGGTTGTGTGACTAACAAATGAAATACATTTATCTTTTTTGCGAGGATAGCATCATGTAAATTCTATTTTTAAAGGATCCGACGCATCCATCGTACAATCATGGCTTTGTTGCGATATTTCGGAAAACCCCTAATATATCATATATGATGCAGGCAGGTATTCAGGATTTTTCATTTTTTCTAGCTGGACTCATTTCCGCATGAGAGCGTTTCATCTCGAAATCTTCACTTTTTAACCTTTTTTGTCAAAAAACGGAAGTTAAAGGGAAATGCGGCTATCTCCCATAATTTTAATCTGCAACAATTTTGTTTTAATACTTCGCATGTGCAACCATGTGACACAGTGCTATAATAATAGGATATAAAAAGCAATGGTCACCGGACTATTATGAGAAATAAAACAGAACTAAAACGACTCAGAATTTCTTTCGGTTTGTATTGCTAAGAATGGCAAATCAACAAATTTTGAGACTAATTCCAATACAGAACGAAAACCTGCAACATTTTTCCTCTCATATTTTACATAATTACGCACTGATCATTCATTCAACATTTGAGATAGTAAAATATGGGTGTGCCCGCGGTTCTTTTGTCACTACAAGTTTTTTTGCGAACCTGCCACCCCCCCCCCCCCCTCCTACTCATTCCCACTTGCAAACTTCGTTTGCAAATGGGAATAAGTTTGTAGTTTTTCTCGAAATTTCTGCCCTTTTTTTCCCTTTTTTCTTCTCTTTTTTTTTCCGTCACGGAGGTTTCCAGAAAACTCCTCCTACGCTATTTGACGTAGGACGATGAAATTTGGCACAGTGATAGAGGGTGACGAGATGTCGTCAAATCCGCAAAATTTTTTGACCTTGACCTTTAAGGTCAAGGTCAAATTGAGGTCAAAGTTTTTCTGACCTCAAAGTGGTTTCCAGAAAACTCCTCCTACAGGGTTTGTCGTAAAAAGACGGCATGTGGCAGAGACATAGAGGGTAATGAGTTGTCGTCAACTCCGTAAAATTTTTTGACCTTGCACCTCAGAGGTCAAGGTCAAATTCAGGTCAAAATATTTTTAGAAAACACCTATTAATCACGAAAAATAGCCATAAAGGTGCTCAAATCCCACTGTGAATGCATAAAAAGTACCCAGTAAAGGTTAAACTTTCATCACTAACCTTGACCTTGATAGTCAAGGTCAAAGGTCACGTGATTTCACGCGTCCTTAACGACAGGCCGACTCATCTCGAAAACGGTGAGAGATAGAGCGATTTTGAGCTCATTTTCGACCCTTTGGGCCTAAACAAGGTTACATAAGAGGTACCTCGGTGACCTTGACCTTCTGGGTCACGGTCAAGGTCAAAAACCGGAAGTTGACTATTATCTCGAAAACGGTTAGAGATAGAGCGATTTTGAGCTCATTTCCGACCCTTTGGGCCTAAACAACGTTACATAAGAGGTACCTCGGTGACCTTGACCTTCTGGGTCACGGTTAAGGTCAAAAACCGGAAGTTGACTATTATCTCGAAAACGGTTAGAGATAGAGCGATTTTGAGCTCATTTCCGACCCTTTGGGCCTAAACAACGTTACAAAAGAGGTACCTCGGTGACCTTGACCTTCTGGGTCACGGTCAAGGTCAAGAGCCGGAAGTTGACTATTATCTCGATAACGGTTAGAGAAAGAGCGATTTTGAGCTCATTTTCGACCCTTTGGGCCTAAACAACGTTACATAAGAGGTAACTCGATGACCTTGACCTTCTGGGTCACGGTCAAGGTCAAAAACCGGAAGTTGACTATTATCTCGATAACGGTTAGAGATAGAGCGATTTTGAGCTCATTTTCGACCTTTTGGGCCTAAACAACGTTACATAAGAGGTACCTCGGTGACCTTGACCTTCTGGGTCACAGTCAAGGTCAAAAACCGGAAGTTGACTATTATCTCGATAACGGTTAGAGAAAGAGCGATTTTGAGCTCATTTTCGACCCTTTGGGCCTAAACAAGGTTACATAAGAGGTAACTCGATGACCTTGACCTTCTGGGTCACGGTCAAGGTCAAAAACCGGAAGTTGACTATTATCTCGATAACGGTTAGAGATAGAGTGATTTTGAGCTCATTTTCGACACTTTGGGCCTAAACAAGGTTACATAAGAAGTACCTCGGTGACGTTGACCTTCTGGGTCACGGTCAAGGTCAAAAACCGGAAGTTGACTATTATCTCGAAAACGGTTAGAGATAGAGCGATTTTGAGCTCATTTTCGACCCTTTGGGCCTAAACAACGTTACATAAGAGTAATCTCGGTGGCCTTGACCTTCTGGGTCACGGTTAAGGTCAAAAACCGGAAGTTGACTATTATCTCGAGAACGGTTAGAGATAGAGCGATTTTGAGCTCATTTTCGACCCTTTGGGCCTAGACAACGTTACATAAGAGGTACCTCGGTGACCTTGACCTTCTGGGTCACGGTTAAGGTCAAAAACCGGAAGTTGACTATTATCTCGAGAACGGTTAGAGATAGAGCGATTTTGAGCTCATTTTCGACCCTTTGGGCCTAGACAACGTTACATAAGAGGTACCTCGGTGACCTTGACCTTCTGGGTCACGGTCAAGGTCAAAAACCGGAAGTTGACTATTATCTCGGAAACGGTTAGAGACAGAGCGATTTTGAGCTCATTTTCGACCCTTTGGGCCTAAACAACGTTACATAAGAGGTACCTCGGTGACCTTGACCTTCTGGGTCACGGTTAAGGTCAAAAACCGGAAGTTGACTATTATCTCGAAAACGGTTAGAGATAGAGCGATTTTGAGCTCATTTCCGACCCTTTGGGCCTAAACAACGTTACAAAAGAGGTACCTCGGTGACCTTGACCTTCTGGGTCACGGTCAAGGTCAAGAGCCGGAAGTTGACTATTATCTCGATAACGGTTAGAGAAAGAGCGATTTTGAGCTCATTTTCGACCCTTTGGGCCTAAACAACGTTACATAAGAGGTAACTCGATGACCTTGACCTTCTGGGTCACGGTCATGGTCAAAAACCGGAAGTTGACTATTATCTCGATAACGGTTAGAGATAGAGCGATTTTGAGCTCATTTTCGACCTTTTGGGCCTAAACAACGTTACATAAGAGGTACCTCGGTGACCTTGACCTTCTGGGTCACAGTCAAGGTCAAAAACCGGAAGTTGACTATTATCTCGATAACGGTTAGAGAAAGAGCGATTTTGAGCTCATTTTCGACCCTTTGGGCCTAAACAAGGTTACATAAGAGGTAACTCGATGACCTTGACCTTCTGGGTCACGGTCAAGGTCAAAAACCGGAAGTTGACTATTATCTCGATAACGGTTAGAGATAGAGTGATTTTGAGCTCATTTTCGACACTTTGGGCCTAAACAAGGTTACATAAGAAGTACCTCGGTGACGTTGACCTTCTGGGTCACGGTCAAGGTCAAAAACCGGAAGTTGACTATTATCTCGAAAACGGTTAGAGATAGAGCGATTTTGAGCTCATTTTCGACCCTTTGGGCCTAAACAACGTTACATAAGAGTAATCTCGGTGGCCTTGACCTTCTGGGTCACGGTTAAGGTCAAAAACCGGAAGTTGACTATTATCTCGAGAACGGTTAGAGATAGAGCGATTTTGAGCTCATTTTCGACCCTTTGGGCCTAGACAACGTTACATAAGAGGTACCTCGGTGACCTTGACCTTCTGGGTCACGGTTAAGGTCAAAAACCGGAAGTTGACTATTATCTCGAGAACGGTTAGAGATAGAGTGATTTTGAGCTCATTTTCGACCCTTTGGGCCTAGACAACGTTACATAAGAGGTACCTCGATGACCTTGACCTTCTGGGTCACGGTCAAGGTCAAAAACCGGAAGTTGACTATTATCTCGGAAACGGTTAGAGACAGAGCGATTTTGAGCTCATTTTCGACCCTTTGGGCCTAAACAACGTTACATAAGAGGTACCTCGGTGACCTTGACCTTCTGGGTCACGGTCAATGTCAAAAACCGGAAGTTGACTATTATCTCGAAAACGGTTAGAGATAGAGCGATTTTGAGCTCATGTTCGAACCTTTGGGCCTAGACAACGTTATATAAGAGGTACCTCGGTGACCTTGACCTTCTGGGTCACGGTCAAGGTCAAAAACCGGAAGTTGACTATTATCTCGGAAACGGTTAGAGACAGAGCATTTTTGAGCTCATTTTCGACCCTTTGGGCCTAAACAACGTTACAGAAGAGGTACCTCGGTGACCTTGACCTTCTGGGTCACGGTCAAGGTCAAAAACCGCAAGTTGACTATTATCTCGAAAACGGTTAGAGATAGAGCGATTTTGAGCTCATTTTCGACCCTTTGGGCCTAAACAAGGTTACATAAGAGGTACCTCGGTGACGTTGACCTTCTGGGTCACGGTCAAGGTCAAAAACCGGAAGTTGACTATTATCTCGAAAACGTTTAGAGATAGAGCGATTTTGAGCTCATTTTCGACCCTTTGGGCCTAAACAACGTTACATAAGAGTAATCTCGGTGGCCTTGACCTTCTGGGTCACGGTTAAGGTCAAAAACCGGAAGTTGACTATTATCTCGAGAACGGTTAGAGATAGAGCGATTTTGAGCTCATTTTCGACCCTTTGGGCCTAGACAACGTTACATAAGAGGTACCTCGGTGACCTTGACCTTCTGGGTCACGGTCAAGGTCAAAAACCGGAAGTTGACTATTATCTCGGAAACGGTTAGAGACAGAGCGATTTTGAGCTCATTTTCGACCCTTTGGGCCTAAACAACGTTACATAAGAGTAACCTCGGTGACCTTGACCTTCTGGGTCACGGTCAAGGTCAAAAACTGGAAGTTGACTATTATCTCGAAAACAGTTAGAAAACTGAATTTGATTTTTTGTGCCCAAATGAGGTTACATTATATTCACTTCGATGGCCTCGTTCAAGATAATAATAAGGAAGCTGACAATTATGCTGAAACACTGAAAAATGTGTCTTTGACCAAATATGTTGTGTCTCTGCCCTTGCAAGTGGGTACTATTTCGCTACGTGTAGCGAAATTCGGTCTAGTTTTTTACACGTTTTTCAGTGATGACATATACAACCACTTCCCGCTCAAATTTCAAGAGATATAAATACACACTTTCAAGCTACTGTACTCCAGGCTTATAGGCAACAGGGTTCGAAAAAAAAACATCATTTGGTGGAAAAGTCCACAAATTGCTGCCCTGATGTACCCTTTTTCGCATTACTCAACCGAGCACACCGTTGTTTGACATTGACGCTGCTTTGTGATCCAGTCAGTTCTAATGTTTTAAAAAAATTGGGTGGCCAGTAAAATGATTTTCGAACTCTGATTACCCAATAACTTTGCAAAGGATATAATTCTGGCGCCCCACGACTGATAGCAGAAAATTTAACATTCCAGTTTATACACAATTTGAAAATTCTGATCCTGATTCTAAATTCACTCACCAGATGGCTCAGAGATAGCGGCATTCCTCTTTAACCTTATTTTTAAAATCGCAAGAGACAGGGCAGTTTTTAGCTCACTTTCGAGTAGTTTGGTATAACGGAGATTACACAAGGGTGTTTTGGTGATCTTGGCTTTGGAGGTCAAGACCTAACACCCGAAGTTGACCGTCATCTCAAAGCACTTTAGAGCGCTTATACCTTTTTTGAGTCTCAAAGTTGAAAAGAAATTTCACAAGGGGTATCTCGGTGCCTTTGAGCCGAACCCAATCCGGAAAGACAGTTAGAGATAGAACGATTGGAAAATCGTAGAAGACAGCGAATTAAAGCTCATTTTCAATCTTATGCTGAGCATTCCTCTTGTGGATATTTCATAGAACACTATGACAAGTTGTATGACCCAGGGATGTTTTTACGACTGAATTAAATTAATCGTGATTTTATGTTTTAGCACTGAAAAAATAACTTTGATCTCATTAGTTAGATGTTGTTACATTGATATCTCTAACTGTGTAAACAACAACGGATTGGAACAACGGACCTCAGATTGGTTTTCACTCTATAAAGGAATGCGGCTTCTCATGTTTACTCTTTATTATATGCGCTGATATAATGGGAATTTTTATTAGACCAAATGAAAATATTAAAGAACTACGTATTGGTTCAGCTTTTCAAAACTTTCTGGTCTGACACTCACACTGAAGAATCTGTCTTTGTTTGTGAGGCCAAGGAATATATAAACTTTTAACTTTCTGAATATGATGGTTGAGAGAATTTCATTTTATATGTTAGAGGTACAGATCGGCAAAATCAAAAAAGAAAAACATAACAGAAATTTTGAAAACAAATTTAAAAAGATAAATTCTTCACTTTGAATGTAGATACAACGTTGACTGAGTATTGTGGAAAATGTACATCAAGAAAACTTCTGGAATACAAAATTTATCTATTCAGTGTACATAACAGAAATTAGCACTAGCGCCAAACAAAAATATCAAAGAAGACTTGAGCGCACTTTTTTTACTTCGTATAAGCTAACGTTTGCTCATCTCCGCCTTCGCTTATCTCCACCTTAAAACGGGATTTCCGTCATTTGTGGTATCGACGCATAAATTGTGAACTGAACATTTCTACACGTTGAGGCGTGCAAAAAACATTGTCAAAAATTGCTTTATGGGATAAAATCGGAAACAGGCGATTGTTTGAGAATGAGCGACATCAGATTACCCACGTTCCTTTTTAATGCGCGGAACTGTGAAAACGTATTTTTTGGGAGAAGAATCTTTCAAGATTTTTTTCACAAAGTTTCCAGAATAAAACGTGCTTATTTGGTTTTTGAATACTTTTATACCTACGTGTAAAGAGTTTCATGTTACGATGGGAGTTTAACGGTGTTTTGCACGCTGAGCTAAATGGCACCAGGAATCTTAGTGTTGGTCTTCGAGTAAACTAACTCGGTCTTTGTCACCGTACCATGTTTCTCATTTTTCTGCACGGGTCAGCAAATTCAGTTTTACCTGGAGACACCAGGAGCTGTGTTAATATGACTGCCTGTCGGGGCGTTTTGTCATATTAGGTTTTGCGCAGGCAGACGGTGGCACCGATAAGTTCTCTTGTCACCTTGCCTCCACACCGCTCCACTTATGCTTGCCAGGGCTGCTAAGTCTAAATTAGCAAAACGTCGATTCGGCCTATACGTTTCTAGCTAGATTCACGAGGTTACAGCCACTCAGCATCCATTGTGGGCTTGTTGGGGCTCTAAGTGAAACTGTCCATCTAGGTAGATAGATAGAATACAGCCAAGCGGCTCTAACCACTCCTTCCTCGCAAGATAGCCAACAAGGCGAGTCCTCGCTGGGGTGAAAGTCGGAAAAAGACTAAACTAAACGGCCCTGTGTCTTCAGAGACTGTGGCAAAACTAGACACAGAAGACAGAGAGGTATTGGGGGATGCCGGGCTCTCACAACACCACCCCTAGACAAGGAGCACAACGTTTGGGAGTAGAACGGTATCTGCGAAAAGCATCAGCAGAAACAGATCGTCTGCGCTGATCATACAGGAGGGAGAGTTAGGCATCCTCCTGTCTCAAAATCTGGAGCCATCGAGTCCACTCCCTCGAGCGCTGCAGTGAAATCGAGCCAGGGGATGGCTTCTGAACCCGAATGGGTAAAAGAGAACATGTGAACATTACAAGAGCAAATACATTCTCAATTGGTCCCTCCGCAAAGCCATCACATCAGGCGTCTGGGGGACAGGATATGGGTCCCGATGAGAAATTTCGGGAAGGGGGAAGTGGAGGCACTAACCCAATCCATTTGGCTCCTAGACGGACTACGATCACCTAAAAAGGACAGCAGTATTGAAAGGCCCCAGCAGCGGCAAGCAGATGCCCATATCCGCCCCCCCCCCCATCTGCCCCACCCTACCGTCACAGAATACTGCTCTGCCCAGTGGCAGAACCATCGCAAGACTTAGGAGGATGTTCCATTTAGAGATGTAATTAAAGAGATTACACGTCTGGCGGGGGTAGAAGCTGACAACCCCTACGCCGATAGAGAGGAGCCGCTTATTTGCTTAACCTCACAGAGCGAAGAGCCAGAATAAGGAGCATTCTTGGATCTGGGTGGTAGTGTTGGAGTCGCGAAGGTGGTGGCTGCCAGACATAGTGAATTCTAGCGAATGGACTTAGGGGGAGGGGTGCAAAATCACGGCGTGCCTCTACCCATCCAAAAAGCTAGGGGTCATATAATCCACGTGTAGGTCCGTTGATAACGTCATCCCCATCGAGCTGCCTGATTAGCAATTCGCTAATAGAACAGTGTGGATGCCCAAAGTAAAGCCTGGCTTAAATATCCCACTTGTGAAAAATACGCTAAAATACTGGAGGGGCTAGCTCGGCAAACATTAAATATTTTAAATATCCCTTCAATGCGGGATCATACGCTAAAGGCATTGAAAACGAATCTAGTACAAAGGGCGATATTCGACCCAGTAGTGTTAAAACTGTTAGAGCGCGTCTCAGTAGCCCCTCAGGATACGGCAAAGATAGCGGTAATGGTGCAGATGCGAAGGGACGATTTTCCTATTGTATAACTGGTCCTCAGTCAAAAGGGCCCAAAAATTAAGATAATCAAGTATTTTGAGTCAGTCTGAGCTATTCCCTCCCCAGGATGTCGAGAGGGTCAAGTTAGAGAACAGAGCCCTATGCCGGGACCCAGTTCTGATGTCTCGCCTCAGAAGTCCTATAAGAGAGATGCACCATGAAGGACTCCTCTCCAGGCGATGTCGCTCTTTTATCACAAGAAATAAATGAGATACTGAACTGCAAAGACCCTTGGCCCATAGGAGGAAGGTTGGGCTAATATCACCCCCGCCCAGGTCAAACGTGGCACAATGGGACCTAGAGCTGGCTCTCCGATTTTTTATAGATAGAGAAACTTTTGACGAAACAACCAGTATGTCAAACGAGTAATTGTAGATTAAAGGCACCCGCCCTTATCCATCCCTCTTCAACCCCGCTTAGGCGGAGGGGCACTGAAATAAAAAGGTAACGTGAGTAATCTGATGTCACCCAGTCTCAAACAATCAACTGCTTCCGATATCACCTCATAAGGCAATTTTTGGCAATGTTTCTTTGCACTACACACCTCCACGTGCAGAAAAGTTCAATTCACAATTTTTGCGTCGATATCGCAAATGACAGAAATCCCATTTTAAGGTGGAGATAAGCGAACGTTAGCTTTTACGAAGCAAAAAGAAAAACGTTTTACGAAAGAATAAATAGGGTTTATCGTTACAAACCCCATAAGGTAATGTATAAAAACTATTGCAGACTACGACAAAGGTGGATTATGGATTATGGTGCATAGATGTTCTTGCTCAGACCATGTCTGGATATAGGGCGTATTGCCTCTGGTATAGGTTGGAACGATTTTGTAATGGAGCATTTTTTTGCGATGGGAGGGCAATTTTTTTATTGCTGTTCAATTATGTCAGTGAAAAACTTCTTGTAATATCACTGTTTTACAAAAAAAAAATGTTGGATTTTGCGGTCCAAATATTTTTCGCATAACTGTGAATACATTGTATGAAATCACAAACACATTCTAGACCAAGGCCAGAGTTAAAGTTGGTTTGAAAAAGGCGTCATGTATATACATGGAAACTGTATGGTTTTAGTGGATTTACAATGAAATGCTGCAGTAGTACAAATAGTCTGAGATACAGGAGCGTGGTTTGTGCTATTCGAAATGCTGTAAAATCAACACCGTTACCTGAGGATGCCCCGTCAGTCGCATGGCCACAAATCAACTTTGAAAGCATTTTTTTTGGTTTGCTAGTGGTTCACAAACTGACATTTCTAAAGCCAAAAAGTAATTGGTCCTACAGGGGATTTATATCATTATTTTAGAAGCCTCTTCTCAAGTGCATAACTGAAAACCGGAATCTTATTACATCGAAAGCTGTTATAGTGAGTGTGATTTCAAGATAATTTTCAACTCGTCAATGCTAAGAAACGCGTTACGCAAGATGTGCCTTAAGCATTTCCGTCAGGGCAAATATGAAAGCCGTAAGCTGACTTCCTGAAGCCTTTTTGTGAAAAACATGAGCCTGGTCATCACCAGTGTAAGACACATACTTGACACAGCAAAATATTTCGGTCGCGGTGTTTTTGCTTGTCATGTTTTTTGCGCGAATGGATGACTGAACGTTACTTAATTTTAGTACACTTTTTCAAACAATAATATTATTACTTCGGTTTGATTTGTGCATTTCTATCAAATGCCTAGAACTGACGACAAGATAAGTTCTTGGTCACAATTCACGTTGAATACATGTTATTTTAACTGATTTGCTGCTCCAGTTTCTATCACTATCACTATCGTTAGCTTTAAGCCTTTACATTCTTCCCAAGCTTCTTACCGGTGCCCCAGCGATTGTGGTCCCCCGTGATTATGGTCCGGCTGGACCCTCATTCCTAGGAGTCACGCCCCCCGGACCACAGTCACTAGACCATAATCCCTTAGGAAAAATGCCCCCCCCCCTCCAAACTTAAGAATAAGTAGGAATGTGAACTGAATTCAGATATCTTGCGAATAAAATTATGCTTGTCTTTGCACGAATTCTTCATCTGGCAAAATTTACTAACTAAAATTGTTTTCAAACGCTTTCACCATATCAATTAGCGATGCAATGAAATTAAAAATATTTAATTAAAAGTGACACTATTCACTCCCAAATCTCACAGCAAATTTAGGGTGAATAGATTATTAATTTCAGCAAATGCATATGTTTTCATCTTATGGGGGCCCTAATCCCTGGTGATCACACCGGCGCCACATGGGTTTCCTGTTCTATTTTATTTATTTATTTTTGCTAGCTCTGCGGAATTGTCCGCAGGGTGACAATCATAGTTTACGTTTTAGCTCAGCTGGCTGTCGTCGGTGTTCTATTCCCGTCACTTGTGGGCTATCCATCGTTCATGTGTCTGCACGTGGGTGTAAACGAAAAAGTTAAAATGCTAATCCTCCTAATTTCTGATCCGATTGTTTGAGGAACGGTCCTTGTGTGTTTCTCTGCACAACTAGTATTTGTGGCGATTTGGCCAAAAATGGTTAAAATATTGGTAAAAACTACAATATTTTGGAAAACACAAAAAATTCTGCTCTCCTACAAATTTGATTTGATCGCTTTGAAGTTTTACAGGGATGTTCCCCCCTTGGGTTTTTCCATAAGCTTTGTATTTATGAGCGAGTTGGCTAAAACTGGACAAAACATTGGCAAAAAAAAAACCATTTACCAAATTTGGTAAATGTTAAAATTCTTAGCTTTATCTTTTCACTTTTGTGAAGTTCGCTTTTATGGCTAGGCACAATGTCCACAGACATGTTTGTTTTTGTATGGGGGAGCACTAAGGGAGGTTTTTAATTTATTATATTTTGCATGCTTTTGTGGAGGGAAGGGGGAGGGGGATAATTTGCTGTCTCGAAGTCTGAGTTCATAAAACTGAACCTTGATGACAATTTCCAGCAACAAGCCCCCACCCCCGCCCCCCCCCCACTCAAACACCTCCGCAATCCTTGATGGATATTTCATATCGCAGGAAGTTCCAGTATGGCAAGCGAAGCTTGGAAACACATGACTAAACTCCTCCTCATCCTCCTTCATGTGGAACAGTGCACCAGCGTGAAAAGAAATGTGCTGTTTTTGGTGTCCGATGACATGCGCCCGGAAATTGGAGCATATGTTGGCCCAGATTTTCCGTCGCCTGTTCACACGAAGATGTTCACACCACATATAGACAGACTAGCGGCGCGAAGTTTGTTATTAAAACAAGCTCACGTTCAGCAAGCACTGTGTGGACCAAGCAGATCATCCCTCCTCACAGGCAGGCGACCGGACACTACGCATGTGTACGACCTAACCACGTATTGGCGCGAAGTTGGTGGCAATTTTACCACTATACCACAGTTCTTCAAACAGCGTGGTTATATCACGCAGGGTCTTGGCAAGATATTCCATCCTGGGGCTTCATCCCATGGAGATGACCCCATTAGTTGGACAAAGCCTTATTTCCATGCGAAACAATTTCCCATATATGATTCCGGTTTAAGTTGGCAAGCCGTTCCACGAAACACGACGAATAAATACCCGCTGGTCGACCAACAAATTGCTAGCCACGCCATTACTGCTTTGAGACAATTAGCTCCAAAAGCGAACAATGGTCAGCCTTTTTTTCTGGCTGTCGGTTTCCATAGACCACACCTTCCATTTCAGTTTCCCGATCAGTATCTGGAGTATTACCCACGTGCCAGTATTCAACTTCCGGACAATCCTTACATACCGAAAAACTTCCCGGAAATAGCATGGAATCAATGTGGTGGTTTGGCGAACTTTAAAGACATACAACAAACCAAGTCGACATTGGCATTTAACACGACAGTTCCCAACAAAACGGCTATCGATCTACGGAGGGCATACTATAGCTCAATCAGTTATATCGACAGCTTGATTGGTGAGGTGATCGGTGAGCTTGAAGAGTTAGGGCTTGGAAATAACACCCTCATATCATTTTGGGGAGACCATGGATGGCAGCTTGGTAAGTGTTTTTCTAATTTTGTTTTCCATTTTTAAAAACTAAATATCATACACAATGTCAATTAAACAATTTAAATTCGAACGCTTTTTTAGCATTTCCAGAGTTAACACTTTGCCTTCTTTTAGCTCTAGCATTAAAGAAATGCGGGTGTAGGTTAAAAATATAGCTGGATACCTATATTATTGTAGTCCCGAGTTTTCATTGATCACAATACAGGTGAACACAAGGAATGGTGTAAGCAAACTAATTTCGACCTGGCGACGCATGCACCGATGATGGTCCACGCCCCCGGACTGACGGACAGCGGTATTGTTACCGCAGAGATGACGGAGTTTGTCGATCTCTTTCCCACACTGGTAGAGCTGGCAGGATTCCCTGCGCTCCCCACATGCCCTATCAATTCCAGCCAAGTGGCGATATGCACAGAGGGGACGAGCTTTGTGCCATTATTGAAGAATCCACAGTACCAACGCTGGAAACAACGAGTCTTCTCCCAGTTCCCGCGGCAAGGCTTCCATACCCACAGCCGCTATGACCAAATCATGGGATATACAATGCGTACAAAAAATTACCGTTATACGGAGTGGGTGCGTTTTACGGGAACACCCGAGTACCGAGCGAGGTGGGACAAAGTGGTCGGGATAGAGCTTTATGATCATGGCAAGGATCCGGAAGAAAACAATAATGTGGCAGGGGACAAGGCCTACAAGGTCACAGCACAAGGCTTGAGCAGGATGCTCCACCAAGGCTGGAGGCAGGCTCTCCCCAGCTGACGCTTTGCATTTGTTAGCTAAATCTACGCAAAGACTTGATGATTTGCACTCTCTACGCAATGATATGCGCACGTTGTGTGCACGCTGAAATTATAGATCGCACGCTTTGGGTGTGACAGTCATGTGCCGGCCATGGAAACATGTCAAGTTGAACGTTGAATAACGTTAATACGAATTGATCTTCAAAACATAGAAGCCGATGTCATCCATGGGACACATTTTAGCTCGATTTTAGTGCTTTGTATAATTTTTCACTAATTTCTTTTATGCTTAAAAGTTTGATTTTGGTCAACATATAGGGGCATTCTGGTATAGGGGCATTCTGGTACTCTAAACCGACAAAATGATTTTCCATTCTGATGTACTCTGCTGGGAAATAGCCACAATTATTATCCATATCTAGAAATATTTGGATTTCTAAGAAGACCCAGTTTTACTATATTGGTTATTTTGGGTCAGTATGACATACTTATAAAGAACTAAATGCATATTTTCTTGTTTTGTTCGACACCTTCTGCTGCTTGCTATAAAGTATTCTCGGAAAGTGATGTAGATTCTATCATCATCCGAACAGGTTCATGTTTGAAGCTTATGCAATTTAAAATCTTTTTGAAATAAATTTTTAAAGGTGAGACGAGGGTATCGTTACAAAAAAAAACACAATATTTTCAATATTTAGTTTATTCAGTGCAGAGAAATATATAGATGCAAATTCCGTGCCACCTCCTCAGCTCCATTCCCCGCCCCACCAAAAGAAACTTGTTTCTCACTTGGTTGTACATATGAACTTACTCAATATATACAACCTTCTTTCCGAGTATATTACATGGAAAACCACAAAAGTATCACAGAATACAAGAAAATACATATTCAGTCAATATGTGATAAGCGAGAATTCTGGGCCAAGCATAAAGTATAGAACGAGACTTCTTGGCCAAGCATAAAGTATAGGCCGAGTCTTCTGGGCTACGAGACAACTGGGCCAAGCCCAGAGTATAGGACGAGACTTCTGAGCCAAGCATAAAGTATAGGCCGAGTCTTCTGGGCCACGAGACAACTGGACCAAGCCTAGAGTATAGAACGGGACTTTTGGGCCATCTAACCGTAGTATAAACGAGACTTCTGGGCCACCTGACCGTAGTATAGACGACCACCCCCGTCCGGCCCTTGACCTGATTTTTTTTTATTTCATAACCCATACATCAACAGTCATACATATGTTGAGTTGACTGACCTGTTGTTTTCATTGTTGTTGTTGTTGTTTTCATTGTTTTGGTTGTTGTGAACATTCCCACTGTCCCACAATAGAATATCTTGACTTACGTTGGCATGAGCGAACCTGTTGGGTACTCTGCTAAGTACTTTGTTAAGTTGACTGACCCCATTGTTGTTGTTGTCATTGTTGTTGTTACTGTCATTGCTGTTGTTACCGTTGTTGTCATTATTATCATTGTTACGGTTGTCATGGTTGTTGTTTTTGTTGCCATTGTCATTGTTGTTACCACTGCTGTTGTCATTGTTGTTGTTGCCGTTGTTGTTGTCATCGTATATATTTACATACAAAGATTTTTTTGTATCATTTGAAAGTGGATGTGGAACCGAAAGGTTGCATCAATGCAACATTTGTTCGAAATTTTGCCATTGGCCACAACGTCTTCGAGGACCTTAAGGTATGCACACACTTCAGAAGTGAATGGAGAATTGGAGGCAGAGCTGGAAAGCCCTATAAAAACGCCTATCACGGAAACTGTAGATGAGTCTTCTATTGAATGTCAAAGAGCCAACATGGATGAAAACTAGAACCTCATTTCGCTAGCAAAATGTTAAACACTTGACAAAAATGAAAACGCAAAAATACTTCCTTCAAAGCGTTATTTCTTGAAGAATATATTGCAGACAACACAGCTTGAATACGTCTTATAAGCGGAGTAGTGTTTGGTTTTTGTTGACTTCAGGATTCATTGACTGATCAGGCATACGCCGTGTTATCTATTTACGTAGTGAGAGCTCGCACAAAGCTGAGCAACTATGCACAAAGCTGCGCATTTACTTGCAAAAAATACACTCTTTTCACATGGCGTTTTAAACAAGAAAACGAAATCGAAGGCAAAAATAAAAAGTGTCAAGTTCTACATAAGTCCCAAGTTTCGTGGCCCCAGCGCCCGTAGTGCCAGAGGAGGAGATGGCACAAGAAATCCGATCGCTGTCAAGAAAAAAAGATACCAACGGCTGCTCGCACAAATTCATATAGCATTTGCCAAAGGCTTGTCAAGTGCTAATAATGCACATGCTTGTATAGAATGTGGTGCATAGAACAGCAAAGACGCTTTATCCACGCATATGAAGCAGTGTGGCGAAGATGACGATGACAGCAGTTCTGACAGTGACTCAGAAATATACTCTGTTTGACATGATATGGTTCACGAAATATATGATGACCATGATGACAAATTTCAGGAAAAGGTTTTAGAATATGAAGAACAAGGGCTTGAAGATGCGCGTGAAAGAGCAAATGATGACCTTCGACCCATTTATAAACTTCGACTAAAACAACTGTTTATGAGGCTATTAAAATATACCCAACGTCTAGAACAAAGAGATCATCATGGAACATTTTACAACACTTTAATTACTTCCTTGATGAAAAACATTATGAGTATTCAAAGTCATTGAAGGAGTTGTAAGAAAAAAACAATGCATCCCTTAAAGAACTTCTAGATAAAGAGATGAATGGTGATAGCAACGACGAATAAAGTGATATGGACAGTGAGGTGGAACAGAGTGAAACAGATGAAGAACAATGGACTTATTTGACTAAAATTTATAGATCAACAAATGTTGTACAATTGTTATTAATTTAAGAGCTGTCTTCAAAGCGTATCAATAAAACTTTTCATTGTATAGCTTGCTTTTTGATGTGTAAACGCAGTTTCAACTTTCTTCGCATCTGAAATAGCAATGCTCAGTTTACCCTCCATTAAAGTTCTGCTGAACACTATGGTGAAAAATGGTTGAAATCAGTCCAGCAGTTGTAAAGTTATGCTCGTTTGAAATTTTGATAAATGACGTCATCAATGGCGTAATCAGTGAAAACTAAAAAGTAAACTGAACATTTACCCTAAAGAGTGGTTGAAATCGGTTCAGTACTTGTGAAGCTATGCGCTGTTGAAGTTTGCAAGGTAGAAAAAACCAAAAATGCTCAGAATGGTCTGAAACATGCAAATATGCAAAATATTAAATTAAGGGGTAGGGGAGGGATTATGAGCAAAAAGTTTCTCCCCTTGACTTCCATGTGAGGATAAACATACACATTTTGTCATGCCAATTGAACAGTTGCTACCTATCACTTTCCAAGTATTGAACTCTGAGTGCAGCGCCACGGTCTCGTTCTCCATACACAGCTTATAGGCACAGACGTTACAATAAACACGTTTCTTAATGCGTCCTTTCTCAAGAAAAATCTCCGTCCTTTTTCAGGTCCAACAACTCATATGAAATAAGTGCTAAATATTGACTGCTGATGCATTGTCAAGAAGCATGTCGATCCGGCACATGTCGATCCGGCACATGTCGCTCCGGCACATGTCGCTCCGGCACATGTCGATCCGGCACATGTCGATCCGGCACATGTCGATCCGGCACATGTCGATCCGGCACATGTCGATCCGGTCACAGACTAACGTCTAATCAACGCCTTTGGTACAACTTGATTAGATGTCGACTAAGTAACTTTGCTTTTGGTCGCAACGAAGGCAACACTTTCTACAACGTCTAGTCAACATCTTGGGTACAACATTGAATAGGTTTTGGAAAATTGGTGTTATATATACAGGCGTGAAAACTCGTCTATGAAGTCTATTTCCGTTTGCAACCCATTCGCAACGTTGACTTCGAGTAATCAATGTCCATCTAACGTGGAAGCCGGATGCTGTTTCGATTTCCATAATCACCCCAGAGCCGATGTTTATCCATATCAGGTGCGACGTTTATCAAACATTGCTGGAACATCCCAATGTTCACTGGAGTTATAAGCCTGCTATAACGTCATAGACACTGGTTGTCACATGATAGCGCAAGAATCTTAATTTGAAAATGTGAAAACGTCTCATTTTCTAACTATATACTTTGTGGAATGAAGTGGAAACCCGAAAATAAAAAGAATTATAAATAATAGTAATATACTGAAATACAGAGGTATAAAATTTTAATTTTAGAAAATAAATCTTGAACTTCTTCAGAAAATAAAGGATAACTTAATACTACGTCTGTATATAAATTCAACTATTTTGCATTCCTTGGCCACTTTTGACAAGATATGTTGCAAACTCGTCAGCGCAACTCACAATGCCATGCACAATGTCAAATAGTCTAGCATCACAACACAGGCCATTGATTTCGTGAAATGTCATTGCATTTGCTGTGTATGCTGAATGGTATAGTGCACGTGTACTCGCGTAAGCCTTTTCTTTGCTGTTGTGTTTAATGCGAGACTGTGGGGGTATTGTGGGTTATGGGAAAGGTGAGTGTTGGGGCGTTTTAGGAGTTTTCTTGTCCATTTAACTGCAATTCCTTGTAATTTGAAACCGTCTAAATCCACATGAAAACCGCCAAAATTACAAAAAATAACAAAGACGTCACAGCTGAAGAAGTAGCTAACCAAAGAATATTTGTTAAAAACTACTCTCATGACGTACTTTACTAGGAAGCTATAAGTGCAACTGTTTTGGCTTTGCCTACTTCGACTTTGCTTGGACTTTGAAAGCTTCTTGACATCATAAGACGTCGATGATGACGTCATATAAGTGTACTAAATTTCATTTTCCAAACCCTAGCCTTTTTAGAGTTGGGCGGAAACCGAAGGAAAGACAAAAATAAATAAATACAATAAAAATATAAAGCAAAAAGAGATTCTTCCAGAATTTCAGGAATTCAACAGCTTCTTTGGAATCCATCCAGCCTCATTTCGTCAGTTTTACAGTAGCAGGATACACCTATATTTCCACTAAAATTAAAAATTTCAAGCAGAAAAAAAATAAGTGAAAAAGTAGTTAAAACACCCAAACGCGACTGTAAAAAGGTCTTTGAATAAATTCGCCTTCTACGAAAACATACTTTTGAAATGTGAAAAGCTGTCGAGCGAAAAATGAAGCATAGTTGGCGATTTGAAATAAATTTACGGGTTCATATAATAATTAACAGTTGTATATGGAAGTCTGTCATCTATTCCATACTTTAAATTTCAGGAAATGAATAAGATGTCTACCAAAATCGCCTCTTTCCGAGCGTGGAATCGAAAAGGTAAATGCTTCGAAATGTCAAGAGTTGCACGATCATTTAGTATATTGTATATGCTGAAAAAAAACGAACGCTGTTTGCGCTCAAAGGTTGAAAGAGGCTGATAAATAAATAATTTTAAGTGCCGTCACCTAATTTAGAATTCTTCTCTTATTTTTTTATGATTGTACAAATGACCACTTGTATAATAAATTCTATCTGGCGTGGATTTGGCAATTAACTGATACCCAAGAACCCCGGGATCGGACCACCTCGTAAATCGGACCATACTACAAATCGTACCACTATTCAGCCAGAAATTCTTCTCTTCATTTCTATTATTAAGGATCCCCGAATATCAAACCAAAGAACCACTTTGGTGAAATGTAATTTTGAACCTCGCAAATAGGACCTGTCTCAGAACAAAGAAAGCACGCATGTGCTGAATAAACACCAGTCGGTTATTCCCAAGTAAAGGGATTGCAATTCTACTTTCACTGAGGGTCGGTGCTTGTAACTGAGGTCGGGATTAGAATATGTTATGCACAGAAAAAGACTTGTTTATATAGGTAGGTCGTAGGGAACTGAATTGCAATGTTGGGTTTAATACAGAAGAAGCGCATCTGTGGTTTTTTTATTTAGCTCTTCGCAACAACATTTTAACTGTCGTCTACTATGCTTCTATTGTGTTATATCCCCGCATTCAATATAAGTGATTTTTCACAAAACACCCTTGTCTTTTGAATTTGATCATAAGCAATGAAATTGATCTTATTTATCGGATAATGCTCGAAATCGGACTATCCAGGAAACTGGATCGCTTTCGCTCAGTTCCAAGGTTGGCCCAATTTCTGGGAATGTGGTGTATTGTGGTTCGTTTATATATCATACGTCACCTTCCTCGCGCAAACAGTCCCTTCCCCTTTCCATGAGTACATACTTCATGGAGGGTCTCTAAAACCAAATGCAAATTACATGTACAAAATTTTTCAAATATTTTGGTATCCATCGAAAAAACGGAAATTTGACGGAGGTATAATATTCTGGAGAACAATCTAAAGGTCTAAAACAGATGTTTTTGAAGATATCAGTCAAAGCACCTGTTTATGTTATTGATGTGATGGATCATATCACTAGTTTATGTACCGTTACAGTGCAATGAAGAGGCGAAAGTTTAACTTTAAAAGTTTGGAATGGATGAAAGATAAATATGCAAATCATTGATTTCTAATCGTCAAACATATTTGATTTTCCTGTCGACAGTTTTTTTTGCATTTCAAAGGAATGTTTTATTTCCTTCGGATTAATCCACTAATTTTGTATTATGTACTGACAGGAGACAACCCAGGTAGATAAGCCGCAAAAACATGTTTATCTCAATATATGGTTAAATAACTTGTGTTGTATAAATGGAATAATTGGAATATTTTGGTACATGGCAGGTTTCCCCGCTTTGTGTTTATAGAACTGTGAAGATATCTGACACGTTTACCCCAAAACTGATTCCAGATTAGTTGAGTCTGATTGGAACTTAGTTAGTTTAACAGTCGGGAAGCTGCGATTCATACAAAAACGAAACAATCTTTTTCAATACAGATTGTCTGCTACAGGGGTTTCTCAAAAGTTAAAAGTGTACTAAAATTAGTGGCAGCCTATCCAGTCTTGCAATTGCTATTCGAACTGTTGATCATACACGTGATAATACAGGACAGTGAATAAAGAAGATTATGCATTTTACATGAATCTTGATAGATTTCATTTAAGTAACAGTTTATTCTGTAAAGTGAGCTTTCATGAGAAAAGGCGTAATTCGCGTTCTCTACTGTTTGCTTAATTTGCCTTCCAATCGTTACGTTTCAAGCAATAGAAACAAATTTTTATGTCGCAATCAGAACTGTTCTTTCCTGCCACTTATCCATCGACCAATCAGATTGAGGTAATCCTCTGGTGTAACGTCACGGATGACATAGGGAATTTTCTTTAAGTCACTCAAAGGTGCTTGTAAATTCGCTCAGGCATGCTGTTGAATATATGCGCGGAGAATAGGCTAATAATGGAGAACGCGAATTACGCTTTTACTCGTAAAAGCTCGTTTTACGAAATAAAATGCTAGTTTTACTTCGCAAAAGCTTCGAACATGCTTATCTCAACTTTTAGGGAGATAAACAGGGATGCCTACAGTTCAGAGATTGCGAATCCAGCTTAAACACGTAAAATTCCTTTTGAGGGCATGGGAAAGAAGAAAGTTGAAGTTTAATGAAAACTCAACACTAAGTTCCGCTTCTTTTAATATTTCCAATAACTAAGAAGTCTGAAACCGTGTAAACTGACAGACTAACCGACTGTGAGTATCGTTGGCCATATCTTCTTCCACCTACTGGGTGGATCCCGATCTCGAGCACTCAAAACATTAAGAATATCAAATAATACGTGGTCCTGATCTTGACCAAAGGGTCGTAAATCCAAGCGATTTATGTAACGAAACTTGAGATTGCAGCTGACTCACTATGAAATGTTTACAAATCATCATAACATACCCTAAAATCCAAATTAAAATCACACCTCTTTAAATTCAAATACTGATTGAATTTAAATTAAAACAGTGAAAAATTCACTCAAAACATTTTCTAGCGCCATGCTGCAATTATGGCCTCATGGTCGCAGCTGGCATGGTCATTATCAACTGGTCTCTCATCGCTAGCGGAGATGGCACGCGACTACGGGAACACCTGGTATATGATATGTTCCCTTTTTTTCTAGATTTGGAGCCAGACAAAAGATAAAAACAGCGTGACGAGGATAATACGGTTCATGATAATCATAAAACGCTAAAAGCAGTTCCTAGGATAATATAATCACTAAAAACTAAAGGCATCGTCTATGAAATAAAAAAACTAACAGTCTGATGATGTATTAGAACATTTGCACTGAGGTTCTAGAGAGAACATTGGAGAGGCCCTGAGTTGCCGTTATTTCTTGCCCCTGAAGTCGTTGTTGTGGCCCTTGGGAAATCACTCTTTTGGTTTGCCATTGTCTTTCAGCTTTGGGGCCGGTGGCCTGCAACAGAGTAAATTTGTCCGTAATGGTAGTTTCTGCTGCTATAAATGGGCCTAACGACCTCTTTTATGAAATTCGAAATAGTCTGTTTCGAGAGGTCGAGAATTTAGGCATGAATTCAAATTCTAATTATAAAGGCTTTTTGATTTTCTTATCTATATGCCTACTAGAGACTAAGGTGTTGGCATAATTCCTTGACTGCGAACAGAGAGACCAGACCTTCGGCAAGCTGTTCCTTTTTTAGAGCTGGGAAACTTATATGTTCGAAAGTACCCATCCCTTGTGTGATATTACAGCCAGCTCTCGGGGTGAGAAAGACCTCGTTGTATTCACGGTTATGCTGTCTTATCTCCTTGTCAGAGCATGGTTTTAACCTCTCCGCTTGTTCAAGCCAAGTGAGCAAGAATGAGAATCTTACCATGGCATTGTCACAGATATGACGTCCTCACCTAGACACACTTATTCCATTCTGATCTGTAAACCTTCGCTGTGGGTTGTTTATTGCTGTTCACCATTTTCTACACTTCTTGCTTAGAGAATTAATAAGGATGGGTTAGGCCACAGGTGTAGTTCAGCAAGTAGGGAGGGGGGAGAGAAGTGTTTCTATTTGGGCTGAGACAGAAATTCCTTGTGGCAAGGTATTGGAATGGATTTATGAAATGCCGTTTTAATATTTAATGCTTATTTTTATTTCAAAATATAATTAAAGATATCAATAAGTCAATGTAGATCTCATCGTATTATATTTTGCTATCAATATTTGAATTTAGATAGCAAAAATTTATTTTTGAGATCAAAAAATCAATATTAGAAACTTAAAAATCTTAAGGGAGAAATACATTCAAAAAATTTTTTGGTTAACAGATGTGTGCAACTGAATTTTTTCCATAAAAACAGACTGATATTTCGATATCGAAAATTGATTTTTGAGGTCAAAAAATCATATACAGATTCCAAAATATAAATTTAAAAAGTCCATTTTCAAAATAATGATATCTAAAATACATTTTTGATATTACTAAAAAATAAATTATTGGCCTAAAATTGAGATTTTTCTGTCAAATATTTCATTTTTGCTATCAAGACCTGATTTTTTGATCTCTAAAATCAATTTTAAAGATCATCAATTCATTTCTGATATCACTAAATATTTCTTGATATCGATAAATATTCAATGATATCGAGAATTACTTTTTGAGATCAAGAATACTTTTAGAGATACCAAAAATATAATTACAGATGGCAAAAATTAGTTCATGATATAAAAAATGAACTTTCTGCCATCAAAAATTACTTCTTAATATCAATAAATCAATTTTTGATATCTAAAATTAATTCTTCTTATCAATAATTCCCTAATAAATATGAAAATGACATTCGATGAACCATGAGCCTCTGGGGACCATGGTTCTATTAGCAGTGGAGCTGGTGGTCCCAGCTCGATTATCCTTTTCAATACTTGGTGTTGGATGTTTGAAGGTGGAAAACATAGAGTACTTTCTGCAGGGGTCATGGGTATCTTTTTGCGTCCACTCTCCACGCTGTTTGATCCGAGCACGGAGAAATGAAATAATGCGTTGGCAAGCAGTTCTAAAGTATGAGGGCACAATATTACCCATTGAAAGCATGACTGAGCGAAGCACCACTCTTTGTTTATGACCCTGCCTGTCCTGGAGTCCAGGTCTGCTAGCACATTGCTGCTGGGCCGTTTCCCCTCCACGTCCAACCTTGACAATGGAACCCCCAGGACCTTCATGGAGGCATTCCTCTGGAATTCTATTTCTGGGGGTAGAATGAAAAGGTACTCCCTCGCTCATGATCCCTGGGTCGCACCACCAAAGAAGGGGGGACAATTCATTCTGTGGTACTTTCATTGTAGTCTTGGGGAGATCTTTCTTGAATCAATCAGAGACTATCTTACCTGCCTCTGAAAGACAATTCTTGTAGTTGTCGTTTGAGTTGTGCTTGTAGCGACAGAAATGCTGACTAGTTCAAAGAGTCACTTGATAGGAGGGACAATCGCGTTGATCACGACTGGGGAGACAGTTCCTCCTGTGTGAGGATACCTAACTGGCCCAATTTTGCTGCAAACGTGGGCCCTGAGCCGTATTCATCACCCTCCAAAATATCCAACTCTGTCACCGTTTCTGAAAAGGTTTTTGTTTGTTTTCCTGGTTTTTCTGGGTCATTGTTGGGGCGGACTCCAACCCAGTAATCACTCGGACCGGCGTAGATACCTAATCCAGTACCACAGAGGTTATCTTCTTCGTAGCGCCTGCGGCAAACTCCGGTGTGATAAAAGAGGCAGAAGAAGCTCTGCGTTTGTCCCTCCTGTGGTCTTTCTAGTCTGATTTCCATAGATGGCTTTCCATTTCTTATCAGACAAGCATTGGCACTCGAGCAAGCTTGTGACTCCACACAAAGTACCAGACCCTCTTTTGCAAAGATCGCAAACCAAGTGCGGATGGAGCTCGGTAGACGGGTGTGAGCACTGGAAATCTTTCGGAGGTGATCGCAGGGTGGCTCTGACATGTCTCAAAAACAAAGAAAGAGGGGAACAATGAGTAACTGTGAATGTTATCAGAAACCATACAGTAATAAATGCTGTATGGAGAACACTTAAAACTTTATTCAGTTACCTAAGGATGATTGAATCATCTTAAATTGCCATCATATAGCAATTTAGACAAATCTAGGCGAATAAAACGACTTTTAGACGTATGTTCTCATAACGGCCCACGGTCGCATGTTTCCAAATGTCCCATGACCCAAGATCCCACGTTTTCTTAAGGTCCCACGTTGCCACGTTCGCATATGTTCCATGGCTGTTCGATACGGAACGTGCCAGAAAGGGTCATGATCCCCTGCTTAAGCCTTATCACCCTGAACAAGGATCGTGAGGGTACTGTGGGCCGTTTTTGAGGATCATTTGACGGTTCCATTGCAGAAATGTGATCCTAAAAGGTGCGACAGGCCCTATAAACGCCAAAAGTCTTTACCTGCTCGGACAAAGATCCGTGATGCAGAGCTTGCTCATACAAAACTGGGTGTCGGTTTAAGCAACAACTGGCCATTTCTGCTATGGCCCAGTCCGCTGAATAAAGCTTGGGATCTATGCAGGCAATGTGGAACGTACAGACTCGAAACAACTCCTCGGCGATATATGCTGGGACTTGTGACCGAATCTTGATCTTGTAGATTCTTGTGGAGAATAAGACTCACATTTCCCGGGACGATCGACATGTCACCGCTTCTTGTAAACAAAACATAAATGAGACCGAAGTTACAAGTGCTGAATTTTGCTGTAAACATGAACTGAAACAATCAAACAATGTGATCAAAAAGTTCTTTCTTAATTAAATAAACCAAAATTGAAACAAAATTCGCACCTTTGAACTAGTTCCCCAAAACAAAAAATTGCGGAGCTTAAAATGCCATATGTCATCACTGACGCAGTACCAGAGGATTCCCTCAATCTGATTGGTCAATTGATGGATGGCGGGATAGGACCGTTCTAACTGTTTCTATTGCGTGGATTGTAATAATCCATCTAAAAGCAGAGATCAGCGAATTCGAAACTTTTCCGAAGTAAAAGCATTTTATATTGCATGAACTCAGTTAAGGTAATTTATTCAAGGCACTGTATTTTGCATGCAAAGATTGGATCATTTCCGATTATCCACGGCGACCTAAATTACAAAATAGTCTCATTCTATCAATCCGAGATTGACCGTTGGATGTGTTTTCAACGATTTTGAAATGCAATGGAATTTTGCCACTTATCACGTGGAAGACTGTGCAGAAAGTTGGCAACTTTTTAAAATTTTAGAGGTATAGACTCATAGTTGAGAAAATATGTACATGCATACTACCTCCTTCTCTTCCTCCCTCCCTCCCTCCCTCCCTCGATCTGCACCTACAGTAATTCATTGAATTTAGAAATGAGTGACTTCATTGCCTACAATTCTCGGGTCCCCGTATTGGCTGGGAGGAATCTGGAGAATACGCCCATTGCATTGTGTTCCGTGTATGGCGTAAGGTTCGACTAATCGGAATTTCTTTCTTTCTAACTCCTCTTTTACTATTTCTTTATTCTTCCTTCTTTTTGCTTGTTCCTTTAGCGAGTCCGTCCTAATATACCCATCAAAATTGGTGAACGGGACGTTAAGCACCAAATAAATAAACAAACAAATCAAAAATAGAAAAAGCCAACGACCGGCAGAGGGGTGGATGTGGGTTAAAGGTTGTAACCGTGGGGTATGCTATGAAAGGGGAGTTATCGATTGTAAACATCCCAACGTTTTTCCCTGATTGATTATTTTGGTCAATGAAATTAATGTTATAACAATTATATAAGATGATTCACTCGAGTGGGCGGATGGGAAGGATCTGTTCCCAGTGCGGGTTTCATGCCGTTTTATGATTTATTGAATGCTCCCTATGTTTATTTTCAACCTATTCCTATTTATAAGGGGGCAGGTTGGGTCCAGTAGAAGAGAAACTTTATACCGGCTTCATACACATTTGCCACACAACAACGCTTTTTTATGTCTTACTATCATTAGGCCGTAGATTTCAGCAGGGGATGTGTTCATGGGTTTTAAGCATAGAGTACTGCTGAGGAGATAATCACGGCAAATCGATATGTATTTCGCCTATACGATCATTCCTTAGTCAGGTGTTGATATTTATTCACTGACATTTAATTTGGCTTTGTGGTACAATCAGTTATAAGGCCAAGTTAACATTCATAAAACAAATCATCATGCATGTGTTATCCAAAACCGTTCCACACCACCACACAATAGCAAGCATGGTTTTGAAACTGATAAACAGAGAAACTTCACACCCGTTTTAAAAATGTACTGGCAACCCCAATTATCCTGGCAACCTCATGATTTGTAGCTGTTCACTTTCTTGAACATGTCAGGATTTTTCCATGTTCTAGAAAGGGTAAAAAAGGATATCTCTAAACACATTTATGCACAAGCACAGGGAATCCATACCTTTATTTTAAAGATACGAACAAGTGAATGCAATGCACTGTGTGCCAAACGAGCACTCTGTTTGAAAATAGACCTTGATAAAGTTTTCCCATTCATAGCGATATTTTTCAACCTAAAAGTTTTGCCTAAAGCTTTGCTTACAAGGACAAAGAACAATCAACGGTCGTGTCTTGACAAGGGAATAGGTATACGACTGGAGGATCAGGAATATTCTTGTCAGTGTTTGTTGCAATAAATCTTACGAGTGTTAATAAATTCGGACAAGGTAAATAGTGAAAAAAGTTTTCTATTCCTTTGGTAATGCGTATTTTAACGCCCTCACCTTACCGGGTATTTTTATCTGACCGTACTGGTGCTGCAGTAAACATACAGCATCATTGGATAGACGTCGCAACCTGATGTCTTGGATTGGTTGTATATAGAAGCCAAAACGTCTATCCAAGAATTTGATAGGCGTTGGTGGATTAGCGTTGAAAATATGTCGCAGTGTCTGCTGAGTGGGCGATCCATTTCTCAGACGATGCGATAACTTAATCTCTCTGACCCACCAGTTGCATAGTCCCCAGCCAAAGAGGGAGACATTAAGTGTTATAGTTGCCACCATGTTTGTCTAAAATCGCAATGAATTGAGCACTCCTCGCGTTGTGCTAATCTCGCTGCTGGGGGAGTAGTTTTCTACGTTTCTAACAAAAAGGAAGGGGTTGTTGTTCCGGAACTGTACTCCATGACCAATAACAAAAATGTATGTCCCAAAAATTGTACAAACGCTCCAAGTATGTGTCCAGTGTTCGACATACAATGTGACATGCATAATGCCTAAACAACGTAATCCCATTATTGTTATTATTACGCCTCCACATATCATGAATATAGAATTTGGTGGAAAGGGGTATCTTTTAAATTAAATCTGATATTATTTGTTAAAAAGCAAACTTTTAAGCAAAAAGATTTAAATGTTAAAAAGATTCGTTAAAAAATTGAACACTGTGTTGTTCCTATAGAATACTCGTTCAGCATACGGTGCATTCGCTTGTTCCTACCTTACATTACGGGTGTGTGGTTAGTGGCCAGTGTGTACAGATCTCAGTCAGACTCTACTTGTTTTTAACTATAGTTGTGACGTCACCCTTTGTCTTTGCATAAGAATTCTCAGCCACGAAACCCCTTCTGATGACATCACTTTTTAATGTGTATGAGCAACATGTTAAAGATTCTTAACAGTCTCTCTCTGTTCATTCGGCTGGGTGTCTGTTTTGGTTGTCCAGAAGCTCGAAAAACTCTTCAGTGCCAAAATAAAAATATGTGTACATTTATACAGTTATTTCTTTATTTCTGTGCATTGATATTTATTCTTTTTATTCGAGCTTCGTTTATCAAACAGTTCAAACATAACAGCCTTTCTAACTCTGTTTATGATGTATGGAATTATTTACTATCATCCAAAACCGTCCGTTATAGCCAGATTTTTTAACACTGATTTTTCAAAATCCTGTAGCCTATAAAAATAAATTTATCATAAAAATCATCTTGAGTACTGTTCTGATACTCTGATATTCTAAGATTCTTAACCACTTTTGTTAAACGGTGTGTCCATAGGAAAAATAAAGGATGGGATTCTGATGAAAAATTAATCTTGGATCCCAGATTTTTAGTGCATGATCCTAAAGTTAGCCCTATTTTGTTTCAGATATGTGCAAATAGAGAAATTTCAACATGATCCAATTGCTTTCTGTTAATGTATACAAATTCCGGTATTTATTCTGGTGAAGTCAAGATTGTGATTTCGAACATGTTTTCTCTAGGGTCGGGCCAATTATCACAGTTTTGTTTTATTCTGAATTTTAAAAACTAAAAGTCTGTATAGCTGTATCCTTTTACGTCATCAGAAGAGATTTCTCATTATGACACTTTTTATTAAACAGTCGATATTCATGAGCTCTTAACCCAAGCTGGTCATTGATGGGCAACATTGCAGTCTGCGAAATTGTGCTTATTATACACACATTTAATACTTCAGTGGAACTATGGTTTAAAACTGACAAACGTTCTGGCGAGAAACAAATTCGTGACGTAGTCACTCGTAGTTTCTCTGTTTAGTATGCAACCAGGTATGTCTGAAAACTGCAGCAAAAGGGGGCACCTCTGTGCTATACCTGGTACTCGTAGAGTATAAATTTCGTTAAGGGGGTGTAATTTTCATTCAATATTCCCACAAAAAAACAGGGTTTTTTCTCCGGACTGCACATAAATTGTACATGTACAATTGTTAGTTTGTGTCTAGGTTTTGACACGCATTATGATTGCAGTAACGTTTTGTGCGCCTCTGCTAACAAATATATAATTTGATGGAAAGGGATGTTTGCTAAGTTTGATACTCCACATTTAATGGTGAAATATAAGTGTATTTGTGTTTATTTTTTACGTAAAATGATCGTTTATTCATGCTAATTCATATTTGACTTTGACATCAAGGTAACATTTTTCAGTCAAATTGTCAGATAATTTCACAGCTTGAAATATAAGTCCCAAAATATTAGAATGCAGGTAAAAGTGTAGGAAGCAAAGTAACAATAATTTATCAGCATTTGACAAAACTCATGAAAATTACAAATGAAAAGAATGTATTACTTGAAAATACCTTTCTAATGCAAATAAAAACCTTAATAACACCTTTGTTTTTCAAGAAAAAATGAAAAGAATGTATTACTTGAAAACACCTTTCTAATGCAAATAAAAACCTTAATAACACCTTTGTTTTTCAAGAACTTATTTACTGTTTTCCCTAAAATGGGATGACCATAGGTTATACAAGTTGGTTGTTTTCTGTCCCTGAATATGCATGCACATAAAATGCTTGACTGAAGTGCTGTTTTCAGTTTAACTATCTTTGCGGCTTTTTTACTGCAGTAAAATCTTACGCCCAAATACCCTCAATAAAGCGGACAACTCACTGTACCAGACAGCTTTTTCATATCTTTTTATTTCCCATTCATTTCCATAATAAAGGAATCGGACAACTCTTCATTCTGAACACCGAAAACCCGGCGTGGTACCAAATGTAAACTTCACTGTATAAAGAATCCTAAAATACCAGACGTTTTAGCTAAGACCCTGGTATTTGTGTATCTGAACATGAATTGCTCACTGTTGTTTTTCTCTAGAACAGCATGCAAGCATAATATAACCATATTGCTTGAAGGTATTACCATTCAGTTAAAAGTCTACTGCAGGAACACATTTAATGGGTACGGACGAAACTGGGTTCCTCTTTTGCCATACCACAGAAAGCTTCCGTGTAGAATATTTTAAGATGTGGTCTGGAATCATCATAATCATGTTTTAAGTTAACCTCAGAAACATGACGGTGTGGAGCAGAGAAGGAGGAGTTTAACAAGAGTTTAGCCATTTTTTTTGTTTAGTGGTTTTAATGATTACAGGGAGGATTACCTGGATAGAGTTAGTGATTTATAAACCTCACTGGAATCTCGATGTATCGACAGTACTCACAGTGGGCGTCAAGTAAAGGTTACCAGAGGTACTCTATTAAAAACAACCTGTTTTAGTGTATAAATATTTTCTAAAAGAAATGAAGTCCCATGGAGTGGGGGAGGCAAATCTCTGCACATATTGTATGTTTTACGTGGGGGCATTTCATCCGAATATCACAAAAATCTTGGAGTGAAGGCGCGGGGCTTTTCTCTGCGGTTGTCAAAAGTTTCAAGTCATTTGTCATTGTGAAACTGTTGAAGTATGAAATGCAAAATATCTTTGCACAGTAGCAATAGAGTGATGATATTGTGCTTAAGTGGAGAAGATGAGGGACCCTTTTACCAGAAATATCGCTTAACAAGATGAATTAGCTCAGTCCTGTGGGTGTCCGGTTTATTGAGATTTTACTGTATATGCGTTTCGTCTTATATATTAACATTTTATTAATATACAAAAAATATAGTTTTTGGGTCTGTCTGTTCGTTTGTCCGTCTGTCAACATTTTTGTTAACACGCTCAAGCTTACACTTTGGTATTGGCATGAGCCGGCCCGACAAAAGGACAGTGAGCACTTGAATGAGTTTGTTAACAAGATCAAGCCTATATTTCTTGATTGATTGCTGAAGTGTTTTAATTACAAGTAGCATGGGGACTAATATTGGTTGGTAATGCCATTGAACCAGGTCGGTATATGCACTGTTGCTCTGCTGGAGTTTATAAATTTATGCAGTCCTTGAGCATTTGAATAAGTTTTTATACACGCTCAAGCCTACATTTCTTGATTGATTATTGAAATATTCTTGATTAATTATTGAAATATTTCTTAAACCAGTAAGGTCAATATTGTCAATTAGCCAGTTGAGCCCAAATACACTGGTTCAGCCGGACTTTACAAACTTTTGCAATCCTTTAGCAATTGAATGAGCTTGTTAACACACTCAAACCTATATTTCTTCATCATAGATTTAGTTAACACACTCAAGTCTATATTTCTTCATCGATTGTTGAAATAGTTTAAATGTAGTAAGTGTTAGAACTAGTAAGGGTCGATAGTGTAAAAGAGCGGGTCGGACCAAAGCGAGTAGCCCAGTTAGACAAATTTATTGACACGCTCAAGTCTGCGTTTCTTGGTAGAATGCATAGATATGGTAAACAGAGTTAGCTTCTTAAGAAACAAGGGTCGGTATCAGAAATGAGCCAAATGGGCCCAAGGACAGTTGGTCCAAGTGGACTTAATCAATTTTGCAATCCTTGAGCACTTCAATGAGTTTGTTAACACTCACAGGTTTACATTTCTTATTCAATTGTTAAAATATTTTAAGTTTGTGAACTAACTTTCACTTGCAGCTTGTTTACTACTGCTACGAGATACAATGGCTAGTGGTTTATATAAAATTTGCTTTTACTTCTGATTTCCTTCTCTAGAGTCATCCGATTTACACATTTCAAACGTTCCATAAACTGGCCTGTTCTGCTCTTCCCTCCAGCTTTTTAAGTATAAACGGGCAAATAGGATTGCTTTTAGGTATAAAACCAGCTTGCTTTCAGTTCCATTCTTTGCGACTAAAATTTCAACTGAGATTGAAATCAAATTTGTAACCAGAAACGCGCGACGCAGAAAGCTCATGTAAACAGCATTGCAGTATAAGCTTGTATCTAACTCTTCTAACCAAACTTTGCAAATTTTGTCCCAACAAATTATCAGTTTTACTCTAAAACACCCCTATTTTTGGCAAATTACACAAGAACTACGGGACTGACACAACCCGTACATCGATCCTCTTTTCATCAGGGCCGAAATTCTAACATTCATTTGTGTTATCAAGAAATCTCACAAATCGAACGAAAGGACCACTTATGCCAATCCCAAGTATAATTTTGAATCCCGCACATATGAACGCTCACATAAACGAAACCCGCGTGTGCTGAATAAAGAAAAGTCGGTTATTCCCATGCAGATGGATTGCAGTTCTACTTTCACTGATAATCGGTGCTTGTAATTAAGGTCGGGATTAGAAAATTTATGCACAGAAATAGCCTTGTTTAAATAGAATGATATAATGATTAATATAGAAGAAAAATCTCCGCTTTTAACCAGCTCCTTGCAACAGCATTTTAGTTGTCCTTCTGAAATCAACTAGATAACTGTCCATTTTTCGATTTAGGTGATTTACTCACAACAGCTCAATTTAGTCCTTTACATGTATATCGGAAACAAACATTTGATCGTTAGCAATGAAATTAATCTCATTTATCGACTATCAAACATGTACATTATTACAGATAATGCTTGAACCCCGGAGATCATGCCATTCCGGAAATTGGACCACTCTCGCTCGGTTTCAAGGCGGGTCCATTCACAGTCCTCTTGGCGTGTAGAATCAGAACAATTCTCCTCACATGAATGTGAATATTGAATGAAAATCTCCATTTCCCTTGTTAAAAATTATTAAATACTAATGTTAATTTGTTATGAAGCTTACTGTTGAGTAAAATGTTTCTGTTGCAGAATGTAAGAAATGGCTGTCAGTAAAAGATTCTTGTTTCTAATGATGTCTTTCTTGGAACTCTACACTGCAGTTCAAAGCAAGAAAAAGAACATATTGTTTCTTGTGTCCGATGACATGAGACCAGAGCTTGATGTATACCTTGGACCGGACTATCCAGTGCCTGTTCATCCAAAGATTCACACTCCTAATATCAATGCGCTGGCCAAGCGCAGCCTCCTTCTCAAGCGTGCCCATGTGCAACAAGCGCTTTGTTCTCCAAGCAGGACGTCCCTTCTCACAGGTATTCATGTAATATCCCTTTCTCAGATATTCTATCACATTACACCCCTTCTGATTGATATTCTTGGAATATCCCTTCTGACAGATGTTTCATCGCACAACGTCCCTTCTCATAGATATTCTATGAGATAACATCCCTTCTTCAAGATATTCTGTTCAAATTATATTTCTTCTCAGAGATATCGTACCGCATATATTCTATCCAATTCTCACATATATTCTATCACATTGCATCACTTCTCACAGGTATCCTTTCACAATGTATCACTTCTCACATGTATTCTATTTATCTATTCTAGGTATTATTTCGCGCATATATTCTATCACACTGTATCACTTCTCATAGGTATTGTGTCACATTGCACCACTTCCCACTTGTAATCTATCACATTGCATCACTTCTCCAAGGTATTTTATCACATTGCATCACTTCTGCCATATGTTATTCTGGACATCATATTATTCTTTCTTATGTTGCACGATATTGTATATATCTTCTCAGATATTAATTGTACTGATTAACATATCTTTCAAATGATATACATTTATATGCTATGGCAGGTATTGTCGCCCACGATATAAATTTGCACTGCTTTTTCACACTACCTAGGTCCTTGATAAGAACTAGACCGATTTCGCTATCCAGTAGCGCACTTTACACTTGGAAGCGCAAAATCACTATAATGAAGACTTAAGATACAGTACTGTAAGAGAAATACAGCATAAAAATAATGTCATCTTACCAGTTGCCTAAACAAATTTTCGAAAAAATAGAACTTTTCTTTTTCAGAGCTTTTAGCAAACTAGGTTTATGATACGCCCTATTGGCGAAAATATCCAAATCGCCGAAGTAAAATAATATCATGCCCCCATCCCCTCATGTCCAACCTGAATGGACCATCTATCCACAAAGTTTTATTGCGTTCAAATGAAAACTGTAAGAGAAACAGCATTTATTCAAAGCCTACAGACGAATGAACAGACGACAAAAGTCATAGTATTGGTATAGCCCATGTGACCAAAGATCACCTTGGCTAAAACTTAATGCATGTTAAACACAAGCACATTAATTTTCAATCATATTAGTTAAATGCACAACGTCATGAAGTAAACTTAACTATTTTAGGGTATCGTTGTAAATTTTTTCAACATTGAGTCAGCGACAACTTAAATCGTCGTGTATACTTTGAGCTAACCGAGTGCTCTTGAGGTCAATACATTTGTTCCTGTAATATTACACCCTGGTACTTAGTATTATGCATTGTTCTATTGTTCTTGGGAAATCGAGGAGGGCAATAAATACATATAGCCTAACAAAAACCCTAAAAATTCGACGAAATTGTTCAATGAAAACTGTAATAAATCACAAAAATCTTGAAAAATAACGCGATACAATTTCTCTAGTGCTTTGTAATAAGTAAATTTATTTGCCAGAACACACCAGCATCAAGTCCAGTTATCCCAGGAGTCGAATAAAATGCAAGTCTATAGCAAAATGGGCCATTATTTACAAATTTGTAGGTGTAGCCTGAAAGATGTATCCTTCGCCATTTTAAGAAAAACTGATTAAGACATTTTTTTACACACCTTTCGAAAATAGTTTTTTTTTTCAACATGCCAGAGTCACTACATAGTTACAAAGGTTAAGACTATATGACAGACTTCTGTGAGATCAAATCAGGCAACAAAATTGTTCAGAAATAAGAAAACTGAAAAATAACATTATTGTGACACATAAGTGAAAAATAGGTCACCAAAATGTTTCTTTCAAAAAGTACTATCACGACGTATTTTGCTCGAAAGCTATAGGTTAAAGCCGTTTTCAAGAAATTTCACTTTGAAAATTTTATGACCTCATAAGACGTTGATGATAATGCCACTGTCATCAATTTTACGTGGATCTCCTTCCCATGCTCTACTTTATGTATGCTGCAGATTGTATAAAGTTTTTTTTCCTAGCCGCATGTCTTTCCGACAACAACAGCAAAAACCAAATAACAGAAACAAACAATCAAACAAAAGGCGTTTCTGGTAAGATAATAACCAAATGTAAATTAGGTTTGTTCAAATATCGGTCAGTTTACTCTTTGTAAAACTTAACTGGAAAAAATATTCTATTCGTCTGTAAAATTATTAAACTTTTTGGGAAAATTAACAGTTTATTCCTATGAAAACAATTCATCAACTAATTCAGTGCATAAAATATAAAGACAGTCGATTTCACTTTTCAAATTACATATAGAAAAGTAGAAAATTTGTTATTGTAGGTCGGAGGCCAGATACTACGCATGTTTATGATCTAGAGCACTACTTCAGAAAAGTGGGTGGCAATTTTACAACGCTGCCACAGTATTTTAAAAACAACGGATATCTTTCAATTGGTATGGGCAAAGTTTTTCACCCGGGTGCAGCATCGAATCATGATGATCCAATAAGCTGGTCAGAACCTTATTATCATGCTCCAAACTATGATCGTTATCAGACAAAAGTTAGTTGGAAAGCTGTATCCAAAAACGAAAGCAAATTTTATCCACTCCCTGATGAACAAATAGCAGATAATGCGATTACAGTATTGAAGAGAATTGCGCCAAAAGCAAAAACCGGCGATCAGCCTTTCTTCTTAGCCGTCGGTTTTCATAAGCCCCATTTACCGTTTGTATTCCCAGAAGAATATTTGCAGTATTACCCCAAAGAATCAATTCGATTGCCAGCAAACCCCTTCGTGCCGAAGAATTTTCCAAAGATAGCGTGGTGGAAGTGTGTGGGTCTTCACAGTTACAAGGACATCAAAGCTACCAATGCAACGCTCGACTTCAATACAACGTTACCAAATTATAAAACTTTGGAATTAAGAAGAGCATATTACAGCGCAATGAGCTTCACAGATGCTATGGTCGGAAGAATATTGTCACAGCTTGATAAACTAGGTCTCTCCGATAACACAATCGTGACGTTCTGGGCTGACCATGGATGGCAATTAGGTAATATATAAAACTGACTGTTGTGAATAAAAACTCGTAAGAAGAAATGTAACGATATTTCAGAACAAAATTTAAGTACACAGCAAATTTTTAGTTATGCATTTTGATTAAAGCACTTATTAAAGAACTCACAAATAATGATAATTCAGTTTTTCGGCTCTGTCTTTTAAAGCCTATCATCTTGTTTTCAGGAGAACACAAGGAGTGGTGTAAACATGACAACTTTGAATTATCAACTCATGCCATAATGATGTTACGAATTCCTGGCCAGACAGACAATGGTTTAACTACAGAACATTTAACAGAATTTACTGATTTGTTCCCCACACTAGTAAATGCAGCAGGCTTGGCTCGAATGGAACTGTGTCCAGAAAATTCTACAGATATCGCATTGTGCTCTGAGGGTAGTAGCCTTTTGCCACTGGTTGAGAATCCCAAAAGAACAGATTGGAAAAAGAGAGTATTCTCACAATATCCACGAGCTGGTGGAAAGGTAATGGGCTACACGATGAGAACTGATCGCTACCGTTATACCGAGTGGATAGGTTTTGAAATGAACGGGTACAAACCTTTATGGAATCACCTTGTAGCTGCAGAGTTATACGACCATCAAACTGATCCACAAGAAAACGCTAATCTGGCGCAGGAGCCTAGTTACAAAATCTTGCGGCAAGGTTTGCATGTTATGCTGAAAGCAGGTTGGAGAAAAGCATGTTGAGGTCAGGAAGAAAAAGTGCGGTTTCTCATTCCTTTTCTTTTATTTGACCTGGCGAGGAATCTTTTGTTAAGTTTTGTCAAAAAAATAGATCGTGCCGATGCCGAACTTTATTTATTTATTCATTTATTTATGAAATTTTGATGAGCTCGCATTGTTCAAAATATTCGTTTCTGTTTTCTCTCAAAATATAGTTCAATGTTTGCATAAAACCTCAATGCGACCCATAACTTCTGTTATTAATTTATAAGTTCCTGCTTTTAAACACCTCAAATATTTCTTGTATGCTTTCCGGGGCAAATGCTTTTCTCTTTGTATTTTCATGCATCGGACAGATCGCTTTTATACTCGAATTTTTCAAACTCGGCCGGGATTGAACCAAAATTCTATTTTTTTTATTCGCGACTTAAATGACCCTCCTAATGTTGCCTCGCCTAATCAGTCACAGTTATAAGTCAAAATAGCCAGTCGTTACTTCATCACCGGTTTATTCGTTTTCCCGCTTAAATAGAACCAAATATTTAGTTCCATGCACTATTTTGTGTCAGTTTCCAATCTGATAACTCCTTGCACCTCGACAATTCGCATCATGTTCCGATTAAAAAGAATATAACTGCAGGAACAATATGTCATTCTATTTCAGTAAATTTTTATCAAACCTTTTAAGCTATCATTCTTGAACAAGCACACTTTTGTAAATGTAAATAACTTCTGTTTAAGCTTTTTATTGTAATCATGAAACTGCAGATGTTACTATATTGTATTTGGAATCTGAATAATTTTTGTTAACTATAATAAGCAATAATAAACCTATTCTAATAATCGTCTCTCTTACTTTGAAAATCAAATATATTTGTCACAGCGGATCTCTAGAATTAGCATCGCAGATTCCCGGAAAATTTCAGCAAATGTGTTGGTCTGCTTAGTCTTTCTACTTGTCCGCTGAAATGATTAGAGTATGAATACTAGTTATAAATTTAACTTTATAACGCTTAGCAAATGGCTATGAGCACCCAAGGAAAGCTAAAAATGGCGATGTTTTGTGATGTTCAAATATGGAAACTAATCTAGATTGTGATCTACGGTTATAAAAACTCGTTTTAATAATCACCATTACAAAGAAAACGAACATTAATTGATCTACGATTATAAAGACTCGTTTTAATAATCATCATTGTAAAGAAAACGAACAGCAATAAATTCATGATGTTCATAAATAGAATTGTATTTGCGAGATCCATAGAAATAAAGTGCAGTTGACCAAAGAAATTAGTAATGATTAATCCAAGCTACTCACGATTATCAGGAGAGCCTATTCCACAGTGTCCAATAGCAAATAGTGTGTTTATTCAATTCCATTTATTGGCTCATTTTTAACATTTTTATGGTCAATGGCTCAATAAAGGTACTCGGACGAAGTTGCACACTGGCATAAAATACAGTGAACGAAAAAACCAGAACGACATCCGAGCCGACCACAGTACCACCGGTGCCGACCGCAGCGACACCAAAGACAACAACCATCTCACATCCTACCGGAGCGAACACGGAGCCGGCAACAGAAGGACTGATTTCATTCGAGTCGGCGTGAATAAATCACATTTCCAAAAGGAAGGAGGGATTGTTAGGCTTAGTTGCACGAAGGTGAATGAATGGTGAAGCGTAGTCGTATATCAATGAGTTCTCATAAAATTGGAGACCATTCCTGTCCCAATGTTGGGCAGGATTTAAGGCTCCGTTCTAAATGTATGGCTTATTTCACTACTAGACATGAGTGTAGGGTAGTTAAATGAACTAAATCAAGGTGTAAAGCAGCGCCACATGCGACATTTTATATTAATATGAGAAGTGGTGGTCTTGAATGAGGTAAATGAAATGGACAAACGCGTGTTTTAGGCGGTCATATTTATTCACATGTGGTTTAACCCCGGAAGTAGGACCATCAACAGAACTGTATTAAAGCGGTCTGATTTCTGGTTGGTCGTATTGTCCCAATTGTAGAGTGGTCTTATCCAGGAGATACCCTGTATTTCTTAGCTTGCTTTGATTTTTCAACAAGTAAAATATCGCTAAATACTGGTGTCCTTAATGTACCTCTTGTTCCCTGTCCCAATACTGTTGTTTTGTCTCTGAGACTTAGCAGAACTGACTTTTTGTCTTTTTCTGCACCTACTGGTGCTGCTGGTGCTTGTTGAATCTTTACTGATACTGATGTTCTAATGCTTTTATTTGATTCCTGCTGTAGCTTTCTGTGTGTTATTCCCGAACTATTATTTTCTCTCTAATGCTGGTGGTGACGTGACTGCTGCTTGACTGAAGTGACAATCTCGGCGCCGCCCTTAATGTTCACTACACCTCCACTTCTGTACCTTTACATATCCCATACATGCTCCTCCTGCCATCGCAGTCAAAACCACTTCACAGCCCTGCATACTGTTTTAACGCTGTGTTTCGTCATTAGGGCAGGTGGGAGGTGTACGGTGGATATGTAGGGGTGTTGAGGTCGGGTGTGGATTGTCAAAGTACTATATGAAGCTGCATTGGTGACATTGTGGTGAACAGTCGATGGTGATGGAACATTAACGGTACTGGGTGGGGATATGCAACATACCGTAACACGAAATAAGCGCAAGTCTTTTCTTGTGTGTATGTGTATGGGTCTGCATGTTTTACCACAAAAAACTTGACTTGGAAAATAAAAACTTGATGAAACAACTTGACATCCAAATAAAACACCCCCCCCCCCAAAGAAAAAACCGATCATATATTATCGCTTGTTACTATTTATGTTTAAATTGTATATTTTAGGCAAATTTTGTGTTTTATGTTGTTATTGCATGTCTTATATTGTCACTGTGAAAATGTATATCAAACCTTGTTTGGATGCAAAAATGTGTACCCCTAAGCTGCACCTCTACCATATTTTTCCTGCTACATATTTTTGTGCCAATATTATCTTATGCAATTGACCTTAGTTACCAATTAGTTTTACTCCTTTTCAAAATCGAGATGGGTATTTCTTTACAATTACCTTATTTATAGGAAACTTCAACATGGGCAACAATTAAAATTCAACAGACATCAATAATCAGTTTAATTTGAAGTATGCATTTTATAAAGCGACGAACAAAACAAATACCCTAAATAACTGATTTCGATGATATGGTATTTAGAATATGAATTTCAATGCAATTTTGAATATATTATATTTTTTATCCTTTTAACAGAATTTTGAATGATTTAGTCTTTAGCAAGAAATTCACCTTTAAGTGATATAAAGTTAAATTTACCTCGAAATGTATTTTAGAATACTTTTTACACTTGGCAAGTCCAAGACTTGCAAAAGGCAGATTAAAGTGGTATAGGGCCAATGTTTCGAACCTTTTGCTCTTTACTGGTCCGCCATTCAGTCTTTGCTACTCCTCAGGCTGTATTGGTCCTAGGATCACCAAATTTCGCTGCACATGTATAGTGTTTGATCTGAAGTTGTGCACATCACTTTTTTGTGTCGTCTGTTTTCATTTTCATGATCAAAACGGGAACCAAAAGAAACGCTTAAGGGCTGCAGCAACATTTGCACAAATCAAGTCAAGAGCCATATAAATAATGTGTGCTTTATTTGCTTAGGTCAAATACGCTGAGCATAGTGAAATGCTTGAGTTGGTTTTATAAAAACGACTCATGGTCATTTAAAACTCTGAAAGGGATGCCATTTTATAGATTAATTGGCATATTTTTTTCGAAAAAGGTTTCAAGCTGGCAAATAAGTTTTTCAGAAAGGTTTCAGAATTTGACAAAATTGGTTTGTCTGCAAAAAAAGCAAAACAAAATCAGGGTGATAAGTTTTAAAAATTCTACTCGAAATGAGAAATTATTTTACGCATATTATATTTTGCCAATTGTTTAATATTTCGCCTGTGAAAAATGCGTTCTCGTTAAAAAGGAGACTATATGGCCTGGTAGCCTGAGACGCTGTCAGCCGTAGTTCGTGAATACACTGAAAATTTAACCCATTGACAATATTGGGTAAATTATATTTTGTCAGATCTTCTGCGCCTTGTTTCACTTTCCACTGAATAGGCCAGAAATAACAAGTAAGTGTTAAACTTCAGATGATCTCTAAAATAGGATTTCTACTTCAGCATATGAAAAAAGGTATGGCTGTGTCATTAAACTGACTTTAAAACAGGGTTCTAAGGAAAAATAATATGATTACTGAGCTACGAATCAATACTAAACACATTAACAGACAGCTCACAATTTTGCTATTAAACTAACAGGCTGGTTATTACATGTCTCAACAAAATGCCACTGTTATAGTACTCAGTTCATAACTAAGTATTGCGAGTAAATAATCCCCTTTAACACTTCTCAAAATGCGTCAGAACTCCGGAAATTGGACCCCTTTTGAGATTGAATGAAAGTGGTTCCAAATGGTTTTATGAAGTTAATAGCAAGTACCGTTTTATATTTCTCTAGCAAGATGTCGACCTCTAAAACATAACACAAAATAAAACTTGGGAAAGATAAACATAAAACATTTATGTTTAGCTATTTTCTTTTTATTCACGTGTTATATATTTGGCTTTGTGAAATAATTTCTCGTTGGAATTGTTTTCGTTGTTCTAGAAATGATATTTTTGCCTAAAACCAAAACCAGGTGTTATGGTTTTGGGGTATTACTTGGACTTTCGGGGGTTTGTTGCTTGGAGCCGTAGAAATTTATACTCTTAAACTTAACATTTATCTCTTACCTCATTATTTTGTGCTTATCTTGGTGCTTATGTTTATATGTTGTCATTATTATTCATTTATTATTTATTGCCTTCCTTCTTAGAAATAGAAGTTTGTCATTTAAGTTAATCTTCGTAGTTCAACCACGTGACGTTTTCGCATTTGAAAAGGCAGCTTCTGAGAACTACCGGAATAGACTCAACATCCGAACTATTTTTAGTAACAGTTCAGATATTTCTATACAGCGGAACCTCGACATCGGACTACCTCAATATTGGGACCACCTCTGAAATGGGGCACATTTTTTCGGTTCCTAATGCGCTCCATAGACTTTAATGGTTAAGGAAACTCCCAAATGGGACCACCTCGAAACGAAAAACTTTTTTTGGTCCCGAGCACTCAAAATGCCTGAGATCGGACCACTGTGGGACACAGGGGGAAATCACTTTATCTGTGCGGCACATTATTCACAACACTTAGTATGTTGCCGTCTTGGATATTGATGCTAGGGATTATGGTAACAAGTATGTAACCAGAGAGGGACTTTGTTTTGTTATCTATTGTCTAAACAATAGCACCTGACAATATACAAACTCATTGCCTTCGCTCTGAAGCTGAAGTATCGCAAGTCTTTGGTGAAACGGTTACTGCTCATGGCGATCATGTTCAACCATTGTTTAGTGTTCAACCCCATGTCTCAAATGCAAATCCTTTCCTACAATATCACAATCAGTCAAGAAACCTTTTTATGACTAAAAATATAGTTTATCAAAACGCAACGGGTCAGACATGCAATCCTGGGTTCAACATTAAACCTGGGAAAGTTATCAGAAAACCGGTGATGCTGCCACAAAAATACTCTGGAGCCACAAGTTGGCAAGATTATAGAAACCACTTTAAACATGTCTCTATATTGAATGGATGGGGAGGGAGAGAAAGCAATGTTTTTAGCGGCATCTTTAGTCAATTCTGCAGCGAGTGCGAATTCTCTGGCGTCTGCCGGGTATTAGGTAATAGGTTCGGCCCAGCTAAAGCAGCTCTAGCCAAGGGCAAGAAGGCAAAGAAAAGGCGAGTCTTTTCAATCGTTGTCAGAGGACATTCGCAAACTTACGATTTTAGCTTACGCAGACCTCCCAGAATCAGCATGGCAGGGTATGGCTTGCCAGTCGTTTATCGATGCAATCTACTCTGATGAGGCAAGAATGTTTGTTTTGCAACGTTTGCCAAATGATTTGTCCTTGGCGGTGAATGTGACTAGGCAGTATGAAGCGATAAAGGCCAGGGAAAGGGACCGGAAAGCTGTTTCAGATATTCCAGTAATGATTAGCTCTGTTTCTGATTCTGAGAAAATAGATGAAATAACTACTCAAATTAGGAGTCTTGCTGCCTAGTAGCTATTATGGAGAGATTGAATTCAATGGATCAGGGAAGCAATTAAAATAGGTTGAATTTTGTGGACATTAGTATACCGCCTCCACCGGTATACACCGGCTCATATGGTTCACAACAGCATCCCAATAGAATTATTCCTCATTCTAGATTTCAGCAATCAAATACACATCAGATGCAAGTTGAGTTTGCTTTGGGTGTAGCCACGATGGTCATATACGTAGAAATTGTCCTTTAAAGGCCCAGCGGCGGGATTGTCCGACCACAATATCCCCAAGCCAGTTTCAGGGTCGCTAGGTACTCCAAAACAGCACCAAAAGTCTCAACAGCACAACGAAATTTTTCAAAGCACTCTCTTGAACCTAAACCAAAATTTCAAAGCAAATTTTTAGGGTCAAAGATCAAATTTTCAGGAGAGTTTTTCCATGTATTTATACCCTGGACAAGAATTAGAGTCAAATGTAATGACATCTACCGCCCTCGGTGGAATTGCACAGCCGGAGAGTCAAACGGATTATAAAAGGCTTAAAACCAACAGATGACACCGCGATTAACGGTGGCCGCTTCACCAGTGCACATTTTTGTGGCGAAAATTTAAAATTTTTTATTGATACGGGTGTATCTATTTATGTTTTGGCAAAACAGTCTTTCGATAAATTACCTGATTCTGTGAAATGTGGCTTGAAACCTCAAGAATCTTTTGTCTTGTCTGCGGGTGGTACTCAACTCAATAAACATGGAGAGATATCACTAATGGTGACCATCAAGGACCAAGTTCACGAATGCTTGCTTCCTGTGGCTGATATTTTTCGATGGGATGGGATGATGGGATTTTAGGGTTGCCTTTTTCACTGCTACTGGTTGTAAATTGGACTTTAGTGAAAATAGTTTTATGTGTAGCGACCAGAACCTGAGGTGCATAGATAGAAATGATCGAGAAATATCTCAAGTTGTGAGGTGTGCTAGAACAGTAACTATCCCAGCTTGTTGCCAAATTATAGTTAGTGGTAGGACCCGCAAGTCATTGAAAGGTTCTGAAGTCATGCTCAAGCCAAGCAGATTTTTAGTTCAGCGTAAACCCTTATCAGTAGCAAAGATAGTGGTGTCAAAAAGATTTGATATACCGGTGAGAATTTGTATCCTGAACCAAAACTATTCATAAAGGTACTTGTATTGGGCTTGTAACTTCTGCACAAACAGTACATACTGTCCGACATAGAGAACCTGAAAGCATAAAAAGAATCCAAACAGATGAATTTTTGAAAATACCGAGTCATTTGCTCGTTTTGTACAATCAATTCATATCTGAAATGCCGGAGAAGAGTCATGGAAAAATAACTGAATCACTCACTGAAAACTCTGACGTTTCCGCCTAAGATGATACTGACTTAGGATGCACCAACATTGTTCAACATAACATAGACACAGGAACAGAACCCCAAATTAAGCATGCCCCAAGAAGGTTTCTCCCTGAACAGGAGAAGGAAACTGAGAGACAGGTATGGGAATTGCTAGGGTGGGATCGTATTGTTCCGGGAAATGGTCCGTGGTCTTCTCCCTCGGTCCTAGTAAAAAAGGATGGGTCTATCAGGATGTGCGTCGATTACCGCAAGCTAAACGCAAAGACGGTGAAAGACGCTTTTCCACTACCTCGTATCGATGATACACTGGGTAAATTAGCCAATGCAAAGTATTTTGCTACTCTTGATTTCGCTTCAGGTTACCACCAAGTAGAAAATACCCCACAGGCTCGTGTAAAGAGTACAATGGTTGCAAAACAAGGCTTGTTTGAATGGAGGGTTATGAGTTTCGGTTTAACAGGTGCCCCAGCAACGTTCCAATGGCTCATGGAAACAGTTTTGAGAGGTCTCAATTATGAAATTCGCATGTACTATTTAGACGATATTGTCGTTATGGGCAGTGATGTGGATCATATGACTGACCGTTTGCAGAATGTTTTGGACAGGCTTAAGGCGGCTAACTTGACGCTTAAACCGTAAAATGCAACTTGTTTAGAAGGCAGGTCGAGTTTCTTGGTCATATTGTGTCAGCAAAGGGTGTAGCAACCGATCTGAAGAAAACTGATCGTGTTAGAAATTGGCCTATTCCAAAAAGTGTCCATGAAAGGAGTTTCTTGGGCTTGTGTGGATATTACAGGAAATTCGTACCAAACTATTACGATATAGCCAAACCGTTATATGATTTGACCAGGGTCCGAAGGAAGGTTAGGCGGGATTTTCAATGGACACCAGATTGTCAAAAATCTTTTAATACTATGAAAGACAAACTCACAAGTACTCCCATTTTAGTCTTTTTCAGGGATAAGGGTAAATATATCTTGGATACGGACTGTTCGGATTATGCTATGGGCGCTGTTTTTAGTCAGGAACAAGATGGTAGGAAAGTCGTTATTGCGTACTCAAGTAAAGCTCTATCTAAAGAGCAAAAGCAATACTGTGTAACGAGTTCTTGGCTGTGGTGCATCATTTGAAATACTTTCGAAATTATTTGTGGGGAAGTGACATAGTTGTCAGAGCTGACCAGAGTGCTTTGATTTGGCATCGTACTTTCAAACATTCCGACTATCAGCTGTCTTCGTGGATCGAAAGTGTCGAGGAGTTTGGTGTTCAGATGTGTTAAAGCCAGGACAAAAACATAGCAACTCCGATGCGTTGTGTGGAATGCCCACTTGTAATGGCAAAAAGTGTGTGTGTTCTCATTGTGTGGAAAAATCGTTTACTGACATAGGCACGAATACTGAAGCGAATAATACCCTTCCTCCAGTACAGAATGTCTATTCTTTATCAATTGACTCGGAGTTGACTAGTGATGATATTAGTGCAGCAAAAGAGTCAGATGCAGGAATTGGGTCTATTTATGAGCTGAAATCACAAGGCAAACCCCAACTCATATTCAATGACATGAGTCAAGAGGTAAACTGCTACTGGGGTGAATGGAATCGAATTGCGATCAAAAATGGTATTCTTTATAGGGAAAGTACAGATGGTTCTAGGTCCATGTGGCAAATTATACTATCGACAAAATTTCGATCTATCTGCTATCTAGCAATATCTAGCAATATGGAATCGCTTCTTTTGGTTCAAATTTCGAAACGAAATCAATAGGTGGATCAAAACTTGTGAAATTTGCCAGAGGAATAAACCACCTCCTCGTTGCAATAGAGCTGAAATGCAAACTCAGGTCTTTAGTGTTTCGTTCGAAAGAATAGCGTTGGATATTTGCGGTCCACTACCTGAAATGTTCGCGGAAATACATGTTGTTTGGTTGTTTCTGGCTATTTCTCTAAATGGATGGAATGTTATCCATTGCCGGACAAGGACAGAAACAGTAAATGATGTGCTAGTGCGTGAGTGGATCTGTCGATTCGGTATTCCTTTCTTTATTAATTCTGATCAGGGTTCAAATTTTGAAAGTAGGGTTTTTCAAGGCATTTGTTCACTTCTAAATATAAAAAACGCGTACAACCCCCGGGAGATCCCAATCCGATAGTCAGGTGGAGAGGGCTAATCGCACTATGGTGGATATCGTTACAACTTTAGTCGACAAGCACCAACGTACTTGCGATAGATGTATTGCATTAGCAGCGATGTATTACCGATCAACACCGCATTCGTTGACAGGTGAAACTCCCACCATGATGGTTTTCGGAATGGAAATAACCCAACCTATTGACTTTCTGTTTAATTTTCTCGACGAGCATCAGATTCAGAACACGCAGGCCTGTTTGGCTGATTTGCAATCCCGAATTTCGAAGATACATAGGGTATCTCGGGAGAAATTAATTACCGCTTCGGTAACGGCAAAACGGTATTATGATTCGAAATGTAATCATGGTCGTTACAAAATAGGTGATTTAGTAATATGCCATGACGTTACCCAAAGTCTTAAAAACAGAATGAGGACTTTATGGAAGGGACCGTTTGTGGTAATCCGGGCTTTGTCCAATGTCGTGTACAGGATAGGAGTTGACAGAAATAAACGAAATTGGAAGGTGGTTCATTTCGATAAGCTTCGGCTGTATCATGCTCGTGAACCCGTCGACATCATTTGGCTTGCCAGCATTGACACTGAGGCCCAGGCTGCTGAACCACCCGACACTGTTGATTTTTCTGTTGTTTTCGACGATTTGCCTAAAACAGAAGATAACCAAAACATGCATTCAGTTGACGTGTCTCAACCACACCCGATTCCAGACAACAGCAGGGAACAGCTTCATGCGTCTGGGCGTACAATAATCGCAGATAGTACAATAGAGGAGTCTGGTTGATCAGAGAAGACATCTACGGCAAAGCATCGTTCACCTTCGTGTCGACCGGCTAGACAAAGACGAAGACCGCAACATCTAATGGATTACGATCTTGACTGGGGAATGCACGTCGTTATTAAGAATTGTTGAATTGATATTGATTTTGACCATTTATATTTTATTCTGTGTTTGTTATTCGACGACTATGAGTGGAATTAGTATCAGCTTTAAGCAATTGATACATAATCTTCGTCGGAAATTTTTGACATTGTTTTGTGCATGCAAGTATTTCTGAACATAGCGATGCTATTTGTTTTCAGCGCTGATTTGTATTAACATATAATATAAATTATACTATTAAATTTTTTTGTTTTGTACTGTGTTAATAGAACCGGCAAGTGTACTGCATGCGACAAGTATGTTGCAAACCTGAAACGAGACCGTCGGGAAGCGCATTCTCTCAAACATATGGCCTTCAAGTGCAGCGGTTGTCTGGACAGCTCTGAGACGCAGGGACGTGACACGTCACATACGTTTGACTCATGATAACATGGGTCAAATGGAGGACGTGTATCATGAGTCCGGTTTTATAGCTATTACTGAATGCAGTGTCTGCCATTTTACGGTTATTGACTTATCGATGCACCCTTGTGGTGCAGTTTGTGATCGTATTTGTGGAACGGAGATTGGTTCCGTGCAGCTGCCGGAAGACCTGCTGTCACTGGACATTATGTTGAACCTTTCTCTCGATGAAAACACTGCTCGCGCTGTGGTTCTAGAGGTCATGGATGGTGACAATGTCGTTGACCTTGTGGTCCAAGAGCCAGTATAATCATTTTAATTCCGATTGTGTGTTCGACGCCGAATTAGATATCGTAGTACCGAACATTTCACTTGAGTAATTCCGCTCAAATGTTGTTATTTTGCATTCAGTTAGACTACTTAATTGATTCACATGTTATTGCTTTATAATGATTTATTGCTTATAGTACGTATCTGATATATCAGGGGATATGTTATGGTAATGGTATAACTTGGATTTTTGGGAATTGGGAACTGTATGTCTGTGTTTAGAATGCGGGTTGCATTCTGATCGGACGGGGGAAATGCTATGGTTTTCGGGTATTACTTGGACTTCGGGGTTTGTTGCTTGGAGCCGTAGAAATTTATACTCTTAAACTTAACATTTATCTCTTACCTCGTTATTTTGTATCTTGGTGCTTATATTTATATGTTGTCATTATTATTCATTTATTATTTATTGCCTTCCTTCTTAGAAATAGAAGTTTGTCATTTAAGTTAATCTTCGTAGTTCAACCACGTGACATTTTCACATTTGAAAAGGTAGCTTCTGAAAACTTCCAGAATAGACTCAACATCCGGACTATTTTTAGCAACAGTTCAGATATTTCTATATTTTGTATTTTTTGTTATTTTTTAATTTCTTTTGGCATCAGTACAGTTCTAAATTAATTTAATATCTATTGCCAGCTTTTATTGCTGTTATAATCTCAGTTTAAATAGTTTTCAAGTTTTATTTTTTTTACTTGATTAAATCACTAGGCGTTATGTAATCTTTAGTATAAATAGACTGCTCTCAGTTCATTCGGGGGTGACACAGCCAGTGTAGAGGACTAGGAGTCAACTAGTTCGGGTTCGATACTAAATATAGTGATGAGGAGGTAATAAACCTGCTTAAGTTTGGTTAATGGCTGACTTTTATTTGGACTTACGGTGAAACAGAAACATACACGGCGAACGAAACCACAACACAGGAATAAATTTGTCAAAGCTGTAAATCTAATAAAGGAACTCTTATTGATATAAAGTGACATTTTGAACTGTTGCTAAAAAAATTTCAGTATATTTTACATTATATGAATAATATATTTAAAAAAAAATAGACGAATAGCCATAAAAAGATTTTTCCTCAAAAACATACGCTTCGCACAAAAGCATGGGCCCATTTCTACGCGCGTACTGTACAAAATATAAATATTTCAACTACATATCCGAAACGCTGTATCACTACCAGTGTGCTTAATTACCAGTTTAATTACGCGATCAGCAGTCACGACCCAGAGAGGATTTTTAATTTTTTTGTGCCGGAAGCCTTGCACTCTAAAAAGTACATGACAGCTAACAGCTAATCTCAAATGGATTAAAGATTGGAGGTAGTAAGGCGGAGCTGACTGTATAGGCGCTTGGTTGACTTGGACTTGGTCGTTTAAAAAGAAAAAAATATAGGCGATCAATTATTACATATATATAAAACCATTTAAAACTGAAGTATTTTTCGGTGCACTCCACATGTGGGCATCCTAACCTCTGCACATCTGAAGGGAGAGTGCATGAAAACAAACAGACGAAAGAGAAAACACGGGTTTCTTACGACGGCTGGGACAAGTACTTAAGTAATAAATAGATGGGTCCACACTAGTCTTTATACAATGCAATGTAGTGGAATCCGTGGACGCAGTTGGAAAAATATATTCGAGGTTCCGTGGTAGTTTTACGAACTTGGACCGATCAGCTGCCACTCTACTCGTAGAAGTCATGTCTTTAATTAAAAGTACGAGTGCTCGCAGGCATGTCAGATAATCTGTCGTTGAGGGAATTAGTACATATGCGGCGGAATCTTCTCGGGTAAATTTTAAATGCATTTTGATCATGTTCTTGATGTGAAAGTTTCAACCTACGTATGTCAGAAAACACAATAAGCCATCACGAGCAGAGTCCCAGCGGACCCTTTCTATCTTCCTAGGACATAGTCCTAGATACTCTTGCGGTCTTCCTTTCTGTCCTAGGAAGATAGAAAGGGTCCGCTGGGACTACCTAGGACATAGCTCCGAGTAGCTCTGACTTGTATAACACCGTATGTCTCTCTGTCAGAGCTACGAAGCCTTTCATTGCTCCACTAATAGGGGTCAATTTCATCTGTTCTGAGGCACGAATCCTGCATACCAGCCCGTATTATTCAAACATCTACAGAAAGTTTATGCCCAATATACCCTTTTGTAAAACAGGCACAGGTTCTAGTGAGCTGTATATCTTTTATTTGTTCATAAAAGTGCAGAAAAGTTAGCTTCCACACCTACCTGTCAAATGTTTGTTTACATTCTGGCCTTTAAATGTCACGTGACCAAAGTCAAGGGGCCGAAAATTTAAATAAAGGGATTGTACTTTATTTGTAAAATGTATACTAAAATAGTTGATAGATGCAGAATTACGTATAAATTTATTTTGTACACCCACAATATTTGACTTTTTATTTTTTACGTTCTTTTTGAAATATCAATTTAAAAGTTTTTAGTGGATAATTGCAAAAATTATTGTTCCTTTTTCACGTAATAGAGTATGCTCCCTGTATACAAACAAATGTCAATTATTGCGGGAGATTTGGGGTTATTCCCGTATTATTTTCTTTTAAAGAAAGCGTAACACAGGAGTTGTATATGATTACCGTTGTACTTTGAGGGCCTTTAGCAAATGCCAATAAAAACTTATGGGTCGTTGAATCTCGCACAAAGTAGCCAAAGGGGTGCCTCAAAGCGAGCGTAGTTGACTTGCTTATCGCTATATAGCGAGGCTTTGAAACGGTGCCTGGAAACTTTTTAGTGCACCGCTTCTTGGAGCTACCTAGGACAGAAAGGATCACAGTTCCTGCAAGAGAAATTGCCATTGATCTCACTTTTCGAGGCTCTGGATCTTTCGTCGCACGTTCAAGGACACCGAGGCTCGAACTGGCAGGCTTTTTCTTTAAAAGCAAACTGAGAATTACCCTGGCGCATTATTACGGATCATTCCTATAAGCCAAATCGCACACTGGGCGTTCCGTATAAAATGCGCAAATTCAGCGCTTCCAACTTGGTAAAAAATGAAATAAATGCTAGAGAGGGAGAGAGAGAGAGAGAGAGAGAGAGAGAGAGAGAGAGAGAGAGAGAGAGAGGGTTCGCCTAACTGTCAAATTTCTCTTGCACCAAGGAGCAATCGTGATTTTCAACAATACGTATGCTTTTTAAAACTTAATTAAAAGTTACAACAAATAGTTTAAGTTTCAATGTCTTTTGTGTTTAGAGTATGAGCTGTTTTTGCGATATTTCTTCTATCATTTTCATTTTTACCCGGTTTCTTAGCAGTCGAAATTCAAAATTCTTGCGGATTGAATTCGAAACATCCAAAGTGTGATTCGGCTTATGGTACATGGACGAGAAATATTAGCCTGAACAGCACATCAGAATTCGTAAAACTGAAAACGAATGTTCTAAGCAGCACATACTTGGGAAAGGGTATTTCATAATATTGTAAAATTGAAAGTATGTGTTCTTTGAGAAAAAGTTAACAAAACTGATCAAAGCCAATTACTGTCTTTTGCTTGCAGCATCAGCAGACCTTTTCTTTTTTTCCTGGGACATATACGAGGGAGAAGAGATAGATGTCAGATGTACATTTACTAACCCTTTCGACTCGTCTATTACTCCACATCTTACAATATTTGGCAAACAAAATTGTTTTCATTTATGGAAGATGTTCTTCTTTTCAATTTTTCGCCAATTTGGATCTACTGTAAGCATCCTGTCTCTTCCCCCTCTAGGGCCAGTGGTGCGATAATTGAAATACCCATATCTGTCATTCCTCCAGGCTATAAAACTTTTGGCGCACGATACAGGGCATCGAAGCTCTAACTAGCAGACCTTTCCTTTAAATGCACACAGAGAACAATCTTGGCCCATAATTTTCGACTTGTACGCATTCTACAAACTTGGGTAAAGAGTGTTTCTGCAGTTGTGTATTCATTATTGTTTTGAAATTTCCGAGGAATGTTCCCCGGGTAATCCTCCAAACAATTGATATTTTTCGACCTCTCTTTTTTTTCTTTTTTGACGATTTTGGTTCAGCTTGGCCAGATGTAAGAGAACACACAAAATTCTACTTTTCCCACATATCCGGAATGCTCCCCTCAGATCCCCCATCAAGCATGTATTTTTTTTCCACTTGGCTAAAGTTTTGGCTGATACCATGAAATTGCAGACAAATCACAATGTGCTCCTACTTCATGCTTTTTTCACCAGTCGTAATGCATGGAAGCCAAATTGGTGAAGCGGTTACGGTGTTAGGGAAGACGTATGACGTCATTGCGTAAAAATTTTATGTGTGAAATTTCTCAGCCGCTGAACATCAGAGAAAGTTCAAACTTGGTGGGAATGTTACTTTTAACTCAGAAAGATTCTGTAAAAATTTTTTTGCGAGTAGAACGAACGAGTGCGGCGTATGACGTCATCATCTAAAATATATTTCGAACAAGATCTTGTGTGCAAAATATCTCGATAACGGAAAGTCACATGGACTTCAATTTTATATGGGTATTACTTTGGTCAGTCTGACGGTTCCTTTGACGGGTGTAGCGAAATCAAGAAAGGCGTATGACGTCATTACGTTAAAATTTTGTATGTAAGATTTCTCAGCCGCTGAACATCGGGAAAGTTAAACGTGGTGGAATTGTTGCTTGTCAGGTCCGAAAGATTCGCCCAAAGAACGAAAATGGCACATAACGTCAGGGTTGGCTTTTACACCGTCATAAAGGTATCCATGGCATGGTGTAAAACCCGAGTTAAAACACGTGTTAAAGGGTTTAAACCATCAAAAACTGCCATAAACTGTCAAAAACTAGAAAATCACAATTTGGTGGCGTTTATTTCCGTAACTTTACTGATCTACATCCAACGTGAAATATGTCAATTTGTCCACACTAACTCGCACAAACAACTACAACAACCAGCTAATAGTAAATTTCTTTTTTCCCGCGTAACACTCTGTAGCAAAACACCAGTTTTGAGGCCCGTTCATTATCCACTCTATTTCGAACTTTCGAGTGAATTGAACCAAAGTTAGAAAATGTGCGTTCGATGGCATCTGATGACGAAGGTGAGGATAGCAGCTGAGTTTGGTGTAGTACACACCCCGAGTAACAAGGCCTGGTGACAGTTTTGACAGTAACTGACTTTGATGGGATATACTTTGTAGCACATGCCCTGAGGCGGACTTTGATGGGGTATACTGTATACTACATGCCCTGAATAGTAGGGTATTAACATTCGGTAGCCTGTAACTCCGGCAGTTATTTTCAAAGCCAAGTTAGATAAGCACCGAATTAAAAGGCGTTTGCTTCTGAGCCAGTCCTGTGTTTTGTGAGTGTGCTAATACCTGCAACTCAGGGCAAAATAGTGTATTGGCATTGCGTCCGCTCGGAGCATTGATTGCACAGTTACTTGAGAGTAAATAGATAAGCGTACATGCATCTCCCCCAAAACGGAGAAAATGACACTTTTTTATATTTTGGGTTTTACACATGTCATGACAGTCTAAACCGGTGTAAAACACGTGTTTAAACCACCTATGTGTTAAAGGTGCCAACCCTGCATGACGTCATCACGTAAAAATGCATATTAATAGAACAAATCTTGTGTGCAAAATATCTCGCTACCGGAAAATCGTATCGGTTTAGAATTTTATAGGCATTCCTTGGGTCAGTCGGACGGGTGTTTCAGCTTTTGAGGCGTGTGGTGAAATTAAGAAAGGCGCCATTACGTGAAAGCTTATTTGTTGTCAAGCAAAATATCATTACAGCGGAAAGTTGGATTGACTTCAGACTTGATGTAGTTACTCCATGGATAAGTCGCACTTTTTTTTTGTTAAACATTAAACTCGTGTAGAAAATTAAGAAAGGTGCCTTTCGTCCCCCCCCCCCCCCCCCCCCCAACCTCGCTAAGGGTCTCAGAAGATTCTCGAGTGTTCCTGCGTTCTTTAGAATGCTTGAAAAGCAACATTACTATTTCTTACATTGCCTGTCATTAATCTGTTTGTGCGTTGCTCAGCTTATAAAGTGGCACTCAGGGGATGTTGTAGTCATATTTACAGGCATCATCAGGTGTAGCTATCGGGTTTTTTTCACCGCAAGCTTGTTTTCATTTAGTCCCAAGCAGTTCTGTATACCGGAGTGATTATGGGGGTAACATTTAGCATTGCTTGCAGTATTTTTCACTTTATAGTGGGTCAACTGATGCCTTGTGTTATGACAAGCAGCTCACCATTATGGCACCAAAATTCCCACCCCCATCACTCTCTCACTGAGGTGAGTCATTGTGGCGCAGTTATGAGTAATGCCTTTCTAGTGCTTTTTAGCAGTCGTTCAACTATATACGTATGTACGCTTTTGAAGTCGAAAAATCGCATCTCGTAGATATTAACATGAATATCTTGAAATTTTAATTGGTGGTAGCGGATACAAGTACCTACCTGGGTATTATCTTTTTGGCAATTGGTAGAAATATTGGCCTAAAACCAATTTCTTTAAAACGTATAGCCTCCTATGATTTTCGCGGAAACGTTCTAAAATGTTGGTGAAAGGTAGGGTGCATAAGTGTCCTGCTGTTACTTTTTTTTGGCTATTCGCCAGAAATTGGCGTAAATCCATTTTTTTTCGTAAAATCTGAACTAATTTCGGGAAAAATGGTCTCACGGTCGTGAAATTTTATGTACAGGTAGCAGGGATTACTACCTACCTGGCTATTACTTTTGTTTTTGGTTATTGGCAAAATATTGGGGAAAACCAAGCATTTTTCAGTGAAATCTTCACGAACTCCGGGAAAATAGCCTCATTGGTTTGTATTTTAGGTAACAGTGTCACACACTACTACCTAACTGGCTGTTACTTTTTTTTTGGCAATTCGCGAAAATTTGGCGGAAATGTTGGCAAAAAAAAAAACAATTTTCTTTAAAACGTACCTCCTAGGGATTTTATGGAAACGTTCTAAAATTTTGCTGCAAGGAACGGTGCATAAGTGTCCACTTAGCTATTACTTTTTTGGCGATTCGGCAAAAATTAGCGGAAATATTGACGAAAAACCAAATTTTTCGTAAAATCTTAACTAACTCGAGGAAAACAGTCTCACTGCCTTAAAATTTTAGTCGAAGGTAGCAGACGTTACTAGCCACCTAGCTGGTACTTTTTTTGGCGATTGGCCAAAAATTAGTGAGAAATTTGGCGAAAACCAAAAAATGTTCAGTAAAATCTTAACTAACTGATAGAAAATAACCTTATTTTGATCATTGAAGTAAAGGTAGCAGACGTTATTACCTGCCTGGCTGTTACTTTTTTTTTTTTGGTGATTGTCGAAAATTTGGCGAACATTCGATGAAAAACTAAAAAAAGTGAGTAAAATCTTTAGGAACTCCAGGAATATGGTCTTACTGTCTTTGAAATTTGGATGAAGGTAGTTCCATTACTGCCTGCCTGGCTATTACTTTTTTTTTCTTCTCTATCTCCAGAAAAATAGTCTTACTGTCTTGAAATTTTAAGTAAGAGTAGCAAGCGTTACTACCTACCTGGCTAGTACTTTTTATGGTGATTGGCCAAAAATTGGAAAAAATTTTAGCGAAAAACCAAAAAAATTTTCAGTAAAAGCTTGACTAACTGCTGGAAAATAGGCTTGTTGTCCTGAAATTTAAAGTGACGGTAGCAGACGTTGTTACCTATCTGGCTGTTGCTTTCTTTAGCGATTGGTAAAATCTTTGGTGAAAACCAACAGGTGTTCAGTAAAATATTAATTATTAATTAAGTGATGAAAAATAGTCTTATTGACTTGAAATTTTAGGTGATGACGTTAATACTTACCTGACTGTCAATTTTTTTGTTGATTGGCCAAAAATTGGCGGAAATTTTGGCGAAGAACAAAAAAACTTGAATAAAGTCTTAACTATCATCTGGAAAATAACCTTACTGTTTTGATCATTGAAGTAACGGTAGCCGGTGTGAGATCGAATTTTCACCCCCATAGAATATTCACCCCCCGGTGAAAATTAGATAATCGAATTCTCACCCCCCCCCCCCCCCCTCATCAAATTTTCACCCCCTCTCGTGTAAATGTGTATGGAAAATGCGTTTTGTTTTTCAATTGGTTAATTGGTTGTATAAATGAAATTTCATAATTCTCTTTATTATTTCTTTCAGAAACATTTCCAAGAACGCTACAATTCACGCAAATCTACCATAAAAGTAATTATTTTAAATATGAATGCTCACAAAATTGGATAAATCTCGACTCTCGGCTAGCTTTAATTCAGTCTTATTTTCATTGCATTTTACGGACTGATGGTGCACACCGGTTCGAAATGGGCACACGTGTTCGAGATGTATATACATTCGCCAGTAATGTCCTGTTCTCGGAGAGCTTTTGGACTATGGTTCGGGTTGTACCGTAGCCACTGGAATTGTGTGATATCTCTTGTCTGACCACAAGGTCCGCAGGCATATATAGGGGAGGAGAAAAGTTGCAAAAGCGATTATTTCCACTCCTGTCCCCCACTCTCCGTTAGCTTCCATGCTGCTAGCTGTCGGATAGTTGCTTATTTGGTCAATGTCACTCCGGAGATTTTTTCAACTAGTGAACATTTAAAAAGCCTGCTCCGGACGCTACAGACCGATCCAATTTTCCCACACGTAGCTAATTGCAATCAGCCAAGATCTGATGGATGTGTGGTAGTGTTAATTAGGGTCTTTGGTGTAAAGAACTGCATGGATGAAAGGGTCTTTGGTATCCGAAAGAAATTGCAATTGAATCAATCAAATGCCTTTTGGTAAAAAGAAAGGTATTGTAATCTTACATATTTCATTAATTGCAATTTAAGAATGCCGATGAGTAGTTTGGATGATGTGTGTTATTACTATTTAAGGATGTAAAGGTCTTTGGTGTAAAGAACTGCACATATGAAAGGAAATTTGGCATAAAATGCAACTGCAATTAAAACACTCAAAAGGCTCTTTGATCTAAAGAAGAGTATTGCAATGTGAAAATGTATCGGACGGGGGGGGGGGGGGGGTGAAGAATTGATATCGAATTTTCACCGGGGTAGGGGTGAAAATTTGATAAGGGGGATGAATATTCGATGGGCAGAAATCTATCATATTTACACCCACCCGGTGAAAATTTGATATCAAATATTCACCGGGGGGTGAGGTATCGGTTGGGGGTAAAAATTCGATGCTACACCGGCATTATTGACTATCTGGCTGATACTTTTTGTGGTAATTGACCAAAAACTGGCGAAAATTTTGGCGAAAAAAGAAAACAATTTCAGTAAAATCTTAAATAACTCTAGGAAAATAGCCTTAAGGTCCAGAAATTTTAACTTAAGGCAGCAGTCATAATCATCTTCCTGGCTGTTGCAATTTTTGGTGATTGGCCAAACAGTTGGAGAAACTTATAGTGGAAAAACAAAAAAAATGTCAGTAAAATCTTGAAGGGCTCCTGGAAAAATAGTCATACTGTCTTATTTTAAAGGAAGGTAGCAGGCCGTCCTACCTACGTAGCTGTTGTAATTTTTGGTGATTGGCCAACATTTGGCGGAAATTTTGGCGAAAAACCCCCCCAAAAATTCAGTAAACTCTTAACCAACTGTAGGAAAATAGTCGTACTTTCTTGATTTTTTAAGGAAAGGCAGTAGGCATTATAACCTACTTCCCTGTTACTTGCTCTTTTCGTTGTTGGCTAAAAACTGGCGAAAATTATGGTCAAACGATAAAAACACTCTCTGTCTCTGTCTCTCTGTCTGTCTGTCTGTCTGTCTCTCTCTCTCTCTCTCTCTCTCTCTCTCTCTCTCTCTCTCTCTCTCAATTATTGGTCAAAACGCAACTAAAACGTATATCGTCCTATGGTTTCAATGGAAATGTACTTGTTTTGGCCATTCGCAAAGAAATGGTCGAAATATTTGCGATGTAAAATCTTAACCAACTACAGGAAAATAGCCATGCTGTCTTGAAGTTTTAAGTATAGGTAAGAATGACTGCGTGCCTGTCTATTACTGTTTTGCTCATTGGTCAAAATTTGGCGGAAATATTGGCGAAAACCAAAAACAATTCAGTAAAAATCTCTCTCTCTCTCTCTCTCTCTCTCTCTCTCTCTCTCTCTCTCTCTCTCTCTCTCTCTCTCTCTCTCTCTCTCAAATATTGGTCAAAATGCAACTAAAACGTATATCGTCCTATGGTTTCGATGGTGATGTACTTGTTTTGGCCATTCGCAAAAAAATGGTCGAAATATTTGCGATGTAAAATCTTAACCAACTACAGGAAAATAGCATGCTGTCTTGAAGTTTTAAGTACAGGTAAGAATTACTGCGTGCCTGTCTATTACTGTTTTGCTCATTGGCCAAAATTTGGCGGAAATATTGGCGAAAACCAAAAACAATTCAGTAGAATCGTGACTCACACCACAGAAATTGTCTGAAGGTCTTGACATTTTGGTTAAAGATAGTGATCATTGTTACTTATGGAAGCGAAAATTAAGACCTATCTGGCTGTAACTATTTTTGGTTGATTCACCAAAAACATTGAAAACGCAACTGGTTCTAGGTATTTACTCTTACTCTTATGAGTGGCAGGCTTTGATACCCACGGGGCTATTACGGTTTTTTCGTGATTCGCCTTAAACTCGTTGAAATATTAGCCAAAAACAATTTTCATGCAAACGCAACTCCTCCTAGGATTTAATGAAAACTGATTGAGGGTAAGTGGTTTATATGTCCAACTGGATCGGACTTTCGCCGAAATTTTTCAAAACAAAGATTAAAAACACAATTGATGACTAGTATACCTTTTAATTCACATTTTCAATCAACTGCTTATTGAAACCAAGTAATTTCTTTCCTTAAAATAAAGAGCTATCTGTAGTCTTCAAAACTATTTTTTTAGATAGCCCAGCTTGTTTCTACACAATGTACAATTTACTCGGATGGTTTCTTTAACCCAAAGAAGTCCGTAAGGCACGCCTGCTACTTTTTCTGATCATTGTCGAAGATCAATCCATTGATGAGATACTCCATGTTGATCACAGCATTAAACGATTTGCTGTGCACGGCAGCAAATGACTTGATAATCTCGATCGAGTTCAGCATGTCCCGTTTGGTTGGGCATGTGATTTCCTGCTGTTCTGCATCGTTCTCTGCGTCATCCATGCAGTTCACAGACAGGAGGTCGGATTCCCAATTCTCATTGTCTCCAAGGTGGATGTCTGTGTCGTTCTCTATGGCGAGGTATTCAACAGTTCTCAAGGGTTGACATAGCAAAGAGACATGCTTATTATGTCTCCCCGACCAAGGGGAGACATATATAGTGTTTGTAAGGTTCTGTGTGTGTGTGTCAGTCTGTTGTGAACAAAATGTTGTGTGCAAGATATCTCGAGAACGAAACGTCGGATCGACTTCAAACTTAATCGATTCATTCCTTGGTTAAGTCGGACGGTTCTATCAATTTTTTCATACATGTCGCGAGATTAGGGCAAGCGTATGACGTCATTACGTAAAAATCTTGTGTGCAAAATTACCAGCCGCTGAACATCGGAGAAAGTTGAAACTTGGTGGGATTGTTGCTTGGTAGGTCCGAAAGACTATAGAATTTTTTTCGCGAGTAAAACGAACGAATGCGGCGTATGACGTCATCACGTAAAATATGTATACATTGTAAGCAAGTTCTTGTGTGCAAAATATCTCGATAACGGAAAGTCCTATCGACTTAAATTTTATATGGGTATTCCTTGGATCATTTCGACGGTTCTCTCAACTTTTGACGCATGTCACATGATTAATGAAGGTGTAGGACGTCATTAAGTAAAAATCTTGTGTGCGAAATTTCTCAGCTGCTGAACATCGAAGAAAGTTGAAACTATGTGTGATTGTTGCTTGGTGGATCCGAAAAAATGTACAAAGTTTTTTTTGCGAGTAGAACGAGCGAATGCCGCGTATGACGTCATCGTGTAAAATATGTATATATTTTGAACCAGATCTTCTATGCATAGTATCTCGATAACGGAAAGTCATATGGACTTAAAATTTTATATGGAAATTCCTTGGTCCAGTCAGACGACTCTTTCAACTTTTGACGGGTAAAAAATTATCTATTGTTAAGCAAAATATTTCGATATGGAAAGTAGGATCGACTTTAAATTTGGTGTACTTATTCCTCGGATAAGTCGGACGGTTTTGGTTAAACATTAATAAACTCGTATAGAAAATCAAGAAAGATGCATAACGTCAACACCGCCTCCCAAACGCCCCTCCCCCTCCCCCCCCCCCCCCCCCCCGCCTGTCCATTTTTGGCTCCTTTGTTAACTAAGCTTAGGTGTTAACTACGTTGGGGATTTCAGCGTTTTCCAGAAGATTCTCGAGCGTTCCTGCATTCTTTAGAAAGCTTCAAAACAATAACAGTATTACTGTCGGTGCAGTGCTATTTGTAATTGCCTGAAATTGAGCTTTTTGTGCGGTTCTCATCTGCGGCTGTTACGTAATATGCCACTCAGTCAGGGGTCAGTGTCAGTTGCGGTGCATGATGAAGTCGTTATCTACGAGGTCAAGGAATGCTATTGTCCTATGTATAGGTCTAGGCAGTCTAGCTATTGATTTTTTTTCGGTTGCCAAGGTGTTCTGTATATAGGTGCTATTTTGTATCGATTAGCATTGTTTGGAGAAGCATTTTTCGCTTTTAAAGTGGGTCGTCTCATATCTTGTGTTATGAGAAGCAGCTCACCATTTTGGCAGCGAAATGTTTCCCCCCTTCTCCCACCGAGGTGCGTTATCTGATGATGTTATGATCAGTTATGAAGAATGCCTTTCTAGTGCTTTTTAGCCGATGGGAATGTACAAGGCAATATATTATGGCTATAACTACACTTAGGTTACAGACCGTTACCGTTGCCTTGGGTAAAAGTTACATTAAATAGCTGGGGGGGGGGGGGGCGTGTGGAAGATGATGGTTAGCAAAAAAAAAATCCAGACCACCTTCAAGACCTGGATAAAAAGATTTAAAGTAAGACCCGTTTGTCATGACCCCTTCCAGATTCGGGTAAAAAGACGTACGGTAAAAAACCTACCTGTCTTGACCAGCTTCCAGGACGGGATAAAAATGTAACGTGCAGTAAAACTGCTGCAGTGATCAACTTCAGATCTGGATAAGAAGAACTTACATAAAAACCGTTTTAGCGACCACCTTCCAGACTCGGATGAAAAAAGACGTTCATTTATATCTGTTTTGTTTATTTTGATTTTTTTTACAATGAATTCTGGTTATGTTTGCAGAAATGCATATTTTATTTCAGTAATTAAAAAAAGTATTTTTTTGGGGGGGGGGGATTATGGGTTTAGTCGGGCCGCATCACAAAAAGAACTCTGGCTTGAGCATCAGCAATTAATCCCCTGGGTGACTTCAGCAATGCAATTAACCCGATTGGTAAACATGCCTGCTGGTGTTTAGTTATCAGGGGTGTTAAGATACAGAGAAACCTTGCGTCGGGACCGGAGGAAGTGTTCATTATTCACAATATCGGGGTATTGAGTCATTAGAATAGGGCTAAATTTTCCAACAGTTACGCCAATGGGGAAATTTGGGACCGAGAAATAATGTTCATTATCTGGGGGTTCATTAAATAGGGGTGTTCACTTGAAGAGGTTTTACTATACTTAGCTTTACTGTCTTGAAGTTTGAGTTACAGATTATACTTATATGTTTTGACTCTTGACATCAGCATTCGTGAGCTGGGGCATTGTCCATGGACAATCTTGTTAAGCATTAAACTCATAGAATATTAGGAAACACGCCAATCGCGTGAAAAGTATTACTTGACATAATTCTTCAATCGCTCAATGCTCACCCCTGCTCTCTGTTCTGTTAACTAGGCATACTTAATAACTACACTTGGGATTTAAGAGTTTTTCCAGAAAATTCTCGAGTGTTCCTGCAATCTTTAGACATGAAAATGAATTACTTGAAAATGCAAGCGGCACAATTATCGATCATTTCTTGAATTTCGTGTAATTGGTCTTTTTGTGCATGACTTATCCACAGCTATGGCGTGTTGTCATTTGGTTGCGGAGCAGTTCCATATATGGAGTAATTATGTAGCAGTTTGCAGTGCATGCAAGAAGCTTTCACTTTTAAAGTGGATCTTCTAATATCTTGTGTTATGACAAGCAACTCACCATTTTGACACCAAAATGCCCCCCTTCCACCCACCCACCCTAGGCTCCCACCGAGGTGAGTCATATATTACACAGTTATGAAGAATCCCTTTCTAGTGCTTTTGACCGATAGAAATGTATGAAGACAAGTTATACATTATGGCTATAACTACACTTATAGGTTACACACCTCTTACCGTAACATTGTCCCTAAAATTGTTAGGGTTGCCTTTATAGTCGTACCTACATTAAATAGCGGGGCAGGTGGTGGGGGAGTTATGATTACTAAGAAATTATTCCGATAAAACCTATTTGTAACTACCACCTTCAAGATCCGGATAAAAAGACGTACGGTAAAACCTGCCTGTCTTCTTTCCAGACCCGGATAAAATACTATGTACAGTAAAACTGCTGTTATAACCAACTTCGAAACCTGGATAGCAAGGGCAGACGCTAAAACTTGTTTTAGGGACCACCATCCGGAACCTGGCAAAAAAGACAGTAAAACCTCTTACAGAACCGAATAAAAAGGCGTACCGTAAACCTGTTTGTAGTGACCACCCTCTAGACCCAGACAGAACACCTAAAATGAGCGTGTATAAAAAAGAGTACTGAGGTCTGGTTACGAACCACCCCTCCCCCTCACCCACCTCGCCCGTTCAAGAATTGGATAAAGGTGATATGCAACCCGACTTCTGGGAACATGAGATACATTTGTATAAGGTAAAAGATCTTATTATTCTGAAAATAGTACAAACTTGTTCAAATAAAATTTTGTGAAAGGACTGTAGGAGGAACATTTGTTGTTGTTTTTTTAACAGAACAAAAAAAATTAAAAAAAAGAGGCTACGGCTGGTTCATGAAAGATTTTTATTGTTCCCTGTACACTGTTGTTGGTGAGCATTGGCCTCTAGTTTGATTTTTTTATTTTTTTATTTTTGACAATGAATTGTGAATACGGTATATGTGCAGATATACCTATGTGTCGTATATTACGAACAAAAATTGCAAGGGATCACATTGAAACTGTGAAAAATGCAATATTTTGCAGCCAAAAGATGCAGGAATACACGTAGGATGTCAGATTTCCTCTTCACTTACCGAATACATGCTCTATAGCACCATCGTTGGACTCCATGAACAGTCTCACAGATTAAAGCATAATTTAAGTAGATCAAACCGTTCTGTATGAATATATTTATAGCTCAGCACTGTGAAGATATACAAGGTCAAAAGCTTTTAAAAGTCTACAAAATAAGTAAGGGAAATCTGAATACATGTACAGTCGGACTCACCTAATATAAACACGGTTAATATGAAGTTCGAGTAATATGAAGTGATTTGCTTGGTCCCGATGTAAAATGCCTTGGTTTCTATGGACAGAAATTCATATAACATGAACACGGCTATAATGAAGTTCGCGTAATATGAAGTCCAGCATACGGTCCCATAGGCCAAATTCACTGCATAATTTGTTCGCGTAATATGAACTACATAAAAGGCCAAGACAAAAACACAAAGAACACAAGTACACAGAAGACTTTGAGTAAGTGTCAACATTGAATGCTATTGTTTATAAAACGCATCATTGTGAGGCGATCGCAAAAGGGTCGCAATTGCACTTTGGCAGTCTTTAAGCAGATAAAACAGTCGTTTAATTCAAAGCTATTGCGTACCAATACCGCAATCAAACACTCGGGTATGGCATTGTGAAATTTGTGGAATATATGAAGTTCGCGTAATATGAAGTATTTTACTCGGTTCCGACGACTTCATGTTACGCGGGTCCGACTGTATTTGTATTTTTTCGAACAATAACAACATGCAGTAGGGTTACCATCTGTAGAAGTAATTTAAGCATGGCAGCGGGTACTTCGGAAAATCGCATATATCGGATAACCGCATAATATTCCTAAGAGAATTAGGTATCCGATTAATGGGTTTCGTCTTTTAATCTTTTTTATTTTTATGTGTAGATCAGTTTCGGGTTAAGATGTCACATTCCTGGCTTCTAGAATCCGGATGTTCACTACCGAGCATCTTGGCACATGAGCAACAGGAATTCTTTGAAGCACGTTGGAAAGTCTTATTGTGTACCTACATTTAGCGGCCCCACAAGTTGATCAGTATAAAATGTTTTACTGTTTTCCCATTGGACAGAAAATCATGCCGACTTCACTTCGAGGCGGCACCACTGAAGGTGGTGCGGGCGAGCAAACAACACGTGTACGATGAGGCTGGAAATGAGTACCTGGACTGCATCAACAACATAGCTCACGGTGCGTGGCGCCAGAGGTAACACCCTGGCACTTGAAAAATGATAGTGGAGATCAGGGCGCATTTGGGACGCGGGGTTGCATTGGGGCAGAGGGGTTTCTAGAAATCTGTGGCAGAGGTTATAAAACATGCTCACGGTGTGCATTGATAAAGCAAATTTGTAATGCATTTTCTTCAGCAGACGCTGGGGCTAAAGCGATCGTAAGAAGCATGTGCGGATGTATGTTTTTAAGTTGAAAAATCGTATTTCTACCTGTAATTTTAAACTGACGGTCTTGAAGTTCAGGATGAAGGTGGAGGACATAGGTTCCCTCTTAAAAGACTTAAGTTCTTTTGCTTTTTTTCTTGGGTCAGTCGGACGGGTTCTATTAACTTTTGACGAAATTAAGAAAGACGTATGACTTCATTATGTTAAAATCTTGTGTGTAAAATTTCTCAGCAGCTCATTTTCGGAGAAAGTTCGAACTTGATGAAATCGTTGCTTGGTTGGTCTGAAAGATTTTGTCAGACTTTGTCGCGAGTGGAACGAACAAAAACAGCACATGACGCTATCACGAAAAATATGCAGTTAATTTGAACAATATCCGGTGTACAAAATGTTTCGCCAACGAAAAGTCGTATCGACTTAAAATTTTATGTTGGTATTCCTTTGGGTCAGTCGGACGGCTATTTCAACTTTTGACGCGTGTGGTGAAATTAATGAAAGCGTCATTACGTAAAAATTTATCTGTTGTTAAGCAAAATATATCGATAGCGGAAAGTCGGATCTATAGAAAATTAAGAAAGGTGTTTAACGTCAATACCACCCCCTCCCCCCTCCGACGTTTCGACTTAAAATTTTATGTGGGTATTCCTTTGGGTCAGTCGGACGGCTATTTCAACTTTTGACGCGTGTGGTGAAATTAATGAAAGCGTCATTACGTAAAAATTTATCTGTTGTTAAGCAAAATATATCGATAGCGGAAAGTCGGATCTATAGAAAATTAAGAAAGGTGTTTAACGTCAATACCACCCCCTCCCCCCTCCGACGTTTCGACTTAAAATTTTATGTGGGTATTCCTTTGGGTCAGTCGGACGGCTATTTCAACTTTTGACGCGTGTGGTGAAATTAATGAAAGCGTCATTACGTAAAAATTTATCTGTTGTTAAGCAAAATATATCGATAGCGGAAAGTCGGATCTATAGAAAATTAAGAAAGGTGTTTAACGTCAATACCACCCCCTCCCCCCTCCGACGTTTCTCTGTTTTGTTGGATCTTTTGTCAACTAAGCATAGTTTATTCCCCACAGGGAATATATGCGATCGACCGCGTGTATGTCGGTCTGTCTGTCGGTCGGTCTGTCATCAAGAGCTTGTTAACACGATAACTTAAAAACTCCTGCAAGGCTTTTAATGAAACTTGGTCTGTAGCTTCTATGGGAACAAACACAGATCGGTATTGTAAATGGGCCAGGTTCGTCCAAGGAAAATGGACCAGCTGGACTTGGAAAATTTCAGCTGTTGATTGACTATTGATGGCCGTGGTTAACTGATGGGGAGCCTGTGGGGAATATGTGGGCTTGCACACTGCTCTAGTTGTTAACTGCGCTGGTGATTTCAGCGTTTTCCAGAAGATTCCAGAGTGTTCTTGTATTCTTTAGAATGCTGAAAAAAGTAGCAATTGACCATTTTTGATGCGTTTCTCATCTGCGGCTATTACGTAACATGCCACTCAGTCAGGGTCAGTGTCAGTGTGGTGCATGATGAAGTCGTTATCTGTGAGACCATGGAATGCTATTTTCTTATTTACGGGCATCATAAGGTCTAGCTGTTGTTTTTTTTTTCGCCGTAAACTTGTGTTGATTTGGTTGCCAAGCTGTTCCATATATGGGAGTGATTATTGGAGTAACTGTTAGCATTGTTTGCAGTTGCTGGAAATATTTTTGACTTTTAAAGTGGGTCGTATGATATGTGGTTTTATGACAAGCAGCTCACTATTTTGGCACCCAAATGCCTCCCCTTTCTCCCACCGAGGTGCGTCATCTGATGTGCAGTTAATAAGAATGCCTCTTTTAGTGCTATTTGGCCGATGGGAATGTACGAAGACAAGGTGTACATTATGGTTATACCTACACCTAGGGTGCAGACGTTACCTTAACCTTGGGTAAAAGCATTATGGTTCCGTTTAGAATCATATCTAGGCTAGGGGGGATGATGGATAGCAAAAAAAAAAAAAAAATCAGACCACCTTCAAGAGCTGGATAAAGAGATGTGCAGTAAAACTTTTTTATCGTTACCCCTTCCAGTTTCGGATAAAAAGTGCAGTAAAACCTGCCTGTCTTGACCATCTTTCAGACTCCGGTAAAATGTAACATGCAGTAAAGCTGCTGTAGTGACCAACTTCCTGACCTGGCTAAAGAAGGCGACCACCTTTCAAATTCGGATAAAAAAAGACGTAAAATCACTTCTAGTGACCATACATATATGTTACCGGCTATGATTACAACCACAAAATGTATGCTTTTCTTAAAATGAACAGGCTATGTTTGTTGAGGAGGGGGCGGGCGGGGGCTCGGTGGCTTGCCAACCATGCAGTTGTTACTCTGTAGCCCGGGCTCGAATCCCGCTCGTGGACAGGAGTCATGGCAATTTGATACAACCCCCCCCCCCCCCCCCAAGGGATGCCGATGGGCCGGGAGCAGGACAACTCACCCAAAAACCAACTCACCCAAAATTTCTTGGACAACTCACCCAAAAACTTGGACGACTCACCCAGAATTTTGGACAACTCGCCCAATTTTTTTTTATTGAATGACCAATGTGGCTGATAGTTCTAGAAATAGTTTCAAACAATTGTACTAACGGTTTGTAAAGAAAAACACATTAAAATCCATGTCTTTATTGCAAAATCTGCACATTTTGTAAAATGTGTGGCGTTAATTGCAATTAAAAGGTATCGATGAGCGAGGCTACCCGGGCAACATATTAATCTATTGAGAATACCCCCTCTCCCCGCCCCTAACCCTTCTTTTAGCAATGTGTAAAGTTTATTTATGCAAGAGGAACATTTTCCAAGTCAGTAACACAAATATCAAAAAAGTTAAAAAATTGGGTGAGTTGTCCAAAGCTTTTAGGCGAGTCGTCCAAACGTTTTGGGTGAGTTGTCCAAACGTTTTGGGTGAGTTGTCCAAAATTGGGTGAGTTGGTTTTTTTGGTGAGTTGTCTGACACTCAGTGGGCCTATATAGTCCCCCAATACCAAGTTAGCGTTGCATTGTTGTTAGGTGTATGTGCCAATAGATAGAAATTTCAGAGACACTATATGGGCACGTCGAAATTATAATAATCCTGAGTTTGAAAAAAAATTGTAATGAATAATTATATACATGTATGCGCAGTTTGATCAGGTTATCTGAAAAATCGGTATAAAAAACTCACTATTATATTATTATTATTATTATTATTATTATTATTATTATTATTATTATTATTATTATTATTATTATTATTATTATGTCAACAATTCCTGACTCAATCAGGCAATGTATACGGTTTATGATCACGGTTTGAATATTAATGTTAAATTCAGTTCTTGTGGTGTGCCGAGCCACTTGACTCGATTGGTTAAATATATGGTTGGACCCGGGTAGTGTGAAGTCGTCGGGATCGAGCAAAAAAATTCATATCACACGAAATTTTACACAGCACACTTAATCATCGATGCATTCAGTAGGCATAAATTTATTGCATATTTCGAGTAGATTATTGTGTTTATTTTTTTTTGTCTGCGCTATTACATCTAATACCAGTCACACTATATACAACTAAAATAATTGTCATTATTATGTCTCCCCGACCAGGGGGAGACATATAGTGTTTGCACGTTCTGTGTGTGTGCGTGTGTCTGTGTGTGTGTCAGTTTGTTGTGAACAAATGTTGTGTGCAAGATATCTCTTGAATGAAAAGCCGGATCAACTTCAAACTTGACCTGTTAATTCCTTGGGTAGGTCGGACGGTTCTTTCGACTTTTGACGCGCGTTACATTATAATGGAAGACGTATGACGGCATTACGTAAAAATATCGTGTGCGAAATTTCTCTGCCGCTAAAGATCGGAGAAAGGTCAAACTTGGTGGGATTGTTGCTTGGTAGGTCCGAAAGCGGCTGTCAAAATTTGTCGTGAGTATAACGAGTGAGTGCGGCGTATGAGTCATCACGCAAAATATGTATATATTTTGAACACGATCTTATATGCAAGATATATCGAGAACGAAATTTCAGATCGACTTCAAACTTGACCCTTTCATTTATTGTGTAGGTCGGACGGTTCTTTCAACTTTTGATGCACGTTACGCTGTTGGGGAAGGCGTATGATGTCATTACGTAAAAATCGTATATGCGAAATTTATCGGCCGCTAAACATGGGAGAAAGTTCAAACTTGGTGGGATTGTTGTTTGGTAAGTCCGAAAGATTTTATCAAAGTTTTTCGCGAGTAAAATTATCATCATCAAATTTTGCATGGGTGTTCTTTGGGTCAGTCGCACAGTTCTGTCAACGTTTGACGGGTGTAGCGAAATTAAGAAAAACGTATAAGGTCATTACGTTATCTTAGATATGTACATTTCTCAGCCGCTGAACATCGAGGAAAGTTGAAACTTGACGGGAATGGTGCTTGGTAGGTCCGAAGGATTCTGTCAAATATGCTTGGAGTAGAACGAAAGAAAGGGGCATGTGACGTCATTGGGTAAAAATTTTTCGATAGCAGAAAATCGGATCGACTTTACGCTCCACCCCTCCCCACCCCCACCCCACCCCACCCCCCCCACCCCCCCACCCCGTTTTGCCCCTTTTCCCGGCTGTTTTGTTATCCCCCGTGTAACGGAGGGATATAGTTATGAACTTGTCTGTCCGTCCGTCTGTCTGTCTGTCCGCACTTTTTTTCGCGCGAGATCTCTGTTACTATTTATAGGGAGCAAGCCAAATGTTACAGGAAGAAAGCATATATAGTGAATTTGTGCAACGGCAGGTTATTTTTCGATTTCGACGGTTTTACATTTTTGGACTTAGTCGTTTTTCTACAATTTTGTTCGCGTGATATATCTGTTACTATGTATTGGAAGCAAACCAAATGTTATAGGAAGAAAGTATATAAGTCAAGTTGTGCAACGGCAGGTTATTTTTTGATTTTGTCGAAAAATGTGAAAATTTCGATGTTTTTTACATTTTCGGACTTAGTTGTTTTTATATCAATTTTGTTCACGCGATATCTCCGTTACTATTTATCGGAAGCAAACCAAATGTTACAGGAAGAAAGTATATATAGGGAAGTTGTGCAACGGCAGGATCCTTTTCGATTTTGTAAAAAATTGTGAAATTTTCGACCTTTTTTACATTTTTGGACTTAGTCGTTTTTGTATCTGTTTTGTTCGCGCGATATCTCTGTTACTATTATCGGAAGCAAACCAAATGTTACAGGAAGAAAATATATATAGTCAAGTTGTGCAACGGCAGGTTATTTTTTTATTTTTTAAAAAAGAATGTGAAAATTTCGACGATTTTATATTTTGGGACTTAGTCGTTTTTGTATCTATTTTGTTCACGCGATATCTCTGTTACTTTTTATTGGAAGCAAACCAAATGTTACAGGAAGAAAGTGAAGTTATGCAACGGCAGGTTATTTTTTTATTTTTTTAAAAAAAAGGTGAAAATTTTGACGATTTTATATTTTTGGACCTAGTCGTTTTTGTATCAATTTTGTTCACGCGATATCTCTGTTACTATTTATCGGAAGCAAACCAAATGTTACAGGAAGAAAGTATATATAGTGAAGTTGTGCAATGTCAGGTTATTTTTCGATTTTGTAGAAAAAGTGAAAATTTCGACGTTTTTACATTTTTGGACTGAGTCATTTTTGTATCAATTTCGTTCGCGCGATATCTCTGTAATTTCATCTCGAAAGCAAACCAAACCTAACAGACAGAAAGTATATATAGTAAAGTTGTGCAACGGCAGGTTATTATCCCCCGTGTAAGGGTGGGATATAGTTATGAACTTGTCCGTCTGTCTGTCCGCACTTTTGTTCGCGCGATATCTTGGAGGCATTTTATATTGTAGGCATAAAAAGACCATCAATTGTACATGTGCAGCGTCAGGTTAAAAATATTAAAAAAGGAAGAATTGGTGCAAGGTTGAAAAATAGGATGTTCTGAACTTTTCTTTAGGCAAAATGTAGAAGGTTTTTTAATTTTTCCCAATGTAGCCTTATACTTTTCACTAAGATGTCCTGTTACACGGGAAATCCTTCATCATCAAGGCTCTAGTTAATTAAGGATAGTTAGTAACTACGCTTGGGATTTCAGCATTTTCCAGAAGATTCTGCAATATTCCTGCATTCTTTAGACATGCGTGAAAACATTGGCTACACAATTATCGATCGCTTCTTAGATTTCGTGTGATTGGCCTTTTTGTGTGTTACAGCCATTAGCTATTAGCACCTACAGCTATTAACGTGTTTTCATTTGGCTGCCAAGCTGTTCCACATATGGAAGTAATCACGTAATGTTTGTGCATTACCTGGAACTAGCTTTCACTTTTAAAGTGGGTCATCAAATACATTGTGTTATGACAAGCAGCGCACTATTTTGACACCAAAATGCTTTCCTCCACTGTCCCACCGAGGTGGATCTTGAGTGGCACAGTTATGAAGAATGTCCTAGTGCTTTTTGACCGATGGGAATGTACAAACACAAGATATACGTTATGGCTATAACTGCACTCACTGTACAAACCCTTACCGTACCGCTGGCTCAAATGGTTAGGGTCGAACCTGAATTAGATAGCTGAGGGGAGGGGGTTGGTTAAGGCTAGCAAAAGAAAAGCTGTTTCGATAAACCTATTTGTAACTGCCACATTAAAAATCCGTATGAAAAGACGTAACGTAAAACCTGTTTGTAGTGACCAACTTCCAGTTTTGGTTAACAAGGCGTACGGTAAAACTTTGACCACCTTTTAGACCAGAATAAACAAAGTACATACAGTAAAACTACTGTACTGTAATGACCAACTTTAATACCGGGATGCAAAGGAAGTTCTGTAAACCTTGTTTTAGCGACCACCATCTGGAACCGGACAAAAAGACGTACAGGAAAACCTGTTCAATGACTACCTCCTAGACCAAGATAAAACACTTGGGCGTAAACTTGTATAAAAAAGAGGACTAAAATATCCAAAAATCAAGTTTCGTACCGCACCCAATTTCACAAAATTTGATAAAGGTGATATACAACCTGACTACTGGACACATGGGATTCATTTATATAAGGTAAAATTTCTTATTATTCTAAAAATAGCATACACTTGTTCATATAAAACTTTGTCAAAGGGCTGTCGGGGGAAAATGGAAAATGGTTACTGGTGAATGATGGGTTTAGTCGGGGAGACATTTGTTTTTGTTTAAAAAAAAAACAAAAAAATTAATAGGTGTCGATTGAAAGTGTGTGATATAAGCTTGTACTCTTATGTTTTTTGTGTAGTGGCCGCTCTAGTTGTGATTATTTCTTCTCTGTGTAATTTACATCTGAAATTGAAGTAAAATCACTCAATATATACAACTAAAATCAAGCACAATGAACAAGCAATTTTATGCACCTTTTATAGGATTCCGTACGTGCAGTTCACCACTACTCAGGAACACAATTACTACATCTATACCCGGAGTAGGATATAAAATCCCTGGAATACAATGCAAAATCATTAGCCGGATTACCGTATTAGTTTCCAGATTGTCGAATTAGATGTTTCGCCGTGGTTTATATGATTTCAAAACGTAATCGACAATAGCGTTGAGTGAAAGGATTGTTTGTCTGTTCAAAGACATCTCAAAGACTGCCCAGATGCAATTAGTGCACTCACAACAATGCCTTTTATAAACAATAGCATTCAATGTTGAGAGTGTCCGCCTCGAGACTGGAAGATCGTGGGTTCAAACCCCGGTCGGGTCATACCTAAGACTTTGAAATTGGGACTCCTCCTTGCTACCCTGTGAGGCACTCCACATGTAAGGGTTAGAAGGAGGGCTGGAATGCCCCATTTCAGTATAATGTGGCAGGGGGATCCCGATATGACCATAGCAGTTGAAAGGGATCTAAAGAACCACACAACAACAACAACAACAACATTCAATGTTGACAATTACTCAGTCTGTTTGCTGGTATACATTCTGTGTCCCTTTGTTCTGTGTGGCTTTGTTTGTAGTTCATATTACGCGAACAGATTATGCATTAAATGTGGCCTGTGGGACCTAATGCTGGACCTCATAACACGTGAACTTCATACAGGGACCCCTCGTTAATTATGTCTCCCCGACCAAGGGGAGACATATAGTGTTTGTACGTTCTGTGTGTGTGTATGTGTGTACGTGTGTGTGTGTGTCAGTCTGTTGTGAGCAAAGTCTCGTGCGCAAGAACAAAACGTCGGATCGACTTCAAACTTGATCGATTTATTCCTTAGTAAGGTCGGACGATTCTATCAACTTTTGACGCATGTCATGTGATTAGGGCAGGCGTATGACGTCATTACGTAAAAATGTTGTATGCTAAATTTCTCAGCCGCTGAACATCGGAGAAAGTTGAAACTTGGTGGTATTGTTGATTGGTTGGTTCGAAAGACACTGTAGATTTTTTCGCGCGTAGAACGCGAATGCGGCGTATGACGTCATCACGTAAAATATGCGTATATTTTGAACAAGATCTTGTGTGCAAAATATCTCGATAACGGAAAGTCCTATCAACGTCAAATTTTATATGAATATTTCTTGGGTCAGTCGGACGGTTCTTTCAATTTTTGGCGCATGTCACGTGATTAAGACAGGCGCTACTTGTTTTGTTTATTTTAATTGATTTTAGTTTCGACTGAGTCTTCCTATAGCAACAGAACCGACAAAATATAACCCTAACGGGTTGCTGGTGTCGTTAAATCAATCAATCAAATCAATCAAAGGCAGGCATATGACGTCATTACGTAAAAATCTTGTGTGCCAAATTTCTTAGCTGCTGAACATCGGAGAAAGTTGAAACTTGTTGGGATTGTTGCTTGGTAGGCCCGAAAGACTATATAGATTTTTTTCGCAAGTAGAACGAACGGAGGCGGCGTATGACGTCATCACGTAAAATATGTATATATTATAAACAAAGGCTTGTGTGCAAAATATCTCGATAACGGAAAGTCCTATGGACTTCAAATTTTATATCGATATTCCTTGGGTCAGTCGGGCGGTTTTCTCAACTTTTTACGCATGTCACGTGATTAGGGCAGGTTTATGACGTGATTACGTAAAACTCTTGTGTGCGAAATTTCTCAGCTGCTGAACATCGGAGAAATCTGAAACTTGGTGGGATTATTGCTTGGTAGGTCCGAAAGAAACTTTAAATATTGTTCGCGAGTAGAACGAACGAATGCGGCGTATGACGTCATCGCGTAAAATGTGTATATTATGAACCAGAGCTTGTATGCATAATATCTCGATAACGGAAAGTCCTATCGACTTAAAATTTTATATGGATGTTCCTTGGTTCAGTCAAACGACTGTTTCTACTTTTGACGGGTAAAAAATTATCTGTTGTTAAGCAAAATATCTCGACATCGGAAAGTCGGATCGACTTTAAATTTTGTGTAGCTATTCCTCGGATAAGTCGCACGGTTTTGTTAAAGATTATTAAATTGTATGGAAAATGAAGAAAGGTGCATAACTTCAGCAACCTCCCCCCCCCCCCCCCCCCGCCTCCCAATTTTTTGCTGCTTTGTTATCTAAGCATAGGTGTTAACTACGCTGGGGATTTCAGAGTTTTCCAGAAGATTCACGAGTGTTCCTGCATTCTTTAGAAAGCTTCAAAACATAACAGTATTGCTGTCGGTCCATTGCTGTTTGTTAGTGCCTGAAATTGAGGGATATAGTTTTTAACTTTCGGTCTGTCCGTCTGTCTGTTCGTGTGTCCGTTTGTCACGCTTCAGTCTCACGCGCCTGCCACATTAATGGATGGATTCGTTTCAGATTTTGTGCACAGCTTCTCTGGACCCTTCTGCAGTGCAGTGACCAAGAATTTTCCGAATCAGAAAAAAATTGACAAAATGGCGGACTTTTGAAAATCGGCACTGGACTTTGCGTATGTAGGGCAGTCTCACGCGACTACAGGCCTAATTGATAGATGGATTCGTTTCAAATTTTGCACGCGGCTTCTCTGAACCCTTCCGCAGTGGATTCGTTTCAAATTTTGCACGCGGCTTCTCTGGACCCTTCCGCAGTGCAGTGACCAAGAATTTTCCAGATCGGAAAAAATTACAAAATGGCGGACTTTTGAAAATCGGCACTGGACTTAGCGTATGTACGACAGTCTCACGCTCCTACAGGCCGCATTGATAGATGGATTCGTTTCAAATTTCGTACACGGCTTTTCTGGACCCTTCCGCTGTGCAGCGACTAAGAATATTTCGGATCGGAAAAAATTGACAAATGGCGGACTTTTTAAAATCGGCAGTGGACTTACCGTATATACGACAGTCTCACGCGCCTACAGGCCCCATTGATAGATGGATTCGTTTCATATTCTGCATACGGTTTCCTTGGAACCTTCCGCAGTGAAGTGACCAAGAATTTTCCGGATAGGACTTAAATTGACAAAATGGCGGACTTAGCGTACCTACGGTAGTTTCACGCGCCTACTGGTTTATGGATTGATTCGCTTAAATGTTAGACACTATCCTTCCACATTTAAATTTTGCGTAGTCAACACGCAATAGCCTTACACACACCATATCGCCCACGTGGGATAGACGTACTCCTCGAGACGTAGTCAAGATTTATACGGATTGAAGAATGTTTAGGAGATTTCTAGGCAGACCGATATACAAGGCATTGCATTAACTCCATACACTCAGAACGAGCATGAACTTAAACCTCTGCAAGATTTCCGTTGATATATGGTGGAATGTCTTTGGTCCATTTGAGGAAATAAAAGCACTTTTTTTCTAACATCATTGATCTGTTGTTCAACCGGCATATGTGAATCTATTATCACTCCGAGATTACAAGGGGAGGGGGATCTTAAGATCAGTTCATCACCAAGTTGTAATGAGTCTACTTCTACCATATACTTATAGTGCCCACTTACTAAAATTAACAATTCTGTCTTTTCCTTGTTTAGTTTGAGTTTGTTTGCCTCGAGGGAATGGGCAACTTCTAATATACCATTTTCCAAATGCACTTTTGCCTCATTTTGTGAACATGCCAACCGGGGATTAAACAATTTTTGAAGCTGAGTATCGTCAGTGAAAACACAGCGCTAAAATTTACAACATTAAGCCAAAAAAAATCGGGTATACTGAGTGTATAGGCGTGGCCCCTGCTTGGATCCCTAGGGAACCGAGCATTCTAGTTCAAACATCTCGGACATTGCATCATTGATAACAATACGCATTGTTCGATCACTGAGGTATGATGTGAACCATTTCAAGGCCGTACCTGTTACACCAAATAGAAAAGAAGTAGACGTAGTAGAAATGGACGTAATAGAATGCTATGATCGACAGTGTCGAACGCCGCGGATAAGTCGAAAAGACTAACCAGGACTGCTTGTCTATTATCTGGGCTCAGCAGGACATCATCGAGGATTTTCAATAAGGCTGTCTCGGTACTACTGAACTGGCCATATGCGGATTGAAATTCTTCATTCAATACATGTGTCACAACATGACGTGTAAGATGAATATTAACAACTTGTTCAGTTTACTTCGAAATAAAAGTTAAATTTGAGACCGGGTGCACATTATACAGTGAAGGTTTTTCAGAAGAGGACGAAAAAGTGCCCTTTTAGAAACGCCTGAAATTATGCCCTGGGTAATAGACAAATTTACAATTCGGAGAATGACCGGGCACAAAGCATCAGTTCAGCTCTTAACCAAACTGGTAGGGATGGGGTGAAGTTCACACGATTTTGATGTCGCTTTGGCAACAATGGTATGTAGTTCGGTATTACTCAGTCGTTCGAACTGTGAGAGTGCTGTGCCAGTAAATACCGTGTCATACGCAAAGGCATTATCTGTATCGTCAAAATCGTGTCTAATTTTGTGTATTTTGTCCATAAAATACCAGTCGAACTGGTTAGCTAGAGCTTTTGGTGATGTGTGTTCCGGAAGCACATTTGCATTCATTTTCACGATGCATAATTAGATTTGCTTTTTTAGACAGTTTTCCACGGTATTGGGTATTATTTCTAATTAGCTGGTTGCAATATGGAGCTTTAGAGTCGTCCTTGTATTCGAAGCGTGTATGCTCAAAGAACACACGGTCGTTTGATTTGCTTTTACGGCATTTGCGCTCTTTGGCCCTTACCTGGCGACAAAGGAAATGCGCTCGTTCCGAGTACCAGGGTTCTCCTTTTGGCAAAGATATTTTTCGCACGATTAATGGAGCATGCAGATCAAGAACACTGCACAATTCGTACGCCTGAACGAGAGTATCCAAGTCCATTTTCGAATAATTTTTGCAAAGATCGGTAGCGCTAATATGCTTTTTAAACATCGTAATATTTATGTCTTTAATTATTCTGAAACCCACCTCCCTAACTTCCGGTTTGGGTTTATTAACTGAGATTGAAGTGTATACTAAATTGTGATCACCGACTAAATCGCCAATATACACATCAGTTAGTTTTAGATTATCCTAGTTAAGATTAATTTTAAACAATTCTTGATTATACGTTCATCACATGCGCTGTTACATAAGAATTATGTTTGCGTTTGCAGAAATGAAACCTTTGTTGCAGTAATGAGAAATAAAGGGAAATAGTTACTGTCGGGAATTATGGCTGGTTTAGTCGGGAAGACTTGTTTTTGTATATAAAAACAAGAAACTAAAGAGGTGTGGATTGAAAGTGTAATATAAGCCTGTACTCTTCTCTTTTGTGGGCACTGGCCGCTCCAGTAAGCTATAATGAGGTTGTCGAAATGAAAACAAGCTAAATTTTGCAGTCTAAAATGACATTAATGTTGAAACTACACAAAATAATTCATAATGACAGTAAGATTTCCGCTAAATGTCCGCCATGTTTTGGAAATGCGCAACGCCAGTTGGTGACTTTCTTCTCTGACGGCACCTGTCCACCGTCACTTGACGGTCTTGTCTTGTTACTCTGGCGGCACCTTTGCACCGCCACTTAGCTGCCTTGTCTTAAAAGTATATTAAAACCGATTGCTTCCCAGTTAGACTAGCGCCCAAATTTTATTAAGAATATCTTGCTTCCCCTAAAAAATCGTAGTCCAGCTGGGGATAAAAAATCGTAGCCCAACTGGGGAATGCAAAAATCGTAGTCCAAGTGGGTCGTAGTCCAACTTGGAAGTTACCATAAAACCTGAGTGACCAGCCTCTAAAACAGGGAACAGTAACTTCTTTGATTATGATTTTTTCTTGTCCCAATTCATCCCTCTTTAATGGGCACCCCAATTAGTGAATAGTTGACGTGACCCAGTAGGTCTTCAATATAGCTTTCACTGTGATGAGTGCCAGCTTGGCCTGCAATAGGGTTCACCACAATTGATATTTTACTGTATGATTTTTTGTTCACTGCACGTTTACAGTGGGGCACTGCCATCCGCACGTGGTTGACGCTGGTCAGCAACAGATGGCACGCCTGAGCACGTGTCAGGGCTTCCTCACCGAGCAGCTCGCGCTGTACGCCAAGAAGCTGGTGGCCACACTCCCCGACAGTCTGTGCGTCTGTTACTTCGTCAATTCCGGGTGAGTCAGTGACGTCGTCTTAGACCAGCTGACTGCAGTTGAAGATCCGCATAACGAAATGGCTTATTACGACTTAGAGCTGCTGACAATTTTTACAGTTCCGGTTAAGCATTTCGCTGTGTATGATTAATCGGCCCCAGCCATGTTGTTACAACGAGGCTGCAGTCCATGTCTGGTACGATATGAGGGCTTGAACCGTTGTCCATATTTAGGTATTACTTTTAAACTGTCAAAATCAAAGACTTTATAGAGTAGGTGAATTTTTTTGTTAGCTTGTAAAGTAGCTGGATCACTTAGCTACTGAATGAAACTACCCCGTTCTTCCAGCCAGTGGATAAAGCGACAACAGGTTCACTGATTTACATTTTCTTCTAGCTTTCATTCACAGAAAAGTTTCACGTCTTGATATTTAAAACGCTGCACTGGAGCTCTGAGGAAACATTTGGGCCAGTGGCATTTCGGCTAGACATTTTCGCTACTTCCAAAATTACTCAAAACTTTGATAATAAGCGTTATGATATTCGTTACTTTGTGTAAATTTTGTTTAAAATAGTGGGTAAACCGTGTTTTTTTTATATATTTTCTAAAACCAAAGAAATAACGTGCTGGCCAGGTGTATTGGCTGATTAGTGCAATAAGAACTATGGGACATTTTTGAAGACCAGACGTGTTTTCTAGTAACAGAGATTAATGGGCAAATTCGGTACGTACAAGACTTTCTGTTGTGCGCTACAGAAAATGGGGTCGGGGGGCTGATTTTCCGTATTTTCCGCGTGCTTTTCAGTGCTTTGACCAAAAGTAATATAAAAATGTAAATTTTCGAAACTGTTAATTGGCTAGAGCAATTTGAAAAAAGAATATTATAAAAAACTACCTGACCGAAATGTCACACTTTTCACTTCTAGCTGAAATGTCACTTGCACAAATGTGCTTGTCTAAATGCCATGAATTCACGCTACCCATATTTGTGAGATACATAATAACTGTCACCGTATTATTAACACTTGACAAGCCTTTCCCTTGCAAGGTGTTTCTGAATTTGTGCCAGCAGCCGTCGGTATCTTTTTTTTTTCTTGAAAGTGAACAGATTTTTGTGTCATCTACTCAGCTGACACTACGGTTCCTAGGGCCACGTAACTTGGGACTCAGGTAGAGCTTAATATAAACGTGTGCATGACACTTTTTATTTTCTCCTTCGATTTCGTTTTCTTGTTTAAAACATCATGTGAAAAGAGTGTATTTTTTGCAAGTAAATGTGGAGCATTTATCGCACGGCACAGAACACACAGTTGCTTAGCTTTGTGCGAGCTCTCACTGCGTAAATAGATAACACGGCGTATGCCTGATCAGCCAATAAAATCAACATTACGTCAACAACAAAAAAATACTACTCGGCTTATAAGACGTATTCAAGCTGTGTTGTTTGCAATGTATTATTCAACAAATAACCCATTGAAGGACGTATTTTTTGCGTTTTAATTTTTGTCAAGTGTTTAACATTTCGCTAGCGAAATGAGGTTCTAGTTTAAAATAAGAATACATCAAGTAAACAAGAAAATGCATCCTGAGCGAAATAAGGCACTTTCGACTCAGTGAGTCTATTTCGGAATAGACTAACATAAACTAATCTCAGTAAAACTTCTATGATACTAAATATATCATATGGTTGTAGGAACAACCCCCCCGTGAATACTCCCCCCCCCCCCCTCTTTCGAGGGCCTAGTAACGCCCCCTCCCAGGCACAACCCCTCCCCTGTAAGAACCCCCCCCCCCCCTGTTATAAATGATATCAGTCATCCTTTCTTCTCAATGAATAGATCAGTGGTTCCTTTTAATACTATGTGCTATTGAAGCTTAATTGCATGTCTGGGTGATAAGGGGTTGGGCTCGTCAAAGTGAGGAATTGTGAGCTTATTTGCAATTAATAACTTGAAAGCTATGACTGATCTGTTCATATGGGAGAGAGAGAAGGGTGATTGATCTCTTCTATTATTATCTGGGGGGTATGTTCCTGGGAGGAAGCGGGTTGTACCTAGGGGGCGTTTGTACCTAGGCCATCGAAAAAGGGGGAAGGGGTGTTTATTCCTGGGATTCGTTCCCGGGGGTTTGTTCTGGACGACATATTATCTATATCAGTTAGACTGAGCATCGTGAGTCTATTCCAGAACAAACTCGAAAACAATATTTCGCGCAGGATAAAAAATATGTACATTCTTATTTGCTTCATACATTCTTTTATTTAATAATAGGGTGTTAACTGATATTTCAGTTCTGGCTCACTCTTGTTGCTTTTAGAGCACAGGCTGCCTTTGATTTAATGGTGAAAATTACCGACCTCACGGTCACAAAATTTCAATTTTTCAGCTCTTATTAAACCAAAAATAAAAACAAAAAACAAACTGGGCCTCTTCCACCCCCCCCCCCCCCCACATTAAGTTTTACATATTTTTTTTGGTATAATTTTTTTTTATTTCTTTATTTAAAGGAAAATTTAAGGGATCAATGAACAATTATATGAAAGGCGTTTGATTAAGATGAGTCTCAGTTGCAATTACTTTAGTGGATAACTAGACCGAATTTCGCTAGATAGCGGAATGATCCACTTGCAAAAGCCACACGAGAAATTGTTTACATGATGACGGTGGTCAAAGTCACCTCGCAGCCTCTTTAGTAACCTCTTTGAGACCCAAAAGGTTGAAAGTGGTCTCACAATCGCTCTGTCACTAACCGTTTCCTCGATAATAGTCAACTTTGACTTGACCATAAACGAGGTCAAGGTCACCGAGGTGCCTCTCGCTGTGTCTCTAACAATTTTCGAGATAATGATCAACTTCCGGTTTTCACCATGACCATTGAACAGAAGGTCACAGAAGTACCGCATATATATCGCCTTTTTGGGCCCAAAGGGAAAAAATGAGCTCAAAATCTCTCTAACCATTTTCGAGATAAAGTCAAATTTCGGTTGTTGATCGTGCCCATGACCAAAAAGATCAAGGTTACCGTTTTCGAGATAACACTCAATCTTTATCTAACGCTTTTCAAGATATAAAAAGGTCACATGATCTTTGACCTTGAACCTGAATGACGAGATTGAGGTCACGAGTGATAAATAAGGTTTTAAAAATATTTTGACCTTAGTTTAACCTTAACTTTTGAGCTCAAGGTACAAACAAGTATAGATTTCACGAGGTCTCATTACCCTCTCTACTTTGCAAATGCTGTCTTCCTACGTCAAACCTTCTAGGAGTAGTTTTTCGGAAACCATTTTAAGTTAATAATACTTTGAAGGTCAAGGTAAAAAATTGCGGATTTCACAACGTCTCGTCATACTCTATATTTGTGTGCGAAATTTCATCTCACTGTGTTAGATGGCCCAGGAGGAGTTGTCTGGAAACCATGCGAAGCGAAAAAGGAATAAACAGCCGGAATAAACAGCCGCAATATCTCGCAAAGATACCCATTTAAAAACATTGTTTGCAAGTGGGAATAATTATCCCCCGTGAAACGGAGGGATATAGGTTTGAGCTTGTCCATCTCACCGTCTGTCCGTCGGTCCCACTTCATGGTAGTACCTTGTGGAGTTCAGTTCTGTATTAAGGAATCATGTAAGAGCTATTATACTGTCATATGCGTTGTGGAGTGCACTTCTCTGTTAAGGAATCATGTAAGAACTATTATTCTTTCATATATGCATTCTTTAGTGTATGTATATGTGCAGCGTCAAGGTTTCAGTTTGATATCAAAAATTGCCAAGATAGTTTCGAATCTGTCAAGGAAACTTAATAAAATGGCGTATAGTTATTAATTATGTCTCCCCGACCAAGGGGAGACATATAGTGTTTGTACGTTCTGTGTGTGTGTGTGTGTGTGTGTGTGTGTGTGTGTGTGTGTGTGTGTGTGTGTGTGTGTGTTTGTCAGTCTGTTGTGAACAAAGTGTTGTGTGCAAGATATCTCGAGAACGAAACGTCGGTTCAACTTCAAACTTGATCGAATTATTCCTTGGCAAGGTCGGACGGTTCTGTCAACTTTTGACGCATGTCACGAGATTAGGGCAAGCGTATGACGTCATTACGTAAAAATCTTGTGTGCAAAATTTCTCAGCCGCTGAACATCGGAGAAAGTTGAAACTTGGTGGGATTGTTGCTTGGTTGGTCCGAAAGACGCTGTAGATTGTTTTCGCGAGTAGAAGGAACGAATGCGGCGTATGACGTCATCACGTAAAATATGTATATATTTTGAACAAGATCTTGTGCGCAAAATATCTCGATAACGGAAAGTTCTATCGACTTCAAATTTTATACCAGTATTCCTTGGGTCAGTCGGCTGGTTCTATCAATTTTTGGCGCATGTCAGGTGATTAAGGGAGGCGTATGACGTCATTACGTAAAAATCTTGTGTGCGAAATTTCTCAGCCGCTGAACATCGGAGAAAGTTGAAACTTGGTGGGATTGTTGCTTGGTTGGTCCGAAAGACACCATGTATTTTTTCGCGAGTAGAAGGAACGAATGCGGCGTATGACGTCATCACGTAAAATATGTATATATTATAAATAAGGTCTTATGTGCAAAATATCTCGATAACGGAAAGTCCTATCGACTTCAAATTTTATATCTATATTCTTTGGGTCAGTCAGACGGTTCTGTCAACTTATTACGCATGTCACGTGATTAGGGCAGGTGTATGACGTCATTACGTAAAAATCTTATGTGCCAAATTTCTCAGCTGCTGAACATCGCAGAAAGTTGAAACTTCGTGGGATTGTTGCTTGGTAGGTCCGAAAGACTCTATAGAATTTTTTCGCGAGTAGAACGAACGAGTGCTGCGTATGACGTCATCACGTAAAATATGTATATATTATAAACAAGGTCGTGTGTGCAAAATATCTCGATAACGGAAAGTCCTATCGACTTCAAATTTTATATGAATATTCCTTGGGTCAGCCGGACTGTTCTATCAATTTTTGGCGTGTCACGTGATTAGGGCAGGTGTATGACGTCATTGGGTAAAAATCTTGTGTGCGAAATTTCTCAGATGCTGGACGCCGGAGAAAGCTGAAACTTGCTGGGATTATTGCTTAGTAGGTCCGAAAGAAACTTTAAATATTTTTCGCAAGCAGAACGAACGAAAGTGGCGTATGACGTCATCGCGTAAAATATGTTTATTTTGAACCAGATCTTTTATGCCGAATATCTCGATAACGGAAAGTCATATCGACTTAAAATTTTATATGGATATTCCTTGGTTCAATCAGACGACTGTTTCAACTTGTGCCGGCTAAAAAGTTATCTATTCTTAAAAAAAATATCTCGACATCGGAAAGTCGGATCGACTTTAAATTTGGTGTAGTTATTCCTCGGATAAATCAAGAAAGGTGCATACGAGTATAATAATGTTAAACATTATTAAACTCGTATAGAAAATCAAGAAAGGTGCATAACGTCAACACCCCCCCACCCCAGCCTCCCCATTTTTGGCTGCTTTGTTATCTATGCATGGGTGTTAACTGCGCTGGGGATTTCGGAAGATTTTCCGGAAGGATTCTCTAGTGTTCCTGCATTCTTTAGAAAGCTTCAAAACAGTAACAGCATTATTGTCGGTCCATTGCTATTTGTTATTGCCTGAAATTGAGCTTTTTGTGCATTTCTCATCTATGGCTGTTACGTAACGCGCCACTCAGTCAGGGGTCAGTGTCAGTTGCGATGCATGATGGAGTAGTTATCTACGAGGTCATGGAATGCTATTGTCGTATTATAGCTCTAAGCAGCTCTAGCTATTGATTTTTTTTTCGCCGCATACTTGATTAGGTTGCCAAGATGTGTTATATATAGGAGCCATGTTGTATCGATTAGCATTGTTTGCTGAAGCATTTTTCGCTATCAAATTGGGTCGTCCGATATCTTGTGTTATGAGGAGCAGCTCACCATTTTGCCAACGAAATGCACCCCCCCCCCCCTTCTCCCACCGAGGTGCGTCATCTGATGCGCAGTTATGTAGAATGCCTTCCTAGTGCTATTTGGCCGATGGGAATGTGCGAAGACAAGGTAGTCTATCATGGCTGTAACTACACTTAGGGTACAGACCGTTACCGTTGCCTTGGGTAAAAGGGTTAGAGTTGTGTTTATAGTCGGACCTACAGTAAATAGCTGGAGGAAGGGGCCTGTGGAGGTTGATGGTTAGCAAAAAAAATCCCGACCGCCTTCAAGACCTGGATAAAAAGATGTAAAGTAAGAACCGTTTGTCGTGACCCCTTCCACATTCAGGTAAAAAGACGTACGGTAAAACCTGCCTGTCTTGACCACCTTCCAGACCCGGATAAAAATGTAACGTACAGTAAAACTGCTATAGTGACCAACTTCAGATCTGGATAAGAGGGGCCTACAGTAAAACCCGTTTTAGCGACCACCTTCAAGATTCCGATGAAAAAAGATGCTCATTTATATCTGTTTCAGTGACCACCATCTGTTTGGTTTATTTTGAGTTTTTTTTACAATGAATGAAGGTTATGTTTGCAGAAATGAATATTTTTTTTCAGTTTGGGGGGGGGGATCATGGGTTTAGTCGGGGAGACATTTGTTTTTGTTCACAAAAACAAGAAAGTAAGTAGGTATCGATTTAAAGTGTGTAATATAAGCCTGCACTCTTATGTTGTGTGTGCACTGGCCGCTCTGGTTTATTAACACTTGACAAGCCTTTTGCTTGCAAGGGTTATATGAATTTGTGCGAGTAAAATTCGACCTTTTTTTTTTCTTCTTGACAGTTTTTCCGATTTTTTCTGTCTTCTTCTTCTCTGACACTATGGGCCCTACGACCGTGAAACTTGGGACTTATGAAGAGCTTGATCTGAACATGTGCATGTCATTTTTTATTTTCGTCTTTGATTTCGTTTTCTTTGTTAAAACGCCATGTGAAAAGAGTGTATTTTTTGCAAGTAAATGCGTAGCATTTAACGACAGCACGGAATAAACATTTGCTCAGTGAGCTTTGTGCGAGCTCTTACTGCGTAAATAGATAACAAGGCGTATGCCTGATCGGTCAATAAAACTTTAGGTCAACAACAACCAAACACTACTCGGCTTATAAGACGTATTCAAGCTGTGTTGTTTGCAATATATTATTCAAGAAATAACCCATTGAAGGAAGTATTTTTGCGTTTTAATTTTTGTCAAGTGTTGAACATTTCGCTAGCGGAAAGGGCTTGAGGTCGATCCGGATCGACCTCAAACGTGGTGTAGTTTTTCCTTGGATAAGTCGCACGGTTTTTGTTAAACAACAAACTCGTACAAAAGAACATTGAACTCATAGAAAATTGAGAAAGGCTCCAATGTAGTGAAAAGTACGATCTGATATATAGACCTGGAAGTAGCTTTCACAGAAAGTAACTGCCACATTTAAGATCCAGAGAAAAAGATGTGAAGTAAAACGTGTTTGTAGTGACCACCTTCCAGTTTCAGATGACAAGGGGTCCGGTAAAACTTGCCTGTGTTGACAACTTTCAAGACCTGGATAAAAAAGTACTATAGTAAAACTGCTGTAGTTGCCAACTTCGAAGCCGGAATAAAAAGGACGGACAATAAAACCTGTTTTAGCGACCACAATCTGGAACTATCTTTTAGGCCCACATAAAACAACTAAGCCTAACCTTGTATAAATATATATTGAAATACCCACAAGTCAAGTTCTAGTTCTAGTACATTTCTCGTCGCCAGCGGTAATTGCGATGGACAATTTTCACTCCCATTCTCATGATAAGGATGTTTGTTTTCAGGTCGGAGGCCAATGATCTGGCATTGCGGCTTGCGCGTGCGTACACGAAGAACAAGGACACCATAGTTATCGATAAGTACGTTGAAAATTCAGTAACAAGATGTAGCTTCAAGCATATGGGGAAAGCTTGTGAACGAAGCTCAAAGGCTCTTGAAAAGGGAAAGGTATTGGCCTTCCACAAGTACCAATGAAAAATTATGGGTATCCATTTGGGCGGGAAAAAGGGTTTCATCAAAAAGTCAGGTCAGCGTCAATGGTGGTTTAATGTTGGTTTTTTTTCCCTTTGACGCTCGTGTTAATTATCCGCGAGGGGACTGGTATAGTTTTCACTCTGTCCGTCTCTCTGTCCGTCCGTCCGTCCGTCTGTGCACTTTCAGTCTCACGCGCCTAGAGCATTCATTAGTGGATGGATTCGTCTCAAATTTTACCCAGGGGTGGTTCCAACCCTTGTGCAGTGCAGTGACAAGGAATTTTTGAAATACGACAGAAATTAATAAAATGGTAAATTGTTAAAAAATCACTTTCAAATTTTGCCCAAACCCCGACGGATTCATGCTTCTGGAGCATCTAGTTCATGAACAGTTATTAAAACGACATTTTTTTATGATTGGTATGTATTTTTATGTTTCCCCAACCAAACGGAGGCGTGTAGTGTTTGTACGTTCTGTATGTGTGCATGTACGTGTGTGTGTGCCTGCCTGTCTGTTGTGAACAAAATTGTGTGCCGGATATTTCGAGAACGAAAATCTACTTCAGACTTGGTCAGTTTGTTCCTTGGGTAAGTTGAGTGGGGGGGGGGGGGGTTCTTCCAACTTTTGACGGATGTTGCTTTGTTAGAGAAGGCGTATGACGTCATTACGTAAAAATCTTATGTGCAAAATTTCTCAGCTGCAAAACATAGGAGAAAGTTCAAACTTGGTGGGATTGTTGCTTTGTAGGTCCGAAAGATTCGATCGAATTGTGTCGCAAGTAGAACGAACATCATCACGTAAAATATGTATGATATTGAACAAGATATTTTGTGTAAAATATATCGGAAACAGAAAATCTATCTACTTCAAATTTTCACTGGATATTCTTTTAATCTGTCGGACGTTTATATAAACTTTTGGCGGGTATTAATACTGGATTTCAACTCAGTGTGCAGAGAAGGCTTCCACACAAAAACGTTCAATGGGAAACCCTAATGGCTTAACTTTTTCGTACCACGAGAAATTTCGTGATCAATTGTGTGTATATTGTGCACTGAAACAATATTGCTTAAACCCCGCTGTTGGTCAGTACTAAAGTTTTAATGGTCATAGCAAGGTGTGAACAGCAATAGAGGTGTACAAAAAACATCCAAACTATCATGTGGAATTTCAAAACTGAAGCTTTATTATTTTCGGAAATATTCAAAAAAAGTGTACACTTTCTAAAGTGCATGAGTATATTATATCAAGCATTTTCCAGCGTTACGATCTTTTGGCAGGCGACATTGTAAACTCTATCTGTTTACAGTGCATATCATGGTAACCTGGGAAACCTTATAGATGTCAGCCCGAGGGGCCTGCGCAAGATGGGGGAGAAACCCAAAAAATACGTGCACGTGGTAAGTCATTTGGCAGACAAGCCATCTGGTTGGCACATGTGTTCGTCCCAAAAGCAGGGTTGCCACACCGTACTTTCAAAAAAGATTTGTACTTTTGTTTTGGCCTTGCACTTTTTTTTCCTAAAAAACGTACTTTTTTTGACCAGCGTACTTTTTAATACTTTTTTTTTTGCATTTTCATTTTCTGTTCATTTTTCAAAGCGCACAGTTTTAGCTTTGTTATAAACAAAATTTGTTGAAATATTTTACATATAGGAAGTATTGGAACCAACAAGGTTACCAGACCGTACTTTTAAAACAGATTTATACCTTTCTTCGCCTTTAATGTTTTCTTTAATGCCTTTAATGTTATGTGATAGATTGTCGGTACATCCGTCACCTGCGTGGTTTTTAGCCCGGCTTACGTTACACGAAAGCTGGGGTTTCCCCATCGGTTTGCAGACGGCGTCCGTTAGTTAGTTGGTTATTTAGTAAAATTTCGTTTCAAAATGCATCTGCTCCTACAATTTTGATGCGATGTCGTTAGTCCCCCGCCGGGGGACTATAGTTTTCGGGTCTGTCTGTCCGTCTGTTGACACCTTTTTTTAACACACTCAAGCCTACATTTTTCGACCGATTGTTAAGATATTCTATATATGGGTAGTACTGGAACGAACAAGGATCGGTATTGTGAATGAGCCTTGTCGGCCCAAGGACATTGGCCCAGCTGAACTTCACAAATTTTTGCAACCCTTACATACTGGAATGAGTTTTTTAACACACTGAAGCCTACATTTCTGCATCGATTGACAAGATATCTTAACTATAAGTAGTATTGGAACCAACAAGGATCAGTATTGTAAATGAGCCATGTCGGTCCAAGGACATTGGCCCAATGATATTGGCCTAAATTTTCCCAATCCTTACTTATGTGAATGAGTTTGTTAACACACTCAAGCCTACATTTCTGGATCGATTGTTGAAATCTTTTACATATAGGAAGTATTGGAACCAACAAAGGTCGGTATTGTAAATGAGCCATGTCGGCCCAATGGGTTGCTACAGTGAAAATATATATATATATATATATATATTGAAGTTGTGCGACGTCGCATTGTTTTTCGATTCGACCATAATTCGTGGCGGGGGACATCAGTTTCACTGATAACTTGTTTATTTTTAGTGTGAGTTACCCCTAAGGGGTCGTGCATACGGCTTGTGCCTTTTTAGTCGATCGGACAATTCTTGTATTTTTGGGAAATTTTTAAAGAAAAACCTTCACAATGCATTTCCTCCTACCGTTTTTATCCGATTTCATTTCTTTTTGGTTTGAGGCATCCCTGGGTAGGTTGGGCATACGGCTTGTGCCTTTTGACCCGATTTGGGAATTTTTTATTTGGGGGGGGGGGGGAATTTTTGAAGAAAATACCTCAAAGTGCATCTTCTCCTACAGTTTTGATCCGATATCATTTATCTTGGGTGTGAGGCACATGTATCTTGGGTGTGAGGCACGATACATTTCCTCCTACAGATTTTATCAGAAGTTATTAGGCCCCAACCCTTCGGATTGGGGCCTATAGGTTTGGGGTGTGCGTCTGTCCGTCCGTCCGTCTGTCGTCATCGCTTTATACCCTTATGAATTTGGGGGCGGTTAGGGCCTGCTTGTGTTCCACAAATAGTTACTTGTTTATTTTTGGTTCGAGCCGTCTGTAGGGGGTAACGCCTACGGCTTGCGCTTTTTGAGTGACTTGGAAAATTTTTGGATTTTTTTCGGAATTTTTTAGAAAACTAGACCGAATTTCGCTACACGTAGCGAAATGGCACCCACTTGCAATGGTGCAGTCTATCTGGTCAAAGAAATTTTTCAGTGTTTCGACATAATTATCGGCTTCCGAATTATTATCTTGAACGAGGACATCGAAGTAAATATAATGTTATCTCTTTTGGGTACAAATAATCAAATTCAGTTTTCTAACCGTTTTCGAGATAATGGTAAACTTCCGGTTTTGGGTCTTGACCATGACGGAGGAGGTCAAGGTCACCGAGGTACCACTTATGTAACGTTGTTAAGGCCGAAAGGGTCGAAAATGAGCTCAAAATGGCTCTGTCTCCCGTTTTGAAAAAAAAGTTTGCCTATCGTTCACGGTACACGAGATCACGTGACCTTTGACCTTGACCCTCAAGGTCAAGATTTAAGTCTCAGCGTTACCCCCTACGAAGCACGTTTTATATATTCAAACTGGGATTTAAACACATATTATAGCCACTTTTCGTGATTAATAGACGTTTTGAAAAATATTTTTTCCTCAATTTGACCTTGACCTTTGATGTCAAGATGAAAAATATTTGCGCTTTTACCGAGACCTGATGACTGTCTATAAGTGTGCCAAATATAACAGTCCTCTGAAGTTTGCAAGTGAGAATTATGCAAAACAGTAATGAAAGATAAGTTGTGAAGTAGCATATGCAGAATTCCGTTGACACTCACTCACAAAGCATAAAACACTATTGACATTACAATGACGCCTGTTGGGAACCACACAAGGGCACGGGCAAATATAAACAACCACGTAAGTTAATTTTAACCAAGCCGACTTTGTCGGACTGGGCTAGTCGTATCACTATAGGGGGCTTGAATGTATGTGCGTATGTTAAACTTTTTTTTAAAATGCTACTCCTCCTACAGTTTTGCTCCAATCGTTTTGGTATTACGCAGGAATGTTCCCTGGATGGTCCCCCACCTGGGCTAGTACTTTTTTGACGATTGACGAAAAACTGACAAAATGGCGGCACTTTTTGTGCCCGTTTTGACCCATTTTTGAAATGCTTCTCCTCCTACAGTTTTACTCCAATCGTTTAGATGTTAAACAGAGATGTTTCCCATGGGTTCGCCTATGAGGCTAAGTTTGGCAAAAACTGAAATAAATGGTAGTAAATAACTGAATTGTCAAACCATTCATTTCTCTGTCTTTTTCAGATAGTCATAAAATTTTAATCGAAAGTTTCTTAGGTGCTTCCCCACCTAGACTTTGCTTTTTTTCGCAAATGATAAAAAATGCCGAAATGGTAGAGTTTTAAATTTTTTGTAAAATTGTATAAATGTCGGTAAATACGTGAATCGTCAAAACCCAACCTCTCCGACATCCCTTTTCCAAATTCGAATTAAATGCATTTTACATACTTCATTTTTTGGCCAAACAGTATTCGTTTCAGAGTTTTTCTCTTTTCCTTGTTTGGTAACTCAGCTGGGTCATGTCCTTGGACATACTTGTTTATTCTCAAATAATCTAGTCCGTGACCGACCACTTAAACTCACTTCAGGCATATCAAATCCTACCACATAATGCAACCACCACATAAGATACCTCTCGTTTGCCTGTCCGTCCGTCTGTCAGTAAACTTTTTTCGTCCTTATGATATCTCGAAAACTATTCATTGGAGTTTTACCAAACCTTACAGGAAGAAAGTATATATAGTGTAGATGTGCAGCGGAGGTTCAGTTTGTCCCATATCAGTCCGTCCATTGCACTCTATAAACTTTTTCTTGTTCAGGCGCTATCTCAAAAACTATTCATCGGATCTTCTCCAAGCCTTACATGAAGAAAGTATATATATAGTGTAGATGCGCGAGGACCCGTCCGTCGCTCCAACCTTTGCACCTTGTATATTGTTTTTGTCCGGGCGGTATATCACAAGAGTAACTGGACCACAGGGATGTAACCGCTGTTGGCTGGGGGCTCTGCATCTCCGATGCGTATGTTCTTTGTACTTTTTTTTATACTTTTTTTTGTACTTTTTTGTACTTTTTTTTTTACTTTTTTACAGAACGTACTTTGTTGTACTTTTTTTACGTTTTCAGTGTACTTTTTTGGTACTTTTTTTGTACTTTTTTTTGTCCAACTCCCCGTGGCAACCCTGCAAAAGCTTAATTTAGTTAAGAACGCATTTGTTGGTTTCTCTCAATAAATATATGTAAATGTATATATTCAGAAGGTATGTCTCTTTTCAGCACATATTCAGTCATTTTCTTGTCTTTTAAATATTGCAGAAAATGTGGCTAATGTCCGTGATTATGGCTGTTATGTCAAGTGGAATTTCCTTGTTAGGTTTACATCAATGCAACCTTTCTTCCTACCCCCCCCCCCACCATTTTTTCTACACAGAGCTTTTTTGACTTTGAAAACGGCCTTCTGTAGTAGTCCAGTCTAAAGAAGAAAGGCAAACAAACACCGATACACGCGACAGTAGCTGCCAAGTTAGCTTCTGTTCAAAACTACCGTGAACAATTGTTGCATCATGTATTTTCTGGAGCATTTTACATGCCTTTTAGTTATGTTACTCATTTTCTTTGTCTAATTTGACCCACTATACCCATTGTGTGGGGCCTGTGTCGTCTGTCCGTCGGTCTTTATATTTTCGTTTTTGCTACTTTTCTTTCAGTAACACCATATTATGTAAAATAAGAATTCTGAATCAAATAAGAAACCAGATATTTTTTGGTAGACTATTCCGGAATAGAATATCGATAATTAAAATGTCACAGAAATCAATAATGCTTCAATTTTCTTATACCAGTGGGTGAAAATAAGTTGAACCATATCTTTTTTATTTGTATTTCCTATGAAACACTGAACGTTGGTGCCTCCAGTGCGCCTGAGTCGAATTCTGTCCTTATTTCTCCCCGACCAAGGGGAAACATAGTGTTTGTACGTTCTCTCTGTCTGTCTGTCTGTCTCTCTCTCTCTTTCTCTCTCTGTCTCTGTCTCTGTCTCTCCCTCCCTCCCTCTCTCTCTCTGTCTCTGTCTCTCTCTCCCTCTCTCCCTCTCTCTCTCTCTCTCTCTCTCTCTCTATCTCTGTCTCTCTCTGTCTCTCTCTCTCTCTATCTCTCTCTCTGTCTCTCTGTCTGTCTCTCTCTCTGTCTCTCTCTCTGTCTCTCTCTCTCTCCTCTCTCCTCTCTCTCTCTCTCTCTCTCTCTCTCTCTCTCTCTCTCTCTCTCTCTCTCTCTGTTGTGAACAAAACGTGTGCAAGATATTTCGAGAACGAAAAGCCGGATCGAATTCAACTTTGATCTGTTTATTCCTTAGTTAAGTCGGACGGTTGCTTCAGCTTTTGACGCATGTTACTGTATTGGAGAAGGCGTATGATGGCATTACGTAAAAATCTTGTGTGATTGTTGCTAGGTAGGTCCGAAAGATTCTACCAGATTTTGTCGCTAGTAGAATAAACGAGTGCTGCATATGACGTCATCAATATATGTATATATTGTGAACACGGATCTTGTGTGCAAGATATATCGATAACGGAAAGTCGTATCGATTTCAAATTTTGGATGGGTGTTCTTTAGATCGGACGAATCTGTCAACTTTAGAAGGGTGTAGCGAAATTAAGATTGGCGTATGACTTCAGTATGTGAAAGTTTTATATGTGTACATTTCTCAGCCAATGAACATCGGAGACTGGTATTAATGTTGCTTATTAGGTCGAAAAGATTCTGTCAGATATGCCAGGAGTAGAACGAATAAAAACGACATATGACGTCATTAGATATAATATTTCGATAGCGGAAAATTGGATCGACTTCAAACTTGGTGTAGTTATTCCTTGGAAAATTTCCACGGTTTTTGTTAAACATAGAAAATTTAAAAAGGCTGCAATCGCGTGAAAAGTATTATGTGACATAGTTTTGCAGTCGCCGAATCTAATACTCCCCCTCCACCCCCTCCCAACCTCGCCAACCTCTCACCCTCCTCCCCCATTTTGTCGGCTCTTTTGTTAACTAAGGAAAGTTACTAAGTACGCGTGGTGTTTCGAGTTTTCCAGAATGTTCCTGCATTTTTTGACGTGCTTGAAAACATTAGCAGAACAATTATCGATCATTTCTTGCATTTGAAGTAATTGACCTTTTTTGTGCGTTACACAGCTACAGTTATTACGTCTTTTCATTTGGCTGCCAAGCTGTTCCATATATGGAAGTTATTACGTAACGGCTCGCAATGCTTGTGTAGTACCTGGAAGTAACTGTCACTTTTAAAATGGCTCATCAAATATATATCGTTATGAAAAAAGCGCGCTACTGTGACACCAAAATGCCTTCCTCCACTCTCCAACCGAAGTGAGGCTTGTGTCGCACAGTTATGAAGACTGTCTTTCTATTGCTTTTTAGCCGATGGGAATTTACGAAGACAAAGTATAGAGTAGTGTACAAACCCTTACCGTAACGTTAGCTGAAATGGTTAGGGTTGCCCTTAGAGTCGTACCTGCATTAGATAGCTTTGTAACTGCCACCGTCAAGATCCGGATTAAAAGACGTTAAGTAAAACCGGTTTCGGATAACAAAAGGTACGGTAAAGCCTGCCTTCTTGACCACCATCTAGACCCGGATAAACAAAGTACGTACAGTAAAACGGCTGTAATGACCAACTTAAAAACCGAAATAAAAAGGGCGTACAATAAAACCTATTTTAACGACCACCATCTGGAACCGGACAAAAGGCATACAGTGAAACCTCTTAAGGGCCACCTTCTAGAGCCTGATAAAACACCTAAGTCTAAACTTACCATCCATTTGCTTTCCCTAACCCCCCCCCCCCCCCCCCCCGCCGGCCTTCCCCGTTTTATCGGCTCTTTTGCTAACTATGCATAGTTGTTAACTACGCTGGGGATTTCAGGGTTTTCCATATGATTCTCGAGTGTTAGGTGTGTTAGGTATTAGGTAATGTTCCACTCAGTCAGGGGTCAGTGTCTGTTGTGGTGCATTATGAAGTGGCTATCTGCGAAGCCATTTAATGCTACTATCGTATTTACAGGTATCATCAGGTCTAGCTGTTTTTTTTTCGCCATAAACGACTTTTCTTTGGCTGCCAAGCTGTTCCATGTATTTGCGTGATCATTGAAGAAACGGTTAGCATTCTTTACAGTATCTGGAAGTATTTTCCACTATTAAAGTATATCGTCTGATATTTTGTGCTATGACAAGCAGCTCACGATATTGTCACAAAATGTTGTAAAGTAAAACCTGTTTGTCGTGACCCCTTTCTGATTCAGAAATAATAAGACGTACGGTAAAACCTGCCAACTTCAAGACCCAGATAAAAATATAACGTACAGTAAAAGTGTTGTAGTGACCACCTTCCAGTCACGGATGAAAAGGATCTACAGTAAAACCCGTTTTAGCGACCACCTTCCAGACAGGATAAAAAAGGCAGTAAAATCTGTTTTAGTGACCGCCATCTGTTTTGTTTATTTTAGCATTTTTAACAATGAATTGTGATTATGTTTGCAGAAATGAATATTTTATTTCAGTAATAAAGAAAAAAAAAGAGAAAATGGTTATTGGGCAATTATTAGTTTAGTTGGGGAGACATTCGTTTTTGTTTACAAAACAAGAAACTAAATAGGTGTCGATTGAAAGTGTGTAATATAAGCTTGCACTCTTATGTCTTGTGTGCACTGGCCGCTCTAGTTAGCTATTTGGCCAAATTTAAGAAAATTTGAGCCCGACAAAAGTGTTCCCCTCAAATTCTTGCGGCAGGCTTGTATTGCGGCAGGCTTGTAAGAAAATATGTGCGAGATATCCCGAGAACGAAAAGTCCGATCGACGTCAAACTTTCTATTTATTCCTTGGGTGGGTCGGACCATTGTGCCAACTTTTGACGCATGTTGGCGTTGACGTGATTGCTGCTGCGTACATACTGAAGATTCTATCAAGTAGAACGAACGAATGGGGCGTATGACGTCAGTAAAATATGTACATATCTTGAACGAGATCTTATTTCGATAACGGAAAGTCGTATCGATTGAAAATTTTGTCTTTGTATCCCTCGGATCAATCGGACGGTTCTTTCAGCTATTGACTCAACTTGCACTATTGTAGATCCGAGAGATTTTGTGAAATTTTGTCCACAGTAGAACGAAAGAAAAAGGCATATGAGGTAATTAGGTAAAAACGGTTAGGTAAAATATATGTCGATAGCGAAAGTCGTATCTGCTTTAGATTTGATGTAGCTATTGTTTGGATAAGTTGCACGGTTTTTATGTCGCCTTTACTTCTAGAAAGTTAAAAATGGCGCCATTGCATAAAAAGTATTACGTGATACATTTGCAGAATATAATACCATCCCCTACAACTTTCCCGTTTTGTCGGCTTTTTGTTAGCTAGAAATAGTTATTAACTACAATGTTCCTGAATTATTTAGACATACGTGAAAACATTGGTACCACAAATATTGATTCATGTCTGTTTCTTACATTTTGTAATTGACCTTTTGTGCGTTACTCACCTACAGCTGTTACGTAATATGTCACTCAGTCAAGGACAGTGCCAGTTGTTGTGGATTATGAGATCTTTATTTGGTATAACAGGCTAGAATGTGGAAAAGTTTAATACCTGAGTTGCACGACTATGCCAAGAAATATGACGTTTGATTCAGGAAGGCGGTGTTTGAGGAAACAACCCCACCTCCACCCTTCTTTCAATCGCTGCAGTGACCAACTTCGAATCCCAGATAAAAAGGATGTACAATAAAACTGTTTTAGCGACCACCTTTCTGACTCGGATAAAACAGAAAACAGCAAAATCTGTTTTAGTGACCACCGTCCAGACCTGGAAAAAAGACCTACAAGAAAACCCCGTTTTAGTGACCACTATGCAGAACCGGACGAAAAAAGGCGTAAGAAACGATCTTTCAGACCCAGGCAAAAAGGCAAACCATAAACCTGAGGGTAGTGACTACTTTTTCGACCCAGATAAAACCTATACTGAACTGGCATTGAAAAAAAGGATTGAGATACCCACAAGTCAAGTTACGTACCCCCTACAGCGTTGCCATACTTTTAAAAAAGATTTGTACTTTTTTTTGGCTTTGTACTTTTTTTTCCTAAAAAACGTACTTTTGTTGACCAGCGTACTTTTTAATACTTTTTTTTTGCATTTTCATTTTTCTGTTCATTTTTCAAAACGCACAGTTTTAGCTTTGTTATGAGCAAAATTTGCTCGTGCCTTTGGCGCGAGTTACAAGGTTACCAGACCGTACTTTTAAAAAAGATTTATACCTTTCTTCGCCTTTAATGTTTTCTTCATTTATTTCAAGGCTTATAAGCTGTTTTAGATACTTTTTAGCCCTCAGCCGATTTGGCTGAAGGATATTGCTATCGGTCTGTCTGTCGTCCGTGCCCACAATGATTATGTTATGTGATAGATTTTCGGTACATCCGTCACTTGCGTGGTTTTTAGCGCGGCTAACGTTACACGTAATCTGGGGTTTCCCCATCAGTTTGCAGACAGCGTCCGTTAGTTAGTTGTTTATTTAGTAAAATTTCGTTTCAAAATGCATCTGCTCCTTCAATTTTGATGCGATGTCATTAGTCCCCCGCCGGGGGAATATAGTTTTCGGGTCTGTCTGTCCGACTGTTGACACCTTTTTTTAACACACTCAAGCCTACATTTTTCGACCAATCGTTAGGATATTCTATATGTGGGTAGTACTGGAACGAACAAGGATCAGTATTGTAAATGAGCCCTGTCGGCTCAAGGACATTGGCCCAGCTGAACTTCACAAATTTTTCCAATCCTTACTGAGTTGAATGAGTTTGTTAACACAGGCAAGCCTACATTTCTGGATCGATTGTTGAAATCTTTTACATATAGGAAGTATTGGAACCAACAAAGGTCGGTATTTTAAATGAGCCCTGTCGGCCCAAGGACATTGGCCCATATGAACTTCAGAAATTTTTACAACCCTTACATACTGGAATGAGTTTGTTAACACGCTCAAGCCTACATTTCTGCATCGATTGACAAGATATCTTAACTATAAGTAGTATTGGAACCAACAAGGATCGGTATTGTAAATGAGCCATGTCGGTCCAAGGACATTGGTCCAAATATTCCCAATCCTTACTCATTTGAATGAGTTTGTTAACACACTCAAGCCTACATTTCTGGATCGATTGTTGAAATCTTTTACATATAGGAAGTATTGGAACCAAAAAAGGTCGGTATTATAAATGAGCCATGTCGGCCCAGTGGGTTGCTACAGTGAAAATATATATATATTGAAGTTTTGCGACTTCGCATTGTTTTTCGATTCGAACATAATTCGTGGCGGGGGACATCAGTTTCACTGATAACTTGTTTATTTTTGGTGTGAGTTATCCCTAAGGGGTCGTAAATACGGCTTGTCCCTTTTTAGTCGATCGGACAATTTTGTATTTTTGGGAAATTTCTAAAGAAAAACCTTCAAAATGCATTTCCTCCTAGTATTTTTTTCCGATTTCATTTCTGTTTGGTTTGAGGCATCCCTGGGTGGGTTGGGCATACGGCTTGTGCTTTTTGACCCGATTTGGGAATTTTTTATTTTGAGGGGAATTTTTGAAGAAAATACCTCAAAGTGCATCTTCTACAGTTTTGATCCGATATCATTTATTTTGGGTGTGAGGTACGATTAGGAGGTCGTGAATATCGCTTGTGCTTTAAGTCGATGGGGGAATTTTTAAAAAAAAGAAAAATTCAAATTACATTTCCTCCTACAGATTTTATCAGATGTTATTAGGCCCCAACCCTTCAGGGTTGGGGGCCTCTAGACTTGGGGTGTCTGTCTGTCCGTCCGTCCGTCTGTCTGTCTGTCCGTCATCGCTTTTTTGTACAAGCGATATCTCGAGAACGCAGAGGCCTAGAGACTTGATGTTGGGCTCATTTGAAAGGTCTCGACTTGCAGATGTGCCTTTTGGCCATTTTGGCCAAATTCGGTCACGTGATCTTGGCCAAATTGGCCAAAACCGCAAAAATCGACTTGAGTTTGTACAGGCGATATCTCGAGAACGCAGAGGCCTAGAGACTTGATGTTGGGCTCATTTTAAAGGTCTCGACTTGTAGATGTGCCTTTTGGCCATTTTGGCCAAATTCGATCACGTGATCTTGGCCAAATTGGCCAAAAACGCAAAAAATCGACTTGTGTTTGTACAGGCGATATCTCGAGAACGCATAGGCCTAGAGACTTGATGTTGGGCTCATTTGAAAGGTCTCGACTTATAGATGTGCCTTTAGGCCATTTTGGCCAAAATCGGTCACGTGATCTTGGCCAAATTGGCCAAAAAACGCAAAAAAATCGATGTGTGTTTGTACGGGCGATATCTCGAGAACGCATAGGCCTAGAGACTTGATGTTAGGCTCATTTGAAAGATCTCGACTTGTAGATGTGCCTTTTGGCCATTTTGGCCAAATTCGGTCACGTGATCTTGGCCAAATTGGCCAAAAATCCACTTGTTCTTTAAAAGCACACAGAGAAGTACCCTGACGCATTATTTTCGACCTCAGCGAAACTCCCAAAGCAGATTAAAGCGTGATTTTGCAACTGTGGATTTGTTTTTGTTGTCGGCGATAATGAGGGATTCGGTATCTTGATCTCAAGAACACACATATTTTTCTCAGTAAAAAATTGTTATCTGACCATAAAACCTGTGCGCCATAATTAGGCCCCAACCCTTCCGACTGGGGCCTATAGGTTTGGGGTGTCTGTCCGTCCGTCTGTCAGTCATCGCTTTATACCCCTATGAATTTGGGGGGCGGTTGGGGCCTGCGTGTGTTTCACAAATACTTACTTGTTTATTTTGGTTTGAGCCGTCTGTAGGGGGTAACGCCTACGGCTTGTGCTTTTTGAGTGACTTGGAAAATTTTTGGATTTTTTTCGGAATTTTTTAGAAAACTAGACCGAATTTCGCTACACGTAGCGAAATGGTACCCACTTGCAATGGTGCAATCTATCTGGTCTAAGACATTTTTCAGTGTTTCGACATAATTATCAGCTTCCGAATTATTATCTTGAACGAGGACATTGAAGTGAATATAATGTTATCTCTTTTGGGTACAAATAATCAAATTCAGTTTTCTAACCGTTTGCGAGATAATGGTCAACTTCCGGTTTAGGACCTTGACCGTGACGGAGGAGGTCAAGGTCACCGAGGTACCACTTATGTAACGTTGTTTAGGCCAAAAGGGTCGAAAATGAGCTCAAAATGGCTCTGTCTCCGTTTTGAAAAAAAGTTTGCCTATCGTTCACGGTACACGAGGTCACGTGACCTTTGACCTTGACTCTCAAGGTCAAGATTTAAGTCTCAGCGTTACCCCCTACGAAGTACGTTTTATATATTCAAACTGAGAGTTAAACACATATTATAGCCAATTTTCGTGATTAATAGACGTTTTGAAAAATATTTTTCCTCAATTTGACCTTGTCCTTTGATGTCAAGATAAAAAATATTTGCGGTTTTACCGAGACCTGATGACTGTATATAAGTGTGCCAAATATAACAGTCCTCTGAGGTTTGCAAGTGGGAATTATGCAAAACAGTAGTGAAAGATAAGTTGTGAAGTAGCATATGCAGAATTCCTTTGACACACACTCACAAAGCATAAAACACTATTGACATTACAATTACGCCTGCTGGGAAGCACACAAGGGCACGGGCAAATATAAACAACCACGTTAGTATTTTTAACCCAGCTGACTTTGTCGGACTGGGCTAGTATCACTATAGGGGGCTTGAATGTATGTGCGTATGTTAAACTTTTTCTTTAAAATGCCACTCCTCCTACAGTTTTGCGCCAATCGTTTTGGTAGTATGTTAGAACGCAGGAATGTTCCCTGGGTGGTCCCCCACCTGGGCTATTACTTTTTTGACGATTGACGAAAAACTGACAAAATGGCGGCAATTTTTGTACCCGTTTTAACCCATTTTTAAGATGCTTCTCCTCCTACAGTTTTACTCCAATCGTTTAGATATTACACAGAGATGTTTCCCATGGGTTCGCCTATGAGGCTAAGTTTGGCAAAAACTGAAATAAATGGTAGTAAATAACTGAATTGTCAAACCATTCATTTCTCTGTCTTTTTAAGATAGTTATAAAATTTTAATCGAAAGTTTCTTAGGTGCTTCTCCACCTAGACTTTGCTTTTTTTCGCAAATGATAAAAAATGCCGAAATGGTGGAATTTTAAAAATTTTGTAAAATTGTGTAAATGTCGGTAAATACGTGAACCGTCAAAACCCAACCTCTCCGACATCCCTTTTCGGGTAGCTTCCAAATTCGAATTAAATGCATTTTATATACTTCATTTTTTGGCCTAACAGTATTCGTTTCAGAGTTTTTCTCTTTTCCTTGTTTGGTAACTCGGCTGGGTCATGTCCTTGGACATGCTTGCTTATTTTCAAATAATCTAGTCCGTGACCGACCACTTAAACTCATTTCAGGCGTATCAAATGCTACCACATAATGCAACCACCACATAAGATACCTCTCGTTTGTCTGTCCGTCCGTCTGTCAGTAAACTTTTTTCGTCCGGATGATATCTCGAAAACTATTCATTGGAGCTTCACCAAACCTTACAGGAAGAAAGTATACAGTCGGACTCGCGTAATATGAAGTGGTCGGGACCGAGCAAAATACTTCATGTTACGCAAACTTCATATTACACGAACTTTACAATGCAATAGCCGAGTTTTTGATTGCGGTATTGGTACGCAATAGCTTTGAATCAAACGACTGTTTTATCTGCTCAAAGACTGCCAAAGTGCAACTGCGACCCTTTTGTGATCACCCCACAATAATGCCTTTTATGAACAATAGCATTCAATGTTGACAATTACTCAAAAGTCTTCTGTGTACTTGGTTCTTTGTGTTTTTGTTCTTGGCCTTTTATGTAGTTCATATTACGCGAACAGATAATGCAGTAAATGTGGCCTTTGGGACCTTATGCTGGACTTCATATTACGTGAACTTCATATTAGACGTGTTCATGTTATGTGAATTTCTGTCCATAGAAACCAAGACACTTTTCATTGGGACCAAGCAAATCGCTTCATATTACGCGAATGTCATATTAACCGTGTTCATATTAAGTGGGTCCGACTGTATATAGTGTAGATGTGCAGCGGAGGTTCAGTTTGTCCCATATCAGTCCGTCCATTGCACTCTATAAACTTTTTCTTGTTCAGGCGCTATCTAAAAAACTATTCATCGGATCTTCTCCAAGCCTTACATGAAGAAAGTATATATATAGTGTAGATGCGCAAGGACCCATCCGTCGCTCCATCCTTTGCACCTTGTATATTGTTTTTGTTCCGGGCGGTATATCACAAGAGTAACTGGGCCACAGTGATGTAACCGCTATTGGCTGAGGGCTCTGCATCTCAGATGCGTATGTTCTTTGTACTTTTTTTGTACTTTTTGTACTTTTTTTTACTTTTTTTTACAGAATGTACTTTTTGTACTTTTTTTTACGCTTTCAGTGTACTTTTTTTGTACTTTTTTGTACTTTTTTAATACTTTTTTACTGAACGTACTTTTTTTTGTACTTTTTTTACGCTTTCAGTGTACTTTTTTTGTACTTTTTTTGTCCAACTCCCCGTGGCAACCCTGCTCCTACCCCCTCTTAAAACATTGGATAAAGGTCATACGCAACCCGACTTAGTACATAGTACAAATTTGTTCAAATAAACTTTGTGAAAGGGCTGTCAGTTAAACATTTGTTTTGTTTACAAAAACAAAAACGCAACGGCTGGCTAATAAAGGTGTTTGACATATTCGTGTAATACTCTGGTTGGTGAGCATTTCCACTGACTTTTGTTCATTTTTTAATTTTTGCGATGAATGTTGATTATATTTACAGAAATGAATCTCTTATTTCAATAAAAAGAAGAATGGAAAATGGTTATTAGGGAATTGTGGCTTTAGTCGGGATGACATTTGTTTTTGTTAACAAAAACAAGAAACCAAGTAGGTGTCGATTGAAAGTGTGTGGTGTAAGCCTATACTTTTATTTTTTATATGCACTAGCCCCTATAATTGAATGTAAAAAGAATATATGTCCATCTGGCTAATTGGCTGTAACTTACTAGCGATTGACAGAAATATTGATGAACCATTTCTGTATTAAAATCTTGATCTTGAAAAACGGCGCGGATATAGCCTTGCTGTCTTGAAATTTTTATTAACAGTTAGCATTATAAGTCATTATAAATGTCATAAATCCTGACATCAGGCATTTGCAGTATTATTAGCATTGGTCTGGCTCAGAAACTGTAAGAACCAGCCTTGAAAATTTACACATTGAGAAAATTAATATGTTGCATTTGCAATATATTATTTTGGAAGTGCGAGAAAAGTTAAAGCATCGCTCACTTCGTCAAAAGTTGACAAAAAATTACACATTTTACACAGAGATTCGAGGGGTGGGGGTGTTGGTAGGGGTTGCCCAGACGAGTTCTCTGAATTTATTATGAACAGGCATTTGAAACTTTGCTCATTGAAGATTTATATCTATTGCAGATGTGCAGTATCGTATACTTTTTGAAATCGGGGGAGGGGAATGGAGGCATTGTCATTAAAAATGAATAAAACATTTCACACTTTGTTTGGAGACTGGTTTTGTCCTGAGAAATTACAAAGTTGAGTTCGTTCAAAGTTTACACAGTGAAAATATAATATTATTGAAAACTGCCAGTAGGGGTTCACTAACTGTTTGGCATGTGGTTTGGTTCATGAACAAAAAAGAAATATATCAGCCGGAAAATTAAAACAGTGAGGGTGAAATTCAAATGTCATATCCTTAAAGCAGGATATTTCCACCCCGGGCGTTTACTGCTGCCATGCACGTCGGCCACATGCTGCGTATTAGCCTGCCAGTATTCTCTGGGGGTATGCGTATCCACTTTTTTTCGAGTGCAGTAGTAAACTGTCCCCTGTTGCGTCGGTGGTTAGCCATGGACACTACCGGGAGTTTCCGAAAAGAAGCTCCCCCATATAAAAGCCCCGGGGCTCTTATTAGGAAATTGTTTCCCAATAGAAGCCCCGGGGCTTCTATTTGGAGTTAAAATAAAGACCTGAAAAAATCGTTTCCTAATAAAAGCGTACTTTATTGTTCTTTTTTTCAGCCCAAGCTTTTTTTTCAGAAGCAGGAATATAACAGTTGTTGAAAGTATGTGCGAATAAACGCTTTTAAGTTGAAAAATCGTATATTCTCCCAGGATTTTAGCCTTAATGTCTTGAAATTTTGGTGGAAGGTAGGGCGCATATAAGTTTCCACTTGGCTGTTGCTTTCTTAGCAATTCGCCAAAAATTGGCGAAAATATATATTAGCGAAAAACCAGATCTTTTCCTTGTGGGAAATTAATCTTACTGTTTTGAAATTTTAAGTGAAGCTAGCAGGCTTTACTACTACCTAGCTATTACTTTTTTTGGTGATTGACCAACGGGTTAAAATTTTCAGTAAAATCTTAATCTTGGTGATTGGCCAGCTGGCGAAAATTTTCAGTAAAATCTTAACTAACTGCTGAAAATAGTCTTCCCGTGTTTGAATTTAAAGTGAAGGTAGCAAGAGTTACCACCTACCTGGCTGTAACTTTTTTAGCGATTCGCCAAAAATTGTCGAAAATATTGGTGAAAAACCTTTTTTTTTCGTAACGTCTTAAGCATTTCCAGGAAGGCAATCTGTCTTGAAATTTTAAGTGAAGGTACCAGGCGTTACTGCCTACCTGGCTATTACTTTTTAGACCAGCGGACTATGTAGGGCTGTTCTTATCCTATCAATAGAGGGGTATCCGTCGTCTGTATGTACGTATGTACGTGTGTAAACTTTTGCTTAAAATGCTTTTTCTCCTTCAGTTTTGATTGGATTCCTCTCAAATTTTATACGAATGTTCTCTAGGTAGGCCTCTCTTTGAAAATTATTTTTTTGGCAATCCGCCAAAAATTGGCCAAATCAGGGATATTTGAAAGTTTTCGGTTGCCAATTTTCAAAATGCTTCTTCTCCCACAATTTTGATTAGATTTTCTTCATATTTTGCACAAATATTCCTTAGTTAGGCCTCTTTTCAAAAATTACTCATTTTGGCCATCCGCCAAAAATTGGCCAAATGGAGGACATTTTTTAATTTTTTGGTATCTAATTTTGAAATTGATTCTTCTCCCACAATTTTGATCGGATTCCTTTCCAATTTTGTACGATTGTTCTCTAGCTAGGCCTGTCGTGAAAATTTACTCTTTTTGGCGATCTGCCAAAAATTGGCCAAATAGGGGACATTTGTGATTTTATGGTTACCAATTTTCAAAATGCTTTTTTTTCCACACAATTTTGATCAGATTTTCTTCAAATTTTGTGCGATTATTCTCCAGGTATTTCTCTTTTGAAAAATTCCTCATTTTGGCGATCCGGCAAAAATTGGCGATATGAGGGGTATTTTTTAATTTATTGGCGTTTAATTTGGAAAATGCTTCTTCGACGACAATTTTTATTGAATTCCTTTCCAATTTACGAAATACGGACCTCGCATCGACGCAAGTTTGGTAAACATGCGCACTGGTACGAAATCGAACCGAGCATCGGCGCAAGTTTAATAAATGTGCGCACTGGTCCAAAATTCAAACTGCGCGTCAATGCAAGTTAAATAAACATGCGTAGTGGTCCGAAATGCGAACCGCTTATCAACGCAAGTTAAATAAACATGCGCACTGGTCGGAAATGCAAACCCAGCAAAATAATACATACCAAAACATTAAACTTAAGTAATGATGTTTTAGACGCGGCGTTTTCTTCTTTTCAAAAGGCACATGTGTTTGGTCGTTTTGATCGTTTCTGCTGCTTGAACTAATTGTGTAGGTCCGACAGTACATGTCAACAGTACACATGTGTAGATACAATTTCGATACGTTGTTCGAAGTTATTTTTCTGGGAAAAAAATCCTTGTATGTATTTATCGGTCTATGCTCGGGTCCGTTGCTAAATTAATTATTTAGCTAGCTCATTGCCATCTCGTCCTTTGAAGCCCAATTTTTCAGGGAAATTGCCTTGTTCAAGCACGCCGGATTTGGTTTTATCGTTTTCGTTAGCTGGGGCTTTGTCCTTGGACAAACTTGTACAATGTGACTACCACTTTTGGCAACCAGACAAGCTTATTCATAGATTCACTAGATCTCGGCTGGTCACAATGTCCCTGGACATTCTTGTTTTGGTGAGTGGTCAAACACTGATGCAGATTTTGGCGAAAAACAAAAAAAAATACAGCAAAAATTTTACTAACTGCTGGAAAATAGTCGTACTGTGTTGACATTTAAAGTGAAGGTAGCCGGAGGTACTACCTACCTTGCTATTGCTTTTTGGATGATTGGCCAAACATTGGCTAAGCTTGTGGCGCAAAGCAAAAAAATATTAGCGAAAATATTGGCTAAAAACCTTTTTTTTCGTAAAATCTTGACCATTTCAAGGAAAGTAACGTTACTGCCTTGAAATTTTAAATAACGGCAGTAATCAATATTACCTAACTGGCTATGAATTTTTAGTGGTTGGCAAAAAGCGGCGATTTTTTGGCGAAAAACCAAAGAAATTTCAGTAAAAAATCTTGGAGAACTCCAGAAAAATAGTCTCCTCGCTTTGTGATTTTAAATAGCAGTACCACACATTACTACCTAAGTGGTTTTTACCTTTTTAGGAATTTGCCAAAACTTGGCAGAAATATTGGCCAAAAACCAATTTTCTGTAAACAGTATCTCCTAGGGTTTTCATGGAAACATTCTACAATTTTGGTGGGAGGTAGGGTGCATCGATGTCCACCTATCTATTAATTGTTTAAGGGATTCACCAAAAAATTAGCAGAAATATTGGAGAAAAAACGTAATTGTTTATTTTTTTTTTTTGGAAAATTGTTAAACCTTAACTCCTAGAAAATAGTATTAATGTCTTGAAATTTTAAGTGACGGTAGCAAGCCTTAATATCTACTGTTACGTTTTTGGTGATTGGCTAAAAAATTCCCAAAAATTTTGGCGAAAAACCAAAAAAAAAAAAAAAAAAAAAAAACCCAGAATATCTTGACGAACTCCATAAAAATAGTCTGATTGTCTTTAGATTTCAAGTAAAGGCAGCAAGCCTGACTGTTTAGCTGGCTATTACAATATTTGGTGATGGGCCAAAAATTGGCGAATAGTTTGGCGAAAAACTAAGAAGATTCCAGTAAAATCTGATCTCCAGGAAAATAGTCTTACTCTTTTGAAATTTCATGGAAAGGTAGCAGGCAATATTACTGGCTTACTGGCTATTACTGTTTTTTGGTGATTGGCAAAAAATCGGCGAAAATTTTGGCGAACAACCAAAAAAAACTCTCAGTAAATTCTTTACGAACTCCGGGAAAATAGCCTCATTGCATTGTAATTTTAAGTAAAAGTAGCGTAAACTACTGCCTAACTGGCTATTGCTGTCTTCCAATTTTAGATAAAGATAGCCATCATTGGTACCTACCTGGCCATTACTTTTTTCGTAATTTGGAAAAATTGGCGCAAATATTTACGAAAAATGAAACTCATACCACAGGAATGGCGATGCTGTCAAAGACTAAACTACTAGTATAAACAGTCTTTGGTACTGTCTTGAAATTTTGTTAAAGATAGTGGTCATTGGTACTTGCCTAGTTATTGTTTTTGCGTTATTCGGAAAAATGGTGGAAATATTGGTGAAAAACCAATTCTTACTAAAATCGTTACTAGCGCTAGGAATATAATGTTACCTTCTTAAAATTTTGAACTATGGGAGCGGAAATTAGTACTTATGTGGTTTTTTAACCCAGCCGACTTTGTCTGACTGGGTTAGTCGTATCCCTATAGGGGGCTTGAATGTATGGGCGTATGTTAAACTTTTTCTTTAAAATGCTACTCCTCATACAGTTTTACTTCAATCGTTTTGATATTATGCAGGAATGTTCCCTGGGTGGTCCCCCACCTGGCTATTACTTTTTTTGACGAGTGACGAAAAACGGACAAAATGGCGGCACTTTTTGTGCCCTTTTTGACCCAGTTTTAAAATGCAACCCCCCTTACGGTTTTACTCCAATCGTTTAGACGTTACTCGAAGGGATGTTCCCCAGGGGTTCGCCTACCAGGCTATTATTTTTTTTCGCGGTTCGCCAAAAACTGGCGGAACTTTGAAGTTTGGCAAAAGCTGGAATAAATGGTAGTAAATAACTGAATTGTCAAACTATTCATTTCTCTCAGTCTTTTTCAAATAGTTATAAAATTTTAATCAGAAGTTTCTTAGGTGCTTCTCCACCTGGGCTTTGCTTTTTTCGCAAATGACAAAAAAAAAATGCCGAAATGGGGGAATTTTAATAATTTTTTTCTAAAATTGTGTAAATGTCGGTAAATACATGAATCTTCAAAACCTAACCTCTCCAACATCCCTTTTCGGGCAGCTTCCACCCGGGGAAACACGTTTTTGTGTATTAAAATTATGAAAAAGTTACGTTCAGAAACAAAGTACTTCATTGTTTGGCCTAACAGTATTCGTTTCAGAGTTTTTCTCTCTTTCCTTATTCGGTAACTCGGCTGGGGCATGTCCTTGGACATGCTTGTTTGGGTGATTTTATTGCCTCTTGAAATACGTACATCTATTATTATTGCCGTTGACAGCTGTTCTTGTTTATTCAAGAAAAACGCATACAAACTATTTCTGAGGCTTTTCTAGGACACTTTTTAGCTTTATATTTTTTATTTTCAACATTTTTGGCGTACCTTTTTTGTTCTTTTTTTCTAAAGCGTTCTTCTTTTTTGTACTTTTTTTTGCCATCAAGCGTTCTTTTTTTTAGCAGTTTGCGTACTTTTTTTTTAAAACAACCTCCGGCAAGCCTGCACAAGGCGAACAGACACCGCCCTCCTCCCTGTCACCTTTACTCCGGACTATTACTGGAAATATGACGGGCCGGGTACTGAAACGGGCGGAGTGATGTTGCCACTCCTTCCCTGCAAGTCTTTTTAGAACTGTTGTTTACTCGCAATGCAGACAAGGTGCACTAAATCCTTTGATGTGAGGCAAACCCCTAGACACGTTCTGCGTCGTTGCTTAATCCTGTGCTTCACACAAGGCAGCCACCCCCCCCCCCCTCCCCACTTTACCAGACTTTTTTAGTTACTGCTGTTTTTGTGTGTTTTGTTATTTTTTTGTGCGGATATCCGCAGCATGTAGCACTTTAATAAGAGATTGATGGTAAATTTTATTTTCTCCAATAAAAACTTATCGACAAACCCTCCCCCCCATCTAAAAAATAGAAGCCCCGGGGCTCTAATTAAGAAACTGTTTCCTAATAGAAGCCCCGGGGCTTCTATTTGGTTTCTAAATGAGCGCCTGAAATTGGCCAGTATGTAATTGTGGTGTTGACACCGAAAAATGAGCTCATATCTTTCCTGCGAAATTAATGTTGTGTGGAAACGTATTAAGAAAACTGCACCTTTTACACCGGAACTTCTTAATGACGGACGGTGTATACATATATATATATATATATATATATCTGCAACCAGCAATAAGGGGACCATGCCTTATATATAGCACTTAGGGAGACCATTTGGAATAAATAATATATGTTTTTTAGCTTGTAATCAAGTGGCAACACACAAATTTAATTTTAAAACAAAATATATTATATTCACTATGCTATAGAATCATTCGTTTTTAACCCAGCTTACGTTACACGTAAGCTGGGGTATTCCTATCGGTTTGCGGTTGGCGTCCGTTAGTTAGTTAGTTGGTTAGTTCGCTGTAAACTTTGTTTCAAAATGCATCTCCTCCTACAATTTTAATCCGATGTCATGTATTTTTGGTGTGAGGCATCCCTAAGGGGTCGTGCATATGGCTTGTGCTTTTCTAGTTGATCGGGTGATTTTTGAATTTTTGGCGAATTTTTAAAGAAAAAAATTAAAAATGTATCTCCTCCTACATTTTTGACCCGATGTCATTTATTTTTGGTATGAGGCACCCCTAAAGGGTCGTGCATACGGCTTGTGCTTTTTTAGTTTGTATTTTTGGGGAATTTTTGAAGCAAAAATTCCGAAAATAATTCAAAATGCATCTACCCATACAATTTTGATTCGATATCATTTATTTTTGGTGTGAGTGGATACGGCTTGTTCTTTTTAGTCGATCGGGCAATTTTTGTATTTTTAGGGAGTTTTTGAAGAAAAAAACTTCAAAATGCATTTCCCCCTACAGTTTTTTTTTTTTTTTTTTTTCTTTTTTTTTTTTTTGGTTTGAGGCGTCCCTAAGGGGTTGAGAATACGACTTGCGCTTTTTAGTCGATCCGACAATTTCTGTATTTTTGGGGAATTTTTGAAGAAAAACTTCAAAATGCATTTCCTCCTACAGTTTTTATCCGATTTCATTTATTTTTTTTGCTATGATTCATCCTTAGGTAGGTCTCGCATACGGCTTGTGCTATTTGACTCGACCTGGGAATTTTTGATTTCGGGGGGAATTTTTGATGAAAATACCTCAAAATGCATTTTCTCCTGCAGTTTTGATCAAACATCATTTATTTTGTGGCTGAGGCATGCTTAGGGTGTCGTGAATATGGCCTGTCTTTTTCAGTCGATGAGAGAATTTTTGAAGAAAAAAATTCAAAATGCATCCTCCTACAGTTTTTATCAGATTTCATTTATTTTCGATATGAGCCGTCTCTAGGGGGTCATGCATACGGCTTGTGCTTTTTGAGTGAATTGGAAAACTTTTGAATTTTTTTCGGAATTTAAAAAAAAAAAAAAATTAAATGAATCTCCTCCAACAGCGCATAAACGCAAGTTAAATGAACTTGCGCAGTAGTCAGATTTAACAACCGTACATCGACGCAAGTTAAATAGACAATCGCAGTAGTCCAAATTAAGTACTCCGCATCGATGCAAGTTAAATAAACATGCGCATTGGTCCGAAATGTGAATTGCGCATCGACGGAAGATGAATAAAGATGCGAACTGGTCCAAAATAAGCACCGCGCATCAACGCAGGTTAAATAAACATGCGCACTGGTCCGAAAAAAAGAACTACGCTTCGACGTAAGTTGAATAGACATGCGCAGTGGTCTGAAATGCGAACCGCGCATCAACGCAGCCTAAAGAAACATGCACAGTGGTCCGAAATGTGAACCGCACATCGAGGAAAATTAAATAAACATGCGCAGTGGTCCGAAATGCGAGCCGCGCATCAACGCAAGTTAATTAAATATGCGCACTGGTCTGAAATGAGGACCCCGCATCAACACAAGTTAAATAAACATGGGCAATGGCCTGAAATGCGAACCGCGCATCGACGGAAGTTAAATAAACATGCGATCCGGTCCAAAATAAGCACCGCACATCAACGCAAGTTAAACAAACATGCGCACTTGTCCGAAAAAAGAACCACGCATCGACGCAAGTTGTATAGACATGCGCAGTGGTCTGAAATGAGAACCGCGCATCAACGCAAGTTAAATAAACATGCGCAGTGGTCCGAAGAAAGAACCATGAATCGAGGCAAGTTGAATAGACATAAGAGTCGGGCATCGACGGGACTTAAATAAACATGCGTTCTGGTCCGAAACGCAAATCGCGCGTCAACGCAAGTTAAATGAACCTACTCACTTGTCCCAAAATGCGAACTGCGCATCAACGCAACCTAAAGAAACATGTATACTGGTCCGAAATGCGAACCGGATATCAACGCAAATTAAATAAACATGCACACTGGCCCGAATTGCGAACCGCACATAGGCGTAAGTTAAATAAACATTTGCACCGGTCCAAAATAAGTACCGATCATCAACACAAGTTAAATAAATATGTGCAATGGTCCAACATGCGAACCACGCATCAACACAAGTTAAAAAAAACATGTGCGCTGGTCCGAAATGCGAACCGCACAGCAACACAAGCTATATAAGCAAGCACACTGGACCAAAATAAGCACCTTGCATCAACGCAAGTTAAATAAACATGCGCACTATTTCGAAATGCGAACTGCCCATTAACGCAACTTAAATAACATGCGCACTATTCAAAATAAGAACTGCGCATCAACGCAACTTATATAAACATGCGCACTGGTCCAGAATAAGAACCGCGCATCAACTCAAGTTAAAGAAATATGCGCATTGGCCTGAAATAAGAACCGCGCATCGACGCACGTTAAATAAACATACGCAGTGGTTCGAAATGCGAACCACGCGCCAACGTAAGTTAAATAAACATTTGCAGTGGTCCAAAATAAGCACTGCGCATCAACGCAAGTTAAATAAACATGCAAACTGGTCCGAAATGCGAACCGCGCATCAAGGCAACCTATGGAAACTTGTGCACTTGTCCAAAATAAGTACCGCGCATCAACGCAAGTTAAATAAACATGCGCAGTGGTTCGAAATGCGAACTACGCTCCAACACAAGTTAAATAAACATTTGCAGTGGTCCAAAATAAGCACTGCGCATCAACGCAAGTTAAATAAACATGCGCACTGGTCCGAAATTCGAACCGCGCATTAACGCAAGTTACATAAACATGCGTGATGACCCGAAATTCGAACTGCTCACCAACGCAAGTTAAATAAACATAGGCACACGTCCAAAATAAACATCGTGCATCAACGCAAGTTAAATAAACATGCAAACTGGTCCGAAATGCGAACCGCGCATCAAGGCAACCTATGGAAACTTGTGCACTTGCCCAAAATAAGTACCGCGCATCAACGCAAGTTAAATAAACATGCGCACTGGTTCGAAATGCGAACTACGCTCCAACACAAGTTAAATAAACATTTGCAGTGGTCCAAAATAAGCACTGCGCATCAACGCAAGTTAAATAAACATGCGCACTGGTCCGAAATTCGAACCGCGCATTAACGCAAGTTACATAAACATGCGTAATGACCCGAAATTCGAACTGCTCACCAACGCAAGTTAAATGAACATAGGCACACGTCCAAAATAAACATCGTGCATCAACGCAAGTTAAATAAACATGCAAACTGGTCCGAAATGCGAACCGCGCATCAAGGCAACCTACGGAAACTTGTGCACTTGTCCAAAATAAGTACCGCTCATCAACGCAAGTACAATAAACATGAGTATTGGTCTGGAATAAGAATCGCGCATCGACGCAAGGTAAATAAACATGCGCACTGATCCGAAATAAGAACCGCACATCAACACAAGGTAAATAAACATGCGCACTGATCCGAAATAAGAACCGCCCATCAACCGAATGTAAATAAAGATGCGCATTGATCCGAAATAAGAACCGCACATCAACACAAGGTAAATAAACGTGCGCACTGATCCGAAATAAGAACCACACATTCACAAAAGGTAAAAAAAAACATGGGCGCTCGTCAGAAATGCGAACCGCACATCAACGCAAGTTAAATAAACATGTGCACTGTTCCGAAATGGGAGCCGCGCATCTACGCAAAATTAAATAAACATGCGCACTTGTCTGAATAAGAACCGCGTATCAAGGCAAGTTACATAAATATGCGCACTGGTCCGAAATGCGAGCGTTGTTTGAAGGTATCTGTGGCAGACTATCCAGTCTACCAGAGATACAAAAAATCTGTTTCCCATTTTTCTGGGAAAGAAATCTTTGTATGCATTTATCGGTCTATGTTCTGGTCCGGTGCTAAATTTATTATTGGGCTAGCTCTTTGCCGTCTCATCTTTTGAAGCCCATTTTTTCAGGAAAATTCCCTTACTCATGCACGTTGGAATTGGGTCTTATTGCTTTTCGTAAGCTGGGACTTTGTCCTTGGACAAACTTGTTTGTTTACTGTGTAGTTTCATAATGTTTAAAAGCGCTAAGAATTAAGGAGACCTACTTTTGGTCTCCTTAAATTTTTGGTCTCCTAATACTGTGGTTTTTAGCAAAAATGGTCCAAGTATTGCTGGAATGACACTTTTATATATATATATATATATATATATATATATATATATATATATATATATATATATATATATATATATATATATGTTACAGCGGATCTGTCAAATCAGCGACTTTACAAAGCCGCTGAAATTTTCAGCGACTTTGTAAATTCGCTGGTTCACTTAGCGGCTTTGTAAAACCGCTGAAATTTTCAGCGGCTTTGCAAAGCCGCTGGTTTTAGAGCTCGAAAATTTGACACTTCCGCTGAAACGATAAGGTAGAAAGATCATAGGGACTTTTTCTGTTATTGTGACTGGAATTATAGAATTAGATGCCAGTTTTAAAAGTACAACTAAAGGACTTTCTTTTCAACATTTATCATTGAACGCAGTCCATAAACTTGACAGTCAGTTCATAGCATATCATTCACTATTTGTAATTTATCATTAAAATGTGAATTAAATTTTGGGCTCGCTTAATGGTGTCATACACATTTTCTAAAGCCACATAATATAAAGTGGGTTCTTCCGAATCTGATTTTTTTTCTTATCACTTTCTGCAAGTCACCACAAAGTAATAGATCGTATTTCCGAAGCAAGTGATATTGATGTTGTGCGTTTGCAACTGACTGCTTTGCTTTAATAATTTTTTGTTACTTATTGTTTTTTACTTATTTGATTTACTGTGGATTTGGTAGGTTTCATGCCTTTTTATAGAACATCGCTCAGGAGTTACTTATTTGATTTGCTGAAATCATTATCCAATAAAAAATTTGGCGTTTTGATAATTCTCATAAATTGGAAGTGGTTGGGTAAAAAATGCAATTACCATTACCCGGAATTCAAAAGATACATTTAATCTGTCCTATGTCTGGGATTCTTGACAAAACAAAACCTAGTGAAATGTTGGTTTCCTTAATAGAACAATAAGACCAAAGAACAGATCCATTCTATGTGATGAGCTTCTTTGCAAACTTACTGGAACAACAAAATTGCAATTGTCGTTTGTCGTGATAAATCTGAAAATGTAATCGTCGATTTATACGATTTATACAAAAGACCAAATACTGATTTCATGTCAGGCTATTCAGTTTGCTTAAAACATAACTGCAATCTACATTATGGTAAAATTGCAATTATGATTTCGCTGATATCCTGTGGTTGTGAAATAAAGACATCACTGGCTGTAATTGACTTTTAATTATATGTACTGTCCCTTAAAAAGAATGAACAATTTAATACAATTACAGTTTCTAATCTTGTCGAAATAACCATAAAATGGTGTATGAATGACATGCATTAGTATGTGTCATCTATTAAAAGAATGAATAATTTCTTTCATACTTTCATTTATTATTAATCTTGGTGAAACAACCAAAAAATGGTGTGTGAATAGCCATTTCATAGACATATTCCTATGCCCTTTCTACTTGATCATTTCAGCGGAATTGTCAAATTTTCGAGCTCTAAAACCAGCGGCTTTGCAAAGCCGCTGAAAATTTCAGCGGCTTTACAAAGCCGATAAGTGAACCAGCGCAAATCCCAAACCATTTCCAATGCTATCTTTTCGAAATTTAGCGAGATAATTGCATACCGCTTAATCGCATAAACTGGATAAACGCATAGCTTTTTCACGTTAAAATGGGAAGCACACCAGTTAATTGCATAATTCTGGTTGACTATCCAAATAGTGCCACACTTGAAGCAAACTAAGGGAGTGAGCTGCTCCTCGTTTATTTATCTAATGCATTGTTTTCTGTTTGCTTGACTCATTGTGTACATGTGCCAACCCCATGCGCGGTTGTTAACAGTAAGTCTCGAACTCTTAATCACCACACTCTCTCAGCTCTCACTAGATAATGACCTTTATCCTTAATCCCCGCACTGCCTTATCTGACGCTAGATAATGGCCTGCAACTCCTCATCCCCACCCTGTCCGAGCTCTCGCTAAATAATGGCCTGAAACCCTTAATCCCCACGTTGCCTCAGATAACCGTGAGCGCAAAGTCATCATTTAAGTACTCAACCAAAAAGAAATTTAACCATTTATAGTTCGAAACTGTGTCGGTTATGGTTAATTCGTCAAAATGACAGAAAGTAAATCAAGACGAAAAGACCTAATTCTCTCGGATAAAATACTAGTAATAAAAGAACTGAATAACAAAGTTTCTCAAATGCGGGGATGAGGAGGGGCGGGGGTGCACGTCTAATAACTACCGCAAATGAAAAAATAGGCACGGCAAGAGTACTCCGGATAAACGCATATATCGGATAAACGCATAACAGGGCTTGCCAAATTGGCTATGCGATTAACCGGTTTCGTCTATATATATATATATATATATATATATATATATATATATATATATATATATATATATATATATATATATATATATATATATTATATATATATATATATATAATGTATTTTAGAGTAAACTTAACCCAGCAATGTCGCCAATAATGATATTACATGTCGAAGGCACGTATAACGCGCGCACCAAACAATGATTGCATCCAACCAGAGGCTAAGAATTAATGTCGGACATTAGTAGTGGCGAGGCGAGTCGCTCGCCCGACATTCGAACTTTGCGGTGCAAACTTTTCGCGTGGGGTGGGAGGAGGCTTGTGTTGTGTCATGCATAATTTAGTTGTCATGCCAGGTTTTTATGCAAGAGTGTTATATAGACGGTCGGGTTGCTTCGTTGCGCAAACACCCATCGAATCGAGTTGTCTGACGAAGACGTCTGGAACATTCTCATGTTGATTGCTAACATAACTGGATTCGTTCAAGCTTACAGGTAACTATTAGCTATGATGCAAGGAAATTTTGTTGACTGCTGCGATTGGTTTCACAGAAGAGTAGAGGGAAGGGGAGCTAGGATTAGGTTCAATAACTCGTCAGCATCGTCATTGTCGGGCAGACAATGTCTCGGAAGTGGATTGATACCGTTGGGAGGTGCATTAGTAAACGATTACTGCATGTATTCACTCAATGTCATGGTCCTCGTCAACAACTACTGGGGTGACGTCGGACAACAGACCGCAAAACATTGTTTCGCGCGAGCAGACGCAAAATTTTGGCAATGTCAAAGGCACCACCGATTCAACGCTATCATTATTAGCGGCTTTGCTGGATTAAGTTTACTCAGATTCATTAAAAGTGACGTTTTAAGAAGTTAAAACGCATGTTATGTCTTACTTGAGATTAACCGCAGCAATGACGCCAATAATCCTCCGGCAACTCGGCCCAGCCGTCCCGCGCCTGCCTTCGAGGGGCATTATCATTATTGGCGTCATTGCTGAGGTTACTGTCCAATAAGACTATATATATATTGTAGATGTAAAATTGGCGCAACAGTTGACGCATGTGTGTTAATAATAAAATTCAAATTTCCGCCCTCTGTCCATAGTATTTTGCCAGTCCTCGTCTTGTTCTTCTGACGGCACCTGGACACCGTTACTCCACGGTCTTGTTAAAAGTTCCGCAGAACATTTCTGTGTCCACTCTGCATACCCTGTTGCGTTGTCAGTCAGAGCTGTGTTTGGCTAATACGGGTAAAAGTCCTGCACACGTCGAGGGTTCCTGCTGCAGAATTATGTAACATCCTAGTAAATTAGGATGATGCATTAAGTACTATGTGTTAGTATCTGCTGCTTTTCCTTCACGTATTAGGTATCAGTACCGTGCACTTATTCGCGTTGTTCCAACTTACAGGTACCAGTGCCGGATACCTATCGCGGTGTGTTTAGGGAGCCGGAAGATAACCCTGGGCAAAAGTATGCGCAAGAAGTATTAAAGGTCATACAGCAAGCACAGCAAGAGAAGAGAGGCGTGAGTATGCTTGTTCGGGCGGATCTAACCTCACAATGCTGCAATTACAGCATAATGCTGAAGTCAATACATCATTTTGAAATCGCTACATAATACTGCAATCACCGCATAATGCTGACATTACTGCAGATGTTTGTAGCCCGCCCGACGATAGTCGGAAAGGCTATTATGTTTTTGACTTGTCCGTGCGTGCGTGTGTGTGTGCGTGCGTGCGTGACCCAAGACAAAAATTTCAAATATCTTTCTAGAAACGTGTTTCAATGCCTAATTTGGCAAAAAAAAAATGGGCTCCATTGTGACTTCGCACATGCGAAGAACGGCTATTAGCGCAGTTTTTAAGTTTTGTGGACCGGACTTGTACTAGGGTTTTGCCTCAATCAGCTTGAAACCTGTACAGATTGAAAGCTGATGGGTTGTAGTTGTGCACCTCCACTTTGGGCCGGCGTCCGTTTCTCCGTCGGTCCGTGAGTGACCTCTGAACTTAGGCACGGGGCGGCTATCAGTGCAGTTTTTAAGTTTTGTGGACCGAACTTGTCCCAGGGTTTTGCTTCAATCAACTTGAAACCTGTATGGATTGAAAGCTTATGGGTTGTAGTTGTGCACCTCTACTTTGGGCCGGCGTCCGTTTCTCCGTCGGTCCGTGATTGACCTCTGAACTTAGGTACAGGGCGGCTGTCAGTGCAGTTTTTAAGTTTTGTGGACCGAACTTGTCCTAGGATATTGCTTCAATCAACTTGAAACCAATATGAATTGAAAGCTCATGGGTTTTAGTTGTGTACCTCCCCTTTGGGTCAGCGTCGGTCCGCCCGTCAGTCCATGAGGGTCGCCCGAACTTAGGCTCAAAATACACGTTTTCAGTACATGCACACCCGTAGACCATTGTGTCATTAACTTCTGTCAAGAATGTGTGTAAAAAAACTTCTCTCAAGGCTGTGACAAATGGGGCAGGCGGGCTATACGTGCGCCAACGAATATGACAAGTTCGGGTATCAAAGTCGATCTTAAATCCATCTAAGACAAGCCAATGTAGAGTGCACAGTCCCCATCCTCGATAGAAAATCCAAGATGGCTGTCATTGTGACCTTGAAATTATGACAAGGTCAAACAAAAACAACGGTTGATTAATGAATGTGCGTAGCGTGGTTGAATGTACGGTTGTTGATGTGTTCTAAGAACTCTACTTGATACCTTTGTTTTATATTTGTTTTTCTCTTCTTGAAGTTTTGCGATATAGCGGCTTAATGTTTGTCCTTTCTTTCTTTTTCCAGATTGCAGCTTTTCTTTCCGAGGCTGTGCTATCGCTGTGTGGCGTCATAAACCCACCTAAAGATTATTTCAAATATGTTTATGGGTGAGCGACCTTTTGTTTTTAACTGCACGCGGAGTGGGTTGCCTGCGAACAACTATTTTGTTGTTAGTGCTCTAGCTGTATCAATAAAAAAAATCAATAAATCTATAAAAATGGGCAATAATTTTTGTTTGTATTTTCCACGTTTTTCATTTTACGTCACGTTTTTACTTGAAGATTGAAGACGTGTTTAGTTTATGGTGACAAAATATTGTTACAGGACATTATTTTGTACTGCTAAGATTTGTTACTTTCGCAAGCATCTGGAAAGTGGGCGTGGGATTGCGATATATTTGATTCCACTTGGATCCAGCGTCACTGGATAACTTGTATATTTGCAAATTTGTTTGTGTCATATGTCAGCAACCATGTAAATGTTTCGAATATTTCATACTCTCTCTTATGTGTTCGAAATTGCCGAAGACCTGTGGCCTGTCCGAATAGCGTAAAATCCTGGGATTGCGTGTCTGCTGATGACTCGCTGACAACTTTCTTGTGTGTGTTTAGGTACGTGAGGGAGGCAGGAGGAGTGTGCATTATGGATGAAATTCAGACCGGCATGGGACGGACGGGAACATACTGGGCATTCCAGCATTTTGGTAAGATGACTGTCCCTTGTCGCAGGCTTTTGACCAGAAATCCGGAAGAAAACCCATCAATATAGCCACTGTCTTTGGATCGTGTTGCCGTCTGTGGTCTGAAGATAAAATGTGAAAGTCACACCAAATTAGAACTTAGGATAAAGGCTGCACTGTCTGTTGAGTTATAATACACCGTTACGACTTTGTCAGTGTTTGTTGTTCATTATCCCCCGTGGAACGGAGGGATATAGTTTTGAACTTTTCGGTCTGTCCGTCTGTATGTCTGTCTGTCCGTCTGTCCGTCTGTCACGCTTCAGTCTCACGCGCCTACAGGCCACATTAATAGATTCGTTTCAAATTTTGTACACGGCGTCTCTGGATCCTTTCAGAGTGCAGTGACCAAGAATTTTCCGGATCGGAAAAAAATTGACAAAATGGCGGACTTTTGAAAATTGGCACTGGACTTGGCGTATATACGGCAGTCTCACGCGCCTACAGGCCACATTAGTACATGGATTCGTTTCAAATTTTGTACACGGCTTCTCGGGACCCTTCCGCAGTGCAGTGACCAAGAATTTTTCGGGTCGGAAAAAAATTGACAAAATGGCGGACTTTTGAAAACTGGCACTGGACTTAGAGTATATGCAGTCTCACCCGCCTACAGGCCACATTAATAGATGAACTCGTTTCATATTTTGTACACAGCTTCTCTGGACCCTTCAGCAGTTCAGTGACTAAGAATTTTCCGGATTGGGCAAAATTGACAAAATGGCGGACTTTTGAAAATTGGCACTGGACTTGGCGTATATACGGCAGTCTCACGCGCCTACAGGCCACATTAGTACATGGATTCGTATGAATTAGTACATCAAATTCTGCACACGGGTTCCCTGGGACCTTCCGCAGTGTAGTGATCAAGAATTTTTCCGGATGGGACGTGACAAGATGGCGGATTTTTCAAAATCGGCACTGTGCTTAGCGTACCTACGACAGTCTCACGCGCCTACTGGTTAATGGATTGATTCGTTTAAATGTTAGAAACTACGTCTACCTGTCCTTCCACTTTTAAATTTTGCGTTGTCAACACGCAACAGCCTTACACACACCATATCCCCCACGGGGGATAGACGTACTCCTCGAGACGTAGTCAAGCTTTATAAAGAAAACGTGTGTTGCTTTTCAGTTACCGTAATTCACAGCATATGATGTCCTCCAATTTTTTTTATCACCGGATTTTAGGCAAAACTTGGTCTTCAAATTTTCTGAAAATTTCAGTTCCATACAGAATGAACTTTTTTTACTTTTAAGTTGTTCGAATTATTGGATTTTTAATTTTTAATGTTCCTTTGAATATCAAAACATTTTTTTCGTTTCTAAGAATTTTCTTATACAGCTGAACGCTGCATTTAATGAGAATGTTTTGAGAGTCTGTAGAACAAATAAAGTAATCCTACCTATTAAGGCCCAAGAACAGATATCTCGTGATCTCGTGCGGTGTCTTCAAGCAGAAACATTTTTTATATTTTGCTTAAGCTTCATTAAAACAAAATGGGGGGGAAACCTAGAGCTGTATTTCCTATTAGAAGGTTTTTTCCTACGAGTTGCTCAGAAGAGGTTGCAGAATTATTTTTCTCCGTTGCGTTTACACTTCTTGGAGCGGAGCAGAAGGGGAATGCAAGTCGTTAGTCACCGGCTCGTGCGTCGAGCCACGCCGCTTTGTTAAAATATCCTAGCATTTAACAAAAGAAAAAAAAAGCGAAGAAAGTTAACAGAAGATAACTAACTGATCGTTACACAATTCTGAACTAATCAGCCTTGAGCAGAATTGAACATGAGAGTCATTCACTGCACGGGAAATGTGAAATGGGCAAAATTACTGTACAGAAGTGAGTGGATCAGGCACGGAAGTGACAAGCTCTGTAGTCCAGTAGTGACTGCACTGAATGACTTAGTCAGCTAGTCACTGCGCAGAAGGTATATATGAGCCAGCAGCACCATAGAAGTGAACAGATCAAAGTACATTATACAAGCGGAAGATTTTCTTTGCATACTTCATGCCTGCCATTCCGTCACCCTGTCCTCAAGCTTTCTGGTAACTTGTCCGCTTGCAAGAAATCTAGCAGAGCCCATGCTAACTCAAGTGAAAATATAAACGCGACATTAAAACCATAAGCCCGTGGTTGCCTTCTGTCTCACGAAGCAACAAGTCCTTGCTTTTTACAAAAATAATTGCAGTTTCTAGTGCACACGTCATATTTAAAAGGAAAAAAAACTTCTTGTTAATTAGATGGCCTTAGGGCAAATGGCATGTTTTGGTTTCTTTTGTCTTACAGCTCTGTATTTGCGTATAGGCTTTGCAGTCCGTGCATTCGTGATGTTTATACTAGTAGAATGCATTATTTATTCCCCACAGAATGTGGGGAATATAATCGATCGATCGTTTGTCGGTCTGTCGGTCTGTCATCAGCAGCTTGTTAACACGATAACTTAAAAACTGCTGCAAGGATTTTGAAACTTGGTATGTAGCTTCTATGGGAACAAACACAGATCGGAATTGTAAATGGGCAAGGTTCGTTTAAGGATAATGCACCAACTGGACTTAGAAAATTTTGTTCTTGCTATGTCTAAGGTTTATATTGATGGCCGTTTTTAACTGATGGGGGAGGGGGTAGGGGGCTGTGGGGAATATGTGGGCTATGCACACTGCTCTAGTTGACATATGGTCTTTGTACGTTCTATGTGTGTATCTATATGTATGTGTGTGTGTCAGTCCTTGGGTCAGTCGGATGGCTGTTTCAACTTTTTACGTGTGTAGTGAAATTAAGAAGGCGTCATTACGTAAAAAGTCTTGTATTATTGAGCAAAATATCTCGATAGCGGAAATCTCATTGGCGTCAAACTTAGTTTAGTTATATGTCTCCCCCTATATAGCATTTGGTGTGTCCGTCTGTCCGTCCGTCCGTACATCTGTCCGCAGTGAGTTCTTATGAAATTAATGAGTCGATTTTTCTCAAAACATACATACATATTGGGGTACATGCCGAGATGATGCCCGTGTTATTTTTTTTTTTTCGTTCATTCAAAAATTCTATTTTTTTTGGCAAATTTTTGAACATGGGAGGGGGGGGTGGGGTGGGGCTTTCGTACATTTTTTCGCTTTGGCAGGTTATATCTCCAAAACAGTTTGTTGGATAAGGCTCAGACGTCGCAAGAAGAACACACATATAGCGCAAATGTATAGTGGAAAGTTTTTCTTCATTTCCTCTGAAAATGTATTTTTGGCGATTTTTAAATTTTTTTTTTTGAAGTTTTTTGGCCATATTGTTGCGATATCTCCGAAACAGTTTGTTCCATTAGGCTGAAACATGGCAAGAAGAACCCACATGTAGTGCAAATGTTTGCTGCGAAATCTTTCTTCATTTTCTGTAAAAATGTATCATTGGCGTTTTTTTTTTTTTCAATTTTTTGGGCTCGCCAATGTTGTACTATTATAAGCAAGGAATTTTTTCCTCGTGACTGATTGGAGGGGGGGGGGGGGGGGGGGTGGAGACATATCAGTTTTTGTTTTAACAAAAACACTGGCCAGTCTAGTTATTCCTTGAATAGGTCGCTCGCTTTTTGCAAAACATTAAACTCGTATAGAAAATTAAGAAAGGTATATGATGTCACCAAAAGCCCCCTTCCCCCTCCCCCTTTCTTTCCCCCCTACACTAGTCTGTACTGTGCAGGCTGTTACCGTAACCGTGGGTAAAAGGGTTTGGGTTGCGTTAAAAGTCGTACCCACAGTAGATGGCCGGGGGGGGGGGGTGACTGTGGTAGCCAACTGCGAGAGCCTGACACAAAACACGTACAGTGAAACCCCGTTTTAGCGACCACCTTCCAGAAAAAAAGATTTAGTCCAGGAGAATTTTTTTGTTTTGTTTACAAAAGCAAGACACGAAATTGGTGTCGATTGAAAATGTGGAACAGAACCCTATACTTGTATGTTTTATTTGCACTGGCCACTCTAGTTGTTTTTTATTCGGCGATAAACTTGTTTTCATTTGGTTGCCAAGCTGTGCCTACATGGGAGTAATTTTGATTACGGTTAGCAGTGTTTTCAGTACTTGGAAGTGATTTTCTTTTTTAAAACGGGTCATCTGATATCTTGCGTTATGGCAAGCTCACCATTTTTGCACCAAAGTTCCTCCCCCCAGGCCACCGAGGTGAGTCATCTGTTGTGCAGTTATGAAGAATGTTTTTCTAGTGCTTTTTGTTTATGGAAATGTACGAAGACAGTATAGATATTATGGAACAGACTGTTATCGTAACGTTGGTTAAAAGGGTTCGGGATGCGTTTAGAGTCGCACCTGCATTAGGTGACCTGGGGGTGAGGGTTGGGGTAAACCCTCTTTGTAACTACCACTATCAAGACCCGGATGAAAAAAAAAACGTAAAAAAAATCTGTTTCCATGACCACCTTCCAGATTCGGATAAAAAAAACGTACGGTAAAACCTGCCTGTCTTGACCATTTTTCAGACCCGCATGAAAAAGTACGTAAAGTAAAACTGCTATAATGAACAACTTCGAAAACAGGATAAAAAGGACGCACATAAAACCTGTTTTAGCGAACACCTTCCAGACCCGTAAAAAAGACGTATAGTAAAACCTGTTCGTGGTGACCACCATTCGGGACCGGCAAGAAAGACGTACAGTAAAACCTTTCAGTGACGACCGGATAAAAAAGCGTGCCGTAAACCTGGCTGTAGTGACCGTCATCTAGACCCAGATAAAACATATGTGCCTGGACTTGTTAAGTTACGTAGCCCCCCCCCCCCCCCCCTCTCTCTCTCCCACCCCGATAAAGATGATACGCAACCCAACTTCTGGGCACATTGGGTGCATTTGAATCAGGTAAAAGATCTTGTTATTCTGAAAATAGTATAAACTTCTTCAATTAGAGCTTTGGGAAAATGCTGCCGGAGAAAATATTTGTTGTTGTTTTCAAAAAGTAGAACTAAATAGGTATCGACTGAAAGTGTGTAATAGAAGTCTGTACTGTTATACTTTGCGTGCATTGGCCGCTCCAGTTGGAGATGTAGCAGCTACCTTCCAGACCCGGATGAAAAAAGACTGCGGTAAAACCTTTTTATAACGACCGCCTTCAAGACCCGGATAAAAGGACGTGAAGTAAAACCTGTACGTCGAGTCCGAATCCACGACATAACGCCCGACGACATAACGCCCGACGACATAACGTCCGAAAAAAGCGCAAGGTGCGATATTTCGACCGATTGTTATTTTCTCAAATTTGTTTTTAATTGTTCGTCGAGTCGATAAATAAATTAAACTTGTGTGCAAAAAATCTCGATAACAGAAAGTCGTATCGACTTCAAATTTTATATGGGTATTTCTTGAGTCGATAGGACGGTTCTATCAACTTTTGACGCATGTCACGTATTTAGGGCAGCAGTATAACTTCACTGCGTTAAAATATTGCATGCAAGAGTTCTCAGCCGCTGAACATCGGAGAAAGTTGAAACTTGGTGTGTTTTTTGCTTGCTATTTCCGAAAGATTCTACTTCTACTATAGCCATCATAGTCCCTTATTGAGCACCAAAACAAACAATTAATATCGAACCCGATTTTGATAATCCTGCGCAGGGAGTGCCTTAAAAACAAAACTATCGTATCCATAAAACCTGTACACCTATATTTTTGTAATGCTTCAGTATTCCATATCGAGTAAAACCATGCAAACATCATGGATTCTAATGGAATATGGATGGTTTTGCTATATCTGTATCCCTTTTTGTTAGTAGAAATACTCACTTAAATGCGTTCTTAACTGACCATGCAAATACTTGTTTTACATTTAACACCGCATTATTTAAAATATGAATTCTAAAGCAAATAAGAAACCAGATATTTTCTGGTAGGCTATTCCGGAATATACTACCGATAAATAGAAGGTCATAGAAATCGAAACTTGTCTTTATTTCATCAGATTTAGTTGTCCATACATCAATAAATTATTTTCTCGCCTTATAAATAGAAAAACGTGAAAAAATATAAACAGGTTTTTTAATTAAAAATTTCGATAGGTTATTCAGTACCGAACTACCGACATTTTAATTAGCAGCCGTATTCTCAATTTCCTTTTGCCAAAAGAATTTACATTGTTTTATTTGTTTTCACACTTTGGAAAAGAAAAAATGTCATTTTTTTATTTGAGCAACATTCGAATGATCAGTAGTCTATTCCGGAGTAGCCAACCAAAAAATATCTGCTTTCTTATTTGCTTCAGAATTAATATTTTACATAATGTGATTTTATTCATTGATGTAATTCTTCTCAAAAATAATTTCTGGAATAGTGCAAAACTTGATTTGTTAACCATAATTGAATATCTTCTAGCGAACAATAACGTTTAGGATGCCTGCGGGCGACATTTCTCCACATTCTCTATAGAATAACGGTTGTGGTAAACATTTGCTGCCTTCGGTTTAAGAAATGCAATTCTGAGAAAAAAGGCAATGAATTAAAAGTGACTGAGGTGTATGCCACAGATGAGTGTATGCATGGGATAAGGGGTATATAATGCGTCATCTATTTGCCCATGTTATAACATATACTCGTCCTGTCCATCACAGGTCTGACTGCAGAGGCCATTCGGCGAATGAGTAGAGACAAAAAAAGGGCAGCATGGTATAGGGCAATAGGTGGTAGGGCTGTGACGGTACGGCATTCCCACTGTTCGATTCGGCTCGGTACACTTCAATTATTCGCTTCGGTTTTTTCGGTACAATTTATTCGATACAATAACAAATTGTTAAAATTTTGCCGAGGTGGTATAGTTGTATTTAGCCAAATATCACACCCAGTAATATCTTTTAGCTATGTTCAATTTATAACATTTATAACGATAACGCTCAAATTGATAAATTAGAAACTATTTTTTTAAGTAAGGCATCAGTCCTTCAATATTTATTCGGTGACTAAGAACCTAAAACGGGTCTACCCAAGTACCTAATATTCATTTTGTTAGTACCCAGCTGCGGAGCGGGGACTATAGTGTTCGGGTTCGATACTTGGGGTACATGATTTTGTGTAATCTATATATCAGACACGGAGGCGAATACAGCTGCTATTCCTGAGCTAAAATATTTCCCACCATTTGCAGATGTGCAAGAAGTATTATGCATGTCGATATCTGCACCCGTTTAAAGTATTTAAAAATATTTAACAGTCAGAGAAAGGACAATTAAGCATAAATATCTCAAATAGCCTGCGTATTGTATCACGCCACTGAACTTATAGTTAAGTTAAAGTATATCCTATAACAATTATTGCATTTTTGCCCTTACTTAACTTAAGTATATCACATAGCAGTCGTTACAGTTTTGTTCTAACTTGACAATGTTTACCGAGTTTCTTATGTATAACGCCATAAACCAAACGCCTTATTAGAAGAAGCTTTAAATCCTAAATTACACTTAGGAAACATAACGCTATTGCCACTGAATGATAACTTGACATTTGAACATACTTTTCTCAACATGCTTAGGTTTTAGAGTTGAGCGCCAAGCAGTACCTTATTCATAATTGACCACTGTCAGTGATAAAACTACCAAAACAAAACATAAAATGCCGCGATTTTTCTCTTTCGGTTTTTAACTAAAACCGTTCGTTAGGGTGATATCCGTAACACCCCTAAAAGATGGCGCGGGTAAAGGTAAAATGGGTAACATGGGTATATGCGAGTATGGGCCAATGGTCTGTTTAGTATAGATGGAAGGCAGGATTTATGTACGCGAATGGACAGCGTGGGTATCGACAGCATATTTAAAGAAACAAAAACTGTATGGAACAAAGAACTCCGTGCGAAAAAAAGCTCGGGTTGGGGACGATTTTTAGACCAACTGACTTATCATTGGCTGGACCAACTGACTTATCGACTGGACTTATCACATCAGTAGAGGCGTTTACGTTGTCTGTATATACGTGTGTAAACCTTTACTTAAAATGCAATGTTTCTCCTTCAGTTTTGATCGGATTTCTTTCAAATTTTGTACAATTGTTCTCTTGGTAAGCCTGTCTTGAAAAATAACTTTTTTGGCAATCCGCCAAAAAAAAGGCCAAATGGGGATCATTAAAATCTTTGTGGTTGCCAATTTTCAAAATGCTTCTTCTCTCATAGTTTTGATCTGTCTTCAAATTTTGCATGAAAATTTGCCTTTTTTTGCCGATTCACCCAAAAGTGGCCAAATGGGGGGGGGGGGGGGGCGGGGGGGATATTGTTTTAATTTTTTTGTAGCCAATTTTCAAAATGCTTTTTCTCTCACAATTTCGGCCATGCGCCAAAATAATTCAAAATGGGAGCATTTATAACACTTTGGTATCCAATTTTCAAAATGCTTCTGCTCCCACGATCTGGCTAATAAATGTTCACTAGGCGGTCCTCGTTTAAAAATATTTAGCAGCCAGTTTTCAAAATGCTGATTCTCCCACAATTTTGATCGGATTGCTTTCCAATTTTGTACGATTGTTTCTTACGTGGTTCTCTCTTGGATTGTACTTTTTTGGCTAAATGGGAGCATTCATAATTTTGTCGTTTGCAATCTTCAAAAAGCTTCTACTCCATAATTATAATTTGGATTAAATTACCTCTATATTTTGTTTACTGGGCAGGCCTCTCTTGAAAGTTTTTGGAAATCCACTAGAAATTGGCCAAATAGGGGCATTTTTCAATTTTTGTTGTAGCCGGTTTTCTAAAGGTTTTTTCCATAATTTTGGTCCAATTGCCTTCAAATTTTGCATAAATGTTCATTAGGCTGTCCTCTCATGAAAATTATTATGTCTCCCCGACCAAGGGGAGACATGTACTTTTTGTATGTTCTATGTGTGTATGTGTATGTGTGTGTCAGTCTGTTGTGAACAAAATGTTGTGTGCAAGATATCTCAAGAACGAAAAGTCTGATCAACTTCAAACTTAGTATCTTTATTCCTTGGGTAGGTCGGGCGGTTCTGTCAACTTTTGACGCGTGTTATATTAATAAGGAAGGCGTATGACGTCATCACGAAAAATCTTGTGTGCGAAATTTCTCAGCTGCTGAACATTGAAGAAGTTCAGACTTATGACAAGCAGCGCACTATTTTGACACCAAAATGCCTTCCACCACTCTCCCACTGAGGTGGCTGATGTGTGGCACACTTTTGAAGAATGCCTTTCTGTTGCTTTTTGGCCGATGAGAATAAACGAAGACAAGGTATACATTATGACTATAACTACACCTAGTGTACAAAACGTTACCGTAGCGTTTGCTAAAATGGTTTGGGTTACATTAGATAGCTGGAGGAGGGGGTTGGTTAAAAAATATTTCGATAAACCTGTTTATAACTGCCACCTTCAACATTAGGATAAAAAGACGTAAAGTAAAAGCTCTTTGTACTGGCGAAGTTCCAGTTTCGAATAACAAGACATACGTTAAACTCTGCCATTTTGACCACCTTTCAGACCCGGATAAACAAAGTACGTACAGTAAAATTGTTGTATTGACTAACTTAAAAACCAGGATAAAAAGCACGCGCAATAAACCTGTTTTAGCGACCACCATCTGGAACCGGACAAATAGACGTACAGTAAAACCTCTTTAGTGACCACCTTCTAGACCCAAATAAAACACCTAGACCTAAACTTGCATAAAAGGGAGGATCGAAATACATACAAATCAAGTTACGTACACTCCCTTCCCCCTTCAAAAATTGGATAAAGATGATACACAGCCCGACTAATGGGATTCATTTATATAAGGTAAAAAAAATTCTTATGATTCTAAAAATAGTACACCCTTTTCAAATAAAAATTTAATGACAGCCCTATCGGGGGAAAAAATTGAAAATGGTTATTAGTGAATAATGGGTTTAGTCAGGTAGACATTCGTTTTTGTTTACAAAAACAAAAAATTTTACAGGTATCGATTGAAAATGTGTGATATAAGCATGTACTCTTATGTTTCGTGTGCACTGGCCGCTCTAGTTTTTTTTTTTTTTTTTTTTTTTTTTTGGCGATCTACCAAAAATTGGTTAAATTTGGGGTAAGGGGTATTTATAATTTGTTGATTAACAATTTTCAAAATATTCCTTTATGATTTTGTACAAGTTTTCAAATTTCAACAACAAAGTTGTGATGTGGTTGATTGTACTCCTGTATTAAATACGTAAAACAGTGGGCATTCAATCATTCGAACATCCCGGGCCAACGCTAAGATATCGAATATTTGAGTTATCGTTTAGGAAATTAAGCATGAACATTGTAGGTAACACACTATTATTTAGAATAAGAATATATCAAGCAAACAAAAAAGAAAATATTTTTGTCCTGGGCACAGTGAGTCTAATATTCTGGAATAGACTAACATGTACGAATGACCGTAAAACTCCAGTGATACTCTGTATACCAGTGAAACTGGGCATCGTGAGTATTCCAGAATAGACTCACTAAATTTTTATTTTTTTCTTGATTCATTCTTAATTACACCTGGGGATTTTTAATCCCCTAGTTTATTGAATTCGTACGATTCGTTTAAGTGTTTCCGCTATAACCTTCGTCACGCGAACTCTCTGAGACGGCTAGGGCTAGGACGACAAAATTTGGCAGACATAATGTAGCGTATCTGATCGTTCCACCTCAGTATAAAAAAATCGTTAACTTCAGGAAAACAATATATATATATGGCCCAGAGGATAATGATTGATCGTGAAATCCACATTTTTTATCTTGACCTCCAAAGTTAAGGTCAAATTTGGGTTAAAATAGTTTTAAGCCCTTATTTGTCAAAAACCTGGCTAGAAATCCTCGTTTAAACACCTATACGGTTTTAGTACAGAGTAACCTCACGATTTTAATCTCGACATTCAGGATCAAGGTCAAAGGCCAAGTGACGTTTGTATGGCGAAAAGCGCTGACCATTATCTCGAAAACAATTAGAGCGATTTTGAGCTCATTTTCTAATTCTTGGGCATTTTTGATATCAATAATTAATTTTTGATCTCAAAAACTTCATTTTTTGATATCAAGAATCAATTTTTGCTATCTGTGATTGTGTTTGGTGTTTTGGATATCTCTAAGTGTATTCTTGATCTCAGAAAATAATTCTCAGAAAATATCAGTAAATATTTAGGGATATCAAGAATATTTTTATATAGGAATTTAGAGGCACACATCTGGGAATAAAATAATGACTGATCCTTGCATGCAGAATTTTATGGAATGCCGTTTTCACATTTATTAGTGAATTTTTGATATCAAGAATTAATTTTTGATCTCAAAAATTGATTTTTTTGATATCAAGAATTAACTTTTGATCTCAATAAATCCATATTTTGATATCAAGAATCAGTTTTTGAGATCAAAAAATCGTTTGCAGATTTCAAAATACAAATTAAAAATGTATCAGTCTGAAATAATGATATCTGAAATAAATTCTTGATATCAATATATAGAAAATCAATTAGTGAGCTCAAAGTTAATATCTAAAATTCAATTATTGATAGCAAAATATAAATTAATGAAATCTAAATTGATTTATTGATATCTCTAAATATATTTTGATGTCAAAAATAAGCATTAAATGTTAAAATAGCATTCCATAGAATTTTTTTTTTAATTTTTTACTGTACAAAAAAGAAGCATTTCTTGAACTAAAAAATCTTGTTACTATTGATATCAGTAATTCAAGTTTTCATGTCCAAAATTTACTTTGCGAATCGTTAAATTTTACATAAATGTGTGTCTCCCTTGAGACTTTTTAACTTTGAAAAATTGATTTTTTATCTCATAAATAAATTTTTGCCATCTAAAATTCAATTTTTGATAGCAAAATATAAATTAATGGAATCTACATTGATTTATTGCTATCTTTAATTGCGTTGTGGTATTAAAAAATAAGCATTAAATGTTAACACGCCATTCCATAAGGGAGTTGAATAACGAGACTATTGCATGTTGGCATTGTGATACTTGAGTGATGCCCGATTCGTCTGTATACATTTAGATGTGGTTCCGGACATTGTGACGTGCGGCAAGCCGCTTGGCAACGGCCATCCCATGGCTGTTGTCGTGACAACAAGGGAGATTGCCAACTGTCTACACCAGTTTGCCAGCGGTGTAAGTATGGAGTAAACTCGGTAGTGCGTAGTACTGCGCTTCAAGACAGCGCTGCGCTATCCCAAAACTACAGTAAAGCAAGAGAAAAACTGGGTTTCTCATCTGGGTTTATAACATTTTTGAGTTAAAAAAAACGCATCGACCGGCCGGCCTGGTGTGAAATATTAAAGTAAGGAAGATTTACCCGGAAGGCAGAAAAAGTACTGGAAATGGCCTTTCAGACGAGAAAGTTATGCTTAAGTTGTTTGTGTTCGCGTCTTAAGCCCTCGCATTTTAGCAACTTATAATATAAGTGTTATGCCGTAGTGAAGTTTTATAAAACCATTAAGGCATGTTGTGCAGAAAAAAAACAAAAACAAACAAAAATTTTTATCAGTGCCGTGTCACCGAAATTTACAAGAAAATTAATTAAAAAATCGCTCCCGGTCGGGTATATTTTTTTAAGAAAAGATTAAAAAAGGTTACTGGCAGGGCTTGAAAAAAATTCAATTTAAGAAAATCATGATTTTTTTTTAGTTTTTTATTTAAATCGATTTTTTTATTTAAATCAAACTCGAAAAATGAAAAGAGAAAAAATGACAAGCTTTTAACAATTTATTGCAGAGGTCATAACGTTCTCTTGTAAGACATTTATAAGTACATTTACATTTGACAATATCTCCGATAACTATCCGCAAATTCAGTTGTATAGATTCCTTATGGATTTTCGCTGTTTAAAATGTCTCTATCAAAGTATCGCCACATGGGAGCAAGATGTCACCCAGACATTTTGCAGTGAATTTATTTTTCTGTCAGATTTTCGATTAACAACTGAAGAAGTCAGTTTGTGGGGTTTAAATACCAATTGCACGGCGCGTAACACTAATACTTTGTTTGCGAGCACACGGGGCAGAGACATGCTTGACCAAAACCGGAGTGGTTGCAGCTACCGGCAATGCCCATTTCGTAACCTGCTACCCCCCCCCCCCCCCCTCCTCCTCCGAAGCTTATGTATACTGATGGGCGTAACATTTGAAAAGCTTTGTTTAAACAATTGGGGTTGCAAACGATTGCTGAGTGCTTTTACTGCAGACAAAGATTTAATGACATTTTTTTTCAATTGAAAAAAATAAAAAATCATGATTTTTTTTTTTGCGTTGATTTAAATCAAGCTTTAAGTCATACCAGAAGATGAGGAACAATACTATGTTTCTTCCTGGTGTAAGTGGCGAAAACTCGCGAACGTCTCCGGACCCAAAGTAAAATGTCGATTTTTCTAGTTATAGACCAAGAAATACTCATAATTATGAGTGCGAGGTATCGTCTGAGTTATAATACTAGGAGTAGTCAAAATGTGAGTTTTCGACTGTCCATTGCACAAAGCAGGATGTACAGCAGTTATTCCGACGACAGTTGTTCCGAATTTCACCTACGACATTTATTCCGGCGACAGTGATTCCGCCAGGTACGACATTAATTCCTATTTTGTTTAATTTCAATAAAACACTTTATTTGAATGCATGAACTTTATTGCTTCAAAAGAACAGCACAGCTTAGGCAGTTGCCTACTACATTGCGTCACAGTACAGAAAAAAGTAAGAAAAACTTTGATCAAAGTGCAGTTTCCAGTGACAAAAGGATTATAAGGGGCAAGATACACTCAGAAGGGAGCCGATGCTGTGACAGACTAGGCACTAAGCGAAAGTAATGGAATAGGCCTTTAGAAATTCACTGTACATTTTATACGTGATTGGTCTCCGGAAAAGTTATTACCACCGTGGATCAAGAGCATCAGAGCATCAAGAGATTAAGTAGATGCCGAATCGTTTCCAAGCTTGAAAAATATGTATATGAATTAATAATAATAATCGGAATAAATGTCGCACATGGCGGAAGAAATGTCGTCGGAATAACTGTCGTCGGAATAACTGTTGCCGGAATAACTGTCGTCGGAATAACTGTCAAGATAACTACAAAGCCCAGTGCATTGCAGTCTACTTGTTATGTAATATATGGAATCTAGTTGCGGAATTATGATTAAGCTAATTTCGCAATGTGACATCATTTTGTTGGAAATTGTGTTAGGCCGTTTTCTCCTCCGTGTTAGAAAGTAGTGAGAGAGAAACAGTTGAAAAATAAAACTGGACCGCCTTCAAAAAACAAGGTTGAGGTGTGACAATAACAACATACTCCACATTGACGCCTTGTAACACCTGTATTGCTTACTTTTCTGACGTCATAGTTCTTAATCTCCAACACTATTCCTTACACGCCAGCTTCATCCCGAATCCACGACATAACGCCCGACGACATAACGTCCAAGAAAAAGTGCAGGATGCGACATTTGGACCGATTTTTATTCGTCTTTTTTGTTACCGGTACAATTTTCTTTCCCCATACACCACACTGATTTATGATGCCACCAACGTGTGATGTTTTAGCAAAAAAAAAAAAAACAGCTCCCATTATATACGAAAGTTTTGACATCGAAACATTCAGGTATTAAGTACAGTGAAATCTCGTTAAACCGACATCGCCGGGACTGAGCAAAAAATGTCGGTTAAACGATATGTCGGTTAAAAGGTACTGGCTGTTTGAAACTCGTAAGAAAGAAAAACTGTATCCATATCATATTTTATTAATATGCTATACCAAAATACATGATATTACACTCTTGATACTTTCAGGATTGTTTCTATGAAAATATTTAACAATATTTATCAGTCGAAATACAATATTTACACTATTTTCTAATTGCAATTGATGAAATTGCCATTCGCAAAATCGCAAAATTGCAGTTGATTAAATTTCAATGTAAAATTTCTGCTCAAATTACAATCAAGTGACATGATTAAGAGACATGAAAAAGACCTGTGAAGTTTAAATCACACGAAATAATCGCTTCTTTATGTTCTGATCAATCGAAATCTAAAGAATCGTTTGAGCTATTGAGCAACTCTTTTTAATGTCTGACCACAAGTTTGTTCATGTAGCATTGTTTTCTGTAATGTAACGACTACACGCAAACCCAAACATCTTTGAAATCCCGAGTAGATGTCATACTTTTGAATGGCCTGAGTTAGTAGAAACAATGGCTCAAATGTGTAACAGCACAGTGAAATGACAATAGGTATAATATCGTACAAAAGGGATTTGTCAATCATCATTATTTGTCGAAAAAAGGGGCTGAAAAAATTTGTTCGACAGCAAAATTTACGTCGGACAAACGATATTTGTTTAAACCGACGTTATATAATGGGGGTCAATGGGGTAAATCCTTCGGGACCGTGAAAACATGTCGGTTAAAACGATATGTCGGTTAAAGCGATGTCGGTTTAAATGGATTCGACTGTATGTGATTATTAGCGACTCGCCTGACCGCAGTCGCGTGGTGGGCACGCTGACTCCGTAGGTTAAACACTGACGTTAAACGGATATCTGAGCTAACGTGATGAAACTCCGGAGCTGACATTAAAAGGGTGGACTTTTCATGTCTTTTGAACAGAGTGACGCTAATTGAAGCTTGGAGCAATGTATTAAACAAAAAAGGGGAGCAGAAGTCGGTCCAAATGTCGCAACCTTCACTTTTTTCGGGCGATATGTCGTCAGGCGTTATGTCGTCGGGCGTCATGTTGTCGGGCGTTATGTCGTCGGACGTTATGTCGGAAAACCCTTCATTCCTTGACAATTTATGCTCAAGACTGCTGCTGAATCACAAATTATCTCACCAAATGACTGTTAGATTTAACTCAGCACTCGTACTTTACACCCAAATAGCTTTCTAATCTACTGTCAATTTCTACTCCTGACTGCTGCGCAGTCCTTGACCTCAGGTATTTAATCGAGAGCGCACACCACTTTCGTGAATCCACATCCCAAAGCCGAGACCTCAAGTGTTGAATCGAGGGCGTGCACGACTTGGGCATATTCGCGAATCCTTAACTTCATGTGTTGAATGGAGTGCAGACACGACTTGAAAATGTTCGTGAATCCACATCTCTAAGCCGTGACTCAGAATCCATGAAATCTAAATTGCATCCCTAGTCCTTGACCTCAGGTATCAAGTCAACTCAAAACCAATGTTCTATTAAACATTAAAGTGGTCGTTGGCAAAGTGACCGTTGGCAAACTGGTATGTACACCGATCCAATGAAAAGAGTTTATGGGGAAGTCCAACCTATTTACAACGAATACATTTGGGGACTGGGTATTAAGTTCATTATATAGTAATGCTCCTTCCCTCCGCCTTTACCAAAGGCAAATTTTATAATGTAGGACAGAAATCGAATACAAGCGGTGTTCAGCAATTAGATAATATTTACCAATTAGGGGTGTTATAGTTCACTAATGGAGGATAGGCTGTATAACTTTTTTTTTGGAAATGCAGTACGGCGGCAACCCCGTGTCGTGCGCCATTGGCCTAGCGGTATTAGAGGTGATCGAGAACGAGAAGCTCCTGAGCAGTGCGCGCTGCGTGGGGCGCACCCTGGTGGAGGGCTTCAGACAGATCCAGGACAGGCACCCCATGATGGGGGACGTCAGGTAAACTGTTCATGGGGCATCACGTGACGTTTAAAGGGTACCAGGTAAACAGTTTTAGGGGAAAGAAGGGGTTTGGTCCACGGGGGTGGGGGGGGGGGGCGGGGGTCGGGTTCGTCCCAGGTCTGAAAATGGAGGGGGGAGGGTTCTGTCACGGAGGGTTCAGTTCTACAAGGTCAAGTGTGCGGAAACAGCGTTTAGGAGATGTCGTGAAGATGTCTAGTAAACAATACACAACTATGGTAAAGTTAAAAGGGTGACATGCAATTTTGTTCATGCGAGAGGTGGGATGTTACAGGAGGCGAAACGTCGTATTTGTAAGAGCTGCAGGAGCTTAGACTAACGATGACGTGTCATGTTGATAATCACATAGTACTTCGTATATACGAGGTTCTATGTGCTGCTTTTGGATTTTCAGATTTGTTGTGAAATTCAAAATGAACTTGAAAAAGAACTTTGGAATTCCTAAGTAACAGTTCGAACATTTGTGCCGTATCTCAAGCAAAATCACAAAAAAGTGTACGAATTGGCCCAGATAGATCAATACTGATACGGCCCGAACTAGTTTGAGATGGCCCAAAAAATACTGAATGGCATTAATTAATAAACTTCAGTAATCAATAACGCAATAAAAATACCACTAAGAGATTTTAATTGTGCTTCCTTCTCTCCCTCTCCTCTTTTTTTCCTAAGCAGAAGTGCCTGTGTCGTACCACTGATGATCCGACAAACGAATAAATTTGTAGAATGTCCTATAAGCCTTGAGATATGTAAAATAGAGGAAAAGAACATTATACTGGTAATTTGGAGTTCAAGGTGTAGTACTGTTCTTCAGTGACTTCTCAATGCCATCCAAATCCGTCAGTCCGAGAGGGCATTGATATAAATACTCCTTCAAAGTTTTACCAGTGTTAAAAATTAAACTTCTAAAGTCCTTGATCTTGACCTTTCAAGGACACCAAAATCTAGTGGAATTGAGAAGCAAACAATCCACACACGAGCCTTTTTAGCAAAATTTGTTTACAGGCTCTGGCTGAATCGTGTTAACACTGAGCTAGAACTGGAAATTCAAGGTCCTGTGGTAAAACTGTGACCAAACCAAGCAGTCAGTGAATTTGTACATAGACCTTGCATGCATCTCTCACAGCAATAATCCGTTTACCGACTTTAGTGCGATCTTTTCACAAGACGTACAAAACTGACCCTCACAAGTCTTAAAGTGTAACTTCAGAAATTCAGCGTCGATCTTGAATTACCTCTAAAGGTAACTAATATCTAGTCAACGCGAAAGGTTATCCATATGAATACTCAAACCGAGTTCCATCAAAATCCGGTGGCATCTTTTGGTGAATTTGTCTACCCAAGGACAGCGTGACGCCCGAACGGACAGGCGGTCTAGACAAAAACACTGTGCCTGCCAAAACTAGTCTGATCGAAGAGACATCCAAAACATAATAAATAGCATTGCAAATGCAGAAAATAACCAACGTTATATTTTCCAGGAAATTCTGTATAAATGTCACGTGGGGGAAACCCAGGTTAATGCAAAATTTTCGGTTCGTTATGCTATAGTAAAATAATAAAATTAATAAATCTAAATTTTGCGATAGCCAACTGGTCTATTTAGACTGAAGTTGAGACGGTCCAATCCAGTTTGAGATGGGTGATTTAAGGGTATATTTAACAATAACTGACATTTTCTAAAACTCCTCATTGACCTAACACGTCATTTTCGGCTCAATTCGCAATGCAGTCCCGTCCTGAATTGATAAAAAGTTGAACAGTAAAATTGCCTGTCCGATAAAAAGAAGACTTATAGCAAAATCTCTGTGGTGGTCACCTTACAGACCGGACTTAACAGACGTAGAGTATAAGCCTAGTTTGTAGTGGACAAATTCCTGAACTCCTACGTAAACGTATATAAAAATTAAGGATTTTGATACACACAAGTCGATTAGGTAGCGCACCCTTCCCCCCCCCCCTCCCTCTTCAGGAAAGGGACAATGGCATTCGTAACCCGACTTCTGGGCTCATATATATATATTTATGATATAATATATATTAAAAAGTTTTACAATTTTGAAATAGAGCAAAATTGTAAAATTGTTAAAATAAATCTTTATAAACCGAAGGAGGGTTAAGCAGTGGAAAGAAGTGGGGTTTGGGGAAGAGGGAAAACATTTGTTTACAAAAACTAAACGGGGATTTCAGGCTACTGAAAATGTTTGAGATGTTCCGGTAAACTGATGTTGGCGTGCAATGGCCACTATGGTTATAAACCGCCTGTGCTATATTTATACTTTTCATATTGATTTTCAGAGGAGAAGGTTTACTGACGGGTGTGGAGATCGTGGAGAGCAAAGAAAGCCGCAAGCCTGCCCCGGAGACGGCCGAACTGCTCTGCTATAAGTGCGTCACCACAGTCACGCTGTGTTGTTTACGTCCCGCGCGAAACGTCAAGACAAAAGCATGCAAGATCGTATAAGCTATTATATGCTTTTTTTTAGCGAAATTCCCGTTTAAGATCGTACATATTCCTGTCCGAAATTTGTATGCAAATTAGGCAAACTGTAAACTGTTGCGTACTGTTATATGCTACTGCACACTTAAGTTTAATTTTATATTTTTTAGTTTTTTTTATATACGCTTTGTTCGTTTTGATCTGATCAGCCTTGTGTCGGAAGCAAAACACATAAAAGCATGCAAAGCCATACTTAACCTGCTCACGTGAAGTGCGATGATTTCACATATGGATGAATTATTCCCATCTGTATGCAAGATGATTTTCCCCCCTCGAACCTCCGATTTTGTCTTATATTTTGGTGCAGGCGTACTCTTTGCCGCAATGAAAATACTGATCCTAATTCAGCAGTCAAACCCGTTTCATTCTTCTCAGGTTTATCATTTGATCACTGTTTTGAATTTTAACTTGCTGTCACAACGACGACTTAGTAAGTTCTGAGGTTTTTACTTTTGATGAAGCGATCTTATTAGTTTATACTTAGTTGGCACGATAACTGCAGACAGTGCAGACAACATCGTATTAATTCGTACAAAAGCAGATAAAACATAATAAAGCATGTAAAAACATGTTTTGATAAAGTCGCAAAACCAAGACAATCAACCAACTCGTACAAAGAAAAACATGCAAAAGCATACCAATGCATACTAAAGCGTACTTATTCAGACATTAGCAAACTAGTGCATATAAGATCGTATAAGATTTTGTATGGTTTAGTTTGTTTGTTTGGTTTTTTTTTTCTGGATGTTTCATGCGGAGTGCCAATCGGCGTTTGATGTCTGCGTCCACCATTTTGAATTGCCGCACCCTTTTGAGCAACCGAACGCAGTACTGCGTTTCTTTATCAAATCTGATCTCTCATTGTCAGTGAAACTGAGGTACTGATCGCTTTTTTAAGACCGGGCCGACGAAGGATATCTTGTCTTTGTAAAAGCATTTAATTGTACAGCTTTCTGTAGTACTGCTGGTGCTGGTAAATTCCATTGTCTTTCATCTCACCAGTCATGCTTGCAAGTTAATCATGATTATGTTCCAAACTTTAAAACTATTTTCAGGTTAAAACAAGCCAAGATTCTAGTGGCGAACGAGGGCCCAGACAGGAACATTTTATTTCTGACACCGCCGATGTGCTTCACAACTGCCGACGCAAGACACCTCATCGAACACGTCGACAAGTTCCTGAGAGAAATCGAGGCGGGCAGGTGCCCGGAGCAGCTCAAGAGCCTGGGCGAGGTGCCCAGCGTGCAGACGACAGAACTCCACATCCCGCTTAATGTCGTCAGCGACGAGATCGCAGACAATGGCGATGACGAGACTGGCGGAAAACGACCGCGTTTTGAGGACCTCGATTAGTAGTGTGGAAGAGAGGGAGGTGCGGGTGTAGAAATGGGAAAGAGGAGTTCGGAAGAGGCAGTGGGCAGAGGCAGCGGCACTATCAGAGTTATGACGAGACGGTTTTAAACTGGCCTTTTTTGAGGACCTCGGTTATGAGAAGGGGTAAGGTTAACGATGACATCGTTTACCTTAGGGAATGGGGGAAGAGTGTCGGCTGCTCGGCGACAGATATACCTCATGCTTTTGTATACATATTGCATATAATTTTAGCATTGAGACAGGTTTTAGGACGGTTTCTGTTTATAGTATTTTCTTTGTTTTTAAAATCGATTTTTACGTATAGTAATTGACAGCAGTCCATTGTTGAAAATGATGACGTGTGATAAAGGAATTGCATGGTGTAACCAAAATAGTGCTTTAAGATAAAGAAACAATAATAAATTTAAAATTATGTGTCAGATTGCAAAAAGTCTTTAACTAAGAATAATTTGCTTTTACAGTTACTTTGATTGCACGAAAACGTGTTGTTTCTAATTATGGTTAATGCATTTAGCAAAACTAGTCTACTAGCAATTATCCTACACAGCTATCAGAATGAATCTGACTGATCCACTTGTTACTTTCAGTCTTTTTGTGTTGAAACTAAAGTAATATAACAAGATTGTCCTGGGCAATGCCCCAGCTCACGGATGCTAATGTCAAGATTTATGACAGTAGTATAAGCTGGAACCAAAATTTCAAGACAGTAGGGCTATGTACCTATCGTCAGTCAAAATTTTAATACAAAAATTGTTTTATCTCAGATATATCTGCCAATTTTTGGCGAATTTCGAAAAGAGTAATAGCCCCGTGTTTCGGCCAGTCTTTTTTTTGAATCGCCAGAAGAAAGTAATAGGCAGGTGGACATTTATGTGCACATTTTCATTAAAACCATAGGAGGATATACATTTTAAAGAAAATTGCGTTTTGACCGTTTCTATTAATGTGTGGCGAACTGCCAAAAAGGTAATACCGGGGGTTTCCGAAGAAAAGCCCAGGGCTTCTATTTGGAAACTGGCCAATTTCATGCGCTCATTTAGAAACCAAATAGAAGCCCCGGGGCTTCTATTAGGAAACAGTTTCCTTATTAGAGCCCCGGGGCTTCTATCTTTTTAGATAGTGGGGGGGGGGGGGGGGGGGTGTCGATAAGTTTTTATTGAAAAAAGAAAATTTACCAGCAATCTCTTATTAAAGCGCTACATGCGGAGGATATCGGCACAAAAAATAACAAAACACACAAAAACAACAGTAACTAAAAAAGTCTGGTAAAATGGGGGGGGGGTGCCTTGTGCGAAGCACAGGATTAAGCAACGACGCAGAACGTGTCTAGGGGTTTGCCTCACATCGAAGGATTAAGTGCAGAGTGTCTGCATTGCTAGTAAACTCAAGTTCTAAAAAGACTTGCAGGGAAGGAGGGGCAACATCACGCCGCCCGTTTCAGTACTCAGACGGTTATATTTCCAGTAATACTCCGGGGTAAAGGTGGCAGTGGGGACGGGGGTGTGTTCGCCTTGTGCAATGCACAGCATTAAGCAACGATGCAGAACATGTCTAGGGGTGCCTCATATCAAAGGATTAAGTGCACCGTGTCTGCATTGCGAGTAAAGTCGAGTTCTAAAAAGACTTGCAGGAGAGGAGGGGGGCTTTTATTAGGAAACGATTTTTTCAGGTCTTTATGTTAACTCCAAATAGAAGCCCCGGGGCTTCTATTGGGAAACAGTTTCCTAATAAGAGCCCCGGGGCTTTAATATGGGGGGAGCTTCTTTTCGGAAACTCCCGGCAGCCAGTTAGGTAGTAATTTATAGGAGTTATTACATTAAATTACAAGGCAAAGAGGTTGTTTCTCTGGACTTCGTTAAGATTTACTGATTTGTTTTTGTTTTTCGCCAAAAGTTTGGCAAATTAGTTTGGCTTATCACAAAAAAGTAATGGCCAGGTAGGTAATCATGCCTGCTACCTTACGTTAAAATTTCAAGACAGCAAACCTATTGTCCAGGAGTCCGTTTGGATTTTAAGACAAAAAATTGTTTGTTTTTTTTTTGGTAATATTTTCGGCAATTTTTTGCGAATGTCCAAAATAAGTAACTAGCAGGTCGACACTTATACATCCTACTTTCCACCAAAATTTTAGAACGTTTCAATGAAAACCCTAGGAGATACGTTTCCAAGAAAATTACCCGGATTTAACGAAACACAAATTGGTTTTTTCGCCAATATTTCCATCAATATTTGGTGTAACAGTCAGGTGGACAATTATGCACGCTACCTTCCACCAAAATTTGAGAGCGCTTCTGTGAACTTCCTAGAAGATACGATTTAAAGAAAATTGGTTTTTGGTCAATATTTCCGCCAATTTTCGGCGAATTACCAAAAAAGTAATAGCCATTTATGTATGCTGCTGTTACTTACATTACATAGCAATGAGGCTATTTTTCTGGAGGTCATTAACATTTTACTGAAAAATTTTTTGTTTTCGTGAAAATTTTCTTAATTTTTTTAAATCAAAATCTTAACTGATTCCCAGAAAATAGTCTTACTCTCTTGAAATTGTAAGTAACGGTATGTAGGTACGTAGGTCAGCCTTTAGTTAAAATGCTTTTTCTCCTTGGATTTTAATTGGATTCCTTTCAAATTTTAGGCGAATGTTTCCCAGATGTTTCCCTCTAATTTATCTTTTTTTTTTTTGCGAATCGCCAAAACTTGGGCGAATGGCACCAATTTAAAATTTTTGTTAGTCACTTTTAAAAATGTTCTAACACAATTTTGACGCATTCCTTTCAGATTTTCTACGAATGTTTTGTGGCTCTCTCTCAAAAAATTAATTTTTTGGTGCATCGCTAAAATGGACCAAATGGCGATATTTTTAAATTTGGTGTTCGCCAGTTTTCAAAATGCTTGTACTCCCACAATTTCCCCGTTTGATTTTGTACGAATCGCGAAAAATTGACAAATTGGCGGCTTTGTAAGTCGTTTTGTTTTTCACAATGCGTTGCTTGCTGGACTTGGTTGGATTTATTCGAAGTTGTAAAGTAATCCTCTTCATGTGATGTTTTCTTTTAAAAAGTTACTTTTTTTTGCGCACCTCCAAACATTTGCGTCATGCCGCCGTTTGGAAGTTTTAGGGATCCAATTTTTTCAAAACAGTCCTTCTTTATTCCCCATAGGTAGAACCTGTGGGGAATATGTGCGATCGACTGCGTGTCGGTCGGTCGGTCTGTCATCAAGAGCTTGTTAACACGATAACTTAAAAACTGCTGGAAGGATTTTAATGAAACTTGGTTTGTAGCTTCTATGGGAACAAACACAGATTGGTATTGTAAATGGGCCAGATTCGTCCAAGGAAAATGGACTAGCTGGACTTAGAAAATTTCAGCTCTTGATTGACTATTGTTAACACGATATCTCAAGACCAACTGCAAGGATTTTAATGAAACTTGGTATGTAGCTTCTATGGGCACTAACAAGGATCGGTATTGTAAATGAGATAGTTGGCCCAAGGAAAATCAACCAAATGTACTTTGAAATCTACCAAGTCCCGGGAATTATACAGCATCGGAATGAGTTTGCTAACACGATGTCTCAAGAATAACTGCAGGGATTTTAATGAAACTTTGGTGTGTAGTTTCTATTGGAACAAACACAGGTCGGTATTGTAAATGGGACAGGTTCGTCCAAGGAAAATGCACCAAATGGACTTGGAAAATTTCAGCTGTTGATTGACCATTGATGGCCGTGTTTAACTGATGGGGGGGGGGGGGGGGATATGTGGGCTATGCACACTGCTCTAATTTTAGTTAGATTGCTTTTATTTTTTAGGTGAAGTCCAAGTTTAGGGTTTCCGTGGAAATCAAATTTTTGGAATCTCTTAGAGATTAGCAACTCGGATGGGATCCCTTAGAGATTAGCAAATCTTTGAAAAATTTTCAGTAATCGGTTGTAGATTGCTACTTCCAATTTTTAGCGATCTTTTTGATACTTGATTCACTGGGTCACAGCTGGTTGCAATGTCCCTCGACATTCTTGTTTATTTGAGCTGTGATGAGTATGCAGTGATGCTTTGTTATCATTAAAACTATATTTTTTTGTCTTTTTATCATGATATATTTCAAAGAATTTGAAAGAATATATATATATATATATACGTACGTAATTAAATTGACGGATTGGCAATGGATAGAATTTTCCACATTTACGATCGAGACATTTAAATTTTGTCCACACAAGGACTCATTATCTATAAGCCGAGTATTTATAAACCTTACACACACAGATTATATATATATATATAACATAATCAAGAATTCTGAAGCAAATAAGAAACCGGATATTTTTTGGTAGGCTATTACGGAATACACTACCCACAATTCGAATGTCAACATAACATAAAGCAACATAAAGTGATGAAATAATGAGAAAAACTAGATTTCTGTGACATTTGATTTGTCGGTAGTGTATTCCGGAATAGCCTACCGGAAAATATCCGGTTTCTTATTTACTTCAGAATTCTAATTTTAAATAATTCGGTGTTATATATTTATATATATCCATTCTTTGATATATATATCTAGAACGTCGCGTTTTAATATGCGTTACATTGAATTGAGCCAGAAATGGACACTTTGTCACTAAAAATATAGAAATTTACAATTACCAGAATTTTGTCCAGGTAAGTGCTCAGAAACCATGAGGCCAAATCTTTTCAATCTGTACAGTGGCAATATCTGTATTGCAGGTGTATAACATCTTGTTATTTTAGTCAAATAATTGCTGAGAAACTAGTCTGAGCGTTTTTAAACTTTACGCAAGAAATGTAGATATTGCAGATGTGGAACATTCTATTATTTGTGAAATCAGACTCGAGGGAGTATATATATATATATATATATATATATATATATATATATATATATATATATATATATATATATATATATATATACAGTCGACCCATTTAAACCGACATCGCTTTAACCGACATATCGTTTTAACCGACATGTTTTCACGGTCCCGAAGGATTTACCCCATTGACCCCCATTATATAAGGTCGGTTTAAACAAATATCGTTTGTCCGACGTAAATTTTGCTGTCGAACAAATTTTTTCAGCCCCTTTTGTCAACAAATAATGATGATTGACAGATCCCTTTTGTACGATATTATACCTATTGTCATTTCACTGTGATGTTATACATTTGAGCCATTGTTTCTACTAATATCACAGAAGTTATGTACACACAGAAGCCTATTCATCAGTACTCAGGCCATTCAAAGGTATGACAACTACTCGGGATTTCAAAGATGTTTGGGTTTGCGTGTAATCGTTACATTACAGAAAACAATACTACTTGAACAAACTTGTGATCAGACATTAAAAAGAGTTACTCAATAGCTCAAACGATTCTTTAGATTTCGATTGGTCAGAAGAAGCGATTATTTCGAGTGATTTAAACTTCACAGGCCTTGTTCATGTCTGTTAATCATGTCACTTGATTGCAATTTGAGCAGAAATTTTACATTGCAATTTAATGAACTGCAATTTTGCAAATGGCAATTTCATCAATTGCAGTTAGAAAATAGTGTTGTAAATTGCAATTTAGACCCTACCTGTACAGTATATAAAGGCTGTAAGAATGAATACATAAATGTTGTTAAATATTTTGATAGAAACAATCCTGAAAGTATCAAGAGTGTAATATCGTGTATTCTGGTATATTAATAAAATATATTATGGATACAGTTTTTGTTTCTTAGGAGTTTCAAACAGCCAGTACCTTTTAACCGACATATCGTTTAACCGACATTTTTTGCTCAGTCCCGGCGATGTCGGTTTAACGAGATTTCACTGTATATATATATATATATATATATATATATATATATATATATATATATATATATATATATATATTATTGCAATACTATGTATTCCGGAATAGCGTGCCTAAAATTTCTGGTTTCTTCAGAATTTGCTTCAGAATTCTTATTTTAAATAATAAAGTGTTATGTGCCAATTAAATGTGTTATCTTTATAAATTTTCACATTGGCAATACAGTAAATACATACACGCTAGACGGGTAAAAGCGTGTTGGCATCAGTATTCAGGCTTAATTCAGTTATGCGTTTTAGTGTACTTTTTGTACTTATTTAAGTTGAAAAGATTTTAGTTCATGGTAGCGGACATGAGTACCTACCTGGCTAGTACTTTTTTGCGATTCGACCAAAATTGGCGGAAATATTGGCCAAAAACTCCAGGAAAATAGTCTTACTGTTTTGAAATTTTAAGTGAGAGTAGCAAGTGTTACTACCTACCTGGGTATTACTTTTTTGGTGATTCGCAAAAAAGTCGGCCAAAAATTAGGTGAAAAACCAAAAAATTATCTCTAAAATCTTACCGAACTCCAGGAAAACAGTAGCACACATTACTATCTATGTGTTTATTACTTTTTACGCAATTCTTCAAAATTGGCGGAAATATTGGCCAAAAAAAAACAATTTTTTGTAAACTGTATCTAGTAGAGTTTTCGTGGAAACATTCTGCAATTTTGGTGGAATGTAGAGTGCACAGCTGTCCACCTAACTGTGACTTCTTTTACCGATTCGCCAAAAATGGGCGGAAATATTGGCGAAAAATGTATGTGTTTTTTGTTAAATCTTAAGTAACTTCAGGAAAATTGTATTTAAGTTTCAGTTGAAGGTAGCAGGCGTTACTACCTACCTGGGTATTACTTTTTTTAAATGATTGGCCAAGACTTAGCGAAAAATTTGGCGCAAAACCAAAACAGTTTCAGTAAAATCTTAAATAACTCCAGGAAATGGTATTATTGTCTTGAAATTTAAAGTAAAGGTAGCAAACATTACTACCCACCTGGTTGTTCCTTGGCGAAAATATTGGCGAAATAAAAAACAAAAAATTTTCAGTAAATCTTGACGAGCTTTAGGAAAATAGCCTGATTGCCTTGTAATTTTCAGTAACAGTAGCACATACCGAAATGGGTATTACCTTTTAGGCACGTCGCCAAAACTTCGCGGAAATATTGGCAAAAAAAAACAATTTTCGATACATCGTATCTCCTAGAGTTTTTAAGGAAACCTGATATAATTTTGTTGGAAGGTGGGGTGCATAGATGTCCACCTATCTTACTTATTTTGGTGATTCGCCAAAAATTGGCGGAAATATCGGAGAAAAACGCAATTGTTTTTTGTTATATTTTAAATAACTCCAAGAAAATAGTCTTACTGTCTGGAAGCTTTAGGTTCCCCTGTGGGTTGGGGGGATCTTCAGAATACATCCACCGCTTTCTGTTCCGTGCATGGCGTAAGAGGCGATTAATCGGAATTTCTGTCTAACTCCTTTTTTACTATTTCTTCATTCTTCCTTCTTTTTTCCCACTTGTTCCTTTAGTGCGTCCCAGTATACCCTTCATAGCTGGTGAACGGGACGTTAAACATGAAACAAATAAACAAACATTGAAAGATAGGTGAAGGTAGCAGGCGTTACTTCCTACCTAGGTATTACTTTTTTTAAGTGATTGGCAAAGAATTGGCGGAAGTTTTGGCGAAAAACCAAAAAATTTCCAGTAAAATCTTAAATATCTCCAGGACATTGGTATTTTTGTCTTGAAATTTTAAGTAAAGGTAGCAAGCTTTACTAGCTACCTGGCTATTACGTTTTTTTAGTGATTGACGCAAAAATTTGCCAGAAATTTTGGAGAAAAACCAAAACATTTTCAGTAACATTTAACGAACGAAAATAGTCTTACTGTCTCTCAATTTTAAGGAAAGGTAGCAGGCCTTACTGTCTAGCTAGGTTTGCGATATTTTGTGATTGGCGAAAATTTTGGCGAAAAACTAAAAGAAATTCAATACAATCTTAACTCCAGAAAAATAGTCTTACTGTCTTGAAATTTCAAGGAAAGTTAATAGGTAATATTACCTTACTGGCTATTACTTTTTGATGAACAAACAAAAACATTTCAGTAAAATCTTAATTGACTCCAAGAAAATAGTCTCAGTGCATTGTAATTTGTAAGTAGCAGTAGCAGACACTACTACCTAAGTGCCTATTGCTGTCTTCCAATTTTAGATGAAGAGAGTCATCATTTTGACTTGCCTGGCTCTTATTGATTTTCTAATTCGGAAAAATTAGCGGAAATTTTGACGAAAAACCAATTTCTTACTAAAATCTCAAATAATGCCAGTTATTGTACCTCCCCGACGAAGGGGAGACATGTAGTGTATGTATGTATCTGTGTGTTTGTGTCAGTGTGTTGTGAACAAAATGTTCTGTGCAAGATACCTCGAGAACGAGAAATCGAACAACTTTAAACTTGACCTGTTCATTCCTTGGGTAGGTCGGACGTTCTGTCAACTTCCGACGCATGTTACATTATTAGAGAAAGCGTATGACGTCATTACATAAAATCTTGTGTGCGAAATTTCTCAACCGTTGAAGATCGAAGGAAATTGAAACTTGGTGATTTTTTTTTTTGGCTAGGTATGTCCGAAGCATTCTGTCAAATACTATCTCGAGTACAAAGAACGAGTGCGGCTTGTGGCGTCATCACGTAAAATATGTATATATTGTGGAAAGGATATTGTGTGCTAAATATCTCGGTAAGGGAAAATCTTATCAACATCAAATTATACATGGGTGTTCTTTGGGTCAGTCTGACAGTTCTGTCAGCTTTTGACGGGTGTAGCGAAATTAAGAAAGGCGTATGTGGTCATTACGTTATCTTACACATGTACATTTCTCAGCCGCTGAAGATCGGAGAAAGTTGAAACTTGATAGGAATGGTAGTTGGTATGCCCGGAGTAGAACGAAAGAAAGGGGCATGTGACGTCATTGGGTAAAAATATCTCGATAGCGGATAATCGGATTGACGTCAAACTTGCTGTACTTATTCGTTGGATAGAAAATTGAGAAAGGCTCCAATGGGGTGAAAAGTATTATGTGATATATTTTGCAGCCGCTGAATCTAATACCTCCATCCAGCCCCCTCCCCTCCACCCGCCTGCCCCGTTTTGTCAGATCTTTTGTTAACTAAATATAGTTATTAACTACGCTTGGGATTTCAGCTTTCTCCAGAAGATTCTCCAATGGTCCTGCATTCTTTAGATTTACTTGAAAACATTAGCAGCACAATTATCGATCAATTACGAACATTTCGTGTAAGTGACGCTTTTGTGTGTTACCCACCTAGAGCTATCAATGTTTTCATTTGGCTGCCAAGCTGTTCCAGATTTTAAGAGTAATTACATAACGGCTCGCAATGTTTGTGTAGTACCTGGAAGAAGCTTCCACTTTTAAAGTGGATCATCTAATATCTTGTGTTATGACAAGCAGCGCACCATTTGACACCAAAGTGCTCCCCCACCCAACTCTGTAACGGAGCGCTTTGGCCGACGGAAATGTACGAAGACAAGGTATACATTATGACTATAACTACACTTAGTGTACAAACCGTTACCGTACCGCTGGCTCAAATGGGTAGGGATGCCTTTAAAGTTGTAGCTACATTAGATAGCTGGGAAGGGGGGTGGGGAGCTCAAGGTTAGCTAAAATAAAACCTAACTGTAACTGTCACCTTCAAGATCCTGATTAAAAGACGTGAAGTAAAACCCGTGTGTAGTGACCACCTTCCATCCCCGGATAAAAAAAGTACGTGCAGTAAAACTGCAGTAACGACCAACTTCGAACCCGGGATGAAAAGGACGTAGGAACCTGTTTTAGCGACCACCGGAGAAACAGGACATATAGTGAAACCTTTATCCAAAAAATCTGATAAAGGTGATACACAACCCGACTGGTGGGCACATGGGATGCATTTACATAAGGTAAAAGGTGTTATTATTCTGAAAATAGTACAAACTGGTTCAAATAAAACTTTGTAAAAGGGCTGTCGGGAGGAAAAAGAAAAAGCCTGTACTTCTATGTTTTGTGTGCACTAGCCGCTCTAGTATAATCGTACCTTCTTAAAATTTTGAATTAGCGAAGCCGATATCGAACCTACTTTGCTATTGTTTCGTTCTCTCTCTCTCTCTCTCTCTCTCTCTCTCTCTCTCAAATTGCAATTAAAAGTATATCCTCCGATGGTTTCAATGGAAAGTGTCCATCTGGCTATTATTATCCCCTGCCGTCCTGCCGGAGGGGGATGTAGAAACGCTCTGTGTGTCCGTCCGTCAGTCGCCAGTTTTGTTTCAAGACGATATCTCCGAAACTAGTGGGCGGATCTAGTTCATATTTGGTATGCCTAACAACCAAGATATCTAGATGTGCCGTTTGGAGGTTTTGGTCGGATCGAGGCCCATCTGGATCTGTCTTTGGACTTAAGAGTCCCAAAATTCGGATCTCAATGTGTACTTTGGGTTTCCTGGCGATGTCTCCGAAACTAGTGAGCGGATATGGTTCATATTTGGTGTGCGTAACAACCAAGATATCTAGAAGTGTCTTTTGGGATTTTGGTCGGATCGAAGCCCATCTGGATCTGTATTTGGACTTAGAATCCCAAAATCCGGATATCAACGTGTACTTTGGTTTCCAGACGATATCTCCGAAACTAGTGACCGGATCCGGTTCATATTTGGTGTGCGTAACAACCAAGATATCTAGAAGTGTCTTTTGGGATTTTGGTCGGATCGAAGCCCATCTGGATCTGTATTTGGACTTAGAATCCCAAAATCCGGATATCAACGTGTAGTTTGGTTTCCAGACGATATCTCAGAAATTAGTGACCGGATCCGGTTCATATTTGGTATGCGCAACAACCAAGAAATCTAGATCTGGCTTTTGGGCGTTTTGATCGGATCGAAGTCCATCTAGATCTGTATTTGGACTTAGAATTCCAAAATCCGGATCTCAATGTGTACTTTGTTTTCCAGACGATAACGCTAAAATATTTGCCGGATTAGGTTCTCATTTCGTGTGCATAACAATATAGTGTATAGTTGTTTTATCTACTTAGTTTAAGTGCGAGGTACAGCACCCGGCTTACTAATTACACCCACGGCGGGGGATATGGTAATTACTGATTGCTCTTGTTATAATTATTATTAATATTTTCGCCAAAAATTGGTTTAAGAAACGTTTTGTTTCTTAAATCTTAACCAACGACAGAAAAACAGCCTTACTCTTTTGAAGCTTTAGGTATAGGTAGCAGGATTTATATCGCACCTGTCCATTATTATTATTATTATTATTATTATTATTATTATTATTATTTTTGATTGGCCAAAAATTGGCAGAAATATTGGCGAAGAACGAAAAAAAACATTCAGCAAAATCTTAACTCACGCCACAGAAATAGCCGTACTGTCTTGGCATTTTGGTTTAAGATAACGCTCATGGGTACTTACCTGGTTATTGCTGTTTTTCCGCAATTCGGAAAAAATGGCGGAAATATTGGCGAGGAACCAATTCCTACTAAAATCGTTACTAGCGTTAGGAATATAATGTGACCTTAAAATTTTGATTAATGCAAGCGGAAATTAGTTCCTTTCTGGCCATAACTTTTTGGTGGTTCGTCAAAAACATTAATGAAAACGCAACTGGTTCTACATAGTTGGCCTTAATCTCTTGAAATTCTTATTAAAGGTGGCAGGCTTTGGTGCGCACCTGGCTATTACGTTTTTTTCGTGATTCACCTAAAATTTGTGGAAATTTTAACCAAAAACAATTTTCATGAAAACGTATCTGCTGCTAAGATTTCAATGGAAAAATCCTAAAATTTTGATGGAAGGTAGCGACATGTATGTCCACATTGCTGCTAGTTGTTTTGTTTGGCGATTCGAAAAAATTGGCCGAAACACGCGGCTGTTACTTTTTTGGCGATTCGCCACAAATTGACGGATATATGGCGATAAACCATTTTTCCATTAAAATCTTGACTGAAGTCACCCTTGCTGTCTTGAAATTTGGGTTACAGCGATACTTATTTGTCATAAATCTTGACATGAGCTGGGGCATTGTCCAATTTTCACAATTATTTTGATAGAATCGCAATGCCAGTTTGTGTTTTGTTACTCAGACGCCACCTGGGCAACGTCAGTTGACGGTTTTGTTACTCTGACGCCCCCTGGGTACAGTCACTTGACAGTCTTGTGTAGTATTTTAGCAGTTATACGTCGTCTGGAAGTAGTATTGAAGAAACACAATTCCGCACAGTAAGACCTGCTACCGGCGGCAAAGAGTTCTCTGGGAAGGCCAATGTGTTTGTCTTTCACCCTATATGAAAATCAGCCGATGTTACTAAAAAAATCACCATCTGTTATGGTCTAGTTGTCTTGATGCCTGTTATTTTGTATAGAAACAAACTTATAATCCTATTGTTACATTTGTATTTATATGAACTTGTGACAAAGTGCTTTCTCGGAAAGCTAAGGAATATGTTTTCCGTTTTGTGTTAATTATCACATAAAATGTGTATTTTATGTGTGTATGTTGTTACAAAGTGAAGAAATAAAGTAAAACTATAAAGTGTTATTTGTCGTCAGTTTGCGAGCATATGATTGGAGTGTGGGGTGTTTTTCGTTGACGGCCACACCGACCCAAAAGCCCCGCTTGTCGCCAGTTTGCGAGCATGATATGATTGGAGTGTGGGGGTGTTTTTCGTTGACGGCGACACTGGCCCAGAAGCTCCGCTTGCCGCCAGTTTGCGAGCATGATATGATTGGAGTGTGGGGTGTTTTTCGTTGACAGCCACACCGGCCCAAAAGCCCCGCTTGTCGCCAGTTTGCGAGCATGATATGATTGGAGTGTGGGGGTGTTTTTCGTTGACGGCGACACTGACCCAGAAGCTCCGCTTGTCAGTTTGCGAGCATGATATGACTGGAGTGTGGGGTGTTTTGCATTGACGGCGACACTGGCCCAGAAGCTCCGCTTGTCGTCAGTTTGCGAGCATGATGTGATTGGAGTGTGGGGGTGTTTTTCATTGACGGCGACACAGGCCCAGAAGCTCCGCTTGTCAGTTTGCGAGCATGATATGATTGGAGTGTGGGGGTGTTTTTCATTGACGGCGACACTGGCCCAGAAGCTCCGCTTGTCGTCAGTTTGCGAGCATGATGTGATTGGAGTGTGGGGTGTTTTTCGTTGACGGCGACACTGGCCCAGAAGCTCCGCTTGTCAGTTTGCGAGCATGATATGATTGGAGTGTGGGGGTGTTTTTCATTGACGGCGACACTGGCCCAAAAGCCCCGCTTGTCGCCAGTTTGCGAGCATGATGTGATTGGAGTGTGGGGTGTTTTTCGTTGACGGCGACACTGGCCCAGAAGCTCCGCTTGTCAGTTTGCGAGCATGATGTGATTGGAGTGTGGGGTGTTTTTCGTTGACGGCGACACTGGCCCAGAAGCTCCGCTTGTCAGTTTGCGAGCATGATATGATTGGAGTGTGGGGGTGTTTTTCATTGACGGCGACACTGGCCCAGAAGCTCCGCTTGTCGTCAGTTTGCGAGCATGATGTGATTGGAGTGTGGGGTGTTTTTCGTTGACGGCGACACTGGCCCAGAAGCTCCGCTTGTCGTCAGTTTGCGAGCATGATGTGATTGGAATGTGGGGTGTTTTTCATTGACGGCGACACTGGCCCAGAAGCTCCGCTTGTCGCCAGTTTGCGAGCATGATGTGATTGGAGTGTGGGGTGTTTTTCATTGACGGCAACACTGGCCCAGAAGCTCCGCTTGTCAGTTTGCGAGCATGATGTGATTGGAGTGTGGGGGTGTTTTTCATTGACGGCGACACTGGCCCAGAAGCTCCGCTTGTCACCAATTTGCGAGCATGATGTGATTGGAGTGTGGGGTGTTTTTCGTTGACGGCCACACCGGCCCAGAAGCTCCGCTTGTCACCAGTTTGCGAGCATGATGTGATTGGAGTGTGGGGTGTTTTTCGTTGACGGCCACACCGGCCCAGAAGCTCCGCTTGTCAGTTTGCGAGCATGATATGATTGGAGTGTGGGGTGTTTTTCGTTGACGGCCACACCGGCCCAGAAGCTCCGCTTGTCAGTTTGCGAGCATGATATGATTGGAGTGTGGGGTGTTTTGCATCGACGGCACACTGGTTCGGCTTGTAGGTAAATCTTGCTTACCACTAACAGGGGCTTATAGTTACAGTGGAACACAATGAGCTAAGCTATTGCAGTGCCGGTGTAGGAGAAAGGAGTAAAACGCGTGGTTGTATAACATTTATTAAGTATATATCTATTCTGTAATTCACTTGTTCATCATTTCACCGAACGCCATATTATGAGCGAAAACACCTTCATGATAAATTGAAGTTTACAGGAACACCAAAACACACAACGTTGAGATTGCTAAAGAAAGTAATTTTTTTTTTTTTTTTTTTTTTTTTTTGCTTTGTTAAAGTAAGTAACAATACTGGAATTTCAATATCATTAGATGAGATCCCCATTACCATATACGTTATCAGAAATAAAACAAGTATGTCAGTAAAACTGACTAAGCCCCCCGCACGCGGGCAATCACAGGATTTCAATACGACAAACACCCAGTGAATAAGTCAATTGTGCTGTATTTTCAAAGTTTTCCCATTTTCCCAATTTTTGCGAAAATCTCAAAACAACCCCTCGTTGCACAGGTTCACTATGCAGTCTTTGCATGTGCAAGAGAATAATTGAATCGGTTCAGCGGTTAGGGAGATATGGTGCTGACAAACACCCATTACATAGATCAATTGTGTTGAATTTTCAAAGTTTTGTCATTTTCCCATTTTTTGTGAAAATCTGAAAATAACCCGTCATTGCACGCTCCACTATATAGTCTTTGCATGTGCAAGAGAACAATTGATTTGCTTCAATGGTTACGGAGATATGGCGCCGACAAACAACCACTGAATAGGTCAAATGTGTTGAATTTTCAGTTTTGCCATTTTCCCAATTTTTTTGAAAATCTCAAAATAACCCCTCGTTGCACAGCTCCACTACACAGCCTTTGCATGTGCAAGAGAACAATTTAATCGGTTCAGTGGTTACGGAGATATGGCGCCGACAAACAAAGTGTCGACGGACGGACGGACAGACCCGAATCCTATAGTCCCCCGCTTCGGGCTACGCGGCGGCGGGGGACTAACAAGGAGAAATACTACTCTGTGAAATGCGAAATATTACACCTGCTGTGGCTAACGTAGAAATCCAAATGCTATGCATTGCCCATAAGCTGAACGCCGAGAGGGGGGAAGGTTGTAGAGGAAGAGCTCATGAAATTACAATTATTTGAAAATAAGTTAAGAAGTACCCGGAACCCTGCAGTTCCCCCCCCCCCCCCCCCCTGAACAAAGACTCGATCAGCGAATGATTTTAAATGGTGAAACATTGCTTAAAACAAGTCATCGCAGCCGGCAGTCTCCAACTGGAATTAGGTATTGAACGGCGTCCAGGCTGCCTATCAGTTCTTAAGACTTGCAGGGGTTTTTAAGGTGTTACACTTACAAAAATAAGGATTTTAGTGGTTGTTTTTAAGAGTTTAAGTACTATTTGGGGAAAGGTTTTCGGATAAAACATCGACTTGAAAAACTCGATGCTGTCAGAGAGCAGCGGGATCCCCCGTCTTTATTCCATAATTTTTGCATAATTGAAAGAATAATTGCTCTTACGTGATTTCTTTATAGGCAAGTGGACTCCACAAGGTACCCTCTGTGACACGAAAGCGTCAGTTTAGACCATTTTCAGAGGGCTGTAATTTCGACAATTTTCGATTGATCAGACTGGAAGTTTGACTTTGCACATATTCATTCCACATTTTATTTCATATAAGAAAGATTAATGGCTCTTACGTGATTCCTTAATAGTGAAGTGGACTCCACAAGGTACCTTCTGTGACACGAAAATTTAGCCCATTTTCAGAGGGCTGTAATTTCTATTTTTGATCGATCAAACCGAAACCTTGACACTGCACATATACATACACTAAAGATTGCATATATGGAACAATAATAGATCTTACATCATTCCTTAATAGAAAAGCGGAATCCACAAGGTACCCTCGAAAGCGTCAATTTAGGCAATTTTCAGAGGGCAGTAATTCTGACAATATTTGATCGATCAAACTGAAACTTGACGTTGCACATATGCATATATATATGAAAGAATAATAGCTCTTATATGGTTCCTTAAAAGAGAAGTGGACTCCACAAATGCTTACTAATTCACACCAAAACAGAATATAAAAAGTGATTAGTCACTACAGTTAACTTTTGCCCCACTTCTGTTAGTGTATCTTTTTTCTTTATTATCAATCATTATTATTTTTTTTTTTTTTTGCTTTTTTCGTAGGTTTCTACAGGTCTCCTCTGAAACAGCTGGAGCTAGAAAAAGGATAGTTGGTACACTTACGGCGACCAAGCATCGCGATTAACGCGACAATTTTGACCTATGGCGTAATGATATTGTCACGTCCCATTAAACATGCCGAGAGCGGTTGTGTCTACGCAGACATGAGACCTGTCCGCTTTTTCAGCTGTTTCCACTTTTCTGGGCGTCCAATTTGTAGTCTCACTTTGTAGGGTGGGGAAGGGGGGTCGATGGGCAGATACTGAGGCGAACCTGAGCATTATTTTGAGATTTTGGCAAAAAAAAAACACGCTACAATTGTTTCTTACATAGTGCCAAAATAGCTGTAAATACTTTCATTTAGGTCGTAAAATACCGAATGTTCCCGAGGGCGGAAGAACCCCCTCCCCCATTCTCCCTGTGATGATTTGTCGCGCCTTGGGCGCTTGATATAATTTTCCGCTTTTTTTTAGGTTCCGTCTCTGTTTTCATGTCTACACAGTTCCTTTTTTCTAAAGAATTATTTGGTTACATTCTTTACCGATTCTTTTTTTATTTATACTTCTATTGCTGATTTTAAGCAAAGGTTTACATACGTATATGCGAACACACAGACGACGGTTGCCCTAACTGTGTAACTAGACCAGCCCGTCGGTTGGTCTAAGAAAGAGAAGACAGGTTTTTTCCTGGAAAGAGTGTTCAACAAAACAAAAAATATCTCTGCCTCGAAAACGGTTTCAAATAATGCTTTTATGGGTTTTAGAGGTTCCCGCTGAGAAGCCTGTAACATCTGTTGGTAAAACAACTTAGTTTTACAATATTTCATGACATAGTGCAAACCGTGTTTTTACAGCCCTGTGCAACCAGAATTTCACGAGGGTGCATTTTTAGCTGAGCATTGTCTAGGTTTCGTTGGTGGGCTTTACCCATCATTTATGAGGTATCCGTCGTCCGTTATATGTGTAAACAATGCTACTCTTCCTGCACTTCTCGTCCGATTCTTTTGGCAGGAATGTTCCCTTTGTAGTCCTCCATACAGCTTGAATTTTATTTTATTTATATATATTTATTAACTATTTTATTTTATTTTTTTGCGAATTGTTTCCCTCAAGTTCCTGCATCAGGCTTGTATTTTGTTTTGACGATTTCGCCAAAATACTGACCAAAAACGGTCAAGTTGCTGAAAAATAACAAAATGCCGGTACGTTTCTTCAGGATTCGTAATATGGGGAGGCCTGATTAGTTAGTGATGAACGTTATTGCTTGTGAAACACAAGGTCCGAGTTCAACCCCCACTTACGCGCACTTCACAGGTTTTACAGATCAGACGTACAGTTCCGCCTCCCACATAAGCAGTCCATGTGCACATATGGGATCATACTACATTAATAAATCCGTTACTGGTTCAAACTTGTAAGGTCTATACGCTAAAATATAGCCATGCCACGTTTAAAATGATAAAAAATGTCGATATATATGGTCACACTGTAAACCCGCTTGAGCACAACTATCTGAAAAATTGGTGCATAAGAACTCTTTCTATCTTTCTTTCTTTGTTTCTTTCTTTCTTTCTTACTTTCAGCCTTTCTTTCTTTCTTTCAGCGTTTCCTTTCTTTCTTTCCTTTCTTTCTTTCTTTCTTTCAGCCTTTCCTTTCTTTCTTTCCTTTCTTTCTTTCAGCCTTTCTTTCTTTCTTTCTTTCTTTCAGCCTTTCTTTCTATCTTTCTTTCAGCCTTTTTTTTTTCTTTCTTTCTGTCTTTCTTTCTTCTTTCAGCTTTTCTTTCTTTCTTTCTTTCTTTCTTTCAGCCTTTTTTTCTTTCTTTCTTTCAAGCTAACGGATAGCTTTAAGAGAACCACAAACAATGCTGTTCCTCCCATTGATCCAGTTCAATTGCTCTTGATAACAAAGTTACTCATGAGGTCTGCTACCAAATATGGCCAAAATTGACAGGGTTCTTCTTTCACTTTTGTAATGTCTTCGTTTTTGCGGATGGACACACTGTCCACGGAAATTCTCATGTTTTCAAGAAACTGTGACAAAATCAGAAGTTTCTGACAGATCCTCATTAAGTCTTGTCTAAAACTTGGCGATGACCAGTCAAGCACTTTCTGCTTTATCGCAGTAACGGAGTATTATTTGGATGGAAATCCAATATCGTGGCCACTGCGACCTTAAAATCGGGCCGAAGTCACAATACAAATAACGTGCACCTACGCACTATGATAGGTTACATATGTCAAATATCACACGAGGCGGATTATCAGGGAGTAACAGCCGGGGAACGACGGACAACACCCAAACCTACAGCCCAGTTTCGTTGGTGGGCTTTACCCATCATTTATGAGGTATCCGTCGTCCGTTATATGTGTAAACAATGCTACTCTTCCTGCACTTCTCGTCCGATTCTTTTGGCAGGAATGTTCCCTTTGTAGTCCTCCATACAGCTTGAATTTTATTTTATTTATATATATTTATTAACTATTTTATTTTATTTTTTTGCGAATTGTTTCCCTCAAGTTCCTGCATCAGGCTTGTATTTTGTTTTGACGATTTCGCCAAAATACTGACCAAAAACGGTCAAGTTGCTGAAAAATAACAAAATGCCGGTACGTTTCTTCAGGATTCGTAATATGGGGAGGCCTGATTAGTTAGTGATGAACGTTATTGCTTGTGAAACACAAGGTCCGAGTTCAACCCCCACTTACGCGCACTTCACAGGTTTTACAGATCAGACGTACAGTTCCGCCTCCCACATAAGCAGTCCATGTGCACATATGGGATCATACTACATTAATAAATCCGTTACTGGTTCAAACTTGTAAGGTCTATACGCTAAAATATAGCCATGCCACGTTTAAAATGATAAAAAATGTCGATATATATGGTCACACTGTAAACCCGCTTGAGCACAACTATCTGAAAAATTGGTGCATAAGAACTCTTTCTATCTTTCTTTCTTTGTTTCTTTCTTTCTTTCTTACTTTCAGCCTTTCTTTCTTTCTTTCTTTCTTTCTTTCAGCGTTTCCTTTCTTTCTTTCCTTTCTTTCTTTCTTTCTTTCAGCCTTTCCTTTCTTTCTTTCCTTTCTTTCTTTCAGCCTTTCTTTCTTTCTTTCTTTCTTTCAGCCTTTCTTTCTATCTTTCTTTCAGCCTTTTTTTTTCTTTCTTTCTGTCTTTCTTTCTTCTTTCAGCTTTTCTTTCTTTCTTTCTTTCTTTCTTTCAGCCTTTTTTTCTTTCTTTCTTTCAAGCTAACGGATAGCTTTAAGAGAACCACAAACAATGCTGTTCCTCCCATTGATCCAGTTCAATTGCTCTTGATAACAAAGTTACTCATGAGGTCTGCTACCAAATATGGCCAAAATTGACAGGGTTCTTCTTTCACTTTTGTAATGTCTTCGTTTTTGCGGATGGACACACTGTCCACGGAAATTCTCATGTTTTCAAGAAACTGTGACAAAATCAGAAGTTTCTGACAGATCCTCATTAAGTCTTGTCTAAAACTTGGCGATGACTAGTCAAGCACTTTCTGCTTTATCGCAGTAACGGAGTATTATTTGGATGGAAATCCAATATCGTGGCCACTGCGACCTTAAAATCGGGCCGAAGTCACAATACAAATAACGTGCACCTACGCACTATGATAGGTTACATATGTCAAATATCACACGAGGCGGATTATCAGGGAGTAACAGCCGGGGAACGACGGACAACACCCAAACCTACAGCCCAGTTCGGGGCTAAAACCCCTGTATGTGGCTAAACACTTTCACTGGCGGATTTAGGGAGAGATGCCGGACTGAATTCCCTGGTTGGGAGTAGCAATCCACAAACCTTTCGCTTCAACTAAAATCCCTAAATTTTCTGTGAGAAAATCATGGAACCGATCGAAAGTTTTGCATTGAGTACATAATGTCATAAATCTGTGCTGATGTCATAATTCATTACGCGACTTTTTACGTGAGTTATACTGTGAGTCTTGTTTGGGGCACACACAGGCATTTTTCTGCGATGTACGAAATGCGTCACAGCCAAATGTCACTGCTCCCGAGTATATCAGGTTACTGGATGACTTGCAGACTGAAAACAATAAAAATACACATATGGTGTACTTAAAAGCGTTGTATTCTACGGCCTTCGGGGCCACTCCGTTCCCCATTTGAGCTTGATTCTATTTAAGGTTTAAGATAGTTCTTTTTCTCTTTTTTTTTTTTTAATTTTTCTCTCTACTGACAGGAATATCGTGATCTTTGGATTTTCTGTTTGCTCAAAGTGTTTTCAACATATTAATGTCACAGTGAATTAGCGATGCAGCAGCAAGATAATCTCACTACACTTACCTGAAATTTCTTTTTGCGAGCCCTTCATATCCCTGCATAGGTTTTCGAGGCACTCGCGGAATTCTTTATCACACAGCTGTCGTTTGGAGCCACACGTGTCGTAACAAATGTCGTGAGCGTCACAGCAGCGCGTCATGCCAGGCACTACGTCAACTTCAACCTGTTAGTAGGGGAACATAAAAAACAGGACACTCAGCTAGAGCGGCCAGTGCAAACAAAACACAGCAGTAAAGGCTTCTATTATACACTTTCAATCGACACCTATTTAGTTTATTGGGTTTTTTTTTTTTTTTTTTTTGTCTTTTTTTTTTTTTTTGTAAACAAAAACAAATGTCTCCCCAACTAAACCCAGAACTCTTCAACAACCAATGAAATATTCATTTTTGTACACATAATCATAATTCATTGTCAAAAATTTGAAAATAAACAAAACTAAATAGTGGTCACTACAAAAAGATTTTACTGGGCGTCACCACAACAGTTTTACTGCATGACACATTTTTATCTGGGTATGGAAGATGGTCAAGACACGCAAGTTTTATCGTACGTATTTTTATCCGAATCTGCCAGGGGTCAAAACAAACAAGTTTTTCTTGACATCTTTTTATCCGTGTCTTGAAGTTGGTCGTTACAAATAGGCTTTACCGCTGTCTTTTCTATCTGAGAGTGTAAGCTGCTCGCTACATTACCACTTCCCTAATTCACCGGTGATCTTTTTTTCTTGCGTACCGTCACTACCCCCCCTCCCCCCCCCCCCCCCCCCCCATTTAACGTCCCGTTTACCAATTAGAATGGGTATCTTGCTACAGAAACAAGTGGGAAAAACAGAAGGAAGAAGGAAGAACTAAACGCATCCCTAACCCTTTTACCCACGGTTACGGTAACGGTCTGTACCTAATGGGGAGGGCGAATGGGGGGGGGTGAGGGGGATGTTGAATGGGAGGGGGCTTTTGGTGACATCATATATCTTTCTTAATTTTCTACACAACTTTAATGTTTTTAAAGTCTCTGCGACTTATTCAAGGAATAGACTAACTATTCCAAGTTTGAAGTTAATCCGACTTTCCACTATCGAGATATTTTGTTTAACAACAGATAAATTATTATGTAATGACGCCTTTCTTAATTTCGCTACACACGTCAAAAGTTTAAAGAGCCCTTCGATTGACCCGAAACATACCTATCTTGCTCAAATTATATGCACATATCACGAGATAACGCCATGTGCCGTTTTCATTCGTTCTACTCGCAACAAAAATTGACAGAATCTTTCGGACCTACAAAGCAAAAACCCACCAAGTTTCAACTTTCTCCGATGTTCAGTGAGTCAGTAATCTTACATACAAGATTTTAACGTAATGACGTCACACGCCTTTCTAAACTTCGCTACATCTGTAAAAGTTGACAGAACCGTCCGACTGATCCAATGAACATAAAATTTGATGTCGATACGACTTTCCGCTATCGAGTTATATTGCACACAAGTTCTTGCTAAAAATATATACATATTTTATGTGATGACGTCAAATGCCGCACTCGTTGGTTCAATTCGCGACAAAATTTTACAGAATCTTTCGGATCTACCAAGCAACAATTCCACCAAATTTGAACTTTCTCCGAATTTTCAGCGGCTGAGATATTTCACACACGAGTTTTACGTAAGGTAGTCATAGGCCTTTCCTAAAACAGCAAAATGCATCGAAAGTCGATAGAACCGTCTGACCTAACCACGGAATACACAGGGTCAAGTTTAAAGTCGATCCGACTGTCCATTCTCGAGATATCTTGCACACAATATTTGCTCACAACAGACTGACACACACGTACACACACACAACTTAACAAACACTACATATCTCCCCTTGGCCCAAAACCAAATGTTCTGAAAACGGAAGTAAATAACTCGAACATCTCATGGTTGAACTTTAAATCTGCGGGAGATTAACTGGAGAATGTAAAGAATTATATGTCCTGTGGCTTTAGATATAATTCGCTTAAAGTATATTTCAGTTTATTTTTAAGTATGCAATAAATAAGCAATTGCCTGGGCACTCCAGGAAAACCTTGATTATTAATGTCGTTACCAAGATTTGTAACAGCTCTAGACTCGGATTACACACTATTCCATGTTTCGTTTCAAATTCCCCAAAATTAAAACTCGTACCTTAATCCCATACGTGCCACAGCCATTTGATTTAGGTTTAAATCCTGGTCTCGGTCTTGGTTCTGCAGCTGTACAAATAAAGCGTTGCTCACGTAAGAAGTTGTACTGTGGAAACATGCCCCTCCCCCATGCCAAGGGGGTAACTCAGTCGCATTTTTTTATTAATAACCCGTTTTCACAACAACTTTCACCGAGCAAATCGATTCAATAACAATTTTAGAGATTATTTCTGATGTTTCTATGTACAATTTACAGGGGATCCTGGTCAGATGAAAATGCGGTTGGCGGGACCGGCTGGTCCGGTATGATGTTTGATATCGGCTTGCTTGGCCATAAGCAGGTGATTGTGAGGTTTATCAAGCCCTTTCACGTCGACTTCTTAGTAACTACGCAAACACAGGACTCACCTCGGTGGGAGAGGATGGGTGGGGGGGGGGGGGGGGGAGAAACGACTTTTTAATGCACCACAACTAATAATGCTGACCCCTGACTCAGTTACATCAAAGCTGTAGATGAGCAACGCACAGAAAGGTCAATTACAGACAATGGCATAGCCACAGACAAAGAAATAGCCATGGATCAATAGTGGGTCGATAGTAAGCTGCTAATGTTTTCGACCAGTTTAAAGAATGAAGGAACATTGAGAATCACCTAGAAAACGCTGAAATGCTCAGCGTAGTTAATAATTATGCTCCGTTAACAAAAGAGCCAACCCCCCAGGGAAGACAGGGGTGGTTGGGTGTTGGTGACATCACACATCTTTCTTAAATGTTTTGCAAAAAAAAAAAAAAAAACGTGCGAGCAGCTACATTAATGTCATGATGTCATGTACCGTTTCCGTCCCTTCTACTTGCCACCATTTTTCACAGAATCTTTCGGACCTAGCAAACAACAGTCCCACCAAGTTTCAACTTCCTTCGATGTTCAGCGGCTGAGAAATCTTACATACAATATTTTAATGTAATGACGTCATACGCCTTTCTTAATCACGCCACATCCGTCAAAAGTTTATCGAACCGCTGAAAGACCCACGGAATACGCATATAAAAGTTGAAGTCAATACGACTTTCCCTTAACGAGATATTTTTCACACAATATCTTGTCCAAATTACATGCGTACTTTACGTGATGACGTCATACACTGCACTCGTTCGTTGTACTCGTGGCAAAATTTGACAGAATCTTTCAGACCTAGGAAGCAAAAAAACCCACCAAATTTGAATTTTCTCCGGTGTTCAGCGACTTAAAAAAACTTACATACAAGACTTTAACGTAATGACGTCATACGCCTTTATTAATTTTGCTGCATCCATCAAAGCTTGAGATATCCGTCCGACTGACACAAGGAATATCCATATAAAACTTGAAGTCGATATACTTTCTGTTATAGAGATATTGCAGTGATATCTGCAGAGATAGAGATTGCACAACAGATCTTGTTCAAAATATAGGGGTGGCGATATTTATCGATACAGCGATATATCGCGATATGTTTTCTCACGATTCGTATCGCAATACGAATTTTGAAATATCGATATTTTTCGATATTTTCCGTGATATCTGCAATGCTGCTGTTCATCATTTTGCACACCATATTCGGCTGGTTTTCGTTTCAGATGTATTTTCACGATATTTTTTTCATGTAAATTTCTGACTAAGTCGGCCAAATATAGTGTGATAGAACATGGATGATTTTTTGCTATATTGGATATGAACTGATTGGATAATTGAATGATAACTTGAAAAAAAGAGCATGTGACATTTTGCGATTCAATGTCAGAGCAGACGCTGTGTTTTTGTTTCAGTTTTAAATACAGAACTGTTGATGTTTCAAGTTAAAAATATACCAATCATTTACATTTACGTTTAGACACTCAATCAAACACATATTCTTAAAATTTAGTTATATATTGACATTGCCAACATACTTTTTGTATTTGTTATAACGTCATTAACTATAACTGATCAATGCCGTTGGTAAGTGTTACAATTCCTGGAAATGAAACCATAAAACAGCTACATTTTTTCACTTTTAAAGAATTAAAAATATCGCGATATGCATCGCGATACACAGCCAATATCGCGATACAGACCGCGCCGCGATACCCAACCCTATCAAAATATACATATTTTTATGTGTTGATGTCATACGCCGCAATCCTTCGTTGTACTTCTGACAAAATTTGACAGAATCTGTCGGACCTACCAAGCAACAATCCCACCAAGTTCGAACTTTTTCTTATCTTCAGCGGCTGAGAATGTCGCACACAAGATTTTTATGTAATGACGTCGCACGCCTTCCCTAATAACGTGACATGCATCAAAAGTGATTGAGCCGTCCGGCCTACACAAGGAATAAACAGATCAAGTTTGAAGTCGATCCGACTTTTCGTTCTCGAGATATCTTGCACACAACATTTGTTCACAACAGACTGATACACATGTAATACGTACACACACACAACGTGCATACATACACATCCACTTGGTCGGGGAGACATAATTACTTTGTATATCTCTCTGTCACAGCTATGAAGCCTTTCACTGTTCCGCTACTAGGGTCAGCTTCATATGTTCTGAGGCACGAATCCTGCACATCAGTCCTTAATATTCAAATATGTAATAAATAGAGTATACCTTTTTTGAAAAAATAGGCACTGTTTTAATGGGCTGCATGCATTTTATTTCTTAGTTGAAGCGCTGAATATTTTGTTTCCACATTCACCTGTCAAATGTTTGTTCACGTTCCGGGCTTTAAATGTCATGTGACCAAATTCACGTGACCAAAAAATTCAAATGAAGGGGTTCAATCAATCAGTTTATTTTCTGAAAAATTAACAACCAAACGCTATGCAAGGTGCAAATTATCAGGATCTTATAATGATCAGAAAAGGGAGCAAGCAAAAGCAAACGCTTGTAGAGGTGCTTGTCCTTTGCTGAAGTTTACCATTATTTGCATTCAGAACACTTCATTTTTTGTGTAATACAACAGGACCTCCTTAATTCATACTTGTCAAGATTAAGCCAAAAATTACGAATTAACCGGGGGTCAAATATTCGACCTTATAAAAACGAAATATATACTGTACAAGCGTTATTGCATTTTCGGTCTATTCAGACCAGTGAAATAATACATACACACCAAAACATTTTTGTGTCATGGGCACTCATAAAATTACATGTTCAATGTGTACTCACAGATCGTCGGTTAAAAGTAGTTTCGTTCTCGATATCTAAGGCAATGTTTTCCAATTCAGTGTTGAACACCGAAACAGTCCTTCACTGATGTTTGCTTTGTTTTAGCAACTTACAATTTTATCTTTTTATCCATGATGCAAAAGTGTTCTTTTTTTGCTACCCCATACTCTTTCATTGTTTGTGTCCTAGTTTTAGCACCACTCGTTATTTGCTTTAACACTTTAAATTTTATATTCATTGAGTAATCATTTTTTTCGCTTTTTCGATACCATTTTCACAGTTGAAATGTAAATGTTTGAGTAATGTTCAGTTTTTATAGCAAACTCCGTAGTAGTTATGGTAGCAAGGGATACATAAGATTCTGGAACATTGAAGCAGCCGCTGCGTACTATTACGGGGTAGATAATGACAAGGACACAACAAATGACTGCTCAGGGTTCGCGCTGGGTTCTCAGGAAAGCGAGTCACTAAAGGAAAGTGTGACTCAGTTGGGTCCAAAAAGACTCGGTGGGTTCCGAAAAAGTGAGTCATTCCGATAAAATGCCCAAAAAGTGGACAAAACCCCGCCAACGCGAACCCTGACTGCTGATTGAGTGGGGTAGTACTAATCCCTACACAAAGTCGTATTTTTACTATAATGCCACTCATTTATTGTGCAATTAGCTAAGCTTGAGGAGATTGTCACTCTCATGTATTTTGATTTTGTTCTAAAAACTGGCAAAAAATAACAATTGTTAGGTCTCACATTTGGGACGAATTATCCGAGCCCATATTTTTTCATAGGAACCGACGAATTTAGAACGAATTAACCGAGGTCGAATTAATGAGGGGCTCCTGTAAAATAAATTTTATGAAGCCATGATATCTATATTGCTATATAAATTACTTATATAAGCTGGGAGAAATATCATAATGAAACATTTAAAGCAATGGATAATTAAATGTTTTAATACAAATAACAATTGATACCAGAAATTACAACAAATTAATACCATTCATATAATAATACCACTAGTCTGAATTTGAGTTATTAATCTTGCACATAGGAGGAAATGAAATAATTATCAAGTTTATTTTTAAATAATTAATGACATGTAAAGATTTGCGTTCAAACGGTAATACATTCCACTACTGTATACCCTTCAGTCATAGACAATGTGATTTTAAGGTAGCTCGCGAATAAACATATTTAAAATTTTCGTGCTGTCGTGTTCTTCTTTCATTGTCTACCAAGAGGAAACAACGCTGGATATTACGGGTTATTGAATTTGTGCGAGCAGCCGTTGGTATCTTTTTTTCTTGACAGTGGTCGTATATCTTGTGTCATCTCCTCCACTGGGAAACTTTGGACTTAGGTAGAACTTGATATGAACGTGTGCATGACACTTTTTATTTTCGCCTTCGATTTCGTTTTCTTGTTTAAAACGCCATGTGAAAACAGTGTATTTTTCGCAAGTAAACGCGTAGCATTTCACGCAGAGCACAGAACACACAGTTGTGCAGCTTTGTGCGAGCTCTCACTGCGTAAATAGATAACACGGCGTATGCCTGATCAGTCAATAAATCCTTAAGTCAACATAAACCAAACACTACTCGGCTTATAAGACGTATTCAAGCTGTTTGTTTGCAATAGATCATTCAAGAAATAACCCATTGAAGGAAGTATTTTGCGTTTTAATTTTTGTCTAGTGCTTAACATTTCGCTAGCGAAATGAGGTTCTATTCGATACATACGTGTTACCCCATATTTCTACACAATAAGACATATGTGGAAGGAAGAAAGTGATAAATAATGAACAAGTAAGTATTTGTGAAACACAAGCAGGCCCCAACCGCCCCCAAATTCATAGGGGTATTACCGTATAAAGCGATGACGGACAGACGGACGGCAGGACGGACAGACGGACACCCCAAACCTATAGGCCCTATCAGAAGGGTTGGGGCCTAATAAAGATTGTTTATCAATACCTGAACCAATAATCATAGTTCCTATAATGGATCATGCCATTGCTCTCAATTTTGCCAATCTCGGCGCACGACTAGGGCCAATGGAGTTATTTTAAGAGGGGGGCATCACATAAATGGTCCAATTATAAATTATGGCGCACAATTGTTGTGGTGAAATAACAATTTTGAACTGAGAAAAATAGGTGTTTTCTTTAGATCAGTATGTAGAATCCCCCCATTATCGACCACAACAACAATGAATCTACAGTTGCAAAACCACTCTTTACTCAAGCTCGGTAGTTTGGCCGAGGTCGGAAATAATGCGCCGGGATACTTCTCAGTGTGCTTTTTTGCAAAAAATCCTGCTAGTCCGAACCTTGGTGTCCTGGAACGTGCAACGAAAGATCCATAGCCTCGAAAGTTGAGATCAATGGCCATTTCTATCACAGGAACTGTGACCCCTTCTGACCTAGGAAGACAGAAAGGGTCCACTGGGACTAGTATGCAGGATTCGTGCCTCAGACAGGGTTTGCGCCGGGTTCTCAGGAAAGTGAGCCAAAAAAGGAAAGTATGACTCAGCTGAGTCCAGAAAAACTCGGTGGGTTCCTAAAAAGTGAGTCATTTCGTAAAAAAAAATGCCCAAAAAGTGGAGAAAACCGCGCCAATGCGAACCCTGCTCAGATCAAGTGAAGTTGACCCCTATTAGCCAACCAATGTAAGGCTTCGTAGCTCTGATATAGAGGTAAACGAAGTTAGTGAAGTGAGAGCTGACTCGGAGCTAAATCCTCCCACCCCGGGTTTAGCTCCAAGAAGCGGTGCGCTAAAAAGTTTCCAGGCACCGCTTCAAAGCCTCGCTATATAACGATAAGCAAGTCAACTGCGCTCGCTTTGAGGCACCCCTGTGGCTACTTTGTGCGAGTTTCAACAACCCATAAGTTTTTACTGGCATTTGCTAAAGGCCCTCAAAGTACAACGGTAATCATATACAACTTCTGTGTTACGCTTTCTTTAAAAGAAAATAATACGGAAATAACCCCAAATCTCCCGCAATAAATGACATTTGTTTGTACACAGGGAGCATACTTTATTACGTGAAATAGTTAACAATAATTTTCTGCAATTATCCACCAAAAAACTTTTAAATTGATATTTCAAAAAGAACGTAAACATAAAAAGTCAAATATAGTATAATAAATTTATACATAATTCTGCATCTATCAACTATTTAATATATATTGTTCCAATAAACTATAACCCCCTTATTTTAATTTTCGGTCCCTTGACTTTGGTCACGTGACATTTAAAGGCCAGAATGTAAACAAACATTTGACAGGTGGATGCGGAAGCTAACTTTTCTGTACTTTTATTAACAAATAAAAGATATACAGCTCACTAAAAACTTTGCCTGTTTAACAGAAAGGGCATATTGGGCATGAACTTTCTGTAGATGTTTGAATAATACGGACTGGTATGCAGGATTCGTGCCTCAGAACATATGAAATTGACCCCTATTAGTGGAACAATGGAAGGCTTCGTAACTCTGACATAGATATATACGATGTTATACAAGTCAGAGCCAGGACTGGTAAAAATTTCGAAATTTTTAAAAATTTCATGAAATTTGAAATTTTGGAAATATTTCAGAAATATTGAAATCTTTCAAAGCACATTAGAAAAAACACACATTTCAAGGCTATGCGTAATATCTGTTTGTTTAATTTAACAAATGCCACCGTCAAAAATGCATAGACAGATAAAATGACAGAATCGCATACCCGTTAAACGCATAAATCAGTTGATTGAATAAAATTATAAATTTTTAACCGGATAATTGCATACCGCTTTATGGTAAAACCTGATAAAGGCAAAGCTTTTTCTCGTTTAAATGGGAAACACCACTTAATTGCAGAATCAAGGGTGACTATTCAAACAGTGCTAAACTTGAAGCAGTCTTGGGAGTGAGTTGCTCCCTGTTTGTTTAGCTAACATATTGTCTGCTATATTTTTGACCTATTGTGTACATATCCGACCTCTTTCCCCGGTGCCGTTAACAGTGAGCACCCTTTCAGCAATTACTATAAACCCTCCTGCCTCTCTCCACTCCTTACAAACACCCGCTCAGATACCCGGAGTAGATGTGTCAACGGTGCTACAGGCCAGCAACTGCTAGCTTTGTTACTCAACAGTCATAGACCACGCAGGATTTCTGTGGCTTCATTGTTTACTGGTAGAGTTATGCCAACTGACAACTTTAGATGAATGTCCGTGGATAGGTATCCGTCAGTATTTGGTATTCTTGATGTCCAAGTTATTTCATATTTAAAAATTTCAAAAATGTGAAATTTTTGAAATTTTTACAGTGAAATATTTCATGAAATATTTCAAGAAATATTTCATTCGAAATATTTCATACCAGCCCTGGTCAGAGCTACTCGGAGCTACCCCGGGTTCTGCGTTATGTGGCTCCAAGAAGCCATCCGCTACTGAGGTTCGCGGAGGGCTTCAAATCCTCGCTATATAACTATATGCAAGTCAACTACCCTCGCTTTGAGGCACCTCTGTGGCGACATTGCAGTATATTAAGATACATACCCAGATTTATGAAGTGTTATGGAGTGCCCTCAAAGAAAATGTGTTGTTGAAGACTGTACATATCTTGATATTTTCATAAAAGAACAAGTTCTAGCAATAAGCACAAATTCCCACACGCAGACATCTTTTGTTTTCCTCTCATGCGCATGCGTAAATTTATGCGGAAACAATAAGGAGTTGTTATAAAACAGATGACCTCTGAGGAGATACACGTGTTATGTATAAATACAGAGCAGATATACATTACAAAAAGTAGCTCCCTCTTACTGAATATTATTTTCGGGGAATCTCTAATGGGCCTGCAGTGTAAAAGGGATCGGCAGATCCCTACAGAGGTCAGCTATTTTATAACTACGGTCGTATGGCATGCTGGGTAAAACAAACCCGGAAGATAAACAAAACATTTGACAGCTGGCCGATGCCTGTTTTCTTTAACCTTTAATGTATAATTTTAAGAAACACAAGGCATCAAAAATGTGGCCTTAGGTGCACAAAGGGTACATACTGCATGAACTATATATATATGCCAACATAATATGGATTACTATGCCGACAAAGTGCCTCAGAGCAACTAAAGTTGACCCCTATGAGCAATACAATGTAACGCGTTGTAGCTCTGATAAAGAAATATACCCAGTATAAATAATGAAGAGCTGACTTGGAGCTATGCGTTATGGAGCTATTTTGCCATTTTCGATGTGCTGTTCAATTTCGTGCATCTGTGCTTGTGTGTGCATTTCGCTAGTTCTAGTTTTGAAAATTGACTAAATTTATTCAGCAGCAATTCAAGGCTCTTTTTGGAGCTAACCTACCATCAGGGCAAGTGAATTCACATTTGTCAGCATGACCGGCAGCGTCACCAAAGGCTCTTGCTAAATCGGAAAACACTTCGAGCCCGTCGAGATTAAAATCCAGGGAATCTTGTTTGCTTTCGGTAACAGTTGTCAGTAGAGTTAACAGGGTGAGCACATACAGCACCATTAAATCTAAAATAAACCACATTTTAAAGATAACACCAAAGTAAAAGTAAAAATGCGTATTTGTTTACAAACACCTTCTTTCTTTTCATTGGTTAATTTTCTGTAAGATTAGTCAGTTCCTATTTAGGAAGCCCGATATTACGGGTCTATTCGGGGATTTTCAGTCAATATTCATGAAATAGGCAAGGTGTTGATTCGTATTTTTAACAAAAAGTTGAAAAAAAATACTAGAAAATGTCTTTTCTTTGTATTGTGAGTTATATAGATTTATTTACATAGGTTTACCATTCGTATTATCATTGGAATTTAGAAATTAACAAATATCAGAAAACATATTTTGTATTTTTGCTGACGCAGAATAGTAGTTGGGAAATGGGTGTTTTGTAACAATTTTTGATGGAGAAAAGTGTTCCAGAACACCCATGGGGTTTCTGAAACAGTAAAAAGTGTCCTAGAACCCCAATGGAGCTTCTGGAACAGAGGAACATTTCTCGCGACGACTCTAAGTTGAGCGTGCTCCACATTTCAAAAAGATGTGTTGGAATGATCCTTTTTCCCCCACACACGCACACACAAACACCATAACACGATTAGCTCATTTTCAGAATATTGGGCGGCCGCCCTGATAAGGCAGCCAGGAGCCGAACTCCTCATTGTATCTTAGTTGCAGCGGCACCTCCGCGGGTGCGCAGCACGACCTGCACGCAGCACGACGAGAATGACCTGCCCAGAACGCTGCAGTAGCATGACTCAGTCTTCCTAACGTCTGGACATTGCAACTCATGCTGATTCCTATTGACATTCTGTGGAAGCATGGCCCCACAGAACTCACAGAACTGGGTATGTTGATCAACGGAGCGCAAGAGTTACATAACCTTTTCCATGGACTCTTTACTGGGGTGTTCCAGGTTCAAGTCGGTGGCAGTGTCTGGCTCCTGTATGCTTGCAACAGCAGCGGCTAGCTAGTAACAACGGACGGTGGCTGACTGTGGCGGGCCGGCAGGCTGACAGAAGCTGGTTGACTGATGGACGCTGGCTGCGGCAGGCTGACCACGGCTTGTTGAGAGGAGCCGGCCATCGGCTCTCCCGTCCGCTGATATTCCGCCGTCGTCGCCCTCTCGAATATGTTCCGCCGTGGCCGTTTGTTTCTGTTTTCCCTCAATTTTTCTAGCCTGAAGATTTCATAATCCTCAAAAATTTCTCAGTAAGGAAGATATCTGCTCACTGAGCATATATTTCTGTCGGTGTTCAGCGTTGAAGAATTCCTCTTTGAACCCCATGCTTTGAGAACTGTGAGAACACGCGAGTGTGAGAAGCCTCTGATGTCAGCTGTATATATATATACGTGCGGCCAGACTGTTAGATCAATAGACCAAAGGCTCACCGCGTGGCAAGCAATTGAACTTCTCAATTCCCCTTAAGAGAGGAAAATATAGTCAAATCTACCTGTGTATACATTTTACTTGATAGTATATCGGACCGCCCCCCCCGCCCTCCCTAGGAGAGGAAAATTTAGCCAAATGTACCTCTGTATACATATTACATGATAGTATGTTGGATATGTCGGACCCCCTCCCCCCTCCACCCAAGGAGAGGAAAAAATCCCTGAAAAATTCGTATAAAAGTGCCGCTTCGTCCCGAAAACGGCAATTACGTCGTCAAGACGTCATGGAAACGCCGCTGAATACATATTCAGCTATCAACACAGGCATTGATGAACTGTTTCGCTTCTGTACTTCTGTGTTTTTGATGACACATTGTTACCTGTGGAAGAGAATGATGCGTTCCTGGCTGCAATGACAGACGCTGAAAAAGCCTTGAAGAAAGCGTCACGTGGTTCCATCAGACGTCCCTGCTGTGCAGCAAAGAATGCCAGGTCCTGAGGAAAAAGCCTTAGACGTGTCTACAGTGCAGCAAGGAATGCCAGATCCTGAGGGATCTGACTACCCGTTCTGGGTTGTAAATGCACTTGTAAATGGCAGCACCGCGCAACTCAGCACAGAGTTAAAAGACCATCTGAAGCATCTTGAGGAAGAAGTGATTATGTCAAGCGAAGACGAAGCAGACAAGAATCCCAAATCTTAATTTGAATCTAGCAAGATCAAACCTGTTAGCGAGGAAGATGTCACGCTGTTGAAACGGAACTTTCAGGCAATGCTTCCTCTAACCTAGGATGACATTTTATGGTGTTTATGCGAAGAAGGCTTTTTTCAACAAAGACACATAAATATAACTGACTGAAGAAATGTGTGACACTCATCCGCATGCAAGAAGGACAGCATAACCACGACAGAGCCACAGTTCTGAGAACCATGACCCGACGTTTCGTTCAACCTTTTATAAGCCTTTATGAGGAACATTTTAAGACCTGATGCCTGCCGACGTCAAAGTGTTGATGGGGATCACGATTTCAAATGTGCGAAGGCCATGCTAAGTGGTTTCAAATACCTTGAAGAGCGTATTAATCCAGATGATATGATAGCCTGCCTGTATGAAAAAAGGAATTTCACCATGCCAATGCTCTTAGCATGGCTAATGAGCAGTGGCAAGCGAGGAGACTTTTTAGTAATCATCATGAGACAATCTCTAACAGACGGTCTGCCAACAGCCTTTCTTGCTGCTTTCAAGGAGTTGACTCCACGATTTTACAACAATCTCGTGAAAACATATATGTGATGTCGTATAAAAGGAGCGGGTGAAGAGAACCAAGTCAGCATTCAATGTGCATCCAAGCAGCTTTAAAATTAGTGTGAACTTAAACATTACATTGGAGCATGGAGAATTTGGGCCATTCCTTCGAATCAAACATGGAGAGAAATGGCTTGCTTTAGCACCATCCTTGTGGAAGATTGTATGTCAGAACTTAAGAAATTTAAACTGTTCTTAACGGAAACCAAGTGGCTTGAAGTCATTTCATACCAAAGCATGCACTATGTGAGTTTTGTGCGCACATCACTGTTTGAAGGGACAGTATACAAGCATTACATCAACACGAATGATGGTGAATGGGAGACAATACTTCAGGAGATGGATAACATCAACTCAGTCTTATTCACCAAATCTGAGCCATGTACGGAATGTCATGGCGTGAAAACTGTCATCAAACTACAAAAGGACAATTGGAGAATATGAACGTGCAAAATCAACTTGGACTTACCTGACAACTTTTGCAGCAAGTGTGCAGTACTTAAAGTCTGTGAGGCAAAATAGAAGCATATTTGCTGTTCAGGCGTACAGAGAACTTGTACCGAAAATAGACATGTTTTAAAAGGGCTTATGTTAACTTTATGATTGCTAAACTTATTTGCTATGGAACTGCAGACCATCAGCTTTACCATTTAGACTCTTTTTGGGACGTTGTACATCACAGCCTCGATGTGATTGAACTACATACAAGATTTATTGGATAATGTTATAAAACTGTAATAGAAGATGCAGAAGATTATAACTTTGATTCTGCGCTCTATTTTGCGCGCACTGATGTAGGAGTGTACTCTCGCGTGGTTGATTATTTAAGTGATTGTTGTAAAAAAGAAACTGAAAATGAACACCTCTACACAGATAAGGTAAGAAAAAGCCTTTTAACAATTTAACAACTTAGTCATTTGAATGTTGAAGACTTAGCGACAATGTTTTTCTTTTTAACAAATTTAATCTCATGTCAGTTGCTTCAAAGAGAACACAGGAAGAAAATGATAGAAGAAGTAGCAGAAATTTTACAAGAAGCTATAAATAAACATGCTTTGAAAAATTTCAAGTGATACCATTATCATATTACAGGAAGAAACAAAGTGAAACATGTCAGCAACGGAAGAAACAAAGAAGTCTAACGCAGTGCAAGTTGGTAAAAGAAAAAGTCTATATGAACCACAGAACATTATCAAACCTCGAAAAATACAACCAGACAACGTGGAGAATGTTTTATCATTTGGTTGTTCTTTCAAACATGTTTCCAACAAGACTTGAAAAGTATGGACATACTTTCAACTCGAGTGAAGGTTTATATCAATGTGAGAAAGCAGTTTTTCATATCAGTCAAGATATTGTTTCAGCTATTGTTTCATGCAGAAATGGATATGAAGCGAAACGTATAGCTAAAGAAATAAAGCCATGTCCCTTGTGGCACACAGTGAAGATAAGCAAAATGCGAGATAGTTTATATGTAAAATTAAATCAGTGTGCATTATTTCACAAAAAGTTAAAAGAATGTAAAGATAAGACCTTAGTTGAAGCAACTTATGATAACTGGTGAGGAGCTGGTGTTAAAAACTTATCATCTCCAGCATATCCTGGTAAGAATATAATGGGAAAGTTGTTAGAAAAGCGAACCATGTGTGGTTAATCAGAGGGGTGCATATAAATAGAAGTTTTGTTATGTGGCTGGTTGGTTTCATTTCGAGTGAAGATGGCAACGTGGAAAGACTAACACACATACCTGTGAATATTGTGGTGCTTACGGATATGCCAGTGATTATGATTGTCACTGTCAAAAGTACAGTTGCAAGATGTGTGAACCAGACAACTTCTTCAACAAGTGTGGCTGGCTAAGAGTATCTGGAGAGTGAGCCTTTTTTAATCATTTGATCACCAGTCGTCATAGTGTGCATACGTGTTATAGTATTATTCAACCACCATACGGACATGTGAAGCAATGATGGATGTAGAAACATGTTTCAAGGAGAAGAACGTGGACTACATGATAAGTGAACTGGCACGTTTTGGGTCTGTTCAACAACAACTGCAACACTTCATCATCTATTGGGAACTTGCTCATTAAACGCTGAACTTGCCAAACTTACGTGAGGATTTCATCAAAGAGTGTGTGCTTTCAGACATTGACGGAGCTGAGGAGTTTGATGTGGAAGCAGCATATCATTTTGCTCGATTTGATCCAAGACTGTTTGATGAAGTGAGAGAGTGGTTAATCTATATTGCAGTATAATGGCAGCTATTACATTGAGACAGTATATTGTGCAAAAAGCATATTGTGAAGAAATGCATCATCAATGGGCTCCAATTATTCACACCATTGTGTCTATACTTGATTTGTAAACTCTAAGATATGTTTATTGAGTTATGAGGTGAAACAAAATGTAAGATATGTTGACAGGTAGTGATCATTTAGTGTTAACATGTGTTAACATGGAAAGACTGCTTAACCAATATTCACTTTAAACTTGGTCAACCCGGGGAATTTACTGGTCCTTACAAACTTTATCACATATTAAAAAAATACATAATCAACCTGTCACTCATTCCAAAGTGAAGAAATGGTTGCAGGCTCATCAAGTTTACTACAACCTGTAAAATACAGGTTTAAAAGACAGCGTGTCAGTACACGTGGTATTGATGACATGTGGGATATTGATTTTGTTGACATGGGAAACATAGCCTCCTATAATGATTACACCCGCTTTTTACTGGTTGTCATTGATGTGTTTTCCAAATAGTTGTGAGTGCAGCCAAAACCCAACAAATCACATACCAGTGTCATACAAGGCTTTCAGAATATTTTTCATGAAACACATCAAAGACCAGGAACTCTAAGGTCAGATAAAGGAACTGAGTTTAAAAACAGATTGGTAAAAGCATTTTTGAAGAAGGAGGCAATTTATGTCTATACAACAGAAGAATGAAACCAAAGCCAACTTTGCTGAGAGTCATTCGTACTCTAAAGGGAATGATGTATCGGTGTTTCCTACATAATCAAACTTATCACTATGTAGACATCCTTCCAGACTTGGTGTATAGTACAACCATAGACCTCATGGCTCCCTCCCTAAGTATGCTCCTGCAGATATTCGAAAGGAAAATGAATCTAAAGTGTTGAAGTATATGTATGTGGACAAATTGAAATTGAAACCAAAGAAGAAGAAACAAACCCTACAAATTTAAAATTGGTGAACATTTTCGCATTGCCCATATGAAATACGTGTTTCAACGGAATTATCATATAAAGTGGACGCAAGAAGTCTTCATTGTCATTACAAAAAGCAAACAATACACTTGTATCGTGTGAAAGACTTTTTGGACGAAGATATTGATGGGCATTTCTATGAGGAAGAACTGTAGAAAATGACAAAAGATATTGAATCCATCCATACAGAATTGAAAAGGTCTTGAAAACACAAAAAAGACGAGGTGTTAAAGAATTTCTGCTAAGTGGTTAGGTTGGCCAAAGAAGTTTAACAGTTGGGTGAAAGAAACAGACATTGAAAAATAAAGCATCCATTCACAAGTTTGGTCTCTGGACCCACAGGTAGTGGTAAAACTTCTCTGATCAAGGAAATTTTAGAACAAAAGTTAATTAAACCCTCTCCAAAAACCATTTTATGGCTCTATGCAGCAGACCAGCCTTTGTATAAGGAAATGAAAGGTGTGTAATTTTACCAAGGCATTCAAGATGACATTGAAGAGCGATTTAACCAGAAAAAATAAAACTTACTCATCATTGACGACTTAATGACCAAATGTCATAGTGATGAGCGTATGACACGTCTCTATAGCGTTGGCAGCAGTCATCAAAATCTAAGCATCATTTTTATTGTGTATAATTTTTTCCATCATGGTAAAGAAATGCGAAATATTAGTTTGAATACACATTACATCATTCTGTTTAAAAATCCTAGAGACATCCAACAAATAAGTACATTAGCGGGCAAATGTATCCTGGAAAATCTCAATTTCTCATAGAAGCCTATCAAGATGCTACCAGCAAACCTCATGGCTATTTATTCATTGATTTAAAACCAAAGACAAATGATCAACTGCGTATTCACACAGGCATTTTACCAAAAGATACACGTTATGTATATGTTGATAAAGTGGCGTATGAACAAGAACCAAGTCACTGACCATTCGCAGCCAAGATGTCTAAACGTATTCGAGCTAACCAGCCTTTTCTTCACTTGCTCGCACGCAGTGGGCTTGAACGACGTAATTCCTACAGCAAGCTACCAAGGAGGAATTAACTAGCTTGTTTGAAATTTGTTTGAATATATTGCGAGGACATTTACCCTTAAGCTCAAAAAGGTATAAGGAATTCAAGCTTGAGCGTCATACCCTACGCACACTGGCAGATAGAAAGATATCACTTTGAAGAAAAAAAAGTTGATCATTCAGAAAAGAGGATTCATTGGAGCTTTTGCTAAATTTGCATTACCCTTGTTAACCCATTTGCTGTTAAAATGAAACGTACTTTGAAAATGGTTCCCATCCCTGAATATGAATTTAAATGTTATTAGAAAAGAAAGGAAAAGATGGTGGAATCAAAACGAAAGTGAATAAACTTTTACGTGGAAAACGAACTCGTGAAAAGGCAATGGGACTGTCTCAACTTCTTGGTCGTCATTTACAAACAATCCAATCACAGCAACAACAAAAGTCTGTTGCATTTTCTAATGTAGAAAAATCAGAAAAGTCACAACAGTTTCTAAACCATTTTCAGCCTATTTATCATGTAAAACTAACACAACTTCTGGCAGAACTTAAGCAACATGGTACGAGATGAACAGATAAAAATGAACTTGTTTTAAAAACGGGTGATGTTACCACGAATTCCAACATTATTGATTTGTTGAAAGAAGCATTGGTTCTTACAAGAAGAAAAGAAGGACGGGAACCACTCAATGGTTGGAATCAGTTTATCCAGGAAATTGTAAATGCTAATATTCCAAAAAGTATTTTTAGTAAAAAGACAGCTCGCAAAGACATTATAAAAGAAATAAAACAGTATCAACAAAGACCGTTTCCAGAAGGATGGTTAAATTTTTAGCATGGCTTAAAGAGTTATGTTGTTGCCAAGAAAATGAAACTAAAACTACAAATCATATTCCTGTAAAAATAAGGTGTGCAAGTGCTTGTTGTGAAGGAGAAGTAATAGACAGCAACACTGTGAACCATGCACGCAGTGTACGCAAAAAACCATAATGCATGCAGTGTGAATGGTGCGCGCTGTGCCCAATGTAATGTATATACGCATCCAGTCCATCAACGCACATATACAATTTAGTCATCATGGAGTCAATAAGTTTTTACATTACTTTACCCAGTAATGCCAGCATGAACAATTATCCTACTAATAAAGTCTCTAATTACCAAATTCGTTTACCTGGTACATTATATTTGAAATATAAAATATGAAGTGGCCTTAGCTGAAATTCAATATCCACACACATGGACAACAATGAGACAAGGAATGGATTATTACAGTCATTATCGGATATCATGAAACGATACATTTCGTGAAGTTGTCATTCCATATGGTTATTATAGGTCCATATTTGAAATATGTACTGCAGTAAATGAAGAATTAGAACTATCTATAGATGCAAGCTCTATTAGGTTAAAGTATGATAAAATTGGACGAAGAGTTTTTCTTGTTTTGAGAGGTGATTATGAAATTGTCTTTTCTACTGGATTAGCCGAGATTTTAGGATTTATACCAAATCAATGGCATAGACAACAGGGATTTTATAAACTTTATATGTACTGCAGTATTTGTGAGCCACAAGTTGTTGGAGATTATTATTTTCCTTTACTACGTTCTGTTCCCATTAAAGGTGATAATGGTGATACTATTATGAAAAGGTTTGAAGAACCTCATTACGTCCCTGTAAACACATCAAAATTTCAAATGATAGAAATGAATATTAAGGATGACACAGGCAAAGACTATAAACTACTAAGATATGACACTCCCTATACAGCCTATAGTATCCAGCTGATTGGCGCCCCTGGTGGAAGAGTTGCAAACTGAGAAAACAGCTGTCAAAACACTTTACAGTATTGGTGTTAAGCTCAATATTTCAATAGATTTTAGGGTATTTAAAGTAATTTATTTCTACAAAAGCTGAACAATTGAGGTAAGAAGGATAAAAAGTGCTATTTTATTACCACAGCCAACTTTTATTTAACAAATCTGATCAGATAACGATCACACCCCTCCCCACCCTCCCACCAAAGATTACAATAGAAAAAGGTAAATACTGCTCTCACATTTACACATGAATAAGCTATAAGACTTTTCTGTTTCTTTTATCACTCTAGGATCTAACTGAAGAAAAATTTGCCATTTTACAAAGCGAAATGAATTCGCATCTTCATAAACAATCTTACAGCGCGTTTTATCTTTTTAACACACGTGGTATTTGTATATTCAATTACATTTTTTCACATCTCTGGCATTGAAAACGAGTCTCGTGTCAAGTTTTGTCATGTGCTGCACCACTGGAAAAACGGTAACGAAAACAGATTCCAGATCTTTCACAAAAATAACCCAATTTTTTCGGATGGTATAAATAAATATTGGCTAAGTTCATTCAAGCAAGAATTAATTTTGGCCGCTGCAGAATTAGTCTGTTTTGGATTTTTTCGCTCTCCAAAACTTTGACCGAAGTCGTCGAACCTCTTTTTTTAATTTTTGTTTTCTGAGCATATCAGGTGTAGTTGATGGTGAAGGCGTTGAAACCAAACTATCCTTTTTTCATCACATTTTTCTTGCGGTGAGGATGGACCCACGGAAAAAGATGCTTTTGGAGTTTTTAATTCCTTCTTTGTACTTCGAATTTTTGGCGCTGGGCGCGATATTGTAATTTGGGGAGAGGAATTTCGAACATGAAACAGTGTTTTATATGTTTTTCCGTTGGAAATCGAAAGAAGGAAAGATTGTAGTTGTAGTAGTTATTATCGCTGCACAAGGGCGTCCTCTTCTTGTAGTAGCCATACTCTTATTCTGTACTAATCATTATCCAGGCGAAAAATGTTTTTAATAAACTTTAAGACCGAAAAAGTAATGAAAAGTTTAAAAACACGTGCACTTTCCAGGTAACCTCAATGTATTTACAGCTTAATTTGCAACTCTTATACCAGACGGCGCCACTGCTGTCTGGATACGCGACAATGGCTGAGTGTCATATCTTAGTAGTAAACAGTCTTTGACACAGGTCATAATGTTTCATTTCAAACCGGTCATATGTAAACTTCATTTTCGACCAAAAGCATTATGAAAGCACACATTCCATCTGAATACCGCAACTATTTTCTTCGTCAAGTAGGTGGGGAATTACCAGGATTCGAAGGGGCGTGAATACAATATGGAGATGGCATTGGTTCAATACTGGGAGCATTGGCTCGCAAAGCTATTCCACTGCTTAAGGCGGGGGCTAAAATTGTTCCACCACATCTTACGAACGCCGCCAAGAATGTGGCTAAAGATGTAACTGGTCGTGTAGCTCAAGAAATTGTGAGTACTATTGATAAACAAAGTAAACCAAAGAAAATTATTAGAAGGCGAAAGATAGGCGACGAACAACATCTAAAGATATATTTTGGAAATAAAAATGTTACTCATGTATGATCATTCGTGTGAATGCAGTCTTTCTTCATTTGAATGTTTTCACCTACCACCAACGCAAACAGCTGTAGAAAAAAGTTATAATGTAGACTATCAACCACTCACTACCATTAGAGAGGATGCTCCAATAGAATTTCATATTCCTGCAAGTACAGAAGAATATTTAGATTTAAAGAACCGTAGTCTTCATATTGTATGCTGCATTGTAAAGGGTGATGGAGCAACGTGTGGTGCAGATGATAACGTATTGTGTATCAATGATTTGTTTAATGGGTTATGGTCCAATATTGAATTATTTCTGAATGATCGACTGATTTCACATAGTAACAATATCCATGGTTATACCAGCATCATCTCTCACCTCATTTATAACTCGGAAGAAAGTCTCAGTTCTGAGCGCTCCATGCGACTCATCTATTAAGATACTGCTGGATCAATGATAGTCATGAGGTGAAAAGACCTAATCATGAAAAGTATGTATGACGTTTTCATGTAAATCCTGATGATGGTGATATAGGTACTTTAAGGGTAGATATTTTTGAGTAGGATCGCTATCTTCCCAATGGCATCAGTATGAAATTGTGTTTACATAGACAAAAAGATGAATATGTATTAATGGCTGCAAATAATACCTTTAAGGTAGAAGTGAAAGATGCATTTTTAACCGTACAGATCCATTGATGAAAACTCCTGCTAAGTTTCCTATTACCAGAAAAAAAATTTGGCCATTCCAGCTGGATTTCAATCTTTTGTGAAAGCATCTTTTTGGGTCAATTACCAAAACGTATTGTCATTGGAATGGTTTATAATGAATCCTTTGCTGGAACAGCATTGAGAAATCCATATAATTTTGAACATTTCAATTTTAACTACATGCAATTTACACTGATAGTGAACCAGTCCTATCCAAACCCCTCAAGCTTGACATTAATCGGGACACATATCTTGACGCTTTTGAAACTCTACACAAATCTAAACTGAATGGTGAGAAAAGTTCCATTGTAAAACGGGAAGATTGGCCTAGAGGTTATGCTTTGTTTTCTTTAGACTTAACACCTGATTATGATGGTGATGGTCATTATGCCCTTATCAAGCATAGAAACTTGCGGCTAGAGATTAATTTTGCCGGTGCCTTGCAAAATACAGTTAATGTTATAGTCTACGCTGAATTTGATAGCATCATTGAAACAAGTGCAAATATCAACATTCAATTATTTTCCATGGATCAGTTACCATCCTTACAACGAGGTGCCTATGTCATCAATACAGACGATCATGATGAGCCAGGAGAGCATTGGGTGGCAGTATATTTTGACAAAGACCCTGTAGACTTTTATCGACTTTTACCTATAGACAGTCGTTTGAATAAGTTTTTAAAGTTTAATTTGATTAATAATTCAGTTCCATTGCAAACACCGATATCATCTACATGTGGTTTTATTGTGTGTATTATATTATTCCAAGAGCTCGAGGTCATAGTCCTTTTGAAATGATTGCTGTATTGAGAAGTGATGGTGATTTTGTATATAGACATTATAAACCATTGTTTTATTGATGTTGTATTAGTTATATTAATTAAGTTGTATTAGTTAAGTTGTGGTAATTGTCAATTTCATTTTATTGTAAATAAAAACAAGACAGTTTTGTACAACTTTCTTTTTTTATTGTGTTACAAAAACAAATTATTTACATTTCAACAATTATTTAACATTAAACTTTTTACAAACACATTCAATACATTGATAAACGAATGCCATTCATCACAATCTAAATTAATATATGTATCATAGACATTATACTCACGTTTGTAAATGCTATGAAAACTCACATAACTCACATTATCAAACATTATTATTTTAACAGTTTCATGTTCAGACAGTTTCAGTTCATATCCATGTTCATTCATGTCCATGTCCATCACCATAACCCACATGGGATGTGTCAGCTCAATGGACTTGGTACCCCGCATGAGTAGCACTTTCAAGTCCTCTTTGAATTCAAGCGTCAGGTTCTTCCCAAACCAATGCTTATAATATAGTTTGCCATTCCACTGTGTTGAGGGTGATGTAGTCGTAGCATTCTGTAAATTCGCCATACTGGCGGAATCGTACAAACGCGCCTAGGCAGTTCTCAGTCTCACACACTTCTAAATCATCTGAGAGCATAAAAAGAAAGCCAGGTATCCTCAGCTCCTGTAAATTGTCCTTCAACACAGATTGTGCTTCAGACGATAGTATGATATACTTTCCAAAATGTCTTAGCACAATATCATCATATACGTTTCTCAGATATGAGAAGTGATCTGTAATGAGTTAATAATCCGATAAGAAAGTCCTCTAATTCGTTCAACAGTCGGATCAGCTATGAGCTGTCTCCTTGTCTGTGAAAGCATTTTTATGCTCGGATGATGGTGAAGAGTGGATGTTGTATGGTCTCTGGGAATCGTAAGACTGTGCGCCATTTCTTCACATCAAAGTCAGTCAATGCTGTACATGGAGTATCTGGCACAATTCCATCATAATCCTCTGGGCAATCCTGTAAAAGGTTTTTGCAGAATCTGACACGCATGATGAATCATGTCCAATCACTAGCACTTCAAAATTATTTTCAAGTTTGCGTTTCAGCCAGGTACTGTCAATGATATGTTTTAAAGTTATTAGTTCTAGGATATTGTGTTTTAAAGTGAAAATTTTGTCTAGAAAGTTGACTGTGAACGAAAAAAGTATGACGTATTTAGTGAAAATTCTTACATGTGAATACTAGTCTCTGCAGAAAGTATTGATTTTTGTGTCAGCATAAAGGATACAATTTATAATTATCAGTACACCGAAGGGTGAACTTAGCGCATTGACCTAGAATATCTCTTTAATTAATGAGGATTAGAGATTATGTGTTTTTGTCAATTTTACGTGCCACAATGGATGAGTGCTTTTCATTCACAAACAGTAGTGCGCTCTAAACGGGGAAAAGAGGAGGTCAAAATCTAAGACGAGAGATACAGGTTTTTATCAGTGCAAGGACAGCGTATAAGGACAATGCTATTCCGCGCAGGCAAAATAGAAATAACCTGATACCTTTAGTAAACCATATGGATATTTCCCTTCGCAAAGCTACGCTTGCAACAGTGAATGCCCGCCTTATCAACAATAAGACTGACATTATAAAGCATGTCATTTATGAATAGATGAATGAACGAATAGATATTTTAGGAATAACTGAAACGTGGCTCGATGAAAACTTGGAATATGAATCGCAAGAAATACTTCCCAACGGTTGCGCCATATTTCGAAAAGACAGGGAGGGAGCCCGAGAAGGTGGGGTTGCTCTCCTGTTGGTAGCGAACAGTTTAAACCAAAACAAATTCAATTACCGCAGTTTTCATCATTTGAGATATGCATGGTTGAGCTGCACAGTGCCCCCAATACTGTCCGCGTTGTTGTGGTGTATCGACCTCCACATTCGACATTTGCTACGTTTCATGAAGAATTCATGTCCTTTTCAGAAGACTTAGGTGCTTAGGTGGATGTCCTATTATATTAGTAGGTGATTGGAATTTTCATTTTAGTTCCATCACAGACTCGAACATACAAGGAGTCGCTTGATGTTTTCGGATTGGCACAACACGTCAAGGAGGCAACGCATACACATGGCCATATACTCGACCATGTCATTTCCCGGAATCAGACAATATTTTAGTGATGCAAGTAAGAGTTACTGATCTCATTTCAGATCACAATTTAGTTTTAACCGATATCAACGTGACAAAGCCTAAATCGGCAAAAAAGAAATCATTTTTCGGGAAATCAAAGACATTGACACTGATGTTTTTAGGGAAGATATTCGTAACACAAACGTATATATTAATTGTAAATCGATGGACCTGGAGAATTTAGTGGAGGCATACAATCATGAAATGCGTGACCTGTTAGATAAATATGCTCCCCTGATTAAAATACTGAAGTCAGAAACGAGGCGTGAACCATGGTTCAACACGGAAACTCAGTCGAAGCGCACTGTTGCTCGACGTAAGAACGGAAAGCCCGAAAGTCAAACAGTGATCAGGATAAAGCTGCTTTTCGGATTAAGTGTTATGACTATAAACATAGCCTGGACAATGCTAAAAAAACCTCTCTCTGTGACGAAATTACATCACATGAAAAGGACCAAAAGGCCTTTTTCAAAGCGATGAATAGGATATCGCACCGCGAAAGGGCGAATCCTCTCCCTAATTATTCTTTGCCTTCCGAACTTGCGAAAAATTTTAGTGATTATTTTAGAGACAAAGTGGATGGTATTCAAAAATGTTTTAGTGATAGCATTGACTCGGCTTTCGAGTTCGATGATCACTTGTCGGAACTAAACACATTATTGTATAGTTTTCGGCCTTTGACAGAAGATGAAGTGTGTACATTGATAATCCAGGCAAACACAACATCCTACGAGTTAGACCCCCTACCAACCAATCTTTTAAAGACTTGCCTTATCGAACTGTTATCCATTATTACCCACATGGTAAACCTTTCTTTAGAGACTGGGCACATGCCGCAATCTTTCAAGCAAGCCATCATTCCTCCGTTGATAAAGAAACATACACTCCCAAGAAACCTCAAAAGTTACAGACCCGTATCAAATCTACCTTTTTTATCAAAAGTAATTAGGCACGCCGTCGGAAACCAACTGCTCGAGCATATTCAGGAGCAGGGCCTCTACGAAGAGCTGCAGTCGGCTTACAAGAAAGGCTATAGCACAGAGACGGCACTTCTCAAGGTGTTTGATGGTATGTTGAAGGCTCTGGATCGCGGCGAAGGTGTCTACATGGCCTACTTAGACTTAAGTGCGACATTTGACACCGTCAACCATGCGATTTTATTACAGCGTCTCAATCAAACCATGAAGGTGTCTCATACTGCGTTAGCCTGGTTTCGCTCATACTTAGACGGGCGCACAGCAAAAGTGTGCATTAAAGGTCAATACTCCAGGGAGGAGCGTTTAACTAGAGCTGTACCACAAGGTTCCTGGCTTGGATCTCGATTATACAGTGACTATACCAAGCCATTGGGTGTACTCATTAGACTGCTGTTACTTATGCTCCATATGTACGCGGATGATGCACAAGTAGCTAAAAGTTTCAATCTTAAACATCAAGAAGAACAATTCACAGGCAAAAAGGAGCTCGAAAATGGGATATGCGAAATTTCGAAGTGGATGCTGAACAATAAACTGAATTTTTGGTTGTGAGTATTAAACGAAATTCGTCTCGGATCTTAGTTGACAGCATAGAAGTGTCAAGTGATTGTATCCAAGCAGCTGGTCACGCAAAAAATCTTGGTGTAATTCTCGATAATCATTTGTCAATGAAAAAACATGTTCAGCAGATAAGGAAATTATGTTTACAAAAACGCTTGTGCATGCCCTTGTGATATCTAAGGTGGACTATTGTAATAGCCTGTTAGTTTATTACCCAGCGAAGATAATCGACAGCTTGCAGCATGTTATGCGAGCAGCAGCACGCCTCATTGCACGTGTCCCGAAGTATGAGAGAACCACCCCTATCCTCATCTCCTTGCACTGGTTACCTGTCCCTCAGCGCATTGAGTTCAAGATCTTGCTTATCACATACAAGGCGCTGAACAGTAAAGCCCCGGTTTATGTTAAGGAGATGCTGATACCATACAAGCCAGTGTTCAAGGTACTGTATTTCTCCAACCATTTACTCTGTTCAAACATGATGGCACGGTGTACTTTGGTTACTTTCAACTCCAGTGAGACGTACTGCTGCAAATTCCGATAATGAAGCACATATTTCTTCTTGTTACATAGGTTAGGAATGAACTTTTCACAAGGTTTGCCTTTCATATTCAGATCTTTTCGTAGCTTCTGACTGTACTCAGACAATTCTCCAACTTTGACACATCTTCGTTCTGGAGCCACTGGGTAGTGATTATGGCAATCATGGATTGTATGTGGATATTCCAAACCACTTCTAAAATGTATCAAATTTTGTCATCTTCAGCCACATCCATGAAGTCCCGGCATGACCGAGCCATACAAGTTGTTTGCATCGAGGTATATCAGGTAGTTGTTAGGCATCTCAGAATTGTAATCTGCTACGTAGGGATTATTTGATTTCACATACTTGTGCGTGATCACATATATTCCTCCACGTAGGCCTTGTTCAACCATTTGGTACATGTCAATGTCAGTGATTAATTCCAATTTCACCTTCGTCGCTTTTAACATAACATCCCGACAGTCCTGGCGCTGTATAATAATGGGCAGGATCCAATTCATACGTGTTGAGGCATACTTGACGAAAATTTTCAAACACGTCAGCAACCAGTAGCACATCTGATTTCGGTACAGGTCGTGGTATTCACCGAATGTGGTACAGTTGAATGCATCCCACACCTTCTGCGCGTGAGCATAATCCTCATCGCTACTGTCCTCTTCGCTGAGCTGACTGTAAAACTTGGCCTTTGACGATAGCTGCGTTTCAGCAAACTTGGATGGTTCGTCCACGTAATCATAGGGATACACTCCCTTTCTCAGCAGCAAATCTTGTTGGTCACTATCGTGGATATGAGAAGTCATGTTGTAGAAGTTATCTTTCCCTTCTGCCGCAAGGCTGGATTCCAGCCTCTGTAGAGAGGTACTCATAAACTGAAAGCTGTCCGTAAATTTCAGAACGCTCCTCTTGAATGCAATATATTTCTCAATGGTGTTGGCAATGACCATAATTGTTTCATCTTTGAATTTCCCAGTTTCCTCCATGATCAGATGACTGTCATAGCCTCGCAAATTTTGGAGAAACACTTTATCCCCTGCTTATCCTTTCTAAGTCGAAATTGCAAGTTGCATTCACTATGCGTTGCTCCCCGATATTTTCCATTGATGTGGTCATGATCTCTCACACGATCCGCTCCCAAAGGCTCATGACAAATGCAGCAACCGACGGCTTTCTTGAAATTCTCTCGGTCCTCACAAGTCTTCACCATATCCTTTGGCTGCTCCAAATCACGCACAATACGATCACGCTCGTTGTCCATATGGTCTAAAAAAAAGACTTTCACGGCATTGTCTCCTCAAAGTCAGCATAAATCACAAAAGGTGCTAGCTGTTGTTTGGCTACATTCTTGAACTTGATGGTAGGTTCCTTTGGTGAATGATAAACGATAGACGACGAAATATTCAAGTTAGAGAAGCTGAGGAAGAAAAGACAAAAGCGACCACGACAAAACAGATTTGGGAGGGCGGCGACGGCGGCATATGAGCGGGCAAGAGAGTCGGGGGCCGGCTCCTCTCAACATGCCCTCTTCAACCTGCCGCAGCCGGCTCCTGATAACCAGCCATCTCCTGTCAGCCATCCAGCCATCTCCTGCCAGCCACCCAGCTCCTGTCAGCCTGCCACCTCCTGCCAGCCAGCCAGCCAGCTCCTGTCAGCAAGCCAGCTCCTGTCAGCCAGCCACAGCCAGCCACCGTCAGCCGCTACTGTGGCTAGTATACAGGAGTCGCCCACTGCTGCCAGCCAGCCGCAGCGAGCTTCCAGATGTCGCAAGCAATCGCAGCCAGCCGTCGATTTGAACCTGGAAGACCCCAGTAAAGAGTCCATGGAAGAGGTCATGTTGCTCCCACGCTCAGTTGATGAACATACGCAGTTCTGTGAGTTCTGTGGGGAGCTATTCTTCCACAGAATGACACCAGGAGTCAACATGAGTTAGGGTGCCCAGAGCTATGAGAACTGAGACACACCAATGTAGCGTTCTGGACAAGTCGTTAGCGTCGTCGGCTACTGCGATGAAGGAAGTATAGCTGCAACTAAAATGCAGTGAAGAGCTTAGCTCCTGGCTGCCCTTTTTAGGGCGGCCACCCAATATTCTGAAATGAGCACTACTTTTTGTTGCTGTGTTTGCGTGTGAGAGTGGGGGAGGGGAACACACCTTCCTTTCTGTCACCAGTGATAATACACTTATGTGCCTTGAACTCATGTGGTTTAAGAACTAACCTCACAAGCCCGCCTCAATAAACAAGCATTTTTTCTCCTTCAAAAGTTCCTTCTTGTTTTTGACAGTTCAACGGAAGTAACTTATTTCAACTCAAATCGCGAAATAACAAAGCAGCAAATACACAAATGACATAATTATATGACGTTTTGTTTTCAGGCTGTACTGTGAATATCGCCACAGTAATAACTCACTTTAAAAAAGTTCCTCTGTTCTCTGGGTGTTCTGGGACACTGTTCCAAAACACCCGTGGGTGTTCTAGAACACTGTTCCAAAACACTTATGAGTGTTCTGGAACACTTTTCTACAACAAAAACTGTTCCAAAAACCCTAATTAATTACTACTCCTCAAGCAGCACAGCTTTAAATCGATACAACCGGGATTTACAGAGATGCTAGCGTCTTCGTTTTTTTTTCATTAAATTTGACCTTTTCTCACCATACGTTCAGTTAAATCACCAAGCTAATATGAGCATCTTCTGGCCAGGTGTCAAAGCTGCTGGATCAGATTTCTAGGAAGACAAGCACTTTTTGGATAAAAAACACACACGAGCATTTTTTAAATTGTATATGTGATTTACAAAATCACTGAAATTTTCGAAGAATGTAAAAGAAAGAATGAAAGAAAGAAAAGAATTTCAATAAGAAAGAAAGAAAGAAAGAGAAAGAAAGAAAGAAAGAAAGAAAGAAGAAATAAAAAGAAAATAGAAAGGAATTTGCGTTTTCCCTAAAAGCTCCAGAGAATTTGCATATTCCCTGAAATGAAGAAAGGCAATACTATAAACTTCAAGACTGTTTGTTTGCTATGATCTATTACATTTTAATACCATGTGCAATTCCACGGGAAAATCATCTGGCAATCATTTTAGAAATGGGACGAAGACAGCTGTCAAATGCAACGAGTGTTTGATTTGATGCCGGACCTAACTATAATTATTTTTGCTATTATGTATGTAATGCTTTAACCTTAACCCAAAGATTGTGCTCTTCGAGCGTTCTAGTTTTTTTGTTGCTCAGAGCTGGTTTGGACCCTCAGAAATTTTGGTAACACCCCTCGTTTAGTTCATAATTTGAAACTACGTATAACTTTGAATGCCGTCGCAATGAGTAAACAACAAGGTGTGTGTGTGACACTAGGTGATTTTTTTATTAAATTTGGCACGTGGGTGTTATGGTGAGTGAATGGTAGGGTGTATGTAAAGTTTCATATATATGGAAAGCAATATTTTATTTCATGTCGTAGACTAACTTGAATATATTTATTGATGGCGTTGGTAAGCTTGCATGATAAAATAGGCAGGGAGGCGAAAATAAACTCTCGCCTTTGAAATCAATTTGGGTTCAGAAAAGGGAGGGCCGATCACTTCTACCTCATTTTGTAAACGGGATATTTCAGGTGGGATATTTTCCGTCTCGTAGTATCGTAGTTTATTTTCTGCGGTACTTGTGAACGGTTACAAGGACCAAAATTCCATACTGAATTAACCTTTCTCACATGTTTTCTAAAGCCTTTCTAGATGGTATTCGCTGGTGAGCATGGGGGAAGGGCATACAGTCTACTTACTTGAATAGCCCGATAAAAACCAAATAAGTGAGCTATCTACAAATTCCACGTAAACGAGGGTACACGCCTGAAACAGCCATAACTGTAAAGAAATCTCGTCTCGTTCCATGTTTAAATCGGTACCGAGTTTTTGATGATTGTTCAGTAACATGAGATTTTTTTCTAAACAAAATCCATAGACAAGCGCAAACTGAAGTGACCAGCCATTGTTATTCCTTCGTATGGGAAATCTCCAGCCCATCTGAACGGTGTTGTTTGGATTTTCGATAAACCCCTCTTTCGCAAGAACAGGGTTATGGATTTTCATGTGAAAATCCAACGTACAGTTACCTCAATCAAGTCTAAACTTACAGTGCAATGTGGTAGCGTTTACGACAAAGGCTTCTACTGTTTCAGGTTTTCCACGAATTGACCCAAAACTTAAATCAACCAGGATAACAGTAAATTACTCTAATGTTCTAATACGGGAATTTTTTCAGCCTCAGCAGTGGCATTTACATTAAATTATATAAATGCTCAAAACCTTTTTACGTTAAACAAATCATACTATGTTTTGTCATTCATACCTCGATTCATACATTTTTGCTTATGTTTTACCTATTGTACATATTTTTTGTATTAATATGTATGTTGTTGTAATTTTTGGTCTCAAACAGCACAGTCATATTAAGTCGACAAGCGCAACTTTTCAAACGAAAATATCTATTAAGATGCATAGTGGGATATATAACCTTAGAAATATTATAAAAATGGTTAAGTACTATAGCTGAAATGTAAGAGGGCTGCGTGATGCAAAAAACGCAGAGATTTTCTTTTTGTCTAAAACGAAAGGAATTTGTTGTTCTCTTCATTCAAGAAAGTGACAGTTCTCCGGATATTGAAGAAAAATGGAAGAAGGAATGGGTGGGTAATGTAACTTTTAGCCATTACACCTCTAAGGCAAGATTTGTTTAAGAAGGGTTTAAACGTATTCAACCACTGGGCTGATAAAGAAGGGCGGCTTGATATTAATGAAGTTGAAATTAATAATATATATTATTCCTGTGTCAATATCTATGCCCCCAACTTTGATTGTGAGAAGGTTGCATTTTTGAACAACTTTCAGCAAATCTGATGACGCGGGTATCATTGGGGAATGCAATCATGGCAGGGGATTTTAACACAACATTGGAGTCGAAAGATAACAAGTTCGGGGCAACAGTTAGCCAAACATCGGCTCGCACTTTAAAGTAATTGATGAAGACCCATAATTTAGTCGACATTTGGAGGGAGAAGCATGCGGATCTGTTGATGTATACATGGTCCAGAAATACATCGAGAGTCATGTGCAGGCTCGATTTTTTTTAATTAGTGAAAAATTGGTGCCAAACCATAAACATTAAAAAATTCTCGATAGCATAAACACATTCATAAACTAATCTATCTAGAATTAGATGAAAAGGTTAAGTACGGTAGAGGTCCAGGATTCTGGAAGCTTAATAATAGTCTTTTATTAAACCAAGACTATAGACAAGCTTTTATAAGCCTCATTGAGAAAAATATAAAAGAATTTTTAAAATCAGACCATCAGCGAGTATTTTGGGACCTTATTAGAACAAGATTTGCTATTGAAATGTGACAACCTTTATTCAAAACTTTACCAGACAGAATTAAGTCCAGAAGAAGAAGCTGACTACTTGAATTATAAAAGTATGCTTTCGGATATTAACACCTACAAAGAAAAAGGAGCCCGTGTCCGATCAAGAGTTGAATATATAGAAAAAATGAAAAAAGTAACAAATACTTTTATAACAAGGAAAAAAAGTTTACGATAAGAAAATAGTAGCTCGATAAAAAGTTAATAATGACATCATATTAGGTCCCATTCTTATCCTTCGTGAGCTTAAGCGCTTTTATTGTACTCCATATCATACCAACAAACCCTGATTTAAACAACACGGATCTCGACATAACTTTTTACTTCTCGAGGCATAAAAAAGCTTTCAGAAGAAAATAGAATACTTTGTGAAGGTTCTGTGTCTGTAGCCGAATGAAAAAAGGCTTTGGATCGCATGTCAAACGGTAAAAGCCCTGGTTGTGATGGCTTGAATCCGGATTTTTATAAAACCTTTTGGCCGCATCTAGGGGGCCTATCAATACAGACATTTAATTATGCTGTTGAACAAGGTGAGCTTTCGCAGTCCCAAAGGCGAGGTATTGTAACCCTTCTGCAAAAACAAGGACCCAGAGCTTATTAAAAACTGGAGGCCAGTTTCCCTTACAAATGTTGACTACAAAATTCTCACTAATACCTAAGCAATAAGAACAATAAATATTTGGCCAAAACTGATTCACGAGAATCAAAGTGGTTTCGTTAAGGTGCGCTACATAGGAGAGAATATTAGGCTAATCCAAGATGTAATTAGTAAACAAGAAACGCAGGTCTACTTTTGTCCTTGGGTTTTGAAAAAGCATTCGATAGTATCGAGTGGAAATTCATGCATTAAGTATTGGAATATTTCAGTTTGAGCGTTTCGTTTCGGAGATGGGTAGCTACATGTTATAATAATATCTCTAGTACTGTTATAAACAATGGTTATTCGTGTGGCTGGTTCGAAGTACAGCGTGGTGTTCGACAAGGGTGTCCATTTTCGACAACGCTGTTTATTTTATGTGTTGAGCCTTTGGCCAATCAGTTAGAAATGAAGAGAACATCACAGGCCTAATTCAGAACATAAGATCTCTATTTTTGCAGGTGACGCAGCGTGTTTATTGAAAGATGTGTGCTCTCTCGGTTATGTATTAGAACTTACGGAGCGTTTCTCGAAATATTCTGGTTTAAAAGTTAACATAGAGAAATCTCTGCTGGTGTATATAGGTCCATGCCGAACAAACCGACAGCCTGTTTTCAACTTAAAGGTTGCTTCGGATAGCTCCAATATGCTGGGTATTGAAGTTGACGCTGCTGGGAAAAGTTAACATATCTAAAACTATGGGAATGTCAAATTTAATATACAGCTTGAGTAATGTCTCTTGTGCACACGCAGATCTGGCTCGGGCCCAATCGTTGATAAATGCTTTCATTTGGTCCAATAAACCCAGTAAGATCAAGCATAAATCCTTAATTGGGGACTTTGATGCAGGATGTATTCGATCACCACATTTAATTGTTATGCAAAAATCGTTAAGGTTGGCATGGTTGTCCAGACTGTGGATTAAAAACCTTAGTAATGCCGTAATACATAGTGAATTTGACGAATACGGGGCATTACCGCTCATTTTGCACTCGAATTTCGACGCTGGAAGTTATGAAATATCCTCCTTTTATAAAGATATTTACTCTATTTTAGTGAATTGTACAACCAAGGCATATACAGCGGTGTATTATGGAGCCATAAGGAAATAACAATTGACGGCAATTCGCTCTACTGGAAGCACGGACACGAAAAAGGCATACTGTATATTAAGGATCTATTAAGTAAAGATAAAAAGTGCTTTCGTTGACAGAGCTCTAAGCTAGATATGACTTGCCTGTCAATTTTTTACTGTATACTGGTCTGAAAATATCTATATCTGAAGATGTGACTTGCGTGTCAATTTTTAGTGTATAATGGTCTGAAAATATCTATCGGCAAATGGTTAAAACACAGAGAGAACAATGGATATATTACTGTTGCGTGATCAGGGAATACGAAACAAAGAGCTTGTTTAATCATAACATATTTTATTGCGAACGCGGCGACGCATCTCGTAGATCTTGTAAATGCCAATGCCGTAAAGCCGTAATACCGTAAAGCCGTAATGCCGAAATGCCGAAATGCCGGTTTGCAATTTTATCGGAACTTTCCTAAATATGATCACGCACCGTCCGAAACTTGAAACTATTTGTCAAAAGGCGGGAAGAAACTGTTTATATATACAGACATCACGTGACTTGTACAGTGTCATGCCATAAATACTTAAACATTCTGGCACTGATTAATCAATACGCGGCACTTTTCAGTGAACCGATGTCAATTAATTAAAAGTCACAAATTATTTAAATGACTGCGTAACAGCGGCCCTAATAAAATAACTTAGAGGTATTTTATCATTTATAATTTAAAGCAGTTATTTACATTTGATTATGCCAATTTCTTTACTTGAACCGTAAACCAGCAAAAAGAACAAACACACAAAATGGTTCCCCGCCGGGGAATCGAACCCCGGTCTCCCGCGTGACAGGCGGGGATACTGACCACTACACCACCAAACAGACAGAAAACCCGCGTAACTATAACCTCCTATATTGAACACAACAACAGTATCAAGTACACTCCTTCTGAGGCACTGAACAATATGTTCAATATGAATACCTTTGGGTCACACACAGTGGCCACGTGCTTGAATCATAGGGGTGTTAGATGCAAGTTATTGCGGGCGTGGCAACATAAAAATTACATTTGATCACTTAGCTGTATTAAACATAAACATACTTTACATATTTATTACACTGGCTTCTAAATATTATACATGCTATCATTTAAATCACATAAGAGTAAATATTAAAAGATATGTTCAGAAAGCAATATTAAACGACAGAGTGGAAAAACGATACCTAACTTCCCTGGCACATTTAGCATATTAAACACACCCGTTTGCTGTCATGATAGATTCTCACGAAATATTTCTAAGCAAAATCTACAATTATGCTAATGCATTATGAAGGGAAACCACACGAATTTGGAAATGACCGTATTTTGGTGTGGTCTTAAACCATCACCAAATGCTTCCTATGTTAAAACAGAAGCACTTCTACACACAGAAAAATCATTTCTTCAGCGCTGAACGGCCGCATTAAGTCTCGTGTGCGATTTTATTTCACCATTAAAATTAAATAGTAGAACTTTTAGGGCGGAAGTTGAGCTTTGCGGAAGTGATTTATACCATATGATTAATACTAAACATATTTACTACAACAAGTATCCGACATATACTGAGGAGTATCTTGAGGGAATCGGCTGCATGCTTGACTAATTTACATTATTGAACAATATTAAATAAAATTCTATGCAGCAGACTTCGTTCATTTATCGAGTGGCCTTTGAACAGGCAACATGTGACAGTATAGGATTAATAATGGAAATCTTTAATTATCGCCATTAATAGAAACAAACAGAAATGAGTGAACTTTGAATAAATTACTGAACTAAGACTTATTAATTAAATCTGAAAACGGATAAAATACAATTAAATTATACATAATTAACTTAAAGAAACATGACTGCAGGCATAATTGGGCATTTCATAAATGAAATGAATGTTCAATTTTGCCAGTGGGAAAAACGTCTTTGCAGTGGACTTCCAAACTTCTAAAGGGTAAGTTAAAAACTTATAAATCACTTTTGCGAATTAATAGTCAATGTCATTTTACTAACAAACGTTTCATATTTCAGGAAACCTTACACAGTTAGAAACAAGAATCAATCCTGAAGCTCTAAGATGTACAATAATTACGCCTCTATGGGTTTATTAATCTTTTAGTCTCTTTCAGTTAAGAAATAACTGCACACGTGTTAATTATTCCCTATGAACAGATCTCTCGAAACTTATGCGGCGTTTAATCTTTACGAGCACTTTCTAGCAAGCACAGTCTTGTGATGGGTCGGACTTTCACATTTTTCCCGACTCTTATTTCTGCCGCGCGGACGTGACCGTCTCGGCTCCGGCGTACATCGTTCACAATTCCCAGAGGCCATTGACCACGTGGCAACTGCTGATCGGCAATCAAGACGACATCTCCCCTTTCAATATCCCGTTGCTTGTTAATCCATTTAGATCTAGCTTGCAACAGGGGTACATACTCCTTGAGCCAACGGCGCCAAAAAACGTCAGCCAGATATTGAGCTTGACGCCATCGTCGTCGAGTGTAATTGTCATACGGCTTGAAACTGCCGTATGGTAGCGAGGTTGTGTTGCTCAGCAGGAGGATTTTGCTTGGCGTGAGCACTTCCGGGTCACGTGCGTCATTGCTCACAGTAGTCAGTGGGCGGTCGTTAATTACACGTTCGACTTCTGCAAATAATGTCGCTAAGCCCTCGTCGTTTAAAAGCTGTTCAGTCGCAAGCTTTCTGAGTATCACCTTTACTGATCGCACCATGCGCTCCCATACTCCTCCCATTTCCGGTGCATTTGGGGGAATGAAGTGCCATTCAACGGAGTCTTGTCTCAGTGTGTTATTTATTTTCGCCTGGTTGAGATCGGATAACAGTTCACGCAATTCTCGCTCCGCACCCACGAAATTTTTGCCGTTGTCACTGAAAATCTTTCTTGTTTTCCCCCTGCGTGCCATAAAACGTGTGAGACATGACAGGAAAGAGTCTGTATCCAGGTTGAAAGACACTTCGAGGTGCACTGCTCTGCACGCCAGACACGTAAATAGACAGCCATAACGTTTTACTGTTGTACGTCCTCTTGAGACAAAAAGGGGGCCGAAGTAATCGACCCCGACGTTGGAGAACGGAGGTAAATCTGGCGTCAGTCGCTCTTTAGGTAGCGTAGCCATCTGCTGCGTAAGCGCCGCGCGCATGTGACGTTTACATAAAAAACACGCTCCTATAACCCTTTTAACTGCAGCAGCACCTTGGGTAATCCAGTATTCCTTACGTGTTAGAGCTAGAACTTGATGTAAACCGACGTGCCCATTACGTTCGTGAATGTGTCTGATGATTAATTCGGTGACGTGATGTTTCTTTGGTAGGATGATTGGGTGTTTAAAATCGTAGTCTACTGACGCCTCATCTAGGCGACCTCCCACTCTGATGATATTGTCAGTTATGACGGGGGACAACTTAGCAATGGGACTGGTTCTTAAAACGTCTACACCTTCGTTCAGGCGCGTTAACTCAGATGTGTAACATTCACGCTGCACTATCGCGATAATCTTGGCTCGAGCACGATGTATTTCTTCAACTCCTACGTTACCTTGAGGTAGTTTCTCTGTCGCTTTTGCGTAATGCACCAAACAAAACGCAACGTACCGCAGTAACCACGCGAAAGATACGCATAAGCGGCTCCACGAAGAGCAGCGATTGATCAGCGAACTTAAAGGATCTATCTCAGACGTCACACACGCAACCGTCGCCCCAGGATCTCCATAATCTGGTTGTGCAGGCATCATAATTTGCGCATTCCATAAAAACATTGGACCACTTGCCCAAAATTTCAACTTCGATGTTTCCCTAGGAGAAATTCCACGTGACGCGAGATCGGCTGGGTTTTGCTTTGATGGGACGTAGTACCAATCTTCTGGTCTGGTAATGTCATGAATCACCGATAACCGATTAGCAACAAACGTCTGAAAACGCGTCTTTGTGTTACGTATGTACTTAAGAACAGCTGTTGAGTCCGTCCAGAAGTAAGCCTGTGAGATTTCGAATTCGAGTTCGCTTGTAATCATCTGATGCAACCGTGCTGCGACAACAGCAGCTGATAGTTCTAGTCGCGGTATAGTGACAGACTTGATAGGTGCTAATCGCGACTTGCCTGCAACGAGTGAACACTTAATGTGTCCTGACGTATCGTAAATACGCAGATATGACGCAACACCGTAGGCGACTTCTGATGCATCTGCGAAGTGGTGTAACTCGCATGTGAAGTCATTCATCAAGCCATCTGGTTTATAGCATCGGTCAACACTGTAGTTACTCAGACTTGACAACATGTCTTGCCATTCGCGAAAACGTGTACTGGCGTCATCTGCAATTGATTCATCCCAGGCGTACCCATCCTTGCAGAGGCCTTGTAACAGCATCTTGGGTATTAAAGTTACCGGTGCGGCAAGGCCTAGGGGATCGTACAGGGAACTGACCACAGATAAAATTCCGCGACGCGTCATAGGCTTCTGTACACTCTTCACGTTATATGTTAACGTATCATCTTCTACGTTCCAACGTAAACCCAGTGCTCTTTCGTATGGCAATGCATCATCAATGTCAATGCTTGCTACAGATGGGGCCCTTTCGGATACTGGGATTGACAACAAAACTTCCCTGTTGTTTGAGAATAATTTGGTCAAATGGAACCCACCTCTCTGAAGCAGTTCTTGCAGTTGTGCTGTTAGCCTGATTGCTTGAGGTACAGTTGGTATTGATTTTAAGCAGTCATCGACGTAAAAGTTTCGCAGCACTGTTTTCACCGTTTCTGCATCAAACTCACACTGGTTGTCAGTGGCCGTCTTGCGCATAGCAAGCGCAGTAGCACTAGGAGATGACGTTGCGCCGAAGATATGAACTATCATCGCGTAAACTTCTGGTGGTAGTTTGATGTCGCCGTCTTGCCACCACAAGAAACGGAGGTAGTCACGGTCCCTCTCCAAAACTTGTACCTGATGGAACATAGCTTCTATGTCACCAACAATTGCGATAGGCTCTTGTCGAAAGCGAAGTAGCACTCCAATCAAAGGATTGACCAGATCTGGGCCTTGCAGCAGGCAATCATTTAATGAAGTGCCCCTGTACTTAGCCGCGCAATCAAATACTATGCGAATTTTATCCGGTTTATTCGGATTGATGACTGGGTGATGAGGTAAGTACCAGCAATTCACATCCTTAGCGTGTTCCTCTAGAGTACCAACCTTTTGCGCATAACCTTTCGTCACGTAATCACCCAACGCACTTGAGTACGCTTCATGAAGCGATTCTTTCTTGGAAAACTTCCGTTCTAGGTAATTCAATCTGGTGACAGCAAGCGGTAAGTTGCTTTCTAACTTCGGGACACCAGTTCTCCACGGCAGAGAAAGCATGTACCGTTCCCCAGTGTGCTCAATACTTTCGTCAAAGATACTCAGAGCTTGTTTGTCAGCAAGAGACATTCCGCTTTTAGCGCTGTATATTGATTCGTCAAAGTCAGTTTTCCACATTCGTTCCACTTGACTTTGTAAATCACCTTGCTGAAAGTTCACGCGAGCGTTTGTGTTTGAGACGGTTCTATCAAGCGGCCCTAGTAGGGACCATCCGAGGACTGACTTCACTGCGTAGGATTCTTTGACACTTCCTCGACGTTCGTCTTCTTTCCAAAAGGCTTCCGGGACGTTAGCTCCGATGAGCAAATCGACTTGTGAGGAATTTACGCATGGAAACTTAAGCCCGGACAAATGTGGCCATTGTGAAACAGCTACGTCATCAGCCTTAGCACGCATTGATATAGGCAAGTTTTCGACTGAAAAGACTCTGTCAATATCTATAGCGCCTGTTTGGTCAAGCGATGCTACAGTTAGTGATACTTCAGTACACGGTTTGGACACATTCGCTGAAGTCACGGTACTTAAATTCAATTTTGCTGTTTTGCCGCGAAGCCTTAGGCGTTTTAGCAAGCTCTCAGTACATAAGGTTGTGTCTGACCCTTCGTCAAGTAACGCGTACGTCTCTACGTCAACTCCGTTTCCACGAATAATGACTGGAACAATGCGAAGACAAACTTGTGGGGCGCGGGTCGCGACGCAGTTAACCGATGACGAATCAGTCGGGGTACTTTCACAATGTTGTTCATTTCTTTTTTCTTCTAAACGTCTGCGATAGTTTGTGTCGTGAACTAGCTCGTGGTGTTTTGACTTACAATGAGAGCACTGCGAGTCCTTTCTGCACTCTTTAGCAACGTGTCCTGGGCGTAAACAGTTAAAGCACAAACGTTTGTCTTTAATTACCTTCACTCTGTCGGCATACGTCTTCTGCAGAAATGCAGCACACTTGGCAATGAAATGCTGCCCTCGGCACTGTGTACAATCAGGAAGCTTTTGTTTCGTACCTTGACTTTTGGCTTGCGTCGTCATTACCGTTGATACTGTCTTGCTTGTAGTATGCTTTGGTTTCTTTACTGTGATTTCTTCTCTCCGCAACATCTCGCCGTATGTTGACATTGCGACACCTGCACGCTGCTTAACAAAAACACGCAAATCATTAAACGTTGGGTCACGCAGATGCGAGAAGCTGTAAACGAACTCAGCCCATTTAATTCTAATGTAGTTGGGCAAACGCATGACTACTGCCTTCAGTGTAGGCGTGCAGTTCAAATCGCTTTCGTACCCTAGGGACTGTAACGTGAGGGCACACCTTTCCATTTCGTCGCTCAGCGCGATAAGACCACGAGAATCATTTCCTTTTACGATGTGGCCTTTCATAAGGGAATCTATACATGAACGAGCGATTTCATTTCTGCGACCGTAGCGTTCATTGAGAAGCTCTAGCGCACGTGTATAGCCTTGGTCGCCTAAAAGAACACAGTTCTTTATGAGGTGTTTGGCTTCTCCTGTGCAGTAACTGATCAAGTAGTTCAGTAAAACCGATGGTTCATAGACCTTTGATTCCACATTTATCTTAAAGTTAGTGATGAATTCGACGTAGTTCTTTGGATCAGAATCAAATGTCAATATTTCAGTTTTGGGTAATGTAGCAGCAACAGTCAAGGCAGCTAATTGTTGGATGCTTTCAGCAGGTAGGGGCTGATTCGGTGGCGACTGAAATGCGGTGGCGAATGCTGGATGACAACTTTGACTTGGTCGATGCGAGAACGGGGAGGCTGTTTCAGCCTTCAGTGCTGATGCGTGCTGTTCTACGTTTTGTATAGGACTGGGCACACCACTAAGCCTGTTATAAGCTGGACTGTACTTTACACTAGCGTCAATCGGAGGAAACGTGTCACGTGGTCTGACATCAAATGGCTTCGACCGCGCCGGATCTTTAACACTATCGGGAGGTGCACTGTCCAGAGGAGGAAAATGTTCAGGTGGTTTGACATCAAACGGCTTTGAGGTCACTGAATCTTTTGTACAAACTGGGGGTACATTGTCAAGAGGAGGTAGACTTTCCCGTGGTCTGATATCAAATGACTTGGACGTCGTGGAAACTTGAGCGCGGTCTAAATTAAATTCAGTACTCACAGTTGCTGGTTGAAATGGCATGGCGAATGCAGACAAAGGCTCAGATGGCATCGCAGTGGCACCTTCTACTGACGTTACACTCACAGGCTGTGCCCCAGAGATAGCAGCTTCGGCCTCTACAAGCACCTTTTCTTCGGCGTCTGCGGCCTCGATATCTGACTGAACGTCAAGCTGTTGCTTGCGCTGCTCCGTCTCAAGCTGCAGCCTCTCCAAATGGGCCCGTTCCTTGGCGTGTTTCTGCTTCACGAGGAGAGCCGCCTTCCGCGCTCGTGTCATAGCAATAGCAGACGACACTGAGGTACCTGAGCCTCCAGACATTACGGACACGCTATCGACGTTGGCGTCGTCATTCATGGCAGCCGTATTAGCGAAACTGAGGAGGGCGAAATGAGCAAAAACTTGCCGAAACTTTGCCAAAAATTGCAAACTGTTGCGTGATCAGGGAATACGAAACAAAGAGCTTGTTTAATCATAACATATTTTATTGCGAACGCGGCGACGCATCTCGTAGATCTTGTAAATGCCAATGCCGTAAAGCCGTAATACCGTAAAGCCGTAATGCCGAAATGCCGAAATGCCGGTTTGCAATTTTATCGGAACTTTCCTAAATATGATCACGCACCGTCCGAAACTTGAAACTATTTGTCAAAAGGCGGGAAGAAACTGTTTATATATACAGACATCACGTGACTTGTACAGTGTCATGCCATAAATACTTAAACATTCTGGCACTGATTAATCAATACGCGGCACTTTTCAGTGAACCGATGTCAATTAATTAAAAGTCACAAATTATTTAAATGACTGCGTAACAATTACAAATAATTATAAAGTGGATTGTTCTAACCCAATCTTTAATATACGCGACTCCTTAATCAGCATAAAGAAAGCTAGGTGTAACTAGAGCAGTGTGCATAGCCTACACATTCCCCACAGGCCCCCATCAGTTAAACACGGCCATCAATAGTCAATCAAGAGCTCAAATTCCAGCTGGTCCATTTTCCTTGGATGAACCTGGCCCATTTACAATACCGATCTGTGTTTGTTCCCATAGAAGCTACATACCAAATTTCATTAAAATCCTTGCAGGAGTTTTTAAGTTATCGTGTTAACAAGCTCTTGATGACAGACCGACCGACAGACCGACACGCGGTCGATCGCATATATTCCCTGTGGAGAATAAAAGATTACTACATGGTCTTGATAAATAAAATTGTTGTCTCCGGTAAGTATTGTGTTTTTGGGTGAAGGCAGGTATGCTAGAAGAACCACGGATTCTACGTAGCATGCTACTTTGTAGAAAATGAACTAAAGAAACCTATCTTTTAGCCCTGCAACTACAACTCATTCATAATATAATACCAACTAACAAGAAGAAAAAGGACTGGAAAATTTTATAATCCGATGCATGTAAATATTGTGACACTTCGGATACGATAATACACTTCTTTTGGGACTGTCAAAAAGCCATAGAAATTATAAGAAGATGCTTAAGCATATTGAAGCTAAAATCTTTTAATTTTGAGAAATGGGACTTTCTACTTGGAAAAGATAACATTCCTTCTCTATGTTAATAAAATATCATATATATCAGTTTAAGAGTCAACGAGGAAAATTTTCACGAGAACGTGTTTATTGGAAACGCAAAATTACTATATTACGCAGACATACAAACATTATCTGAAGATAAATTAAAATTGAAATGGACCTATTTTGGCGAAGTGTTTTCAAACTTAGAAGTGGATCTGAAACAATGACACATGTTTGTGATTCATTTGTAAGTTGTTTGTTTGTTGTTTGTTTCTCTCATAATCGTGATCTTTCATAGCAAAGTTATTGTTAGAAAACGCCGAGCTTGTGAAAGATGCATATATATATATATATATATATATATATATATATATATATATATATATATATATATATATATATATATATATATATATATATATATATATATATATATATATATATATATATATATATATATATATTGAATTGTAAATACTCCTTATAGTTATGTCCACGCAGCGCATACTCGAATACGGCTGTGCACAATAAAATTCCCTAAAAACAAAAATTAAGGAAAAAAGAAATAAAAAGAAAAAAGAAAGGAATTTGCGTTTTCCTTAAAAGCTCCAGAGAATTTGCGTATTCCCTGAAATGAAGGAAGGATCAGGGAATACTCAAATTGAATGCAAGACTATAAACTTCAAGACTACTCGTTTGCTATGATGTATTACGTTTTATTCTGCATTGTAACCAACTGGTTCTAGCTACACATCCCCTCATTTCAAATACCCGGTAACAAACCTTCTTCGTTCTGTGTTCAATTTTCTGTGTTCCATGCATGGCAGTAAAGCAACAGGCGTTATTCATATGATGACCAGCAAATAGCAATTAGACTGCAGTGCAGTTTAACATTTTGACGCGTTATTGTAATTGGGCTAGATTACATCGTTAACTGAATCTCAAGAAAATGTAATGGAAACAAGAATGTCCAAGGACATTGCAACCAGCCCAGCCCAACGCAAGAAGAGTAAACCACTTTACCATCTCATTGTTGCTTACAAAATCATACATTCAGCTGTTGTATAAATAAAATATGACTGCACTAAAGACGTTTTTCGGTAAGATGGACCCCTGTCTGAAAATATTACCCTATTCCCATCCCCCAACAACAAAATCGGTCAAAAACTAGTTAATTTAATCACTATACTGGACTCGTATCATTATTTTTTTCTTTTTGAAATGGAGATACTTCTGTTAATGGTCACTTGTCGTTCTATTTTATTGTAAAGACAAAATGACAGGAATTCACAACGACTAACGCACCACCACCAAAGCAACTGGCATATTTTTATAGATCAAATTTATTAAACAATGAAGGAAGACAGCGCTTTCTCTCTCCTCGTGGCTTTTAATTGTCACTCAAACACAACTGACTTCAAGGATCAGGCCAGATCCAACTTTTCGTGAAGGAGAAGAGCGGGGTGGTGGGAGGTTTCAGCTTCTGACACTTTGAGTTCAAATGTTTCAGAAAACCCAAAGCTTAACAGTTACTTTTTTCGAATTTAGGGAGGGGGGGGGGTCGCGATCCCTGAACCTCCCCACTCGGTCCGCCACTGAGAAAGAATTTTTCTTTGCAGCGTCTCTTGTGTGATAGGCCATTTTTGCAACACACACAACTATTGATCGACTCCAAAGGCTTAGCACAAAAGTGTGTCGGGACGGGGAGGGGGAGTGGTGGCAGTACGGAGGGGGTAAAAAGGGAGGGGAAAGGAGGGGTGACAAAGCGATGTTAGATTCAACTTCTGCCCAACAGATATTGTAGATATATGCAAAAAATATGCCAAAATACACAAATTCTGACAATTTTCAAAGTTCCGCTATTTCGGCTTTTTTCGGCCGATCGCAAGAAAAGTAGAGGACCATCTAGAGACTGTACATGTATAATATCATAATATCAAGAAGATTTAACAAAAACTGTAGGAAGAGATGCATTTTGGAAAAATGTTCATCAAAAATTTTCAAAGTCCTGTCATTTCGGCTATTTTCTGGCGATCGCGAAAAAATTTTCTGGTAGAGAACCATCTAGAGTTTGAACATGTGTAATTTCAAGAAGATCCGAACAAAACTGTAGGAGATGAGTACAGTCGGCTGGTCTAATAAAGAAAAAACTTAAAACTGTGATTTAGAAATAAGTAAAAACGCAAAAACATGCGTTAAATATTTAATCACAACGCAAACACGCGTCTCAAGTATGCAGTTCGGGGCTGAGACTCCCGAGTAAGTAGTTAAGATATTGCAATCATCCTGTTTCGCCACAGAATGTCGCAGGACGATTAGCGGAGTGTGCAATTAACATGTCAAAAGTTGTTTCATTGAAATTAAGTGCAAAATGCACTAAAATACTAACCAAAAGAGTAAAAAAGTAGTTTAATTTAGGCACAACTTTCACTGATGACCACGACTGGTCCACTGATGGGCACGACTTGGTCACTGATGGGTACGACTTGGTCACTGATGGGCACGACTTGTTGACTGATGGGTACGACTTGGTCACTGATGGGCACGAGTTGTTCACTTATGAGCACGACTGGTCCACTGATGGGTACTTGTTCACTGATGGCCACGACTTGGTCACTGATGGGCACGACTTGGTCACTGATGGCCACGACTTGTTCAGTGATAAGCACGACTGGTCCACTAATGGGTTGTTGTCCACTGATGGACACGACTTGTTCACGTATGAGTTCTTGTCAGGGATCATTCTCAGGCTCGTCTAAATCGACGGAAAATTTTGAGTGGGTGAAATTTGTGATATATTCACTTTCAGACGCTCGGAGACGGAACTTGAGCACATCATTTCGAGATTAATCACCTATACAAAAAGTCATAAAAATTGTCCATGCGATTTTACAATATGTACAAATTTACTTATCTAATTTTAAATTGTTGTGATTAACCGTCATTTAAGAATAAACACGAAACAATATAGGTGGGACGGCAAGACGGAGAGACTGACGAACAGGTCAAAATAAAGCATACCTTTGCGCTTTGATCAATGCGTGGCACAAAAAAAAACGAAAAGACATAATTGCAGTTTGTTAATTGGCGAGCGCTGAAGGCGCGAACGCGAAAAATTTACACCGGACAACTTAAGATCTCCACAACAGTCTCTGAAATCTAAAATCTAAAAAACAAGTTTGTCCAAGGACAAAGTCCCAGCTTACGAAAAGCAATAAGACCAATTCCAGCGTGCATGAGCAAGAGAATTTCCCTGAAAAATTAGGCATAAAAGGTTGAGACGGCAAAGAGCTAGCTCAATAATTAATTTAGCACTGGACCAGATGCGAAACAGATTTTGTGCATCTCTGATAGACTGAATAGTCTGCCATAGATACATTCGAACAACGCTCTCATTTCGGACCAGTGCGCATATTTATGTAACTTGCCTCGATGCGCGGTTCTGATTCAGACAAGTTCGCACGTTTATTTAACTTGCGTTGATGCGCGGTTCGCATTTTGGACCAGTGCGCAGGTTTATTTACCTTGTGTTTATGTACGGTTCTCATTTCGGATCAGCGCGCAGGTTTATTTACCTTGTGTTGATGTACGGTTCTTATTTCGGACCAGTGCGCATGTTTATTTAACTTGCGTCGATGCGCGGTTCTTATTTCAGACCAATGCCCATGCTTATTTAACTTGCGTTGATAGCCTTACTTATTTTGAACAAGTGCACAAGTTTTCTTCGGTTGTCTTGATGCGCGGTTCGCATTTCGGACCAGTTTGCATGTTTAGTTAAATTGCATTGATGCGCGGTTCGCATTTTGGACCAGTGCGCATGTTTATTCAACCTGCGTTGTTGAGCAATTCGAATTTCAGACCATTGCGCATGTTTATTTAACTTGCGTTGGTGCGCGGTTCGCATTTCGGACCAATGCGCATGTTTATTTAACTTGCGTTGATGCGCGGTGCTGATTTTGGACCAGTGTACATGTTTATTTAACTTGCGTTGGCGCGTGGTTCGCATTTCGAACCACTGCACATATTTATTTAACGTGCGTCGATGCCCGGTTCTTATTTCAGGCCAATGCGCATATTTCTTTAACTTGAGTTGATGCGCGGTTCTTAGTCTGGATCAGTGCGCATGTTTATTTAAGTTGCGTTGATGCGCAGTTCTTATTTTGAATAATGCGCATGTTGATTAACACTTGACAAGCCTTTGGCTTGCAAGAGTTATATGAATTTGTGCGAGCAAAATTCGTCCTTTTTTTTTTCTTCTTGACACTTTTTCCGATTTTTTGTGTCTTCTTCTCCTCTGACACTATGGGCCCTACGACCATGAAACTTGGGACTTATGAAGAGCTTGATCTGAACATGTGCATGTCACTTTTTATTTTCGTCTTTGATTTCGTTTTCTTTGTTAAAACGCCATGTGAAAAGAGTGCATTTTTGGCAAGTAAATGCGTAGCATTTAACCCACATCACACACAGTTGCACAGTGAGCTTTGTGCGAGCTCTTACTGCGTAAATAGCTAACATGGCGTATGCTAGATCAGTCAATAAAACCTTAAGTCAACAGAAACCAAACACTACTCGGCTTATAAGACATATTCAAGCTGTGTTGTTTGCAATATATTATTCAAGAAATAACCCATTGAAGGAAGTATTTTTGCGTTTTAATTTTTGTCAAGTGTTTAACATTTCGCTAGCGAAGTGAGGTTCTAGTTTAACTTGCGTTGATGCACGGTGCTTATTCTGGTCCAGCGTGCTTGCTTATTTAGATTGTGTTGATGTGCGGTTCGCATTTCGGACTCATGCGCATGTTTTTTAACTTGCGTTAATGCTCGGTTCTCATTTCTGACCAGTGTGTTTGTTTATTTAGCTTGAGTCGATGAGCGGTTCGCATTTTCCACCAGTGCGCATGATTAGTTAACTTATGTTGATGCGTGGTTCGCATTTTGCACCAGTGCAAATGTTTATTTAGCTTGTGTCGATGTGCGATTTGCATTTAGGACCAGTGGGCATTTTTTTTTTAGCTTGCGTTAATGCTCGGTTCCCATGTCTGACCAGTTTGTTTGTTTATTTATCTTCCGTCGATGAGCGGTTCGCATTTTCCACCAGTGCGCATGATTATTTAACTAGTGCTGATGCGTGGTTCGCATTTTGGAACAGTGCACATGTTTATTTAACTTCCGTTGGTGTGCGGTTCGCATTTCGGACCACTGTGCATGTTTATTTAACTTGCCTCGATGTGCGGTTCGTATTTCGGACCAGTGCGCATGTTTGTTTAGGTTGCCTTGATGTGCGGTTCACATTTCGGATCACTGCGCATGTCTATTCAACTTGCGTGGTTCTTTTTTCGGACCAGTGCGCATGTTTATCTAACCTGCGTTTATGCGCTGTAGGAGGAGATTCATCTAATTTTTTTTCAAAAATTGCACAAGCAGTATGCATGACCCCCTAGAGACGGCTCATATAAAAAATAAATGAAATCTGATTAAAACTGTAGGAACAAATGCATTTTGAATTTTTCTTCAAAAATTCCCCAAAAATCCTTCATGGACTCAACAGCGCAGGCTGTATTCATGACACCCTAGGAATGCCTCAGCCCCAAAATAACTGATGTCTGATCTAAACTGTAGGAGAAGATGCATTTTGAGGTATTTTCATCAAAAATCTACCCCCCTACCCCAATCAAAAATTCAGAAGTCGAGTCAAATAGCACAAGCCGTACGCCCGACCCACCTAAGGGTGCCTCATACCAAAATAAATGAAATCGGATAAAAAATTTTTCTTCAAAAATTCCCTAAAAATACAAGAATTTTCCGATCGACTAAAAAAGCCGTATGCATGACCGCTTAGGGATGCCTCTCACCAAAAATAAATGACATCGAATCAAAATGGTTGAAGTATATGCATTTTGAATTATTTTCGAAATTTTTGCTTAAAAAATTCCCCAAAAATACAAAAATTGTCCGATCGACTAAGAAAGCTCAAGCCGTATGTACGACCCTTTAGGGGTGCCTCATACCAAAAACAAATCAAATCGGAAAAAAAATGTAGGAGGATATACATTTTAAAATTTTTTCTTCAAAAATTCGCCAAAAATTCAAAAATCACCCGATCGACTAAAAAAGCACAAGCCGTATGCAGGACCGCTAAGTGATGCATCACACCAAAAATAAATGACATCGAATCAAAATTGTAGGAGTAGATGCATTTTGAATTGTTTTCGAAATTTTTGCTTAAAAAGTTCCCCAAAAATACAAAAATTGTTCGATCGACTAAAAAAGCACAAGCACAGGCTGGTCCAAATCGATGGAAAATTTTGAGTGGGTGAAATTTGTGACATTTTCACTTTCAGACGATCGGAGATGGAACTTGAGCACATCATTTCGAGATTTATCACCTATACAAAAAGTTATAAAAATTGTCCATGCGATTTTACAATATGTATAAATTTACTTATCTAATTTTAAATTGTTGTGATTAACCGTTATGTAAAAATAAACACAAAACAATATAGGCTGGACGGAAAGACTGACGAACAGGTCAAAATAAAGCACGCCTTTGCGCTTTGATCAATGCGTGGCACAACAAAAACGAAAAGACACAGTTGCAGTTTAATTGGCGAGCGCTGAAGGCGCGAACGCGAAAAATTTACACCGGACAACTTAAAATCTCCACAAGTCTCTGGGAGTACCGAGCCAAAAAAAAAATCTGAAAAAAAATTATTGCATATTTCAGCTGATCTTGAGGACCACAAATTACGGCTCAAAAGCGATGGATTTCGGTCGATCGACGAAAAACAAGCCATCGTCGAAGGACTCGTCCGCTGATGCACACGATTGGACCACTGATGGGTACGACCTGCACGACCGGACCATAAACTTGAGCCAGAGCTCAACAATTTTCGGTAACGGTCATCTGTCTCCGCCCTCTATTTCTGGGTGTGATTTTTGTTTCGAGGTTTGGATGATTCGGCCCTTTTTGGATGATTCGGCACCACATTTTATTGCTATTATCTTTTTTTTTTTTTTTTTGAGGCGGTGGGTGGGGGGGGGGGAATGAACTTTAGTCTATTCTTTTTATAAAAGAGGCCAGATAAAGGCTTTTCTGTAAATGTGGGATCTCGGGTAAATAAAAAACAATGGGCCAATTTCACAACTTAAGTCTAGACCTGGTCTGAAACCAGGTTTCAAGCCCAATCTAGACAGGGCTTTGTCAGTTTATACAGACACAGAAGATCACATATGAATGTAGTCTGGACTGAGGCTGTGAAACCCCAGTCTTAACTGAATCTAGACTGAGTTTGCTCCAAATCAAGTCTAGACTTAGGTTGTGAAGTCGGCCCAGTGAGTCCGCTTTCAACTGCAATCAGTTTTTACGCGTGATGTTCAAAACTGCATTTCATAGAGAAATCTTCGGTATGTGAAATGCAATCTATAGACCTTAAATTTAAATTAAGTGTTTCGACTGATGTGCAAAATCACAAGAAACGGCTTGTTACATCTCCGGCTGTGAAATGCAATTTCCAATGTGCAGGATTACGATTGAGGATGGTAGTATGTAAAATGTAGTATATTATCAGACTTTGACATTTGTGTTTTATTTGTTTCAGTTCGATTTACTGTATATCAATCACTTTTTATGGAAATTCTATATGATAAAATAAGCCACCTGAATTCTAACCTAAAGAAGAAAATGTTAAAATGTGATGATAATTTGGTGCCGAAACACCAAGGGCCGAATAATCCAAGTTGGTACCGAACCGACTTTCACAAAGGATCGAATCGGTTGGGCCGAATCGACCAAAGGACCAAGCTTTCTATCTAATGCCGTTACACTGCTCTCCGGACGTCAGTGTTGGTCCGAAAACACAAGCTGCTTGCAGGATTACCCAGGAAACATTCATGCCAAATTTCAAAAGAATTGGGTCAGAAATGTAGGCGGAGTAGCATTCACGTACATACACACACCCAACGGATGCCCGACAAGTGATGAGTATAGCTTACCGGCGATGGTCGGCCGGCCTAATAACAACATACAAATGAAATTCAGCTTTTTTTTTTTTATTCTTTATCTGTTACATCCTACAACAGAGGCCGATGCACGGCACAGAAAAGTAACCACGCAGTATGAGTTCACAAAACGCCACACAAATCTTCACGTCTTCTTTTTTCTTCTTCTTTCAAACGCCAGCCGTTACTTTTGTGGCGTCGCACTGATCACTTAATCTTCGTCGTCGTCGTCATCTCCACCGCCACCCTTTCCTTTCTTCATGTTTTTCCTTTTCACACGACCTGCAAGAAAAAAACAACCCACCGTGAACTTTTTTAATAAAATATTTAGCTTCATGTAAACAAATCCGAGTTTTCGGCGTTGTGCTCTCCCATATGTACAAAGAAGTGATGGCCGCAAGTATGCATGAAGTGAGGAACTTCAATCACAGCAAAGAAAACAAAATTGTCCACGGATAACGCCCAGCTCACGAATGCTGATGTCAAGATTTATGACATAAACGTATAACCTGTAACTCAAATTTCAAGACCGAAGGTGAATTCACGAAGTCCCTAAATGACCTAAATACGAATAAGCTTTCAGGATGTCCTTTTTTGTCTCACAGGACGGATTTCCAACCCACACAACCTTTTAATCTGGATGCTGACAATTATTAAATCTTCATAATTCGGTACAACAATCCATTCAGGGCGTATAGGACGCATGTACATTGCAGGGGGGGGGGGGGGGAGAAGTACTGCAGAAAGTGCCGTACCTGGGCGGCCACCTCCGAGCGGTGACTTGAGGGAGAAGTCAATGTGCTTCTGCGAGTCCAAGCGCACAATGTAGCTGGGGATGTTCACCACCTGTTTTCGCACACTGCCAAACACAAATACATAACAATAATAACCGACAACACCGCTTTTTATGCACATGCCTTTCTATTTACGAAACAACAAACAAGATTACTGCCCAAACAATAATGCCGGGCAAATTCACATTCCATGACACTAATTGCAAGGCAGAACACATAATCCACTTCAAAATAGCTTACAAGCTACGTTTCAACATATTTTTATCTAATATCCATCCTCTCTACACAACTCCGAATGACTATTTCTTTTTTTTTTTTTTTTTTGCAGGGTTCGTAGCGAAAACTGAGTTTCAGATTCAAGCCTGTTCAAGACAGCTGAGACCTTTTTAAAGACAGTTTTAAGATTTTTTTCAAAACTTTTTTAAGTTTTTAGAAATGTTTCACATACGATTTATTGATTTATTTTAAGAATTTCAAGACAATAGTGTTATATTGCATATCTAATAACATCTAATCTTTTTACCACAATATCAATTTCAGCTATCATAAAAATTGTTTTTTTTTTTAAACCGATCTAGTGTCCAGAAGGCGCCAAAAATATGCATAATATATAAATTTCATTACCATATTTCACATCATATTTGATTTCCCTGTTCAAGACTTTTCAAGACTTTTTTTTTCCAAAATTCAAGACAATTCCTTGAGACGATTGGACAAATTCAAGACTTTTCAAGAATGCTACGAACCCTGTTTAGACTTTTCTCCCAGGAACTTTGGACTTACTTGACCCGCCCGATCCTACATACCAATACTCACCACCAGGTGCATCACACGTTTGGTTCATTCAAAGGCGTATGGCTAAAAGCTTGTTCTTTTGCCACAGTGGCCTGCAGCGAAACTATCTTTTTCGGCGCCACACAACCAAGCTCTCCGGGCATATGACTAAAAGCTCTCGCTTTTGCCACAGTGGCCCGGCCCGAAACTACTCAGCAGCCGCCGACGGTGCGGCTCCCGTCGTCAAAAACACGTACCGGATATGCCTCTGGCGGATCTGCACGCGGGCGTGGTGTATGCTCTTGGCAAGACCGAGCTTGAAGACCTGAGTCTGGAGGCGCCGCTCCAGAAAGTCCTCCACGCGCAGGCCGAGCACGTAATCCAGCTTCATCTTGGCCTCATCCAGTACCCCGATACGCACAAGACGGCGCAGCAGGGCGTTACCTGGAAATACCGCGTGAAAGCAGTAGAATACGCACAATCAGGGCCGTCTAGTGTTCTTTCCAGATGAGAAAAAAAAAAAAAAAAAAAACATTGTTTTTTACCCGGTCGTTAGGATACCGAAGAAATACTGTCTTTCCTTCCATTCAGCGATGAAATGGAAGTAACTGGAAAAGATTCCAAACAATTTTGTTAAATATCTTACTGCATAAAGTGTTGAAAAGTTTTACTCATTTGGAAGAAACGGATCTCTGTTTCCACGTGCTCAAAAGTCCTCGAAGCTATAACTGAGATCGTAAGCAGCTCAATACACAAATCAAGAGTCTTAATTTCAGAAAAGTGAATTTGAGAGAAGCACTAACGTTGGACTACATGTAAAAATGAAAACAATCAGGACTAAAATTAATTGCTGAATTCAATCAAACTAGCAGACAACGCAATTTTGAAAACAACAAGATTTAAAGTGCCACCATTTGACCAATGTTTGGCGGATCGCCAAATATTTCAAGAGAGGTCTACCCATTCGAAAAAAACTTGAAAGCAGACAAATACATGCACCGCTCTGTACAAGCTGCGCGTAATATTAAACCACACACTGCGATGTGAATGAAGCCGGCATGGACGCACGCACTCGCCGAAGCTGTTAAGTACTCTCCCTTTTCATGGGCCTCTGCACAAACCTTCAAACAGACGCTTGGGATCTTTCTCCTCCAGCGTGAGCAGCTCACGAGCAGCCTTCCTGATCTTGGCCAGCGTGTACTTCACTCTCCATACCTCACGCTTGTTGCGGAGCCCGTATTCACCGATCAGTTTCAGTTCCTGATCAAGTCGCTCCTTCTCAAAGGGACGCCTTGGCGTCGTGTAAGTTTTAGAACATACAAGAGGAATCCGGGACGGCATTTTCTACCTGCAACCAAGCAATGTCCAGCTTGGATGAACAGCTCGCGTAACTGCGAACTTAAACAGAAAATTCCTTTTGCCAGTAAAATGTGACAAAACATAGGCATCAGAGATGCAAAGCCCTCAGCCATGGGGAACATATTCGAAAAAAGAAACAGTAAAACCAGAGAGGACCAATCAGTGCAATGAAATGTATGATAAAAATGCATCTAGTACTTAGAGCACCCGAAATACGACGACAGTGCTTTAAGATTTACCATGAGACACTGTCCTTTTCAAAGTCCAGCTGATCTACTGTCCTTGGACGAATATGGCTCATATTACCCCCTCATATACAATACCGATCTTTACTAGTCCATATACTAGCTCTATCTGAAATATCTTAGCGAGTGCAAAAGAATTGTAGACTAGAGAGTGCTCACAAGCCAAATGTTAACGACACTCGATAATGCTACAAATAACAAGTTATCAGTAAAACTGATGAATGTCCCCCGCCACAAACTATGGTCTAACCGAAAAATAATGTGACGCCGCACAACTTCAATATATATATTTTCACTGTGGCAAAAATCAAAAGCCAGGCTTGAATAGCGGCTGAGATATCGCGAGTACAAATTTGTGCTTCTAAGTGTCGCCAGACGGACGGACAGATCCGAATACTATAGTCCCCCGATCCGCGCTACGCGGCAGCGGGGGACTAAAAAACGAGCATGTCCAAGGACATGACCCAGCCGAGTTACCAAACAAGGAAAGAGAGAAAAACTCTGAAACGAATACTGTTAGGCCAAAAAATGAAGTATGTAAAATGCATTTAATTCGAATCTGGAAGCTACCCCAAAAACGGATGTTGGAGAGGTTTGGTTTTGACGATTCACGTACTTACCGACACTTACACAATTTTACAAAATTTTAAAACTCCACCATTTCGGCATTTTTTTTGTCATTTGCGAAAAAAGCAAAGTCCAGGTGGAGAAGCACCTAAGAAACTTTCGATTAAAAATTTATAACTATCTGAAGAAGACTGAGAGAAATGAATGGTTTGACAATTCAGTTATTTACTACCATTTATTCCAGTTTTTGCCAACTTCAAAGTTCCGCCATTTCGGCAGTTTTTGGCGATAGGCGAAAAAAATAATAGCCTGGCAGGCGAACCCCTGGGGACATCCCTACGTAACATCTAAACGAGTGGTGTAAAGCTGTAGGAGGAGTAGCATTTTAGAAATCGGTCAAAACGGGCACAAAAAGGGTCGGTATTTTGTCAGTTTTCCGTCAATCGTCAAAAAAAGTAATAGCCAGGTGGGGGACCACTCAGAGAACATTCCTGCATAATATCAAAACGATTGGAGCAAAACTGTAGGAGGAGTAGCGTTTTAAAGAAAAAGTTTAACATACGCACATACATTCAAGCCCCTGTAGTGATACGACTAACCCAGTCCGACAAAGTCGGCTGGGTTAAAAATCAGGGCTAAAAAAAAGGGAAAACGACGCGTCAAAATTGAAGCGGTGTGGGAGAAAGTAATATTAAAAAAAAAAAAATGTATAAATACGTCATTACTTTCCTAATTTGAAAATCTTTTTTTTTTTAAGAGCGGGATCAGGCCCACACTGTCCTCAGCACAGTGTGGGTTTTTTTTCAAAAAGCGCGGGATTCCTGAGCTGCAGATGCAGCCCTGTATATCAATTATGCTTTTGAATAGACCGTGCGCAGAACCACGCACCCAGGTCTTGGCTATCTCCTAATGTTCTCATTGGTCAAATACTTAGTCCTTAATAGCTGCTAAAATACTTTGAGCACCATCCCATATGCCAATATAACAATCTTATTCCCAGTTTGTAAATCAAAAGCCGAGTGTTTGTCTCTGAATTACTGATAATTTCAGCATATTTACTTGTTGGCAAAACTGTAAGTTCAGGATCGAGGTTTTACGCAAGTATTAGTATTATCTTTGGGCCGATGTAGGGAGATGTTGTTTATAAAGTTATATAACAGCCTTGTGCGGTCTCTAGCAAAGGTCTTCTCTCAAAGTTACTCAAACAAACGGCTCACTACTGTTGTTTCCCGACTAAACTCATAATTCCCCACTAACCATTTTCCTTTTTCTTATTACTGAAATCAAGGATTCATTTCTGCAAACATAATCCTAACTAAAGCGGTCAATGCACACAAAACAGAGTACAGGATTACATTACACACTTTCAATCGACACGTGTTTAGTTTCTCGTTTTGTACACGAAAATAGATGTCTCCCCGACTAAATCCAAAATTCCCACTGAACATTTTCTTTTTGATTACTGAAATACAAGATTCATTTCTGCAAACACAATCACATTTCATTGTCAAAATCTCAAAAATAAACAATATTTGATGGTGGTCACTAATACAGATTTTACTCTACGTCTTTTTCATCCGGGTCTGGGAGGTGGCCACTTCAGCAGTTTTACTGTACGTTAGTTTTGTCCCGGTTTGAAAGTTGGTCAAGACAGGCAGGTTTTACCGTACGTCTTTTCATCCAAATCTGGCAGGGGTCACGATAAACAGGTTTTACTTTACACCTTTTATCCGGGTTTTGAAGGTGGTTGTTACAAATATGTTTAACCGCAGTATTTTTATGCAGGTCTCGAAGGTACTCGCTTGGAAACCAAAACTGCCAGCCTGGGCGCATCGCCAAAAAAAACAAGTAAGTATTTGTCTAACACAAGCAGGCCCCAACCGCCCTCCGAATTCATAGGGGTATAAAGCGATGACGGACAGACACCCCAAACCTATAAGCCCCAATCCGAAGGCAGGCCTACCTACAGAGCATTCGTAATATTTATGAAAACAAGAAGCATTTTAAGTAAAAGTTTACATGTGTACATATGACGGACGCCCCTCCACTTATGTGATAAGTCAAGCCCGAGGAAGTGGCTGTCCTAAAAAGGGCAGAGTAACCCACTAATTTTGAACCAGAATTCACAGATTAACAAAGATCGTAATTTAATTTAATATCAAAACTTTCAACCTATTTTTTGCAGTGGCCCAAAGGTCACATTATCCACTTCTATCGCAAGTGTCTGGACACCCACAAAGTAGGTCACATGCAGCTGATCTCCCAGATTGTTTTACCAACCAGTGAAAAGACCGCACTCACGCAAGTATTTGTATCAATATCACAAGCTTAATGCGTCAATAATTTTCTTGACATCCTCTACCCCATCCTCTAAAGTTATTAAGGTTTCCCTTATTTCCATATCACTGTGACATTTCCATAGCCTTTTACTCGTATTGAAGTCGAAAGTAAGTTTTTAGTCAGCCCTTCCTTACATTTACTCGGTGTATCTCTTTGTCAGAGCTATGAAGTCTTCCACTGTTCCAATAACAGGGGTCAACTTCACATGTTCTGAACCCCTATTATTCAAACATTCACTGAAAGTTCATGAGAGTGTTCAAAAGGTCCAGCAAAAATAGTGGCGGCCCGCCCGGCTCCGGACTTCAAAAAGTTGGGAGCCCGGCGGGAAATCTTGTAGCCCGGCACTTTCTACAAGATTTTTTCACATATGCACAATGTATTGCACGGCAGCTGTTATATGCACATAATCGTCTAGTTGTTAAGGACAAGTAAGTATTTGTGAAACACGAGCAGGCCCCAACCGCTCCCAAATTCAAAGACGTATAAAGCGATGACGGACGGGCGGACGCCCCAAACCTATAGGCCCCAATCCGAAGGGTTGGGGCTTAAAAATAAGCGTCTTATTTATTCCAAACAAAGAAGTTTTCCGATGTTGCAATACACAACACTGAAAAAATGGATAGTTTTGAAAACAACAAAAACTCACTGTTACCATACCAGGTATTTCCAAAAGTTTTAAATAATCGGATAACTTTCTAATGTTCACAAGAATATCCAGGGACGCTCTGACCAGCCCAGAACTAGTGAATTACCTGTCAATAGTGTTGCATGGTCGCCAGAAAGTGGCAGCCATATTGTAAAACTCGGTTGTTCAAAATTTATAAAAAAAAATTCAAAACCCGTATTATCGCTCAACAGCACGTTTAACCGTGTAGCAGCAAATTTACTGAACAATTCTTAATTGAATGACAAACTATCGATTTACAATGACTTCTATGACAAAACAGAATTATTTTAACACACGATGCCTCATTTTAGCAGTGATCATTTCTAAAATAAAGCACGCACTTCCTTGCCTCTCGAGTTTTTCCAAAAAAAGAGAACGGAAGTAGGTCATTCCGTGCCTCGTGTGTTGAAAAGCTTATGGCAATCTACAAAGAACTCGTCCTTCCATTTACTTGTATGTAGACCAAGTGTACAATCTAAATGCGTCATCTGAAATGTTTTATATCCTGCATGCTGCGATTGGAAACACCGTTAAATCACTAACAGACTAATTTTAAGTTCCCTTTTTTGTCTCGAAGCCAAGTTGTGGACTAATCTATTGCATCAGAGCTCAGTTAATGTGGTTAATTGTATTTATTGTATGTCTCGTATTCTACACAAGTCTGTCATAGCGACTCGCAACTAAACGTTATTAGTGAGCGACATGTCTAACTTGATGAACATTAACATTAAGATTTCTCCAGACTGTCTCAACTGTCCCCATATGCTACCAAATTAAGCTTACTGACACAGATACAAATAAATGATTTCGACAAATCAGCACTGTACTTTTACATGAATGAAATAAACAGTCGGTGTCCAGAGCTGTCACGATATATATTGATTGATTGCATATATGCCTGCAGCATGGATAAAGGACAACGTTGTATCGATAGGACCCCGTTACTTGCTACCTGGTGGGGCCGGGATAACAATATGTTTTAATGTGCCTACATCATTCCAAGCAATACGAGTTTTCCCAGAAAGGATGCGATTGGTTGAAGTATGACGGCATCCCATGATCCGTTGCACTAACGTACTTTATTCTGTTATGTGTGAAGCCAAAAGGCGCTCCAACTCAAACGACCTAACGAAATAAGATAAAACATCACATGAGGCGCTGAGTCATAATCGAAGATTTCAAAATGAGCCTGAGGACTGATAAAAATGTATGTTCCTAGAAGAAATGCACAAAGAAGTTTACGACTGGGACTGATGTGATAGCAACCGGGTCGATTCCCGACTGATGTATTAAGCTTGGAACAAACGCTATTGGAAGAGAGCTAGTTTATTGGTTGAATCTTTTTGAACTGACTCCCTGCGACGTCAAACCTTCTCCTAGAAGTACGAAAAGGAAAAATGATGGGCCAGAGATGAAAATGAAAAAATCCAGGTCGAGGATGAATGTAACACAAATGTGCCTGTTGGAGAGAGCCAGAATCGAGGGGAATTAGAAGACTCTCCCCCACGGTTACCGTACCAACAAAAAAACTATGACGTTCAGAAAGCTATAGCGCTATCAAGAGAAGACGAGAAAGCTTCTGCTTCTGAATGTAATGGAATATTTTAGCACTATCGTTGGTGCAGGAAATATACAAATCGCCATTTGTGGCCACTGACACAGCAGAGTATCGATCGCCATCGCATTCGAGCTGGGCATAGAGAAGAAGGCGGCAATTCAGGCGATTTGAAAACATAGACTTCTTTTGACAGATGACACAACATCTGTTACCTCACAATTTTTGTATATGGAAGACCACTGTTTGATTGTCTACCAAGAACTAAACTACGTAACCGATGAGAAACCTCGCAAATGTGCAAGGAGCGATCTTGATTCGACCAGGAGCCCTTTCCAAGCATCAAGCATGGCCTAGCCGAATCATCAGTCTCGCAATGACGCATCGATCTGAATCTGACATGTCTTTCCGTAGTTACTAATACACAAAGTAGAGATTTGAGAAACGACAACCTGGGGTGAGACGACCACGTGGCCTGAACAATGATCGTCCGAATGTCGATGTTGTGGTCTTAGATAAAAATGTTTGCCTAGCGAAGAGTAAAGAACAACGCCGAGAAACTTTATTCACTGAACTAGAAATATTTCTGAGTTTTTACAGTTACCAGTAGACCGAACGCGAATCACTCCTTGAGTCAGAGTATAAGCTGAGCCTCGAGAAATATTTTTTTCTAAGTTGGATAACAGCCAGTCGCCATTAAAATGACTGGGAAACCTTGACATTGGAATGAATATCTGCCTGCCTACCCCGTGCGTTTTCTTGAATGACAACGCATAGCCCACCACAGCCACCTGAAAGCCCTTCTGCGATATTCCACCCTTTTCAGATTTTTCAAAGCGCTTTAATTTTCCACCTGCTGGAAAATTTCCATCCTATTTGCTTTTTAACTTAGTCTACTAGAAAACTTAATTATCGATGTGTCTCCACACATACCTTGGATGGCAGTTCAGAGTTGAGCTGAAATCGGATCCTCGTGTACACGGTACCGTGTAGTATCTTGCCATTACACGGATCCAAACCCAATACACGATACACGAACTGCTTCATGAGCTCTGAGCGAAACCAAAATAATGCAATGCTCTTTGACTGTGGCGCTGTATGATAACAGAACGTCCCTCCCCGTGTAATTATTGATCCTGGGCCCTGTCTTTCACAGCGTGTGTTGTAACTACACGGTACACGCTATGGATACGTATCTTCTTACAGTGTACTCATGCATTTAGCATTGCATCAAATTTCAAAAAGAAACAGGGCAGAAAGAAACGTTCTTGGGCTTAGGAATTCTTTGAAAAGGAAGGGAAAAATGCAAATGCAAACTCTGTGCAACTTTGCATATCACTTTGCATTTACAGTCACGTGGGACAGCACAGCGAGGTGAGGCATCTGCGAAAACAACAAATTGCTGTGATAGACTGATACCCAAACTGCACTGGGGGATTGTGATTGCGTTCATCGCTCTTGCCGTCGAATGGACTGGCGACGCGACCGGCTATGACCGCAGTTCCACATCGCTAGGGTCTTCCGGTGTTATCTCCGACGAAGAAGACAATGAAGATGAGGACGTTCATATGGCAACGTAGTTGTGGTGTGTCAATAAGCTGCGGTCCTGAGCTCCCAGACACAGAACCAAGCTTCGTAACAGTAGCCGATGGACCCGGTGTAAAGAAATACTCTTCGAAGCCCTTGCAACACTAAAATTCTTCCTCCAATGCTTGTTGCGATAAGTTTGAGGCTGAAGATTTATGCCAATCGCCAATAGTTTCAGACGCGACAGTACGAAGATTGTGTGACGACTGATGAATGTGGTACATTTTTGTTAGTTGTTTTTTTTGTTTTGGATCGCCAGATCTGATGAAGATTTGTTTCCCTCCTTAGCGCGAAATCCTTTGGTTGTTGAGCGTAAGTATGACCGATAGGTCACTTCTAGTGCAAACACTTGATCTGTCTAGTTAATGTGCACGTCTGAATCTATATGAAGTACTGGTGGCTCGGTGACACGGCAGTTGTGATTAAAACAGTCTTTTTTATATCTCATTCTGTTATTAGAATCAGATCACCAAGTGGGTTGTGGACAACAAAGGCATATCAAGCGACAAGGAAGCAATATTCTTCTTTTCAGACTTGCTGTTTTTTCTTGGCGGTGTAAGATAAACACACTGCTGAGAACGCGACTCCACTGGGAATATGGCTATACCCTACCGACACAAAAAGACTGTGCAAGTTTCGACGGATTTTCTAATGTGACCACTCGTCTTCAGCATTTTTGCGGTATCTGACAACAGAAAGAAATTTTATAAGTATACAAACTAAAGCACAAAAGAAAGTTTACACTGAAAAGAGAGGTTTCTTTGTTAGTGACCAAATTGATAAATTCAGAGAAATTCAACAGAGAAACCTAACCTTAGCCTAATCTCATTAAAATAAAACTTATGACTCTTTTTTGTAATCTGTGTTCCAGCTGTTTGCTTGCCAAAAAAAGCACAATTTAAAAAAAATGTGCAGTTGTGAGCGCCATCCCAGTCGCATGATGCGCGAAATCATCAGGTCAAAGGTGATAGGTCTGGCTGAGACAAACCAAGGCATAACGCTCACCACTGAGTCTGTATATGCATTGATACCAATCTGTGTGATAAAGCTGGAATCTAACATTGTCACTAAAATTGACATGTCTCTAATTACACGTTTTCCCAGGTTCTCCTTCGTTTGTGATTTTTGGCCTAACGCATTCGATTTCTTTGTCTTCGATCATTCAACACTATTCCAATGTACCCAGATTCACATTTCACGGTTTCACGGCATGACTATTTTTTTTACTATTTTTTACTTATCGGTCTTTTTATCCTTCAGGATGTCTCTTTTGTTGTCATTGTCACACTTCAGAAGCGTTTATCAATATACCCTTATCTTGAAGAGGTGTAGACTGCTAAGACGTCTATTCTTAGTGTTTCCTGCGTCATGATTACACCTCCACAGCTTGTACATAGCAGTTGCATTACATTTGAAGTGCCACCAATGGCATCGAAGCACCAACCTTACACAAGTCTATGGCTTGGTTACAACAGTTATGTCGAAGTCGGGGCATTCTTATGTCACTCGTTCTCACTGAACTGCTACGCGCAATTAAATATGCAATTAATTGTTGGATACGCATAAGAAAGCTGAAAAGAATTCAAAGAACAGGGATCCACATCGACAAATATACCACATGCCAAAATCTTCCTTCATACAGCTTGAAATCGAAACGTAAATATAAAACTATAGCAGGTGATGTAAAATTAGGCCAGGATCTACTGGTTAAAATTTACTCTTAAAAATAGCCAATTTTCAGGTTCTTAGGGTTGATTTTTTATAAACGCCAAGCCTATTTAGACAATATCTGGTGGATCACAAAACAATTTACTTTTCAAGAGGGGTCGTCAAGGGAACAATGGTACAAAATTGAAAAGAAATCCTACCCAAATTGTGGAAGAACATGCATTTTGAAAACTGACTGCCAAACAATTTAAAAATACCGCAATTTGGTAAATTTTTGGTGAATCGCCAAACATTTTTTTGCAAAAGAAGCCTTCCTAGTAAACAAGTATTCAAATTTTAAAGACCATCCAATTAAAATTGTGGGAGAAGAAGCATTTTGAAAATTGGCAACCGAAGGATTTTAAATGGCCTCCATTTGGCCAATTTTTATCGAAGTGCAAAAAAGAAGTTTTTTTTCAAGAGAGGCCTACCTAGAAAAATCTGAAAAAGGCATTCGATCAAGACTGAGAAAGAAGACAGCATTTTAAGTAAAAAAAGTTGACATACAGCAAGCTCGACGTTCCGCGAAATTAATTTCTCACTCATTTAACAGTGTTTCATCTGTGGTGTCTTTAATAAAGCTTACTGGTTAATATATTCTAATCGAATACTTATCTAGTTGTGCCATCACTGGAGAGTTGCAGTTTATTGCATAGTAAATCGCTATGCAGGCACTCTGTGGGAGTCGAACCCACAAAGCAACCAGCGACAAGTATTGAGTAAAAGACATACTTATGAACGCTTCAAATCTATCTATCATTTGATATGCTTTTAGGTAAATGTTATATTCACAACGACATATCAGAGTCTTGCTGTAAATGAGAAATCTACACACAACATGTGGATTTGAATAGGCAAAATCTTTTAGTTTAATATGTAAATAAATATTGCACCTGAAAAAGAAAGGATAAATTTTTTTTAAAGATTTCTTTTTTTCGCATTTTTCCTGAAAAATTGTACATTTGTTTGACAGAACGCAAATTTTGTGCACAAAAAGCCATGTCGGAAAGATCTGCAATAAATTTGATTGCAGCCGGATTAAATTCTAGCGTAGCATTTTGAAATTTATTTTGGTATTTTAGCATATTGACTTGAAAAAGACAATGAACAGTGTACTTCATGACTGGTATGTATTATGTGATTATGTGATTATGTGATTTAAAAGTGCACTGGCCATTCTAGTTGCTTAAAATGAAAAATTAGAAGGAACCGAAAATTTCCTTTTGTGGCATGGACAATTGTGCTAAAGTGCACTCACCACTCCGGCTCATATTGGTCACCATCATGATGCCAGTACACATGTGCTATGTCACCTTTTCCTCTATAATTTTAGTGTAGTAGCCCGATATATATAATATATGTTCTGCAATTATTTTTATCCCGGTAGCGGAAGTAAGCACAGAGTTGCATCACGGTAGCATTTATTGCAACAATTAAAATTTACTTTTAACGTTTATTAACAGTCACTATGCGTTAATTTGCACATCTATGCTAATATTTTTGTTTCTTTACTTTTGCAAGGGATTTTGGTATATTGATATGTATGAAAAACGGTTAAAAACCTGTGATTCGGGAATTCCCGGACACATTCGGATACTCTCGGATAAAAGCTTGTTTACATTGGTTAAGCCCACTCTGCCTTAAGCATTATCGGGACCAAGCATATACATATTGTATATATGGCATTAGTGGGACCACATATATTTTACATATTTTTAATTTTCTTATGCATCTGTTTGAATTTTTGGGCGTTTTTGATTAAAAACCAAATATAAAGATCTAACATCACGCATAAAATAATAAGATTTGGATATAGGATATAACTTGCAAAGTCGAAATTTTTAGGCGGTCTCGCTAGTGCCTATTTTTGCAGTATATAACATATACAAGACAAAACAATAAAGCTAAAAATGTATTAAAAATAACAAAAATCTTGCACAATATTGGATTGGAAAACATATTCCATATCAATTCTGTACAACAATATTAAAATTTAATGCTTTCAACAAGTCTATTATATGTAGCACCGAAGTTAAAACTATCGTGACCGGCTTTTGGTCGCGATAATTTCTCGATCCCGGTCCCGATAATGCCTATTTTAAAGGACATTCTGTCATGATAAAGCCTAAACAAAAGATCTCTTTTCAAAATGCGCACTCTCATATTTAAAAACCATCACATGATCTGCTAGGAGTCGTATGTATTTCGCCCCTGATATGTATATATATACATGGAAGAAGTTCACAAAATTAAAAAAAATGTTTCGAGTTTCGACGGGTTCTGCTAGGTTTTGGGGCCGGATTCTCTGAAATTTGGGGCCGAGTTTGTTTGGGACCGGGTTAGCAGAGAGCCGAGTTCGCTTGGGGTCGGGATCTCTTGTCTTCTGCTGGGACCCTTCCTTGAAAAAGCCTATCGAATGAGCGATTTCGTACTTAGAATTGTGCCGAATTATTTTTTTGCGTTCCTAATGAATTCATTTGGGGTAGGTATTAGAGGTGTGACGCTTCACCTCCGACTCGGTTCGATTCGGTTCGGTTCGGTTCAACAAAAATTTTCGGTTCGGTTCGGTTTTTTTCGGTTCGGTTCAGCAAAACAAAACGGGAGTTTTCGTTTGAAATATATATATACATTTATATATATATATATGTATCTCAGGGCCGGTAGAAATCATGACTTTTTTTAAAAAACTCATGATTTTTGTCTTTTTTTTATTTAAGTTGACTTTTTCATTTAAATCACCAAAAAAGTCACAAAACATTTAAAACATAGAGAAATGATTTTTCACTTTTTATTAATCTAATGCCACTGCAGTTCTCAACAATATCACATCGAATAACTGAATATTGGCAAATAGCTTTTACGTTTCAACTATTTGTCGCATCTCTGTCGAAATATCTTTATATACGGGAGCTAGACGTCTACCAGTCATTTTTTTTCAGATTTAGTGCACCACAAATTTGCTGGGTTAATTACTCATTGACTTTAAAATCAACAATGATAGTGACTCATAACGGGAGTACTTCTGTTGACAGGGCTTATTTGTATAAGACAATAGTCTTGGCGCTGTTGTTTATTAATTATTTATTGGAAATTAGTGCGGGCACCACAATGCAGAAATACCGTTAACTCAGTGTGTACATAAGGCACAAAAGGTGTGTGGGTGACTGCGTCGCATGAGCAGCTTAAGTCGTTAATAAATTGACAATGCATCTTCACTGTGTACACTCAAGGGGCTTGTTCTAGCAACAAAAAAGTCAAAATCGTGACTTTTTTACTTTCTTTACAGTGATTTAAATCGCGAATTAAATGACTGATTAAAATCATACCAGCCCTGATATGTGTATGCGTGTTTATTTTATTTATTTATTTATGATTGCCTGCACTTCATGCGATAATCCGATATTTCTTTTTACCTTAGAACAGATGCAAACCTAACATATAACGGTAATCAGGGTTCGCGTTGGCGGGGTTTTTGTCCACTTCCTGGGCATTATTTGCGAAATGATTCACTTTTTCGGAACCCACCGAGTTTTTCTGGACCCAACTGAGTCACACTTTCCTTTTTTGGCTCACTTTCCTGAGAACCCAGCGCGTACCCTGACGGTAATGTTTTATATTTATCACCTCAAAGCTTACTTACACAAGAATTTACATTGTTATTGACTGACAGACTCACATGTAGCCATAATAAACGCATGGAATTCGTCATAGGTGCCAAAAAAGTGTGTGAAATATGTTTGTTGATTTGTCCGATGTGATATATATATATATATATATATATATATATATATATATATATATATATATATATATATATATATATATATATATATATTAAAACTAAACTATACTAAAAGAACTGAAATAACATTACCAAATTAATGCATTATCTTGTTATAAATAGCAAAAAAAAAACCGAACCGAAACCGTGATTGAGCTTTTCGGTTTTCGGTTCGAACCAAACCGAAGGCTTTTCTCGGTTCTCGGTTTTCGGTACGAACCGTCATACCTCTAGTAGGTATATAAAAAAATAACATAAGAAAACTTGAAAAAAAAACAATTCCGTTTAATCAGCAATGTATTGACAGGTAGGGCAGGGCAAGAAGGGACAACAGGTACACTTCTAAAAATTACCAGACACGCGGAGACAGTGGGTGGCAATTATCAGACTAGTTGCGATCTGCGCGGAATACCATTTCGTTTAAAAAAGTGGTTAATTTCATTCGGTATTCCGCTTTTCCCACAAAAGGGTTTTTTTTAAATCTTTGGTTTAAAAGAGAGTATTACTTCCAACTTATGACTACGCTATTAGGGGTCATTTTAAAATGCCACGGACAAGCATGTAACTACTTGCACACGTAAGCACACGGAAAAAGGAGCTTAATTTTGTGGCAAAACATATGTGTCGTATGCCAATTTCCTCTGAAAAGGGGTAATTTCCGGCCACTACTCTGCATTTTCCACAGAAGTTTTGCTTTTTCAAGCACAACTTATTTCGGGCGAAAAGAATCCAAAGTAAGCTAAAAGTCACTCTTTCATGTCTTCGTCTTCGTAGGTAAGTCTTCGTATTTGAGATCATGATGAACTTCCGGTTTTTGACTTTGACCATGACCATGGAGGTCAAGGTGACCGAGGTACCTCTGATATAAGGGTTGTACGCCCAAAGTGTCGAAAATAGTTTAAAAATGATCCAAGTGCCCCTCCCCCTGGGGACTTTTATTGGGGTAATGTAACATTTTGTTGTCACCAATTATGATCTGCTGTAACCAGTTCTATTTGCTCTCCTTACAGGTTTTAGCCAAGCCGACTTTCGCCAGAGGTCTGTATCCATCACTTGTGGGCTATCTGTCGTCCATTGTGTGTTTCTGTAAGTTAACAATTTTTCAAAGGGCTATTTCTCCTGCATTTTTGGTCCGATTGTTTTAAATTTTGTCAGCAATGTTCCCTAGGTAGTGATTCCTATGGATTTAATGTTTTTTTTTGGGTGAGGGCATTTCGGCTAGTCACAATGTCCCTTGATATTGTGGTTTGATTACTGTCAAAGTGTCCTATGTAACTTCAACAATATTTTTGCTCGATCCGCCAAAACTAAGCATACATTTTTATTATTATTTTTAATCTCTCTTTTAAAATGTTACTGCTCTTAGATTGATAATCGGACAATTAACATTGTTGTGTTTGTTACTCAAATCAAATTGATGATTAAGATAATAGAAGTAGCGAAATATTTTTTATTACATTCCAACCCGCATGGCTCTCCCACAGAGCGCTTGCAAAACAACTTCTTATGCAGCGAATAGGCGCTCTCCGGTGGTAATTATGCTCATTTATGTCATATGCGAAAGATATTCTAGTTAATGCTTATTAAGGTAGTAAAGCTGCAAGATATAACAGTAAAAGCAATTTCGAAACTAGACCGAATTCCGCTACACGGTAGCGAAATGCCACCCACTTGCAATGATAGAAGGCCAAAGATATATGTATGTGGTCAAAAACAAATCTGTAACTGTTTCGAGATAATTATCAGCTTACGATTTTTAAGCCCTGTCAACTACGTTGCGATGGTCTGTCGTCTGTATGTACGCATGTACATGTGTGCGTATGTAAACTTTTACAGAAAATGTTTCTTTTCCCTCAGTTTTATATTATTCCTTTTAAATTTTGTATGATTATGCACAGGTAGGTTTCACTTGAAAATAACTTGTTAAACCAACCGACTGGCGATTCCACAAAGAATGGCCAATTTGCGGTATTTTTAATCTTTTTGTTTTCTACCGTCTTTTTTGGTTTCCGTGAGAGGTCAGACAAATACCGGTCTTCAAAAAACTTTTTCACTTACCAGTTTCCAAAATTCTAACCTTACTTTTTAGCGATGTTACAAGCCTTTTGTTCTTCATTTACCAGATAGCAGCTGGCCACAATGTCCCTGGAAATTTTGTGTTAAGATGCAGAAAATTCACCCATTTCGCGTGATTCCACCTAAACTATAGATGGAGAAGCATTTATAAAAAATAGCACTGGCATTGTTTAAAGAACGCACACACTGTTAGTGATACTGAACCAGAAAATTATGTCGCAAAGCCTTATCATCAGTATGTATCAATTCTATTGATACTAGTTTTATCCTGTAAGGAAACATTGGTGGTATCTGTAAACATTTTTGCTGGTAATATGTTGCATAAGAAATCGTTATGCAAACAAACTCAAAATAGCAAACAGCGAAAAGTATTGACTCAAACATTTATTTTACATTTTCATTTTCTTTACTGTTTGCTATTTTTTCATATGACGCCATTTTTATTTATCGTCAAAAACCATTTTGCTGGTAATATGTTGGTGGTCTAATAGCTGCCTTGCTGTGCTACTACAGTAGAGTGTCAAGTTATTGCACAAGAAATCGCTATGCAAACACTCAATCTGTTCATTTAAATAATAGTCTTATAAAATTTCGAAGAAATCCAGTTTAAATACAGGAAAGCATCACATTTTAAAAAAAAGACTCACAGAAAACTTTAAAAAGCTTCCATGTAGCTAATTTTGACGGATCCGGTTTTTTTTAAAGAAAAGATGGATTAGGAAAAATTCGTACAAAATTTGAAAGCAATCCGATCAAAACTGAGAGAGAAGAAGCATTTTAAGTAAAAGTTTACATACAGAGATGGATACTCCTTCTACTGATGTGATAACAGCAGCCAGACGAAGTCTACTGGTCTAAAAACTCGAAAGCCGGATTTAGTGTAGCCACCGATTATAAGATGTCCTCGCCATAAGCCAAATCACACTTTGGGGTGCCGAATAAAACGCGCAACCCGTATACTATTATAAAAGTTTATTAAAGGTTTTACCGGTACCAAATAGTTTTCAGTTTCAATTTCTTTTATGTTCCGAGTATGTGCTGTGATTGCCATATTTCTTCTTTTCCTTCATTTTCTACCTGGTTCCATCGGAATCGAATTTCAAAATTCTTGCGCATTTTAATGGAAACCCAAATTGTGATTAGGCTTAGTTTAGTTTCTCATGATACTGCAATTGTCTTTCTCATCTCACAAAACTGTCTGCTCTCTTGGACCGTATATAATTTTGATGCGTTTCCCTTATCAATTCTTTATAACTGAACAAAAAAATGCAGTCAAAACGACTGCTCCATCGAAAAATCCTAAATTATGAATTGGTTTATCGTTGGCACCACACATCAATCCCCTCGTAAATCGACACAGTGATGAGTAAATGACTCAGCTTTATCCGGTGCAATAAATCGCAATGTTATGTAGTTCCATGCGATTATGACCGTTGCTTGCGCGATAACACAATATCTAGGCATTATGTAAAGTCTGTACAAGATTAATTTTCAATGATGCATAAACAAAGAAATTAGACATCACTTTTACTGGTTATACTGACAACGTTAAAATTAAATTGTTTTTATTTGAAAATCAAATTTAAATCTATTAATATGTTTATTTTCTACTGTTGATAGTTGACACTGAAGCCGAAAAGTTACAAAAAAATGGTGGGTGGAGTCCAAAGGTGAAAGACGCATGCGTTACTCGTAACCGGTCGTTTATTAACGACGTTTGCCGGTCTGTGATCAGCGAAGAGTTCTTGTTAAACTGGTCCGTTTTGTCCTTTCTTATGAAACATATGACCCCTGAGATATCTTTCTGCTATGTATAAACACAGAACGGAAGGATATTTTTAAAATAGTTCTCCCTTTTTAGTGCTATCTTCGCGAAATCTCCAGTGGGTCTCGGAGTAAAAAGATGCTATGCACAACAGGCCAAACAGCAGCAGTTTTTGGACAACAACGCGGTTCAGTATGAATAGATCATTTAAGACGTGAACTGTTACATAACAACGGTTAAATTGTTATTTACATTTTAAAAAGATACCGTTTGTTTTGCCGAGATACTATTATAAATCTACGTGGAAACGCATTTTGCAACTCCTTTCTAGTGATGAATAAGTTTTCGTAAGATTAGCGTTTTGTAGTGATTTTTCATGTAAAGTCACTCTCGTGGAGTGTGAACTGAATTAGATTATTATCTGCGTTCATCTTCCAGAATGCCTCACAATGAGACAAGAATATTAATATTAAATGTTTTCTGAAACCTGATATTCGTAGTACGTTTCTGTACAACAGCCACCCCTACGGCGAATATTTAAATATTGACTTTCTGATATTTTTTATAATACTGCACTCACACAGTTATCCAAGCTGTGAAAGTCATTAATAATGTTTACGTGTGCGTCAAATTCAAGCTTAGGCATTTTCGTTGGTGCAAATACGACAGTGAAGTCACAATGGCATTGTCATTCCAAAAAACGAGCCTGCAGCGCGTTAATCAGAGAGCCGAACTAGGAAATGTACAGCGATATACAGTAGTAAGCCTCCGGATTTTCGCATCGTTTTTTTTTTGCTCTGTGTGCCATTTTTGCACGCCGTGGCGGAAATACAAATTTATACCAATAGACTCTGCTATTGCAGATGCTTTTAGGAATATTTCTTGAACTTTAGCGTTGACATTCAGCATGAGCAAGAAATCTGCTAGGTAGTTCAATGATTTCTAACCTGAAGTATTTAATTTCTTAATACTCATTTTTATGAGTAAAAATATTGCTGTGGGGTCCTGGGTTTACTGGTCAATCACAAAACCTCAGAGCTGGTTCCCAATTAGAAAATAGAGTTTCTGGGTGAGTTGCTTGATTTTGCGTGTGCCAGAGCTTTTCCCACACAAAACAGAGTTCGCAAAATATTATCACTCATTGCCATGTCTTCACGCCCAAGCCTCGGTAATTCAGCTAGAGTCTCTCCTCGGAATGTTAGTGGTTGTGAGTTGCAACAGAAAAGACTGTCCAGCTGGGCAGGTGTCATTTTTTGCGGGAATTTCAGCGAGTGGTCTTAAGGCTTTACGCCACGGCAGGTTGCCGACACGTCGTCTAAGGTTGTCGTTGCTAGCTCCAAGGGATCTGGATTGGTGGTTGTGTCAACCCAATCTCTTACTCGTTGTTCCCTTTTCTCTCCCAGGTCTATCGAGGGAAGTGTAGACGGACGCTTCTTGCACCGGTTGGGGGTGTTGTATGTGGAAGGGCTCGTAGTCGGATCACGAACGACGCTTACATATCAATGTAATGGAAACAAAGGCGGTTTTAATAGCTTGTCAAACTCTGCAAATATTTCTATGCGGTCATGTAGTTCAGTTTCCTGTAGACAGTCAGACGGTGGTGTCGTATGTGACCAACCAGGGTGGCACTCGGTCAAACATGTTGTCTCGTCTCACCAAAGAGGTCTTATTGGTTGCCCGGGAGGGTCGATTTTTCATTCAACCTTCTCACATTGCCGGCAGTCTGAATGTTCTGGCGGATTTAGCATCTGAGACGGGTCAAGTTGTTTACACCGGCTGGGCGTTAGCGGATTACAAGTTTCGATGGATTGCTTCGCAGTCTCCGTGGGATGCACCTCAGGTAGATTTGTTTGCCAACAGGCTCAATCATCGTCTTCCGGCGCACATGTCTCCGTTTCAGATCTGGGTTCAACACCGATCGATGCGTTGCAGTGTCACTGGCCGGTGCAAGTGTTGTTTGCCTCCCCGCCGTTGTCTCTCATGATGAAAGTTCTTATCAAGGTTTGGCACGAGAGGCCTCAGCGCTTCCTGTTGTTAGCTCCCGATCTTACAGAACTGTCTCGGTTTCCTTTGTTGATGCAGTTACCGTGCGACATGGGTCTTCCGGTTCCCCTGGAGTAGGCAGTCTGCCTCAACCTCATTGGGAGCATTATCACCCAAAATCCTCCGTTGATTCGACTCAAACTTTGGCGCATAAGTTTTCCTTTGTGAAATCGAAAAGATTGTCTCAGCGAGTACTGCAGAGAATGGATATAATTTACAAGGATTCCACCAACAAGATGTACCTGTTGCATTGGCGTTTGTTCGAGTCTTGGTGTTTGGATAGGGGTATCGATCCCGTGGCTGCTACGGCGTTGGCAGTGGCCGACTTTTTCCTGTATCTGTTCGAGGTCAGGAGGGTGTCGGTTAGATCGATCATGACTTACCGATCCGCTCTCACCATTATTTTGAAGAGGGCATCGGGATATGATTTGTCATCTTTTTAAGGGTTGTAGGATTTGGCTAGGTCCTTTCTACTGGAACGACCTTTTTCGGATAGGACAGTGGTGCCTTGGGATTTGTCATTTTTTTTGAAGTATCTCACATCGCCACTTTTCCATCATTCCAACTGTGATAGGAGCAACTGCCTGTCCGCATTTACTAACAACCAGTCGTCCAGATATTGGAACAACAACAAACCTTCTTGACGACTCCACCCTTTGAGTACCTTCATCACTTGTGTAAACATAAACGGGCAGTTGACAATCCTAAGGGGAGTGCAAGAAACCAATAATTCTGATCCCCTACCGTAAGTGCAAGAAAGCGGCGAGCGGATTCGTGCATCGGAATGTAGAGATATGCATCGGACAAATCTACCGACACCGCCCAAATCGCCTGACTTTGGGTCAGCGTCGATTTGATCAACTGGGGCGTATCCATCGTGAACAATATAAGATGGAGAAACTGACTGGGTTGCGACATGTCTTTGACAAGCCGCCAACCCCCCATTTTTTTCGGTACGAGAAAGACCCGACGGAAGAACGCAGGTGTGCCTACTGGCATCTTTTCTACAGCCCTCTTGTCTAAGAACTCTTGCACCATCCGTTGCAACACAAGTTGCTCCTCTGGATTTTGATCGTGCGTCGTGACTAAAGAAGGATTGGGAAGCTTGGCTAGCAGTTGAACAGTTTGACAACCCGAAATGTCCCTTGCAAAAGGCAGAGGGTAACCCCATCGCAACCACCGGAGTACATTTTTCGGAGCTTGCCAAAAATTCTGTAGCCTTCCCTCTACGGGCACAGTTACGCTCGATTCATGAGACTGACCAGCGAATTCTTCACAAGAACCGAAAGTACCTGAGCTAGATCGTCGTGCAATCTGCGCCGGATACTTTTATTGGTTGCTGCCTCTGCTTAGGGGTGGCAGCCTGCCTTTTGTGTCAAATTTGTTCTTCTTTGGCTGTGGCGTCGAGACTGGAGTCGTACTCTGCCTCTTCCGTGGCGTAGCTGTAGGAAGGACGGTCGTGTGACGTTGCTTCGGAGAACTGGCCTGTGGCGTAAGTGCCTTGCACATTAATTCGTCTTGCGAGCGTACCCGTGCCGCCTCAATGACACTCTTAAGTAGCTCTGGTGGAAACAAGTCCGACTAACTGTCTATGATAGCGAAGCGCAGTTTTTTGGCATCTTCCGCTCTGATGTTTCAGTGCGGGCAATACTTGATTCCTACGTAAGACCACCAATGACGACAGCAAATAGGGGTTTAACTTCAATAAATCCGATAATGCAATGACCACGGAATCAAACACCCTGTCAATGAGCACGTTGGTGCCGGGGTCGACGAACTTAAGGAGTGCCTGAAACGCTGCATCTTTGAAAGACAAGGTACGCATTGATTTCCTGACCAAATCCTCCAAAAAACCGACAGCCACGCTCCGCTAAAGGGTACACTCGAGTCGGGATTAATCTCCGGTAGCCAGGGTACGATATCCTTGGGATAGACCAGCGGTTGAACGGCAGAAACCATCATTGGACTTATAAGACGGCGTCTTGACGTGTAACACTTTTGATGGCAATAAACATGACCAAGAACGCGGCCGAGCTTGCTGTAGTGACTGTAGTTCTTCCATCCGTGCCTGTAGGACGTCGGCTACGCATAGAGCTGTGGATAACGTTATGAAATCGTCACATTGCGGAGGCTGCGATTGAGCCACACAAAACAAAACCGCCTACTGACCTAAAGACGCTGAAGAGTTATCGGCAATAAACCTGAGAATGTCCTTGAATGGGAAATCCGCTGCCCAAAAATCCACCTTTAACGTCTCTTCCCACTGTTCCGGCGGAAGCTCCATTCCAGGAGGCGTAGGGGTACGTACCGGTCTGAAAGGTATAAGCTCCTCCCGTGGCGAGTGCAGATAAGTGGCGGGCTGCCGAGCATCTGATGCTTTAGTCTGCGAAAAAACGAGAGGCGTGGGCCGTAGCGGTGCCACAGTGAGCGATGCCGTCGCATTAATGACCAGAGACTGAGAAACACACGGCAGAGGATGTTCCTGTTCACTAATCAACAGCTGCTCCTCTTCCGCCGACGAAGAATTATCTGGCGAAGAAGTTGAGGAGGATTCACGCACTGCGCTACAACGTACAGTACGTTATTTATCCGTTAGCGGTTGAATGGGTGCAATGAGAGGAAGGGAAGGCAGTTGCAATTCCCTGTCCTTCGTTGAAGAAGGTTCGGTCGTTATGGTGGCGGACAGAGCTGAGTTGAGACGCGACGTTGCCGACGCCACCGATCCCGACTTTGATGCTAGATTACGCAACATTTTCAACTCTTCATCCGATGTTCAAACTCAACAGGAGGCAGTTTATTTTTCCGAGGGGAAGACCCTGACAACCCCTGTTTCACTGCTGTGGAGATTGTAACGTCTAAGTCGGCGGAAGCAGGCAATTGCTGCATCGATGCATCAAGTGGTATTGGTATCCGTGGTTGTATCCACATGCAAAGGCACATTCAAAAGCGATTGAACGGGGGCCTGCAGGCGCAGGAGTCGCAGTCATTAACGCAGTTCCAGTGGGAGACGTGACATCAACTTGGCCCTGCTGCGCCACATACAAAGCTTGTGCAGAACCAATAGACTGTATAAGCGGCAACTGAATAATCTTAGGAGTCACTTTCGCCGATGGCAGTGTATCCTGAGTTTCCGTATCCGCTATAACCTCTGTCGGCAATATCAAAGCTGAAAGGGCTTGCATCGACACCGATGACCTGTATCTCTTGGAGCGCCTGCGACCTCTATTTCAAGCCCTTGCCGACTCTTGTGCACACTGGTCGCAACGGCTTTCTAAAGAACACGGTTGAATGCCCCCAGCGGCGTAGGCAGGCGGTGAAGCGTTAATGAGGATCACCAGCACGTTTGATGTGTGCGCAAGATTCTGGCATTTGCAGCGACTCTACAATCAAAACATCACGGAGCATACAAAAAACTATTACAACAATGTGTCATAAACAGAGTTTATTAATGATAAAAACGTAATGTTATACATCATCAAGCTGTTTACTTTGTGTTGTTTTTTTTCAAACAACAAGAAATTACCGCAAACAGAAGTGGTGTACGCTGCAACAACAACACATGAGTACGGCAAGTCGTCGCAGATACGACTCATAATTACACGGAATTGGTGCAAGTTCTTGCAGCCACCGCTGGCGGCACCAAATCCGTTACGACCCGTGCGCACAGCGGGACGGTGGCAACACGACCCGTGAGCAGAGTGAGTGGGTGGCAACACGACCCGTTAGCACAGCGCGCCGGTGGCAACACGACCCATTAGTACAGCGAGTCGGTGGCGACACGACCCACGAGCATAGCAAGTCGGTGGCAACACGACCCGTAGAGTAGTGTGAAAACACCGTTTCAGCACCAGGAAGTGACGTCATAGTCGGCGTAACCATGGTAACAAAGTGATGACCCCCCTAGGCGGCCTAATCCTAACCCTGGACCATACTATGTGTGGAACCCATTATGAGGTCATGATAGTTGTGACGTCATAATAGGTGGTGTAACCATGGTGAGAAAAGTGAGGACCTCCCTCCCCCTAGGACATACTATCTGCCGACCCCCGCCCCCCACCCCTCCCCAGGAGAGCAACATTCAGCCAAGTCAGCTGAAAACAATGTGGAGTTTGGCGATTTACACACCATTTTTTGACAAAGTCTAATTGGTATATAAGGATGACCTCCCCACTCATATTAACTATTGATGCAACAAGAATGGCAACAATTTCAGTGGGTGGTTATTTGCATAGGTGATTGTAAGCATCATTGAAACTTTTAAAAAAAGTGAAAAAGTGGTATAACTTTCGCTATGGTTGGCCGATTTGCATGAAAATTTCACTGTTTGATTTAGTTTTATGTAATATTTTATATTAAGTGATCAGAGGCTATTTGCGAATGTGGCTGTATGCAAGTGACATGCCGCCACTTTAATTTTGTAAAAAGTGAAAAATTGAGATAACTTCCGCTAGAGTTTACGGATTTGCATGAAAATTTCACTGTTTGATTCAGTTTTATATCTAGTTTTAACATTAAGTAGTTATAGACTATTTGCGCAGATGGCGGTAAGCATAATGTGACATGCCGCCATTTTAACTTTGCAAAAAGTGAAAAAGTGGGATAACTTCCGCTATGGTATTTTGATTTGCATGAAAATTTCACGGTTAATGCAACGTTTTCTTATAAAGTGATCAGAGGCTATTTGTGCATGTGGCTGTATGCATAATGTGATATGCCGCCATTTTAATTTTGTAAAAAGTGAAAAAGTGGGATAACCTTCGCTATAGTTGGTCAATTTGCATGAAAATTTCACTGTTTGATTCAGTTCTATGTAAACTTTTGCTATAAAGTGATTAGAGGCTATTTGCGGACGCGGATGTATGCATAATTGTAACATGCCGCCATTTTAGCTTTGTAAAAAGTGAAAAAGTGGTCGATTAGCATGAAAATTTCACTGTTTGATTCAGTTTTATGTAACTTTTTGTTAAAAAGTGATCGAAGGCTATTTGCGCATGTGACTGTATGCATAATGTGACATGCCGCCAGTTTAACTTTGCAAAAAGTGAAAAAGTGGGATAACTTCCGCTATAGTTTTTCGATTTGCATGAAAATTTCACTGTTTGATTCAGTTTTATGTAATGTTTTGCTATGAAGTAATCAGAAGCTTTTTGTGCATTTGGCTGTATACATAGTGTGACATGCCGCCATTTTAATTTTGTAAAAAGTGAAAAAGTGGAATAACTTCCGCTATAGTTGGTCAATTTGCATGAAAATTTTCCTGTTTGATTCAGTTTTATAAAAAGTTTTGTTATAAAGAGATCAGAGGGTATTTGCGCATGTGGCTGTATGCATAATTGTGACATGCCGCCATTTTAACTTTGAAAAAGTGAAAAAGTGGAATAACTTTCGTTATGGTTGACCGATTTGAATGAATATTTCACCATTGGATTCAGTTTGATGTTCTAGTTTACAGGAGTCATAGGCTAATTGCATCGGTGGCTGTATGCATCATGGATTCACCTTAAAATGTTAAACTTTAAAAGTCAGATAACTTCCGTCATGGTTGACCGATTTGAATGATAATTTCACCATTTGATTCAGTGTGATGTCTAGTTTACAGTGATTATAGAGACTATTTGCACAGGTGGCTGTAAGCACTTTTGTTGGAGCGCACACCCTCAAGACGGGTGTTGGAATGGCGCCCCCCGCCCATTGAAACATGTGTTCGAATTATTTTTTATTTTTTGGAACATATTACGTCATAGTATTGTTCAACAAGTTTTTTTTCAACAACTTGTTTCACAATTGTGCAACAAGTTGTTGTAAAACAATTGTTCAACAAGCTGTTGTTCAACATGTTCAGCAGGTGGTTTTACAGGGTTTTCCATATCTATCTCTAATTCTTCTTCTTCTGAAGTGTGAGCATCCTTTAAGTGCCTTTAAAGACTTTGTGGCCAATTGTAAGATTTCAAACAAATGTTGCATTTATACATCCCTTAGGTTCAACATACACTTTTCAAATGATGAAAAAGCCTTTAAACATAGCTTTATATATGTTACAGGGAATCTGTGTAATTAGGGATTTCATGAAATCCCTAGTGGATTCGTGTAATCGTTCAACAATATATTGAACAACATGTTGAGCAATATTTTCAACAAATTGTTGAACATGTTGTCTACGCCTAGGGTTAGGGTTATGCCGCTTAAGGGGGTCTAACGTCATGATGTCTTTATGACGCCATCATGACGTCATTATGACGTCATAATGACGTCATTCGAACAGGCGCGCGCTTTATCCAAAAAAACTGACTCAGCAGAATTTATTGCTGTTTGATATGGATGAAATGCATGTCTCACTCTTCCTTTTGTGCTACTTAGATGTGATAAAAAAATGCTGTGTAACTCGACAAAAATGCCAAACTTATTAAAATTGCTGAGCCCCTAGGCGGCCTAATCCTAACCCTAGACCATACTATGTGTGGAACCCATTATGACGTCATAATAGTTGTGACGTCATAATAGGTGGTGTAACCATGGTGACAAAAGTGAGGACCTCCCCTCCCCCCTAGGACATACTATCTGCCGACCCCCCCCCCCCTCCCCAGGAAAGCAAAATTCAACCAAGTCAGCTGACAACAATGTGGAGTTTGGCGATTTACACACCATTTTTGACAAAGTCTAATTGGTATATAAGAATGACCTCCCCACTCATATTAACTATTGATGCAACAAGAATGGCAACAATTTCAGTAAGTTGCTATTTGCATAGGTGGTTGTAAGCATCATTGAAACTTTTTAAAAAAGTGAAAAAGTGGTATAACTTTCGCTATGATTGGCCGATTTGCATGAAAATTTCAAAGCTTGATTCAGTTTTATGTAAAGTTTTGTTATAAAGTAGTCGCAGGCTATTTTTCGCATGTGGCTGTATGCATAATGTGACATGGCGCCACTTTAATTTTGTAAAAAGTGAAAAATTGAGATAACTATAGTTAACGGATTTGCATGAAAATTTCGCTTGATTCAGTTTATATCTAGTTTTAACATTAAGTAGTTATAGACTATTTGCACAGGTGGCTGTATGCATAATGTGACATGCCGCCATTTTACTTTTGTAAAAAGTGAAAAAGTGGGATAACTTTCGCTATAGTTGGTCGATTTGCATGAAAATTTCACTGTTTGATTCAGTTTTATTTAAAATTTTGTTATAAAGTGATCAGAGGGTATTTGCGCAGGCGGCTGTGTGCATAATTGTGACATGCCGCCATTTTAACTTTGCAAAAAGTGAAAAAGTGGAATAACTTTCGTTATGGTTGACCGATTTGAATGAAAATTTCACCATTGGATTCAATTTGATGTCCTAGTTTACAGTAGTTATTGTTACTATGGTTACGCTGACTATGACGTCACTTTCTGGCACAGAAACGGTGTTTTCACAATACTCCGTGGGTACATCGAGTCGGTGGCAACACGACCCGTTAGCACAGCGCGCCGGTGGCAACACCACCCGTGAGCACATCGAATCAGTGGCAACACCATCCCTGAGCACGGCAAGTCGGTGGCAACACGACTGGCAAATCAATACGAAATTGCCACAAATACCCTACTGTGTTGTAACCGTCACTGCCACGGATTAACACACGGTGTCAAAAACGCACACAGGGAAAACATCCCCATGCTAACACCGCACCACGATCTGCTATGGAAGACAACACTATATATGTGTTGCTCCATCAGCCGTAGTTTGGCTGTACCTGCTAGAGATACGACGCCGCTGTTCCGGCCACATGATTGATTCTACACCGAGTCAAATGTGTACAGAAGAGGCTACACTATTCCCCACCGCGGAAAAACAACGCTGCAGCAGGCAGCCTAGACGTGTTAATTGCACATAACTCACTGTCTATTGCACATAACCTACACTACGTTCTGATGGCAGGGAAGCATTTACCGAACGAAAGCCGGTCTGACAAAACCCAGAAGACGTGTAGGAATCAGAAAAGTCAGCAAAACATAGAAAACGTACCCGCAGCCAGCAAAAACTTACAGTATGCGTAGATATAATGTCCAAGATAAGTAATATCCAAAAAGGTATATATTTACCTATATTTGATCTGTCATTTTAACAAAATTGCACCGGGGAAAAATCTCATGTTCTTCGGATCGCGATAAGTTGGGAATGATGATAGGAACTACAGCGTGTGCTGATTGGTCGGTTGGTTGAAAGGCATAGTAAATATAGCAACAGGGCACCTGGTAAGGTTACCCATGTGGTGATATGTGTCCCAAAGAATTTTTTATTTATTATGGATCGCGATAGCCAGTGTAAATATATTGGAAAACCCTTAGTGATGGCTTCGTAGTCTACAAGCTGATATTTTCGAAATTAAAAATATATTTTGTGCATACCCATGCTGACGTGTTGTATACCCATGCTGACGATCTCCAGAATTGCAGAATATGTTGCAATTATCATCGAAAGCACCAAGAATACGCTAGAATTTACGCTGAAGAGTAATTCATGCGGTCTGTCACGTTGTTTTTTGGGACCGCTCGGTAACATATCTTCAAATTTGCTATGAATTTCTGGAAAATTATCATTGAAAAGTCTAATACTCTGGTATTTTTCTATCCATCTCGTAGCACAAAGCATAGGTACATTGCGGAAATGCGCACAGCGCTTTATGCTATATCTAATGGACTTGATGACGGACATTATTGAACCTGTTGAATGTCGTATTTACGCGACAACATTTAGGTCAATTACAACCAAGTTAAGATGATGCGAAGCATAATGCACAAACATGGCTATAGGATACGAACGTTGATATGGGCCTGTGCACCATTCTCCTTCCCCGCCATAGTACTATCACTGGCCAATTATCTCATTTAGGTTTAAATCATACTGTGTGTACCGCTTTATAATAATTTCTGAAACAGTTTCAGCGTCAAAGTCATCTTTTAAGGGCGTAATACCTCGATATTGCTCTCTGATTTCAGATTATAACTGCATTGTGTCGACGTAATGCCAATAGACATCTGTTCGGCACCTGAAACGTCGACTTTTTCATCAGCTAATTCAGGATACATTTTTGGCACATTAATTTCTTTAGCTGTGTCTTCACGAGTGACAACTCAATGAACTCATTTTAGAAAGTAGATGAGGTGTATTCTATATTGCCTTCTGTATTGGGTAAGTGCTCTTCTAGCATCTTGTTACCTGATCCAAAAAGATAGTGCAGTAGATCGACGAAATTGCCAGTTTTTCAGTTGGTCAGTTTTTCCCTTCAGGCTTAAATCATGTGTACCACAACACACTACAGCTGACTATACGGATCTTATTTTTTCTTTGTTTGAGTTACTTGATTGACAATGTTCTTATTTGAAACGTTCATGGCCTACTTAAAATCATTAGCTACACGTACAACTCCTAGGTGCTGCACTGAAGCTTGGCAGTGAGTAGGTATATAATGCCGTTTCCACCGCACTTTGTGACGTCATACTGTCTGGAAATGACGTCATCATGTCTGGGGCGGATTTCTGGGTCACTTTGTGACGTCATACTGTCTGGAAGTGACGTCATAGCGTCTGGACCGGAAGTGTTGTCTGGAGCGGAAGTCATGATAAGCGTTAGGATAGGCGCGGCCATCCATGAGGTCATAATGAGGTCATAATGAGGTCATAATGAGGTCATAATGATTTGTATGAGAGTTTTGGCGCAGTCGATGATCGTCGAAGTCAATGAAGTCAAACACGTCATAGGCGTAACCAAGGCGTAACCATGGTGATAATGACGTCATCAGTCACGTGACCAATGAAAAGCCAATGAGATCAATGAAGACAATAAAGCCCCGCCCACTTTCTGTCTATCATACTGTCTGGACCGGAAGTGACGTCATACTGTCTGGAAGTGCTGTCATACTGTCTGGACCGGAAGTGTTGTCTGGACCGGAAGTGTTGTCTGGACCGGAAGTGACGTCATAGGCGTTGTCATGGTAACGAATTGAAACTTTGTAAACAAAAGTGAACTTTGTAAACAAACTGTGTAAACAAACTTTATAAACAAAATTTGTAAATAAACTTTATAAACAAAATTTGTAAACAAACTTTATAAACAAAATTTGTAAACAACATTTGTAAACAAAATTTGTAAACAAACTTTGGTTATTTACATAATTGAAACTCATTGAAACTTTGTAGACAAACTTTGTAAACAAACTTTGTAAACAAACTTTGTAAACACAATTTGTAAACAAACTTTGTAAACAAAATTTGTAAACAAACTTTGTAAACAAAATTTGTAAACAAACTTTGGTTATTTGCATAATTGAAACTTTGTAAACAAACTTTGTAAACACAATTTGTTAACAAACTTTGTAAACAAACTTTGTAAACAAACTTTGTAAACAAACTTTGGTTATTTGCATAATTGAAACTCATTGAAACTTTGTAAACAAACTTTGTAAACACAATTTGTAAACAAACTTTGTAAACAAACTTTGTAAACAAACTTTGTAAACAAACTTTCGTTATTTGCATAATTGAAACTCATTGAAACTTTGTAAACAAACTTTTTTTTCCCCCTCACACACTCTCTCTCCACACACACACACACACACACCACGACTGAGCGTTTCATTTTATAAGCCACATAGGTATTTGAACCTTCTAATGGTAGCTTTTTCCCTCCACACTCTCATGCGTACATACCAACACCATCATAAAATGTTTTGCTTATGTTGCTCTTTATACTCCATTATTTGTTTGTTTTTTTTTGTTTGTTTGAAATGCAGTGTTTACTTAGAGAAAAAATGGCGTCCTGCAATCTGCAATCATCAGCAGCAGCATTTCGTCATCAGTGTAATCACACTGCGTCATCTATAGCCAGCGTAATCAGACTGCGTAATCAGACTTCGTCATAAACAACGTAGACAGCGGTGTCTGGCTTTATTGTTTTTCTGAGGCAGCAGTGTCTAGCTGCTTGGAGTTGCAGTGTGACCCTAAGTGTTATACTTAACCGATTTGTCTGAAAATTTCACTGTTTGATTCAGTTTTATATCTAGTTTTCACATAGTCATGGACTGGTTGCGTAGCTAGCTGTATGCATCATGAATTCACCTTAAAAATGACAAGTAAAAAGTGGAATAACTTTTGTTATGATTGACCGATTTACATGAAACTTTCACTGTTTAATTCAGTTTTATATCTAGTTTTAACATTAAGTGGTTATAGGCTATTTGCGCAGCTGGCTGTGTGCATATTTACCACCATTTTAATTTTGTAAAAAGTGAAAATTGTGATAACTTTCGCTATAGTTGACGGATTTGCATGAAAATTTCACCGTTGGATTCAGTTTACAGTAGTTTGCATAGGTGGGTTGTTGGAATGGCGCGCGCCCACCATTCAAACATGTGTTTGAATTATTTTTTAGGAACATATTACGTCAAACTATTGTTCAACAAGTTTTTTTTTTTAACAATTGTACAACAATTGTTCAACAAGCTGTTGTTCAACATGTTGTTGAACAAGTTAAACATGTTAAACATGTTCAACATGTTCAACATGTTCAACATGTTGTTGAACAAGTTGAACATGTTCAACATGTTGTTCAACATGTTCAACATGTTCAACATGTTCAACATGTTCAACATGTTCAACATGTTCAACAAGTTGAACGTGTTTAACATGTTGTTGAACATGTTCAACATGTTGTTGAACATGTTCAACATGTTGTTTAACATGCTGTTTAACAAGTTGTTGTTCAACATGTTGTAGTTCAAGCAATTGATGGAACAATAACAGTCAGTTCAGAAAAAAAACAAGACATATGTTGAATAGTTTTATTAATACACTTAAATACACACAGCTTAAATCTATAACAATATTATAACATTTATTGATTTACAAAGTCTTTATTATAATGTTTAGTCAAATAAGTCTATTTTTCTTCATCTGCTTCACTCTGTTCACTGGCATCCATATCACTTTCTTCGTCGCTGCTTTCATCTTCCTCCTCCTCCTCATCTAGAAGCTCTTCAAAGAATGCATCGTTTCTTCTTATAGCCGCCTTTAGTGCCTTTGAATACTCGTAATGTTTTTCATCAACAAAGTAATTAAAGTCTTCTAAAATGGTTTCATAATGTTCGTTTTGTTGTAGACGTTGGGTATATTTGAATAGTCTCATAAACAGTTGTTTAAGTCGACGCTTATAAATGGGTCGAAAGTCATCACTTGCTATTTCACACGCATCTTCAAGCCCTTGTTCTTCATATTCTGAAACCTTTTCTTGAAATTTGGTATCATATTCATCGTAGACTTCTTGAACCATATCATACCAAACAGAGTCTGTTTCTGAGTCACTTTCAGAGTCTGTTTCTGACTCACTTTCAGAGCTGCTGTCATCATTACCCTCAACACAATGTTCCATATGTTTGAACAAAGCTTCTTGACTGTTGTATAACGCACCACATTCTGTACAAGCATGTGCATTCTTTTCAGTCATGTTGACGCTTTGACTTTCCATAGAAGACTCATCTAAAGTTTCAGCGATAGGTGGTTTTACAGGGTTTTCCATATCTATCTCCAATTCTTCTTCTTCTTCTGAAGTGTGAGCATCCCTTAAGTGCCTTTTCAGACTTTGTGGCCACTTGTAAGATTTCAAACAAATGTTGCATTTATACATCCTTTCGGTTCAAGTTACACTTTTCAAATGATGAAAAAGCCTTTAAACATAGCCTTATATACAACATGTTGTTCAACAAGTTGAACATGTTCAACATGTTGTTCAACAAGTTGAACATGTTCAACATGTTGTTCAACAAGTTGTATATAAGGCTATGTTTAAAGGCTTTTTCATCATTTGAAAAGTGTAACTTGAACCGAAAGGATGTATAAATGCAACATTTGTTTGAAATCTTACAAGTGGCCACAAAGTCTGAAAAGGCACTTAAGGGATGCTCACACTTCAGAAGAAGAAGAAGAATTGGAGATAGATATGGAAAACCCTGTAAAACCACCTATCGCTGAAACTTTAGATGAGTCTTCTATGGAAAGTCAAAGCGTCAACATGACTGAAAAGAATGCACATGCTTGTACAGAATGTGGTGCGTTATACAACAGTCAAGAAGCTTTGTTCAAACATATGGAACATTGTGTTGAGGGTAATGATGACAGCAGCTCTGAAAGTGAGTCAGAAACAGACTCTGAAAGTGACTCAGAAACAGACTCTGTTTGGTATGATATGGTTCAAGAAGTCTACGATGAATATGATACCAAATTTCAAGAAAAGGTTTCAGAATATGAAGAACAAGGGCTTGAAGATGCGTGTGAAATAGCAAGTGATGACTTTCGACCCATTTATAAGCGTCGACTTAAACAACTGTTTATGAGACTATTCAAATATACCCAACGTCTACAACAAAACGAACATTATGAAACCATTTTAGAAGACTTTAATTACTTTGTTGATGAAAAACATTACGAGTATTCAAAGGCACTAAAGGCGGCTATAAGAAGAAACGATGCATTCTTTGAAGAGCTTCTAGATGAGGAGGAGGAGGAAGATGAAAGCAGCGACGAAGAAAGTGATATGGATGCCAGTGAACAGAGTGAAGCAGATGAAGAAAAATAGACTTATTTGACTAAACATTATAATGAAGACTTTGTAAATCAATAAATGTTATAATATTGTTATAGATTTAAGCTGTGTGTATTTAAGTGTATTAATAAAACTATTCAACATATGTCTTGTTTTTTTTTTTCTGAACTGACTGTTATTGTTCCATCAATTGCTTGAACTACAACATGTTGAACAACAACTTGTTAAACAGCATGTTAAACAACATGTTGAACATGTTCAACAACATGTTGAACATGTTCAACAACATGTTAAACATGTTCAACTTGTTGAACATGTTGAACATGTTGAACATGTTGAACATGTTGAACATGTTGAACATGTTGAACATGTTGAACATGTTCAACAACATGTTGAACATGTTCAACTTGTTCAACAACATGTTGAACATGTTGAACATGTTGAACATGTTTAACATGTTTAACTTGTTCAACAACATGTTGAACAACAGCTTGTTGAACAATTGTTGTACAATTGTTAAAAAAAAAAAACTTGTTGAACAATAGTTTGACGTAATATGTTCCTAAAAAATAATTCAAACACATGTTTGAATGGTGGGCGCGCGCCATTCCAACAACCCACCTATGCAAACTACTGTAAACTGAATCCAACGGTGAAATTTTCATTCAAATCCGTCAACTATAGCGAAAGTTATCACAATTTTTCACTTTTTACAAAATTAAAATGGTGGTAAATATGCACACAGCCAGCTGCGCAAATAGCCTATAACCACTTAATGTTAAAACTAGATATAAAACTGAATTAAACAGTGAAAGTTTCATGTAAATCGGTCAATCATAACAAAAGTTATTCCACTTTTTACTTGTCATTTTTAAGGTGAATTCATGATGCATACAGCTAGCTACGCAACCAGTCCATGACTATGTGAAAACTAGATATAAAACTGAATCAAACAGTGAAATTTTCAGACAAATCGGTTAAGTATAACACTTAGGGTCACACTGCAACTCCAAGCAGCTAGACACTGCTGCCTCAGAAAAACAATAAAGCCAGACACCGCTGTCTACGTTGTTTATGACGAAGTCTGATTACGCAGTCTGATTACGCTGGCTATAGATGACGCAGTGTGATTACACTGATGACGAAATGCTGCTGCTGATGATTGCAGATTGCAGGACGCCATTTTTTCTCTAAGTAAACACTGCATTTCAAACAAACAAAAAAAAAACAAACAAATAATGGAGTATAAAGAGCAACATAAGCAAAACATTTTATGATGGTGTTGGTATGTATGCATGAGAGTGTGGAGGGAAAAAGCTACCATTAGAAGGTTCAAATACCTATGTGGCTTATAAAATGAAACGCTCAGTCGTGGTGTGTGTGTGTGTGTGTGTGGAGAGAGAGTGTGTGAGGGGGGAAAAAAGTTTGTTTACAAAGTTTCAATGAGTTTCAATTATGCAAATAACGAAAGTTTGTTTACAAAGTTTGTTTACAAAGTTTGTTTACAAAGTTTGTTTACAAATTGTGTTTACAAAGTTTGTTTACAAAGTTTCAATGAGTTTCAATTATGCAAATAACCAAAGTTTGTTTACAAAGTTTGTTTACAAAGTTTGTTTACAAAGTTTGTTAACAAATTGTGTTTACAAAGTTTGTTTACAAAGTTTCAATTATGCAAATAACCAAAGTTTGTTTACAAATTTTGTTTACAAAGTTTGTTTACAAATTTTGTTTACAAAGTTTGTTTACAAATTGTGTTTACAAAGTTTGTTTACAAAGTTTGTTTACAAAGTTTGTCTACAAAGTTTCAATGAGTTTCAATTATGTAACTAACCAAAGTTTGTTTACAAATTTTGTTTACAAATGTTGTTTACAAATTTTGTTTATAAAGTTTGTTTACAAATTTTGTTTATAAAGTTTATTTACAAATTTTGTTTATAAAGTTTGTTTACACAGTTTGTTTACAAAGTTCACTTTTGTTTACAAAGTTTCAATTCGTTACCATGACAACGCCTATGACGTCACTTCCGGTCCAGACAACACTTCCGGTCCAGACAACACTTCCGGTCCAGACAGTATGACAGCACTTCCGGACAGTATGACGTCACTTCCGGTCCAGACAGTATGATAGACAGAAAGTGGGCGGGGCTTCATTGTCTTCATTGATCTCATTGGCTTTTCATTGGTCACGTGACTGATGACGTCATTATCACCATGGTTACGCCTTGGTTACGCCTATGACGTGTTTGACTTCATTGACTTCGACGATCATCGACTGCGCCAAAACTCTCATACAAATCATTATGACCTCATTATGACCTCATTATGACCTCATGGATGGCCGCGCCTATCCTAACGCTTATCATGACTTCCGCTCCAGACAACACTTCCGGTCCAGACGCTATGACGTCACTTCCAGACAGTATGACGTCACAAAGTGACCCAGAAATCCGCTCCAGACATGATGACGTCATTTCCAGACAGTATGACGTCACAAAGTGCGGTGGAAACGGCATTATATACCTACTGCAGTGTCGTCAACATCTGCTGTTAAATCATACTCTTTGTTTGGGGTGTACTGAGTGTCTAATAAGTGTGCTCTAATAGAAGTCTTTGCAATTTTTGATGACTTACAAAACGTTCAATGTCATTTCAAACACTTCAGTTTTTAAATTTACTTAATCATCTTTTTTTTAATGTTTCCACATTACACTTCTTATTTTTTTTCACAAATTGTTACGTTACTTCATGATTTACGCTTTAAAAACTAATATTGATGTTGTTCAAACTAATTCAAAATTATCATACCAGATATGCTAGCAGTTCACAGAACGTAACACAAACAGAAAATGACAACACAGAGCAAACTGACGTCACAGATATAAGGCTAACTCAGCGAGACAGTATTGATTAATAAACTGTGCGTTGGTGGTCATGCATCGATATCAGGTGCCTGTTCAAAACGCCAAATATAGCTGCAGAAGCCAACATATCTATAAAAGCCTTGAATTTTTATAATCCATCCCCTCATCCCTGAAATTCAATGTTTATATGCTGGCTACGCCCTTGGTCACGCAAGCAGTTCTAGGTGGAATTTTGTTTGTTTAATAGGTTAAAATTATTGATTTACCTCCAGATGATCTGACTGTTAGCGGAGCAGTTAACAGAGTCAGTTAACTGCACCGTTTAAGTTTGTGAATACAGCTGGGTGTGCGTCTACTCAATAAACAGGTGTCGCACAGCGGACCGCCATAGAGGTTGGCTGTTAAACAACAACGATCAGCAGCCCGAACCGTAGAGGTTGGCTGGAAAACGCAAGTTTTGTGTCAAGTGGTGGTTTTTTATCGCCCAGTAAAACAGGTAGTTTTACCATTTCAGTTGCACAACGTAGAATGCCCTCGTATATGTTGACTGGCTTAAATATTTACTGAATACTAACAATTTCACAACTATTTGAACAACAACGTGGAAGCTATATTATCGCCCAGGTTGCAAACTGGCGTGAGATAGCTCCGAGTCAGCTCTGGAGCTCTGTTCTTATTTTTTAAGTTTCCTTATATTTAAGGAGGTCCTTAAAATTAAGGATGAGAGCTATTCTGCTCCATTCTCATATTTAAGGACGTCCTTAAAAATAAGGATGGTTCAGCCTGTCTAAAAAAATAAGGTAGCTCCGAGTATCAGAATCAGGTTTATTAAAACTCATTGCAACTGTAAGTTTGAAAAATCATGGTATATACATAAATGCATTACTTGTTATCATCTTGATGTGAAAATAACATTGAGAAATAATTAAAGTAATGAAGAAGGTTACAAGTTCTAAAAATTATAAGTTTGCAAGTTTCTTTGTAGTCCCAGCGTAGTCCTAGATGACTCTTGCAGTCTTCCTCTGACAGCTAGAGTCATAGTTCCTACAATAGGAAATGTCATTGGTGTCAATTTTTTTATTTCGGCGCACGACTGGGGCCAACGGCGTTATTTTAGAAAGGGTGCATCACATAAATGGCCCAATTATAAATTATGGCGCACAAGTTTTATGGTCAGATAACAATTTTTTACTGAGAAAAATATGTGTTTTCTTGAGATCACGATATCGAATCCCTCATTATCGCCCACAACAACAGTAAATCCACAGTTGAAAAACCACGCTTTACTCTAGTTTGGGAGTTTCGCTGAGGTCGAAAATAATGCGCAAGGGTACTTCTCAGTGTGCTTTTAAAGAGATAGCCTGCCGGTTCGAGCCTCGGTGTCTCGAACCGGCAGGCTTTCTCTTTAAAAGCACACTGAGAAGTACCCTGGCGCATTATTTTCGACCTCAGTGAAACTCCCAAACTAGACTAAAGCGTAGTTTTGCAACTGTGGATTCACTGTTGTTGTGGGCGATAATGAGGGATTCGACATCCTGATCTCAGGAAAACACATATTTTTCTCAGTATAAAATTGTTATCTGACCATAAAACTTATGCGCCATAATTTATAATTGGGCCATTTATGTGATGCACCCTTTCTAAAATAACGCCGTTGGCCCCAGTCGTGCGCCGAGATTTGAAAATTGACATCAATGGCATTACCTATTATAGGACCTATGACTCTTGCTGTCATAGGAAGACTGCAAGAGTCATCTAGGACTAGTTTCTTTGCCTCTTACAGTTTTAGCATTGTATTCTATTGTTAGCAGTTTATCTTGGTTTAATCATGTAGATTAAATAAGCAATATGGAATGAGAGAGTTTTTGCATTTAGCAGTTCTTATTTGTGGTAAAGGAAGTTTATTGGCTGATCTTAGAGTATGGTTCATATTTCGGGGTTTTGGTAGGAGTCTATGTAAGACGTTGTTTGGGTTCTGCATTTGTATAAAGAACTTCTTGCACAGTCAGAGTCTTCTTTCTTTTAGGGGTATGAGGTTACTTTTTTCCATCGCAGCTTCATAACTTAATTCTGGGAATGTTATTTTAAGGGCTCTCTTCTGTACTGCTTCTAGTGTAGTTTCTTTTTCTTTTGTGATAGCTGTACTCTAAGATTGTACGGCATATTCTAGTTTGGTACGTACTATTGCTTTGTAAAACATAGTTAGGTCAGTTATATTGACTTTTGCTCGTTTTAATTGTCTCAAGTAGTAAAGTTTTGATGTTGAGCTTGAAATTATATTTTGCACATGGATATCCCATTTAAGGTTGCTTTGGATTGTGAGACCAAGCAGTTTACTTGAAGTAACTTGATTAATATCGATGTTATTTAGTTTTATCGGTGTGATGGGTGTTTCCACATGGTTTGTCGAAATAATAATATCTTGTGTTTTTAGGGGGTTCAATTCCTTATCATTGTTTTCACTCCATCTGAGTATTTGGTCTGCAGTTTCTTGTAGTTTACTTGATGTATTAATTTCGGTTCTCTCCATAATTTCGTCAGTGGTTGTATCGTCAAGGTATTTGTAAATGTCTAGCGATGTTTCCAGGCCGTCAATATAAATGATAAACCTTTCTATACCAAACAGTGCTCGTTGTGGTACTGCTCCACGTAGTTCTCTAGCAACTGATTGGTGATTTTCAACCTTTGTCTTTATTGATCTCTCTTCCAAGAATGAGGTGAACCAGTTAATTAGTATCTGGGGAACTTCTAATTTTAGTAGTTTGTCTAATAGGATATTATAGTTAATTTTGTCGAATGCTTTCGAGTAATCAAGGAGCAAGACTCTCACAATTTTATTTGTGTCCAGGGCTAAGTTCCATTTGTGTAATAATTCCACCAGCATATGTGTTGTCGAGATTCCCTTTTTATTTCCGTATTGTGTTTTCCTCAATTAGTGTTCGGTATATTGTTTCAGTTTTGATATCACGATTTTTTCGAGTTGTTTTATCAATATCGACGTTAGTGATATTGGTCGGATGTCTTTTTCTATGTTTCTGGGAGGGATGTTTTTCGGTACCGGAGATATTATTGCGGCTCCCCATTCTTCAGGTATGTATCCTTCTTGGATTGAGCTATTGAAGATGGCCGTTATTGGTGTTGCTATTATTGGAGCTAGATCTCTCAGAATCCAAGGATCGATGCAGTCAGGACCAGGTGACTTTCCTAATTTGATTTTTGCGAGATTATCCTCCACCTCCTTAACCGTTATGATGAATTCATCTTCAACCTTTTCGATTTTTTTCGATACTTCATGAGTCGCTCTGACTTGTATAACATCGTATATCTCTCGGTGCCTGGAAATTTTTAGCGCACCGCTTCTTGGAGCTAAAAATAAGGGCGTCCTTAAATACCCGAATATGCATTACAGTTTCGAATGTAATAATGGAAAAATTAGCTGTTTCTTATGAAAAATACGGGCGATAATACCATAAAATGAATTGAACAGAAAGTCTAAAAGATTGTAATAAATATTACGAGTATTTTTACGGCGTAGAAGGAAAACAAACATATATGTGCAGGTATGTAGTTTTCTTCCTTTTAGCTAAAAATTTTATTATGGTTAAAAGTTATTGATGTAAAATAAAAAAAATGTCACACTTTACTTTATTTTTGTTTGTCAAAATCAAAGGTCAAGGATTAAAATTGACCACTCGCTATCTGTTGGATGTAAGATAATAAAAATATATGAGCACATAATGAAAAAAATAAAACGATCGATAACTTATAAATGAAAAAAGGTCTGGTGACTAAAAATGGATCATTATGATAGATGGCCTCAAGCACTTTTTTCGGTCCAGGTGCATCCCTCACTCCCCCCACCCCTCCCTCTCCTTGCTCTTCATTATTTTTTAAAGATGGCATATTTAGCAGTGAGAGAGGAAGAAGGTTAAGTGATAAATGGCATACAGGCACTTTTTTTGGTTCAGGTATTCCCCCCCCCCCTCCCCCATACCATCCCACTCCCTACACATTATCATTATTATTATTTTTGAGGATGGCATATTTAGCGGTGAGAGGGGAACTTGTTAGACGTATTACAAGGCGAAATCCAGTATATCGAGAAAGACTCAACATACATGAATACGACGACAAGGAACTCCTAATGAGATACAGATTTGACAAGTAAAGCGCAAACTGAATATAAAGGCAATAAAGTTAAATGAAAACAGTATGATTAATGTAGCAGGGTTTTACCTCAGCTTAAAATTTTTTCGTCAAAGGGACGCAGCGCTTTTATATTTTTGCGTTTTCCTTAATTTTTTTGCGTCACCCAATTTTCACCCTGATTTTTTTCGTGTTCCCCCATTTGAATAAGCATAAAGGGTGGCACCGTGTGTGGATGAGGTGGGGAGGGGGTGGGGGGTAACGCGTACATTTGCAGTTCACAGTATCTTTTATAATCAAACCGAGAAAATTTCTAACACAATGAATTCTCATCTAAGCAAACCTGCTTTTCATATTGTTAAACAATCTGGCAGCGTCGGCAAAATTAAATTGTTCTATGTCTGATCCGTTCATTTTAATGAACATTAAACGGTTCAACCGCTCAGGGTTTAGTCTGTTTCTTGACTCGGTTTTTATTGCGTTTTGAACAGAAAATCCTCTTTCACACGGACCAGACGAAACCGGTATAACCAGGGCCACTTTGCACAGCAACGCAAAATCGGGAAACTGAATGTGGAAATCATTAATGAGCATTTTTGCAAAAGCCTCAAAAGTCAGAGTGTTTTTGTAGGACCGTGCAAAGTGCTTAAACTGTAGACAACGGGTCTGAGCTCTTTCGCGGTCAAGTAGGTTTTCGTACTGATTACAGAGACTTCCAGATTGGTCGCTTGCATGATTCGGTGCGTCCTCAATTTTTTCGGGATATCTGGCAGGATTTAGCTAAACGTCAAAACACTCCAGTGTGTTGAGGTCTTTGCTCGGAAATCTGTTTTTAAGTTATCTTTTAAGTTACTGATACATGTATCTTTGAAGTTTGTGAATCGCTGTCGCAGAATCCGGTTATCCGTTATCTGAACATCGCTGAAATTATTTTCATGACCAGCTGGTACGTCGCCCAGTTTATCCAACACTTCGTTGACTGTGTTTGATCCGTTCTTCATGGCATTAATCGTGTCGATTGTGGAAGCTACCGAATGTCTAATATGTGATATGTTTACGGAGTCTTTCTGAAATGTGAGACTCAGAGTGCCTACAACAGTCAGTAAATCAATGAGAAAAGCAGTCACAAGAATAAACAAGCTCGTAGAGAAAAAGCGGTAAAGCCCGACTGCCTTTGGACTTCTATCTGCCTCTAACGACAAGATTATAGCGTCAGAGCTTGAAAAAATCATTTTCACCGCAGATTCCTTAGAAAGCCATCTCACTGAAGTTGCTTCGGTTATTTGCTGTGATTTGCCTTGCAGAAGTGTTTGCAATTCTCTCAGCGTGTCGTATCTGACAGATGAGTCGGAATAAAATTTATAAAAAGTGTGGATCATGTAATGATATTCCTTGGAATATTCAATGGTCTTCCCAGCTTGAGAAACGGCTAAATTGAGCCTGTGGGCTACACAATGAACCTGAACCAGATGCTGATTCCTTTGCCTCAGTCTTACACCAAGCCCAGTTTTTCGTCCCGTCATTACGGCAGCTCCGTCTGTACCTAACCTAAAAATGTTTGTGAGGTTCTCATCACAGATTTCTTTTGAAACTAGGAAGCGCATTGAAACCTGTTCAATTCCGGCAGTTGTACAGTCTGTAATGTGTTCGTTTCCTACAAAACTGACTTTTGTATCGCCGTTAACAAGATAACGGATGTGAATAGCCATTTTTTTCTATGGATATGTCACACGTTTCATCAAGCATGACAGCTATATAACCACTCTCCTTGATTTGATCATTCAACTCCTTTTCAATGACTGTTTGGAGGCTTTCCTCAAATTTCAGTTATAATTTGAGGGCGCTTGTAGAAATTTTCGCATTATACACCATTCAAAACTTAGAGGTGCATGAAATCTGAAAATACTTCAGAAGGCAGATCCGTGCGAAGCTGTTTCTTGAAATTTTCTAATTTATCAGTTGTCTCTTGATTGCCTTTCTCCTCAGCAATTTGTCTTGCTGCAGAAAGTTGTGACTGTAGTTTAAGCTTCTGAATGCTTTCCAAGTGCTGCTTTGATTCCTGGTGACGTAAAAGTGAACTTCTTTGATAAGTTGTGCAACCCTCTTTCCTTGTAAACATATTAACGGCTTTGACTTTAAGGCAAATGTTGCAGACCATTCCGCCGCATTCTGTTTTGCTAAGCCAATGATAAAGTTTAAACCAGTCACCAACTATTCTTCTTGCTTTCTTTCTTGACGGTTCATAAATCTGCAACTTTCCAGTACTTGTCTCATCGCCCCCATCATGTTGAGCATTCGATTTTGATGTACTTGTCTTGTCGCCTCCGTCATGTGAAGCATCCGATGTTGATGAACATGTCTCCTGAGACGTAGCCTTGCTGCTGTCTTTGCTAAAATAATTTCGAAGGTCGAGTTGCTTGCTCATAGTGCATTAAATCTGCAAAACCAAACGCGGGTTTAACATAAATATTGAATTAATTGCTTTTTAATTCAACATTTCAGGTAATAGGCAATATAATTATGTACTTATTTATTTACTTATATATATATATATATATATATATATATATATATAAGTAAATTCGTACTACAGCTTTTGTACCTTTCAGTCATTGATTCTTTTTGCCTCTTTCATCTCAAACTCATGTTTTTCCCTTTCTAATTTTAATTTATCTTTCTGAATAATCACCCCTCTCTCAAAATTTCTATTTCTTCTTCCTTTACTTCAAGTGTCTTTCTTTCTATATCTATAAGTTCTGTATTGAAATCTACAGACGTCTTCCATCCGTCTCCTCCGCCCGTCTTCGTACAGCTTCTAGTGTAGGAGTCTTTCTTAGCTAGGGCTTGTGTCCGCATAGTTCTCCATTTGTCTTTAACCTCTTTTACGCTTCTTTTCTCTCCATGTATAGTGTTTATCCTTGAACGAATAAAAATCAATAAAAAAATAAAATAATATTGAAAGCTTTGAATATATGTGAAAAATGAAAGATCTAATTATTTGTTACGGTCAACGCCTTGTACATTTCTTTCACCGCTGCTTCCTTGTGTTACAGATCAAGGTTTATATTTTCCTTTATTATTATTATTTGTATGTTTATTAAGTCTCAACGTTTATTGTCGACGGAAAGTCTCTATTTAAATTGACTGATGCCAACATATAAGTGTCACTTAAACTCCGTAATAAGCAGGCAATGTACAAACAATTATCGCATTTAGGGGATTAAGGCGATGCTGGGATTATGCTAATTTGTTAAGTGGCGTCTGGCCTTTGTTATACGTGGTCCTTTTATTGCAATTAACCCCCATTGTGCGCTATTATACTTGTGTAAATATGCTCATCCATGTCAGAAAAGTTGCGTTTAAATTGCTAATTACTTCTTGTCAATATGCTATAAGTATAAATAGCACCGTCCAGATGGTGTGGCCAGTTATTATTCTGAAGAACTTGTTAACAGGACAGAACGTAAAATAAGGGAACAAGTTGAAGGGATATTGCGTCGTGTGGAATGTGTATGGTACAGCTGATAGGGCGTATTGCATGCATCAGTTGAGCGGCGAAGTACAAGGAAAACAACTTGTCGGAATAAATCAGATTTATAAATAAACCAGAAATGTTCAGGATAAATAACTCTAGTTCATGTTAAGTCAAAGGGATATGTAGCCTTAAAATTACAGTAAGATTATTAATGTGATTTGCAGTCGATATTAAAATTATAAATACTTGGCGTCAGTTCATATAATATCGGGAAAATAATATCGATATTTCAGACGCACTAATAAGGTGGTGTGTCTGGAATAAGGTTAATCGAATGAGTTTAATCAAGAGTCTAAACGTGCAGAACTTATAGATAAAGTTAATTAATGTTGATATTTAGTTCACCGCGTAGCTTCCGCTATCATTTATACCATTTCATTATCATTATTGTTTTCTTTTTCTTTTTATTTATTTCACTTAATCGTATGTTGTTACGTGTCGCGTATCGGCTTTAACGATTACGTCATTGTGGTCACGTCATCCGTCACGTCGTCGGCGTGTGAATACGCATAATCGTCTTGGTAAATAAACTTAATTATCCCCAGAAGTGACTTTGACTTAACATTATTATTATTTATTGTTATTAACTTGTTAATAAATGGAGTTCAAATAACAATACTCACTTCTGTGTTATTTCTGCCCACAGGGCGTTCTTTTTTTTCGGTTTGTGTTGTGTTCTCTGAATTTGGTGGATAGGAACTCATTGTTTGTGGCCATTTCGTCAATTAGCAATGCCTTTTCTTGGACGGAAAACTTATTTCTCCTCCTCTTTATATCTGTTTCACCTGAAAAATATATGAAACAAAATTAAATACATTGTTCAAAGGATAAAATTTCTTGACATCTTATTATCGCTCATAAATATGAAAAACAAGGTAAACAAACAAACTCTATTTAACCGAACTAACAAATATGAATAATATTTAGAAATAATTTCATTTTATGTAAATATCGCACATATTTATTGAAAATATGTATTATTGTATTTACTTTTAATAATATTGTCTGCTTCCGCCGCCATTATTGTTTACCTTGACAACACAGCTGATTGAGGTCAAGGTTATTCTCAAAAGTAAGGATAGAGCAGAGTAGCTTTTTAAGGACATTTTTAAAATATGGAAGTCCTTATGGAAATTTCATCCTTAAAAATAAGGACAGAGCAGAATACCAGTCCTGACTCAAATAGCATCGTATATATATATATCTGTTAAAGCTACGAAGCCTTACATTGTTCCGCTAACTTCATGTCTTCGGAGGTGCGTTTACTGTACCAAGTTCATGCACACCCATTTTGCAAAACAAACACAAATTTTAATGGGCTGCATATCTTTTATTTCTTCGTTAAAATGTAGAAGCTACGAAGCCTTACATTGTTCCGCTAACTTCATATCTTCGGAGGTGCGTTTACTTTACCAAGTTCATGCACGCCCATTTTGCAAAACAAACTCAGATTTTAATGGGCTGCATATCTTTTATTTCTTCGTTAAAATGTAAAAAAATCGGCTTCCTCAATCACCTGTCAAATGTTTGTTTACGTTCGGGGCTTTAAATGTCACATAACTAAGGTAAGTGACCAATAATTGAAATAAAAGGATTAATGATATTGTCGTTCCGCAACCCGGAATACTCCAATTCGCACTTTCGGGTCTTTCCGGTGCAGGTGTTGTTTAGACTGCAAATATTTTGGAATAAATTATAAAGAAATAATAAGGGAAAAACATCAAAATTCTAATTTTCTTTCAACATGCACGCTTTCAAATTTATAAAACCATCATATGATCCCTTAAAAACTATTTTACATATTATTCAGTCCCTTTAATAGCCAATATGTGAAGATGTTTCTGGCAAAATGAAATTTTGTTGATTTTTGCCATTTTTTTTATCATTTCTTTATATCCTTATCCCAACTGAATCCAGCCGAAAGACAAAAACTTTTCGGCAGAAGACAAAGTGTGATTTGGCTTATGCAGAGGACAGCAAGAGATATTGTCAAAAACTCGCCTTGTTCAGGATTTATAGTTTGTGATCAGTGGTTGTTACCATCCGGACAGTTGGGAAAAGAGTGAACCCAAAGCATGGAGAGTGATCAGACTTTGAGTTGTGGTTGCCCATGGAGTCCTGCAGCTGTTGTTGTGAGTTCCGTAATGCTGAAATGCTGCTATATAAACTTCTAATAAGTTCACGACATTCTTCCCCGTTTTATTATTTTTTAAAATTTAAGGAATGGCAGAATATCTATAAATAAGCGTTCAATAAGTGCACGTACAATGATTGCACTAATCTCGAAAAACATGTATATAATGCGATCTTCCCCATGTTATTTTTATATACACATATCACGAAGAATGAAAGTCTCTGGCGCTTTCTCCCCATTCTTATTTTATATATACACACACACAAATAAACACACTACTTGTATATATTATTGATAAACTGAATTAATATGTCATATTTACACTGGTTATTAAATCTTCATATCACACTGAAGCACAGATAAACCCACTTCTCTATGTAGATCAGTGGGCTGCAGTGATCAATAAAGATAAAGAAAAAAAAATAGTAAAATAACAGTAAGAGGTGCAAACCTTCTAAATTCGGTAGATTCTCAAGGTATTGACATACACTGTTGTGAGAAGTTCGTTTATTTGAATGGATCTGATGTTGGTTAAGTTTATGACCAAATCGTAAATCATTATTATAAATGTCAGATGTACAAGGTATGCATTAAAGTATATACAAGTACGTATACATTAGAATATGAATAAACCAGTTAGATCTTCTCACTCTAACTATTGCAACTGGTATATTTCTATCAGGGCGCTTTTTCAAATTATCGTGATGTATTACTAATTTTCTATTAAGAGTTTTTGAGATTTCATGTGTAACTGGTGAAACTACTTTTGTCACAACGAATTGACCGGAATACACTTCTTTCAGCTTGTTACTTTGCCCCACAACAGATGCTAAATTTAAACGATACACGTAGTCTCCTATTTGGTATTTATTGATTTTAAGTTTAATATCGAAATTTCGTTTTTGAACATGTAAAGACTGCTGAAGTTCTTTTCTTGCTATTGAGTGTGCTTTGTCATGTGTTTCTAATAAATGTTTGAGGTATTGAGACTGATTATTAAAATGCTCTTGCTTTGATGCCAAACCGGTGACTATTTCTTTTGTCTGAATAATTTCCCTATCTAACATCAATAAATTTGGGGTAAAGCCTGTGTGGCGATTTTCTGTACATCTGATTGCTGCGGCTAACTGTTGTAAACTCAAGTCCCAATTTGCATGATCACCTTCAATGTTGGGTCGGATCATTTCTAAAATTAGGCTATCGAAGCGCTCTACTTGGCCATTGAAAGAAGGATGATATGGTGTTGTGCGAGACTGAAAGAGGTCACTGTCAAAGCATTTCCCTTGGTCGGCGAAAATTTCGATTCCACAGCGAAATGTTGACATGAAATGATCTACTATTGTTTTGGCTACCTCTTCACTGGTTTGTGTTTTGACTGGGAGAAGTTCTATCCATTTTGTAAATTGATCTACTGTTGAAAAGATGTAATTATTTCCTGAATGGCAAGTAGGGAAGAGTCCCAGAAGGTCTATGAGAAGTTTTTTCATTGGTGATGAGGCATGGTATTGGCCAAGACTGTGTTTAGGTTCCCGGTTTGACTTTTTATTCTTGTTACAGATGCTGTAGGTTCCAATGTACAGTTTTTTATCAATGTATCTGGTTTGCCACAGAAACGACCGTTTTATCTTGCTATAAGTTTTTCGCATGCGTACATGACCTGAAATTACACTTCTGTGACATTCTTTTAATATTTCATTTACCTTGTTTTAGGAACCATTAGTAGGTTACGTCTTTCGATTGAAAATTCGTATACGTAATACAATATGCCTTTATCCAAGAGTATTTGAGATTTGTTTCGCCAAAATCGTTTCACTGCTGGGCTGTGTAACATAAGTTCGTGCTGTAATGGTTTATAATCACTTTCTAGCCAAGCGATCAATGTTCTGAGATCTTCATCGTCTAGTTGTTTTCGTATTTCGGAATCTTGAAAAGAAGAACATAATGATACAGATCTAAGGTTTTTATTAGCTAGAGGCACCACATTGTCGACTTCTGAAAATCGAGACCATTGATGATGAGCACGAGTGCAGAAAGTGTTAATGTTCACTTCAATAATAAAACTAGATTATAAAACACAACTCCTGTTAATATTCACACAAATCGCTCTGACCCAAATCACCAAACTAGTTCCAAAACTTCAAGTGTAAACAAAACGTAAACGACGTACGTCATAATAGAATAAACGTCAATAATTGAGTTGACGTCAATAACTCAATTATGTTAATTGACAATTGTCGCGTAAATCAAGTAATTAGGTAAATTGGTGGAATATTATATTAAAACAAATGTATCAGCTAGGACCAGTTGAAATAATAACATGCACAAGGGTTGGAACCATCCCGGGGTAAAATTTCAAACGAATCCATCAACTAATAAACTAATAAATAACATTCGTGAAATTTTTTTTTTTTTAGGTTTCCTATGAATGAGTAACATGAAACTTATAAAAACAAAACAACTGTAAAAAATAAAGAGTTCAAAGCGTGCTGTACACAACTGGCAGTCATTGGAGTAGAATGCTTCTCGTGCCAGATTTAAAGGGTATTATTTTGACCCTATTTTAAACAATTAAACACATTAAGATCTATTTTCTATGAGACCGGACTGCAACACACTGAGGAGATTGTATTTGCCGCTCCTCGTTTTGTCATGCAGTCTGCCAGTTGTAACTTTCCGGGATACCATTTCACTGAGGCGACTTCACGGTTTTCTATAAACTGCTTAATAGCACTTATGTCTAGTCTGAGGCGTTTATCTTCTATCAGCTTTGTGGAATATACGGCTTCCACAACACTTCGATTGTCGATAATAGCAGTGACATAAATGCGATCTGCGTCATCCATCAAACTGATTAACAGGGTTTTAAGATACACAGCAGCTTCGATACCTTTCAGCAAGCTAAGGGCTTCAGCAGCGATTGTAGAACGCACAACACGCTTAATTTTGCTGCCTTGCCACGATAAAACACAACATTTTTGTTCTCCATCGACCAAGACTACAATGTTAGATCCCATACTACTGACTCCATCTGCCAAATTTGCATGTGAAGCGTCTGTGAACACTAATATTCTCCACGTCCTTTGATCACCTAGGACTGGCACCATGAGTTGTGCAGGTTCATTTTGTGCTTTTCGCATAGTTTTCACAGCGCGTAATAAATCTTCGACGATACCGTTCTTGAATGTCATGCTCAGCTCAACCATTTCAAACACAAGATCAGGTCTAGTACCCTGTACGATCCAGTTCAAACGTCCAACCAAACGCCGCAATTGTGTACACTCTGTTTCTGATAGTTTATCGCTTTTCTGCATGGCCCTTTTAGGTGCAACTGATGTAAGATCTAAGTTCGAAAGATAATTTGATTGGTCTAGAACAATACCATCATTTGATTGAGAAATTTGAAAACCTACATAGTCGAAATGTCCAGTCTCCAGTGTGCCTGCAAGAAAGCGATTTCTCAGCTTGTTCATCACTAATTCATCAAAACTATCATCTCCTGCATGTAAGAAATCGTCAATATGACTCGCAATAATTCCTATGATACGATTATCCTCACTCTTCTTGTAAAATAAAGCGGGATCCAGTTTTGATTGTTCACAGTTGAGTGTCTTCAAAACCGAAACTACGCTGTCAAAAAACTGCCGAGCAGCATCATTCAGTCCATACAGACACCGCTTTAGCTTCCAAATATGTCCTTCTGGAACATCAGCTTCTTTAGGTGGCGTAAGGTAAACATCGCGATCTAATTCTTTGCTTTGTAAAAATGCAGATTTGATATCTGTGGTTTTGACAATCCATTTCTTACTTGCAGCTATTGCAAGAAAAGACCTCATTGTGCACTTACTAACTGTTGGAGAATCCTTCGCCATTAAATTTTCTTTCTCGAAACCCCTGGCTACTAGCCTAGCTCTAACCTCGTCGCCTTTTCTCCACAAAACCCATGTAGACGAAAGTCTATATTGGCCACTATCAGGGACATTTTCGTAAGTATTGAAATGTTTTAGCTTAGAAAGTTCAACATTTTTCGTATCAACACACGCATCATCACATTGTTCTTGTCTTGGAATGAGCAAAATATTGACGTTCTCTTCACCATCTATAGGATACCATGCCGAATGTGGCCCTAGATCCAAACTAAGGTCACGATCAGTTACATTGTCCTTAACATTGTACCACCTATTTAAGGGTCTTTTTGCTTTACCCGCTCGACTTACTACCGTGGCTATATTCCAAGTATTTTCCGCTGTTTTATACTTGATTTTATCTCCAATATTAAGAGGACTACGCCAAGAATCAAGCGTGCTATTTTGCCGATCCTCATTCTCCGCAACAAAGTCATTTTCTGCGTTCTCAATACCGGTTTCATCTGAAGGCGAATGAAAGTTGCTTCCTGGTTTTGCCTCATTGTTTGTTTCATTCGGTATAGATTCACACACAGATTCTCCGATGGACTCATTTGGTTTACCTTCAGACACCTCATTTTTATATTCCGATGTTGTTATACCCTCAAAAGGAATTTGTGTGTCTTTACCTGTACCATCGTGCTGGAATTGAAGGCCTGCCTTTCTGATTCTGTTCGGTGAAACGCGTACAAACACACCTCCATTACGGATAAATACTACTTTTCCGTCTTGAAATACAACTTTACCTGGTCCTAGCCATTTTGTTTGATTTTCACGTTTGTAATACACTCGGTCACCATGTTCAAAATTCACTTCTGAAGCTCGAATCTTGTTTCGAAGAGCGCTTCTTATTCGTTCATCTGATTCGGATTCAATGAATGCTCTCCTTGACGCATGCAAGATATTAAGATGGCGAGCAAATGTCTAACTTGAAGTTAGTCCATCTAATGCTGGAACGGTTTCGGCCATGATGTTAGGCAGATTTGGGTTTTGTCCAAAGACAATTTGGTAACTGCTATACCCATGCCACATCTGCAACGAATTTTTGTCGCCATATTTGACCACGATAACAGAACTTCTAAAGGTGTTTCTGGGTATTGATCACGTAGTTTCATAAGCATTGTGTCTGTTACCGAATGAATCCTCTCACACAGACCATTTTGAAATGGACTATACGCCGCTGTAGTGCACACTTGAATATTGAGAATACTGGCTATTTCACGAATTTCGTCATTGTTAAATTCTCCACCATTGTCTGTTAAAATCGAACCCATGACTCCAAAAAGCAGCTCCAATCCAGTGTGTCATGATTTTTTCAACGATCTCACTGGGCTTTTTCCGGTTAATAAACACTGACACGGTAAGACGCGAAAATATATCAACCATGTGAAGAATCCACTTATCATCCCACTGCTTCAAATCCATGGCCACTTTTTCGTTAAACTGCGTTACCATGGGCAGCGCAACAACGGGCTTAGCTGGACTTTTTTTTATACATTTTACAGAGTTCACATTTTTGAGAAATGTCATCTAATATGTTCTCAAAATCATCTCGCCAAACACCTGCATCCTTGAGAAGGGATTCCAGTGTTTTTGCTGGAGGATGCACAAATTGTCTATGCAATTGCAGCAAGGCCTCACGTTGCTGATGACCATTCAATTGATGGAAACGAACCACACATACAAGTTCTACAGGTATTTCTGTGGATTTGTCAATAGGAATGCAATAATGACCGGATGATGTATAACTCAGATTTACATCTTTACCCAGTTTGATTTTTGCCCGTTTCATCGCATCTATGGACAAGAGCAGTTTAATGTCAGAGTCTACGACATCAGTTTTTATTGTAACTGCTTGACCTGCCAGAGAAGCCGGTAGTTCGTAGGATGCGATAGATTTCAGTTTTTCTCCGCCGCCAAATTTGAACACCTTTACTCCGGTTGTTTCTACAATTTTCGCTTTGTCATTATCACTTAATGTATCCACATAACCTTTAAACCACTTCCGGCCACACACTGTACTTGAACAAGCACTATCTGACACCACACAGTTGCGAGCATCACTTCCTAAAATAGCTATATCTTCTTTATTGTAACCCGTAAATAATACCACATGTTCATCGAAACTGTTAACAATGTTTACTTCTCCCATATTTTCCCAGCTATCGGGACACTTTGCCATCATATGACGATAGGATCCGCATGATATACATGTAAGAGGCTTACCGTTTGGACCAGGAGGGTTGAGCGGTTGTTCTTTTTTAAAATAACTATGATTTCTGTATCCACCTCTGTTGTTGTAATCAGGCCTGTACTGTGAATTTGATGCTCTAGACCAACCGCGACCACTTTGTTGACGACCTCCACGACCTCTGAAGGGTGCTCGATATGATGATCCCGCATAACCAGTCGCAACATATGTAACATATGTCTCATTTTTCTCCACTCTTATGGCAGGATTATTATTTTCACAACTCACATATTACCCACATCCTGCTTCTTGTCTTTTAAATTTCTTCAATGATCTCTTCGCTTGATCATACAAAGTATCCTGTTGACTGTAGTCCATACCCGTTAACACAAGCATTTTCTCTGATTTCGTTATATTTGCGCATTTTAATAGTTTAAAGGCCAATATAGATGAGGGTAAGACCATGTTCTTTTTCTCTACACGCCGATATTCTTGGTCGAACTGGGGAATAAAGTCACTCATTGATTGATGTTTTTCACGTTTAAAATCTTCGAATTTTTCCAGAGAATCTGCCAAATCATCTTCGCCAAGATGTTCATCCAAAAAGGCAATCAGTGCATCCAAACAATGTTCACTTTTTAAGTCATTAATATCTAATTCATCGAACACTTTTTCACGAATCCGATCTTCCGGTAAAGACAAGGCAATGGCTATACCTTCCTTAGATTTGTTTAAGTCTGTTATTTCTCTCCAGGCAGATAATTCTTGCTTGTATCTCTCATATGATTTGCTTTTTGTAAGCTCCGGCGGGTTTAATTTCATCGCCATGATGATCAAAATGAAGTACGCAAACACACAGTTCCTTGTCCTCAAATTCATTTGTATCACATTTTTTTTTAATAATATTTGTTATTTTTAACGCTCCGATATTTTCCACAAAATGTCCCTCTAAAATCCTGTTATAATACACAACCACGCTCTGCTACCATTTTATTAATGTTCACTTCAATAATAAAACAAGATTATAAAACGCAACTCCTTTTAATATTCACACAAATCGCTCTGACCCAAATCACCAAACTAGTTCCAAAACTTCAAGTGTAAACAAAACGTAAACGACATACGTCATAATAGAATAAACGTCAATAATTGAGTTGACGTCAATAACTCAATTATGTTAATTTCCAATTGTCGCGTAAATCAAGTAATTAGGTAAAGTGGTGGAATATTAGAAAGAGTATTTTTTGAATGGAAGCGTCTCTAATTCTTTCTCAGGTATGTAATGATTGCAATAGGTCTGTCGGTCAGGATGTGGAACGGTTCATCTGCGTTGCCCTGAAACTTACCAGGATGATGCTGTATGACCATGTTATGCTGGCTTAGTTCTTCCAACCATCGAGCAAGAATCCCTTCTATGTGCTTAAAACGTAGAAGCCAGGTCAAGCTGTTGTGATCTGTACGTACCAAAAAAAAAAAACAAAAACAGAAAAACGACGGCTTAATAGATAATGCTGGAAATGTCTCGTAAATCAGTAAACAGTTGCCAAATGTTCTTTCCTTGTTGTGCCATACTTTCTGTGTGATGTAATAACTGTTTCTTCTCCAGCTTGCGGATTTATTGGAGTGAGATAACTCAGCTCCAATTCCTTTACCAGATGTAGCAGTGTCTAACACAAAATCGTAGTTAGGATTGGGATAAGCTAGTGTAAGCAGATTAATCATTATTGTTTTAAGATTTTCAAAAGCCTGCTCATGTTCTTCTAGCCATTTGAATTTTACTCGAGATCCCTTCAAATTGTACAAAGGCGCTGAAATTTTAGCATAGTTTTTTCTATGCTTCTTCGATTCTTGACGCGTTCTCGTCTTCGATTACGAGATCGATCTTAGGATGAGTCACTATCAACGCGAGTGTATCGTCGAACCCTAGTAGAAGTTGAAGCGTCTCCCAATATTGCAATTTGATTACTGATGCTTGGTTTATGTTAGCAGGAGGTGGCGCTTTATCGCCTGGCAACAATGAAGCTCTCCGGCTGAACAACCTTTAATAAGTGCTTCAACTGCGATGGAGTTGACTATGTTGTCATCTACTGTGGGATAGGCGTGCTTTGTTAAACGACTTATACGCTCAGCAAACTCATCTTCTTTTTCACCGACAAGTTGTTTGATCGAAGCCAGTTGTCTTGTCGTGATCTCGTAGTCACGATTACGGAAGCGCTCAGTACGTCTCAAAAGTAATTCATGATAATTCCCCCGTATACTCTCGGGTAACAGGCCTTAAAATTCCGCTGCGAATTCCCTGAGAGAGAGAATGAGGAAATCCAAGTTGTCTTTCTCACCTACTTCAAATTTGTTGACCACAGCTTGAAATGTAGATAAAAAAAGCTTCCCATGAACCGGTGCCGTCAAATTTCGGGAGATTACGTAAAATTTTTGACCATTTTTGTGTTTTTGATTCTTCTTTCCTTTTAAAGCTTGTTTCTCTCTTACCAGGTCTTCTTGGTGTTGCTGTAGAGGAAAATTCTTCAGGTGTAGACACATTAGGATTGTCACTATCCTTTTCTCCTTCCGACTCTGGCGTAGCGTGTGTAACATGAATTGACTCGTCAATTTCTCGTTTAATTACTTTTTGTTTTTCATCTAAAGCATGGTGCGTGGTTGCGGCAAGCTCTTGATTTAGACCGATTTCTTTCTTTTGAGCTGTCATTCGCTTGTCTATTTCTTTGGATATTTCTTCCCGTAGTTCTTGTTTTGTCTCTTGCCTACCTGAGACTGCAATAGGTTTCTTTTGCTCTATTATGCTCTGATGTTCTTTTCTCCATTCCTCTCTCAATTCTCTCTGTTCCCTCCTAAAGTCCTCAGATAATTGTGACAGCACCTTTGTTGTAACATATTCTTCCTTTTCTTTTTCTCTTTCCATCTTTGTTTTTACCTAACGTGGCGACCAGCCTCGGTGACCTAGTGGTTAGTGTCCGCCTCGAGACTGGAAGATCGTGGGTTCAAACCCCGGCCGGGTCATACCTAAGACTTTAAAATTGGGACTCCCCCTTGCTACCCTGTGAGGCACTCCACATGTAAGGGTTAGAAGGAGGGCTGGAATGCCCCATTTCAGTATAATATGGCAGGGGGATCCCGATATGACCATAGCAGTTGAAAGGGATCTAAAGAACAATACAATACAAACATGTATTTTGGCATTGAGACGTAGGTATTGTTCTATATCTAGTGTGTTTCAAAGTGATCAATTTAAAAAAATTGCCTAATATTGAAAAAAAATCAAAAACTGATAATTTACATAACACACAAATCACCCCTACGAAGCTCAACCGAGAATCTCAATCTTGGTAAAAGAACCACGCAAAAAATGAAGTGTTTGCTAAAATTTCAAATGAATTGGGATAACTAAGTAAAAGAAACAGTTCAAATTAAAGCTTTGTACAACTGAAATTAGTTTGTGTCGAGATGTTATAAATGTTCTGGCATATTGTGGTTTGTTCCTGTTATTCTTTAATAATTTAAGTCTTGTTCAAAAAGGTTTGTGTAAAATAGTGAAGTACTTAAATATATAGCAAAGTAAGATTATATTAACTAGACCTTTTTGATTTAAAACCAGAAAGCAATATTCAGTTGTATGAGTAATTTGATTAAATTAAGTGTGAATTTGAAATAAAAAACTTTGCAAACACAATGATGATGTTTTGTAATATTGTTATCGACTTTTATAATAAAGCCTAATAAATTCAGGTTCCGTTCCTATTGTTTTTTCAGTATAAATTTATATTGCTTTTTTAAAACAAAATGATACTGAGTATTGATGTTCTTTTCAGAAATTTGAACGAGTAGGTTTAGTTACATACCTAGATATAATACATGAGATATTAGTTATTTGCTAAAGCAAATAGATTTCTCGTATGTTGATAAAATCACTGGGTATCTATAAATTTAATAAATTTGAAAATAAAGTGAAATTTAAATAACAGGCAATTCACTCTAACCACGTTCAACCAAGAATCTCGATCTAGATAAATGACCAAGGAAAGAAATGATGTTTGTTAAAAGCCAAATAAATTCAATATTGTATTGTATTGACAGGTTGTGAGCCTATTGTTATGTCCAGCTTTTATGTACTTACGTGCAATACAAACCGTATTGATATTCTCCAAATTGGTGTTTATGTTTTCCAGATTAATTCGAAGACAGTTGGAAAACTTTCAGTCAGTTTTTGTTGTATTTCAACCAACAAAAATCTCTGAAAAGTTAAAATATTTATAGTGATTAAATGTTTGATTTAATACTGCGTTTGTATTATTGCGTGTATTCGAAGGAATAACTATTGCATAAACGATGAAATTCGAGAACTAGTTAGTATTGCTTTTCAGGTAAATTCTGATACAAGGATGTGCTAGTTTTGTGATTTAAAGCTGTTTTGGTTATAAGGAATATGTTACGTCTGTTTATTTATAACATACGAGAAGCCTTTTGTTTACTTAAGCAAACATAGAAACTTTTCGTATAAAGATTACAACATTTTGATGTAGGTACTAGTGTTCAAAAATAAATATTTCGGGATGACTGAAAAATTCTGATTGGAGAGTATACAATTATTCAAGTAAATCTGTAAATCTATATATCAAAATCTCAAAATAGATATATGGTAGATGATTGCTAGATATCTATTGTTATTTACTGTAGTTTTAAGGAGATCGGTTTGAAGTAAGTGTGATTTTAGCGCAGTTTATAACATTTTTGAAAATCATTCATCAAAGCATTTTTTAATGGATCTGTTGAGTGTGGATCTGTAAGGCTACTATATTATTGTTGAAAGTTCCTTTGATTTGATGAATAATGTGTAGCTTTTAATATAATAAGGCAAAGTTCTCAAATATCGCCAAATGACTAATAGGGTTTTCAAGAAGTTCCTGTCAGTACCGTCTATTGTATATAAATACTGTTAAATATTACACTTCAGATGTGTTGAAATAAAATTTGACAGCGATTTCTCATCGACAGATGCAGGCCTGGCTGATTTCTCGACACAGTTGCAATAATTCTGCTCTGGACGCTCACAGGACACGCTAATACAGTCTAATTAAGCATCAATCTGGCAACAATATATACAATGTACAATGGGTCGATGAATTTTGCACAACATGGCTACAGAGGGGCCTCATAGCGAGCGTAATTGTTTTGCATATCGCTATATAGCGAGGATTTAAAGCGGGTACGAAAGCGTGACACAGAAGTTTTACATCGTTACCGCTTTACTTGAGAGCCTTTAGCAAATACCTGTAAAGACTTGTTGGTCGTTGAATCCCGCACAAAATCACCACAGAGGTGCTTCAAAGCGAGCGGAGTTGACTTGGATACAGATATATAGCGAGGATTTAGGTGGTACGTGGAAACGCTGTTTTGTGCCGCTTCTTGGAGCTAGAGATAAGCCAGTGATTCCCGTAAAATATCTCCTGAAAGTATCTCCATTTGTGTAGCTGCGGAAAAAAGGCCCCAGTAGTTTGCCATACCCGAAAATATCCCCGCGTAAAACTCAATTCATTAGGTAGTATTTGGTGAACAAATAAAATGAATGAATCTGCATTTCATCCGATGACGTTTCATCCGAAATAGTGAAGGGTGCGACATCTTATGTTGTTTGGGGGAAGCTGGAACATCCGAGGTCATTGGCCCACCGCGTAGCGCAATCTAATCATCTAAACGATTTCTAATACGAGGGATGAAGCTCTCAACTGGCTCTGATGCGTTCGGGGCATGCTTGATGAGGTCCGGCCGTAGGCTGCTCCAATATTTGATCGTGTTGAATATGAAGCTGAATTTATATGGATCCAGGCATGCGGATAACACTTTGAGGAGCATCTGATGGTCCGATCTGGATATACGAAGAGATGGCTGGAGCTCTTCAAGCGGTATATGGGCTCTTTGGTGCAATCCCTTTAAACATCAGAATGAGTCGGTTCGGCAGTCTGATAGGGATGTTAGGTCAACTTGCTTCAAAATATCCCATCGAAGTTCGCAGAACTCAAGGAAGTCTACTAAGACTACCACTTTATGTATAATGATGGCTCTAAACTTGACGACAAAGCTGCGGCATCAATTGTCACAGAGAATATTTTGAAAACCAGACTCCCAGATGGGTCTTCAATCTTCACTGTCGAGGTCAGAGCCCTCCAGCTAGTCATGCAAATTGTCAAAATTAGTCGTTACAAAAATTTGATGTTTTGTGTTGATTCGATGTCAGTACTAGAATCAATAGAAAACCTGAAACTATCATATCCTATAATCTTGGACCTAGTAGAAAAACATGAAGCTGTAAGGTCAGGAAAGGCAATACGGTATTGTTGGGTTCCAAGTCACGTAGGAATCCCAGGCAACGAGGCAGTTGATAAAGCTGCTAAAGAGGCTCTAGTTATTCAAAACTGAACTTCTTATTCCATCGTCAGACTACAAACTGCATATTTCTAGATATGCAGATGTAAAGGGCAAGTGGCAACAATATTGGAATGAACAGGTCAACAATAAACTGCATCAGATTAACCCGGTCGTGGGACATAAATTGCCATCCCTAAACATTGTTCGGGATGCTATGGTAATACGTAGAGCCAGAATAGGGCATACCTACACCACACATAAACACCTGCTTCGAGGCGAACTGCCGCCCGAATGCCCGAGTTGCCAAGAGAGGTACACAGTAAAACATGTTTTGATAAACTGCATAGACTTGCAAGATATTCGCTCCCGTTATTTTACTGTCAGTTCCATGACAGAGTTATTCGATAAAATACAACCGTGTAAAATAATAGAGTTTCTAAAAGAAGCAAACCTGTATCAGTATTTTTAGTACTTATCTCATCTGCTTTTATTGTATTGACACGCTTTTGGTTTGTACACCTTTTGTAATGTCCAACGCACACTTTTAACGTTTTATCCGTTATGAACCTGTGAAGACACAATATGACCCGCAAAGGTCGTGTCGCTAAAAAAACCATATAACTAATTAACTAACATCAAAATAACGTCATAGAGCCAAGCTGGGGGTAATGAATCTGGCTGAACCTTTCTCTGCGTTCTCTAGCTGGTCCCGTAGGTAAAGTTGATGAGGATCCCAAACGATAGTAGCATACTGTAAGAAGGGTTTGATCAGGCCTTTGTAAGTGTGGAGACAAACTTCAGTTGAACACTGATTCTCCTTTTAAGTAATCCCAGAGTTCGATATGCATTAATACATATATTTGAGATGTACTTATTCCGGTTCAGATCAGTGGTTGTTGTAACACCGAGGTATATAATTGAAGGAACTAAATCCAGAACTGCGTTTTCTAAGATGTATCCGAAATAAGTATTTTTGTGGGTTTTTTTTTCTTTGAGATTCGAAACATTGCATTTGGATGCCTGAAAGCGCATTCACCAATGGCGTGCCCACTTTCCAAAGGTATCGATAGCCCTCTGAAGGTTGAGACAGTCACTGACGTTGTTAATGGCACGGTAACACGCGCAATCATCCGCAAGTAGTTTGACGGCGGAGGATACGATTCAACGGTGTCATTGATATGTACGAAAAATAATATTGGACTTAATAGAGTTCCTTGAGGAGAGGACCTTACACTGATTATTTTATTCCGTTTATTGTCACACACTGAGAACATGAACCAGGGAAGTCGCTAAACCAGCGTAGACACTGTAAGGAGACATCGTACATGTGCAGTTTAGATTTCATTAGTTCGTGGGGTACCCAGGGGATGCCCAGTCGTCGCTCGTATTCACTAGTTGGGTTTTGCGTGAAGGCATGCTGATTATCGACTGGTATGCTATACCTATCAAAATGTTATATGAGATTGGATGTGACTAAATGCTGTAAAACTTTACAACATATGCATATTAGCGAAAGAGGTACACGTATGTACACGTTGGGTTATTCTAGGCGGTCGTTTTTGTGTTCTAGCGGTTTTAGACGGTACATGTGATTCGATAATTTCAAAGTGTGATTTAACCATCTTGGTTAATAGAGCATTTATTTTGGAGGCCGTTGAAGTTTCTTTCTCTTCAATTTCTTTCTTTAGCAAAAATTTCATGCATTCGAAGATACATTACGTTTGAAGCTGCCTCTCAGACGCTTGTTCAAAGTGTGGTCATATCCCACCTTGACTATGGAAATTCATTGCTATATGGTATTAATACTAGTCTATTTAATACACGTCAGAGAGAAGACTAGTGTGTTAGGAATTAACAAATTCGAAAACATCTCCGCTTGTTTGAAGAAGCTACACTGGTTTCCAGTTAGATTTCGCATCGACTATGAAATTGCAGTGAGTGTATTCAATGTTCTGATCACAAACGAACTGGAATATTTGCGCGATCTCTTACAAATCCAAACATGTCACAAAACGCCGAACCATCAAAGAACTTCTCCTAGTCACACCAAAGACTAAGCTTAGGTCAGCTGGAGACAGGTCCTTTGACATCGCTGCACCCTAGAAGTCACTCCCATTCAGTCTAAGAATGGCTAAAGATGTCAACATTTTCAAAGATCACTAAAAACTCATTACTTTAGAACTGCATATGGTCATGTTATAGAACGATTTTTGAAAATTTTATATTTATTGTTAAGTCATGTTTTAATACAGTTGGATCCGACCCCTTTTTTTTAAAAGAGCCCCTTGACCCAAAGGGAGGCCGGAGTCGATATTCCGACCCCCCTCGGGGTACCAGTGTTACTGGGTTTACTTCAGTTCTACTGGTATCTCGCCCCCTCCCCCACCCCACCTTACCTATAATATATACCTTTTCAATAACACATACCTATTATAAATACTTAAATAATTACTTTTTTCTTCACCAATAAACTACTTTCTACCATCTTAATATTCCAACTACCTTCCAGACACAATATAACCCTGAAGGGTTTATAGGTGTCGAACAGTCTAATACTTCAGTACCTCTCTCAGTTTCATAAGTATACCTTTGTGCAGTAATTATAAAATACCTGGGGTCTCCTTCACAGTATGCACTCCAGTCTTACCTTGTTGGTCTCTGCCCATGCACAGTACCGGTGTTCAACGTTCCACCTCGGGACGGACACCTTAAGCTCTCTCCATTCGCAATTGAAAAGGGGCTTAATGGGATAGTCGGAACGCGGTACACTGTTAAACGACTAAGATTAGGTTCTCCACTGGTTCATGTTACTGACCGTATACACAGCGCTGCACTACTACAGTTGGAAAACTTCGTCGGCGTACCCGTGAGAGCAACTGCCCATTGGACACTTAACACATCTAAAGGAGTTGTCTCCCACCCAGAGCTGAAATTCTGCTCTGTTGAGGAAATCATGGAAGAAATGAAAACCGAAGCAGTGACAGATGCGCGCTTTCTCGGTCAGAGAGGTACCTGGGTTCTTTCAACAAACCTACACTCCCAGCCAAAATTAAAATGGGTTACCTTAGTCTTTCGGTTAAAACTTATATTCCAAACCCAATGCGGTGTTTTAATTGCCAGAAGTACACACCAAAACAACCTGTAAGGCAAAACTGCCATCTTGCGCTAAATGTGGGGAGGAAGGGCACACCTTCGAATCCTGCACCGCAAGAACACCAACTTGCGCCAAATGCTCAGGAAACCACCCGGCTTCTTCAAAAGATTGCCCACGGCTGACCCTCGATAAAAAAGTGCAGAATATCAAGTTCAACCAGTCGGTCATCTACCCAGAAGCAAGGAAACTAGTCATGCTATGTATAAATCCAGCTAAATCATATGCTGCGGCGACGAAACCAGAAAACCGAACTGCCTCATGCCAGACTGACTGGGCCTGGGTAAATGAACAAAAGACAAAATAAAAAAATAAAACAGTTCAAGTAACTACACCAAGATCAACATCACGAAAGCAACCAACAATAAACTCCTCCCCACCTGAAACTCCAAAAACCAAGTACCTCGAAAATACCAGAACCAAACTCAGTAAGAGCCCGATCTAAAACACCGAGCCCAAGGGATGCTGACAAAGATTCGCGGGGCAAGACTGAAAAACAAAGCCCAAGTCGTTACGCAGAGACAAAAACTGAACCAAAGAAATAGGGAATCTGAAAACAAATTTGCTGCCCTAATGGAGGTTGATGAAGTTGGCGCCTCGCTACATCCCTCTCCAAAAGTAGTTTCAGCAGAGGATCGTAAGATCTCCCTCCAAACCCTCCCTGTCCATCCCAAGCCACCACGAGTAGCAATCAGCAGACCTAGAGTCAACAGTACCTAATGACAATAGTTCACTGGAACATTAGAGGTTTTTGGTCCAACCAGATAGATCTATTAACTATTAAGCCAGCAGTGTAACCCGTCCACCTTTTCCCTCCAAGAAACATACAGTACTGATATTTTTACCCACCAAATTTAACCGGTTACACTTCCTGTAACAAAAATGCCAATAACAACCGCGCCCCGGGCGGAATCACTACCTTAATCCGAAACAACGTTATCTAAAGTGAACTTAAATTAAATACAAACCTGCAAGCAACTGCAGTTCGTGTTACGATGAAGAAAACTTTTTCCATTTGATTACTTTTTACTGCTCTAATCCAGGCAATCATGGAAAAAACCTCCGGAAACCCTAAAAAGCCACAGAAACCTTGGTTTAACGACGACTGCAAAAAAGCAATAGCTATGCGGAAAACAGCTCTTCCCCAATTTTATATCAGCCCGGACAATACTACCAAACTTGAATACAAACGGCTGCGTTCCGCAGCACGCAGAACCATCAAAGCAAGCAAAAAGCAAACCTGGGAGGAATATATCTCCACATTAAACAAAAACAATTCGAGCAAAAAAGTATGGGAGATAATTCGGAAAATATCTGGCAAAAACATCTCAAAACCTATAAACCACCTCACCACAAACAACCAAACTATCACAAAACCCGATGAAATAGCAAATACCTTTGGCAAAACTTTTCAATTCAACTCTTCATGTGACAGTTACTCCCAAGCGTTTCGTCAAATAAAAGAAGCAAAAGAACAAATACCAATGGACAAGTCATACACCTATCTTCACCCTGGTACTGGTTCAAAAACCTCCATTGACCTTTCCATAGGATCTGCTAATTTATCCCCTGATTTTAATTGAAAAGTTCTGGGCGATCTCCAAACTTGAGGACAAGGCTGCAGCAGCTATTGTCACAGAAAATAATACCTTGAAAACAAAGCTGCCTGATGGGTCCTCTATTTTCCAACCCATTAATTTTGGACTCAGAAAAACACGACGAAGTGGTAAAAGCTGGCAAAGAGATAATATTTTGTTGGGTGCCGAGCCACGTTGGAATCCGGGCAACGAGGCAGTGGACAAAGGGGCCAAAGAAGCGTTAAACGGAGTTTGCCCAGATTTCTTTATACCGTCATCAGATTTTAAGTGCCGTATTTCTAGATATCTCAAAAATCTATGGCAACAACATTGGGATGAACAAACCAACAATAAGCTATACCAAATTACCCCTTGTTGTAGGGCGCAAATTGCCCTCCCTAAATGGTCTGCGCGACGATATGGTAATGCACAGATTAAGAATAGGACATTCTTACACTACTCACAAACACCTGTTAAGAGGTGAACCACAACCCGAATGTATAAGTTGTCAGGAACGGTATACAGTGAAACACATCTTGATAGATTGCATAGACTTCAATCACATTCGTCCCCGTTATTATAGAGTTGACTCTATGAGAGTGCTCTTTAGAAAAGTAAATTTCAACAAGGTCTTAGAATTTTTAAAAGAGATTAACCTGTATTCTTATCTGTAGATTACCATTAAGTCCAACGTTTTAATATATTTAAGATTTTATCTTGTACTGACTTTTAATCAGTAAAGTATAAATGCGACAAAGTTACCAGGAATGACACAATATGACCTGCAATAGGTTGGCGGTGTCGTTAAACCAATCAAATAACTAACTAACTAACAAAACTCATATGACTCAGCTGCCGGACCAGACGACCTGCACTAAAAACACCACCTGAGGAAACCCTTGAAGTCCTCCTACAATTACTCAACCAAATTTGGACTACAGGAAACTTTCCTAAAATATGGAAAGAAGCCACCATCATACCAATTCCAAAACCCAATAAGGATCCTACTAATCCCCAAAATTACCATCCAGTATCTCTGACAAGTTCGTTGTGCAAAACACTAGAGCGAATGATAGCCGCACAACTAATTTGGTAGTTAGAGAAAAATCATCTGCTTACTTACATCCAAAGTGGCTTTAGAAAAGAAAGAAGTACCATAGATCACCTGGTTAGACTCGAATCATTTATAAGAGAAGGTTTTATCAATAACAAACATGTCGTCACTGTTTTCTTCGATTTTGAAAAAGCCTACGACACGGCTTGGAAACACGGGGTCATGCAAGACCTCCACAACCTCTTCAAAAATGGGCTGACCAAAATGGTTTCAAGTTTTTGCAAACCAAAACACGACGATCCTATTTTATACTTATCAAACACTCAGATACCTGTAGTAAAGGAAAACAAATTCCTTGGTCTAATTCTGGACTCGAAGCTAAATTTTATTCCCCACATAAAAGACGCGAAGGGAAAATGTCAAAAGGCACTCAACCTGTTAAGAGTCGTCTCCGCCGTAGGCTGGGGAGCAGATACCAGTACTAAATTAAAACTGTATAGATCATTAATAAGATCTAGAATAGATTATGGTAGTATCGTCTGCGGATTGGCAATACCCTCGTACTTAAAAGATGCTGAACCCAATACAAAACCAAGGTCTTCGCCTCTGGCTTAATGCTTTCAGATCGTCACCTGCGGAACGCCTTCAGGTTGAATCAAATGAACATCCATTAGATATCCAACGAATCAAACGCTCAATGGAATATGCAATTAAACTATACACAAATAAAGAAAACCCCACCCATAAGGCAGTGTTCGAAAAAGACCATTCAGAAATCCTAAATACACGCCTTAGGGTTATCGTACCCTTTGGCACTAGAATCCGTAACCACCTTGATAATGCTGGAATCAAAGTCGAGCAAATTGCAAACTTAAAAGTTTCGAAATACCCAACATGGAAAATACAAGACCAATAACAAAAAGCGCTGTCAAACTTTTTCAAAGACGCAATAAATGCTCAGAGTTCAAAGTTAGGTTTGCTGAGATAAAAGAAACCTACCTTCACCATCATTTCATATACATGGACGGATCTAAACTCGATAACAAAGTTGCTGCCTCAATAGTTACAAAATCAAATACCCTGAAGACAAGATTACCAAACGGCTCCTCCATCTTTTCCGCTGAGGTTCCTACTAGCCATGGAAATTGTCAAGATTAGTAGGTACAAAAAATCTGTTAGCTGTGTCGATTCCTTATCGATCTTACAATCACTAGAAAATCTGCAAGTGTCGAACACAATGATTTTAGACCTAATAGAACGTTATGAAAGGGCAATCAAGCAAGGCAAATCCGTAGTGTTTTGCTGGGTGCCAAGCCACGTCGGCATACCGGGTAATGAAGCTGCGGACCAGGCAGCAAAAGAGGCGCTAAACTACAACATATCCAACCTTCTCATACCATACTCCGACTTTAAACCCCATATTTCAAGTTATGTAAAAAACCTTAAGCAAAAAAAGTGGAACGAACAAAGAAATAACAAACTCTTTCAAATCCAACCAACAGTTGGACAAAAGCACCTAGCTTTTGGCAATATTCGAGACACAACGGTTATGCATAGAGTTCGAATCGGGCATACATACATCACCCACGGATATCTTTTGAGAGGCGATGCGCCTCCAAAATGTATTTGGGTGTCAAGAACGTTTGACTGTAAAACATTCGAATGAATTGCGTAGATTTTCAGAACATTCGTTCACGCTACTACAGTGTGAACTCAATGAAAGACCTTTTAAAACACCTACCTGAGGAAACCCTTGAAGTCCTCCTAGAACTACTGAACCAGGTTTGGACTACAGGACACTTTTCCTGAAATATGGAAAGAAGCCACTATCATACCAATCCCAAAACCCAATAAGGAGTCTACTAATCCCCAAAATTACCGCCCAATATCTCTGACAAGTTCATTGTGCAAAACATTAGAGCGAATGATAGCTGCAAGACTAATTTGGTATTTAGAGAAAAATCATCTGCTTACTGACATCCAAAGCGGCCTCAGAAAAGAAAGAAGTACCATAGATCACCTGGTTAGACTCGAATCATTTATTAGAGAAGGTTTTATCAATAACGAACATGTCGTCACTGTTTTCTTCGATTAAGAAAAAGCCTACGACACGGCTTGGAAACACGGGGTTATGCAAGACCTCTACGACCTTGGTGTACGAGGTCGCCTTCCTGAGTTCATTGAAGTGTTTTTAAATGATAGGCGGTTTAAAGTCCGTCTCGGTTCCATTTTCTCGGACTATTTTGAGCAAGAAGAGGGCTACCCTCAAGGATGCATTCTATCAATTCTGTTGTTTCTAATCAAAATCAATAGTATCAAAGAAGCAACTAAACAGGGAATAGAGAGCTCACTCTTTATAGACGACTTTGCGATGTCTGCCAAGGGTAAGAATATGAATCTTATCGAGCGTTGCCTCCAGCAAAATATAAACTCTCTTCAAAAATGGGCTGACCAAAATGGTTTCAAGTTCTCGCAAACCAAAACAGTCTGCATGCACTTTTGCAACAGGCGAAAGCCACACGACGACCCTGTTTTATACTTATAAAACACTCAGATACCTGTAGTAAAGGAAAACAAATTCCTTGGTCTAATTCTGGACTCGAAGCTAAATTTTATTCCCCACATAAAAGACGTGAAGAGAAAATGTCAAAAGGCACTCAACCTACTACGAGTCGTCTCCGCCCAAGACTGGGGAGCAGATACCAATACTAAATTAAAACTGTATAGATCATTAATAAGATCTAGAATAGATTATGGTAGCATCGTCTACGGATCAGCAAGGCCTTCGTACTTAAGGATGCTGAACCCAATACAAAACCAAGGCCTTCGCCTCTGCCTTAACGCTTTCAGAACGTCACCTGCGGAAAGTCTTCAGGTTGAATCAAGTGAACAGCCATTAGATATCCAACGAATCAAACTTTCAATGCAATATGCAATTAAACTTTACGCAAATAAAGAAAACCCCACCCATAAGGCAGTGTTCGAAAAAGACCATTCAGAAATCTTAAGCACACGCCCTAGTTTTATCGTACCCTTTGGCACTAGAATCCGTAACCACCTTAATAATGCTGAAATCAAAGTTGAGCAAATTGCAAACCTAAAAGTTTTAAAATACCCAACATGGAAAATACAAAGGCCAACCATAAACAAAACTCTGACAAACTTTTCCAAAGATACAACTAATGCTGGAGAGTTCAAAGTTAGGTTTGCTGAGATAAAGGAAACTTACCCTCAGTATCATTTCATATACACGGACGGATCTAAACTCGATAACAAAGTTGCTGCCTCAATAGTTACAAAATCAAATACCCTGAAAACAAGATTACCAAACGGCTCCTCCATCTTTTCCGCAGAGGTTCGGGCACTCCAACTAGCCATGGAAATCGTCAAGATGAGTAGGTACAAAAGGTTCCTTATCTGTGTCGATTCCTTATCGGTCTTACAATCACTAGAAAATCTACAAGTGTCGAACACGATAATTTTAGACCTAATAGAACGTTATGAAAGGGCAATCAAGCAAGGCAAATCCGTAGTGTTTTGCTGGGTGCCAAGCCACGTCGGCATATCGGGTAATGGAGCTGCGGACCAGGTAGCAAAAGAGGCGCTAAACTACAACATATCCGACCTTCTCATACCATACTCCGACTTAAAACCCCATATCTCAAGCTATGTAAAAAACCTTTGGCAACAAAAGTGGAACGAACAAAGAAATAACAAACTGTTACAAATCCAACCAACAGTTGGACAAAAGCAGCTAGCCTTTGGCAATATTCGCGACACAACGGTTATGCATAGAGCCCGAATCGACCATACATACATCACCCACAGATACCTTTTGAGAGGCGATGCGCCGCCAGAATGTATTGGTTGTCAAGAACGTTTGACTGTAAAACATATTCTACTCAATTGTGCAGATTTTCAGAACATCCGTTCACGCTACTACAGTGTGAATTCAATGAAAGACCTTTTTACAAAGGTAACATCAAGCAAAATTATTTCTTTTTTGAAAGAAATACACCTGTACAGCAAGTTTTAAATTGGACTTAGTTGGTTTTAGATTATACACTACTTTTTTGTCTATTTTAATTGATCTTAGTTTCAACTGAGTTTTCTATTAGCAACAGAACTGACACAATATGACCCTAACGGGTTGCTGGTGTCGTTAAGCCAATCAAACAATCAATCATGAAAGACCTTTTTATAAAGGTAGCACCAAGAAAATTATTTCTTTTCTGAAAGAAAGACACTTGTACAGTAAGTTTTAAATTGAATTTAGTTGGTCTTAGATGTATACACTTCTTGTTTTGTCTATTTCAATTGAGTTTAGTCTCAAATGAGTCTTCCTATAGCAACAGAACCGACACAATATGACCCTAACGGTTTGTTGTTGTCCTTAAACCAATCAATCAAATTAATACAGCTGTTATTGTATAGGGCTTAAGTTTTCTTTATTAAGTTTAAATTAATTGTAAAGTGCTATGACCAAATTGTTGGTGAAGCGCTACATAAGCTGGTATTATTATTATTATTATTGTTATGAATCCAGATGTTACATGAATCACATTCGATGGCTGGATCAGAACGTCGTTGAAACAAATACCGCACGCATATTGAGCAATGCGATGACGAGTCAGTGTTGGCCAGATCAGAGTTTTTATCGTCAATGTCGGCGCCATGTGCATGTGACCACCTGTTGCAGTCATTGCACTGAAGCGCTTTATCGCGACTTTTCACTGTTATGTTACACACAGCACATTTGTGCTAAGCCCGTTGGACAGGCCACGATTGCGAGGTCTCTCAAACTGAAGTTGAATACTTCCTACTTTAAAGCATGATTGTGACGTCATAACTCAAAATTCGTTTGTTGTTTGCGGGTATTATTTTTCTATGAAGACCCGTTCAGTTGTGTGGGCCGTTCCCATAAATTCCACAGAAACAAATCGAAATTGTTCCAGTCACTTTGCAGTTTGTACCTCTGGTTCTAGAGCACTAAAATCCTCAAAGGATGGATAAGTATTTTTGGATATATCCTTAGCAGAGTTTGACAATTTTTCTATACCAAGCGAGGCAAACCAATCATCTCCAAGACTTGTGTTTTCAATATCCAATCCGGAAAACTGAGTCAATTCTAATGGATTATTCTGGAGAATGTTGAGATCTACTTGAGACAAAGCGAAGTCCGTGTCACTGTCAAATTTTTCAGTTTGTGGTCCAAATTTTTCATTAATATCTTCCAAAGTTTCTGTTTAATAAATCCGTAAGTGATATGCCACTGTTTTCTTTTTCGAAATGAACAGCCCTAAATTTATTTTGCGTTATAAAAATATCTTCCCCATCATCTATTTTGAGACCAAAATCTTGTGAGACTCTAAAATTTTGATACTAACTTCTATGTACCTATTGGGCATACGGTGAAAAGTCACGTGCGCAAACCCTATATAGCTTTTACACACCTTGTATTTCTTTGATATGCAATAAGCCTAATCAAGACCTGAATTTTTGATTTCATACACACTGGGGAAGGAGTGAAGCGGAACGGGTATTATTGGTAAAGTCATGCTTTAAATGAAAGAAATCACTTAGATGCGGGTATTCTGGCTGATAGTACCCTCCTTCGTCGGGTATTATTTGATCCAGAATACCCTCACCTGCGTGATTTCTTTAATTCTTAGCGTTCAGGTACACTGGGAAGAGTTGTTAACTTTGAATGAATTGCTCTTGAAGTTCCAGTTACGACTGGTCTGTATAGCACTTGACTACTGACTAGAGAAATAAAGTTCGTTGCGAGAAAAATTAAACTAATACTAATATCTCTATATCGCCATTTGTCGTAGGGATCTGCAACCTTGCGCAGTGAAAATATGTGTATTTTAGATGTGCAGCGTTGTATTATTTTTGAAATCGGGGGAAAAATGGCAAAAGTACAATGTGTCAAAACTTGTCAAAAAGTACTTTGCACTAAGCAATCGTGCGATGTTTTGACCGTACCACTTCGCAAATAGCCTTTTATTGTAGTGACCTGCAACCTTGCACAGTGAAAATATATATATTGTAGGTGTGCAACGTTGTATTACTTTTGTTTGTATGCGTGAAAAAAATGAGAACATGCCTCTGTTGGTGTTAGCTGGAAAGTGATCATGCAAGACCAGCAAGAACGCAGGTTATTCTCCAAAGGTATTAGCTAACTACTACAATTTTAGTAAAATGTCCAGGCTAGAGTGAATTGGGCAATTGTGGACCGAGATAACTCATCCATCATACAAGGTGTTCACGATTGAGAGGTGTTCAGTAATGAGGAATAACTGTATATAATTTACCTTACACGGTGGATCCGGTCTAACTGAGACTTTAGTTGAACCAAGCTCATTAAACAGTCATTAGATGTTGAAAATTACCCCCCCCCCCCAACACAAAATTGGCCTGTTTTTTTATTGCGGCAATTTAACTCTTTTTCTTTCTAAAATGCCTGGCCTGCTGCAGTTTGATTGGATTTATTCGAGATTTTCTTTAAAAATTCATGCTGCCGTGTTGAATGTTTTAGCGGTCAAGTTATTTCTGGAAGTAATTTTAGTTAGATTGCTTTCAGTTTTTAGTCGTAATACAACGTTAGGGGTCTTTAACATTAACTTTTCTGAGATCCGCCAGTGATTAGGGAAATCCCTGCCATTTTCAGTAACCAGTTTTTAAAAATATGACTAGCACTTTTTGGCAACCATACAAGCCTATTGATACTTGATTCACTAGATCTCGGCTGGCCACAATGTCCCTGGGCATTCTTGCACAGTCAGTCCACTTGTGGATATGTTTCCAGCAAAATGAATTTTAAAAAAAATGTCACTTTTGTTTGTTTGTTTGTTTGTTTTTTTGCCTTATTCGATCGAAATGCCAAAACTTTTCGGCAAAATTCTAAGTATGAATCCGCTTTGTCTTATTTTCATGAGATCACTGGCGCATTATGGCGTAAGAACTAAAACGCAGCCCTTTGTTGATGCGGATTTGTTCACATGTTACCAAGTAACAACCCGGACTAGCGTATTTATGGATTAACGCTTTTAATATCCAATATCTTTAGCTCTGTGATATTTGCAGTGTTGCAGTTGCCAGAGAGAGTTGGGGGTTAGTTGGTGGGCGCCAAGATTAAGCTAATAATCAATATTGGCGGGAGATGATTCAGGGAGTATCTTAGTACATTTTAATGCCACGGACAATCTTTCGATATACTCAATAAAATGTTGTCTATGCACATATTTAGCTATACGGGTGGATAATATTATCTCTGGACGCCAGCAATCTGGTGCATTCTGCAGTAAGACCTGCGAGCAGCCGCGCGAAGGCATAATTACCAAAGTGGTCTCTAACAATCCTGTATGCGCCGGTGGCTGGTCCCGTACACCACATCTTTACCGGTGCACAAGGTGGCGTTGTTTTTAGCGTTATTCTGCTTCAACTTAAAGATTTTGAAGAAAAGTATGGTTGGGCTGTTTGACCGGTGGTTAGTTGAGTGGTGGTCAGTTGTTTCCCGTAGCCGCAATCCCTGCTGTTTCCAAAGATTAATTTCTAACGTCCTCATGTTTAACATTGTAGATAACTGCATGCTGTGGACAGAGCGAGTAGTTATCAATGATTTGTACCAGCTGTACCATAAACCATCTTGAATGCGAACCATTCGACGAATCTTATCCCGCGTGTTGTGACGTAAGCTGTGACGATGTTCAGCAGGAGGCTACCCAAGCTCTCCGCTCATTACTTGTCGACCATGCTCCAGAAGTTGCGCATACCCGCAGGCATTCAAGCGCTTGTCTGTCAGCGTCAGTTGTCATTGCATAGGCACGGGTATGGGGTAAATAATACGCCTTGCCGCCGCTATGCCGAAGGAGTGTTTGTCCACCGAGCATACAGCACGCGTGGAAACAGCAGCGAAGAGGGCGATTCAGAAACGCCACAGAAAGATGCACTTGTTTCCAGAAGGTGTGCTTAAAACTTTGACGAAAAAATTTGAACACGATTTTCAGTTGAATGTCAAATAATTTGCAGTTCCAAATTTTACAAGCATGATTGTAGAGACAGCATAGTTGAAATTGTAACTTGGAAAACTCGTAGACAAAAACAATACGAAATATGTAAAAAAAAAGCCACGCTACTTACCACGTTTGTTGTTCTGTGACATCGAGAACGAAAATATGGTCGTTGCTGTAGCACTTTCCCCTAAAACATTTTTAGCGACCGGTGGGAGGTGGACGTGGACAAGGAACTTCTTCGCTACAACGTTTGCGAGTTCTACCCCAAGGCGAGTGACGAGGGCGAGGCGTCAGACGAGGAGGTGGAGGACTTTGGCGGCGTCGAGGCGCAGACGAGGTTATTGGCTTGAGATGAATTAAAAGCTCAAGGGTGCTGGGTCTTTATAAGCGTGACGCGGTCACCGACATTTTCGGTGGGGAGTCATTTATGGTGTCTTTGTGCGGCGCCAAGGAAGGAGGTGGGCTGACGAACTTTCCCCTGAAAAGTTATTTGAATTTCAACTGTATCTACATTTAAACCCATGTGTCCACACATGGACTTTTTACAGAAACTATTTGTATGGATTCGTTAACCTGTTATGGATCGCTGTATCAGGAGAAGGGAAATAACGTCCAAGGTAATGATAATTTGTCCAAGTGGATCGAACGCAGAAGCTGTTTTTTTCGGGGGGGGGGGGGGAGTTAGGTTGGGTTGGGAAATGGTGGTAACATGTTCACTCCATGTTCCCTCGATTCGCTGTAGAAGTGCTTGTAAGCGATGTTGATTTATCCTACCATTCCATCTTCTGGTTTCGGAACTTTCCCTCTTTTAAACATTATCTAACACTTACGCCAATAAAGCCTTCTTTATGTTATCTCTGTGCATAGCAGATGATGCATGATTACATGAGCCACAAGTCAGCCTTAGCTGCTAGTAAACTTTTTTTTTTGGAAGGCCAGCCCATGCTGGCCTTCCTATAGTGCTACATTCCGCTTGGGGGATTTTTTTTTTTGAGACGGTTCCAATTTCAGTCATAAATTTACTTTCATTCATAATATATTTACGTTCATTGATGAGTCAACTAATAGTAACTACAGTGGGCCAATGAAATTTGAAGATTTTTGTGATGTCATGCATCTGCTTTGAATATTGATCACCTCCCATTGAGGAACGTATTAGGGTTTGTCTCAAACATTGAATGAGTAGGACATTTATTGCATTTCGTCTGAAAGAAGCTGAAAAACAGCGACTTAGGAATACTGGACCATGAAACAAGTCGCAACTTGTCGTCTAGATTTGCCATAGTCACAGCGATTTGTTAACCTGTGGATTGTGGCTTACTATTTTGTTATTGAGTTTTGGCCGATATTCTTTGAACTTCGATAGCTTATTGATTTTGTTTCAAAGAGTCACTGTTTTCATGAAATATTAAAACATTTTTTTTGAATAGATTAAAAAAATACAGAGGCATTTTTATGGGTTTCGTGGCAATGCTTTCTTTAGATTGAGCATTGAAGTGTGACTGCATCTGTTATTGACTTGTGTGCCAGTGCTGCCCTGCAGTGTTAGCTCGTGGTAATCGTTGCCAGCGGTTATACTGCATTTGGGTCATCAGTGACTCATTTGCTGCGCACTTCTTTTTCGCTGTTTTTGAAAGTAGACTGTTCATGTTTTGGCAACACGGCAAATGTGAACGGTTGAGTACGGAAGCACAGAGAGCATTTTACTCAAGTTTTGTTAGGAATTAAGTTGTAAAATGAATAGAATATTTGTTTCTTCATCCAACTTAAATCTCTTATACAACTCCCTTCAAATACATGTGTATATTGTGGCAGAACATGGCCTTCCACCGATGCTTTTAGCCTAGTTTTTTGTTGTTGCCGAAATAACCGGTGTGTCGGTTACAAGCATCGCTCGTGACCGGTTGCGAAGCCTAGTAAATACAGATTTGATTTGATTTGTATCTTAAGTTTTCACTAGATGAATCCTGTGCGTCAAATGTTCTCCAATGTGGAAAAAATCTGTGGGTGGGGGGTGGGCGGGGGGGAGTCGTCCTTAGTTGCCAAGATTTGAATGATGTTCCCCGCAGTCGTTTTTAGGGATGACAAGGATTTTGCCGCCCACTTTTCTAGCAACATTTTTTAATAACAACATAACGAATAACTGTCTAAAGAACCATCCGTATAACGCTGAGTTTAGTGGTTAACCAGGTTAACCACAGTTGTATCGCTCCACTTCTAAATAATCATCACTTCCATTTCTTAAATTCACTGTCCTTTTTGTGTTTATGTACTGTATATTTTTTTTTCAGCGCCAAAATCGTGGACGTCGAGGCTGAGCTTGAGCGCTACAATGTTGACGAGTTTTACGGCATCGAGCTGGAGGAGCAGCACATTCGGCCCGTGTCCGACAAGCAGCGACAACAACAACTTCCGTTCGAACTGAAACGTAATGTCCTGCACTAAAGAACACAACCTCCACTCCCCTCCCTCCGAGAAAGTCTGCTTGTCTTTCTCTTGGCCGCTTGGTCTGTTGAAAAAAAATTAATTTGTTTCAATTCGAATCAGTTTTTTTCACTTCTTTGTCCGTCTTCGTCGTGCAAAATGGTACTAGTGGGCTATGGACCATGTCTGGGATGCTGCTAAAGATACCCGATTTTCTTTCTTATAAATTAAAAAGCAAAAATACCGTTTTGGTCAGGACCGCGTTTTGGTGGTTTGTGTTGAAGCATGTCGTATGGCCCGTTTTAGCACGCTGTGATTAGGGACCCGCCCCCCTCCCACCCGAAATGTTTACGCGCTGGATGTTACAGGGGGCGTGCGCGGCGTCTTCGATCTCGGCGAGCTGTGCGCGCTGTTGCGGGCAGAGAACATAATGGACGTGTGCGCAATCAGCGTACCGGCCGAGGTGAACTACGCAGAGCATCTCGTTATAGGCACAGGCACCTCCAAGAGGCACCTGAAGGCGGTCGCCAAACACGTCAAGACGATCGTAAGTGTGTGAATGGAGGCTGGAGCTGTGCGGATGAATTATGGGGAGGACCTGGTCATCGTAAATGAGGAAGGTGCGCTGAGAACCGACCGAATAAATGAGTGTGCTACATCAGTTGATTTCCACTGTAGTTGACTTCTCAGGACACGGCTTCTCATGCTTGCTCCAATTGACACCCCGCTATATAAGTCTTTGCATGAAAGCACGTTCAGTCCGGGAAGATATGCCGGGCCCATTTCTCGATATGTAGAGACCGTGGCATGGTAAAACGATACAAACGGTTAACAGAGTTCGCTACCATTTTTTTTAGCGGATGTTGGATGTCTTAGAATTCAAATTTAATTTATCCTGAAAAAAAACGAGAGCGACCAGTGCACACAAAACATTGGTGTTGGGCGATATATCATACATTTTCAATTTCCCGTTTAATTTTATGATTTTATAAACAACTCCTCGACCAAATCCACTGTTCTGGAATACCCATTTCCCGTTTTTTCCATTTACAGAAATAACAGAATAATGTTCTTTTTCTGCAAGTATTGTCAAAATTCATGGTGACAAATTCAGGAGTTGTTTTTCACTTTACTCACTTTACCGTTTACTCACACACATAGCTGAATTTTATATTCAAAATAGCTTACAAGAGGTGGGGCGAGGGGATGGGTGCAACGAAAGTAAACTTATCACGTACTATTTTTACGTAATGATGTCATACGCCGTTCATTTATTTCTTTTAACCGTTTCAACTTGTCCAAGGAATGACTGTACCATGTTTGAAATCGATCTCACTTCAATCTCACTTTCCCTTGGCGTTTTTGGGATCAAGTTTCTCAAAAAAGCTTTTATGAAAGTAATTGTAGTCAAATTGCTTTAATTTTTTAGGCGTAGTCCAATGTTATTGCTGTATAAAATTCAGTGTGCTGGGATCCGCCAGAAATTAGGCCCAGGCCGTCCTGTGACAAATGTTAAGTAACCGGTTTTTAAAATATGATTACCACTTTTTGGCGACCGCACAAAGCTATAGATACTTGTTTACTAGATCTCCGCTCTTCACAATGTCCCTGGACATTCTTTTAGAATTGTTGTTTAATATTTCAGTGGAAGAAAAAGCGAGGTCCGGGTGACTTTCAATCCATTTACGTGGAAGGGTTGAAGGACAAGGCAGAAGACTGGTTTGCCGTCGATTTAGGTGAGAATCTGAACAAAAACCTTTATGGGCCAGGATATTTTTACTGACTTAAAACCAGCGGTGACGATAGAAACCATAATAGCAAATAATTTTTTAATGGATTTTAACAGGACACGTGACCTTTGACCTTGAAAATGTAGGTCAAACTTCCGAACATGAAGTTAAGTCTAGTTTAATTCCTTATATGGAGTCCGAAATAAGGCGAAAATCCCTCGATAGCTTAACGAGATAACACAGGTCTCGTGAATGGTGACCTTGAAAATGGTGACCTTTTTGAAAAAGTTCCGCACTGCACGAGGACAGTGCGGGTCGGATCCCGCACTTTTCGAAAAAATCCCGCTCAGTTGTGAGAGTAGTGCGAGATTTTGAAATTGTAAAAAGTAAATAACGTACATATCTTTTTTTACGAGTATCGCTTCCCCCCTCCCCCAACACATTGAGGTATATATGCATTGTGCATTTAACAAAACTTTGTAGACAAAGCGTTGATTGTTTGGACTTCAATGAAATAACTACATACGAATTGAGTGTGCTATATACAGTCGAATCCATTTAAACCGACATCGCTTTAACCGACATATCGTTTTAACCGACATGTTTTCACGGTCCCGAAGGATTTACCCCATTGACCCCCAGTACCTTTTAACCGACATATCGTTTAATCGACATTTTTTGCTCAGTCCCGGCGATGTCGGTTTAACGAGATTTCACTGTATATACAGCAGACTCAATTCACACATACACGCATATATATATATATATATATATATATATATATATATATATATATATATATATATATATATATATATATAAGCCTATAGATATGATCTTGCACACTGATTCAAAATCCCGCGCTTCAGTGAAACAGGTGTGGGATTGGGCGCATTTTCACGATTTTGCAGAAACAGACCTGGGAAAGAATCTGAAAATGAGGTTGAAATCTCTTATGATTACCGAGATAACACAGGGCACGTGAAGGACCATATAGTGTAGCTGTGCAACGAGGGGTTGATTGGGAAAATGGGAAAACTTTGAAAATTCAGCGCAATTGGCCTATTCAATGGGTGTTTGTCGTCGCCATATCTCCGTTCCCATTGAAGCGAATCAATTGTTCTCTTGCACAATTGACCTGACAAGTGTGTGTTTGTCGTATTGAAATCCTGTGATTGCACGCCTGCGCTTTTACTGACATACTTGTTATTACTGTTATTTTAATTTTGCGTGAAAGTAGAATAATAATATATGACAGTAATAATAATATATATCTATTTGTTTTAATTTTGAAAATGACTTTGTTACAATCCCGTGTGTAAGGGAGGGATATAGTTATGAACTTGTCTGTCGGTCCGTCCGTCTGTCTGTCTGTCCGCACTTTTTTGTTCGCGCGATATCTCTGTTACTATTTATCGGAAGCAAACCAAGTCTGACAGGAAGAAAGTACTGTATATACAGTGAAGTTGTGCAACGGTGAATTATTTTTCGATTTTCTAAAACATGTGAAAATTTCGACGTTTTTACGTTTTTGGACTTAGTCGTTTTTGTATCAGTTTTGTTCGCGCGATATCTCTGTTACTATTCGTTGGAAGCAAACTAAATCTTACAGGAAGAAAGTATGTATAGTGAAGTTGTGCAACATTAGGTTATTTTTTTTATTTTTAAAAAAAATATGAAAATTTCGACCTTTTAACGTTTTTGGACTCGACTTTTGTTTGCGCGCTATCTCTATTACTATTTATCGGAAGCAAACCAAATCTTACAGGAAGAAAGTATGTGTAGTGAAGTTGTGCAACGGCATGTTATTTTTCAGTTTTGCAAAAAGATGTGAAAAATTTCGACGTTTTTACGTTTTTGTATCCGGTTTTGTTCGCGCGATATCTTTGTTACTATTTATCGGAAGAACACCAACTCGCACAGAAAGCAAGTATATATAATGAAGTTGTGCAACGAAAGGTTATTTTTTCGATTTTATAAGAAAATATGAAAATTTCGACCTTTTAACGTTTTTCGATTTAATCATTTTTGTATCCACTTTTGTTCGCGCGATATCTCTGTAATTTTTTATCCAAAGCAAACCAAACCTTATAGACAGAAAGTATATATAGTGAAGTTGTGCAACAGCAGGTTATTATCCCTGTGTAAGGGTGGGATATAGTTATGAACTTGTCCGTCTGTCCGTCCATCTGTCTGTCCGCACTTTTGTTCGCGCGATATCTCCGAGGCATTTTATATCGTAGGCATAAAAAGACCATAAACTGTAGATGTGCAGCGTCAGGTTATTTTTGAAAAATATTGAGAAAGGAAAAATTGGTGCAAGGTTGAAAAATATGCTGTTATGAACTTTTCTTAAGTCAAAATGTAGCAGGCTTTTTAATGTTTCAGTTGAATAGTTAATATACATTTTAACAGTATTGTATATTTATTTTGGAACATCACATAATGAAATTATTATTATATTACACTTGGAATAGGTTCACGCAACCAAATGTTTTCTTTATTATATGTCTCCCCCTCGGGGAGGCACATATTGTTTTTGGTCAGTCTGTCCGTCCGTCCGTCTGTCCGTGCGTCGGCCCGTCAGCAGTAATTTCTCAGTAACGAGGCAGCCGATTGCAATCAAATTTTACACACATGTTGCCTATAGCCTACAGATAATGCCCATATATTTATTTTTCATATCCGACTATTTTTGGATTTTTAGGCAATTTTTTTTAATTGTTGATTTCAACAGATAGCAATTTGTGTTCGTCTGTCAGCAGCGATTTCTCAGTAACGAGTAGGACGATTCCAAACAAATTTTACACACAGGTTGCCTACGACATACAAATAATGCCCATATCTTTTTTTTTAAATCCGGCCATTTTTCGACTTTTGGCGAATTTTTTGAGATTTGTTGCATAATGCAGAAATGTTTCAAGCTAGAAGCGTGTCCCTTTGACAGGCTGTGGCGCTGGGGGAGACATATCCGTTTTTGAGCTTTAGCAAAAACATAGACTTTCTAGTTACAGATTAAGTTTTCCTTTGAAAAGAAAAATTGTATGATGAGTAGATATAAGTTAACAGCATGGAGACGTTTAATTTACTGGCTAATTCATAAAGACCAAGTAAACAGTACATGTATGTATTACAAGGTGAAAAGCCTAAATCTTGCCCATCACAGTATACAAAGGTTTTTGCTTATAAAGAGCTGTGATGTTGTACGCGCCAGTATGAGACCTCATCAATGAAATTGTTGAAATTAAATGCATGTCCTGTTACAGGGGGGATCCTGCCCCACCAAGGCTCTAGTTATCCCCGTGGAACGGAGGGATATAGTTTTGAACTTTTCGGTCTGACAGTCTGTCTGTCCGCCTGTCACGCTTCAGTCTCACTCGCCTACAGACTACACTGATGGATGGATTCGTTTCAAATTTTGTACACGGCTTCTCTGGACCCTTCCGCAGTGCAGTAACCAAGAATTTTCAGGATGGAATTAAATTGACAAAATGGCGGATTTTTCAAAATCGGCGCTTTTCTTAGTGTACCTACGGCAGTCTCACGCGCCTGCTGGTTAATGGATTGATTCGTTTAAATGTTAGACACTACGTCTGGATATCTTCCACTTTTAAATTTTACGCAGTCAACACGCCACAGCCTTACACCACATCGCCCACGAGGGATAGACGTACTCCTCGAGGCGTAGTCAAGTTACTATTTTTTTTTAGTTTTGCTTGACAGTCAGATATCATTCTTAAACTCAGTTGAACCTTGTTACTTGAGGTTAACTAAGCCTGCGTGGCTTAGTTATTTTTCCCCGCAGAGGGGAAACTTTTTGTTTTGGTGTAGTCATGTGTGTCTAATTTGGGTGTCTATTGTGGACATCTGATTTTGTGACCTGGATTACTGTCGAACAAAACGTCGGATCAGCTTGGACAACGCATTGCGTCATCGGACGTCAAACATAGCAATTACGTCATTACTGTTACTGCAGAACGAAACGTAGGATTGGCTTCAAATTTGTCAGGATAATACCTTGGACAGATCTGGCAGTTCATAATATATTTGTTGTACATAGTGCAACGTATGACGTCATATGACGTCATTACGTATTTTGGACACTAGACTTTGTGAACAGGATAGCTCTCGAAGAACAAGTCGGATCAGCTTTGGACTTAGTGAGATTATGCCTTGGGTGGGTCCGCTGGTTGCTATTGCATTGGACGCATATTGGATAACGCGTGTCTTTACTGTAACTTCAGAACGAAATGTCGGATTAGCTTCAAATCAGATAGGATAATGACTTTACTGGTACCCGACAGTCCACATTGTATTTGGCGTATATGGCACAGCATATGACGTCATTTTGTGTTGAGGACACTAGATTGTGTTTACAGGATAACTCCAGAATGCCAAGTCGGATTAGCTTCAAATTTGGTGGTATTATGCCTTGGGTGGGTCCGCCGGTTTTTTACGTGTATTGGACAACGCGTGACGTCATATGATGTCAAAACGTCGCAACGTGTTTTGCTACCAACTGTATTGCACAATCATGTCAGTACAATGTTATGAAGAATCCTTTCCCAGTATTCATGGTCGAGATCGTGATCCAACCGATCCGGCCGAACTCCCTCGACATAATTCAGAAATGAAACGACTGGTGTGAGATGTAATAGTCGTATTTACATGCCTCTGCAGGGCTAGCTATTGATGTTACTCCCATATATGGGAGCAGTTAGGTAACCCTTGCATTGTTTGCAGTTTCTGGAAGTTTTTTTTTTACTTTTTAAGGGTCATCTGCTGTCGTGTGTTATGAAAAGCACCTCACCATTTTAGCGCCAAATTCACTCCCTGTCACTGAGATGAGTCATCGGTAGTTGGCGGGGGGATAACTAAGCAAGAGCATTTGGGGAAAACATTTGTTTTCGTTTACAAAAACAAAATATAATGGTCTGCTAATAAAATGTTTGACATATTCGGGTACACTGATGTTGGTGTGCACTGGCCGCTCCAGTCAGCACTGTTTTTACAGTTTGCCTTTGTGCTAACAGAAGCGCGCACTGTGTGTTTTGAGAGCTTGTCTTTGTGTTGACAGGTAACATAGCGTTGCACTTAATGCTGGAGGAAACACGCGAGGTCTATGACCTAGAAACGCTGTGGACCTGCGGACCGGATTACGACACACTGACAAGGATGAAGACCATGGATCAGTTCACACTCCCGTCGCCTAGCGAGTTGTCCCCGGAGGCTGACACGGATGAGCTATTTTTGGAACTGGCGCGGGCTTACGGCCAAAAGCATGTCTCGTCCGATTACGGCGATATCAACGAGGCACTGCGCGAAAAGTACGAATCCGCGTTCAGATTTGGTGCAGAAAGGATAGAATGGAACAGGCATAAAAAAGGAGATACTGGTGCCGAATCTGTGCACGATCATGACAGACTTCATGAAGCTGTGGGCGAAGTTACAGGTTATTTAGATGAGAAAAACGGTGTTAGGAGAGATAATGAGATTGCAGAATACTGCGATAAAAGGACTAGTTTGAACAGGTCAAGGACAAAGAATGTTCCCATAGTAGATCGGCTTCCTAAATTAGAGGACTCCTGATATAAGAAATAAATCTTTTTTTTTTTTTTTCTTGATTGGGAGGGATGGAGGTGGGGCTGTTGAACAGTGGTTTTAGTGATCGAACGCATGATCAAATTAATAAAGTGCTTTGTTTAAAGTTATACTAGATATTGCTAGCGTCACTCAGTCACTGACCTCCTGTCACAACCATGTCATTGCGCCACAGCGTTGTTCTCTTGTTACATAATTATATGTCTCCCCCTAAGGGAGACATCTATAGCATTTGGTGTGTCCGTCTGTCTGTCCGTCCGTCCGTCTGTCCGCAGTGAGTTCGTACGAAATTAATGAGTCGATTTTTCTCAAAACATACATTAAAATTGGGGTACATGTCTAGATGATGCCCGTGGTATTTTTTTTTTCGTTTCCTCAAAAATTCTATTTTTGGCAAATTTTTGAACATGGGGGGGGGGGGGGGGGGGTTTCGTGCATTTTTTTTCACTTTGGCAGGCTATATCTCCAAAACAGTTTGTTGGATTAGGCTGAAACGTGGCAAGAACAACACACATATAGTTCAAATGTTTACTGTGAAGTTTTACGTCATTTCCGCTGAAAATGTATTTTTGGCGAATTTTTAAATTTTTGATTTTGAACTTTTTTGGGCCATATTGTTGCGATATCTCCGAAACGGTTTGTTGGATTAGGCTGAAACTTGGCAAGAAGAACTCACAAAACGTGTAAATGTTTACTGCGAAGTTTTTCTTCATTTCCGTTGAAAATGTATTTTTGGCGAATTTTTCAATTTTTGATTTTTAACTTTTTTCACCATATTGTTGTAATATCTTCGAAACAGTTGGTTGGATTAGGCTGATACGTGGCAAGAATAACCCACATATAGTGCAAATGTTTACTGCGAAGTTTCTTTTCATTTCCGTTGAAAATGTATTTTTGGCGATTTTTTTAATTTTTGAATTTTAACTTTTTTGGCCATAATTGTTGCGATGTCTCCAAAACAGTTTGTTGGATAAGGCTGAAACATAGCGAGAAGAACCCATATGTAGTGGAAATGTTTACTGCGAAGTGTTTCTTCATTTTCTCTAAAAATATATTTTTGGCGATTTTTTCCACGTGACTGATTGAGGGGCGGGGGAGACATATCCGTTTTGGTTTTAACAAAAACACTGGCCAATCTAGTTTATCATGTGTTTTGGGGGTGAGTGGATATGCTAGTCTGGAATCTCCAATGTAAGAGGAAAACAAGAAAACATAAATGCAAGGTTACTTCTGCCACAGGTATTTGTCACAAACGGAAATTTTATAGATGCATGTTTGTAAAATATTCGGGGCTGTAATGTGCCCTTCAGAATTGTGCCCTTCATGTTTTGTTTACTCGCAGGGCTGACGCTCTTATCAACGCGAACCTGCTTTACACCACTTCTTTGTGGTGTGAATAACAAAGAACAAGACCGTCAAGTGACGGTGCCCAGGTTCCGTCAGAGTAACAAGATCGTCAAGTGACGGTGCCCAGGTTCCGTCAGAGTAACAAGATCGTCAAGTGACGGTGCCCAGGTTCCGTCAGAGTAACAAGATCGTCAAGTGACGGTGCCCAGGTTCCGTCAGAGTAACAAGATCGTCAAGTGACGGTGCCCAGGTTCCGTCAGAGTAACAAGATCGTCAAGTGACGGTGCCCAGGTTCCGTCAGAGTAACAAGATTGTCAAGTGACGGTGCCCAGGTTCCGTCAGAGTAACAAGATCGTCGAGTGACGGTGCCCAGGTTCCGTCAGAGTAACAAGATCGTCAAGTGACGGTGCCCAGGTTCCGTCAGAGTTACAAGATTGTCAAGTGACGGTGCCAAGGTTCCCTCAGAGTAACAAGACCGCCAAGTGACGGTGCCCAGGTTCCGTCAGAGTAACAAGATCGTCAAGTGACGGTGCCCAGGTTTCGTCAGAGTAACAAGATTGTCAAGTGACGGTGCCCAGGTTTCGTCAGAGTAACAAGATTGTCAAGTGACGGTGCCCAGGTGCCGTCAGAGTAACAAGATCGTCAAGTGACGGTGCCCAGGTTCCGTCAGAGTAACAAGATCGTCAAGTGACGGTGCCCAGGTTCCGTCAGAGTAACAAGATCGTCAAGTTATGTTGCCCAGGTTCCGTCAGAGTAACAAGACCGTCAAGTGACGTTGCCCAGGTTCCGTCAGAGTAACAAGATCGTCAAGTGACGGTGCCCAGGTTCCGTCAGAGTAACAAGATCGTCAAGTGACGGTGCCCAGGTTCCGTCAGAGCAACAAGATCGTCGAGTGACGGTGCCCAGGTTCCGTCAGAGTAACAAGATCGTCAAGTGACGGTGCCCAGGTTCCGTCAGAGTAACAAGATCGTCAAGTGGCGGTGCCCATGTTCCGTCAGAGTAACAAGATCGTCAAGTGACGGTGCCCGGGTGTCGTCAGAGTAACAAGATCGTCAAGTGACGGTGCCCAGGTTTCGTCAGAGTAACAAGATTGTCAAGTGACGGTGCCCAGGTTTCGTCAGAGTAACAAGATTGTCAAGTGACGGTGCCCAGGTGCCGTCAGAGTAACAAGATCGTCAAGTGACGGTGCCCAGGTTCCGTCAGAGTAACAAGATCGTCAAGTTATGTTGCCCAGGTTCCGTCAGAGTAACAAGATTGTCAAGTGGCGGTGCCCATGTTCCGTCAGAGTAACAAGATCGTCAAGTGACGGTGCCCGGGTGTCGTCAGAGTAACAAGATCGTCAAGTGGCGGTGCCCAGGTTCCGTCAGAGTAACAAGATCGTCAAGTGACGGTGCCCAGGTTTCGTCAGAGTAAAAAGATCGTCAAGTGACGGTGCCCGGGTGTCGTCAGAGTAACAAGATCGTCAAGTGACGGTGCCCAGGTTCCGTCAGAGTCACAAGACACGACACTGAGATCGCTCCAAAATACGGCGGAATGTTTTAAATTTTTAGTTTCGTTCTGAACTGCATATTCTAGCTTGTGTTCATGACGGCAACTACATTATAGCTGAACAAGATGCAAAGATACCATAATCACTATCATTTTGTTTACGTTAACGTGAATGCGCACTAAAAATTCCAGCGGAACACATAAACGAATTAAGTCTGATTATTACTGCCCTCGCGCTGTAGCCAGTCTAGAGTATATCAAAGATCTTTTTGAGTATATTCACAGTGGCCCCGATTTCAAGTTATACGACATTACAAATTTAACGTGTATATTTTTTTCACTGCGTAGTTTCAAAAGGCTATGCCTCAGAGTGTCTGAGAACTTCTGCGGAAATTCACGCCCCCCCCCCAACCCCACCTCACCCCTCCTCCACCACAGTCTCGAATCGGAATGTGTCATTTTTTTCGGGATGTGCAGACACGTCAATTCTGGCTGCTTTCAAAAATAATACGCCGTTGCTGGACCTCAGAATTTGAGAACTCATCTATACAGAACTCATAAGTCAAAAAGTGTAAATTGTTATCAACATTTGACGAAGTGTTTGTCCGTCAATGTTGGCCGATTTCAGAAAAAATACACGTTGCATAAATTGCGTAAAGTTTTAAAAAGCTGAGCCTTGCAGTTTCTAAGTGGTTGAGTGAGCAAAACTCACAACCCTCGATGCAGCATGGCACATTTTTATTCATTTTTACGAAGTGTCCAGTCATCAGTCCTTTTGGTCGATTTTTAACGATAATGCGGTAATATTATATATATTTTGGGTGGATCGCCACAAAAGGAACTTTGCAAATAATGGCAGGCTAGTGAACATTTATGTAAAATTTGCAGGCATTCTGATTTTTTTCTTTTTTTCGAAGAAAAAATTTTAAATGCCCCATTTAGCCAATTTTTGGTGCATCAACAGTAAATTTCTAAGAGAAAATCATCTGGGAAACAACCGTTCAAGATTAGAAAGAAATCTGATCAGAATTGTCGCAAAAGCATTTTCAAATTTGCTACTAATTTTTTTTTAAATGCACATCTCCCCTTCAATATTAACTTTTCAAGAGAGGACCGCCTAGTGAACATTTTTGCAAAGTTTGAGGACGATCCGATCAAAATTGTGGAGGAAAATCCTTTGGCTGATTGACTTCCAAATTTTTTTTTTAAAAATGCCCCCTATTTGGCCAATGTTTGGTAGATCGCCAAAAAATTTCAAGAGAGAACTTTCCAGTGAACATTCGTACAAAATTTTAAAGGGATGCGATCCAGATCATAGAAGCATTTTTAAAATTGGTCCCAAAAATTTAAAATGCCCCCATTTAGCCAATTTTCTTTTTGCCCGTCAAAAAACTAGCCTTTCAGGAGAAGGCCTGGTGAAATTTATGTAAAATTAGAAGGTAATCCTATCGAAAATGTGGAAGAAAATTTTTTTCGAAAATTGGTTACGAAAATTTTTTAAAATACCCCGAAACGAGGCTCAGTGAGACAGGATCCCCAGTACTTTATGGCCGGGCAACTTCTGGCAGGGGTAAAGCTTAGTAAAGCGTTAATTTGGGTTATTCATATATATTTTTTTACTTTGGGGAGGTTTTGGCCCTAAATTCATATGGAGGCCTTATGTCAGGGGACATATGGCCGGTTTAAAGCTTAATAAAGCGTGAATTTAAGTTGCATGTTATTGTTTTTTTTCATCACTGGAAACGTTTTAGCCCTAAATTCATTTAGGAACCTTATGACCGGGGATCTTATAGCCAGGTACTTTTTGGCGATTTTCCAGCAACCCCTAAACGTGGAGTATCACGTTTGAAATAATACCCCCTCCGTGCCCAGTTTAAAACAAACATGGAGTACAGTTCTGAAAGAAACCCCTTGTGGGATACGCAGAGTACTGCATGAAAATTACCCCAACCCTTTTATTTAACAATTTCCCTTTCCGCGTGGACCGCGTTTGTTCTCAAAATTACCCCTTTCTGTTGCTGTTGTTGGCCACGCATGGTAATACATATACCACCGCCCCACCCCCTCCCCGGAGTATATCCTCTCCCAGCAGACGATTCACAGTGTGTGTATGTCCGGGGGGTAGTGTGCCTTAAACGCATTCTTTGTTGCATGGGTGTTTATGAATTTAACCCTTCTAGCCCATAGAGCCGATGACAGCATCATCTGACATGGTTTGCCGCGCGTGCACTAACTGGTATGAAACAACTTCAAATACACCGTCCTACTAAGACAAAGCACTGCGTCGACCGATCTGACTTGTTGCCACGCCTCCCTGCACCCCCCCCCCTCCCCCTTCCCCACCCGAGGCACCCAATAGATTCAATGAGCAATTTGCAGCGGGTACGTAATTTACTCCACGCTATGTCACATATTCATATGATACCAAGTGGCTGCCCCTGGAAGGCCACCAGCTGCTACATGAGCCCCCTCCCGCCCCCCGCCCCCGGTGAAATTTTCTCAGGGAAGGATTAGGTGTGGCTGGGGGAGAGAGTGTGCAGGAATTTTTTCATAAGAGAAATGTATGCAGTCGCAATTTAAAATTTTACAACTTACCAGACATGCAAATTTTTATAAGCCATTTTTTTCTTATAAACGTAAAATTACACCAGCAGAAAAAGGATCACGAAAAAAACAAAAAAAAAAAAAAAAAAACAAGTAGGTCAATGACGACAGGAGACATGTCATTTCCGGTTACAAATAACATGCCCCGATTCGGCTCCCCACATCAAATTTGCAAAGAGCTTAAACCTACTGGAATTGAACAGACCCCTCTTTGGGGATGAAGTTGACAAGAGAAAATCGTTATGACAGCTAACGAACACACGTAGTTTTTTCTTATAGGAAACCACCGACAAAGCTGTGATGGCGCCACCCGTTAATGCAGGGCTCGCCAAGCTCTCATAAGCTCAGACAAATATCGGCAGAGGCTTATGGTAGAAGCTTATACAGCAACAATCATCAGCACTTTTTAACCCAGACGACTTTGTCGGACTGGACAAGTCGTATCACTAAAGGGGGCTTGAATGTATGTGCGTATGTTAAAACTTTTTCTTTTAAAATGCTACTTCTCTTACAGTTTTGCTCTAATCGTTTTGATATTACGCAAGAATGTTCCCTGGGTGGTCCCCCACCTGGCTGTTACTTTTTTTACGATTGACGAAAAACTGACAAAATGGCGGCACTTTTTGTGCCCGTTTTTGACCCATTTTAAAATGCTACTCCTCCTACAGTTTTACTCCAATCGTTGAGATTTTAAGCAGGGATGTTCCCCAGGGGTTCGCCTACCAGGCCATTATTTTTTTTTCGCAGTTCGCCAAAAACTGCCGAAATGGCGGAACTTTGAAGTTTGACAAAAACTGGAATAAATTGTAGTAAATAACTGAATTGTCAAACCATTCATTTCTCTCAGTCTTTTTCAAGTAGTTATAAAATTTAAAGTTTCTTAGGTGCTTCTCCACCTGGACTTTGCTTTTTTTCGCAAATGACAAAAAAATAAAAAAATAAAAAAATGCCGAAATGGTGGAATTTTAGAAATTTTGTAAAATTGTATAAATGTCGGTAAATACGTGAATCGTCAAAACTCAACCTCTCCAACATCCCTTTTCGGGCAGCTTCCACCCGGGAAAACTCGATTTTGTGTATTAAAATAATGAAAAGTTACGTTCAGAAACAAAGTTCTTCATTTTTTGGCCTAACAGTAGTCGTTTCATAGTTTTTCTCTCTTTCCTTGTTTGGTAGCTCGGCTGGGTGATGTCCTTGAACATAAGCAGTCCATAACCACACACTGTTGCTCAACCACTGAAAGCTGTAATGTCCGTGGACAATGTGCCCAGCTATAAAACTCCAGTATAATAACAAAAAGATCTTAATAATATTAATTTTTTGGTAATTTTTTCACTTTAAAAAACGAAAAATACACAGCTCAGATATATGGTCTTCCTTTCCCGAAGGAATAAATACAGCAAAACTATAGCACGCAAGCAAAACACACATCAAACTAGAGGTGTGTCCGATCGGAGCACGAATGCCACGGCTGGCGGATAGTCAGTGACATCATCTTAGTTTGAGGGATGTGATTCTTCTTGAAGAAAGAATGAATAAGCAGAGACTAAGTGACGAGCACCTAACTGCAGTAAAACTGTCTAAGTTCAAAGGCCAATTTCGACCACATAAACGCCTCATCGGACAAACGGACGATGTCCTGCACAAATTCAATATATTAGAAACAATATCCCAAAAACTAAAAAGTTTGCCGGCCAAATAGCTACACTACAGTGCGATCCTCAAAACTCAGTACCTAAAGCGTAACGCACACGCAAACAGACCGATGGACGGACGCACAAGTCAAACACTATATGCCCCGCTGACATTTGTCAGGCGGGGCATAAAAATTGATTCCTGACTAGGGCTTGAACTCACAACCTCTGGCTTCGAAGGCAACAACGCAAACCACTGCTATGGGAGACAGAACTACATATTTTGCCAGTAAAACCGATAAAGGGAGACCATGGCAAATTCGTGGCTTGAACCCAGGACCTCTTGGTTATCACTCCAACACTTCGCCGACTGCGCTATTAAGACAAGTGGTCAGGCGACTGGTGAAGGCCCATCACGGAGTACATTGGGATTTTTTTTATCATTTACCCGTATTTGGCTAGAACTGTGGCCAGTTTTTGTCACATCGCCAAACATATACAAGACTGATGCAGCAGATGGAATATTCCTAGATTCACTGAAATCTGATCGGAAAGAGCCCAAACCAGCAGTGTCACTGCCTCCGACTTTGTGTAATACGCCACTATTTAGTATCTGCAACTTCGCGCAATACGTCACTATTTACTGCCTGCGACTTTGTGTAATACGTCACTACTTAAAGTGCCTGCGACTTTGTGTAATGCGTCACCATTTGACATGGTGTTGATGACAGATGTAGGCAATATTACGAACACCCTGTGGTGTCCAGTTCGTCGTCATGCAGTGCTGAACGCAGAAATCACCCCCGACTCCGCTACGAGAAGGGCAAGGGGGAGGGCGGGTAGCATGGGGTACCCATAAAACTCTGTAATAAACAAGGTGATCACTTCAGTTGCTTGTAGCGTTGGTCTAGTGATCCCAAGGTTCCTGGTTCGATTCCGGCCAGGGGTGGTATCCAGGGGATTGACGTTCGCTCCAGTCGCCTCAGCCAGGCGAAAGCAGTGGGTCAGTTCACCTATCACGGAATTCCGAAAAGCTCGTCCTTTTAGAAACATGACGTAATTACAGGGCTTACACAAGACCACCCCCACCCCCGCTGCGTCTGTCAGTTGCGGAATGTCTGGAGAAGTGTCCACGGGTAGGGGGGGGGGGGGGGCTGGGTGACATGGAAGAGGAAATGGGGGTAGGAAAGCACGGCTGCACTGACAACTACCTGCGAGAAAAGTGAATTTTTATTTTGCGGAGCTGATGTTGCTGTTCCCGTTATGAGCGATTTCTACGACACAAAAATGGTGGCTTTTATTCTGAGGTGCATTTGATCCGAAGACCTTCTATTTTTGTTTTATTTATTTATTTGTCGTGAGGAAAACCATCTTAACAATTTGTTCTGAAAAGTGTTTGCGAACTGAGTGTAGCGAAGGGAGTTCCGATGTCAAGGTTGTTCACAGTAAAGTATCAACACTAACATTGTTCACCTTATGCTCACAATAACGACAATAAATTATCCAACATTGTTCTCCGCATGATTGGCGGCTCACAATAAGCTATCACTTATCTCCTTATGTTCTCAACACAGTGTCACCAGCAACACTGTTCTCCTTATGTTCACGACACAGTGTCACTACCAACACTGCTCTCCTTATGTTCTCAACACAGTGTCACTACCAACACTGTTCTCCTTATGTTCACGACACAGTGTCACTACCAACACTGTTCTCCTTATGTTCACGACACAGTGTCACTAGCAACACTGTTCTCCTTATGTTCTCAACACAGTGTCGCTTCCAACACTGTTCTCCTTATGGTCGCGACACAGTGTCACTACCAATACTGTTCTCCTTATGCCTTGCGACTCACAATAACGATGACACTTATCCAAAACTGTTACCAGTAACGATTACCCATGTTTTTTTCTGTGTCTGTTTGTAACAATTTATTTATGATACTGCCATCTTAAGAATTCACAAATAAAGACACAGGATAAAAGCTTTGCAAGCACACCTGGAAGCCAAGCACACCTGGAAGCCAAGCACACCTGGAAGCCGAGCTCACCTGAAAGCCAAGCACACACCTGGAAGACTGAGTTGGTGTACTTACAGACAACAGACGGTCGCTGCAATTGTCAAAGTGAGCCGCGTTGTGGGTTTACTTTCTTCATCTCAAACGCCGAAAGACGCACAATTCTTGTATTTTTCCCTTTTTTGTACTTTTATTGCCCCATAATAGGGCCTGGGTTTTTTTTTAAAAGTTTTTTGGTACATTTATTTTTTATATTAGGGTTTAATTTTCTGGTTTATGATGCGAACGATAAAACGCAAAGTGTCTTTCAAAAATGGAAAAAGAATAAGGAATAACAATCAAAGCAATTCAATACAGTAGAACGTGATATATCGATATCGCTTACAGCCACACGGCAACGACACCGCATACAGCGACATGGTTACATCGCTATCGCGACACAGTACGGATACTTTGTTGTCGTTACTCTGAACTGCCAAGCATAAGCAGAGTACATGTCGTTATAAACAATATTTTCAAACAGCGAGAAGCTCAACTGGGAGCAAAAAGTAATGCTGTCACCATCTCGCGATAAGCGATGTCGTGATAACGAGGCAACCAAAAGCGCACAGCCATGACATACGATCGGCTATAAAATCCATGGCGCGAGACAAGGTAAATTGAAAAATTATTTGAAAAATGCTTGAAATCTCCCAGTTTTTGAGCCCCAAGCGAGGGACTGTAAACCTTCCAGCGTCAAAGTCATCAATTTCCGGTTGTGCTTTGAGCTGCCACAGCGGATTCACGCACTTCTTTTCTGGGCGTAGTGATACAGAAACGATGGCGGTGCTGGGGGGGGGGGGGGAGAAGTGGGAAGGGAGGGATCAGCTGGTGTCAGTGTCTCTTGGCAACCTTGAGGAAACCGGAAGTGCTGGAGAAATACTGGCTCTTGGCGCCTGCGTTCAGCTGTTTCTCCGCCGCGTTCGGATTGACGATTTCTAACCCCTGAAGAACAAAATCAAACAAAACGATTGTTTTCTTAAGAGTTCTTCATTATTTATCAGAACAGATGCACACTGAATTGTCCTACTTCGAAAAAAAAAAAACAAACAAACTGCAAATTATTTTTCATTTCATCTTCAGTGTTTATCAACTCGGACCACAAGTCACACATCGGTGCAATGTGCACTATTTCCATTTTCCCACATCACTAGTTAATGACGGTGGTAAAAGGGATACAGAAGGATAACGCCGAGTTTTCACGCGCATTATGAGCACTGTACTTTCTGTTTCAGCCAAAGAAAGGGTTTGTTTCCTTTGTAAACCGGCCGTCCCGCCCACACGCAACCCCCTCCCATCTCACAACGCACACAAATACAATACAACATACTAACCATGTGACACACTAACCATATGACACACTAACCGCGTGACACACTAACCATGTGACACACAAAACATGTGCCATAGAAAATACGTCATGTTACATTGTTTAATTGATTGATTGATTGATTTGTTTAACGACACCGGCAACCCGTAAGGGTCATATTGTGTCGGTTCTGTTGCTATAGGAAGACTCAGTTGAAACTAAAATCAATTAAAATAGACATAACAAGTAGTGTATATTCTAAAACCAACTAAATTCAATTTAAAACTTACTGTACAAGTGTATTTCTTTCAGAAAAGAAATTATTTTCCTTGGTGCTACCTTTGTAAAAAGGTCTTTCATGGAATTCACACTGTAGTAGCGTGAACGAATGTTCTGAAAATCTACGCAATTGAGTAGAATATGTTTTACAGTCAAACGTTCTTGACAACCAATACATTCTGGAGGCGCTTCGCCTCTCAAAAGATATCCGTGGGTGATGTATGTATGCCCGATTCGAGCTCTATGTATGACTGTTTTGTCTCGAATATTGTCAAGAGCTAGCTGTTTTTGTCCAACTGTTGGTTGGATTTGAAAGAGTTTGTTATTTCTTTGTTCGTTCCACCTTTGTTGCCAAAGGTTTTTTACATAACTTGAGATATGGGGTTACATTGTTTAAATGATATCCTAACTTTGTTTAACTGACATCTTAACTTTGCTTAATTGACACCCTAACTTTGTTTGACATGACACGTGAGGGTTGCTGACATGACACATGAGAGTTGCTGACATGACGCGTGAGGGTTGCCGACATCACACGTAAGGGTTGTCGACATGACATGTGAGGGTTGCTGACACGACAAATGAGGGTTGCTGCAACGTGAGGGTTGCTGACATTACACATGAGGATTGTTTACCTGGAGTGGGGTAAAGGCGACACTAGAGGCCGTGCCTGCCACTTGCTTCTTCACCGTTGTACTCCCTCCCCACGTCTGCGTCTTGGACACTTTTTGCTGCAACGAAACGTAAGACTCATTCCTTTATTTACGCTTCAATTAAAAATAGGCAGTAACTTTTTTTAAAAAGCAACTCATCAAAATGCCGAAACCAAGCAAAGAGGCGGATACCACTTCCCCTCACACCATCCAAGTGTCCGTCCTAGGCTCTCTCAATATCGCTCACTTCCACGATGAAAGCCGTCATGCCCAAAGCATACACCCTCCCTCCCCGTTTAAGAAAACAAACCTGACCTCCCGCATTAGAAATTTTACTGTTCCCCGATTAATTCAGTGCTTAAGCAGAGCTTAATATGACGCAAGACTTACCTGTAGAGTTTTCGAGATCCTCGCCTTGGTCTTGGAATCGACGACGGGGCCGCGTATTTTGCCCGATGACTTCTTGCCGAGCGCACCGAGCGACAGGCCCAGGTCCTCCTGGTATGCATCGTCCTCGATGTCGCCGAAGTTCATGCGATTCGCCATTCGCCGCATGTCTGTCATGCCAAGCCGCTCCTTCATCTTCCGGTGCCTGACCAAAAGACAGTTATTTCAGATGCTTCACCAACAGACAGTCATTTCCGGTGCCTGACCAACAGACAGTTATTTCCGGGGCTTGACCAACAAACAGTTGCCTCACCAACAGAGTTTTTCCGGTGCCTCACCAACAGACAGTTATTTCCGGTGCCGAACCAGAGACAGCTATTTCCGCTGCCTGACCAACAGACAGTTATTTCAGGTGCCGAACCAAACACAGTTATTTCCGCTGACTCACTAACGGACAGCTATTTCCGCTGTCTGGCCAACAGACAGTTATTTCCGCTGTCTCACCAACGGACAGCTATTTCCGCTGTCTGACCAACAGACAGTTATTTCCGCTGCCTGACCAACAGACATGTTATTTCCGCTGCCTGACCAACAAATATGTTACTTCAGGTGCCTGGACAACAGAGAGTTATTTCCGGTGCCTGAGTAAGGGCGGTTATTTCCCACGCCTGTGTGCTTTTTTTTCTCGTGGCTTTTTTACTTATTTGGTTCGTTGATATTCTACTCGTTTCTCTACTTCTACAGTTTATTTATTGTTATGTATTAATTTTATTTATTGACTTATCTTTTTATATTTAATTTCTTATTTATCTTTCCCTTATTTTGGAAAGGTCACAATATTGATGCAGTGATCTTTTCACATTTTCTTTGTTTCCAAACCAATGGTAAAAGGTAATGGTAAAAATAGACTGTGACAATAGAGCCGGATATTTTAGGGGTAAGATCTGGCAGCCTAGCCGATCCCCTCTACCCCCACCCTCGCAGTACCACGTATCGACACTGAATACAACTTAAAAAGATCAGTTCCGGGTTTGAGCAGGAGTGAGAGAATCCTTTTCAAAACCACTGCACACAAAAAGCTATGACGTTTCCCTCACCATGTTTCTTGAAATAATACATGTAACTGTTCACAGTGCATCTAGCAATTCTCGTCCAGTCAATTCACTTTCATTTGCCGAGTAACGGTTGACGGGAGGGGGGACGGAGGAGGGGGGGGGGGGGTGACGGGCAGAAAGATATCTCAAACATCTCCCTGGCAAAGCACTTTTCTCTATCCTTCGATAATGTGCCCTTTGTGTGGTTTTGCTGTAAAATGAACAAGGTCATCAGTGCAGTGTGTTTAATGAACAAGAAGAAATCCTATCAATCAGATCAACTGCATTTCTCCAGATAATAAAACGACAACAGATAAGAAACGAAATGCCTGGAAGAAATGAACTTTGCCAAAAATAAATGACCCCTGCATGAGATCAATCAATGCACCGGTAATTTTTTTTTCTGCCTCTACTCTACTACAAGTTATTCCAAAAGTTGTCGCAGGGCAAGAGAAATTACGTCCCGACCTGAAAGGTCCGCGCTTAATTCTTCGCTGGTTGGAGAGGGAGAGTAAGGCTGTCTCTTATCTTCTTCAGCACTTCTCTGCGCGGTTCAGAGAGGCACGTTAACTCCGAGGAGTGAGAGTTGGGATGGAATTGGGGTTAGGGTGGGGGTGGGAGTTAGGGTGGGAGTGGGAAGGGGTTTAGAATTGCCTTTTGCCACCTGACTTTCTCCTGAGCAAGTCTTGGAGGATGGGGAGGCAGGATTCTGTAAGGGACCATCCACAAAACCCGTACACAGACCTTCAGAATTTCGGCACCCCCCCCCCCTCCCCCGCAAAGCCAGGGGGAGCGCAGGAAGGAGAGGGTAGCCTTACCTTCTGCCTCCTCTCTTCTTCCTCGGCACGTCTACAGGGGCGGGCAGGGGCTTGATGGCTTTGACGGGCGGGGGTTCCTGTAGCTTGTCTAGCTTGTGTTCTATGTCAGCTAACATACTGTCTCCGACCTACAAACACGCCTACACAAACATTAACACGTCCTGCAGCACAGCAGCACATGGCACACAAAACATTCAGACTTCCTGCAGCACAGCAGCACACGGCACAGAATACCTTCATGCTTTCTGCAGCACAGCAGCACATGGCACGCAAAACATTCATACTTCCTGTAGCACAGCAGCACATGGCACAAAAACATTCATACTTCCTGCAGCACAGCAGCATATGGTACACAAAACAAATAAACCCGAAAATTAATTTCAAGATAATCGTGAAAATAAAACTGTGTGTTACTAAAATTGTGATTTCGCAGCGTTCATGCTGTCTACTTGTATACACGCCTTCAAGCTCTCCTCGGGGAAAAAATACGTTATTTAAAGAGGTCCTAGTTAAAAAATAGGTTTTACGAGTTTTTTTTTTTTTTTTGCGTCAAAAAATAGGGTTTTAATAGGTTGTTGGGGCGTCCAAAAAGTAACTTTTTATAAGGTTTCCAACCTATTTTTTGTTTAACTTCCGTTAGTTACACCAACCATCAAATAAGAATCTTAAATTTAGATAAACTCTGTTCACTAATATGCGTTAACCATCATAATTCTGTGAACGTAATCTAAAAATTTGAGTTTTTTTTTTTTTTGGTAATATTAATATTTTGGATAATATTCAGAAAAATAAATGGGCAAAAAAATGAATTAGCAGTTAAAAAACAGGTTTTAATAGGTTTACTGGGTCATTTTCGCAAAAAAAAAAAAAAAGATCCGCTTAAAAAATAGGCTTGATTGTTTTAACAGGGTTGCCACACCAAAATCAGAAAGAAACGTGCGAAATCGCAGAAAAAAACACGAAAATGGGTAAAAGAACGTTCAAAAAACGTATGCTAAAAAGGATGAAAAAAATTACCGTCGATTAACTGAAAGTACGACTTATATGAAGGACAAAAACCACAAAGTAACCATTTTGCTTTGACAAAATAAAGTATGATGTAATTTAACGACACGATAAACACATAACAGTCATACGTTTGTCGAAATAAACGCCTTTATGTCCTATCTGACTGGCTGCGGACTCATAAACCCTACATAATAGGTGAGCTAGATAGTCTACAAATAGGCTACAGCTATTTAAGAAATTGGGGACTTTCTTTTCAAATCAGATATTCTACATGGACATGCAATCAAAAGCATAACATTTAACTTGGATTTAATGCACCACAGTTACCAGATCATTATAAGCTGATTTTATTACCTATATGAAGAGAAAAACAACTTATCATTACTACTTTTCACTGCACTGTCTACATTTGTTCTTGTGATGCAGTACAATCATATGGCGAAAGATTAAAATATGCAATTTCACAAAGCGGACGTTGAAATGACAATTGCGCAGAAAATAAAAATTGCTACTCGGTAATGAGTCATTTATTTTCTACGAAAAGCATAAAATAATTCTTTTAAAGGCTTAAAAATCATGAATAAGAATGTCCAGGGACATTGTAACCAGCCGAGATCTAGTAAATCACTTAGCAAGAGGTTTGCATGGTCGCCAAAACGTGGTTGTCATACCCAGTTGTTGAAAATTCTTAAAATTTATAAAGGAATCCAGTGAAAATTGTGAGAGAAGAAGCATTTTGAAAATTGGCTATTAAATATTCTTAAATGCCCCCCTCCCTCCCATTCACCCAAGTTTTGGCGGATCGCCAGAAAAGTAACTTTTCAAAGGAAAGACTGTCCACTGATTTACGAAAAATTTGAAGACAATCCAATCAAAGAGAGGTCTATCAAGTAAGCATCCTTACAAATTTTGAAAAGAATGCCACCGAGACCGTGGGAGTGGAACCATTTTAAAAATTGGCCCCAAACAAATTTAAAATGCTCCCTATTTAGCCAATTTTCTTTTGGACCGCCAAAAAAAAACTAGCTTTTCAACAGAAGAAAGCCTGGTGAATATTTATGTAAAATTAGAAGGTAAACCGATCAAAAATGTTCTCTACATGGATTTTGCCTTTAAAGCATGTAAAAAACACTGTACAGCTTAATAATTTTTATGCTTTGCTTTGGAACGTTTTGGATCTAAATTCACTTCGGATCTAATGACTGGGGACATCATGACCAGGTACCTTATAGCCGGGGTAAAGCTTAAAAAAGCGTTAATTTAGGTTATCAAACGTTCTTCAGCTTTATGAACGTTTTGGCCTCAAATTCATGGGGGACATTAGGGCCGGGGACTTTATGGCCGGGGACGTCTTGTCCTCGATTCCACAACGACAAATTTTGCTTTGGGGACGTTTTGGCCGATCCAACTTGATGGAGATGAAGTCCTTTGAAAACTGACTATAAGGAAATTTAAAAATTCTCCAATTTCACCATTTTTCAAGAGAGGCCTACCCAGAGAATATTCGTACAAAATTGGACAAAAATCTTTTTCCAATTGTGTTAAAAGATGAATTTTGAAAATTTAAAGCCAAAAAAAATTTTAAAGAATGCCCCACCCCCCCCCCCCCGCCCCATTTGGCCAATTTGTGGCGGATTGCCAAAAAGTAACTTTTCAAGAGAGGCCTACTTAGAGAACAATCGTTCAAAATTGGAAAGGAGCAAAAAAATTGTGGTAGAAGAAGCATTTAGAAAATTGGATGCCAAAAAAGTTTAAAATGCCATTATTTAGCCAATTTTTTGGCGGATCGCCAAAAAGAGCGATTTTTCAAAAAAGGCGTAGCTAGAGAACAATTGTACAAAACCGAAAAGGAATCCAATCAAAATTGTGGGAGAAGAAGCACTTTGAAAATAAGACACCAAAAAATTTTAAATGTCCCCCATTTGGCCAATTTTTAGCGGATCACAAAAAAAAGTAATCTTTCAAGAGAGACCTACCTAGAGAACAACCGTACAAAATTGGGAAGGAATCCATTCAAATGTGTGGCAGAAGAAGCATTTTAAAAATGAGACACAAAAAAAAAATGCCCCCGATTTGGCCAATTTTTGGTGGACTGCCAAAATAAAAAGTAACTTTTTCAAAAGAGGTCTAGCTAGAGAATATTCGCACAAAATTTTAAGAAAACCTGATCAAAATTGTGGGAGAAGAAGCTTGTTGAAAATTTGCAACCGACAAAAATTTAAATGCCCGTCGTTTTAGCCATTTTTGGCGGATCGCCAAAAAAAAAAAAGTTTTCAAACGAGGCCTACCTAGAAAACATTCGTACAAAATTGGAAAGGAATCCGATCAAAACTGAAGGAGAAGAAGCATTTAAAGTGAAAGTTTACATGCGTACATAGAGACGACGGATGCCCCTCTACTGATGTGATAAGACCAGTCCGACGTAGCCGGCTGGTCTGAAAAAGAGATTTACATACACGACATTAAAAAAGGACTTGCTGTGGAAAAAATGTAAGAAAAAGTAGATTTTCTACTAAAATCCATCAGAAACATGCAATAAAACGTACATAAACGTACAGCAGTGTAAAAAACGTAAGGAAAACGTACGTTTTCCGGAAAATGCCAAAAAAAAAAAAACGCACGGTACTGATAAAACGTACGGTGTGGCATCCCTCTTTTAACAGGTTTAATGGCTTCCGCTGTAAGGCCTGCGTATATTTGTCACAACACTGAAACGTCGATTCCCACAAAATTAATAAAAGCTTATGCAAAATAATCAGTTTCAATTCTGATTGTCCCCTACACGCGTGACCTTGCCCTCAGTGGTCAGCGGTCACCAGTGACTGACCCTCACCCGTCACCTCGGTGATCACACGTGATTGACCCTCACCTCGATGATCACGCGTGACTAACCCTCACCTCAGTGGTCACATGACCTGCACTCACCCTACCATCCTGTGACTCGTGACAGCTGTCTACTCGCGCGGCCAAGGCACATTTCGCAGCTATTAACTTCGCAGCTTTTCGCCGTAACTCCTAAACATGAAAATTTTCCGCTTAATTTCGTACTGTTTTATTTCTGTTTCCTTTAAAATTTATTTCAGTCATCTCGCTTAAAAATTTGATATTCAAGGAAAGAAAGCTTAAGATCAGCTATTTGTTGCTATATAAGGCAGATTAAGCAATTTCTAATCACAGTCTTAAATATGACGTAACGGAAAACGACATGACCACAGAACCACCTAAGCATATGGTGCCATGACGACAGAAGGATGTGACGTAAGAACACGACAAATGGATGACGTCCTGACAGGAGGATGTAACGACAGAACGACGCGACGCTAAAATCAGGTGACGACAGGCCGAAGCAACGTCAGGACGACATGATGACAGAACGATATGAAGACGGAACGACGTGATGACAGAACGGCACGACGACTGAATGACGTGGCGACTTACCGGTGGCGTCTTCTGAACCAGCTCGCTGTAGTAGATGAAGCCTGTGTGCGGCAGGATCTGGGTACTGGCGAAGCCTTGCAGCGTCTTCTTCTGGGCACCCACCAGCAGGATGTTACACGCCGGCATCTTGGCCAGATTTGTTAACCCTCCTGCTTGACCTACAATAACCATTTTGCCCCCTTTCATCATCACGCCTTTATTATATAGTAATATATAATAAAAAAGATCCCAGTGTAAAATTAACCAAAAACATCTAATGAAAAATGAAAATGAAAGCCTTTCTGAGGGGCACGTTTTCTGGTTGCCTGAAGTGATCTTCCGATTTCATCCGTTCCACTGAGAAACGGCACGAAATTTAAGCCCTGATGTGAATTCTAGCCCGGACATGAGCTTATCCGTTATATGTGTAACAGACCGCGCAATGTTAAGTACCCTTATGCAAAAAAGCACCCACTTAAGAACAAGGAGAAATGCCGGCGTACGGGGAAGTACAAGAATACCAATGAAATGTCTGATGGGAGAGGAGGTACCCCATGGGGAGCAGCAACTGGATGGACGAGGAGATACCGGATGATGGGGGAGGAGCAACAATATAGGGAAGGAGCTACTGGACGGGGGAGGAGTTCACGTATGGGGCAGGCGGGGCTGGATGGGGAAGTTATCGCATGAGGAGGAGCTATCGGATGGGGAAAAGTTACCGTATTGGGGAGGAGTTACCGGATGGGAAGGAGTTACCGCATGAGGGAGGAGATACTGCATGCAGGAGGAACTACTGGATGGGGAAGCTACTGTACCGGGCAGGAGTTGTGGGAGCTACTGGATGACGGAGTGGAGCTTACCCATGAGTTTGGCGGCGGTCGAGGCCCCGGCAATGATTGACAGGTTGGGTGCGATGAATGCCATCCGTGATTCCACATAGTCCTGGATACTGTTCTTGTTGTCATTTAGTTTCAGCGCCTGAAACGCCAATTACACAATTTTATGTTCTACTTTAAAGAAGCGCGCCAGGTTTCCTTTCTGCCTTTTTTTTAATGCTAGATAACAATGACTTTAACGACTACAGCATTTCTCTGAGTTGGCGTTCCTTCGAGCCAATCAAAACGCTATAATTCTTCCCACAGTTTAATTCAGATTTAATATTTTATTTTTTATTTATTTATTTTTTTTTGGTAACATGAGCACTTTTATTCAGATTTAATATTTTATTTTTTATTTTATTTTTTATTCTGTTATTCTTTTCGGTAACATGAGTAACACGGCTTCAGTTGAAAGAGTGTTAAAACCCGCTCTTACCATATCGCAGGCTTCTCTCACTCGCTCCAAGTCTTCCTTGTCCAACTCCGTTCTGAAAACAACCAAATCAGCAAGCTACAGCAAGCATTCGAAACAGTCCGCCACAGTAAGGTCCGCTACGGTAAGCATTCGAAACAGTGTACAGCAGAAAGCATTCGAAACTGTTCACTGCAATAAGCATTCGAAACAATCCACTGCAGTAAGCATTCGAAACAGTACACTACAGTAAGCATTCGAAACAGCCCACTGCAACACACTCTAGTAATTGCAATATCATAATCTTCAAACGTCACAATTTGATAATGAAAGTTTGAGAGATCAGAAAAAATTAAAAATCCTTGAAGTTTCTACCGAAGGAAAATTTGTCCTTCACATATTATACAGAAGTTAGGCGTTGCAACCAAATTGATGGCTGCCACACACAGAGTGAAATTCTTAGCCTGGCGTCATGACGTAATGACATTCACCCCGGCGTAGTGAAGGCCGTCACCCTGACGACCATGATGATGGCTGGAGTGACGACGTAATGACACTTACCCATGTGTGGTGGAGTACGTCACAATGACAACCGCGATGGTGGCTGGTGTAATGACGTAAATGACATTCACCCCGACGTGGTGGAGGCCGTCACACTGACAACCATGATGGTGGCTGGAGTGATGACGTAATGATACTCACCCCTGCGTGGTGGAGGCCGTCACACTGACAACCATGATGGTGGCTGGAGTGATGACGTAATGATACTCACCCCTGCGTGGTGGAGGCCGTCACACTGACAACCATGATGGTGGCTGGCGTGATGAAGTCCTGCAGCACCTCATTATTCTTCGATCTGTCTATCTTGTTGCCAAGTTCCTGTCACAATCAAAACAAAACCGGCGTCCAATGAGACAGTTCTTTTCCAAGCTTCTGTCGTAGATTTTACTCACATTTCACAATGTATAGCCGATGCAACAAATGCTTTTTACAATATTTATTTAAAACTTCGTCTTGTAAACTGCATAAATCTTAAGACCTGCAAAAACAAGTCTGTCCAAGGACAAAGTCCCAGCTTACGAAAAGCGATAAGCCCAATTCCCGCCTGCATGAGCATGGGAATTTCCCTGAAAAATTGGACTTCAAAAGACGAAATGGCAAAGAGCTAGCTAAATAATTAATCTAGCAACAAACCCGAACACATACCTGAAAAATGGGAAACAGATCTTCTGTATCTCCTGTAGATTGGATAGTCTACAAGAGATACCTTCCAACAACGAAACGAAATTGTACCCACACAAGTGTACTGTTGGTCGAACACACGCAGTTATTGCGCGGTTCGCATTTCGGACCAGTGAGCATGTTCACTTAACTTGTGTTGATGCATGGTTCGCATTTCAGACCAATGCGCAAGTTTCTTTAGGTTGCGTTGATGCGCGGTTCCCATTTCGGACCAGTGTGCGTGTTAATTTAACTTGAGATGTGTGGTTCGCATTTCGAAACAATGCACATGTTTACTTAACTTGCGCTGATACCCGGCATGCATTTTGAGTCAGTGGGCATGCTTATTTAACTTGCGTATATGTGCGGTTCGCATTTCGGACCAGTTCGCATGTTTTTTTTTAACTTGCGTTAATGCGCGGTTTGCATTTCGGACCAATGCGCATGTTTATTTAACTTGCGTCGATGCGCGATTCGCATTTCGGACCAGTGCGCATGTTCATTCAACTTGCGTTGATCAGAGATTCGCATTTGCTATCAGAGCGCATGTTTACTTAACTTGCGTTGATGCGTGGTGCTTATTTCGGACCAGTGCACATGTTCATTTAACTTACGATGATGTGCGGTTAGTATTTCGAAACACTGCGCATGTTTATTTAACTTAGGTTGATGCGAGGTGCTTATTTTGGATCAATGTTCATGTTTATTCTTTCGTTGATGCGCTGTAGGAGACTCATTTTAATTTTTTTCCAAATTTCAGAAAAGAAATAAAAAATTTTCAAATTTACACAAAAAGCACAAGCCGTATGCATGACCCCCTAGAGACGGCTCATACCAAAAATATATGACATCTGATAAAAATTGCGGGAAGAAAAGCATCTTTAATTTTTTTCTTCAAAAATTCCTCAAACATTCCCTGATAGACTCAAAAAGCACAAGCCGTATTCACGAACCCCTGAGCATGCCTCACAGCCAAAATAAATTAAAGCGGTCAGTGCACACAAAACATAAGAGTATATGCTTATATCACATACTTCCAATCGACACCTATTATTTTATTTTATTTTTTTTTTTTGGTTTTTGTAAACAAAAACCAGTAACCATTTTCCATTTTACCCCCGACAGCCTTTTCACAAAGTTTTATTTGGACAGGTGTGTGCTATTTTCAGAATAATGAGGATTTTTACCTTATATAAATGAATCACATGTGTCCAGTAGTCAGGCTGTGTATCACCTTTATCCCATTTTTGAAGCGAGGTGGGGTACGTAACGTGATTTTGGGGTATTACAGTCCTCTTTTTTATACAAGTTTAGATTCAGGTGTTTTATCTTAGTCTAGGAGGTGGTGTCTAAACCGGTTTTACTGCACGTTTTTTCTTGTCCGGTTCCAGATGGTGTTGTTAAAACAGGTTTTACCGAACGTCCTTTTTATCCTGGTATTGAAGTTGGTAATTACAGTACAGTAGTTTACTGTACATATTTTGTTTATTCGGGTCTGAAAGGTGGTCAAGAACGCAGGTTTTACGGTACCTCTTGTTATCCGAAACTGGAAGCTGGTCACTACAAACAGGTTTTATTTTACGTCTTTTTATCGGGATCTTGAACGTGGCTGTTACAAATAGGTTTACCGAAACAGCTTTTTTGCTACCGTAGCCTTAAACAAAGCCCTCCTCCCAGCTATCTAATTCAGGCTCGACTCTAAAGGCAACCCCAACCATTTTAGCCAACGGTACGGTAAGGGTTTGTACTCTAAGTGTAGTTATAGTCATATGGTATACCTTGTCTTCGTATAAGCACTAGAAAGAGATTCTTCATAACTGTGCCACACAAGACCCACCTCTGTGGGACAATGGTGCGCTGCTTGTCACAACACAACGTTAGTTAGTTATTTGATTGGTTTAACGACACCGCCAACCTGTTGCCGGTCATATTGTGTCATTCCTGGTAACTTTGTCGAATTTATACTTTATTGATTAAAAATCGTTATAAACTAAAAACTTAAATATACTAAAACTAGACTTAATGGTGGTCTACACATAGGAATACATGTTAATCTCTTTTAAAAATTCTAAGACCTTGCTGGAATTTACTTTTTCAAAGAGCTCTCTCATGGAATCAACTCTATAATAACGGGGACGAATGTGATTGAAGTCTATACAATCTATCAAGATGTGTTTCACTGTATACCGTTCCCGACAACTTATACATTCGGGTTGCGGTTCACCTCTTAAGAGGTGTTTGTGAGTAGTGTAAGAATGTCCTATTCTTAATCTGTGAATTACCATATGGTCGCGAAGGCCATTTAGGGAGGGCAATTTGCGCCCTACCACAGGGTTAATTTGGTATAGCTTATTTTTGGTTTGTTCATCCCTATGTTGTTGCCATAGGTTTTTGACATATCTAGAAATATGGCACTTAAAATCTGATGATAGTATAAGGAAATCTGAGCAATCTTGGTTCAACGTATAATCCTAGTTCCAAAGGGGGGGATAGCATTGGTGCCTTTATCCACATAATGTGATCCGAAAACAATCTGATGAGTAGGGTTATTTCTATTGGCATAAAGTTTTATACAATACTGCATGACAAGTTTTAACCGCCGTATATTGAGAGGTTGTTCATTTGCCTCAACGTGTAAACTGTCGACTGGGGATGTTCTAAAGGCATTTAAACATATTATTCAGCCTTGATTCTGTATTAGTTCTAGCATCTTGAGATACGATGGTCTAGTTGAACCATAAACTATACTGCCATAGTCCAGTCGCGATCTAATTAGAGCTCTATACTACATGAGTTTAGTATCACGATCTGCTCCCCAATCGTGGGAAAATATGACTCTCGGGAAATTTAAGGCCTTCTGACACTTTCTTCGGAGGTGTTTGATATGTGGGATAAAACTAAGTTGGTTATCAAAAATTAAACATAAAAATTTGTTCTCCTTGACAACAGGGATTTGCACGTTAGAGACGTGTAAAACTGGATCGTCGTGTTGTCTTCGTTTTTCTCATTCGCCCAAACTTGGAGAGAATAAATACTCTGCTGAAGACGACACTGTATTAAATTCATACTTTTGCATCTACACGTCATGGCAAAATCATCTACGAAGAATAAGCTATCTATCCCCTGTCTCAGTATATCTTTTATATTGTTGATTTTTATCAGGAAAAGTAGAATTGAAAGGATGCATCCCTGGGGGGAGCCTTCCTCTTGTTCAAAGTATTCTGAGAATATTGTACCAAGGCGAACCCTGAATCGGCGGTCATCCAGGAATCCTTTTATCAACTGGGGCAGACGGCCTCGGAGGCCGAAATCAAAAAGATCCTTTAGTACTCTGTGTTTCCATGCTGTGTCATAAGCTTTTTCCAAGTCGAAGAAAACGGTAACGACATGTTCCTTGTTATTGAAAGCTTCTTTCACAAAAGATTCTAGTCTTACAAGATTTTCCAGAGTGCTCCTTTGTTTCCTATAGCCACTCTGTATGTCGGCAAGCAAGTTGTTTCTTTCCAGGTACCATTTTAATCTTTCAGCTACCATCCGCTCAAATGTTTTGCACAGGGCACTTGTCAAGGAAATTGGTCTGTAATTTTGAGGATTTCGTGGATCTTTGTTCGGCTTTGGTATTTGTATTATTGTGGCTTCCTTCCACATTTCTGGAAAAGTGTCGGAATTCCAGGTATGAATTAACAATTCTAAAAAGACCTTTAGGGTATGGTCTGGCAAGTTTCTAAGCATCTGATAATTATGTCATCTGGTCCTGCTGAATCATGGGAACTATCTATGGCCTTTCTTAATACATTAAGAGGAAAATGCTCATTATACGCTTCGCTGTTGTCAGAATAGAAGTTAAGAGGATTAGTTTCTTCTGTCTCTTTATAGCGTCTAAACTCGTGGCTATAATTTTCAGAAGATGAATTATGTTCAATTGTTTCGCCTAGGGTATCTAAAATGTCCTTCGGGTCGGTGATCATATTGTTGTTAACTTCTAGATGGCTTACTGTGTTAAAGGTGTTCTTGCCGGATATTTATCTAATCATGTCCCAGGTCTTTTTCAAAGAATTATTGGTGTTGAGTTGAGAAACATATTCTTGCCAGGACTCTTGTTTGCTTTTTTTTAACTGTTTTACGCGCAACTGCCTTGGCCCTTTGATATTCTATTTTTCTTGTAAGGTCTGGGTAATTTGAAAACTTATTGAGAGCTTGTTTACGAAGCGCTATGGATTCTTTACAAGCGTCATTAAACCACGGTTTATGTGGTTTCTTGCGGGATCCTGATGTCTTTGGGATAGATTTTCACACACGACATGGAGAAGAAAAATAAATAATGAAATATGTTCGTCGTCATCATCACTAAAATGTTCCCTTTTGATACTCTGATGACATAATTCTTGGAATTCTGACCAATCTGCTTTCTGAAACTTCCATTTTGGTGATCTTTTTTCGTGGTATGGTTTAGACTCAGTCAATAAAACAGGAAAGTGGTCACTGCCGTGGAGATCATCCAGCACTTTCCAATTAAAATCAAGATATAAATTAGCAGATGCTATGGAAAGGTCAATAAAGGTTTTTGAACCAGTACCAGGGTGAAGATAGGTGTATGACTTGTCGTTGAAAATGGTTAGATTATGATGGTTAAGGAGATTTTCTACCAATTTTCCCTTCACATCTACGTAAGTATTGCCCCACAATGTACTGTGAGCATTAATGTCGCCTACGAATAGGACTGGTTTAGGTAACTGATTTATTAGTTCATTCAACTCTTCTGGTTGAGGTCTCAAATGTGGTGGTAAATAAATATTACAAATTGTGAAAGCTTTGCCAAGCGTGATACCAACCGCCTGGGTCTGAAAAGGCGTGTTTAGTTTAATTTCGCATTGTAAAAGATCACTTTGAACAAACATAGCGATTCTACCCGTCGCTCTGTCATCCGATGAGGGTTTGTTGTGTGAAGTATATCCTCTCAGTTTTGGTGGATTGTCGTTTTTGCTGAATGTTTCCTGAAGACAAAATACTGCCAGATCATTTAAGTGCATAAGTGTTAGCAATTCATGGTAGTTGGTCCAAAAACCTCTGGTATTCCAATGAATTATTGTCATCGTTACTTGCTAAGAGCTCGATTTCTGTTAATCGTTACTTTTGGAGGCTTTTTATTTGGGCGGGGTGGCTTAGGGGAGGTTCTGCCTGCAGGTTTGCCATCTCCAGCATCCATAAGAGGGGAGTATCTATTCCCACTCATTTCCTCCGTAAGGTTCGTGCGCAACCTCTGTTTGGCGAGTTGAGCTCTTTGTTTGAGTCTTGCCTTTGTTTCGCGGCCCTTGGTAGAGACTCACAAAGGCTGGAGTCTGTTTCAGTTTTAGTTTCTTTAGTTTCTCTAGAAGGCCGTTGCTGCTTTGGTGGGGAAAGAATCTTGTGTTCCCTAATCCATGTGATGTCAGTTTGACAGGAAGAATCCTGAAACTTGGGTTTTACTGTGTTGGCATATGTTTTCGTATTTGACGGAAGTAAGGTAGAAGCCAGTTTTCGGGCTTCGGGATAAGACCCCGATTTTTCAAATTTTATCTGTTGAACTTTCTTTTCAGCATGCCACCGCGGACAGTCCTTGGATGAAGCCCGGTGACTGCCCATACAGTTTATGCATTTGGGGTTGTGAGAGGTACATGAACCATATACATGCCCTTCCTCCCCGCATTTTGCGCAGGTGGGTTTTTTATTTCTGCATTTGTCTTTGTTATGCCCGTTTTTCTGGCAGTGGAAACAACGAATAGGGTTCGGGATATATACTTTCACTGGTAGGCTTAAATATCCCACTTTTATATTGCTTGGTAAACTGGGCTTGCAGAAGGTAAGGACAAATGTTCCTCGTTGGCCCAAAGATCACGCTTCTCTCACACCCTAGTCCTTTAGTTCGTTGACTAGTTCTTTAACTGTACAAAATCTTAGTTCAGGGTGGGTAATCACTCCCCTGCAAAAATGTAAGGTTCGGTTGGCAGAACACTTAGCTGGGGTGTTTACGAAAGATGTTATTTTCAGGAGGTTTTTACATTGTTGTAAGGTGGCTATTTGGACTAGAATGTCCCCCGAACAGAGCCTTTTAATGTTAATTTGATTTCCCACTATCGACGCCACCCCCTTCTGGATAGCGAAGGGGGATAGTTTGAACGTGCCCTCTATAGGTGTAATAATCAGGTATTGTGGAAATGAAGCAGGGGGAGACCCCACCTCAATCCTTGGTCTTTTGGGTGTCCGTGATGTATTCTGTTTTTCTTTTGTCTCATCCATTAAGTGTTTTTTGAAAATTTTCTTCCAGGTCTGCCGGCCCCGGCCTTACTATGACCACTAATTTCGGCAACGGGGGTTACCCGCCTAGGGCTAGGACACCTGGAATACTCTACTAGACGGGGCGGTATTCTCCATCCAACGCCGTTCGATTGACCCTAAAGCCGCAGTATGGTTAAACTGGACGACCAGCCGTTATTGATCGTGACGGGCCAGTTCACGACCACCCTTCTTGGGCCGAAGAGAAGGACCAAAGGCATGTATTGGCAAACAAGTCCCTTGGCAGAATATGTATTTGAAAGACCTGCCTAAGAGACAAGAAGCCTCAATACGCAGGTAACCGCACTCCTTCCACTAAGGGCTGCAACCCACGGCAAAGTGCGTTCTCATGACTGGTACTATCACCAGCTACTGTAAGACATTTTGGTGGACGCACAACAGGTTGCCACGCTTTTATACGGTTTGCGTGGGAACGGTGTAGTGCAGGTTTTCATACTATTAGAAAGGTAAGGAAGTATTTTCTTTATTTCAATTAATGACATCATGTTTATTAAAGAAAAGGGTATTATTAAGTGGAAAAGAATTATTGATAATTTTATTTTAGTATGTGTATTTTTGGAAAGGTTTTATAGTAGCTATGAAAATGTTAGTGATTATTATGGAAGTAATGATATTTTTGGAAGGCAGAAAGGGAATGTTGGTGAGATGATAAACTGGTTTGAGAGGGGCGAGATACCAGTAGAACTGAGGTAAACCCATTAAGACTGGTACCCCGAGGGGGGATAGGAATATATACTCCGGCCTCCCTTTGGGTCAAGGGGCTCCTTTAAAAATAAAGGGTCGGACCCAAGTTAGGCAGTTTAACGTCATGCCGGGACGAATAACACAACGCATTAGATGACTTACTTTAAAAGTGAAAGCTAGTTCCAGGTCACAAAAATTGCGAGTCGTTACGTAATTACTCCCATGTGTGGAACAGTTTGGCAGCCAAATGAAACTAGAGCAGTGTGCAAGTTAAACACGGCCATCAACAGTCAATGAAGAGCTGAAATTTCCCTAGTCCAGCTGGTGGGCGGGAAATATTACTGGGCGGGAACAGCCTATTTTTTAAAGAATGATTTGAGAAGGGAATAGTTTTTATTCATGACCTATGTAAAAGAAATGGTAGTTTTCTTTCATACGCCGAATTTGTAGAACGCTACCATGTCAAGACAAACTTTGTGAGGTACTTAGGGGTAATAAGTGCTATTAAAAATAGCGGATTAAAATCTGAGGTAATAGGTTCTCCCACGCCAGTCGTTAATTTTGAAAGCAAATTCTTAAAACTAATAAGCGGAAAATTTATTGATATTTCTAAAGCCAAAAGTAGGATATTCTACGATGAATTTTTGAAGACTATCCCTCAAGCACCTGCTTCTTTAAGAATGTGGTCATTAGAAGGCTTGGATGAGGGTGCAACTTATGGTAGTCTACCGTTGTGTAGAAAAACCAAAAAAGAGTCTGAGATATTAGCCCTTCAGTTTAAATCTGTCCATAATATTGTAAACACTGGAAGTAATCTAAAAAAATGGAAAATCAGAGACAGTGAACTACGTGAATTCTGTAATTCGAATGCTCCTGATACAATATTGCATGCACTTATTGAATTCCAAGTAACGAAAACGTGGCTCGAAAAGTTATTTAAATGTATAGATCCTAGAAATCTGCTTTTTGAAAATATTACTAAAACAGAATTTTCGTTTGGAGCTACAGATCCCGCCATAAACATAATGTTATTACTTATTAAAAAATATTTTTTTTATGTCAGAACATATAAAAAGTATTTATCCGTTGATGTTATGCTTTTTCACATACTTAAAAGAATAGTCGTAGATTGCAGGCTTTTATCTGCTGCAAATTTCAGTAACAAATACAGCCAATTTCCGCAACTAGTTGAGCAAAGCGAAAATTTAGAACAAAGCGACGTTGAATCCTAAAAGTAAAAGTGTGTTAAATCAAACTTGAGGAAATGTTGTGACTGAATGTTTTATGTGGTCTGTGATTGTCTGTAAATGATGGCATAAATGGGTTTGTAGTATATTCGGGTAAGAATAAGTGCTGTAGTGCTCATTATCGGCGTTTTCTGTTGTCCAGAGATATGTGTGCGTTTACCTGTTTTATTTGTAAAAAATAAATAAATAAATAAAAAAACAAAAAAAAAGTCCAGCTGGTGCACTTCCTTGGACGAACCTGGTCCATTTACAATACCGATCTGTGTTTCTTCCCATAGAAGCTACATACGAAGTTTCATTTAAATTCTTGCCGCAGTTTTGAAGATGTCGTGTTAACAAGCTGTTGATGACAGACCCACAGACCAACACGCGATCGATCGTATATATCAATAAATAAAATGAATATACAAAGGAAATGAATAATAGAGACAGAGAGTAGACCAAAGCTTCCATTAAGATTTCGTTATCATTCTACATAACTCTACAGCTGGTAACAAAAAGCAAAAAAAGTAAAAAAATATATATATAAATTTTCGGCAGAAAAAGGATAAAAAGTAAAAAAAAAAAGTAAAATAAAAAGTAAAAATTTCGGGGTTGGTCAAAAAAAGTATAATACTTAAAAAAAGTATAATGTGGCAACACTGCATTTGACAGAATCTTTCCATGCAACGTTCCCACCAAATTTCAACTTTATCCGATGTTCAGCGGCTGAGATATGTACACACATAAGATTTCAACGTAATGACATCATACGCCTTTCTTAATTTCTACACCCTTCAAAACTCGATAGAACCGTCCCAATGACCCAAGGAACACCCATACAAAATTTGAAGTCCATATGACTTTCCGTTATCAAGATATGTGGTACACCAGGCCTTATGCAAATTATGTGCATATTTTACGTGATGACGTCATACGCCGCACCCACTCCTTGTCTTCGCGATAAATGGAATCGGATAAAAAGTGTAGAGGAAATGCATTTTGAATTTTTTTCTTCAAAAATTCCCCCAAAAATACAGAAATCACCCGATCGACAACAAAAGCAAAAGCATGGCGCCCTTGGGATGCTTCATACTACACATAAACGAAATGGGATAAAAACTGTAGGGGGGGGGGGGGGGGGAAGTCACCCGATCGCCTAAAAAAGTACAAGCCGTATCCAAGACCCTCCAGGTATGCCTCGTACCAAAAATAAATGACATAGGATCAAAATTGTAGAAGATGCATTTGAAACCAAAGTTTACTAAATAATCAACTAACTAACAGACGTCGTCTGCAGACCGATAGGTATACCCAAGCTTACGTTTAACGTAAGCTGGGCTAAAAAAAAAAAACATTGAAAACAGCGACCAAGGAGTTGTACCTTGACTGTTCTGATGTACTCGAGTGGCATTTGGACCAACGATTCCAGCTCCGGAAACCTCTTGTTATAGAGATCCCTTACGTACTTATGCACAATACCTAAAATACATAAAGGACATTATTACCACAGGGTTTATAGAGTATCATTCTCTTTTTATTTCTCCTTTATTTATTTATATTTATATATACTTTACTCATGTTAATTATGTAGGATAATTACCCTCCATGAAAATGTAAGAAGCCGGAAAACATTCACAACTGAGCCACCTGCAGCGTTAGAGGTTCTGCACTTCCGGCGACATAAAACAACGACATGATACTAACAATGGCATACTAACACTCTGAAATGCCAAACCTTCCTAAACAAAACGATGAAGCGAGATTTTCTGCAGTCAGACGGGCCACTGTATCACTCGTATCACCATCATCTATCGCCTACAATCCCCCCCCTCCCGGCTCTAATATTCTCTCAGAGTTCCATCGATACTTGAGAACTCCGGGAATGGCGACATAAGCACCACGTGGGACATCTGTGACATGTGCGACACGTGCGACATGTGCGAGGCGGCGCGGCACTTACCGACCCCTTTTTCGATTTCTAAGATGACGCTGGCGTCGCTGACCACCATGCACTCCGGATCCAGAATGAGCCCCCCCCCCCTCCCCCCCACACACACCTCGTGAGAATGATGGTACCGGCGACATGTGCGACACGTGCGGCACTTACTGATCTCGTTGTCGATCTCCACAATGACGTTGTTGGCGTCGATGATCACCTTGTACTCCGGATCCGCCTCCGATGGTCCGCACACTGGATCAGAAACAACACAGGCACTTAGAGACACTGGGGCGGTTCCAGAATGTGCACCACCACCCCTCCCCTTCTCCCCCCCCCCTCCCCCCACCCCCCACACACACACCTCGTGAGAACTCTTCTGTTTTAAATGGTATGCTTTTCAGTCTCTTACCAAAACTTTTAATTGATCTCCTCTACGACCGTACACGGCCCCGCCTCCCTGCACACCCCTTGTGAAGTCCTGGATCTGCCCCTCAGCCACAGGCATCCTTAACACATCACAACCTCCTGTCCCCGTCCCAACCCAAAATGAGCCACCATAGTCTCAGCCAAAATATGTGCAAATTCATGTTATAAAAACAAATGCTTAACATATATTTTACATACATGTTTTTATTAATATCTTGTTTATTTTACTCATTTATGTCCTTTATCTTCAGGTACACCCGTAAAAATGGTCATCGCTTCTTTCTTTATTATTTCATAATGATCAAATCCGATCCCCTCCCCTTCCTACGCGTCTCGCCTTCCAACCCCCTCCCCCCGTCTCACCTCGCCTTCTCTTTTGCCCACATGGTTCTGGAAGCAATCAATAGTGTCAATGATTTTCCCCTATCCCCTACCCCCTTCCCCCCTCCTCCTACCTCGTCCCACCTCACCTTCTCTTGCCAACATGGTTCTAGAAGCAATCAATATTGTCCATCCCCCCCCTATGTTCTATCCCCCCCCCGCACCCCCCCCCCCCTCTTTACCCCTAACCGGCTCCCGCGTCTTGTCTCACCTTCTCTTTTGCCCACGTGGTTCTGGAAGTAATCAATATTGTCCATGATGTCCCGTAACTACAAATATACCAAAATCCGCATTTAAGGACAGACCACGTCATCACATACATCTAACGTCAAAATCTACAACTGCAGCCGTGCCAAACTTTCTCGTTGTCCAAACGAACTTACAAACAAATTTAGCTAGATCCACACAAACTTTCGCCAAACTGGTCCTTACACCAATCAACATTAGCTCCATCTTTAAATTCGCCGAGATTTCACAGTTTCTGAAATATACATTAAAAACACTGCACCTCCTCGCTGTCCAGTAGCTTAGCAACGCTGCGCACGGAGTCGGCATCCGCCTGGGCTTCTGTCTCCATGGTAACTACATCCTCGATGTCGGCCATGGCGTCACCTACATCCGCCCCGGGCTGTTCCAGCTCCTCCTCTCCGCCCTCCTCCAGGTCAGCCAGCAGCTCGTCGGCCAGGGACATGGTGCTCGGCTACACGGGAAGCAGCACCTGTCGCCGAAACGGTACACGCTTAGGGTGCGAGGGGGAGCTTTGGTTGCAATCCACTCTCTTATCGCTAACTCACGCACCCCTCCCCCTTCCCTCCAAGGGGAACCTTAATCGATGCGGTTAACCTAAACTGGATATGCCTTCTCTCTCTCTCTCTCTCTCTCTCTCTCTCTCTCTCCCTCTCTCTAAATGTCCCTCATAACGAAAGAAAAATTCCTCGTAATAATTAAAGATTGCAACTAATTTTACCCTGGATAAGTGTGAGGAGCCTTTTTTCCCCTAGGTGTCGACCAATGACATTTAAGCACGCCAAAAAAAAAAAAAAACATAGACCGAGAGCTAGCGCAGAGCTCTTCACTCAATGTAAATATCTGGGTGCTCACGGATCAAAGTTTTCCTCAGAGTTGATACGACTCCAGGGTTCGCGTTGGCGGGGTTTCTGTCCACTTTTTGGGCATTTTTCACGAAATGACTCACTTTTTTGGAACTCACCGAGTCTTTCTGAACCAAACTGAGTCAACCTTTCCTTTTTTTTGACTCACTTTCCTGAGAACCCAGCGCGAAACCTGGACTCACAGGAATAACTGGATCGAAGTTTAATCTCTCATCTGCAGCAGCAGCCCAAATTGGTGGAGAGAACATAGCGTCAGGATCGACGTAAGTATTGAGCACATGGGACAAGTTTTTGAAACTAAACAGGCAGATGCTTGGAAACATGAAACAGGAAGTCAAGTCACGAATATCAAACAAATTAGATAACCACTGGCCGGAGTGACGGCTAGTTTTGAAGTTCATTGGCGTTTTTGGCCCGCAGCCCTATTTCTCACAGGTGTCGGTTATACAAATCAGACAAAAGCTATTCAAAATTTGTTCACAGATAGCACAAAAACATTGTGCTATCGGTGTGATTGTGATTCAGGGTGAAGCATTACACTTCAGCTTACCAGGATGCCATTTGACACCTGAAAAACAAGACACCCCTAGATTGCACATCCCCCGCCACGCTCACCTACACTATATATAATTTCTGCCCTTAAGGTATGATAAACGATGAATCGTTCCAAGATATATGGCTTGGATAAAGACAGTTACAACAAGTATGTTCTTCGTTTGCATGCTTACGCCTTGCTTTATTCGCAACAAACTTGTTACTTCGAGTAAGAAGGGTATTTTAACAGAAATGGAAATTAATAAATACGAAGTGTTGCCCACCAAGACAAAGTCACAGCTTGTGGGCTAGTTTATATCCACATGTAAAGGTACTGATTGTCTGTATAATATACAGGGAAGGCAGTAATATCGGCCACAGGACGTGAACTGAACATTAAATCAAGATAGCCGCCGTGCCTATGAGTCGGACCAACATCTGGCTGCTTTAGATTGAACGGTGACATCATTTGAGAAAGTTTTTCCCGTTGCACTGTATCTACGTTGAAGTCACCACAAATGATAGAAGGGAATTAAATATGTGCTTATCAATTCAGGAGCTCTCGAACTTTATCCCAGAACAGACTATAACCTGACGTTGCACAAATTCACTTTATATACTTTCAAGCTGTGGAGTTTTATTGGTCTACGGTGAAAAGTAACAAGGATACGGCATGGATAGATTTGTCTGAAAAAACAACAAAGTCCAAATTGTGAAAAATCGCGAAAATTACCTTTTTGAAGAAATCGAAAAATAACCTGACGTTGCACAACTACACTTTATATACTTTCTACCTGTAGGGTTTTATTTGTCTACGATGAATAGTAACAAAGATACAGCCTGGACAAACTTGTTCTGAAAAAAAGTTAAAATTTAAAAAAAAATCGCGAAAATTACATGTTTTGAAAAAAATCGAAAAATAACCTGACGTTGCACAACTACACGTTATATACTTTCTTGCTGTGTGGTTTTATTAATCTCTGAGGAATAGTGAAAAAGATACAGCCTGGACAAAGAGGATTGCGGACGGACGGACAGACGGACACGAGGCATTTCTATATCCCCCGCCCCCGGCTAGGGCGGCAGGGGATAAAAATATGAATTAAACTCATTTACATGAATCCTCTGCTTCTGACAGCACGAAACAATGACACGTCATATACTTAAAATTTAAGAAAAACAACGTTTGAACATTACTTTTCAAAAAAAAATTGTGTGTCAATATGCATTTAGGATATTATTTTGTTTTTTAAGTGGGTCATTTTTTGAGGTATTCGACAAATACTGGTGTTCGGCAAATACTCGTCGAGGCGTGGACCTCTCCATCTCCAAAGTTGAACTGAAGTTGCCCTAGTTTGTCGCCCTTTTATAGTTGCAGCCGACCTCTGCAGCGATGTATCAACACAGAGCGGATTTTAAAAAGTAGTTCCTTTCTTTTATGAGTGTTATTTTCGCGGAATCCCCAGTGGATCTGCAGGGTAAAAAGGTGTTACAAACAACAGGCCGAACCGCATTAGAGGTTGACTGTTGGACAACGTAGTTGCAGCTCGGGGATTAAGGGTAATAATTATTCCGCAGTATGGTATGCCGGGAGGAGAACAGGCGCCTGTGTGTTTATTGGTTTATTTGATTCTTTTTTTTTTTTTACAGTCTGTGCAATCCATTAGCTTCTCAACTGAGATTTCAGAAAGCTTGTAGCCAATTACATCTTAATTTTCCTGAGTATACAGAATATATTTATACTGATTATAATGGAATGCCATTTTCACAGTTATTAGGCAATTATTGACACCAGGAATTAATTTTTGCTATATGTAATTATATTTTTGATATCTCTAAATGTATTCATGATCTCAGAAAAAAATGTGGCTATCAATAAATATTTAGAGATATCAAAAAATATTTCTTGATATCAAAACTGATTTAATCATCTGTAAAATCAAAAAATAAATTCTTGATAACAAAAAGAAAATTTTTGATAGCAAAATCTCAATTTTGAGTTCAAAAATTTATTTTCTTTTTATTGATACCAGAACTTATTTCAGATAACATTACTTCAGAATGAGACTTTTTTAATTTATATTTTGAAATTTGATCTGAAATAATTTTCTGATCTCTAAATTTGTGATATCAAAATTTCAGTCTATTTTTTATAACTGAAATTTAAGAAGCAAACATCTCTGAATGCAATAAAGACTTTTCCCTGCATACAGAATCTTTCTTTTAATTTTTACTCCACAAAAAAGAAGCGTTTCTTGAGCTCACAAATTGTATTTTTATTTTTGATATCAACAATTCACCTTTTCCTCCCAAAAATTTAACTGAAGATTCGTTAAATTTTATATAAATGTGTGCCTCAGTTAAAATTTGTTTAGTTTGTAAAATTGATTTTTTGATGTCTAAAATCCATACCGATACCGAAGTTTAAATTAATGAGATCTACATTGATTTACTAATATCTTTAATAATAATTTGATATCAAAAATTAGCATTAAATGTTAAAATGACATTTCATAGTTCCTGCATCTAGCGGTTAACTGACAACATGAATATTTTTACAGACAACATGGTAGCCATACAATTTCAAGAATCATTTTTCCTGACCCTTCCTGACTCAATTATTTTTTCGGACTTTTCAGGTTTTTCCTGACCTATGGTCACCCTGGGACAAAACATAACCGCTTTATTTAAATTTAGAAGGTGGTTTAACACTTAAAATGCAATAACATAAACAAACATTTCATACTGAGGGCAGGGGCTTGTTTTTTTTTAAAATAATATAACGTCTATTAAATATGCGCCTGTTTTGCAAAATTGTTTATGGCATACATAATTTGAAAAATCACACAAAATTGACCACTGGGGTGAATAATGGGACGTGCTGTAGCACTGACAGAGAGACACAAAATACAATGGCTGCTACCCCCTACCTTAAGACCACCCCACCGGTAAGTAAAATTTTAGTCTCCAAAAGATTAGAAAAAGAACACCCCTGTATTGCAATTATTGAGCAGGTAAATTGAATTTTGTTATCTCGTCATAAAAACATTGGCCGCTACCTGTAATAAACACCAAACATTATAGCAAGTTATTATCTTAATCTGGCACATTTAGCAAGTATTTCCAAAAATTTCGTCAAATGTACTAAAATGGTAAGAAATTATGGATTTTGATCTATGTAAAAAAAGTTATCAGGTGTCTCGAGATTTCTGTACCGAAAAAAAGTTTCAAGACAAAATACTCTAGGGACGGAGACCAAGACGTCTTGACAGATGGAAAGCATCCCGTGATATTCTCGCCGCTCAATACAAGCGAATTTGTCAAGACATTTGCCGAAAAGTTGTTGCGTTTTAAGTGAATTCGGTTGGGAACAAAGGTATATGCGTAATCACACTTTGGATGTTTCGAATAAAATGCACAAGAATTTTGACTGCAAGGGAACCAGGTAAAAATTGAAAGAAATGAGAGAAGAAATACAGTAAAAACAGCTCAGACTCGGAACAAAAAAGAAATTGAAACTGAAAACTGTTTGTTAAAACTTTAAAGACATTTTTAAAATAGCATACGGGTTGTTGAAAACACGATTGTTCTTTTGTGCAAGAGAAATTTAAATTTAGGCGAAATTTCTCTGTCATTTCTTTCATTTTTACCCGGTTAGTTTGCATTCGAAACGCAGAATTTTTGCGCATTTTATTCGGAACGCCAAAAGTGTGATTTGGCTTGTACCCTCGAGTGGGCCAATAAGCCAATCTGCACTTTCCTGTCTTTCCGGTGGAGGTGTTGTTTCGACTTCAATTTTTTTGGATAAATTATAAAGCAATGACAAGGGAAAACATCGAAATTCTAATTTTCGTTCAACGTGCACACTTTCAAATTTATAAAGCCATCATATGATCTCTTAACTATTTTACATATTATTCAGTCTCTTTAATAACTACTAGTAAACTAGTCCTAGATGACTCTTGCGGTCTTCCTATCACAGCAAGAGTCATAGTGCCTACAATAGGAAATGTCATTGCTGTCAATTTTCAAATCTCGGCGCACGACTCGGGCCAACGGCGTTATTTTAGAAAGGGTGCATCACATAAATGACCCAGTTATAAATTATGGCGCACAAGTTTTATGGTAAGATAACAATTTTTTACTGAGAAAAATATGTTTTTTTCCTGAGATCAGGAAAAAGTTGCAAAACCACGCTTTACTCCAGTTTGGGAGTTTCGCTGAGGTCGAAAATAATGCGCCAGGGTACTTCTCAGTGTGCTTTTAAAGAAAAAGCCTGCCAGTTCGAGCCTCGGTGTCCTTGAACGTGCGCCGAAAGATCTAGAGCCTCGAAAATTGAGATCAATGGCCATTTCCATTGCAGGAACTGTGACCCTTTCTGTCCTAGGAAGATAGAAAGGGTCCGCTGGGACTATTTAATAACTAGCTCCAAGAAGCGGTAATCTACAAAGTTTGAAGCACCGCTTCAAAGCCTCGCTATATAACGATAAGCAAGTCAACTGCGCTCGCTCTGAGGCACCCCTGTGGCTACTTTATGCGTGAATCAACGACCCATAAGTTTTTATTGGCATTTACTAAAGGCCCTCAAAGTACAACGGTAATGATATACAACTTCTGTGTTACGCTTTCTTTAAAAGAAAATAACACGGAAATAACTACAATTCTCCCGCAATAATTGACATTTGTTTGTATACAGGGAGCATACTTTATTACGTTAAAGAGAAGCAATAATTTTTGCAATTATCCACCAAAAAACTTTTGAATTCATATTTCAAAAGAACGCAAAACTTCGCATTTATCAATTATTTTAGTATATATTTTACAAATAAACTATGACCCCTTTATTTAAAATTTTGGTCATCTGACTTTGGTCATGTGACATTTAAAGGCCAGAATGTAAACACACATTTGACAGGTGGGTGCGGAAGCTAATTTTTCTGCACTTTTATGAACAAATAAAAAATACACAGCTCACTAAAAATTGTGCCTGTTTTGCAAAAAGGGTATTTTATGCATGAACTTTCAGTAAATGTTTGAATTATTGGGACTGGTATGCAGAATTCGTGCCTCAGAACATATGAAGTTGACTCCTATTAGTGAAACAATGGAAGGCTTCGTAGCTCTGACAGAGAGATATACGATGTTATACAAGTCAGAGCTACTCGGAGCTATTTAATAACCAACATGTGAATATGTTTCTGGCAAAATACAATTTTGTTGATTTTTGCCGGGTTTTTTTCTATTATTTCTTTATATCCTTATCCGAACTGATTTCAGCCGAAAGGCAAAAACTTTTCGGCAAAAGTCAAAGTGCGACTTGGCTTATTCGGTAACTTAATCCTACATTATCGCCCGTGACAAGTGATCTATCTTAATGTATAATGTCAATTACTCAAATATACTCAGCACTTTTGCTATGTAAACTTACAATAAAAGTAAACAATTTCTAAAATATCTATTTCACTTCTTTTTGGCGTAGAATTATTCCTTTTTATGAACGTAAACAGCTCGCACTCCAACGGCTATTCATCGATCTCGACCCATAAACAGTTCCCGAGAATATCAGAAGAGCGTCCAACACTGTGTTGCTTGAAATCCATTTTCTGTCATAAAATCCAGTAAAAGAGCATATGCCAGGTAGCTGTTCAAGGATATACAGCTTTTGTTATCTAGATATTAAATGTAAGCTGGTTAGAATATGACACATATATCAAAGAAGAACGTAAACTTAATCATTGTTTATCTCAGGTCCACACATGATAACAACACATTGATTTAACTCATCAATAGCCATTTAAATATTTTGAAATATTTTATTTCTGAAAAATATCACTATATAGTAATACACCCTTTATTTAATTTTCTGATATATATATATTCTGCAAACTGCATCAAGATCTATTCACATCGTTTGAGCCAAAAGCCATAAGACAACAATTCTCAAGGATAAACTTCGCTGATTTCTGCGCGTGGTAGTTCTAGGTTTTGTCATACCGGTTTTCATTTGTTAAATGCTTTCCGGCCATCAAGAACGTTAGTTTTGACTGCAGGTAATTTACAGTGAGAAATTTTTTTAGCAGTTTTCTCACATATCCTATATTTAGGGCTTTCCTCGTGATCAGCATCTACTTTGTTTCGCGTCGGCTCTGTAAACAGGGGAATTTTAACTGTCGGCCGTCTCTTCCCTTCTGCCAACAACAGGACTTTTTGGGTATGTTGGGCAAACAGTTGAATCCACCGAAGTGAGCTCGCGTCTCCCACATGGTCGATACAGCAGCGAAGTTTTCTTGGAAGGGTTGCAACCACTGTCTCTTTCTGTGCCAGTCTTGCAAGCCTTGGCGCGTTGTGGCGACTTGAAACAGTACACATAATTGATTCGCCTGCAACTGCCTCTGGTACGGCTATGGGTCGTTCACGTAGATGTCAAAATGGCGGCGTATCTATATCCATCTCGACACTGTATAGGATTGTTGCATGCGCAACAGCGTGAGTGCATCGATCTCGTATCAATGTACGAGATTTCCCTTAGCTTAGCTACTGTTATATAACTTCAGTAGAAGTTTGCGTACCAGTTTTTACCTGAAACACTTAAACTTCTGGTGATGTCATCGACACAGATGCAATCACGTGGTCGAAAATGTGTTAATGTCGTGACAGCAGCGGCCTGTCACACTGGTAGGTGTATTTATTTATACGCTGGGCACTGACAACGGTTGATGCAATGTCGATGGTTGTGTTGGCGCCTTGTCACTGTGTTGGCTGGAGTATGCCATGGTCACTTGGTAGCTATGCGCTTAGTTGTCGAGTCTGGTACGACCATTTAGTGTAACGCCGCTGCTGACAATGCGACGGGTCGCACATGCAACAAGTCGATCACGTGTCATCCGTTGCTGTGATGGATATCGACACAGTTTCGGGTCTTGCATGTGACGGGTCAGTCGAACAAGTTTATGTGGCTGTAACAACTTTATATCACTATATTCATGGTCTTGATGCAAGTCTAAGTGATTAGATCGTGTCTTGTCTTGTGTTAATAAATTGTTATGGCAGCTGCAGTTGTTAGTGCATGCTTATATGAGTTGATATCTGTTGTAGAGCAGTAGCCAGTGATCTTTACATCAGATACACGGCATGTTTACGTCGGTGGGCATACATCATTTGCTCTGGACAGTCGATGCAATCAGTGTGCCTACTTAGAGGTTCACTTTTTCTTGAGAAAACTCAGCTGGTATGCGTGACAGGGGGCGTAAGCATTGTAAGAGTAAAAATTCATCAGCGTTGCAACAACTTGTGTCACTAGCGGTCACGATGTGATTGGCATATCAGACACTGATGCTGTAATCAAATCGAAGAAGAGACTGCTCAAGACGAAGTCAGTCACTCTTGATGCGGTTATGTTCTCGTCACCGGCAGTTTACCTCGTTGAACCTAATCAGGTGGACGTCAGCTCGGCGATGGAGACGCACATTGTGAGATTGACTCCCACTCTGCATGGGCCTATTAATTCTGTGTTATTGACGCCATTGTTTTTGTATTTTTCATAAAGTGACTTAACAATGGAAGCCAACGCAACTGTTCCGGAAAGGAATACTCCAGATGTGACAATTCCTTCGAGCAAGGAAGCCCAAGTTTCGAGTTTCTGAAATGCATCCTTGTTCTGTGCAGGATTTATCTCTACTACAGAGACCGCTATAGCAACTACTACTACGAAACCGGAGAAGCGAACTGCAATACAACTGTCTGTCCTACCGCAGATGGCTACTATACAACCTTTGACGGCGTGAAAGCATCACTCCCATGATGATTGAGTCTATGGTTCTTCATCGTCTTCATTTGTCGAACTCTTGTCATCTGGCGATGAAGAAAAAAGAAGACTTGAGTGAGGTCCGAGCTGTCCCAAAAGTCATTTCGTATTGAACATCAAGTGTCCGTGCACACCACCTTACCGGTGACAACGCCAGCACCGCCGCCGCTTGCTACACTTATGCTGTCGACTGCCTCACAGTGACCGTTTCTTACCAAGCTTTGCCACGCGTCATGGCACAGGAGGATTAAAACCTCTATGTCTGTCTGCGCACTCCACACCATAAAGGCCTTGACATCGTATAGAATGAATGGGATGATGACTCTGCTACAGATTTGATGTCAGCGGCTAGAGATAGTATTAAGTTTATAGCAGACAACTCTTCGACGTCACTTACCAAGACAAATCCTCAAGTGACTGGGCTATCACTTTGTCTCGATGCTCACTCGTAACCCAACCAAGGGAAGACTTTGTGGGTTTATCCAAGACTCGTTGGGTAGTGAATACACTGCACCCAAGAATGGAAGAGATATAGTGGTTGTAATCTCGAAACCGCGTCAGGGGTCGCGTCTGCTGCCCTTCCAAACTTCTACATGTTAAGGTGTCCAAGTATCAATCCAAAGATAGAGTGTTGCATTCAGACTGTCCCTTGTCTATCTTCACAATATGGGCCCATGGTTACCCATTATGAATCCCGACTCGAGTGTGCCGCTAGAGTGCAGATATCTCGAGGGAATTTCACGCTAAAGCCTACGCACATTCTTGTTTCAGGATGCCGCCTTCCTGAAGTTTCGAAAAAATTTTAACCAGATAGTAACTCTCTGCCCGATCGCGAGTTCGATTAAATTGATGCAGCGTAGTCTGATCTGCTTAAACACAACAATTATTTGCTATCGTCTTTGCTGGCCTTGTGTAGCAACACACTCAAATGTCTGCAAAGAATGGGTCCGTAAGCTATGTTTTGCTCCAATAGCAGGCCAATCGGAACTTTTTCCATCAAACTTGTTGAAAGAAGCAGCCGGAGTGGAATCACAGGACGCACTTCTGCCTTGAGCCTTGACACCACAAGGCAATATGCCTAGGTAACGTGAACCATCCATGCCCTCTACGCCAGCCGCCAAGAAGTAGCCTGTGCCTTCCATCATATCTAAACAACAGGTTAAGACACCCGAAGTTGGAAACTAAAAAGTCGGCTACTCTTTCGAAGTAAAAGGAGCAACCAATCAAACTATCCGCTCAAGATCATACAGCGATGCCGTGGCGTCAAGTCAGACGTGCTACAGCTGAGTCGGTTCTTACATCTCGAGTCGTTCAAATGGAAATTCCATATCTCATCAATTCCACTTTAAGTCAGAGAAGTTGGACGATCTCGGTGGATCTTTTGGATGCTTACCTCCAGATTCTCATGCACATGTCTGCTAGTCGCTATCTGTGTTTCATGGAAGGAGGAGTACGTTATTGATTTCACGCTCTCCAATTCACGGAAGCATTATAGTTCACTCAGGTCATAAAGGTGATCATACGCCTTGGGTCAGCTTGTTCAGCTTGATCAAGCAGTGCTTTTTCTCAGTCTTGTTCAGTTTGTGGACTGATCAGGAAAAGCCCTGCAGGGGCTTTTAGACTGTAAGACCCATTGAAAAGTTCGTGTAGTATCGACTCCCAAGCCTAGGATTTCACAGCTGGAGCCCATCTTATTCTTGTCATTTGTCAGAAAACAGTGTAATTCGGTAGGTGTCATTTTCAAGAGTTTTAAAGTGGTTCGGAGAGCGTTGCGTCGGCACAACATCGACTGTGAGTCTCCCTGTTAGCACTCTGAGATCACGCCAGGTCAGTCTTCTGAAGGATGTGCATTTCTCTCTCTCTCTCTCTCTCTCTCTCTGTCTGTCTCTCTGTCTCCCTCTCTGTCTCTCTCTCTCTCTCAGCCCCACCAAGGCAGATTCAGGCGGATGCGTCTTGCAGCGGTTTAGGTTTTTTTCCAAGGGTGCACTTGGAAGTGTGAATGGTCTTGTCAAGATCGGATGCTTCATATCAGCGTGTTGGAAATGAGCGCTGTCATGCCTGTCAGTTTCTCTCCGTGTTTCTCAATGGTATTGAGACGGTATTGTTAGTGTTAGTGCTCTTGCCGATCTCCAGAATGAGGGATTCATCCATACACAGAGGGTTTTGGCAGATTTCTCGTTTCATTGGATTGTATGTCAATCGCCTTGGGGTCCCTGCAATCGAGTTCTTTGCAAATTGTCTTAATAAACGTCTGTCGGGGTATATTCTCCATATCCGGACTTAGCAGTGTTAGTAGTAGATGTGATAGTGTGTCGTTGGCCTCATTGTTGTTCGCATTTCCACCGTCATCGATAATGCTGAAGGCTCTCAGGAATATTCTGCACGAAACCAGATCTTCCAGAACTGCCTTGAAGTCCTTTGTTGAGACGGTTACGGTAGGTCAGCAGTCTTCGAATTACCCTGGAGCAAGGCGGTCAGCGACAACCTCATTCGATTGTTTTAGCTCAATCTTCCGTGAATAACTTTTTCCTTCATGAAAAACCACGGAATTCGCAAATAATGTCTATTCGTCGCATTGACGACTTTTTGAGGCATGGTGCATGAACAAAGGTATCGATCCTGTAGCGGCCATGGCGGTGTCAGTCGCCGACTTATTTGCTTACCTCTATAGGGTGAGGAAGATCTCAGTTAGGCCAATCAAGACGGGTCTTTAGGTCCTTATGTTGTCTGTCTCTATATGATGTGTTGTCGGATTTGCTCAAGGTTCTTTGAGCTGGAGTATCCTATAAACGTCACGACAGTGGCTTGTTTTGTTTTGGATTTGTCTCCAGTTTTAAAATATTTAATTTCTCTACACTTCCATCACTTTATCCTTACTGGCAAATTACTCACGGTGAAATGTGTTTCCCTTGTGGTGTTGACATCGTACAAACGCCCCGGGGAAATACACGCTTTTAAGGACCCTATCAGTCAAGTAAATGGTTTATGGGAAACTACTTAGGTACATTTACGCATATTGTCATTCCATCCTTTTCGGTGTGAAAGCAATACACCACTATGTTACGTCTCCCTACTACAATCATATGGAAAACGATCAAGCACTTATCGTAGCATGTTCCAGAGGCGTCTGTTTATTTCATGCATATATAGTATAACAGTAAACCTTTCTAAAGTATCTGTACCTAATTGTATAAAGAAGGTCATTTTATTAGTGCATGACGATCTTTTGAAATAGCCAGATAATGTAATGCACAGAAAGTTGCCAGTTTAGGGCTATCAGATCAGATTGGTCCCTGTCTGGACATCATTGTAACTGTTCCCGTCGCATGAATGGTTTTTATGTCGACTCGGCACGGTAACATTTTGTACCATGGTCTTGTTTGACAATGCCATTTCGCAGAAACTACAACACTGAACTGTGATGGGTCGGCACATTTTTATACCGAATCTGGCCTGTGTTAAATATTGCTCCTTTTGTGAGCTGCTATCGGTCTGGCTGGCTATCAGTCTGGCTATCAGTCTGGCTGTAGGAGAACGACCACATATTGGTTTTATTCCATTTGTGCTGATGAAAAGATGTTTTAGCTGCCTTTTATTTCGCAATACCAATATCAGACAATCATATATTTTGATAACTTTGTTAAAATAAAGGTTTGCTTTTTAAACCTCAAATATTGAACGTTTCTTCGTCAAGGGAATATGTGTAGTATATTTACAATTGAAACTTATTTAATCCAGTTTAAAATAAATTCAAAGCTAAAACGATCTGGGTTGGCTACCGTGTAATTCTTCACGAGAATAAGGATAAATTCTTTTGGGCCTCCCAGGAAACTGAGTATCCACTCTCCATATACACCAGAGAAGCTTCAGAGACACCATCCAAAAGCACGCCTCTCAAAAACTCGAGAAATAAAAAACACAAATCTAGTTATTTGGTGCTTATTTCAGATAAATATGTAATTTATTTGCCCAGAAATATATCCTGTGACAATCGTTTGTTGGGGCATTGGTTGAAATGTGATCTCTTACCTATTAAGGTAACTACCACTTCAGCAGTACCAATTCCTTGTTTGCAGTTGACGTCACAAGCCTCGAGTTTACTTCTTCGTCAGCCATTGTGGGAGTCAAGTCGCAATATCCATACTTTTATGTAAATAACAAATCACCTTAAACACGAAACGAAAGTTCGCATTGCGCACCGGGAATAACAGGCTTAAATTAATTTAGGGGATATCTGATATGTTCCGGCCTCAACCCGGCATTAACCCCCTCCACCTGGTATATTCACCCACTCAGCCTGGATTGTTCCCACTGCAACTGGTATTATTGCCCCTCCAGCCGGTATATTCCTTATCATAGCGTGTCTCCATACTCCCAAATATTTTCTCTCATCTACCCTGTGTGCTCCGTCTGTCACCGGTATGTTTTCCACGCCTATCTGTATGTTCCCATCTTCAGCCTGGGTTGTCACCCACAGCCAACCGGTATGTTCCACCAGCCATGTCCCTCCCAGGTTAAAAATTTAATAAAAGTAAACCGTTAGATTTAAAAATACGGTTTAAAAACCTAAAGTTTCGTAAAGTCAAGATGCGCATTACGAAAAAAAGTTGAAGAGTTCCGGCTCTTATTTTTAAAGTTATATGCTATCTCCGTTAATATTCATCGTAGACAGCAACACAGGATATTTTCGACATGTAGGGCCCTATTTAGGTGACTTAAAGTAAGCGGATCAAGCAGACTTGTGTTTTTTCTGTAAGTTGATCATCGAAGGGTACTAAAATTACATATATATATATATATATATATATATATATATATATATATATATATATATATATATATATATATATATATATATATATATATATATATATATATATATATATATATATATATATATATATATATACTCAACAAAAAAAGAAACGCAACACCTATAGAGGGGGTTAATTTTTTTGCTATTAGTATATTTAATTTTTCTTGTACATTCTATTACTTGGAAAATGATTGTTCAAACAATGTGTCAAAATCATTCCCCGCTCTATCTTACAACTGGAGCGAGCAGTCACGTGACCTAAACTGGTAGTCTAGCACATTGTGAAATAACCGCTGAGAGTTATTGAATTATTTTTTCATAGTCTCAATCCTTAAGAAAAGAGTGCACGTTGTACAAAATTTGAAGTTTCTGGAACGATCCTAACCGATGGCACGGTTAACCGCAATTCAGCGAGAGCGTGCGATCGGCATGCTGGAAAGTGGAAAAACGGCAACTGACGTGGCGCGGGCGTTTGGCGTCCACAAATCGATGGTTACTCGCCTGAGAATAAGATTAGATACAACAGGGTCCACATCCGATCGTCCTAGAACGGGCAGGCCACGGTCAACGACCCCAGACCAGTTTACGTGGAGGACACACGAGATATTAGGCTTGTGAACTGCTTTTTGGATACCTTCAGTTTACGTAAGCATTACAGCGTAACGATAACAATGTAGCTTTGAATTTTTAGAGAAATGAAATTATCTATTGATTCTGAGTCTATACCTAAAATTTTGTTGTTATCTGTCCAGTATTGACAATATAACAGCCATTTGAAAAAGTTGCGTTTCTTTTTTTGTTGAGTATATATATATATATATATATATATATATATATATATATATATATATATATATATATATATATATATATATATATATATATATATATATATATATATATATATATATATATATATATATATATATATATATATATATGATACTTGCACATGAAGTTTTCTTCTCTTGTTTTTCCCACAGTTATAAAGATAAAAAGATAGAAGATACGAGAATAGCTTTGAAACGCATGAAAGAAGGTAAAAAAGGTGAAGGGTATTTAAGAACTTTAGGCACTTGCAAATGATTGGCACGCCATGGCAGGCTTGCTATTTTCTGTCATTTCGGTTTTTTTTTCATTTTGCGACTGCTGCCTGTTCTGCGTTCTATAGTGTAATATAAGATATATGTGACATCAAAATCGCATTTAAAAAGAAATTGAAACTGAGATGCGGAAATCTAATCCACAATTCTTGGTTCATATCTTCATTTTGTAAAGCGTGTTTAGTTTTGCCCATTTAAAGATGTTGCCAGCGTACAAGGCCACACTGGATGTTGTCTCAGCTAAACGATATAATGACAAACTTATGCTGATACAGAATATCGATCCCTACGAACAACCCCTTTCCCGGTGGTCCTCGGAGAAAAAATTTCTTCTCGAAATTAAATATCCGGACATTGTAAACTACTATGTTTTTGCGAAAAGTGCTTACAATATGGAGGAAATGAAGTCTTTTAAATCTTTAGAGGCACATAAGCAGTTTAAAAGCGGATGGATTTCAAATGTACAGTGTTTTAGGGAATATGAGAAAGTGGTAGTCATTTTTAAGTTTCGGCATTCACAAGGTGTGACTAGCAGAAAACCGCTTGTTCCCTGGGTAATTGTACCTTTTGATCAAATTAGCAATATGGATTTCACCTCTGCAAAAGGGAAGAAGCGCAGTTTTGATACTAATTTTAATGCTGCTCGAGAAACCGAAAGCAACAAATTGCCCTTGCCTGATACTCCCACTCCCACCGTTTCTGAAATGAATTTAGGGATCTGCGCCTAACCGGAAAGAAATCAGCTGTACTTTTTGTAGCAGAAGCATTTTGCGAAGTAGCTACAAGGGGGCAGTCCGAAAATAGAATGGCATCGTTTTCGTGCAGGGGGAATCAGATCAGATATGAAAAAAGTATGTTCCACCGATCTGCCACCCACTGCAACGAGGCAATCGCGTGAGGTGTATTTATTAATAGGATGCCGTTAATCGTTACAGGGAGCATCAGGAAAAATCACACAAAAACTTAACTGTGCAAGTCGTAGGCCTTGTGCTCTGTCAAAATAAGCCCTGCATTGGTGCTACCCCCGATGCCGTTGTTTATTGTGACTGCTGTGGCAAGAGGGTTATTGAAGTAAAAGATAATTCCGCTTTCGAAGCAATTGACTCCAAGTCGTCTCTGCAAAAACAGGGTGATTTGATTTCGTTAAAAAAGACGCACGCGCATTACTTTCAAGTTCAAACTCAGAATATTTATTTGTAAAGCCAGCTTTGCAGACTATGTGGTTTGGACAGAAAAGGATATTTATATAGAGAGTATGCTGTCTAATGTAGAGTTTTGGAAATAAATAAATAATAAATGCGATAATTTCTTCCCCTTTGCGGTATTGCCAGAACTTGTTGGAGGAATTTTTACATGCCCTCGTCCGTCAGAACACGACATAGAAAACTTTAATTTAAGAAAGGGAGGTTGCGAAAACGAAAATGTTGTAGTGGATTCGGAAGATTTGTTGTTCGATTCCGAGGCCATAGTAAAACAGGACGAATTAAAGGAGCTATTCTGTATGTTAGAACACCATGCGACTACAGAAACGATTACATTGGTTGCGACAACAAAAACTGTAAATATGAATGGTTTCACTATACATCTGTTAATATTACAATGTCACCCAGAGGTAATGGTACTGCCAAGAGTGCAGAATTGTTTCCTTGAATAAAAGGAAAAAGAACAGCAAAGTATTGTAACTATTGTTAGGCGTTTATTTCTTAGAGACATGTTCTATGCATTAAATTTCAGTTTTTTTAATCAAATGGAACAATAGACTCGCAGCAATTTGTAAGTGCACATGGTACGGACACTGTTTTGTCAATTAACGGTACCCCATCTGAACAAGGTTCTAGAAAATCGGTTGGAATTGTTTTCTGCAAAATGCAATATTTATTTCTTGTCAACCCTATTAATCTTTCCATATGAACCCGAGAGTGAGCAATCTTTCGTGTTTGCTCTACATCAAACGCAGATAACTGCTTTTTTTCATGCGTAAACGCTGGAATTTTTACTTCAGCACACGAGTCCAACAGAATATCAAATCTCCTATCCGCCATTTATGTCCATCTATGGACATTTATAAATGTCCACACACTCTATTCCTGCTAAATGTCGGCCAGAATTTCTACAATATTACGTTGAATTTTATCGCGTTCTTTATCTGTAAAGAAAAACAATGGTGAAGGCTGGTATAGTTTCAGGCAGAAGACTTGAATGTTGACATTAACGCTAAGTCATTACGCCCTTTTAGAATTCCCAGTACGGTAGAAATGAGTGTTCTAAAACAGAAAATGACGTCATAATGAAGTCATCAGTCACGTGACTACCTCCCAGGCGGCGTAACCTTAACCCTACACCATACTATGTGTGAAACACATTATGACGTCATAATAAGTGGCGTAACCATAGTGAGGAAGTGAGGACCCCACCCCCTCCTAGGAGAGCAAAATTCAGCCAAATCAGCCAAAAAAGTGGTATATAAGCTGTGATGTTTAACCGATTTGAATCAAAATTTTACCATTTGATCCGGTTTTATGTCTAGTTTTTGCATAAAGTTGTCACAGGCTATTTGCACATTTGACTATAAGCATAATTTTTAATCAGAAAACTTGAGTTTTTAAAAAACTAAAAAAGTAGATAACTTTCGTCATGTACAACCGATTTCATTTAAAATTTTATCATTTGATTCAGTTTTATGTCTAGTATTTGCATAAAGTTGTCACAGGCTATTTGCATATGTGGCTATAAGCATAATTTTTCATCTCAAAATTTTAGCTTTTAGAAAACTAAAAAAGTAGATAACTTTCGTCATGTTTAACCGATTTCATTCAAAATTTTACCGTTTCCTCCAGTTTTATGTCTAGTTTTTATATTTTATTGTGTGGATAGGCTATTTGCATATGTGGTTAAAAGCATAATTTTTACATCCCAAAATTTTAACTTTGAAAAACCAAAAAGGTAGATATCTTTCGTCATGTTTAACCGATTTTAATCAAAATTTTACCTTTGGATCAAGTTTTATGTCTAGATTTTTAGCATAAAGTGTCACAGGCTATCTGCATATATGGCTATAAGCAAAATTTTTTTCAAAAAGCACAATATTCAAAGATGTGTTCGAATGGCAAGCCAATTCAAAGATGTGTTCGAATCGCAAGCCCATTCCAAAGACGTGTTCGAATTATTTTTGGAACATATTACGTCATTGTATTGTTCAACAAGTTTTTCAACATGTTGTTGTTCAACATGTTATTCAGCAATTTGTTGTTTAAGCAAATGATGCAGCAATGGCAGCTAGTTCATAAATAGCCAGAATATATTGAATAGTTTTATTGATGCATTTAAATACATAGCGCTTAAATCAATTAAATATTACAACATTTGTTGATTTACAAAGTCTTTGTTATAAAGTTTAGTCAAATAAGTCTGTTTTTCTTCATCTGTTTCACCCTGTTCACTGTCCGTATCACTTTCTTCGTCGCTGCTTTCATCTTCCTCCTCCTCATCTAGAAGCTCATCAAAGAATGCATCATTTCTTCTGATAGCCGCCTGTAGTGCCTTTGAATACTCTTAATGTATTTCATCATCCAAGTAATTAAAGTTTTCTAAAATCGCTTTGTTCTAGATGTTGGGTATATTTGAATAGTCTCATAAACAGTTGTTTTAGACAACGCTTATAAATGGGTCGAAAGTAATCACTTGCTATTTCACGCGCATCTTTTTGCCCTTGTTCTTCATATTCTGAAACCTTTTCTTGAAATTTGTCATCATGGTCGTCATAGACCTCTTGGACCATATTATTCTAAATAGAGTCTATTTCTAACTCACTGTCAGAACTGCCGTCCAAACTGCTGTCTGAACTGCTGTCATCAGTACCCTCACCACAATGGTTCATATGCTTTAACAAAGCTTCTTGACTGTTGCATAGCACACCTAATTCTGTACAAGCATGTACATTCTTTTCAGCAATGTTGACGCTTTGACTTTCAATAGAAGATTCATCCAGAGTTTTCGTGAAAGGGGTTTTCTTGGGGTTTTCCGTATCCCTCTCTCATTCTTCATTCACTTCTGAAGCGTGTGTATCCTTTTAGTGTCTTTTAAGACTTTGAGGCCAATTGTAAGATTTCGAACAAATGTTGCAGTGATACATCCTTTCAGATTAACATACACTTTTCAAATAATGAAAAACTCTTTGAACGAAGCCTTATATACAATGACAACAACATGTTGTTGTCATCGCTGTTGAACAACAACTTGTTGAACAACAACTTGTTAAAAAGTTGTTGAACAACAACTTGTTGAACAAAAACATGTTAAACAACACGTTAAAGGACAACATGTTAAAGAACAACTTACTGAAAACAACATGTTGAAAAACTTGTTGAACAATACCATGACGTAATATGTTCAAAACATAATTCGAACAAGTCTTTCACTGGGATTGCCATTCGAACACATTTGTGAATGGTGTGCTCTTCCCAAAAAATTATGCTTACAGCCATATATGCAAATAGTCTGTGACACTTTTTGCTAAAAAACTAGATATAAAACTGGATCAAACTGTAAAATTTTAATTAACATCAGTTAAACATTACGAAAGTTATCTACATTTTTAAAAGTTACTAAAAATAAAATTTTAGGATGAAAAATTATGCCTATAGCCACATATGCAAATAGCCTGTGACACTTTATGCTAAATATCTAGACATAAAACTGGATCCAACGGTAAAATTTTGATTAAAATCATTTAAACGTTAGTTATCTACTTTTGTTTTTTCAAAGTTAAAATTTTAGGACGAAAAATTATGCTTATAGCCACATATGCAAATAGCATTTGACCACTTTATGTAACAACTAGAAGGATCAAACGATAAAGTTTTCATTGAAATCGGTTAAACATGACGAAAATTATCTACTTTTTTTTAATTTTTAAAAGTTAAAATTTTGGGATGTAAAAATTATGCTTATAGCCACATCTGCAAATAGCTTGAAAAATAGACATAAAACTGGATCAAACGAGAAAATGTTGAATGAAATCGGTTAAACATCGCAAAAGTTATCTACTTTTTTTAGTTTTTTCTAATTTAAAATTTTGGGATGAAAAAATTATGCTTTTAGCCACATATGCAAATAGCCTATGGCAACTTCATGTAAAAACTAGACATAAAACTGGATTAAATGATAAAATTTTGAATGAAACCGGTTTAACATGAGGAAAGTTATCTACTTTTTTTTAGTTTTTTTAAAGTTAAAATTTTGAGATGAAAAAATTGTGCTTATAACCACATATGCAAATATCCTGTGACAACTTTATGCAAACACTAGACATAAAACTGAATCAAATGGTAAAATTTTGAATGAAATCGGTTAAACATGACGAAAGTGATCTACTTTTTAGTTTTTTAAAAGCTTAAGAGTAGTTATATAATGAGAGAGCTACTGCATTTTTTGCTTGGATACCAAGAAGTGGATGAGAGAGCTACTGCATTTTTTGCTTGGATACCAAGAAGTGGATGAGAGAGCTACTGCATTTTTGCATAGCACGGAAAAATGGATGAGCCACTGCACTTTTTGGGAGCGAAAGTGGATGACGAAAGAAAACGTCATTTGATGCAGTTGGAAGGATTGCGAGTGAAAGAAAGATGTTTCCGGTGAAACGTTGTATGGGGATGCTGAGAGGGTGACTGAGAGGGAGGGAGGGGGGGGGTGAAACGAGACGGGGTTGGGGAGAGTTTTTTTTTTTGCGGCCGCCGCTGCCACGCCTTGAAAGAAAGGCGGGGAGACGGTTTTTTTTTTAAATTTTTTAAAGCATATCCCACACATTCGTTGCTGCTGCCATCAACTGTTCTGATGTCTCCCCTCCCCTTTTATACGCGGACGGACTTTAGTTACTGTAGTTAAACTACAGCGTGGCAGCGTGAGAAGAGAAAAGAGCTCTTTAAAGTTTAAAAATCATTTTATTTACAACTATTTCATATTCATATATACATTGGAAATATGCTATTAAAAACATTAAAACACTAAAGTTAAAAGTTAAACGTTAAAAAACACTAAAAACACTAAAAGTTAAAAGTTAAACGTTAAAAATCATATTCATATATACATTTGAAATCTGCTATTAAAACACTAAAACACTAAAACACTAAAGTTAAAAGTTAAACGTTAAAGAACACTAAAACACTAAAAGAAGTTCCAATGATTTTCAGTCACCATTTGTTCCCACACTCCGCATGGTTTTAGTTGTGTTTCACTTGTATTTGATAATATCGCAAGTTTCCCGGCCGCATTGGTCCATCTGTTGAGAGTCAAACAAATCATTTTATTTACAACTATTTCATAGTCATATATTCATATATTCATATGCTTTCATATATACATTCGAAATATGCTATTAAAACACTAAAGTTAAAAAAAAAACACTAAAAATACTAAAAGTTAAACGTTAAAAAATCATATATTCATATGCTTTCATATATACATTCGAAATATGCTATTAAAACACTAAAATACCTGTTGGGATCCAAACAGAAAGATGTCTGTCTTGATACCACAGGTGAGGCACTGCATCGTGTAGTTTCCTGCAATGGCTTCTAGGAAAGCCGCCATCAGGGAGCAATGGAGGCAAGCTGCATGTCCACACTCCAGAGCTATGCTCTTGTCATAGAGCATAAAGACATCACATCCGGGGCAGGTCGCAAAATCACGTCTTAGAAAGTAGTCTGCCCATTCCGGGTATTCCTCTTCCTCGGTAGTGCTTGGTATTTGTTCTCCCAGCATATAGGTCCTGATGTATGCGTGGTTGAATTTACCATCTTCAATGTTTTCAATTCGCTTTCCCATTGTAATGCTACGGTCAAAAGTAACCGGTATGTGAACGACTTCGATGTTCTTGGGGTCAGGCAGCATCTGTGCAAAGTGTTTCCTGTATGATGTTTCTCGCAGGCGCCATGGTTCAAATTCACACTTGTCAACTGATTGGATATTCTTCTCGCAATCCAAATGAAAATAGAGTTCCATGATAGCAGTTATATGAAGATTGAAGTGTTTTAGTGTTTTAATAGCGTATTTCAAATGTATATATGAATATGATTTTTTAAAAGTTGGAGAGGCGCGGAGGGCATTATATATTCTGCAGCCGATCGACGTCAGACCACCCCCCCCCCACAGCGCGCTCAGCGCACAGCGTGTCGACGACGACCCCCCCCCCTGTACAGCGTACAGCGCACAGCGTGTCGACGACGACCCCCCCCTGTACAGCGTACAGCGCACAGCGTGTCGACGACGACCCCCCCCCCTCCCTACAACCAAAGAAGAGTTAAAAAATCATTTTTTTCCCAAAAAAAGAAACATGTTAGGTTTCATTTTTTTTCTTGACGAAATGGATGGTAGTGTAAACGTCATTTTGTGCAGTTGTCGATGTGATTACGGCATTTAAAATAACAGCTTCCGCCGAAGCGTTGATGAAGCGCTGTACTAGCCCCCCCCCCTCCTCCCCTCCCGAGAGTGACAGTGACGCCCCAAGAACAGGGTATCGACCCCCCCCCTCCCCTATCACTAAAGAAGAGTTAACCCTCCCCCCTCCCTCCCCCTCCCTCCCCCCAAAACTCATATATAAGGGTCTGATGTCGAGTTGTAGTCAAAAAATCATGACCCTCCCCCCCCCTCCCTCCCCTCCCCTCCCCTATCACTAAAGAAGAGTTAACCCCCCTCCCCCTCCCCCCCCCTCCCTCCCCCCAAAACTCATATATAAGGGTCTGATGTCGAGTTGTAGTCAAAGAATCATGGAAGCGCTGCTGAATACACCTCCTCTTTTTCCAGCTATCAACATGGACGATTTGTTTGGGTATACTTTCGATGTCATGCCAGTATTACCAGTGGAAGAGATAGATGCATTCCTGGAGCACATGACAGAGGCTGAAAAAGACTTGGAGGAACTGTTAGACATTCCATTAGACAGCACAGTACAGCCAATGCTAGATGATAAGGAAGCGTTAGGTGCCACTACTACTGCTCCGTTAGATATACTACCAGTGCAGCAAGGGATACAGCAAGGAATGGAGCAAGACATGCCAGATCCTGAGGGCCCCGACTACCCAATCTGGGTTGCACATGCACTTGTCAATGGTCGAAACACACACCGCAGCACAAAGTTAGATGCTCATTTGAAGCAACTTAAGGAAGAAGTGAGCAACGACGACGACGACGACGACGACGACGACGACGACGACGACGACGACGACAACGAGTCCAGCGCTAGCGAGCCCGAGGAGGAGCCTGAGGAGGGAGAAGTGTTAAGTGATGATGAAGAGGGCGAGCATTTGAAATTTGAATCGAGTAAGACCATCCTTGTGACTGAGAACGATGTGTCGCTGTTGAAAAGAAACTTTCAAGCCGTGCTTCCTCTGATTGATAGCAACATTTTATGGCGTTTATGTGAAGAAGGCTTTTTCAACAAGCATACGTACGCATACCTAATGGAAGAAATGAGCTCTGTCATGATGCTCATGTTCATGCTAGAAGGAACCCACGAGGATGTTCCGGCGTCAGAGCCAAAGGTCACCGAAGCCATGACTCAGCGTTTCATTCAACTGTTTAGACTCTTTCATGAGGAGCAGTTTAAGGCGTTGTGTCTGCCAGAGCCGAAGTGTGTGAATGAGAGTCGCGATTCCAAATGTGCAAAGGTCATGCTGCATGGTTTCAAATACCTTGAAGAACGCATTCAGGTGTATGATATGATGGCCTACCTCTATGAAAAAGGACATTTCACCATGTCAATGCTGTTTCAATGGATACTAGGGCATCGGACCCCAGGAGACTTTTTAGTGATTGTCATGAGACAATCTTTAACAGGTGGTTTACCAACAGCCTTTCTGGATGGTGTCAATGAGATGACTCCGCGATTTTACAAGCATCTCATGAAAACTTACATGTAAAAGGTATAAAAGGGGGCGGCAGCAGCGGCAGCAGCGGATCACAAAGTCTACAATCCTTCACCGTAATGTCATTTCACAGATGTGCAGAGACCATGGATGATGTCTTCAAAGTGAATTATGCTGACTGGATGTTTTCAAAGCTTCCTGCTTTTGAATCGGAATGGACGGAGCAAGTGAAGAATTTGCATCAGCATTGGGAAGCTGTTGGAAAGACCATTCCAAGTGATTGTTTCATCCACTCGTTTCTACGTGAATGTGAAGATTTACATATACTATCAGCTTATGACATTGATTCAGCATTTATCCATGCGAATACAATTTGGGCAGAGGAGCTCATGTTACGTGTAGCTGCAAGAATCTTTTTTTTTTATGATGATAATGTTTCATTGATGACGAATGTATCCGACCTTGTTCGATTCAACCATGGACGAGTGGAAGTGAATTCAAAGCTTTGCAAGCACTTTGAAAAGCTTGACTCAGCGGATGGTTGGGTATAAAAGGGGGGTGTGTGTGGACTTCATCAGTACAGTGTACAGTGTACAGTAGTGCAGCAGTCATGGAGAACAAGACAAGCAGCAGCAGCAGCAGCAGCAGCAGATTTAAAATTAGTGCTAACTTAACCATTACTGTGGAGCATGGACAATATGGACCATTTCTACGCATCAAACGTGGAGAGAGATGGTGTGCTTATTCCCCATCTTTGTGGAAGATTGTGTGTCAGAACGTGAAAAAATGCCGCGACATTGGCTTTAAACTGTACTTAACGGAAACAAAGTGGCTTGAAGTCATTTCATACTTGGACATGCGCTATGTGAGCTTCGTGCGTACATCACGGTTTGAAGGGAAAGAATACACACATCACATCAACATGAATGATGGTGAATGGGAGGCACTGCTTCAGGAGATGGATCACATTGACTCCGCCTTATCGGGTGAACCGTGTACGGAATGCCATGGCAAGAAAACGATCATCAAGTTGCAAAAGGATGATCGGATGAAAGTGTCAAAGTTATCCAAGAAAAGACTGGCTGAAGTTCGGTTGGAGAATATGAATGTACAAAATCAACTTGGACTTGCCTGTGACTATTGCGGTGCTTGCGGATATATGGAGGATTATTATTGTCACTGCCACAAGTACAATTGTCAGATGTGTGAACCAAGCAACTTCTGCGGCAAGTGTGGAGTACTTAAGGTGTGTGAAGCACAGTAGAAGCCCTCACACGCACACGCACAGCAAACAAGATGGATGCATGTTTTAGAAAAGCTTATGTTGACTTGATGATTGCTAAACTGGCTTGCTGCGGCACTCCAGACTATCAGCTTTATCACTTGGACGCTTATTGGGATGTTGTACATCACAGTCTTGATGTGATTGAACTACATTCACGATTTCTTGGAGAATGTGACAGAATTGGAGTAGAAGAAGATCCTGACTTTGACTTTGATGCTGCCCTCTATTCTGCTCGTACTGACGTGGAAACATATTTCACCGTGGTGGACTATTTGAGAGATTGCTGTGGACTACAAGAAGAAGAGGAAACTGAGCAGCCTTGTCAGCTTTGCCAGGTAAGCCAAACCCTTTTAACAACCAACAACACTAACAGCTAACAATGTTTTTCTTTCTAGCAAATTTAATTGTATGTGAGTGGTTTCAACGTGAACAAAGAAAGAAAATGATAGAAGAGGTAGCAGATATATTCAAACATATTGTATTGCAGGAAGAAGGCATGTTAGAATAAACCAAAGTCGCCATGGAGAATCGTGTACTATTTAGCGGTCACAAGGATGTTCTTTCCAACATGTTTCCAGCACGCCTTGAAAAGTATGGACATACATTCAACTCGAGTGAAGCGTTGTATCAATATGAGAAAGCCGTGTTTCATCACCGTCCGGATATTGCTTCAGCTATTGTGTTATCCAGAAATGGCTATGAAGCAAAACGTATCGCCCAAGTGATAAAGCCATGTCCTTTATGGCATACAGTGAAGAGAAGCAAAATGCAAGAGGTGTTACAAGTCAAATGGAATCAGTGTGCATCGTTTCGCAACAAGTTAAAAGACTGCAAAGACAAGACTTTAGTGGAAGCCACCTATGATCCTTGGTGGGGAGCTGGTGTGAAACATGTGTCATCTCGTGGATATTCTGGTCAGAATATCATGGGAAAGTTGTTAGAACAGTTGTGTGTGACGGGGGGGGGTATAAAAGAGACTGTGCCTCCAACATCATCTTACTTGCCGTCGTCGTCGCCGCCGCTCACCAGTCCGCTGCCGCCGCTGCCGCCGCTCGCCCAGTCCGCTCACGGGTGTGGAGACGTGTTTTTTGTGAACCTATGAACTTGACAGCGTAAAGAGTGAAGCTCTCAAGAGTATACAGACATGGCAGATATGACACTGAGACAATATATTGTGCAAAAAGCTTATTGTGAAGAAATGTTATCCGCTGTAAAAAAGTTTGCATGGTTAGTATGTCCTGCTTGCCAACATGAAGAGTGTCAAGAACATACTTGTTATTTTGCATGTGTCTATACATATTGGAATGAAGCTAAATATTATATTCATTTAGATAAAGTGTTAGAGAATGCAAATCAGCGTTGTGAGAAATATGGTGTAGATCCAATTACACTTGATGAACTCAGTCATTGGCTAGTATTCATTGAAGACCAATGGTCTCCAGTGATTCACACCATTGTATCTATACTTGATTTGTAAAAACTTGTGAGTTAAGCGATGTTGGTTGAGTTAAATAATAAAGCTGTTTTTTGTTGAGAAGGTGGATTTTTTGGTGTTTGGCCTCATGTCGTGATAAAACCGTGTTTACCCCACGAGACGACCTCGTTAAAAAAAAAAAAAAAAACTTCACATATCTACTGCCTCTCCACCACCCCCCCCCTTCCTCCTTTTTGATTACATCTAAGTGCTGCGCTACTCGTGTTGTTGCTTTTCATTCGGTGTGACCATGTCAACGTGGAAAGACTACTTGACGAATATATACTTCAAACCTGGACAGCCCGGGGCATTTGCTGGTCCTTACAAACTGTATCACATCTTAAGAAAGCATGATCAACCAGTGACACAGTCGCAAGTGAAGAAATGGTTACAGGATCAAGACGCATTCAGTTTACTCCAACCTGTCAAATACAGGTTCAAAAGACAACGTGTGATTACACGGGGCATTGATGACATGTGGGATGTGGATTTGGCTGATATGGGAAACATAGCTCCCTATAATGATGGCACACGCTTTTTACTCATTGTCATTGATGTGTTTTCCAAATATGTGTGGGTGCAGCCACTACCTAATAAATCACATACCAGCGTCATACAAGCTTTTCAAAAGATTTTTCAAGACACGCGCCGAAGACCACGCACTCTAAGGTCTGATAAAGGAACGGAATTTAAAAACAGATGGGTCAAAGCATTTTTGAAGAAGGAGGGCATTCATGCTTATACCACAAAGAATGAAACCAAAGCCAACTTTGCTGAGAGAGTCATTCGTACTCTAAAGGGGATGATGTATCGGTATTTCCTACATAATCAAACTTACCGTTACGTAGACATCCTTCCAGACTTGGTGTACAATTACAACCATAGGCCTCATGGCTCCCTTCCGAATAAGTATGCTCCTGCCGAGATTCGTAAAGACAACGAATCGAAAGTGTGGAAGTACATGTATGTCGACAAACTCAAATTGAAACCGAAGAAGAAGAAGAAGAAGTATAAATTGAACATTGGCGATCATGTTCGCATTTCCCACATTAAATATGTGTTTCAACGGGATTATCACATCAAATGGACGCAAGAAGTCTTTATAGTCACACATCGGTGTAAGAAGCAAGGAATCCATTTGTATCGTGTGAAAGACTTTTTAGACGAAGATATTGATGGGCATTTCTATGAGGAGGAACTGCAGAAAGTGACCAAAGATATTGAATCTGTCTACAGAATTGAAAAAGTCTTGAAAACCCGTAAAAGGCGAGGAGGTGTGAAAGAATTACTTGTCAAGTGGTTAGGTTGGCCAAGCAAGTTTAACAGTTGGGTGAAAGAAACAGACATTCAAAGATGAAGCATCCCTTTACATGCTTGGTCTCTGGGCCTACAGGCAGTGGCAAAACGTCTCTGGTGAAGGAAATTTTGGAACAAAAGTTGATTCACCCCTCTCCGAAAAGCATTTTATGGCTCTATGCAGCAGATCAGCCTTTGTACAAGGGAATGAAGGGTGTGACATTTTACCAAGGCATCCCAGATGACATTGAAGAGCGCTTTAACCCGAAAAAACCAAACCTACTCATCATTGATGACTTAATGACCAGATGTCATAGCGATGAGCGTATGACACGTCTTTTTAGTGTGGGTAGCAGTCATCAAAATCTAAGTATCATCTTTATTGTGCATAATTTATTCCATCATGGGAAAGAGATGCGAAATATTAGTTTGAATACCCATTATATCATTCTGTTTAAAAATCCGAGAGACAGTCAGCAAGTCAGTACATTGGCGCGGCAAATGTATCCTGGAAGATCTCAATTTCTCATAGAAGCCTATCAAGATGCTACCAGCAAACCCCATGGTTATTTATTCATTGACTTGAAGCCGAAGACGAATGATCAACTGCGTATTCGTACAGGCATTTTACCAAAAGATACCCATTATATATATATTGATAAAGCCGTGTACGACCAAGAACCAAGTCATTTAACCATTCGCAGTCAAGATGTCTAAACGCATTCGAACGAACCAGCCTTTCCTTCATTTGCTTGCACGCAGTGGGCCTAGACGGCGTAAATCCTTGCTACAGCAAGCTACGAAGGAGGAATTAACGAGCTTGTTTGAAATTTGTTTGAATATATTGCGAGGACATTTACCCTTAAGCTCAAAACGGTATAAGGTATTCCAGCGTGAGCGTCATACCCTACGTACTCTGGCAGACAAGAAGATATCCCTTCGACGAAAAAAGAAGTTGGTGAATCAGAAAGGAGGATTCATTGGAGTGATTGCTAGATTTGCATTGCCCTTGTTAGCCAAGCTGCTGTTAAAATGAAGCATGCTATGAAAATGGTTCTCATTCCTGAACATGAATACAAATTGTTATTGGAAAAGAAGGGGAAACATGGTGGTGGTGGCGACATCAAAGCAAAAGTCAAGACACTTTTACGTGGGAAACGAACGCGTGAAAAGGCCATGGAAATGTCTCAACTCCTTGGCCGCCATCTACGAACAAGTCAGTCCCAACAACAGCAGCGGCAGCAAAAACCCTCACCACCACCACTATAAAAGCTCGTGTTAAGTCATTTTCAACCGATCTATCATGGAAAAGTACAACAACTTTTAGCAGACCTGAAGAAACATGGTACGACATGGACAGAGAAGAATGAACTTGTGTTGAAAACGGGCGATGTCATTACAAATTCTAACATGGTTGATTTGATGAAAGAAGCATTGGTAGCGACAAGAAGAAAGGAACGCACCATACCACCCCATGGCTGGCATCCGTTTATCCAGGAAATTGTCGATGCTAATATTCCAAAAACAACGTTTAGTAAAAAGACCACTCGTGAAAACATTGCAACAGAAATGAACCAGCGTCAGCAAAGACAGTTTCCGATAGGATGGGAAAATTTTTAACATGGTTGAAAGAGCTATGGTGTTGTTGTTGTGGTGGCCAGGAAGAGAAACCGACTATTTCGACTATTTCGACTATTCCTGTGAAGATCCGATGCACAAGTGTGTGTTGTGAAGGAGAAGTCCATCAGCATGATGATGATGATGATGATGATGATGTAAAAGAGGATGAGACTTTGCATACTTGGTCGAATGGCGCGCGCTATCCTGAGGTACCTGATGAGGTACCTGATGAGGTATATAGGCAACGACGACGACGCACCCATACCATTTGAGAGGGTTCCCTACCATGGAGTCGACAAGCTTTTACATTACTTTGCCGAGCAATGCGAGTATGAACTATTATCCCAACAACAAGGCTTCGAATTATCAAATTCGTATGCCTCGAACCATCTACCTGAATGGAAGATATGAAGTGGCTTTAGCTGAAATTCAATATCCGCATACATGGACAACGATGAGACATGGCATGGACTATTCTATTCAGTATCGACAACACCTATTCGATGATCCTATTCTTAGCACTCTCGATATTCCTTATGGGTACTATAGAACCATACAAGAACTATGTCAGGCAGTCAATGGAGAAGCAACTAATGCTCTGAAACTTACAGAAGCTATTCGGCTAAAGTATGATAAAATTAGACGACGTGTGTTTCTATTTCTCGATTATGGCTATGAAGTGTCCTTCTCCACTGGATTAGCTGAGATTTTAGGATTTATCCCAGATCACTGGTATACTGAAACGTGTACAGCTGACCATAAAGCCGATGTGAAACAGGGGTTTTATACACTGTATGTGTATTGTAGTATTTGTGAACCACAAGTGGTTGGGGATTATTATGTGCCTTTGCTACGCTCTGTTGGGATACAAGGCCATGATGGCGACATTGTTATGAAAACGTACAGCGAACCGCACTATGTCCCTGTAAACACATCCAAATTTGACATGATAGAGATGAATATAAAGGATGACACAGGCCATACTGTTCCATTTCAAACTGGAAAGGTGATCTGTAAACTTCATTTTCGACCAAAAGCATTATGAAAGCCTACACACACGATCCGTCTGCATATCGCAACCATTTTCTTCGTCAAGTGGGTGGAGAATTACCAGGATTCAAAGGAGCGCGAATACAGTATGGAGATGGTATTGGTTCAATACTGGGATCATTGGCTCGTAGAGCTATTCCACTACTTAAGGCTGGGGCTAAGATCGTTGCGCCACATCTTAAGAAGGCTGCAAAGAATGTTGCGAAAGATGTTACGGGTCGAGTAGCACAGCGTGTGTTTGGTGGTGGTGATGTCCATAAAAAGAGAGTGCAACCGACGAAACGTGCCAGAAGACGAAAAACAGCTAGACGGATAACATCAAAAAAGCATAAAAGAGATATCTTTTAAAATCATGTCTCTCATTCACAATCATTCGTGCGAATGCAGTCTTTCTCCATTGGAATGGTTTCACGTACCGCCGACGCAAACTGCTGTAGAGAAAAGTTATAATGTCGACTATCAACCACTGACTACCATTAGAGAGGGGGCTCCCATAGAATTCTACATTCCTGCGAGTACAGAAGAATATCTGGATTTAAAGAACAGCAAACTTCATATTGTATGCCGCATTGTAAAGGCTGATGGAACAGTGTGTGGCGCAGATGATAATGTCTCTTGCATCAATGATGTGTTTAATGGGTTATGGTCTAATATTGAATTGTTTCTGAATGATCGGTTGGTTTCGCATAGTAACAACACCCATGGCTATACCAGCATTATCTCTCATCTCATCCATGATTCGGAAGAAAGTCTCCATTCTGAGCGCTCTATGCGGCTCATGTACAAGGATACTGCTGGGTCGATGAATAGTCATGAGGTGAAAAGACCTAATCATGAACACTATGTATCCGGGTTTCATGTCAATGCCGACGGTGGTGATCTAGCTGAGCAAGGAAACAATGGGTTGCATCATCGTTATTTGCATACGCGTCTCAGCCGTGAGTTTATGCTCGCAGGTGGTTTGAGGATAGATTTGTTTGAGCAGGATCGCTATCTTCCGAATGGTATCAGTTTGAAGTTGCGTTTCCATAGACAGAAGGATGATTATGTATTGATGGCTGTAGATAATACCTATAAGGTAGAAGTGAAAGAGGCATTTTTAACCATTCGCAAAGTGAGGGTGAGTCCAGGGATTCAGTTAGGGCATACAGACGCATTGCTGAAAAGTCCTGCCAAGCTCATCATCACTAGAAAAGAATGTAAAGTCTTGGCCATTCCGGCAGGATTTCGGTCTTTTGTGAAAGATAACATCTTTTTGGGTCAATTGCCAAATCGCATTGTCATTGGGCTGGTTCATAATGAAGCTTTTGGTGGGTCAGTATTGAGGAATCCATATGATTTCAAACATTTTGATCTGAACTATATGCAACTGTACACGGATGGTGAACCAGTCCTATCCAAACCGCTCAAGCTTGACATTCCACAGAACAAGTACCTGGACGCTTTTGAAACGCTTTACAAATCGTTTGATCGATTGAATGGTGAGAAAAGTTCCATTATAAAAAGGGAAGATTGGCCTAGAGGGTATTCTTTATTTTCGTTTGACTTAACACCGGATTATGATGGAGCTGATCATTTTCCCCTGATCAAGCATGGGAATTTGCGGCTAGAAATGAACTTTGCTAGGGCTTTGCAACCTACCATCAATGTCATCGTCTATGCTGAATTCGACAACATTATTGAGATCAGTGCCAATCGTAGCATCCAATTCGACTACCAGTCATGAACACGAAGCAGATCGAAGCTATCCTGAGCCATGATGCCGCGACCAAAGACTTGTTTCAAGGTGTGTTTCCCATGGACCAGTTACCACCGTCTTTACAACGCGGTGCCTATGTCATCAACACCGACGATCATGATGAACCAGGAGAGCATTGGGTGGCAGTGTATTATGACAAAGACCCTGTGGAATACTTTGACTCTTATGGACTGTTACCTCTCGATGAGCGTTTAGAAACATTTTTAAGAAATGACTATATGTATAATTCCATCTCATTACAAACGCCGATATCATCGGCGTGTGGTTTTTATTGTGTATATTATATATGGCATAGAGCTCGAGGTCAGAGTATGTTTGAGATTGTGAATATATTAAAAAGAAAGGATGGGGATTTTATTGTAAAGGATTTTGTCTATAGACATTATAAACCATTGTTTTATTAATGGTGTAGTTAAGCTGTAGTTAAGTTGTTAAAGAATTGTTCAAATGTTGGGAAAAAAAACTCTAAGTTTCAAACTGGTCTTGTTTATTGGTGTTTTCTCCCCCCCCCCCTCTTATCTACCAACTACTTTTTTACAAGTTCTCTCTCAATACATTGATCAATGCATGCCATTCATTGCAATTTAAATTAATATAGGTATCATAGACATTACACCCACGTTTGTAAATGCTATGAAAGCTTACATAACACACATCACCAAACTTTATCACTTTAACAGTTTCATGTTCAGACAGTTTGAGTTCATATCCTTCTTCTATGTCCATCAGCCGCATCAGCCGCATCAGCCGCATAGGCTGTGTCACCTCAATGGATTTGGTACCCCGCTTGAGTTGTATTCCATCCTCTTTGAATTCAAGCAGAAGATTCTTCCCAATCCAATGCGTGTAACAGCGCGTTCCATTCCGCTGTGCTGAGGGTGATGATGTCGCAGTCTTCTGTAAGCTCGTCATATTGGCGAAATTGTACAAACACGTCTAGACCGTTCTCAGTCACACGCACATCTAATTCATTTGAGACTGCTAGGAAAAAGCCGGGTATTCTCAACTCGTCTAGGTGATCCTTCAACACGGATTGGTCCTCAAGCGATAGGACGAGATACTGTCCAAAATGCCGTAGCACAATGTCATCACATAAGTTTCTCAGATAGGAGAACCCATAGGTCATGGGTTCATAATCCATCAAATAGTCGTCTTCCATCGCGTCCATGTATTTTTATACTCGGATGATGTCAAACAGTGGATGCTGTATCGCTTCGAGGAATCGTAAGGCTGCGCGCCAGTTCTTAATATCAAAGAAGATCAACTGTGCATAGGGTGTATCTGGCACAACTCCCTTATAATCCTTTGGATAATCCTGTAAAAGATTTCTACAGAATGTCACACGTATGTTAGAATTATATTCAGCCACCGTCACTTCCAGTTTATTTTCAAGTCTGCGTTTAAACCCAGCTTCAAGCGGTATGGTTTTAAAGTCTTTCCACACTTCAGGTTTAAACCGATAATCAGAAATTCTCTGAGAACCCATCATCACTTCATTCTTCTCATTGACAGTAAGGTAAACACCATTGTTTAACATGAGTGCATTCATGATTGTTACCTTGGTATGACTGGTCGTCTTGTCTGCGAAGCCTTTTATCCACTTCTTTCACCTGCTTCTTCAACATTTTCCATTCAGGTATGGTCAGCAAGATACCCTTTTTCGTCGGACGGTTCCTTCCAGTCCCCTCATCTCTGAGGTACTTGCGAATGTTCACCACACCTTCATCGCTTTGTTTCATAATCTTGATATACTTTCCATTGCCTAGAGAAAGCATTCCATCCCACGACTGTGGTGTCGTCGCCGCCGTCGCCGTCTCCACTTTTAATTTCTTGATAGTGGTGGTGGTGGTGGAATTGTTCACGTTCAAGTCTTTCACTGTTTCTGCTAGAGTATCCATATCCGTTATATCCGTTGGCACAGATCGCTTCATGTTCACCCTCAACTCACTCTGAAACTGAAGTTTGGTGAAAGTCATCCCCCCCCCTTTTATACTGTTGCTGCCGCTGCTGCCGCTGCTGTCTTGTAATGCCCATGCGCCAAAGTGGAATAGCCATCATTTAACACGTATCGCTTATCATCAAAGGGGGAGAGAGCTACTTTCCTCAACTTCTCCGAGAAAATCTGGTGGTTATGACTTCGAATGATGTGTCCTGTCACCATCATTTGCGTTTGGTTGAACAAACTGTCTTTATATTGCTGATGTTTCATACGTCTTTGACACGCATGAGTAATCCCTTTGGCTGTACGTTTTTCTTTCCCACCATACATCATACTGTACATTTTTGGCCGAAGTCCAACAAACTCTTCAATGGGGATACCTGCCGTCTCATCTTTCATTTTCCCAAGCACTTTCTTGTTCACGGTGGAATGCAAGAAATGATCGGGGGGATAGTCACTTGTGTCGAACAAGTCAGCATCTTCCTGCATATCCTTGTAGATATCATCCGTTTCTATGTCATAACATAGACTGTCGGTGTCACTGAACAACAGCTTGGCGTCAGGATACTTGGTCATGATGTAGTTGTAATGAAAGTCAAACATGAGCACTTTGCTGAGGTCAAGAATGGTGAAGCCGACTTGAATGGGCTTATCCAGAAGCAAATCCACTTTGCGTAAATGTACCGCGGTCAAATCGTCATTGAAAATTCTAAATTGGTGGAATGAAGGTTTGGCTACAAGTTTCTTGAACCGCTTTTCCTGGTGAACGAGTTCCACTTTGATGCGCTTTCTCACATTTTCCATGGTTTTGCCAAATACAGAGTTGTTCATCAATTTGAAAAAGTCTTTCTCAAACGGGTTCTTAGCCAACTTTCTCTTTTCCGTGTTCAACGAGATGTATTTCGCCAACCATTTGCTCTGTGTAAACATGATAGCCCGATGCACCTTCGTGACTTTCAATCCCAGTGACACATATTGCTGTAAATTTCTATAATGAAGTACATAGTTCTTCTTGTCACACAAGTTGGGAATGAGCTTTTCACTGGGTTTATCTTTCATGTTCAACTCTTTCCGTAGCTTCTGACTATACCCGGATAATTCTCCCACCTTCACACATTTCCGTTCTGGAGCTACTGGGTAGTGATTATGACTATCATGGATTGAATATGGATATTCCAAATCCACCTCTAAAATGTATCCAATCTCATCCTCTTCATCCACTTCCATGAAGTTAATGGATTCTGGCTCGTTCACCCACATAAATCCACTTTCTGGCATACTTTGTGACATGGCCCAGCCGTACAAGTTGTTTGCGTCGAGGTACATCAGGTAATGGGTTGGTTGCATAGGGTCATACTCTGCTACGTAGGGGTTATTTGCTTTCGCATACTTGTGTGTGATGACAGATATTCCTCCACGTAGACCTTGTTCAACCATTTGGTACATGTCAATGTCATTGATCAATTCCAACTTCACCTTTGTCGCTTTTAACATCGCATCCCACGACAGTCCTGGCGCTGTATAGTAGTGGGCAGGATCCAATTCATACGTGTTAAGACACACTTGACGAAAATTTTCAAACACGTCAGCCAACAGCAATACATCCGATTTCAGGTATAAGTCGTGGTATTCACCAAATGTAGTGCAGTGGAATGTCTCCCACACCTTCTGTGCATGCACATAATCCTCATCGCTAATGCCTTCTTCACTGAGCAGACTGTAAAACTTGTCCTTGGACGGCAGTTGTGTTTCAGCAAACTTGGATGGCTCATCCACGTAATCGTAGGGGTACACTCCCTTTCTCAACAGTAACTCTTGCTGGTCGCTATCGTGAATGTGAGAGGTCATGTTATAAAAGGTATCTTTCCCTTCTGCCGCCAGGTTGGATACCAACTTCTGTAGAGAAGTACCCATGAACTGATAACTGTCTGTAAATTTCAGATTGCTCATGGTGAATGCAATATATTTCTCAACGGTGTTGGGAATAACCGTAAGCGTTTCATCTTTGAATTTGCCAATTTCCTCCATAATCAAATGGCTGTCATAGCCTCGCAAATTGTGGAAAAAGACAGGGATGATAAACGAATCTTTAACACCCTGCTGATCCTTTCGAAATCGGAATTGCAAATTGCATTCACTATGTGCAGCTCCACGGTATTTGCCATTGATATGGTCATGATCTCTCACACAATCTGCTCCTAGAGGCTCATGACAAATGTAGCAATCCACAGCAGTCCTGAAATCCTCTTTGTCTTCACGAGTCATGACCAACTTCTTTGGCTGCTGTAAACCCTGCACAATACGATCACGCTCATTCACCATATGGTCTAAAAAGACTTTCACAGCATTGTCTCCTCGATACACGACTGGGGCACGTGTGTCATACTGGCTCACAACCACATAGGCGAAGCTGTTTGGACGATGATGTTGGTACTTGTCTCCTTCTTCATGCTTTTGCGTGAAACATTCAAAGTCTGCATAAATCACAAAAGGTGCTCGCTGTTGTTTGGCTACATTCTTAAACTTGATAAACGGTTCCTTGGGGAATGATAAACGTTGCGCTCCATGCTTGCCACACACTTCGCGATGCTTATCTAACAGATCTTGTCGTATAAACCCGTGAAGGCAGTTGAAACAATAAAATGCACTTCCATTATGCTTTGATCGATAAGCCATCAGTTTGCTGAAATTCTTGATGAGACAGTAATGTCTTGTCCTGTCATTACTAATCAAAAGTAAGTTGATTTCTCTCGCGCTGTTGGCGCTGTTGGCGCTGTTAGCGCTGGTGTTTCGACTCAGTTGTATCGGAACAACGACATCCTGTTCATATCCAAACACGTTGATGGATACATTATTCTCCTTTTCAAACTTTGGAATGGCCGTAATCGGTGTGGGAAATGTCATGCCTTCCACCTTTAATTCGTTCTCAAATGGCTTGTATCGATGCACACGCTCTGGGTTTGCATCTGTTGAAGGGTGAAGGTGAGCCAGTACCGACCATAAGAAGCACTTGTTATCTTTATTCTTAATGTTTAATACAGCCTTTGTATTCTTCACTTTCTTCGGCAGGTCCATATAACAGCTTGCTTCCAGAGGTGTTGATGTAGCTGTATGCACTTCAATATACAGGATGTTATCCAACACCCAGCCAGAACCTTGTCGCTCATGTTCATCAAACTTGGTAAACAATTCTTTATAGGCTTCTGGCAAGTCCTGCTCAATATCCCCTGGATTGTAGGCTATATATGTTCGACTGCTGATAAAAGCATTATCCACTTGTTCTACCATCACCCCTTCAGCATTCGCTGTCATTTTCTTGAAGCGTGCATGTACGACAATGTACCATTTCATTCCATCATTTAACGTTTCTCGTAAATGTGCCTTAATCCGATTCTCTTGTTGCCGCATTTCAAGTAATAAATCCGATCCATCTTCAGGCTCAAACCGTCTTTCCTGCGCGTTTTCACCAAGACTCACTCTTCTCCCTCTCCCTACTTGCACTGTCTTTGGTTCTTTGCATACATGTGTGTCAAACGCATCCATAGATGGAAATATCTTAACACATCCATAGCAAAGGAACGGATCAGGTCTGATAATACTATCTTCCAGCGTCTTTTGTCTCTTCACTTCTATCTGCTGAATAAGCTCTTCCCGAGCACGTTTCAACCTTGCTTGTTTCGTAGCCATCCTTGTTGTTGTCGCTGCTGCCGCTGTCATCAACTGTTCTGATGTTCTCCTCTCCCTCCCCTTTTATACGCGGACGGACTTTAGTTACTGTAGTTAAACTACAGCGTGGCAGCGTGAGAAGAGAAAAGAGCTCTTTGAAGTTTAAAAAATCATTTTATTTACAACTATTTCATATTCATATATTCATATATTCATATGCTATTCAAACACTAAAACACTAAAACACTAAAACACTAAAGTTAAAAGTTCAACGTTAAAAAACACTAAAACACTAAAAGTTAAAAGTTAAACGTTAAAAAAAAAAAAACACTAAAGTTAAACCACTAAAGTTAAATACTAATGATTTTCAGTCACCATTTTTTCCATGTCAAACTCTCCGCAGGGCTTTACCAGCACGCCGGCTCACCACAATCGCACTGGTAGCGATAAAACTGATTCATCGTGAATGGTCTCTTGGCACATTTAAACGGATGCATGTTGTAATATCTAAAGTTTTTCAATGATGCTCCACACCACCAGCAATCCAACAACGGTTCGGGTCCTGGCAATAATGCTGTGAAGTTATATGACAGCAGTCCGCCGCAGGTCTTACAACAATAACGCCTGGGTGCTTCATGCTTTACTGGACAATTATGCGACTGTCCATCATACTCCAGTAAGCAGAAGCATTTAAAACATTCCGTTGTCAGTGTGATCATGCCGCGGCCTTTCTTCCACACCCTGTAATTGTACCTCTTCTGCTCCTCCTCCACAGGTGTTGCAGATGACGGAAAATGCAAAGTTTCCTCTAAGGCATACTTCATCTCTGCCTCCACCTTTGCTTTCTCTTTCTCTTCATTCAATGGTGTGCGAATCATCACTGCCTCATTTGGTTTGAATTGACTTAGATCATCTATGGCATCTGCTGACGAGTTCATCTTGTTTGTGTGTTAAATGACATCTCCTCGACTCACTTATATAGTGAGTTTTGGGGGGAGGGGGGAGGGGGAGGGGGGAGGGTTAACTCTTCTTTAGTGATAGGGGAGGGGGGGGTCGATACCCTGTTCTTGGGGCGTCACTGTCACTCTCGGGAGGGGAGGGGGGGGGGCTAGTACAGCGCTTCATCAACGCTTCGGCGGAAGCTGTTATTTTAAATGCCGTAATCACATCGACAACTGCACAAACTGACGTTTACACTACCATCCATTTCGTCAAGAAAAAAAATGAAACCTAACATGTTTCTTTTTTTGGGAAAAAAATGATTTTTTAACTCTTCTTTGGTTGTAGGGAGGGGGGGGGTCGTCGTCGACACGCTGTGCGCTGTACGCTGTACAGGGGGGGTCGTCGTCGACACGCTGTGCGCTGTACGCTGTACAGGGGGGGGGGGTCGTCGTCGACACGCTGTGCGCTGAGCGCGCTGTGGGGGGGGGGGTGGTCTGACGTCGATCGGCTGCAGAATATATAATGCCCTCCGCGCCTCTCCAACTTTTAAAAAATCATATTCATATATACATTTGAAATACGCTATTAAAACACTAAAACACTTCAATCTTCATATAACTGCTATCATGGAACTCTATTTTCATTTGGATTGCGAGAAGAATATCCAATCAGTTGAGAAGTGTGAATTTGAACCATGGCGCCTGCGAGAAACATCATACAGGAAACACTTTGCACAGATGCTGCCTGACCCCAAGAACATCGAAGTCGTTCACATACCGGTTACTTTTGACCGTAGCATTACAATGGGAAAGCGAATTGAAAACATTGAAGATGGTAAATTCAACCACGCATACATCAGGACCTATATGCTGGGAGAACAAATACCAAGCACTACCGAGGAAGAGGAATACCCGGAATGGGCAGACTACTTTCTAAGACGTGATTTTGCGACCTGCCCCGGATGTGATGTCTTTATGCTCTATGACAAGAGCATAGCTCTGGAGTGTGGACATGCAGCTTGCCTCCATTGCTCCCTGATGGCGGCTTTCCTAGAAGCCATTGCAGGAAACTACACGATGCAGTGCCTCACCTGTGGTATCAAGACAGACATCTTTCTGTTTGGATCCCAACAGGTATTTTAGTGTTTTAATAGCATATTTCGAATGTATATATGAAAGCATATGAATATATGATTTTTTAACGTTTAACTTTTAGTATTTTTAGTGTTTTTTTTTTAACTTTAGTGTTTTAATAGCATATTTCGAATGTATATATGAAAGCATATGAATATATGAATATATGACTATGAAATAGTTGTAAATAAAATGATTTGTTTGACTCTCAACAGATGGACCAATGCGGCCGGGAAACTTGCGATATTATCAAATACAAGTGAAACACAACTAAAACCATGCGGAGTGTGGGAACAAATGGTGACTGAAAATCATTGGAACTTCTTTTAGTGTTTTAGTGTTCTTTAACGTTTAACTTTTAACTTTAGTGTTTTAGTGTTTTAGTGTTTTAGTGTTTTAATAGCAGATTTCAAATGTATATATGAATATGATTTTTAACGTTTAACTTTTAACTTTTAGTGTTTTTAGTGTTTTTTAACGTTTAACTTTTAACTTTAGTGTTTTAATGTTTTTAATAGCATATTTCCAATGTATATATGAATATGAAATAGTTGTAAATAAAATGATTTTTAAACTTTAAAGAGCTCTTTTCTCTTCTCACGCTGCCACGCTGTAGTTTAACTACAGTAACTAAAGTCCGTCCGCGTATAAAAGGGGAGGGGAGAACATCAGAACAGTTGATGGCAGCAGCAACGAATGTGTGGGATATGCTTTAAAAAATTTAAAAAAAAAAACCGTCTCCCCGCCTTTCTTTCAAGGCGTGGCAGCGGCGGCCGCAAAAAAAAAAACTCTCCCCAACCCCGTCTCGTTTCACCCCCCCCCCCTCCCTCCCTCTCAGTCACCCTCTCAACATCCCCATACAACGTTTCACCGGAAACATCTTTCTTTCACTCGCAATCCTTCCAACTGCATCAAATGACGTTTTCTTTCGTCATCCACTTTCGCTCCCAAAAAGTGCAGTGGCTCATCCATTTTTCCGTGCTATGCAAAAATGCAGTAGCTCTCTCATCCACTTCTTGGTATCCAAGCAAAAAATGCAGTAGCTCTCTCATCCACTTCTTGGTATCCAAGCAAAAAATGCAGTAGCTCTCTCATTATATAACTACTCTTAAGTTTACTGATGAAAAAATTATGCTTATAGCCAAATGTGCAAATAGCCTGTGACAACTTTATGCAAAAACTAGACATAAAACCGGATCAAATGGTAAAATTTTGATTCAAATCGGTTAAACATCACAGCTTATATACCACTTTTTGGCTGATTTGGCTGAATTTTGCTCTCCTAGGAGGGGGTGGGGTCCTCACTTCCTCACTATGGTTACGCCACTTATTATGACATCATAATGTGTTTCACACATAGTATGGTGTAGGGTTAAGGTTACGCCGCCTGGGAGGTAGTCACGTGACTGATGACTTCATTATGACGTCATTTTCTGTTTTAGAACACTCATTTCTACCGTACTGGGCATTCTAAAAGGTCGTAATGACTTAGCGTTAATGTCAACATTCAAGTCTTCTGCCTGAACCTATATCAGCCTTCACCATTGTTTTTCTTTACAGATAAAGAACGCGATTAAATTCAACGTAATACTGTAGAAATTCTGGCCCAGATTTAGCAGGAATAGAGTATGTGGAGACTACGGTTATAAGTGACATTTATAAACTTTGGGCGATGATGTAATATTTTGCTTAAAATATTCCAAGCGCGACAGCATATTGACCCGTCCTTTAAACCAAATTATATTTTACTAACCGTGTGTTTCTTTGGTGTGACGAATGTTGTAAACACTGAAAACATAAACAACCTGCGCAGTGGAAAAAACAGCTGTTTGACAGCTGTTTGTTTACAACATACGTCAAGTGAAAGAAACGAGATTGTGACAGATTTTTAGTTATTTGAGGTCACGTGATGTTTACATATGCAACCTGACTGTTGATGCAAGTAGTGCTTACTATTCTGGCAGATAATCCTGTCAAGAGTTTCTCGAGAACTCCGCGCTTTTACTAATTTTTGCCGTTAAATTATCTGATCGCCATTTTTTCTTTCCGAAAATCACTTCCAGATAAGTGTTCGAAATCACGTGACAATAAGAGGGAATATTGCGTCGTTTGGGTAAACACATTATTTGTTTTTATTAATTCATATTTGTGAATAATACAACACTACCCACAATTATTTGGAGTTTTTGATCAGTACTGTTGACTACGTTGCCATTAACACCACGGTTTCTTATTAATTTTCGGCAAGAAGGTGAAGGTCGGTAGTTGACAGGCCCAAAAAGCTTAGTCAAATCTGTCAAAACACCTAAAACCGGAAACACGTTGGAAGCACGTTTTCAAGTGACTTGAAGTGCGAAAGAAACAGCAAGTCAATGACTTTTTTGACTTGACAGACAGATCTGTCACAAAAGAAACACATGGTAATTACTGTTTTATTCTTATACCTGTTGTTATAAAACAGCTGACCTCTGAGGAGATCACCGAACCGCCGTAGAGGTCGGCTGTTGAAAAACAACGCTTTAAAAGCAGATCGTTACAGTTGTTTGGACGTCTCCAGCTTTCTGACTACCACGACGGCTGCCGCTGAAATTTAATCACGTGATTGCAAACAGAAAATGGTGTTACAGATTCGACCTCAAACCTATAGCGAGATTAAATCTTTGGATCTTCTTGTATTTCACTATACCTAGTGCAATCACGTCTAAAATCTGCCTTGAACTAAATTTCTACTCTTAAATGTCTATAGTTTATGTGCATTTTGGCAAATAGGTCGCAGAAATTCCTTTGTTTACATATCCGCCATCTTCTATCTGACCTTCTCCAGAGAAATTTTCCGAGACAAAACTGTTGCTAGATAACGGAAAATTATTCAAAAGATGACCTCTTAAAATCAGTGGAGGCGTATTTCGATGCAACACACATCTATCATGGAGGCGGCGGGAAAGTATAAAAAACTTAACGAAATTGGAAGTGGTTCATTTGGAAAGGTTTGGCTGGTACAAAAACACAGCAACAGACAGCATTGTGTTTTAAAAGAGATTGCAGTAAGGTCCCTAACAGTGAAAGACAGAAATCAAGCGCTGACAGAAGTTGAGATTCTCGCCAAGTGCAAGCATTTGAACATTGTCAGATATAAAGATGCTTATGTGGACTGCGCTTCCGGAGTCATGGGCATTGTAATGGAGTACGCAGGATATGGTTTGTTTTGGTAATTTGTTGTCTTAGATTTCCACCCTTTCTGAAATGTTTCTAGCAAAGACCGGGCGATAATTTGAGAATTTTTCGTCATAAGGGCGGGTGAAATCGTCACATCCGGTCGGTAAAATTTACCGAAAGGTTTTGATGTTTCACCTGTTACGAGGGATATGAGAACGAATGTTTACAGTGCGATGGATAGGAGATATAGCTGGATAGAGAGATTATTATTGGTGACAAAAAATCTTCAAGTCTGAGTAAACTTAATTAGTGGACTTTTTCTGTCTTGCTGGGAAGTAGCTCCGAGTAGCTCTGACTTGTATAACATCGTATATATCTCTGTCAGAGCTACGAAGCCTTCCATTGCTCCCCTAATAGGGGTCAACTTCACATGTTCTGAGGCACGAATCCTGCATACCAGTCCGTATTATTCAAACATCTACAGAAAGTTCATGCCCAATACGCCCCTTTTGTAAAACAGGCACAGTTTTTAGTGAACTGTACATCTTTTATTTGTTCATAAAAGTGCAGAAAGGTTAGCTTCCGCATCCACCTGTCAAATGTTTCTCTACATTCTGGCCTTTAAGTGCCAGGTGACCAAAGTCAAGGGACCGAATATTTAAATAAAGGGGTTATAGTTTATTTGGACAATATATATTAAATACTCGTAGTCGATAGATGCAGAATTACGTATCAGTTTGTTTGGTACACCCGCAATATTTGACTTTTTATGTTTACGTTCTTTTTGAAATATCAATTTAAAAAGTTTTTTCGTGGATAATTGCAAAAAATTATTGTTGCTATTTCACGTAATAAAGTATGCTCCCTGTTTGCAAACAAATGTCTTTATTGCGGGAGATTTGGGGTTATTTCCGTATTATTTTCTTTTAAAGAAAGCGTAACACAGAAGTTGTATATGATTACCGTTGTACTTTGAGGGCCTTTAGCAAATGCCCATAAAAACTTATGGGTCGTTGAATCTCGCACAAAGTAGCCACAGGGGTGCCTCAGAGCGAGCGCAGTTGACTTGCTTATCGTTATATAGCGAGGCTTTGAAGCGGCGTCTGGAAACTTTTTAGCGCACCGCTTCTTGGAGCTAGCTGGGAAGGAAGCAAGAGTCATCTGGGACTAAAACTTAATAAGCCAAATTTGGGTAGCAGGAGAACCCGGAGCCAAAGAGAGCCCGGCCCCGTTCTGCACAAGAGAAGCCGGTGTAGCATCGAATTTTCACCCCCACCGATACCTCACCTTTGAATATTTGACATCAAATTTTCACCGGGGGGTGAAAATATGATAGATTTTTGCCCATCGAATATTCACCCCCCTTCCTTATCAAATTTTCACCCCTACCCCGGTGAAGATTCGATATCAGTTCTTCACCCCCATACATTTTCACAATTTATTCGTTTTGAACTGCACTATCGATATACGACATGTATCACAGTGCAATACTCTTCTTTATATCAAAGAGCCTTTTGAGTGTTTTAATTGTAGTTACTTTTTATGCCAAATTCCCTTTCATATGTGCAGTTCATTACACCAAAGACCTTTACATTCTTAAATAGTATTAACACACATGATCCAAATTACTCATCGGCATTCTTAAATTGCAATTAATGAAATATGTAAAATTACAATACCTTTCTTTTTCACCAAAAGGCATTTGACTGATTCAAGACATGACATGATAAAAACAGCTATTCAGTGAGAGTCCCGGTCATTTGCTCCCCCTCCCCGCCATATACTATTTTTTCTTGGGTTCTTGGCTTACAGCGACACACTAATTATATTTATTTCGGGTAAAAAGACGTACGGTAAAACCTGCCTGTCTTGACCAACTTCCAGACCTGGATAAAAATGTAACGTACAGTATAACTACTACTGTATAGTGACCAACTTCAGATCTGGATGAGAAGGGCCTACAGTAAAACCCGTTTTAGCGACCACCTTCGAGACTCGGATGAAAAAAGACGTCCATTTATATCTGTTTTAGTGATCACCTTCTGTTTGGTTTATTTTGAGTTTTTAGGCCCCAACCCTACAGGGTTGGGGGCCTATAGACTTGGGGTGTCCGTCTGTCCGGGCCAACGAGCGGTATCTTATGTGGTGGCTGCATTATGTGGTAGCATTTGATATGCCTGAAATGCATTTAAGTTGTAGGTCACGGACAAGATTATTTGAGAATAAAAAATACTTATGTGGTGGTTTATATTTGCCCGTGCCCTTGTGTGGTTCCCAGCAGGCGTCATGTCAATGTCAATAATGTTTATGCTTTGTGTGTGTCATTGGTAAATAAACGGAATTATATATGTAGCACTTTACTGTATAAAGATACTTTACAACTTATCTTTCACAACTGCGCATATTTATTTAACTTGCGTTAATGCATGGTGCTTATTTTAGACCAGTGCGCATGTTTATTTAATTTACGTTAATGCGTGGTTCGCCTTTGGAAAAACTGCGCATATTTTTTTTAACTTGCGTTGATGCGCGGTTCACATTTCGGATCACGGCGCATGTTAACTTAACTTGCGTCGATGTGCGGTTCACATTTCGGACCAGCGCGCATGTTTGGTTAACGTGCACTGATGCGCGGTTTGTATTTCGGACCACTGCGCATATCTATTTAGCCTGCGTCAAAGTGTGGTTCTCATTTCGAACCAGTGCGCATGTTCATTTAACTTGCGTCGATGCCCGGTTCACATTTCGGACCACTGCGCATGTTTATGCCACTTACGTTGATGCGCGGTTCACAATTCGGACCAGTGCGCATGATTACATAACTTGCGTCGATGCATGCTTTTTTTCCCACCAGTGCATATATTTAACATGCGTTAATGCGTGGTGCTTATTTCGGAAACTGCGCATTTCTATTCAATTTGCGTCGATGCATGGTTCTTTTGTCGGACCAGTGCGCATGTTTATCTGGCGTCGATGCGCGGTTCGCATTTCGGACTAGTGCGCAGGTTTGTTTAGCTTGCGTTGATGCGAGATTCACATTTTGGACCAGTGCGCATGTTTCTTTTATTTGCGTTGATGCAGTTCTTATTTAAGACAAATGCGCATGTTTGTTAACTTGCGTTGATGCGCGGTTCACATTTTGGACCAGTGCGCATGTTTCTTAGGCCCCAACCCTAAAGGGTTGGGGGCCTATAGACTTGGGGTGTCTGTCGGTCCGTCTGTCCGTCATCGCTTTTTTGTACAAGCGATATCTCGAGAACGCAGAGGCCTAGAGACTTGATGTTAGGCTCATTTGAAAGATCTTGTGTTGTAGATGTGCCTTTTGGCCATTTTGGCCGAATTTGATCACGTGATCTTGGCCAAATGGGCCAAAAAACGCAAAAATCGACTTGTGTTTGTACAGGCGATATCTCGAGAACGAAGAGGCCTAGAGACTTGATGTTGGGCTCATTTGAAAGGTCTCGACTTGTAGATGTGCCTTTCGGCCGTATTGGCCAAATTTGATCACGTGATCTTGGCCAAATTGGCCAAAAACGCAAAAAATCGACTTGTGTTTGTACAGGTGATATCTCGAGAACGCAGAGGCCTAGAGACTTGATGTTGGGCTCAATTGAAAAGTCTCGACTTGTAGATGTGCCTTTAGGCCATTTTGGCCAAATTCGGTCACGTGATCTGCTAAATTTTGGGGGTGAAAAAAGATTTTCCGCCAGCCAGTATCATTGTTTTTCAAAGTTTTGAGCAGAAGTAGGACATTTATTTTTCTTGGCCTAAACTGGCCAACAGGTTCAAAACCATAGACGACCCCTTACAATTTTGGGGGCGTTGGGACCTGTTAGTGTTCACTGAATACTTGTTTTATTTGCGTTGATGCACGGTTATCGTTTTAGACAAATGTGCATGTTTATTTAACTTGCATCGATTCGCGGTTCACATTTTGAACTAGAGCGCATTTTTGGTTAATGTGCACTGATAAGCGGTTCAAATTTCGGACCAGTGCGCATATTTATTAAACTTGCGTCGATGCGCAGTTCGCATTTCGAACCAGTGCGCATGTTTATTTATCTTGCGTCCATGTCCGGTTGCGCATTCCGAACCAGTGCACATGTTTATTCAACTTCCGTTGATGAGCGGTTCGCATTTCGGACTAGTGCGCATGTTCATTTAGCTTGCGTTGATGCGCGTTTCTTATTTTAGACCAGTGCACATGTTTATTTAACTTGCGTTGATGCCCTGTTCGCATTTCGGACCAGTGTGCATGTTTATTTCACTTGCGTTAATGCGCGGTTCGCATTTGGAACCAGTGGGCATGTTTGTTTAACTTGCGTTGATGCGCGGTTCACATTTCGGACCAGTGCGCATGATTACTTAACTTGCATCGATGCGTGGTTCTTTGTTTGGACCAGTGCACATATTTATTTAACTTGCGTCGATGCGCGGTTCGCATTTCGAACCAGTGCGCATGTTTATTTATCTTGCGTCCATGTCCGGTTGCGCATTCCGAACCAGTGCACATGTTTATTCAACTTCCGTTGATGAGCAGTTCGCATTTCGGACTAGTGCGCATGTTCATTTAGCTTGCGTTGATGCGCGTTTCTTATTTTAGACCAGTGCACATGTTTATTTAACTTGCGTTGATGCCCGGTTCGCATTTTGGAACAGTGCGCATGTTTATTTCACTTGCGTTAATGCGCGGTTCGCATTTGGAACCAGTGCGCATGTTTGTTTACCTTGCGTTGATGCGCGTTTCACATTTCGGACCAGTGCGCATGATTACTTAACTTGCATCGATGCGTGGTTCTTTGTTCGGACCAGTGCACATATTTATTTAACTTGCGTCGATGCGCGGTTCGCATTTCGAACCAGTGCGCATGTTTATTTATCTTGCGCCCATGTCCGGTTGCGCATTTCGAACCAGTACGCATGTTTATTCAACTTCCGTTGGTGCGTGGTTCACATTTCGGACAACTGCGCATGTTTATTCAGCTTGCGTTGATGCGCGTTTCTTATTTTAGACCAGTGCACATGTTTATTTAACTTGCGTTGATGCCCGGTTCGCATTTCGGACCAGTGTGCATGTTTATTTCACTTGCGTTAATGCGCGGTTCGCATTTGGAACCAGTGGGCATGTTTGTTTAACTTGCGCTGATGCGCCTTCACATTTCGGATCACGGCGCATGTTAACTTAGATTACGTCGATGCGCGGTTCATATTTCGGACCAGTGTGCATGTTTAAATAATAACCACACATTAACACAAGTTAAATAAACGGATAAAACTGTAGGATAAGATTCATTTTGAGGTATTCTCTTCAAAAATTTCCCCTAAAATCAAAATTCAAGATCGAGTCAAAAAGCACAAGCCGTATGCCCGACCCATCTAGGTCTGCCTCATACTAGATACCAAACATAAATGAAATCGGATAAAAACTGTAGGAGGAAACGCACTTTGAAGTTTATTCTTCAAAAAATCCCCAAAAATACAAACATTGTCCGCAGTGGGTGTATTCTTAAGATTCTCCCTACCCCACAGCGGGATTTAAACAAATGCTGCTCTCCTTATTTGCTTTAGAAATTAGCTTTATAGTTGCATTATTTTCCAACAAATGGTGTTACAGGACAGTTGATCAACGGACTTTGACGGACTCCCTTATGTGGTTTGTTTTGTGCTCAATGGGTGCTTATGTGGCTACCTCATAAGAACCACCACATAAGGAAGAAAAACCACATAAGTGACGGATGTACCGAAAATCCACCACATAGCATAATCATTGTAGGCACGGACGTCTGTCCGTCCGTCTGTCTGTCCGTCATCGCTTTTTTGTACAAGCGATATCTCGAGAACGCAGAGGCCTAGAGACGTGATGTTGGGCTCATTTGAAAAGTCTCGACTTGTAGATGTGCCTTTTGGCCATTTTGGCCAAATTTGATCTCGTGATCTTGGCCAAATTGGCCAAAAACGCAAAAAATCGACTTGTGTTTGTACAGGCGATATCTCGAGAACGCAGAGGCCCAGAGACTTGATGTTGGGCTCATTTGAAAAGTCTCGACTTGTAGATGTGCCTTTTGGCCATTTTGGCAAAATTCGATTACGTGATCTTGGCCAAATTGGCCAAAAATGCAAAAAATCGACTTGTGTTTGTACAGGCGATATCTCGTAAACGCAGATGCCTAGAGACTTGATGTTGGGCTCATTTGAAAGGTCTTGACTTGTAGATGTGCCTTTTGGCCATTTTGACCAAATTCGATCACGTGATCTTGGCCAAATTGGCCAAAAACGCAAAAAATCGACTTGTGTTTGTACAGGCGATATCTCGAGAACGCAGAGGTCTAGAGACTTGATGTTGGGCTCAGTTGAAAAGTCACGACTTGTAGATGTGCCTTTTGGCCATTTTGGCCAAATTCGGTCACGTGATCTGCTAAATTTTGGGGGTAAAAAAAGATTTTCCGCCAGCCAGTATCATTGTTTTTCAAAGTTTTGAGCAGAAGTAGGACATTTATTTTTCTTGGCCTAAACTGGCCTACAGGTTCAAAACCATAGACGACCCCTTACAATTTTGGGGGCGTTGGGGCCTGTTAGTGTTCACTGAATACTTGTTTTATTTGCGTTGATGCACGGTTATCGTTTTAGACAAATGTGCATGTTTATTTAACTTGCATCGATTCGCGGTTCACATTTTGAACTAGAGCGCATTTTTGGTTAATGTGCACTGATAAGCGGTTCAAATTTCGGACCAGTGCGCATATTTATTAAACTTGCGTCGATGCGCAGTTCGCATTTCGAAGCAGTGCGCATGTTTATTGAACTTGCGTCCATGCCCGGTTCACATTTCGGACTAGTGCGCATGTTTATTCAACTTCGCTGATGAGCATTTCGCATTTCGGACTAGTGTGCATGTTCATTTCGCTAGCGTTGGTGCGTAATTCACATTTCGGACAACTGCGCATGTTTATTTCACTTGCGTTAATGCGCGGTTCGCATTTGGAACCAGTGCGCATGTTTGTTTAACTTGCGTTGATGCGCGGTTCACATTTCGGACCAGTGCGCATGATTACTTAACTTGCATCGATGCGTGGTTCTTTGTTCGGACCAGTGCACATATTTATTTAACTTGCGTCGATGTGCGGTTCGCATTTCGAACCAGTGCGCATGTTTATTTATCTTGCGTCCATGTCCGGTTGCGCATTCCGAACCAGTGCACATGTTTATTCAACTTCCGTTGATGAGCGGTTCGCATTTCGGACTAGTGCGCATGTTCATTTAGCTTGCTTTGATGCGCGTTTCTTATTTTAGACCAGTGCACATGTTTATTTAACTTGCGTTGATGCCCCGTTCGCATTTCGGACCAGTGTGCATGTTTATTTCACTTGCGTTAATGCGCGGTTCGCATTTGGAACCAGTGGGCATGTTTGTTTAACTTGCGTTGATGCGCGGTTCACATTTCGGACCAGTGCGCATGATTACTTAACTTGCATCGATGCGTGGTTCTTTGTTTGGACCAGTGCACATATTTATTTAACTTGCGTCGATGCGCGGTTCGCATTTCGAACCAGTGCGCATGTTTATTTATCTTGCGTCAATGTCCGGTTGCGCATTCCGAACCAGTGCACATGTTTATTCAACTTCCGTTGATGAGCGGTTCGCATTTCGGACTAGTGCGCATGTTCATTTAGCTTGCGTTGATGCGCGTTTCTTATTTTAGACCAGTGCACATGTTTATTTAACTTGCGTTGATGCCCGGTTCGCATTTTGGAACAGTGCGCATGTTTATTTCACTTGCGTTAATGCGCGGTTCGCATTTGGAACCAGTGCGCATGTTTGTTTACCTTGCGTTGATGCGCGTTTCACATTTCGGACCAGTGCGCATGATTACTTAACTTGCATCGATGCGTGGTTCTTTGTTCGGACCAGTGCACATATTTATTTAACTTGCGTCGATGCGCGGTTCGCATTTCGAACCAGTGCGCATGTTTATTTATCTTGCGCCCATGTCCGGTTGCGCATTTCGAACCAGTACGCATGTTTATTCAACTTCCGTTGGTGCGTGGTTCACATTTCGGACAACTGCGCATGTTTAGTCAGCTTGCGTTGATGCGCGTTTCTTATTTTAGACCAGTGCACATGTTTATTTAACTTGCGTTGATGCCCGGTTCGCATTTCGGACCAGTGTGCATGTTTATTTCACTTGCGTTAATGCGCGGTTCGCATTTGGAACCAGTGCGCATGTTTGTTTAACTTGCGCTGATGCGCCTTCACGTTTCGGATCACGGCGCATGTTAACTTAGATTACGTCGATGCGCGGTTCATATTTCGGACCAGTGTGCATGTTTAAATAATAACCACACATTAACACAAGTTAAATAAACGGATAAAACTGTAGGATAAGATTCATTTTGAGGTATTTTCTTCAAAAATTTCCCCTAAAATCAAAATTCAAGATCGAGTCAAAAAGCACAAGCCGTATGCCCGACCCATCTAGGTCTGCCTCATACTAGATACCAAACATAAATGAAATCGGATAAAAACTGTAGGAGGAAACGCACTTTGAAGTTTATTCTTCAAAAAATCCCCAAAAATACAAACATTGTCCGCAGTGGGTGTATTCTTAAGATTCTCCCTACCCCACAGCGGGATTTAAACAAATGCTGCTCTCCTTATTTGCTTTAGAAATTAGCTTTATAGTTGCATTATTTTCCAACAAATGGTGTTACAGGACAGTTGATCAACGGACTTTGACGGACTCCCTTATGTGGTTTGTTTTGTGCTCAATGGGTGCTTATGTGGCTACCTCATAAGAACCACCACATAAGGAAGAAAAACCACATAAGTGACGGATGTACCGAAAATCCACCACATAGCATAATCGTTGTAGGCACGGACGTCTGTCCGTCCGTCTGTCTGTCCGTGCCCACAATGATTATGCTATGTGGTGGATTTTCGGTACATCCGTCACTTATGTGGTTTTTCTTCCTTATGTGGTGGTTCTTATGAGGTAGCCACATAAGCACCCATTGAGCACAAAACAAACCACATAAGGGAGTCCGTCCAAGTCCGTTGATCAACTGTCCTGTAACACCATCTGTTGGAAAATAATGCAACTATAAAGCTAATTTCTAAAGCAAATAAGGAGAGCAGCATTTGTTTAAATCCCGCTGTGGGGTGGGGAGAATCTTAAGAATACACCCACTGCGGACAATGTTTGTATTTTTGGGGAATTTTTGAAGAATAAACTTCAAAGTGCGTTTCCTCCTACAGTTTTTATCCGATTTCATTTATTTTTGGTATCTAGTATGAGGCAGCCCTAGATCGGTCGGGCATGGCTTGTGCTGGAATTTTCTATTTTAGGGGAAATTTTTGAAGAAAATACCTCAAAATGAATCTTATCCTACAGTTTTATCCGTTTATTTAACTTGTGTTAATGTGTGGTTATTATTTAAACATGCACACTGGTCCGAAATATGAACCGCGCATCGACGCAATTTAAGTTAACATGCGCCGTGATCCGAAATGTGAACCGCGCATCAGCTCAAGTTAAACAAAAATGCGCACTGGTTGCAAATGCGAACCGCGCATTAACGCGAGTGAAATAAACATGCGCACTGGTCCGAAATGCGAACCGGGCATCAACGCAAGTTAAATAAACATGTGCACTGGTCTAAAATAAGAAACGCGCATCAACGCAAGCTAAATGAACATGCGCACTAGTCCGAAATGCGAACCGCTCATCAACGGAAGTTGAATAAACATGCGCACTGGTTCGAAATGCGCAACCGGACATGGACGCAAGGTAAATAAACATACGCACTGGTTCGAAATGCGAACCGCGCATCGACGCAAGTTAAATAAATATATGCACTGGTCCGAACAAAGAACCACGCATCGATGCAAGTTAAGTAATCATGCGCACTTGTCCTAAATGTGAACCGCGCATCAACGCAATTTAAACAAACGTGCGCACTGGTTGCAAATGCGAACCGCGCATTAACGCAAGTGAAATAAACATGCGCAGTTGTCCGAAATGTGAATCACGCACCAACGCAAGCAAAATGAACATGCACACTAGTCCGAAATGCGAAATGCTCATCAGCGAAGTTGAATAAACATGCGCACTAGTCCGAAATGTGAACCGGGCATGGGCGCAAGTTAAATAAACATGCGCACTGCTTCGAAATGCGAACCGCGCATCGACGCAAATTTAATAAATATGCGCACTGGTCCGAAATTTGAACCGCGCATCAGTGCACATTAACCAAACATGCGCACTGGTCCGAAATGTGAACCGCGCATCAACGCAAGTTAAATAAACATGCGCATTTGTCTAAAATAAGAACCGTGCATCAACGCAAATAAAAGAAACATGCGCACTGGTCCAAAATGTGAATCTCGCATCAACGCAAGCTAAACAAACCTGCGCACTAGTCCGAAATGCGAACCGCGCATCGACGCCAGATAAATAAACATGCGCACTGCTCCGACAAAAGAACTAAGTTTCCGAAATAAGCACACGTATTAACGCACGATAAATATATGCACTGGTCGAAAAAAAACCACGCATCGACGCAAGTTATGTAATCATGCGCACTGGTCCGAATTGTGAACCGCGCATCAACGTAAGTGGCATAAACATGCGCACTGGTTCGAAATGCGAACCACGCTTTGACGCAAGTTAAGTAGATATGCGCAGTGGTCCGAAATACCAACCGCGCATCAGTGCACATTAACCAAACATGCGCGCTGGTCCGAAATGTGAATCGCACATCGACGCAAGTTAAGTTGACATGCGCCGTGATCCGAAATGTGAACCGCGCATTAACGCAAGTTAAAAAAATATGCGCAGTTTTTCCAAAGGCGAACCACGCATTAACGCAAGTTAAATAAACATGCGCACTGGTCTAAAATAAGCACCATGCATTAACGCAAGTTAAATAAACATGCGCACTGGTCTAAAATAAGCACCACGCATCAACGCAAGTTAAATAAATATGCGCAATTGTGAAAGATAAGTTGTAAAATATCTTTATACAGTAAAGTGCCACGTATATAATTCCGTTTATTTACAAATGACACACACAAAGCATAAACACTATTGACATTGACATGACGCCTGCTGGGAACCACACAAGGGCACGGGCAAATATAAACCACCACATAAGTATTTTTTATTCTCAAATAATCTTGTCCGTGACCTACCACTTAAATGCATTTCAGGCATATCAAATGCTACCACATAATGCAGCCACCACATAAGATACCTCTCGTTGGCCTGTCCGTCATCGCTTTTTTGTACAAGCGATATCTCGAGAACGCAGAGGCCTAGAGACTTGATGTTGGGCTCATTTGAAAAGTCTCGACTTGTAGATGTGCCTTTTGGCCATTTTGGCCAAATTCGATCACGTGATCTTGGCCAAATTGGCCAAAAACGCAAAAAATCGACTTGTGTTTGTACAGGCGATATCTCGAGAACGCAGAGGCCCAGAGACTTGATGTTGGGCTCATTTGAAAAGTCTCGACTTGTAGATGTGCCTTTTGGCCATTTTGGCAAAATTCGATTACGTGATCTTGGCCAAATTGGCCAAAATTGCAAAAAATCGACTTGTGTTTGTACAGGCGATATCTCGTAAACGCAGATGCCTAGAGACTTGATGTTGGGCTCATTTGAAAGGTCTCGACTTGTAGATGTGCCTTTTGGCCATTTTGACCAAATTCGGTCACGTGATCTTGGCCAAATTGGCCAAAAACGCAAAAAATCGACTTGTGTTTGTACAGGCGATATCTCGAGAACGCAGAGGTCTAGAGACTTGATGTTGGGCTCAATTGAAAAGTCACGACTTGTAGATGTGCCTTTTGGCCATTTTGGCCAAATTCGGTCACGTGATCTGCTAAATTTTGGGGGTAAAAAAAGATTTTCCGCCAGCCAGTATCATTGTTTTTCAAAGTTTTGAGCAGAAGTAGGACATTTATTTTTCTTGGCCTAAACTGGCCTACAGGTTCAAAACCATAGACGACCCCTTACAATTTTGGGGGCGTTGGGGCCTGTTAGTGTTCACTGAATACTTGTTTTACAATGAATTAAGGTTATGTTTGCAGAAATGAATATTTTATTTCAGTAATTAAAAAAAAAAAGAATTTCTTTTTGGGGGGAGGGGGGATCATGGATTTAGTCGGGAGACATTTGTTTTTGTTTACAAAAACAAGAAACTAAGTAGGTATCGACTGAAAGTGTATAACATAAGCCTGTACTCCTATGTTTTGTGTGCACTGGCCGCTCTAGTTTGTTTCCGTTGCCATTATTTTCACTTGCCTTATTTTCCGTTGCCATTATTTCCGTTGCCATTTTTCCGTACCCCGCACCATTAGTCGTAAAATGCAATTAAAATAAGACTGAATTAAAGCTAGCCAAAAGTCGAAATTTATCCAATTTTGTGAGCATTCATATTTAAAATCATTAGTTTTATTTGTGTGTCCTGTAGCGTTCTTGGAAATCTTTCTGAAATAAATAAAGAGTTGACGAAATTTCATTTTTACAACCAGTTAACCAGTTGAACAATAACAGTACAAAATCCATTTTCCATACACACTTACATGGGGAGGGGGTGAAAATTTGATGAGGGGGGTGAGAATTCGATAATCTAATTTTCACCGAGGGGTGAATATTCTATGGGGGTGAAAATTCGATCTCACACCGGCCCCATTATAACCCGGCCCCCAAAATTAATGGATTTTAATGTTGCTGGATTTCATTGTCTTTTTATATAAATGATAGTCCATTACATCAGCACAGGTTGTATTGCTGATTGCAGTGTAAAGCGAAGTTCGATTAATGATCAGGGAAGTTATGAAAAAGTGACGGAAGTGACTGAATGATTTCCTGATTGCAGTATAAAGTGAAATGCAATTAATGACCAGAGAAGTCATGAAAGAGTGACAATTGGTTGAATGTTTTATTAATTGCAATATGAAGTGCATTGCAATTTGGCCCGGAAGGCAATTAACGATAACAGAACTGATGAAAGGATGATTGGACTTGGGTAGAAATAATTGTGATTGCAATTGCACAGTGCAACTGAAGATCACAGAGTCTGTGATAATTTTGCTGTTGTGGTAAAGCTCACGTGAATATACTTTTCTTGGCAGTCAAGCACTTTGCTTGTTCGTCATGCGACTTACTCGGTGAAGACTTGGTTATCGACAGGTAATTCATTTTGTTGGTTCCACTGTGCTTTAGCCATCCCGGGCGATGTGCATTATATAATAATTGAGGATTATTTATCAATATCCATATCAATATCAGTTTCACGACACTATTATCTTGAAAGGAAAATGGTGATCACATGTTCAAAGATTGTTTGTATTTGCTTTGTTATCATAATTAGGCCCCAACCCTTCGGATTGGGACCTATAGGTTTGAGGTGTCCGTCCGTCTGTCCGTCATCGCTTTATACCCCTATGAATTTGGGGGGGGGGGGCGGTTGGGGCCTGCTTGTGTTTCACAAATACTTACTTGTTCATTGAAGAAGTTGTTTAATTAATGCAAAAATTAATAGGAAAACTTCATTAAGTAAAGTTAACTTTTTTAAATTTTGGGACTAGGTTCTCGTGTGTACTGGGGCCGGGATTTTCTATGTTTCGGGGCCGAGTTCGTCTGGGGCCAGGTTTGTTTGGGTCCGAGTTCGTTTGGGGCCGCTTTCTCTTGTATTCGTAAATTTGCCAACCCTTTCGACTCAGATATTCCTATTTATCCTATTACTGTAACCCTTCTCCTTCCCCCTCGTATGTATAAATTGGCGAAATGGAAAAGAACAATTTCAGCGGCTGGAAACGGATTTTCATTAGTCGAGTTTTGCAAAATAAAGAATATTTGAGTCGAAAGATTTACCACATTAGCAGGTGGTTTAAAGGGTGAGGTGATTTTTGTACTTGAAGATATTTTATACTCTATATTTACGAGATGGAATTTATAAGGGTGTAAGTGTTTGGTTAAAAAAGGTGATTTTCAAGCTTGGTTCTCGGCGGTTAAGGGTCGTTTAAAATGTACCGTAATATTAATATCAGGAAGTTGGTACGCGAGTTCCCCCGCCCCTTTCCTGTTGTCAGAGATCTGTTAGAATTGTTAAACAAAAAGGAACAAGAAGAAATTAGTTATGTTATGAATAAATTTCATGAGGGAAATGGGGCAAGGATGTGGAAATGGAACAGATCTGCTTCCATATCTCTGGGTATCAAATATCGCTGCCCTATACAAAATATTAAGCTTGTCTCGACACTGGGATCCTGAAAACCTCAAATAAACAAACTTACTCAAAATCGTCAACTGGGTTTTTGGGAAATAAACATGGATGATTGATTGCTAAAGTACGGATCGACATCAATTTTTGCCCGTAACGCTGCTGTCGCCTTTTACCCAGTAGTGTCTCACCAAACAGCCTTAACCCTTTTTACAGTGACTGAGAAAGATTTGTTGTTGTTTTATTTCGGGTGTAACTTAGACTGACGTAGAATAGATTAAAGACTGATTGCAATGGGGGGGGGGGGCGCTTTTCACCTTGGTACAATTCCAGCATCTGTTTTAATATGAAATATCCCACTGGTGTGTCAAAATTTCAGGAGATTTGCAGAGGACTATTGATGCACAGATGGGAATCTTCTTTGAAGAAAGCGTGAGTAATTTCCCGCTGTGTTAGGGGCTGCATGGAGGAGCGGGGAGGGGCTGGGTTCCCACTGTGTTGGGGGGGGGGGCGGTTGGAAGCAATCTCGGTTGGCCTACCTACAAAGTTTTGTCCGCCAAAGACCAAAATTGTTCGACAGATCTAATTCATGTTCGGTACACGATAAAATCACCTTAAATGCATTGCCTTTTTTTTTTTTTTTTTTTGAGTAGTAAACAGTCTTTGCTTTGATTGTCCAAAGTATGGTGATTTTTTTAGATTCTTTTTATTCCCCGCCGTCCTGCCGGAGGTGGGGGATGTAGAAACGCACTGCGTCCGTCGAGTCGTCCGTCTGTCCTTCCGTCAGTCGCCAGTTTTGTTTCCAGACGATATCTCCAAAACTAGTGTGCGGATCTAGTTCATATTTTGTATGCCTAACAACCAAGATATCTAGATGTGCCTTTTGGGGGTTTTGGTTGGATCGAAGCCCATCTGGATCTGTATTTGGACTTAGAATCCCAAAATCCGGATCTCAACATGTACTTTGGTTTCCAGACGATCTCCGAAACTAGTGAGCGGATCCGGTTCATATTCGATATGCGTAACAACCAAGGGATCTAGATGTGCCTTTTGGGGGTTTTGATCGGATCGAAGCCCATCTGGATCTGTATTTGGACTTAGAATCCCCAAATCCGGATCTCAACGTGTACTTTGGTTTCCAGACGATATCTCCGAAACTAGTGAGCGGATCCGGTTCATATTTCATATGCGTAACAACCAAGACATCTAGATGTGCCTTTTGGGAGTTTTGATCGGATCGAAGCCCATCTGAATCTGTATTTGGACTTAGAATCCCAAAATCCGGATCTCAACGTGTACTTTGGTTTCCAGATGATATCTCCGAAACTAGTGAGCGGACCCGGTTCATATTTAATATGCGTAACAACCAAGATATTGCCTTTATGTGCCTTTTGAGGGTTTTCATCGGATCGAAGCCCATCTGGACCTGTATTTGAACTTAGAATCCCAAAATCTGGATGTCGGCGTGTACTTTGGTTTCCAGACGATATCTCCGAAACCAATGACCAGATCCGGTTCATATTTCATATGCGCAACAACCAAGAAATCTAGATGTGGCTTTTGTGGGTTTTAATCGGATCGAAGCCCATCTGGATTTGTAAATGGACTTGGAATCTTAAAATTCGGATCTCAATGTGTATTTTATTTTCTAGACGATAACTCTAAAATATTTGCCGGATTCGGTTCTCGTTTCGTATGCATAACAAAACACCGGAAACTGCATTTCCTACAACGACACTTGGTTCAGGTAATTTTCGATTTTCTCCTCTTTTACACATCCTACGTAGTTCATTTATTTATGAACCGATGTTTTATCTACTTAGTTTAAGTTCGAGGTACAGCACCCGCGTTACTAATTACACCCACGACGGGGGATGTGGCAATTACTGATTGCTCTTGTTTTTTTTTCTATAAGGGTATGTTTGACTGCCCCATTTTATGGGATGGAGACTACACGTTTACTTTAGTGGTTATGTTTTATAGGTATATTTAAAACAGAAATTGCACGACTTATAGTCGTGTACATATCAGGTTCCCTCTGACAAAATTCCGTTTTGTGTCTGTAACCGAGGTTTTCATTTTCACTGAAATTCAGCACGCTGTTTGTTCGGGTGTAGGACATTTGACCAACCGAAATTTGCCAAAACGAAATTTGACCAACTGAAATTTGACTAACCGCAATTTGACCAACCTCTTAATGAAAAAACGGACATTTAACCAACTTCATAATTTATTGTTTTTCGTACCACTTAAAGTACTGTCCAAATGTACCGGGATGGTAGTAATCTCGTATCCTCTCAAAACTTCACATAAAACATGTACCTGAGATGACACTAAAGCTTCCACCAGGTCTGGGTTTGTTTGTTTTACGCCTTGTATAACGCCGGATTACGGAGATTAACGGGGCACGTGGAACTCAACCTTATGACACTCACTGACAGCAAGGGGATTAGCGCAACATCTCTTTGATGCAAATGAGCACTTCTTTGAAATTTTTCTTACGAAACCTCGAACTCCTAGATTTATAAGGTTATGTATATCTAAAACTGAAAGTTGATCAAATGTCAGTTTTTCCATTAAGCGGTTGGTCAAATTGCAGTTGGTCAAATTTCTGACTCCAGTTCGGAGTAAGTCATATACTTTTTTAAATGACCGGTCGCAGATGTTAGCAATTCTTGAAGATCATTTAGCGTGAGTCGTATATTTCTTTGAAATCTGAACGGCCCGGTCCATGGATACGTCACTCGGCCTTGACGTGGGCCGGACTCAAGTAGCACAGAATACATCATAGTGTCTTATGTTGTTATCTATGAGAAATGAATCCCGGAAAAAAGCCCAGTAGGACAAAACCCCAATCATTTTACAGAGGAGGACAAACCCCCAATGCTTAAATTTTTTTAAGAATATAGATTTTGTCCCACCCTTATTATTTTTAGTAATCTCCACAATTCCACTTTTTTATCTTTACAACAATTTGATTTTGTTCTTTGCAAAGACACCGATTTATATAGCCGAAAAAATGGAACAGCATTTTGATCCACGGAAATAAACAGCATGGGGTTCGATCGCGCTTTTGGTTGAAAGTTTTTTTTAATAAAGGTTCGGTGTATTGTTATGTAATAACGTGTGAAATTAAGACCAATACCTGAATTATGTAATATCCAGCATATACTAACTTAAAATGTAGAACAAATAACGATGGGGGCAATTTTGTGAAATATTATGTAATCGTTAGGATGTACCATCTGACCGGTAAGCAACTGTCCGGTGAGCAACTGACCTATCCCCGGTATTTACCCGACAAAATGTTGAATAGAAATGAAATCTTGAGGCAAAGAAATGTGTTGAGCACAGTTGTGCGTTAATTCAGCAAATGCTGGGTAATTTGTGTGTATGTGTGTGTTTTTCTTTTTGTAGATCATTGTTGACTGGTTTGTTCAGATCTGTTTTGGGTTGAAGTACCTTCATGGCCTCAATATTTTACATCGAGGTAAGGCTCGTGTACTAGAAATTAGCCCATTATCAAAGCAATTTAACTTCAAATGTGACGTGCGCTCATTGCTTTCTGAGTACTTGGTGTGACTTTAATTTTGGGCTCTAATTTTGAGGGTAGGCAACAAAACACGAAATACTGTGAATTACACTTTTACCGGAATAAAGAAGTTTATAAGAAAACGAAAAGAATTGAGGTTGACTGAAAAGGATTTACAAGGCATTTTACGCTAGCCGACAGCAAACTGAAGCAAAAATTGAGGTGACATGAAAGTTAATTAAACTTTGTGTTCTTTTCAGATTTAAAGACCCAGAATATTTTCCTGGCATCAGAAAACCTGATCAAGATTGGAGATTTTGGGATATCAAAAATGTTATCCTCAACTTCCGGTATATTTTCGCGGATTTTGTTTTTATTATTATTTGTCTTAGCAGGGGTAAAACTAGAAAATGGTTCGAGAAGCACTAATGTAAAAAAAATAATAATAATAATTATATGAGAAAATCATGACGTATAATCTGAAATTTGTTTTGAGTGTCTCTGTGTGTGTAACTTGTGATACAAAGTGACACAGGTAATGTGCAAGTGATGTGCAGACGCTAGTATGTAATGGCGGTACATATGTGAAGGTTGTGGCCAACTTTATGTGTAAGACATCGAATTTTAGATCTTTGAAATAATCAGTCCTTAATAACTTTTTCCAGACCCGTAAAAAGTCCAACAATTTTACTGAAGCTTCAAATTTTTACATCCCTTTTATTCGGTCGGTAAATATTCGTACCAGTTTAACTGTGTAAATAAGAAGCTCTGCTTTAGAAGCATGATGCAATAAAGTTTCAGAAACGAGGTTCTGAATTACAGTGCTGGTCAGTGTGGGGTATTGTTTCATGGTCTCTCGTTCAATGGTTGCAGGTTGCGCAAACACAGCCATTGGGACGCCATTCTACTTGTCGCCGGAAATTTGCCAGAGAAAATCGTATTCTTTTTTCACTCGAACTCATAAAAGGCCCCCCCCCCCCAACACACACACCGCGGTTGTCGACAAACTCATAAAATGCCCCGCACGCCGCTAGGGGTGTTATGGTTCGTACCGTAACTGAAAATCGACAGCGGTTCTTCGGTTCGGTTAAAAAACTGAAAAGGATTTACAAGGCGCGGTATTTTAGTTTTTTTTCCACTGATAGTGGAGAGCTATGAAATAAGGTACTGCTTGGCGCTCAACTCTAAAACCTCAGCATGTTGACATGTTGCTCTTTTTAAAGTAGAATATGTACATATGTCAAGTTATCACGTGACATTTTAATGTGAACTGTTCATTTAGCGGTAGTAGCGTTGTATTTCCTAAGTGCAATTCAAGATATCTGCTTCTTATAATATGTAACGTGATCATTTATTTATCATTTAGCGGGAGTTCAGAAAGGAGGGTTTGGGGGAGGGGAGGGATTGTACTGTGAAAAAAAATTGATTAAACTTTTGAATTTGAATTTTTGAGAACTTAAATTTTAAATTCACTTGAGAAGACTTGACGATATCGTAGCTATGACAACAAGAGTGACATGTGGGCGGCCGGCTGTGTCCTATACAATCTCTGCGCTCTCAGGCACCCCTTTGAGGCGCAGGATTTCTCGCAGCTGCTGCCCCTGATTCTACATGGCACTTATAATCCTCTACCAAGGTACCGCCAGTGGGTTACTTGTTTTTGCATACGCGGATCTAGAAGATTCTTGGGGCAGGGGGGATTCTTGAGTTAACGACACCACCATGTTGCCCTGAAGTCATGCATTTCACGTAATTTTTAAGTGAATCCGGATGTTAAGGTTGATGGGGTTGGGGGGTTACATCCTATATCCCCTTAAAACTGCCAATAAATTATGCTGCATTTTACATGCGGTTAGTCAAAATTAACAAAATTAAGTGTTTCACTTCGCAGTTTAAGCTAGGTTTATATTTTCCGCCAAAGATCTGCCGCTGGTAGAAAAAAGAAAAATGTCCAGGAATATTGTAACCAGTCGAAAACGCTGAATTGTGCTACTTCCGTTGCCTGAACTTTGATTCTCAAACTTGCGTGGTTCCTAGTCGAATCCCATAAGGAGAATTCAAAGAGAGTAAATAACCAGAACTATTTTTATCGCAGCCAGTACAGCCAGCTGCTGCGTGATATGGTGCATGTATTACTGCGCACGGAACCCCAGGCCAGACCGTCTGCCTCACAGCTGCTGTGTATCCGCGCCATGCAGCCCCACGTGGACGCCTACGTCAGCAGGACGGAGCGGCTCCGCGACAAGTGCTCGTCGCCTGCTACACGTGCGTGTGCTGACGTCACAAAACAGCTTAGCCGCCATAGGCTTTTTGCATTCTTAATAAATCAGCGAATTGCTACTACGAAAAGTGGGAAGAAAATGTTAGGATTTGCAAATCCTGATGGGCTCCCGATGGCCTTTTCTCAGGGCATGTTTTTTTTTTTAATTCAATATAACCAACTGAGCTAACCGTCACCCTTCCAAGTGCCAACGTTGCAACTCGCCAAAAAAGAAGAAAAAGCGCTGTATTTGCATTCACCATAGTTGTCATAAAAAAGAGGTTCATTGAAAATAAAGTGAAAAATAAAAGCTCAGTTAAATTGAATTTTAGTTGGACAGTGTCAGTCACGGGTAATTTTTCAGGTATTCGCTGAGAACAAACAACCAAACTCTGCCACTTCCCTCTCTCCCCCCTCCCCCGTCCCCGCCCCTCTCCCTCGAAATCTCACTTTTTGTGTGTTGACGTTTGTATCAGCGACCCGCAAGAGGACTCTGGGGAGTTCTACCAATGTTGACCCGGCTACCAGTGTTGACCCGGCTACCAGTGTTGACCCGGCCTCGCGTAAGCAGCGGCATCCAGAAGTGACGCAGACACCGGAAGCGGATGGGAACTCCTCTTTCTCTTCAAGTCAACTTCCGGATAAAGAAAATGTATGTTAATGGTGGGAGTCGGAGGGGTAGGGTTGGGAGCACGGTGGGGGTGGCGCGGGGGAGTATTGTGATGATAATAACGCCTTCATTTTTCGAGTAGAATACTACTTTATATTTCTGAAATAAATCATTTGTTATTGAACTAATTGTAAAATTCAAGTAATTTTGAAGTATTAAGTTGCTAAACACCAGAATTATTCTAAAACATTTTTGAAAAGGACAAGATGGAACCACCAGTACTGTTGTCATATTACGTCAATTTTGCTCGGGTTCCTTTTATGTTGCTGTTGATTCGAGAAGGAATTTTTCAGTTTGCTAGATTTTAGATCTAAGAAAAAAAAAAAACATGCGGTCTCAGTGTTCGCGCTGGGTTCTCAGGAAAGTGAGTCAAAAAAGGAAAGTGTGACTCATTTGGGTCCAAAAAAACTCGGTGGGTTCCGAAGAAGTGAGTCATTTCGTAAAAAATGCCCTAAAAGTGGACAAAGCGAACCCGGCGGTCTTGTGAAACGGTCTTTGGACAACTCGGCCCGTTACCAACTCGGCCCATCGCGAAAGACGACTCGGTCCACGTTTTGGACAACTCGGCCCATTCGTGAAAGACGACTCGGCCCAAATTACCAACTCGGCCCAAAACATTTTTATCGAAAATTTTCTCCAAATATGTGAGTTTTGTTAGTGTCTTTTATGGAAGAAGTGTTAAAACTTTGTCCATTGTCGATAGTGCATGTGTCCGGAGAAGAAACTACTTCTATTTGTGGATGGCAGTACGAGATTATTACACAGAAGAACAAACTTTTTACCAGGGACTAGTGATGTGATCCGTCACTGATGGGTCCGGTTCGGTTTCGGTTTTTAAAGACTTTGCAAATATATATAAATTAAAAATATCCTAATTGACTTTCTGTTTTTATTCTAAACGTGATAAGTAAACACATTGCTTAACTGAAAAAGGAACTCAACTGGAAGTGTAAAATAATGCTGCGCTAAAATAGTGAGCTGAAACATTCGTAGCAGTTAAAAATGGTCCTGAGAAAAAAATAATGTTAATTAAAAACCGAAAATGAACCGCGGTTTTCCACAGAGCACGGTTCGGTTTAACCGAACCGCCAACTTCACGGTTAACCGTCCCAAACGGTAAACCGTCACATCACTTCCAGGGACATGGACAAGTCGGCACTTGAGTCGGCACGAAACATTGTCGGTAGTTTTTGGTCAAGTCAGCGCCACTTTTCATTGGCAAGTTGGTACCATCTTTTAAAGTCGGCACCAAACGTCAAAATATTTTTACACACCATTTTAATTGTGAAAAAAAAATAATTCATAAGGTTCCCAGCACCAATTTTGAAATCTCGGTACCAAGAATCACGGGTTTTAATGCAATCAAGCAACTCTTGCTCATGACAATAACAAAATTATTTAGACGCAATTTATAAAAAAAATCATAATTTACTTATGTACTCTGTGTGATTTTAAGATGAAAGATGTTTTGTTCAAAACAGTAACAGAGTTCTTTTGACACCTTTATGTGCTCTGTGATTGTCAAAGGTTTGACTGCACAGCAAGGGAGCTTGAGTGATACCTTCGATTGAAATGAATAGCAATTATTGTTGTGAGCAATTAATTGCATTTACAGTATAACACTCGTGAGTAAATTCAATTGCAAATCGCTCATTAATTCGGTTATTTTCGTTGAGAGTGATGGGAATTAATTGTAATCTGCACCAGTGTACGCGACCACGTGAACAACATTAATTTAATTGCAATTATTGCAATTTTTAAGTATAAAGCTCAAAGAGTGCTGAAGTGCAATTTTTGGTGTGTAAATGACCCAATATCACCATAACACATGAAGTGCATGGCGAGTGATATTTGTGTCCGCATCATAACCCGTAAAATGGTGTGTTAAATGGGTATTGAAATATTTGATGTTTGTGACAGTCAGACTCCTTTCAGTCATCTCTGTAATTGTGAAAAACAATGCTGATCATAAGAAATGCAGTCGAAGGCAGCAGAAATTGCAGTTGAGCTCAATAAAACCGGAGTATTCATTAGTTGCAGTCATCCCTGTCATCGTGAAAAACAATGCATATCATCAGAAACATCTCCCGCCTTTCATAACCTAATGTAACAAATGTCTCCAGTCTTTCATTGTTTGATTAAATCGTATCAAAAATCATAACTGTGTCATAAAAGGGCTGCTAGTTCCAATCAAAATCAGCAATAAAAACTCAAATAGGAAATAGTAAAGTGGCAAAAAAAGGGCCGAGTCGTCTTTCACAATTAGGCCGAGTCGGTAAAAGTGAGCCGAGTCGTCCAAAAAAGTTTGGGCCGAGCTCTCCAAAAAGGGCCGAGTTGGTAGTGGGCCGAGTTGTCCAAACCCCTTGTGAAACTGATATCTCGTCTTGTCATCTATTTATGATCATGAAACAGCTGGAAAAGGCAAGTTGTCATTTTATTAGCCGCAAACTTTAGGCCCGGGAGAGGAACTATAATTTTGGGTGTTTGCCGTACGTCCATCTCTGGCTCTTACTCAAACGCTGATAATCCGCTCCCACGGTATTTTGATGGTGTATAGTAGTGGGTTGTGCACATGCATTTCATTTTGACCTTGACCCAGTTTCAAGGTCACATTGAACGTTTTTGATTTTCAATTCAAGTTTGGAGCTGTGCTGTCTAAGGCGGCTTTTTTTTTCTTTCCTTTTTGCAGGTAAAACCAGCCAATGAGGAAACAACACCTAACAAGCCAATGGGATCTTTCAAGGGCCAAGCGTGGACAGATTGCCGGAAAGCCAATAAGGATAAAAGGACGGGGCTCAAATCTGTCGATAGAAATGTCCAATCTGCTCATGTCCCTGTAAGGAAAATGAGGGTAAGTTCAAGGGTAAAATTATCCCCCGTGGAACGGAGGGATATAGTTTTCAACTTTTCGGTCTGTGCGTCCGTCCGCCTGTCCGTCCGTCCATCTGTCACGCTTCAGTCTCACAGGCCACAATAATGGATGGATTCGTTTCAAATTTTGTACACGGCTTCTCTTGACCCTTCCGCAGTGCAGTGACCAAGAATTTTCCGGCTCGGAAAAAATTGACAAAAGGCGGACTTTTGAAAATCGGCACTGAACTTAGCGTATATACGGCAGTCCCACGCGCCTACAGGCCACATTAACAGATGGATTCGTTTAAAATTTTGTACACGGCTTCTCTGAACCCTTCCGCAGTGTAGTGATTAAAAATTTTCCGGATCGGAAAAAAATTGACAAAATGGCGGACTTTTGAAACTCGCCACTGGACTGCACTGCACTCTCACGCACCTACAGGCCGCATTGATAGATGGATTCCTTTCAAATTTTGTACACGGCTTCTCTGGACTCTTTCACAGTGCAGTGACCAAGATTTTTCCGGATCCGAAAAAAAATTGACAAAATGGCGATGGCGGACTTTTGAAAATCGGCACTGGATTCGGCGTATATACGGCATTCTCACGAACCTACAGGCCACATTGATGGATGGATTCGTTTCAAATTTTGTACACGGCTTCTCTGGAGCCTTCCGCAGTGCGGTAACCAAGAATTTTCAGGATGGGACTTAAATTGACAAAATGGCGGACTTTTTAAAATCGGCGCTGTACTTAGCGTGAGACTGGCGTACCTACGCCAGTCTCACGCTCCTACTGGCTAATGGATTGACTCGGTTTAATGTTAGTCACTACGTCTACCTATCTTCCTATTTTAAATTTTGCGTGGTCAACACGCAACAGCGTTACACACACCATATCGCCCACGGGGGATAGACGTACTCTTCGAGTCGTAGTCAAGTTAATTTAAAGCTGGCTTTGGTATTCAGTTGCTCAGTTTTGACCCCAACCGGGTGAACCCCGAGGGGTCTGTAGAATTGACCTTTGTCAATCCGTCTGTCCCTCCGTCCATCCGTACGCGCTATATCTCTGGCACCGTTCACCGATTTTAATTTCCTTTTGCACACAGAAAGACAAAGTAGTGGAGCTGTGCGATGAAGCGTTATTTTTGAATTTCTCGAAAAATTGAAAGTATGCCGAATTTTTGAAATTTTGAAAGTGAAAAGACGTCCACTTAACGACAATTAACAAAGGCATGAGCAATGAGTATAAATATAATAAATACATATTTCATACTTGACGTGGACATCCATAACTATAGAATTTTCTTTTAGTTTTTATTAAGCCTTCTTGTGGGAGTCCAAATACGTTTATTATCTTTTTTGCAGTTTAAAAATCTATCTCGACAGTTGCTTTTCAAGGAATCCCCAAACTATATGGCAGTTCGATCGGGGCATTCGTGTTCTAACGGACACATTCCTAGTTTTGTGTTTTTTTCTCTCAGGCTAGTAATTTTAAAATTCACCTGTCGGACAACATTTGTCACTGACCCCGGCAGGTTAAGCACTAGTTGGCGTGAAGTGTGGAACTTATTTTTTTCAATAAAGCGTAATAATTTATAATTGAGGTCAACGATATTTGCGAGATCTTTCAACCCTTACTAGGGTTCACACAAAAACAACGTATCGTGCATTCCAATTAAGATTAATTATAATAATAATTAAAAAAAAAAAACTGGCAAGCTGCCGCGTGTCAAGTAATGGAGGGAACGGATTCCTTTTCATTTCATGTTGTACGTAATTTTTTTTTCTTCAGGCTCTGTCAGAGGCGTCGCCTAAAAAATCGCTGTTTAGAGCTATGATTGATAAAAAGAAAACCGCTGCGGACAGACCGAAAACCAGTAAAATGTCTCCAGCCCTAAAAGGGGGCAAGACCTACGTAGTCAAAGAAAGCGGGAATCGCCAGGATCCCAGCCAGAGTCTTCACTCTGTAAAAGGTCACACCGCGGGGAATGTTGGTGCTGTTGCCATGGAAACGGGACTGAGTGCTGATTCGCAGGAGGCACATTCGACGTCACTGGTGACGTCAACGATGACGTGTTCCAGCACGCAGCGTGATGTGTGCAAATATCTGTGGTCCGCGGCCACGCGCTCGACAGCCGACGCGTTTGGCGTGCAGGAAATGACCCGAGCGTTCCTTGAAGGTCGTCTAGGTTCCGCCAAGGTCAAGGTCATGTTTGAGCAAATTAAAGAACATTTCGAAAACGGAAGTGATTTTGAAAGTATTGGAAGTTTTGTCAACGAAGAATGGCTGGCTTATTTGCCTCTCTTCATTCAGCTTATACAGCTCGACAGTAAACAGTAAGGCCTGCTAACCGTGCGGCTGGATTTGTAGATCCAGTTGTTAGCAGTGAAACTATAACAAAAAAAATCCAGTGTTGTTGATCCAGTTTATTCTAAAAAATGCTTTTATGAAATGCATCTGGAGTATTTCATATGTTTACAATTGCATCTGGACTATTTCATATGTTTACAAATGCATCTAGAGTATTTCTTACATTCACAAATTCGCACTGTGATTAGTTACTTGTGAGATGTGATAACGTAAATACGATGATATATTTTTTGATCAATGACTATACGTATTTGCATGATATTTTTTTGTATCACCCAGATATTTTTCTCAAAAATATGATATATGTTTTCCATTTCCATGGAATAAAACAGAAATACTTGAGATTTGCGTGTATTTTTCATGAGCTGCACTCCTGCCACTTGCTAGATCCAATTTTTTGTTGCAAGTTTTCAAAAAGCTTCTTTGACTTTTGATCGGGATAGGCAGGTCCATCGAATGAATTGGCTCAAGAAAGGAGTGTATTAAAAACTAGGATAAGCTGTAACATTGAGATACCCCCCCCCCCCACCAGCAAAAGCTTGATAAGTAAAATATTAATTTTGGGTCCTACCTCTGTGGGTAGATGTAGTCCAAAGCGACCATTACAATCCGAAGCAGCCCCGTACCCTACCCCCTTTCTGCCAAACTCCTACCCGAATGGCACTAGTTCACCCAGAATAAGATGCTTGATTTGAATCTGGCTTGAAGCGATTGTCTCTCCTACGAACTGTTTCTTGTACAATTCACCTGTAGATTTCAAACACTAATATTTTCTCTCTGTTGTTTAGTTCCCCCCCCCCCCCCCCCCCGTCGTTTCCCCATTCCGTCGCCATCGCTGCCATTCTCATCGTTCTCAGTTCTCTATTCCTGCTCTTTTTAGCCCCCAGCCAAATTTTGGCTGAGGGCTATTTCTGTCGGTTCGTCTGTCCGTCCGTCCGTTAACATTTGGAGTGCTATATTTTGTACACACCAAAACATTAAGTTTCCCGTGGTCGGATCGTTTTCAAATTTAACACAGTGAAAGAATATATATTAAAGGTGTGCAACGTCAAGGTTTCAGTTTGATCGACCAAAAGTAGTCGAAATTATGGCCCTCTGAACTTAAGCAATTTTTCGTGTGTTGCACTGTCATACAGGTGACTTTGTACGCATCACTTCGACATGAACGCTTTGATATAAAGCTATGAAACCTCACACAGTGAAAGAATATATATTGAAGATGTGCAACGTCAAGGTTTCACTTTGATCGACCAAAAATTGTCGAAATAATGGCCAATCAATCAAAACCAGGGCTTTTAATTCATCGGGCCTTTCTTTACAACAGCTGTCATAAAGAATCGAGTGACGTGCCATCCTGTAACTGCATATCAGTTTCAACATAAAAGGCGATGGCTGAGGGCTTTGCATCTTTGATGCCAATGTTTGTCTTTTCTCATACGCCGAATTTTGTTTCCATGGTAACAAATGACCATGCTCAGTACGACAGCGACACTCGCTTTTGCTAATCCAATAACAAGGCAGAACAGTAGCCACCTCGTGTTGAGGGCAGTTTCGGGCATTTGCGTAGCTGTTAACCCCAAATGGGGCTTTATGCCCCGGAGGGGAGCTTATGGATTGTCCTCTGTCCGTCCGTCCGTCCGTTACCACTCATTCCTCTTAGATATATAGGCCATTTGGTCTGATAGTTAACAGGACTCACCCCCATGGTCGTAGCTTGATGCACACAAATTTTTTTGGTGGTTCGTTAAAAAGATGATTTTTGGCGAATTGTTTTAGCTTGATTGTAACGTGTGTAAAGCTTTTCTTGTGGACACGATATCTCAAATTCATCTGGACGAATTTCAACCAAAGGTGGTATGTGGCTTGTGTGGAGAAGGGTTGTGATCTGATTACCTTTGAGTGACCTTGGGTCAAAGGTCAAGGTCACTAATATTTTACACTTGGGACAAGGTCCCAAGGAGATTTTGTATTTTCACAAATTCCGTACATTTCTCTTTTCTTCCCTTTTTAATTTGTTTTTCATATTTCGTTTTTTTTTTTGTTTTTTGTTTTTTTTTGTTCTTCTTCGTCACTTGGTTTCCGCGCATCTCCTCCGAGACCGTTTGACCTAGGAAAGTGAAACTTGGCACACAGATAGGATATGTGGTAAACTCGATCCAAGCGAAAAAAAATTTTACGTATGACGTCATCTTTTAGAGCTTAATATCTTCAAAACGGCAGGAGCTAGAGAGTTGGCGTCAAATACGTTATGAGACTACTTTTTGACAAAGGACATCATAAAAGTCTTAATATTAGCGCATGACTTCATAACGTTATTTTTCGGTTTTTTTGTTCCTGGTCGTTTTTTTATTTGTTATTAGTATACAGAACGCTTAACTGAATACCAATTGACGGATAAAAGTTACTTTAAACTCTCCAACGCCCTGTATGACGCCCCTCCCCCTGCAAATATGTTAAAACACGCACATCTCACAGTACAAGGTGCCTATTGTGCGCACGTGCTTATGTATAATGCAGATCAATACTGCTGTATGTGGCTTGTGGCCTCTCCCATAATGAAAAGCTACTCTATGGCCAGGTGGCCATGCAGCACTGTTGTTTTGTCAGTTGGTGGCTGTGAGGAATTGGGCTTTTTTTTTCAATGCTGCAATCAGTCAAAAGTTGAGCACGGAGAGCAAATGCTGTATTTTTATGAAACTTTTTTTTTTACAAATAACTGCGTTACAGTTTGTGAATATATTGAATGCTACGGAACTGTGGTAGTGATAACTTTGTAGTGTTCATTTATTGATCACTCTTTTCACTATTTTGTGACTATATATTATTTCGAAAACCTCGATAGGTGCATACTTTGAATTTGTAACCTTAACCTTTAAAATTTTGGCGGGCCTATTACTTAGCAACTACTGACAGTAGTATCGCCACATTTTGTACAGTATCTTACTATGACCCAGACATGTGTATCGTCAAGGCTGGGATGGATTTGACTTTTGACCTTAGCAGTGTAACCGTAACCTTTAAAATTTTGTCCGGGTCACCACTCGGTAACTATTACTGTTAGCAGCACCAAATTTTGCACAGTTAATCACTTATGACCCAAGCATGTGCATTGTCAAGGTTTTTTGGGTGGATTTGACCTTTCATCTCAGGAATGTGACCTTGGCCTTTGAAATTTTCTCCAGGCCACTACTCAGTAAGCATTAACCAGAAGTTGACTATTATCTCGAAAACGGTTGGTGATGGAGCGGTTTTGAGCTCATTTTCGACTCTTTGGGCCTAAACAACGTCACATAAGAGGTAGATCGCTGACCATAACCTTCTGGATCATGGTCAGGGTAAAAAACCTGAGCACATTTTGAGCACACCTTCGACCCTGGGGGCCTAAATAACGTTACATAGGAGGTACCTCGGTGACCTTGACCGTGATCTAGAAGGTCAAGGTCAAAAACCTTTGGGCCTAAATAACGTTACATAGGAGGTACCTCGGTGACCTTGACCTTCTAGATCACGGTCAAGGTCAAAAACCGGAAGTTGACTATTGTCTCGAAAACGGTTAGCATGTGCTGCTGACATCGTTGATCTTCTATAAACTATTACTGCGTTCTTTAATGATTTGCAAATGGCTAGGTTTTATTTGATATCTAATTTTAATATCTAATTTTAAATCATAAAAGGAATGTTAATTATGTCTGAAAATTTTCATTCTCTATGCAAACCTAAACCGGAACAGAATCAAGAATCAAAATTCGAATTTAAAAACTGAAATAAGATAAGAATTTTTTTAGCTCAGTCAATAAGTATTTTTTTAGTACCCCAAGTGTTTGTTTCGCAACTCTGTTGCAAAATCGGTCTCTTTAAACCCTTGGTTTAAGTTGCCGTCCCGACCGGAGTCTCCGTCAAGCTGAGCTGTAACAAATCGTTTTATACTATTCACAGTGTCGCAGTCGGATCGGTACATTAATTTTAAACCGACTCATCGCCGTTTCGGATTGGGGGCTGTGCTCTTGATGATGGCTTGTTTCTTTTGAGACCCCTTCTTCCTTTGGTGGGTTGTCGTATATTACCTGTCATATAAAATTATACGCATTAGAGAAATAAGCATGCCGACTGGTCCAAAATAAGCAGCGCGCATCAATGCAAGTCAAAAAAAAACATGCGCACTGGTTCGAAATACGAACCGCGCATCAACGCAACTTAAAAAAAAACATGCGCACTGGTCCGAAATGAGAAAAGCGCATCAACACAAGTTACATAGTCACGCGCACTGGCCAGAAATGCGATCCACTCATCAACGCAAGTTGAATAGACATGCGCACTGGTCCGAAATGGGAACCACGCATGGACGCAACTTAATAAACATGCGTACTTGTCCGAAATGCAAACCGCGTATCAACGCACGCTAAATAAACATGCGCAGTGGTTTGAAATGCGAACCACACATCAAAAAAGCAAGTTAAATAAACATGTGCACTGGTCCAAAATAAGCACCGCGCATCAACGCAAATAAAATTAACGTGCGCACTGGTCCGAAAAGCCAACCGCTCATCAAGGCAAATTGAATAAACATGCGCACTGGTCCGAAATGCGAAACGCGCATCAACACAACTTAGATAATCATACGTACTGGCCCGTAATGCGAACCCTCATCAACGAAAGTTCAATCGACATGCGTACTGGTCGAAACTGCGAACTGCTCATCAATGAAAGTTGAATAGACATCGCACTGGTCCGAACTGCGAACCGCACATTAACATAAGTTAAATAAACATGCGCACTAGTCCAAAATAAGAACCGCGCATCAACGTAAGTTAAATATAGTTGTGCACTGGTCTGAATAAGAACCTTGCATCGAGCCAAGTTTCATAAGCACGCGAACTGATCTGAAATGCGAACCGTGCAATAATTGGGTATGTCCGACCAAAAGTACACGTGTGTGGATACAATTTCGATACGTTGTTCGGAGGTATCAGAGATACACAAAATCTGTTTCCCGTTTTTCTGGGAAGCAAATCTTTGTATGTATTTATCGGTCTATGTTCTGGTCCATTGCTAAATTACTTATTTAGCTAGCTCTTTGCCATCTCGTCTTTTGAAGCCCAATTTTTTAGGGATATTCCCTAGCTCATGCACGCTGGAATCAGTCTTATCGCTTTTCGTAAGCTGGAGCTTTGTCCTTGGACAAATTGTTTGTGATGATTGCCCAAAAAGTTATGGAAATTCTGACGAAAAACAAAATGAAAAATTAGTAAAATCTTGACTAACTGCTGAAAAATAGTCTTATTATCTTGAAATTTTAGTTAGCAGGTCGTACTACCTACCTGGCTATATTTTTATGGCGATTTTCCAAAAATTTGCGAAAATATTTGCAAAAACCAAGTTTTTCTCGAAAAATCTTAACTAAATTCTTGAAAATAGTCTTATTGTCTTGAAATTTTAAGTGAAGATAGCAGGCATTCCTAACTACCTAGCTTTTACTTTTTTGGTGATTGGTCAAAATTGGCGGAAATTTTCTCTAAAATTTTAACTAATTGCTGGAAAATTGTCTTATCATCTTGAAATTTTAGCTGAACATAGCAGGCGTTACTGCCTAATAGGCTGTTATTTTTTTTTTTTTTTTTTTTTTGTGATTGGCCAAAAAATTGGCGGAAAATTTGGCGAACACAAAAATTAGTAAAAAGCAGTTAACTGCTGAAAAATAGTCTTGTTGTTTTGAAATTTTAGGTGAAGGCAGCAGGCCTTGCTGCCCACCTGGCTATACCTTTTTGTAGTGATTAGCGAAAAATTGGCTTAAATCTTGACGAAAAACGATTGGTAAACTCTTAAAATACTGCTGGGAAATAGTCTTACTGCTCTAGCAGATATTATTACCTACCTTGCTATTACTTTTTTCGATTCGCCAAAAATTCTTTCAAAATCAAATTTTGGTGAAGCACCAAAAGATTTTAGTAAAATTTTAACGACCTCCAGGAAAATAGTCTCACTGCCTTTTAATTTTAAGTAACAGTAGCACAATTACTACCTAACTGCCTGTTGCCTTTTATTTACTTCTGGCGATTCGCCAAAAATTGGCGGAAATATTGGGTAAAAACCCATTTGTTTTCGTAAAATCTTAACTAACTCCAGTAATTTCAAAAGGTTTCTCCTAGAGTTTTCACTGAAACGTTCTAAAGTTTTGGTGAAATGTACAATGTATAAGTGTCTACCTGGCTGTTGCTTGTTTTGGCGATTCACCAAATATTGGCAGATGTATTGGCGAAACACCAACGTTTTCATAAAATCTTAACTAATCTCAAGGACAAGCATGTATTATTGTTCATGTATTATTGGCGGGTATTATTGTTCACCTAGCTATTAATTTTTTGCGGATTGGCCAAAAGACTGGCGGAAATTTTGGCGAACAAATCACCAAAAAATCAGTAAAATCTCAACAAACTCCAGCAAAATAGTCTCATTGCCTTGTAATTTTAATTAAAAGTAGCACACATTAACACCTAACTGTCTATGCCTTTTTTTGCCAATTTATCCACAAAAAATGGCCAAAACAATTTTCTTGAAAAGTAGTTCCAATAGTTTTCATGGAAACGTTTTGGTTCAAAGTAGGGTGCATAGGTCTCCACCTGGCTGTTACTTCTTTAAGCCATTCACCAAAATTCTTGGCAAAACAAAACAAAGGAAAAAATCAGTACAGTCTTAACGAACTCTAAGAAAATATCTTCATTGTCTTGAACCTTTAAGTAAAAGTGGCAATCAGTACTACTGACCCGAAAATTCCTGAAGATTCTCATGGAAACTTTTAAAATTTTGGTGGCAGGCACGGTGCATCCACTTGGCTGTTATATATTTTCTCCATTCGCCAAAACTGGCGGAAATTTTGGCAAAAAAAAAACAAAAAGAAACAAACAACCAGAAAATCAGTAAAATCTTAACGAACTACAGGAAAATAGCTTCATTGTCTTGAACTTTTAAGTAAATGTAGCAATCATTGCTACTCACCCGGATATTACTTGTTTTTCGTGACTGGCCAAAATTTAACGGAAATTTTAGCAAAACAAAACAAAATCAGTGAAATCATAGCTCACAGTAGAGAAATGTCCTTACTCTCTTCAAATTTTTTGATAAAGATAGCCATCATTTGTATTTACTATCTATTACAGTTTTTTTGTGATTCGTAAACAACTGGCGGAAATAATGGCGAAAAACCAATTTCTTACTAAACTCTTAACTGTTAGTAGTGTAGAAACAGGAGTTCCACGCCAGGAAGTGACGTCATAATGACGTCACTTCTTGGCGTGGAACTCTTGTTGGATTCTACGCCAGGGGACTATAGGGCTGAGCGCGCGCCCGTGCCAATGACGTCATGATGACGTCATAATGACGTCATAATGACGTGACAAGGGTGGCGTAGAACCCCCATGAGGATTCCACGCCAGATATGAATGTGTTATGACCTCATATGGCTCAGAAGGTTGGTGGTTCGAGCCCAGGTATGGGCGGCCTAACCCTAGACCATAGTATTTGACTATGTGACCAAGACAGTTCTGGAGTAGCCATGATGTCATAATGACGTCAGAAAGGTGGCGTAGAACTGTCATGAGTTTTGGAAAGATATGAATGCATTATGAATGTGTGTTATGAATGTGTTATGAATGTGTGTTATGAATGTGTGCATTATGAATGTATGCGTTATGACCTTATATGGCATGTTTTCACAAACATTCTGGTTAAGTCCGGAATAGCTCGGCCGGTAGAGCACAGGACTCATGGCCGGAGGACGCCCCCCCCCCCCCCCCCCAGGAGAGCAAAATTCAGCCAATTCAGCAAAAAAAAAGAAAGAAAGAAAAAGACCATTTTGGCGAAGTGAGACCAGTTTCCAACCAGTTCAACAACTGCAGCAAGTTCGGTAAGGTGTCATAGGCTATTTACTTCAACAACTGCAGCCAGTTCGGTAAGGTGTCATAGGCTATTTACATTGATAACTTTCGCCATTTCCAATGTATTTGAATGAAAATTTTACCGTTTGCTTCAGTTTTATTTGCCATAAAGTAGTCACAGGCTATTTACACATGTGGCTGTAAACATAATGTTCATTTTAGTAACTTTTAAAAAAGTAGATAACTCACCATGTTCAACCGATTTGAATGAAAATTTTACCGTTTGATTCAGTTTTATTTCTAGTTTTAACATAAAGTAGTCACAGGCTATTTACACATGTGACTGTAAGCATAATGTTTATTTTAGTAACTTTTTAAAAAAGTAGGTAACTTTTACCATGTTCAACCGGTTTGAATGAAAATTTTACCGTTTGGTTCAGTTTTATTTCTAGTTTTGACATAAAGTAGTCACAGGCAATTTGCACAGGTGGCTGTAAGCACTTTTTGGGTGAGAAGAGCACGCCATTCAAGTATGTATTCGAATGGCAAGCCCCATTGAAACATGTGTTCGAATGGCAAATCCATTCAAAGACGTATTCGAATTATTTTGGAACATATTACGTCATGGTATTGTGGAACTCTTGTTTCTACACTACTACTGTTGTTAGTTATACGATCTTACCGTCTTAAAATTTGATTCAGGGAAGTGGATATTTGAATCTACTTCGCTATTATTTCTCTCTTTTTGTGATTTTGCCCCACTTACCAACCCGAGATAGACTCGAACCCGGAACCTTGTCATTGCTAGATCAACGCTCAAACCAACTGAACTAACCATTATCCTCCCCCAAGTGCCAATGTCCCAACTCCCCAAAAAAGCGCGAACGCTTGTGCATTCACTATAGTTGTCGAGAAAAGAGGTGCAGTTAAAATGAAAGCTTCAGTAAAATGGTTTTTAGCTGAACAGTGTATAAACCACAATCTACCACTCTTTTTGTATGTTGATGTATGTATCAGCCACCCGCAAGATGTCTGTGAAGGGTTCTGCCAGTGTTGACTCGGGTAAACTGGTGACACCGGAAGCGGCTTTGAACTGTTCCCTCTGCTCAAGCTAGTTTCCGGATAAAGAAAATGTATGTTAATGTTGGGAGTTTTGGGGATAGGGCTCGGACGGTGGGGTTTTGCGAAGTATTTCAGTGATAATAACACCTTCAGTTCATTTATTATCGAAATAATTGTGGAATTGAACTAACTTTGAAATAACTTTAAGCTGACAAATAAACCCCAGAATTACTCTAAAATGTTTTTGCAAAAGACAACGTGGTGCAACCAATACAATAGCCCCTTGTTAATTCAGAACTGCTTAATTCGGACCCTCTATTAATTCAAACCAATTTCTCTGGTCCTGATTTTGGGACCAATGTGTTCCTGTGGAAAAGTACGAATTAACGAGGACCTGGATAATTCGTTGCACATTTCTGCCAAATTGTGTGTAAATATTAAGGTCTTAACTGTAAGTCTGTTTGATCGTCAGTGTGATCATCACTTTGGGAGTTGTCCCTTGAGCATACAGGCGCGTGTCAGCACTATTCATTTCGTGCAATTTGATCGTCTTTATCAGAGCTATTAAAGAACATAGGGGAGCATTGCTATTGCAATTTATATGGTTGAAAAAAAAAAACGGTGCCGAATTTGTAAGACCTAGTGCGGAGTGTGAACAAAAACGGTACAGAATCGTCCAAAAGGAGCCGAGATTGTTTGGTGCCGAATATGACAGGTGCCGAAATCTCCAAACCCCGTCTCCCCAACCCTACACTGCAGCATGGATTAGCCTGTGTACACTGTCTCCCCTACCCCAGCTCTCAACATGAATGCGCAGCCTGTGTACACTGTCTCTACAATACCCTAAAGCATGAATGTTTAGCCTGAAAACATTGTCCCCTCTCCGCTACCCTGCAACATGTATGTGTAGCCTGTGTGCACTGTCTTCGCGTACCGCTACCCTGCAACATAAATGCTTAGACTGTGTGCACTGTCTCACCCTCCACCACGCTGCAACATGAATGCTTAGCCTGTGTACATTGTCTCCATCTCCTCCCCCCCCCCCCCACACTGCAACATGAATGCTTAGCCTGTGTACATTGTCTCCCATCCCCCATCCTGCAACATGAATGCGCAGCCTGTGAACACAATCTCCATCTTCCAATAAAAAAAACATGAATGCATAGGGTGCGTATAGTGTCTCCGCTTCCCCACCCTGCAACATGAATGCGTAGCCTGTGCACACTGTCTCCCCCTACCCTTCAATATGGATGCGAAGCTTGGGAACACTGTCTCCCTCTCCCATACCCTGCAAGGTGAATGCGTAGCCTATGTACTCTGTCTCCCTCACCCTGCAACATGAATGTGTAGCCTGTGTACAGTCTCCCCCTGCCTTACCCTCAACATGAACGCGAAGCCTGTGTACACTGTCTCCCCCTCCCACACCCTCCAAGGCGAATGCTTAGCCTGTGTACACTGTCTCCCGTACTCCAGCTCTCAACATGAATGCGCAACCTGTGTACACTGTCTCTACAATAACCTGCAACATGAATGTTTAGCCTGAATACACTGTCCCCTCTCCGCTACCCGGCACCATGAATGTGTAACCTGTGTACACCGTCTCCCCCACCATCTACCCTACAACATGAATGCTTAGACTGTGTACATTGTCCAAGCCTCCCGTACCCTGCAATTTGAATGGGTAATACCAACAAACATTAATGGCGAGACAGTGTTTGCACGTGTACACTGTCTTCCCTCCCTTATCCTGCCACATGAATGCTTAGCCTGTGTAAACTGTCTCCCTTCTCTCCATCCTGCAACATGAAAGCTTAAGCTGTGTACATTGTCTACGCCTCCTTTACACTGCAACATGAATGCTTCGCCTGTGTAGATTGTAAACACCTCCTCTACCCTACAATTTGAATGGGTAATAGCAACAAACATTAGTGGCGAGACAAGGTGTTTGCACGTGTACACTGTCTTCCCCTCCCTTACCTTGCCACATGAATGCTTAGCCTGTATAAACTGCCTCCCCTTCTCTACCCTGCAAAATGAATGCTTTGCCTGTGTACACTGTTTCCACTCCCCGAAAATGCAACATAAATGCTTAGCCTGTGTCCAGTGTCTCCACTCTAACCTGTAAGAGTAGTTGATAAGTGAGCGTACTAAAACAATATATGATGGGCATAGTAAACAGTGACGTTAAAATGACGTCACGACTGTTTTAGAACGCCCATGGGCATACTAAAACAGTGATGTTATAATGACGTTATAATGACGTCACATGGATGGCAGACAGACGGACAGACGCGGGCAGATGCGGGAAGACGGACAGCCGGGCAGACGGACAGCCGGACAGACGGCAACTTTTTTAAAAGCATTTCCCACACTCTCATGCATACACAGACATACCAACACCATGATACGTTTAGCGCTTATTTCATATTAGTGGGTGGCTTTTTTCAGTTCTCTCTTTCACTCTCTCTCTCTCTCTCCCTCTCTCTCTCTCTCTCTCTCTCTCTCTCTCTCTTTCTCTCTCTCTCTCTCTCCACACACACATACACACACATACACATAGGCTCGCGGCGAATCCAGCCCGAAGGCGCAGATGGAGCCTGAGTCCTAAAATTGTTATTTTTGGGTGTATTCCAAAAATGATCAAATACAATCTTGGCCAAATTTTTTTGCCGTCTCCTTTTTAATGGGCTTCAAAAATATTGTTTAGATCTTTCAATATTCAGTGAAAACTGCAAAACATAATTCCAGCCAACTTGGACAGTGTGTGTAAGAGAAAAACGGTCTTTTAAACGTAAGCTCAAAGTGAATGTAGACCTTGCACGTGGTCTTTTTAGGTCATTTCCATAACAAAATAAACAATGTTTTGTTTACAAATACACGTGGTTTTGTTTACAAACAGAAGTTTATCCGGTAGTCGGTGCATAATATCAAGTCATAAAAGAAAGGCGTTTCTAGACTTCCATTCCAAAATTATTATTACTATTATTTTCCCTGTCATTTGAAATATACGTGTCAAAAAATATCATGCGAATGCATGTCGGCACGTCAAATTCCAGAGTACGTAGACGGTTTACCCTACTGCGAAACAGTCTGCTAAAAAGGAAGTTTTGTAACTGCGAAGAAGTTTCTATTAATATATTTTAAAATAAACTCTCAAATATATTGTAATGGTCTACGTTTCCCGTTAGAGACTGTTTCACAATGGGGTAAACAATGTATTTATGTTTGAGTATCAATTAATACCTCGTAACCAGACCTTGAAATAAAGAAGTGTCCATTAATATAATTTATATAAACTTCACAAATAAATTTCAATTATGCACGTTTCACGTTATGGAACGTTTCACAACAAGGCAAACAATGCATTTATGTTTTGATATCAATTAATACCTTGTAACCGCACCTTGAAATAAAGACAGAAGTGTCCATTTATACATTTTAGAATAAACTCCCAAATATATTGAAATGATCTACGCTTCACGTTATAGACCTTTTCACAATAAATAATCTATATATTTAGATTGGATGTCAATTATTACCTTGCAACCAGGCATTAAATGCGCCTTAAAAGATTTTGCCTTGACATAATAAAAACTACATTGCGCATATATCAGATGTATACATGCAGTTGTACAAAATTTAAGCGTTTTAGGATGATAAAATAAAAATATCATAAAGACCCTCACTGAAGCGTTTTTGGGCCATCACTACAAAAAGAAAATTGAAAAATTCTAACTACAGGTAACTAACGACAGTTAATTTTAACAGAGATAAGAGGAAGTAGGTAGTCTCAATACTTTTAATGTCATGCAATGAAAATTCACAAACCCCTTGCGAAAATGATGGTTGTCGTACTGTTGGAGTGATATAGAATTAAACAAAAAACTTTTACGATCTGGTTACAAGGTTTTAACTGGCATCAAATATTTAGACTTTCCAATTCAGCATATCTGTAATTGAAAGCAGAGAACAACAACTTTTATGCTTGTAATTGTGGTAAATTCTGGTTTTCAAACTGGGGAAGATTACTGTAATAGTTTGCAGGCTGTTTCTCACATCTAGCGCTTATTTTCCACAGTCTACTTCTTACTGAGCTGAATGTGTTATAAATGACACTGTACATTTATTTTCTCTTATCTCTTTTAAATTAGTCGTCTTTGTTGCACCTGTGATTAGAATTTTCTAATTTTTCTTTTTGAATTGATCGGCCCAAAACGCTTCAATGACTGTCTTTATGATTTTTTTATTGATGTTATGATCTTAAAACGCTTAAATTTTCTACAGGTGCATGGATACATCTTATATATGGCGCTGTAGTTTTTATTTGGTCAAGGCATAGGGTTCGCATACTCTCCAATATTACATTCTTCTGAAGCTTTTTGTTCAGACTAATTGTAAATATTCTATAAATTATCATTGAATTCCGGATTGCATGCAGCGAAGTCTTCTTAACTTAAAAAGCTGCAATAGTTTATGACCTAATCCTTGAAACCATAGTATCTCCTGTTCATATTACTGCTTTTGAAAATATGTCGTTAGAATAAAAGAAACATAGGTATCGGAATATTGATATGGGCTGCTTTGATAAAGTGGATCAAAGATACTTTTAACCCTGCCCCCCCATCCATAAGAGCCAAGTTATGGATGCCGAAGCTATAGTCCGACTAGCCCATAACTGGTTGTGGAGGCTATATATATTCTTCATGTGAAGAAATTGTTCTATTTACATATTTATCTTTTTGAAGTTTTGGGTCCAACAACAGTTAAATGGCGGCACTTATATTTTTGAGCATAATTCAAACATTATTCTGTTTCTTGCACACAACATGTGCAATTTTTGGAAAGAATAAAATAATGGGTGTGACTTTTTATTTGACTTTTTTGCAGTTATTATTTTGGAAAACTGACGTTAAATACCACTGCGTTCATACCTCTTTGGTATGCACACAGTGGTATTTTTTTGTCAATGTATGATGGCTTGATTCGACTGAATCTTAAATTCGTCTAATCATTTCTAGAGGAGTGTGGATTCAAAACAATGCATGCAAGGAAATGGCTTGCGTTTCTCATAGATTGCTATTTTTGCCTGAAACTGCGGTACTTATAATTAAACATTTATTTTGTCTATTTCTATTAGCTCAGTTTGTCCGTAAATTTGGCTAGAATTGCTTTGCTTTTTTAAATGATAGATCTAATATCGCTTGTACGATGGCCTGAATTTTTTTGTACTTAAGTCTTAAAGATTCTTCAATCTTGGATTTTATGTGAGGAATAAAATAAACTCAATACTTTCAATGTCATGCAACGGAAATTCACAAATCCGTTGAGAAAATGATGGTTACGCCAAATATTCCACCTAGTACTATTGGAGTAATATTGAATTCAAAAAAAAAAACTTTTCAGATCTGGTTACAAGGTTTTTCTTCTCTCTCTTAAAACTAGCGGTCTTTGTTGCACCTGTCATTAGAATTTTCTAATTTTCTTTTTGAAATGATGGGCTGCTCCTCCTCAGCGAAATGTAACGTTCCAGAGTAAACAGACCCTATCTCTTTACCAAAAAAATAATAAAACGCACACATAAGAGATTTCTGCACGCAATTGTAGAAAATTGAAGCGTTTTACGATCATACCACAAAAGATCATAAAGACAGTCATTCCTAGCGGTTTTGGGCCCATCATTTCAAATAGAAAATTAGAAAATTCTAATGACAGGTGCAACAAAGACCGCTAGTTTTAAGAGAGAGAAGAGAAACCTTGTAACCAGATCTGAAAAGTTTTTTTTTTAATTCAATATTACTCCAATAGTACTAGGTGGAATATTTGGCGTAACCAGCATTTTCTCAACGGATTTGTGAATTTCCGTTGCATGACATTGAAAGTATTGAGTTTATCTTATTCCTCACATAAAATCCAAGATCGAAGAATCTTTAAGACTTAAGTACAAAAAAATTCAGGCCATCGTACAAGCGATATTAGATCTATCATTTAAAAAAGCAAAGCAATTCTAGCCAAATTTACGGACAAACTGAGCTAATAGAAATAGACAAAATAAATGTTTAATTATAAGTACCGCAGTTTCAGGCAAAAATAGCAATCTATGAGAAACGCAAGCCATTTCCCTGCATGCATTGTTTTGAATCCACACTCCTCTAGAAATGATTAGACGAATTTAAGATTCAGTCGAATCCAGCCATCATACATTGACAAAAAAATACCACTGTGTGCATACCAAAGAGGTATGAACGCAGTGGTATTTAACGTCAGTTTTCCAAAATAATAACTGCAAAAAAGTCAAATAAAAGGTCACACCAATTATTTTATTCTTTCCAAAAATTGCACATATTGTGTGCAAGAAACCGAATAATGTTGAAAATTATGCTCAAAAAAATAAGTGCCGTCATTTAATTGTTGTTGGACCCAAAACTTCAAAAAGATAAATATGTAAATAGAACGATTTCTTCACATGTGGAATATATATAGCCTCCACAACCAGTTATGGGCTAGTCGGACTATAGTTTCGGCATCCATAACTTGGCTCTTGTGGATGGGGGGGGGGGGGTTAAAAGTATCTTTGATCCACTTTATCAAAGCAGCCCATATCAATATTCCGATGCCTATGTTTCTTTTATTCTAACGACCTACTTTCAAAAGCAGTAATATGAGCAGGAGATACTATGGTTTCAAGGATTAGGTCATAAACTATTGCAGCTTTTTAATTTAAGAAGACTTTGCTGCATGCAATCCGGAATTCAATGATAATTTATAGAATATTTACAATTAGTCTGAACAGAAAGCTTCAGAAGAATGCAATATTGGAGAGTATGCGAACCCTATGCCTTGACCAAATAAAAACTACAGCGCCATATATAAAAGATGTATCCATACACCTGTAGAAAATTTAAGCGTTTTAAGATCATAACATCAATAAAAAAATCATAAAGACAGTCATTGAAGCGTTTTGGGCCGATCAATTCAAAAAGAAAAATTAGAAAATTCTAATCACAGGTGCAACAAAGACGACTAATTTAAAAGAGATAAGAGAAAATAAATGTACAGTGTCATTTATAACACATTCAGCTCAGTAAGAAGTAGACTGTGGAAAATAAGCGCTGGATGTGAGAAACAGCCTGCAAACTATTACAGTAATCTTCCCCAGTTTGAAAACCAGAATTTACCACAATTACAAGCATAAAAGTTGTTGTTCTCTGCTTTCAATTACAGATATGCTGAATTGGAAAGTCTAAATCTTTGATGCCAGTTAAAACCTTGTAACCAGATCGTAAAAGTTTTTTGTTTAATTCTATATCACTTCAACAGTGTTTGTGAATTTTCATTGCATGGTATTAAAAGTATTGAGACTACCTACATTTACTTCCTCTTATCTCTGTTAAAATTAACTGTCCTTTTTGCACCTGTAGTTAGAATTTTCCAATTTTTTTTTGAAGTGATGGCCCAAAAACGCTTCAGTGAGGGTATTTATGATATTTTTATTTATTTTATCATCCTAAAACGCTTAAATTTTGTACAACTGCATGTATACATCTGATATATGCGCAATGTAGTTTTTATTATGTCAAGGCAAAATCTTTTAAGGCGCATTTAATGCCTGGTTGCAAGGTAATAATTGACATCAAAATATAAATATATTGATTATTTATTGTGAAAAGGTCTATAACGTGAAGCGTAGATCATTTCAATATATTTGGGAGTTTATTCTAAAATGTATTAATGGACACTTCTGTCTTTATTTCAAGGTGCGGTTACAAGGTATTAATTGATATCAAAACATAAATGCATTGTTTGCCTTGTTGTGAAACGTTCCATAACGTGAAACGTGCATAATTGAAATTTATTTGTGAAGTTTATATAAATTATATTAATGGACACTTCTTTATTTCAAGGTCTGGTTACGAGGTATTAATTGATACTCAAACATAAATACATTGTTTACCCCATTGTGAAACAGTCTCTAACGGGAAACGTAGACCATTACAATATATTTGAGAGTTTATTTTAAAATATATTAATAGAAACTTCTTCGCAGTTACAAAACTTCCTTTTTAGCAGACTGTTTCGCAGTAGGGTAAACCGTCTACGTACTCTGGAATTTGACGTGCCGACATGCATTCGCATGATATTTTTTGACACGTATATTTCAAATGACAGGGAAAATAATAGTAATAATAATTTTGGAATGGAAGTCTAGAAACGCCTTTCTTTTATGACTTGATATTATGCACCGACTACCGGATAAACTTCTGTTTGTAAACAAAACCATATTTATTTGTAAACAAAATATTGTTTATTTTGTTATGGAAATGACCTAAAAAGACCACGTGCAAGGTCTACATTCACTTTGAGCTTACGTTTAAAAGACCGTTTTTCTCTTACACACACTGTCCAAGTTGGCTGAAATTATGTTTTGCAGTTTTCACTGAATATTGAAAGATCTAAACAATATTTTTGAAGCCCATTAAAAAGGAGACGGCAAAAAAATTCGGCCAAGATTGTATTTGATCATTTTTGGAATACACCCAAAAATAACAGTTTTAGGACTCAGGCTCCATCTGCGCCTTCGGGCTGGATTCGCCGCGAGCCTATGTGTATGTATGTGTATGTGTGTGTGGAGAGAGAGAGAGAGAGAGAGAGAGAGAGAGAGAGAGGGAGAGAGAGAGAGAGTGAAAGAGAGAACTGAAAAAAGCCACCCACTAATATGAAATAAGCGCTAAACGTATCATGGTGTTGGTATGTCTGTGTATGCATGAGAGTGTGGGAAATGCTTTTAAAAAAGTTGCCGTCTGTCCGTCTGTCCGGCTGTCCGTCTGCCCGGCTGTCCGTCTGCCCGCGTCTGTCTGCCATCCATGTGACGTCATTATAACGTCATGATAATATCACTGTTTTAGTATGCCCATGGGCGTTCTAAAACAGTCGTGACGTCATTTTAACGTCACTGTTTTACTATGCCCATCATATATTGTTTTAGTACGCTCACTTATCAACTACTCTTACAGGTTAGAGTGGAGACACTGGACACAGGCTAAGCATTCATGTTGCATTTTCGGGGAGTGGAAACAGTGTACACAGGCAAAGCATTCATTTTGCAGGTTAGAGAAGGGGGAGACAGTTTACACAGGCTAAGCATTCATGTGGCAAGGTAAGGGAGGGGAAGACAGTGTACACGTGCAAACACCTTGTCTCGCCATTAATGTTTGTTGTTATTACCCATTCAAATTGTAGGGTAGAGGAGGCGTTTACAATCTACACAGGCGAAGCATTCATGTTGCAGTGTAAAGGAGGCGTAGACAATGTACACAGCCTAAGCTTTCATGTTGCAGGATGGAGAGAAGGGAGACAGTGTATACAGGCTAAGCATTCATTTCTCAAGCTTACGAAAGGGCAGAGTCTACACAGGCTAAGCATTCATGTGGCAGGATAAGGGAGGGGAAGACAGTGTACACGTGCAAACACTCTGTCTCGCCATTAATGTTTGTTTATATTACCCATTCAAATTGCAGGGGACGGGAGGCGTGGACAATGTACACAGTCTAAGCATTCATGTTGTAGGGTACATGGAGGGGGGAGACGGTGTACACAGGTTACACATTCATGGTGCCGGGTAGCGGAGAGGGGACAGTGCATTCAGGCTAAACATTCATGTTGCAGGGTATTGTAGAGACAGTGTACACAGGTTGCGCATTCATGTTGAGAGCTGGAGTACAGGAGACAGTGTACACAGGCTAAGCATTCGCCTTGGAGGGTGTGGGAGGGGGAGACAGTGTACACAGGCTTCGCGTTCATGTTGAGGGTAAGGCAGGGGGAGACTGTACACAGGCTACACATTCATGTTGCAGGGTTAGGGAGACAGAGTACATAGGCTACACATTCACCTTGCAGGGTATGGGAGAGGGAGACAGTGTTCACAAGCTTCGCATCCATATTGAAGGGTAGGGGGGAGACAGTGTGCACAGGCTACGCGTTCATGTTGCAAGGTGGGGAGCGGAGACACTATACGCACCCTATGCATTCATGTTTTTTATTGGAAGATGGAGATTGTGTTCACAGGCTGCGCATTCATGTTGCAGGATGGGGGATGGGAGACAGTGGACACAGGCTACACATTCATGTTGTAGGGTGGGGGAGATGGAGACAATGTACACAGGCTAAGCATTCATGTTGCAGTGTGGGTGGGGGGGGGGGAGGAGATGGAGACAGTGTACACAGGCTAAGCATCCATGCTGCAGTGTAGGGTTGGGGAGACGGGGTTTGGAGATTTCGGCACCTGTCATATTCGGCACCAAACAATCTCGGCTCCTTTTGGACGATTCTGTGCCGTTTTTGTTCACACACTCCGCACTAGGTCTTACAAATTCGGCACCGTTTTTTTTTCAAACCAGGCACTAAACATTTGAAAGAAAATTTAAACAAGTATTTCACTTTAGGTCAAATTTTATGATGTAACAATGAACTTTTATTACCAGACATTAAATGCAAAATGTTGTTACATGCCATTTTCATAATTATTATTTGTACATGTATGTGAAAATAAAAACATTTATATGTGTATGCACTCTTTAATTTTAAGATGAACGATACTTTGTTCATACTGAAGAGAGAGTGCTTTTGACATCTGTTATGTTTATAATTGTCTTTATTTACTACGTGCTCTGTGATTTTAAGATGAAAGATGCTTCGTTTGTAACGATCACAGAGTCCTTTTGACACCTTTTATGTGTTCATGATAATCTTTATTTACACTGTGATGTTGAGATGACAGGCTGCTCTGTTTTTCAATGGTGCTCAGGTACTTCTAATTGAGATGAATTGTAATTATTTTCATGAACATTCAGTTGCAATTAAAATATAACAATGACGGGTACAATCATTTGCAATTCGGTCATCAGGTCTTGTGGAGAATCTAATGAGAATTAAATGCAATTTGTGCCAAAGAACACGTGCACAGTAACAGGTTAATTTCAATTATCAAACTAAGTCCCGCGAATGGTGTCATTACTTTGTTTCATTCGCTAAAAGATTTCTTAAATTCTCCTGTTGGACGCATTTATGCTCCTGGTGTTTAACTTCTGAACAATTTTTAAGAACCAAATGTGAAGAACAGCAAAACTTGTTAATCAACTATCGTTGAAGTGCATTAGTGGTGTGTAGAATAATTCACTGACACTGTTATTACAAGTTTTAACTGTGTGAACTGTGTTTGCAAATTAATTTCCAAATTTAAACTTTGAATTTGCAAGTGAAGAATACTTAGTTGAATGTTTTGTTAATTTTTTTAAATTATGACTAAGTTAGACCGTTGGATATAGCAGCATTTAATGTTTGTGAGATTTAAACTGCTTTTAATAAATTTGACATTGGTTGTAGGGGGACTTTTTACTGCTTTGTTACTTCGCTACATCAATAAAAGTTCATTGTTACAACAAAAAAGTGACCTGAATTTTCTTTTAATTTTTGGTGCGGATTTTGAAAAAAGAAATGATGCCGAATTTATAAAGCGTGTTGCAGAAATTGTAAGAAAATTAGTGCCAAGTTTCTAAAGCGCGGTGACGAATATTCTGGAGCCGTATCTGTTTGGTGCCGAAATGTCCAAAGACCGAGGACACAGTATACACAGGCTTAGCATTCATTTTGCAAGGTGGTGTAGGGGGAGACAGCGTACACAACCTACACAGTCATGTTGTAGGGTGGGGGGAGATGGAGACAATGTACACAGGCTAAGCATTCATGCTGTAGGGTGGGGGCGGTAGACAGCATCCACAGGCTAAAACAGCGTACACAGGCTAAGCATTCATGTTGCAGTTGACGTGAGGGGGAGACAGTGTACACAGGCTAAGCATTCATGTTGTAGGTTAGAAGGAGAGTGTACACAGGCTAAGCATTCATGCTGTCGGGTGGGGGCGGGAGACAGTGCACACAGGGTAAGCATTCATGTTGTGGGTCAGAAGGGGAGACAGTTTAGCGGAGGGGCAGACCGTGTACACAGGCTAAGCATTCATGCTGTAGGGTGGGGGCGGGAGACGGTGTACACAGGCTAAGCATTCATGTTGCAGGGTAGGGGAGACGGTGTACACAGGCTAAACATTCATGTTGCAGGGTAGGGCAGACGGTGTCCATAGGCTAAGAATTCATGTTGCAGGGTAGGGGATACGGTGTACACAGGCTAAGCATTCATGTTGCAGGGTAGGAGAGACGGTGTACACAGGCTAAGCATTCATGTTGCAGGGTAGGGGAGACGGTGTACACAGGCTAAGCATTCATGTTGCAGGGTAGGGGAGACGGTGTACACAGGCTAAGCATTCATGTTGCAGGGTAGGGGAGATGCGGTGTACACAGGCTAAGCATTCATGTTGCAGGGTAGGGGAGACGGTGTACACAGGCTAAGCATTCATGTTGCAGGGTAGGGGAGACAGTGTACACAGGCTAAGCATTCATGTTGCAGGGTAGGGGAGACGGTGTACACAGGCTAAGCATTCATGTTGCAGGGTAGGGGAGACAGTGTACACAGGCTAAGCATTCATGTTGCAGGGTAGGGGAGACAGTGTACACAGGCTAAGCATTCTTGTTGCAGTTGATGTGAGGGGGAGACAGTGTACACAGGCTAAGCATTCATCTTGTAGGTTAGAAGGAGAGCGTACACAGGCTAAGAATTCATGCTGTATGGTGTGGGCGGGAGACAGTGCACACAGGGTAAGCATTCATGTTGTAGGTCAGAAGGGGAGACAGTTTAGCGGAGGGGCAGACCGTGTACACAGGCTAAGCATTTATGCTGTAGGGTTGGGGCGGGAGACCGTGTACACAGACTAAGCATTCATGTTGCAGGGTAGGGGAGACGGTGTACACAGGCTAAGCATTCATGTTGCAGGGTAGGGTAGACGGTGTGCATAGGCTAAGCATTCATGTTGCAGGATAGGGGTGACGGTGTACACAGGCTAAGCATTCATGTGGCAGGGTAGGGGAGACGGTGTACACAGGCTAAGCATTCATGTTCCAGGGTAGGGGAGACAGCGTACACAGGCTAAGCATTCATGTTGCAGGGTAGGGGAGACGGTGTACATAGGCTAAGCATTCATGTTGCAGGGTAGGGGAGACGGTGTACACAGGCTAAGCATTCATGTTGCAGGGTAGGGGAGACGGTGTATACAGGTTAAACATTCATGTTGCAGGGTAGGGGAGACGGTGTACACAGGCTAAACATTCATGTTGTAGGGTAGGGGAGACGGTGTACACAGGCTAAGCATTCATGTTGCAGGGTAGGGGAGACGGTGTACACAGGCTAAGCATTCATGTTGCAGGGTAGGGGAGACGGTGTACACAGGCTAAACATTCGTGTTGCAGGGTAGGGGAGACGGTGTACATAGGCTAAGCATTCATGTTGCAGGGTAGGGTAGACGGTGTACACAGGCTAAACATTCATGTTGCAGGGTAGGGGAGACGGTGTACATAGGCTAAGCATTCATGTTGCAGGGTAGGGGAGACGGTGTACACAGGCTAAGCATTCATGTTGCAGGGTAGGGGAGACGGTGTATACAGGTTAAACATTCATGTTGCAGGGTAGGGGAGACGGTGTACACAGGCTAAACATTCATGTTGTAGGGTAGGGGAGACGGTGTACACAGGCTAAACATTCATGTTACAGGGTAGGGGAGACGGTGTACACAGGCTAAGCATTCATGTTGCAGGGTAGGGGAGACGGTGTACACAGGCTAAACATTCGTGTTGCAGGGTAGGGGAGACGGTGTACATAGGCTAAGCATTCATGTTGCAGGGTAGGGTAGACGGTGTACACAGGCTAAACATTCATGTTGCAGGATAGGGGAGACAGTGTACACAGGCTAAACATTCATGCTGTAGGATGGGGGCGGGAGACAGCATACACAGGCTAAAACAGCGCACACAGGCTAAGCATTCATGTTGCCGTTGATGTGAAAGGGAGACAGTGTACACAGACTAAGCATTCATGTTGTAGGTTAGAAGGAGAGTGTGCACAGGCTAAGCATTCATGCTGTAGGGTGGGGGCGGGAGACAGTGCACACAGGGTAAGCATTTATGTTGTAGGTCAGAAGGGGAGACAGTTTAGCGGAGGGGCAGAACGTGTACCCACAGGCTAAGCATTCATGTTGCAGGGTAGGGGAGACGGTGTACATAGGCTAAGGATTCATGTTTCAGGGTAGGGGAGACGGTGTACACAGGTTAAGCATTCATGTTGCAGGGTAAGGGAGACGGTGTACACAGGCTAAACATTCATGTTGCAGGGTAGGGGAGACAGCGTACACAGGCTAAGCATTCATGTTGCAAGGTAGGGGAGACGGTGTACACAAGCTAAGCATTCATGTTGCAGGGTAGGGGAGACGGTGTACACAGGCTAAATATTCATGTTGCAGGGTAGCGGAGACAGCGTACACAGGCTAAGCATTCATGTTGCAGGGTAGGGGAGACGGTGTACACAGGCTAAGCATTCATGTTGTAGGGTAGGGGAGACGGTGTACACAGGCTAAGCATTCATGTTGCAGGGTAGGGGAGACGGTGTATACAGGCTAAACATTCATGTTGCAGGGTAGGGGAGACGGTGTACACAGGTTAAGCATTCATGTTGCAGGGTAAGGGAGACGGTGTACACAGGCTAAGCATTCATGTTGCAAGGTAGGGGAGACGGTGTACACAGGCTAAGCATTCATGTTGCAGGGTAGGGGGGAGACGGTGTACACAGGCTAAACATTCATGTTGCAGGGTAGGGGAGACAGCGTACACAGGCTAAGCATTCATGTTCCAGGGTAGGGGAGACGGTGTACACAGGCTAAGCATTCATGTTGCAGGGTAGGGGAGACGGTGTACACAGGCTAAGCATTCATGTTGCAGAGTAGGGGAGACGGTGTATACAGGCTAAACATTAATGTTGCAGGGTAGGGGAGACGGTGTACACAGGCTAAGCATACATGTTGTAGGGTAGGGGAGACGGTGTACACAGGCTAAACATTCATGTTGTAGGGTAGGGGAGACGGTGTACACAGGCTAAACATTCATGTTGCAGGGTAGGGGAGACTGTGTACACAGGCTAAGCATTCATGTTGCAGGGTAGGGGAGACAGTGTACACAGGCTAAACATTCATGCTGTAGGATGGGGGCGGGAGACAGCATACACAGGCTAAAACAGCGTACACAGGCTAAGCATTCATGTTGCCGTTGATGTGAGGGGGAGACAGTGTACACAGACTAAGCATTCATGTTGTAGGTTAGAAGGAGAGTGTGCACAGGCTAAGCATTAATGCTGTAGGGTGGGGGCGGGAGACAGTGCACACAGGGTAAGCATTCATGTTGTAGGTCAGAAGGGCAGACAGTTTAGCGGAGGGGCAGAACGTGTACACAGGCTAAGCATTCATGTTGCAGGGTAAGGGAGACGGTGTAAATAGGCTAAGCATTCATGTTGCAGGGTAGGGGAGACGGTGTACACAGGTTAAGCATTCATGTTGTAGGGTAGGGGAGACGGTGTACACAGGCTAAACATTCATGTTGCAGGGTAGGGGAGACGGTGTACACAGGCTAAGCATTCATGTTGCAGGGTAGGGGAGACGGTGTACACAGGCTAAACATTCATGTTGCAGGGTAGGGGAGACAGTGTACACAGGCTAAACATTCATGCTGTAGGATGGGGGCGGGAGACAGTATACCCAGGCTAAAACAGCGTACACAGGCTAAGCATTCATGTTCCCGTTGATGTGAAAGGGAGACAGTGTACACAGACTAAGCATTCATGTTGTAGGTTAGAAGGAGACTGTGCACAGGCCAAGCATTCATGCTGTAGGGTGGGGGCGGGAGACAGTGCACACAGGGTTAGCATTCATGCTGTAGGTCAGAAGGGGAGACAGTTTAGCGGAGGGGCAGAACGTGTACCCACAGGCTAAGCATTCATGTTGCAGGGTAGGGTAGACGGTGTACATAGGCTAAGGATTCATGTTTCAGGGTAGGGGAGACGGTGTACACAGGTTAAGCATTCATGTTGCAGGGTAAGGGAGACGGTGTACACAGGCTAAACATTCATGTAGCAGGGTAGGGGAGACAGCGTACACAGGCTAAGCATTCATGTTGCAAGGTAGTGGAGACGGTGTACACGGGCTAAACATTCGTGTTGCAGGGTAGGGGAGACGGTGTACATAAGCTAAGCATTCATGTTGCAGGGTAGGGGAGACGGTGTACACAGGCTAAGCATTCATGTTGTAGGGTAGTGTAGACGGTGTATACAGGCTAAACATTCATGTTGCAAGGTAGGGGAGACGGTGTACACAGGCTAAGCATTCATGTTGTAGGGTAGGGGAGACGGTGTACACTGGCTAAGCATTCATGTTGCAGGGTAGGGGAGACGGTGTACACAGGCTAAACGTTCATGTTGCAGGGTAGGGGAGACGGTGTAAATAGGCTAAGCATTCATGTTGCATGGTAGGGGAGACGGTGTACACAGGTTAAGCATTCATGTTGCAGGGTAAGGGAGACGGTGTACACAGGCTAAACATTCATGTTGCAGGGTAGGGGACACAGCGTACACAGGCTAAGCATTCATGTTGGAAGGAAGGGGAGACGGTGTACACAGGCTAAACATTCATGTTGCAGGGTAGGGGAGACGGTGTACACAGGCTAAGCATTCATGTTGCAGGGTAGGGGAGACGGTGTACACAGGCTAAACATTCATGTTGCAGGGAAGGGGAGACGGTGTACACAGGCTAAGCATTCATGTTGCAGGGTAGGGGAAACGGTGTACACTGGCTAAGCATTCATGTTGCAGGGTAGGGGAGACGGTGTACACAGGCTAAGCATTCATGTTGCAGGGTAGGGGAGACGGTGCACATTGGCTAAGCATTCATGTTGCAGGGTAGGGGAGACGGTGTACACAGGCTAAACATTCATGTTGCAGGGTAGGGGAGACGGTGTACACAGGCTAAGCATTCATGTTGCAGGGTAGGGGAGACGGTGTACACAGGCTAAACATTCATGTTGCAGGGTAGGGGAGACAGTGTACACAGTCTAAGCATTCATGCTGTAGGGTGGGGGCGGTAGACAGCATACACAGGCTAAAACAGCGTACACAGGCTAAGCATTCATGTTGCAGTTGATGTGAGGGGGAGACAGTGTACACAGGCTAAGCATTCATGTTGTAGGTTAGAAGGAGAGTGTACACAGGCTAAGGATTCATGCTGTCGGGTGGGGGCGGGAGACAGTGCACACAGGGTAAGCATTCATGTTGTAGGTCAGAAGGGGAGACAGTTTAGCGGAGGGGCAGAACGTGTACACGGGCTAAGCATTCATGTTGCAGGGTAGGGTAGAACGTGTACACAGGTTAAGCATTCATGCTGTAGGATAGGGGCGGGAGACCGTGTACACAGACTAAGCATTCATGTTGCAGGGTAGGGGAGACGGCGTACACAGGCTAAGCATTCATGTTGCAGGGTAGGGGAGACAGGCTAAGCATTCATTCTGTATGATGGGGGTGGGAGACAGCATACACAGGCTAAAACAGCGTACACAGGCTAAGCATTCATGTTGCAGTTGATGTGAGAGGGAGACAGTGTACACAGACTGAGCATTCATGTTGTAGGTTAGAAGGGGAGTGTGCACAGGCTAAGCATTCATGCTGTAGGGTGGGGGCGGGCGACAGTGTACACAGGGTAAGCATTCATGTTGTAGGTCGGAAGGGGAGACAGTTTAGCGTAGGGGCAGAACGTGTACACAGGCTAAGCATTCATGTTGCAGGGTAGGGTAGAACGTGTACATAGGCTAAGCATTCATGTTGCATGGTAGGGGAGACGGTGTACACAGGTTAAGCATTCACCTTGCAGGGTAGGGGAGACGGTGTACACAGGCTAAGCATTCATGTTGCAGGGTAGGGGAGACAGCGTACACAGGCTAAGCATTCATGTTGCAGGGTAGGGGAGACGGTGTACACAGGCTAAACATTCATGTTGCAGGGTAGGGGAGACGGTGTACACAGGCTAAACATTCATGTTGCAGGGTAGGGGAGACAGTGTACACAGGCTAAACATTCATGCTGTAGGATGGGGGCGGGAGACAGTATACCCAGGCTAAAACAGCGTACACAGGCTAAGCATTCATGTTCCCGTTGATGTGAAAGGGAGACAGTGTACACAGATTAAGCATTCATGTTGTAGGTTAGAAGGAGACTGTGCACAGGCCAAGCATTCATGCTGTAGGGTGGGGGCGGGAGACAGTGCACACAGGGTTAGCATTCATGCTGTAGGTCAGAAGGGGAGACAGTTTAGCGGAGGGGCAGAACGTGTACCCACAGGCTAAGCATTCATGTTGCAGGGTAGGGTAGACGGTGTACATAGGCTAAGGATTCATGTTTCAGGGTAGGGGAGACGGTGTACACAGGTTAAGCATTCATGTTGCAGGGTAAGGGAGACGGTGTACACAGGCTAAACATTCATGTAGCAGGGTAGGGGAGACAGCGTACACAGGCTAAGCATTCATGTTGCAAGGTAGTGGAGACGGTGTACACAGGCTAAACATTCGTGTTGCAGGGTAGGGGAGACGGTGTACATGAGCTAAGCATTCATGTTGCAGGGTAGGGGAGACGGTGTACACAGGCTAAGCATTCATGTTGTAGGGTAGTGTAGACGGTGTATACAGGCTAAACATTCATGTTGCAAGGTAGGGGAGACGGTGTACACAGGCTAAGCATTCATGTTGTAGGGTAGGGGAGACGGTGTACACTGGCTAAGCATTCATGTTGCAGGGTAGGGGAGACGGTGTACACAGGCTAAACGTTCATGTTGCAGGGTAGGGGAGACGGTGTAAATAGGCTAAGCATTCATGTTGCATGGTAGGGGAGACGGTGTACACAGGTTAAGCATTCATGTTGCAGGGTAAGGGAGACGGTGTACACAGGCTAAACATTCATGTTGCAGGGTAGGGGACACAGCGTACACAGGCTAAGCATTCATGTTGGAAGGAAGGGGAGACGGTGTACACAGGCTAAACATTCATGTTGCAGGGTAGGGGAGACGGTGTACACAGGCTAAGCATTCATGTTGCAGGGTAGGGGCGACGGTGTACACAGGCTAAACATTCATGTTGCAGGGTAGGGGAGACGGTGTACACAGGCTAAGCATTCATGTTGCAGGGTAGGGGAGACGGTGTACACTGGCTAAGCATTCATGTTGCAGGGTAGGGGAGACGGTGTACACAGGCTAAGCATTCATGTTGCAGGGTAGGGGAGACGGTGCACACTGGCTAAGCATTCATGTTGCAGGGTAGGGGAGACGGTGTACACAGGCTAAACATTCATGTTGCAGGGTAGGGGAGACGGTGTACACAGGCTAAGCATTCATGTTGCAGGGTAGGGGAGACGGTGTACACAGGCTAAACATTCATGTTGCAGGGTAGGGGAGACAGTGTACACAGTCTAAGCATTCATGCTGTAGGGTGGGGGCGGTAGACAGCATACACAGGCTAAAACAGCGTACACAGGCTAAGCATTCATGTTGCAGTTGATGTGAGGGGGAGACAGTGTACACAGGCTAAGCATTCATGTTGTTGGTTAGAAGGAGAGTGTACACAGGCTAAGGATTCATGCTGTCGGGTGGGGGCGGGAGACAGTGCACACAGGGTAAGCATTCATGTTGTAGGTCAGAAGGGGAGACAGTTTAGCGGAGGGGCAGAACGTGTACACGGGCTAAGCATTCATGTTGCAGGGTAGGGTAGAACGTGTACACAGGTTAAGCATTCATGCTGTAGGATAGGGGCGGGAGACCGTGTACACAGACTAAGCATTCATGTTGCAGGGTAGGGGAGACGGCGTACACAGGCTAAGCATTCATGTTGCAGGGTAGGGGAGACAGGCTAAGCATTCATTCTGTATGATGGGGGTGGGAGACAGCATACACAGGCTAAAACAGCGTACACAGGCTAAGCATTCATGTTGCAGTTGATGTGAGAGGGAGACAGTGTACACAGACTGAGCATTCATGTTGTAGGTTAGAAGGGGAGTGTGCACAGGCTAAGCATTCATGCTGTAGGGTGGGGGCGGGCGACAGTGTACACAGGGTAAGCATTCATGTTGTAGGTCGGAAGGGGAGACAGTTTAGCGTAGGGGCAGAACGTGTACACAGGCTAAGCATTCATGTTGCAGGGTAGGGTAGAACGTGTACATAGGCTAAGCATTCATGTTGCATGGTAGGGGAGACGGTGTACACAGGTTAAGCATTCACCTTGCAGGGTAGGGGAGACGGTGTACACAGGCTAAGCATTCATGTTGCAGGGTAGGGGAGACAGCGTACACAGGCTAAGCATTCATGTTGCAGGGTAGGGGAGACGGTGTACACAGGCTAAACATTCATGTTGCAGGGTAGGGGAGACGGTGTACACAGGCTAAACATTCATGTTGCAGGGTAGGGGAGACAGTGTACACAGGCTAAGCATTCATGCTGTAGGGTGGGGGCGGGAGACAGCATACACAGGCTAAAACAGCGTACACAGGCTAAGCATTCATGTTGCCGTTGATGTGAGAGGGAGACAGTGTACACTGACTAAGCATTCATGTTGTAGGTTAGAAGGAGAGTGTACACAGGCTAAGCATTCATGCTGTCGGGTGGGGGCAGGAGACAGTGCACACAGGGTAAGCATTCATGTTGTAGGTCAGAAGGGGAGACAGTTTAGCGGAGGGGCAGACGGTGTACACAGGTTAAGCATTCATGCTGTAGGATTGGGGCGGGAGACTAAGCATTCATGTTGCAGGGTAGGGGAGACGGTGTACACAGGCTAAGCATTCATGTTGCAGGGTAGGGGAGACGGTGTACACAGGCTAAGCATTCATGTTGCGGGGTAGGGGAGACGGTGTACACAGGCTAAGCATTCATGTTGCAGGGTAGGGGAGACGGCGTACACAGGCTAAGCATTCATGTTGCAGGGTAGGGGAGAGAGCGTACACAGGCTAAGCATTCATGTTGCAGGGTAGGGGAGACGGTGTACACAGGCTAAGCATTCATGTTGCAGGGTAGGGGAGACGGTGTACACAGGCTAAGCATTCATGTTGCAGGGTAGGGGAGACAGTGTACACAATCTTTATCCGTTCACACATTAAGATACGAAAATAAAATTAAGGATTTTTATCCATCCCAATCCGAAAAACACAATGTGCCATGATACAGATTTCTCAGTCCCTATGCGCGCTTGAGCAGAGGCTATAAAAACTGTGTTTGAAGAAGCTAAATTATAGGCCTAAATATGCGTGCGCATGCGTTTGGGTAGATCGAGTCCCATTGGACACCCTGACTCTGCAAAGTCTTTTATCCAAGTCCTACCCCTTGTGTAAGTAATATGTGAACGGCCTAAATTCTGGAATTTTTATCTTGAATGCGACCTTTTGCTAACTCAAAAATTGATTCAGTAAGCCTTGCGGCGACAGAACCTTAAAAACTTACTCTAGACAGTATTTTTTTAATGAATTTAGATTGTGCATTTGATTAGAAATAAAAGAGATATCGACGAAAAATCGATTAGGCTTTAGAAAGATTCTCATTCTGTGCCATGATTATTAGGTGTCGCTGATGACTTATGCTGAATCGTTGCCAAGGAATATATAGCCAACAAGTACAATGGCTCCTCTAATGCCTTTAAACAATCATAGAATTCTATAATTAACAAGTGTGTCCAAAGACAAAGTTCCGCCTTACGAAAAGCGATAAGACCGATTCCAGCGTGAATTTCGAATCAGTGCGCATGGTTATTCAGCTTGCATTGATGTGCGGTTATTATTTCGGACCATACAACATGTTTATTTAACTTGCGTTGATGCGCGGTTTTTATTTCGGACTAGTGCGCATATTTATTCAACTTGCGCTGATGAGCGGTTCGGATTTCGGGCCAGTGTGCATGTTTACTTAGCTTGTGTTGATGCATGGTACTTATTTTAGACCAGTGCGCATGTTTATGTTGCTTTTGTTAATGCGCGGTTTGCATTTGGGTCCAGTGCGCATGTTTATTTAACTTGTGTTGCTGCGGGCTGCCTATTTTGGACCAGTGCGCAGGTTTATTTAATTTGCGTTGATGCGTAGTTCTTATTTTAGACCAGTGCGCATGTTGATTTAGCTTGCCCTGATGCGCATTTCGCATTCTGGACCAGTGCGCAAGTTTGGTTAAACCCCTGATCCCCTGATCGACTCAAAAAGCACAAGCCCTATTCATGAACCCCTAAGCATGCCTCAAACCCATAATAAATGATATCGGATAAAAAAATTCACAAAAAATACAAAAATTGTCCGATCGATTAAAAAGCACAAGCTCTATGCACGCCCCCTTAGGGGTGCCTCACACCTCACACATCGGATCAAAAATGTAGGAGGAGATACATTTTAAAATTGTTTCTTCAAAAATTCTTCCAAACTTCAAAAATCACCCGATCGGCTGAAAAAGCACAAGCCATATGCATGACCCCTTAGCGATGCCTCATACCAAAAATAAATGACATCGGATCAAAACTGTAGGAGGAGATGCATTTTGAAACAAAGTTTACTAAATAAACAACTAACTAACTAACGGACGCTATCCGCAAACCGATAGGCATACCCCAGCTTACGTATAGCGTAAGCTGGGCTAATAAGGGCATGCACGTGATTGTTTCCTAAATGCGTGTGGAGCAGGTTCATTTACGGTCACACCCCTCACAAAGACCTAGCCACATAGACTCGACATAAACGCCATTTAAGAAATGTACTAGAGCATACCTGTACTTATTCATAAATTACTAAAATATAGATCAACAAAATAGCAAGACATTTAAAAGTTAGGGGTCATGCCATATTTTTATGTAACACAAGTATTGAAGTATTTGTTTAGGTGCCAAGTATTCAGTGTTCGAATAAGGAAATCAAATGCGCAAAAGAAAGAAAACTACACTGGCCAGTGTTTTTGTCAAAACAAAAACGGATATGTCTCCCCCGCCCTCAATCAGTCACGTGGGAAAAAATTCCTTGCTTAAAAGTACAACATTAGCGAGCCTAAAAAATATAAAAAATCGCCAAAAATACATTTTACAGTAAATGAAGAAAAACTTCGCAGAAAACATTTGCACTATATGTGGGTTCTTCTTGCCACGTTTCAGCCTAATCAAACAAACGATTTCTGAGATATCGCAACAATATGGCCGAAAAACTTAAAAATCAAAAATTGAAAAAAAAAAAAAAATGGCCAAAAATACATTTTCAACGGAATTGAAGAAAAACTTCGCAGTAAACATGTGTGCTATAGGTGGGTTCTTCTTGTCATGTTTCAGCCTAATCGAACAAACTGTTTCTGAGATATCGCAACAATATGGCCAAAAAAGCTAAAAATCAAAAATTCGCCAAAAATACATTTTCAACGGAAATGAAGAAAAACTTTGCAGTATACATTTGCGATATATGTGTGTTCTTCTTGCGGCGTCTGAGCCTTATGTAACGGACTGTTTTGGAGATATAGCCTGCCAAAGTGAAAAAAATGCACGCCCCCCCCCCCTCCCCCCATGTTAAATTTTTTTTGCAAAAATAGAATTTTGAAAGGAACGAAAAAAAATAACACGGGCATCAGCTAGACATGTATCTCAATACGTATGTTTGTTTTGAGAAAAATCAATTTCATAAGAACTCACTGTGGACAGACGGACACACCAACTGCTATATATGTCTCCCTTAGGGGGAAGACATATAGTAACCCTGTAACCCAGAGCATTCAAGATAAAAATTCCGAACTTGAAATGTATCACGATCATAACGGACATGGCAATATTTATCTTTATTGCCAGAAGTTCATATGAAAGTGTCTACGATCTACCAGACTCTGATAAATAGGACAAATAGAAAAATCATCCTGTTTTTATATAATTATATCAAAATCTGAATATGCATATGAATAAAAAAAAACAAATTAATTATGATTTCGATTTCCAGGAGTTTCCAGGAGTCTTGATGGAATTCCAGTAGTTTTCCAGGAGGTTTTGTGACCAGTTCCAATTTCCAGGAGATTTCCAGGTTTTCCTGGTTTTCCAGGAGGCGCACGAACCCTGTAAACATTCATGTAATAATGCTGTAGAAGGGTGGGGGGCGGGGCAGGGCAGGCCTAACTGGAGATAGACAGAAAATCAACCAATTTTCATATAAATAATTTTATTTCTCTTACATTTAAGAAATTTTCTTGCACTTCAGAAAAACATTTAAGGATCACCTTAAACATATCCACTAATTACTCAGGGCTAGAATTTCACTCAGCAGATGACAGGAGCACCGGACCAGCATTGTAGAAACTATACTGCTCTGATCAAAAACTTCCTACGATCCAAAACTTTTTAAGAACTTGTAAGCAATATAAACTAAAACCTACTTTTTAAAGTTTTTTTTTTATATTGTTAAAAGGTTTTTAGTAGCACATGAACACAAAAAATACGAAGGTTTGTCGATGCAAAGAAATTTACGACTGAAGTTAAACCTGTACCATTTCTTTCTAATAGACTGGCTTCCTGTCATAATCCAATAAAAAAAGTAACAGGCAGTCAGTGATCCGCGCATTTCTCTGGTCCCGCACCCACCGGTCATGTGTCAAATTTAAGCCCTGCCATGACAAACAATTTCAATAACTTATGGAACACGTGAAACAAATATAACGCCACTAATCTGGACATACACTCACACCGTACGAAATGTCACTAACAGTGTAAACCAAAATGCAACTGGTATTTTACATTGTTTACGTAACCTGTTGCTTGGCAACAACGATCCTTAAACAAAAATGAACGAAATCGTTGTTAACAGCTTGTTTTCGTTAATCTGCACCCCCCCTCCCGCCCCACTACACCACCCAACACAATTACATTTATCGACAAGATCCGGATCCCGTAAGGATCAAACTCAAAAACTTTTAAGGAGCCAAATGAGAATCCGTTTTCGTACAAGCAGTCTTGTAGACCACGTTAAGTCTCGTTTTCACCAGTATCCCTCAGAGCGGTCGTACGTCACTGAGATGGTAATCATTACCACAAAAATTGTAAACAAATTAACAAGGGTTAACAAGTGGTTAGTATCCCTCATACCGTTCGTACGTCAGTGAGATGTTAACCTTTACCACAAAAATTATAAAAAAAATTAACAAGGGTTATCATCAACAATTATGTGCACCCGCCCCCCTCCCTCCCCCACCGCCCTGGGTCCAGCCCATTTTATAACTTTAAAAAGTTGCAGCATATTTTTTTATAGAGACTAGATAGTAACTGTGACAGCTCAACACTCAACTGACCGTAACAGCTCAACACTCTGCTGACCGTAACAGCTCAACACTCAGCTGCCAGTCTTTCAGCTGGCTTTGACAGCTCAAAACTCGGCTGACAGTCTTCCAACTGGCTGTGACAGCTCAACACTCGGCTGACAGTCTTGCAGCTGGCTGTGACAGCTCAACACTCGGCTGACAGTCTTGCAGCTGGCTGTCTACTAGCTTTCACTACTGGCGGTGGTGAAGCGCTCAGCCAACTAACTCAACAGAATTACCGTATGAAATGACTCGTTCATACACAAACACGTACGCACGCGCACTGAAGAGGAATTGACGATGCATTTGCCACTCTGTACAGATACAACCTAGGGTGAGCCCCTCAAATTCGAATGTTTTTTTTTTTTTGTGTGTGTGTGTGTTTTTTTTTTTTTGGCTGCGTATCAAGATGGCCGTAAGTTCCTTTCAAGTAGTCTACGATCCCTCCATTTTTCTAAATCAAAAGGTTCGGATCCTCTGAATGCTTGCGAAGACACTCTCTTGTCCTGGTAATATGTGGGACCTGCAGAGGCAAGGAAAAAAGATCACCAAATGTAGAATTTGTACAGCCTGGAAGAAGTCGGAAAATGACAGAGACCAAGACCAAACGAACAGCTTAAGCTTAACATTACCCCAGCAAGAAATGGTGGAATGTCCGTGCGATCGAAATTTGCTTGGGAAAACATGTTCTTTTTTCACCCAAACCAAAAATAGCACAAATTACTTTCAATCCAGTGACTTTTCCCTCAACATCCCCTCCCTCCACCTTCTGCGAACTCTTGTACGAGCACCACCTGGTCTTGGGCATCGCAGGTCACGTGACACGTCATTTTATAAGCACATAACTTGCATAATTCACGCACCTTCTTTGTTGTACTTTCTTGCATTGTCCAGTTCATTCTGCACCATATTCCAGGCTACAAAGAAAAACATCCACGGTTAACAGAGAAATCAATCCTAGTTTTATTGGTAAAATGTGATAACAGTACGTGATATCTGCCATAAAAGGGCGTAAGGGCGTTTCTCAAAGATGATGCCACTCCTCGTCTAATTCTTATTGAAGCTCAGCTCTCATAAATTTTGCAGGTGGGCGATATTAGTCCTACAAACTACGGCACCTCAAAACATATGCTGTAATACTCAATCCTGCCTCCAACCCCCCCCCCCCAATTCCCATGCTTACTGGATTTTTCAGATCTCACACCTCAGCCCAGGCATGGACTCTTAATGCAAGAATAATATTTTTATTTTAGGAGCGCTCGTACAAAGGACACAGTAGCATTTGACATGTGCATACGCTTAGTCGTATACCGCACTCCAGGCTCGTGCTACCAGTGCTAAAGGAGAGCTGACGTGTAAATACACACAGTCGTATCCCGCACTCCAGGCTTGTACTACCAGTGCTACAGGACTTCTCGTGTGCTCTTCTTATTTTACCTTCCGCTATGAAGAAGACATTTTCCTCGTGCTGCGAAGAATCCGGGGTCAGTCTGCCGTTGTTTGTGCTCGCGTAGATAGTCTTCGTTTTGCCATTGAACACAGGTTTTGGTGAGCTGAAATCACGCGTCAAACCATACATCATTCAGATAAATACCAGGCTAAGACAATAACCAATCCTCACCCCATCCCGCTTAAGTTTGGCCATATGGTTGCTGTCACGGCATAGAAATAAAGGGCTAAAAAGCATCTTTTAACCCCTCCCCCATCTTTCCACTCTAAGCAACACCCTCCTATCCGTGGATCGGGCCCAAAGCCACCCGTAGCACAACGGTGTTGTTTAAGGGGTCCTACATTCTTGCTGCCTCAGAAAAACACTGCTACAGATTACTTCAATACGCCAGTTTGGACTGCGCATATTCGGTGGAAGAAATCTGCAGGATTCCATTAAGAACCAAGTAGGTAAATGTGTTTTAAGTTTCTTTTTCTGTAATTACACATCTGTGAAGAGTCAGAGATGGAAACATGAAATTGATCAGTATCTGGCAAAAGTGAAAATGTGTTCTTTTAATGTGTAACCGCGTTTGCGCCGGCTATTCTAGGTTTACTTACAAAACTAGTAGTCACGTAATTCAACGTGAGATGCTTATTATAAGTCCTGATAATCTTCTTCTTGTAATTTGACCAAGTGCGATGCACATTTAATTTCAACGTTCTTTGCCTTATAAGAGACACTATTACCCTGAATCTAACATTTGTGTTCTTTCTTCTAAGGACATATATCACCCACGTAAAATTATCTTCATTTCCGGACACTCCTCAAAGACGCAACACTTCGACCGGCTATCTGTTGGGCTAAACCAGATGCTGTCAGAGCAGCAGAATCCTCCGTGAAACTCATTGTCACAATAAATCTTGCATGATTCCTTAATATAGAGGTGGACTCCGCAAGGTACCCTCGAAAGTGTCAATTTAGGCAATTTTTAGAGGGCTGTAATTTTGACAATTTTTGATCGATCAAACTGAAACCCTCAGGTTACACATATACACACACTAAATATTGGTCATATGACAGAATAATAGCTCTTACATGATTCCTTAATAGAGAAGTGGACTCCGCAAGGTACCCTTGAAAGCGTCAATTTAGGCAATTTTTAGGGGGCTGTAATTTTGACAATTTTTGATCGATCAAACTGAAACCCTCACGTTACACATATACACACACTAAATATTGGTTATATGACAGAATAATAGCTCTTACATGATTCCTTAATAGAGAAGTGGACTCCGCAAGGTACCCTTGAAAGCGTCAATTTAGGCAATTTTTAGAGGGCTGTAATTTTGACAATTTTTGATCGATCAAACTGAAACCCTGACGTTACACATATACACACACTAAATATTGGTTATATGACAGAATAATAGCTCTTACATGATTCCTTAATAGAGAAGTAGACTCCGCAAGGTACCCTCGAAAGCGTCAATTTAGGCAATTTTAAGAGGGCTGTAATTTTTGATAATTTTTTATCGATCACCTTGACATTGCACACCTACATTCTCTCGTTATTAGCTATGTGAATAATAAAAAGCTCTAACCACTTTAGTTAACAGAGAAGTGGACTCCACCAGGTACTTGCCCTCAAGTGAGACACACGGACAAGCTCAAAACTATATCCCTCCGTTTCACGGGGGATAATTACAAGGAAAGGATAAGAGAAAGCATCAGATTCTAATTCCCGATCACTAGACGCCCACTAAATTTTAATCAGCTATCATACCAGCCCGAGTAAGAACAATTTCACACATTCTGCCAGCTCCGAATCAGCTCTTCCTTAAATTACTTCGTATATCTCGATGTCAGAGCTATGAAGCCTTCCACTGTTCCGCTAATAGGGGTCAACTTCATCTGTTCTGAGCAGGGCTGGTATGAAATATTTCGAATGAAATATTTCTTGAAATATTTCACTGTAAAAATTTCACATGTTTAAAAATTTTTAAAAATGAGAAATAAGTTATACATCACGAATACCAAATACTGACGGATACCTATCAACGGACATTCATCTTAAGTTGTCAGTTAACACACTGCGTTGGCACAACTCTACCAGTAACCAGTACAGCCACGGAAATACTGCGCAGTCCGTGACTTTTGAGTAACAAAGCTAGCTATTGCTGGCCTGTAGCACCGTTGACACATCTACTTCGGGTATCTGAGCGGGTGTTTCTATGGGGTAGGAAGGGAGACAGGAAGGTTTATACAGCAACTGCGGAAAGGGGGCTCACTGTTAACGGCACAGGGGAAAGAGGTCCGATATGTACACAATACGTAAAAAAATATAGCAGACAATATGTTAGCTAAACAAACAGGCAGCAACTCACGCCCGTGGGTGAGTTTACTTCAAGTTTAGCACTGTTTGAATAATCATTCCTAATTCTGCAAACAAGCGGTGTTTCCCATTTGAACGAGAAAAAGGTTTGCCTCTATCCGGTTTTATGACAAAGCGGTGTGCAATTATCCGGTTAAAACTACATAATTTTATGCAATCAACCCATTTATGTGTTTAATCCGTATGCGATTCAGTCATTTTATCTGTCTATGCATTTTTGACAATTGTATTTGTTAAATTAAACGAACAGATATTACGCACAGCCTGGAAATGTGTGTTTTTTTTCTAAGTGCTTTGAAAGATATCAAAAATTTCAAAATTTCTGAAACATTTCAAAAATTTCAGATTTCATGAAATTTTTACCAGCCCTGGTTCTGAGGCACGAATCCTGCATATCAGTCCCTAATATTCAAACATTTCCTGAGGGTTCATGTACAATGCACCCTTTCTTGTAAAATAGGCACACACTTTTTAATGGGCTGCATGTCTTTTATATCTACGTTAATGCGCAGAAAATTTAGTTCCGCACTCGTCTGTTAAATCTTTATGTCTCGGGCCTTCAAAGTCACGTGACCAAAAATTCAAATGAAGGGGGTTATAAATTATAACTCTTTCAGGATTATGTAAAATATATACTCAAACAATTGACAGATACAGATTTAGGTACACAGCTAGTGCGCAACTGAAGCTGGTAATTTGTATGAATAGTAAGTGTACTTAAAATGACCAGGTAAGTTTGTCCATCCACACGTCGTTCTTATAAAACCAACACAGCATTTCAATATGATCAGCGTATTTGGCCTATGCACGTATCATTTATGTACTGCACAATGTGGTCGATGCGAAAGGCTTGTGTAAATGCTGCTGCGGCCCTTACGCGTTGCATTTCTTGATAAAAATTAGTTGTTTTTTTTTTTTTTTTCTTCTTCGTTTTGCTTCGCGTTCTGATTATCAAAAAGGAAAACTGAGGCAGAAACAAAAAGCGAGGTGCACAACTTCAGATCTACATATGTGCGACATTTGGGGGTTCTATGGCGAGTATAGTTGGAAAAGTAGTGCGTAGTCCGTAGTGACGGACCAGTAAAGAAAAAAAAAGGACCGAAACATTGGCCCCATACAACTTCAATATAATTTTTGCGAGTCCTCGACTTGTCAAGTGCTACTAATAACTTGTGAGTCGTTGAATCTCGCACAAGGTAGCCATACGGGTGCCTCAAAGCGAGCGCAGTTGACTTGCATATCGATATATAACGAGAATTTGAAGCGGTAGCCGATATCCCAGTAGTGAGCTGTTTCTTGAAGCTAACATCCTGCCTCTTTCACAATCCATTTGTGAATCTCTTTCAAGTAAAATACAATTTTGCTAATTTTTTTTATATTTATACAATTAGTTTTTTATGTTTAGCGCAATCTTACAAGATGACATGTAAAAACTTTTCGGCAGATTTCTAAGTATTGGCCCGCTCAACCACTATTTTTTTTTTCCTTTGAGCAAGTCTTGGCACTGGCGGCCATGACATACACTTCTTTGTGTCCAAATAACCTTAAATCGCCCTTGGACATTTCCGTCCCCTTGACCTTGTAAGAACTTATGTAACTTTGAGTGAATGCCATGGCATTCTTGAAGAACTTGCACTTCCGCTATACTGACAGTATTAAAAAGCATAAAACAATATAAAAAATGTAGCGTACCTCATCATGCTCATTTGACAAGTACTTTCGCGTTGGCCTTCTGTGTTTCTTTTCTCGAACTTCTCTAAGGGTTGCGTAAGCCCTGAAATAGCCAGAAACACGTTAAAAATAACCACAAAATAACGAAGAACCGACAGGCTAATTTTACGCACGAAAAACTGCCTGTATACCTCATATTAAGCTTTTTATTTTTACCTTTTTTCCACTTGCTTGTTGCAAAGTTTGTTGTCTGTTTTGCGATTGTGTACATCTTTTCTCTGCGCAGCTGTTTTAGTCGAACGAATTTCTTCTCTTTCTTCCACACTATATCCCGGTATTATGATATATTTACAGACTATGATTATAACCAGGCAAATGCATGGTTGATATAAAAATGTCAGGTAATCTATAGATGTCCTAGCTCAGTTATGACAACAACATCTGGCCTAAGAAATGTCAGGCTATCTATTGATTATCTATTGATTATTGAGCTTGAAGATCAAACATATCAAGCAAAAAACTATATATATCAAGCAAACATTTTGTCGAATCATTTTATTCAGTTAGCTACTATACTATAGGTGAATAGATATCATAGATAGATAGATAGATAGATAGATAGATAGATAGATAGATAGATAGATAGATAGATAGATAGATAGATAGATAGATAGATAGATAGAGAACTAGGCCACCTGCCTCCGATCGCCCCCTCCTCGCGGGAAATTTTTTTTATTTTTTGCATTTTCAGACAATTCTGAGCAATTTTGTTCTTTCTTTTTCTGAAAATAGAGTATAAAGACAGACCTACTGCATTGAACAGCACATAACTTCTTCGGCACTCCATCAAGTACAAGTATTTCTTGAACAGATTCCTCAGCAACAATTTATCTTTGTAAATAAAATTAAGCAAACGTTGATACCTAATTTCATGATCAATGGTACCCTAAGCGTAGCAGTTGAAGATGGTAGGTGTGCCGAATGAGAAAAACTTATGGTTGGATGGCTGTACATGGCGTTTATTTCCTCATCGACACTGAGTTTAGTAAACCTGAATGGTTACAAACACCAATTTATAATAAGCCAAGTAAACAAATATAAACCAATCAGAGCCAAAGACATTTTTACAGTGACAAATCGAACAATCGGTTTACACTGTTTAATTTACAAACTCTAATTCTCTACACGGCTCCCCGAATTACAAAGTAATGTCACATACCAGACAGCAGTGACAAGATAAATTCTAAAATACATTCAAGTATGCGTACACAGTAACTAATTTAACATTTAACAAGTAACATTATAAAGCAAGGCTACTTAGCGGGGAATCCACCCTAATCATTATTTACATTCTCATCAAGCAATACCAACTTGTTGACTGATTGTTCAAGGCAAACGAACTCCCTTTGCCTACAACCCTTTCTATCAAGTTGATGATTGCCCACTACAATTTTTGCACTACGAACTTTGCCGTCCGCTGACAACACACCCGCATAAGCGATCACGCATTTCTCGGAACCGAATCCTCTTTCAAAACAACAATGTCGCCGATTTCCAAATTGTGCTGGGAACTCACACTTCCACCTTGACCAAAATTGATTGACCAAATATTGCACACGTCTCCATCGTTTAATAGAGTACACATCTTCCGTTTGAAATTCGCTAGGGGTGACACGACAATTTTGGTTTTGGCCGTTAACATGTGATTTGGAGTGAAAGGCTCTAAGTAATTCGGATCTGAAAGGGATCAACAGAAAGGGGGCGACTATTAAGCACTGCTGAAACCTCAGTTAAAACGTACACAATGAATCATCGTTCAATTACTAGCCGTGTTGAAACATCAAAGTGTTTAGGATGCTGCGGATCTACCGAGTGAGACGTTCCCAAACAGCCGACATGTGGAACGCAGTAGACGGATTGTCCTTGAATTCAAACACGCATTTCTTTTCCACAAGAAAGCCTTGACCGATGGATCATTCATGCACCTAAAAGCGTCTAGCAACTAGCGTTCAGCCCCGACAAAATTTGTTCTTTGATCACACCGAAGAAGGGTAATCGGACCCCTCATAGCAATAAATCTCCTCAACGTGTTTATGAAAGAACTAATGGAGAGTGAAGTCACTACCTCCAAATGAAGCGCACGGGACGCCAAACATGTAAATATACAGTCCCAACCCTTCAACTATTTCGACCTTCACGAATGCAAAAAGAATCAAACAGATCAACATCACAATACGAAAATTCCGGCTGAACCCTGTCAACGGGTAGATTTGCCATTTTCTGATAGAGTGGAGCAGCTCTAAGTTGGTAAGCTCCGGACCCTGAAGCAAACAGTCGTTCAACGAAGTGCCCATAAACTTCGCACTACAATCAAATACCACACGTAATTTATTTCTTACGTTGAAAACACCGTGAGGAGGCAAGAACCAAATAGCTTTCTGAACATCAGAGTCAGACATTCTACTCGAATAACCATTTTCAATCATTTCACCAATGAACGCGACATACTTATCCTTGTAGGTTGGATCACGTTCTAGCTTTTGCTTCAGTTCAATCTAAATGGACTTGTTCAGCAACAGATCTGACTTGAGGCAGTGTACAGCTGTCAAGTCTTCATTGAAAATGTGGAATTTGTGAAATTTAGACTTGGCCACTACCTTTCTGAAACGTTTCTGATTGTGAACCAATTCTTCATTGATTTGTTTCCTTACATTTTCTATGTTTTTGAAAAATATGGCATTGTTCAACAATTTGTAAAAGTCTTTTTTTAAACGAGTTTTTTGCCACTTTTCTCTTCTCTGTGTTAACATCTATGTATTTAGCTTGCTATTTACTCTGTTGGAACATAATGGCTCGATGCACCTTTGCCACTTTCAATCCAAGAGATACATATTACTGCAAATTTCGATAATGTACCACATACTTTTCCTTATCACTGAGATTGGGAATCAACTTTTCCGTAGGTTTACTTTTCAATTTTTTCAGGTTCTGACTGTATTCAGACAATTCACTAATTTGAACTGTTTTCTTCTCAGGAGCCACTGGATAGTCGCTCTGCTGATCATGAACTTCTTCTGGATATGCAAGATCTACCTCTAAAATATATCTTGTCTCAGCATCTTCACTCACTTTCATATAGTCCAGAGATTCTGGATCTTCCACCCATGAAAATCCACATTCTGGCAAACTTTGTGACATACTCCAACTATAGAGATCGTTGGCACCAAAGTATATGATGTAGCTTATTCACTTGGTCACATCATAGTCTGAAATGTAGGGGGTTGTTGACTTTTACATACTTGTGCGTAATCACGCACAAGCACTCGCAGACTTTCCTCTACAATTTGATGCATGTCAGTATTGTCCATCAACTCCAATTGAACCTTGGTATGTTTCAGCATAGCGTCCCATATCAAACCTTGTGCTGTATAGTAATGAGTAGGATCCAATTCATACGTGCAAAGACACGTATTTCTAAAAATTCCAAACACATCTACCAACAGCAACACATTTGTTTTTAGGTAGAGGACATGATACTCTCCAAAGTTATTGCAGTGGAATATATTTCAGACCCGTTGCGCATGAGCATAATCCTCATCACTAATTCCTTCTTCATACAATTGACTGTAAAAGGCTTCTTGTGGTGGTTTCTGCAAACTTGGAGGGTTCATCAACATAGTCATAGGGATATACTCCTTTTCTCAAAAGTAGCTCTTGCTGCTGATTGTCACGCACATGAGCAGTCATATTCTGAAACTTCTCTTTACCCTCAGCTGCTAAATTGGCTACCATTTTTTGCAAGGATGCTCCCATGAATTGGTAGTAGTGAATTTCAGACTATCCATGGCAATCTCAATGTACTTTTCCACATTGTTGGGAATACTGATAGTCTGAACTTTTTTAATTTTCCTATACTCTCTATAAGAAGATGACTATCATATCCTCGAAGGCTGTGAAATAGGACGGGGATGATGAATGAATTCCCCTTTCCTTGCTGATTCTTTCTTAAGTGAAACTGTAGGTTGCATTCACTATTGACTGCTGCACATTATTTTCAATTGATGTGATCATGATCTCGCACACGATTCACTCACATCAACTCATGGCAAATGTAACAATGAGTAGCTTGAGTAAACTGTTTCATATCCTGAGCAGTCATTTCAATGGGTTTTGGATTGTTTAACCGATATACAATGCGATTACCTTCTTCTAACATACACTCTAGAAATTGTTGAAAAGCATTGCCTCCAGGTAAAGCACAGGATCAGGCTTCTCATATTCGCTGACGACAACATAGGCAAAACTATTAGCCCTGTGATGTTGGTAACGATCACCTTCCTCTTTCTCTCTACAGCATTCAAAGTCAGCATAAATGGCAAAGGGTGCATTTTGTTGTTTTGCAATGTCCTGTAGTTGTATTCTCTGGAATGATAATTGCTGGGTTCCATGCTTCTCGCAAAGTTCACGATGTTTGTCCAAAAGGTCTTGTCGCATAAATCCATGCTGACAATTGAAGCGGTAAAACGTTTTACCATTATGGTTTGTACGATACGTCATGAGTCGACTAAAGTTCTTAATCACAAAATGATGTCTCTTCTCATTGTCGGTGATGAGTAGTAAGTTGATTTCAACGTCACTCTCATTTTGATTCATGCGATTTATGTGGATGGGTACATTTGATTTTCCCAACCAAAAACATTGATGGTAAAATTGTTCATCTTCTATAATTTAGGAATTTGATGAATTGGTATTGAAAATATTATATATTCCACATTCAGCTCATGTTCAAACGGTTCATAATCGCATTGTCTATATGTATGATCATGCATCAGATGTAGATGAGCTAATATATACCAAAGAAAGCACTTGTTATCTGTGTTCTTGATGTTGATAACACCCTTAGTATTCTTTATCTTCTTTGGCAATTCAATGCAGTTGGAGGCCTGCAAGGGTTCTAAGGTAGCTGTATGAACTTCGATCTATCCAACAGATCCATCCTTGACGTTCATGTTCATCAAACTTGATGAAGAAATCCTTGAATGCATTTGGCAAAGCATTATCATTATCTCCTTAACCGAATGCTTTAAAAGTTTGAGTGCTCAGATGAGTGTTATCCACACGTTTTTCCAATACTCTCTGTTCGTTTTCTTTTGTTATTTTCTTGACCCGATCTAAAACGATAAGATACCATTTTATTTCATTGTCTAATTTATCAAATGTCGTGTGATGCGATTTTCTTGCTGTCGCAGTTCAAGTAGCAAGTCGGATTCAGTTTCAGGTTCAAACACTTCTTGACATGCATGTTCACCAACAGTTATTCTTCTACCTTTACCCACTTGCACTATATCCTTCGTCTTTTGTTTCTTTGTAGTCGGTCGATCTGACCCATCAACTAATCTTTTTACACACATGTTCTGCATTGGTGTTGCATGAGTATCATCACATGGATGATCTGCATAGTGTTCAACATTGTTGAAGACTTGGAAGCAAACGTAATAAGTCCTCTTTCTTTATGAAAGGCAATCCGTTTTTGACATAAATGTCTCTCAAATTCAAGTTTGGCAGTACGTGCATGACAACATAGACTTCACTTGTTCATTTGAGATATTCATGTTATCACTTCGGTGTCTTAATTGCAAGTGATGAAAATTATAGCTTCTACATATATACATGTATGACTGATTTGTCTTAACATTACAATGTTTCGTGATATCTTGATGTAATTTTAAAAGTTGTTATCATAATGGATATACCTCGTGGCATACTTTGTGGTGTATGCTGTGGTTCTGCATCAAACTTCTCCTCTTCTTTATAATGTGCATGATGTGCTTTCACTTCAGCACTAGGTTCTCCTTTCAATGATGCTCTTAAACTTCTCCTCTTCTTTTTCACCGAACGATCAGTAAATTTCTGAGTGATGACTTCTGCGCTGAGTTTGAAATCTCTCCCCGGGATAAGGTCTTTTTAAACCTTATCCTTGGCAGTATGAACTGTTTAAAGCAAAAATGGTTATGGAGGAACATTTGGTTGATCAATATAATGTGAACGTGCCGATTAGGTGGCATACTGAAACTGATCAGTCACTTCGTCAAGCTCGTGGAACAGCAGCCTGCAAAGAGAGCTAAACCGAGTCAAGCTTCAGTAGAACAGTCTCTCCCATCACCAATCCTACCTGATGAATACGTTCTACATGCTGATGAGGTGTCAACTAAGGCCATTTCAGATGATGGCAGAGTTTTTCAGACTCAGCCAAAGTCGGCAGTCATACAACAATCTGGGTCTTCATAGACAAAATGTTCCTTCTGTTATACTCCATAATCTACACCACAGGAGAAATTGATACAAAATAACGTCTGTGCAGCGGCAATTAAAATCATTGCACTTCTTTGCCCTTGCGGCAAAAGTTTCCAAATAACCAGACTCTCGGTAAATTTCTATTACCAGAAATGCAGGCAAGTGAAGCACCTTTTTTTTGCAAAAACCAAAGTTGTTCAGAATTGTTTGAAACGGATAAATATGCAAAAATTACAATTTGATTCAGGTCTAGTTATGGGATGAGGAATGATTGATATGACTAAACATCATATAGCCTGCACATCAATCAGAGGGGTGGGATCAAGTGGCCCAGTTCTTTCTCGTCCTATACTTATGTTTGGTCCAGTTCTCTCGTCCCATACTTTATGCTTGGTTCAGTTGTCTCGTTTATTAATTTTCCCACGAGGAGGCGTGGGGGGTCAGTCGGTGGAAAAACCATGACATACTACCAGCATCACCAAATTATATACATACATATTACATATTTCGGGTGCACTCATGTGAACCTGATTCAGGTCTAATTATTCTATCATGGGATCGGAAATGATTGATATGACTTAACATCATATGTCTGCCGCGCATCAAGCCGCACATGGCTCATAATGTTAACACTACACTGTTAACACATGTCTAGACCCATTTTCGTTTTTAAATGTTATGCTAAATTTCTGTATGACAACTTCTGCGCTAAGCGTGGACTCCCTCCCCAGGGTAAGGTCTTTCTAGATCTTATCCTTCGGGAGTATGAACTGTTTAAAGCAAAAATGGCTATGTATAAATCCAAAAGGATGGTAAATGAAACTTTTAGATTTATCCATAAGTCCAATCCCGAAGTTGCTAAGAATTCTCTAAAATGGACAAACATGGAAAAATATCAAATTACACAATAGCAAATGCCTATACTCATGCATCTGTTCGTTGATTATTCCGTATATATAGAGCGTGTCCTCTCTAAGATGACATACAACGTTTTACAATGGCCACACGCTGCAATCTCTGTCTTGGGCGTGGTCAGCCTTCAAGGTAGGAAGAAGACCAGTATCCGTTTTGGGCCATATACTATGCCAATGCCAACAACTCCACATGCAGACTATGTGGGTTTAGTTGAAAGAAGACAGGTGCGTGAGCACACAATGCCCACACATGCTGTGTACACCATGCGCCTGTAACACCGCCATGCATGCTGCTCAAAACAGAGAGTACTGTTCCAGCTGTGCAAACTGTGCAGTTTTGACCACATACTACATTTTCAATAGGTATCAATACAAAGAGAAAAGAGCACATGAATGTAGAATCATCTTTAACTAAAAGAAACACATACGGTGGATTTCCCTTTTTTTCTCCTCCCAAGGGTAAAAAACCAAAGTTGTTCCGAATCGTCTGAAACCGATAAATATGCAAAAATCACAATGGAAACGCCTGACGCCTTTGTTGCAAAAATGTGTATTTATGTTATGTTTCTATGTGTATCCTGTGTTCCCATGTAAACTGCGCATTTGCCTCCCAGAAAGCACTGTTCTGGGTGTACTTAGTTTTATAACGTTTCGTCTCGGGCGCGTACGGCGCGAGAAGGAAATGATAGTTCCTTCTTCGGTTGAGTAACTCGTTTCAGGGTTAAAGCATATATGTGTATTTTTACGTTGTTTCAATTTTATCGTGTATATGTGTTGAGGGTCTTCTCGGTATGTCTCTCTGCTGTTTTAAAGGTTTAAATCTTAAACACAGGCTTAGGTTTAGTGCCTTTGTCAGTCATGGAACCTATTGCTGGCAAACAACGTGTTTGTAAACAAACTTTACGACGGTGCTACCTCAACCGGCTTTGCATACAAATATAGTTTCGGGACAAAGAGGGTGCCGAAAGTTTACCAATCAGAGCGTCGCGTTTAAGGGGATCACGTGGGGTGTATATATATAGTCGGGTTTTAGCGGTGTGCTCAAGCATTGTGAAAGCAACAACTGGAGTATTGAGCACACGATAGTACCAGAAGCTATTGAACGAGAAAAGAGGATGAAAACAAAGGGCGAAAGCGACCATAGTTCGGTTCGTTTTACGGGAATATACTAGCATTTAGTGAAGCATTACGGAGTAAAATGTGGAATCTCTGAGCAATTCAACGTCAAATTTCTAGTGTTGTTTATGTTGTCTGGAGAAATAACATTTGCATGTTATTGTTATCTGGAGATAAAAGCCGTCGTGATTACGGATCACGGGGTTATATCGAGAATATTTAAAAGATTTTAAAACACTTAAAGGGCTGTGAGTGCGTTCAGTTTTGCAATGTGATAGAACATGAAATTTACCATTCCTTTTATTTGTTTATCTGTTAACAGAGAATCGCGTTGCTGACAGCGTAGTGTCAGAGAGCTGGCTGCCAGAAGAGCAGCCGGCCACATTCGCGTATTACTCGTCGTGTCATTGTCTGTTCGTGCGTGTATTGTTCACCTGAAACTCTTGGATAGCTCAATAAACATCAAGCTCACTATGAAATTTGAAGAAACGCTAGTCCTTACTCTAGTTGTCGCGTGAAAGAGCTGTTTTTGTGGACGGATGGAGTGTGAATAAAGTGTAAACAGGCCACCTGTTATTTTACTCATTCCTCGCTAAGCCAAAAAAAAAACAAAACAAAACAACAAAAAACAAAACAAAAAAGGCACACACAACACGTCAAACATTCCTCCCTTTTTTCACGTCACGTAGGTGACTTACACACAATTTTTCCCAAGGAAGGGGTAAAAATCAAAGTTGCTCAGAATCGTCTGGAACGCATAAATTATGCAAAAATCAGATGTTTTTCTGCGGTGGGAACCAAATTTGCTCAGAATCGTCAGAAACGCATAAATATACAAAAATCAAAAATTTTCCTACGGGTTTAACCAAAGTTGCTCAAAATCATATGAATTGCATGAAAATGCAAAAATAAAAAAATTTCTAACGGGGGGTCTAAAAACCAAAGTTGTTCAGAATCGTCTTGAACGTATAAATATACAAAAAATCAAACATTTTCCCACAGAGGGAGGGGTATAGAAACCAAAGTTGCTCTGAATCGTATGAAACGTGTAAATAAACAAAAATAAAAATTTTCCCACGGAAGAAGGGTGGGAAGTTGGCTCAGTTTTCTCGTCCGATACTTTTTGCTTGGTTCGGTTCTGTCGGTTATCACCTACTGATAGATAGATAGATAGATAGATAGATAGATAGATAGAGAGATAGATAGATAGATAGAGGGATAGATAGAGGGATAGATAGATATATAGATAGATAGATAGATAGATAGATAGGTAGATAGATAGATAGATAGATAGAAAGATAGATAGATAGATAGACGCATTTGTAGATTGGTAAGCTGCTTTTTAAACAATTAATCATAGCTATACATGCCTCTATTTACAAAAGTACCCCTCAGGGGTACTGTACCATTTATCGTAACAGATGAAGAAAGATTGTTGTTTATTTTTACTTGCTGAGAGTTGTTGTTGTTGTTGTTTTTTGTTTTGAAAAGCCATTATCCAGTTGATTATTGATTTCGGTACTGATTTTATTTTGAGGATGATGAGATTTACTGTAACGAAGGCTTTAGAGTAATCTAGAAAAATGACTCCAATTCAGTTTCCTTCTTGGAGTGCAGTACGTGTGCTGTTCTTGTTTCCGAATGGTAAACTATGTATTTTATCTCCCATTTCTTTATTTAAGGACGACTTCGTTGAAGTTCTGTTGTTAGTAAAGATGGTAGTGATATAGGTGTAATGTCCTTTGTATTTCTTTGGCAGTGAAGTGACAAAGTCCTTTTTTTCATTTATAAGATACGAAACCCTCTCGTATAGATGAAGTAAATACTGCTGTTACTGAGACTGCAAGAATACCAGACAGGTTCCTCAGCATCCAGGGTGTGATGTTAGCTAGACCTGCAGATTCCTCCCAAGGTTAGTAACTTCCTAGGGCAGATAACTTATATTCAACAGGTCATGATCGAGCAGCTCCATATCATTAATCTTCGAACAGGTCCTTCGACAAGATTTAAATAATGATGTTTTCTTCTTTTTTTTGGTCACCATTTTCGAATTCGATCATTCAATTAACGTCTATAACAATTTATATGAAACAATCCAGGAACTCACTGATACATACAACAAACTTAGGACTTAAAACGCGTTACGGAATTAAGTTCGCAAACAGAAGTACTCATAATTGTCATAATTGTTGCGACTCATTCTTATTGACATTACCTTGTCTGAATACTGTGGTATATTTAATATTCAATATAACCTACAATTTGGACTAAAGAATTGGTCGTTGTCCGAAATATGGAGGCATTGTCCAAGTTCTTGTTATAAAGAAACCAATAGAAAATGGCAAGGGACTGAAAAAGTTGGTCCTAATTACAGAGTTGTCCACAGTATACAGGCTTGATCATAGGGATATTCGCTGTAGTTGCCAAGAACCTCATCAACAGATGTTTTCTATAAAAACAAAGTGTTTTAAATTTAAATATAGTGTTCAGTATATATAAATACATTTTGTAAAGACAACATTAAGTGACTAAAATATTCAGTTTCTCCTAAGGGATTGCCGGGTCTCGATGAATGCCAATTGACCAGTTACTTTGCAATTACAAGTTGCTTACAAGTTTACGACCACTAAATTCACCTGAAACTTCCAAAAACATAATTTTAAACTAGGGTTTCACCTAGTTTCAGTGAATGGTTGTCAACATACACTACTTCACAACTTCATTTTGTCTCGCCCTTCACACTGTACAATGCACTGAATTTACTCGAAGTATCCACAAATGTTACTTTCAAAATTAAATTCACCAGTTTCGGTTAATGGCTGCCGATAGCGACTCATTAAACTAACAGAGTAACCAATACCCTTATGTTTGAGAGTTGATTACAGTAGCTAAACCGGTTGGGCCCAGTGGTATCCTTAGGCCCAAACAAAACTTTAAATCCATACAATCTAACATTGTGAAAATCTACACAAACACACTTACACAGGAACGTTTTCATACAGAAACTAAACAACAAAGACTCACCATGAAATGCTAAAACCTCTGATATAACCAGAAGAATTTCTTTGTTTTCGTTTGACAAATCAAATGATGAGAATCTTGGTGGCTACACTTCATGAGTCCTCACCATCGAGTCAGTGGAAACGGAACATGATCGACTTCAGTTATCTAACGCATATGCTCCAGTGTCATACGATTCTTCAAGCCGAATAGCTAACAAAAGAAGAATTCTGACACTTTAACAAGGCTCTGGGGTGTGCCTGTAATTTGTAGGATAGCTGGAAGGACAAATGAGTTTGCGGCACGGGTGTAGAGTATTTTCCCCGACCTGTGCATGCCCATCGAATTTGGCCCTTTACTCCCTGTCACCCCTGATACAGAGCACAGCCATTCTCGTTCCTTCCGTCGTGAGAAATTTGGGTTAACCTCCAACTCTTCAGATTGTACACTTGTGTGTCAACGTTCGATTGAAAAACTAAGAACTTGAATTTTGAAAAAAAACCATGTTGTAGACAGTATATCTCCTGCAGGGACTCTGATTCCAATAGATACAGATACAGAATTTCGTGTTTTGTAAATATATGCATATATGCTGTTGCTTAGAGAGAAAAAAACAGCTTTTCGTTTGATTTGCACACAGACGAAAAGCATGTCGACGTTTTATTCAATAATCATGGACTTGTGTTAGCAATGGCATATTATATTCATACTTCCTGTTTTTGTGTTTATGTTAAACATCGAAAGGAAATCTTGTGTAAATTTTTGTTTACCGTTGTGAACACACTTGATAAAATGGTGAAAGTTTGGGTATGATTTATCGTGTGATTACTTGCAGAACTGATATTTTATAAATATTGTCCTAAATCTCTACGATGATGTCAAATCCATACACAGTCTGTTTGACAGCTTTTCATTTTTCAAAATTTCAGTGTCTGACTCATTGTCACGTACTGGTAGTAACTCGTAAGTTACTAATCTACGTTCGCATGGTCAGAGGGGCAAACAAGCTTGCTCGATATTTCTTTTGCCCTCACATGCACTGAACGATAAATCACGTACAAGCAGGGCTGCTATGATTTAAATCAGTTGATTTAAGTCGTGATTTACTCTCAAATCAGCATAAAACAAATCACGATTTTTGATTTTTTTCTACGCACTGTATTTTCTTTTTTAAATTTTGTGTCGTGTGTGCAGATTGTGTGCAGTGAAGGCACTTGAAGGCGCCTTTTGCTTAAACGAGGTATTTTATACCGTACGCTTATTAGTGCACATGAGCTTCCGAGGGGGTTGGGAAGGGGGGTTAGTGACGGACAGCACGCTTCAAGCAGGTCAATGCCGGTAGTGTTTGAAAAGATGACCTTGCACCTTACAATATTATGGCCGTTTGAGCATGTACTCTGGAGCGGGTATGTAATCGCGCAACTAATCTTCAGAAACTGCCGGTGGCATCGATATCTACAACATAATCCTGTCATTCGTCTCAACCGCATGTGCTTGAAAACAAAGGATTAGTGTTAGCTGTCGAGAGGAAAATGCTGAGTGGAAAGCCTCGGAGTGGAAAAGTGTGGAAAACTGGCGTTTTGCTACCGATCACTCAGTACACGAAGAATTGAAGTTATCTGAACATTTGAACTGTAAATTTTGTGAACTGTAAATGTGTTAAGAAATAGCGTACAAGATATTGTGATGAGTCTTCAATAACTGTTAAAAAGGTAGTGCTTTTTTTTATATTATGCCGTTTTTCTTTGGGGGGGCGTTGATTTAAATAAAAAAATCCGATTTTTTTGCAGCCCTGCGTACAAGTACTAAAAATTTTGTGGTGGTTACGAGCACAATGGGGAACGTGAAGCAGTTGATTGCAGATCATCATATGGTGCCCAGCGATATGGCAATGAGACTTTTTGCACGTAAACCCTCCTTTACGCAACCTTACACAGTGAAAGAATATATACTGTAGTTGTGCACCTGGTTATTACTTTACTTAATCGCCTTAAAACGAGCTCAGAGGACAGGTCCTACAAAAGTGAAGAAATTGAGACTGAAGACACACCTGCAGGTTTTTGGAAAAACTATTGCTCTGTGAGTCAAAGGTCTTATGAAATGGAACGTTTCAGCACAAATAATAATATTATTCCTTTCTGTCACGGCGCGTAAAATTGATGTCTGTAGAAAATAAACTTTACAAGTAATACAAATATTACAAAATGCTAAATGCTTAATATAAAAAAGGCTGAGGTACTCAATCTTAATACATAATTATAGAAACGTTAGGAAGGTAGACAGTGTTGATCATTTCAATTAACCAAAACTTGAACATTACATGCATAAGTTAATTATTTTGGCATTAACAGTAACTAATTTTTGTTAATTTCGTATTCGATTAGTCCGACTTTTGAATTTAATCAAAACTTGATATGTTTCTTTTACTCATATAAAAATCCATAATCAGTTGACATCGTCTTTATATTGTATTTCTAACACACTTTGCGTTTTCTTAGGATGCAAATAAGGTGATTCCAAACCTTCATAAAATTACAAAAGAGGCCGTATACATGACATCTGGTGAAAGTAGTACAGAAAGAATCACATGCTATACCGTCTTTCTTCATTTAGTGAAGCCTTGCGTTGATTTCATCCAAAATGCAAGGTAGTATATTGCACAAGTTATTATATCTTTTACACAATTTTACTTTTATTTCTCGAAGAGAACTTCTTATAGACAGTCTGTTAGAAAGGAATGCAAATGGTTTACAACAGACAAAACTGAAATATTATCCATGGTCTAAAAAGATTACAATTTAATTGTTTATTATTTGGTAGAATCGCTGTTTGCTTCCAGTTCAGATGTGGAAGTAAGCCACAGTGTATGAATAAGAGTGCCCGTGCAAAATTCCTATTCTAGCAAACGCTGATGCCAGAATTAATGACATCTAGTGACACCTTTCAACAAAACTTTTAAGACGGCAAGCCATTTCCCTCCCATACTCATGTTCGCTACCAGACTGTGAAGGCAATAAGATGATTTCCTTGGCGGCACTTAACATTTTACTGTAATTTGGTTTTTTTGCTAACTTTTGGCAAATCATGAAGTAATAGCTTTTTAGGTACCAACGCACGCTACCTTTAACCAAAATTTCAAGGTTACAGACCATACACCTGACGTTAGTAAGACATTTTGTTTTCGCTAATATTTCCGCCAATTTCTTGTGAATTAAAAAAAATAATAGGCAGGTGGGTACTGATGTCTGACGATAAGTTTATATCCCTTAGCGTTAGTTCAGATATAAGTAAGAATTTTTTTGCCAATATTTCCTCCAATATTTTTAGAATTATGAAACAGTAACTGCCAGGCATGTACCAATGACGACTATCTTTAAGCAAAATTCCAACAGAGTAAGGCTATTTGTGTGGTGTCAATTAAAATTCTACTACTTTTTTAGTTTTGTCAACTGATAGTTAGGCAGATAGTAATGCCTGCCTTGACATAAGAGCTGAAGAGAGTAAGGCTAATTCTCTGGTTCAGTTTAGATTTTACAAAAAAAATTGCACCAATTTTCGGGAGTCGCCAAAAGTAGTAATGGTCAGGGAGACTGGCACTGACAATGAATATTTCTGATTGCACTACATATTTTGTTAACAAAAGAATAATGAATAAAAATTGGTTGATCCGGAAGGTGCGGGAGTATAATAAATTATTATCCATGCAACATGTCGCCCAAAGCACCTGTGATTTCCCTCCGTTTTCTGCCTCACAATTTTGTTCAAGTAACAAAGAACCCATACCCCTCCGTTTCTAGTACTGCATTATGTTGTCATTTCATTCAGTCGCAGAATGTGTTTGGTTTGTACGTATTTGAGATGACTGTACAGCTGCCCGGAATGAAAACTGGGATTACAAAGAGAATTATCCTAATACCCAACATTACTCTTTGAGTTTACTTCCTTTTACTTGCTTTGTTCATCAGACTCTGAGTAATAAAAACAGGAAAAACTTTATTTCTAGGTTAGTAATTTCCTAGGGCAGATAACTTATATTCAACAGGTCATGATCGAGCAGCTCCATATCATTAATCTTCGAACAGGTCCTTTGACAAGATTTAAATAATGATGTTTTCTTTTTTTTTTTTGGTCACCATTTTCGAATTCGATCATTCAATTAACGTCTACAAAAATTTATATGAAACAATCCAGTAACTCACTGATACATACAACAAACTTAGTACTTAAAACGCGTTACGGAATTAAGTTCGCAAACAGGAGTAGTCATAATTGTTGCGACTCATTCTAATTGACATTACCTTTTCTGAATACTGTAGTATATTTATTCAATAAAACCTACAATTTGGACTAACGAATTGGTCGTTGTCCGACATATGGAGGCATTGTCCAAGTTCTTGTTATAAAGAAACCAATAGAAAATGGCAAGGGACTGAAAAGGTTGGTCGTAATTACAGAGTTGTCCACAGTATACAGGCTTGACTGGAGGAGGGTTTACTGTATGATCATAGATATATTCGCTGTAGTTGCCAAGAACCTCATCAACAGATGTTTTCTATAAAAACAAAGTGTTTTAAATTTAAATATAGTGTTCAGTATATATAAATACATTTTGTAAAGACAACATTGAGTGACTAAAATATCCAGTTCCCCTAAGGAAATGGCGGGTTTCGATGAATTTTAATTGACCAGTTACTTTGCAATTACAAGTTGCTTACAAGTTTACGATTTTCGAAACTTCCAAAAACATAATTTTTAACTAGGGTTTCACCTGGTTTCAGTGAATGGTTGCCAACATACATAACTTCACAACTTCATTTTGTCTCGCCCTTCACACTGTACAATACACTGAATTTACTCGAAGTATCCACAAATATTACTTTCAAAATTAAATTCACCAGTTTCGGTTAATGGCTGCCGATAGCGACTCATTAAACTAACAGAGTAACCAATACCCTTATATTGGAGAGTTGATTACAGTAGCTAAACCGGTTGGGCCCAGTGATATCCTTAGGCCTAAACAAAACTTTAAATCCATACAATCTAACATTGTAAAAATCTACACAAACACACTTACACAGGAGCGTTTTCATACAGAAACTAAACAACAAAGACTCACCATGAAATGCTAAAACCTCTGATATAACCAGAAGAATTTCTTTGTTTTCGTTTCGCAAAACAAATGATGAGAATCTTGGTGGCTACACTTCATGAGTCCTCACCATCGAGTCAGTGGAAACGGAACATGATCGACTTCAGTTATCTAACGCATATGCTCCAGTGTCATACGATTCTTCAAGCCGAATAGCTAACAAAAGAAGAATTCTGACACTTTAACAAGCCTCTGGGGTGTGCCTGTTGTTTGTACGATAGCTGGAAGGACAAATGAGTTTGCGGCACGGGTGTAGAGTATTTTCCCCGACCTGTGCATGCCCATCGAATTTGGCCCTTTATTCCCTGTCACCCCTGATACAGAGCACAGCCATTCTCGTTCCTTCCGTCGTGAGGAATTTGGGTTAACCTCCAACTCTTCAGATTGTACACTTGTGTGTCAACGTTCGATTGAAAAACTAAGAACTTGAATTTTGAAAAAACCATGTTGTAGACAGTATATCTCCTGCAGGGACTCTGATTCCAATAGATACAGGTACAGAATTTCGTGTTTTGTAAATATATGCGTATATACTGTTGCTTAGAGAGAAAAAAAACAGCTTTTCGTTTGATTCGCACACAGAAGAGAAGCATGTCGACGTTTTATTCAATAATCATGGACTTGTGTTAGCAATGGCATTATGACCATTGCTATTTTCCGATGAGGAAATCCATACTTCCTGTTTTTGTGTTTATGTTAAACATCGAAAGGAAATCTTGTGTAAATTTTTGTTTACCGTTGTGAACACACTTGATAAAATGGTAAAACTTTGGGTGTAATTTATTGTGTGATTACTTGCAGAACTGAAATTTTATAAATATTGTCCTAAATCTCTACGATGATGTCAAATCCATACACAGTCTGTTTGACAGCTTTTCATTTTTCAAAATTTCAGTGTCTGGCTCATTGTCACGTACTGGTAGCAACTGGTAAGGTACTAATCTTCGTTCGCATGGTCAGAGGGGCAAACAAGCTTGCTCGATATTTTGTTTGCCCTCACATGCACTGAACGATAAATCACGTACAAGCAGGGCTGCTATGATTTAAATCAGCTGATTTAAGTCGTGATTTACTCTCAAATCAGCATAAAACAAATCACGATTTTTGATTTTTTTCTACGCACTGTATTTTCTTTTTTAAATTTTGTGTCATGTGTGCAGATTGTGTGCAGCGAAGGCACTTGAAGACGCCTTTTGTTTAAACGAGGTATTTTATACCGTACGCTTATTAGTGCACATGAGCTTCCGAGGGGGTTGGGAAGGGGGGTTAGTGACGGGCAGCACGCTTCAAGCAGTTCAATGCCGGTAGTGTTTGAAAAGATGGCCTTGCACCTTACAATATTATGGCCGTTTGAGCATGTACTCTGGAGCGGGTATGTAATCGCGCAACTAATCTTCAGAAACTGCCGTTGGCATCGATATCTGCAACATAATCCTGTCATTCGTCTCAACCGCATGTGCTTGAAAAAAAAGGATTAGTGTAAGGCTCGAGGGGAAAATGCTGAGTAGAAAGCCTCGGAGTGGAAAAGTGTAGAATACTGGCGTTTTGTACCGATCGCTCAGTACACGAAGAATTGAAGTTGTAGACAGTTATCTGAACATTTTGAAAGTTGAGGACAGTTTTCACCTATTTTGTGAACTGTAAATGTGTTAAGAAATAGCGTACAAGATATTGTGATGAGTCTTCAATAACTGTTAAAAAAGGTGGTGCTTTTTTTATATTATGTCGTTTTACTTTGGGGGGGGGGGGCGTTGATTTAAATAAAAAAATCCGATTTAAATAATTTTTTTTTCCAAATCATGATTTTTTAAATCGGATTTTTTTCCAGCCCTGCGTACAAGTACTAAAAATTTTGTGGTGGTTACGAGCACGATGGGGAACGTGAAGCAGTTGATTGCAGATCATCATATGGTGCCCAGCGATATGGCAATGAGACTTTTTGCACGTAAACCCTCCTTTAAAGACGAAACTTTTATAATTGATTTTAAAGGACAGTTATTATGTTTTATTGAAAAAAGTTAGGGAATATTTTAGGTTTTAGCAAAATTATTAAGGCTTAGTTTTGTCTCATTTCCATAACGCTGTGACGTTTCCATATCCTTCTCCTCGTGCGAGCAACATGGAATAGAACATTAAGTCAGAACTGGCTAAAATGTCAATGTATCGGGCTCAGAGGATAGGTCCTACAAAAGTGAAGAAATTTTTTATGAAATTTGACTTCTCCATTCCGACATCTTCCTTTCTCCAAAACTATTTGAGGGAGTCTTTTGAAACCTTGCACAATGAAAGATATATATTGTAGTTGTACACCCGTTTGTATCCGGTTTTTTCCTTGACTGACAACGGACATACACGACTTGAACAGAAATGATGGATTTTAGCTTGTACCGATCTGGGCTGCAATAAGTTGAAACACTATTCACTGAAAAACTTTATTGCTGTGGTGCGGCTAGTCATGTTTTAGGGCATTTATATAAGCATACATGTTTGTACAGAAATTGTAGACCAGCAGTTCGTGGCCAAGTTTGCTTTGAAAAACGGTTATTTTTTCATCAACCACCTCATAGTAATTAATACCGCCGGTAGGGACCTGTGGTATCTACGATTAGTTGTTAATTATGGATTTACTTGTGAACTAGAAGTCAAGCAACTCACTTCTGCGTTCTTACACGTAGCCCATATGGCATGACACTATAATATACGGGTATACTGATTACGAGTAGACCAATGTACTCTGGTGCATCTCATAGACGATGTGTAATTTAACCAATTATGGTCTTAATCTGCAACTTCGAAGTTTAATCAGACATCTTTAGTTTAACCCTTGAAGCAAGGAACTGTTCACATTAACCGTCAGGAAAACAATAATAATAAGTTTAGCACTATGGAAGCGGGAATGTTATATCCCGAAGAAATTCGACCAGGAAACTGCACTTCGCCCAACAAACGATATATTTCTGAGCAATATTGACCGCATCTCCCGAAAGACTACAACGTCTAGATTGACCACAATGCTTAAAGTGACTGGTACACTCACCGTTAAACTTTATAGAATTGATATAAAGAGGTGTTGTGGGCAGCTGAGAGTAAATCTTGGGTGTAAACATAATTTCCGCGGTCCTAGAAAATCCAGGAATTACGTAAAAGTCTTGGAAGTTGAAAATGTAATTTATTAAGAAAAATTAATTAGAATTATTATACCTTGATGTCACAGAATATAAAGGCGTATATAATCTAAGAAAGTTCTGTGTTTATTTATTTACTATATTTTTTTTGTTGACGAAGGGCGCGGGAACTGAACGAGTTTGGCGTTTTGTACCGTTGCGCTGTTTGTATTGCAGATAAAATGGTGAATGGGAGCGACATAGCAACGGAGACATCTGGAGAGAGCGACGCCACGACAAGTATCATAATGAACACGACACGTGCCGCCAATGTGACGTCCTCGACGGCCAGCCCGCAGCTAGACCAGGGCACCGTCTTCCTGCAGACGGCCGCGGCGCAAGGCATCGCCGGCGCCTTCTCATTCGCTGCTATGCTGATCACGTGCCACCAGGTGCCCTTATTTGCCTTTCCTCTCTTCCCCTCCTCCCACCCCCGCCCTCAACACACAGACACACACATGCACACAATGCAGACATAAGACTTCGCATAATTTTCCTGCTGTCATGTTAGTCGCCTAGCACAAATTTTGTTCGCCCAACTCATATCATTTGTTTTGAAATGTCCAGAAAAGTTATAATCGACGCCCGCGCAATCAACCAAGTTTGTTTTAGACTTCAAAATTGACTGTTTTAAAGGAATGAGAAATTCGGTTGTACTAAGCGTAAGTCAAACGCGTGATAAACGTAAACAAACCTGTTCAAGGTCACGACCTATGAATTGCAGGCTGGCCGAGTATGGTAACTTGATGCCACCAGTGGCAGAAGGTGCACATGTACTTGCGCAGGTGGTTTCTAATCATTGGCATGAACTGGCACTATGTGACCAACTATGTTTGGACTTTGTCGTTTAGCAAATCATAAACTAGCTGACTTACTAAGGCAGAAGGTGCACATGTACTTATCCAAGTAGTTTCTAGTCATTGACCCGTATTGACACAATTTAACCAGCTAAGTGCCTGCCGTGTCGTTAGGCAGATCATAAACTCACTTACCCAGGTTGAAGGTGCACATATACTTACCCAGGCAGAAGGTGCACATGTACTTACCGAGGTGGTTTGTAGTCATTGGCATGTATTGCCACCATATAACCAATTAAGTGTCAGCCTTATCGTTAAGTAAATCATAAACTGGCGGACTTACTCAGGCAGAAGGTGCACATGTACTTACCTAGGTGGTTTCTAGTCATTGCCCCCATTGACACAATGTAACCAGCTCAGTGTCGGCGTTGTCGTTAAATAGATCATAAAATGACTTGCTTAGACGGAAGGTGCATATATACTTTCCCAGACTGTATTCACTGGCTCAAATTGGGCGCAAATGTTCGATATGTACATGCATTCCCCAGTGTGAAGAAGTGGCGCGATCGGCTGTAGGTGGTTATCCGGGGCGTAAAGAAGCCAGCTGCATTTAGTTGCACAGTCTTCTCGCTGCCCGGAAGCCCCGTAGATGCAGACTGGGGTAGCTAAGAGGCTCGCGAAGGCGAATATCTGAACCTCTGATCCCCATTCACAACTAGGGTGCATATTGCTAGTGCCTGGATAGTCGGGGATCTGGGCAATCTAACTAATTCGGCCTTCCTTGAAGCAAATAAAGGGGCCGATGAAAAAGAAATTTGGAATTTAGGGTGGGGTCAATATTTCATGGCGGGGGTCAATATTTCATAGGCAAATACTGACTCCCGGTCAGTATTTGATAATCAAATTTTGACCGGGGGTTCACATTTCAGGGGGTCAATATTTGATATCACACCGGCCTTGTCGTGAAGCAGATCATACGCTAACTTACCTAAGCAGACGGCGCATATGTTACGATGATGTTGTTACCCAGGTTGAAGGTGCACATATCCTTACCAAGGTTGAAGGTGCACCTATACTTACCCAGGCAGACGGTGCACATGTACTTACCCAGATCATAAACTGACTTGCCCTGGCAGAAGGTGCACATATACTTCCCCAGACAGAAGGTGCACATGTACTTAGTCAAGCAGATGGTGCACAACTGCTTACCCTGGCTTTACCGTAAAGGAAAATGAGTGCTGCCCACACCACCATGCCACATGCCTGTTATTTAAAAACTAGTCATTTCGTAAAGTGAAGAAGTACAGATGGGGTGGGAGGAGGAGTTTTTTTTTTTTTTTTTGAGCTTCACACTTAATATCCCCCGTGTTACGAGGAGATGTAAGTTTCAGCTTGTCCGTCTGTCTGTCCTCTTTCGTGCGCCCTCGTGTCCGGCTTATATCTCCGAAATTGTTTGTCTTACAGCTTTTTCCTTTGGCCTACGGTTAAAACGTATATTGAGGGTGTGCATCGTCTTATATTTTTTTAAATCGGCCGAAAACTCCCAAAAATACGATTTCCCAATCAATCAATCGTGTCCAGACGCTTTCTCCGAAACTATTCGATCCAGCGTTCTGGAATTTTTTAGCAGTGAAGATATATACATTGTAAGCGTGCAACGTCGTCTTATTTTTTAATTTAATAGGGATTTTAAAAGGTAGCCGATCCCTTAATAGCGAGGCGCACCTTTCAGTTAGTTGTCACATAGTATGAACCCTGGTTAAGGTGTGTTTAGGGAACCATTTGATTATTTAGCTACATTATTATCTGATTAAATTAACCAACGTAGACCTGACTGTTATTGGTCTTTCAGTTTCTGATAGCTCCCGCCTCCTCCCCCCCCCCCCCGCCGCCTCCAGTAACGGCAGGATATAGTTATTAGGTTGTCCGTCTGTCCCTCCGCGTGTCTAGGCTGCGCCTCCAAAGCTATAGACAGGATTGTTTAGAAATTTCACATGCGGAAAGAGAAAACATTGAAGGTGTGCAGCATCGAATCTTCTTTTTTCCGATTTATCAAAATGACAGTATTTTTCGGTTAATGGAGCTTCCTATTTTTGACGCCGTGTCTAGGCCAGGTCTCCAAAACTATATCATTTCAGATACGGATAGAGCACATATGGAACGTGTTCAAAGTCTTTTTTTTTTTTCATTTATGAAAAATTGTAAAAAAATTGGTAAAACTTCGCGTTTGATATAATTTTGTGTGCGAAACTGAACGGTCTTGGAGACTTTGTCTCGAAAAGTCTTTTTCCGATTTCTTTGAAACTGCACATAGGAATAACACAGATACTGATAATTGCCATAGTGGATTATTTCTGAATAAAATCTTGGCTTTTGTCGAAATTTAAAAAATGCAAACCTCTTAAAATTGTGAAAAACTTAATGAAAGTGGCAGTAATAGGAAGCCAGTTTTGACAACTACATCATAGGTCATCCATGTTACACGGAAGATCGTGTCTCTCTGAACCTCTAGTTCTCACAGACTATTACCAAGCTTTTTCTCTGATAACGTTTGTAGGGTCTGAGGATCGTTCCGATTATAAATCTGTTCTGTGGTGTTCAAATACAGGTTTTTTCAGCTTGGCAGGTCATTGGCTTGTAAGACCTATGGACCCCAGGTTGGCAGGTCATTGGCTTGTGAGACCTATAGACCCCAGGTTGGCAGGTCATTGGCTTGTGAGACCTATAGACCGCAGGTTGGCAGGTCATTGGCTTGTAAAACCTAAGGACCCCGGGATGGCAGTTCATTGGCGTGTAAAACCTGAGGACCCCTGGATGGCAGTTCATTGGCTTGTAAGACCTATGGACCCCTAGATGACAGTTCATTGGCTTGTAAAACCTGAGGACCCCTGGATGGCAGTTCATTTGCTTGTAAGACCTATGGATCCCTAGATGACAGTTCATTGGCTGGTAAGACCTGTGGACCCCAAGTTGGCAGTTCATTGGCTGGTAAGACCTGTGGACCCCAAGTTGGCAGTTCATTGGCTTGTAAGACCTGTGGACCCCAAGTTGGCAGGTCATTGGGGGCATTTCACTTTTGACTTAATAAATAACATTTGTGGAGGTCCTCTTCAAATTTAGGGCTCATACACAAATGCATGTGGTGAAATTAAGAAGATAAATTATAAAATAATGGTACATACGACCATATGACAAAAGACAAAATTAAATTAATGGTAAGAAAGTGAAACCTGGCAGTAACGTTGTATAAAGGAAGTTATTTATTTTGAACAGTTACTGTTGGTGTCAGCCTGCGCACCTGAGAATCAAAACCTCCAAATTCCGAACAATACACAGCAGAACATGTGTATAGAGACATCCGTTATAACGATATACCTTGTAAACGACTTAACTCAGTGGTCCCTTCTGACGACATACCTTGTAAACGACATAACTCAGTTGTACCTTCTGACGCCATGCCTTGTAAACGACATAACGACATGCCTGGTAACGGCCAAACTCAGTGGTCCCATCTGATGATATACCCTAGTAACGCCATAACTCAGTGGTATCATATAACAAAATACCCTGGTAACGACATAATTCACTGGTCCCATCTAACGACATGCCCTGGTAACGATGAAATCCATATGAGCTTTTCACCATTTAAAAGTATCGGTTGTCATGACAACATACGGGGTGTTACGTCTTACCTTCTCGACCCCAGCCATGTCGCTAATGCGAGGCTGTATCGTGTATAGACATTAAACGTTCAACTGGATATTTGTTTTTGAGACAGCTGATAGAGGTAATTTAATTATAGATGATTGTCTCGGAAAGCATAATAAGGACCTGTGGGTCACACTGCACGACGGCTGTGAAGGCCCAGAGGACTGCAGTGGGTATGCTTCGTCGGTAGTGCCTTGGTTTTCAGTGGTCGCTATTAAAAGAATAGTGGTCCTGTGTGCCAGTTTTCCGCGCTCATTAATTCTCCACAGGTAGAACCTGTGGGGAATATATGCGATCGACCGTGTGTCGGTCTGTCGATCGGTCTGTCATCAACAGCTTGTTAACACGATAACTTAAAAACTGCTGCAAGGATTTTAATGAAGCTTGTTATGTAGCTTCTATGAGAACAAACACAGATCGGTATTGTAAATGGGCCAGGTTCGTCCAAATAAAATGCACCAACTGGACTTGGAAAATTTCAGCTCTTGATTGCCTATTGATGGCTGTGTTTCACTGATGGGGGGGGGGGGGGGGGGGTTGACGGGAATATGTGGGCTTTTCACACTGCTCTAGTTATTTAATGAAATGACCTGGGAAGCTAGTCATTATCACGGATGAAGTGAGGTATAAAACAAGAGAAGTAGACATTAAAGTAGGATGACGCTGACACACTCCTAAACCAAGAATCCCCCTCCACCCCCTTCCCCCCTTATCCTCCCCGGGGTGACTTTATAACGTCGTCTCGTGGTAGACATTAAAGTAGAATGAAGCGGAAACGACACACTGTTAACCAAAATCCCTCCCCTCCCCAGGATGACTTAATGACGTCGTCTCGCGGTCTGTTCAAGTGATTCTTGTCTCGTTGTTTCTGTGGGATATCATACTGTTGTTTTTTTTTCTCCTGCTATTGTGGCAGACTTGTCAAGTGTCATTCGTGTACGCCATGTCAGCCGCTCAGGAGATCTGGGGTAAGACTGCAGCTATTTAATGTAAATGAATCTTTCATTTTAATAAGAAACTAGACCGAATTTCGCTACATGTAGCGAAATGGTATCCGCTTGCAATGAGAGAAGGCCAGAGACACAAGCTATCTGGTCAGAGACAAAACTTTCAGTGTTTCCACATAATTATCAGCTTCCGGATTATAATCTTGAACGAGGCCATCGAAGTAAATATAATATTACCTATTTTAGGCGCAGATAATCAGATTCAGTTTTCTAGCCGTTTTCGAGATAGTGGTCAACTTCCGGTTTTTGACCTTGACCATGACCAAAGAGGTATCTTTTATATAACGTCTTTTAGGCCCAAAAGGTCGAAAATAAGCTCAAAATCGCTCTATCTCTAACCGCTTTCGAGATATGGGACAATCTTTCTCTAACGGATTAAAATATACAAAGGTCACTTGACCTTGTCCTTGAATTTCGAGATTCAGTCCACGATGTTACTGCCTACTGACACCGTACATGTGTTGAAACAAGGATTTGAGCGCTATTTCCTGCAATTTGGCGTGATGAATAGGGGTTTGAAAAAATATTTTGACCTCAGTTTGACCTTGAAGGTCAAGGTAAAAATTTTTTGCGGATTTCACGGCATCTTATCACCCTCTATCTCTGCATCAAATAGCGTAGGACGGGTTTTCTGGAAACCTCCGAGACGGAGAAAAAAAAAGAGCACACATAAAAAAGGAACAAACATAAAAAAGGGGAATAAACGGCTAGAATTCTTAGCACAGCATACCCATTTGCAAACTTTGTATGCAAGTGGGAAAAATAGCAGCGTAACGTCCACAAGAGTTAAACAGTGGTTTCTGGGATCATGCCAGTGCATGGTGCGTCATGGCAAAGGAGATGTTTGTGCCCTTAGCACCCGTTTCTGTCCTTGCGTAACGGACTTAGTGAGCAGATCAGGACTGCTTTTCAGGGATGCTTATGCAATTACTGGTATCGCTGACAGGAGCTGTGTCAACGGAAATGCTACCTTCGCTATTTCCAGTTTATTTGAGGTTGACATAAAGAGACAGCGACGAGAGTGAAATCGTCCTCGAAAAAAATTATGAAAAAAATAATGCATTAATAAATTTTTCTATATTGTAACCCTCTTGTTATTTCATTCGCTTTTGCTTTTTATAACCCGCCCGACGTTAGTCGGAGGATCGTATAGTTTTTGCCTTGTCCGTCCGTCTAGCCGTCCGTCCGTGAGTAACGCTTTGGGCGCTCAAGTTTGTGTAATGAACTTGTGCTAGGGATTTGTACCTATAAATCCCAAAGCCATTGAAAATGATTAGATGTACAATGAAGATGTGCACATCCCCTTTTGACCGAAATCGACCGATGGGTCAGGCTGTGGTGAATGTCTGAACTTAGGCAATTTTTCAGTCATATTTGATGAACAGCTTGAAGTTTTGTGTAATGAACTTGCGCTAGGGATTTCTGTCTATAAATACCAAATATAAATTCTTCACTTAAAATTATTTTGCTTAGGGCGCGTCATTCGTGTCCCTCCAGGACATACTTCTAGTTTGTATTTTTTTTGGGGTCTCTGTTTTGTAGACACACCTTCTTCCCTGCTACACGTGTCCAAATACCTTGTCATGGTTGCAGATCTTCATGCAAATCCACTACTACACGTGTCCTAATGCCTTGTCATGCTTGCAGATCTTCATGCACCTCCGCTACTACGTGTCCTAATGCCTTGTCATGCTTGTAGATCTTCATGCACCTCCGCTACTACACGTGTCCTAATACCTTGTCATGCTTGCAGATCTTCATGCACCTCCGCTACTACACGTGTCCTAATACCTTGTCATGCTTGCAGATCTTCATGCACCTCCGCTACTACACGTGTCCTAACGAGCAGCGCTGGATCGTGCGTATCCTCTTCATCGTACCCATCTACGCCTTCGACTCGTGGTTTAGCCTCATGTTCTTCAGCAACGACAGCTACTACGTCTACTTCAACACGGTCAGGGACTGCTACGAAGGTACGCCCTCGTTCCCAACCCCCCATCTCCCTTCCCGGTCAGCCCCCCCCCCCCTCCTCCCCGGAGCAGCCACCGTATCCAAACAGCTCAAAGCTCATCCTACTCGCCCTCCCCGCCCCCCATCACTAACGAGGACAAGACTGCTCCCCCTCTTCCCCCGCCGCCCCCATTCCTCCCTCCCCCCGCCCCCCTCAACCCCGCCCCACCACACAATCAGCATGCCCCACGCCCCCTCCCCCCACAGTCGCCCTCAAGTTCAATGAGTGACACTTTAAAGCTGAAAAGATATCTTCGATATATTAGATATATGCTGGCCTTATTGAAGGATTTTGATATTGATTTCAGTGGATGTTCTTCGGAATGCCCATGGCAAACAGATATTCTTAGGAGCTATTCACTTTCATAGACAGTTCAAATGTTAAGCAATTGATAACCTCTTTTTTTTTCCTGCAGCATTTGTGATCTATAACTTCCTGAGTTTGTGTTACGAGTATCTGGGTGGAGAGAGTTCTATCATGTCTGAAATCAGAGGAAAGCCAATCAAGTAAGTGTCTTCTTACGCCCGCTAATTTGTCCCCCATAGACCTATCTTCTCTCTTTTTTTGCTTTTTGCCCATTAAACAGTGGAGAATGTAACACCATAAAAAAGCTGTTGTTTTCTTAATAAGTAAGACAGCCGTAAGTACCTGAGGGTTATGGGTGCCGTCTGCACATGTGTGCAAACAGCAGTCGTTTGTTCAAGCGAAACGCTGGAACTTTGCTGGATTGCCCAGCGGGAACCTTAACACTGGGAGTGACGTAGCGCCGTAAAAAAAGCTATGGTATGGCCTTGACACTCGCGTTGATGCAGTGTCGTAAAACGCAATGCTGTGGCCTTGACACTCGGAGTGACGCAGTGTCGTACAACGCAGTGCTGTGACCTAGACACTCGGAATGACGCATGACGTGGTGTGTCCCGGGATGGGTGTTCCCATATGGGGGCTGCGTTTGGTGTTTCCGCAAATTCTGCATTTCATCATCAACGGTCGACTTGACCATAAACTTGCCCAGAGATCTTTTCGGATGAAGCAAAAATTCAGTGACTTGTGTTTCACAACACAGAAAACAAAAATAGCCATCTATTTAAAATCAGCGTGTTTCGGAAGTAGTATTTTAGTGGGAGCGATCTTATCGATTTGACTTCTGGCTGCACATCCGTGCAACTTTCCAGACATAATTCCCCTCCACCCTCATCCCTTCTCAACTCTCACCCCCAGGTCTGGCTACACACTTGTGTAACTTCTCAGACATAAGCCCCCCCCTACCTCTCCCCTCCCCACCCTAGACCTTGATACACAGCTTTTATATCCCCTCAGTAGCACACCAGCGGGTCAGTGCTTTTTATGAACGGATGAAGAACCATGTGGCAGAATGCGAGTAGGCTCCTGCCACTTCAGTAAAAAAATCAATTGACTGGGCATATATGCTGATACGTTATGGCTACTAAGAGCCCACTTGGGGTCATTAGGGGAAAGCGGGGGGAGGGTGGGGGGGGGGGGGGTTCAATGCTACTGCAGCTTCGGCTTGACTTTTGCTTCCACAAATGCAGTACATTGTTTAAACTTAACTTTATTTTTTTAATCGCTCTTAGGCCGCTGGAAACACTTGTAAATTCCTTTACTGGGCTATTGGTGTTGTTTTTTTTTTTCGATTCGCTGATACTACAATTAAGTAGGCCTTATTTTTTCCCTTATTTTGACACCGTCTCTAAACACCACACTATTCTGCAGGAGATAACGCTGTGCAAAGTTGAACACACAGGCATCGCGTTTAAGTACTGGGGGACACAAATATACACGGTGACAACCTTTTAAGTTGCTGTAGCGAACCCAAAAATATGTTTAGTCACATTTCTACAGTTTTATCAAATCAAACTTAATTATCAATGAGAAAGACCGTAAAAGAGCTCGCACATAGAAAGAAGTACTTTTTAAGTGACGTCACAATGTGGAACATTCGGTTTTTGTGTCATGCAGTTCAAAGTACAATCTAATCTTTTATCTCGGCCCCAGCTATCACGACATCACACACATGTGGACATGTTGACAAATAAAACCCTTTCCTTTTTTATGGAACATTTTGAACAATTTATCTCGATAATCCAAACATGTCCCCAGTATGTCGAGATAACCGGGTAGGGCTGTGTCGTGTAACTGTAATATTGTGTTGGGGGAGGGGAGGATTACGCGCACTTCAGCTGTGATACAGATTGAACGTATAATACGCGCATGTCTCCTGTCATACAGACTGTACGTATAATACTGTATGGGGGATACGCGCATGTCTGCTGTAATACCGACTGTAAGTATAATACTGTATGGGGGATACGCGCAGGTCTGCTGTAATAAAGGCTGTACGTACTATATACGGTGTAATACTGTATAGGGGGAATACACATCTGTCTGCTGTACTTTGTAGGGCGAGCTTGTGGAGCTGCACGTGCTGTCTGGCCGGACGTCAGTACACCATCGGCTTCCTGCGCTTCTGCAAACAGGTATGCACGTCCGGTCACCACACCCTATACCCGCATCCGATTATCACGTCCGGTCACCACACCCTATACCCACATCCGATTATAACATCCGGTCACCACACCCTATACCCGCATCCGATCATCACATCCGATCATCGCATCCGGTCACCACACCCTTTACCCGCATCCGATTATCACATCCGATCATCGCATCTGATCACCGCACCCTATACCCGTATCCGATCATCACATCCGATCATCGCATCCGGTCACCACACCCTATACCTGCATCCGATCATCACATCCGATCATCGCATCCGGTCACCACACCCTATACCCGCATCCGATTATCACATTCGGTCACCACACCGTATACCCACATCCGATCATCACATCCGGTCACCACACCCTATACCCACATCCGATTATCACATCCGGTCATCACATCCAATCATAAAACCCAAATACCCACATCCGGTCACCGCACCATACACGGCACCCACCGTTGTTGCCCAACAGCCAACCTCCATTTTGGTTCGTTCTGTTGTGTACAACACTTTTTACTCCGCAGACCCACTGTGGATTCCGCGCAAAAAGTACTCATAAAGAAGAGAAATAGCTTTATTTAAACAGTCACTAAAATATAGATTTTAGTGATTTGGGCACTCATATGCACCTTTTTCACCAGTGTGCAAGAATACTTAACACCGAGGGATGAACAGTACGGCTGCGTAGATAAAACTACCCATCCTTTCTGTGTTTATCAATAACAGATCTCCTCAGAGGTCAGCTGTTTTATAACAACGCGGCACCCACAGCCGCTCACCACAGTAGGTCGCCACACCAACCTGACACCCACGGCGTGTCACCACACCATACCTGGCCCCCACCGTCGGTCACCACATCCAGTCACCCCACCGTACACGGTACCCTTCCCCTGTCACCACATCAGGTCACCACAGAAAATCGCCACACCGTATCTGGCACTCACAGCTGATCACAATCGGTCACCACATCATGTGCCATGACGTCCGTAAACGTCCCAATGTTCAATTTTGACTATGCTGTGCAAAGTTAACGCAAGGATTTCTATAGCTTACAGTGAATCGTTTGAGGCTGAAATGTCATTATTTAGTGTAAACCTCCGGAAACTGCGGCACAGTATTCAGCCTCTCTGCAGAGTTTCTGGTGTTGGATTTTGACATGAGGTACTGATAATTCCGCAGATTTCCTAACACCCTCTGTTATCGGCCATAATCGATTTCAAACGGAAATTGCCGACGGGAGTTTTTAACATCCCGGAAGTCGTTGTATTAAGCGACAGAAGACGAACGTTTTACCATCATTTTAGGGTGGATGATTTATTTGATTTGTGCGGGAACAGAAAAATAAATAAAAAAAGCCATATTGCTATTCTTGTACTGCATCGTATTTATTGGACATAAAACAGCATGCAGCTGAAAAGGAAGGCTGGGGAGGGGGGAGGGGGTCGTGTGTAAGCGTCAAAGACGAGGATAGCAGAGGTGGGAGTCGTGTGTACGTGGCAAAGACGGGGATTGCATGAGAGGGGTGGGGATCGTGCGTTAGTGGCAAGGACGAGGATAGCAGGGGAGGGGGAGGGGGTCGTGCGTAAGCGTCAAGGACGAGGATAGCAGGGGAGGTGGGGGGGTCGTGTGTAAGCGTCAGGGACGAGGATAGCGGGGGGGGGGGGGTCGTGTGTGAGTGGCAACGACGAGGATAGCTACAAGCCGCCGAGAAGAAGCGCCTTCAGGCTAGAATCGTGTGGTCCGTGAGATGTTATACCATCTCCCTGGTTCGCTTCCGTTTACGTACATTGCTTGGTGAGTGGCTTGTTAGAGATGCTACAATCCCTTCCTCCTGCCCTCCCACCCCGTCATATCTTACTACATGGATATTGTTGTGGAAATGAGAAAGGCATAAAGTAAGAGAAGCAGTTGTTGGTAGAAAACTGTTATTGAACGCTCATCCAGGGTCACCCCCACCTGTTGCGTGAACGCTCAGCCAGGGGCACCCCGCCTGTTGCGCCACCGTCTGCTGTAATTAGCCGCACATCTCAGGACACGAGTGTCCGTGTGTGGTTTTTCTCTGGACTTATTTGCTTCTTCAGTGGCATATTTAGATAGCAGGCTTTCCAGTGGAACCTCTCAAACCTATTAGAACCTATTTTTACGAAATGCTAATTTATAATTATTTCCCATTTTGATCCATTCTTTATCGTACACAAGATATATGAAACTATTACCGATTTCCACAATAAAATTTGCAATTTTAAAATAGTTACACTATTTTTCTGTTTTTTTTTGTACATAATCTTTTTACTAAATGATCTGTTTTTGAATACCGAAATCCATCCAAAGCCTCTCTTTTGAATCCACAAAAAACCTATTAAAGCCTATTTTTTGTGAAAAAAACTGCTATCTAGTTCTTGGACTCAGGGCCAATTAAAATAAGCTAGTTTTGACGAGGGAGAGCTGGAACGCCTGAGATGGATACACCAAGAATGGTTATACACAAATACTTATATTTACGGTGACCTAAGCAACCATCCGGCCTTCCGACATCTCTAGGCAACCAGAAAAGCCGACCGCTGCACTTTTATTTCTTTCCACCGTGCGTTATTTGTCAGTGGTTATGTAGTTATGCGCACAGTAGATCAACTTTGGCGCTGTTCACGAACCAGTTGACCAACCAACCCATACCCACAGATGAGACGGACCTCTGTGACGTCACCGAATCACACCGTTCTCTTCCGCAGGCTTCCATTCTTCCTCCTTAAGTCAGTGCGCTAACGTTTCAAGTCGTAGCGTTTTACAGGCTTTTGTTACTGGTAACAGTGATTTACTGGGCAGAAGTTCCCAACAAAAATGAAGCACAAGCCACGCATGAAACACGAACGAACAAAATTTAAACTCAAACCCGCATCTGCACTTCCAGTATTTTCCAGGTACTTCCTTCAAAACAAGCACGTTAAAAAAGAAACAAACAAACACACACAGACAAACACACACACACACCCTCTCTCTCATACACACACAACGTAGCAAACAGCGCTTGAAGCGAAATCAGTGTTCGGTTGGTTTTAGTCATAAAAAAAGATGTGGAGCATTTCCGTTCATTGTTACAATGTGCTTCTTTTGCGTTGTACTTTGCAACCTGAAGCAAACGATAAGGAAGTCTGGTTTAAACGTGTTTATTTTTCTTTCTTCCGTGAAAGAAAGTGAGATAAGTGGGCCTTGCCTGTTTTCGTCTTGAAAGAGCCGTGTGAAATGATAGTCTTTCGATAAGCAATTTCTTTTAGCAAATATTATTTCTTTTTTTTTCTCCTTCCTAGTTTGTGTTGCTATAGAAACGGTTTTATGGCCTAGCTTAGGGAAGGGCCTTTGCTTGTAGAATTTATTAAATGCCAAGACGATAATTCCCGGAAATCCAAATGATATATGGTTTAGCTAGGAGGAAAGTCGCCCCGGAAATCAGGCCAGTGATGAAATCTTGGATCGGGAAGCTATAGCAGGAGAAAGTTGACACTCCGTACAGGTTCAGACCACAGCTACTGTACCCCCCGGAAGTTTTAAAGGGGCCATGCTATCACTCTGTCGATATTATAAATACCAGGGGAGTATGATATACCTATATTGACAAGCTACACACACATTTTCCAAGCGCTTAGGCTAAAAGTTAAAAGAAAACCAATGAGAACACTGCAGGAAAGGCAACAAAAAGTGCCCGAATTTGGGGTCCACGTTTCACTATCTTGATCACTGGGCTGTAAATGGCATGTTTTGCCATTATATTAACAGGCAGCAAATGCTCGGGTATTTCTCGGAAAACATATGAAAGAGACTGCCATTGACGGAGCTCCCTTTCTAATCCTGCCAACCGTTGTCCGTCTAGTGGAACATATATTTAAGTGGTCTAGCCTGTATAGAAGGAGCTAGTGTGCGTGTGACAAGCTGTGGTTTATGGAAGAGCGAGTGCCCTTCTGTGCAGCTGTGATGTGTGGGGCAGAGTAATTACCGACATGGCAGGGTTGTGGTCGGAGGGCCAGGTATTTATGGAGTGTTAAGGTTGCCAACAGCACTTGTTGACGTAATGACTGTGGTATAATATGATGACGTGACGTGATGAGGTTGTGGTCTGCCGACAAAGTAATTGTTGACGTGATAAGGTTGTTGACGTGATAAGGTTGTGGTCTGCCGATAGAGTTATTGTTGACGTGATAAGGTTGTGATCTGCCGACAAAGTAATTGTTGACGTGATAAGGTTGTGATCTGCCGACAAAGTAATTGTTGACGTGATAAGGGTGTGATCTACCCTCAGAGTAACTGTTGACAGGATGTGGTTATGGTTTGCCGCTACAGTAGTTGTTGACATTATAAGGCTGTGGTCTGCCGGCAGAGTAGTTGTTGACAGGATGCGAGTATGGTTGGCCGCTACAGTAACTGTTGACATGATAAGGTCTGGCGGCCGAGTAATTTCCGAACTATATGTTCACGAACATAATCCACGAGGAATTTCGTTTGCCAGCGCTGCCCTGTGGCGTTCTGACAGAAAGTGATGAGCACGAGACAGGATTTCTGGTGGCTGCTTATAAAATAATTCCTATTGGTAGAACATGGGTACGATTTGACAGTGGAGTTCCCACAGTGAATTGGAATCTGCGCTGTACAGGCGAGTGTGTGGTTTACAGCTCACATTTCCTCAACATGGATACTGTTTCGGTATTTGCTCTCCTTGAAGTTCACATTGCTTCTCAAGTACAGTGTCCACAATCTGCGCAGTTCACTGAGAACTCGCCTTTGTTTTAGCCACAACGAGCTGGTCTTATTAAAGGACATGTTTTCTCCTTGAGTAGCTGCCGTTATTAGGCGGACTCGCGGTCTATATTATTGTCCTGGCGTTGTACGTGTTTGAGGCCTCTCTGTAACTGCAGTGACATGGCCACCACCCACACACTCACTAGATTGGCACCAGTTTTCTCGGGAGATGCAGAAAAAAGAAGGTTATATTGGGGATAAATGTTTATATGCGCAGTAGAACCTCCCTTTGTACATAGAACATCAAGGGCCCACTACATTGAAAAAAACGAAACCTTTTTTTGTATTTTGTTGTATTTCGAAAGACGTGTAACAGTTTGTACTTAGCTGCTGATAACAGTGTGTATTTGCTTGCGAGAGCAACACGTATTGTTATCCCCCCCCCCCCCCCCCCCCGAGGGATTGAAGAATAACATTAAATCACAAGACTGGCAGTTTTCAAACGATCAGACATTTATGAATTCGCGCGCATTTACTTAAAGTCAGTTTTGTCAAATCCATCTCTCCGACAAATCAGAGGCAAACATTCTTCTTGTTAGGGCGACAGTCGAGGTCCTCTTGGTCTAGTTTTTCAAACTCATTATTTGCCCCCCCCCCCCCCCCGCCCCCAAAGTCTTTGTTGGGTGAGTCTGATGCAACCACGGGACGTATTCACAAAGTACCTTTGATTGTAGTACGTCAGTACACCATGTCAGTCTTGTACAGAGCGTCCGTGGGACCAGTGCGTGTGGTGTGAACCGGGAGAGTGCCACCGACGGGGCATCCACGTCATGATTCGTCCTCTCCTCCTGGTCGTGTTAGGAAGAGGCTGACTGAGCTTCAGATCTTGCCAGGCGTCCCAGCAGAACCCCGAAAATACCCAAAAGCCTTCATTTTTGTAAATGTAACCCCCTCTCCCCCTCCAAAAAAAAACCCCTAAAAGTGTTCAAAGTCGCTGGGAAGCCTGTCTTACCGAGGGGTTATCCGTGCAGAACGCACGCTTAAGTAGTAAATCCCCCTCCCACCCCTACCTTGTGAAAAATATGCGTCGTCGCCTTTGATTACAAACTTTGCGTGCTTACTTTATGGATGGCCCCTGAATTTAGGGCACGTTCTGTGTGTTAATGCTGACGCTTTGTTGTTTCTTGTGTTTGCCGCCAGGCGACGCTGCAGTTCTGCATCGTGAAGCCAGTCATGGCAGTCATCACACTGATCCTGGAGCCGTTTGACCTCTACAAGGACGGCGACTTCTCGTAAGTGTTCGGGAGGGGGGGGGGGGGTGGGCAGGGGAGAGGCTAGGAGAGAGGGGGGAGGGGAATGACATCATTACGCTGATCCTGGAGCCGTTTGACCTCCACAAGGACGGCGACTTCTCGTAAGTGTTCGGGAGGGGGGGGGGGGTGGGCAGGGGAGAGGCTAGGAGAGAGGGGGGAGGGGAATGACATCATTACGCTGATCCTGGAGCCGTTTGACCTCTACAAGGACGGCGACTTCTCGTAAGTGTTCGGGGGGGGGGGGGCAGGGGAGAGGCTAGGAGAGAGGGGGGAGGGGAATGACATCATTACGCTGATCCTGGAGCCGTTTGACCTCTACAAGGACGGCCACTTCTCGTAAGTGTGTGGGATGGAGGGGGTGGGGAAGAGAAGGAATGACGGCATCCCGCTGATTCAAGAGCCCTTTGACCTCTGCGAAGACGACGACGTCGGGTAAGTGACAAGTCCGTGCTTATGCTATTCGTTGGGAGGGGGCTGGGTGTATCGCGTGACGAGACGGACTGGCATATTATTGGGCGAGCGTGGATGCTTAGGGTGAGGGGTGGGATGTCTTTCGACATAAAATGGGAATTTTAGTGGCATTCTAACAAGAAAAAAAAAAAAAAAAGAAGAAAGAAAGAAAGAATAAAAAAGAAATCTGCTTATTTCTTGGGATTATGGGGCGATATTTGGAGATATTAATGGCAAGAGTTACGCTGGTAATGTCAATTTTTCACGCCCTAAAATTTGTGCCCCCACAAACACATAAAACAAAATATATGTCGGGATGGTTGCTGAGGAAACGTTATCGTTGAGTGGTGGGGGCGGGGGGGGGGGGGGGATAATGAGATTCAGATCATAAAGAGACTGGGATTAGAAATTTTTTTTTCAAATCGGGAATCGGGCATTGCAGAAAAAACATCGTGATTGCAAAAGCGATTGATAAAACAGGGATTTGTTGGGTTTGTGGATAACGACAGTGGTGTATACATGTTATGACGTGTATATGTGTGTGCGCAGGCCGACGGGTGGCTACTTGTACATCACGATCGTGTACAACATCTCGATCAGTCTGGCGCTCTACGCCCTCCTCATGTTCTACATGGCGACACGTGATCTGCTGCACTCGTACGATCCTGTTCTCAAGTTCCTCACCGTCAAGTCCATCATCTTCTTCGCCTTCTGGCAGGGTATGTGAAGATTCTTTCCATTTCCAGCGCTCACCCTGTCTCCAGTGTACCCTCCCCCTCCCCTCCCACCCTGTCTCCATTGTACCCCCCCCTGACCCTCCCACCCTGTCTCCAGTGTACCCCCCCCTGACCCTCCAACCCTGTCTCCAGTGTACCCCCCCTGACCCTCCCACCCTGTCTCCAGTGTACCCCCCCCCCTGACCCTCCAACCCTGTCTCCAGTGTACCCCCCCTGACCCTCCCACCCTGTCTCCAGTGTACCCCCCCTGACCCTCCCACCCTGTCTCCAGTGTACCCCCTGACCCTCCCACCCTGTCTCCACTTATACCTTCCCCGATCCTACCATAGGGAGGGAGAGGAGGGAGCGTATAAGTGGAGACAGGGTGGGAGGAGAGAGGGGAGGGGGAGGGTATAAGTGGAGACAGGACCGGAGGGGAGGGGAGAGGGTATAAAAGGAGACAAGGTGGGGTCGCTGTCCAGTCCACTTGTTAAACTGTAAATATTGATCACGTTAACGTTGTTTTGTGTATGTTTCAAAGTGTTTTGATGGGGGTATATTAATATCGAACGGAGATCGAATTATCACAACCAATTTCAAGGTGATTGGCGTAGCAAATGGCTAAAGTAATTTTCATTTGACTGTTTGATAAGTTCAAGTTGGTCCAAAATTGACCAATTATCTTCTCTTTACAGGACTAATAGGTAAACGCAGGGGGGGGGGGGGTTGATTTGTAAGGTTGGGAAATAAATCATTGCCGAAGCGTACTAATAAACACCGATAATTCCAGACATGCTGTTTGTATTTATCCCCCGTGAAACGGAGGGATATAGTTTTGAGCTTGTCCGTCTGTTCGTCTGTCCCACCTGATGTAAGTAATTCTGCATTAACTAAAGTGGTTACAGCTCTTTATCATTCATATAGCTAATAACGAGGGAATGTAGGTGTGCAGTGTCAACGTTTCAGTTTGATCGATCAAAACTTGTCAAAATTACAACCCTCTGAAAAATGCCTAAATTGACGCCTCCGAGGGTACCTTGTGGAGTCCACTTCCCCAGTAAGGAATCATATATGCAATCTTTAGTGTATGTATATGTGCACTGTCAAGGTTTCAGTTTGATCGATCGGAAATTGTCAAAATTACAGCAATCTGAATATGGGCTAAATTTCGTGTCACAGAGGGTTCCTTATGGAGTCCACTTGCCTATAAAGGAATCATGTAAGAGCAATTATTCTTTCAATTATGAAATAATTAGTGAATAAAGATTTGCCACGTCCAGTTTGTAGCTGGTCGATTGGAAATTACCGAAATTACAGCCCTCTGAAAATGGGCTTAATTGTCGAGGAAACTTAATAAAATGGCGTACAGTTATTCATTTATTGTGACAATGAGTCTCACGGGGGATCCTGCTGCTCGCTGACAGCATCTAGCTTAGATGTGCCTAATGCACATATGTGTACGTGCTGTCATGTTCTTCGGGTCCCAAGAATGTTTTCACAGTACACGTGAACTGATACAGACAGTGACTTCCTTTCAGTACACATGTACTTGCAGGGGTGGGGGGAGGGGTTCTTTCAGTAAACATGCACGCGCATATCGTTTCAGTACACATGTACTTGCGTTTGCAGGCATGCTGCTCGCTATCCTCGAGTGGACGGACGTCATCAGCCCCCTGTACAGCGAGGACGGCACGATCAAGACGGGCGTTGGCACGGTGGCCGCCGGCTACCAGAACTTCATCATCTGCATAGAGATGGTGTTCGCGGCGATCGCCTTCCGCTTCGCCTTCCCGTACAGCGTGTACGCGCAGGAGGAGGCGGTGACGCACGGCCGCACGGTCAGCCTGCAGAGCATCTCGTCCAACCTCAAGGAGACGATGAACCCGAAGGACATCATGGCCGACGCCATCCACAACTTCCACCCGCACTACCAGCAGTACACACAGCAGAGCCAGTCGCCGTCGCGCGACGCCGAGGACTTTGAGCGTGACGCCAGCCCGCCCAGCGACACACCCTCTGGCGGCCAGTATGGCGGGCAAGCCAACGGAAGCGCCCACGGCCCGGTGTCGGCCAAGCCAGCCAAGTCGAAAAAACATCGGTTCAACGAGAAGACTTCGCTTATAAGTGACGATGACGAGTTTCAGTAAACAACAGTGGGTCGATTCTGTTTGCTGCATTGTGACGTCATAAGGGGTCTGGTGATTTATCAGCACGGTTACACGCGCGCGCGTGTGTTCGTGCTCTTTTTTGTTTTACATTCGAGTGACGTCACGCTGACATCACCTTTGTTATGGCAACACGTTGTTATTGTCACTGGTTATGCGCAGGACTGCGTCATGGATAGATTTATTCGAGTTGCTTGCAAACAATGTGACAGTGGGAGCCATCATGTGTCCGTATGTGTTGTCCGCTTATCGTTGGCGTTGGCGGTGGCAGGGATGGGTGGTGAAGGAGAGGGGGGGGGGGGTCTAAAATGTTAAAACATATAAATCGTTGTAATGTGTCTATGTCGTAATCATATCCAGTGTTACATTAAGAGTAGTGTATTTCAGAGTATATATTGTGTGTGTCTGTTGTGCCATTGCAGTCTGACAGATAGTATTATGCCGTTCCTTGTCTGCAGCTGTTTCCATCGATACAGTTTATTACACTGCAAGTTCTTGCTTTGATTGCAAATTTTTTTTCTTTTTTTTCTTAGATGCAAGCAAAGACTATCAGAATGAAAAAGGGCAAATTATTAAAGGTCCCATGTGCAATTTTGAAATGTAGCAAACAGGAAAGCTTGGTTGCTCTGTTTTCTGATTGGCTGTGAGCTTATTCCGCCCAGAAATGCCGATATTCACACGCTGTGGGTTACACGTTACTGGGGACTAAGGAGTATAGATAAGGCTCCAGGAATGTTTTACTCGTCAGTGTTACTGTTAAGTATTCGAGAAGGGTAAATTAAAAAGCTAACAAAAATGTTTTATTTATTTAATATCATCAAAAATTCTGATTTCTTGCTGCTGAGATTTTGTTACGCAGTTCATTGTCTGAAAATCTGGATTTTGCTTTTTTTTGTTTGTTAGAGCTTTTCTGCCTTTATAAACACGAAGCTTTATCCAAATTGAATTTTGCGAATAACGTGATCTCTTTATGTGGCTAAAATATGCAAGTACAGACACGGAGGTGGCATGGAGGGGAGTGTATCATTACCTTTTGGGCAGTAATCCCGCACCCCCCCCCCCCCCCCCCCCGCCCCAAGCAGGTGTATACATATAACAATGATAGATAAACAAGTATTCGTTTCCGTGTTCATTCTAGTCCATTGCTGATTGCGTAAAAAAGGAGCTTGTGTCAAATTATTCCTTGAGGCAAAGGAAATTATTTGTGTATATTTGGCACAGGAAGTGCTTTATGTGTGTCTCGTGAAATATCGCTCACACCAGAGGTCAAGGTTAGTCATCTCAAGTGTGAGGTCAAGGTCAGTCATCTCAATCTGTGTGTTCTTTTTAAGTATTCAGTACCGCATTGAGTGTAGCACAGGTTGAGTCAAAAGTACCGCAACTTTATCCCCCGTGAAACGGAGGGATATAGTTTTGAACTTTTCGGTCTGTCCGTCTGTCCGTCTGTCCGTCTGTCACGCTTCAGTCTCACGCGCCTACAGGCCACATTAACACATGGATTCGGTTCAAATTTTGTACACGGCTTCTCTGGAACCTTCCGCAGTGCAGTGACCAAGAATTTTCCGAATCGGCCAAAAATTGACAACATGGCGGACATTTCAAAATTGGCACTTGACTCTATATATACGGCAGTCTCACGCGTCTACCAGCCACATTAATAGACAAATTCGTTTCAAATTTTGTACACGGCTTCTCTGGAACCTTCCGCAGTGCAGTGACCAAGAATTTTCCGGATCGGCCAAAAATTGACAAAATGGCGGACATTTGAAAATTGGCACTTGACTTAGCGTATATTCGGCAGTCTCACGCGTCTACAGGCCACAGTAATAGACAGTTTCGTTTCAGATTTTGTACACGGCTTCTCTGGAACGTTCCGCAGTGCAGTGACCAAGAATTTTCCGAATCGGCCAAAAATTGACGAAATGGCGGACATTTCAAAATTGGCACTGGACTCTATATATACGGCAGTCTCACGCGTCTACCAGCCACATTAATAGACAAATTCGTTTCAAATTTTGTACACGGCTTCTCTGGAGCCTTCCGCAGTGCAGTGACCAAGAATTTTCCGGATCGGCCAAAAATTGACAAAATGGCGGACATTTGAAAATTGGCACTGGACTTAGCGTATATACGGCAGTCTCACGTGCCTACAGGCCACACTAATAGACGGATTCGTTTCAAATTTTGTACACGGCTTTTCTGGAACCTTCCGCAGTGCAGTGACCAAGAATTTTCCGGATCGGCCAAAAATTGACAAAATGGCGGACATTTGAAAATTGGCACTGGACTTAGCGTATATTCGGCAGTCTCACGCGTCTACAGGCCACATTAATAGACGGATTCGTTTCAGATTGTGTACACGGCTTCTCTGGAACCTTCCGCAGTGCAGTGACCAAGAATTTTCCTGATCGACCAAAAATTGACGAAATGGCGGACATTTGAAAATTGGCACTGGACTTTATATATACGGCAGTCTCACGCGTCTACAGGCCACATTAATGAATGGATTCGTTTCAAATTCTGCACACGGGCTCCCTGGCACCTTCCGCAGGTCAGTGATCAAGCATTTTCCGGATGGGACTTGACAAAATGGCGAATTTTTTAAAATCGGCGCTGTACTTAGCGTACCTACGACAGTCTCACGCGAATACTGGTTAATGGATTGATCCGTTTAAATGTTAGACACTACGTCGACTTACATCCTTCCACTTGTAAATTTTTTTTTGCGTTGTCAACACGCAACAGCCTTACACAAACCATATCCCCCACGGGGGATAGACGTACTCCTCGAGACGTAGTCAAATTTCAACAGATCGTTTCCGCTTCAGTTTGGGTTAGACCACAGTTAGACCACGGTTAGACCACCAAGATCTGTGTTATCCACATAATGAGATCTCACAAATGCAGTCGGGAACAAAGTGTGACGTCTGTATGTATAAACCCGTGTAAGTGAATGCGGTCAAGGTCATGTGCTTGAGTTAGGTCAGCGCTGTGTATATTGCTTCTTTGTTTGCATTTCAATGTTTATTTTTCATTTTTATCTTTGGAGAGAATCAGTGCAGAGATTTTGATTTATTAAAGCAATGCAATATTTAAGTAGCTACAAATAATTTAAATATATTTCATGTTTAGGCTAGTTTGTATTTTCATAATTTAAACATTTTTGCTTGGAATCCGCTAAGGCATTTAAGAATTTGTGACTGAACCAATAAACTGGGTTCTTGTTTTGAAATTAAGTCCTGGAAATACAACGAAATATCGATTATTTGAAACGTCTTTTTGCTTTACTTTAAGTCAGAGTGAAATTCTTTCGTGCCAAATCAGAAATAAGGAAGTTTTTGGCAACAAAAAAAAAGTTGAACCCATAAAAAAGGACTGGTTTAGGTCTGGTGTGGTTTAAAGAATGATTCTTAAAAAACACGATGTTTCTGAGGAGAAAGTGAACAGGAATTACTTTCTTTTAACTATAATTTGTTATTTTTAGTGCACATTTTGCATGTTATAATTGTTTATGTACTTCTTGGGATTCTCTACGGAAGCATATCGCGGTATTTCTGTGTTATATTTATTAATAACATATTGAAAAGTAGTGTTAAATTAAAAGTGCACGTGTGCTTGTCGTCTTTGGGGAAATTCCATAACAGCGAGACTGTGAAATCTGCCGGTATACCGAGACGTAATGATGGTCGCCAGGCGGGTCACTGCTGTGCCGGGGCCTGGCAGGAAGCTTGATGCTCAGAGAACAGAGAGCGTTCGTAGAAAGTTCACTCCTTTTTTCTCAGACACGTGTAATCGGGTGATGGGTATGTTTGGTAGGCTGTGAGGCGCTCACTTATCAAGATTTCTACACTATTACTATGGTGTATAAAAATATTAGGTTTGCGATTGGCTAATAACTGTGTATGGAAGTCTTCTTGAAATCTTAATTTCTGAGTGTCAGCGAATTCATCGCATTTGCGGAAATAACACTGCACGCTTTGCGGTTTGTCATAACGTCCTTCTGCTGAAAAGTCAAAAAGGGGAGTGAACTTTTAAGATAAGATGTCTATTGTGTCAGTTTGAAAAAAAGAAAAACTAAACGCGTCCACAGCGTGGTAAAGAGCGGAGATTTTGGAGAGTTTGCGTAGAAATTAACTTGTGAAACAGGCCTGTCTAGGTTATGGCTTTTAAGCAGCATAAGCCTCGTGGTCTATCGAAGATAGATAAAAAAAAAAAAAAGAGAAAAAAGGGGGAGTTTACTTTGTGCGTAAGGCAGCTAACTAGTAAATGAACAATGCTGGTGTCATAGCCCCGTATATGTCCCCTCGTCTGACTCATGCACCAAGGAGGTGCGAACCTCCTGGAGTGCGTTATGGCCTACACAATTTCTGTTCTTTGTGTTCCTGTTCACCAACTCATGTTGTCGTAAGTTACTTCAAAACGTATCATAATGTTTATCAACGCATTTTCTTCTTTCAGCAAAGTAAAAAAAAAAAAACTGTTATTTTACACGTGAGCAATTTACCAGGCAAGGCGAAGGAGTACTGTGACACAAATTTGTGTGCGTGTGAGCTTATGCAAATTTTGTGCATGGGTTTATAATAATAATAATAATAATGATGATGATGATGATGATGATCCAATCAGTGAAGTCGTTTCCAGGTTGGTACCGTGTGTGCTACTGTATGGACATCGATCTCAGCCTAAGGTCCACTTTCGTACGCAGCAGGTCGTGTGGCGAAATTTGGTCTCTTTTGGAGAATATTTCGTGTCGCACAGACTGGAGTCAGATTTTCTCGCCCCCCCCCCCTCCCCTTTCATCAAATGTCAACAGAACGCCACATTAAAAGAAGTAATGAACATTATATGGCGAAATCTTCATATCAACGCATTTGCAATTTTAATATTTTTTGGGATTAAAAATATGGATTTTTTCTTTGGAAGCAAGGCGCTGTAGGAGCGGAAGTGAGGGAGTTTGTATGACTGGTTAGGTCGGCAGGGGGCTTGGCGATATTCCGAAATTATAAACTAAAGCCGTTCAATTGTTTTTTTGTTTTTTTTGAAAGATTGGTCGGTGATTGTTTTGCTTGCGTGGTTCCCAGCGCGGCTGTTGCGGTGTGATCTGATGATATTAATACATTGATTGCTTATCGATTAGAATCGATTTCAGGAAATGGCAGTCGATTTCATCGCTGTGTATATTTTATTTGTTGTGATTCCAATAAATATTTCCAAAATTTCGTTGCTTGAGTTAGACGTCGGAAGATCTAAATTAATAAAGGAAATCAATAAATAATCCATTTGGAAATCCATTTGGGAACTATTGTCAGGCACACAACCGTGGACCTTTCTATAAAATGTATAGAAAAATTCATCAAGAACAAAAATGATATGTTTAAGTCAAACTGTAAATAGTAACTGATTATCCACGATGCAGCGAATATGGCCGATTAAGAATCGACTATGGATCGATATGCCGATTGCTACCACTAGTTGTGTATCGATACATTTAGTTGTGTCGTACACGTGCATCTTACATGACGTTGTCCATTCTTCGTCATCATAGAGAAATGACTCATTAGCCGAAGTGTGAAGTCAGCAGAAGGCATCGGCACAGTAAAACCTTCGTTATTGAACACCACTACTTGCCAACAGCCTCTGATTAAGGAACATTTCCCTTTAATGATCAACTCTGTATAAAAGGACATTTTAAGCCGGTTCGGAACATGTTCATGTGAAGTGTGTCACTGTACCCGCGGCGACACCGGTACATCAAAGAAACTAAAGCGGGAGCCAAATTCAAATCCCCTAAAACTCATGGCCGTTTGAGGTTTATTTCTTTTCATAAAGTCTGTGTGTATGTTTTTTTTTATTTATTTTGCAACATTTAAAATATTTTTTTGTGGAATGATTAAGGTTGCATATCTGACAGCTTTAAGGTAAAACGAGTTTGTATCTTCGTTTCTGATTGGTGGTACAAATATTGTTGTGCTCAGTCACAAAGTCATGTGAAAGTCATAGCAGTCACAAAATAGTAAAAACAAACACGTTGGACAACCAAAGGTTTAAGTTTTTGTTTAGCAAGAAAAGGGGTATGTCTGTTGTTATTTGTTTTTCAACATTGCTTGTGAATCTATAAATTATTACATACATGTCACTGTTATTGTTAAATTAAATAGAATTGTACAGTTTTGTAAAAAAAAATCGTGCGTTATAATCCAGAGTTCATGTCAACTTGTTAAGACTGGTTTAAAGATTTTTGTGGTACAGTGTTTGGAAAACCAAAAAAAAAAAAAAAAAATCAATCAATAAAAAAAAAATAAAATGAACAACAAGAAACAAAAAGGTTTAATTTTTAACAATAAAACAAAGACAAAAAGTATGGCAGTTGTCCTTTTATCCTTAAATACTATGAATAGAAAAAACATACAGTTTTCGGCCTCTGTCTTCAGGTAGCCTGGGTTGAATATTGTCCGGGCAACTGGGATCTAATTGCCTTTTTTCGTGCAGTTTCCTTTGGTTAATGTTTGCATTAAAATTATCAAAAATTAAATCTCAAAATATTTACATATTAGTGACGCATACAAATCTTCAGTGTGTTGGCTATTTGATTTTTTGCACTTTTATGGTCGACCATTTAAATGTTTTTCAGATCTATTGAGTGTAAGGCAGTTGTGATTCGTGTCATGCCAGGCCTGATTCGTGTCATGCCAGGCCTGATTCGTGTCATGCCAGGCCTGATTCGTGTCATGCCAGGCCTGATTCGTGTTATGTCAGATCAGGTGTGATTCGTGACATGTCGGGTGTAATTGGCGACATGTCAGGCGTCATTCGTGACATGTCGGGCGAAGTTCACGCAGTGTCAGGCGCGATTTGAATCGGGTGTATTTCTGTTATCTTGTTATTTCCGTACGTATGTTTAAACTACCAGACAGATGTGGAGAATAATCTAGTTGACATTGTACGTTCTATGGTAGCCGTGAGTGGTGAATAAAAAAAGCTGAAAATCGCTTGTTTAGTTTTCCTCAAAATTATCATTTATTCCCCACAGGTGGGAAATATATGCGATCGACCGTGTGTCGGTCTGTGGGGCGGTTTGTCGGTCTGCCATCAATAGCTTGTTAACACGATAACTTAAAGGATGCAAGGATTTTAATTAAGCTTAGTATGTAGCTTCTATGGGAACAAACACAGATCGGTATTGTAAATGGGCCACGTTCGTCCAAGGAAAATTTCAGCATCGCAATGCGTTTGTTAACACGATATCTGAAGAACAACTGCAGGGATTTTAATGAAACTTTGTATGTAGCTTCTACGGGCACTAAGAAGGATCGGTATTGTAAATGGGTTAGGTTGGCCCAAGGAAAATGAACCAAATGGACTTCGAAATTTACCAAATCCTGGAAATTATTCAGCATCGGAATCAATCAAAATCAATCAAAAATGGTTTATATCCAATTGATAAATAAAATTATTTACAATTAATATATATTTGGCTAACAGCTGAGGTAGAACACTTCATTTTTTGTTATTATGGAGCCATACGTTCTACATACATTATTAAAGGCAAAGGGTAAATTCACAAAGTTAATAACTTATCAGGCAATGTACCTGTTAATGTTACTTAGAAATACCTTGAATAAGTGAACCATGAAAAAAACTATAACTACCATAAAAAAACATAAAAAAGACAAATAATATAGACAATACTAGCTACGTAACAATACTATGAAACATGCTATGAAATAATGCTATGATATGCTGAAATAAATGCTACAATCCTTTTATAATGAGATTATATCAGAACCAAAATAGTAAGATTTACTCGACATTATATCGTACTATAAGACAACGTTTATATCGCTTTTTGAAGAGCGAGAATCTTTTACTTTCCTTCAATTGCAAGTGTAAATTGTTCCATAATTCCCAGTTGCAAACAAATTTGCAGATTGGTATGCTTTGCTAAGAATTCTGGCTGTTTATTCCTTCCTTTTTTTTACGTTTTTTTTTTTTCGTTTTGTTTTTTGTTTTTTGTTTTTTGTTTTTTTGGTTTTTTTTTTTCTGGCGCGGAGGTTTCCAGAAAACTCCTACGCTATTTCACGCAGGACGATGAAATTTGGCTCATAGGGTGATGAGATGTCGTGAAATCCGCAATTCTTTTTTACCTTGACCTTCAAGGTCAAGGTGAAATTGAGGTCAACGTATATTTTACCTCAAAGTGGTTTCCAGAAAACTCCTCCTACGCTATTTGACGTAGGACGATGAAATTTTGCAGAGACATAGAGGGTAATGAGTTGTCGTGAAATCCGCAAAAATTTTTACCTTGATCATCAAGGTCAAAGTCAAATTGAGGTCAAAATATTTTTTCAAACCCCTACCCATCAAATAAAAGTGCCGGAAATAGCGCTCAAATCTTTGTTTCAACACGTGTCAGTAGGCAGTAATATCGTCGACTGAATCTCGACATTCAAGGTCAAGGTCATGTGACCTTTGTATATCATAATCCGTTGGAGATTTTCGACCCTTTGGGCTTAAAAGACGTTATATAAGAGGTACCTCGGTGACCTTGACCTCCTGCGTCATGGTCAAGGTCAAAAACCGGAAGTTGACCATTATCTGGAAAACGGTTAGAGATAGAGCGATTTTGAGCTTATTTTCGACCCTTTGTGCTTAAAAGACGTCACATAAGAGGTACCTCGGTGACCTTGATCCTCCGTCATGATCAAAGTCAAAAACCGGAAGTTGACCATTATCTGGAAAAGGTTAGAAAACTGAATTTGAATATTTGTACCAAAAGAGATAACATTATGTTTACTTCGATGTCCTCGTTCAAGATAATAATTCGGTAGCTGATAATTATGTCGAAACACTGAAAAATGTGTTTTTGACCAGATAAATTGTACCATTGCAAGTGGGTGCCATTTCGTTTCGTGTAGCGAAATTCGGTCTAGTTCTACCCCTGACGCTGATAGACAGAATGACTTTAATTTTGTTCTCCTATACTTAACAATAAAGTTACCAAATTGCCTTGTACAACTGCAATTAATTTCAAAAGTATTTAATAATCTTTCCGGTAAGTTATTGTGTCGGGCACTGTACAATACAACACATGTATTAAATTTTATCAGATCAACCAGTTTCAATAAATTGTATTTAAGGAAAACAGAATTAGTGTGGGAATTTCTGGGTGGTTGATCGACAACTCGAATTCCACATTTCTGTAATTATATGCCCCCCCCCCCCTAAGGGAGACATATATAGCATTTGGTGTGTCCGTCTGTCTGTCCGTCCGTCTGTCTGTCTATCTGTCCGCAGTGAGTTCTTATGAAATTAATGAGTCGCATTTTCTCAAAACATACATACATATTGGGGTACATGTATAGATGATGCCCGCGTTATTTTTTTTATTGATACTTGCGATGCTCCACACATACACTCAGAATATCAGAATCAGTATCATTGAATTTAACATATTGCTTTCGATTTGACAGATAACTTCTTAACCAGTTTAACGCACCTCCTCGTATACTATAAATATCCAGTTTTTTAATAATATTTTATGATTTATAGTATCAAACGCCTTTTTGAGATCAATAAAAACGTCAATATTTTTTATATTATCAATAGAAGTTGCATTTTTTTAATAAGATCAATAAGCGCCAATGATATAGAATGATGTTCTCTAAAGCCATACTGGCCAGCGTAAAATATATTGTTTTTGTTAATAAAATAAGTCAATCTTTGACTGAATAGTTTTTCAAGGATTTTTGAGAACTGTGGAAGTAGAGATACCGGTCTCTAATATGTAAATACTTGGTTATCCCCTGACTTAAGAAGTGGCACAATTTTCGCAATCTTCATTTTTTCTGGGAAAACTCAAGCAGCAAATGACAAATTACATATATGAGCTCCGGGGGTGGGAACAACAATTTACTTGATTTGTTTAACAACAGCCGTAGAAATACCATCATATCCTGAAGAGGTTTTACTATCAAACTGCTTGATAACATTTACTATTTCCTGCTCGCATGTTGGTTCAATGAACATGGACATCGCTGAGCTATAATTAATAAAATCTGAGAAGTTTTTATCACGCTTTGGAATACTTTTTTTTTCAAGTTTAGGCCCGATATTAGCGAAAATTCATTAAAACCGTTAGCACTGTATTTGCGTTTTTTTAATTGACTTGTCGTTGCAATTAAATGTTTCAGATACGCTGATACCGATTTCCCCCTTTTGAGATACTTGTTTATTACTTTCCATGCTCTTTTCATGTCATTTTTGTGGGCCTGTAGTAAGATACTATAATGCTCTTCTTCTGCGAATCTGAGACTACTTGTTACTTTATTCCTGTACAACTTATACCTGTTCTCAGAGACTTATACCTGTTCTCAGAGACTTCATTCTTTTTTTTTTCAATAGAGCATTTGCTTTTTTCTACACGCCTTAATTAAGCCCTTCGTCAGTCATGGTTTTCCGTCTTTTTATCATTACTTTTTACTCGTTGAATGGTTTGTTTTATCATACAGAGTGCAAATACTATTTATAAAAATGTTGTACGCTTCATCAGTGTCACTACATGACAATACGTCTTTTCATTTCATTGAGAAACAATTTTAAGTTAGTTTCACTTGTATTTCTTCTCATCTAGTTTTTCTACCTTGTACTCGCATACTGCAAATACCGGCAAGTAATCAGTAATATCATTAATAGTCAAACCAGAATTTACATGGACATCATTTTCGGTAGTGAATATGTTATCTATTAGGGTAAAACCAGTTTTCGTTATTCTTGAAGGTTTGGTTATAAGCGGATGAAATCCTTGCTTGTACAATAATTCAAGAAAAGTGTCTGTGTTGGTGTCTGTGTTGCAATTCAAAGTGTTAATCCCCACACAAATCCCCACACAGATATGTTGTTTTATTCTTCAAAGAATCTAACAAAGATTCCAAGTGCTCATTAAAATTCAACATATCAGTGTTTGGTGGACGATGCATTACGCTTTTTGATACATTTAATTGCAATTTAACACCAACACAGTCTAATATATTCTCAATACTATAACTACATTTTTAACGAAACTATGTTGAATAGAATTATTTACATATACTGCCACCCCCTCTTTTATCCTTTCGGCAAATACTAAAAGCGTCATACTTGTTTAATAAGTATTCATCAAGACTCCTTTTCAAGCCAAGTTTCAGAGAAACCTATAACGTCAAAGTCAGAATCAAGACCTTCCAGATAACATTTGATATTTTCAAAGTTTGCATTAAAATTTCTAGCATTAAAATGAATAACTCTCAAGCCACAAATATTTTGACATTTTACACTAAACTGTTTATGTAGAAGATGAGCACATTAAGTTTATTTTGTTATAAAAATTTTATTCTGCATCTGCATCATCATGATATGCATTTTCAATAGATAAGTCGAGCTCAGTATCTATTTTACTACATTCAATAATCAAGTCATTTAATTCGCTGTTTATACCATTCACTTCTCACAAAAGTTCTTCGTTATCAATCCATAAAATGGAAAAGAATAAGGTTTGCAATTTGGACAAAACCACATACATTCTGAAATTTCTAACTCGTTTAAATCTGTTTTCAACAAGTCTGTACATCGCCTGAGTTTGTTAAGACGATACCTCAAGAATAACTGCAGGGATTTTAATGAAACTTTGTATGTAGCTTCTATGGGCACTAAGAAGGATCGGTATTGTAAATGGATTAGGTTGGCCCAAGGAAAATGAACCAAATTGACTTTGAAATTTACCAAATCCTGGAATTTTTTCAGCATCGGAATGCGTTTGTTAACACGATATCTCAAGAACAACTGCAAGGATTTAATGACACTTGGTATATAGCTTCTATGGGAACAAACACAGATCGGTATTGTAAATGGGCCAGATTTGTCCAAGGAAAATGCACCAACTGGTCTTAGAAAATTTCAGCTCTTGATTGACTATTGATGGCCGTGTTTGACTGATGGGGGGGGGGGGGGGGGCCTGTGGGGAGTATGTGGGTTATGCACACTGCTCTAGTTCATTTTAAAATTAAGAAACGTTTCAGTCTGAGACGTGAATATTTGTCGAGCGATCAACGCTATCACGCTACCACATTTACATAACTTTCAACTTGAATAGAGATGCTTGTCATTCCAGAGTTCCCTTCTCAAAAATGATGCGGGACCATTCTCTTTCCAACAATGCCACATGATCATTCCCTTCCCAGTAATGATACGTGACCATTCTCTTCCGAATAATGATGCGGGAACATTCCCTTCCCAGTATTTATGAGTGACCATTCCCTTCCCATAATGCGCTGTGACCATTCCCTTCCCAATAATGATGCGGGACCATCCCCCTCCCAGCAATGATGCGGGAGCATTCCCTTTCCAATAATGCGCTTTGGCCATTCCCTTCCCAATGATGATGAGGGACCATTCCCAGTAATGATGCGGGTCCACTCCCTTCCCGGTGTGACTATTTCCTCCCAAATAATGATGCGGGACCATTCCTTTCCAAATAATGACGTGTCACCATTCCCTTCCGGGTAAGATGAATGACCATCTCCTTCCCAACAATGCGGGACGATTTCCTTTCATGTAATAATGAGTAGCCATTCCCTTCCCAGAAATGACGCGGGACCATTCCCTTCTCAACAATGATGTGGGACTATTCCCTGTCGAACAATGGTGCGAATCCATTCCCTTCTCAACAATGATGCAAGAAATATATATATATATATTCCAAAACCTGAATGGCGGCGATTTGTCGAATGTAGTGACTGGTCGATCTGGCCTATTCTGTCGCACACCTGTCAAAGGAGGTGGGTTGGGAGAGGGGGAATGGTTGAGGAGGTGGAGGGGGGGGGGGGGCTCTTCCGTTGTTGTGAGAGATGTTCTTTAAAATGGTATGCTTTCACAATGCTAACACACAAAAATTGAGCTTGATCCCTCCCCCTCCCCCAAACAAGGACCGCTCTCCTTCCCTTCCCCTTCCTTTTGAAATCCTGGTTCCGTCTCTATCTATTGCGGTGGTTCCATCATGGCACTGACCTGTTTGACCTCTCAAATTACAATAACATATTTATCGTTCCACTCTGCTTCTATTAACGCCGTGATTTTTGTTTATCCTCTTCACTTGGCTTATCTTGGGCATGTCCAAATTGTACTAATCTGATAGACACGTACGTGTGCATTAGACCGCATTGTGCCTAAAATAAAAATGCGATAATAATGATTGATGACGATTTTTAAAAGGTCCCCTCCCCCAAGAGGCCTGGAACTGCGCCTCCCCTAATCTAATCTAAGCTGGATCTACTTCAAAACATAAATGCTGCCGCTGGTCGGAGTAAGTTTGATTAACTGGATTTTGTGACAACACTGTTAAAAAAGTCAGGTTTTTAATGTTTGTTTTATTATTATTTTTTTTTTTGGTTTTGTCTTGAGACTTTTATGCAGACTAGGGATTAGTTTAAAATTTTCCAGACAGATCAAAAGTAAAAAAAATCATAATCACCACTTTCACTGCAGTAACGCCACTTTCACTAAAACCTGTTTGGATATAAATATGAATCATATTTATCGTAATAAAGATTAAGATGCAGAATAAAACATCAGGGTCTTTTAAAGAAGTTTAACCTCAAGCAAAGGAATAACGGATATGATTTTTAAACTGTGGGGGGTGGGGGTGGGGGGGTGGGGCTACACTCACGTAAATTGGTTACCATGCCTGCCATGAATTTTTGAAACGACGCTAAGTGCGTAGTGCTATATTTGAAAAAGAAAAAAATACCCCGTTTTTTACCGAACGCGGAGTGCAGTTCCGAAAGAAGTCGCCTTTTGGTATGAAACGCGGAGTGCTTAATGAAAATTACTCCATTTTATGACACTAAGTACCCCCACCCCCCCCCCCCCCCCCCCCAACCAAGTTTTACACCGGGACTAGCTCGCACATAATTTCAGCCAGATTCCTCACTTCGGACAAAAATGAGGATCTCACCCAAAGCAGCGAGCTAATATCTCAAGAAACATTTGTTTTAGTTTTTATATGCTTGTATAATGAATAAAAAACAGGCACAAAAGAAATGATTTCATTCCCTGGTTTTTCGTCCAGTAACTTAAGCATCAAAACAATGGGCCAGTTTTTGGCAAAGCTCACAACTATAACAGTTTTATTTACCTCCCAAATCGTGCCAACATTTACACGCTCTGTCGTGTTCACGATATCAGGGGGGAGGGGGGGGGGGGGTACTGTGAATCAGCCACACGATTCTATTTCTCATTCTGTTTTTAGCCTGCGTCAACACCAGGTCATGAAATGACCTGTAACAAGACTACGGATATTAAAATAGCAGATAAGCTCCGGCCCAGATCAAAAGTGCTCTTTTTTCGGGTCTAGGACACGTGCCGCTGAAACCAAAATTAGAGGGGTTACTTCCCAGTCAGTTGAAGTTCTTTTGATTGACTTTTTGCAAACATAAAGGGCCATCAGAGAGCCAAAATGATAATAAAATATACAAAAAAAAAACTGATCATGGAGTACATAACTTCTCAGTGAGTTCGTCAGAAAATATTGCTGGAGGGTTATGCGTATGTCAAAGATAAGAATCTTGCCAGTGGATACGTGTCTGATGAGGGTGAGAAAAGGCGTCGTGGGCAATGTCGTGGAAAACTATAAATATATTTAATAGATCTATTTCGAGTTGTTCCCTTTTTTTGGGTGGGGGGGGGGGGGGGGTGGCGCAATATGGGTTTTCGGCGGCAGTTGTCCGCCAGTCTCAGTTGTTCAGCAGCACTTGTCCGAGCGGCACTTGTCCTGGAGTGGTATTCTGCTCTGTCCTTATTTTTCGGGATGTCCTTATTTTGAAAAATAAGGATAAAAAAGGTATTCTGCTCTATCCTCAAACTTAACAAAGTCTTTTAAAAATAAGGATAAAAACTAAGGATGAACCGTCTAATCTCAAGAATAAGGACGTCCTTAAATATAAGGACAGAGCAGAATACCACTCCTGGACCCCTTTTTCGGCTGTGTATATATGTTGGAATTTTTCCTAACGCAGCTTTTTCATACGTTGTATTTATTGTGGAGTTATCATGTAAGACAGAGGATTTAAAAACGTTCTTTTGACAATTTTCACTGGCAAATATCAGGTAAGTGTTTTAAAGTTTATTTTAATATACTATGTCTACATGATATAATATATATATATATATATATATATATATATATATATATATATATATATATATATATATATATATATATATATATATATATATTATATACACAATATATAAACAGAACGCTATTCAGGAAAATACGGTGTTTTTAACGACACATTCCAGGGCTCTATATATAAGTTCCGCCTGTATATTCTTGTGGGTGCGTATGTTGTTTGGGAAGGTGGAGGTGTCAGGTGTATGACTGACTCGCAATCAGTTTTACACCTTCTTCCCTATCCTTTAAACGATATGTAGAGTATTTTTTTTTATTATTATGTACTTGTTTTATTTCTTTATTTAATTATGAAGCCTTATAAAACACATGCAAATGCACCGAGTAGCAAATGACTTCACATTTGAAAAGGGGGTTTTAAGAAACAGTTCTTTATCATGAAATATCTTGCTTAGCGGGTAAAAGAAATATTCACTATCTGAGTGAAAAACATTACCCTGCCGCCAAGGTCTGGTCACTCATAACTGATTGACCACGAAACACAGGCATTCGGTACCCAGTAAGCACAGAAAAATTTTCCCATGTGGGATACGTATGAGTTTTAATTGGGATTTGCATGGGAAGGTGGGAAAGGGGAAAACCCATATTAATCCCGTGGAGAAAGGAGCCATTTCTGGGTGGGAAATGTCTGGGTTTTCCCACCCTGGGAAACCCCCTGTAAAATACACATGAAATATGTATGGGAATGCCAATGTAAATCCCACCCGGGGAAAACCCAGGTGGATCCCAACTGGGAAATGCATGGATTATGCGTGGGAATTCGGACCATGGATTTTACCTCGATTTTTGTCTCATTCCCATGCAAATCCCTGCATGGGATTCACGTGGGAAGGCCAAAAATAACCCTGGGTTTTACATGGGTTTTACTTGGGTGTGCTTACCGGGTAGTGCCACGTGCACTGTGTCTAAACCTGACAACAAGCTGGGTTGAAAAATACAAAAATATAGATTTTTTTTTAGATTTGGTTCATGACCAATAATTTTTTAATTTTTTAAAGAGAAAGAAGTGACATTGTGGCATCAAACATAGGTAGAATCATTGGTGATGGGGTAAAAATATCTGATCGTGTTTGAGAAAACAGAGTTGACAATAAAGTTCTGCTTTTGTTGTGGCGTTCACTTTAATAGAAACACCTATATGATGACATGCACTGCTTATTTAGCTTATTTATTGTCCATTTAGAAAATAATGACACACAATGATTTACATACTAAGTCGTGATGCCCCCCATCCTCCCCCTCCCCCCCCCCCCCCGGCGTGGTTTTTATGTTCAGTGTGATATAAACAGTATTTCTGTGGCACACGAGAATGACTGCCAAGCTAAAATAACCAACCAAGCACTGATAACATGATTAAAATTTAAAAAATAATGACCTGAATCGACAATGACTGGAGTGAACATTACCAATATTTACGGATCAGTTGTAGCGTTTTTTTCCATGCAGCACAATATAAGCGTTATATAAGTGGGGCAACTGTCGTGACGCGTTGCAAGGCCAGGTGCTGCATGACTGAATGCATAAACTATTATTTTTCGCACACTGTGTAATCATTAAATGACTCAGGATAGTCAATAATGACTCCCAACACCAGGTACATATGGCTGCACACGCTTGTCACGGGTAGTAGAATGGGAACCTCTTCCATGCTGATATGTGTATAGAAACTGACTCTTTTTAGCGACTTTATTTTTCATAAATAACTGCACATTTGAGGAGATTTTTGGAAGGCTGTGTTGAAAATTCACACTGAGAACGTAAATAAAATGGATAATGTCTCTTAATAATTAACAAAAAGCTTGTTTTGGGTGCTTTTAATTGCTCACCCGATGAAATCAAGTGCTTTTTCTGCACAACACTCAAATATTGGTCAACAAGCTGTTGCGACTTTTTCGGATATTTGATTTCCAGCCATGTCAATATGCGCATTTTATGTCTTATTCGCCATGGCATATTTTAAACCAGTTGCATTCATACTGTCCTTTTGTTTGTTTGTTCGTTATTTTTTTGACTGTTTATTCCAGTGTGAACGAATTACGCTATGGTTTTTTTTACGTCACAGTACAATATGTGAAAGTTCCGCGTCGTGACATTTACGCTGTGATATACTTAGACCATGGGTTTATTTACGCAATTAGAAACATTTTAAAGCTTTTTGATGAGCATGTGTTAAATCTCGCAGGTTTTAATTTCTCGTTTTGGTGTCGGGTGTACTTGGTTGGAATTACACTGACGCAAATTTCGTACTGTTTGATAAACTTTTTTTGTTTATATGTGTTTGTTTCGTTGTTGTTGTTGTTGATGTTGTTGTTCTTATAGCAAACAATTACACTGGGATTACACAATTACACTGCATGTAACGGTATTATGTCGGATGTTATAACACACACCAATTGAGTAATGCATTCCTGAAAAAGAAATGATAAGAAAGCGTCAGCGTGCTCTAACCGCGTACAAAGGTCACAAAGCCAATTCACAGAAAAACAATGGGCATGATCCCGAGATATTATGACGATGGCTTTGTGGCGTAAAACGTTTTCCTTTGCATTGCGCAAGTTGCAATGCGACACTCGTGTCGCAGGACAATATCATGAAAATTTTTCGAGCAAAATCTCGAGTTTTTGGGCTTTTTTCAGCAATTTATGAGTCGATTTTGCTTGTTTGTGTTATAATGCGGATAGATCCTGGTGCGGTCGTGCTTTGTATGGGATTCGAGCACTTGTGGAAGGTCAATGAACTCACCGCTACGCGGTTCGTTCACAGACATTCCACGCATGCTCGAATCCCATACAAAGCACTCAGCCCTATGATCTATCCCTATAATAAACAATGATATACTGTTCGAAGGAACTTGGATCGACCCCAATCCGCAACCTTCCCTCCCGCTCCCCCGCCCCCCCCCCCCCCCCGCACTCCACAACCCACCAATTAACAGAAGCGACCTCAGCATTTCAGTTTGAAAGACCATCCGACTGTTCAGCTTTTCCCGATATTTTATATAGTAAGCTTTATTAAACGGAAAAAATTTTAGCTTCCAGTGAAAAAAAAAAGAAAAGAGTAACCACAAGGACGAGTTGTACATCTCTGCGATGACCGTGAACTTTGATTACTTTGCAGCAGTTCGACTTGTCCTTGGGCTGACCTAACAGAATCGCGCAGCGAAAACACCTCCAAAGAATGTCCTCATTTTAAAGCTGACGAATTGTTTGAAGCGTTCAGGTGTTTTTTTGTTGTTTTTTTTTTTTCGCATCACTTGCTTTGTTTTGATCGATAGGTATCGATGGTTTTTGGGTCTAACATGCTGCTATATATCATAATTCGATCCCCGTATTGATGAAAAATAAAAACATAGATCAAGTTCTTCCTGCAGGGTGCTCTCAAGCGAGGAAGAGGGGAGGGGATAGAGTGAATAGGAAAACTCGGAGTCTGCCGCCAATGTTATGGCGTTGTTCCAAAAGTGTTCTTTTTTCCATGATTTCAAAGATGTTTTGTTGCATAATGATCGAATTCATTTTTTAAAAAACAAAATTCGAGCCGAACAACTTTTTAAACTATGAAGATTTTATCCTGGGTTCCTGGTGTACATGATCTTTTAAAATGCACATATTACAACTTACACTATAATTTATTTTTAGGTGACAGGTAAAATTTCTAGATTCATCTTTAAAAGGAACCTTCAAAAGTGAATAAATCGGAACTCGTGTCCCGTAAGCAGGCAGAGCATAAAAGACAAGATGGCCGAGACTATTGGCTCTCCCACATGGCTCACCAACTCGATCTCGTCATACGTGTTATTTTATCTAGCATTATTCTCATTTTTCTGTGATACACCCAATGGATATGAAAGCACGCAGCAGAGGTTTCTAAAATCAAACCAAAGAACTATGAATGGAGAAAATTCATATTTGTTGAGCACCCGAAATGCACATATTCGAAACCGCCGTGATCTTCCGACTACGAGCGAAATAGAACTGTATGTGAATAAACACAATGAGCTGAGAAGACTAGAGGGCTCGTCCAACATGCATATTTTGGTAAATATCGGTGATAACAAAATTACATTCATTTTTTTTCAATGTGCTAACGTTCGAATCCTGCAGAATCAAAACTAAAGAAAAACTAAAATGAAACGGCTGGAAATTTAATTATCAATTTTAATAGTTACTATAATTTTGCTGTAATTTTCAGGTGATCGAGTTTTTCATGCATGGATCCAGGATTTTTTAAGGGGCTGCGGGGGATATCGGTTTTTTTTTTGGGGGGGGGGTAGAGGGGGGTGTTGGGGCATTTTTTCCTACAGTGCATATTTTCGTGCCATTTGAAAGAAGGAAAATCAACAATTTCCCGGATCCACAAATGTAATAAGTTCTATTTTTACATAAATGTATGTGTATTTTTTGTCTTAGAAATGGAACGCGGCCCTGGCGGAGATGGCACTGCTGTGGGGGCAGGGATGTAACTGGAGACACGGACAACCAACGTATCCAAACCCGCCCTTTGATCCTATTGGACAAAACCTTTACGTCACAACTGCAAGCACTTTGGATATAGACAATGCAATACAAGTAAGAATATACAGGAGAATACGCCCACCACTGTCTGATTTCCGAAGTGGTCCTATTTTAAGGTTCTTCGATATAGAAGGTATCTAGAAAGGTATTTCTGAGAAGTGGTCATATTTCTGAGGTGATCCTATTTGTAGAGTGGTCCTATTTGTAGAGAGTTCTTCTACATATGTAAAAGCACTCACATGCAATCACACCATGTAAACTATATTGTTCAAGATTCTGAGCTTCTTGTAGAATATTTACATTTATTTAGTTGGAGAAATTTCGAGAAGGACTAGTGAAATATTCAGGTTACTTATATATTGTTGGATAATGTTCCGTAGATCTGGTATGACGAGAAGCCATTTTACCATCCCGAAGACCAGTCGTGCGACCCGGGGGAGCAGTGCGGACACTACACACAGGTAAGGGCATTCAGATATGGGCACTACAGCTAAGTGTGGGTACTACACACAGGCAAGGACACTGCATAATGTAAGGCAGTGTTGCCACGGAGTCGTCAAGAAAAAAAGGATAAAAAAAGGATAAAAAAGGACAAATTTGAGAAAAAAAGTATGAAAAAAAAGGATAATTCATGTTTTGCTGAAGATCGAGAAAACATTAATGTCAATCATATTGTATCATTTTTTTTTGGTAATTTCAAGGTTCGCGCTGGGTTCTCAGGAAAGTGAGTCAAAAAGGGAAAAGTGTGATTCAGATAGGTCCAGAAAAACTCGGTGGGTTCAGAAAAAGTCAGTCATTTCGTAAAAAATGCCCCCAAAGTGGACCAAAACTCCACCAACGCGAACCCTGAATTTATAATGCTCGTTTTCACAGCGATTAAAAAATATTTGCATACCTGATTGTACTTTACATATTTATAAAGGATTCCTGTCAAATTGTGCCAAAAGAAGTTTTGAAAATTGGTACTAAATATTTTTAAATGCCCCCATTTAGCCATTTTTTAGCGGATCGCAAAAAAAAGTAATTTTTCAAGATAGGCCTACCCAGAGAATAAATGTTCAAAATTGGAAAGGAATCCAATCAAAATTGTGGGAGAAGAAGCATTTTAATTTAAGTAAAAGTTTACACACGTACATACGTACATACAGACGGCGGATACCCATCTATTGATGTGATAAGACCAGCCCAACATGGTCGGCTGGTCTAAAAAAAGCTGCGTACGTACTTTATCGATGGTCCCCAGGGACATGCAACTCAAACTTACAGAATGAAGTTATTGAAAATCATTCAAGAAATAAAAACTATTCAACATCATTTAGAATACTGGATATTTTACAGTGTGATAAGACATTGAATACGTTTACAGAATATGTTTCAATTCCATGAAAAAAAATACCCTTTCTCTACAGATGTATTGATTTTAACAATAGACGCTGCAAAAAAGTTGGAAATTACATACACATACAGTGTAAGAGCGGTAATATTATGGCCTAATAATGGGTTATGACTAGGGTGAGAAAAAATTATAGCAGAAAAAAACATATAGCTAACTAGACCGAATTTCGCTACACGTAGTGAAATGGCACCCACTTGCAATGGTACAATCTATCTGGTCAAAGACACATTTTTCAGTCTTTCCACATAATTGTCAGCTTCCGAATTATTATCATGAACAAGGACATCGAAGTAAATATAATGTAATCTCAAATCATCAAATTCAGTTTTCTAACCGTTTTCGAGATAATGGACAACTTCCGGTTTTTGACCTTGACCATGACGGAGGAGGTCAAGGTCACCGAGGTACCTCTTATATAACGTCTTTTAGGGCCAAAGGTTCGAAAATAAGCTCATAATCGCTCTATCTCTAACCGTTTTCGAGATAATGAACAATTTTTCTCTAACAAATTGCAATATTTTTTGAAAAAATATTTTGACCTCAATTTGACCTTGACCTTGAAGATCAAGGTAAAAAATTTTTGTAGATTTCACGACAACTCATTTCCCTCTATGTCTGTGCCAAATACCGTCTTTCTACTACAAATCGTGTAGGAGGAGTTTTCTGGAAACCACTTTGAGGTAAAAAAACTTTGACCTCAATTTGACCTTGATCTTCAAGGTCAAGGTAAACAATTTGCGGATTTCACGACATCTCGTCACCCTCTATCCCTGTGCCAAATTTAATGGTCCTACGTCAAATAACGTAAGAGGAGGTTTCTGGAAACCTCCGTGACGGGAAAAACAAAAACAAAACAAAAAAAAAAAAAAAAAGAAAGGAGGGAATAAACAGCCGGAATTCTTTGCAAAGCATACCCATTTGCAAACTATGTTTGCAAGTGAGAATTAGGAAAAAATGATATTTTGAACGAAAAAAGAAAATGAAAAAAAAAGTATCAAAATAATAAAAGGATGAAAAGCGAAAAAAAGTATAAAAAAGGATGAAAATAAAAAAAATTATAAAAAAAGTATTTAAGGATAAAAAAGGATAAAATCGGGCTTTTTTTAAAAAAAGGATAATCCTTTTAAAAAAGGATGATGTGGCAACACTGATGTAAGGGCACTACATGTAAGTGTGGGCACTGCATACAGGTAAGAGCACTACATACAGGCAAGGGCACTACATCTAAGTGTGGGCACTGCATACAAGTAAGGGCACTACATGCAGGTAAGAACAAAGCACACAGGTAAGGGCACTTAATGCAGGTAAGGGCACTACATTTATGTTTGGGCACTGCATTCAGGTAAGGGCACTGCATACAGCTAAGGGCACACATCTAAGTGTGGGCGCTGCACACAGGTAAGGACACTGCATGCAGGTATGGACACTAAGTATGGTCACTGTGTACAGGCATGGGTAGTTCTAGATATATCACACCGAAAGCTATTTTGATGTTAAGCTATATATATATTAGTATTCCCTAAATTCGAGCCAGCTATTTTTGGTGTAAGGACTTTTACGTACTCTTTCAGATCGTGTGGGATGTGACAGAGGAAGTCGGATGTGCTATCGCATTTTGTGAGTCTATGATTGGCTTGAGCGATGCTTTCCAAAATGCACAATATCTTGTCTGCAACTATGGACCAGCGTAGGTGTTTTTTCTTTTGCTAGTACTATTCTGTCGAAGAAAACTAACGTGGCTCCATACATATTTAATCTTCAATCTCAGTGATCAGCCTAACACTACCCGAAGAACAAAAAAAAATCGACACATGCATACATGCAACGAGATATTGTCTACTTATGGATAGGTACACAGATAGATCTAGTTAATTTTCAGATTCTGCTTTGTTCCTTAGTTTCGCACAAACAAACCAAGGAAATTAATAAAATTATTATTAATAATGACAGAACTTACCAATCCATTATAACGTCAAAGAAAACTTCTCCTGAAATTACTTCAGCATTGATTTTTGGATTTTAAAGGGGGAACTATCCACGGGCGCCTTATTCTGTGGGCGACGCTTGCACTGAATGTAACTCCGGCAGGTTCTGGTGTGATGATGGTCTGTGCAGATGTAAGTTATGCAAGTTACAGTTAACTGATTCCGTTAACTGGTCCTGCAGCTAACAGAGCTTTTGAAAGTTCATAAATAATATTTTACTTTGATGTAACATATATTCTTGTGAAAATTTTTTGGGTAATTTTGCTAAATCAGCTGATTTCCTGTGTGTAGTGTACAGTAAACTCGTTAACTTTTGTGAATACCGGGACAAGCGATGAACATTTATAGTCGCATTTTGATTTCTGACTTTGATTTTTTTTACTGGATTACGTTCGAAGTTATTTTAAAATTTACATAGAGAGAAGGGTTATTTTAAGTACTAATACTGACCAGAATTTGTCTTTTGTTGGGAAGGAGAGGGGGGGGGGGGGTTGGGGTATTTTGCACATCCATTTTCAAGTGCGCGCTGTGAGGACATAAAACACAGGGATGTTTATAATTAACACTTGACAAGCCTTTGGCTTGCAAGGGTTATATGAATTTGTGCGAGCAGCCGTTCGTCCTTTTTTTTTCTTGACAGTTTTTCCGATTTTTGTGTCTTCTTCTCTGACACTATGAGCCCTAGGACCATGAAACTTGGGACTTATGAATAGCTTGACCGAACGTGTGCATGTCACTTTTTATTTTCGTCTTCGATTTCGTTTTCTTTGTTAAAACGCCATGTGAAAAGAGTGTATTTTTTGCAAGTAAATGCCGTGCATTTAACGTATAACACAGAACACCACACAGTTGCCCAGCTTTGTGCGAGCTGTCACTGCCTAAATAGATAACAAGGCGTATGCCTGATCAGTCAATAAAACTTTAAGTCAACAAAAACCAAACACTACTCGGCTTATAAGACGCATTCAAGCTGTTTGTTTCAAGGGGAGAAACAAAGATTCTGCGGCAGAAAGTGACGTCATTACTGACGTCATAGGTGCCGCAGAATCCTTGTTGGGGTTTCTGCGGCAGTTTTTGGATAGAGCGCGCGCGTGTTCGAATGACGTCATAATGACGTGAAGATGACATGAAAATGACGTCATAAGTCACGTGTTAAGCCACGTGGTTTTTTTTCACATATCCATGCACACACATACCAAGACAGGTTGTTTTTTGCTTATTCACAATATGTGGCGGCCGCTCTGAAAAGATGACGTGAAAATGACGTCATGATGACATGAAAATGACGTCATAAGTCACGTGATGATGTCATAACATGATGACATCATGATGATATTATGATGATATTATAACAACGTTAGACTGTTTGGCAGAACCCTAGGCCATAGAGTCCATTATGAATGTGTAGGATGGTTGTGCATTATGAATGAACACGTTATGAATATCACCTCCCATGTACTGACCAAGTCCCCCCTCTCCTCTAGGACATACTATGTGCCAACCCCCCCCCCCCCCCCCCCAAGTGAAGAAGTGAGATAACTTCCGCTATTGTTGACCGATTTGAATGAAAATTTTACCGTTTGATTCAGTTTTATATCTAGTTTTGACATAAAGTAGTCACAGGCTATTTTCACAGGTGGTTGTATGCGTTATTTTGGCATGCCGCCATTTTAGCTCTTAAAAAGTGAAAAAGTGAGATAACTTCCGCTATAGTTAACCAAATTGAATGAAAGTTTTACCGTTTGATTCAGTTTTATATCTAGTTTTGACATTAAGTAGTGATAGGCTATTTGCACAGGTTGCAGTATGCATAAACTCAGGTAACTTCCGTCATGGTTAACCGATTTGAATGAAAATTTCACTGTTTGATTTAGTTTTATATCTAGTTTTAACATTAGGTAGTGATAGGCTATTTGCACAGGTGGCTGTATGCATAATTGATTTACCTTAAAGTTTAAACTTTAAAAAAGTGAAAAAGTGAGATAACTTCCGCTATAGTTGACCGATTTGAATGGAAATTTCACCGTTTGATTCAGCTTGATGTCTAGTTTTGACATAAAGTGGTTACATGCTATTTGCACAGGTGACTGTAAGCACTTTGTGGAGCACACCCTTTCAAACATGTGTTCGATTGGCAAGCCCCCCTATTCAAACATGTTTTCGAATGGCAAGCCCCCATTCAAAGACGTGTTCGAACTATTTTTTGGAACATATTACGTCATGGTATTGTTAAGCAAGTTGTTTAACAATTGTTCAACATGTTGTTCAACATGTTCAACATGTTTATCAACATGTTCAACATGTTGTTCAACATGCGCAACATGTTGTTCAACATGTTCAACATGTTGCTCAACATGTTCATCATGTTGTTCAACATGTTCAACATGTTGTATATAGAGTTATATTTAAAGACTTTCTCGGTAAAGTTATTTCTTAACATATTAGGGTATAGTGTGTCCAACCTCGAGTGTGACATCTCTCCTATAGAGTATAATAAAAAGGAGCCACCCTCAAACGTTACACATTTCATATTAAGATACTGAAGAGTGAGCAACAACTATGACAATGTCTGTAGAAAAGTCTGAGACAATACCTGTAGAAAATTTTACAGCAAAGCCTGAGACAATATCTACAGCAAAGTCTAAGGCAATGCTCATGGTAAAGTCTAAGGTGAAGTCACGTCAAAGGCGAGCACATCTTAGAAAGATGAAAAGAGATGAGTTACCAGCTACGACGTCACCGTGTACAAGCGAAGAATTAAGACAGAACCTAAAATGAAGCGAGAACTCGAGCGTAAAGCTGCTACCACCATGAAGAAGATGATTAGATGATTTACCGGTTATGATACCCATTAATGGAGAAATATATATCAAATTGGCGAAATATCAACAGAAAGTGGTGGTTAACATTCGTGAATATATTACGAATCATACATCTGGGAGGCTACATCCTACCAAGAAGGGAATTTTGTTGTCATTGAAAGATTGGCAAATGCTGAAGAAGCAAATGACGTCAGTGGATCTCATGCTTCAGAAAATGGATGTGTATAAATGCAGTGACTGTCAGAAGATGGTTGAGTAGAAAGACGACTGTATACAGTGTTAACACGACCTTAGTGAATGCTATGATTTCATCACCCTCAGTGCCGAAGATTGGAGCGAAAATTTTAAAGCAAAGCAAGACATATATTAATACATAACGCTTACGTTAATAAAATATTACAACATTTATAGAGTCTTTATTATAAAGTTTAGTCAAATAAGTCTATTTTTCTTCATCTGTTTCACTCTGTTCAGTATCCATATCACTTCCTTCGTCACTGCTGTCATCCTCCTCCTCCTCCTCGTTGCGTATATTTGAATAGTCTCATAAACAGTTGTTTTAGCCCATGCTTATAAATGGGTCGAAGGTTATCACTTGCTATTTCACGAGCATCTTCAAGCCCTTGTTCTTCATATTCTGAAACCTTTTCTTGAAATTTGGCATCATAGTCATCGTAGATTTCTTGAACCATACCATCATATCATACCAAACAGAATCTATTTCTGACTCACTCTCAGAGTCTGTTTCTGACTCATTTTCAGAGTCTGTTTCTGACTCACTTTCAGAGCTCCTGTCATCAACACCCTCATCACACTGCTCCATATGTTTGAACAAAGCTTATTCGCAGTTGTATAATGCACCACATTCTGTACAAGCATGAGCATTCTTTTCAGCCATCTTAACGCTTTGACTTTCCATAGAAGACTCATCTAAAGTTTCAGTGAAAGGTGTTTTTACAGGGTTTACCATATCTATCTCCAATCCTCCTTCTGAAATGTGAGCATCCTTTAAGTGCCTTTTAAGACTTTGTGGCCAATTGTAAGATTTCGAACAAATGTTGCATTTATACATCCTTTCGGTTCAACATACACTTTTCAAATGGTGAGAAAGTCTTTAAACATAGCTTTAGATACAACAACTTGTTAAACAACATGTTGAACGTGTTGAACATGCTGAACAACATGTTGAACATGTTGAACATGTTGAACAACATGTTGAACATGTTGAACAAAATGTCGAACAACATGTTGAACATGTTGAACAACATGTTGAACATGTTGAACAATATGTTGAACATCTTGAACATGTTAATCAACCTGTTGAACATGTTGAACAACATGTTGAACAATTGTTAAGCAACTTGCTTAACAATACCATGACGTAATATGTTCCAAAAAATAGTTCGAACACGTCTTTGAATGGCGGCTCGCCATTCGAACACATGTTTAAATGGGGGCTTGCCATTCGAACACATGTTTGAATGGGTGTGCTCCACAAAGTGCTCACAGCCACCTGTGCAAATAGCCTGTAAACACTTTATGTCAAAACTAGACAGCAAACTGAATCAAACGGTGAGATTTTCATTCAAATCGGTCAACTATAGCGGAAGTTATCTCACTTTTTCACTTTTTTAAAGTTAAAATGGCGGCATGCCAACATTATGCATACAACCACCTGTGCAAATAGCCTGTGACTTTTTTTGTCAAAAGTAGATATAAAACTGAATCAAACGATAAAACTTTCATTCAAATCGGTCAACTATATCAGAAGTTATCTCACTTTTTCACTTGTTTTAAAAGTTAAAATGGCGGCATGTCAACATTATGCAAACAACTACCTGTGCAAATAGCCTGTGACTACTTTACGTCAAAACTAGATATAAAACTGAATCAAACGGTAAAACTTTCATTCAAATCGGTCAACTATAGCGGAAGTTATCTCACTTTTTCACTTAGGGGGGAGGGTACGCACATAGTATGTCCTGGGGGGGGGGAGTGGTTGGTCAGTACATAGTGGCTTATATTCATAACTTGCTCATTCATAACGCACAACCATCCTGCACATTCATAATGAACTCTATGGCCTAGGGTTCTGCCAAACAGTCTAACGTTGTTATAATATCATCATAATATCATCATGATGTCATCATGTTATGACATCATCATCACGTGACTTATGACGTCATTTTCATGTCATCATGACGTCATTTTCACGTCATCTTTTCAGAGCGGCCGCCACATATTGTGAATAAGCAAAAAACAACCTGTCTTGGTATGTGTGTGCATGGATATGTGAAAAAAACCACGTGGCTTAACACGTGACTTCTGACGTCATTTTCATGTCATCTTCACGTCATTATGACGTCATTCGAACACGCGCGCGCTCTATCCAAAAACTGCCGCAGAAACCCAACAAGGATTCTGCGGCACCTATGACGTCAGTAATGACGTCACTTTCTGCCGCAGAATCTTTGTTTCTCCCCTACTGGAAGTATTTTTGGGTTTTAATTTTTGTCAACGCTAGCGAAATGAGGTTCTAGTTTTCATACATGTAATCCACTATAGATCATACAGCTTAACTTTAGATAAATATGTGTTACAGTAACATTAGCAAAGGAAAATAATTCGATGAATATCAGATGAAGCGTTTTTTATTGTAGGTCTAGTGTGATATTCATTTTGTTTCAGCTGACTGCACTGGTCCTAGTTCGAACTGTGGTAAGTTTAACTTTTTGCCGTTCTTATAAAACAGATCACTTCTAGAAGATCCATTTGTTCTGTATAAGCACAGCGCGCATAGATTTTCAACAAGTTGTTCCACTCTTTCAATGAGCACTATTTTCGCGGACTCCCCGATGAGGTTATACAACAGGAAGGACCGCCGTAGGGGTTGCCTTTTGGTAAAAAAAAAACGTACTATTTTACATTTTTGAATTGCTATAATCAATATCTGTATAGAGGAGGTATTGGTGTCTAATTTATAGACTGAAAAAGAAAAAACACAGTAAAAACATCTGCTTCAGAAAATCTGTTTATTTTTCAAACCCAGCTCTCTTAAATTGTACACACTGAGGAACAGGCCTAGGATATTTATCTGGTCGCACTGTCACCGCACCTTATGTAAACCTACCAGCATTATATTTATCGCTTCTCTTTTATTTATTTATTTATTGATCTATCTATTCTTCGTTTCTCGAAAGAGTGCCGAGCAGATTGCAAGAACTGCGGGGCGACAGAAAGCGATACTTGTACTTGCACATGCACAGCTGGATGGACCGGAGTCGACTGTTCCGGTGTGTATTTATCCAGTTTTAGTACCAGTGATGGATTCAGTTGCAGAGGGTTAGAAGACAGCTAAACTCCGTTATTTCTAAAAAAAAAAAAAAGATTGACTGGTAAACGCGCTACTTTTAGGTCTATTTTGAGCTGACACCCCCAAGAGTAGTGAACTCTTGATGAGCCATTTCTATGGTCATCTCTTGTTGAGCCCCATTTTCTGTAGTCACTTCTTGTTGAGTTCTTGTCGTTCAGTAATAGGCTCTTGAGGAGATCAAGCACAATAGAAGAGGGGGATATGGAATTGAAATGCACTCACCCCTTTCCTACAAAAGGTTGCAACCACACTCCCCTCCCCCCGACCGCCCCCCCCCCCCCCCCCGCTTTCCGTCTCTCGATCCGCAACTCTATATTGAAAAGAAAAATACGTGAAAATAAAAAGATAAATAAATAAATAAATAACATCATCTTATGCTATTTGTAGCTGAGTGTAGGAATAATCATGAGAACTGTGGAGCAAATCCGGGCTGGCCGACATATTGGTGCACGAACGAATATCCATACGTTCTCGAATACTGCCCTCTTCTGTGTGACTTGTGTGGTAAGTCAAGGTCAAGCTTTCTGCTATGTGTGATAGCCCTAGTGAACGTATCGCTCAAGGTCTATTTATTTGATGTCATGATGCCTATCGACCAATCTCCAACGTTTCGAAAAAGATGAAGTTGGTTGTTTATGCGATTAAATCGCAATGTTATATAGACATCGATGTTTGGCTAAACTGCCACTTATTTGAACCTGTCTCCAAAATCTTTGCTGCAGTGCAGAACAGATGCCGGAAAATGGAAAATGGTAGGTTTTGGTCGCAATCAAATTGCAACGTCTGTCCAAGGTCTGTCATCGCAGCGTTTCATAGACGTCAGGGTGGGGACCAAAAATAGCCAGCGTTATCATATTATCGCCCACCGAAAATCACAGCCACGATACAGCTTTTAGAAATTAAACCAAAATAAGGATTTTTAAAACATTTTATAATATCACAAACGTGAGACATCGTAAAACATATTCTCAAACACGCGATGACCCAAGAGCGGTGTTAGTTCGATGGGAGGGTGGCCATGACATCTTGGAAATGTCGAGTTCAATATGCAAACAAAGAATGTAAGAAATAAATTTTGAAGTATAAAGTCATTGTACTATTTACCACTAGAGAGCAGTGAACAACCGAAAAAACATAAATAATCACCACTATATTTCTTGTTTTTATTGTATCAATTGGTAACAGTAAAGACCATATCTTTTTGTGAAAAGAGCCGGCAGATAGTTCAACTGGAAACTGCAACAGTCAAACTACGACAACAACAACAACAACAACAACTACTACTACTACAACCACTGCCAAGAGTACAACTACAACTCCTGCTGCACCCACACCTCCTGCCTCTACCACAGCCACCAGCACTGTCACCACAACGACGGAGAAGGACTGTTCGGGCTATCGCTGTGTCAACGGGCAAGTGTCCCTTGAACAGAACCAATGCCGTTGTACCTGTGACGATGCATGGCAGGGGGAGAGTTGCGAAAGTAAGTGTTCAGAAATCGAAAACAAGAGAGCAATGGACACTTGCTATTCCGTATAGAATGACATTTTTGGTGAATTTGTCAAGCTACTGCCTCGATCTGGTTTCCTTAGGGTGAAAGAAGACACTTCCGGTCGTTTTGGTGCAGAAAATTTCACAGCACAATTCTAACACATTGCATTCATATATAGTAGAACCTGGTCAATTACATAATCCATCTTCTGAAAAACATGGGCTTGTCCTGTCTATGTACTGTAGTTATCCGGTTTATGCGGTTGTCGAGTTTATTTTGAGACATGAAACAGTGGCAAGGGGTTTAAAATTGGAATGCAGTTAACCGGTTTAAGCGATTAATCGTTTTTCGTCCATATGACACAGTGATAATCCGGCAGATTTAAGCGATTAATCGGTTCGTCGGTATTACACAGTGATAGTCTGGCAGATTTAAACGATTAGTCGATTCGTCGTTTATTACGCAGTGATAATCTGGAAGTTTAAGGCGATTAATCGATTCGTCGGTATAACACAGTGATAGTCTGTCAGATTTAAGCGATTAATCGAATCGTCGGTATTCGTCGGTATTCGATTAATCGCTAAAATCGGGGAGCCTTCGAGCACGTATGGACCACTTGCTGCATCCAAACAAATGACATTTTGCACACAGAGAATAAACTACTATTTTGTCCTATTCTGTCCCACATTTTACCCTTTGTATTTTTCCACGCCTTATGAAATAAACTGTATATCTGACATTTTGTCGTTTTACTTTGGACAGACAGCAAAGAAGAAGCCCGGGTTGGAGTAATCGTTACCGTGGTGACCAGGATTAGCAACGTAAGTTAGCCAAACCACCAGTCGCCCCCCCCCCCCCCACCAAAAACCCATTTTCCCACTCCCACATATAATCATTCATTATTTCGTCATCATCACAACTAAATAGGATTTCATTACAATATATTTAATTTTTCAAAATTTTAATAGCTACTACTCAGTGAGGGAACGTTACAACGTCATTAAGTACACATGAAAACAATAGCACATGAAAACAAGTACGCATGAAAACAAGTACACATGAAAACAAGTACACATGAAAACAAGTACACATGACTAACTACAGTAGTCCCTCGTTAATTCGAACTTCTTGGAACAACGAAAGTAGTTCGAACTAGCCGGGGATCGAATTAACCGGGGTTAGTGGGATATGTTCATGTCATTATGAGAATGAAAGATACAAAAAATATTTTATTTTAAAACTAAGATTAGAATTTACATGCATTAAGGTATAAAAATATGACTAAAACCTTATAATAATGATAACAGCAGTAATAAATATTCTCATAAGAATACACAGGACCCAAAGTTGGGACCAGGCAAATTTCTTCGAATTAACTGGGGGTACGAATTAACCAGGGCTATGAATTAAATGGGGTGCGAATTAACCGGGTACGAATTAAGCGGAGATACGAATTAACTGGGGGTGCGAATTAATCAGGGGGTCGAATTAAGCGGGGTTACGAATTAAACGGGGATGCGAATTAACCGGAGGTACGAATTAACCGGGGATACGAATTAAGCGGAGACGAATTAACTAGGGACTAGCCACTGTAAATGGTTGTTTCACTTTTTGTGTGTTATTTTAACTTGCTATTTTTATTTATTTATTTACTTATTTATTTATCGATTGAAGTGGGATGTCATCTGGTCGTACCTGAAGACTTTCCTGGTGACGATAATCAACGATTATTGTAACAGCCATGTGGATGTATGCTGTCCGGACTCCACCGTCACAAGCAGGTGCGACCTCCTCCCCCTGCCCCCAACCCGCCTCCATCATTAACTCCCCGTGAGGCAAGGTTGACTATAATGTGCAATTCATAATTTTTCTTCTAGATTGATTCGTATTTTAATGTTGAATAATATATAAATGTAAACAAGCACTCCACGTTTATAACATATTTGTTTTACTGACTTTCATGTAACAGTCTTAATGGATTCAACCATCGTTTCAAGCATTAACAAACGTTAACTGTTTTGCTTACAGCGACATATACCTGCGGTATCTGACGGGGAATGAAATCGTCCTTGGGGCGGGATATCCGGTAGAAGTAAGCACCGGCGGGGTCGGCAACACTGTGCGTTATCTCACGATCGCATTGTTCTATGCCCACGGCGCTGTCGGGAATGACCTGTGTGCCGCGAATACGGGCCAAGCGAGGAGAAGAAGAGAACTCCCAGGTACAGTAAGATTCCTAGCGGGTTCGGCGGGGGCAAGAGGGTACACAAAGGCGCGGGGGGGGGGGGGGTGTGAGCCGAGGCAGATCCAACAGTTTTGAGAATTAAGCATGTGTTCTACATACGAAAGAAAGTAATAGTGGGGATTAATAAAAAAAATGAGACACCTTACAGAAAATGGGAGGCGGTTTGTGAATCCAGATTATGTTGTTCGGATATATGGGGGTCGAAAACAGGCTACTAATCTTTTTGTTTGTTTGTTTATTGTAAGAGCTATGCGTTTTAGCACATCGATGCGTAGGGTGGATATATTGAAGAGTCTGTCAAATTTGATGTAAAAAAAACTGATATTTTACTTATACTTGTAAATGCCACGTGATTTATGACAGAGCTGACATTATCCCAAGACACACTGTACGAGATAGTGGTCGGAGCGGAGACGGAAATTGCCGAGAGTTTACGAAGCTGCTGCGGTGTGGAGCTAGAGAGCATTGAACGAGGTCAAGTAGAGGAAGAAGAGGACACGGAAGACAAGAGCGATGAGGACAAGAATGAGGATGACGATAGTAAGTCTATTTCCCTACCATACAGAAAAGTGCGGAAATAAGACCACTTTTAGGATTAGCCAAAGTGATCCTATAGTTCCAGGATGTTAGTATTTCCGAGGTTCTCCATGGGGCTGAATTAGAATGGAACTGACAGCGATCTTAGCCCACCCTCCCCTTCCCTGGGAGGTTATTTTAGTACTATTATTTGAGTATTATTCCAGTATCATTATCATTCTATTAGTATGCTTATTTGAAAAAAAAAATAGCATAAAAATCTTCCCAAATAAATTATCTGATAAGTTGCTGTACTTTTGTTGCTCCAGGTTTCGTTGGTTTGAAGTACTGGATCTGGGCTTTGATTGGTCTAGCGGTCGTGTCAATCATCGTCATTTCATTGATCTGTTGCTTCTGTTTCTGCCGGAAAAGGTACGTAATTCTACCCACATCACTGATCAATTCTACCCACCCTTCTGATCAGTCCTAACTACACTTCTGATCAATTCTAATCACACTTCTGATCAATTCTAACCACACTATTCATCAATTCTACCACACTTCTGATCAATTCTAACCACACTGTTGATCAGTTCTACCCACACTAGTGATCAATTCTAACCACACTTCTGATCAATTTAACCACACTACTAATCAATTCTAACCACACTTCTGATTAATTCTTACCACACTTCTGATCAATTCTACCCACAATACTGATCAATTCTACCCACACTACTGATCAATTCTACCCACACTACTGATCAATTCAGGCAAAGAACCTAGAGATTTCCTTCATATCCAGATTCTTTGATTCAAACCGTGATTCTGCCTTTTAAAAATGTTATCGGTGTTAAATTTACCCCCGCCCCAAGAAAAAAAAAAACTAAAATAAATAAACAATGAAGTTTGTTAGGGGCTAACATCTTCGTCTAAATATGGGTTAGGCTGCACTGACAGATGCTGATAGTGACTGAGTTCTAACACCAGCCAATATTTGGTCCGACTTTTATTAATAGAATACGATGCGATTGCGACAAGGTACGCAATCCGCATCACCCCCTCATTTCCCTTTACCCTCTTCTGTGCCAGCAACACCCCCTCTCTTCCCCTTTCCCATCTTCTGTGCCCGCAACACCCCCTCCCTTCCAATTTTTCCCTCTTCTGTGCCAACAACACCCCCTCCCTTCCCTTTTTACCCTCTTCTGTGCCCGCAGCACCCCCTCCCTTCCCCTTTTCCCCTCTTCTGTGCCCGCAACACCCTCCCTTCCCTTTCCCCCTCTTCTGTGCCAGCAACACCCCTTCCCTTCCCCTTTTCCCCTCTTCTGTGCCCGCATCACCCCGTCCCTTCCCCTTTTCCCCTCTTCTGTGCCCGCAACACCTCATCCTTTCCCTTTACCCCTCTTCTGTGCCCGCAACACCCCATCCTTCCCTTTACCCTCTTTGTGCCCCCAACACCCCCTCCCTTCCCCTTTCCCATCTTCTGTGCCCACAACACCCCCTCCCTTCCCCTTTTCCCCTCTTCTGTGCCCGCAACACCCCATCCTTCCCTTTACCCTCTTTGTGCCCGCAACACCCCCTCCCTTCCCCTTTCCCATCTTCTGTGCCCACAACACCCCCTCCCTTCCCCTTTTCCCCTCTTCTGTGCCCGCAACACCCCATCCTTCCCTTTACCCTCTTTGTGCCCGCAACACCCCCTCCCTTCCCCTTTCCCATCTTATGTGCCCGCAACACCCCATCCTTTTCCTTTACCCTCTTCTTCGCCCGCAACACCCCCTCCCTTCTCCTTTCCCATCTTCTGTGCCCGCAACACCCCCTCCCTTCCCCTTTTCCCCTCTTCTGTGCCCGTAACACCTCATCCCCTCCCCTTTTCCCCTCTTCTGTGCCCGCAACACCCCATCCTTCCCTTTACCCTCTTTGCGCCCGCAACACCCCCTCCCTTCCCCTTTCCCATCTTATGTGCCCGCAACACCCCATCCTTTTCCTTTACCCTCTTCTTCGCCCGCAACACCCCCTCCCTTCTCCTTTCCCATCTTCTGTGCCCGCAACACCCCCTCCCTTCCCCTTTTCCCCTCTTCTGTGCCCACAACACCCCATCCTTCCCTTTACCCTCTTTGTGCCCGCAACACCCCCTCCCTTCCCCTTTCCCATCTTCTGTGCCCACAACACCCCCTCCCTTCCCCTTTTCCCCTCTTCTGTGCCCGCAACACCCCATCCTTCCCTTTACCCTCTTTGTGCCCGCAACACCCCCTCCCTTCCCCTTTCCCATCTTCTGTGCCCACAACACCCCCTCCCTTCCCCTTTTCCCCTCTTCTGTGCCCGTAACACCTCATCCCTTCCCCTTTTCCCCTCTTCTGTGCCCGCAACACCCCATCCTTCCCTTTACCCTCTTTGCGCCCGCAACACCCCCTCCCTTCCCCTTTCCCATCTTATGTGCCCGCAACACCCCATCCTTTTCCTTTACCCTCTTCTTCGCCCGCAACACCCCCTCCCTTCTCCTTTCCCATCTTCTGTGCCCGCAACACCCCCTCCCTTCCCCTTTTCCCCTCTTCTGTGCCCACAACACCCCTCCCTTCCCCTTTTCCCCTCTTCTGTGCCCGCAATACCCCCTCCCTTCCCCCTTTCCCCTCTTCTGGGCCCGCAACCCCCCCCCTCCCTTCCCCCTTTTCCCCTCTTCTGTGCCCGCAACACCCCCTCCCTTCCCGGTTCCCCTCTTCTGTGCCCGCAACACCCCCTCCCTTCCCCTTTCTTCTCTTTTGTGGCCGCAACACCCCCTCCCTTCCCCTTTCACCTCTTCTGTGCCCGCAAGACCCCCTCAATTTCCCTTTCCCCTCTTCTGCGCCACAGCTGAATAACAATTGTTTACATGTAATTTATTTGCTTATTGATTTTCTTCCATTTTGTTGTCCAGGTCAAAACCCAGCAGTTATTTGGAGAAAATCTGACGGAAGTGAAAGAATTATGACGTCAACTCGTTCATCGGCATTGAGACTGAATCATCTAATAGGCATTTCCAGTCGATCAATCAGACATGCTCATTTATTGGGTGGAGCAACACGTCATAATGGCGTTCAAACAGGGTTTATAGAACACATATCAAACCAGAGGGAATAATCCATTTTTTAAAATGTACTTACGTCTTGTATTTCAGAACAAAGAAATAATTGATTACTCAAACAACTGTCTGTTTAAGAGCTCCCAGTGAACACAGGAGCTGCCTGTCAGTGAATATAGGAGCTGTATTCACAGCTCTCAGTGAACAAAGGAGCTGGCTTCACAGCTCTCAGTGAACAAAGGAGCTGGCTTCACAGCTCTCAGTGAACACAGGAGCTGGCTTCACAGCTCTCAGTGAACAAAGGAGCTGGCTTCACAGCTCTCAGTGAACACAGGAGCTGGCTTCACAGCTCTCAGTGAACAAAGGAGCTGGCTTCACAACTCTCAGTGAACAAAGGAGCTGGCTTCACAGCTCTCAGTGAACACAGGAGCTGGCTTCACAGCTCTCAGTGAACACAGGAGCTGGTTTCACAGCTCTCAGTGAACACAGGAGCTGGCTTCACAGCTCTCAGTGAACACAGGAGCTGGCTTCACAGCTCTCAGTGAACACAGGAGCTGGCTTCACAGCTCTCAGTGAACATAGGAGCTGGCTTCACAGCTCTCAGTGAACACAGGAGCTGGCTTCACAGCTCTCAGTGAACACAGGAGCTGGCTTCACAACTCTCAGTGAACAAAGGAGCTGGCTTCACAGCTCTCAGTGAACACAGGAGCTGGCTTCACAGCTATCAGTGAACACAGGAGCTGGCTTCACAGCTCTCAGTGAACACAGGAGCTGGCTTCACAGCTCTCAGTGAACAAAGGAGCTGGCTTCACAGCTCTCAGTGAACACAGGAGCTGGCTTCACAGCTCTCAGTGAACACAGGAGCTGGCTTCACAGCTCTCAGTGAACAAAGGAGCTGGCTTCACAGCTCTCAGTGAACAAAGGAGCTGGCTTCACAGCTCCCAGTGAACACAGGAGCTGGCTCCACAGCATCCAGTGAACACTGGAGCTGGCGCATGAATTGAATTAGCAGGGGCATGCTTTTGTACCTCTGTTCTTGACTTTTATATTACAGTGGTCATTGTTCATTATGTTTTACAGATGTAGCTGGGCATAATGCTCGTCATTTAACAATAAAAGATAAAAATATGTAATTTTTTATAACTTTATTAGTCGTACTTTCGATATTATCTCCGTGGGCATATATACGGATGGATATTTTCTCAAATCTATTTGTCTGTCTGTTTGTGTGTCTGTCTGTCTCCTTTTTCTACTTCACGCCTCTGTTTGTTGTGAAGTCTTCGCATTTTGTGTCTTGAGGGTTAATTTACTAAAATTGTGCATCGTTGATTACTTGTCAGAGTTATCGTCCCCAAAAACAAAACAAAAACAAAAACAAAACAAAAAAAAACAAACAAACAAACAAACAAAAAAAAAAAGAAAGAAAAAAAAAAAAAGAAGGAAAATAGACGATTTGGAGAAACTGGATTTTTTGTTCTGTTGTCATTTTGCGTTCCAATGAATTTGATTGATTTGACATGATAGCCGTGGTCTTGAAAGAATGAGAAGGATATGAATAAACTAGAGCGATTTTCGCTACCTCGTGGCGAAAAATTAATTCTGGAGCTTGAGAGCGAAACTTTTTCCTTAACCGTTCCGGCCAGTGGCATTAAAGCAATGCATGTAAATGAAAGCTACTCTTATATATAAACGAGAAGCTCATTCCGCTAGCGAAATGTTAAACACTTGACAAAAATTAAAACGCAAAAATACTTCCTTCAATGGATTATTTCTTGAATAATATATTGCAAACAACACAGCTTGAATACGTCTTATAAGCCGAGTAGTGTTTGGTTTCTGTTGACTTAAGGTTTTATTGACTGATCTAGCATACTCCATGTTAGCTCACACACGCAGTGAGAGCTCACACAAAGCTCACTGTGCAACTGTGTGTGATGTGGGTTAAATGCTACGCATTTACTTGCAAAAAATACACTCTTTTCACATGGCGTTTTAACGGGTGTAGGAAAAAATGGCAACGGAAAAAATGGCAACGGAAATAATGGCAACGGAAAATATGGCAAGTGGAAATAATGGAAACGGAAAATATGGCAAAGTGAAAAAACGGAAAAAATGGCAAAATAACAAAATAAAAATTTAATCACAAGTGTCAAATTTATTCTTAAGCGTAATATCACGAGCATGTTGCTCATTCTAGACCACGCCCCTAATAAATGCATTGTTGTGATGGCACCCGAACATCCATAGGATAAGCAATACTGTATACACAGAGTTTAAGTTTTGCCTGGTGCAGCCCAAATAAATGTTTTGTTACGTTGACACCCGAGCATCCGAAAGATTAACCGCATTGTACACACAGCGAATAAGTTTTGCCTGATGCACCCCAAATAGATGTATTGTTACGTTGGCACCCGAGCATCCAAAGGATTAACGGTGCCGAACACATTTTTGCTTGCACCCCAAATACCCTGACATCAAGTGGCATTAAGTGGTTTCGATTGGACTTTCTTTGATCCTGAGTAGTCAAGGTAGGCAATTTCTTTGTTTCGACTGAACTTCAGTGTAACCTGCAAAATTTGCCATTTTTTCCTTTTTTTTCACTTTGCCATTTTTTCCGTTGCCATTTTTTTCCACTTGCCATATTTTCCGTTGCCATTATTTCCGTTGCCATTTTTTCCGTTGCCATTTTTTCCGTACCCCCGTTTTAACACAGAAAACGAAATAAAAGACGAAAATAAAAAGTGACATGCACATGTTCAGATCAAACTCTTCATAAGTCCCAAGTTTCATGGTCGTAGGGCCCATAGTGTCAGAGGAGAAGAAGACACAAAAAATCGGAAAAAGTGTCAAGAAGAAAAAAAAAAGGACGAATTTTGCTCGCACAAATTCGTATAACTCTTGCAAGCCAAAGGCTTGTCAAGTGTTAAATACAGCAAACAATCAAACATGCCAGTTAACCGCAAATGATTTGTGGCATATGGACTCTAATGCTGTTCTGTTTTACCTGGGTTAGCTTTTAACAGTTATGGTTCAGTTATCACTGATATCTGCCCAATGGACGTTCAGGCATACACGGCTTGCTGTTGCATTGATGAAATTCTACACGATGGCACTTTCAGGGACGAATACTACTGCTGGGGTAAAGCGAGGCATGAGGCTTCCCCCCTCCCTCCCCCCATCAAAGGTCCACCTCTGCAAGAACCAAAAATGTGTGGATAGATGTGAGCGTCAAAAACGGCCTACTATTCACCGTGTTCGAGATAAAAGTTCTTATTTTTCACTTTTTTTAAATTTTAAAATGCTTAGAAAAAGCTACTCCGACTTTGAAACCAGTTTAAAGTAAAGGCTCTCACACTATTGTAAGGAACGGGCCACAAAGCGCATCGTTATGAAGAGATGCACTGAAACGAAAAAAAAAAATGCCGATAAATTTAATCACGTGACCACGTTTACGTTCAAATGTGCCTACAAGTTAGCAGTCGACACGTATTTGCAAGGCCTATTTATTCTGCCAAGTTGAATTTTCTAGTTTTAATGGTTGAGAAAAAATATTTATAAGCATTGCTTTCACCTCTTGGGTTGGAATGTTACACGACAATTTCCGGGCTGAGTTGTAGACGGTGTGTGCTTTTCGTTAGCCCACCGGATTATCACTTTGGAGATAGTGCCTCTTACGACATGGATTTTCTGGCTGAGCTGCGGATATTATGTGTTTCCGTTAGCCAGTCGGATTATCACTTTGGAGGTAGTGCTCATTGCTGGTTGACCTCCACGACCCCGCGTTTTTGGCTGAGCTAGTGGGTGCTTTTCCCACTGATTTTCCAAAATAGATAAGATGTTACAATGTGACAAGTAAAAATATCCTAAATTTGGCAAGACAAACTCGTTTTCAATGTAAAGCAACTCGAGTTTCTCGTGCCAGTGCCGATTATTTATTTGCCATTCAAACGTTTTTGAAACCAGCAAGAACAACTGTACTAAATGCCGTAGTCATCCATAAAAGCACCCCAGGGGTTCGGGTGGGGCCGAATCCACACCAGACATACGCACCGCAAGGGATAGGGGCGGGGGCGGCATCCATACAAGTTATAAGCACTGCAGAGGGCATGAGTGGGGACGTCATTTCTGCAGCTGTACATGCGTAGTTTATAGCAAATGTGCACAAGTCAGCATCGGTGGGGGCTCAAAACAATTCAACATTTTAGAAAGATATTCCATGAGCAACTCCTTATTCTTTTGAAGACTGGTCCAGGCAAACGTGAAAGCCACCACCACCCTCTCTACCCACTCCCCCACCCCCTATCCCCCACAAGCACACTAAACAAAAACCAAAACAAAAATAACACAAAATAAGTATTCTTTTATTATCACAAAATAATAACAACAAAAAACGAACAACATGTAAGGTATGATGCATATTTTTGTTTCTTTCAACATTGCTAAACAATTGTCTTTTTTCTGAACTTTCCAGAAGCCTTTAGAACTTGTAGAACAGTAAAGACACAAAGCTAATTTAAATTAGATAATATAAACATCATCCGTTGCATGGATTACGTAAGCAATGGAAAAATAGCACAAATACGCACTAAAACATTAATCTTGTCAATTTGTCCTGAAACAATTTGAAAAACCTGGCTTTTGGGGAAGTCAGATTTAGTCATTTAGGCCCCTGTTTTCTCTCTCAGTCATCCTGAGTATGAGCTGAGACAGGATTCAGTCGGTTTATGGATCCACTGTTCACACGTGGCAGTGGAGAAACCTTTCCCCTGGATCAATATAGGGATAGATCATTGGGCTGAGTGCTCTGTATGGGATTCGAGCTCGCGGGGAAAGCCTGTGAACGAACTGCGCAGCGGTGAGTTCAGTGGCCTTCCACAAGTGCTCAAATCCTATACAAAGCACGACTGCACCAGGATCTATCCCAAATTATAACACAAACAAGCAAAATCGATTCATAGATAGCGGAAAAGTAAAAAACTCGGGATTTTTTATGGTATTCTCCTGCGACACGAGTGTCGCAGAGCAACTTGCGCAATGCCAAGAAAAACGTTTTACGTCACAAAGCCATCGTCATAGTATCTCTGAGTCATGTCCATTGTTTTTCTGTGATTTGGCTTTGTGACTTTTGTACGCGGTTAGAGCACGCTGACGGTTTCTTATCATTTCTTTTTACGGGAGTGCATTACTCAATTGTTGCGTGTTACAATGCATCTTATATGACATTTGACGCCTGCAGAACATTAGAAATATTGATGGTAGCATTTTGACGTATAAGGGCATGTTTTCGTCAAACTGTTACATGATTTTCGTTGCTCTTTGGTCGTGAATCGTGGTTTTGTCATGCGGTCACATGATTTTAGCTGCACTTTGGTACGTTAAGGTTTAGCGCTGTCATGCGGTCACATGTTTTTAGCTGCACTTTGGTACGTTAAGGTTTAGCGCTGTCATGCGGTCACATGTTTTTAGCTGCACTTTGGTACGTTAGGGCATGGCTCTGTCAAGCGGTCACATGTTTTTAATGCGCTTTGATATGTTAAAGCGCATAGCCATCAAGCTGTCATGTGTTCGCAGCAGCAAACTTTAAGCCCGTATTATGTGAAGCTTCAGACCTTTCTGGCGGGTCCAATTAATTCTTAACAGCAAATCTAGCTTCTACAGAGACACACTCCATAGGAAAAAATAACTATTTTGCTTGGCAATTCTTAAGAAGGGCTTAGGACGCCAGTGTGAATGACATCACAAGCAATGTGAGAGTAAGTGTGTTCTGCAGTGCCGCTGAGGCATAATCATCAAACATGTCAGACGGGTGCACGCTGTCTGGAAGATCAAAAGAAAATTATTATTATTATTATTACTATTATTATTATTATTATTAATGTTATTATTATAGTAGTAGAACCACTTTTTAATAGAGGTACAACTTTTTATTTAGTTAATTTACTGCACCAAGGTCAGACATTCTTCAGCATAAAGTCCCTCCGAGTCTTCTATTGTTATAATGTACTTGTATCGTCCTTCCCAAATGCATTCTTTTCTCTGCTATGGATATAACTGCATTTATTTGTCGATTTTTATGTCATTTTACATACCAAAAAATCTGTGTTTATTTTAATAGTCTGCTTTTCTTTTGAATCCAAATATTTTCTTTTATTAAACAAAAGAAATACAGTATACTCTCCGTATAAATGGTTGTCGGACTATGTGAGCCCTGCTTCCTCCTTACGTGCGTGCTTTATGAATGCGCATGCCGTATGCAGGAGGTCATTAATTATATGAAAATTATAATAATATTTTGGAGGGTTTTATTGCGCAAGTTTTAGGAAAAAATATACTGCATACACCGCAGAGAAGAGGTCATTTGTCGCATATATAGGGGAACCTCGTGTCTAGACAGTACGCACGAGGCCATCCGGGACTTGCGCGCACCTTCGTCATAATCCTTACATTTTCCTACATAGAAACCAATATTTCATTTGTGCACTTAGTCGTCAAAAAAGTTTACCCATTTTTTGTTCACTGGGAAGCAAAATCCTAAAGTTATTTGGATGTATTTCGTATTAAATAAGCGCGCAAAAATTGAATATTTCGAGCAATATATCCATTGCACATAGTCAGTTGATTTATCCTCTAGTAAAATATGAGAAGTTCAGGAGGGCGCAAGTTTTTGTTTCCCACCTGCTTTTGAAAAAACCAATGATGAGGATGGGGTGAGGAGGGGGTAGGGTAAGGGAGGGTTGAAAAGCATCCATTTAAGAAAAGAAAAGAAAAGAATAACATTCTAACCTTAATGGTGAAGGCAAACGTCTTCCTAAACATATTTTGATGAATTTTGTATTGCACAAACTGCCATTCACGGTTATTCAACCTCAGGGAGGGGATAAACACCCAAGTACCAACTGGTTACCATGTGTGCCCTATACGTAGAGTGTTAAGTTTGAAATAATACCCCATTTTAATCGTATGTTGAGTAACGTTCCCTTTCATGTGGGAAACGCGGAGTACTGAATGAAAATTACCCCCTTTTTAACAACATCGGCACTCTGTGCGGATCGCTTCCAAATTCCTTATTATTTTTCAGCGCTTTTTGGACAAGCATGGTAACACAACTGCTCCAGCCCCTTCCAGCCCGGGTTCTACGCCAAAATTTGTATCGACTCTTGTTCTTGGAGTACATTGTTATAAACAATAAAGAACAGTCCCCGATATTTTTTCTGGTGATTTATATTGAAGCAATTATTATTACAGGTAACATATAGCAATTGAGGTATATTTCAGTCATCAAAACATTCATTGAATTTATTAACGAGATTTTGTGGATGGTGAAAAGCATCGTTTTTATGACGAAGTTTGTTCAAAGTTTTCAAGAATGGATGCTTAGAGACCATAATTGTTGCATAATAACAAGCCTATTTCTATATTCATGATGGCTTTACTGTAACTGACAAATAGTGTATTGGTCTGTTAACAACACAAACCAAAATTTTAAAAAAATCATCAGGCAAAACCGTAAGAGGATAAATTTTACTTAAGTAATTGTTCTTCGACGAATGTCGCCTTTCACAAATTCAGTGTGGTGTCTCGAGAAATAGAAACGAAGTTTTTACATATATAGAGACATGCTCTAGGTAACTCAATAGGTATGACTATTTTATAAATTAAATATTAAAAGAATTAAATATACACAAAATTTGATTGTTAATCTTTAAACTTCTATATTTCATCTTTTTTCCGGAGAATTGCAGTTATTTCTTATCAAACATTACAATAGCAGAAAAAAGAAAAAATCAGTAAATTGGTTGAATTTATTTCTTTTAATCAGATTAAGCTTGAGAAACACATCTGTTATTCAACAAAGATTGACAAATAAAGTTGATAAATTTGTAATCCAAATTTGAAAAAGCATAAAAAATTTGCTGTCAAAATATGTTTCATCTAAAGTCATTTTGATTGTGATGATGTGTTGGAGGTATTATAATTCCGTGTGCAATTCGACAATTAAACGGTAAAAACTAGAAACGAAACAGAAAATAGCATTTTCTAGATAATTTCGGACAATAAACACATGGCATTTTTAGAGGAGCTCTAGGCAAAGTATAATAAAGTACAACTTTCCTTAAAATCTATTTGTTAGCAATTAAGTGAGTGATCCTGCAACTACGTTTATGAATGCTAAATATGAGAGCGCATAATATCAATCCATAAGAGCTACTTGAACATATGGATAATACCTATCCATATTTTCAAGTAGCTCTTGCGTAGATAATTTATCCTTTCTTATTCCGAGCAGTTGAACTGTACATTTTGGATTTATTCATCAAAGCTCAATTTTGACAATGTTTCCCACCCCGGATGGGACTTGGTATCACATGGCTTACCAATGATGTCCATAAAACCCTGAGAAAGAAGGTAATTTTGAGGTCCGTGCGGAGTGCCAATTTTGTTAAAATGAAAGGGGTGGTAATTTTCGTTCAGTACTCCGTGTTACCCACAAACAGTGAGTTCTTTCAGAATTGACCTCGGCGTTTGGTCAAGAAACAGAGTATTTTTTCACCTTAACAATCTGCGTTTAGGGTCATTTTAAAAAGTCGTGACACGCATGATAACCACTAGGTACCTGAGTGTCAACCCCCAGGGAACCCAGCACAAAAAGATCTACTGACATCGTATTTACAGAAACTCTTCACAAAAACATGTGTTGTCAGAGCATATTTTAAAAATATATCAGCTAATTTTGGTACCGTAGGGGCTTTCATCATGCTGAATATCGCCTGGGCTTCCAAAGAGATCAGCATGAAGACTAAAATCAACATCTTCAACTCTAGCGTCAAATCTGCTCTATTTTACGGATGCGAAACATGGCGGACGACAAAGACAATACGGCAGAAGAACGATACAATCTTCAGCACCTGCCTGAGGCGCACCTACAACATCAGATGGCCTGACAAGATACGGAACGAAGAACTGTGGGAGCGGGCGGGACAGGAGCCGGTGGCTGAGCAGATCATGTGGAGGAAGTTGGGCACTATAAGACACATCCTCAGGAAACCAGAATCCAGCACCACACGATAAGCCCTGACCTGGAACCCTCAGGGCAAGAGGAAGAGAGGTCGCCCTCGAAACAGCTGGAAGCGAGACACTGAGGCAGTGCTGAAAAAGCTGGGGACCAACTGGACTAGAGCAACGAGATCAGCCCAATACCGAGTTCGCTGGCAAGGTGTCGTCAATGGCCTATGCTCACCCAAGGGCTTTGGGCCTAAGTGAGTAAACCTCTCCAAAAATGCTTGATAATGCTTACTGGGCGAAAAATGTTCTTTAATAAGAAAACTAGTTCGGGAAAAGGCCAATCTGGTAAACACATTTAGTGAACCGTCTCTACGAATATCCAGTTCCAAGATCGGAAGTTGTTTCGAATAAACATGTGAAATGAGTCCAACATTGAAATCAAAGTTAGTAGTGAAATTCTGTCATCTCTAAACACAATTTCACATGTATTTTATAATTTTCTCTATTGTCTGTAGGCTTTTTATTTGGCCTTATTCTAACAACGTATTCTTTTAACATCGTGGGCGATAATTTGAAATCTAGTGTTACACCAGATGAGCTTTAAGCAGCTAATCTTAATTGGTGATACTTCTCACCTCCAGCGGATTCCATAATCGATTAGTCGATTATAGCCTTTTGTCACTACTTATGATTGAAAAGTAATATTTTTATGCATTAGTTCCAGTGGACCCTTTCTATCTTCCTAGGACAGAAAGGGTCACAGTTCCCACAATAGAAATGGCCATTGATCTCAATTTTCGAGGCTCTAGATCTTTCGGCGCACGTTCAGGGACACAGAGGCTCGAACTGGCAGGCTTTTTCTTTAAAGGCACAATGAGAAGTACCCTAGCGCATTATTTTCAACCTCAGCGAAACTCCCTAACTAGAGTAAAGCGTGGTTTTGCGACTGTGGATTCACTGTTGTTGTTGGCGATAATGAGGGATGCGATATCCTGATCCCAAGAAAACATTTTTTTCTCAGTAAAAAATTGTTATCTGGCCATACTCGTACAACTTGTGCGCCATAATTTATAATTGGGCCATTTATGTGATGCACCCTTTCTAAAATAACGCCGTTGGCCCCGAGATTAGGAAAATTGACATCAATGACATTTCCTATTATAGGAACTATGACTCTTGCTGTCATAGGAAGACCGCAAGAGTCATCTAGGACTAGTTAGGCCCCAACCCTTCGGATTGGTACCGAACTGTTTGGGGGTGTCCGTCTGTCCGTCATCGGTTGAATTTGGGGGCGGTTGGGGCCTGCTCGTGTTTCAGAAATACTTACTTGTTATTTCACATGTACTCGTACGAGGTCAGCAAGGTAAAATCGGTCGAAAGGTAAAATTGAACTTTTGGGCGATAACACAGTATAGATAGAGCAAACACTATGCTATTGTTGTGAAAATATGTGAGTCGCAAGCGGGGCTCGAACTGAGAACCTTTTGCTTCATAAGCGAGCGTGCTAACCACTAAGCCAAAAGCTGCAACTCATGGAAACAGCCAAGCACAAATGAGCATGTAGTTACATGTTTGTATATATTCATTTTCACAACACACATTATAGATAGCAACTTCACGACATTCTTCCCTGTTGTGTTTTTTTTTCACCACCCATAGCCGCACGTGGCTTTTCACATGCCCTTCTTTCCATTCGTATCAGTGTAACACTACAGTGTTTGAACATCGTACGAATTACCGTATTTTTTTCCCGTCTTTTCATCTTTAGACCTCCCATAGCCGCACGTGGCTGCTTTACTCCAATTTTCACACGTGCCCTTCTTGCCATTCGCACTCGCTTTAATGTTGCACGAATATCTACCATACAACCGCGACAGGAACGTACTCGTACACTTCTGGTACCAATGTTGTGAAAATATGTGAGTCATAAGCGGGGCTCGAACTGGGAACCTTTCGCTTCATAAGCAAGCGTGCAAACCACTAAGCCAAAAACTGCAACTCATGGAAACAGCCAAGCACAAATGAACATGTAGTTACATGTTTGTATATATTCATTTTCACAACACACATTATAGATACCAACTTCACGACATGTGAGGTGTAATAAAGAAATATATATATTTATTATGATATCTTAAATATTCAATATTATAAACAAGAGTTTGCATCTGTTTCATTGTAATAAATTATATCTAAAGAAATGGATAATCAGCTGATTGATTGCTTCGGTCTGGTTGCGGGGGTTCTGGATGCAAGCATTTATGTTCTCCCATTCACCATATCAGCATGAGAAAAACGTCAAAAGTCCCCGTTAAAATTCCTGAAATCAGTGTAAACGAGGAAACGTCAGTCAGTTTTTTATTGGTAGTAAGATGTTGTTATCAAAGGAATTAATGCATTTTGGTATCCAAAGATGTCAAACATAACGTACTGCTCCAAGATCAGGCTTGCCGGATCGTACTTTTTTTAAAGATTTAGTCTTTATTTTCGCATCGTTCTTTTTTTTGCCTCAAAACGTACCTTTTTTCCACAAGCGTACTTTATTGTTCTTTTTTTTTAGCCCCAGCGTTTTTTTTTTTCAGAAGCAGGAATATAACAGTTGTTGAAAGTATGTGCGAATAAACGCTTTTAAGTTGAAAAATCGTTTATTCTCCCAGGATTTTAGCCTTAATGTCTTGAAATTTTGGTGGACGGTAGGGCGCATATAAGTTTCCACCTGGCTATTGCTTTCTTGGCAATTCGCCGAAAATTGGCGAAAATGTATATTAGCGAAAAACCAGATCTTTTCCTTGTGTGAAATTAGTCTTACTGTTTGAAATTTTAAGTGAAGTTAGCAGGCTTTACTACTACCTAGCTATTACTTTTTTTGGTGATTGACCAACGGGCTAAATTTTCCAGTAAAATCTTAATCTTGGTGATTGGCCAGCTGGCGAAAATTTTCAGTAAAATCTTAACTAACTGCTGAAAAATGGTCTTCCCGTGTTTGAATATAAAGTGAAGGTAGCAAGAGTTACCACCTACGTGGCTGTAACTTTTTTGGCGATTCGCCAAAAATTGTCGAAAATATTGGTGAAAAACCTTTTTTTTCGTAGCGTCTTAATCATTTCGAGGAAGGCAATCTGTCTTGAAATTTTACGTGAAGGTACCAGGCGTTACTGCCTACCTGGCTATTACTTTTTAGACCAGCCGACTATGTCCGGCTGTTCTTATCCTATCAATAGAGGGGTATCCGTCGTCTGTATGTACGTATGCACGTGTGTAAACTTTTACTTAAAATGCTTTTTCTCCTTCAGTTTTGATTGGATTCCTCTCAAATTTTACACGAGTGTTCTCTAGGTAGGCCTCTCTTTAAAAATTGTTTCTTTTGGCGATCCGCCAAAAATTGGCCAAATGAGGGACATTTGAAAGTTTTCGGTTGCCAATTTTCAAAATGCTTCTTCTCCCACAATTTTGATCAGATTTTTTTCATATTTTGCACAAATATTCCCTGGGAAGGCCTCTTCAAAAATTACTCATTTTGGCGATCCGCCAAAAATTGGCCGAATGGGGGACATTTTTTAATTTTTTGGTATCTAATTTTATAATTGCTTCTTCTCCCACAATTTTGATCGGATTCTTTTCCAATTTTGGATAGTTGTTCTCTAGTTAGACCTCTCTTGAAAAATTACTGTTTTTGGCGATCCGCCAAAAATTGGTCAAATAGGGGACATTTGTAATTTCGTGGTTGCAAATTTTCAAAATGCTTCTTCTTCCACAATTTTGATCAAATTTTCTTCAAATTTTGCACGAATATTTCCTAGGTAAGCCTCTTTTGAAAAATTACTCATTTTGGCGATCTGCTAAAAATTGGCCAAATGTGGGACATTTTTTAATTTTTTGGTATATAATTTTGAAATTGATTCTTCTCCCACAATTTTGATCGGATTCCTTTCTAATATTGTACGATTGTTCTCTAGCCAGGCCTGTCGTGAACATTTACTCTTTTTGGCGATCTGCCAATAATTGGCCAAATAGCAGACATTTGTGATTTTATGGTCACCAATTTTCAAAATGCTTTTTTTTTCACACAATTTCGATCAGATTTTCTTCAAATTTTGTGCGATTATTCTCCAGGTATTTCTCTTTTGAAAAATTCCTCAATTTGGCGATCCGGCAAAAATTGGCGATATGAGGGGTATTTTTTAATTTATTGGCGTTTAATTTGGAAAACGCTTCTTCTCCGACAATTTTTATTGAATTCCTTTCCAATTTTGTACGATTCTTCTCCAGTTAGGCCCCCCATGAAAAATTAATTTTTTAGGCGATCCGCCAAAACTTGAATAAACATGCGCATTGGTCCGAAATACGGACCTCGCATCGACGCAAGTTTGGTAAACATGCGCACTGGTACGAAATCGAACCGAGCATCGGCGCAAGTTAAATAAATGTGCGCACTGGTCCAAAGTTGAAACCGCGCGTCAATGCAAGTTAAACAAACATGCGTAGTGGTCCGAAATGCGAACCGCTTATAAACGCAAATTAAATAAAACATGCGTAGTGGTCCGAAATAATAACCGCGTATCAACGCAAGTTAAAAAAACTTGCGCAGTTGTCCGAAATGCGAACCGCTTATCAACGCAAGTTAAATAAACATGTGCACTGGTCGGAAATGCAAACCCAGCAAAATAATACGTACCAAAACTTAAGTAGTGATGTTTTAGACGCGGCGTTTTCTTCTTGTCAAAAGGCACATGTGTTTGGTCGTTTTGATCGTTTCTGCTGCTTGAACTAATTGTGTATGTCCAACAGTACATGTCAACAGTACACATGTGTAGATACAATTTCGATACGTTGTTCGAAGTTATTTTTCTGGGAAAAAAATCTTTATATGTATTTATCGGTCTATGTTCGGGTCCGTTGCTAAATTAATTATTTAGCTAGCTCATTGCCATCTCGTCCTTTGAAGCTCAATTTTTCAGGGAAATTGCCTTTTCAAGCACGCCGGATTTGGTTTTATCGCTTTTCGTTAGCATGGGCTTTGTCCTTGGACAAAGTTGTACAATGTGACTACCACTTTCGGCAAGCAGACAAGCTTATTCATAGATTCACTAGATCTCGGCTGGTCACAATGTCCCTGGACATTCTTGTTTTGGTGAGTGGTCAAAAACTGATGCAGATTTTGGCGAAAAACAAAAAAATACAGCAAAAACTTTACTAACTGCTGGAAAATGGTCGTACTGTGTTGACATTTAAAGTGAAGGTAGCCGGAGGTACTACCTACCTGGCTATTACTTTTTGGGTGATTGGCCAAACATTGGCTAAGCTTGTATCGCAAAGCAAAAAAATATTAGCGAAAATATTGCCTAAAAACCTTTTTTCGTAAAATCTTGACCATTTCAAGGAAAGTAACGTTACTGCCTTGAAATTTTAAATAATGGCAGTAATCAATATTACCTAACTGGCTATGAATTTCTAGTGGTTAGCGAAAAGCGGCGAATTTTTGGCGAAAAACCAAAGAAATTTCAGTAAAATCTTGGAGAACTCCAGGAAAATAGTCTCCTTGCTTTGTGATTTTAAATAGCAGTACCACACATTACTACCTAAGTGGTTGTTACCTTTTTAGGAATTTGCCAAAAACCAATTTTCTGTAAACAGTATCTCCATGGGTTTTCATGGAAACATTCTACAATTTTGGTGGGAGGTAGGGTGCATCGATGTCCACCTATCTATTAGTTGTTTAAGTGATTCACCAAAAAATTAGCAGAAATATTGGAGAAAAAACGTAATTGTTTATTTATTATTATTTTTTTTATAATTGTTAAACCTTAACTAACTCCTAGAAAATAGTATTAATGTCTTGAAATTGTAACTGACGGTAGCAAGCCTTAATATCTACTGTTACGTTTTTGGTGATTGGCTAAAAAATTCCCAAAAATTTTTGGCGAAAAACCAAAAAAAAAAAAAAAAACCCATAAAATCTTGACGAACTCCATAAAAATAGTCTGACTGTCTTTAGATTTCAAGTAAAGGCAGCAAGCCCGACTGTTTAGCTGGCTATTACAATATTTGGTGATGCGCCAAAAATTGGCGAATAGTTTGGCGAAAAACTAAGAAGATTCCAGTAAAATCTGATCTCCAGGAAAATAGTCTTACTCTTTTGAAATTTCATGGAAAGGTAGCAGGCAATATTACTGGCTTACTTGCTATTACTTTTTTTTTGGTGATTGGCCAAAAAATCGGCGAAAATTTTGGCGAACAACAAAAAAAAAGTCAGTAAATTCTTTACGAACTCCGGGAAAATAGCCTCATTGCATTGTAATTTTAAGTAAAAGTAGCGTAAACTACTGCCTAACTGGCTATTTCTGTCTTCCAATTTTAGATAAAGATAGCCATCATTGGTACTTACCTGGCCATTACTTTTTTCGTAATTTGGAAAAATTGGCGCAAATATTGACGAAAAATGAAACTCGTACCACAGGAATGGCGATGCTGTCAAAGACTAAGCTACTAGTATAAACAGTCTTTGGTTCTGTCTTGAAATTTTGTTAAAGATAATGGTCATTGGCACTTGCCTTGTTATTGTTTTTGCGTTATTCGGAAAAATGGTGGAAATATTGGTGAAAAACCAATTCTTACTAAAATGGTTACTAGCGCTAGGAATATAATGTTACCTTCTTAAAATTTTGAACTATGGGAGCGGAAATTAATACTTATGTGGTTTTATAACCCAGCCGACTTTGTCGTATCCCTATAGGGGGCTTGAATGTATGGGCGTATGTTAAACTTTTTCTTTAAAATGCTACTCCTCATACAGTTTTATTTCAATCGTTTTGATATTATGCAGGAATGTTCCCTGGGTGGTCCCCCCCCCCCCTCTGGCTATTACTTTTTTTGACGAGTGACGAAAAACGGACAACATGGCGGCACTTTGTGTGCCCATTTTGACCCAGTTTTAAAATGCTACTCCTCCTACAGTTTTACTCCAATCGTTTAGATGTTACGAAAGGATGTTCCTCAGGGGTTTGCCTACCAGGCTATTATTTTTTTTTCGCGGTTCGCCAAAAACTGCCGAAATGGCGGAACTTTGAAGCTTGGCAAAAGCTGGAATAAATGGTAGTAAATAACTGAATTGTCAAACTATTCATTTCTCTCAGTCTTTTTCAAATAGTTATAAAATTTTAATCAGAAGTTTCTTAGGTGCTTCTCCACCTGGTCTTTGCTTTTTTGGCAAATGACAACAAAAAAAAAAATGCCGGAATGGGGGAATTTTAATAATTTTTTTCTAAAATTGTGTAGATGTCGGTAAATACATGAATCTTCAAAACCCAACCTCTCCAACATCCCTTTTCGGGCAGCTTCCACCCGGGGAAACACGTTTTTGTGTACTAAAATAATGAAAAAGTTACGTTCAGAAACAAAGTACTTCATTGTTTGGCCTAACAGTATTCGTTTCAGAGTTTTTCTCTCTTTCCTTATTCGGTAACTCGGCTGAGGCATGTCCTTGGACATGCTTGTTTTGGTGATTTTATCGCCTCTTGAAATACGTACATCTATTATCATTGCCGTTGACAGCTTTCTTGTTTATTCAAGAAAAACGCATACAAACTATTTCTGAGGCTTTTTAGGACACTTTTTATCTTTATATTTTTTATTTTCAACATTTTTGGCGTACTTTTTTTGTACTTTTTTTCTAAAGCGTTCTTTTTTTTGTACTTTTTTTTGCCATCAAGCGTTCTTTTTTTTTTAGCAGTTTGCGTACTTTTTTTTTAAAACAACCTCCGGCAAGCCTGCAAGATGGATAGTCCGATGTTTCGGCACAGTTGCAGGTAGACTATACATTGTCAAATTCACCTTTCCGTTTACCGTAGTTACCATTTTTTTCTTTTTATTATTGCATAAATTGTAGGTGCTTGTAAGTACTTAAAAGGTAAGGGTTATGAGCGTTTCATGATAGTCCTAGCTCCAAGTCAGCTCTTCATTATTTATATCTGGTGTATTTCTTTATCAGAGCTACAACGCGTTACATTGTATTGCTCATAGGGGTCAACTTGAGTTGCTCTCAGGCACTTTGTCGGCACAGTAATCCATATTATGTAGGCATATCAGGGTTTTCGCTGGGTTCTGAGGAAAGTGAGTCAAAAAAGGATAATGTGACTCAATTGGGTCCAGAAAGACTCCGTCGGTTCGGAAAAACGAGTCATTTCGTAAAAAAATGCCCCAAAAGTGGACAAAAACCCCGCCAACGCGAACCCTGTCATATGTGTATATAGTTCATGAAATATATACAGTTTGTGCACCCAAGGCAAAGAGACATGATCTCGAAAGTTGAGATCAGTGGTCATTTCTATTGCAGGAACTGTCTTCCTTTCTGTTCTAGGAAGATAGAAAGGGTTCGCTGGGACTAGGTCTACGAGGGAGAGGAGATAGAAATGGTCATAGTACGAGGGAGAGGAGATATAAATTCTCATAGTATAAGTGAGAGGAGATAGAACTGGTTACGGTAGATAATAATTGGTGACAAGAACATGGTAAATTCCTACTCCACTACATAAGCCAACTGCAAATATGGCAGCCCTTTCGACTCAGATATACCCGGTTTTGCAATACCTGAAAAAGAAATTTGTTTTGAACCAGGGAAGATGTCCTTTTCAGTTTCACCAATCTGGATCTACTGTAACCATTTGTTCTCCGCCCACGCCCCTTTGTAGATCATGGTTGCTGACATCCAAATGTTGCATTTCGTCCCGTCTAAATATGCCAGCTCCAAATTTACAACCCTTTCGACTCAAATGTATCCTATGTTGCGATGCTTAAAAGAAATTTGTTTTCAACCATAGAAGATGTTTTTTTTTCATTATTCTAATTTGGATTTACTATGACCATAAGCGGATTTTAGCTCTCCATAGGAAGTGCACTTGTTGCCGCATATACGTTCACTTCTGACTAAGTATGTCAAATAATGGATTGTGGTTAATTTTTAATTCGATTAATCGAGTACCACATTGTAATCAATTCCGATAACCAGTGACGAGCACGAAACATGGCTCCCATCACGTTCTAGGGCCTCTTCACAGGTCAGGTAATTAAATAAAAAAAATTGCCGGGTGATTTTTTAAACAAGTCGAGTAAAAAAAAACTGTTCCTGTAAATGAAGAATTTCCAAACTGGCCTTTTTCGTCGCCCGCATTTTTCTAGTACAAAGACTTTTGGAGATTGAAGTAATGACACAAATAGATGCTGTGTCAGGTGATCGTTATTCACAACAATAAACCACTGAGTTGGTGTTTTTTCACCCAGGAATACGACCTGGTTTGCCTCGAGCGTTTTGTCCAGGACCCATCTGCACTTCTCCCACTTTGTATTCGTGGACTTCAACTCCGCCAGACTCATTTAAATATTTACCCAGTCGAGGGCTTACATTTCGTGTAGTGGGAATATGTACTAAGACGTACAACGGTATATTATGGATGGAATTGTTCCAATGTTGCTTTGTCAAAGTACGGAATTTTGTGTCATAATGTGCAAGGATTGCAAGATCGTGTTACATGTCCAATCGGTCGATTTTTGTTCTGACAGGAGGGGAAGGGGGATAACGCGTTTTTTTCCTAATGCGAAACACGAATAGCATCGAAAAGCCAAATCCTGATTTATTTTTAGATAAGGCGTTCGAGTTGGGATCGGGGGAGGGTGGGGGGGGGGGCGGGGCGGCGTGCGCTCCTGTCTCTGGTTCCTCATTATCACCATCTCATTGTTACGGATGGGCTCTTCTACATGCTCTTCTACATGTTTTATTATTGTATTACTTCAGTTTCGCGGTTGAGGAGAAATACGAAGCGTTCTACACCGGTGGGAGGGTGCAGGTAAGTTCACTTCGTATGGTGTGTTTTGCTTGGAGCCGAAATAGGGGAAAATGACTTTTCTATTAGCTGTAATGAAAATGTGCCGCGGTGTAATTGATTTATTTTTATGACCCGCCCGACGTCAGTCGGAGGGTCATATAGTTTTTGCTTTGTCCGTCTGTCCGTCTTGCCGTCCGTACGTGACGCTTTGGGTGCTCAAGTTTGTGTAATGAAATTGTGCTAGGGATTTGTACCTATAAATCCAAAAGCCATTGGAAATGATTAGATATACAATGAAGATGTGCAGCTCCCCTTTTGATCGAAATCGACTAATGGGTCAGGCCGTGGTGAGTGTCTGAACTTAGACAATTTTCAGTCATATTTGATGAACAGCTAGAAGTTTTGTGTAATGAACTTGCGCTAGGGATTTGCACCTATAAATCCCAAAGCCATTGGAAATGATTAGGTCAGGCCGTGGTGAGTGTCTGAACTTAAGCAATTTTTCAGGCATATTTAATGAACAGCTTGAAGTTTTGTGTAATGAACTTGTGCTAGCGATTTCTCTGTATAAATACAAATACAAATTCTTCACTTAAAAGTTCGCTTTGGGCGGGTTGTTCCTGTTTCTCCAGGACACATTTCTAGTTCTTTTTCTTTTACAATATTAATGCACTATTATGTGCAGTTTGTCTTGTAATCTTTAAATTATTTCTAAATCATTCGAGATGGGCACTTCTTCTTGCCAATTAGGTGAGCAGTGATGGGAGCTTCATGTTCTGTCAGTGCGAGGCGGCGGTGAAGGTCGTTTCCGTGGCAACGGGCAAAGTACACAAGTCCTTGGAGGAGGTGAGCTCGATTCATGGAAAATTTTTGGCTTTATAAAAATTTGATGTTTTAATGGGAAAACAGTCGACATTGAAAAGGGTAAAGGGCATTATTTTGGCCATTCAATTGTACGATTTGGTACCTCCTGACTGAACACAATGTTTCGGACCATCATTTGCCTATTTCTGCCGACAGGAGGAAGATGGCGTCACAAATTTTATCCTCAGCCCAGACGACCAGGTAAGCAGTTTTTTTGTTGAAAATCTGCATTTCTTGCATATGAAAATATGTTAGAAGATATATATAGCCCTGAACCATGTCCATGAACGCCTTGGCTGCTTTTACCAGCGTCTGAATTAATCAGCTGCACAATAAAATGTGTGCGGCAATTTATGATATAAAAAAGACAGCATTTGTACCCCAGGCGACATAAGGATTGTTTCTTCTTTCTACTCTCAGGGGGTGAAATTGTGTAAACAAATGTGACAAACTTTGTGTAATGACAGTGTTAAAAAAAGACGGGGGTTGGGGAGGGTGGGGGTTGGCTTGTCTGTAGACCCTGTTGTCCGTTTGTATATGTGTGGGTTTTTTTATGTTGCCCTTTCTTGGCTGTGTGTGCATGTCTATTATGTGATGCGCAGGGCTACAGATGCGTTACACGTGATTACAGTTGCGTTACACGTGTGACATGTATTTACAGTTGCGTTACACATGTAACATGATTACAGACGTGTTACACGTGTGCCATGTGATTACAGGTGCGTTGCACGTGTGACATGTGATCACAGATGCGTTGCACGTGTGACACGTGATTGTAGATGCGTTACACGTGTGACATGTGATTACAGATGCGTTACACGTGTGACATGAAATTACAGATTACACTGCGCCTATGAAATATGTTTGAGGATGTATTTTACGCATACAGGAAAATGTATGCTCTGCACATGGCATACGGTGATAGATGCATGCTAAACATATGACATGTGGTTGCAGGTGCTTGTTGTGGCGTACAAAAGCCTCATTCTCAGGGAGTGGAACTGGCAGGAGGCCGTGGTTACCCGGAAGTGGAAGGTTTGCTCATGCGTGTGGCCTTTTTGTCAACAAACTGAAATAATCTCCAAAAAATAGTTGTAAATGTGATATTGAATAAAAATGCCTCTGACCATAATAACTGCTGATGAGTAAGTTAGCCCGGTGAATAATCGAATTGAAGATTTAAAGACCTCTATCACGCTGGTTAAAATTATCGCTGGATGAGTGGCGTGAGAGTGTAGATGCTGTAGGTGGCGGCGTAGATGGCTTGATAGCGGCGTAGGTGGCGTGATGGCGGCGTAGGTCGTGTAGATGATGTAGGTGGTGTAATGTCGGCGTAGATGGCGTGACAGCGTAGATGCTGTAGGTTGCGTGATGGCGGAGTAGATGGCGTGATAGTGTAGATGATGTAGGTGGCGTGATAGAAGCGTAGACGGCGTGATGGCGACGAAGATGACGTGATAGTGTAGATGCTGTAAGTGGCGTGATGGCGGCGTGGATGGCCTGATAGCGTAGATGCTGTAGGTGCCGTGTATCGGCGTAGATAGCGTGATAGAGTAGATGCTGTAGATGGCGTGAAGGCGGCCTAGATGGCGTGAAAGTGTAAATGCTGTAGGTGGCGTAGATGGCGTGGTAGTAGATGCTGTAGGTGAAGTAATGGCGGCGTGATAGCGATTTTGCTGTAGGTGGTGTGATGGCGGTATAGATCGCGTGATGGCGTATATGCTGCAGGTGGTGTGATGGCGCCGTAGATGGCGTGATAGTGTAGATGCTGTAGGTGGCATGATAGCGTATATGCTGTAGTTGGGGTGATAGCGTAGATGCTGTAGGTGGGTTGATAGCGGCATAGATGGCGTGATAGCGTAGATGCTGTAAGTGGCGTATATGGCGTGGTGGCTGGAGGTGGCGTGATAGCGGCGTAGATGGCGTGATCACGTATATGCTGTAGGCGGCGTAGATGGCGTAATAGCGTAGAGGCTGTAGGTGGCGTGATAGCGCAGATGCTGTTGGCGGCGTAGATGGCGTAATAGCGTAGATGCTGTAGGCGGCGTGAAAGTGGCGTGATAGCGTGGGCCATGTTCAGATTTTTTTCAGGCCGTACACACGTTGCCAATCACGAGCATGGCGTTTGACATTACGTCGACGCTGCTTGCGACCGGAAGTGCCGACGCCACGGTCAAAGTGTGGGACGTGCGCCGGAAGTACTGCACGCACAACCTGACGGAGCACGTGGGCGTAGTCGGGTAAGTGTTAAGCTCACCTCCTACCCCTAGCTCCAGCCACGCCTATTGCTTCTATCAGTAACGCCACCGGAACCGGTGTTGTGTGGCACTGTAGTAAAACAGCCATGCCTTTTGTCGTTCGGTAACTGCAACATCGAAATGCAGTTATTCCAGAAAGGCCATCCCTCGTCTGCTTCGCTCCCCCACTCCCTACACCCTTGCCAGCTTCCCTCTGCCTGCACCCCTGGCCAGCTTCCCACTCCCTACACCCCTGGCAAGCTTCCCACTCCCTACACCCCTGGCCAGCTTCCCATTCCCTACACCCCTCGCCAGCTTCCTTGCCCATACACCCCTCTCCAGCTTCCCATTCCCTACACCCCTCGCCAGCTTCCCACTCCCTACACCCCTCGCCAGCTTCCCACTCCCTACACCCCTCGCCAGTTTCCCACTCCCTACACCTCTCGCCAGCTTCCCACACCCTACACCCCTCGCCAGCTTCCCATTCCCTACACCCCTCTCCAGCTTCCCACTCCCTACACCCCTCGCCCGCTTCCCACACCCCACACCCCTCGCCAGCTTCCCATTCCCCACACCCCTCTCCAGCTTCCCACTCCCTACACTCCTTGCCTGCTTCACTCTCCCTACATCCCTCGCCAGCTTCTCATTCCCTACACCCCTCGCCCGCTTCCCACACCCCACACCCCTCGCCAGCTTCCCATTCCCCACACCCCTCTCCAGCTTCCCACTCCCTACACTCCTTGCCTGCTTCACTCTCCCTACATCCCTCGCCAGCTTCCCACTCCCTACACCCCTCGCCCGCTTCCCACACCCCACACCCCTCGCCAGCTTCCCATTCCCCACACCCCTCTCCAGCTTCCCACTCCCTACACTCCTTGCCTGCTTCACTCTCCCTACATCCCTCGCCAGCTTCCCATTCCCTACACCCCTCTCCAGCTTCCCACTCCCTACACCCCTCTCCAGCTTCCCACTCCCTACACCCCTCGCCAGCTTCCCACTCCCTACACCCCTCGCCAGCTTCCCACTCCCTACACCCCTCGCCAGCTTCCCACTCCCTACACCCCTCGCCAGCTTCCCACTCCCTACACCCCTCGCCAGCTTCCCACTCCCTACACCCCTCGCCAGCTTCCCACTCCCTACACCCCTCGCCAGCTTCCCACTCCCTACACCCCTCTCCAGCTTCCCACTCCCTACACCCCTCGCCAGCTTCCCACTCCCTACACCCCTCGCCAGCTTCCCATTCCCTACACCCCTCGCCAGCTTCCCACTCCCTACACCCCTCGCCAGCTTCTCACCCCCTACACCCCTCGCCAGCTTCCCACACCCTACACCCCTCTCCAGCTTCCCACTCCCTACACTCCTTGCCTGCTTCACTCTCCCTACATCCCTCGCCAGCTTCCCATTCCCTACACCCCTCTCCAGCTTCCCACTCCCTACACCCCTCTCCAGCTTCCCACTCCCTACACCCCTCGCCAGCTCCCCACTCCCTACACCCCTCGCCAGCTTCTCATTCCCTATATCCCTCGCCAGCTTCTCATTCCCTTCACCTCTCGCCTGCTTCGCTCTCCTACACCCTTCGCCAGTTTCCTTGCCCATACACCCCTTACCAGCTTCACTCCCTACATCCCTCGCCTGTTTCCCTCTCCAGGGTGGCCACTGACCCTGGAAATCAGGGAATTCGGGGAAAAATGAGTCGACATTTTCCAGTCAGGGAAAACTCAGGGAATTTGGTAATTCCTGCAAATCTCAGGGAATTTAATTTTCGGAAAATTCCAGGTTTTTCAGGGGATTTCCACGTAAATTTTTCTTTTACAAACTTGGATTGATTTAGTAAGAATTTGTTAAACGTTGAATTTTTCTAAGCGTTTAAGAGAAATAGTGGGATACGTGGTCGATGATAATTGTTTTTGAACCAAAACATGTAAGTGTTGGAATTCTGAAAACCTGCGCTGTCAAAATTCATTGTATGGAAAATGTCTGGAAAACACAGGGAATTTCTTTTCGGATTCCAGGTGGCCATCCTGCTCTTCCTACACCCCTCGCCAGCTTCACTCCTTACACCCTACGCCAGCTTCCCTCTCCCTTCACCCCTCGCCAGCTTCGCTGTCCTTGCACCCTCACCTACTTCCCTCTATCTGCACCCCTCGCCAGCTTCCCATTCCATTAGGGGGTGACGGTTAGCTCAGTTGGCTAGAGCGTTGGTGTGGTAATCTCAAGGTCCCGAGTTCGATTCTAGCTCGGGGTGGTAAGTAGGGGATTGACGTTCGCTCCAATTGCTTTAGCTAAGCGAATGCGGTTGCTTAGATTCACCTATCGCGGTATTCAGAATTACCGCCAACTTTCACCCATCCCTTCACAAAAAACAGCTTCCCTTTCCCTACACCCCCGCTCAGCTTAAGCGAGTTCCAGCCGGACATTGTGCGCCTGTCCACCGATTGCATATTTTACAATGTCTATTTTTTCCTGCAGCCTGTGCGAGTTCCACCCGGACATTGCGCGCCTTCTGCTGGTGACGGCTGACGCGGACTGCAAGTTGCGCGTGTGGAAGCTCAGGACCAACACGTGGCACGTGTTCGAGGGTCACTTCTCCACCGTCACCAAGCTCCAGTTCTCACCCGACCGCACCACTATGTACAGGTAACACCCAACACCTCCCGCGACCATGCCTAAAAAGGCATGCATTCCTGGCGTGTATAAGTTCCAGTTCTCACCCGACGGCACCACTGTGTACAGGTAACGCCACCCCCACTCCCCCGCGATCATGCCCAAAAAAGCATACATCCCTGGCGTGCATAATCAATAATTTTGAGATTTTTAAATGAATAAAAAGCTAAGCAATTTTCGTTGAAAAATTTAGGAAAATAAAGTCAAGCAATTATGTGTAAGGATGGAAGAATAAACGTTTAAGTGTGGACTTTTCTGGGACAGCTTGTAACGTTCATCTTGTACTTTTTACGCAACGCCAATAAAAACCAATGAAAACGGAGACCGTTATGTGTGTGTGTTTAACTATTTACCGAACTGTGGATGATAATATTCATTAAAAACACTTAAAACTTATCTTTTTGAAACTGTGGATTTTTTAAGTATCTGTATCAGTGCAATTTACTTCACGTTTTAACGTGTTGTAATGATAGCACATCTGTATTTTTTAAAACGCTTAGAGCCTTTGTGGGATTAAGCGCTATATAAGCTGTTTGAATAATAATAATAATAATAATAATAATAATAATAATAATAATAATAATAATAATAATAATAGGACAAAGTACCAATTTCATCAACTGCCATGTGAGGTGAGGCGACGAGCCTGGCACAGTAGCGATCCCGGGAAGTGGATACAAAGCTGTTCTGGAAGAGACGCCCTGGATCAGTGATGCAGCGCTGATAATCTCGGAGGCCGTGGGTTCGAATCCGATGGTGGATGGTTGGGGGACTTTCCTGTGCGACTTCTAGAACAGCAGTGATTTGGCTCTGTCTCTCCCGGAATTCACAATTACGGCCCATTGCTGCTGACTTTCGAACTTTTTTTCAAGTAGAAAAAGTTCAATTTGCCATTGTTAACCTTGTGTATGTTTTTGTGTTTTCCAGCGCGGGTAGAGACAATGTCGTGCTGGTTTGGGATTTGCACGCCCTCACACGCGTCAGAACGATCCCCGTCTACGAGGTACAGCATCCCGTCACCTTCCTCTCCACGTTAAAAACGCATACAAAAACGCGGGTAAAGAAGCGTGTAAAAACGCGGGTAAAAACGCAGAATTGCAAGGGCTTTTGTAATCAAATTATGATAAAAATAAGCCGTAACTAATTAATAAATAATTAAATAATTTCAAGTAAGTTTTTAGCAGAAAATAAATGAGAATGAAATATCCATCGTTAAACAATTTCAGTCGCTAGAGGGCCTTCTGCTGTTGCCTGGCAACCGCCAACTGCCCAATCTCGGGATGGCCACGGATGATCCATATTTCATGACCGCCGGCGCTAAAGGTTAGTTGCTAATCACAAAACGACCGAGCTGTGTAGGAGGTGACAGTGAAGTGAATTCATGACTAAAATACGTCTGGACACCTTGATAAGCAAGAGTTGTCCTGCAGGTTGTACTGCATGTACTCGTGTACGTGTGTACTTGTTGCTAAACAGTCACAGTAAAACCCTGTCCGCGATACAGGTCTAGGGAATATTTTCCTTTCTGTTGAGCATAGTTTGCGTATTGCAATATGTAGGTCAGGAAATACTTTTTAATGTATTTAAAAAATTAAAGTATTTAAATAAAGGTAGGCTTGTTTACTGTGTGACTGACAGGCTTGTTTTTGTGTGATTGACAGGCTTGTTTACTGTGTGACTGAAAGAGTTGTTTACTGCGCGATTGACATGTTTGTTTACTATATGGTTGACAAGCTTGTTTTTGTGTGATAGGTAAGCTTGTTTATTGTGTGAGTGACAGTCTTGTTTACTGTGTAATTGAGAGGGTTGTTTTCTGTTATTGACAGGCTTGTTTATTGTGTGACTGACAAACTTGTTTCCTGTGTGACTGACAGGCTTGTTTTCTGTGTGATTGACAGGCTTGTTTACTGTGTGACTGACAGGCTTGTTTACTGTGTGACTGACAAACTTGTTTCCTGTGTGATTAACAGACTTGTTTACTGTGTGATTGACAAGCTTGTTTATTGTGTGATTGACAGGTATGCTGCGGGTATGGAATGCCAGGACGTCGCAGTGTGTCTACAAGCAGCAGCACTGCCTGGCGCATAGCCGCCCCGCGAGCGACGCACAGACAGACGGAGACACACAGACAGACGGAGACACACAGACAGACGGAGACACACAGACAGACACACAGACAGACGCGGACGCCAAGGTGGTGGAGCTCACGGATCTGCGCTATAATGAAGCCCTGGATGTGTTTACAACAGTCACTTATGATCACAACATTCTAATGTACAACAGCTCTGACTTATCCCTCCAAAAGCAGGTACGAACGGTGGCACTGGTTGAGGGACGCTTTGTGTTGTTCAGGGTTTAAAACGCTAGCACTGTGACGGAATCATTACTACACGGACAAATATGGCTCTGCAAGCACCGTCTGAAGGAAAAACAAAACAAAAAAAAAAAAAAACAAAAAAAAAAAAAAAACGAAAAGGAGTTCAGTGCCATAAATTAATTTAAAAACCAAAATAAAACGTTCATAGTAAAGTGATAAAAAATTTAAAAAAAAAGATGGTGGAGTTGTGACGTCATGTTTTTTTGGGCCATAGTTTGTGGGCTACAGTGACGAGGTGACGGACATAAAATACGTGACCGACAACTACGTGGTCATGGCAACGAACAGCGAGCTGCTGAAGGTCGTGCAGCTGGGAACGGGCGCCATACAGCTGCTGAGGGGCCATCGCAACACCATCATCTGCCTGGCTGTGTGTAAACATGGACACCTGATTGCTTCCGGCGCAAAGGTAAAATGTGCGCCCCTCCCCGGCCAACTGTAGTGATGGCAACCTGGTCGCTTCCGGCGCCAAGGTAACGGGTGCGCCCCTCCCCGGCCTACTGTAGTCATGGCAACCTGATCGCTTCTGGCGCCACTCCCCGGTCTCCAGTAGTCATGGCAACCTGATCGATTCCGGCGGCATGGTAACGCGAGCGAACCTCCCCCTTTTTTCTTTGAATTGGATCCGTAATAGAACGTGAATCACAGTAGAACAATACTGCTTCGAATATGTGACGTCATGATTAACTTTGCCAAAAAAAATCTTTTGGTTTTTATTAACCCAGCTTACGTTACACGTAAGCTGGGGTATACCTATCGGTCTGCAGACGGCGTTGGTTAGTTAGTTAATTAGTTATGGGTTTTGGGTTTTCCCTTTTTAGTCGATCGGATAATGTTTGAATTTATGGCGAATTTTTGAAGAAAAAAATTTAAAATGTATCTCCTTCTACATTCTTTATCCAATGTCATTCATTTTTGGTGTGAAGCACCCCTAAGGGGTTGTGCATACGGTTTGTGCTTTTTGTATTTTTTGGGAAATTTTTTAACAAAAATTTTCAAAAATAATTCTCCTCCTACATTTTTGATTCGATGTCATTTAGTTTTGGTACGAGGCATCTGTAAGGGGTCGTGCATGCAGCTTATGGTTTTTTAGTAGAATTTTTGTATTTTCGCGGATTTTTGAAGAAAAAAACTTCAAAATGCATTTCCCCGCACAGTTTTTATCCGATTTCATTTATTTATGGTATGAGGCATCCTAGAAGGGTCGTGCATACGGCTTGTGCTTTTTAGTCGATCGGGAAATTTTTGTATTTTGGGGGAATTTTTTGAGTTTTTTAAGAAAATGCCTCGAAATGCACCTTCTCCTACAGTTTTGATCCGATATCATTTATTTTAGATGTGATGCATGCTTTAGGGGTTCATGTATACCGTTTGTACTTTTTGAGTCGATCAGGGAATTTTTTGAAGAAAAAAAAATCGAAATGCATTTCTTCCTATAGTTTTTATCAGATGTCCTTTATTTTTGGTATGAGACGTCTCTAGAGGGCCATGCATACGGCTTGTAGTTTCCCTGTGAATTGGAAAATTTTTGAATTTTTTTCGGGAATTAAAAAAAAAATAAATGAATCTCCTCCTACAGCGCATCAACGCAAGTTAAATGAACTTGCGCACTAGTCCGAAATAACAACGGGGCATCGACGCAAGTTACATAAACATGCGCACCAGCCCGAAATAAGAACCGCACATCGAATGAAGTTGAATAGACATGCGCAAATCGGTTCGAAGTGCGAACAGCGCATTAACGCAAGTTAAAAAAAACATGTGCACTGGTCCGAAAAAACCGCACATCGACGCAAGCTAAATAAGCTAAATGAGCCTGCGTACTGGTCCAAAATAAGCACCGCGCATCATTGCAAGTTAAAAAAGATATGCGCACTGGTTCGAAATGCGAACCGCACATGAACGCAACTTAAATAAACATGCGCACTGGTCTGAAATAAGAACCGCGCATCGACACAAGTTGAATAAACATGCGCACTGGTCTGAAATGCGGACCGCGGATCAGCACAAGTTAAATAATCATGCGCACTCGCTCGAAATGCGAACGGCTCATCATCGCAATTTGAATAGACAATCGCAAAGGCCCGAAATGCGAACCACGCATCATCGAACTTAAATAATCATACGCCCTGCTTCAAAATGCGAAATGCTCATCAACGCAAATTGAATAAACATGCGCACTGATCCGAAACACTAATCGCGCATCAACACAAGTTAAACAAACATGCGCACTGGTCTGAAATGCGAACCGCGCATCAACACAAGTTAAATAATCATGTGCACTAGTCCGAAATGCGAACCGCGCATCGACGCAAGTTGAATAGACATGCGCACTGGTCCAAAATGCGAACTGCACATCGACGCAAGTTTCATAAAAATGCGCACTGGTCCGAAATGCGAACCGCGCATCGACGCAACCTTAATAAACATGGGTACTGGTCCAAAATAAGAGCCGCGCATCAACGCAAGTTAAATAAACGTGCACATTGGTCTGAAATAAGCACCGTGCATCGACTCAAGTTGAATAAACATGCGCAGTGGTGCGAAACGCAAACCGCGTATCAACGCAACTTAAACAAACATGCCACTGGTTCAAACTGCGAACTGCGAATCAACGCAAGTTAAATAAACATACGCACTGGTCTGAATAAGAAACGTGCATGTGGGCAAGTTACATAAACACGCGCACTGGTCTGAAATGCGAACCGCGCAATAATTGTGCATGTCCGACGAACACCACACGTGTGTGGATACAATTTCGATACGTTGTTCGAAGTTTCTCTGGTAGACTATCCAGTCTACCAGAGATACACAAGATCTGTTTAGCATTTTTCTTAAAAACAAATCTTTGTATGTATTGATTGTTTATGTTCGGGTCTGTTGCTAAATTAATTATTTAAACTAGCTCCTTGCCATCTCGTCTTTTGAAGCCCAATTTTTGAGGAAAAGTCCCTTGCTCATGCATGCTGAAATTGTTCTTATCGCTTTTCGTATGCTGGGATTTTGTCCTTGGTCACTTGTTCATTTTTTTCAGCTGAAATTAAAATGATTGATGTCTTTTGAGCTTCTTTGTCTTTGTAAAGTGTCAGGGGTGTAAAGTGTCAGGGGTTTTTGCTCAGGATGGTACCGTGCTGCTTTGGTACCTAAACCCCGACACCGGAAGTACCCACTGCGTGGGCGAGGGCCACGGTCACACCACTGCCGTGGGCGGGTTATCGTTCTCGCTCCTCGGGGCGTCCTTCCTGGCGACCGGAAGTCACGATTTGACGCTGAAGCTCTGGCAGCTGCCCGCTGACCTTTCACCCCGCAGCAGGGTCAAGCTGGAGGTTGAGGTGACAGAGCGAGGTCACGACAACGACATCTACTCGGTAGTAGTATCACCAAATGATAAGCTTATCGCGTCCGGCTCTCAAGATAAGACCGTGAAGGTAAGACGCACCTCGATCCCTGTATTTATATTATATATACGCGTATATACAAATATATGTGGTTTTCTTTCGCACGCCTTGCCTGTGGTTATATATATGAAATGAAGTTTTCTTTCTGAAGCCATGCATGTGGCTTTTAACGATCTAAGTATTCCAAGAAGTAGAGACTCCATTCATAAATCTTTTAGTTTTCCGAAAACCCCCTCCCCCTCCCCTCCCCCCTTCCCATTCACTGTAACGTTAGCATACATGGGAATTTTCCTGCTTTTTTTTTTTTTGGCCAAATGGACCACTTTTTTCCAACCCCGTTCGAATGTATGGTAAAATTTTCCCGCTTTTTTTTCGACCCCGTTTCCATGCATGCATTAGGGCATGCACCGTTCCAGTGACCCCACAGTCCCGCCTGCTCACTCTCGGTGTGTTCGTATTCGTAAATGGTGGCTCCTAAACTACTCTTAAGCTTAAATAATGAAGCAGAATGTGCCGTGGCATTGAAGTTAAGGAATGGTGTGTTGTTAACGCAGGTGTGGAGTGCGAACGGTCTCGCATTGCTTGGCGTGTGCCGCGGCCATACCCGCGGAGTCTGGTGCGTCAAATTCTCACCCGTGGACCAGGTATGCTGTTTCCACTCCTCCCTTATCCCCCCCCCCTCCCTCCACCCACTAGGAGGGCGTCAAGAAAAACTTGCCCTAAAATGCCTTCATCTGGAGCGTGTACTGTCAAGTAGTTGTTGTCTACATGCGATTCGGTCAGTTGTAATTCGCTGTAACGTCTGTGACCTTGATGACCTTTGCCCTTGCAATATATAAACAATATATAATTTAGTAAATACTACTTCTACTTGTTTTTTTATTAGGCCATCCGACTTTGTCGGGCTGGTCTTACAACATCAGTAGAGGGACATCCGTCGTCTGTATGTACGGATTTACGTGTGTGTATGCACATGTGGAAACTTTTACTTAAAACGCTTCTCCTTCAGTTTTGATCGGATTCTTTGTTCTCTGTTTAGCCCTCTCTTTAAAAAAAAATTTTTAGCGATCCGCCAGAATTTGGCCAAATGGGGGCATTTAAAATTTTTGGGTTGTCAATTTTCAAAATGCTACTTCTCCCACAATTTTGATCATATTTTATAAAACATTTCATACCAATATTCTCTAGGTAGGTCTCACTTGAAAAATTACTTTTTTTGCGATCTGCCAAAAGTTGACCCAGTAGGGGGCATTTTTGAATTTGTTGGTACAAAATTTTCAAAATGGTTCTTCTTCCACAATTTTGATTGGATTCCTTTCAGATTTTTGTACGAAATAGTTCTCTATAGACCTCTTGAAAAATTACTTTTTTTTTTTTGGCAATCCGCCAAAAATTGGACAAATCGTCGACATTTAACATTTTTATATTGCCAATTGACAAAATGCTTCTTCTCCTGCAGTTTTCATCACATTTTCTTTAAATTTTAAAGGAATGTCCTCTAGATCGTTCCCTCCTGAAAAGATACGTTTTTTGACGATCCCCCAAAAAATTGCCAATTAGGGGACATTTTTTATTTATTGGTAGCCAATTTATAAAATGCGTCTTTTCGCCTAGTTTTGGTTGGATTCCTTTGAACTTTTTTGCATGAATGTTCTCTAGATCGGCCTCTCAGTAAAAATCACCTTTTTTGTGGCGATCCGCCTAAAATTGGCTCAATGGGAGGCATTTGAAAGGTTTTGGTTTACCAATTTTCAAAATACTCTTTTCCCACAATTTTGATCAGAGTTTCTTTAAATGTTATACCAATATTCTTTAAGTAGTTCTGTCATGAAAATAATAATTTTTTTTTATTTGCGATCCGACAAATCTGGCTAAATGGGGGGCATTTTAGAATTTTTTCCTAAACAATTTTCCAAAGGTTTTTTTTTTAAAATTGTAATCGGAATGCCTGCAAATTTTGCATAAATATGCACTAGCCTACCATCTCTTGCAAAGTTACTTTTCTGGCGATCCACCAAATTGGCCAAATGGGAAGGGGGAGCATTTTTCTTTGGCTAACTTTCAAAACCCTTCTTCACGATTTCGATCGGATTGCCTTCAAATTTATCATAAATATCAGTTCTCCTTTTAAAAGTTACTTACTTGGCGATCCTCTGAAAATGGCTAAATGGGAGGGGGGGGGGAGGGGGTGTCATTTAAAAATATTAAGTAGCCAGTTTTTAAAATGCTTCTTCTCCCACAATTTTGATCTGATTTCTTTATTAATCTGTACAAATTTTCAACAACCGGGTTTAACAATATGACAACCACTTTTTGGCGACCATTCAGGCATATTGATAGGTGATTTACTAGATCTCGGCTGTTCACAATGTCCCTGGACATTCTTGTTTCAATGTCTAACATGCTAAAAAGTCCCCAGCGTATACGCCACTGGTGACCTTGATGACCTTGGACCCGTTTGCAGTGCATCGCCTCGGCCAGCGCTGACTGTAGCATCAAGATCTGGGCGCTGTCAGACTACACGTGCGTGAAGACTTTCGAGGGTCACGACGCCTCTGTCCTCAATCTCGCCTTCGTCACGCGCGGCATGCAGCTGCTGTCCAGGTGAGTGGCCGCAGGGAACAGAGCGGGCAAGACATTTGGTAAATGGCCTTTTAAGAGATCATTTGGTAAGTAGTGGTAGACCAGAGAATGGGGAGGTATTTGGTAAAGGGTCTTAGCACATAGGACGGTGCGTCCATTTGATAAGTTGTCTGAGGGCATCGGGCAGGAAGGTCATTAGGTACTTGAACTTAGGGGACAGGATGGAGAGGCCATCTGGTAAGTGGAAATGGCCTTAAGCACAGGACGGGGAGGCCATTTGGTAAGTTGTCTGAGGTCATCTGATGGGGAGGCTGTTAGGTAAATGCCTTAGGGAACAAGACGGAGAAGGCATTCAGTTAGTGGCCTTAGAGCAGTCGGCAGGGAGGATCGTTTGGTATGTGGCCTTAAGGACAAGACGGAGAAGGCATTAAATAAGTGGCCTTAGAGCAATAGGCGGGAGGATTCGTTTGGTATGTTACTGGTGACATATTTACCAAATCATATATGAATCAAAGTTGTGTTCTTCACCAGGCACTGGTTTGTTTTAAATTAACCTTATGTGAATTTCGTTAAATGAAAAAAGTGACAAGAAAAGAAAGTCAGATTTATTGTAAAGCGAATCGTTTGCCAGAAACACTATGAGGCTGAATAAGAGTGACCGACAATGATAGATTCAGACAATTTATTTGCGTGACGGTATGTGTGTCTGTGTGTCGCTTGGCAGTGGCTCGGACGGGCTGCTCAAGTTGTGGACGCTAAAGACAAGTGAGTGCGTGCGTACTCTGGACGAGCACAAGGACAAGGTGTGGGCGCTGGCGTGCAGTGCCGCTGAGGACAAGGTCATCACAGGCGGCGCCGACTCGACCGTCGTCGTCTGGAAGGTCAGTCTTGGTGCAGAAACAGGCATCCGCATCCCCCACCTCTGGCGTCGCTTTCTGAAGTGCCTGCCCCACCTCCCACAACCTAGATATCCCCATCCCCATCCCTGGTGTCACTTTCTGAAGGGCCTCCTCCTCCCCCCCCCCCGAAGGGACAGAGCTTGCCCCACCTCTCCCACCACCTAACATCTCCACCCCAACTCTTCCGTCACTTGCTGAAGGGCTTCAACCGCCTTCCACAACGCAGACATCCCCATCCCCCACCCACGGCGTCACTTGATGAAGAGCCTGCCCCTTCTCACCACCCAGACATCCTCTACACCATCTTCGGTCACCCTGTACAGCAGCTTCGGGCATCCTCTAAATCAGCTTCGGGCATCGTCTACACCAGCTTTTCGGTTCATGCGCCGTCAGTGGCTGATCCATAAAAACAGTTACCGAATCCATGGTCCGGCTTAGAAATAGTCTTTCACCCACCCAAATATAAATAGGGACTGTTCCTTTCTTCTTTCTTGAGTGTTCCGAGGCTTTTTTTTTATTCGCTCTTTTCATGAAATTGCAAACTTTTTTGTCCTTTAAAGTTATTCTTTGTTTTACTGTGGCATACTGTTGCTATGGTGTAGTAATTTTGCGTGTTGCTATGGCGTAGTAATTTTGCGTGTTACTATGGCGTAGTAATTTTGCGTGTTACTATGGCGTAGTAATTTTGCGTGTTACTATGGCGTAGTAATTTTGCGTGTTACTATGGCGTAGTAATTTTGCGTGTTGCTATGGCGTAGTAATTTTGCGTGTTGCAATGGCGTAGTAATTTTGCTTGTTGCTATGGCGTAGTAATTTCGCGTGTTGCTATGGTGTAGTAATTTGGCCCTTTGACTGCGTTTATTTAGGATGTCACCGAGACGGAATACGAAGAAGCGCGGGCGAAGCAGGAGCACGTCGTTCTCAAGTAAGTCCGCTAGATTCCTCCGCTGTCGTAAGTGTAGAAAGTAGCTCAAGGCTGCCTGTGTTTATGGCGTTAAAGATTGAGGAGGGGGAAGGGGTCCTGCAGCAGGTGTCTCCGATATCGCGACACACTTAGCCCTGCAGCAGGTGTCTCCGATATCGCGACCAACTTAGCCCTGCAGCAGGTGTCTCCGATATCGCGACCACCGTAGTCCTGCAGCAGGTGTCTCCGATATCGCGACCAACTTAGCCCTGCAGCAGGTGTCTCGGATATCGCGACCAACTTAGCCCTGCAGCAGGTGTTTCCGATATCGCGACCACCGTAGTCCTGCAGCAGGTGTCTCCGATATCGCGACCAACTTAGCCCTGCAGCAGATATCTCGGATATCGCGACCAACTTAGCCCTGCAGCAGGTGTTTCCGATATCGCGACCACCGTAGTCCTGCAGCAGGTGTCTCCGATATCGCGATCACCTTAGCCCTGTCTCTGATGGCATGGGTATCCTAACAGCCCTTGTGCTGCCGCGGTCTTTTTTATCCAGTTACTGAAACTTAAAGCGCTCAATAGTTCGTTCGAGCACTATCGTTTGTACACACTTGGCGCTTTCATAGTCAGATAACTATTTTTAACTAGGGCAGATACGTGGACAAAATGATGTATTTGATCAGTATAATACGAACTACTTATCTTTTACTTGTCTCGTTGTTTTGAATGTGAACAGAATTTAATTGATGTTTTTTTTTTTTTTTTTTTGGCAGAGAGCAGGAGATACAGAACTTGCTGCTGCAGAAGAAGTACTTGAAAGCGCTGCGGCTGGCCATCAACCTGGACCAGCCCTTCCGCGTCTTCAACATTATCAAAGGTTCCCGCTTCTCGCGTCTCTACTGTTCGTCTCTACAGACGCTTTTCTCGTGTTTTAAGCGATCGAAAGGGTGGCCCTTTTAAATTGTTGTTAATTTTGGCAGTGCTGTCAATTTAGATTTTACTTTTATGCCCATATACTTCAGATATTGTTTCGGACCATCCTTAAATATTTGAATAAAAACCGCAGGAACAAACTCACCTATTGTGTAACAGCCCAAACTTAATTTTCAGTGTCGTTACTCCGAAAGTATTTTTGTTTAGTTCACTGAAATGTTCTGACAAGGTGTCCTGACACTTTCTGACAGTTATCAGGGTGCATTCTGACATGTTCTGACGTGTCCTGACACTTTCTGACAGTTATCAGTGTGCATTCTGACATGTTCTGACAAGTGTACTGACACTTTCTGACAGTTATCAGGGTGCATTCTGACATGTTCTGACAAGGTGTCCTGACACTTTCTGGCAGTTATCAGGGTGCATTCTGACATGTTCTAGCAAGTATCATGGCACTTTCTGTCGAGTATTGCATAGCCCGGTATCATGAAATACTAGTCTGACAGGTATCCTGACTAGGGGTGTGATGGTACGCCATTCCAACGGTTTGGTCCGGTTCGGTACACTTCAATTATTCGGTTCGGTTCGGTTTTTTTTGGTACAATTTTGCAAAAATTGTTAAAATTTTGCTGAGGTGGTATAATATTTGTATTCAGCTACATATTTACTGTATCACAGCCAATATTGTCTTTTAGTTGTGTGATTTGCAACAAAAACGCCTAAAACAGGTCTCCCCAAATACCTAATACTGATTTTGTTAGTGCCTCGCCGCCGTGTAGCGCGAAGTGGAGGACTAAAGTATTCGGGTTTGTTCGTCCATCTGTCTGTCTGTCGACACTTAAGATCATTTTGTGTGATCTATATCTCAAACATGGAGGCGAGTACAGCTGCTGTGTCTATGCTGAAATGTTGCCCATCATTTGTAGATGTGCCGGAAGTACTTTGCGTGCCCATGCGCCCACCCGTTTAAATATTTAAAAATTCTTTAACAGTCGGAGAAACTACAAATAAGCAATGGTTAAAGCATAAATATGTCGAATAACAATCAATATAAGTATTATTTCACATCAGCGAACTCGCAATTAAGTTACAGTATATTCTAAAAAACATTGCAGTTTTGCCCTAACTTAAGTTTAAGTATATCACATAGCAGTGAATACAGTTTTATTCTAACTTAAGAACATTTACAGAGTTTCTGAATTATAACGCCATAAACATAACGCATTTCCACACTATAAGAAGATTTGAATCTTGAATTACACTGAGGAAACATATCGCTATTGCGGCCAGAGGAACAGTTCACATTTAAATGTCTAGTGATAACTTGACAAATATACATAGTTTTCTTTAAAAAGAGCAACATGCGAACATGCTGAGGTTTTATAGCAGTACCTTATTTCATAGCTGTCCACTGTCAGTGAAAAAATTAAACTGCCAAAAAAAAAAAAAAACAAGAAAAAAAAAAAAAAAAGAAAAAAAAAAAAACGAAAATACCGCGGTTTTTCTTGGTCGGTTTTCGGTGTTACGGTGCGAACCGTAACAGCCCTAATCCTGACACATTCTGACAGGTATGTTGACATCTTTCTGACAGGTATCATGACTGACAAGGAGGGCAAGACGACAGAACTTGACACAACGCTCGTCAAGCTCAAGGATCACCAGATCGGTAGGATATTTTCCCTGTCATTCTTCGAACCGTTTTTTTTTTTCGGAGGTTGGGGCGGGGGAGAGGATGGGGGGGGGGGGGGAGGGAGGGCGGGGGCAAGTAAAAATAGCATTTGCACTCTCATTGAAATGGGAAAAGGTCAACATGTGACAATCATATTCATCTGTCCGCACTGCTGAAAACGAAATAGGAAAATTGGATCGGTGTTTTTATCCCCCGCGAAACGGAGGGATATAGGTTTCAGCTTGTCCGTCCGTCTGTCCGTCTGTTCCACTTGATGGTAAGAGTCCACTTCACATTGTGGAGTCCACTTCTGTATTAACTAAAGTGGTTAAAGCTTTTTATCAATTATATAACTAATAACGAGAGAATGTAGGTGTGCAACATCAAGGTTTCAGTTTGATCGATCAAATATTGTGAAAATTAAAGCCCTCTAAAAATTGCCTAAATTGACGCTTTCGAGGGTACCTTGTGGAGTCCACTTCTCTATTAAGGAATCATGTAAGAGCTATTATTCTTTCATAGTTATTAATTTATTGTGACAATGAGTTTCACGGGGGATCCTGCTGCTCTCTGACAGCATCAAGTTCTGTGGTTGTTTCAAATAGTCTCAATGTGTCTATAATACGTGTTTATTCAAATTGTCTACTTTATTATAAGCCCTTCCCACCCTCGTTCCTGGCCATTCACATCTGGAGTGAGTGCTGAGTGTAATCAAGATTGTGTTATTATGTGTAATGCATGTATAACCTATGAATGGTTTTGTAGACGCCATCTTGCGCTACGCAGTGACGTGGAACACCAACTCACGTCACTGTCACGTGGCACAGCACGTGATCGGCACGCTGCTTGCCACCTACGCCTATGATGACCTTGTGAAACTCTCCAACTTCAAGGTCAGCCTCGAAGGTCTCATTCCGTACACGGAGAGGCACATCCAGGTATAGTTGCTATGGTAACGGCGGGTGCCGGGAATCTTAACCCCCTCCCCCCAAAAAAAGTAAATGAATAAATTAATTAATACATAAATAAGTATTTTTCATAGTCTTCAAATGTATTCGGACTGACATCCAGAAACCCTGCAGTTGTTGAGACAGGGATGATTTTCCTATTTGATCACAGATTTTACTTGTAGAGCAGTGATTGTTTGTTGAGAGGCGAATCATCCACAAGAAACCGTACCGCTGGATATTTTGTCGTGTTTGCCTTTCCTCCCAGCTGTGATGATTGTTTCGCGGTTTATCGTTGTGATTAGGCGTATGAAATTATCCAAAGCAGTTTTGAAACTGGATGTGATAGAAGCGTCAGTTAAGATATTGAGAAACAGTAGGAAAGTTTTGCCAATTCCCTACATTTTATACGCCCTCCCCCGCCCCACCTGCTCTTAAGCGCGCTTGTGGAGGGGTAGTGGTTGTATGAAAGCGACTACGGACAACCGTGTCCAATTCTTATCCGTAATGAAGAACGTAATGTATTGCAGCGGATGAATCGCCTTCAGCAGCAGAGCACGTTCATTGACTATACGTGGCAGTGCATGAGACTCGTGTCCGGGGAGAGGTAAGCTCGTGGCAGTATGTGAGACTTGTGTCTGGGGAGAGGTCAGCACGTGGCAGTATGTGAGACTTGTGTCTGGGGAGAGGTCAGCACGTGGCAGTACGTGAGACTTGTGTCTGGGGAGAGGTCAGCACGTGGCAGTATGTGAGACCTGTGTCTGGGGAGAGGTCAGCACGTGGCAGTACGTGAGATTTGTTTCTGGGGAGAGGTCAGCACGTGGCAGTACGTGAGACTTGTGTCTGGGGAGAGGTCAGCACGTGGCAGTACGTGAGACTTGTGTCTGGGGAGAGGTCAGCACGTGGCAGTATGTGAGACTTGTGTCTGGGAGAGGTCAGCACGTGGCAGTACGTGAGATTTGTTTCTGGAGAGAGGTCAGCACGTGGCAGTACGTGAGACTTGTGTCTGGGGAGAGGTCAGCACGTGGCAGTACGTGAGACTTGTGTCTGGGGAGAGGTCAGCACGTGGCAGTATGTGAGACTTGTGTCTGGGGAGAGGTCAGCACGTGGCAGTACGTGAGACTTGTGTCTGGGGAGAGGTCAGCATGTGGCACTACGTGAGACTTGTGTCTGGGGAGAGGTCAGCACGTGGCAGTACGTGAGACTTGTGTCTGGGGAGAGGTCAGCACGTGGCAGTACGTGAGGCTTGTGTCTGGGGAGAGGTAAGCTCGTGGCAGTGCATGAGACTCGTGTCTGGGGAGAGGTCAGCACGTGGCAGTACGTGAGACTTGTGTCTGGGGAGAGGTCAGCACGTGGCAGTATGTGAGACTTGTGTCTGGGGAGAGGTCAGCACGTGGCAGTACGTGAGACTTGTGTCTGGGGAGAGGTCAGCACGTGGCAGTACGTGAGACTTGTGTCTGGGGAGAGGTCAGCACGTGGCAGTATGTGAGACTTGTGTCTGGGGAGAGGTCAGCACGTGGTAATATGTGAGACTTTTGTCTAGAGAGAGATCAGCACGTGGCAGTACATGAGACTCGTGTGTGGCGAGTGGTCAGCACGTGGCAATATGTGAGACTTTTGTCTGGAGAGAGGTCAGCACGTGGCAGTGCATGAGACTGGTGTGTGGCGAGAGGTCAGCACGTGGCAGTATTTGAGACTTTTCTCTGGGGAGAAGCCAGCACTTGGCAGCATGTGAGACTTGTGTCTGGAGAAAGGTCAGCACGTGGCAGTGCATGAGACTCGTGTGTGGCGAGAGGTCAACGCGTGGCAGTACGAGACTTGTGTCTGGGGAGAGGCCAGCACGTGGCAGTATGTGAGACTTACGTCTGGCCGTTGTAGACAGGATTACACAAATACATGTGCACAAATCGGTGATTTTTTTCGAACAACATCACAGCTTATTAGAAATGCAGTATTCTGCATGGCGAAATGCCTGGTGTTTCGATTAACTCCTGTTTTTTTAGACCTCCCGCCGATGCGGAGCGAGGAACTGTATTTTTCGGGTGGGTCTATCAGTCAAAGTGGCAACACTTGTTAACACGCCTTAATACAGCCTTAATTTCTTGATCGATTGTTGAAGTATTTTAAAATCTAGGTAGTATTAGAACAAAATAAAAATTGTCATTGAGCCAGGTCGGTCCCAGGACAATGGCACAGCCATCCTTTACAAATTTCCGCAATCCTTGAGCCCTTGAATGAGCTTGTTAACACGCTCAAGCAAACAGTGCTTGATCCATTGCTAAAATATTTTAAATATTGGTAGTTTAACAACTTCCAAGATCATAATCAGCGGGGGCCTTAGCCAGTGATATCATTTTGATACGTGTGCGTGTTTGATTAACGTATTCTAAACAAGCACAGCAAAGGAAATACACGGGTTCTGTATACTTATAAAAACTAACAAATCAAAATCCAATAAAACGTAAAAATGAAAAAAAAAAAAAAAAAAAAAAAAAAAAAAAAAAAAAAAAACAGGTCGGTTCAAGGACAGTGGCACAGCTACAGCTGGCCTTTACAAATTTCCGCAATCATTGAGCCCTTGAATGAGCTTGTTAACACGCTCAAAGTGCTTGATCCATTGCTAAAATATTTTAAATATTGGCAGTTTAACAACTTCCAAGATTTTAATCCGCGGGGACCTTAGCCAGTGATCTCAGTGATACGTGTGCATGTTTGGTGCGCGTATTATAAACAAACACAGCAAAGGAAATACACGGGTTCTGTATACTTGTAAAAAACTAAAAAATCAAAATCTAATAATATGTAAAAAAACAAAAACAACAACAAAAAAAAACAGTGGTTTCACACGCTACAGATCTTATATGTCTGTTTGTAGCTTTGAGAGCGGTGAGGAATTGGCGAGCCTGGAGTACGCAGAACCTCTGGGCATGGATGTGTCTTTAACGGACGCTGTCACAGGTCCAGGGGACCCAGTTAGCCAGTCAGAAGTAGAGACTTACAACCAATCAGAATCAGAGAGCCAATCAACTGACTCAGAATCGGAGAGTTCGCCAGTTGACATGGAAGCAGAGGACCAATCAGCTGGCAGAGTATCAGAGAGCCCATTAGCCGGCAAAAATTCAGAGGACCAATCATCTGATTCTGAATCAGAGGACCAATCATCTGATTCTGAATCAGAGGACCAATCAGGTGACTCTGAATCAGAGGACCAATCGACTGAATCAGATTCCGAAAAGACTTTTGATAAAATGGAATCTTTCTTTGCACGAAAAAGAGGGGACAGTAACATTAACAACACGGAAAGAAGCGATTCCGAAGACTCTTCCAGCGACGACGAAACCAGTGAGAACAACGAAGAAACGGAGGAAAATGAAAATGATAAATCCGCTGCTGTTGTGGACAAGTCAAGGGTAAAAGCCAGCAAAAAAGCTCCTCATAGTGAGCAGACACAGGGAGAGGACAGTGATGTGGAGAGCAGCGATTCCAGTGACGAGGATAGTGAGCATATCACTGCGCGCGTTCAGTCGTCCGACAAAGAAAATAGTGCGGGAAAAGGCGGGAATTCCTACACGGCTTTAAGGAATAAAAGCAAACTGGCAAAAGCGAAGCAGCAAGGATATGTAAAAAGTAGTGCGAACTCTGGCGTGAAAAGGAAACCGGAAGTGAAAAAAAGAGACTCCCCGAGCAAGGCCAAGAAAGTGAAATGTGTTGATTCTGCGGCAGCAATGAAGGCGGAAGAAGTGGCGGTGTGTAGCAATTTTGTTGACAGGAAATGAAAAAAAAGCACACCAAAAGTACTGGTTGTGAAAGTGGGGGTAACGAAAATTTAAAATAAAATTTAACAAAAACTTGAAGGGATACCAGTTCTATGATTTTAGTGATTTTTCATGCGTAATAAGTGATTTGGATCAGCGTACCCGTGTTTAACGAGCCCAGCTGTTTGTATTGTTCCAGGAAATTTCCGCTGTGTTGCCGGCGAAGAAGAAGAGGCCTCAAACCGAGCCAGAGACGAAGAAAAAAGCCTTAAAAAGCGCCAAGAAATCGAAGCAGACTCTGACAACAAAGCGACGTACGTCAGCGGTCAAATGACGTCACATCCATGGTCTTAGCTGATGTCTGTTTTAGTTTGTTTGGGATGAGATGGGATTTTGTATATCTTTTGGAGTTACTCTGAGGATTTATTGACGTAAATGTCTCGTGTGTTCTTCATTGGTACTGCCAACAACAGTACGGGTTTTTTTTAATCAGGGCTGGTCCAGAAACCCGTGGGCCATTTTCATTTGCGCTAAGAAAAACATTTCTTTCACATAGGAAGGAGTTATGATGATGATGACATGATATAATATGATGGAATTGCTGAGTAAAAGAAGTACCTTTTGCGACACTGTACTGATGTTGTACTGATTACTCAGCCTCGGGAATTTTATGTACTGGTTGTGGAGAAACACGTGAAAAGGTTTGACCCGCTCAGCTGAAGGAGAAAGCGTAGGGCAGGGGTGAGTATAACATAGATCGTCTCACGTATGTGTAAGCACGGAGTGTTGTGCTGCCGGAGTGTTGTGCTGCCGGAGTGTTGTGCTACTCAGCCGGACTGTGCTGCGGAGTGTTGTCTGTGACATAACGATAACGTCACGTCAGTGTTGCCACATCTTACTTTATCAAAGTGTTGTACTTTTTTCTTTCTTTTATTCTGCGGGAAGGGGGGGGGAATCCCAAAATCATACTTTTTTCCCCGTAAATACTTTTTTTTATACTTTTTTTTGGATGAAAATAATTTTTGTCTCAATTTTTTTTTCATTCGGATTGTTATAAAAATTGCTTAACTGTCGTTCATTTTTTTTATTATTATGCAACAAAACCTGAGATTTGTTTGGGAAAATATCAGAAAATTGAGGTTTTGAACACGTTTTACTAACAAAACTTTGAGTTGTTTACGCTTGGCGAAAGCTTTTTACGCACAACTTCATGATCTGTGGGTGCAGCTTGTCTCCTTTGTTGGCAATAATTTAAAAGAGTTTTGGTATAAACAAAACGAGAAGATTAAAAGGCCTCATTCCTTTTTAGTCCCCCGCCGCCGCGAAGCGTGAAGCTGGGTGCTATAGGATTCGGGTCCGTCCGGCGACACTTTTTTGCTATGTCTCCGTAACCACTGAAGCGATTCAATTGTTCTCTTGCACATGCAGCGACTATTTAGTGGAGCTTTGCAACAAAGGCTTATTTTGAGATTTTCGCAAAAATTGGGAAAATGGGAAAACTTTGAAAATACAGCACAGTTGACATGTTCAGTGGGTGTTTGTCGTATTGAAATTGCACGCCTGCGGGGGACTTATCAGTTTTACTGATATAGTTGTCTTTTTTTTTCATTTATTTTTTATTTGTATTTTGTTTCTTTATTATTATTATTATTATTATTTTTTTTTAATATCTTTCCGTTTTTGTTCAAGTAAGGTACTAAACTGTCCAAATATTTAATTCGTTATTTTGGGATAATGTTTAATGCTATGATTTTAAATAAACAACAAGCGTATATCTACATATTTATTTATTTTGTCGTCACAATTACCCAGTCTTCTGAATAACATTTTGGGAAGACATATATTGTTTGTTTTCGATAATTGGTTTGGAGTGTCCAGTGAGCTCCAGGGCATGTTGAACTGTCCTTATGGAGGCTGTTTGTCAGGCAGATGATTAATGCCAGTAATGCGATTGCTTTTCTACATAAGTTCCACCAGAGTGATATGTGTGCTCTTTTTTCGTGATTTTTTATTTGGTTAAGCCCAATTTTTGGAGAATTTTTAGCCAATAATTGGAAATGGTCTTACATATAAGTAAATTTGAAAGTTCATTTTACAATATCTCATTTTTGATAGAATTAACTTAAAAATTGCACAGCAACCTTTCTCCTCAAAGTCAGCATGCAGTGTGTGTCACGAAATTAGCGGGTCCTCGTGTAAGGTGTGGTGTGACTTTCGACGGAGCAAGATTGCAACGTTTTATAATTTCTGAAATTCCGTTTATTATTATATCCAATAAAACTGCAGTGGAAATAAACTAATCTCTCTCTTGGATATTTGTTTTTATTTCCCTTATTTTATACTATCCATAATAACAATCTCTGTGCACCAGCACCACAAATAACTTCCTGCGCACCCCTGGGACTCACACCTGACGTGTGGCCTCTATGTTTGAGAAAAATCAACTATAGTTGCTGGCAGAACAACCGCCGCTAATTAAAAATGCAACCAATCGAAGAGCTTCGCTCCTAAACTAAGGACCAATGAGAAAATAGCTGCCCAAAAACATATCTTACAAGTTACATAGCGACCAGAAAGTGATGTTTTAGAAACGATCATATCCTCGTTTATAAAGTGGCACTATTGGTTCTAATCTACGGAGTTTTTAAATACTTGAAAACTACATGAAAAGTTTGTGCTAGGTAGCACAAAAATTTCCCTCGTCTCAAAATCCGACAAAATGAAAAGTTCTAAACACAAAAATATTGCTATATGCACAATCTCGACGCGTTCTACGCAACGCTGTGGGAAACTTAAAATTTCGTCATCGACTTCTGAAGATACCCGATATGCTTGATATATAAGTAAATTTTAAAATGGCACAAAATCTATCAGAAGGACTTAAAACTTGAACTTAGTACCAACGTGTTCACTACACCAAGATCCCCCCCCCCCCCCCAAATCCTAAACCGATCGGCGCGGGCCTGTCACGCTGTATACCCAATGCGACACATCAAGTTTCCCAATTAGTTCACTCGACTATTCACCACCTCTTAACACCTGAAGGAAAACGACTGCACCAACGGACGCCTTCCGCATTCAAACGAAGAGGACGCATCCTCCGACACAACAAACACTGTAAAGAACAAAATGAATCACAAGCGCCCTCAGAACACTCAAAACTGCACACATTCACACACGACGCGGCAACAACACTTGCATGTCAAGAAAATCACTTTTGCATACCCTAACAGCTAAACACAACCAAAACGATGTATTCTGTCGACATATGCCGTGATACTTGTTGAAAGTGTTGAGAAAGCCCTAACACCAGAATCAAACAACATGTGTATCCGACACATACGCTAACAGATCCAAAGATATTCTGACTGTGTGAGATTTTTGTTATGACCCGTCCGTGTGCAAGCATTTGCTTTTTGCTGCTCCTCTTTCAGTCTTACTCGGATCGAAGTAAATTTTTTTGGAAACATGACCCACTTAGACCAAAAATGCGCATGATTTTATTTTCGCAATTTGCCGAGCCGATCACCACCTTTGCGAAAAAAAGCTCACCACCACAGATATCCTTGGAAACTGCATGAAAGTAGTCTGGGTTGGGAGTAAAAAAGTACCTTTTTGATTTTCATCCATTTTGCGATACAGAATTGATTGTCAAAAGAAGCGCTATTTTTTGGTGACCTTGGGTGGACTTTGTGTCACGGTGAAACTTTGAATATTACATTCGACACCGTCGCATATGGGTTTTGTAAACACGATTGGATGAAAGTCCGCATACAGATTTCAGTTGAACTTTTTCCTGACCTTGAGTGATGCAAGGTCATGGATGCACTTGAATATTAATATTCGACACTGTTGTAAGGGTAGGTCTTGTGAACACGATTCTGCTTCGAGTTATCACCACAGTGTGACTCTCTTCAATTTGCCGAGCCGATCACCACCTTTGCAAAAAAAAAAAGCTCACTACCACAGATATCCTTGGAAACTGCATGAAAGTAGTCTGGGTTGGGAGTAAAAAAGTACCTTTTTGATTTTCATCCATTTTGCGATACAGTATTAATTGTCAAAAGAACCGCTATTTTTTGGTGACCTTGGGTGGACTTTGTGTCACGGTGAAACTTTGAATATTACATTCGACACCGTCGCAGAGGTGGGTTTTGTAAACACGATTGGATGAAAGCCCGCATACAGATTTCAGTTAAACTTTTTCCTGACCTTGAGTGATGCAAGGTCATGGATGCACTTGAATATTAATATTCGACACTGTTGTAAGGGTAGGTCTTGTGAACACGATTCTGCTTCGAGTTATCACCACAGTGTGACTCTCTTCACATGGATGGCATCTAGTTCTGAAAACATTTTGGTGATCTCCTGACTCCATTCAAAGTCACCGCTTGACCGTTCGCAACGTTACGTTTGAACTCGCGTAAAATGGACAGAACTGCACTTGAAATGGAAAGAGAGACTTGCTATTTTCAAAGTGGGGCAAAAATTAATAAGCCGACACTTTGTTAAATCAAAGAAATTTCACAATTTTACAGCGAGACTTCTGAGTCTTCTCTAAACAAATGATTTTAGTTTCGAAGATCTTCAACCAACAGTTTTTCTCTCTCCGAAACATAAAATAAAATTAAACTTTTGGGACTTTGAATCAACACAGTTTATTGAATTCATATGATTTATTCTATGACCCATCCGATTTTTTTAAAATTCATTCATGTATAGTGTCGGGCTAAGCAGCGAGCGTCTCGGCGACCATGTTAAGCAGCGAGCAGCTCAGCCACCATCTTAAGCAGCGGCTCAGCGATCATGTTAAGCAGTGAGCGGCTCAGCGACCATGCTAAGCAGCGAGCGGCTCAGCGACCATGTTAAGCAGCGTCTCGGCGACCACGTTATGCAGCGATCGGCTCAGCGACCATGTTTAGCAGCGAGCGGCTCAGCGACCATCTTAAGCAGCGGCTCAGCGACCATGTTAAGCAGCGTCTCAGCGACCATGTTAAGCAGCGAGCGTCTCAGCGACCATGTTAAGCAGCGTCTCAGCGACCATGTTAAGCAGCGAGCGTCTCAGCGACCATGCTAACCAGCGAGCGGCTCAGCCATCATCTTAGGCAGCGGCTCAGCGATCACGTTAAGCAGCGAGCGTCTCAGCGACCATGTTAAGCAGCGTCTTAGCGACCATGTTAACCAGCGAGCGGCTCAGCGACCATGTTAAGCAGGGAGCGTCTCAGCGACCATGTTAACCAGCGAGCAGCTCAGCGACCATGTTAACCAGCGAGCGGCTCAGCCACCATCTTAAGCAGCGTCTCAGCGACCATGTTAACCAACGAGTGGCTCAGCGACCATGTTAAGCAGCGAGCGTTTCAGCGACCATGTTAAGCAGCGAGCGGCTCAGCGACCATGTTAAGAAGCGAGCGGCTCAGCGACCATGCTAAGCAGCGAGTGGCTCAGCGACCATGTTAAGCAGCGAGCGTCTCAGCGACCATGTTAACCAACGAGCGGCTCAGCGACCATGTTAAGAAGCGAGCGGCTCAGCGACCATGCTAAGCAGCGAGTGGCTCAGCGACCATGTTAAGCAGCGAGCGTCTCAGCGACCATGTTAACCAACGAGCGGCTCAGCCACCATGTTAAGCAGCGAGCGGCTCAGCAACCATGTTAAGCAGCGAGCGGCTCAGCGACTATGTTAAGCAGCGAGCGGCTCAGCGACCATGTTAAGCAGCGAGCGTCTCAGCGTCCATGTTAACCAACGAGCGGCTCAGCCACCATGTTAAGCAGCGAGCGGCTCAGCGACCATGTTAAGCAGCGAGCGTCTCAGCGTCCATTTTAAGCAGCGAGCGTCTCAGCGTCCATGTTAACCAACGAGCGGCTCAGCCACCATGTTAAGCAGCGAGCGGCTCAGCAACCATGTTAAGCATCGAGCGGCTCAGTCACGATGTTAAGCAGGGAGCGTCTCAGCGACCATGTAAAGCACGGGACGGCTCAGCGACCATGTTAAGCAGCGAGCGGCTCAGCGACCATGCTAAGCAGCGAGTGGCTCAGCGACCATGTTAAGCAGCGAGCGTCTCAGCGACCATGTTAACCAACGAGCGGCTCAGCCACCATGTTAAGCAGCGAGTGGCTCAGCGACCATGTTAAGCAGCAAGCGTCTCAGCGACCATGTTAACCAACGAGCGGCTCAGCCACCATGTTAAGCAGCGAGCGGCTCAGCAACCATGTTAAGCAGCGAGCGGCTCAGCGACTATGTTAAGCAGCGAGCGGCTCAGCGACCATGTTAAGCAGCGAGCGTCTCAGCGTCCATGTTAACCAACGAGCGGCTCAGCCACCATGTTAAGCAGCGAGCGGCTCAGCGACCATGTTAAGCAGCGAGCGTCTCAGCGTCCATTTTAAGCAGCGAGCGTCTCAGCGTCCATGCTAACCAACGAGCGGCTCAGCCACCATGTTAAGCAGCGAGTGGCTCAGCGACCATGTTAAGCAGCGAGCGGCTCAGAGACCATGTTAAGCAGCGAGCGGCTCAGCGACCATGCTAAGCAGCGAGCGGCTCAGTGACCATGTTAAGCAGCGAGCGTCTCAGCTACCATGTTAAGCAGCGAGCGGCTCAGCGACCATGTTAAGCAGCGAGCGGCTCAGCGACCATGCTAAGCAGCGAGCGGCCCAGCGACCATGTTAAGCAGCGAGCGTCTCAGCGACCATGTCAACCAGCGAGTGTCTCAGCGACCATGCTAAGCAGCGAGCGGCTCAGCGACCATGCTAAGCAGCGAGCGTCTCAGAGACCATGTTAAGCAGTGGCTCAGCGACCATGTTGAGCAGCGAGCGTATCAGCGACCATGCTAGGCAGCGATCGGCTCAGCGACCATGTTAACCAGCGAGCGTTTCAGCGACCATGTTAAGCAGCGAGCGGCTCAGCGACCATGTTAAGCAGCAAGCTTCTCAGCGACCATCTTAAGCAGCGAGCGGCTCAGCGACCATGTTAACCAGCGAGCGTTTCAGCGACCATGTTAAGCAGCGAGCGTTTCGAGACTCGCTGGTTAACATGGTGCATGAAATCAATTTTCATTTTATTTTAATAGCTATCCGGTAAAAGAGTTGTATACTTGTAAAATTCTCTTATTTTACCCCTTATTTCCACTTGCAAACTTCGTTTGCAACTGGGTATAAGTTTGTAATTTTTCTCGAAATTTCTGCCCTATTTTTTCTTCTCTTTTTTTCCGTCTCGGAGGTTCTCAGAAAACTCCTCCTACGCTATTTGACGTAGGGCGATGAAATTTGGCACACAGATAGAGGGTGATGAGATGTCGTCAAATCCGCAGAATTTTTTACCTTGACCATCAGAGGTCAAGGTCAAAGTGAGATAAAAATATTTTTTGAAACACCTATTTATCATGAAAAGTAGCCAAAAAGGTGCTTAAATTCCAGTTTGAACACATAAAACGTACTCACTAGGGCGTAAACTTTCATCCTTAATCTTAACCTTGAGGATCAAGGTCGAAGGTGACGTGAACTCGCGTGCCGTTAATGACAAGCCGACTTATCTCGAAAACGGTTAGAGATTTTAAGCTCATTTTCGGCCCCTTGGGCCTAAACAACTTTACATAAGAGGTACCTCGGTGACCTTGACCTTCCGAGTCACGGTCAGTGTCAAAAACCGGAATTTGACTATTTTCTCGCAAACGGCTAGAGACAGAGCGATTTTGAGCTAATTTTCGACTCTTTGGACCTAAACAACGTTACATAAGAGGTACCTCAGTAACCTTGTCCTTCTGTGTTACCGTCTAGATCAAAAACCGGAAGTTGACTATTATCTCGAAAACGGTTAGAGATAGAGCGATTTTGAGCTCATTTTCGGCCCCTTGGGCCTAAACAACGTTACATAAGAGGTACCTCGGTGACCTTGACCTTCTGGGTTTATTATCTCGAAAACGTTCGAGACAGAGCGATGTTGAGCTCATTTTCGACCTTCGGGCCCAAACAACGTTACATGAGGTACTTTGCTGACGTTGACCTTCTGGGTCACGGTCAAGGTCAAAAACCGGAAGTTGACTACATGTTGAAAACGGTTAGAGATTTTGGGTTCATTTTGAACCCGTTGGATCAAAGCACCGATAAAGAAGGGGTACTGCGTGACTTCGAGGTTTTTTGTCATGATTTAATACAAATATTTTCCTTAATGGTTTCTGCAAGTGGGGTAATTCCGCTATCTAGCGGAATTCTGTCTAGTTTTGATCAATATACTTAGCAACCTGTCATGACTTACATTCCCCCATTAAAGTTGTTCTTTAATCGACGCCTTTAATACGTCGATTTTTCTTACTTCCATACACAAAATCGACGTCTCGTCAACGTTGCACCAAAGGCATTGATTACTTGTCTGCGAAAGCGGGGCTTTTGGCAACCAAAAGCAACATTAATTGCACTTTTGGTAGTAATTTCCAATTGCAGTTTAAAGATAATTTATAGCAACAGATATGATGAACTCAAGATTACAGGTGGGAGATTTATCTTCATAGAGATTAATAGCGATTGAAGTTGCGATTAAAGATTTGTACTCAATGAACATCAATGAACATTAAACACCACAAAATTGACTTTTCAAGTTTCAGGCAAAGACTAGTTTTTCAGAGGCAAAACCAGGCAATGTGTACATTTTGTAGACACAGCCAGATCATTTTGGGAAATGTATAAATTTCCTGGTTGTAATCAGAGCCTGTAACATAAAAGCCATATAGGTACGTTTTCCTCATTCAAAATTTTAATAACGGGAGACTATATTCTCAGTGTTAATTAACGACTCTTGTAAGAGCTGGCTTTTCACCAATATTTCTGCCTATTTTTTTCCTGAATTACGAAAAGAGTAATAACCAGGTAAGTAACAATGACCGCTATCGTCAACTAAAATTTCGAGACAATAAGGCCATTTCTCTAGTGTGAGTTAAGATTTTACATTTTTTCCGCAGATTTTTAGCATACCACTAAAACAGTAACAGCCAGGTAGGTAGTAATCCCTACCATTTACATTTACTTACAATTTGAAGACAATGAAACTTCTTTCTTAGGGTTAAACCACAGGAGGGTAAAACGTTTTAAAAAAATTGGTTTTTGGCCAAGATTTCGGCCAATTTTGGTTAAATTGCTAAAAAAATAATAGTCAGGTAGGTACTGACTATGTTTGCTACCTTCAACCAAAATTTTAAGATATTTCGGCTAATAACTTAGGGAAAGGCAATTTTTCAACTTAAAAATAAATGCGCACATGCTTTTAACGACTGCTCTAGCCCCTACTTCTCGACTTCTAATCCCTTTTTCGATCTTCCATCAAATCACTACTAATACTGTGGCTTTAGGCAACAAGTAAAGATACACAACTCAAGATATAATTATTTATTGATATGCCTCGTGTACAGTGAGAAGACAGAAACAAACCAAATTTTCGAGATCTCGACTTGTCATAATTCATCGTAATACAGTGAATACTGTATATGTGGAAAGAGTCATTGCTGAGGTTAATGTACAGATTGTATTATTTTCAGTTGTATGAACTCAAGTATTCAAACATGCACTATATTTGACTAGATCTTGGCTGGTGACCATTCATCTGGCGTTTAATTGGTAAAAATTATTATTCAAAACCTACTGCACATAAAACTAGAGGATCAGTGAGGCAGGATCCCCCATGTAGCACATAATGTCATAGAATGGTAGTAAATTCAATGAAATTGAAGCATTGCCTAACAATGGTCGATCTCCTTGCAACAAATTTCCTGACAAACAGCCATTTATGACAAGTTGTATTTTGAGAATTTTTGGCCGAAAAAGCCATATGACAAATACTTTCGGAGATATGGCCCGAACACGCGCGTGCACGAAAGCGGACAGACAGACGGACAAAGGGACAAGCTGAAACCTTATCCTGTCATTACACGGATGATAACTACTTACAACATAAGGATGGATCAAATTCTTTCTATGCACTACATAAAATGTTTTACAAAAAAAAAAAAAAAAAAAAAAACAAAAAAAAAAAAAACAAACAAACAAAAAACTAGAGTCTCAGTGAGACAGGATCCTCCGTTTAAGGTAAATTATGTAGGGTAAAACCTCCAGTACTGAACACCTCTCAATCGTGAGCACCTTCTATAACGGACGAGTTGTCTCGGCCTCAAATTATCCCATTCATTTGAGCTTATGCATTTTAACTGAAACTGTAGTTAGCTAATACCTTTAGAGAGTAATCTTTGTTCTTGTTGTTCTTGCATGATCATTTTATAGCTAACATCAAGCCAGACAAATTGTCACTTAGCCAATTTTTCAAGGATTTAAAAAAAAAGAAAATAAAAAAAAAAAAAAATAAAAAAAAATAATAATAATAATAATAATAATAATAATACGGCTTTGCACATCAACAATATATATATTTTCACTGTGCAAGTTGCAGGTAACTACGATAAATGGTTGTATGCGAAGTGATGCGGACAAAATATCGCACAATTGCTAAGTCCAGCGTTTAACAATTTTTGACAAATTATCATTTTTGTTAATTTTTCACCGATTTCATCAACACATATCTACAATATAAATATTTTCACTATATAAGAAATCAGTCTTTAAACAGTTTTTTGAGAGCATGCGCGGACAAAAAAATGCGTTTCCAGCGGACAGACAGACAGACGGACACACTCATAGCTATATCCCTCGTTTACACGGGGGTTAAACAGATAAGTCTTCACTACTAGATCGCTTACTGTATAAGAAAATTACAGCACCAAAATTATTAATATGAAAACGCCTCGGTCAGGACCACCAGTTTCTATAAGTGAGCATTCTTTCAAAAGTTTTTGTGTGTGAAATATCCACAAAATAATGGCTTCGGCGGCTTCGGTCATGGAATAAAATATCTCAGAAACCTGAAAAGAGAGATTTGAAACATTCAGTTGAACAAGTATTGTTACTTTTAAACATCCTTACTTTGAATATATTTCGATGTTATTGTGCCATATAAACCGCACGACGAATCCCACAATGCGGACTCCCCAAATGCGACATTATGAAGACTACTTAGAAACAAAGGAAACAGTTAATTTTGAAACCTCATGATACAAGCATAATAGCTACCAGGTTTGTTGCAATAAATTATGTAGACTCAACGTAGAAACACAACATCTGCATTAAATCAGACTAAATCAAGAAACAAATCATTTTTTTGGGAGGGTGGGGGTAAAGGTGTAGAAGTGACTGACCACCAGAGGGACTCTCTGGGGACGTTGCTGTGGGCCGGACGGGTGGGCGGTTCGCCCAGGTCGACGGTAATGTTCGTGTAGAGGTTATGTAGATCTCTGGATATGAGCGAGTACTTGCTTGCAATGTTGTTGATACCGTCGATTTTCCACCGTGACCGCCAGGCTAGGAACAAATCGTACCTGTAAGTTCAATAAATTCACACGTTATCCCCAATCCTTAACAGTCACGTGTCATAGACGGTCTGTTCACTGAAACGTTAATGCGTTTTTACTGTGAACCAAGGCCATTCCTTATAAACACTTATTCCCGCCCACCCCACCAGCAAATATCACCCTACCCGCTGTCGGCTCGCCACTGCTTGTAGTGCCGCACCATTTTGAAACGACCGATATCTTCTGGCGGTCTTGTTAACAACAGGCCTGCTTCCCTGGTTCTGCAAATGTATCAAAATGTTACAGTAACAGGCGTACTCAGTCACTACAGCGGCCAGTGCTCACAAAACAGAACAGTTCTCGCTTACATAACACACTTTCAATCGACACCTATTTAGTTTTTTCTTTTTTTTTTTTTTTGTAATGAAAAAAAAAAAACAAATTTCTCCACGACTAAACCAATAATATATTACTGAAACAAAAGATTCATTTCTGCAAACATAATCATAATTCAATGTTAAGGGGTAGGATGGTGGTGACGTCGTAGTTTTCTTAATTTTTTCATACGAGTTTAATGCTTAACAAAACCCATGCGATCTTTTGGATATACCAAGCAACATTCCGAACAAGTTTAAACTGTCTCCGCTGTTCAGCGGCTGAGAAATCTTACATACATGATTTTAGCGTAATGACGTCATGCACCTTTCTTAATTTTACCATATTTTACTATATCTGACGTGCTGACTCATGTGCCGGTTTCGGTCGTTCTACACGCGACAAAATTTGACTGGTTTCGGACCTAATAAGCAAAACTCTTTAAGGTGAGAAACTATCCCAGGGGAGGAGGTACAGGGTGGGGGCGGGGGGTGGGGGGAGAAGGGGGATACAAGCGGCTGACAACATTTGTCCGGTTCATGCGAAACATAAATCAAAAACGTAAACAAGAAACATAATCAATAATCTAACTAATGCAACAAGATAAACATACGGTGTTCATGCACATGCTGAGACGTTCCGCCATTCCAAACGCGTCAAACAATCCGCAAAGATAGTAACCCTGCAAATAAACGACCTTCACTATACCATTTTATGTCATTACAAACTGTGATTACTTTTCTAAATTAAATCGTATTTTCTTTTATTGTCGTTTGTACATTATGATGTACTGCAGTAGACGGCAGGAAATTATTACTTAATATCTTTTATAGTTATAAAAATGGAATTTCCAGGGATACTGGGATCAGCCAAGATCTAGATAATCAGATATCAAAAGGCTTCTAGGGTCGCCAAAAATATTAGAAACACTTTAAAAGTAGTTCTGAAAATTTGTCAAAGGCCGGCATTTACCCAGTCTCCTTTTGGTGAACCCTGAAAAAAAAGTAATTATAAATTTTGAGAACAATCTGATTAAAAATACATCAAGCAGAACAAATATTTCAGAAATCCCAAGAAGTTTTCAACAGTCGGTGTTGGGGTTTCCAGTCTCGGGCCGAGATGAGTCCACTCATTTTGGACTGCTCTGGCACAGTTCGGATTGAGTCCCGGGCCAAAATGAGTTAAAAAAATCTTATCAAAATTGTTCGAGAAGCATTTTGCAAACTGCGTACATACATACAAACATATCAACGACGGATGCCCCTGTACTGGTGTGAAAAGACCAGCTCGACGTGGTCTAAAAATGCCGCCATTTGGATACGTTTTAGCAAATCGTCCATTCAAAATTTGAAAGCTGCAGGTTAAAGCTGCAGGTGAAGAAGCATTTAAGCAGAAGTTCATATACGTACATAAACCAGCCCGGCGACGTCGGCTAGTGTGACAAAATCAGCTGTTTCTTTGGCATGCAGAAGGGGGCAACAGAAATACAAACATTCCATACACTGAGCTCTAATACGTGCACTAGAACGCTAAGCCAATTTGGTGCGTTGCTAAGACATTTCCACATATGTGACGGGAACTGCCGAAGGTTGCCGAACCTTGCCGAGAAGTCGTCATCCTCCGAGCCCCAGCCCCAGTAGTCGTTGGAGTAGCCATTGGCGAGGAAGAAGTTGGCTTTGCTGATTGCAGATACACCACCCGCGTAATTACTGTAGATCACACTGAAATACACGACAATTCTCTATCACATACCGGATAATGACAATGCACCTAAAACACAGAGTTTTCAGGGGTGCGATAACTGAAGTGTCATTGCCCGCTTGGAATCGGCGAAATAAGTTGTTGAAGTCCCTGCTCTTCGAATTCCGTCGTACATAATTATGTGCAGTTGCAAACTTGCACGAATGTGCAGTTATGTACGAGTGTGTTTTATTTTGCGCACGCACGGAGTCTGTACGAGTGCACATTCGCATCACTCTACATCACCGTAAGTTCACACACACGTCGCTCTATATCCAAACTACCTGAAACTGAATTCAAAGGCAAATGTTGCCCACAATATCTACTCAAGCCGTACGTTCTACCGCCCTATTGATCAATATTTTTTTCTAATAATATGTTCATGGACAATGCTCCAGCTTGCAAATACTGATGTCACGATTTATGACATATAACACTAACCGTTTATCAAAATTTCACGATAATAAGGTTATACATCCCTGCCGCAAGTCAAGTCTCTAACTGAAGAACGGTTTATTAATATTTCTGCAAGTGTTTCTGCCAAATGTCGGTGAATCGCCAAAAAAAAAAAAAAAAAAAAAAGAAAAAAGAATATCCAGTGATATTGTGGTCAGCCGAGATTAGTGATTTGCGTATCAATGGGTTTGTATGGTCGCCAAAAAGTGGTAGTCATATTTGCAAAACACGGCTGTTCAAAATTCGTTCAAAATTTTTAAAGGAATCCGGTAAAAAGTGTGGGAGAAGAAGCATTTTAAAAATTGACTACCTAATATTTTCAAAAGCCGTCCATTAAGCCAATTTTTGGCGGTTCGCCAGAAAAGTAACTACTTAAAAGAGGTCCATCTGGTGAACACTTGTGAAAAATTGGAAGACAATACGATCAAAATCGTGGAAGAAGAAGGACTTTGAAAAACAGATACCGAAAAATACCCGCCCCCCCTCCAGTCTGGCGAAACTTTGGTAGATCGCGAAAAAAGTAACTTTTCAAGAGAGGACCGCCTAGTGAACAGTTACGCAAAATTTGAACGCAATCCTATTAAAACGGTAGAAGACGAAACATTTTGAAAAAAAAGTAATCACCAAATTATAAATGCCAACATTTAGCCAATTTTTAGCCGATCGACAGAAAATTACATTTTTCTAAAGCGGACCCCCTAGTGAACATTCCTGCAGAATTTGAAGACAGTCCGATAGAAATTGTGGGGCGAAACCTTTGGAAAATTGGTTGCCCAAAAATTTTAAAATGCCCCTATTTAACCAATTTTTGGTGGATCGCCAAAATAGGTAAAGAAAGGCCTTTCCAGGAAACATTCGTGCAAAATCTGAAAGGAATGCGATCCAGATCGTGGGAGTAGAAGCATTTTGAAAATTAGTTCTGAAAAAAATAAAAAATGCCCCCATTTACGTAATTTTCTTTTGGATCGGCAAAAAGTAGCTTTTCCAGAGAAGAAAGCCTGTTGAACATTGATGCAAAATTGGAAGGTAATCAGATCAATATTTTGGAAGAATCTTTTTTAAACCTGGCTACTAATAAATTATAAATACCCCCCATTTGGCCAATTTTTGGTGGATCGTCAAAAGAAGTAACTTTTCAAGAGATGACCACCTAGTGAACATTTTAAAAAAATTTGGTGGCAATCCGATCAAAATTGTGGAAGAAAAAACCTTTGGAAAACTGATAACGAAAAATTTTAAAATGCCCCCCATTTAGCCAATTTTTTGGGAGGATCGACAATTTTCAAGACAAATCCATCTAGGGAACAATCGTTCACGTGGTGGTACTGTTGGCATTACTCTTGTAACTTCGTTTTTTAGTGGTTTCCCGATGGTGCGGATACTTTACTAATGCCATTTTTAAACTACGTTCGGACTAGTGTATAACTATCACTTTTTGCTCAGTATATGGAATTGCTCAGTTTGCCTTGACATTTTACAGTATCGCAATTGATGGCCTAACCCGATTCTGTTTTATGGTCGAATAATAAACTAGAGCAGTGTGCATAGCCCACATATTCCCCACAGGCCCCCCATCAGTTAAACACGGCCATCAATAGTCAAGGGCTGAAATTTTCTAAGTGCAGCTGGTCCATTTTCCTTGGACGAACCTAGCCCATTTACAATACCGACCTGTGTTTGCTCCCATAGAAGCCACATACCAAGTTTCATGCAAATCCTTGCAGGAGTTTTTAAGTTATCGTGTTAACAAGCTCTTGATGACAGACCGACAGACCGACCGACCGACACGCGGTCGATCGCATATATTCCCCCTGTGGGGAATAAAAAATGAAGAAAGGAATTTGTGTGTGTAAAATCACAGTGGGTCCCTCCTTTTTATCGATTTTATGAAGGCAGGAGTGTCGTTGGCAAACCGATTCCAACCCAGAGGCAAAGGTTCGATTCTGGGTATGTGCGGACATGCTTTTCTTGGTATTAGGTGTTCTTTATTTTGTCAGCACAGAAATAAGTGGATGTGGTCACTCCACATTGTGTTGGTACGATCTGTCTTCTTGCACATTGGTGATCCATTGGTTAAGGGCTTCCTTCTTGAGCAAAACTGCATGCTTGGGTTGCGGTTAAATCCGCCTCTTGCTTCTCACATGTCTTGTGCCTGGGAGATTACATCCGTCCGCAGTATCCAGCATGACCAACAGCTGGATGACGCATCACTCAGAACATTCATGGCCGAAGTGTCTGCAGTCTTGAATAGCAAGGCCCGTACTTTGGAGTCGTTTTCAGATCCTAACCTTCTGACGCCAAATCATCTCCTGACATCCAAAGCCAAAATGTTTGTTGTTCATCCTGAAGAATTTCAGCAAGCAGATGTCAGCTCGGGAAGGAGTTGGGAGAAGAGCGGAGTACTTTGTTTATCAGTTCTGGTCCACATGGGAGTCAGAATATGTTCATGTTTTGCAGGGTAGGTCAAAGTGAGTTTCAGTGAAGTGATATGATAGTTGGTGACGCACTTATCCCAACTTATTGTAAAGCCCAGGTCCTGTAGGAGTAAGAGCAGTATGTTCATCGCTTGTTTACATTCCTGCTTTGTGGCTGCGAATATGAAGTCGTTTAAGAAACAAATTGCGGTTTGTATTCCCCGACGATTCAACATTGGAACCACCGACTGGGTAATTTCATGAAAGGCTCCAACGCTCATTAGAGATGCACCGAAAGGTAAGCGGGTATCTACTAAGTACGTATAATATTTATCTTCTTCAAAACGCCATTTTAACCCCGTAGATCGCCTCGAGTCTAAACTAATCGCAGCGTAACGATGTGCATTTTCCACTTTCGCCATGTACCAGCCTTTATTGATCATATTAACAGCAGATTCCACAGTAACAGTGTTTTTCAGGATTCGCACGGCTGTTTCGGCTAAAGCCGTCGGGTTGGGAGCGGGTGGGGAACCGTCCTCTTTTACAACGCATGAAATGGGGCTAACTATTTCTGGTACATAATCAACTTTCACATACCTCCCCATGTCGATTTCCTTTTGCATTTGATTTTAACTTTTGTATAATACACTGTCTCAGTTTTTTCGCTATTTGGAAGGTTTACTTTGGTAAGAGGTATACCAAGTGTTACAACGTCAAAACCGTTTGAAGTACCGTTAGCCAGGGAATCAAGGTTGGGGTCGTTTTGGAGTTCCGTAAGCCATGTTATGTTTAAGCGGGCTAGAGACGCTTCCAACTCAGTGCTTGCGCTCGGGGGAAGGGGGGGCCGCTTATGGCAACCCTGGATAATGCAGACACGGGCCAATTTACAGTTGCGGTACAGGCACCCTTTCGTTGCCTGGAAGTTTTTGCAACTTGCCAAACCACTTGCAGGGTCGATAGGCGCTTTTGCACGAGGTGCCGTAGGGGCGTTTCGGCTGGGTCGTGGGCGTGGGCCCTGGTCCGACGATAGGTATTTGAGGCCGAGGTGAAAACTCTCCTCACCCCATGCGATTTGTCCAGCCGATTGTTGGATGCGATATTCCTGGTCCAGCAGCATGACACGCTCACGAGGGTTTGTTTGCATGTACGCTCCCATTTTAATCAGGTACTTCAGGTGCTCTAATATCGCCGGGAGTGTTCACGGGAGTTGCCCAGAGCGTAACAATTGGGCCAAGACGCGCGAAGCACCAACCAAGTATTGCGAAACTGATGCGAGCGTTACCGAGTTGTAAGCCTCGTGGCTGTTGCTGGAGTAGCGGGCGGGGTCGCCGCAGCTTTCTCCACGGGAATGCTCGCCGACGCTGTGGGATTTCTGTCATCTGTTGATTTGAGCTGCTGTATAACTTTTGATCAGGGCGACTGTGTGACCTGTGGTCAATTTAAGCTTAGCGATAGAGCTAGAGTCTGTTTCTACAAGCAGCTCTCGGTTATCCAATTCTTCCTTAATGAGCTTATCGACGGTACTTTGGCGTACCCTGCGTTCGAGCAAGTAGCGAGTAAAATGCTCAATATTTAAATAATGATCGACCTTTCTGTTCATTCGAGGTCTTGCACTTTTTAAAGTAATGTAATGTGGCATTGTTGATATGTTAATTGTTAGACATTTGTTCAACATAATAAATTTCTCTTACAAGATAAAAGTTTATTCGATCTTAATTATTAAACTGCCCCAAAACTTAAATTTGGACGTTTTGTCGCTGGACCTTTTTTGGACCTTCTGTCGCTGGACCTTCCGTCGCGGACCTTCTGTCGCTGGACCTTCTGTCGCGGACCTTCTGTCGCTGGACCTTCTGTCGTGGACCTTCAGCCGCGGACCTTCTGTCGTGGACGGTGGGTGGACCTTCTGTCGTGGACCTTCTGTCGCTGGACCTTCTGTCGCTGGACCTTCTGTCGCTGGACCTCCTGTCGTGGACCTTCTGTCGTGGACCTTCTGTCGTGAACCTTACGTCGGGATACCGTGTTAGTCAGGCCATTTCAATTCCTGATCATGGGAGTGCTCAAACTCGGTCGTTTCCCAGTTTCAGTTTCCATCTTAACCCCCCATCATCATCCCCTCCCCCCATTCCCCCATCCACCTTTCCGTTAATCCCTGTGTGTTAACAGAACATGAAACTCAGGTGTTTGACAAGATGCTTATTATGCCTGGCGCCTACTGTGAACAGTCATATTTAGCTCAACAACGAATGAATGAGAACATAATAACAAAAGGAAGCCGCACGATTGTACTGAAAATAAGCTATGCATTTTTTTGTTGAAGAAACTGAAATAGTGCAAAAATAACCGAAATACGCGTTGCGAGGCCCGACGTGTTCAGGTGGTGGGCGCGTTCGGTCTGAACCCGATTGCGAACCCTACTTTTTTCACTCGTGCATTTATCAAAAACATATGTAGAGGGCACTCGATGAGAAAGAAACCACTGCTCACGGACCGCATCACTACCTGCCGCTGTATTCACAAAAGTTAACTGCACACTTAACTGTACCACCGAAACCTAAATCCAGTTGATCCAGCTGCATCACGCAAACAATTCTTAGAGGGAGTTACTATGTTAAAAAGGACAAATTTATTAATTCGCTTTGGGACGTACTGGTCGTAAACGGAGTGTTTAACGAAATCAGTTAACTGCACTTAACCTCATTTGAACAGGGACGCTGCCGCTCATCCTCCTTCACCTTATCCGCGATCGACTGTACTAATACAGCATCATACAAAACACTCACTGATATCGCATTTCATCTATGGCACTCGCCAGGTGGCGCAAGTGCTCGTCGCACATGTAAACATTCCCATCATGCTCCGGCAGCAAGTCGACATCATGGAAGATGAAGCAATCGAAGCTGTCCTCCCGGAGAGCCTCGTGTACGCCAATGTTTAGCAGCCTGCCTCTGTTGAACTCGGCGCTCCCTGCCTTGAAGTAACAAATATGAAGTCATTAGCTCAGTGCCGTTTGCGACCTCTAAATGTTACACACGATTTCGCTTAAGTGTACTACAGCTGCAAACTAGTATGTATCACACCTGCAACATGAATTATATTTTGTACCAAACGCAATTTTACCCTTGTAATATAACTTGAGCACATGCCTTTGACTCGCGCATTCACTATACAAGCGTGGGTCAAAGTTATGTACTCGGGCTGTATCTGTGAGAAATCCCCCTCCCCTAGACAAGAACCGTCCCCAATTTATGCAGCTGCGGGAAAAGGCCGCCGCTCCCTCATTTTTGTCCTACCCACAGAAGGTCCCTCTGTGTAATATCCACTATTTACACAACAGAAACATTTTTACTGAAGTGATAACAGAGGCGGGTGATTAACAGAGGCTTCGGTGTTTTACTGGGATTGGTTGTAGGACAGTTGACCAACCTGCAATTTGACCAACCGCAAATTGACCAGTCGCATTCAAAAAAAGTCAAAACAGACATTTGACCAACTTATCCTCTCTCTGTCATTGGGTGTCATTGCGTGTCGCCTGTTGTGGAGTTCTAGGTACCCGTCAATTGCAGCGCATCGCTGTGATAACAACCGTCTCTGTCACTGGCTGTCATCTAACATTAGATGTCGCATGTTGTGCAGCTTAAGTGCCCCGTTAATCTCTGCGCCCCGACGTTATGCCAACAGACCCACATCTAGTGGACCCTGTAGTGTCATCTCAGGTGCGTGGTTGATAGTAATTTCATTTTCAGTATTCTATCTGTTTAACTGTTGGAGTTCTGGGAATATTTTGATTGTAAATGTGTTGCTGGAAAGCGGCAGAAAAAAACAGGAAAAGAGATAAAGTTAGTCAAATGTCTGTTCTTTTTTTAATTAAGGGGTTGGTCAAATGTCCACTGGTCAAATAGCGGTTGGTCAATTTGCAGGTGGTCAAGTTGCAGGTTGGTCAAATTGTATGTACCCGTTTGGAAACATAGCTGAGTAGGTCAGAAAACAGTATAAAACTTTTAATAATTGGACTAGGGATTAGCAAAGGGCTACAGTTGGTGATTAACAAAACCTCCTCGGATTCCGGAGTATATTTAAGAAGCATAATCTGCCACCTGCGCCGAAAGAAATCGCACAGTCTGACAACTTGAGCATATTTTTGCACAGGTATTAAACAAAATGTTAATATTTTGATGCATTTAGTATGCAGATTGATTATTCGTTAAAGAGTTAAGTTATATGAGGTCTGGAGATTTGGAGGGGGCGGGGGAATTCTCGTAGTACGCAACATAAGCGTGATTTACTCTGGGTGCGGGGGGAGGGGGGGGGGGCATTTTCTCTGGGCATACCTGTTCTATGACGAAGATCTGGTACTGTATCTTCTGCTTGCGGAGTAGCGGGTGGATTCGCTTCAGCATGACCAGTAAATGATCGTAGCGGTCTCTGCAAAGAGCGAGCGTACGATTCACACACCACTACATCTCTGGTTCATGATCTTATCTTTGCTGTGGAGGATGTACAGAGTCCCGTGTAGGCGTAATGGACCGTAGGCGTAGTCTACCGTGGGCGTAGTGGACCGTGGGCGTAGTGGACCGTGGGCGTAGTGGACCGTGGGCGTAGTGGACCGTAGGCGTAGTGGAATGTTACCGAGCTCCACATTATAAACACAAGCACAGACTACACTCTCGTACAGACAAATGATGGATAAATCCGGGGACCGCTTAACCACCGGGTGAACTCACAGTGAGTCACCGTGACTGGGTGAACTCACAGTCAGTCATCCTGACTGAGTGAACTCACAGTGAGTCACCGTGACTGGGTGAACTCACAGTCAGTCATCCTGACTGAGTGAACTCACAGTGAGTCACCGTGACTGGGTGAACTCACAGTGATTCACCGTGACTGAGTGAACTCACAGTGAGTCATCGTGACTGCGTGAACTCACAGTGAGTCATCGTGACTGGGTGAACTCACAGTGAGTCACCGTGACTGAGTGAACTCACAGTGAGTCATTGTGACTGCGTGAACTCACAGTGAGTCATCGTGACTGCGTGAACTCAGTCAGTCATCGTGACTGGGTGAACTCACAGTGAGTCACCGTGACTGGGTGAACTCACAGTCAGTCATCCTGACTGAGTGAACTAACAGTGAGTCACCGTGACTGGGTGAACTCACAGTGAGTCACCGTGACTGCGTGAACTCACATAAGTCATCGTGAATGCGTGAACTCACAGCCAGTCATCGTGACTGGGTGAACTCACAGTGAGTCATCGTGGCTGGGTGAAATCACAGTAAGTCATCGTACCGTTAGTTTTCTAATGTGGCGCATTTCTTTTTCAATTTGTGCATCGTAGCAACGATGCACGATGAATAGGCTTACATTACACGCTTTTAATCGACAAATATTTACTTGGTCGGGGAGACATAATAATCGGGAAAATAATCAGACATAAAGGAGGAGCATTCATTTGGCTCTGCAGAACATGGTTTTACAACCTTACGTGTGATAACAGCGATAGATCGTTTAACGTGGTCATTTTGTACTTGAATCAGACACTTGTGGAAGATGAATAACATTCTGCGCTTGGTTTGCTGCTTTCAACCCGTGTCTTAGTCCCATACAAACTACTCCAGCGAACGACTTACCCTAAAGCTGTTACATAAAACAAATTTCAACTACTTTGACTTCGATATCAATTGAGCCTCACCATTCACTGTATTTAAAGGCTGCGTTATAATGCATTTTGGCATGAATCAGACACCTCAACTTGCAATCAAAAGCTTTGGTGTGAAAGTTCTATTTTTGAAATCTATATTTTAAATTGATCTTAGATGATCTCATCCAGGTTTCTAAGACACAAGTGAAGTTTCCCACCTGTAAGGCACAACAATAGCCACTTTTTGCACAGCTTGGCAGAGTTTCGGTTTCCATTTGCCTCCAGCAGACACACGGCTGTTCATCTTGTTCAATGCTTCGATCGACAACCTCTCCGCTAAATCTATTGGTACAAGCCCTGACAAAAAGATACACAGGTAAAATGAAACATAGAATTGATATTAGGCTCGCTGTGACGGCATTAATGTGACATGAAATATCCTCCAAATATTCTCTACACCACATTTTAAAGAGACGTTGTAACATATTAACGGAGACTTGTCTATAACATCTTTGACGAAAGGTTCAGGGCCACTTTTTGCCATATCATTACCCACATGGCAAAAAATTGAGGATCAGTGACATCAAACTCAGGGTCAACAGTTTGAAATCCACTTTCTGTTACGTCTATTCCCAGCATTAAAGGTTCCAAACCACTTACTGCCACGTCAATACCCTGGATCAAAGGTTTGAGAACATTTTCTGCAACATCAATATCCAGGTTCAAAAGGTTTAGAACCACTTTCTGCCAAGTCTATACTCATAATCAAATGGAGGGGAATCATTTTCTGTTACGTCATTACCCACGACCAAAGTTATTTGTAAACAGCACCTCCCGTTTCATATTCAGCACGTTTCACATAAAAAAATCAAACCTAAAGCCATACCTTCGTACACCGTCTGCGCAATAATAAACATGACGACATAAAAACCAGGACTTTAGCAGAGTTTTGATGTCTTTAGAAAATCAGTTTTCAAGAGATGTTTTATGATTGAAAAAAAAAAACACCAATTTATTTGTTTTAATATTAAATTGCGACATAAAATTACAACAATTGACAAAAAACTTTAAGCAAATTATTTGCTGTATTTTGTTTTACATACCCACACACACAAAAAAACATTAAAGTGTACCCATTACTTATGTTATTAATGGTAGCACTATTTCAGCTTACCAAATTTCGAGGCGTCCAGCTCGCAAGCGTTGCTGTTAATATCCCTGACACTGAACTCAGGCATGACGTAGACCACCCGTGAATTATGGTTGAAGAGGGCGTATATAAGGAGTAGGGCGTAAATGGCTACGGCGGCGTGAACCAACAGCTTCTTCCACGACACGCGTCCCAGTCGCTTCACGCACATCTCCTGCAATGTGTTATGTACCAATTATATGGAGTCTAAACAACAAAACTCACAGCCCATTTTCTAAAGGAAGCTATCGATTGTTGTCCGGATCGTGCGATTTTTCGCAATTAACCGATTTGTTGTCCCGATTGTGCGATTTTGCGCAATTAACCGATTTGTTGTCCCGATTGTGCGATTTTGCGCAATTAACCGATTTTATCTTCATCGGTTAGTTACATTAAAGCGGTCTAGGACAATTCCCGACAACCCCCGTTTTAAGTCCATCTACTCGTGATATAATTCAACAGTTGATCGTAATTATCAATGGCAATTGGAGAGTTCAACACCCAACTCATCAAGGCCCATGTGTAATCGCAAAACATCACACATATCAAAGACAAGCCCATGAACTTTTCTTGTAAAAACAAAGCTAGGTCTGTATTTCATTTTTTAAGTGTACGGAACTGTCCTAGTTAGCAACTGTCCAGTTAGGAATTGCCCTCTCGGGAACTGTCCTGCTTCCGAATTAAAGGCCAGGTTTCACTCATCAAAAGCCCCGGGATATCTGTTACCGAGCGTCACCGAGGCAAGAAATGGCTGTGAAATACTTATTGCTTTATGCGCAATGAATTTATTTTTAATACTGAGTAAAATTTAAAACGAAATCGATGAAAACCAGGACATCTCGCGGTTGCTATTCTGCAGTCCACATAACACCTATATTTTTTCTAGATATTTTTGTTCTTCATAGTCCAGCATGTGTTTTTGGTGTCCAAACATGACGGCCCGGGACATAGCAGCCTTGGACATAAGGGCACCACACAAACGGGTCCGGGACATAAAAGGGGCTGGGCTCGGCAATTATTTTTATCGAGCTACACTCAAAACGTTTTTTTTTAAATAATCTATGCTAAAAATGATCCAAAGTCAAGATTTATCTGTTTTATTGCTTACAATAAAGGAGCTCAAAATTTGGTATCTTTACTTCAGTTGTTAAGAGCATGAATGGACAAAAAACAAAACAGTAAAGGGCAATCCATGCTTTGTCGTTATTCCTTTATGTACGTTGGGAAAAACGTCCTGAAGTCAACAAGAATATCTTGGCGATGTGCTCGCCGTGGTAATAGTCAATGACAACACAGACAACAACAGATGACCGCAAGCAAAGTAAAAATAACCAAATATTTTGCTAACCCAGACAAGTATTACATAAAACTTTGAATTTTGAAACTGATTGCTTATAAGATAAGTGCTTTTTCGAAACGATGTGGTACAATACTAAACAAAACTCAACAAGAGTGTCCGGAGAGTCATGGACTGAAAAAAACTCAAACTACGATAAACAAGCCTTGAGGTTTTGTTGCTATGAAATATGTCACATAAATATACTGCATCAAACAAATGTCAAAGATAAATCCTATAAATTTCTCTCTCTTTTCTCTACTAGTATTCTATCTCTTGAATATCAAATAACATAATTAAAATATTTTTCATTGTCGTTGCCATTCTGCACTTTTCCAAAAACACTCTATAAACGCGCATAACATTCGATGAGCGTTCGTGATGTGCCTCATACAGTAGCCCCTCGTTAATTCGTACCACCCTCGGCCTACCCCCGGGCGAATTAAAGAAAACCCGGACAATTCATACCAAATTTTGGTCACATTTTTTGTAAATGCAAGTGTGTCTGATCGTCTGTGTGGTCATTATTTTGGGAGTTTCTAGATCACTCAAAGCGTTTAAATATTTACAGTGGAATTTTACGTTTTTTTCTAGCAAATTTTACAGACAGGTGTTCAAAAAATAGAGTTTGATCTCGGCATTTGAGATCATAATTCCGATTAGGGCAAAACCTCAATTAGTTTATAAGCGTACAAAAATAGCCTTAGAGGGATTTTCTGGAAATCATTTTGCAGAAAAAAATAACTTTGATCTCAATTTGACGTGCGCCGTTGAGGCCAAAAACATTTTGTGGATGCGGCGAGACCTTCTTATCCTCTACAGGTGTGCCAAATTTCGTCTTCATTCGTCAAAAATTGTATGATTTTTCTGGAAACCATCAAATGGAAAAAACAGAAGAAAAAAGCAGAATTTTCAGATCACTACAAACTTATTCTCAGCTGGAAGCGAAGGGTTATTATTGAAAATCAGTAGAAAAGCTTAATTTGCATTTATAATGTTTCATAGAAAAGGTGAAAATCATTAAAACTTGTGTAACTGAGTAACTTGTATTCCAAATGATAATGAAATATCACAACACATTTTCATATCAGAAGGTTTTAGTGATGGGGCAAATTTACTTTTCTACAGCAAAAACACTTCAGCACAAAGATTTGTTAAATTTTATGAGAAGATTTCATGAAATAAACGACTGCTGACATATTAAATTCAACACAATAAGTTTCAAATATGCTACGTTTACCTGATTCTTTATTAGTAAACTAATTACAAACTAAATATTTACTGATATTGTGCTTTACTTGACAGCAGTATCTATCTTGTTATACGAACGACACAAAAAAGTTCTACGTCAGCTTCTATGAGACTTGGAAGATTCCTGCTTATATGTGCTTACACAGCTGAAAAAAAGCTGATTCGTTCTTTTTAATTAGGGTAACTTCATGTGTTGCTGTGAGATAGTAATGTTGATTTTGCAAAGATAACAACTTACTTTCTTGACACATCTATCATATATAGTAATAGTCAGACATGCAAAATGGTGCTCTAGTAATAGTCAATTTTACACACCTTACTACTTCTTGGCTAAACGATAAAGAAGGATATATGATATAAGAGTCTTAAACTACAATTATTAAGCACACTTTCTTTCTCTGAATTCTGTACAGAAATACAAGTTTTTTAATGTCAGCAGGATGTGCTTTTTATTAACTCTCCTCATACAATGGTGGTCAGTACAGTCAGGCTTTACTGTATGTCGCTGTGCTAGGATCAGAAAGGTGGTCATTACAAAAAGATTCTAATGTGCATCTGTTTAGCCGGATATTGGAGACCGATGGCCATCTGGCGATGGCCAATATATCCTAGTCTGGAAGGTGGTCACTACAAACACATTCTACTGGATGCAATGCGGACCTGGATGGTGGTCGTCACAAACGTGTTTTACTGTAATTTTTGTTCCCGGATCTGATAAAAGTGGACATTAAAGACAGTGTTTACTAATGGTCTCTTTATCTGGGAATGTTAACTGCAAAAGCAACAGGTTTTACTGTAGCCCTTATGTCCTAGTCTGGAAGGTGATCATTAGAGACAGGGATTAGTGTACCTTTTAATCCAGATCTGGAAAGCATTCATTAGACAGTGTGAACGTAAATTTTTATCTGGATGTGGAAGGTAGTCGTTACAGATATGTTTTACTATACGTCTTTTATGTACATCTTTCTTCATCCCAGTCTGGTAGGTGGTCAAAAGACTTGACGGTTTTTTTTTATCCGGACCAAGGCAGTATTCCTTACAGACAGGTTTAACTGTACGTCTTTATTTCCACGGATTTCGAAAGTGATCACCACAAAGAAGTTCCAGTGCAGGTCCTTTTATCCAGATCTGAAACATGGCCACTGTAGACCGACTTCACTGTAGAGCTTTATAGTCGTCTACACCGTCATTACCAATAAGTTTTGCTGTACATTTTTTCCTGGGTCTGAAATTTGGCACTGCAAACTGATGTTACTGTACGTCTTTTATTGGGAGCAGAAAGGTGGTCGATCCAGATTTAACTGTAGGTTTTACTGAATATCTTTTTATTCATACTGAAAGGTGATCGTTACGCAGGTTTACTGTAGTTCTATTTATTCGTACCTAGAAGGTGATCCTTACCGATAAGCTTTACCTAACCCGTTTTATTTGGACCTTTTATTTTACTAGACATTGCTGTACAAATCCTTATCCTGAAATCTTTATTCTCACTTAATTCCAGCTCGAATTGAAAATAAACTCCCAATGGTATTACATACAGGATCAATTTCACAACTGTGGTCTAGCCCTAGTTTCGCCCAAAGCAGGTCCAGGTTTAAACCTTTTATCGGTTTCACAAGTCCAGTCTAGTCTCGAACTGGTCTGAAACCTGGCGCGAGGTTTCGGTCTAGACTACCAAAATCCAAAAACATAGGGAGTAGTTTCGCCAAGTTTTCAATATAACATTCGAGCACAAACATTTATTGCGTTTCGGTATTTGGTCATGTTTATTGGTGTTGTGCTATAGTCGTACACCCTTCACTTACATACAAAGTCGAATACCTGATTAGATTTTACTTTCGTAATTATATTATTATTTGATTTGCAATAAAACATCTTAGAAATGAACTTTGTCGTGATAACAATTTTCGAATTTGCAGCAAAGAGCTATCACACGGGAACGTTTTTCGGGATCGAAATAACGCACTTGATTTAGGTGATGATGTGGATTTCAGAAACTGATATCGCTTTTCTCGTCAAGTTGTCCTGGATATTATTGATGACTTTAGGGAGGAGCTTGGTCCTTGTTATAATAAAGCTACGAACATTGATGCTACAATTCAAGTCCTTGTCAAGTCCTTGACGTTTTTTTTTTCATTTTGCAACAGGCAGTTTCCAAAGGGTTGCCGGGGATTTATATGGAGTTAGTGTTTCTTCAGCCAACAGAATAATTCATCGAGTAGCTAGAGGTATTGCAACGAGGAAAAATACATATATAACTTTTCCATCAAACGAGGAATTACAAGTCATTTAAGAAAACATTTATGCTATTCCTGGGTTTCCCAATAGATTGCGCACATGTGAAGATAACAAAACCTCATATAGATAACGCGGCTCGCCTTTTCAACAGGAACGGACAATATAGCGTAAATGTGCAGATGTTGTATTACAAACATTATGTCCTGTTGGCCTGGAGCAACACATGACAGCCTTATTTTTGAAAACAGCAGACTGTTTGATAATTTGCAAGAAATGCGAGGATCGTATTTATTAGCAGATGGCGGCTATGTATGGCAAGTACTTATTTTATTTATTAATAAAGTAATACACAAATATGGATTCAAGCAGAAACAGGCATTTGTTTATGTACATAATGCATAATAGAAAGAAGACATAAATATAGGTCTTGGGTGGACTAACACCTTGCACAATCAAACAACCCCTTCAGTGTTATAAAACTTCTATGAAACCAGGTTTAGCCAAACCCTGTCTAGAGTGGAATTTTTGGAACGGACTGAAACCAGGTTCCAATAAGGCCTTGTTGTAAAACTGATGTCCTCTGAGGAGATATGTGTTATATATAAGCAAAGAGCGGATATTTCAATAAGTAGCTCCCCCTTACTGAGTATTATTTTCACGGAATCTCCAGCGGGTCTGCAGTGTAAACGGGTATTATACACAAACGACAGCTCTCCACAGAGGTCAGCTGTTTTATAACAACGGTAGAATTGCATGCTGGGTAGAACAAAAACAGATTGATTGATTAATTTGTTTAACGACACCAGCAACCCGTTAGGGTCATAATGAGTCGGTTCTGTTGCTATAGGAAGACTCAGTCGAAACTAAAATCAATTAAAATAGCAAGTAGTGTATAATCTAAAACCAACTAAATTCAATTTAAAACTTACTGCACAAGTGTATTTCTTTCAGAAAAGAAATAATTTTACTTGGTGCTACGTTTGTAAAAAGGTTATTCATGGAATTCACACTGTAGAAGCGTGAACGAATGTTCTGAAACTCTAGACAATTGAGTAGAATATGTTTTACAGTCAGGCGTTCTTGACAACAAATACATTCTGGAGGCGCTTCGCCTCTCAGAAGATATCCGTGGGTGCTGTATGTATGCCCGATTCGAGCTCTAAGCATAACCGTTTTGTCGCGAATATTGTCAAGAGCCACCTGCTTCTGTCCAACTGTTGGTTGGATTTGAAAGAGTTTGTTATTTCTTTGTTCGTTCCACTTTTGTTGCCAAAGGTTTTTTTTACATAACTTGAGATATGGGGTTTCAAGCCGGAATATGGTATGAGAAGGTCGGATATGTTGTAGTTTAGAGCCTCTTTTGCTGCTTGGTCCGCAGCTTCATTATCCGATATGCCGACGTGGCTTGGCACCCAGCAAAACACTACGGATTTGCCTTGTTTGATTGCCCTTTCATAACGTTGTATTAGGTCTAAAATCATCGTGTTGGACACTTGTAGATTTTCTAGTGATTGTAAGGCCGATAAGGAATCGACACAGATAACAAATTTTTGTACCTACTAATCTTGACACTTTCCATGGCTAGTTGGAGTGCCCGAACCTCCGCGGAAAAGATGGAGGAGCCGTATGGTAATCTTGTTTTCAGGGTATTTGATTTTGTAACTATTGAGGCAGCAACTTGGTTATCGAGTTTAGATCCGTCCGTGTATATGAAATGATGGTGATGGTAGGTTTCCTTTATCTCAGCAAACCTAACTTTGAACTCTTCAGCATTCGTTGAGTCTTTGGAAAGGTTTGTCAGAGTTTTGTTTATGGTTGGCCTTTGCATTTTCCATTTGGGTATTTTGAAACTTTCAAGTTTGCAATTTGCTCAATTCTGATTCCAGCATTATTAAGGTGGTTACGGATTCTAGTGCCAAAGGGTACGATAACCCTAGGGCGTGTGCTTAAGATTTCTGAATGGTCTTTTTCGAACACTGCCTTATGGGTGGGGTTTTCTATATTTGCGTATAGTTTAATTGCATATTGCATTGAAAGTTTGATTCGTTGGATATCTAATGGTTGTTCATTTGATTCAACCTGAAGGCTTTCCGCAGGTGACGTTCTGAAAGCGTTAAGGCAGAGACGAAGGCCTTGGTTTTGTATTGAGTTCAACATCTTTAAGTACGAAGGCCTTGCTGCTCCGTAGACGATGCTACCATAATCTATTCTAGATCTTATTAATGATCTATACAGTTTTAATTTAGTACTGGTATCTGCTCCCCAGTCTTGGGCGGAGACGACTCGTAGCAGGTTAAGAGCCTTTTGACATTTCCTCTTCACGTCTTTTCTGTGGGGGATAAAGTTTAGCTTCGAGTCCAGAATTAAACCAAGGAATTTGTTTTCCTTGACCACAGGTATCTGAGTGTTTGATAAGTATAAAACAGGGTCGTCGTGTGGCTTTGGCTTGTTGCAAAAGTGCATGCAGACTGTTTTGGTTTGCGAGAACTTGAAACCATTTTGCTCAGCCCATTTTTGAAGAGAGTTTATATTTTGCTGGAGGCAACGCTCGATGAGATTCATATTCTTACCCCTCGCAGACATCGCAAAGTCGTCTACAAAGAGTGAGCTGTCTATTCCCTGTTTAGTTGCAGCTTTGATACTATTGATTTTGATTAGAAACAACAGAATTGATAGAATACAGCCTTGAGGGTAGCCCTCTTCTTGCTCAAAATAGTCCGAGAAAATGGAACCGAGACGGACTTTAAACCGCCTATCATTTAAAAACGCTTCAATGAACTCAGGAAGGCGACCTCGTATACCAAGGTCGTAGAGGTCTTGCATGACCCCGTGTTTCCAAGCCGTGTCGTATGGCTTTTTCTAAATCAAAGAAGACAGTGACGACATGTTCGTTATTGATAAAACCTTCTCTAATAAATGAATCGAGTCTAACCAGGTGATCTATGGTACTTCTTTCTTTTTTGAAGCCGCTTTGGATGTCAATAAGCAGATGATTTTTCTCCAAATACCAAATTAGTCTTGCGGCTATCATTCGCTCTAGTGTTTTGCACAAAGAACTTGTCAGAGATATTGGGCGGTAATTTTGGGGATTAGTAGACTCCTTATTGGGTTTTGGAATTGGTATGATGGTGGCTTTTTTCCATATTTCAGGAAGTGTCCTGTAGTCCAAACTTGGTTGAGTAGTTCTAGGAGGACTTCAAGGTTTTCCTCAGGTAGGTGTTTTAGAACCTGGTAGTGCAGGTCGTCTGGTCCGGCAGCTGAGTCATGTGAGTTATGTATAGCGTCTTTCAACTCAGCTGGGGTAAAGGTGCTATTGTACTCTTCAAAATTATTTGAGGTAAAGTCTATTGGTACAGAATATAAACAAAACATTTGACAGCTGGCCGATGCGACTTTTTTTCTCACTTTTTATTCGTAATTTAAAGAGACACCAGGCATGAAAACGTGGCCTTAGGAGCATGACTTATATATATAAGTATAAATAATGAAGAGCTGACTTTGAGATATGGCAGCCTAGAATTAGTCCTAGATGACTCTTGCTTCCTTCCCAGCAAGTCATAGTTCCTATAATAGAACATGTCATTGATCTCAATTTTGCCAATCTCGGCAAACGACTGGGGCCAATGGCGTTATTTTAAAAAGAGTGCATCACATAAATGGCCAAATTATAATTTATGGCGTACAATTGTTATGATCAAATAACAATTTTGTATTGCGAAAAAAAGATGATTTCTTTATAGCTAAAGGCTTTGAAGTTTTTTGAAATTGTCAAAGTTAAATCATTAATCATAATGTACAAAGCTTTCAGTAATCAAATATTTTACAAAGCCACTTTGAGTTAGATGTTTTCACACAACCACTACACCACGAGACAGCATAACAATTTTACAACAATGTACAGCTTGATTTGATAGTTTTACTGTAATTAGAAAGATCGATTAATTTTCAGTTGCGTGTGAGTTGCCTTGATTGAGTATAATCACTGTAATTAAGAAAGTTCAATTAGTTTCAGTGCTTGCTAGTTGTGTCTTGATTAGACAGTTTGATTGTAATTTATTTACTCAGGTACACTAAAATGTAGAATAAATGGCGGTGAATATTGTATTTAATATTCAGTGTGCTGTGAAATATTTTGAAAGCGTAATGAGTTCGTTTCAATTAAAAAAAGTGTAAATATTGCATTTCGACTGATAAATGTTGTTAAATATTTTGATAGAAACAATCCTGAAAGTATCAAGAGTGTAATATCATGTATTTTGGTATAGCATATTAATAAAATAGGATATGGATACAGTTTTTCTTTCTTACGAGTTTCAAACAGCCAGTACCTTTTAACCGACATATCGTTTACCCGACATTTTTGCTCAGTCCCGGCGATGTCGGTTTAACGAGATTTCACTGTACGTTAGGACATGTATCAAAGCTAAATGCATTTCTGAGGTTGGGGCTAAACTCTGGAACATGCTTCCTCCTAAAATAATAGAAAGTAGGAGTTTAAATCTATTTAGAAAGAACCTAAAAAAGTATTTTTAATTGCGATCAATAACAGTACAGTCTCTGATATATTTTTATCTTTAGTATAATTGATAGCTATTTCAGTGTCAGTATTAATTTTAGGTATTCATACACACATGTGTGTATGTTTAATATACCCATGTAACTTGTCACTTTTTCTGCAGTAACGGACGGACTCACGAATAAGCATTTGCTTCCAGTCCTTGCCCTTCGAACTTCCCAGTTGGTGATTACCTGTGATATAATATGTTTGTGATTGTCTTTGTACTATTGTATATGATACTTTATTTTATATATGTATTTGGAGTTGGAATAAATCCTTATCTTATCTTATAAGATCAGGGTATAGAATCCCCATTATCGTACACAACAACAATGAATCTGCAGTGGCAAAACCACTCTTTACTCCAGTTTGGCCGAGGTCGAAAATAATGCGCCAGGATACTTCTCGCTGAGCTGTTTAAGAAAAGGCCTGCTTCGAACCTCGGTGTTCTGGAACGTGCGCCGAAAGATCCATGGCCTCGAAAGTTGAAAACAATGGCCATTTCTATTACAGGAACTGTGACCCTGTCTGACCTAGGAGGACAGAAAGGGTCCATTATGACTAGCCTAGAATGTATGTCGAAAGATCCAGAGTCTCAGAACTTGAGATCAATGGCCATTTTTATCACAGGAAGATAGAAAGGGTCCGCTGTTGCTCCAAAAAGCAACACGCTATAAGGCTTCCACGCTGACAAAGAGAAATATGATGTTATGTAGGTAAGAGCTGACTCGGAGCTACTTGTAGGTCCGCTGGGACTACCAAATGGTAGCTCCAAGAAGCGGTACGCTGCACACTTTTCAGGCACCGCTTCAACGCCTCGCTATATAACGATAAGCAAGTCAACTGCGCTCGCTTTGAGGCAACCCTGTGGCTACTTTGTGCGAAATTCAACGACCCATAGGTTTTATTGGCATTTGCTAAAGGCCTTCAAAGTACAACGAAAATCATATACAACTTCTGTGTTACGCTTTCTTTAAAAGAAAATAATACGGAAATAACCCCAAGTCTCCCGCAATAACTGACATTTGTTTGTATACAGGGAGCATACTTTATTACGTGAAAAAGAAACAATAAGTTTTGTAATTATCTACCAAAAAACTTCTAAATTGATATTTCAAAAAGGACGTAAAAAAAATAAACAATCAAATATTGTGGGTGTGCAAAATGAATTTATACGTAATTTTGCATCTGTCAACTATTTAAGTATATATTTACAAATAAACTATAACCCCTTTAGTTAAATTTTTGGTCACTTGACTTTGGGCACGTGACATTTAAAAGCCAGAATGTAAACAAATATTTGACAGGCGGGTGCGGAAACTAATTTTTCTGCACTTTTATGAACAAATAAAAGATATACAGCTCACTAAAAATTGTGCCTGTTTTACACAAGTAAGTATTTGTGAAACACAAGCAGGCCCCAACCGCCCCCCCCCCCCACCGAATTCATAGGGTATAAAGCGATGACGGACAGACGGACGGACACCCCAAACCTACTCGTATAGGCCCCAATCCGAAGGGTTGGGGGCCTAATAAAGGGTATATTTGGCATGAATTTTCTGCAATGGTTTGAACAATAGGGGCTGGTATGCAGGATTCGTGCCTCAGAACATATGAAGTTGACCCCTATAAGCCAAATCACACTTTGGGCGTTCCCAATAAAAATGCGCAAAAATTCCTGCGTTTCGAATATAATAAGCGGGTAAAAAATGAAAGAAATGATAGAGAGATTTCGCCTAAATGTCAAATTTCTCTTGCACCAAAGAGTAATCGGGTTTTTAACAACACGTTTGATATTTTAAAAACTTATTTAAAGTTTTAACAAATGGTTTCAAGTTTCATTTTCTTTAATGTTCCGAGTATGAGCTGTTTTTGCGATATTTCGTCCATATTTTTCTATCATTTCTTTCAATTCTTTACCCGGTTCCCACGCAGTCGAAATTCAAAATTCTTGCGCATTTTATTCAAAACACCCAAAGTGTGATTTGGCTTATTAGTAGAACAATGGAAGGCTTTGTAGCTCTAACAGAGAGATATACGATGTTATACAAGTCAGTTATACAAGACTTAGTCCCGAGTGACCCTAGTCCATCACCACTCTTCTACCCGGACTAGGTGGAGGTGAGAGTCACCTGGGACTAGAGCTGACTCGGAGCTAACCAAATGGTAGTAAAAATCTTAAGTACGATACTGCTAGTTTAAGGACTTCTGAAATGATTGCTTTGAGTGTCTTTACCGCTGAACCAACTCATTAGATGCAGTCGAAAGTCCAGTAATGCCTAGAAATTCTTTTGACTTCTTAACAAAAATCCCCCGTTATCGCCACCTTCGTTGACATTTCCGGGTTGTGTAACGTTGTTTTAAAACACGTGACCTCTGTGAAGGCTATAGACCGCAATTAATTTACCATTGATTTTCTGTGTAGCTTCCAGTTTTCTGGCTTTTTCTATGCATATCATTTAGGGACAAAAAGAATTGTTTCACAGATTTTTACCCTTGGGACGACTCAAAATTGGGTAAAATAGGGGTTGATTAATTAAAATTTCGCTACGACTTTACAAAGATGGTGCCCTTTGCACTGGCTTCTTCAAACACTAAAATTCAACGATTTCCACCGAAAGTTAAAACATGTATTTCAAAAATTAGAAACACGACTCGAATAAAATTAATTTGAAATCATAATGTAATATCTTCTCTATCCTTTGCAAATACTAAGCCTCTCATGATATAGGAATGTGCCTTCATTACACAATTGCTGTAATATAGTGTTTTCATTTAAATTTCTTTGCTGCAGGTCTGAGTTGAGCGCGTATACGTATTGTTGTCCAACAGCCAACCTATACGGCGGTTTGATCTCGTGTGCATAACATGTTTTTACTATGCATAGCCACTATTGATTCCATGAAACAGTACTCAACAAAGATAGGAACTATTTATTAAAAAATGCGCTCTCTTTTTGTACATAACAGTCGTTGTTATAAAAAAAACTGGCTTCTGAGGAGATCAATCTGTTATGTATAAACGCAGAGCGGATGTATTTCTCTGTCTATCTAGCCGTACTGTGCATCACTCAGTGTTAAGCATTCTTGACATTGATGAAAAAAGGTGCATTTGAGTGTCCAAGTCACTACAATTTATAGTTTAGTGGCATTTTTGAAAAGTGATTTCTCTACTTTAGGAGTACTGTTTTGCGCGGAATCTCCAATGGGTGTACAGAGTAAAAAGATGTTATACACAACAGACCGAACCGCCGTAGAGGTTAGCTGTTAGACAACAACGCATAACAGTCAGATGCTTTTAGATGTTAGTTATTTTATAACAACGAATGACTCCAGAGGTCAACTGTTGAAAAACAACAATTCGCCCTAAGAAAATATAGGTCATGTCAAAGGCCGTGTTTACAAGAAGGGTTTTTCGCGCGATTTTGTTGATTTTGCATAAAACTAAAAGAAGGCCGTTTTTTAATCGCGAAATTAACATGGCAAGTGGTTGTTTCGTTACTAAACACAAATTGTCTTTGAACACGAGATACCAAAGGAGCTCGTAAAATTGACACTAAATTGGAGCGATATAAGCGGATTTACGGTTTCATTACGAAGTTTATGCATAAAAACAGGACTCCAGTGTGTGTGTGTGTGTTTTTGGATGGGGGGTAAAGCAAAGAAACGCAGGAGCATACAAGCCAATGGAGAAATACATCAAAATCACTTTGGAAAAGATATAGCGCTCTCTGTGTTAGAACCCCGTTATGATACCAGGAGTGGTATTCTGCTCTGTCCTTATATTTAAGGATGTCCTTATTTTTAAAAATAAGGATAAAAAAGCTATTCTGCTCTATCCTCAAACTTAACAAAGTCTTTTAAAAATAAGGATAAAAATTAAGGATGAATCATCTAATCTCAAGAATAAGGACGTCCTTAAATATAAGGACAGAGCAGAATACCACTCCAGTAACCTAGGTCTTTCGCCAGTGTTCATGCAAGTTCGCCATCCTGGAAAACAACATTTATCCCCAAAATGTCATTTTTGTCACGCCAATTATCACTCGAGAGATCAGCTAAATAAAACAATAAGCCGTTTAATGGTAGGACTACCTAAACCATAGTCCCGAGTGACCCTAGTCCATCACCACCCTTCTCACCAGACTATCTAGAGGTGGGAGTCACCTGGCACTACCTAAACCAGATCATGTTCGGCATTTTGGTATACTTTTCTTTCAATATTAGTGGTTTGTGTAGTTATCTAATAAATTAATTCGCAAAATTCTTAGATTTCGGGATGACAAAATAATATGACGGATTAAAGTTGTCCAAAAATATTTTGCCCGGAAATATTTAATTTCCCTATAACTCAGCACAAATTTGTAATTCTCTAGAAACATGTCTAAATGGTACACTTTCGACGTTCCAAAGGGGAACTCCATTACACTGAAAACAAAAAAGTATTCGTTGAAAAACCACCCAAAAGTGGCGGACGTTCCTAGTTTACAGGTAATAACAAATCGGGTACTCATATTAGTCCTACAAGGCCCACACTTCTCCAGTAGCTGTTCCCGGTTTATCCGAAGACGTTATTTTTCATTTGAAACTGTTAGAAAGAGTTCAAGTACAAAGCGATAAATTTGTTAGGCCCCAAACCTTCGGATTGGGGCCTATAGGTTTGGGGTGTCCGTCCGTCTGATTTTTTTTGTACACGCCATATCTCCGGTTCTATTGGTCGTAGAACATTGATAGTTAGCTTAAATGAAAGGTCTCGACATGTAGATGTGCCTTTTGGCACTTTTGGTCAGACTCGATCATCCGGAAGTGGTCAAATTGACCAAAATAGGCGATAATTAGCGTTTTAGGGAAATAAGCTTGTACACGCTGTATCTATTAGTCGTAGAACACTGAGAATAGGCTAAAATGAAAGGTCTCGACCTATAGATGTGTCTTTTGGTACTTTTGGTCAGATTCGGTCATTCGGAAATTGACCAAAATGGGCGATGGCTGGGGTCTTAGGAAAATAAGCTTGCACACGCTATATGTTCGGTTCTACTAGTCATAGAACATTGAGAATAGGCTCAAATGAAAGGTCTCGACCTGTAGATGTGCCTTTTGGTACTTTTGGTCAGGTTTAGTCATCTGGAAGTGGTCAAAAATTGACTTTACAACCCTTTGAATTTGGGGGCGGTTGGGGCCTGCTATTGTTCCGCTAATATGGATCAACTTAATATGTTCTGAGACACAATTCCTACATACCAGTCCATAAATCTTCAAACGTTTACTGGAAGTTTCTGCATAGTATATCCTTTTTGCAATTTTGAGTAGACTCTATATACAGTAGCCTGCATTTAAGTCAAAATCGGTTTACTCAAATTTTCGCTTTACTCAAATTAATTTGAAAGTCCCGATATATTTTACTTACGTAAGTCTTTTAAATTTACCGCTTAAGTCAATTTTTTTAACTCAAAGTAAGTTTTTGGACCCTCAATTTTTTTGCAAGAAAATCCTTGTACTTTCACCAAAATGACGCGGAAACGTATTGATCAATAGTTTGCATATGCAAACCCCTTTGTGTAGAATTAGTGTGGCTTTGTCTCTACACATTATGACACCGAGTAACCTAGCAACGGAGTACATATTCTTTGATAATGGCCTCCGCGGTTACAAAGTTAATCTGTAATTGTGATTCTACAACCTGGAGTGCAAACAAAACACAAAAAACGGCTTGTTAACGATTGTACAAGTGCGAATCTTATCTCTAGCAGCCCTAGAGTGACAAGAAGACAAGGGGGATTTGGAAGTGTGTCTTAAAACGGACAAACTGCATCATGTTTATAAGCCTGTATAAGACAACATGCTTTTCATTACATCATGTGGAAAAATAGCAACGAAAACATGGAAAATAAGTCAACGAAAACAAAACATGAAACAAACTCTATAGAAATCAAGTATGAAGTGTTGCTAGAAGTAAACCGTGACGTAAAATCAACAGGGTTGGGTTTCTCCCAGGGAGAAAGGTATTTCTCCCCTCCCCATGGGAGAAATAGGGGAAAAACTCGGGATTTAGGGTTTCTCCCGGGGAGAAATGTTTCTCCCGGGGATAAATGGGGAAGAAACAGGGGAGAAACGTCGGGCATGAAAATTCTTTCAACGTTTATTTGCATTTTATTATAAATTATTTAATAAACTGGCGTATCGTCGACATTCGGTACATTTCCCTCACGTTAAGTGCATTTAGATGGGGGTACTTTTGCAAGATGAGCTTATGCCAACTGCTCGTTTACGCAGTAAATGCATTTAGCATATGATTTTTCATCCTTCACAGACAAACTGAAGTGCTCCCAAACTTTATCTTTAGGTCTTCCTCCTTTAAACATTTTGAGTTGATAATTTAATGGCAGCACAAAGACACCAATCGTAATTTGTTTGTAATGATAATGTCGTAAATTTTTAGAACCCTTCTGTAGCTGTTGAGGATTACTCACACCCTTAATCTCTACATTTCCTGAGATATAAGGATTAAGACGTTTTGTTAACGCGTAGCTCGGCGTAGCTGAAAGATAAGCAGGTCAGTACTTTGACACAGGTTAACAGAGAACGGATTTTTCTTTGATCATGAGTAGAATAGTAAGTCATCTGCTTTGTAGCAAAAGAAAGAGAGTGAAAGCCTGAATAACAAATGTTCGATCATACATTTGTGTATTCTTACGTGTACGTTAAGAAAGACAAAACAAAAGAATAAAAAAAGAGGGGAGAAACAGCGGGAGAAACGTATTTCTCCCCTGGGGTAAAAACCCGGTTTAAACCCAGGGTAAAAACCCTAATGGGAGGAACCTGCCAACCCTGAAAATCAAAGCAAAAAATAGCGGATGAGTTGTATATATATTTCAGAAGGTCGCTGTAAATAAGATATGAAATGTGTTATAAATATTAAGTATTAATATGATAAATTATATTTGTCACAGCCGAATATTATTCATCATATAAAACCATCACCATACCATAAGAACAACAAACACTTTATGCGAAACCATGATAGTCACGTGACCACTCGGCAGGGCCATTCTCGGATAACTCAAATTTCGGTTAACTCAAAGTATTTTGCTTGGTCCCGACCACTTTGACTTATCGAGAGTTTACTGTATTTTATCTCTACGAAAAAGTGCAGAAAATTTAGCTTCTGCATGCACCTGTCATGTCTGTTTACGTTCAGGGTTTTAAATGTCATTTGTCCAAATTCAAGTGACCAAAAATAAGAATTTGTTATTGGTGTCAAATTTGCTGATTTCGGCGCGCTTCATAGGAGACTGGGGGTCTTTTGGAAAAGTTGCATCACATACGACTTGACTTGTGTTGGATTCCTATACGTTATTCATTTTCGTTCAGTAGAATCGTTGTGATATGTTTTTTGTACAAGTATATACGGTTGAACCTAAGTTGGCTGGGAACATAAGTCGGCCAACTTGCCAATAAATTCTGTTATGTTTCTCAGTGTTGCCACACCGTCCTGCTTTTTGCAGATGTCCTGCTTTTTTCGCGTTTTCGGAAAACGTCCTGCTATTGTCCTGCTTTTGAGCTAAAATGGGCAAATGTCCTGCTTTTATATACGAATAATTCATTATTTAGTTCAAGATCAGATTTTTTTGGCGCCTTCGGCGCCTCTACCTAGATGTTTCGGTGTTTGTACAGAACGTGACTATTAGCAGGGTTGCCGGATCGTTCTTTTTATAAAGATTTAGTCTTTATTTTCGCATCGTTTTTTTTGCCTCAAAACGTACTTTTTTCTACAAGCGTTCTTTATTGTTCTTTTTTTAGGACCAGCTTCTTTCAGAAGCAGGGGCTATAACAGTTATTGAAAGTATGTGCGAATGCACGCTTTCAAGTTGAAAAAAATCGTATATTCTCCCAGGATTCTAGCCTGAATGTCTTGAAATTTTGGTGGAAGTTAGGGCGCGTAAGTGTCCACCTGGCTATTACTTTTTTGGCGATTCGCATAAAAAATGGCGAAAAAATTAGCGAAAAACCATTTTTTTTCGTAAAGTCTTAACTGCTTCTAGGAAATTAATCTTGCTGTTTTGAAAGTTTCAGATAAGTTAGCAGGCTTTACTACTACTACCTAGCTATTAGTTTTTTTGTTTTTTTTTGGTGATTGGCTAATAACTGACGAAAATTTTCTGTAAAATCTTTACTAAATGCTGAAAAATAGTCTTGCCGTGTTGGAATTTAAAGTGAGGGTAGCAGGAGTCACCACCTATATGGCTGTAACTTGTGTGGCGATTCGCCAAATATTAGCGAAAATATTGGCGAAAAAGAAAATCCTGACTATTTAAAGGAAAGTAATGTTACTGTCTTGAAATTTCACGTGAAGGTAACAGGCGTTACTCCTTCCCTGGGCATTACTTCTTTTGGTGATTGGCCAAAAATTTTGTCGAAAACAAAATGAGGTAAAATCTCAACTCGCTGCTGGAAAATAGTGGTACTGTGTAGAAATTTAAAGTAAAGGTAGCAGGAGATACTGTCGAGTACGAAAGACCAGAAAGCTCATTTCCTTCCAAGAAATTTCCACATCACTTCCTTGGAAATTCATGGAATTTCCAAGAAGTTCCCTCTTGAACAAAGACCAGAAGGCTCATTTCTTTCCAAGAAATTTCCACGTCACTTTCAAGAAGTTCAATGGAAATTCTTGGAACTTCCAAGTAGTTCTCACCTCACTTCGGAAGAACTTCCGAGAACTTCCAAGAATTTATATGGAAATTCCAAGAAGTTCTCACCTTAGTACGGAAGAACTTCCGAGAATTTCCAAGGAAATTCTTGGAACTTCCAAGAAGTTCTCACCTCACTTCGGAAGAACTTCCGAGAACTTCCAAGAATTTTTATGGAAATTCCAAGAAGTTCTCACCTTAGTACGGAAGAACTTCCGATAATTTCCACGAAAATTCTTGGAACTTCCACGAAGTTCTCACCTCACTTCGGAAGAATTTCCCAGAACTTCCAAGAATTTCTATGGAAATTCCAAGAAGTTCTCACCTTAGTACGGAAGAACTTCCGAGCATTTCCAAGGAAATTCTTGGAACTTCCAAGAAGTTCTCACCTCACTTCGGAAGAACTTCCGAGAACTTCCGAGAATTTCCATGGAAATTCCAAGAAGTTCACAACTTAGCAAATTGATATTATTTGGTGAATCGCGATAAATTGGAGTAATGCACCCCTTATAAATTTGTTGTCAGCCAATTTGGAAATTGTTTTTCTCCAGCGATTTTGATCAAATACCTATGAAGATTTTACAAACGATGATTCAATGAAAGGTGGTGTAACTGGGCTATTCGTTAAAATTGGATAAATGTCGCTAAAAAATATGGTTTTTGCCAATTTTCATAATGCTTCTGCTAACGCAATATCGAACAGACACATTTCAAATTTTGAACGAATGTTTTACGAAAAATGTTCTCAATCATTTCATTTTGCGATTCACAAAAAAAGGACAAATGGCGCCAATTTGATTTTTTTCGTCGCCAATTTTTAAAATGCTTCTTCTCTCACAATTTTGATCACAAGCCTTTCAAATTTTGTATGAATGTTTCACAAACGATGTTTTCTGAAAACTTTATTTCATTAGGTGACTCAACAAAAATTGGACAAATGGTGACAATTTGAAACTTGTTCTTAGCAATGAATTTCCAAGGAAATTCTTGGAACTTCCAAGAAGTTCTCACCTCATTTCGGAAGAACTTCCGAGAACTTCCCAGAATTTCTATGGAAATTCCAAGAAGTTCTCACCTTATTACGGAAGAACTTCTGAGAATTTCCAAGGAAATTCTTGGAACTTCCAAGTAGTTCTCACCTCTCTTCGGAAGAACTTCCGAGAACTTCCAAGAATTTTTATGGAAATTCCAAGAAGTTCTCACCTTAGTACGGAAGAACTTCCGATAATTTCCACGAAAATTCTTGGAACTTCCAAGAAGTTCTCACCTCATTCCGGAAGAATTTCCCAGAACTTCCAAGAATTTCTATGGAAATTCCAAGAAGTTCTCACCTTAGTACGGAGGAACTTCCGAGAATTTCCAAGGAAATTCTTGGAACTTCCAAGAAGTTCTCAACTCACTTGGGAAGATCTGCCGAGAACTTCCAAGAATTTCCGTGGAAATTCCAAGAAGTTCTCGCCTTTTTCCTTCCTGGGAAGAACTCTAGACAGATTTCAAGAAGCTCTCCCCTTACTACTGAAAGAACGTCTGGATGTTCCATAGTTACATCTTTCCGATCACCGGTCATCTGAAATCGTTTCAGTAATTCTGAAATGTTAAGCGATTACTCAGGTCAAACTTAGAGCTCCAAGAAATTCTCACACCACGTAAAAAGGATTGTTTTTGCCATTGTGAAAAAGATCATTGTAGTGTCATCTTTTCAGGAGGTTTGTTTAGGACTTGATAATTCAGGGCGGTATATAAATAGCAAAAAGTCATTTGTAGTACAACTTTTTATTTAAATTTGAAACTCTAATGTAAAAGAAAAATGTAAAACAGGTTTAATATGATCTTATTCTACCACTAAACTTGTTGCAAACATCAGTCTCATTTCTCGATGTTTACACTACCTTCTATAAAATATTTCAAAAGACGCCGTTGATTACGAGACTCCTATTAAATCAAAATTTGAACATATTATCAAAAATCAAATGAAAGTACTGTTCAACAGCAACTACTAGAAACGACTGCTATTATAATGAAATTAAAGTGTTAACGTAAAAATTGCCGTAGCACCTTTTCTGTATGTATACTAATAACTGCAGCAAATCAGCATCTTACAGTTACGATAGGAAATAACTAAAAACGGATTTCTCTTTCCCTAATAATGAACTGTGCTTGCTGTCAACTCGAAGCAAATGTTCACTTAAATGCTAGTATTAGACAAACGGAAAATTTCACGAGTCATATGCACTCAGCAACTCAAGTAATCTTAACTTCTTCTTTGCCTGAAATTAAACTAAACCGAATATGAATGCAGGTATTCTAACCGTCAGCTTCAAGTTGGAATGACTGTACTGATGAAAGCAGTTCGACTGCTTTTGGCCTGCTCGTCGGATCGTACGCAAGGCATGGGGAAAGCGCAGTGTGGAGCTTTGTCCACTTCTTTTTAATTGCTTTCAAAGCATGTGGCACTGTGTGTTTTTTTTGAAGCTTCTTCACAAAGTTGACAATGTCCAGTTCGTCTTCCGGTATAATCCACAGGTCCGATTCAGTAAACAGTTCGCATAAAGTACCACCGGTGGCCCATATATCGCTGAATATGTTAGGCTTCACGTTGTGAATCATGCACTCTGGTGCCAGGTACAGGGGTGTACCAGGTATAGCAGATGTTGTCTTGGTCTCTTGTACAGACTTCTTAACTCTACTTAAGCCCATGTCACATAATTTCACTTGAGTGTTGGTACAATTGAGCAGTATATTTTGTGGCTTCATGTCACCATGGACAATATCCTTCGAATGGAGGTATGCTAAACCCTTGAGGACTTCCAGAGCAATATAGGTCTTGGAATCTCTTGATAAGGTGCAGATTCCATGATCAGGAAACAGCACCTTATCTAACGAGTGACTCATTAGTTCAGTGACAATGGCAATGCTGTTCGCAGTAGTGGAGACCCCCAAGAACTGTAAAACATTTGGATGTTTCAAGTCCGCGTGCATTTTTACCTCCGAATTTAAGATGTTTGCTATTGCCTTTGCAATGCTCTTGTTGGGCAGGTTGCACTTTTTCATCGCAATTTCTGTTCCAAACCATGAAGCCTTAAAAACTCTGCCACATCCACCCGAGCCGATTTCTTCACCTAAAATGAGATCTTTGTCATTTATCTGTGGCACTTGAGTCGAATCAGTGGCAGTGGATTGTTTGGTTTCGGGGTCATTTTCTGCAAACTTTGGCTTTTTGCTTTCAGGCTCAGTTTTCTCCTTGATAATGTATATTTTAGTCTTTGACGGGTAAAGCTTCCTCGATTTCATGTAGTTGTACAATGTTTTGCCTCCAAAAGAAGTGTCTCTGAATTTAGGGCGCCTATCTTGAACGCAGTTGCTTCTTCCTCTCCAGTTAGGTCCCTACATTTCTGCAAAACATCTTCGAAGTCTTCTCCTCCATGAAATTCTCCAAACAGAATTGTCTTGCGGGCCAGCTTATTGTCCGGATAAATGATGGCAAGTCTTAGGGAATAGTTAACGCTCTTCTTATTCTCTTCCTGAAATAGTTTTCACATACACAGTAAGGAATTGGGCTCTGACAGATATGTATAATTTTGTCACATGTGAAAAAATAATTCCTCTGTGAAACAGCTAGAAATGCATCTAAAACATAGCTAAATATTCTTTACTTAAACTCAAATAAATTCATCGATGAAATGATCTTGTTGTGGTCTGTATACAGTTTGTAAGCCAATAGCAGGACGTTGACTGAAGATATGGATTTGCTTTCAGGGCCGTTTCCAGATTTGACTTCCCACTCCTCGTTTTAAAACCCCAAAACGTCTATTTTAAAACACCTTGGTTAATAGGGTTTTGTACATTCAGGTTCGTATCCTGGTTAGGAAAAAAAATGTGTTCAAAGCATTCAAAGTTGTATCTAGGACGGGATGGGTGGATTAGGGATCCGTCAAATGGGAGAGAAGCTGGAGTTATAGTGCATTCCGAGCTGCCGTATTTGAAATTGGGGGTAGAGTAGGAATCGTCCTCCCAAAAAGTAAAACTTAAAACGATGTAACAAATGAGGGTGCAGGGTGCTGCTCGATGTCGAATGAGTCTTCCTCTCGGAAAAGACTGAGCAAGGTATATATTGGGGGTAATTACCCCGACGATGTGTGCAAGAACATTGCCTTGCTTGACAAACCCAGCATGTGGCCACTGCCCTTGATTTTGTTTACAGCGACATGACTTGTACAGCTATGCTTCTCTTGTCTCATAGCAGCATGGTTTCCAAGCAGTTCGATATTTTCAATTCACCTTCTATGTAGGTTAACTGTTATCTTTATGGCACTAAGTTCGCCACTTAAGCAATAAAATATTTCTAGAGATGAAGTATATGTTAGACCATTATAAAGAATTACTCTGGTATTTTGGGCGATAAGACCAGTGTTTTTGGGTGATGAGACCGTGCCAACAATGTTTGTTGTAACTACACTAATAGATGCGAGGGTATATGCACACCCATACCCTGCCTTTAGGTGAAAGGTTTGGGACGATTTGCAAAAACTTCACTAATGCAGAAGGTTTTCGATTTAGTGAAAACCTTCCTGACCTGGCTAAAGCTGTAGCACATTAAAACATGCCTGAAGCGACCTCTCTCCAGACTCGCATGATAACCTTTCAGATCCAGATAACAGAGACGTACAGCAACAGATGTCAGAGATGATCATCTCTCGGCTACTGATAAAAAGACGGACGTTAAGACTGTCTGTTTTGACCACGTTATAGACCTGGATAAAAAGATGTGCTGAAAAACCATTTTCCAATGACAATTTGCCCTATCCGGAAAAAAAGGAACCAAAAAAGGGATGTACAGAAACCGTTATCAGTACTGATCACCTTCCTGCCTTTGCATAGGAAGACGTACAAGAAAATTTTCTGTTGTACTCAACTTCCAAGCCTTGATGAAAAAGCAGTACGGTAAAACCTATTACTTATGAGCACTTTCTAGATCCGGATTCAAATAGATAAAAAGGTTTTCTGTGGAGAGGGCCTGATATGCAGTGTGCTGCACGTAATTGCATTGGGTGGACTTATCCAATATTATACACTTGGCGTTTGAATATTTTTATATATTGTTTTTTTATTAAAAGAAAATTCAAACTTCTATTGAATCCCCACTAGTATGTATTTATATAAACGACAGAGAAACCCATTTTCATCACACCAGAACAGCTCGATAAAGTCTAAAAAGCAGGAATACCTTATATTGCTTGGTATGGATTCTTCGGTTGTCAGCTTCAAAACTTTTCAATTCGGAGGACAGACTTTTCTTGCACAAGGTGCATATGCGGATTTGTAACAAAACTGAAAGATATATAAACAAATACTTGCCACAAATGTTTCTTCTTTCTTTCGTCCGGCTTTAAGTTTTTCTAGTAGCTCATTCAAATGCCCTGTTATAAATGAAAACTTAGTTATTGTAGTATCACACGCTGATATAGTTAATATGAAGATAATAGTGAATAGTTACAGTTATAAATCAGTATTTAAGTTTTCCAGAATTATATGAAAAGTATGAAGGTTGGTCTTATGTATTGTTAAAAACCACAAATGTCGGAGATGTTATCACTTAAATGCTAAACATTGTTTAGATATTCATAACTTAAATGGAAAATCAAGAAGTAGTTACATTTTTAACGCAAATGTGTATTCATACTTTTATAAAGGCCATTAAACATACTTAAATTATAACTTCAAAATGATAAATAGTGAACCTTTCTTTTTTGTAGTCCCAGTAGCAGACTCTGCTTGTGCTTGAGCGAATGTTGGCTTTGGTTCTTCTCTTTCTTGTGTGAAGTACAATCTCCCTTCTTTTACCCACCCATTACTTGGTTCCACATACTTTCCATCTCGAACTAATACCGCGACAGGTATATCGTCGTCACTGTCCTTGTATTGTAATCCTGTTGTATTGGGAAAATGGCCTCTGAAATCGAACCAAAAATGTTTTATCAGTTCTGACAGCAAAGCAAGAACCGAAAACAAAAGCAGCCACAGTTCATACTATGTTAAAATGCACATTGGATTTGCTATTACATATCTAAGTAATAGCATGATCAACGAATAAAAGTCATTTTTATAGTTGAAAATGTTAATTAACAATGTATGGATATGTTTTAAATTATGTCTTTATGGTGATACATAGAAATACTTCTTAATTTGCCAATCATCTTTAAAAGTTTCTCAACTAAGAACGATTACAAATTTCTTAAAAATAATCCCTACACAAGAGCAGTTGCAGTATAAACTCACTTATGTCTTCAGGGCACAAATAGTCTCTGAGTGGGATGAAGATTTCTCTTCCTTTACTTCCTTTTACTTTGATGTTTGCCATGCCTGAGGAATAAAAAAAATATCCAGACATTTTTCACTGGACTGCATGTTGTCATTTAAGCAACCTGAGACGTTGTAGGAGGGTCATCATTGTAAATATGCTTTGGTCTTAATCTTAACATTGAAAAAGTGACTAAAGGTGTGGCATAGTTAAAAAGACGAAACACGGTAAAACCCTCTTTAAACTTTTACTAGTTCACGTCAAACTACTGCTTCTGCGAAAATGTGCCTGAGAGTAAGTTTGCGTTGTTTAATATTTTGATGTTTTTGAAGAACAATGAGAATTACATTTTCTACAGACGAAGCTACTTTTAAACAAAAAGATAAAAAAAACAAATGGTGAACTACTCATCAATGTGTTACTAAAATTTGAATTAATAGTGACACATGAACGCACTCGCATATTGCATATCACATTTATTTGTTTCTTGGCGGATTGAATTGTTTTGCATATTTTTCCTCGATCAGTTCTCTTTATTTTATGAAAGCTTCGTTTTGTGCATTACGATCATAAACGGAAATGGTCACAGCGTGTATTATTTTACGTTTCTAAATGTTAATAACAGCCTGGATCAATATTCTTGCTATTTTCATTCACGGAACTCTCATTCACAGCCGTCTGAGGTCTAAGATATTTTACTTAATTTGAATTTATCAATATTCTGTACAAAGCTTGCGCCGTCTCGTTCCGTTGAATCTGAGGGTGGTCCGTAAGTGTCTGAGAATGAGGAAATGTTCTTAAGATTATATTTCATTGAAAATCCATTGTAAACGTTTTATTTGTTTGTTGTGTTGGTTTTTATATGCACACATTTACTAAAACTTACTTTATGACTCGGTGTTGCCTACATTTCATCATTATGTTTTAATCATTTATTGCCGTCTTATCCATACCCTCCGTTAAAGAAATTTTCATCTGAAACAGTTATTCAATTACTGCATCGGCGAATATTGAATATACGAACTTTTTGTCTAAGTCGAATGGACGTTCAGTTTATCTGGTTGCTTGGCCGACGCGTATCACCAAATGCAAATACTTGCAAGATTTATCGAGCATTTTGCTTGTGTGGCACGTGTTACAAGAATATCCGCTTTGCGCGTTGCATGTTTTGACGAGAAGGGCGTTCATGTAATGTTTGCTTTGAGATGTAAATAAACAGTCATATGAGTGGATTCAAAGAGTAGCTATCAGTGTACCTAAACATGAAAATTAAAATGCTTTAAGAACTGAATGATTCAAAACTCAAAGCAAAATTCCAGTTTATTATCTTCATGTGAAGTCTTAAGTGTTTCCCCTAAAACACTTTTCTCTCACATAAGATAAACATCCTCTAGAAGAACAACTGTAAAGTGCAATTATCATTAGAATGTATAATTTCATTACAGTAATTATATTCTCTTGATAGCAGTTATATTAATATAAATACATAATCAAAATGAAAGTTTCCAGGTTTAATTGTCTTAAATTTTCTTGTCTCTTTAAAAAATCGTTTATAGCATTAAAAGCACGCCAATAGAATGTGGCGCGATGATCAGAAAACCCTTTTGAAAGAGGATCCCACGCCAATCCAGCAGTCCTAAACAATATAAAAACTGCACTGCATTTTTAATATTAACATTGACTATATGATATTAATTGTAGTTGCTCTTTCGTGCAAATTCAACATTGCCATTAGGTTTTTGTAAAAGCACTATATTTCGAATCATCGATCCTGTGGCCCACATAGAGCACTACCATTCAGTTCATTACTTTAACTGAAAACAAAGTCGTTCGCCAGTGGGACTGCCGGATTTCAAAATAATCGAAATCCGTTATTTGAGTACGACACCCAGCAACCAAGTGACGAAAAGTAGTTTAATCCACCTTACGCATTTGCGTATAGTTTGGAAATTTGATTCATGTTTTCGATAAATTCGAACAGCTCGATAAATTCGGACATTCAGGCTTAATAATTAAGTAAACTCTCGCGTATTTTAAAAAAGGAACCAATCAAGAAATAATCTTGATGGTATAGACCAAACAGTAGTCGTGGTCTACATAAAGTGGAAAACTAGGTAGAAACATGTACTACCCTTGGATATCGAAAAGCTTACACTTAATCCAGATTACCTAAAAAGTGGAACAGAAACCTTACAACATTGACAAAAACACTTTCTTTATAAAACACTGAAAGATTATAGTGATCTCTCTACATTTAGCAATCAAGTTACTCTGAAAATTTAAGCAGCCTAGTGCCTATATGAATGTTTCATACAAATTGTGTTAAACCAATAAATTAATAATATCAAAGCCTAAATATCTTCAATTAAGCCACGCAGCTGAACAAACAGTGTAAGTGCTTCATCGACACTCGTTGGTTCTTCCCAGTTTGGCATTAGTTCTGAGATTAAATCCAAAAAATATGGATTATAATCCCCCGGCAATATTTGTTCAATTTCGTTTAAAAGAGTATGTGTTTCTTCTTCTTGGCACTCAATGGCGTACGACTCAGTGCCATATCTTTGCGGTGTGAAGAACATCACATCTGGCTTTCCCCTTGGCCCTTCGTCATTTTTCTTAGTTTGTATGTTGTGCTGATTCCATTCTATTGCAATTCTAAATAAGTCCTTATGGATAAGTTGCATAAAACAAAATTGCAAGCATTGAATGTGTAACTGGTTATCCGTGTCTAAAAGACCGATTGATGCCATGTCTTTGAAAAGGCGTATCCAAAAATCCGCTCCTTGTTTTCTCAATATTTCCCACCACGATTCTATTCTTTGGTTTCCAGTACTTCGACCATATATAAAACTCTCCTCTCCACTGAACATGTCGTCACCATGTCTGCGCAAAAAGGGTTGGATACGAGCCAAATGAACATTTTCAGTGCCTCTGTCACACCTAAGTATGCACGGAGAACACTTCAGCTGCAATATCGTCCTTAGATAATATGACGCAATAACATGAGGATTATTATTTGTTGGTCCGACTTCTAACCACAATATCCTTCTGGAAAACCCATCAATAGCGCCATGTATAGCAAATCCAAACTTCTTGAGCTTGTCATAGCCATCCACATGCCATACAAAATTTGGACCTGGGTTAATGTAATTTCGTCTCCTCAAGCGTTTTCTTCTCCGGCACTTCACACCCTCTGGATCAAGAACTAACAAAGCACAACGGACCACATTTCTTGGAATATATAAGCCTTGGTTTCTTAATCGCTTCCACATTGTCTTGTAACCTATACAGTTTCCACTGCCTTCAAGCTCAATAGATATTGCATCAAGGGTCCTTTGCAAAACTTCATTGCAAACAGGTTGTCTCCGTTTTAAATTCAATCTTTTAAGTATACGTTTCAAATGTGATAGACTTAACATGATACCATGAAGTGAAGTTAAGAAAAGCAGAATTTCCGAATTGCTAAATGACTGTTTGAAGTAGGCCGTTATTATTACATCACGACTTCTATGGTAACCTCTACCCGCAATTGCTGGTGTATACTCCGGTAAAACACCATTAACACCAGAAAGCGATAAGATCAGCTCGAATAAAATCTGAAAGCATTCATCATAATCAGATTGAAAAAAATAAATAGAGGGACAAATAGTTTGAGATAAATTTCCTGCACTGTCTTAACAGACAAAAGTTGAAACATTAAACGGAAATAACAACAATGGATTTTACTAACAAATTTATGTAGTCACTCGATATTTACCCATTGCTTCATGTGGTCTCACCGCATCAGTTTATTAATCTTTTAAATAACAGATGTTTTCATAACTCGTCTTGTATGCAACAAATTCAAATTTGCATTTTTAAGTAAATACAATCTGTGTTTTTTGCTCAACCTATGACTAAGTTTATAATTGGCGATATCAATAACTTGGTGTCGTATATTTTTACTTACCACTATTAACTGAATAACGTGCTTCATTCTTAGGATGAAAAGAGTTCAGCGTGAAAATGTGGGTAGCTCCTTTAAAAATTAAGACAAACATTTTCTATCACATCCACGAAATAGTAATGTGAGCTATGAAATCAAATGCCACTTTATAAAATGGGCTACAATAAAACACAATACTACGAAGAATTTATTGAAATATCTTCCGTGGTAATCTGTGAAATTCTTGGAGGTTAAAAGAATTTATATCGAACTTCCTGGAAATTCTTTGGAAGTTACTTAAGAACTTCATGTGATTTCCGCGAAAATTCTTGGAAGAACTGATAACTTCTTCCGAACTGAGGTGAAAAGTTCTCAAAAGATTCAATAATGAACGTTCTTGAAAATTCTTCCAAAGTGAGTGAGAACTTCTTGGAAGTTCCAAGAATTTCCTTGGAAATTCTCGGAAGTTCTTCCGTGCTAAGGTGAGAACTTCTTGGAATTTCCATAGAAATTCTTGGAAGTTCTCAGAAGTTCTTCCAAACTAAGGTGAGAACTTCTTGGAATTTCACTAGAAATTCTTGGAAGTTCTCAGAAGTTCTTCCAAACTAAGGTGAGAACTTCTTGGAATTTCCATAGAAATTCTTGGAAGTTCTCGGAAGTTCTTCCGAAGTCAGGTGAGAACTTCTTGGAAGTTCCAAGAATTTCCTTGGAAATTCCTGGCTAACAACAAGTTTTAAATTGGCGCCATTTGTCCAATTTTTGTTGAGTCACCTAATGAAATAAATTTTTCAGAAAACATCGTTTGTGAAACATTCGTACAAAATTTGAAAGGCTTGTGATCGAAATTGTGAGAGAAGAAGCATTTTAAAAATTGGCGAAGAAAAATATTCAAATTGGCGCCATTTGTCCTTCTTTGTGAATCGCAAAATAAAATGATTTGTTTCAGAGAACCTTTTTTGTAAAACATTCGTTCAAAATTTGAAAGGTGTCGGATCGATATTGCGTTAGCAGAAGCATTATGAAAAATAAATATATTTCAAATTAGCGCCATCTATCCAATTTTAACGAATAGCACAGTTACATAATCTTTTATTAAATCATCGTTTGAAAAACCTTCATAGGTTTCTGATCAAAATCGCTGGAGAAAAACAATTTCCAAATTGGCTAACAATACATTTATAAGGGATGCCATTTTCCAATTCATCGCAATTCACCAAAAAAATCCCTTTGCTAAGTTGAACACTTCTTGCAATTTCCATGGAAATTCTGGGAAGTTCTCGGAAGTTCTTCCGAAGTGAGGTGAGAACTTCTTGGAAGTTCCAAGAATTTCCTTGGAAATTCTCGGAATTTCTTCCGTGCTAAAGTGAGAACTTCTTGGAATTTCCATAGAAATTCTTGGAAGTTCTCGGAAGTTCTTCCGAAGTGAGGTGAGACTTCTTGGAAGTTCCAAGAATTTCCTTGGAAATTCTCGGAAGTTCTTCCGTGCTAAGGTGAGAACTTCTTGGAATTTCCATAGAAATTCTTGGAAGTTCTCAGAAGTTCTTCCAAACTAAGGTGAGAACTTCTTGGTTTTTTTCCATAGAAATTCTTGGAAGTTCTCGGAAGTTCTTCCGAAGTCAGGTGAGAACTTCTTGGAAGTTCCAAGAATTTCCTTGGAAATTCCTGGCTAACAACAAGTTTTAAATTGGCGCCATTTGTCCAATTTTTGTTGAGTCACCTAATGATTTAAATTTTTCAGAAAACATCGTTTGTGAAACATTCGTACAAAATTTGAAAGGCTTGTGATCGAAATTGTGAGAGAAGAAGCATTTTAAAAATTGGCGAAGAAAAATATTCAAATTGGCGCCATTTGTCCTTCTTTGTGAATCGCAAAATAAAATGATTTGTTTCAGAGAACCTTTTTTGTAAAACATTCGTTCAAAATTTGAAAGGTGTCTGATCGATATTGCGTTAACAGAAGCATTATGAAAAATAAATATGTTTCAAATTAGCGCCATTTATCCAATTTTAACGAATAGCACAGTTACACAATCTTTTATTAAATCGTCGTTTGAAAAACCTTCATAGGTTTCTGATCAAAATCGCTGGAGAAAAACAATTTCCAAATTGGCTAACAATACATTTATAAGGGATGCCATTTTCCAATTCATCGCGATTCACCAAAAAAATCCCTTTGCTAAGTTGAAAACTTCTTGCAATTTCCATGGAAATTCTGGGAAGTTCTCGAAGTTCTTCCGAAGTGAGGTGAGAACTTCTTGGAAGTTCCAAGAATTTCCTTGGAAATTCTCGGAATTTCTTCCGTGCTAAGGTGAGAACTTCTTGGAATTTCCATAGAAATTCTTGGAAGTTCTCAGAAGTTCTTCCAAACTAAGGTGAGAACTTCTTGGAATTTCCATAGAAATTGTAACCCGGCTGTCTTTTGCCTCCAAGAAACATACGGTACTGATCTCTACCCGCCAAATTTAATCGGTTACACTTCCTATAACAAAAACGCCAACAATAACCGCGCCTCGGGCGGAATCACTACCTTAATCCGAAACAATGTTATCCAAAGTGAACTCAAATTAAATACAAACCTGCAAGCAACAGCAGTTCGCGTTACAATGAAGAAAACCTTTTCCATTTGTAACATATACCTACCACCACCCTCCAAACCTCAACCGGAAGAACTCAACGAATTGATTTGCCAAATACCAAAACCTATTCTGTTTCTAGGCGACTTCAATGCACACAGTCCTCTATGGGGTAATACAAACAACGATCACAAAGGAAAGCTAATTGAAAACTTTCTAAATCTCCACAACCTCTCACTCTACAATGATAAAACCCCAACATACCTACACCCTGGCACTGGTTCAAAAACCTCTATCGACCTTGCAATGGCATCTAGTAATTTGTTTTTAGACTTTGAATGGGAAGTCTTGGACGACACTTATGGCAGCGACCACTTCCCCATTTTATTAAAACCACTAGATCCACAGCAACAGAAAAGAATAGCAAAATGGAAATTCCACAAAGCAGACTGGTCACTGTTCCAGGAACTCTGCAAAAAGGCCATTAAAATCAATCAGTTTACATACGACGATGACCCGATTTTATTTTTTACGGCTCTGATCCAGGCAATCATGGAAAAAACCGTACCTAAAACTTCCGGAAATCCTAAAAAACAACAAAAACCCTGGTTTAACGATGATTGCAAAAAAGCAATAGCCATGCGAAAAACAGCTCTTCGCCAGTTCTACATCACCCCGGACAATAGTAGCAAACTTGAATACAAAAGGCTGCGTGCTGCAGCACGCAGAACGATCAAAGCAAGCAAAAAGCAAACCTGGGTAGAATATATCTCCAAACTGAACAAAAACAATTCAACCAAAAAAGTATGGGAGATAATCCGAAAAATATCTGGTAAAAACATCTCAAAACCCATAAACCACCTCAGTACAAACAACCAAACTATCACAAAACCTGATGAAATAGCAAATACCTTTGGTAGAACCTTTCAGTTCAACTCCTCATCTGACAACTACTCCCAAGGTTTTCGTCAAATAAAAGAAGCAAAAGAACAAATACCAATGAACTTCACCTCAAATAACTCGGAACAGTACAATTGCACCTTTACCCTGTCGGAGTTGAAAGACGCCATCCAAAACTCACATGACTCAGCTGCCGGACCAGACGACCTGCACTACCAGGTTCTAAAACACCTACCTGAGGAAACCCTTGAAGTCCTGCTACAATTACTCAATCAAGTTTGGACTACAGGAAACTTTCCTGAAATATGGAAAGAAGCCACCATCATACCAATTCCAAAACCCAATAAGGATTCTACTAATCCCCAAAATTATCGCCCAATATCTCTGACAAGCTCTTTGTGCAAAACACTAGAGCGTATGATAGCCGCAAGACTTATTTGGTATTTAGAGAAAAATCATCTGCTTACTGACATCCAAAGTGGCTTCAGAAAAGAAAGAAGTACCATAGATCACCTGGTTAGACTGGAATCATTTATAAGAGAGGGTTTTATCAATAACGAACATGCCGTCACTGTTTTCTTTGATTTAGAAAAAGCCTACGACACGGCTTGGAAATACGGGGTCATGCAAGACCTCCACAACCTTGGCATACGAGGTCGTCTCCCTGAATTCATTGAAGGGTTTTTAAATGATAGGCGATTTAAAATCCGTCTCGGTTCTGTTCTCTCGGACTATTTTGAGCAAGAAGAAGGCTATCCTCAAGGCTGTATTCTATCAATTCTCTTGTTTCTAATCAAAATCAATAGTATCAAAGGCGCAACTAAACAGGGAATAGACAGCTCACTGTTTGTAGACGATTTTGCTATGTCTGCAAGGGGTAAGAATATGAATCTGATCGAGCGTCGCCTCCAGCAAAATATCAACTCTCTTCAAAAGTGGGCTGACCAAAATGGTTTCAAATTTTCGCAAACCAAAACAGTTTGCATGCACTTTTGCAACAAGCGAAAGCCACACGGCGATCCTATTTTCCACTTATCAAACACACAGATACCCGTAGTAAAGGAAAACAAATTCCTTGGCCTAATTCTGGACTCGAAGCTAAATTTTATTCCCCACAAAAAAGACGTGAAGAGGAAATGTCAAAAGGCGCTCAACCTGTTACGAGTCGTCTCCGCACAAGACTGGGGAGCAGATACCAGTACAAAATTAAAACTGTATAGATCATTAATAAGATCCAGAATAGATTATGGTAGCATCGTCTACGGATCGGCAAGGCCATCGTACTTAAAGATGTTGAACCCAATTCAAAACCAAGGCCTACGCCTCTGCCTTAACGCTTTTAGAACGTCACCTGCGGAAAGTCTTCAGGTTGAATCAAATGAACATCCATTAGATATCCAACGAATCAAACTTTCAATGCAATATGCAATAAAACTATACGCAAATAAGGAAAACCCCACCTATAAGGCAGTGTTCGAAAAAGACCATTCAGAAATCCTAAATACACGCCCCAGGGTTATCGTACCCTTTGGCACTAGAATCCGTAACCACCTTAATAATGCCGGAATCAAAGTCGAGCAAATTGCAAACTTAAAAGTTTCAGAACACCCAACATGGAAAATACAAAGACCAACCATAGTCAAAACTCTGACAAACTTTTCCAAAGACGCAACAAATGCTGAAGAGTTCAAAGTTAGGTTTGCCGAGATAAAGGAAACCTACCTTCACCACCATTTCATATACACGGACGGATCTAAACTCGATAACAAAGTTGCTGCCTCAATAGTTACAAAATCAAATACCCTGAAAACAAGATTACCAAACGGCTCCTCCATCTTTTCCGCGGAGGTTCGGGCACTCCAGTTAGCCATGGAAATTGTCAAGATTAGTAGGTACAAAAAATTTGTTATCTGTGTCGATTCCTTATCGGTCTTACAGTCACTAGAAAATCTGCAAGTGTCGAACACAATGATTCTAGACTTAGTAGAACGTTATGAAAGGGCAATCAAACAAGGCAAATCCCTGGTATTTTGCTGGGTGCCAAGCCACGTGGGCATACCGGGTAATGAAGCTGCGGACCAGGCAGCAAAAGAGGCGCTAAACTACAACATATCCGACCTTCTCATACCATACTCCGATTTTAAACCCCATATTTCAAGTTATGTAAAAAACCTTTGGCAACAAAAATGGAACGAGCAAAGAAATAACAAACTCTTTCAAATCCAACCAACAGTTGGAGAAAAACACCTAGCTCTTGGCAGTATTCGCGACACAACGGTTATGCATAGAGTTCGAATCGGGCATACATACATCACCCACGGATATCTTCTGAGAGGCGATGTGCCTCCACAATGTATTGGTTGTCAAGAACGTTTGACCGCAAAACATATTCTACTCAATTGCGTAGATTTTCAGAACATTCGTTCACGCTACTACAGTGTGAATTCCATGAAAGACCTTTTTACAAAGGTAGCACCAAGCAAAATTATTTCTTTTGTGAAAGAAATACACATGTACAGTAAGTTTTAAACTGAATTTAGTTGATTTTAGATTTATACACTACTTGTTTTGTCTATTTTAATCGATTTTAGTTTCAACTGACTCTTCCTATAGCAACAGAACTGACACAATATGATCCTAACGGGTTGCTAGTGTCGTTAAACCAATCAATCAATCAATCAAGAAATTCTTGGAAGTTCTCGGAAGTTCTTCCGAAGTCAGGTGAGAACTTCTTGGAAGTTCCAAGAATTTCCTTGGAAATTCCTGGCTAACAACAAGTTTTAAATTGGCGCCATTTGTCCAATTTTTGTTGAGTCACCTAATGAAATAAATTTTTCAGAAAACATCGTTTGTGAAACATTCGTACAAAATTTGAAAGGCTTGTGATCGAAATTGTGAGAGAAGAAGTATTTTAAAAATTGGCGAAGAAAAATATTCAAATTGGCGCCATTTGTCCTTCTTTGTGAATCGCAAAATAAAATGATTTGTTTCAGAGAACCTTTTTTGTAAAACATTCGTTCAAAATTTGAAAGGTGTCTGATCGATATTGCGTTAACAGAAGCATTATGAAAAATAAATATATTTCAAATTAGCGCCATTTATCCAATTTTAACGAATAGCACAGTTACACAATCTTTTATTAAATCATCGTTTGAAAAACCTTCATAGGTTTCTGATCAAAATCGCTGGAGAAAAACAATTTCCAAATCGGCTAACAATACATTTATAAGGGGTGCCATTTTCCAATTCATCGCGATTCACCAAAAAAAAATCCCTTTGCTAAGTTGAGAACTTCTTGGAATTTCCATGGAAATTCTGGGAAGTTCTCGGAAGTTCTTCCGAAGTGAGGTGAGAACTTCTTGGAAGTTCCAAGAATTTCCTTGGAAATTCTCGGAAGTTCTTCCGTACTAAGGTGAGAACTTCTTGGAATTTCCATAGAAATTCTTGGAAGTTGTCGGAAGTTCTTCCGAAGTGCGATGGAAACTTCTTGGAAGTTCCAAGAATTTCCTTTAAAATTCTCGGAAGTTCTTCCGTGCTAAGGTGAGAACTTCTTGGAATTTCCATAGAAATTCTTGGAAGTCCTCGGAAGTTCTTCCAAACTAAGGTGAGAACTTCTTGGAATTTCCATAGAAATTCTTGGAAGTTCTCGGAAGTTCTTCCGAAGTGAGGTGAGAACTTCTTGGAAGTTCCTTGAATTTCCTAGGAAATTCTCGGAAGTTCTTTCGAGGCACATCTACGGATTGCGGCCTTTCATTTGAGCCTATTCTCAATGTTCTACGACTAATAGAACCGAAGATATAGCGTGTACAAGCTTATTTCCCTGAAACTCCAATTATCGCCCATTTTGATCAATTTGACCACTTCTGGATGACTGTATTTGACCAAAAGTACCAAAAGGCACATTTACAGGTCGAGACCTTTCAAACGAGCCTACTCTCAATTTTCTACGACTAAAAGAACCGAAGATATAGCGTGTACAAGCTTATTTCCCCGAAACTCCAATTATCGCCCATTATGATCAATTTGACCACTTCCGGATGACTGTATTTGACCAAAAGTACCAAAAGGCACATTTACAGGCCGAGACCTTTCAAATGAGCCTACTCTCACTTTTCTACGACTAAAAGAACCGAAGATATAGCGTGTACAAGCTTATTTCCCTGAAACTCCAATTATCGCCCATTTTGGTCAATTTGATCACTTCCGGATGACCGTATCGGACCGAGAGTACCAAAAGGCACATCTATAGATCGAGACCTTTCATTTAAGCTAACTATCATATTCTACGACCAATAGAACCGGGGATATAGAGTGTACAAAAAAACGGACAGACAGACGGACGGACGGACGGACACCCAAAACCTATAGGCCCCAATCCGAAGGGGTTGGGGCCTAAAAAGACTCTTTGAAAATGTGAAAAGAATGTGTTCCAAATTGTGGGAGAAGAAGGATCTTTAGTATAGTTTACATATATACATACGCATATTTCAACGACGGTTGTACCCCGTTGATTTGACAACAGCAACCCAATGAAATCGGCTGGTTTATTAATGTGCCTTATTAACGTGCCTTATTAACGTTCCAGATCGGACCTTTGTGGGTCCTAATACAGAAAGGTGTCCACTTCTGGTGACTGAAATTGCTACAGAGGTAAAATCTAAAGTACAATACTTGTTTAACGTACCGAGTTTCACAATCGCAAACGTCTTCTGAGAAGGAAAATTCAAACACATATATTATCGCTCACAAAATGGTGCAGTTTAATGCTTTTATAAAACAACGTAGTTGATTGTATATTATCACCGTTACCTTCAATGCTTAACACACAATTTAGCCCACAAAATACTCCTTTTTGTTCAAAGTGTTTATCAAAATGCTTTATTTTTCATATACCGCGTGTTTTCCAAGAATTCATTCGAAACGATTTGTTTATTTTCTTTGATTATGGTACCGTAATGTCTTAAATCCCAGCTCTGTTGTTTTTCCATGATATCAAATTCCAGGTTGGCAGTCTAAATCCTTCCAAGAAGTTCTCAGAACTTCTTGGAATTTCTTGGAAATTTTCAGACTGAATCCTATATTTTGATTAATATGTTTTAAGCATTTTTACTTGTATACATATAAATTCACACATTCTTTGCAAACACAACAAAGCAGTATTTTAGGAGAAGTAAGGAACTCAGATAACACAAAGCATGGGGTGTGTTTTAGGTCTTAAATAGACAGAGGTAAATTCCTGAAACTTCCTGGAAATTCTCGGAAGTTCTTGGAAGTTCTAAGAATTTCCATGGAAATTTCTTGGAAAGAAATGAGCCTTCTGGTCTTTGTTCAAGAGGGAACTTCTTGGAAATTCCATGAATTTCCAAGGAAGTGATGTGGAAATTTCTTGGAAGGAAATGAGCTTTCTGGTCTTTCGTAGTCGAGCCAGGTGTTACTTTTATTGTTGATTCACCAAACATTGGCGAAAATTTTGACGAAACACCAAAAATACAAGTAGAATCTTAACTAACGGCTGGAAAACAATCTTACTGTCTTAAGATTTTAAGTAAGGTCGCAGGAGTTACCACCTACCTGGCTGTACCTTTTTTTGGAGATTTGGCAAAAATTGGCAAAAATATTGGCGAAAAACGAAATTTGTCCTAAAATCTTAACTACTTCTAGGAAAGTAATCTTACTGTCTTGAAATTTTAAGTGAGAATAGCAAGCGTTTCTACCTATCTGACTGTTACTTTTTATTGGTGATTGGCCAAAAATTGGCGAAAATTTTGGCTAATATCTAAAAAACCAAATTCCACAAATTCTGAACTAACCCCAGTAAAATAGTATTACTGTCTTGAAATTTTAAGTAACGGTAGTAATCAATATTACAAACTGGCTATGAATGTCTAGTGATTATCAAAAGATCTTCGAATTTTTTGGCGAAAAACCAAAGAAATTTTTATGGTTAGCGATTTGGTTTCTTATACCCAACACTATGCGTAGCCTAATGGTTAACCTATGATTTGCTTGTGATTATATTATGAAGTTGGGTATCTTCTTGATAAAATTAACCTAGGCTACCCAGCAAACTTAGGTTCACTTACGTATGAATCATATTCTAGCTTAAGAATTGTTTAAATAGAGTTAAGTAAAAAAGAAAAAAATGCTGATAGAAAATAATAAATGATTATCATAATAATAAAAGCAACAACAATCTGTAGTTCGAACGTTAATTGATTGGAAGATTTATTGAGATATGTAGATATATTATATCATATGTATCTATTTGAGTATAAGCCTTATGGAATACGGGAAAAAGAAAAAAAATCATATGTAGAAAAAAGTCATGATAAAGTCAGGAAAAATGGTTCGTGAAATTGTGTGGCAACCCTGTTACAAGATTACGTTTGATGTCGATGTCTGGCATTTTTTAGTCCTCCGCCGCCGAGCGAGTTGTTTTATTGTTGACATATTTAAAAGATACTAGTATTGGACCTTTGTTGTAACATATTCTTCCTTTTCTTCCTCACTGACCAGCCTCGGTGGCCTAGTGGTTAGAGTGTCCGCCTCGAGACTGGAAGATCGTGGGTTCAAACCCCGGTCGGATCATACCTAAGACTTTAAAATTGGGACTCCTCCTTGCTACTCTGTGAGGCACTCCACATGTAAGGGTTAGAATGAGGGCTGGAATGCCCCATTTCAGTATAATGTGGCAGGGGGATCCCGATATGACCATAGCAGTTGAAAGGGATCTAAAGAACAATACAATATAAAGTGTACGACCCAATAAGGGTCGGTATTGTAAATGAACATGAAGAGTGGTCCGGTCGGCCTATGAACAGTGGTTTGGTCGGCCCATGAACAGTGGCCCGGTCGGCCTATGAACAGTGGCCGGTCGACCTGTGAACAGTGGCCCGGTCGAACTATGAACAGTGGTCCGGTAGAAATATGAACAGTGGCCCGGATGACCTGTGGACAGTGGTCTGGTCGACCTGTGAACAGTGGACCTGTCGACCTATAAACATTGATCCTGTCGATCTGTGAACACTGGCCCAGTGGGACACATGTATGCAATCATTGAACACTTGGATCAGTTTGTTAAAATGCTCAAGCCTGCATTTCTTGATCTATTGTTGAAGAAGAAAACAACGAAAACGCGAAAACGCTCATCCCATGTTTGTGCATTAGCCACATTTAATGCTAATTCAGCTATGATTATAGTTCTGGTGATTTAAAACTTGTTCTTTGTGGAAATTTTCAGTGTTCAACTCCAGAATACATTAGCGTTGGATAAAATTCAACATCTGTGCTGTACCATGTGATTCCCATTGATCAATCTGATTCAAAGCTTGAAAGCAAAGGCAAGGCAAAGATGGAAGAGCCAAGTGACAAAGAGGTAAACGTCTTTCTAAAATCTAATCCTCCTACGAGATTTGCGGTATCAGCAGTGTGGTTGAACAAGTTCTGGTGTGAAATATTTCAAGCTTAAAATTTCAAGTTCTTATTGGGGTTTTTTAAATCAATGTTGAACCCCAAGTGTTGTCGACGAACCCACTCTTCGCCACAACACTTTGTACGACCTGGGGTGTGACGGTACGCCATGCCCACGGTTCGGTACACTTCAATTATTCGGTTCTGTTCGGTTTCTTTCTTTGCGATGTTACATAAATTGTTAAACTTTTGCCGAAATAGTATAATATTTGTATTTAGTTAAATCCTTTTCGTATAGCAATCATAATGCCTATGTGATTTGAAATAAAAACACCAGTTTATAATATAATGCTCAGATTGATAATTTGGATCTATTTCTTAAAATAAAGTATTACTGCCTTAGTATTTATCACACTTTCATTCCTGTTATGCATACATTTGTATAATCTGCGCCAACTGAAGAGTATCTGCAGGGCATAAAGTTCAGAGGGTCCCGGGGACCCCTGATAATCGGCTCGGGACCCGTGGAATTTGACCCTGGGGTCCCGCGGGACCACAGAAAAAAAGACGGTGTTCTCTTGCAACTGTTCAGTATCACCGCTAAGATCGACAATGGTTGATGTTTTTTCATTGTTTAATGTAGCATCACTCAGTGTTTCTTTTTTGTTGTTAGAAGTAGCAGTTTTGTAATTTCCATGATATCGCTAATCGCGTTTATTTATTTATTTATTTTTTTTTTTGTTGCAATAAAATTGATTTTATAGAATTTACCTTTTTTATTGCCCGAAAATGTCGGGACCCCACCACTTTACCTCGGGACTCCTGGTTTCAGAGGTCGGGGTCCCGCGGGACCCCGAGCTGAAAAGTAAACTTTTTGCCCTGATTATCTAATCAAACAACTGCCACTAAGCTAGCAAATGCCAAAATTTCCACTTCGGTTCCCCACTCCCCATTTCTGTTCATGCCACTCTTCTCGGGATAGTGTTCCTTCTGGGCGATGATGCTAAGAGAAATTGGCTGAGCAAATAGAATTTTGAATCAGATACTCCGGAACTTGCAGAAACCAACGAAAACAGTGTAAAGTGCAATTACTCGACTCCTCTTCTCCGTGATTATTAGTTGAGTCATTTTCTAATACCAGCTACTCAATTCATATAATTGCACATTTAACGTTCAATTGCAATTCCCCTGCTGATTGCAATCACAGTCATAAGTAGCTTTCTGTTATCATTGCGATTTAATACTTACTGATTGCCGGCCGCCATCTTGCATTTTTCGTGAAAAATCTCCCAAACATGATAAGTGAAAAAACTACTCTGATGATCATCACTAAATTTTAGACACACATTTACCGGGTCAAAATCTCGGCTAATATTGACTTTCGGCCCGATCGGAAAATTCAAAATGGCTGCCAGCCGCCATCTTCAATTTTTCGTGTAAAAACGATAAGTGAAAACCTACTTTGACGATCATCACCAAATTTTATACACACATTTGCCAGGTCTAATTCTTGGCTTCTATTGATTTTTGACCCGATTGAAAAATTCAAAGTGGTTGTCGGCCGCCATCTTGAATTTTTCGTTAACATTCCTTGTATAAGTGAAAAAATACTTGGCCGATCATCACCAAATTATTACATACACATTTACCGGTCAAAATATACCCTTGAGCAGACCTGTACGTGGGTCGAGTGGTATTGCCATCACTGATGGCTCTTGTACAATTTGTTGTCGAGGACGAAGGCCCTCTTCGCAAGACAGACGTCTGTCAACTAACATGGTGTTTTTGTTGAGTGCTCAGACGTTGTGTAAAGTTTATCCGAATTACTGTCGTTCTCTGTTTGTTCCAATTCTGATTTCCTTTGCTGTTCAGTAACGAGTTGAATAACTCAGCACTGACAGCCCTTCTTATACTCGTCAGCGGTCGTGCCAGTTAAGATCATGACCAATGACGACTGATGTGTTGAACGACTCCGGAATGATCGACTCTGGTCTTCCCCACTAGCAGATTGACTCAGGAGTTTCAGTGAGGTGAACGACTCAGCTCGAGCGGCGTTGAATAGGGCTAGCACTGTTTTTATGCCCCGCCTGACAAATGTCAGCGGGGCATATAGTGTTTGACTTGTCCATCCGTCCGTCTGTCTGTTTGTACGTTACGCTTGAGGTACCAAGTTTCTTGAATCGCACTGTAGCGTAGCTATTTGGCCGGCTACTTTTTTGTTTTTGGGATATTGTTCCTAATACATTGAAGTTGTGCAGGACGTCGTTCTTTTGTTCGACGAGGCGTTTATTGGGTCGGAACTGGGGTTTGAACTTAGGCAATTTTACCGTATTTAGATGTTTTATGTACTAAGTTTGTGTGGGTCGCACCTTACTCTACATATTTGTTTGGTGATTTATTTGCTTATAGATTATTGTTTCTGAAATAATTAAGTTGTGCAAGGCGTCGTCCGTTTGTCCGACGAGGCGTTTATTCGGTCGAAATTGGCCTTTGAACTTAGGCAACTTTACTGCAGTTAGGTGCTCGTTACTTAGTCTGTCCTTATTCATTCTTTCTTCAAGAAGAATCACATCCCTGAAACTAAGATTATGTCACTGACTATCCGCCAGGCGGGGCATTCGTGCTGCGATCTTACACACCTCTAGTGTTTAATTGCTATCAACAGCTGACATTTAGCGCAGTGTAAAATGTATAGTATTAATTGCAATTAAAAAGTGGGGAGCTAGGCTACTGGAGTACCATATTTATCATTGAGAATACCCCCATCACCCTTCTTTCAGCAGTGCCTTAACAATATTTTTGCAAGATAAGTATCTGTAACATGTTTCAAGTCAATAACACAAATATTAGAAAAGTTCAAAAAGAAAGAGAAAGAAAGAGTTGTCCAAAGGTTTTGGATGAGTTGTCCAAAATTTGGGTTGAGATGTCCAAAGTGTTTGGATGAGTTGTCCAACCGTTTTGGATGAGTTGTCGAAAATTGGATGAGTTTATTTTTGGATGAGTTTTCTGACACCCGGTCAGGTGGTTTTGTCAACTTTTGACGCGGGTTACACTATAAAGGAAGGCGTATCATTATGGCATTATGTAAAATCTCGTGTTCCACATTTCTTAGCTGCTGAGGATCGGATAAATTTCAAATTTTGCGAGATTATTGCTTGGTAGTCAGAAAGAATTTGTCGAACGCGAGTAGAACGAACAGCGAACGAGTATGGCCTATGACGTCATCACGTAAAAAATGTATATATCTGGAACAAGATCTTGTGTGTAAAATATCTCGATGATGGAAAGACGTATCAACTTCAATTTTTATTTAGCAGTTCCAGTGGGTAAGTCGGAAGGTTCTCTCAACTTTTGACGGATATATGGATGGATGTATGGAAGATTTCTCGACCGCTGAACATGGGAGAAAGTTGACACTTGGTGGGATTGTTGCTTGGTGGGTCCGAAAGATTCTATCATTGTATGTATTGTTGAGTGGCGAATGAGCCAAAAGCTCATTCGCCACTCAACAATACATAAAGAAACAGGAAAGAGCCCACACTCGGCACTGCGACAACGCACGCACATTCAAGACATCCCACAATACAAACACACACAACGGGGTGTAAACTACAACAAACACACATTCTATCATCCCCCAACCACCATACCACACCACCCAACAAAACAATAACACCAGTGTGCTACTGTCATTCCCACGTATCTATACAAGAAAAAATTGAAATCATATTCTGACACCCTAATCCATATGCCGACAAACCGGAAGTCGGACCGACTTCAGACTTGGTGTAGTTATTTCTTGGATAAGTCGCAACATTTTGTTGGAATCATGCAAATTTGAAATAGAAGTTTTCTGGGTGCACCTAAATATTGATTCCCAAATATATTTTCTTGTGTCGTCGAGTTAACAAAAATTTTTGTCGGCGAGTTGGTAATTTTGTCGGCGAGTTTACCATTTACCTTCGTCCCTGCATCAGATGGCTGGGGGGGGGGGGGGGGTTACGGTAAGCATATAAAATCCAGACCACCCCCAACATCCAGATAAAAAGATGTGAAGTAAAGCCTGTTTATCGTGATCCCTTCCAGATTCAGATAAAAAGAACGGAAAGTACAACCCGTTCTAGCAACCACTAATAGGAATTTCTTTCTTTCTAACTCCTCTTTTACTATTTTTTCATTCTTCCTTCTTTTTCTCCCACTTGCTCCTTTAGCAAGTGCGTCCCAATATACCCATTACAGTTGGTGAACGGGACGTTAAACAACAAACAAACCTTTCAGATTCGGATTAAAAGACACAGTAAAGTCTGCTTTAGTGACCGGCATCTAGTTTTGTTTATTTTTTAATTTTTATCCCCCGTGGAACGGAGGGATATAGTTTTGAACTTTTCGGTCTGTCCGCATGTCTGTCAGTCCATCTATCACGCTTCAGTCTCACGCACCTACAGGCCACATTAATAGATGGATTCGTTTCAAATTTTGTACACGGCTTTTCTGGACCCTACCGCAGTGCAGTGACCAAGAATTTTCCGGAAAGGAAAAAAGTTTACAAAATGGCAAACTTTCCAAAATCGGCGCTGTACACAGCGTACCTACGGCAATCTCACGCGCCTACTGGTTAATGGATTGATTCGTTTAAATGTTAAGACACTACGTCTATCTATCCTTCCACTTTTAAATTTTGCGTAGTCAACACGCAACAGCCTTACACACACACCATATCGCGGGTGGGGGATAGACGTACTCCTCGAGACGTAGTCAAGTTACACTCTGTTTTTAACCCAGCCGACTTTGTCAGACTGGGTTAGTCGTATCACTGTAGGGGGCTTGAATGTATGTGCGTATGTTAAAATGCTACTACTCCCACAGTTTTACTCCAATCGTTTTGATATTACGCAGGAATGTTCCCTGGGTTGTCCCCCACCTGGGTATTACTGTACTTTTTTTGACGATTGACGAAAAACTGCCAAAATTGCGGCACTTTTTGTGCCCGTTTTGACCCATTTTTAAAAGGCTGCTCCTGCTACAGTTTTACACCAATCGTTTAGATGTTACACAGGGGTGTTCCCCAGGGGTTCGCCTACCAGACTATTATTTTTTTTCGCGGTTCGCCAAAAACTGCCGAAATGGCGGAACTTTGAATTTTGGCAAAAACTTCAATAAATGGTGGTAAATAACTGAATTGTCAAACCATTCATTTCTCTCAGTCTTTTTCAAATAGTTAAAAAAAATTAATCGAAAGTTTCTCAGGTGCTTCTCCACCTGGACTTTGCTTTTTTGGCAAATGACAAAAAAAAAAAAAAAATGCCGAAATGGTGGAATTTTAAAAATTTTGTAAAATTGTGCAAATGTCGGTAAAGACGTGAATCGTCAAAAACCAACCTCTCCAACAGCCATTTTCGGGTAGCTTCTAAATTCGAATTAAATGCATTTTACATACTTCATTTTTTGGGCTAACAGTATTAGTTTCAGAGTTTTTCTCTCTTTCTTTGTTAAGTAACTCGGCTGGGTCATGTCCTTGGACATGCTTGTTACAATTAAATGCTATTTCTTTGACAAATAAAATATTACTAGTGATAATGTGTCTTTTAACATGTGTATAGTTAGATCTTTACGTGGCTGTGATGTGTTAAAGTTTAAACGACTGAGTGAATGGTAGGTCTATGCTAAGAAATATGAACACATATTGAAGAACTCAAGGTTTTCGACGGGGAAACATTTCTTTGGGTTTACAAAAAAAAATAAATAAAAAGAAAAGAAAAATTAAAAAGTTGTAGTTTGGCAATGTACGATGTCTTCCTGTAGAGTGATGTTTTGTATGCATTGGCCGCTCTAGTTTTCATTTATGTGTATTTCTGTCCAATGATTTGCTCGGTCATTTTCTGGTCAGAAGTAAGCAGTATTATAGTTTGGACAAATTTGCGTGTTCTTCATTTCAGACAGATCCCCGTAAGGTCCTTGCCGGCTGCCCAGTCAAGATGAAGCCTCTCACCGCCTTCTTTGAGAGAACTGCAAGAAATAAGAAGGAAAACTGTCCCGAAGGTGCTAAACACAGTGCTGAAAAATGTGACTCAGAAGACCATGGAATAAACGCGGGGGTTACTACTGGAATCCATCGTGCCAAAAACAAGGCGGTGAGGTCTCCTGAGCAAAACAGCTCCAACAAGACCGCCCCTGTCTGCGATGGAAGGGGCCTGGAATTCGAGTCAGGGAAGACGATTTATTGTTATATCGACGCAAATGAAACAGTTGTAGCTACTCAGTGTGAAGAGGACAGTGAGATGACAAGTGATATCGGTGACAAAGTGAACAATAAATGTAATGCTGAGATCGTTAAGGGTAGCCATCAGTGCGATGAAAGTAAAACTAGTCCAAACTACAACAGTCCTGCTCCGTGTGGCGAAAGTAAAACAGAACTTCAAATGAGGAATGCCAAAAACGAAACTGACAATAACAGCAAGGCAATAGAAAGGAGCATTTGCGAAAATGAGCAAGGAAATGGCGTTACTGATAAACATAATGTTATTGCAGCTGTGAAAGAAGTTTCGTACGAGGATTTCTTGAAGTCTTCCATTTATGAGGACAGATCTAGTAGTGATTCCAAAGACGCCACGCTACCGCATAATCCGCGTGATGCAAGCGCGGAGACTCCGCGTGATACAAACGCGGACGGATGTCAGAATACACCAAAAAGTACTTCTGAAATCATTGAAGTGGGAGAGCATTACTGTAAAACGATACCTACCAAAGAAAGTGGAGACTTCGGGGGGTCATCGGCTGTTGTTCGTGATGCCGACACAGAAGGCAGCTGTTCAAAAGCTGACGATGCTGTGAAACAGAATTCGAAAACATGCCCTGGTGACAAGCACCTGAAAAGAGATACAGTTGAGGAAAAGGGGAAATACTCGAAAAACAGTATTCTAAATTTTTTTACCAAAACTGGAAAGACAAAAGGAGACAGAGGAGTTGCTGAGAAAGGAAGTTTGCCGAGTCAAGGCATGGTACAAACAGTGACAGTAGACGTTCATCCGGAGCCCGTAATCCCGGAAAAGCCAACGCCAGCCAGGAGTTTTGATATCTTCAACATAGGCGCTCGAAAAAGCGGCCTTGAAAACAAACGAAATTCAGAGAATGAGAACAAATCGCCCAGTTCCAACGTAAGCGTCCCCAAAAAGGATTTTGACGAGACAATAATTGTAATAGACAGTTATGATAACAACACGGTGCCTGGAGATTATACCGCCAATCCACCGGAAGTGACGACGCCACATGACAGTACCTCAGTGCAGGCTAAGAAAAAAAGTAGTTCCGCGCATGAAGAAAAGCAAGAGGAAAAAATTCAAAAGAAAGAAGGGGAAGAAGCAAAAAGTAAAGTTTTAGGTGCCGCTTTTTGTTCTCTGGACAACGTGGTGATGCCATCTGGGAAGAACGTGCAGACGACTCTACAGCTAGGAGGAAATGGCGTGAAGCTCACGAAGGCCGGCTCCGTGGCGTCGGGGAACAGTGAGGAGACGGAAGGAAAAACAAAAGGTTAGTTGTTAGACCAGCCGACTTTGTCGGTGTGGTCTTATCACATCAGTAGAGAGGCAGCCATCGTCTGTATGCACATGTGTACGTATGTACGTATGCAGACTTTTTACTTAAACTTCTTTTCCTTCAGTTTTGATTGGATACTTTTCAAATTTTGTACGCATGTTCTCTTGGTAGGCCCCTCTTGAAGAATTTTTTTTTTTTGGCGATCGGCCAAAAGTTGGCCAAATAGGAGGCAATTTTTAATTTTTTGGCGTCATATTTTCAAAATGCTTCTTCTCTCACAATTTTAATTGGATTGTTTTCCAAATTTGAACGATTGTTCTCTAGGTAGGCCTCTCTTGAAAAGTTACTTTTTTGGCAATCCGCCAAAAATGAGATGGAGGGCATTTATAATTTTTTGGCTTCCAGTTTTCAAAATGCTTCTTCTCCATAATTTTAATCAGATTTTCTTTAAATTTTGTCGAGTGTTTTCTATATTGACCTGTTTTGAAAAATTACCCTTTTTGTTTGGCGATCCACCAAAAACTGGAAGTTGACTAGACGTGCGCATTGGTCCGAAATGCTCACTGGTCTAAAATAAGAAACGCGCATCAACACAAGTTAAAGAAACATGCGCAGTGGTCCGAAAAGTGAACTGCGCATCAACGCAAGCTAAATAAGTATGCGAAAGGTCCGAAATGCGAACCGCTCATCAACGGAAGTTGAATAAACATGTGCATTAGTCAGAAATGCGATCCGCCAAAAATTGGAAGTTGAATAGAGATGCGCATTAGTTCGAAATGCGAACAGCGCATCGACACAAGTTAAAAAAACATGCGCACTGATTCGAAATGCGAACCCCGCATCGACGCAAGTTAAATAAATATGCGCACTAAGTCAGGACTCATTTAGACGTCAGGAGAATAACATATATACGCAATATTAATCACATCACCGTTTAGAGAGTGACTATCATAAGCAATACTGGCCATCGCTCCGTCAAGTTTCCTTTTGTGTCCTTAGGTCCGTCCCTTTAAATTTAAAAGGAGCCCCTTGACCCTGTGGAGGGCCGGGTTTCATAGATACCGACCCTCCTCGGGTTACCAGTCTTACTGTGTCACAACAGTTCCACTGGTACCTTGCCCCCAAACCTCTATAAACTACCGCCCGAAATTCGATAACACTACCCCATCTTACTATAAAACCTGCCAAAAATACACATACTGAAATAAAATTGACAATAATGTTTTCCACCTAACACTATCTTTCTAGAACAACAATGGGATAAAACCCATTTCTTGATAAATCTGATGTCTTTTTTATTACAATAAAGAAAATATTTCCTTACCTAGGGTCTACTCAATTGTATCACTCCCAGTGTTTTTCCCAGAGGGGGGTTTAGGGGATTTCGCCCCCTCTCTCACCATTATAGCCCCCTTTTTGAAACACGAGGGGGCTAAAAAATCCCCCACTGAATTTGAAAAAGCCCCTTCTTGTTCTACCGGGGGGATTTTTGTTCGATGGTCAGATGAACATTACAATTTAATTAGTGACCACTGGTCATTTTTCACACCACAATTTGTGTGGAATCGTTTCGTATTTACGAGAACAATCCCTAAACTCTTCCTTTCTGCTGAAAACAAAACAAAATGACTATGAATAGATTAATTGAACATCAGTACTTTTGTATCTTGTGTAAGATTCCTCCGACATCCCCTCCCATGGAGAAAAAAGCCCCTATTTTTTTACAGAAGGGGATATTAAGCCCCCTGTCCTTCCATCCTGGGCAAAACACTGTACTCCAGACACGGTATTTACTCTGTTACACCTTTGTCAAAGACCACACTAGGAATAAACAAAGACCTGCTACACCATATAAAAGCGTGGCAACCTGTTGTGCGTCTACCAAAATGACTTACAGTAGCTGGTGATAGTACCAGTCATAAGGAAGCGTTGCTGGTGATAGTACCAGTCATAATCACGCACTCTGCGTGGGTTTCGTCTCTTAGTGGAAGCAGAGCGGATACCTGGGTATTGAGGCATCTCTTAGGAAGGTTTTCAAATACATATTCTGCTAAGGGACTGTTTTGCCACACATGCCTTTGGTCCTTCTCTTCAGCCCAAGAAGGGCGGTCGTGAACTGGCCCGTCGCGATCAATAACGGCTGGTCGTCTAGGTTAACCACGCTGCGGCTGTAGGGTCAATCGAACGGCGATGGATGGAGAATACCGCCGCGTCTAGTAGAGTATTCCAGTTGTCCTAGCCCCAGGCGGGTAACCTCCGTTGCCGAAATAGGTGCTCATAGTAAAGCCGGGGCCGGCAGACCTGGAAGAAAGAGTTCATGGAAACAATAATTCAAACAAGCCAAAATAAAAATAAAAACAAGTAACAACACCAGTTTCTAAACGACTTCATTTGGAAATCGAAATTTGGAAACCCTTCCCGGAGTTCAACATTTTGTCTGTATGGGACGGACGCCTTAAGCTGTCTCCGTGCGCTATCGAAAAGGGGCTTAACGGTATAGTGGGCAGGCAATACACGATAAAAAGACTGTGTTCAGATGATTTATTTATTAGAGTTTTTAACTGCAGACAAAGTGACAGCCTTCTCAGCCTGGACACATTTGTCAACATCAAAGTCAAATGCAGTCCGCATCGCTCCCTAAACACATCGAAGGGAGTCGTTGTACACCTGGAACTTAAATTTTGTTCCGGATGAGATCTGAAAACAAATGAAGCCACAAGGTGTAACAGAGGCAAGATTCCTGGGCCACAGAGGTACTGTGGTACTGACATTTGGCAAGCCAGATCTGCCCAAGTCTGTTCAGATTGGCTACTTGATCCTACCAGTAAAAATGTATCCTATGAGATGCTTCAACTGCCAACGGTATAGGAATGCCAAGATAAGATGCCGCAGCAGCTTGCCAACATGTTCAAATTGTGGGGAAGAGGACCATCTGTTCGAATCTTGCACAACTATTACCACGAAGTGCATCAACTGCGAAGGCAACCACGTGGCGTCTTCAAAAGACTGCCCGCGTTGGAAACTGAAAAAGAGAGTTCAGGAGATTAAATACCTGAACTCAGTCACATATTCAGAAACCCACTGGAAGAAGCTATGCGGAAGCGGCTAAGCCGAAAAACCACGAAATACATTGCCAAACAATCGTAACGTAGGTAAAGGAACAGACAACATGCAAGGCAGTGGCCATTAAAATTTACTCGAAAATAACTAAAGCTACCCAGTCTGGAAGTCACTCTATCTCTTCCCCCATCCAAGAACCCAGTGTCTCAAAGTCACCTAGTCCATCAGCGAAGGGTAAAGTGACTACCCCAGACAGACTAGGTCAAAGCTAAAGAACAAGGCCCGCCCCGTCAGAGAACGTGTGCAGCAGGCCTTCAACAGATTCCGCCTGTTGATGAAGGTGGAGGGGCCTGAGAAGGACAGTCCCAACCGCAACCACTGCGACCAGTCCAGCTTCACACATCAGACCAAAAAACGACACCCGTTACTTCATTTCCCGTGCAACCAAAATCATCTAGGGTTTTGGTTCATCGGTCATGGCTATAATTCAGTGGAACATTATGGCTTTTTGACTAACTATATTGATTTGCTAACTGTAATACATGTCTATAGCCCAGTCATTTTCTGTATCCAAGAAACTTACGGTACAGAAAAAAATCCATCTAAGAGGCTACGTTAGTTGCGATGGCATATTTACCAATGTCCGAGCTATCGGTGGAGTATCTACATTTATATGAACAGATATCAATCATCCGGACACCGTCAGAGGAACGGAATGTGAAAGGCTGAATCCGATCGCTCGCCAGACTGTTAAACAAAGGAAAAAACGTTCATGGGAGGAGTTTGTTTCCAAGGTAAACTGGAAAACTCCATTAATGAAAACGTGGGACATGGTTAGGAAAATATCCGGCAAAAGCTCTCTAGGTCCAGTGAGCCACTTGCAAACGAACAGTACCACTATAACAGGAACAAAAGAAATATCTGACGTCCTGGGAGAAACATTTGAATATTAACTCGTCCTCTAAACACTATAGCAAAGACTTCAGACGGCATAAGGCACTTAAAGAACGAAACAACAAACTTTTCCTCATGCATTAGTGAATATTACAACTGCGATTTCTCACGGAATGAATTCCGACAGGCCTTAAACAAATCTCACCATTCCGCGGCTGGCTGAGATGACATACACTACCAAACCCTCAAACACTTCCTAAATAAAAGCTTGGAAATACTTTTGGGCCTGCTTAACCAAGTCTGGAAATCTGGCAACTTTCCAGAAATATTGAGAGAAGCTATTATCATACCAATTCCAAAACGAAACAAAGACCCCCTCAAGTCCACAAAATTATAGACCAATCTCCTTAACAAGTTCATTATGTAAAACATTTGAACGCATGATAGGTGACAGACTCACTTGGTAGAAAGCAATAATTTGTTTGCCGGTATACAGTGGCTTTAGGAAACAAAGAAATACCCTGAGCCACCTTGTAAGACTAGAATCGTTTGTAAGAGAAGCCATTATCAGTAACGAACATGTCGTCACTATCATCTTGCAGAGGCAAGAATATGAACCTAATACAGCGACGCTTGCAGCAGAACATACACTCACTGCAAACATGGGCTAACCAAAACGGTTTTAAATTCTCACAAACCAAAACCGTCCGCGTGCATTTTTGCAATAAACGCTAACAACACGACGATCCCGTTCTATACATTTCTGGTATTCAAATATCTGTTGTTAAAGAAAACAAAGAAAACAAATTACTCTTCGACTCCAAGCTAAGCTTTATCCCGTACATCAAAGAACTCAAACGAAAATGTCAAAAAGCCCTTCTAAGAGTAATATCGGCCCATGACTGGGGCGCAAATCGGGATACAAAACTTACGTTTATCGAGCATTGATACGGCCTAGATTAGACTGTGGCAGCACTGTTTATGGATCAGCAATACTTTCATACCTAAAAGTTCTTGACAAGATACAAAATCAGGGTTTAACGACTGTGTCTAAATGCTTATAGAACATAGTGCATGTGGAGGCAAATGAGCAGCCTCTTAGCGTTCGTTGAATTAAACTCGCAACAAGTTTTATGCAAATAAGAAGCATCCCACGTACAACTCCGTCTTTGGATCAGATTTTCCCGCTTCCTAGAAAGTAATACCTCCATTCGGAGCGAGGGTTCTGCCTCACCTCGGTAATGCTGAGATTACTATAGAGTCAATTGCAAAATACAGTGTACCAAAAGTACCACAGTGGAAACTCGCCAAACCTGTGATATTAAAGAACCTTTCTGTCTTTGCAAAGGAAACAACTAGCCCCTTTCTATTTCGATCAAACTTTGCTGAGCTCAAGGAAGATTATCATTTCGTTTACAGGGATGGCTCAAAGCTCGACGAAAAATCGGCTGCCTCCGTTGAAACTGAAAATAACACCTTGAAAACAAGACTTCCAGATGGACCCTCGATATATATATATATAATCCTCTACTGAATTAATTAATCTGTTTGTGGTTCAGGTCTCTACCCTAAATTAAAATAAACTGGGTTTAAATCAGTTATGTTTATATATGGGCATACTGTAAACCGGCTTGAGAAGAATAGTCTGAAAAATCGGTATATAAAAATTCTTTCTTTTTTTCTCTCTTTCAAAAATGCTACTCGATAGCAGTTATGGCTCAGTCGTTTCCAATCAGCTGGATTATAGTATTTTAGTTGTTGGTCCGGTAAAAACTAACATTGCCCAAAATGGATATCTTGAAGCAAAGTACAATTCTTGTGTGACGAGTTTGTGCAACGTAAACACTGTAAATAGGTTGAGGTAACTGTGATAGGGACAGTGAGACGCTTTGTGTATGAGTGCGTTGCTATGATTACAGAGCGAGAGATGACCACCCCTAAGCGTAGTAACGGGAGAGGCGAGACGCTTCAAACTCCAGGATCTTGTGACTCGAGTCAGGAGAATGAGTAAGTATTTGCACAGCTGTTTGTGTCTGTTGCAGACACCTGGTTTGTTAACAGGATCACTGTCGAAGGAAACGACGGATCAGCTTTAAACTTAGTAGTATTATGATTTGGGGTGATCTGCAGGTTAGGACTGTACTTGACGTAAATTGTTCAACGCGTTACGTCATCGACGTCAAAACGTGACAGTTGCGGCATTCCTGTAACTGCAGAGCGAACCGTCGGATTAGCTTCAAACTTGGTAGGCTATTACCTTGAATGGCTCCGACGGTTGTATGTATTTGGTGTATACAGCGCAACGTATGACGCCATTACGTATTTTGGGCACTGGGATTTTTTTAAACAGGATAACACCTGAACGACAAGTCGGATCAACTTCAAACTTGGTGGGATTATGCCTTGGATGGTCCGCCAATTGGTATTGTATTTAAGGCATATTGGACAACGCGTGACGTCATAGGACGTTAAAACGTGAAAAATGCGCCATCACTGTAAGTTCAGAACGAAACCTTGGATCAGCTTCATACTTGGCAGTATAATGCCTTGGGTAGATCCGACGGTTCATAAGGTATTTGGCATATATAGCGCAACGCATAACACTAGACTTTGTTAATAGGTTAACTCGAGACTGACAAGTCTGATCAGCTTTAAAGCAGGTGGGAGTATGTCTTGGGTGAGACTGCCGGTTAATGTTTTAGTTGATGCATATATGTCAACGCTTGACGCCATAGAATATTCAAACGTGATTGCGAACTCGCGCCTAACCCGTTTCAAGGAGTTAAAAGGAAAGGGGGTTCAGTTGTACACAAACTGATGAGCGCGTAGAGTGAGGGGGGGGGGGGGATTACCGATGCAGAGCCGTTACGAGATGAGAGAGTGGAGTTTGATGAGTGGCTGGAAAGGATAAGGGTAGCAGGGTTGAGACTTCGTAAAATTTTCTGGTCGCTCTCTGGGCGACCAACTTAAAAAAGTTAGTCGCCCGGCACAAAAATTAGTCGCCCGGCCCAATTTTTGCAAAATTTACCTGAAAATACTCAGAAAAAAAGTTAGTCGCCACTCGGCCATAGAATATTCAAACGTGATTGCGAACTCGTTTCAATGAGTTGTAAGGAAAGGAGGTTCAGCAGTACACAGATTGATGAGCGCGGGGGAGGGGGGTTACCGATGCAGAGCCGTTACGAGGTCAGAGAGTGGAGTTTGATGAGTGGCGGGGGAGGATGAGGGTAGGCGATGAGCAAGAATATGTGTCCTGTAGAAATGAATACATTTACAAAATCCCTTTTTTTTTGGATTTGTTTGCCTGATATTTGCATAGACGTAACCGTGCACGAGAATCAGGGGGCTTGTCTGGAAGGGGGTTTGTTGGCACTGACCACCGGCTGAACCGGTATTCACAAAAGTTAACTGTGCAGTTAACTGTCCCCTCAAAACCAGAAATCGGTTCGTCTAGCTGTTCGTCTAGTGCTGCTGGAATGTAATCTTCCTGCTTGTAGATTAGATTCGTCTGCTGTCGATTTTACTCCAAGGTCGAGAAAAACAAGTGCTCCGCGCGCCGGACTGAAGGTGAGTGCGCAAAGAATTGCCAATTCTAGTCGGAGTATATATATATATATACTCGAAATAAATATAGTGATAATTTCATGGTTGGACACGAGCTTTTTTCGTATGACATATAAAGGGTGAAAATGTGTCTTAAAAGGTCTGGAAATTTGTCTCGAGAAAGGTCAGGCTATCTGTAGCGGAAGCCAGGCTATCTATTGATGGCCTTATTTAAGGGTTTGAAAATTAATAATTATAGAGTTAGCTTTGAATGCGTAACTCGCTGTTTAGGGGTTTAATGTCTGATTGATGTTTATGAGGCAAGATCGAATCACTTCTGTATCAGACTCTTATTCTCTGGTGAATAGAAATCAAAATCTACAAATTTTCTTTGAAATTGTATTTGTCATCTCAGTTCAAAATGGTAATATTAACAATAATCCCCGTTTGTTCAGCACTCAAATCAGACTTCTTGCGATATTCTGTCCAGTATATTTATTATCTAGAAAAAAAATTTTCGTTTTGGCAAATAACGTTTCCTTTGAGGTTTGCGGTAAGACATAATTTGTATCACATAATATAGTCTGGCTGTCTGAATTTGCCTGTCCTGCTCAAGAAGTCGCTCATCAACTGAAGTAAAAAGGAAAATGAAGTGAAACATAGACTGTAGACAGCCTGTTTGGTACAAATTGTAATAGTGCAAATTCTATGAGCTTTAATTGTGATTAATACTTCCAACGTGGGAGCCATTCGTTTATTGCAGTTAATAATTACGCGGACTTAGGTTTCTCCAGAGTACTTTTTTTCGAAATGAGCATCACAGTCCTATATTAATATTTTGTCGGGAGCCACTGTTTTTTATCACTTGTGGCCCATTATCGAGACAGTACCTTATTGGTCGTCCAGAGTAGAACTTCTTATTCATGTGGATTGCGTGTGGAGTCCGTACTGTTAACCCTTTCGCCCAGCCGGAATCGTAATAATGCCATAACAAATCCTAACAGTTGGCCAACCATGAATAGGTCAACTGCACTTTGTGAAAGTGGCTCTTACTGTGAATTTTGTGATGTATAATTCAAATGTGGCGTAGTCAAATAACTTTAATTCTTTCGTGTTCAGTGAAGAACCGTCCCGTGTCTAGTTTCACCCGCTTGATCTTCAGACCACGGTAGTAAATTACGCTACCGCCTCAGGAAGTTGGGGCACACTCATGATGGTAACCATTGCTTGTCACTTCTCTTCAGCCAGATCCAGTTTTATACTCGCTCCGACGTTTCTTCACATGCGCTACCGATCTTCTTCCTGGTGTTTCCCCTGATACCGAGGATCTTGCACATGGACCACACTGACTTTCCAATGAATCCTCTACATCCCACTGCGTTCGGAATGCCAACCCGCTGCCTCGCATGTTGAGGTCAGCGCTTCGTATTTGGCTGGCTTTCTGTCATTTGTCATTTCAATATTTTCTTCCCAGGGCACTGTCAACTCTATCATAATCACTTGTCGCGTCTTCGGGGACCACATGATGACATCAGGCCTTCAGGTTGTTTGTATAATTTCGCCGGGAAACTGCAGTTTTGTCCGAACGTCTACGCGTAACTGCCAGTCTGTGGCTGTTGCTAAGATACCGATCCCTCCGCCAGTTCTCTTCTTCTCTTGCCCTGGTTTAACAAAATTAGTGAACGTCTGTGCCTTTGGTTCTGTATGACGCAGGTTTGATAAGACTGGCTCCAGACAGGCCGTATTACTTATCTTTTCGCACGTCTTAAGCAGTTTACTGAAGCAAAATCAAACCCTTTTGGTCGTCCCACCACAATTACCTAATCCCGATTTGGTATAAAAATGCATCTGAAACTGAGAAACAACATTTAATTTTGGAAAAGGTAGAATATGTACATCTGGAATTGAATTGCCACGAGGGATAACTATTCAAAGACATTTCACAACAGACTTAATTGAAGAGTTACTTTCAAAGTGTGATCAGAAAAAGTTCACTATTCAAAAGAACAGTATGAACAGCTGATATGCGAAATTTTGGAAGCAGGCAGCCAAATTTAAAGGCGCTTAGTCAGTAATTCGCGCAATTATCGTTCCCGCGGGGAAGTGGATATGATCGATATGGATTCGATGCCTTACGGATAAGACAAATTTGTCCTGAATTATCAGGATCATCGGACGAAGTTGTGCGTTCTCCGTCCGGCACCAAACAAGCGAGCCGCGTGCGTGGCACATTCATACATCTTTTCTTTAATTTCTGGTAATTTTTGGGGCGGCTGCGATTTTACAGTCGGACAGCAGAAGAGAATTTACCACGGAAGTTGTGATTGGACTCAAGCTGGTATCCTGAACTTGTTATTGCCCACGAAAAGGTTCGCAATCTTCAAAGCGAGCTGTCTGTGAAAAGAGCGTATTGCGACATCAAAGAAATGCTTATTGCGGGGTTGGCTGAAGACGATTCCACGAATTGGAGCCTAAAATTTGTTCAGTTTCAAAAGACCACAGCGGGATTACCGGGGGTTTCCGAAAAAAAGCCCAGGGCTTCTATTTGGAAACTGGCCAATTTCAGGCGCTCATTTAGAAACCAAATAGAAGCCCCGGGGCTTCTACCAGGCAACAGTTTCCTAATTAAAGCCCCGGGGCTTCTATTTTTTAGATAGAAGGGGGGGGGGGTGGTTGTCGGTAAGTTTTTATTGAAAAAAAAGAAAATTTACCATCAATCTCTTATTAAAACGCTACATGCTGAGGATTTCGGCACCAAAAAATAAAACACACAAAAACAACAGTAACTAAAAAAGTCTGGTAAAGTGGGGGGGGGGGGGGGTTGCCTTGTAGGAAGCACAGGATTAAGCAACGACGTAGAACATGTCTAGGGGCTGCCTCATATCAAAGGATTAAGTGCACCGTGTCTGCATTACGAGTAAACACGAGTTTTAAAAAGATTTGCAGGGAAGGAGGGGGGATTTTATTAGGTAACGATTTTTTCAGGTCTTTATTTTAAATCCAAATAGAAGCCCCGGGGCTTCTATTGGGAAACAGTTTCCTAATAAGAGCCCCGGGGCTTTTATATGGGGGGAGCTTCTTTTCGGAAACTCCCGGTAAATGTTTCCCACCTGCAGCAGGTTTCGGATCTGATGCAAAAGTGGGTCTGGCCTCTTCTGACCTGCCTCAGGAGATAATCGAGCAATTTCAAACCCTAGACCCAATGACCGCCATCGAATCAAGTTCGCATGTCTTAAGCACAGCAAGCAAGGATGCGCCCACCTCAGTCGCTGATTTGTCTCCGCCGCGTAACGCGGGGGGACTAGAGGATTCGGGTCCGTCTGTCCGTCCGTCGACACTTTTTTTGTCGACGTTGTATCTCCGTAACCACTGAAGCGATTCAATTGTTCTCTTGCACATGCAAAGACTATATAGTGGAGCTGTGCAACGAGGGGTTATTTTGAGATTTTCGCAAAAATTGGGAAAATGGGAAAACTTTGAAACATTTTATTGTGATCATTGTGAATCCCTGTAAATTTATTTAGCAAGGTTTGTACCAACTCAATAATTTCTGACAAAACTAACTGAAGATATGTTACTGCCTTCATATATTTGTACTGAAATCCCGTGATTCCACGCGTGCGGGTGACTTAGTCAAATTTACTGACATGCTTGTTATGATTTGAACTGAAGTAATAGAATAAAATTTCAAAGGAAGTTTACATTGACTAGAGTACTACTCTTACAGAACGGATTTCATCTTGCCGCATTGATAGCAGTAAGACCTCTAAGGATGCTTCATGCTTACGTCCAAGCATTTCAGGCTAACTCTATAATTTCCAAACCCCAAAATCAGGCTAACAGTAGATAGCCTAACAGTTTCCTGGCCATCTGTTGTTAACTTGATTGGCTTAAGCCTGCCTTTTCAGGTCAACAATAGATACTCTTAGCGGTTTGCACGTCGTAATATTACGGTTCCGCATTGCCAATGTTTTTTTTCTCGTATTTTTAGCCGATGCAGGCGGAGGTGGAGATCGGTCACAAAGCCACGATACGGAAGAAGCCGACAGAGGAGGGCCACACACATGACTGGCGCGTATTCCTGCGCTTTGCCGATGACTCACCCCTCCGGGAAGGCATCGAGAAAGTCGTATTCAAACTGCACGAGACATTCCCCAACCCACAACGAGGTGAGGTATTGCTTGGGACAGCAAGTGTGCTGTAAAAGTCACAATCAAACATATGACGTAACGTGAGTGCGATCTCCAAGAAGTGAGTAACCATTTAAAAAAAAAGGTAGTTTGACCAAATAAATAAAGAAATTAGAACTGAAACATAGAAGATTAAAAAAAAAGCGACTGAGTGACTGTTTTCACGTAACGAACCGTATCCCCTCCCAACCATGGCACACGCCAGGAGTAGCTAGCACGTCCAGCAGTGCTGATATGTGGTGTTGTAGTGTTCACGGAGCCACCGTATGAGGTGCATGAGACTGGCTACGGCGGCTTTGACTTGCCTATCTACGTGCACCTGCGCAGCTATCTGAAGCCCAGGATGGCTTCCTTCATCTACGACTTGTTCCTGGTAGCCAATAAACCGACAGAAAATATAAGGTAAACTAATTGTATAACAAGAATAGAGCATAGTACTTTCGAACGTTTTGGCCAAAAAAGAGAACATGCACACACATTGCTTCTTTGATTTTCAATGTTGGAATGATGCAATTTCCTTGTAGGACCGAGAAGATTACTTTGAGGAACGCCAGTCAATCTCACAGAGAGAAACTACAGCTGCAGAGTAATAAAGCAAGTATTGTGTGTCGTAGTTGTCTTAATGAATAAGTGAGAAGTTTGGAAAAAGATGGAAAACAGCTTCGTAAAGTAAATAAACAAAAATAGCAATAATAACGATAATAATAAAATTTATAAATGTTTAGTAAATGAGGCGATAAATAACACCTGAGGAGAGCGGCTATGAATTGAATGCCTTGCTACTTTCGTGCCTGTTATTAACTTTAACCATTTCTCTGTTTGTAAAGAAGAAAATGGGCAAACTCTCTAAGGCTAAGAAACTTCTTCAGAAGGCAAAAGGGGCGAAAGTTCTTTCACCTAAATCACCTAGAAAACTTGCAGTTAGCAACTCTTTGAACAAGAAGCCAGCAAACCTAGAAAGTGTGCCTAAGTTGAACTTGCGACAAGCCTCAGAGCTTGCCACAAAGAAAAGCAAAACATTGAAAAAGAACTCGAAGAATAAGAAAGTGGTGGATGGGAAAGAAAATAGAGGGAAAGAGAATACACCACGGAAAGTAGATCGAAATCAAAACTCAAGAAACGGAACCGGAAGTAAAGAGGAAGGCGAAGTGGAAGGCTGTGGGCTGCGGAGGTCGTCGCGCAGTTCTGCCGTGCGGGCCGTCCAGAAGATGACGCACGTCATTGACGTATGTGCTTTCACGCTTGCTTCCACTACAGTGTCTTTTTGTCCGTGTTTATGGGATTATAGGGATGGGGTAGGCTCCCAGGGATTATGCATTTAAGCGGTATATTATCCATTTAGTCCGTTACTAACTATACGATTATCCGGTTTAGCGGTATGCAATTGTCCAATTAATATTACGTTAAATACCATTGGAAATGGTCTGTGATTTGAGTTTCTTTTATAATTAATCGATATATGCGTGTGACCGGTATGCGGTAAAGTCATCTGTTTTCGGTTTTCGCCCAGATAAAAAAATAATGTAGAGTTAAGCTGCTGTAGTGATGAACTTCCATACCCGAATAAAAAGGACGTACAGTAAAACCAGTTTCGGCGACCACTTTTCTGACTCGGATAAAAATAGAAGCATAGTAAAAATCTGTTTTAATGACAACCATCCAGACCCGGAAAAAAGACGTACAGTAAAACCTCTTTTAGTGACCACCTTCCATAAACAAGAAACTAAATATGTGTGGATTGAAAGCGTGTAATATAAGCCTGTTCCCTTATGTTTTGTGTGCGCTGGCCGCTCTAGTTGGACACGGTTTGATTACTGACGCCGACGAAGAAATAACAATTGCAGTTATACAGAGGCCACATTAATGCCGCAACCACCACGAGCAAACCATTACACGATAAAGAAAAATCAAATAAACCTAAATGTTTCCTATTCGAACTCCTTTCAGTGAATCTGTCAAATTTTGACGACTTAAATCAGTCACTTTACACTCAACCAGTGACTTTACGTGACTTTGGTCATGATGTGGCAGATTCACTGTTACAGATATACACATATTTGTGCTGCTTTTATCGCTCGAGCCCGTAGAACCTTCCGACGATAGCTCGGACGGCCCCCACCAGTAACATAAATATTTCCAGCCCTGGTGACGTTCTTTTTGAAGAGTAAATCATAATTTTCTGATGCTAATTTGCGTATTGAGTTATGTGGATTTGGGTTACTTGGGTTTTTGATGCCTCGGAGGAACTGGCTTGGGTTGTGTCCATTATGACGTTTGTAACTAGATCATTTCATTAAGTTACTTTTATGAGTTGTTGTGCAAAAATATAAATAAACTAATAAAGATATCTAGTTAGATATTTCGGACAAGAGCACAGTCATGATATTTTGGTTCGTCGTTGCCAGGATGACACAGAAGTGTCTTCAGAAGGACCAACGCCTAGGAAAAACCGCAGACGGGCTGGCGTAGACTCAGATGTCGACTCGCCCAGTACAGCCAGGCGCGGTAGGAAGAGAGAAAGGCCCCCCTCTGATCGGTCACCGAAAAACAAGAAAGGTCAGTCTGTGTGATTTGTGTGGGCCCTGTTTTATAAAACCTGAATTTTTAACAGGAAAGCTGGCCCCATCGCTTGCTGTATTTTGATCTCAAGTGATGTTACCATGGAAATTGGCTTCAGTCTCATATTGTAATGCATTTTAGTTAGAGAGCAAGTACCGACTGCGTTCCTCATGTGTCTTTCAGCGAAAAAGCTGTTCCTCACGGTACCTCCGGAGGCTTTCAGCGAGAAGCTGTTCCTCACGGTACCTCCGGAGGCTTCCAGCGAGAAGCTGTTCCTCACTCTACCTCCGGAGGCTTTGCGAGAGGTAGTTGTTCTTCAGTGTGTTTCTGTTGAGGCTTTTAACGAGAAAGCCGTTGCTTAATTCCTTCCTTTGGTCTATTATAGCGAGGAAGCTGGCGCCGATATTCAGCATGAAGGTCAAGGACAATGAGTCCGACAGCGAGCCGGAAGTGGTGGAGCTGACGGAAGAGGACAAGGAGAAGGCTCGTGTGCGCCAGGCGTTCCTCATGAGCGGCGTGCCACAGGAGCTGAGGAAGCAGGCGGCCCAGCAGAGCGCCGCCCTGGCCACGCGCGACCACCCGCCCTGGCCCGGGCCCTCCCAGAACCACGTGCGTCAGGTAAGCGGAGATTTTATTTCTCTATTTTTTTGGTAGAAATTGATATCGAGTTACTTTCGATCTTGTGGTTATAGCAATTTAATTGATATAAGGTATGGAAGAGACGCATGGTGGGGAGGAGGTGTGGTTTTCTCCGAGGGTATAATGGGTCTTTTCCAGCTGTGACGAGAAGGCTAAATGTACATAATTTTGATATTTAAACCAGCACTGGCTTAGAATGTTCAGTATTTTTCAGTTGTATGCCTCGTTATAGAATTCGCTTGGGTGTCAGTTTAATTAATTTATAAATGATATTAGGATAAAAAAAATGTTTTTTGGAGTGGTTACCTGGTATAAATACTTCTGCATGATTTCCTTAAACTTCAAACTGGACAATAAAGGGGTTGATTGCAGAAATCCTCAGATTCATTGTGGGATGAAAAAGAACTTCCTTTGACGCTGAAGGGGCTGTCGGATTCCGTGCCCCGAAGCCCCGCTCCACTAGACATTCTGAGTAAAACAAAGGCACCAGCAATCGACGTGCATTCCTTGGTAAGGATTTGGTCATCGCGGTAACAATATGACCGAAATCATAATTGACCGGAGTCAGAGTTTGAAGTCGCAAAAACAAGAACAAAAAATGGGGGATGGTTCAGGTATATATTAGCCTATATAATAATAGCCAATAATGACGTTTAAATGGATGAACCGTTGCATTTATATTGACGAAACCACAGCAACCAGATCACGTGATCTTGCAGGTCGAGTACACAGAGCACGTGCCAATCAGAGACGAGACGGTGAGGCTGTTGCTGGCTGAGATCGCCTCTTGTAATCCGTCCTATCCCGTCAGGCGCGTGTTCAAACAGCTTTTTGCTAGGAAACAAGAGGCAGATAAACAGCCCGAGTCAGGTAAGGGCCCATCCGTAATGCCGTTTTAACATTAAATGCTTATTTTTGATGTCAAAATATAATTAAAGATATAAAAAAAATCAATGTAGATCTCATTAATTTATATTTTGCTATTCTTGAAGTCCAAAAATCAATGTTTGAGATCACAAATTAATTCTTGATATCTATAATTCCCTAATAAACGTGAAAATGGCATTGCATGCATCCGTAAGATATACCTGCCAGAGCTCATGAGCTGTTTGCCCATTTGATGGGTGTGGCTGAGTATCTGAGTTAATGCCATTGGGCATTCTTATTAAATAAACATTCTGTTCTCTACACATGTGGTTGCGATCTTTAATAGTGTAAATTTTGGTGAAATTATCAGAAAATAAAATGTCGAGCGGGGGATCGTGGCAAGACATTGCCTTTGATTGATTTAGTAGTGGTTGTGCCCAGTATGTGAGGATACAGTAGGTCATTTGTAAACGCGGCGTAAAAAGAGGTTCTTCTCAAGTGTGGTTCTGTTTTAGTACCAGTCCCTGCAGTTGCTACTGAGATGAAAGTGGAAACAGAGAATTCAAAGAAGAGGAAGCTTGAAGAAAACAATGAAGGCACGCCTTCAAAAGGAAGGAAAAGAAGAAAAAGACCAAGCTCTCCAGCCGGAGATGAGGGCAACGAGAAAAGGAGACCGGATAGGAGGAGGTACATTAGAAGGAAAAAATAGTGCGGTCCAGTGGTTGGGTTTGCTTTAAATGTCATAAAAGATGGGGAGGACTTCTTTAATTTTTTTTACTGGATGGCATAGCTATGTTATTTACTTCTTTCCACAGCCACAAAATATTGGGAACATTTCTCAGAGAATAATGGCAAGATTTGAGAAAAATATTTGTAGACTCCGAGAGACACAATAAATTTGGGCAGATCAGAATGGTTTGAATTTGTTTAATATTTGTGTGACTTCGTACAGTGAAAGAATATATATATCAGTTATTTACATGTTAGTTACGTGTTTTTGGCATGATATTTGTGAACAATGTTAATAATATATCGCGTTTCGTTTCGAGTATGCACCGCTGGCTGGCTGATGGCTTTTACCTTTCTAGATAGGCCAAGGAGTCATTGATGTTAAGGCATGCAAAACGCTTGCCCTACTATTGTTTGCCATTAATGAAAATACATCAGCAAATGTTCTTGCTGTATGCAAGCTGACGACATGCTTGTACCTGTTATAAAAAGATTGAAAATAAAAGCAGTTAATAATAGATAGTTTTGCACTTTAGAAATGGCAGGAACTTAGAAGAGAAGGCACTGGACCCGGAAAAAGCCGAGAGTGACGTCGCGGAAAGAGCCGAGAGTGACACTGACATCATAACAATAGACTTGGACGACTCGGAAAACAAAACAGTCGATGCTGGAAGTAAGATTGTTTCGTGCAGATTTTCAAAAAGGTTTTTCGAGTCACAAGGGGGAGGGGTCGAGTGGCTGAATTTTTCAAAAATAAATTACCGGGGAGGATTTCAGTTGTAGTTAACTAGGCTCCATAACGGTCACTAAACTAAGACATTACCATTATCTTTTTGCAGCACATTATTATTATTATTACAACCATTATCTTTTTTTCAGCACATTATTATTATTATTGTTATTATTATTATTATTATTATTATTATTATTATTATTATTATTATTATTATTATTATTATTATTATTATTATTATTATTATTCATTCCCCACAGGGGGGGATATATGCGATCGACCGCGTGTCTGTCGGTCGGTCTGTCATCAAGAGCTTGTTAATATGATAACTTAAAAACTCCTGAAAGGATTTTAATGAAACTTGGTATGCAGCTTCTATGGGAACAAACACAGATCGGTATTGTAGATGGGCCAGGTTCGTCGAAGGAAAATGGACCATCTGGACTTGGAAAATTTCAACTATTGATGGTGTTTAACTGATGGGGGGCCTGTGGGAATATGTGGGCTTGCACACTGCTCTAGTTATTATTATTATTATTATTATTAATATTATTATTATTATTATTATTATTATTATTATTATTATTATTATTATTATTATTTATGGGGTTTGTGCTTGTGTGTGTGTCTATGTGTGTGCGTCAGACTGGTGAGAACAAAATGTTGTGTGCAGGATATCTCGATAACAGAAAATTGTATGACTTCAATCTTTGTATGTGTATTCCTTGGATTAGTCGAAGCACTGTATCAACTTTTAACACATGTGGTGACATCAAAAAGGGGGGTGTAACGTCATTACGCACAAATCTTGTGTGTCAGATTCCTGAATTGCTGAACATCGGAGAAAGTTTAAACTTGGTGGAATTGATGCGTGATTGGTCCGGGAGAGTTTTGCGAATTTTGTTGGGAGTATAACGAACGAGTGCAGGTTAGGTAAAATATGTAAATGTGAATAAAATCCTCAGTGCAAATATCTCAGTAACGGAAAGACTATCGACTTCAAACCTTGTGTGGGCATTCCTTGGATCAGCTTTTAACACGAGTGGGGAAATTAAAGAAGATGTGTGATATCATTATGTAACAATCGTATCTCCGAAGTTTCTAGGCCGTTTATCCTTCAGAGTTATTGGGATTGTTGCTTGGTAGGTTAGAAAGTTTTGGTTCAATTTTGTTGCAAATTTGCGCAAGCGACGACCTCATATGATGTCATTACGTACAGTAGTTATCTGTTCAAAACAAAATCTCGTGCGCCGATGTCTTGGTAAGGGAAAGTGACGTGGATTTCAAACTTGACATAGTTCTTCCGTTGACAAGTGGAGCAGAACTTAAATGCATACGAGAAATTAATGGACGGCGTACGACGTCATTACCTCAAAATATTGTGTGATATATTTTTCTTTCGCTAAGCACCCCTTCGCCTTCGCAGGCTCTGCGTATCTTAAGTAAGCTTGTGTTATTTAATACGCTGGGGATTACAGCGTTTTCCGTAAGATTAAAACAATGACGGCACAGGACAAGCCACCGGTCAATGCTGTATCACTCACACTGTCTTCTACCGGAGATTTCGTGCACGGTACACTGCAAAAACAAAACAAAAATTATATAAGTCTCAATTGAAAGTAATGAATAGGGCTATGTTCCACGGCCCGCCCGGCCCGACCCTTTTCGTCGGGCCGGGCCGGACCAAAATGAATTTCGGGCCATCTGGGGCCGGACCGGCCTTTTTCTTGATACATTTATATTTATGCTTCATAGATATCTTTCAATTTTACTCATTTCTAATATATATATATATATATATATATATATATATATATATATATATATATATATATATATATATATATATATATATATTGGTGGTGCTGCAGAACAATTTATTATTGATTTACGTTTTTGTGAAATGAGGTTACATAGTTTTGCTCACATCTGAATAAAAGTACACAGGACATCGCACAGTATTCACTTAAACAGGTATGTATATATATAAATGCGAAGCAGGACTTCATTTTATAGCTGTCCACTATCAGTAAAAAATTAAACTGCAAAAAAAAAAAAAAAAAAAGAACGCGGTTGTTCTCTTTCAATTTTGTAACTGAACCGAAACCAAGAACCCGCGGTCGGTTTTCGGTTACGGTACGAACCGTAACACCCCTGGTTCAGAGGGCCTTTGGGTCGGGCCGAACCAAAAGATATATATATTGTTCTATGTATACATGCATTACCCTTTATGTATAGGACAATGTATATATTGGCGATCAGCCAAAAAATGGCTAAATAGGGGGCATTTAAAATTTTTTGTTGCCAATTTTCAAAATGCCTCTTCTCGCACAATTTTGATCAGATTTTCTTCAAATTTGGTACGAATGTTCTTAACATAGTCCTCCTTTGAAATTTTCACTTTTTTGGCGATCCGCCAAAAATTGGTCAAATGGGGGGCATTTTTTAAATTTTTTTGGTGCCTAATTTTCAAAATGCTTTCTCTCCTACAATTTCCATAGGATTCCTTTCCAATTTTGTACGATTGTTCTCTAGGTAGGTCTATCCTGAAAATTTACTCTTTTTGGCGATCCACGAAAAATGGGCCAAATGGGGGCATTTGTAACTTGATTGTTGCCAATTTTCAAAATGCTTCTTTTCACAAAATTTTGATCAGATTTTCTTCAAATTTTGTACGATTATTTCCTAGGTATCCCTCTTTTGAAAAGTTACTCATTTTGGCGAACCGCCAAAAATTGGCCATATGAGGGGCATTTTTTAATTTTTTGGTGTCTAATTTTCAAAATGCTTCTTCTCCCGCAATTGTGATCGGATTCTTCTCCAATTTTGGACAGTTGTTCTCTAGGTAGGCCTTTCGTGAAAAATTACTTCGTTTTGGCGATCTGCCGAAAATTGGCTAAATTGGGCATTTAAAATTTTTTCTTGCCAGTTTTCAAAATGCTTCTGCTCGAACAGTTTTGATCAGATTTTCTCAAAATTTTGTACGAATGTTCTCAATATAGTCTTCCCATGAAAATTTACTTTTTTTGGCGATCCGCCAAAAATTGGCTAAATAATGGCATTTTTTTATTTATTGGCGTTTAATTTTAAAAATGCTTCTTCTCCCACAGTTTTGATTGAATTCCTTTCCAATTTTGTACGATTCTTCTCCAGTTAGGCCCCTCTTGATTTTTTTTTTTGGGCGATCCGCCAAAACTTGTAAGTTGAATAAACATGCGCATTAGTCCGAAATGCGGACCGCGCATCGACGCAAATTTGGTAAACATGCGCAGTGGTTCGAAATCGAACCGCGCATCAACGCAAGTTAAATAAATGTGCGCACTGGTCCAAAATGCAAACCGCGCGTCAATGCAAGTTAAATAAACATGCGCAGTTGTCCGAAATAACCGCGCATCAACGCAGATTAAATAAACATGCGCATCAACGCAACTTAAAAAGACCTTCCGTACTAGTCCGAAATAACAACCAAGCATTGACGCAAGTTACATTAACATGCGCAGTGGTCCGAAATGCAAACCGCGTATCAACGCAAATTAAATAAACATGCGCACTTGTCCGAAATAAGAACCGCGTATCGACGCAAATTAAATAAACATGCGCACTTGTCCGAAGTAAGAATCGCGCATTGACGAAGTTAAATAAACATGCGCACTTGTCCGAAATAAGAACCGCGTATCGACGCAAATTAAATAAACATGCGCACTTGTCCGAAGTAAGAATCGCGCATTGACGAAGTTAAATAAACATGGGCACTGGTCCAAAATGCGAACCGCGCATCAACGCAACTTAAATAAACATGCGCAGTAGTCCGGAAGTTGAATAAACATGCGCGCTGGTTCGAATTGCGAACCGCGCTTCGACGTCAGTTAAACAGGGACATTCCGTTGCTCATGCGCGCTGGAATTGATCTTATCGCTTTTCATAAGCTGAGACTTTGTCTTTGGACAAACTTGTATCTGTTAACGTACGATAATCTTCAGAAAATGTGTAAAGCACATAATTAAGGGCCATGTATTACAACTGGTTAGGTTTAGAAAACTCGATTCAACATTTGGGCTACGAACACAACGACATAGTTTTGCTGGTCCCATGGATGTTTTTATAAACGAGTTCCACTGTCGTAATAATAATAATAATAATAATAATAATAATAATAATAATAATAATAATAATAAAAAGGGTTTAGTGCTTGTTAGAGTCATCGACCGAAACTGTCGGTGTTGAAAACCGATACATCGCTTATTTCGATTGGTTGAGTAACAAGAAATGTGTGTGATTGACAAGAAGTCGCGCTGACAGCCACATATCGTTCATTTAAAGGGAAATGCGGGTATCTCTGCGCCATCTAGCGACCGAAATGCGCATTACATTGAATATCGCTGAGTTTGAATCCATGTTTACACTGTATAAATAACTACTAAATCCGTCTAGATCGAAAATTTCTTTTCAAGGACAAATAGGGTCGTGTCCAGAAATGGTCTGTATTGATATTTTGTTCCTAGAAGGGCCTGTGTTGATATATTGTCCATTAAATCATATTACACTGTTTTCACATATTTATCCATTGAGTCAATGGGATTTTGTCAAAACGATTGTATAATTCTCTTATTGATACGGTGACATATATTTTTTATTTGCTTAAAACATTTCGTATGGCGTGTTCTTCAAACAGGGAAAAAATGAGGCAATTGTCAATTGTGATTATGTGTGAATTTTGCATTTTGGTTGAAATTTCTTGGTTTTCCCAATGGTTTCTATAGTAAAAGTACGCGACCTTTCAGTGTCTTTATTTCTCTTATAATATCGGTGACCTCCCTTTTTCTTTTCAATTTTTGAATGTATACCCTCAAAACATTAAACTGTGAAAGTATGAAGGAAATGTCAATTGTAGGTGAGATACCCGCATTTCCCTTTAACTGTCATTCAAATCGTTGGATTACTTTGTATATCACCTTATTATGCATGTTGTAAAAACTGTAGAAGGTAAATTTTAATCTATAATCACAGGCGCGTGTCAGAGTGAATGTGCCAATAAGTAAAATGAATAAATAACAATAGATAGGTGAGTAATATTATTTGCCTGGTAAGATTATGAGTAAGGAAAGGTCCCGAAGCTAGGAGTTTGGTGCTTGTTGAGAGCTTATACTAGTAGTTCATTAGGGGTGGTGCTCGGACCACCAGGGATTCAGTTGGACCGCGTACTCTGCACTTTGGACCGCACTTTCAGAGAGAGGGTGCGTACCTTGGTGTGCACTTTAGCGAGGGGTACGCACTTTTAGCAGGACACTGCGTACCATTCGTACGTATTGTACCTGCCAAATTTGATCATTTCGTTTGCAAGATTGGATTTTTTCCGCCCTTCGGGCTGACATTTTATACATATTAATATCTGTTAACACCAGGCCAGTTGCATATATATTGATACGCACTTTTTACGTTTGATTACGCAGTTCTTCGACCGGGCTGCGTACCAGTACGCACTTTTCATTTTTCCCAAATGAGTCCCTGGTGGTTCCCAGACCTCCTGGCGAACCACAAAACCCTATGTAAAACCTACAAAAACCTATGTTTTGAAAGTGTCCTAATTACATATCCCCTCGTAGTCGTAACAATTTATCGTACGCTTTCTCTCAGTCATTATTTTACCCCCTCTCCTTTCCAATACAACAATGCAAAGGTTGGCTATCCCATCCGTATAGTTTCTGAAAAAGCTACCTCATAGACAGGCCCCACAATTGGTAAATGTTACTCCTCCTAAAATGTATATGCATTCGTTGAGGTGAGGGGGGTTATGATTTTTGCGACATTTTTGGGATGCAGACGAAAATCATGAGTCCTCCCGGCACAGCATCACCCACATAATGAGTTTACATTTCCAAGGCCAGTGACCGCCGTCACCGACCGACAAAAAATCCGCGCTAAGCGAAACCGATTTTTTTTGTAAAATTGTGAAACCTGGTAGTAACACAACAGAAGTGCAATTTTTAAGAAAGATAAACAGAGACCGGTTTTGGTCATCACTGTGGATAAGCATAGCTTTGCCCCACTTGTTGCTGATAGGTTGTAAGCGTGACCTGCTGTGGACAGACAAATATGCCCCCACCTGTATGAGCGAAGTACTGGGGAAAGCCAACACCATCAAGAAGCTATACGCCTGGCTGGAGAGCTGGAAGAAGGTAGGGCAATCGCGAACTATTCCCCGCTCAAAGGGTGTGTATAGAGAGCAAGACTGTTTAGACAAACAAGCCTGAGAACTGAGAAGCCCTGTTTCCATGGATGGTGGTTTTGATGCACCGCGAGAACCAGCCGAGAGCGCAGTGTTATTTCTCTTTTCGCACTTTCCATGTAACGATGACGTTTTGGCCTGTGACGTCACTGGTGACGTATCGTAACACGCATCCAGAGCCAGAATTTTTTTTCCCAGATTACAGATCTGGAGATGCGGCGAATGGCGAAAGAGCTGGAAAAGCAGCAGAGAAGACAGCGGGCCACGCAGCAGTCAAGGCCTCAGGGTTGGTGCACTGCACTTTGTTGTGCTTCGCTTCGTTAAGAAGGCCAAAAACTAATTCCACTCTTGATGGGCAAGATGTGATATGCCGTGATGTTGAGAAAGAATGTGCCAGATATGAGGAAGGAGAAATCGTTGTGAAAAAAAACCTTTCCCGCAAATTTTTGTGAGGGAAAGATAGATATTTTTGGTGGACAATGATGTTCGAATTTTACAAGGCATGTTACCACCATGTTTTAAATCTGTGTGAAGAAAACTTGCAATGCATTTTGGAATCATAATTGTACTGAACAATATTAATTTGGCAAATGTACCAAAAATAAATGTAGAACCTAAGAGCCTGCAGTGTAAGAATTTTGACAAACTTATGACTCAACATATGACCATAATATTCTTGAACTCGTGCTCCATTTTAGGTAAGAATTTTTCAGACGAGAGTGATTTTGAGTCGCAGTCGTCTGACTCGGATTATGACCCGGATGAGGATGACATCACCGAGGGTCTGTGCAACACAATGCTCATCCAGGGGCCGCATGGTGTGGGCAAAACGTCAGTCGTTTATGCACTCGCTCAGGAACTAGGCTACAAGGTAAGGACTGAGGTCTGCTGCCATCGAATGTTTCGATTTTAGTCTGACATGACAAATCCCGGATTTTAGGGAGGCCTTTAAAAGTTCAGAGACGAGATAAAAGCATGTACCTTTGGAACGTACGCAGAGTTTTTTTATGCCTCGCCTGCCCCTCCACCCTCCTCATTAGGAGTGAGAACTGTATTTCTAATTTTGATTCCTAGCCGTTGACGTTTTTTGGCCGGCAGGTGTTTGAGGTGAACGCGGCGCACCGGCGCTCAGGGAGACAGGTGCTGCAACAGCTGCAGGAAGCGACGCAATCGCATCACGTGGCCAACAAAAACCTCACCGACGTCTTTAGCACCATTCTATCCGGAGAGTCTATAAGTATGTTCTTTGCTCTTTGACACTGTCTTTAGCACTGTTATGTGTGGAGAGTATGTGAGTACGGTATTCTTGGATACTGTTCTGGTCTATATACTTATTCTCTCTTTTCGTTGCCCTGTGTACTGTCCATAAAAATCTATCCGTTCTCCTGTCCCATCTGTTCAGTGTTGTCTTTACTTCCATTCAGTCACGAATGCCGATCAGGTTGCGGTGATCTCTTTTGTCTTGCATTCTCTCTTCAGCAGGGATACTTGAGTATGCTGATTACTCTTGCCTTGCCTACTCTGCTTCGTGCCAGAATGTTTCGTGAATTCGCACGCAGTCTCCTTAGCAAATAAGCAGATATTTTGTAATATTGTTTACATTCAAATTTGAACTTAAATAATGTGCATTGTAATAACGCTTGCTGTAATGATGACACAGCTTCTATTTTTAAGTAAATTGTTCATCGTTCACCTAGTCTTTTTGCAAATGTTTGGTCTTATCACATCGGTGGTTGGGGTGTGGGCGTCCGTCGTCTGCATAAACGATGCTTCCTTTCTTTCATTTTTGACCGGATTACCTTCAGATTTGTACGAATTTTCCCTAAGGTCTGCATCTCGTGCAAAATTACTTTTTTTCTTTTGTTTGGCAATTTGCCAGAATTGGTCAAATGGGTAGGGGGGGGGGGGGCATTTTAAATGTTTTGGTTGCCAATTTTCAAAATACTTCTACTACAATTTAGATCGAACTATCTCCAAATTTGGCATAAAGATTCACCAGGAAGACCTCCATTGAAAAATTAGTTTTCAGAATAGCGGATTTTGTCGAGCTGGTCTTATCATATCAATAGAGGGGCATCCGTTGTCTGTATGTACATATGTAAACTTTTGCTTTAAATGATTCTTCTCCTTCAGTTTTGATCGGATTCTTTTTAAATTTTGTACGAATGTTCGCAGAATAGACCTGTCGTGAAAAATTATATTTTATTCCCCACAGGTAGAACCTGTGGGGAATATATGCAGTCGACCGTGTGTCGGTCTGTCATCAACAGCTTGTTAACACGATAACTTAAAAACTGCTGCAAGGATTTTAATGAAACTTCGTATGTAGCTTCTGTGGGAACATACACAGATCGTTATTCTAAATGGGCCAGGTTCGTCCAAGAAAATGCACCAGCTGGACTTAGAAAATTTCAGCTCTTGATTGACTATTGTTAACACGATATCTCAAGAACAACTGCAAGGATTTTAGTGAAACTTGATGTGTAGCTTCTTTGGGCACTAACAAGGCTCGGCATTGTTAATTGGTCCGAGGCCCGAGGAAAATGAACCAAATGGGCTTTGAAATTTACAAAATCCTGGAAATTATCGGAATGAGTTTCTTAACACAATATCTCAAGAATAACTACATGGAATTTAAAGAAACTTGGCATGTAGCTTCTGTGGAAAGAAACACAGATCGCTATTGTAAATGGGCCAGGTTCGTCCAAGGAAAATGCACCAACTGGACTTGGAAAATTTCAGCTCTTGATTGACTATTAATGGCCGTGTTTAACTGATGGGTGGGGGGGGGGGGGGGGGGGGGCTCGGGGAATATGTGGGCTGTGCACACTGCTCTAGTTTTTTTTTTTTGACGATCCGCCAAAATTTGGTCAAATGTGGGGCATTTAAAATTTTCTCGGTTGCCAATTTTCAAAATGCTTCTTTTGTCACAATTTTGGTCATATTTTCTTTAAATTGTGTACGAATGTTCTCTTGGCAGTACTCTCTTGAAAAATTACTATTTTTTTTTGGTGATCCGCCAAAAATTGGCCAAATGGGAGACATTTTTTAATTTATTTGCGTTTAATTTTAAAAATGCTTCTTCTCCCAGATTTTTTTATTGATTTCCTGTCCAATTTTACACGATTGTTCTCTAGGTAGGTCCCTCTTGGAAATATACTTTTTTTAGACCAGCCGACTATGTCGGGCTGGTCTTATCTTATCAATAGAGGGGTATCCTTCGTCTGTATGTATGTGTGTATGCTTCTTCTCCTTCAGTTTTGATCGGATTCCTCTCAAATTATACACGAATGTTCTCTAGGTAGGCCTCTCTTTAAAAAATATTTTTTTGGCGATCGGCCAAAAATTGGCTAAATGGGGGACATTTGAAATATTTCGGTTGCCAATTTTCAAAATGCTTCTTCTCCCACAATTTTGATCAGATTTTCTTCAAATTTTGCACGAATATTCCTTATGTAGGCCTCTTTTGAAAATTTACTTATTTTGGCGATCCGCCAAAAATTGGCCAAATGGGGGACATTTTTTAATTTTTTGATGTCAAATTTTCAAATTGCTTCTTCTCGCACAATTTTGATCGGATTCCATTTCAATTTTTGATAGTTGTTCTCAAGGTAGATCTCTCTTGAAAAATTACTTTTTTTGGCGATCCGCCCAAAATTGGCCAAATGGGGGACATTTGTAATTTTGTGGTTGCCAATTTTCAAAATGCTTCTTCTCCCACAATTTTGATAAGATTTTCTTCAACTTTTGCACCAATATTCCCTAGGTAGACCTCTTTTGAAAAATTACTCATTTTGGCGATCCGCCAAAAATTGGCCAAATGGGGGACATTTTTTTATTTTTTTGTGTCAAATTTTCAAATTGCTTCTTCTCCCACAATTTTGATCGGATTCTTTTCCAATTTAGGATACTTGTTCTCTAGGTAGACCTCTCTTGAAAAATTACTCTTTTTGGCGATCCGCCAAAAATTGGCCAAATGGAGGACATTTGTAATTTTGTGGTTGCCAATTTTCAAAATGTTTCTTCTCCCACAATTTGGATCACATTTTCTTAAAATTTTGTAACAATATATCCTAGGTAGACCTCTTTTGAAAAATTACTCGTTTTTGCGATCCGCCAAAAATTGGCTAAATGGGGGACATTTTGTAATTTTTTGGTGTCAAATTTTCAAATTGCTTCTTCTCCCACAATTTTGATCGGATTCTTTTCCAATTTTGGATACTTGTTCTCTAGCTAGATCCTCTTGAAAAATTACTCTTTTTGGCGATCCGCCAAGAATTGGCCAAATGGGGGACATCTGTAATTTTGTGGTTGCCAATTTTCAAAATGCCTCTCCTCCCACAATTTTGATCAGAATTTCTTCCAATTTTGCACCAATATTCCCTAGCTTGACCTCTTTTGAAAAATTACTCGTTTTGGCGATCCGCCAAAAATTGGCCAAATTTGGGACATTTTTAAATTTTGTGGTGTCAAATTTTCAAATTGCTTTTTCTCCCACAATTTTGATCGGATTCTTTTCCGATTTTGGATACTTGTTCTCTGGGTAGACCCCTCTTGAAAATTTGCTTTTTTTTGGTGATCCGCCCCAAATTGGCCAAATGGGGGACATTTGTAATTTTGTGGTTGCCAATTTTCAAAATGCTTCTTCTCCCTCAATTTTGATCAGATTGTCTTCAAATTTTGCACGAATACTCCCTAGGCAGGCTTCTTTTGAAAAATTACTCATTTTGGCGATCCGCCAAAAATTGGCCAAATGGGGGACATTTTTTATTTTTTCCACTTTTGAAAGAATGACTCCTCATCAGCCACAACTACACCGATCAAGTGAGCGAATATTTTCTCCATTCAGTTACGGCTTTTTTCGTAACCACTGTCTGCGAATTTGATCATGATTTTGTCTGTGATTCTTGGATATATATTCTGTAGGTCACGGCTGGTCACCACGTCCCTGGACATGCTTGTTTTTGGTTATCCTCCAAAAATTGGCCAAATGCGGGGGGTGGGGGGCATTTAAAATATTTTATTTGTCAGTTTTAAAAATGCTTCTTCTCGCACGATGTTGAAACATTTATAAGTGTTTAGTAGCCAATTTTTCAAAAGTCTTCTAACACAATTTTGATAAGATTTTTCGTTAAATTTTGTACGAATGTTCTCTAAATAGACTTTTCTTGGAAAAAAAACCTTTTTTGGGCGATCCCCAAAAATTTGGGTTTAATTTTCAAAATAATTTTTCTCCAACAATTAACGCAAGTTAAATAAATGTACACACTGATCCGAAATGCAAACTGTGAATCGGTTCGAAATAATAACCGCGCAACAACGCAAGTGAAATAAACATGCGCAGTGGCCCAATATAAGAACCGCGCATCAACATACTTTTACCAAACATGCGCAGTGGTCCGAAATGCAAATCGCGCATCAACACATGTTCAATAAACATGCACACTGGTCCAAAATAAGCACCCGCCATCAGCACAAGTTAAATAAACATGCGCATTGGTCTAAAATGCGAACCGCGCATTAAGGCTTTAAGTTGAGCAAACATGTTCACTGGTCTAAAATAAGCACCACGCATCAACGCAAATTAAATAAAAATGCGCACTCCTCGAAACCCCAGCTGGAACATTGCCTACTTCGCTGGCTATTTTCGGCGCAAAAATATCACAAATTTCCCGGCTCAAAGTTTTCCGTTGGTTTCAACGAGCCCGAAAACGACCGCTGACATATACATATATCTCATTTGCTTAAAGATATATTTCAAAAAGAAAAAATAATATTTTCCATATTAATGCTCAGTTGGTTGAACTTTTACCTTGAATTTTACTTTGACTTCGAAAATAACAGTAGACAGTGTAGAGGTGGGTTTTGAAAATAGAATTCCTCCAAAGCTGGCAAACAGATTTCATTGAAACTTTTGATGACTTTGAGACATTTTTCAAGGTCACGGGTGGACTTGAATATTTACCTCCGACACTGTTGTAAGGGTAGGTCTTAAAACGAGGGGCTCGTTGAAACATTTTACAATAAAAACAGATGTGCAACGTTTAATTATTTTTTTAAATCGGCTTAAGATTGGCAAGTTGGTAACAAGAAAATATACATATAAATAATTAAACATTTTACATCGAAATCGGAGTTTTGTCCAGACAAGGTCTCAGAAACTACAAGGCCAAGGCTTTTAGAACTTTCAACTTAGAACTTCTTTATTATTTTATACACCACCAAAAAAATTGACGGAGCGACGCTTTCTCATATATTGATAAAAATTCAAAAATTTTGCATCGGAACAATTTGGTCCAGTGAAGTTCTCAGAAACTATAAGTTATAAGTTTGAGAGTTTGAAAAAGTGTCAGGAAATGTTTCAAAACATTTATAGTTATTCTGCTGCGTTAAAGCGATAATAGAAACCAACTAAAATGATAAAGGCACTTTTGCATCTTATTCAGCTATGTCTCGTTGGCGAAATGAACACAGGCTAGAATTGCAGCCCTGAACGCAATAATTATTGAAATATTTAAAATATTTAATAAAATAATTGAATTTTCACCAAGTGTCCGCCGTATTTTGATAGAATCACAATGCCAGTACGTGGTTTGTCACTGACGCCACTTGGCCTCCGTCACTTGACGGTCTTTATTCGGGTTCTTATGTAGTTTCAGAATTCTTATTTAAAATATTAAGGTTTTTCTCATGAGTAATATTCAAACTACAAGATATGGAAGTTTGGGACTAAAACTCCCTTTGACCAAGGACGCCCCTTTTTTAAGCCCTCACCCCGAGGAGGGGCCTTTAGGAAAGGGTTCTGTCTGTCCATCCGTCTGGTGTCTCCATTTGGGGTGTGTGTCTATTCCGAGCTCGAATTCCTACACTATTAAGGGGGAATATTTTGAAAGCATACACAGTGATAAAAATATACAGTGTGGTTGTGCGCGTGGGCATCATTTTATTTTGTTCGCCTAAAAGTGGGCCCACAGGTCCATTCCTAGCTACATCTCTTACACTGTTGCTGGGAATCTTTTAAAACCTTATACAGTGAAAGAATATATATTACAGTTGTACACCAGTTAGTATCCAGTTTTTTTTGACTGACAACTGACATGCACGACTTAAACGAAAATGATGGATTTGAACTTATTCCGATCTAATTCTGAGCCTGCCAACAGAATCATGAAGGCAGGCCTTCAATTCCAGGACAATGGTACAGGTAAAGACACACAATTTTCTTTTGAGGGTATAACGAGATCGGAATCTAAAAATGAGGTGTCTGAAGGTAACGCAAAGGAGTCCATCGGAGAATCTGTGTGTGAATCTATACGGAATGAAAGAAATAATGAGCCAAAACAACGAAGCAACTTTCATTCGCCTTAAGATGAAACCGGTATTGAGAACGCAGAAAATGACTCTGTTGCGGAGAATGTGAATCGGCAAAATAGCACGCTTGATCCTTGGCGTAGTCCTCTTAATATTGGGGATAAAATCAAGTATAAAACAGCGGAAAATACTTGGAATATAGCCACGGTAGTAAGTCGAGCGGGTAAAGCAAACGGACCCTTAAATAGGTGGTACAATGTTAAAGACAATGTAACTGATCGTGACCTTAGTTGGGATCTAGGGCCACATTCGGCATGGTATCCTATAGATGGTGAAGAGAACGTCAATATTGTGCTCATTCCAAGACAAGAACACTGTGATGATGCATGTGTTGATGCGAAAAATGTCGAACTTTCTAAGCTAAAACATTTCGATACTTACGAAAATGTCCCTGATAGTGGCCAAAACAGACTTTCGACTACATGGGTTTTGTGGAGAAAAGGCGACCAGATTAGAGCTAGGCTAGTAGCCAGGGGTTTCGAGGAGGAAAATTTAATGGCGAAGGATTCTCCAACAGTTAGTAAGTGCACAGTGAGGTCTTTTCTTGCAATAGCTGCAAGTAAGAAGTGGATTGTCAAAACCACAGATATCAAATCTGCATTTTTACAAAGCAAAGAATTAGATCGCGATGTTTACCTTACGCCACCTAAAGAAGCTGATGTTCCAGAAGGACATATTTGGAAGCTAAAGCGTTGTCTGTATGGACTGAATGATGCTGCTCGGCAGTTTTTTGACAGCGTAGTTTCGGTTTTGAAGACACTCAACTGTGAACAATCAAAACTGGATCCCGCTTTATTTTACAAGAAGAGTGAGGATAATCGTATCATAGGAATTATTGCGAGTCATATTGACGATTTCTTACATGCAGGAGATGATAGTTTTGATGAATTAGTGATGAACAACCTGAGAAATCGCTTTCTTGCACTCAAACTGGAGACTGGACATTTCGGCTATGTAGGTTTTCAAAATTCTCAATCAAATGATGGTATTGTTCTAGATCAATCAAATTATCTTTCGAACTTAGATCTTACCTCAGTTGCACCTAAAAGGGCCATGCAGAAAAGCGATAAACTTTCAGAAACAGAGTGTACACAATTGCGGAGTATGGTTGGACGTTTGAACTGGATCGTACAGGGTACTAGACCTGATCTTGTGTTTGAAATGGTTGAGCTGAGCATGAAATTCAAGAACGGTATCGTTGAAGATTTATTACGCGCTGTGAAAACTATGCGAAAAGCACAAAATGAATCTGCAAAACTCATGGTGCCAGTCCTAGGTGATCAAAGGACGTGGAGAATATTAGTGTTCACAGACGCTTCTCATGCAAATTTGGCAGATGGAGTCAGTAGTATGGGATTTAACATTGTATTCTTGGTCGATGGAGAACAAAAATGTTGTGCTTTATTGTGGCAAGGCAGCAAAATCAAGCGTGTTGTGCGTTCTACAATCGCTGCTGAAGCCGTTAGCTTGCTGGAAGGTATCGAAGCTGCTGTGTATCTTAAAACCCTGTTAATCAGTTTGATGGATGACTCAGATCGCATTGATGTCACTGCTATTATCGACAATAGAAGTGTTGTGGAAGCCGTATATTCCACAAAGCTGATAGAAGATAAACGCCTCAGACTAGACATAAGTGCTATTAATCAGTTTATAGAAAACCGTGAAATCGCCTCAGTGAAATGGTGTCCCGGGAAGTTACAACTGGCAGACTGCATGACAAAACGAGGAGCCGCAAATACACATCTCCACAGTGTGTTGCAGTCCGGTCTCATAGAAAATGGATTTTAATGTGTTTCAATTGTTTAAAATAGGGTCAAAATAATACCCTTTAAATCTGGCACGAGGAGCAGTCTACTCCAATGACTGCCAGTTGTGTACAGCACGCTTTGAACTCTTTATTTTGTGCAGTTGTTTTGTTTTTATAAATTTCATGTTACTCATTTATAGGAAACCTAAACAAAAAAAAACAAAAAAAAACAAAAAAAAAAAAATTTATTATTTCAACTGGTTCTAACTGATACATTTGTTTTAATATAATATTCCACCACTTTACCTAATTACTTGATTTACGCCACTATTGTCAATTAACATAATTGAGTTATTGACGTCAACTCAATTATTGACGTTTATTCTATTATGACGTATGTCGTTTACATTTTGTTTATACTTGAAGTTTTGGAACTAGTTTTGTGATTTGGGTCAGAGCGATTTGTGTGAGTATTAAAAGGAGTTGCGTTTTATAATCTAGTTTTATTATTGAAGTGAACATTAACACCTTTTCATAATTGACATCCCTAGCACCCTATTCACAATTTAATTGAAGAAGATTTTGTGAACAAAAATGAAGAAATTATTCGTGCACTTAAAGACGACTGCTTCGATTTGTTGTGGTGGACAACGAGTGAAAAAGTGAATATTGTTCTTTCACACAAGTTAAGAACCTTTTCTATATTTAAACTCAATGTGAGTGAGTCATCTGAGATACCGAGTTGTAAACGTTTTAACAGCCCGGATTTTATTGTGTCATTCTGTAGCGATAGATTTTTATGGATCTGAGTTCTTTAGAAACCAGAATATCTGGTAGAATGAAAGAGCGCTTTAGTCTGGGTGGTCTTTTTTCCGGACGGGGCAGGTTGGGAGGGGTTAGTCTGACTGCACAAACAAAGAAGAAATGGGGAGGGGGTAGACCTGGACAGTGTGATCCATTCCCAAGATATGGACAGACATTCGGAATTGTTCCCTGCTGGAAAAGTTCCCTGCCAGATTTATCAGGGAGGAAAAGCTCCCTGTCAGCAAAGATCCCGCTCGGAAACGTTCCCGCTGGAAAATGTTCCCGCTTGGAAAAGATCCCGCTGGAAAATGTTCCCGCTCGTGTTTAAAATAACATCGATTGCTCTGTTAATCACAGGGTAGTAAATTGTATTTATCGTGTTTTTAGTTAATACTTGAAAGAGGCAATTGATGTATAATCCCGCCTGGAAATGGATAACGCAGAGTACATAGCATTAATTGTACAATTTAATCTTCTGTTGTTTATTTGTGTGACATGCAATAGGCTGTAACTTTTAAGTGTTTGTTGCTTGAAATATATGATTCAGTTGACTAAGTGCTTCTTTTATTGTGAACAGTAACACAAACCCACATGAAACAAACGTAATTAATTGCAATGATCTCCTACTCCGTATAAAGTATTTGATTTCAAAACAAGAATAACACAGCATAATGCCTGAAAAGTTATTAAAACTGTAATGAATAATGCTCTTCATGTAATGTTTCCCTTAAAAATCACTGCAGCCCTTTGAAAGTTTTAGGGATCAAGTTTTTTAAGTTAGGGTTCCTTGCTATTTACTTTCTGAGATCCACCAGAAATTAGGCAAATGCCGGCCCATAAAAAATTTCAATGACCGGTTTTTACAATGCTACTCCCACTTTTTGACGACCCTGCAAGCCTATTGATACTTGATTCACTAGATTTCGGCTGGTCCCAATGTCCCTGGACATTCTTGTTTTATTTTAGAACCGAAGGAAGAAAATAAGGAGCCCAGTGTCAAGAAATCCAAAACCAAATCTGCCGCCGCAGCGTTTAACACCTTGTTTGGCGGCAGGACTAAAAAGACGCCTGTACTGGAAGGTGAAAGTAGTCCGAGGAAAAAAAGTTCGCGGAGATCGCGGAGGAAATCCTCAGATGACGGTAAGAGGACGTGTTGTGTTTTTAGCTAACGTTTGCTTGTTCGAGAATAATGACATTTGTGAATGTCTTAATAATAAATACAAATATTTCTACATGATTTCTTAATTATATGTTTCGTTTTTCTGCTCTTAGCGTTAATGGTATTGCTTTATTGCATCGTGTGAAATTTATCTCTCAGTTGAAATAATAAAAGAAGAGTATTCGCCAGCCCGGAAACGGACAGGGCAGACGACAGTAGCAGTTCCTGTGAGGCCAACACCGGAAGTGGGCAAGAAGGCCCTTGATTTGTCCAGCTGTTCGCTCATCTTATTTGAAGAGGTAAACAAAATATTATGAGTAATAATTAACAACAGTTGGGTTTTAGAGGTGGGGCTGTTATCTTATCAGACAGCTCTATGATTAGCTGTGTCACATGCTGTCTGATTGAATGTATGGTCAGCTGCATCACTTGTGTGATTGGATGTATGGTTAGCTGTGTCCTATGCTGTCTGATTGAATGTATGGTCAGCTGTATCACTTGTGTGATTGGATGTATGGTTAGCTGTCACATGCTGTGTGATTGGGTGTGTGGTTAGCCGTGTCACATGCTGTGTGATTGGATGTATGGTTAGCTGTGTCACATGCTGTGTGATTGAGTGTATGGTTAGCCGTGTCACATTCTGTGTGATTGGATGCATGGTTAGCTGTGTCACATGCTGTGTGATTGAGTGTATGGTTGGCCGTGTCACATTCTGTGTTATTGGATGTATGGTTAGCTGTGTCACATGCTCTGTGATTAGATGTGTGATTACCTGTGTCACCTTCTGTGTGATTGGATGTATGGTGAGCTATCACTTGCTGTGTGATTGGATGTATGGTTAGCCGTGTCACATGCTCTGTGATTGGGTGTATGGTTAGCCGTGTGACATTCTGTGTGATTGGATGTATGGCTAACTGTATCACATACTGTGTGGTTGGATGTATGGCTAGCTGTGTGACATGCTGTGTGACTGGATGTGTGGTTAGCTGTTTGACGTGCTCTATGATTGGATGTATGGTTAGCTGTATCACTTGCTGTTTGATTGGATGTATGGCTAGCTGTGTGACATGCTGTGTGATTGGATGGATGGTTAGCTGTATCACTTGCTATGTGATTCGATGCATGACTAGCTGTGTGACATGCTGTGTGGTTGGATGTGTGGTTAGCTGTGTGACATGCTGTGTGATTGGATATATGGTTAGCTGTATCGCTAGTTGTGTGGTGAGCTGTATGGTTATCGGTTGTGAGACAGATTTCCGGATAATGGCCAAAATGATAAATATAATATTGAATTGAAAAGAAGAAAGTCAACACACTATTACTAATCATTTCCACGAATGAGCAACAGTGATGCATATATATGGCAGCACAAATGCTCACATGATAACATAAACAATTGAATAATAAAAATAATTTATTTTGTAAAGCTGAAGATACAGTTTGGCAATACTCCCATCAGCCCCCGCCCCACCCCACTCCCCCCCCCCCCCCCACTCGCTGGCACGATTCCCGCATGAAGCAAGCGGAGTGCGTCTGAGAGCGGGCAGATGGAAGGCATAGCCGAGCGTGATTGTGGCAGTGTTTCCTGTGTTATGGCAAGGAAAGAAAAACCCTTAAAGACAACGTAGTTGTTTGTTTGCTTGGCAGGCGGACGTGGTGATGGAGGAGGACAAGGGCTTTTGGGCGGCCATCCAGACCTTCATGAACACGACCAAGAGGCCCATCGTGCTCACCACCACCCAGGCCAACTTTGTCCACTTCTTCGATCCAAAGTCGGACATGCGCATCGATATGTTGAACTTAAAGTTTCCCAAGATGGTGAGGCGAAAACTTGTACCTGTCGTATCACAAAATTGTCAGAATCACAGCCTCATACTATGATTGGACTAAGCGCATTTTCAGCGTGTCCAGGCTCGATCTCTAAAACAATTCATTGGATTGTTTTGAAATTTAACATGCGGATAGAGCACATGTTGAAGGTTTGCAACGTAGTACTCTGGTTCCGATTCATGAAAAATTGTCAGAATGCAGGAGTTTGAAATGTAGTGGAAATTAGCGGTCATACAATTTTATCCGCATGATGGAACGTTGTGTGTCCGGGATGCATCTCCGAACCTATAGGTCGGATCGTTTTGAAATTAGTATTACACATACAAAAAGAGCACTTAGTGAAGATATGCGTTGTCATATTTTTATTCCGATTCGTAAAAATTGTCAAAATGACAGTATTTTGAAAATTGGTGAAAATTAGTTTTCCTAAAATTTTGTCCTCATAATGGAACGACGAATCTTGGATGTATCTCCGAACGTATAGGGCGGATTGTTTTGGAAATTTCACGTAAGGATACAGCAGATATTGAAGTTTTGTAACGTCGTATATTTGTTTGAAAGCTGAAAAATTCTCAGTGAAAGCGACAGTATTTTGAAATGTGGTAAAACTTCACATTTTTGTAGTGAAACGTCGTGTCCGGATTATATCTCCGAAACTATAGGTCAGATTGTTTTAAAATTTCACACACAAAGAAAACGCGTATGTAATGTGTGCAATGTCTTGTTTTTATTTGGATTCATGAAATAGTGACAATTTTTTTTTAGATTATTGAAAAATCTCACACACGGCTAGCACGCATATTGCAGGTTCTACGTCGTATTTTTGTTCGGATTCATGAAAAATGGTAAAAATCACAGTATTTTGAAATTTGGGAATACTTCACGTTTTGATATAATTTTGTCGGCGAAATTGAACGTCCAGACTGTGTCTCCAAAACTATGCTTCTGATTTTTTCTTCTTTAATTTCACACAAGGATAAAAACAAATAATGATAATTAACACTTGACAAGCCTTTGGCTTGCAAGGTGTTTCTGAATTTGTGCGAGCAGCCGTTGGTATCGTTATTTTTTCTTGACAGTAAACGGATTTTTGTGTCATCTACTGAGCTGACACTACTGCCCTAGGGCCACGAAACTTGGGACTTAGGTAGAACTATAAACGTGTGCATGACACTTTTTATTTTCTCCCTCGATTTCGTTTTCTTGTTTAAAACGCCATGTGAAAAGAGTATTTTTTGCAAGTGAATGCGGTACATTTAATGCATAGCACAGAACACACAGTTGCTTACCTTTATGCGAGCTCTCACTTCGTGAATAGATAACACGGCGTATGCCTGACCAGTCAATAAAACCTTAAGTCAACAAAAACCACACACTACTTGGCTTATAAGACGTATTCAATCTGTGTTGTTTGCAAATATATTATTCAAGAAATAACCATTGAAGGAAGTATTTTTGCGTTTTAATTTTTGTCAAGTGTTCAACATTTCGCTAGCGAAATGAGGTTCTAGTCTCTAAAATGTCTCTTTTTATGCTCCGCCGCACTACCGTGGGTGGGGGTGTAGAAACGCCTCGTGTTCGTTCGTCCGTTCGTCCGTCCACAACCCTGCTGTGCCCCCTTTTATCCGGGTCACTTTGTTAACTTTTCCTGGCCGCACAGCTTTGAAACTTCACATAGTGCAAGAATATGCAGTGTAGGTTTGCAGAGTCTGGGTTTCAGTTTGATCGACCAAAAATTACCAGAATTATGACCCTCTGAACTTAGTAATTTTTTTCTTCTTCTCTGTCCGTGTGGTATATTTGTAGTTCCCCCCCCCCCCCCCCTCCATTCCCCACATTGTAGATTTCCAACGTAGTTATCTTGTCGTCTACATACGATTTCTCTTTACGCAAATAGTCAACGCGCGAGCTAACTGTTGGACGGGGGCTGCACAGTCCACGATTGTTAACTTTAACCAAGGTATCATACATTGGAAACCTCACACGGCAAAAGAACTGATATTGAAGATTTACAAAGCCTTGCTTTCAGTTTGAGCGACCAATAATATCCCAAATTACAGCTCTCTGAACTTTGGTGAATTATTTTTGCCATTCTGAGTCCTGCTGCGTTATTTGCTCAGGACAGAAAAAATTGATCTCTGTATATTGGTAAGGTTTCACTGAATTACGAAATCTCGAACAGAGTACTGCTCGACGGGGGATATGCAATCCACGATTGTCTTGTTTGATATAAAGTTCAGGTTTTGTCGAAATTTTAAAATACAGAACTGTTAGAATTGCGAAAAACCTGGTGAAAGTGGTACTAGCATGGCACTTTGCAAACCGACTTTAGCACCGATTTCTTAGTTCGTCCGCGTTACACGGGGGATCCTGTCACTCTGAAGCTCTAGTTTAATAGTACATTGTATTGTATTGATAATAAAATACACTTCATATCTTTGTACCAGAATCTAATAGAATGATGGCGTCACAGGGTCAGTGGGAAACCACAAACTTAAAAGGTGACGTCATTTGTTTACTTACATTCGCGGAGGTGTGACACATAGAAAAGCCGTGTGTTGTTTCAGTCGAACACGGTGACTTATCTGCAGCTCGTCTGCCTGGCGGAGAATCTCCGCACGGATCACAGGGATGTCATGTCCCTAGTGGAGTATCACCAGGGAGATATCCGCCAATCACTCATCGCGCTGCAGTTATGGGCGGAGACGGGCGGAAGCCGACAACCAATAAGAAGAGATGTTACACACAGGAGGAACGTGTTGATCAAATCAAGTGGTGCAGTAACAGAGGATGAAGGAATCGGCACGAGTAAGTCCAGTTTACTCTTTCATATTTTTTCGAATTGAAAGATAACTTTGAGACATTGTCAAAATTGAAAAATTTATGAAATAAGATTTCTGTAAAGTTAAATAATCCAAAGCATCTAATATAGTTTTAAAAAATGTTTTTCGGTCGTATTTGGCAAAGGGGCCGTTTATTTTTGGTGCACTAGTCGATAAAGTTTGGGAGAAGCGAACACGACCAACTACGATTGGTCGAAATGACTAATTAGCCCAGCTTACGTTACACGTAAGCTGGGGTATTCCTATCGGTTTGCGGGTGGCGTCCGTTAGTTAGTTAGTTAGTTAGTTAGTTCGCTGTAAACTTTGTTTCAAAATGCATATTCTCCTACAATTTTAATCCGATGTCATTTATTTTTGGTGTGAGGCATCCCTAAGGGGTCGTGCATACGGCTTGTGCTTTTCTAGTTGATCGGGTGATTTTTGAATTTTTGGCGAATTTTTGAAGAAAAAAATTAAAAATGTATCTCCTCCTACATTTTTGACCCGATGTCATTTATTTTTGGTACGAGGCACCCCTAAAGGGTCGTGCATACGGATTTTTTTTAGCAAAAATTTTGAAAAAAAAATGCATCTACTCCTACAATTTTGATTCGATGTCATTTATTTTTGGTGTGAGGATTTCCTAAGCGGTCGTGCATACGGCTTGTGCTTTTTTAGTCGATCGGGTGATTTTTGAACTTTTGGCGAATTTTTAAAGAAATTTTAAAATGTATCTCCTCTTACATTTTTGACCCGATGTCATTTATTTTTGGCATGAGGCACCCCTAAAGGGTCGTGCATACGGCTTGTGCTTTTTTAGTTTGTATTTTTGGGAAATTTTTGAAGCAAAAATTTCGAAAATAATTCAAAATGCATCTACCCATACAATTTTGATTCGATGTCATTTATTTTTGGTGTGAGTGGATACGGCTTGTGCTTTTTAGCCCAGCTTACGGTACACGTTAGCTTGGGTATTCCTATCGGTTTGCGGGTGGCGTCCGTTAGTTAGTTAGTTAGTTAGTTAGTTAGTTCGCTGTAAATTTTGTTTCAAAATGCATCTCCTCCTACAATTTTGATTCGATGTCATTTATTTTTGGTGTGAGGCATCCCTAAGGGGTCGTGCATACGGCTTGTGCTTTTCTAGTCGATCGGGTGATTTTTGGCGAATTTTTAAAGAAAAAAATTAAAAATGTATCTCCTCCTACATTTTTGACCCGATGTCATTTATTTTTGGTATGAGGTACCCCTAAAGGGTCGTGCATACGGCTTGTGCTTTTTTAGTCGATCGCACAATTTTTGTATTTTTGGGGATTTTTTTAAGCAAAAATTTTGAAAAAAATGCATCTACTCCTACAATTTTGATTCGATGTCATTTATTTTTGGTGTGAGGATTTCCTAAGCGGTCGTGCATACGGCTTGTGCTGTTTTAGTCGATCGAGTGATTTTTGAATTTTTGGGGATTTTTTAAAGAAATTTTAAAATGTATCTCCTCTTACATTTTTGACCCGATGTCATTTATTTTTGGTATGAGGCACCCCTAAAGGGTCGTGCATACGGCCTGTGCTTTTTAAGTATTGTATTGTATTATTGGGGAATTTTTTAAGCAAAAATTTCGAAAATAATTCAAAATGCATCTACCCCTACAATTTTGATTCGATCTCATTTATTTTTGGTGTGAGTGCATACGGCTTGTGCTTTTTAGTCGATCGGGCAATTTTTTTTTTTTTTTTTTTTTGGTTTGAGGCATCCCTAAGGGGTTGAGAATACGACTTGCGCTTTTTAGTCGATCCGACAATTTCGGTATTTTTTTGGAATTTTTGAAGAAAAACTTCAAAATGCATTTCCTCCTACAGTTTTTATCCGATTTCATTTATTTTGCTATGAGGCATCCTTAGGTAGGTCTCGCATACGGCTAGTGCTATTTGACTCGACTTGGGAATTTTTGATTCAAAATGCATTTCCTCCTACACTTTTTATCAGATTTCATTTATTTTCGATATGAGCCGTCTCTAGGGGGTCATGCATACGGCTTGTGCTTTTTGAGTGAATTGGAAAACTTTTGAATTTTTTCGGAATTTTTGAAAAAAAAAATTAAATGAATCTCCTCCTACAGCGCATAAACGCAAGTTAAATGAACTTGCACAGTAGTCAGATTTAAACACCGCACATCGACGCAAGTTAAATAAACATTCGCAGTAGTCCAAATTAAGTACTCCGCATCGATGCAAGTTAAATGAACATGCGCATTGGTCCGAAATGTGAACTGCGCATCGACGGAGGATAAATAAAGATGCGAACTGGTCCAAAATAAGCACCGCGCATCAACGCAGGTTAAATAAACATGCGCACTGGTCCGAAAAAAAAAGAACTACGCTTCGACGTAAGTTGAATAGACATGCGCAGTGATCTGAACTGCGAACCGCGCATCAACGCAGCCTAAAGAAACATGCGCACTGGTCCGAAATGCGAACCGTACATCGAGGCAAATTAAATAAGCATGCGCAGTGGCCCGAAATGCGAACCGCGCATCAACGCAAGTTAAATAAATATGCGCACTGGTCTGAAATGAGAACCACGCATCAACACAAGTTTAATAAACATGGGCAATGGCCTGAAATGCGAACCGCTCATCGACGAAAGTTAAATAAACATGCGATCCGGTCCAAAATAAGCACCTCGCATCAACGCAAGTTAAACAAACATGCGCACTTGTCCGAAAAAAAGGACCACCCATCGACGCAAGTTGAATAGACATGCGCAGTGGTCTGAAATGAGAACCGGGCATCAACGCAAGTTAAATAAACATTCGCAGTAGTCCAAATTAAGTACTCCGCATCGATGCAAGTTAAATAAACATGCGCATTGGTCCGAAATGTGAACTGCGCATCGACGGAGGATAAATAAAGATGCGAACTGGTGCAAAATAAGCACCGCGCATCAACGCAGGTTAAATAAACATGCGCACTGGTCCGAAAAAAAGAACTACGCTTCGACGTAAGTTGAATAGACATGCCCAGTGGTCTGAAATGCGAACCGCGCATCAACGCAGCCTAAAGAAACATGCGCACTGGTCCGAAATGCGAACCGTACATCGAGGCAAATTAAATAAGCATGCGCAGTGGTCCGAAATGCGAACCGCGCATCAACGCAAGTTAAATAAATATGCGCACTGGTCTGAAATGAGAACCACGCATCAACACAAGTTAAATAAACATGGGCACTGGCCTGAAATGCGAACCGCGCATCGACGAAAGTTAAATAAACATGCAATCCGGTCCAAAATAAGCACCTCGCATCAACGCAAGTTAAACAAACATGCGCACTTGTCCGAAAAAAAGGACCACCCATCGACGCAAGTTGAATAGACATGCGCAGTGGTCTGAAATGAGAACCGCGCGTCAACGCAAGTTAAATAAACATGCGCAGTGGTCCGAAGAAAGAACCATGAATCGACGCAAGTTGAATAGACATAACAGTCGGGCATCGACGGGACTTAAATAAACATGCGTTCTGGTCCGAAACGCAAATCGCGCGTCAACGCAAGTTAAATGAACCTGCTCACTTGTCCCAAAATGCGAACTGCGCATCAACGCAACCTAAAGAAACAGGTATACTGGTCCGAAATGCGAACCGGATATCAACGCAAATTAAATAAACATGCACACTGGTCCGAATTGCGAACCGCACATAAGCGTAAGTTAAATAAACATTTGCACCGGTCCCAAATAAGTACCGATCATCAACACAAGTTAAATAAATATGCGCAGTGGTCCAAAATGCGAACCACGCATCAACACAAGTTGAAAAAAAACATGCGCGCTGGTCCGAAATGCGAACTGCCCATTAACGCAACTTAAATAACATGCGCACTGGTCCAGAATAAGAACCGCGCATCAACTCAAGAAATATGCGCATTGGCCTGAAATAAGAACCGCGCATCGACGCACGTTAAATAAACATACGCAGTGGTTCGAAATGCGAACCACGCGCCAACGTAAGTTAAATAAACATTTGCACTGGTCTAAAATAAGCACCGCGCATCAACGCAAGTTAAATAAACATGGGCACTTCTCCGAAATTCGAACCGCGCATCAACGCAAGTTAAATAAACGTGCGCAGTGGTTCGAAATGCGAACCACGCTCCAACGCAAGTTAAATAAACATTTGCACTGGTCCAAAATAAGCACTGCGCATCAACGCAAGTTAAATAAACATGCGCACTGATCCGAAATAAGAACCGCACATCAACACAAGGTAAATAAACATGCGCACTGATCCGAAATACGAACCGCCCATCAACACAATGTAAATAAAGATGCGCATTGATCCGAAATAAGAACCGCACATCAACACAAGGTAAATAAACATGCGCACTGATCCGAAATAAGAACCGCACATTCACGAAAGGTGAAAAAAAAACATGGGCGCTCGTCAGAAATGCGAACCGCACATCAACGCAAGTTAAATAAACATGTGCACTGTTCCAAAATGAGAGCCGCGCATTAACGCAAGTTAAGTAAACATGCGTAATGAAACCGAAATTCGAACTGCTCATCAGCGCAAGTTAAATAAACATGCGCACTTCTCCGAAATTCGAACCGCGCATCAACGCAAGTTAAATCAACGTGCGCAGTGGTTCGAAATGCGAACCACGCTCCAACGCAAGTTAAATAAACATTTGCACTGGTCCAAAATAAGCACTGCGCATCAACGCAAGTTAAATAAACATGCACACTGGTCCAAAATGCAAACCGCGCACCAACGCAAGTTAAATAAACATAGGCACACGTCCAAAATAAGCACCGTGCATCAACGCAAGTTAAATAAACGTGCAAACTGGTCCGAAATGCGAACCGCGCATCAAGGCAACCTATGGAAACTTGTGCACTTGTCCAAAATAAGTACCCCGCATCAACGCAAGTACAATAAACATGCGTATTGGTCTGGAATAAGAATCGCGCATCGACACAAGGTAAATAAACATGCGCAGTGATCCGAAATAAGAACCGCACATCAACACAATGTAAATAAAGATGCGCATTGATCCGAAATAAGAACCGCACATCAACACAAGTTAAATAAACATGGGCACTAATCCGATATAAGAACCGCACATTCACAAAAGTTAAAAATAACATGGGCGCTCGTCAGAAATGTGAACCGCACATCAACGCAAGTTAAATAAACATGTGCACTGTTCCAAAATGGGAGCCGCGCATCTACGCAAAATTAAATAAACATGCGCACTTGTCTGAATAAGAACCGCGCATCAAGGCAAGTTACATAAATATGCGCACTGGTCCGAAATGCGAGTGTTGTTTGAAGGTATCTATGGCGGACTATCCAGTCTACCAGAGATACAAAAAATCTGTTTCCCATTTTTCTGGGAAAGAAATCTTTGTATGAATTTATCGGTCTATGTTCTGGTCCGGTGCTAAATTAATTATTGGGCTAGCTCTTTGCCGTCTCATCTTTTGAAGCGCAATTTTTCAGGAAAATTCCCTTACTGATGCACGCTGGAATTGGTCTTATTGCTTTTCGTAAGCTGGGACTTTGTCCTTGGACAAACTTGTTTTATGCGAAGTTACTTTGAACCAATGGTGTATTTGAGTGAAAAGACCGTGACCCATTTCGGTCACACAACACGGGTGGGACTAATTTCTAGCTGATGGCTTTAGAATCATGATCTTTTCGTAGCAGCACGAGCTGAATCTCGGTAGGGCATAAAATGGGCACCCAAGATGTGGTAGCGATTGAAGGGTCGGGTGGACAATGACTGGTTTTGCTAGGGTTCTTAATCGGTAACCGAAAAACGGTCCTCTAGCGAAACTGTTGGTGCTCACAAATGAAACGTCGGTTATTTCAGTCCTTTAACTGTCATTTAATTGGTTTACTTTGTGTATTAACTTGTTATGCACATTGGGGATTATAGAAGTAACTCAGATATTAACCTGTATTTATAGACGCGTGGCAGATTTGAGTAAACAAATAAATAAATTTATGAACAACGGTAGATCGATACATAATGTTTTAGAAGACCATTTAGAAGTCAGTTTATCATAACGTTTCTCCCGGATGCATAAAGTTTGACGGCAGTAGGCTAGGAGTTACACGAAATTTTTGGGGTAGAAAGTGGAGTACCCCCTTCCCTCTACGCTTACCACCCACACACTTAATCTGCATTATAAATGTCGGTGACCGCGGTCAGCGACCAACAGAAAAAAAACATCCGTAACAGTTTTTTTTTTTTTTTTGAAAATTGCGAACACCAGATTTTACACTGATTCTCCTGTTTGTCCTTTCGCCCAAGGTGCGACAAACAGCCAGATATCGGACGTGACGAACGCCTCCCATCCAGCCGTCATGTGTTTAATCGCCGACTCGGCCGACGACGAGTCGCAAAACAGCGAGGAAGAATTCGACCTGCCAACGGCGAGAACACGACGACTGCCGAAGCGGGCCGTGATCGAAGACGAGTCGTCGCTCGACAGTCTACCGTCAACCCCGCGAAAGGCGACGTCATCGCTCGAGCAGACGACCCAGGGTAACACAGCTGCGGCTGTGGGCGGAAATCAGGACGCAGTTAAGCGGACGCAGAGTTCGTTGTGGGCGTTAGCTGGTGAACGCGAATCGAACGATTCGTGTGTGGTAGCGTTTGACGACAAGACACCGCTGCTGCATGGGGACGTGTTCGAGTGGCAGTTCGGCATCACAGGGCAGCATTGTGACCAGGGGACGCCAGACAATTTGCCCAGTATTCTCTGCAGGGTATGGCCTTCAAACCAATGTAAACTGTAGTTTTCATTCAAGTCTTATCTAATATGTTTCATTAAAAAAAAAACATATCATTTATTCTCCACAGGGAATATATATGCGATCGACCGCATGTCTGTCGGTCTGTCTGTCATCAAGAGCTTGTTAACACGATTACTGAAAAACTCCTGCAAGGATTTTAATAAAACTTGGTATGTAGCTTCTATGGGAATGAAAACAGATCGGTATTGAAATGGGCCAGGTTCGTCAAAGGAAAATGGACCAGCTGGACTTTGAAAATTTCAGCTCTTGATTGACTATTGATGGCCTCGTTTAACTGATGGGGGCCTGTCGGGAATATGTGGGCTTGCACACTGCTCTAGTTCAGCATTAATTTGGCATTTGTCGTACTCAACAAATATAAAATTAGAAGTATATCAACGTGCACATGCATATTTCAGCTCTTATTTGAAAATTTTGAAGTGTGAGGAAAAAAATGCTGGAGGTTGAAAATTTTCTGAAACTGGAAAACTCTCTGAACAATATTCAGAAAAGTTAACTGTGCAGTTAACTGTACGCCGCACAAATGAAATCAGTTGATTTAGCTAAATTACTCAAACAGAAGAAGTTGTTTAAATATAGAATTCAACTTAAATGTAGAATTTATTTTATTAACTTTTAAAAGGTCTCATCGTCTGTTTACTGAATGAGCAGCTAACGAAATCAGTTAACCCGAGAGTTAACTTTTGTGAATATGGCCACTGAGCGCTATTTCCGTAAACAAACAGTAATGATATTTATTACAAATCATCTGCTGCTAGCGAAAAAAAACTTTCGAAATCAGTGATGCAAGCAGAGTGATTCGTAAATATTGACACACTTCAATTTATCAAATAGCTCCATTAAGGCATGCGACTCGCAAACTGTAACATGACTATTTCCTTTTCCAGCTGAGAAGTGGCGATGTCGGCAGTATTGACATCGTGTCGAGATTCTGCGCACGTGACGTGGATGTGATCTGGTGTAATCTGCTTCCGCTGTTGCCGCTGCCCAAGAAAATAGTGCCTCTGCATACATACACGAATTTCATCCGCAAAAAGGAGCCTGCGAAGGTCAAGGTCAGCCGCATCAAGAACCGCAGTGATTTGTTCGATAGCGACAGCCAATCGGAGGAAGAGTTCCAGTCACTGAAAGCGAAATCCAGCATGACAGGCGAGGAACTGACGAAACTGAATGGTGACGTCAATAAGGGACGCGACGGGAATGCTACCGGTGGAGAGCTACCGAGCGGCGATTCGAAATGTCAAGAGCATAAAGACACTTCTGGCGCAAATATCTCGGGTAATGCTGACAGGTGCGAGGTGGAGTGTAGGAGTAGGGTACTGGCGCCGGAGAACAAACTCGTGATTGCGTCGCTGGACAGTATTGCAGCTATGAGTGATAATTTTTCCTTCTGTGATTCCTGTCTTCGGCTCAGCGACGACAGCCAATCAGGAGCCAGAACACGCCCCTATGGCAGTCGTAGCCAATCGGAATTGATTTCCGGTCATTCCGAACAGCCAGTCATTGACCACAACGCAGATCCATGGAAGTACACACAGGCGGGCGATATATGTGCTTCTGTGAAATATTACTCACTGCAGAAAGCATCCAAAGAGTTGAGCGTCATTCAGGGGGCGGTGTCAGACCTGGGTGTCAACGAGAGAGGGATCCTCGTGGACAAAATGACCCTTCCGACCGAAGCCAGCCACAGCTACACCAGGACGAGTGACCTGTCGGGCGTGCAGCAGAGGTGAGGCTCTTGTGATCGAGGCCATGGCTGTTGCAGTTCCTTTGTGTGTGTTCGCGGAATGTAGTTCGCACCATTTACTAAGGGGTTGAGAATACGACATTTATTTTTGGCGTGAGTGCATACGGCTTGTGCTTTTTTAGTCGATCGGGCAATTTTTGTATTTTTAGGGAGTTTTTGAAGAAAAAAACTTCAAAATGCATTTCCCCCTACAGTTTTGAACCTTTTTTTTTTTTTTTTGGGGTTTGAGGCATCCCTAAGGGGTTGAGAATACGACATTTATTTTTGGCGTGAGTGCATACGGCTTGTGCTTTTTAGTCCATCGGGCAATTTTTGTATTTTTAGGGAGTTTTTGAAGAAAAAAACTTCAAAATGCATTTCCCCCTACAGTTTTGAACCTTTTTTTTTTTTTTTTTTTTTTTTGGGTTTGAAGCATCCTTAAGGGGTTGAGAATACGACTTGCGCTTTTTAGTCGATCCGACAATTTCTGTATTTTTTGGGAATTTTTGAAGAAAAACTTCAAAATGCATTTCCTCCTACAGTTTTTATCCGATTTCATTTATTTTTGCTATGAGGCATCCTTAGGTAGGTCTCGCATACGGCTTGTGCTATTTGACTCGACTTGGGAATTTTTTATTTCGGGGGGAATTTTTGATGAAAATACCTCAAAATGCATTTTCTCCGGCAGTTTTGATCAAACCTCATTTATTTTGGGGCTGAGGCATGCTTAGGGTGTCGTGAATATGGCCTGTCTTTTTCAGTCGACGAGAGAATTTTTGAAGAAAAAAATTCAAAATGCATTTCCTCCTACAGTTTTTATCAGATTTCATTTATTTTCGATATGGGCCGTCTCTAGGGGGTCATGCATACGGCTTGTGCTTTTTGAGTGAATTGGAAAACTTTTGAATTTTTTTCGGAATTTTTGAAAAAAAAATTAAATGAATCTCCTCCTCCAGCGCATAAACGCAAGTTAAATAAACTTGCACAGTAGTCAGATTTAACAACCGCACATCGACGCAAGTTAAAGAAACATTCGCAGTAGTCCAAATTAAGTACTCCGCATCAATGCAAGTTAAATAAACATGCGCATTGGTCCGAAATGTGAACTGCGCATCGACGGAAGATAAATAAAGATGCGAACTGGTCCAAAATAAGCACCGCGCATCAACGCAGGTTAAATAAACATGCGCACTGATCCGAAAAAAGAACTACGCTTCGACGTAAGTTGAATAGACTTGCGCAGTGGTCTGAAATACGAACCGTGCATCAACGCAGCCTAAAGAAACATGCGCACTGGCCCGAAATGCGAACCGCACATCGAGGCAAATTAAATAAACATGCGCAGTGGTCCGAAATGCGAACGGCGCATCAACGCAAGTTAAATAAATATGCGCACTGCTCTGAAATGAGAACCACGCGTCAACACAAGTTAAATAAACATGGGCAATGGCCTGAAATGCGAAGCGCGCATCGACGGAAGTTAAATAAACATGCGATCCGGTCCAAAATAAGCACCGCACATCAACGCAAGTTAAACAAACATGTGCACTTGTCCGAAAAAAAAGAACCACGCATCGACGCAAGTTGAATAGACATGCGCAGTGGTCTGAAATGAGAACCGCGCATCAACGCAAGTTGAATAAACGTGCGCAGTGGTCCGAAGAAAGAACCATGAATCGACGCAAGTTGAATAGACATAAGAGTCGGGCATCGACGGGACTTAAATAAACATGCGTTCTGGTCCGAAACGCAAATCGCGCGTCAACGCAAGTTAAATGAACCTGCTCACTGGTGCCAAAATGCGAACTGCGCATCAACGCAACCTAAAGAAACAGGTATACTGGTCCGAAATGCGAACCGGATATCAACGCAAATTAAATAAACATGCACACTGGTCCGAATTGCGAACCGCACATTAGCGTAAGTTAAATAAACATTTGCACCGGCCCAAAATAAGTACCGATCATCAACACAAGTTAAATAAACATGCGCAATGGTCCAAAATGCGAACTACGCATCAACACAAGTTAAAAAAAAAACATGCGCGCTGGTCCGAAATGCGTACCGCCCAACAACACAAGCTAAATAAGCCAGCACACTGGACCAAAATAAGCACCTTGCATCAACGCAAGTTAAATAAGCATGCGCACTATTTCGAAATGCGAACTGCCCATTAACGCAACTTAAATAACATGCGCACTATTCAAAATAAGAACTGCGCATCAACGCAAATTAAATAAACATGCGCACTGGTCCAGAATAAGAACCATGCATCAACTCAAGTTGAAGAAATATGCGCATTGGCCTGAAATAAGAACCGCGCATCGACGCACGTTAAATAAACATACGCAGTGGTTCGAAATGCGAATTACGCGCCAACGTAAGTTAAATAAACATTTGCACTGGTCTAAAATAAGCACCGGCAATCAACGCAAGTTAAATAAACATGCGCACTTCTCCGAAATTCGAACCGCACATCAACGCAAGTTAAATAGACATGCGCAGTAGTTCGAAATGCGAATCACGCTCCAACGCAAGTTAAATAAACATTTGCACTGGTCCAAAATAAGCACTGCGCATCAACGCAAGTTAAATAAACATGCGTTAATGCGCGGTTCGAATTTTGGACCAGTGCGCATGTTTATTCGAACTGCTCATCAACGCAAGTTAAATAAACATGCACACTGGTCCAAAATGCAAACCGCGCACCAACGCAAGTTAAATAAACATAGGCACACGTCCAAAATAAGCACCGTGCATCAACGCAAGTTAAATAAACATGCAAACTGATCCGGAATGCCAACCGCGTATCAAGGCAACCTAAGAAAACTTGGGCTGTCTGTAATAAGTACCGCTCATCAACGCAAGTAAAATAAACATGCGCATTGGTATGGAATAAGAACCGCACATCAACACAAGGTAAATAAACATGCGCACTGATCCGAAATAAGAACAGCACATCAACACAAGGTAAATAAACGTGCGCACTGATCCGAAATAAGAACCGCACATCTACACAATGTAAATAAAGACGCGCATTGATCCGAAATAAGAACCGCACATCAACACAAGGTAAATTAACGTGCGCACTGATCCGAAATAAGAACCGCACATCCACAAAAGGTAAAAAAAAAAACATGGGCCCTCGTCAGAAATGCGAACCGCACATCAACGGAAGTTAAATAAACATGTGCACTGTTCCAAAATGGGAACCGCGCATCTACGCGAAATTAAATAAACATGCGCACTTGTCTGAATAAGAACCGCGCATCAAGGCAAGTTACATAAATATGCGCACTGGTCCGAAATGCGAGCGTTGTTTGAAGGTATCTATGGCAGACTATCCTGTCTACCAGAGATACAAAAAATCTGTTTCCCATTTTTCTGGGAAAGAAATCTTTGTATGAATTTATCGATCTATGTTCTGGTCCGGTGCTAAATTAATTATTGGGCTAGCTCTTTGCCGTCTCATCTTTTGAAGCCCAATTTTTTTTCAGGAAAATTCCCGTGCTCATGCACGCTGGGATTGCTTTATTGCTTTTCGTAAGCTGGGACTTTGTCCTTGGACAAACTTGTTATTTTCATTTTATTATTTACTATTGAGTTTTTATTATTAGTCCCCCGCCGCCGCGGAGCGGGGGACTTCTGAAACGAACCGTGTCCGTCCGTCTGTCTGTCCCCATGTATAGTGGTAAGTTTGTACGCGCCATATCTCAGTAACTAATGCAGTTATTTCATGTCTTTCATGCACAGAGAGAGTACATATATTGGAGGTGTGCAACGCGTGGATATTTTTTATTTTTCTCGAAAATTGAAAAATTGCCAGATTTTTGAAATGTTGTGAAAATGTGCAATTGCCCCTATGTATAGTGGTAAGTTTGTACGCGCTAGATCTCAGTCACTTTTAAAGGGATTTTATTTTTCTCTTGCACACAGAGAGAGCGTATGCTGGAGGTGTGCAATGCGTGGTTGTTTTTTATTTTTGTCGAAAATTGAAAAATTGTCAGATTTTTGAAATGTTGTAAAAATGTGTTATAACCACTGTTTATAGTGTTAAGTTTGTACGCGCCATATTTCAGTAACTAATACAGTGATTTGATTTCTTTCTTGCGCAGAGAAAGTACATGTATTGGAGGTGTGCAACGTGTGGTTATTTTTTATTTTTCTCGAAAGTTGAAAAATTACCAGATTTTTTAGATGTTGTGAAATGTGCAATTGCCCCTATGTATCGTGGTAAGTTTGTACGCGCTAGATCTCAGTATTAAAGGGATTTTATTCTTCTCTTGCACACAGAGAGCGTACATTGGAGTTGTGCAACGTGTGGTTGTTTTTTTTTTTTTTTTTTTTTTTTTTTTTTTGATGCAAATTGAAAAATTGCCAGATTTTTTAAAAGGTGCAAATGTCAGCTTTGAAATGTGCTCTCATTAGCTATTGATCGATATTGATCGAGAGCAGCAGAGCCTGCGGTTGGATAATTGCTGTTGTATAAGGCGGGTATCTCAAGTTTAGCTGGACAGGTTTCAACCAAAATTGGTAGGTACAATGGTTGGTAAAGGCACTTGATCCGATTAGGCTTTGGTGACCTTGGGTCAAAGGTCAAGGTAACTTTTTTAAGGTCACTGAAACTTTTAATTTTTTCTCTTCGGGACACAATGTCTCCGGTTGTGCGTCATGGGCACGCTGTTGTGGACATGATATGTCAAGTTCGGCTGGACGGATTACGACTAAAATTGGCAGCTGGGTTGGGAAGCTAAGGATCTTGACCTGGTTTTGGTGACCTTGGGTCAAAGGTCAAGGTCACTCGAACTGTTTTATTTCAAAAACGGAGGTGCGGCTGGGGACTTAACCAGTTCACTGGTATACTTGTTGATTATGATTAGAACTGGCAGCCCTTTTTAACCCAGCCGACTTTGTCGGACTGGGTTAGTCGTATCACTTTAGGGGGCTTGAATATATGTGCGTATGTTAAACTTTTTCTTTAAAATGCTACTCCTCCTACAGTTTTCCTCCAATCGTTTTGATATTACGCAGGAATGTTCCCCCACCTGGCTATTACTTTTTTTGACGATTGACCAAAAACTGACAAAATGGCGGCACTTTTTGTGCCCGTTTTGATCCAGTTTGACAGTTTTGCGCAGGGATGTTCCCCAAGGGGCGCGCCTGCCATGCTATTATTTTTTCACGGTTCGCGAATAAATGGTGGTAAATAACCGAATTGTCAAACCATTCATTTTTTCTCAGTCTTTTTCAAATAGTTATAAAATTTTAATCGAAAGTTTCTTAGCTGCTTCTCCACCTGGACTTTGCTTTTTTCGCAAATAACAAAAAAAAAAAAAAAAATGCCGAAATGGTGGAATTCTAAAAATTTTGTAAAATTGTGTAAATGTCGGTAAGTACGTGAATCGTCGAAACGCAACCTCTCCAACATCCCTTTTCGGGTAGCTTCCACCCGGGAAAACTCGTTTTGGTGTATTAAAATCATGAAAAAGTTACGTTCAGAAACAAAGTTCCTCATTTTTGGCCTAATAGTATTCGTTTCAGAGTTTTTTTCTCTTTCCTTGTTTGGTAACTCGGCTGGGTCATGTCCTTGGACATGCTGGTATGACATACTTTTTAATGAAACCATGAAAGACCGGAGATATATGTTACATGAGATTATGATATGAAAGGCCGGAGATATTTCTTATGATATGCACTGTTTTTTTTTTTTGCGATGACAAAGATGATTGCAACTGATGAATACTCCGGTGTTATTGAGCCCAATTGAGATTTCATATGATAAGCATCGTTTTTCACAATGACAAGAGATTGTTGAAAGCTTTTTGTATCTCACAAACATCAACTGTCACAGTATTAAATTTTAACACCCCATTTTACGGTTTATGATGTGGATACAAATATCAGTCGCCATTTACTTGATGTGTTCTGGTGATAATCTGTCGTTTTACATACCACTTAGTTCTTAAAAACTGCGACAATTGCAATTAAAAAATGTGCACCTGTTCGCGTACCCTTGTGCAGATCACAATTAATTTCCGCTACTCTCATCCAAAATAACCAAATTTAGTGAGCGGTTCGCAGTTGAGTTTTCTCACCAGTGTTATATCTGAAATGCAATTAATTGTTCATGACAATAATTGCTATTCAGTTCAGTCAAAGGTAGGACCTGAGCTTTCTTGATGTGCAATCAAACCAGTGTTCTTACAATCACAGGTCACATAAAGTGTCCAAATGACTCCGAAACGTCTTTCATCTTAAAATCACAGAGTACATAAGTAAATTATATTTTTTTTTTATAAAAGGTGTCCAGATAATTCTCTTAAGTGTCATGGGCAAGAAGTGCTTGATTGCATTAAAACCTGTGATTTTTGGTGTCGAAATTTTAAAATTGGTGTTGGGAAGCTTACAAATTTTTTCCACAATTAAAATGGTATGTAAAAACATTTCATGTTTGTTGGGGACTTTGAAAGCTTGGTGCCGACTTGCCCATAGCAAGTTGTGCCGACTTGTGCAAAAAGTACCGACAGTGTTTGGTGCCGACTTGTCCAAACCCCTGGTAAAAAGTTTGTTTTTCTGTGTAATAATCGCACAATGTCATTTACAATCAGAAGTGGTTTGTTCTCCTAATACATGCATAATCAACATGGACCAAGTAATACCAGTTCTTCGATGAAAGGCAATCCAAAAACTCGTGTATTTGGAGAAAATGTTTTTGGCCGAGTTGGTAATTTGGGCCGAGTCGTCTTTCACGATGGGCCGAGTTGGTATGGGCCGAGTTGTTAAGAGACCTTTTAACCAACATTTTCTCTCCCTCAAGGCATTGTTAGACCATCAAGGTTGCACCAAAAACTTGTGATGTATGTTGCCAGTGCTGCGCTGTCTTTTTTTAGACCAGCTGACTTCGTCGAGCTGGTCTGACCGATTGTAGCACAAGCAGGACTGTACCGCCCCAGGACAAAACCGCCCCAGGACTCGCGACCAAAGTGTTAAAGCGACAAATAGAAGACGACATTACAGATTGTAGATTTTTAATTAAGTCAACAAACTGCATTACTAGCCTAGCACACATAGCACATATAGCACATATTTACCAAAGATAAAAATACTAAAAAAGCGCGTAACGTCCAATATTACTAAAACTAAAAATGTCACTATATAGCATATTTGCAAAATTGCAATTAATGATCAGTGAAAATGGCGATCGATGATCGAACGTTAGAAATACGCATTAAATGCTATAAAGTGTACTCCCGTTTTCTATTAAAGGGAATCAAAGATCTTAGTCAGTTGCCTTAATAAAACACTAAATGCTAAGAAACGCACTCCGGTTTGTAAGAAGTGATTACAGAACTTCATTGATGCTATTGAAGTGTTACCTTGTGTCGAAAAGTGTAGTCAGTTATCAAACGTTAATGCTAAGAATTGTACTCCGGTACAAGCTCATCAATGATCTCCGTCAAATGTCCCGAACTGTTCTTTATTTGTACATCAAAGTCAATTAAAAGGAACCACCGTGAGACAATATTACCGAAAAAAGTCAATTTAATAAAAAAAAAAGAATGAAAAAGGCAATGAAATTTAAAAATCATTAAACTAAGAATATTGCATGGGGCGGTTTAGTCCTGGGGCGACTGGGTTCTAGGTGCAGTTTAGTCGTACTTTGCAAAATTGGGGGCGGTTTAGTCCTGGGCGGTTTGGTCCTGGTGCGGCTTCGTCCGTATCTCAGTCTTCTCAGTAGAGATGGTGTCCGTCGTCTGTGTGTACGTGTGTGTATGTACGTATGTAAACTTCTACTTAAAATGCTTCTTCTCCTTCAGTTTTGATCGGATTCTTTTCCAATTTTGTGCGAATGTTTTCTGGGTTGGGCTACATACGTTTTTATACGTTTTTTGCGGACTTTGAACATTTACTGAACAAAGTTGTGATGTTTATATGAACAGTTTCTAGGAAGACCACTTTTGCTGCAAGTTTTCGAAACCTATGTTTCATTAATTATAAATATAACATTTTAAGCGCTCGTTAGAAATATAGCAATACCAAATACCTTTAACCATTGATTGTATAATAATTCTGTTTCTATGTCTTGTATATTTATTACATCGGTATTTCAAGTTTTGATATCATATATTAGTATACATTTTTTTGATAGCCAGTTTTTCAATGCTATTTTACTCACAATTTGGATAGGATTGTCTTCAAATTTTACATAGATGTTCACCAGGCTGTCCTCTGTGAAAAATTACTATTAATCTCATTTGGTTTGAACAGTTTTGGGTATCCCTGCTTTTAGCTTGGTGACGCTTAGTCGAGATTGGCTTTGGAGAGTACATAAAATCTTTTCTTCTTTCTTTCCTTCCTTCCCTTCCTTTCTCCATCTCAACTAGATCTTTAGTGGAGTAGTATTTTTGTTGTCGGTTCGACAAGAACTTTCCAAATAAACGACCGACTTAAAGAGAAGCACAAACAATGCTGTTCGCCCAACGGTTCTTTGACTGTTATAGCACTTTGGCCAAATTTTGTCGAAATTTGTCGGTTTCTCCTTACACCTTTGTAATGTCTACACTTTTTCGGCTAGGTGCAATGTCCATGGACATTCAAGCCTTTTGATACTTGATTCACTATACCCCGGCTGGTCCCAATGTCCCTGGACTTTCTTGTTTTGGTAGTTTGCAGCAGGCCTATCAAAAAGCCCTTGATAACGTGTATGATCACGTGAATCCACGCTCGCGGCGAGACATCAACAATGCCAGTGGCCACAACGCAACGTGCAGCGTGAGCCGGCGAGCTGTCGCCATGGACTACATGCCGTCGCTACGTCACATGGGCAAGGCAGAGCAGCTGAGAGAGATCGCCAAAACGAAACGGAGGTTTGTACTCAATCTGATCCCAAGACTTTGAAGATTTAAAAAAAAATACCGCTTAAAGATGTCGTGCGACAGATGTCCGTGGAATCGTCCGAATGCCTTGATTGTTTACACACATACAAGAAGCAAGCAGAATACGGCCTATTTTTGTTTGAATTCAGTAAAATGTACATTCGGGACTGAATGCCAAATAGGACGAAACATCACCCAGAATAAATGCCACATTCGATGAACTGATTCTATCGTTTACGTACTTTCGCCAGATAAACAGCTCCGCCTCTATCCCTCCTCTTTTCTTTTTGGATTGGGGATGTTGGACTGATAGATTACAGTTTTAACAAATATTTTCAATACAGTTGTACTTGAAATAATTTGTGATCTTGAGATCTGTGGATACGGTTGCATAGGTTTTCCCTGCGTTTAAAAAGTACCTGTAAGATTTTCATGTTCAGGGAAACCTTTCGCTTGTGATTTCAACAAAAAAACTGCACATGGATTTCTTACGCACGGGACTTTTCTACACCGCTATCCGTACAAGAGTCCCTTTTCTATCAGCCCTCAACTTATTATACCTGTAAATGAAGTTTTAGGTGCAAATGACCTATTTACGCCCTACGGCGTAGAAAAAGAATTTCAACAATAAAGTAAATAGACATGGATTTCTTACACACAGGACTCTTGCGCTATTGTCCGTACAAAGGTCCTTTTTTAACCCAGCCGACTTTGTCTAAATGGGGGCATTTTAATTTTTTCGTAACCAATTTTCCAAAGGTTTTTTTTTCTTCCAAAACCTTAATCGGAATGTCTTGAAATTTTGCACAGGTGTTCAGTAGCCTGCCATCTCTTGAAAAATTACGTTTCTGTCAACCAACCCCACCAAAAATTGGCCAAATGGGGGGGGGGGGGGGCAGTTTTCCTTAGCCAACTTTCAAAGCCCTTCTTCCACGATTTTGATCGGATTGCCTTCCAATTTTTCATAAATGTTCATTAGGCGATCCTCTTTTGAAAAGTTAGGTTTTTGGCGATCTGCCAAAAATTGGCTAAATGAAGGGCAATATTTAGTAGCCAGTTTTCAAAATGCTTCCTCTCCCACAATTTTGACCGGATTCCTTGTATAAATTTGTACGAATTTTCAACAACCGGATTTAACAACATGATAACCACTTTTTGGCAAATATGCAAGCATATTGATATGCGATTTACTAGTTCTCGGCTGGTCATAATGTCCCTGGACATTCTTGTTCAGTCCCCCCCCCTCCACTTGGTAGCGCGAAGCCGGGAACTGTAGTATTCGCGTTTGTCCGTCTGTCTCTGTCGACACGTGAGGTTCACGAATTTGTGAACTCGATATCTGATTCAGAGGGTCGAATACAGCTGCTATGTTTGTGCTAAAATGTTTCCTACCATTTCTATATGTCCAAGAGGTTTTTTTACTTGTCGATACGCCCACCCGTTCGTCTGTTTGCAGAGTTATTCTTTGTGTTGCGGCGGGGGGCAATCGGTCAGTTTCACTGACAGTACTTGTTTTTCTGGCGTTGTACGGTGCAAAAATAGGTTTCATTTGTATCGTTATGCGGTATCATTTTGTGTTTAACTTCCATGGGACATGTCCTTTTTTGTGGGGAGGTGGGGGGCTTGATTCAGTGATTTCAGCTGATATTTTTGTGATGCGTGCGGACTGAACGGTGGCGCGAGTTTCTACTTTCTTGCGCCCTAGTCCAACACCGAGTCGTTGACATCACATGAGCTTTTGACCATCTTAATGACGTCACAATCGATTTCATAATTTTTTCTGCTTCCATTTTACAGGTTCCTGCATTATTTTCATGCGAACCATATTAGCATCAAAGCGTCAACATTGGACACCATGAACTCCTCGTTCTTGTGAAAAGAGACTGTGCGTGAAAGAAACTTGTGAAACCACAACACTTCAATCGCTTGTGATTTAGTACAGACAGTAACATTTTAAGGCAGGCAGCTGATTACCAAAAAAATTAGTGGTTTTGTGTGTAACTAAGAAACGCCGATGCCATTTGGCACTTTCCAAGGCCGTGATTTTGTGCTGTTTTGTCGTGTTTCACCTAGCACCGTGATTGCCAGAGCTTTCAGTGAGGCTGGCATTGTGATTGTCGGGGGTTGAGTGGAGCTAGGCCCATGATTGCCAGAGCTTTCAGTGAGGCTGGCATTGTGATTGTCAGGGGTTGAGTGGAGCTAGCCCCGTGATTGCTAGAGCTTTCAGTGAGGCTGGCATTGTGATTGTCAGGGGTTGAGTGGAGCTAGCCCCGTGATTGCCAGAGCTTTCAGTGACGCTGGCATTGTGATTGTCAGGGGTTGAGTGGAGCTAGGCCCATGATTGCCAGAGCTTTCAGTGAGGCTGGCATTGTGATTGTCAGGGGTTGAGTGGAGCTAGGCCCATGATTGCCAGAGCTTTCAGTGAGGCTGGCATTGTGATTGTCAGGGGTTGAGTGGAGCTAGCCCCGTGATTGCTAGAGCTTTCAGTGACGCTGGCATTGTGATTGTCAGGGGTTGAGTGGAGCTAGCCCCGTGATTGCTAGAGCTTTCAGTGAGGCTGGCATTGTGATTGTCAGGGGTTGAGTGGAGCTAGGCCCATGATTGCCAGAGCTTTCAGTGAGGCTGGCATTGTGATTGTCAGGGGTTGAGTGGAGCTAGGCCCATGATTGCCAGAGCTTTCAGTGAGGCTGGCATTGTGATTGTCAGGGGTTGAGTGGAGCTAGCCCCGTGATTGCCAGAGCTTTCAGTGAGGCTGGCATTGTGATTGTCAGGGGTTGAGTGGAGCTAGCCCCGTGATTGCTAGATCTTTCAGTGAGGCTGGCATTGTGATTGTCAGGGGTTGAGTGGAGCTAGGCCCATGATTGCCAGAGCTTTCAGTGAGGCTGGCATTGTGATTGTCAGGGGTTGAGTTGAGATAGCCCCGTGATTCTCAAGGGTTTAAGTAAAGCTAGCTCTGTGATTTCCAGAGCTTTCAGTGAGGCTGGCATTGTGATTGTGAGAGGTTGAGTGGAGCCGTGATTCTCTAGGGTTTGAGTGAAGCTAGTCCTGCGATTGTTTGGAGTTCGAGAGAGCAGTACTGCTACAGCGTACTTTTTAAAAAACATTATTATAACCTTTAGCCAACTTTTTATTGTTTTCTTCAGTTCCATACTTTTTAGCCCCAGGTTCTTACGGAAGCAGGGGCTGTAGCAGTCGTTAAAAGTATCGGCGTGTGTGCGTATTATGCTTTTAAGTTGAAAAATCGTATCTCTAGGTTTTCAGCCTGAATGTCTTGAGATTTTGGTTGATAGTAACGGGCATAAGTACCTAACTGGCTGTTACTTTTTTTGGCGATTCGTCAAAACTTAGCGGAAATATTGACCAAAAACCAAATTTTTTTAAAACGTATCTCCTCCTACGGTCTTGGTTGAAATGTTTAATATTTTAGTGGATGGTAGGGTGCATAAGTGTGCACCTGCCTGTTACTTTTTGTGGCGATTCGCTAGAAATTGGCGAAAATTTTGGCGATTAAGGAAAAAAAAATTAAAAAATTTCTGTAAAGCCTCAAATAACTGCTGGAAAATAGTCTTAGTGACATGAAAGTTAAAGTAAAGGTAGCAGGCATTATTACCTACCTCACTGTTACTTTTTTTCGCACTTAGCAAAAAAATTGGCGAAAACTTTGGCCAAAAACACAAAAAAAATCTGTAAAATCTTAATGAACTTCAGGAAAATAGTCTTAATGTCTTGAAAATGTAAATGAGAGTAGCTGAAGTAAAGGTAGCAGACAGTATTACTTACCTCATCACTTTATTTCGTGATTGTCAGAAACACACAAAAAAAAAATTCAGTAAAATCTTAATGAACTTCAGGAAAATAGTTTTATTGTCTTGAAATTGTAAATGAGAGTAGCAAGCGTTACCACCTACCTGGTTGTTACTTTTTTTGGTTATTAGCCAAAAATTGGCGAAAATGTTTGGCGAAGAACAAAAAATAATTCAGTAAAATCTGAAATAACTCAAGGAAAATAGTATTACTTTCTTGAAATTTTACGTTAAGGTAGCAAGTATACCTTACTGGTATTTTTTTTTTTAATTTTGTTGGTGATTGCCTAAAAGATTGACGGAAATCTTGGCGAAAAACGGAATAATGCTCAGTAAAATCTTGACGATCTCCAGAAAAATAGTCTTAAGGTTTTGAAATTTCAAGAAAAGGTAGCAGGCCTTCCTACCTGCCTGTCTGGTACAATTTTTGGTGATTATCCAAAAGTGGCGAAAATTTTAGCGAAAAACTGAACAAATTCCTTAAAATCTTTGCTAATTCCAAGAAAATAGTCTTACTGTCTTGAAATATTTAGTAACGGTAGTAGGCAATTTTAGCTAACTGGTTATTACTTTTTTTGGTGATTGGCAAAAAAATCGGCCAGTAAAATCTTAGAGAACTCCAGGAAAATAGCCTCATTGCCTTGTAATTATGTCTCCCCGACCAAGGGGAGACATATAGTGTTTGTATGTTCTTTGTGTGTGTGTGTGTGTGTGTGTGTGTGAGTTCATCTCTGCGGTGTTCTTAGATCCTTGGTGAAAAAAAAAATGCTGAAGCCCGCGATGTTGTCAGAGCAATGTGTTGTCTTGTGAACACAGATCATAAACTCAGGATCTGTATTTGTCAGCCGATTTTTTGCATAAAATAAAGATCCTCTCTTTCAGATGAAAGGATGTCTTGAATTTACCGGATTGGCGAGAATTTGATTTTTTTCGATTTATTTTAGTATACACACTTACCAGCAGGAGGGGGGGGGGGGGGGGGAGCAGACTTGAGCGATTTACACACATGTTTTTTTTTTTTAGTCAAAAGAATTGCCTAACATCTCTTGCCTTGAAAAGCACGTGTTCACAAGCCAATAGGATGGCGTCTTTATGGTGCATTGGAATTTGCCCTTCATGGGGTTGACAGGTGCTTTGTTTACATTCGGCCCATATTATACAATTCTCCAATACAACCTCATGTTATGAAATATGTGTATAAAAATAAAGGAGAAGACCTTTCATGAGTTTTTTCAGTGAAATTCGTTTTTGTCATTATTCTTCCTAATGACTGAAAACAGTTAACGCAAAAAACTTGACAATCCTCCCCTCCCCCCCTCCTCCCACGCCCGTCTGTGTTTCCCAATGGTGTTAAGATCCTGAAGTATATTCATTTCAATGCCCCCTCAAAACTATGGAATGCCATTTTCACATTGATTAGGGAATTATTGATATCAAGAATGAATTTTTGATCTCAAAATGTTCATATTTTGATATCGAGAATTAATTTTTGCTATCTGTTATTATTGGCCCAGCTCACGTTACACGTCAACTGGGGGTATTCCTATCGGTTTGCGGATGGCGTCCGTTAGTTAGTTAGCTAGTTAGTTAATTAGTTGTTTATTTAGTAAACTTTCGTTTCAAAATGCATCTCCTGCTACAATTTTGATCCGATGTATTTATTTTAGGTATGAGGCATCCCTAAAGGATCGTGCATACGGCTTGTGCTTTTTAGACCAGCCGACTATGTCGGGCTGGTCTTATCCTATCAATAGAGGGGTATCCGTCGTCTGTATATACGTATGTACGTGTGTAAACTCTTTTACTTAAAATGCTTCTCCTTCCGTTTGGATATGATTCCTCTCAAATTTTACACGAATGTTCTCTAGATAGGCCTCTCTTGAAACATTACTCTTTTGGCGATTCCCCAAAAATTGGCTAAAAAGGGGACATTTGAAATTTTTCGGTTGCCAATTTTCAAAATGCTTCTCCCACAATTTTGATCAGATTTTTTTGCACAAATAAAAATTTTGCACAAATATTCCCTAGGTAGGCCTCTTTTCAAAAATTACTCATTTTGGCGATCCGCCAAAATTTGGTCAAATGAGGGAAATTTTTAATTTTTTGGTATCTAATTTTGAAATTGCTTCTCCCACAATTTTGATTGCATTCCTTTCCAATTTTGGATAGTTGTTCTCTAGTTAGACCTCTCTTGAAAAATTACTGTTTTTGGCGATCCACCAAAATTTGGCCAAATAGGGGACATTTGTAATTTCGTGGTTGCCAATTTTCAAAATGCTTTTTCTCCCACAATTTTGATCAGATTTTCTTCAAATTTTGCACGAATATTCCCTAGGTAGGCCTCTTTTGAAAAATTACTCATTTTGGCGATCCGCCAAAAATTGACCAAATGGTTGATATTTTTTAATTTTTTGGTGTCTAATTTTGAAATTGCTTCTCCCACAATTTTGATCGGATTCCTTTCCAATTTTGGATAGTTGTTCTCTAGATACAGCTCTCATGAAAAATTACTCTGTTTTGCGATCTGCCAAAAATTGGCTAAATGGGGGACATTTGAAATTTTTCGGTTGCCAATTTTCAAAATGCTTCTTCTCCCACAATTTTGATCAGATTTTCTTCATATTTTGCACAAATATTCCCTAGGTAGACCTCTTTTCAAAAATTACTCATTTTGGCAATCCGCCAAAAATTGGCTAAATTGTGGAACATTTTTTAATTTCGTCGTTGCCAAATTTTAAAATGCTTTGATCAGTTTTGATCAGATTTTCTTCAAATTTTGTACGAATGTTCTTAAGATAGTGCTCCTTTGAAAATATACTTTTTTTGGCGATCCCCTTAAAATTGGGCAAATGGGGGCATTTTTAAATTTTATTTTTTGCCTAATTTTCAAAATGCTCCCACACTTTTGATCGGATTTCTTTCCAATTTTGTACGATTGTTCTGTAGGTTGGCCTATCGTGAAATTTACTCTTTTTGGCGATCCGCCAAAAATTGGCCAAATATTGAACATTTGTGATTTAATGGTCACCAATTTTCAAAATGCCTTTTTCACACAATTTTGATCAGATTTTCTTCAAATTTTGTACGATTATTCTCTAAGTAGTCTTCTTTTGAAAAATTCCTCATTTTGGCGATCCGCCAAGAATTGGCGATATGAATGGTATTTTTTAATTTATTCGCGTTCAATTTGGAAAATGCTTCTCCCACAATTTTTATTGAATTCCTTTCCAATTTTGTACGATTCTTCTTCAGTTAGGCCCCTCTTGAAAAATTAATTTTTAGGCGGTCCGCCAAAACTTGTAAGTTGAATAAAAATCCTCAGTGGTCCGAAATACGGACCTCGCATCGACGCAAGTTTGGTAAACATGCGCAGTGGTTCGAAATCGAACCGAGCATCGAGGCAAGCTAAATAAATGTGCGCACTGGTCCAAAATTCAAACCGCGCGTTAATGCAAGTTAAATAAACATGCGTAGTGGTCCAAAATAATAACCGCGCATTAACGCAACTTAAATAAACTTGCGCAGTGGTCCGAAATGCGAACCGCTTATCAACGCAAGTTAAATAAATATGCGCACTGGTCCGAATGGCGAACCGCTCATCAACGAAGTTGAATATACATGCGCATTGGTCTGAAATGCGAACTGCGCATCGACACAAGTTAAATAAAAATGCGCACTGGTCTAAGATGAGAACCGCTCATCAAGGCAAATTGAATATTGAACATGCAAATTGAACATGCGCACTGGTCCGAAAAGTCAAACGCGCATCAAACACAAGCTAAACAAACATGTGCACTGATCCGAAATGCGAACAGAGCATAACGTCAAGTTAAATAAACATGCGCATTTTTCCGAAATGCAAACCGCACATCAACGCAAGTTAAATAAACATGCGCACTGGTCGGAAATGCAAACCCCACAAAATAATACATACCAAAACATTAAACTTAAGTAATGATGTTTTAGACGCGGCGTTTTCTTCTTTTCAAAAGGCACATGTGTTTGGTCGTTTCTGGTCATTTCTGCTGCTTGAACTAATTGTGTATGTCCGACAGCACATGTCAACAGTGCACATGTGTGGATACAATTTCGATACGTTGTTCGAAGTTATTTTTCTGGGAAAAAAATCTTTGTATCTATGTATCGGTATATGTTCAGGTCCGTTGCTAAATTGATGATTTAGCTAGCTCATTGCCATCTCGTCCTTTGAAGCCCAATTTTTCAGGGAAATTCCCTTATTCAAGCACACCGGATTTGGTTTTATCGCTTTTCGTTAGCTGGGGCTTTGTCCTTGGACAAGCTTGTACAATGTGACTACCACTTTCGGCAACCAGACAAACTTATTCATAGATTCACTAGATCTCGGCTGGTCACAGTGTCCCTGGACATTCTTGTTTAGTCGATCGGGTGAATTTTGAATTTTTGGTGAATTTTTAAGAAAATTTTTTAAAATGTATCTCCTATATTTTTGGCACGAGGTACCCCGATGGGGTCATGCATACGGCTTGTGCTTTTTTAGTCGATCGGACAATTTTTCTATTTTGGAATTTTTGAGGAAAAAAAATCCAAAATAATTCAAAATGCACCTCCTCCTCTATTTTTGATCCGATGATATTTATTTTTGGTAAGAGGCGTCCCTAAGGTGTCTTGCATACGGCTTCTGCTTTTTGTTGTCGATCGGATGATATTTGAATTTTTGAGGAATTGTATGTCTCTCTTAGGTTATATGTCTCTCCCTAAGAGAGACATATATAGTATTTGGTGTGTCCGTCCGTCTGTCTGCAATGAGTTCTTATGAAATTAATAAGTCGATTTTTCTCAAAACATACATACATATTGGGGTACATGTCTAGATGATGTCCGTGTTATTTTTTTCGTTCCTTTAAAAATTCTATTTTTTGCAAATTTTTGAACATAGGGGGTTTTCGTGCATTTTTTTCACTTTGACAGGCTATATCTTCAAAACAGTTTGAGTTTGATTTTAAAGTTTTTCTGTAAAATTGTATTTTTGGCGATTTTTTAATTTTTTGGGCTCGCCAATGTAGTTTTAAGCAAGGAATTTTTTACAACTCGTGCTTTTTGTCTTGTTTGCGAATTTCTGATTTTTTTTTGGGTGGGGATTTTTTAAGAAAATACCTCAAAATGCATCTAATGCTACAGTTTTGATCCGATATCATTTATTTTGGGTGCGAAGCATGCTTAGGGGCTCTTGAATACGGTTGGTGCTTTCTGAGTCGATCAGGGGATTTTTGGGGAATTTTTGAAAAAAAATCAAAATGCATTTCCTCCTACAGTTTTTATCCGATTTCATTTATTTTTGGTATGAGCCGTCTCTAGGGGGTTATGCATGCGGCGTGTCCTTTTGAGCGAATTGAAAAACTTTGATTTTTTTTCGGAATTTTTGAAAAAAAAAATAACATGCGCACTGATCCGAAATAAGAACCGGCATCGACGCAAGTTAAATAAACCCCCTGGTCCGAAATGCAAACCGCGCATCAATGCACGTTAACAAAACTTGCGCACTGGTCCAAAATTAGAAATGCGCATCAACACATGTTAAATCAACATGCGCACTTGTCTAAAATAAGAACCGCGCATCAACGCAAATTAAACAAGTTATCAGTAAAACTTATGAATGTCCCCCGCCACAAACTATGGTCGAATCGACGAAAAATGCGACGTCGCACAAATTCAATATATATATATATTTTCACTGTAGCAACAATCGAAAGCCAGGGTTGAATAGCGGCTGAGATATCGCGTGCAGAAAGTTGCTCTGTAGGCAACAGAAATACTAAAACATGGCCTATTTTCAACAAGTCGCCATTTCGTCATTTTTTTGGTCGAATCGAAAAATAAGGCGACGTCGCACAACTTCAATATATATATTTTCACTGTAGCAGCAATCAAAAGCCAGGGTTGAATAGCGGCTGAGATATCGCTTGCACGAATTTGTGCTTCCAAGTGTCGCCAGATGGACAGACGGATAGACCCGAATACTGTAGTCCCGCGCTACGCGGCGGCGGGGGACTAATAAACATGCGCACTGGTCGGAAAATAAGCAGCCAGCATTAACACCAGTTATATAAACATGTGCACTGGTCTAAAATAAGTACTATGCATCAACGCAAGGTGATTAAATATGCGCACTGGTCTGAAATGCGAACCGGGCATCAACGCAAGCTATGTAAACATGTTCACTGGTCCGAAATTCGAACCGCTCATCAAAGGAAGTTGAATAAATATGCGCCCTGGTCTGAAATGCGAACAGCGCATCGACACAAGTTAAATAAGCGTGCGGAATGGTCCAAAATAATAACCGCGCATCAACGCTAGTTAAATAACATGGGCACTGGTCTGAAATGCGAACTGCGCAGCAGTGCATGTTAAATAAACATGGACCCTGGTTCGAAATACGAACCGCGCATCAACTGAAGTTAAATAAACATGTGCACTGGGTCGAAATGCGATCAGAGCATAACGGAAGTTCAATAAACATGTGCATTGGTCCAAAATTCGAACCGCGCATCGACGCAAGATAAATGAACATGCGCATTAGTCCGAAATGCAAACAGAGCATAACGGAAGTTAAATAAACATGTGCATTGGTCCGAAATACGAACCGCGCTTCAACGCAAGCTAAATAAACATGCGCACTGGTCCGAAATGCGAACAGAGCAAAACGGAAGGTAAATAAACATGCGCATTGATCCGAAATGCGAACCGCGCATCAACGCAAGGTAAATAAACATGCGCACTGGTCCGAAGTGCAAACCCCGTAAAATAATACGTACAACAACATTGAAACTTAAGTAACGGAACTGCATTATAAATGAAAAAATATGTACAGTAAGAATTAGAACCTTCACTTTTAGGAGGTTCGAAATGCATGAGGTTCGAAACATTGACTCCACGTGCAGTTATTAATGAAGCCCTCTGCACAATACTCTACAGACTACTAAAATCTTCTCCCTTTCTTCCCCCTTTTTCCCCCTTTTACCCCCTTACACTAGGCGCATGTTCTCCTGTCTGTGGTAAATCTCTGTGTATTTATCGGTCTATGTTCGGGTCCGTTGCTAAATTAATTATATAGCTTACTCTTTGCCATCTCGTCTTTTGAAGCCCATTTTTTTAGGGAAATTCCCTTGCTCCTGCACGCTGGAATTGGTCATCGCTTTTCTTAAGCTGGGACTTTGTCCTTGGACAAATTTGTATTTTTGATATTTCTAAATATATTCTTGATCTCAAAAAAGAATTTTTGCTCTCAATAAATATTTAGAGATATCAAAAAATATTTATTGATAACAAAAACGATTTAATGATATCTGAAATTGATTTTTTGAGATCAAAACTTCAATTCCTGATAGCAAAAACCAAATATTTGACAGCAAAATATCAATGTTGAGCTCAATAATTTATTTCCTTTTTATTGAAATCAAGAAGTTATTTGAGATACGATTATTTCAGAATGAGACTTCATTTTGTATTTGGAAATCTGCAAATGATTTTTTGATCTCTAAAATTGACTTTTTTTTACATATAAAATTCAGAAGCACACATAAATGAATTAAGTAATGACTGGTCCTTGTACACAAAGTCTTTCTTTTAGTTTTTTACTGTACAAAACAGAAGTAATTCTTGACATCAAAAATTGTGTTGTTATTATTGATATCAGTAATTCAGGTTTTTATCTCTAAAATTTAATTGACGATTCGTTAAATTTTATATAAATATGTGTCTTCGTTAAGATTTTTTAGGTTTTTAAATTGCCTTTTTGATCTCAAAAATCAATTTTGCCGTCTAAAATTAAATTATTGATAGCAAAATATACCCTACTGAGATCTACAATGATTTATTGGTATCTTAATTATATTTCGAGATCAAAAATAGGCATTCAATATTAATACGGCATTCCATACAAAACAGAGACAGCTGTTAAAGCACCGAACTAAAATAGCACGCTATTTGACAGTAATTCCAAGAGAACACTTACCTAAAACTGTTTTGTTTCCTTATCTCACATGTTCCCGTGCAAACTGAGTAATAAAATTAACAGTCAAAGTGGGTGTGCGTATTTTGATGTCGTTTGAGAGATCTCGGGCTGTACATTTGAAGTTACCTCTAAACACGAGCAAAATAAAAGACACACTCGAAAAACAAGGTAATAATATCGTCTAATTTATGCAATTTGCACAAAATTAAGCGTTGCTTTGAAAGAGGAACGGCCAAAAAGCTAAAAATTACTTGATTGACTTCTCCACCCCGTCTATGTTTTTCAACGGTTTTAAGATCCTGAAGTAAATACGTCTTGATTCCCTCTCAAAACAGAGAGAGAATTGAAAGCACTGAAGTAAAAACAAGTAAGTTATTTTACAGTAATTCCAAAAGAAAGTTGAAATAAAACTATTTTGCTTCTTTATCTCACATGTTCATATGCAAACCAAGTAAAGAAAATAAGTGGGTGTCTGTATTTTGATCTGGTTTTAGAGATATTCTAGGCTATAGATTTCCCCTCCAAACTAAAGCAAAATTAAAAACGCTCGAAAAGAAAAACACCCACTCATTTTAAAGTAATTCCATTCAATTGGAATTGTTATGCGTCTTTATCTTGCATTTTCCCGTAAAAACAAATAAAAAATAAATGTCAAAGTTTGTGTATGTACTGGGATCTCGTTTGGGTTTTTAAGCCGTTTGGATGTAATCAATGAAGAACGAAGAATTCAACGTAAACCTCTGGTGGGTGGATGTTTGTTGCTTTTATGTCAAAGAAAAACTCGCAAAACGCCCACCGGTCTTGTAATAAAAACTTGCAATGTGTTTAAAAAGCGGCTCCTCGTTACACACAAAGGTAAAGTTGCAAATGTTTTTTTTCGCCCTGCAAGCAAAGTCGTAGCCATAACGGAAGCTCCGGTTTTATCTCTCTCTCTCTCTCTCTCTCTCTCTCTCTCTCTCTCTCTCTCTCTCTCTCTCTCTCTCTGCCTCCTACCTGCCCCCTCCTTCAGCTTCTTAAAGTGAGTGGATGTTCTCATTGGCCAAAAAAGTTTGCAAATGGGTATGCTTTGTTAAGAATTCTGGCTGTTACCTTTCCGTTTCTTTTTTTATTTGTTTTGACCAGTGGTTAGAGTGTCCGCCTCGGGACTGGAAGATCATGACTTCAAACCCCGTTCGGGTCATACCTTAGACTTTAAAATTGGGACTCCTCCTTGCTGCCCTGTGAGGCACTCCACACGTGAGGGTTAGGAGGGCTCGAATGCCCCATTTCAGCAGAGGGATCCCAACATGACCATAGCAGTTGAAAGAGATCTAAAGAACAATACAATACAATTTGTTTCACAGAAAAAATCGCAAAAATGGCCACCGGTCTAAAAAAATTTAGTAATATTAATAAAAAGGTTAAAATGCGGCCCTTCACACACAAACATTAAAGTCGTAGAATTTTTGCGAGAAATCCGATCTAAATTGAAAGTAGAACTATTTTGAAAAATGCCCCCCCCCCCAGTTAGCCAAGTGGAAATAACTGTACAGCTTTTTATTAATTCTTTTTAATTGTTTCTTGATGTTTTATCATGAGATGCTGATTCTCGCCATTTACTTTTGTAACACGCAATAACTAGCGCGATTTCCATTATCTGACACTTTACCAGCCTCCAGATCAGACTAATAACAGTAACATTCACTTGGTATATAATTAGCCAAAGTCATTATTTCACACTTTTAATAGATAGATACTGATACAGACAGCCTAATTTTTGCGGCTTAGCAATACAATGAAATATAATCATTGTGGGCCATTTTAGAGCTGGAAAAGCTCATAATGTCAAAAAGGAAAGTGTAATTAATTCCACTGAGTAATCCTCATAGTCACTAATAAATTTTGTGTTTGTAATCAATAGAGCATGTGCTGAGGTATAAAGCAGTAAGCAGAAAGACTTTTTTATGTGTAGTATTCTGTAGAATACGGTGGACATTGTTGTCATGTCATAACATTTTGGTATTTTTTGATGGAACTATCTGTAGGGTTCTGTGTTAGGATAGACGAGCTGCATTTGTGAGGGACAGTTATCTCATTCTGGTTATTGTAAGGCTGTCTTAACAATTTGTGTAGTGAAATCGTCTTGAAACATTACTATGAACTATGCTGTTCGTGATGCCGTTCATAGCTCATGTTATTAAAATGGTTTTTGCTGCAAAACGAGATCTTTCGTTAAAAAGCTGGAAATCAAATAGACTTAATGTCAGTTGTATGCGAAAAGATGACTAAGCAAGCAGGAAACAATAATTATGATAAAAAGATAGAAGTTGTAAATATGCTTAACATGTGTTACATCTTGGAAATTTCAATGACATCTATTTTTCACAAAGAAACTATTCAGGACTATTTTTCGTTGCTTGACCTGTGGGCCCTGCTGCCCCTCCCCAGTGTAGAATTTTAAACTTTAGCATATTTTTTAGCTTCAGACCATTCTGAGCATTTTTTTAATTTTTTTTTACCATTGGATACTGACCCGCCCCAAGGTGGAAATTTCTAATTTTAGCATACTTTTTCGTTTCAGAACATTCTGAGCATTTTTTATTTTTTGACCCCCTCCCATACTCCCTTACCAGGTGAAAATTTCTGATTTAGGTGTATTTTTCGTTTCAGATCATTCTGAGCAGTTTACATTTTTTTACCTTTGGAGAAACTTTTTCTGATTTCTAGACCACTCATTCATCTGAACACATATGTTCAATTAACCGAATATCAGATTTTGGCATATATTTTTTCAGAGCATTCTAAGCATTATTTTTTAGTATATATGACAGACGTGGTAACTTCAACAACACCAATTTCAACCATTTTTTTCACCATAGTGTTCAGCAGGATTTCAGCGTCAGAAGATCTTAGTATAAAGGTTATTGAACCTGAAGGTGAACGCTGTATATAGTTTCAACAGTATTATAAGCTTATTGAAGGCTGTAACTTTATCACACTTAGTGTTGGACATTGGATGCACGATTACATGATAACTTCTATAAGAATTTTATGTAAAGAAGAAACTGAAAATACATAAAGTTAACAGTTTTGTTTCACAGGTGAGATATAAAATCTTTTACCATTGTTTAAAATTTTCAGTCATTAAAATGTTGAAGGCATAGCAACAATTGTTTTCTTTCTTGTCAATTTATTCTTATGTAAGTTGTTTCAAAGAAAATAATAGAAGAGGTGACATAAATTTTAAAAGAAGCCATGTGTGAACATGCTTTGAAAAATTCAAATGATACCATCATTATAGTACAGGAAAAAGTGAAACATGTCAGCAAAGAAACAAGTCTGATGCAGCGCAAGTCGGTAGAGGCAGAAGAAGTCTTGGTGGACATGCACAACAGGAAATTTTAGAATCTGGAAATGGATCTCATCTACTACAAGAAACGCGACCAGACAACATGGAGAATGTTTTATTTTTGATGGTTATTAGGATGTTCTTTCAAACATTTCCAACAATACTAAAACATATGGACCTACATTCAAGTCGAGTGAAGCTTTACATCAATATGAGAAAGCGGATTTTTCATAACCGTCCAGATATTGTTTTAGCTATTGTTTCATGTAGAAATAGATATAGCTAAAGTAATAAAGCCATTTTCCTCGTGGTACACAGTGAAGGTAAGCAAAATGCGTGACGTTTGTATGTAAAATTAAATCAATGTATGTAACTTCGTAAAAAGTTAAAGGAATGGAGTGATAAGGCCCTATTTGAAGCAACTTTATCACACTTGGTGGGGAGGTGGTGTCAAACAATTATCATATCCCCATCCTGAAAAGAATATAATGGGAAAGCTGCTAAAAAGCTAACTATGTGTGCTTAATCAGACTGGTACATTAAGGTATACATCAAAAGAACCCAAGAATGAATTTAATTTGAAGAACATTAAAATTTATATGTATGAACTGTAGTGTACAACATACTCGTCAAACTGTTTTCTCTGAATTATTAAAACATTAGTTAAGTTATTCATATTTGCATGTCAATAAAAGATTTATTATATCAATGACTGGTTTCATCTTGAGGTGAGGTGGAACGACTACTCAACCAATACTTATTTTAAACCTGGAATTCCTGGAGCATTTGCAGGGCCTAATAAATTACACAAAGTACTGAAACAAAACAAATATCCTGTGACATATTCCAAAGTGAAAAATTGGTCACAAGACCAATGTGCTTTTAGCTTATTTCAACCAGTGAAATGCAAATTTAAAAGACAACATATTATTACCCGTGGTACTGATGATATGTGGTATATCTGGACTTGGCAGATGTAGCCAATATTGAAGCACATGATGAAGGCAATCACTTTCTACTCATTGCCATTGCTGTCTTTTCAAAACTCTTGTGGGTACAACGCATTCCAAACAAGTCATACGAGGCATCATTTTTCAAGAAACAAGAAGACCTAGAACATTGAAGTCAGATAATGGAACAGAATTTAAGAATAGATGGGTAAAGCAACTTCCAAGAAAGAAGGCATTCATGCATATACTAGCAAGAATAAGACGAAAGCCAACTTTGCTGAAAGAGTCATACGCATTCTCAAAGGAATGATGTATTGCTACTTCCTACATCGCAAACGTATCAATATACAGATATTTTACAAGGCTTAAATCTACAGTTATAATCATAGGCCTCATGGATCCTTACCAAATGCATTATCACCGGCAGATATTACCAGACGATTTAATCCAAAGTGTGGAAACACATGTATATTGATAAATTGAAATTGAAATCAACGAAAAGGCCAAAACCCTACAAGTTTAACATTGGCCAACATGTTCGCATTTCACACATGAAATATGTATTTCAAAGGCATTATCATTTAAAATAAACACAAGAAGTGTTCAATGTCAACATGGTTGTAAGAAGCAAGGAATACACTTGTATCGTATCAGAGACTTCTTAGACGAAGATATTAATGGTCATTTCTATGAAGAATTACAAGCTGTTGTAAAAGACGTTCAATCCGTATACAAATTTGGAAAAGATTTGAAGACACGAAAAAGATGAGGTGTGAAAGAATTATTTGTCAAGTGGTTAGGCTGGCCAAAGAAATTTAATAGTTGTGTAAAGCAATCTGATATTCAAGCGTTATGAAGCATCCGTTTACATGTCTGGTTTCTAGACCAACAGGAAAACGTCTCCTGTGAAAGTGCTCATTGAACAAAAAGTCATTCAACCATTTCCTAAAAATATTTTTGGCTCTATGCTGCGGATCAGTTCTTGTACAAAGACATGAAAGGAGTGACATGTCATTAAGGTATTCCAGAGGATATTAAAAAGCGATTTAATCCAACACAGAATAACTTACTCATTATTGATGATCTCATGACCAAATATAACAGTGATGAACACATGACCAGACTGTTTAGTGATATTTGTTTAGCATTATTTTTATCCTACACACTCTGTTTCATCAAGGAAAGGAAATATGTAATATTAGTTTAAATACATATGATATTATTCTTTTTAAAAATCCAAGAGATAGTCAATCGATCAATACATTGGCTAGACAAATGTATCCAGAAAAATCTCACTTTCTTATTGAAGCATATCAAGATACTACGAGCAAACCTCATGGCTATTTGTTTATTGATCTGAAACCAAAGACAGATGATAAGTTACATATTCGCACAGGAATTCTACCAAGTGATACAAATTATGCTTATGTGAATAAAATAGTGTATCAAGAAGAACTACAACAGCTTGGCGTTGAAGGTCAAGATGTCTAAACGATTTCAAGCGAATCAACCATTTCTTCATTTATTAGTAATGCTAAACGACGTAAATCCTTATTGAAGTAAGCTACAAAAGATGAATTGATGGGTGTGTTTGAAATGTGCTTGAATATCTTGCATGGATACTTACCATTGAAGCCATATATGTATAACTAATTAAAGCGTAAACAACACACCATTCGACAACTGGCTGATAAGACATTTTCCCTTAAGCCTAATAAGAAAGATCGATTTATTGGAACAATTGCAAGAATTGTGCTTCCATTATTAGCTAAATTGTTATCAAAAATGAAGCTCGCTTTGAAAATGATCCTTATTCCTGAATCATAATATAGAAAATAAACTTTAAAAAGAAACGAAATCGTGAAATTGCAATGGAAATGTCCCAACTTCTTGGTCGTCCTTTGCGAACAACAACAATCACAACAGCAACAAAAGTTTGCTGCTGCGGCTGCTCGATAAAAATCAGAACTCACAAGAGTTAACATTTCTAAACCATTTTCAACCTATATATCCTGTAACAAGACTTCTGGCATAACTTACGAAATATGGTACAAGATGGACAGATAAGAATGTGTTGAAAACTGGAGATGCGATGGAAAATTCTAATTGGTTTACTGTAAGAAGCGTTGGTTCCTGCAAGAAGAAAAGAGAGACATTACCACCAAGAGTTTCTTCAGGAAACAAGCAGTTTTTTTAGGAAATTGTAGATGCTAATATTCTAAAAACTGTTTTGGGCAAAAAAAACAATCCGTGAGTATATTACAAAAGAAATGAAAACAAAGAAATTTCCAGAAGGATGGAAAAATATTGTTTAAAAAGTTATGTTGTCAAAAAAGGAAACTATAACTGATAATTGTGGAAAAATAAGATGTGTAGCTGCTTGTTGCCAAGGAGAGGTAATACACAGCAACAATATGGACCATGTACGCATATGCAATGCATGCGGTGTACACATTACACACAATGGCACGTGCTATGCACAAAGTAATGTATATACGCATTCAGTCCGTTAACGCGCATATACGATTTAGTGATCATGGAGTCAACAAATTTTTACATTACTTTGCATAGTAATGCTGTCATGAGCTATTATGCTGTTAATAAAATCTCTAATTATTAAATTCGTTTTTCTCGTACATTATATTTGAAAGGAAAATATGAAGTGGCCTTAGCTGAAATTCAATATCTACATACATGGACGACAGTGAGACAAGTAATAGACTATACCCTTGATTATCTGTCAGCATTAGATGCGTTTCATGAAAATACCATTCCATATGGTTACTATATCTCTATACCTAAAATATGTACTGGAATAAATGAGGAATTACAAAGATCTACTAATACAAATTCTATTCAGTTAAAGTATGATAAAGTTGGACGAAGAGTTTCTCTTATTTGAGAAATAATTACGATATTTCCTTTTCTACTGGATTATCTGCGATTTTAGGATTTATACCAGATAAATGGTATAAGAAATCTTGTCCTGCTGAACATCAAGCAGATGTGAAACATGGATTTTAAACACTTTATGTGTACTGCAGTATTTGCGAACCACAGGTAGCTGGAGATTATTATGTTCCTTTACTATTATTATGTTCGTTTTGTTTCCATTGAAGGTGATGATGGTGATATTATTATGAAAACTTATGAAGAACCTCGTTACGTACCTGTTAACACATCAAAATTTTATATGATAGAAATGAATATTAACAATAACACAGGTCATAATGTTTCATTTCAAAAGTGATCTGTTAACTTTATTTTCGACAAAAAGCATTACAAAAGTATTATGAAAGCATATAGACCCGATGCATGTGCATACCTGAACCATTTCCTTCATCAAGTGGGTGGAGATTTGCCAGGATTTAAAGATGCAGGCACACAGTATAGGGATGGTATTGGTTCGTTCTTAGAGGCATTGGCTCGTAAAGCTATAACACTCATTAAGACAGGAACTAAAATTGTCGCACCACATCTTAAAAAGGCTGCAAAAATATGGTTAAAGACGTGACTGGTCATGTAGCTCAAGAAGGTTTTGGGGCTATTGGTAAATGAAGTACGCCAACGAAAGTTGCTAGAAGGCAAAAGAAAGTGAAAGGAGCAACATCAAAAGATATATTACGGAAATAGAAACAATGTCAATCATCCATGATCATTCTTGTAAATGTGGTCTTTCTCCAATGGAATGGTTTCACACATTTGCCCCACGCAAACTACTGTAAAAAAAGTTATAATGTAGACTGTCAACCACTCATCGTCATTAGAGATGGTGCTCCAACAGAATTTTATATTCCTGCTACTACAGAAGAATATTTAGATTTAAAGAACAATAAACGTCATGTTGTCCGTAGCACTGTAAAGCATGCTGGAACAGTTTGTGTTGTAGATGATAGCGTAACATCCATCAATAACTTGTTTAATGGTTTATGGTCCAACATTGAATTATTTCTAAAGGATCGATCAATTTGACACAGTAACAATTCCCATGGTTATACTAATATCATTTCTCACCTCATTCTTGATTCGGAAGAAATATCAATTCTGAGCTCTCCATACGTCTCATCTATAAGATACTGTTAGATTGATGAATTCTCATACGGTGAAAAGACTCAATCATAAAAGTGTATAACAGGCTTCCATGTAAATGCTGAATGTTGTGAAATATCTGAAGCAGGAAATAATGGTTTACATAATCTTATTTGCATGCGCGTCTAAGTCATGCGTTCATGCTTACGGGTGCCTTAAGAGTGGACATGAGAAGGATCGTTACCTTCCCAATGGTATGAGTATGAAATTGCGTTCGCAAGGCAAAAAGATGAATATGTATTTATGGCTGCAAATGATACCTTTAATTTAGAAGTGAGAGATGTGGTTTTAACCATTCACAAAGTGAGGGCAAGTCCAGGTATTCAACTAGGGTATACAGATACATTGATGAAAACTGCCAAGAATGTAAAATTTTGGCCATTGCTGCTTGATTTCAATCGTTTGTAAAAGATAACATCTTTTTAGGTTAGTTACCAAAAAACGTACTGTCATTGGAATGGTTCATAGCGAAACCTTTGCTGGAACAGTGACAAGAAATCAATACAATTTTGAATATTTTAATCTGAACCACATGCAATTTTACACTGATGTTGAAATAGTCATATCCAAACCTCTCAAGCTTAACACTGATGAGGGAAAATGACGCTTTTGTAATTCTTTGCAAATGTTTTTGATAAATTGAATAGCAAAAAAAGTTCCATCATAAAACGGGAAGAGTGGCCTAGAGGTTATGTTTTATTATCTTTGGCTTAACATCTGATTACGATGGCGGTGACCATTAAGCCCTTATCAATAATAGAAACTTGCGGCTATGAATGTTGCCAATGCTTTGTAAAAAAGTCAATGTCATAGTCTATGCTGAATTTGAGAACATCATTGAAATAAGCCCGACTCGCAGTATTTAGTTTGATTGTCAGTCATGAACACGAAGCAGACAGACGCCATATTGACACATGATGTCATGATAAAAGACTTATTCCACAGAGTGTTTCCTATGGATCAGTTGCCAGCATTACAACAAGGAGCCTATGTAATCAACACAGACAATTATGATGAACCTGGCGAACGTTGGGCTGCCGTGTACTTTGATAAAGTTGTGGAATATTTTGACTCTTATGTACTTGCACCTATACATAATCGTTTAGAAAAGTTATTAAATAATACGTATGTGTATAATTTAGTACCATTGCAACAGCTCCTTTCCAATACTTGTGGTTTATATTGTGTGTATTATATATTGCATAGAGTTCGAAATCATAGCATGTTTGACATTGTAAATATATTAAACAGAAGTGATGGTGATATTGTAATCAAAGACTTTGTCTATAGACATTATAAGCCATTGTTCTATTAAACTTGATTCATGTTTAAATTTATAGTTAAGTTTTTTAATTTCAAGTAAATTTTAGTGATATATGTATATAAATGTGTATTTCTAAATTTTTACTGCTACACTGTCATACTCATGTCATATCATTCTAAAGTGTCACTGACGCGGGGTTAACGCAGCAGTAAACCCCTTTTCATTCTTAAGGAGTCTTTGAAGAGGTGTTAACTCACCCGTAAGCCATGTATATCATATATTGTTAATTACTTTAGTGGGGTATTTATTGTTTGAGGAAAAAACAAAAAACGGAAAAGAATTATATATTGTTATATTTCACATAACAAATCACAACTGTTTACAATTATTTGGACCGAAAAAAATACAATTCATTATTGAGAACAAAAATTCACCTACATATTATGTTAGTACATGTAGCATATTAGTCCACTCACAACAACTTAAATTGATAAAAGTATCATGAATGTTACCATAATATAACATTGATCCAACTCAATCACTTTTACATAGATATGGTTTGATAGTGTCAATTCATTCAAACTTTTCATATTCTTTATCATAGTCTACATATCACGCGTAAAATCAGTATCTTTTAGCCACATATGGATAAAACATTTGGTTCAAAGCTAAGTTTCAAGTTCTTGCCAAGCATCATACACTTGATGCGTGATGAAATCATAGCATTCGGTAAGCTTGACATACTTTGAAACTGTATATAGCGTTCACCGTCACGTTCAATAACTTTCACACTAAGATCAATAATCCAGACAGTTGTACAATTGAATTAATGATGATAAATGATTACTTTTTTGCTAAATGTAACAGGGTTTATACGCATCAGTCTGCTGAAGTATGTGATCCACTGAGGTCATTTGCTTCTTCAACATTTGTCATTCTTTCAATGACAATAAAATTCCCTTGTCGGTAGTATGTAACCTCTCAGAAGCATGATTCGTGATATATTCACAAATGTTAACCATCGCTTGCTGTTGGTATTTCACCAGTTTAAGGTATGTTTCTCCATGGATGGGTATCATAATCGGTAAATCATCTAGATCCATCTTCTTGATAGACTAGGCAGTGGTAGCTTTACGCTCAGGTTTTACAACAGCGGCAGCAGCTTTAAGCTCAGGTCCTTGCTCTACTTTAGGTGTAAGTGTTCGCCTGGCTTTATGTTCTGCCTTAAGCTCCATTTTCCGCTTTGCTTTCTAAACTGTGGCTGCCTTGGAGGCTATTGCTTTAGCTGTTGCTATGGCTTCAACTCAGGCTTTGTCATGGGCATTGTCTCAGACTTTGTTGTGGGTATTGTTTCAGATTTTGCTGTAGGCATTGGCTTAGACTTTGCTGTAGGTGTTGTCTCAGACTTTGCTGTAGGCATTACTGTAGATGTCAGTTGCTGTTCACTCACTGTAAATATGTTAACTCTCCAACAGTTTGGGGTAGAATGATTGTTCTGTCTGAGAATGGGACCCTTTTGTAACTCATGCACTCACGCTCTATGAGCTGTGTAATGCCCATGAGCTAACGTCGTGTAACCATCATCCAACACATAGCGTTTGTCATCAAATGGTGTTAGGCCAACCTTCAAAATTTTCTCCGAAAAAAAATTGATGTTTATGACTTTGAATGATGTTTCCCACAACATATGACTGCTCTTCCCCAAATAAACTGTCCTTGCATTGAGCACGTGTCAGTCGCCTCTGACAGGCGCGTGTAATGCCATTAGCAGTCCTAACACTCTTCAGTGGGTACTGTCGCAGTTTCATCTTTCATTTTCCCCCAACACTTTCTTGTTCACAGTGGAATGCAAGAAATGGTCCTTTGGATAATCACTTGTATCAAAAAGATAACTATCCTGGTGCATATCTTTGTAAATGTCTCTGGTTGGTATGTCATAACACGAACTCTCTGTGTCACTGAACAGCAATTTTGTCTCTGGATACTTCTTTTTTATGTTATTGTAGTGATAATCATACATGAGGGTTTTACTAAGATCTAGAATAGCAAACCAAATCTGTATGGGCTTGTTCAAAATTAGATCTGATTTCGGGCAATGTACTGCTGTCCGATCCTCATTGAAAATGTGGAATATTAAAAACGTAAGCTTAGACACGACCTTTTTGAAAGGTTTCTCATTGTGAATCAATTCTACATTAGTTCATTTCCTCACATTTCTATGGTTTTACCAAATATAGCATTGTTCATCAATTTGTAAAAGTCTTTTTCAAACGAGTGTTTGGCAACTTTTCTCTTCTCTTTGTTGACATCTACGTATTTAGCTAGTCATTTACTCAGTTGGAACATAATGGTTCGATGTACCTTTGTCACCAATCCAAGAGATACCTTGTCACTGAGACTGAGAATCATATTTTCCAGTAGGTTTACTTTTCAATCCTAACTGCCTTTTCAGGTTCTGAATGTATTCAGACAATTCACTAATTCGAACAGTTTTCTTCTCAGTAGCTCCTGGACAATCATTTTGCTGATCATGGATTTCAACCGGGTATGCGAGATCTACCTCTAAAATATATCCTGTCTCACCATCTTCACTCACTTGCATATAGTCCAGAGATTTTGGATCTGTCAGCCATGCATATCCACATTCTGGCAATATCTGTGACATACTCCACCCATGGAGATTGTTGGCATCAAAGTACATGATGTAGTTTGTTGACTTGGCCACATCATAGCCTGGAATGTAGGGATTGTTGGTTTTTGCATACTTGTGTGAAATGACTGAAATACCTACTCGCAGACCTTGCTCTACCATTTGATACATGTCAGTATCATCTATCAGTTTCAATTGAATCTTAGTATGTTTCAGCATAGCGCCCCATGTCAAACTAGTGCTGTATAGTAATGAACAGGATCCAATTCATACGTGCGGAGACACATATTTCTAAAATTTTCAAACACATCTGCCAACAGCAACACATCTGTTTTCAGGTAGAGGTCATGATACTCTCCAAAGTTGTTGCAGTGGAATACATTCCAGACCCTTTGTGCATGAGCATAATCCTCATCACTAATTCCTTCTTGAATCTTCAGTCAGTTGACTGTAAAATTCTTCTTATGGTGGAAGTTTGGTTTCTGTAAACTTCGAAAGTTCATCAACGTAGTCATAGAGACATACTCTTTTTCTCAAAAGTTACTGTTGCTGCTGGCTGTCGCGCACATGACCAGTCATATTCTGAAACTTACCTTTGGCCTCAGTCGCCAAGTTGACTGCTAATTTTTGCAAGGATACTCCCATGAATTGGTAAGACTTGATGAATTTTAAATTTCCCTTGGTAATTGCAATGTACTTTTCCACAGTGTTGGGAGTGACTGACTGTTTCAAGTTTTTGAACTTTCCTAGACTCTCTATAAGAAGATGACTGTCATATCCTTGCAGGTTGTGGAATAGGAAAAGGATCATGAATGAATCCCGCTTTCCTTGTCAATTCTTTCTTTAAGCAAAACTGTAGGTTGCATTCACTATGGGCTGCTCCACGGTGTATATATATCACTGACGTGATCATAATCCCGCACACGATCCACTCTCATCAACTCATGGCAAATGTAGCAATGACTATCTTGAGCAAACTGTTTTTACCCTCAGCAGTCATCGCAGTGGGTTTTGGATTGCTCAATCGATTCACAATGTTATCACATTCATCCAACATTTTCTTTAGAAATGTGTGAACAGCATTGTCTCCACGGTAAAGCACAGGATCACGCTTATCATATTTGCTTGCGACAATATAGGCAAGACTATTAGCCATGTAATGTTGGTAACGATCACCTCCTGTTTCTCGGTACAGCATTCAAAGTCAGCATAAATGACAAGGGGTGCCTTTTGTTGCTTTGCAATACCCTTGAATCGAATGATTGTATCCTCTGGAAATGACAATGGCTGTGCTTCATGCTTTCGACAGACTTCACGATGTTTATCTAAAAAGTCTTGTCGCATAAATCCAATTATACAATTGAAGCAGTAAAATGTTTTGCCATCATGTTCTGTGCGACAGCGCATGAGTCGACTAAAATTCTTAATCAGACAATAATGTCTCTTCTCATTGCCACTGATAAGCGGTAAGTTGATTTCATTGTCACTCTCATGTCGACTCATGTAGATGGCTACCACAACTTGATTTCTCAACCAAAAGCATTGATTTTATTCCCAAATTTAGGAATTTGATGAAATGATGTTGAAAATATTTTATCTTCCACATTCAGCTCATGTTCAAACGGTTGCTACTTGCATACTGAATTTACATGGTCATTCTGCGGATGAAGATGAGCTAATATAGACCATAGGAAGCACTTGTTGTCTGTATTCTTGATGTTGATAGCACCCTCAGTATTTTTATCTCATTTGACAACTCAATGTAGCTTGAGGCTTGTAAGGGTTCTAATGTAGCTGTGTGAATTTCAATCTTATCAATCACCAGTTCAGATCCTTGACGTTCATGCTCATCAAACTTGCTGCTCCTTGAATGCGTTTGGCAAATCGTTATCAATATCTATTTCATTGAATGCTCTATAGGTCTGAGTGCTCAGATGAGTGCACGTTCTTTCCACGTCCCCTTTTTCATTCGTTGTTATTTTCTTGAATTGAGCTACCATGTTATTCAATTGTCTGATCTATCTTTCAAATGTCGTAAGATGCGATTTTCTTACTGGCGCATTTCAAGTAGCAAGTCGGATTTATTTTCAGGTTCAAACACCTCTTGATGTGCATGTCCACCAAAGCTTATTCTTCTACCTTTACCCACTTGCATTACATCCTTCTTTGTCTGTGTCGGTTTATTTCTTCTTTTGTGTCTTTGCAGGAGGTTGATATAACTCATCAGCTAATCTTTTTATGCATATGTTTTGCACTGGTGTTCGATATGTATCATCACATGTATGATCTGCATACCGTTCAGTATTGTTGAAGACATTGAAGCAAACGCGGCAAGTAATATGTCCTCTTTCTTTACGTTTGGCAGCACTGCATGACACCATGTACAGTCACTTTTTCATTTGGAATATATATATTTTTTTGATATTATCAATTCACTGTCTTAAAAGTAAATAATGGATATTACAGACGTTATGCTCGTTTTAATCAATGACGTTCAACACGACGTCATCAAAGAGGGGAGGTCGGTCGATCCACCAGTGGGAGGTCAGTCGATTCACCTGGGGTGGATGGGAGAGGGGGTCGAGAGTTCATAGCTGTCGTCTTACACCTACTCCAATATAATGTCCCTAGTACTAGTATTACTTCCACCACAGTAGGATTACAAGTCATTGTAATACTCTAGGTACTGTTAGTACTACTACCGACAGTAGCATTAGTAGCCAATCTAGTCGCCATTCTATCGATAGCAGTGCTGTTAGTCAACATAATGCCCCTGATATTAGTAGCACTGCGACAGCTAGTAGCAGGGTTGAGATTTCGCGGTCGCCCGGTCGCCCGTGGCGACCAACTTTTGTCTCGGGCGACCAACTTTTTCCAGTTGGTCGCCCGAGTGGCGACTAAGTCTTTTCTGAGTTTTTTCAGGTAAATACTGTTGATTATTTTAAACACAATTTTGTTGTTGTTCTTTCATGTGAGGCGGGCCAGACAAATTTTGCAAAAATTGCGCCGGGCGACTAATTTTTGTGCCGGGCGACTCACTTTTTAAAGTTGGTCGCCCGGAGGGCGACCATGAAATTTCTCGAAGTCTCAACCCTGTAGTAGTATAAGCCCTTTCCCAGTTTCGGATGCCACTTTAGGTCAAAGGTTAAAGAAGAATCCTGCTGTCTTATGTTTTGGTTGGGCAAGTACCACTGCCTGTACTGAAGTTTAATGAAATATTTGATGAAGTATCTGGTGTTATACAGACTCGGTACTTACATAAGTTGTTTGTAAACATGTTATTGAAATTTTGCCGCCTCTGTTATTTTGAAATGGTAGAATGTTGGGGCGATAATCGGAGAAATATTGAATGGGACATTATGTATTACGTATGTTTTAGGAAAGTATTGTGTGACAAATGAAACTAATTTACTGAGACGTATTTGAATAAATATAATGTAATGTGGTTGCTTATACAAACCACAAGATATTGAATGAGATTTATTTCTGTCTATCTGAACGGTTCTTTCTGGACAGAAAAAAATACTAGGGAACCGAAGTTAAAACTTCATTTTATGGTATTTTCAGGAACATGAGCAAATTCGGTAAAAGTGTAAGGCATACGTCGTGTGATGTCTATGGATGCAGCAACAATAACAGAAAGCTTCAAAAATGAAGAAACAGCTTCTGTGAAGTGCATAGCTACAACTCTGGGATAGCAGCATGTATTTGTCCTGCCCCATTTGAGCTGTTCACATTTCCAACAAAAGGAAAGGACCAAGAACGAAGGAAGGCGTGGATAAAGAACATTAGATGAAAATCAGGTAGCCCTTTAGAGATTTTAAAATATGATGTGCAACCCCTCCTGACCCAAAAAAGATTTGATTTTACAATGCATTGTTGATATTTTATGTACAACTAAAGAAGCCCATTTTTATTCAGACGATGGTAAACCATGGATTCTCCTCAAGAGCATTTTAGCGGTGGTCAGCCATCGCATGACTGCCCGGATCCGATTCTACATATGGGATATATTTCTACTGCTCTGATGAAACCGAGAAGAGCAATTACCAGCCAAAGTGAGTTTTAAACATTAAACATGTTTTAAACATTGCTCCTTCAATAGAAGAACATTGTTACAGCAGTAAAACAAACAAGATAGAAGTGTGTGTAAGTGTGCTTGTGAATACTGCACCGGTTGTTTAAAGCAATCAAGTATTATTAAACAGTTGATGCGTAAACTTTCTGAATTAGAAACTGAGTGAAAAAAGCATTGTGAAGCAAAAACGGTTTATGTTAACCGACCACAGAAATCACTACATGAACGATTGCTTATTTCCGACAGAATAGTAAAGTTTACACTGATCTGCCCAGTAGAGAGCTTTTGATGTTCTGTTTAATTTCTTATCTTCGAAGGTGGAAAAATACGTTGTTGGAGGATAAATCTGTATCGCTTTCTAGCCGTATAAAGAAATTTACTTATACGCCTCGGCTTGGTTTATATGAAGCAGACTAGAGTGATAGATTCGGTGTATCGATGTCATTGATTAGTTCTATTTTTACCACTTGAATGACCGCTTTATCTTGTGAATTGAATGCACCCATAGAGTATCCCCCATGAGAAAACAAAGTCAAATTTGCCTAAAGTTACAGCAAATTTTCCAAATTTGCGTTGCATAATTGATTGTACAGATATTTTTATAGAACGACCGAGGGAGTTGTTGATATAAGCTCAGACATGGAGTGATTATAAACATCACAATATGGTTAAAGTTCTTGTTGGAATGAAACCGAGAGGTAAAATATCTTTTGTTAGGCCCGGGGTGGGAGAGCCTCTGATGTAACCATTGTTAATGAGTCCGGATTCCTAAATAAAATTGACCCTTACGATAAACTTTTGGCAGATAAAAGCTTCACAGTAGCCAATGAACTGACGCTACAAAAGGCAAAATTATTAATCCCACCTGGACTTAGCGGTCGAGAACAGCTGATGGCGTATATCCAATTTAAATGTTGCCTGTTATTGAGGAAGTAATGGCAGCTTATGCAGATTATGTAATTTATTGCCCCCTTAGTTCAGGGAGACTACCTTTATGAACAGATTTCTTTCGTGCGCTTTCGTCTGCTTTAGCTGAATTCCTGTGTATAATATGTTGGTGTTTTTGCAATTGTAATATGTAAAATGTAATATTCTGTAATATACTACAATATACTGTAATGTACTGTTATTTTGTGGTAAATAAACAAATAACAGTTTCTTTTCTTTAATTGTAAACAATCTAAAGTCTCCCCAAAAATATTTGACAAAAATGTTGAAAAAATAAAAAGATATAAATAAAAGGCTGGGGTTGAAATGTTTGAACGAGCACTCCGGGAGAAGCCCATTCATCTTTCTGTCCCTCCGTATGTGCCCGCAACGGATCTGTCTGTCCTTCCGCCTGTATTTCCCCTTAAAAATTTAATTCAATGATGGTGTTTTGATTGAACAAGCCATGCGGTACCACTGAGGATATTTTGTTCTTTAGATTTCGTGGACATTCCCACGCAAGACAAGTGAAACCAATCCTTACAGGAATCGCGACCAATGCTAAACTCTTTGTCTGATGCAACACTCTGAGCGTCCTTGCATTCTTTTACGCATATTCGGCCCTTGTCTCCATATTTTGATATGGCATATGAGTGGTCGGCAGATGACAAGTCAGTTTGTGACTTGAGTACTTGGTCGGGTTCAACTCTCTTAGGTTTATTTTTTTCGTCTTACGTTTATTATTTATGTCTTTATCACTTATGTGTTTTGTTCACTCTGCCTTTCCAACAAAAATGGGGCGTAAAAGGTCATCCAGAAACTTTCTAATTTTGATAACAGTTCGAGCTAAAATTTTTTATCGTGATCAATTCGTTCTAAGTGACACCTTCACATGAAAAAAACCAAAAAAGTCGCAGTTTTTCACACCGCAACTCCCCATTTGCCCTTGAACTTGAAAATAACATTTGTGCTTTTTTGCAGGATATGTCCGTAAGGGTCCGTTTGCAAATATTCTATGCATTGTGGATCCGGTATTTTTCCACTTGCTGTATAGGTACACTTTACTTCTAAAACTCCTCGACCGCAGAAAGTACAATTTATTATTGCATCGGACGAAGCACAAAAATGGGTAAAATTTTGAAATGAGTAAACCATAAGTTATGTGATCAAAATTTGAATGCTTTTATGTGTTGTACCTTGGCATTGATTGCTATAGGCTGCATTCTCTTCCCGTATTTTACCAATATTATGACCAGTTATTAATCTTACACAGAGGTTTTCTGCAGTTTCACTTGAGTTTTCTCCGAAGTTAAAACCCTTGTTGACACGTCTTAAAGTGTGAAGCTGTTACTTTGCCTTCCTTTTCATTATGCCACTCGCCGTTGCTCACCTGGCCCCTGTTAGTACTCTCTATTGCTGTTGCTTGACCAGTACATTTGACTCATAATTCTTCGGAATATTTTTTAACGTCACAGTGGCACATAGACACATTCCGTGGATTTGGTGGGAGGTTTCCATGTATATGACAATGTTTTGATGTAATTATCTTGCTGTTAGGCCTTTCCATCATTTCACAGAACATAACAGCGTTGGAGCTGACCTCTTTAGTCTTTCTTAAGAATGTTTTAAAGTCACCACTTTCGAAGTTATATGTTGAGTAAACAAAGTCTTTTTCGCCCATTTTAAAGTTTTATTTGTATCTTTGGTATATTTTGTGATCTTATCTGCATGTCTTGCACCCGAATTGGCAAACTTTCAGCCAGTTGCACTGCTAAGATGTACAAGCTGGATTCGAGACATGGCGCTGGCTGAGACATGGAGGCAGGCTTGATCTAATCCAGCCACACATGAGAGGATCATCATTTTCTCGTTGTGAAGATCTGCGGTCTACCTTCAAATAATACATTTTGGAGTTATCGTTGTAGTAAATTTCTCATAAAAATTTTGAGATCAAAAAAGAAAAAAAAACATTTATTTCTTTGTACTCTTTCAAAATACGCTTTGACAGTTCAAGTCCATTCCATTTATTTTTTATCTAACCATGCCACTTTTAAAGCCGTTAGGGGGTCAGGGAAAACCTTACTCCCTATACATAGCAACTCATTGTATCAATAACAGCCTGTTTTTCGTCCTTTGCAAGTTTTATGAGCAGTTTTATTTCCCACGCAGCACAGGCAAGGGCTACCAAATCTTTCTTCCTCCCACGGGTTTTCAATTCCCTGGCAGATAAATAGCTCTTTAGGGCTGGCGCAGACCATCCTTCAAAAGTATCAAGGTTCGCATCTTCACCAATGTTAGTGCAAGACATTCTTTACACTAGCAAAACATGTACAGATATACTAGAAAAATTAATAAATGAAAAACTTAGAAATGAAAGAAATTTATTATCTATAGTAAATGTCAATAGATTTGAAAAGGTGTTAATGCGCTTTAAAATATATATATGATGGTTTATTCGGAGTATGTTTTACAAAAGAGTAAAAAACTATCAATTGGAAATATAAAAGGCATATTTTGATACTGCACTATTTGTATGTTTCAGTTCTTTTTTGCATGTAAAGCAAAGTTTAAAAAAACATTTAAAAAGTTTCAAACGGACTACAGACAGAAAGTAAAAACAACAAAAATATAGGTAATAATCTTTAATAAACAAATGGTCTTCTATTAGATGTTTCATTAAACAAAAAAAAGCAACAAAATATAGGTAATAATCTTTAATAAACAAAAGGGTCTTGTATTAGATGTTTCATTAAACAAAAAAGGTGAATATTATAGCAGATTGCAACTATTAACTATTAACTATTTTATCTATATAGGCATTAAACTATTTTTGACGTAGAATACAGTTCAATGAAAGTTCGTATTGCTCTCTAGTCAATATTTCCACATTGTGAAAGCAGAGCGCCAGGGGTTGAAAACACTGTCGTTGTATGTCGTTCAGGATGGGGAAGAATAATTCCTAGAAATCAAAATAATAATAATAATAATAATAATAATAATAATAATAATAATAATAATAATAATAATAATAATAATAATAATAACAATAATAATAATAAACTGTAGGAGTACCTGTTAATGTTGTTACGGCTTGAATATTTGTTTTCTACCTTATATCACTCTCATTTTATAAGCAATTCTAATTAACCATTTCATTTGAACAACTAATTTTTTCATCTAATGGAATGGATATCACTTTATTAATATGCAATATTTACATCCATAAATTAAAATAAACTTCCTTGTTTCTTTGACCTTTTGAACTTTTGACATAACCTTGTTTGCACATGCTAAGTCCAAAACTGTGAAAGGGCTTATTGCTGGCCGATGTGATGATCCTGGTACTGGTAGCACCTCTGTTGATAAAAGTACTACCAGTCGATGTAATATCCCTGGTATTAGTGGCACTACTACCCGAATGGAAATGAAATGACAGTGGTAATACCACTAAGCTAATGGTGTTATAATGAATATTGCAGAAATATTACACAGCTTTAAGATCGAGTTGACAATTTAACCAATTTTGTAAATATGTGCTATGATAAGTGTTCTTTAAATAACTCCTTCAGTTCTTGCCGCATATACATTCTAACCAGTTTAATAGTTAGAAAACAACATGGATGTCTAACAGCGTCTAGCAGCTCAACTCTATATATGGATGCCCTGATCAGAAGTGTGCAAGCGATCTGTATTGCCCCACAGACAGAGAGAATGGCTATCTGCACTCTCATTATAGAACAAATGACAGCAGGTTTTCGATTGAAACACAAAGTACGTACAAAATATGAGACAGCAAATTGATCGACATGTTTTACATCTACAAAGTAGATGAATAGTACGTAATAAGACGTTATTGATAATTTTTGCATCTACAGAAAAACAAGGTGACAGATATAAGACCACCTATGATCGGTATTTTGGCATCTACTAAATTGTGACGGACGTAAATAGCATGAAGCAATTTATGATGGATGCATTTTTTATTGATGAAGCAACATATGTTGGATACATTTTACATAGATGAAGCAACATAGGGTGAGTGCACTTTACATCGACGAAGCAGCATATGGTGGATGCATTTTATATAGATGAAACAACATATGCTTTATGCATTTTACATCGATGAAGCAACAGATAGCGGATACATTTTACAAAGAAAGGAGGTGAAAAGTATAAGGAAATCAATGACCGATGATGTTTTATAGCTACAAAGGAAAAAAGTTGATTGGTTGATATTTTTACATCGGCAGTAAAGGAATGCGAAAAGTATGAGACAGCATATGATCAAAATATAGCATCTGCAAAAGAAAAGAATAAAGAAAGTTGTAGAACACAGGAGAGCTGCTTGGTTGGTCACGTGTTAACATACACAGAAAATAAAGTAGCAGCATAGTGTGGAATAAATATAAAATATCAATAAATGCAAGCGTTTCTTTAAACCTTTTCAGTGAAAATCATTAAAACACTAACAGTTTTAAAAGCATTAAGGCCTCTTTGTAACTAATAACAGCAACATAACAGTCACATCGGAGTCATGTCAGTCAATTTTGTACAGGTGGTAAAGCGCTCCAACCTTTCTGTATTCAAACACTCTATGACATCTATGATTCTTGGTGGATTTCAACATAACCCTTAAACTGGAGGTTCAACAGACTATCCAAGAAAAACAAGGAAAACTTTTTCGGCGGCCAGTGGCACCTCCTGACAAAAAATAAATAAAAAAGATCCGACTCAAACACTCCAGCTCTTTGACTTAAGGTATCCCAAACTTTCCGAAAAAGGGTCACTTGAAAAAATACGTTTGCTATATATATATATATATATATATATATATATATATATATGTTCCCTTCAATATGTAGCATTTGTGTTATACTGCCATTAATAAAACGGGAGAAAATTTTGAAATTTTGTGACACTGAGATTATGGTAACAGCTACGTTGATGAGGAATTGGATTGTTGTATGCCTCTAATCATGCAATAAATTTATGAACAGAACAACTGTCTTTGTGTTTTTCTTTTGCAACATACACATACTTTGCAAGATTAATTTTGCCTTTGATTTCTTAACTCAGACATCGTTTGATGTTTTATATAAATTCCAGGACTTAGAGATACCTGAATATAAGCGGTTCCTATAATCTCTTCTTCCTTAATGTTAATGTTCTTTGACATACAAATACATACAAATAATTCTATTACTTGGTTTTGCTTGGAACCGATTTATGCAATACGGCAAAACGTCAAGTTATTGTCTGCTGTAACTCCATGGTTCAGGTGAATTTTACCGTAGAGCCAATATTTATATGTGCTAATTGAGCTTCCTCCACACAGGATGCTGCACTGCTTGTCCTCATCTGTATAAAATGTCATTGTGAGCCAACGCACAGGGAATGCAAGGCATGGCGTTGCGAAGCGCCAGTAACAAAAAACTAATATCTTTATTGTAAGATTGCCGAGTTCAGGGGCGTTGTCTGGCCGTAGACACGTTCTACAAAGCAGTGTTTTCGAGATAAAAGATTTTTCTTTATCATTTTAGTAGCCTACAAAACACTGTTTTTTTCTCATAATTTTATGTCTTTTTATAAGGAAAATAGACTAGGACATTGCATTATACAAAACCTTCCATCCATCCCTTTTGTGTTTATTTTACATACATCCATGTTTGCAAGAACTGAATATCGCAACAATCGAAACATTACTCAAAAAGTTTCTACAGATAATTTGCTTGATTGGATACATTCTTCAATGAAAATGCCGATTCATAGACTTCGCTTTCATTAACTGTCTCACTGAAACCACTCAATTTTACGCCAAACATCTTTTCGAATAATACACTTCATCAATCACCAACTTTTCATAAATTTCAAGAATCACAGAAATTTAAACTGATTTTTGTAATCTTTCACACCGTTAAGATATTTTTATTATGAGAAATTTCAGATTCAATGCTTTGTCGGTGACTCTACAAATAGAGTCTTTACTCGTTCAACAGTTCAGAAGCAATAATTTTCAAGATTTCAAACAGCCAAGATTTTCTGCCTCACATACTTTCTAATTACTGTATATCTGCTACCCTCATTGGACATTTTACACATGCTAATTTTCTTTATCTTACATCTAACGAGATTTACGTCACAATTAATGAAAGTATTATCATTTAAAATTGTGAAGTTATCAATTGTGGTTCCGACCCCTTTCGGGCAGATAACTCTTACAGACAATGTCTTCCATAATATTTTTTTCACAAATAATGTTCTTGTTTGGGGTTCCAGTCTTTAGGAACAAAAACTCGTAATAAAAATGTTCACATTTCAGCCTTTGGGATATCCAAAATGCGTCCACTGATAACTTTATATAATGTAGATTTTAAGTTCATAGAAGGTCGTTTCTTTTTTATAGTATTTGACAAGAGTGCACAGTTTGGTAGCATTTTCAGCTGCTCGTTGCAGAGGATCACACGATTATCATATCTATCTTTGTAATAAAACTACTTTTACCCACATTTGAAGTTTATTTGTTCCATTTCATATATTCCGAATATATGAGCATGCTTTATCTATATGCAAGCAGGTATACTTATCGAGTCTTATCTATATCGAATCTCAAGCTGGATATTGCTCCGACTGCTGTTAGATTTTCACTCATCAGAGTTTATGTGGATGGAACTGCTTTAATCATACAGATAAACTTTTCCGCAAAGTGGTGTCATTATGCACATTAGGATCTGTCTTTCGAGAAATCAATCCTTCATATAATATACCTGCTATCTTGAATTTGTCCTATGACACATTCTCTCCATTATACCGCTTTTTACAAAACCCAACCAGTCAAGGCTTATACCAGATGGCAAAGTTTTTTTCAATTTTTCTATTTTTAAAGTATTTTATAGCCAACACTAAGCAACCTTACTGGGCTTCAATGTTGTATTTGAGTAGAGTCCCTTCCTTGCTTTTCTAAAAAAAGAGGTGATTTAGAGTTGCGCGATTCAGAGATTTTCAAAGCAAGAACTGAGATTCAATTACCTCCAGACCTGCTTCTCTTCGTCTTTCGTCTTTCCTACTTTAGACTTATGCCTAATTTCTTAGCACAGTAAACTGATTGTTTTCTTATCGCAAGACAATTTGATTACGTCATTTGTATTTTATGTTTATTAATATATTCTAATCTACATCTAATGCATGTCATCCTTGCCTTTTCCTGCTCTAAACATTCCAACTTAAATTTAATTTTTTTTAGCACATACTTTGAATTCTACATTACTGGTAGTTTTGATGCAGTGTATAAAAATATTTATAGTCTCTTTTCCTGATTTTATTCAGTGTTTTTTATTACGCCTGAGTGTAATTTCCATAGACGTGGGTCTCCACCCTTATCAATGACCTCTGAGCTGTCAATGCGCCGACACACTTCAATTGCGGAATTATCTCTTTTTTTATACAAAGAAATATGTTTACACTTTTAACTACGTTCACATTTCCATTTTGTCAAATAAGTTATCAAGTTTACACATTATTGGAGGGTTGTGCCTGAATCAAGTGTACTACAGTATGCTTGCATGTTTCTGTATCTTGAGATTTCAATCAAATCGAATTTTTCTTTGACAGATTTTAACATAACAGTGCTCTTGTAGTTCTTCGAAACACCCCCTCCGTTTTATTTAAAAAGCTGTCTAAAATATTAAAATCTTATGCAATAACAACTATATCTCCCTTTTCGACGTTTAAATAGAATTTTGCTATTTTCGTATGAATGCAGTCTGATCCACCTCTGTTTGGCCCATATAAATTAAGCTGAGAGACCAATAAACTAGGCTCAAGAATTTTAAGTAAAATCTTTGCTTATTTGACATATTTTGTAGTGCATGGATTATGAAACACGTGACCAGGGCCCCAGATTTCCTTCTATAGAACTTGCTGTTCCATGGGTCTCTTGAAGCATGAATATTTCATCTTTCTTTCGACGCAGCAATTCTAAGAATGTTTAATAAGTCGAGGCCTTCCCGAATGTTGAAACATTGTATTTATGTCATTTATAAGTTTTGCAACGGTGAATCCGCTTGTAGTAATAAAATATTGCTGAGCAGATACGATCAAAATCAATATCTAGAAATAAAGCACAATATTTAGAAAAAACTCTTTTTATTTTACTTTTTGCGAAAGACGATAAAACCAATTAATTTTCCTTTTAAAACCCACATTCCTTGGTTTTAGGCACATAGTTCTTCATGCTAGAACACACACTACTTACAAATAAATTTCACACAAGAAAATATTCAACCAGAAAAGATATAGAACTTATCGGAGATACTATCAATCCTGCTTAGCATTATAGTGTGTTCTTAAGAGCATTCTTTCTTAGAGAAGCGGCTTTATAAAGAATGTGGAATATAGGAATATAAAACTATAAAGACCGAAATCTGGACTTCCGAATTCCGTATTGGATCAATGATTTTGGAGAAATTTAAATGAGCAATCAAAGTAACAGCTGTATCAAAGATCTGTGCCGCATCGATAAATTAACGAAATTTGACTAAGTATTTAATGGTAACAGGAATAGAATATATGTGGCTATTATGATGAAAAAACCGGACTTTCGGTTTCTGTTTTAGATTTAAAAAATCACAAAGAAACGTATGTTGGCATCTAAAATCCAAAATTATCAAAAATGTGTGATGGCGTCGGGAAGCAGTCGTAAATTTGCTTGTGTCTAATACTTTACTGGATTAGACAAATCTTTGTCTTTTATACCTAAATTCACTTACGGCTGAGATGTTTATTTAATTTCCAAAATGCTTGGTAAATATATTCGTCAATCTACAGTTTGGGGGATTACAAAACTCTGTAATGACTAACGGAATTAAATGCATATGATTATTGTCCTTGGCTTGCACTTTCTGTTATATAACATTTTATCTCAGATAAATTTATGCACGCATTCAAAATTATAAAGATGAAAGAAAGAAAGAAGCTACGATTTTTTTTTTACAAAATTCAGATTCGGTAGACTTTATGGGCGACATTATTGGATCTGTGGGACAACAGCATTGCTTGTATTTTTCTTAAAGCTACGCGAAATCGATAACAAAATTACTACAATCCCGCTGAAAATCTAAAAGGGATCATTCTTGCTAAATCTAAAAACTGCTATACAGTAACAAGAATATTAACTAATAAGTAAGGAAAAGAAGAAGAAAAAAGTAGAAGAGAAGAAGAACACGAATAGCAAAAATAATAAAATCAATAAGTTTTTATACACGATTATTCATAAATCGATTGCTTCTGTGGAAGGCAGAGCTGTAAATGAAGCTTGCAAAATTTAACAAGTTAGACACTAAAAATTTGGGTTAGCCTGAGTTTGGCTAATGACTTCTTGCTTCGCATGTTTATCTCTAGACTGAACTGGGCCACACATATGATTGATGAAGAAGTCACTTATGCCGTTGCCACCGCAGATTGGAAGCGATCGTGAAGGTGAATCGCTCTTTTAGCACGATCTTGCTTATTACCCTTGATTGGTCCGGCCGTGTGTGGTCTCTTACGGGGCTATTCTCAAGACGAATCATCGTTGTTGCAACCACTCTAGCGACTGCTGCTTGTGAAATATTGGTATAAAGTGTACCATTTGCCTGTCATCTTTCATTTTCGCTAACCACTGGCACTTTAGCGACTTTTTTGTTCGAACTTTGTTCACTATAATAGGTTTGCCTTTACTTGGACCACAACTGCACTTCCTTTAAAAGACTCAACCTCAAGGGACAATCGTGCCATTTTGGAAAAGTACTTTGTTGTAAAGTGTTAATTTCTTTAAAACAAATATTGTGTATTCGTGTCAAGCATAGTGTAATATAGGAACATTTGATATGTAACTAATAGACATCATTTTGATTCCGCTGCTCTTAACACTGAGAAATAAATACATTATTGCTTTTTTACATTAAGTTAGTCTATTTCTAACCGGTCAAAAAACATTGTTATGTTGGAAAATAAACAACTGACACAGAAATGAACTAAACCTTCTTACCTTAAACTACTTAGGCTGCTTTGTGTGAAATCTATTTTTACTTACTATGTCCACAACAAAATATAATAAACTTTTTTTCTTTGCTGCGGTGTAACAGGTGGCCTTGTATGGTTACACCTATTGCATATAACGTAGCGTTAGAGAACATTTAATCATGAAATCTGTATATGTCAACATGGTGTTGGTTTTAACTTACTGAAGGGAGTATAACTGCTTAGTACGTTCATATATCAATCATTCGTACAATAGAATGAACAAGTACGTTTATTCTTTTTTTAACTAACTGCTTTACGGCTTACTATGTATTGCTACGGTAATGGCATGTAACATACAGTAACAAAAACAGGAAGCTCATTTTCAACGGCATTTTAAAAGGACAAAAATAATTTTTTATGCAAAACCCTCATTATCTTACCTTCATTTCACATATTAGATTGGTTAATTTTCAGTTTGGCGTCTCAAGAGAACTAAAGTGGCCGTGGCTTTTACATACTTACAGTGACTTGAGTGTTTCTTGTATTTACAATTCAATTAAAGCACTGCCAGAATATATATATAACGAGCAACACCGGCGTTTTTGCCTTTTAATGTGTGGCTAGCGGTGTATTCTTATACTTCTGGAATGTAGCTCACATTTAGATGAAACAGGGAAGGTTTGTTTGCATATACGAATCTTGCTAAGGTAAGCACGAAAATACACTCAGTTTTAGGGCATAATATCTTATTTGCTAATATATGTTTACATGACCTATATATGATGTAAATTTAAGTTCTTGGCAATTAATAACCGCGAAAAATTATGAACTCACTTGTATGCACCATTTTTGGGCAAAAATACACAGAACAGGTAAATAATTAGAGTGTGCATGTATTTGCTGCGATCCCACGAGCGAATACAAACAACGCTGGTTCCGTACAGGTATTTTTCTCTTACTTTTTATATAGAAATCTACATTTATTGTTTTAATTTTTTGAAAGTGTCTATACCATGTCCATTTCAGGACTCTAATATGTGTGTTTTAATATAGTTTAAACACATATGTTTACTTCAAGCGAAAATCGCTTCACTAAGCTGTGTAGTTAACTGTTTTCTCCTGAATTAAGTAGAAATATTCAGAAATCTCACAAGCTTTTCGAGCTTTTCATACATTTAACTAGTAGTTTTGATATTTTTATGTGTTTAACGTGAAAACTTCTCAGTAGGTAAAAATTTCTGCTACTAAAACCATCATGAAGGGTACCATGAGTTATTTAATTATTTATTGTGAAAGGTCGCTCTGAAGACCGATCCATTCGAAAAGATTGTGCCCTGAAATGGGTGAAGTACACCTCTGTGGGCCATTCTGACGCACAACGAGGTACTACGTTAATAAATAAAACAAAGGTTAAATTAAAATAATTTATGTTTATTATTGACAAACTGCAGTGTGGACGATACCGCACCGGGGTCTATAACACGAAGAAAACCATTTATAAGATTTATGCACTTGAAGTTATTCATTTATTCGGTTACTTACACACAAAATAGTATATGCAGTTGTAATCACTGTATACCATACCGGACCGAATAATATATCCTAAGTATTACCGTGACTCATAGCAGTTAGAAACGTTTCTCGCCAATCCCTATAGTGTTACGTTCAGACCTATACGTATTCCGGAGACTTAGCCCGCACGAATCATTTTTAGCAGCATATATCTTACGGTGAATTGTGGCAAGTCGAAGACTTGGGGAGAGCATATTGAAGTTGTACAGGGCCTTTTTCCTCTTTATTGGTCCGTCTTTTGTCTTTTGCATTTGCCAACAGCCTTATTGCGCATTATACAAATGATGTGTGCCTTATTTGCAGACGTCAAATACGCTAAGTATGGAGGAATGCTTGCATTGGTTGCATAAACACAGGGGTGTAAAATCTTACCTGGTAATTTTAAATACACTGATTGCTCATATAAAATATCAGCTTCAGTTAAGCACTATTCTTGGTAAAGGTAGGGTTGGGGACGCCGTTTTAGCGTTCTTTGGAGTTAATGAATAAGCAGAAGGCTGAAAATTATTTTAGAAAGGTTTCGGAATTTGACAAAAACACTGTATTAAAGGAAAAGTAAATCAAAATCAGCTTGAAAAGTCTTTGTAGATTCTATTCGAAGAGCCAAAGTGATTTTTAAAATATTATTTTTTCCAAAGTGTTGAATATTTGGCCTTTGACAAATAAGTCCTTGTTGTCATTGTAATACTGGAGAATGCAATGCGATGCACTTACTGTTTCTGCGATGCACGTACTGTTTCTGCGATGCACTTACTGTTTCTGTGATGCACTTACTGTTTCTGTGATGCACTTACTCTTTCTGCGATGCACTTACTGTTTCTGTGATGCACTTACTGTTTCTGTGATGCACTTACTGTTTCTGCGATGCACGTACTGTTTCTGCGATGCACTTACTGTTTCTGTGATGCACTTACTGTTTCTGCGATGCACTTACTGTTTCTGTGATGCACTTACTGTTTCTGCGATGCACTTACTGTTTCTGTGATGCACGTACTGTTTCTGCGATGCACTTACTGTTTCTGCGATGCACGTACTGTTTCTGCGATGCACTTACTGTTTCTGCGATGCACGTACTGTTTCTGCGATGCACTTACTGTTTCTGTGATGCACTTACTGTTTCTGTGATGCACTTACTGTTTCTGCGATGCACGTACTGTTTCTGCGATGCACGTACTGTTTCTGCGATGCGCGTACTGTTTCTGCGATGCACGTACTGTTTCTGCGATGCACTTACTGTTTCTGCGATGCACGTACTGTTTCTGCGATGCACTTACTGTTTCTGCGATGCACGTACTGTTTCTGCGATGCACTTACTGTTTCTGTGATGCACTTACTGTTTCTGCGATGCACTTACTGTTTCTGTGATGCACTTACTGTTTCTGCGATGCACTTACTGTTTCTGCGATGCACTTACTGTTTCTGCGATGCACGTACTGTTTCTGCGATGCACTTACTGTTTCTGTGATGCACTTACTGTTTCTGCGATGCACTTACTGTTTCTGCGATGCACGTACTGTTTCTGCGATGCACTTACTGTTTCTGTGATGCACTTACTGTTTCTGCGATGCACGTACTGTTTCTGCGATGCACTTACTGTTTCTGCGATGCACGTACTGTTTCTGCGATGCACTTACTGTTTCTGTGATGCACTTACTGTTTCTGTGATGCACTTACTGTTTCTGCGATGCACGTACTGTTTCTGCGATGCACGTACTGTTTCTGCGATGCGCGTACTGTTTCTGCGATGCACGTACTGTTTCTGCGATGCATTTACTGTTTCTGCGATGCACGTACTGTTTCTGCGATGCACTTACTGTTTCTGCGATGCACGTACTGTTTCTGCGATGCACTTACTGTTTCTGTGATGCACTTACTGTTTCTGCGATGCACTTACTGTTTCTGTGATGCACTTACTGTTTCTGTGATGCACTTACTGTTTCTGCGATGCACGTACTGTTTCTGCGATGCACTTACTGTTTCTGCGATGCACGTACTGTTTCTGCGATGCACTTACTGTTTCTGTGATGCACTTACTGTTTCTGTGATGCACTTACTGTTTCTGCGATGCACGTACTGTTTCTGCGATGCACGTACTGTTTCTGCGATGCGCGTACTGTTTCTGCGATGCACGTACTGTTTCTGCGATGCACTTACTGTTTCTGCGATGCACGTACTGTTTCTGCGATGCACTTACTGTTTCTGCGATGCACGTACTGTTTCTGCGATGCACGTACTGTTTCTGCGATGCGCGTACTGTTTCTGCGATGCACGTACTGTTTCTGCGATGCACTTACTGTTTCTGTGATGCACTTACTGTTTCTGCGATGCACTTACTGTTTCTGCGATGCACGTACTGTTTCTGCGATGCACTTACTGTTTCTGCGATGCACGTACTGTTTCTGCGATGCACTTACTGTTTCTGTGATGCACTTACTGTTTCTGTGATGCACTTACTGTTTCTGCGATGCACTTACTGTTTCTGCGATGCACGTACTGTTTCTGCGATGCACGTACTGTTTCTGCGATGCACTCACGGTTTCTGCGATGCACGTACTGTTTCTGCGATGCACTTACTGTTTCTGCGATGCACTTACTGTTTCTGCGATGCACTTACTGTTTCTGCGATGCACGTACTGTTTCTGCGATGCACTTACTGTTTCTGTGATGCACTTACTGTTTCTGCGATGCACTTACTGTTTCTGCGATGCACGTACTGTTTCTGCGATGCACTTACTGTTTCTGTGATGCACTTACTGTTTCTGCGATGCACTTACTGTTTCTGCGATGCACTTACTGTTTCTGTGATGCACTTACTGTTTCTGCGATGCACTTACTGTTTCTGCGATGCACGTACTGTTTCTGCGATGCACTTACTGTTTCTGCGATGCACGTACTGTTTCTGCGATGCACTTACTGTTTCTGTGATGCACTTACTGTTTCTGTGATGCACTTACTGTTTCTGCGATGCACTTACTGTTTCTGCGATGCACGTACTGTTTCTGCGATGCACGTACTGTTTCTGCGATGCACTCACGGTTTCTGCGATGCACGTACTGTTTCTGCGATGCACTTACTGTTTCTGCGATGCACTTACTGTTTCTGCGATGCACTTACTGTTTCTGCGATGCACTTACGGTTCCTGCGATGCACTTACTGTTTCTGCGATGCACATTGCACTTGTAATTTCTTTGTCAACGACTGTAATCAAGCCATGCTCTGGGCTGTGATGGTATTGATTTGGCTTTTGTAACACTGCATTAGTTATTCCTGTATAATCAATTCAGGATCATTGGGATACTCTGCGCTGCGACGATAGTAGCTTTACCTTTAAAAATTGCAATTACCAAGCATTTTTGTTGAGCTCCAATAACTGCCCTTAAAAAACTCCATAATGATTTTACACTTGGGGATTTTCAATCCCCTAGCTTATTGAATTCGTACGATTCGGTAAAGTATTTCCGTATGATTTCTTTTTTTCGCCAAAAAACCTTGTCACGCGAACTCTGAGACGGTTAGCGCTAGGACGACCAAATATGGCAGAGACATAATGTAGCATTTTGAGTTGGTTCAGCTCAATTTTTTTAGAAATTCATTAACGTTATATGCGCAAAAGCGGACATTGAAATTCTTCCATTGAAGTCCATTATAGGGCAGGCAAACGCTTTGATTTCGTAGTTAATTATGAAAGCGATTAAAACGGGTCTAGGACAAGTGCCATCCGGAAAACCGCCACCAGGACAAGTACCGCCCGGAAAAGTTCCACCTCGAAAAGTGCCCCGGACGGAATAGTGCCACCCGGAAACGGGCCACTCGGACAGCTGCCAGCCAGAAAAATATCATTTAAAATAAAAGGAAAAAGCGTTTGTTAAAAAAAGGTTTAAAAGTTTGATATTCCCTTCCAAGATTTAAGTAACTGGAATTAGGATCCACTTGTCATTGCCACAAGAGTCCCTTAACTGAAAATGCCACGAATTAAATCTTCACTGCTGAATTCGCCGTTTATCATCAGTTCGCATGTGGACATTGTGCCCAATGCAACGGAGGTAGTCCACGTTATGACGGTTCCTGAAATCACGGACAACGGTGACAATCCTTGCTGCCGCATCACGGTGCACACGTCTTGGTTGAGGTGCAGGGTGACCCGCCAGCATTTGCGTCATCACTACATTGGTTCAGGTCCTGCTCGTGCTTTAATATGTCGAGGAAGCGCCACAAGATCGGATGATGTGCTGTTACTGAAGACAGCATTCTACGGTGCCACCCTTCAGCTTGATCGTTAGTGCGCGACAGTGCTTCAAGAACGCGATCTCGAACATTCCACGTGGCATGGGCGAATTTTGGCGAGGCTCGGGGCCTACGTCTACCTCTGGAACGGCCAGTGTAAACGTCTTCGAAGTAGTCCGGAATATTAGCACTACTCTGGAGCCCAATACAAGTCGAAACCCTCTTACTCCGGAAAACAACGCTCAACAAGACTACCATTGCCTTGCCACATTGCAATGCACTTTAATAGTAATTGCACATCAGTGCCCTGAGCACATCCATCACAGGAATACCCTAATTGCAATTTTAAATAAAGCCGCACAGCTGGACAATTGAAATACACATGAAAGAGATGTAATTAAATCTTGAAAGATATATTTAAACTTCATACAGCAACACCGGTAAAACGAAAATAAATTCAATTTTCCATTTATTTATCTTTTAATATTTTGGAGGGTAACGCTTTTTTCCTTTTATTTTAAATGACATTTTTCTGTGTGGCAGCTGTATGAGTGGCAGATTTCGGGGTGGCACTTGTCCACCGGGGGCACTTTTCCAGGTGGCACTTGTCCGGGTGGTGGTTTCCTGGGTGGCACTGGGTGGCATATATATATATATATATATATATATATATATATATATATATATATATATATATATATATATATATATATATATATATTGCATTTTCAATCTCAAAGACTTATTTTTGACCATTTGCGCCTAAAAGACGATACGCAGAGGTACCTCGGTGACCTGGTCCTCCTGGGTGACGATCAAGATCCAAAACTGGAAGTTGGCCATTTTCTCGAAAACTGTTAGAGCGATATTGAGCTTATTTTCGACGCTTTGGGCTTAAAAGACGGCAACAGGTACCTTTGTGAACTGCACCTCCTGGTCACGGTCAGTTCTAATTTTAAGAGTTCAGAATCGTATTTTGTGGCACCAAGTGTAATTTTCACTACTTGGTAGCGAAAACGGTCTAGTTTTTATTCATGCTGTCTTTCGCTTGATCGCGCCAAACAGGATAATAATTCAACAGAAAGTCCGTTGTTTTCAGCATCCATCATTCAGTTGAATAGAAATTCAGATAAAACTACCCACATTGAGGCATCTGTTACGTAAAACAATAGTTGCGATTCTGTATCAAAACAAAGACAGATACTAATGAGCTATTGCACAATTGCACAATAAATACACATCAAAGAAACATGAGCTCACTTCAGTGAATATCTCAAACTGTGCAGACTTAAAGTCAGTGATTTTATACAGTCACTGAACCAGTGACTTTATAAAGTCTCTGAAATTTTCAGTGACTTTGTAAAGTCACTGATTCGACAAATCCATGTAACAAATGTATGCATAAATCCATGTAACAAATGTATACATCATGTCGACAAAGACATTTATTACCATATGTATGGTGCAGCGAACAAATGATAACAACCAACAGGATATGAAACAGTTAGTACAGCTTTACAGTTATAACACATTGTTTACCAGTTTTAGAACAGGGCATTACCGGTTATAGAAGCCCGATCAGAATCTTTACACAGTAAGTCTAAGACACATATCAATAACATGATATAAACAAGGAAAAGATTATAATTTCGAGTCTGCGTTGACGTGTCGAACTAAATCGAGATTTTTTTCTCTTTGGAGAAGGGTGGGTAGAGAACGGGGGGGGGGTGGGAAGGGGAGGGAGAGGGGGGGATAACTCGCAAAACAAAACAAAAATCACCAAGGTTTTGAAAATTTGAAATTTGGAAAGATTTAACTTTTATTTATTTATTTGTTTTTATTTATCTATTTTTTTACTTGATTAGAAAATCCCTCGAAAAGTTCTTTCTCCTTTGTTTATCGAAAGAACCGCTAGCCGCGTGAGGGGGGGGGGGGGGGGAGGAGAACTGGAATTCCCGCCGCGAATACCAGACATTGTGACAGTTGTGTTGTTTCAAAAACCTGTGTTGTGTATGCAACCGTTGTGTTGTGTGCTGCATCTGTCATGTGCATAACCATTGTGTTGTGTACAGCATCTGTGTAATGTATGCAAACGTTGTGTTGTGTGCAGGATCTGTGTTGACTATGTAACCGTTGTGTTGTACGTAGCATCAGTATTGTGTGTATAACGCTTGTGTTGTATGCAACGGCTGTGTTGTATGCAGGATCTGTGTTGTGTGTGTAACCGTTATGTTGTGCGTAGTATCTGTATTGTGTGTATAAGTGTTGTGTTGTGTGCAGGATCTGTGTTGTGTATGTAACCGGTGTATTGTGTACAGCATCTGTGTTGTGTGTGTAACCGTTGTGTTTGTAGTAGTTGCTGTGATCTATATATACTTGTGTATGTGAAATCGTGGTATTTTATGCAGAACAGAATGAATGTCGCGCTCGTTTTCTGTGACATTCCTTTTTGCAAAAAAAAAAAAAACAATTGAATTACGCGTCATTTAAAAGCACTGTGCACTTGGGGAAGGAGGGAGGTGGGGGGTGATCCACCAATGAACACCAATGTTTTGCGTTATGAACTGATTTATTGGGTGCGACTTTAAATTAAACCTTAGACTTGACCTAAAATAGCGCCAACGAATTTGCTGTGTAATTATTTAATAGCATACTAATTAATTAAACTTCACGAAAAGGACGAAAATATAAACGCGCTACTTAAAATATCAATTGGTTTCAAATTAGATACACCTTACCAAACTATTCGATGAGCGATAACAAAGGTTGACTGTTTTTGCTACTTCAGAACGACGTTTAAGCGACGTCGAATAGTGACCACAAAACGACGTCATTGAGACGCTTTTATTTCATTTGTTATTATTTGGGCTCGCTTTTACGTCGGGTTTGGTATTATTGCACTTTGTTAACCAAGTGGCGTCTCATTCACGCCACCAACAGAAGAAATTTTGTGTTCTGCAGCATTTTTTGTTGTTTGTTGCTTCTTTCCCTACCTTATGTTTGCATCTGACTCACGTGTGACGACGTCGCTTTAAATGTGTCGTTTTTATTACGTTAAAACGTTTTATTTTAGGTGAGCCGCCCCCCCCCCCCTCCTCACGCTTTTAGGTCGCTTGAATAAAGCTGGAACCCCGTCTTCGCCCCCTCCAACTCCCCTTGCCCCTCCTTTTCAGGTCGCTTGAATGAAGCTAGAACGCCTTCGTCCCCACCTCGCTCTTTGGTCGTTTTAGGTCGTTTTGGTCGTTTTAGGTCGATTCCGCGATTTCATATTTGTGAGGTGGTTGCGGCTTTGTTCTGGCGTCGCAATGACGTAACCTACCCAACAAATGATCGTCATTGAGCTATTCAGGGACAGACACTTGTCAAATATAGAGTGTTTGTAACTACAATTGGCAACAACGGTTATTTATAATTGCTATCCAAGGCCGAAAAGGTCGATGAATTAACCAATTTCTTGTTGCTATCTTTGAAACAAAACACTATTCTCAGAACTGCTGTGGTAATGACATTGTTGTCTGAACGTGTAGCGATTTGTCACCTGCTAAGCAATAAACAGACCCAAGTCCTTCAAATCGCTGTTTCTTCCAACTGATTGGCTGACCGCGCAGTGAAATTGCGTTAAGGTTATTTCCCTGTCCAGGGTGAAGAACTTTAGGCCTTCTCGTGGTCCTTGTTTAGATGGTGCTAATTTAATTAAAGCGATAATAAGAGTTCTTGTATTATCAGTGTCTCTTTATGACAAGCACAGTGGTGACGAGGTCACGTGACCACAGAGACGACCACGGAAACTTCTTGTTTCTGTGATAAACAAAACAGCCCAGCTTTTTGTTTGTCACTCATTGCCACTCGCCCCGCCCCTTCCCCACACACCTTCGCATTAAACATAATCAAACTACGGAATCATTATGGAATGTATATTTGATAGTAATAACGTCTATGCACTAAAAACACTGTACGCAAAAAATCTATGGTGAATTACTACCGTAATAATTAACGAATCTATGGGAAACCTATAGCCTGCTTATTACGTGCTTGTGATTCAAGCGGTAATTGACTTTTTTCTTTTGTTTAAAAAAAATATATTTACAATTACTTTTCTGTATGCTTTGTTTTGAAACTTTTCCCCAATTTTGTTTGTTTTGTTGCCTGAAGTGAACACCGGAGTTATTTGTTCACAGGCTACCTCGGATTTAAGTTACAATATTTGTCTCAGTCCATAGTATACCAACTTAAGAGGTTTACTCCAGTTATTGCGATTATTCAGGAACCATTTAAAACAAACAGTCTGTTGTTGAGTTATTTTAATCGCACATTTTTCATGGACCATTTCAAGGAACCAAACAGTCTACTGTAGAATTTTTATTTTAGTAGTTGATTATTCTTTGAATATTTCAAGGATTTTAATCAGATGGAAATTCAAGGGCGGTTAGGTCTGTAAAGGCCTTTACATTGGTTAGTTGAACATAATTCATATCTCATTTTAACAGAATGGATTTAAATTCAATGTGAGTGTTTAATGAAAGGCACCTTTAGCAGCAGAAAAATAATTCCATTTTTAAAGTTAGAAGGAATTTTTATTTATTATTTTATTATATGTGACAGATTTACCAATAAATAGATCTTTTCCGGCTGCCCTGCACAAGTATGTGATTTAACAAAAGCAGTGCCTTCATTCTTAGTTCCCGCCCATAGGTCCATCCGCAAACCATTCATAACAAACAGTCTGGAGTAAAGTTGCTACTGTAATCGCTACTGAAGCGTTCCTGAACCGTTTAAAGCGAACAAACGGTCTGCTGTTAAAGTTAGTGACCTTCTGTCTCTGGCATTCATGCTGAACCCGATGCACACGTGTGTTTAATTGTCGCAAGAAGAGATTTTATACTGATCACATCTTAGTCTTACTTGCAAGCTAAAGTGTCAGAATCATATGATATATTGTTTTGACAGGTGTTTTTCGCTCCCAAATTATTGTGGCCATCTAAAACGGGAAAAGTAATTTTAGTAAAACTTTTGTGACAACAGAATAAGTTAGTTTATTTACTAACAAACAGTTTTTTTTTCGAAAATAAAACTTGCAGGCTACATTTCCAGGAAAAAGGCAACTAAAATAGTTTTATAATTCGCAATAATAGTTATTATTTAAAACTGAGTGACCAAAACTAACAATTACTACAACCTATTCCTCTTCACTTAAATCGACCCTAACCCATTGCTCAATCTATAAGTGAAGGTTTGATGACTTTGCATCTACAACGAAGTTGAGCAGTGTTGAGCATGTATAGTGCTGGGATGGGTGCAATAACTGACACACCAGTTTTAGAATGTTGGAGCGGAGCAGTGTCACGATCCATTTGGTCTACTTAAGCAATGCGGCATCAAACCTAAACTTTCTGGCGATGGCAAGAAACGATTGCGTCTACAACGAAGGTAAAAACGTTTAACCAGGTCAGTTCTTAGTTGGGTGACCGGTGGCTGTCGCTACAGAATTGATACTATTTCTAAATAGGTGAAATTATAAATTACTTGCAAATTTAAAGTTTTTTTTAATGATATAATGAGAGAACTGATTTATATAAAGAAAACTAATCCAAAATAAAGGCCTAATGTAAGGAAAACTACCTGAAAATGAGATTCCGCTGGGTAAAAACATTCGTCAGAAGAGGTTTTGAGATCAAGATAGATGTTATTTCTATGTTATTTCAGTTATTTTTGATGGGTTAAATGCAAAGGGTTTGATGTATCACACGATAAAGGCTATTTTAGGCTTTCTGTTTTTATTCAATTTTAACTGTGTAATTTATCTTGAAAGGAGATTGTTTTGACTCGTCACTGTTTAAAATAAGTGAAAGGTCTTTGGGGATTCCTGGTTAAATCTGTTTTTAGCATGTTTTTTCTAAAAGAAGATACCCTTTTCTATTTTTGTCAGGATTGATAAGCCCTTTGTGCCTTTTATATGACGTGTTTAACCTTATTTCTTTAGCTTCAGAATAAAGCTGAAATCACTCTATTATTACGTCTATTACCTGTAACATTGGATTTCCATAGGAATTAAATGGATGTACATATTCTTATTAGTCACAGAGATCTTTTTATAGCTGCCATAGTCTATTTTGATCTGTACCACTCTCTCGGTGTGATTGAAGTTTTTCTCTTTTAGATGCCGGTATTGAAGATAGCTACGTGACTTGAATGAAATGGGTCGAGTTGACCGCAAATTCGGAATGAGGGAAGCACTCAGGCGCAAAAAAAGAAGCAAAACGCGATATCCTACTTAAACATGAGTTACGTGACATAAATTATAATGTCTTTAGTCTTTTAGCGATTCAGTAACTTTCACGACAAATAAGAATAGCGTATTTGCGAGTTATTTCATTTCTAACAAAGTATTAATGGCAAAGTGGGCGTGAACAGAAGATTTCTAGGTATTGTGGGAGTTTACCAAATTTATTTGACGTCACTTTCACAGTAAATAATTAAAATACTTTGCACCAAACCTGAAAATGTTTCAGGCTGGTAACTAGATGTAACTGACCAACCACGAATAGAGTCTACGGCACCAGCTTATGTCCTTATGTGTTATTTTTACATTGTGGAAAATATTTAAGTTAAAATGTCAAGCTAAAAAAACGCCAAAATAAAAATTTTAAGTCATGATTACAGCTTCACATGAATGAAGAAAGTTTTTTAATATGTTCAATGCGGTTTAATTATATCAAATCTTTTGCCTTGACTCTTGATATCAGGTCAAGGAATATATGAATATTAGATCCTAAAATACTATAGCACTACGTTATGCAGAACAACACACATAGTCCTCAGTGTGATACTCTTTGTCATTCTATATACTCTATTTTAAATCTGACCATCTTTAGTTACCATATTTGAAATGTGGCTTGATTTTGTGATGCATACAAAGTACTAACAAATGTGTATGAAGCCCTGAATGGGCTTAGTCTCCATGGAATGCAACAACTGCTTGTTCCGTACATTACCACGCCTAAGGTACGATCGCAGAATTCAAATTTTTATCACAGGACGTATTCGAATACATTCCAAATTTGTATGAAAAATCGGAACACCTTTCATAAATTGAAGCAAAGTTTTAAATTGTACTTTTTTAAAAATAACATATCACGATTAATATATGGTCATCATCGTATAGTAGAGATAACAGATTTACTTTGCATTCTACCAGTTTTAGCTTTCAGTATTATTATGTGTACTGATTGTGTCTTAAAGCTATATATAACCGTATATTAAAACCCACTATCATGCAAATCCGTAGAAAGCATATATAAAATGTTTGATAACTCGAGAGAAAAATCTCGGCGCTTTCAGCTAATGGTAATAGTTAAAACTTTATCATTGGTCCCCCTTATTTCCAACCGCCTATATTATAAATGTACTAACAAACATGAGGTAGAATATTTTATATCTTATATTTCAGTTTCTTTAATGATGTTCTTAAATAGTCTAAATACACACCCAATTCTAATTCTCAGACAGTGGCAACGGCAATACAGCCATACTTCAGCTTCATCGATGCGATAACACATCAAGAAGACAGCATAAATTTGATTGTCTGATAAAAATAACTGTCTTGCTTCCATGCCGAGATACTAAAAAATAAACTTAAGAGAAAAATAGCACGGCCCTGATACGTTATTGAAATGCACTGTCTGCCAATAGCTACGTGGTGGGGAGCAACTGGGTATAATTACCAGCAAGCAGAAGGAAAAGAAAACAGGATTATTGAAATTGCACAAGAAATGAAACGAACCTAAAAAGTTATACGTAAGAAGGCTATGAAGCTAAAATATAATTTTAATTTAGGCATTCTTCTTTCTTGTTTTTTATTAAAAACGATCAAATAAAGCAAAATACAAAGAAATACATATTGATATATTGGAAAACGTAGACTTTCTAGTTGTGACTTCGGTTTAGATCATAATCAGTGACGGTAGGTTTTGCATGTACAAGTATCGCCGTCTGTCTGCTGCAAAAACTACTCTCGAATCACTAGTTCCTAATGGTCAGCTAAAACTGCAGTAAACAAGGATCTGCTTCGCATTTATCCCATGCTCTTTTCTCACTAAGTTATCGTCACTAGTATAGACAAATATATATGTTTGAAAAAAAAATGGCCGTACTACGTCACATAAGCTGTTGTGCACTTGTCTCTGTCAGTTACGAGAAAGATCCCTAGTTACTAATTGGCTAACTGTAAAAAAGTGATCTGTTCACATCTCTCTCTCTCTCTCTCTCTCTCCCTCTCTCTCTCTCTCTCTCTCTCTCTCTCTCTCTCTCTGTCTCTGACTGTGTTTTGCGTTGTAAGGAACTGTTATAATGTGCCTGAAATGTGTTATAGGAATTCCATGTGGCTGATAGCATCGTGTACACCACGATCTGTTATGTTAATGGGTATCTAGTACAGATAATTTGACCATGTGTTGTAGTGTGAGGGAATGAATGGTACAGTGTATCTGACCATGATCTGTGTTGTGAGTGAATATGTGGTACAAATTAATTGACAATAAACTGTTATGTGAGTGAATGTCTGGTACGGTGCAACTTACCATGTGCTGTACTCTGTGTACACTCTAGTGCAATACAACTAACCATGTGCGGTAGTGTGAGTTGATGTCTAGCACAATATAATTGATTATGTGAGTGTGTTAATGTCTGGTGATGTGTAACTGACTGTCTGCTGTAGTGTGATTTTTTAGTACAGTGTAACTGACTAGTGTTGCAGCGTGAAATACTAGTTGTCTAATACAGCGCAATTGACAAAGTAATGTAGCGTGAGTGAATGTCTGGCACAGTGTAACTTACCATGTACTGTAGTGTGAGTAAATGTATGGTACGGTGAAACTGATTTTGTTGTGATATGTGACTGTACTGTGACTGTTAAGTACAATGCAACTGACTGTGTGGTGTATATGTGAAAATATCTGGTACAGTCTTCTACGTGACCATGTTCTACAGAATTAACAGGACAAAATTCGCCTGTAAGAAGCCGCTCCAGATCAAAATCTACCCTGACAAAAACCGCCCAATATTTTGCAATTGAAGCAGTCAGATACCTTTTTTATTTATAATTCTAATGTTTTACCACAAATATATGTTTTACCACAAATAAGGCCTGTTTACGGTGCTAAATTATGTTTTTCTTCAATTTAAACCATGTGTAAACATCTTGAACAGTTAAGGAAAAAATACTGGTTGTTATAAATTTTTAATACATAATATATAGCAAATTTCAAATAAAAACGGATCTCCTCAAAGCTGATTTTTTGGCACTTGTATTTATACACGGCATAAAGTTAAGGATCAAATGAAAATTTTGTTATCAAATGACAACACACAAATTTAATTCTAAAACAAAATGTGTTAGATTCACTCTGCTATAGAATCATTCGTTTTTGCTTGCTGTGTAGTTTCATAACGTTTAAGCACGCTAAGGATTAAGGAGACCTACTTGTGGTCTCCCTAAATTTTTGGTCTCCCTAATACTGTTTTTTAGCAAAAATGGTCCCCATATGGCTGGAGCTATATATATATATATATATATATATATATATATATATATATATATATATATATATATATATATATATATATAAATATATATATATATATATATATATATATATATATATATATATATATATATATGAATATATAAAATAAACATCAGTAAACTTCAAACACTATAATTCTATAATATTGCATGCTCATGTTCCATAACAATCATCATCAGCTCGTTTAATCCTACCGCTGCATTCATTCTTACGCCTTTTCACATTCATATACAACACATTCAGGATTTGCAGGATTCCTGTGTTTCGCTTGTAGAAATCCTTAGTGCCAGATTTCTGATTGACCTCTGTTTGACTTAATGTGATTGACTGGATGTATGATATCGCAGTGTATAATGTAGCGTGATGAATGCATACTACAGTGTAAAGTGTGGTATGAGTGAAAGTGCAGTAAACTGTAGTGAAATTGAATGTCTGGTACAGTGCAAACGACTATGTGCTGTATTTGTGAGAAAAAAGCTAGTACGGCCTATCTGACCATGTGCTGTAGTGTATGAATGTGTAGTACAGTGCAACTTTTTATAGTCTGGGTGAATGTCTAGTATGGTGAAACTGATTTGCGCTGCTGAATGGATAACAGCGTTTTGTTTGGCTGATCATGAACTACAATTTACAATGCTTAGTAACACAGCCCAAGAAAATAAAAGGCAGGATAACATTTCAAACTCAGTTAAACTGTTTCTAGCATAGAGAATCCATTAGTGTTGATATTCGAAAGATGCACAAGCTTGCTTAAAACAGCACCAGGTTGCAGTTTTATGACGTTATTTCTTTATGTCCTGTTTATTTAACGTTAGCCCAGATGGTTCACAATTGGCTATTTTTTGTCTCCCCGTTGGGTATTCCATCTCACGAAGAAGATTATAGATATTTAATGTGTTGTTTTGATACAGAAGTCTGACTCACAAAGGGGCTTTGTTACATTTGATGGTGAAAATATCTTTGGATTTCTAGACGCACTTATGACACATTCAGAAACTTATTGAAAGAAGAACAGAAACAATCTCAAGCGATGTAATATTCGTCGATACACCATGACGTCACTCAGAGTCAAACTTAAATCAGCAGTATTGAGTAACTTATTACAGTGGAAGGCTTGTTTAACATGGGGCAACATAGTTAAACTTCTCTCCTGTTGTGTCCGATATTTGCAAAATGGAGGTCTTGAAACTATTGAAACTGACAATGTTTTATTGCATGTCTACTTTTTTTCTAATTAGCGCACTATAATTTGCATTTGAAAATAGCCAGCCAAGTGGTTTGCCATACTGTCCCTTTATTGTATCTTCTATTTTGAGATTTTCTTGAAAATTGGGGTAAATAATGAAAGCACAGAACATCTTAATTTTTGGTATGGATACATATTCCATAAAATGCAGAAATTTTTATATGTAACGCATGTCAACATTTGCCTTTGAAAGAAATGTTGAAATAACTCAGAATATAGATAAACAATGACAAAGATGGATAACTGGAAAATGTCCAAATGTTAGTGTTTATAACTCAGTTAAAGTTATTAGCTTTGTAAAATTTACTACGTACAACAGCTAAGCAACTAGACAAAACTTCATATGTAACACTCGCATTTCAATTGATTGCTGCATTTTTTACCTTTTATTTAAAATAATAAACTTAGTATTAGTAATTGTGCATATGTTTAAGAATGTGGTCTTCAAATTATTCAAATTTCTTTTTATTTGTCATTGAATTTCATATAGTTTTTATTCAATGACTTTTTATTGTCTAAATTCTCTCCTTTTGAGATACATGCAAATGATTGTCAATTTTATCTAAATTAACCATACATATTAAGATGCACTGCAATATGATTATAAATTTAAGTATTTAACTTTATTAAGAGCTGACTAGCTGCATCGCTGATCCAAACTTCTTAGTTTTTTGTTTTTGATAACAATAATGCCTATGTCCAACAAACAACAAAAAACCACTGATATTTCTCTAAACTCTGGTGTCCCATGAAATGAACCTTCTAGCTCTATCATATGGTACAGTTATATAGACAGTGTTTAGATACAACCCAAGTAATTGTAGATTACGAGTAAGTGTCCGCCATGTTACAGAGATAGAAAAATCAAATACATCACCAAGTGTCACTTATTTCGAATCGCGATTAAAGTAACAACAATCAGGCATATATATATATATATATATATATATATATATATATATATATATATATATATATATATATATATATATATATATATATATATATATATATATATATATATATATATATATATATAGCTCCAGCCATATGGGGACCATTTTTGCTAAAAAACAGTATTAGGGAGACCAAAAATTTAGGGAGACCACAAGTAGGTCTCCTTAATCCTTAGCGTGCTTAAACGTTATGAAACTACACAGCAAGCAAAAACGAATGATTCTATAGCAGAGTGAATCTAACACATTTTGTTTTAGAATTAAATTTGTGTGTTGTCATTTGATAACAAAATTTTCATTTGATCCTTAACTTTATGCCGTGTATAAATACAAGTGCCAAAAAATCAGCTTTGAGGAGATCCGTTTTTATTTGAAATTTGCTATATATTATGTATTAAAAATTTATAACAACCAGTATTTTTTCCTTAACTGTTCAAGATGTTTACACATGGTTTAAATTGAAGAAAAACATAATTTAGCACCGTAAACAGGCCTTTTTTCTAGAAAAAATATAGATATACAATATACAAATGGTCTCCCTAAGTGCTATATATATAAGACATGGTCCCCCTATATATATATATATATATATATATATATATATATATATATATATATATATATATATATATATATATATATATATATATATATATATATATATATATATATATATATATATATATATATATATATGCTGACTTGGTGAGTGTATAAATGACAATGAAGAAGACTGGATGTAGGACCTCAAGAAGTCCTTCCATTATTGACTCAGACAGATGACCCCTCCCCTTCATACCTCAGCAAAGAAATGTAGACTAGATGTGTAGCTGTGAAAGACTCTTGATTACTGGGTCAGTACGTGTGGTGTATTTCAAGTTTCAAATACACTAACAAATGTTCGCAAGGTTTCATATTTTGGCATGTAAACGCTCATTTTTATAATCTCCAAATGCACATTGCTGGAGTAACATTGCTGTAACAACTATGACTGGGAATTAAAAACCAGTCTTTAATGCGCTTCATTGCAACTTTTCCCTTTTTTGCACAGCTAACAATATTTTAATGCCTCTCATGTTGTTCAACTGTAACAAAAGTATGTTGCTAAATGCTTAACTGCTTAAAGTTAATTCATGTAGACCATATTCATTTATTCGGTACTAAAAAGAATAGAATGTGTCTAGATAAGTTTTTATACTGGAACAAAAAATTGTTTTGGTTCGCCTAAATACGTTTAAAATTTCTGTAATTGCTACTTTAATGTATCGCTTTTCATCTCATGTGCATGCGCTTAAACGGCCAGTTTTGATTTTATGTGCAGGTGCCAAATGTCATTTCATACCAATTAAGTTTTGTGCTAAAGAACTTGAGAATTAATTTTGTTTTTTTTTTAATATCTGTTTGCCCCATTTTATGCTCTCGTTTTGGTTTAAAACAATCTAAAATTGAACCGTTCTTTGAAATGACTGAAGCAAAGCTATGCAAAATAAACTTTTATTAATATGACATTACATACATTAGTTAGTAAAACTGAACCGTTGAAGAGCAATAAATACAAGGCTAAATGGGTTACACTTATGAATCAGGTATATCTAGATTTTAAAAATGATAAAACTGAACATCAATTTATCCTTGGCGAATATAACATTTTACCTTGTCATTGCCAAGTCTAGTTGTATCCATTGGGGTTGACATTTTTAAAAATTTAGCGAATAAGCAAGAAAAATATGTCACTGTTCCCCTGAAGACATATGCTAACATTTAATGTCTTTTTTATATTTCCAATTTTGCTACAACAAACAAAGACACATCAGATGAAGGGAAGGTAAGTAAGGCAGTATTTTTTATTTTTAAACTTTTTATTCATGTATCTCGAAGAAAGTACCAGCAGTTTTCCTTTCATATTTCTCCACTTGTCCCCAAGATTATCCAAAAAACGGGTTTATTTAAATAACTTATATGATAATTTGTTAGTTTGTATATTTTTAACTTATTATTTAACTTCATAGCTTATTTTAACTTATTAACTTATTAGTCATAATTGAAAGGTATAAGCATTTTTAAAGTGCAATGTTTGTAACTTTCTTATGTTTTTTATCTCTTTATCTTACCCCGACCCCCAAATAAATAAATAATACGTATGCTGAAGTACCCCGCAATTCTATCTTCTTAAGTTTAGAAAGCACTGTGATTAGGCGTGGGTTAGGAAGAATGTGCTTATCTCGCTATCGGGCCTCGTCAGATTCAACCAAAAGGTCAAACTGGAAAAAACTTCTCTGAAATCAAGTATATCATTTGTTCTATTATTCTTTTTAAATGTTATTAAGGAACTTCGTTAATGTTTTCTTTGGAATTTTACTGTATTTGTCAGTTTCATCATGAACACATCATTACGTTCACATTTTACAGCTTTGATGAATAAAACCACGTGCTGATTGAGCAAATAAGTCGACCAAAAATGACGGTGCAAAAGTCATGATATAAGTAACACAATTCAACCTAACCTATTTTTGGACAAAGGCCTCTCAGCAACGAGTGGGTTGATTTCCGGTCTTTGGGATTTTACTGGAACAAGTCTGTTATTACGTTAACAAAAAAGTGAAGTGTAGCAGTGTGCTAAGAACTCAGTATGTGCAGACATTAGTCAGTCTTTTTGTTTGTGATTAGCTGAAAAGTGTGATGTCAGACAAACACAACATGTTCTGGTAGCTACAAGGAGGTGTGACTTAAGAAGCATTATTACGGAATAAATTGTGTCAGTTGTCTGTCATGGTGAACTGTCGGTTATAGATATGAAAAAGCATGTGTCTGCCAAAAATATGTGAAACTGAAATCATTTAATCATTCCATATCCATTGTGTAGAAAGTTGTCATCCACCTACAGATTTTATACGTCAATTTAGATAGTCTTTAGGTCTCTGGGATTATTTTAGCTATTTATATAATTATTGCGTCAAAAATAGTTGCTAAGACGCTAATGATTCTGATGCACAGGGAAGTAGTTGCTACACTCAACACCAAGACTCTGGTGCAGATAAATATATATGTTTTACTCAGCGCCTTAAACCATAGTGTAGATAGAAACAGTTGCTCTAACCACTGTTAAGACTGATTCAAAAAGAAATAGTTGTTCTACTCAACGTTATGATTCAGGTAGACATAGAAATTGTAGCTTGATTCACTTTCAAAACTCTGGTTCAGATATATATATATATACATATATATATATATATATATATATATATATATACCGTATTCAACTTCAACACCCTGGTGTAGATAGAAATAGTTACTCACCACTAAGACCAGCCCAGAAAGAAAAAGTTATTCTACTCATCGTTAAGCTTCACGTGCGCATAGAAATAGTTGTTAGATTCACCTTCAAGACTCTGTTGTAGATAGAAACGGTTGTTATCCTCATGGTCAAGATTCTAGTCCAGATAGTAATAGTTGTTATACTTACTTACTCATCATTAAGCTTCAGCGCAGATAAGTAGTTGTTATACTCCTATGCAAGACTGCAATGCAGATAAAATGTTGTCATTTTTCACTTTAAATATTACTCTATTGTAGCTAAAATTGTGGCTATACTGATCCCAAGGCTATGGGACAAATATGAATAATTCATGCACGTATTTATGCATGTATCTGGTCATATATTGATGGATGGCTGAATATATCGATGGATGGATGAGTGGATGGATGGAAACAGGCAACTTTTTGTCCCTCCAACCCCAACGAACAAAATTGTGTGGTTTATTTTTATGTTTTGCACTGTATTTTAATGCAAACACATGCTTAAGATAATGATAACAATGCTTATAATTTTGCTTAGTTTATTTTAAGTGTCTTAGACTCTGTTGAAAGATGTTACAACCGGTAACCTCCTTCATCACTTTCTCTTGCTATTATCATCTATTTGTTATTCTGTCTACTCACATGTGTCTTCGTTGGCATGTATGTGTACGTATGCTGCTGAAAAGAATGTATGTGGGCTACTTCCTCAATACTACACAGATGGACGAGGAACGAGTTTAACTGCCATGAATCAGGGATATTTATAACATTTAGGATATGTTATTCATATTATTCATGGAATGCAGTAATTATAATTACACACTATTTTGCAAGTAAATAACGGAGTTAGGTGAATAACTTCAAATCTATAAATATATCATTGGGTTTCTTTGCGCATCACTTCTACCACAGTTTGCTCTTTAAAAAACGAATCCCTCGAAAAGCCATTTAACATATGAACCGATATCACAAAATTACAGTTTTAAAGTGCAACCTTTTAAATGAAATAACATTTTGTCATACATGTTTTCGCAGCAGTAATTACAGAAAAGTACAAAAATAGAGAATCCTTTTGCATAATTGCAAAGCCGCATTTCACCGTACAACAGGGACGGTGACAGATACCTTGCAAGATTCTTTGTCTAATCTACACATATGTGATTATATGTAGATGCAATGCGATCTAGGCTGCGCTTTTATTTACGTTGCTCTTGCCTTAGCTACCTACACGTGAAATATGTTCGTAAATAAAATGTGTTTCTACTGCAATTCGCAACCTCGGTAAATTCAATTCTCCCACTTGCACCACGAAAGTTTTCATAAATAAAACCATTTGCTAAATATGGAAAACCTGTGACCTGTTTTACGTTGGTAACAAATATATTAGTAAAATAAACATATAATCTAAATAATACACCCTTTTATATTGGAAACTACTTACCCTACACTGATGCCCAGAAACTTTTAGAGCACTACTTAAATTAACATTCTTCGCCATAGTGAACATTTTTCATTCAAGTAAAGCATTGAATAACTTAAAAGTGTGGCCGATACACTTTTGACTACTCGCACAACACTGCAATTAAGTTGCGTCATGAGGTTTTGAGGAAATAGCATTGCGATGTACACTTTTCATACATGAACGTTTGGTATAATTCTATGGGTAAGTATTGGTGGCCTAGTATGTTACAGGACAGTCATTTTGTGAGTCATCCCTGTAATTCCAGCATGCAAATTGGTTTGAAAAACGGCCTCCATTGATACCAACAAAAAGTAACTACCCATGGCAGATTGTTGGTGGTGAAATTGCAGAACAACATATAGCATCACGAGTAGGTACCGAGGAATATTCTTGCAGATCTGTTCACAAAGTATATTGTCACAAGAGTTCTACCAAATATCAAGCCTGAAATCGTAGCCATAGCCAAGCTAAGCGGTGGTAAAATACTAAAGGCGCTAACAATTTTTTTTTGATTCTGTTATGTCATTTGTGACAGTCGTACTTTTGAAAATAGTGATTTGTCTTAACAGTCTACCTTCGAACATGCAATGATATCCCTATCTACGCCTCCACACTACCTGCGCCTGGTTGTCGTTTATCGTCCGCCATCGACATCTCTATCTTTGTTCTTAGAGGAGTTTACTGCTTTTTTGGAGGATATCACGCTAGTGGGTTCACCAATTATTTTTACTGGAGATTTTAACATTCATTGGGACAATAACAGAAACAGCTTTACGCAAAAGTTTAGCGATCTGTTAAGTGCGTTTGGATTACAACAGCACGTAGATAGACCGACGTATGTTAAAGGTCATACAATGGATCTTTTCATCACCCGGAATCGGGACGAGCTTAACACAAACAACATTAAAATAGGTGCACTTATTTCATTTCCCTGATTAGTTGCGAGGTATCAATGCCCATTCCGGACTCTCAGAGAAGGGAGATATCATACCGCAAACTAGATACCATTGATGTCGACTCATTTAAGCATGATCTATCTTTGACTAATATGGTGACGAATTACCAAAAACATGACCTTGGACGAGTTGTCGTTGTCATATAACGACGATCTTATACAACTTTTAGGCAAGCATGCACCGATTGTAAAACGTCTCGCTAGGATAGAGAAACGGGAACCATGGTACAAAGAAGCGGTACTACATCAAAACGCATAGCTCGGGCGAAAGAACGTCGGTATCGTAAAGCCGATAACATGAGTGACTACCGGTGGTACTGTCGCAGCAGAAATGAATGGCAAAACATATGCAGGGCTGAAAAATCCAAATATTACCAAAATCTTATAGTAGAGAAAACAGGCAACTCTCGTGAACTTTACTGCTGTATTAATCAGGTCGTGAAAAGAAAACATTTTAACCCACTGCCCGAGCACAAATCCTCGTCTGCACGCGCTCAACAATTCAGTGAGTTTTTTACAGCTAAGGTTGATCGCATACGAGCTTCCTTTACTGTGGACATAGCCGGTGCCTTCGAATTCAATTCAGCCCTAGCTGCTCCGCTAGTGCAAAACTACGACGAGCTTACGACAGATGAGGTAAAAGCGCTTTTATTAAAATCCGGAGATAAATACTGCGAACTCGATCCATTGCCTACACAACTAAGTAAACGTTGTGTAGATGATCTCAAACCAGCTGTTACGAGAATCTGTCTCTGCAATCTGGATACGTGCCACCTATTTATAAGAAGGCAATTGTGAAGCCTCTGCTTAAGAAACCGTCATTGGACCGGGTGCTCAAAAACTACAAACCCGTCTCGAATTTACCCTACATTAGCAAGGTGATTGTGGATGCAGTAGGGCTTCAAATAACGAAATACTTAGACACAAATTCCTTACGAGAAAAATTCCAATCGGCGTATCGAACAAGACACAGCACCCAAACTGCTCTTATTTCTGTGTTCAATAGTATCTATATGGCCTTGGATAGCAATGAGATTGTACTTATGTCCTTAATAGACCTTTCAGCGGCATTTGATACTGTGGACCACCAGATTTTACTTCACAGACTAGAACATACCCTAAAGATTGAGGGTGTCGCCTTGGAATGGTTTAAATCTTATCTGTTTGGTTGTAGTATGGAAGTCAAAGTCGCCTCGGAATATTCCGACCCAGTGAGTCTTGACTGTTCGGTGTCACAGGGAAGCAAACTTGGCCCTAGACTGTATAGTGACTATACGATGCCTCTTGGCCAACTAATCGGATTTTTATTGTTTATATTTCATTGCTACGCGGTTGACACACAACTCCGGAAATTTCATCACTCATACGCGAACACCAACTCAGCGCTAGGCAACTTTTAGAGACATCCATAACACCTATAAAAACGGATGTTTCGAAATAAGCTAAAATTGAATCCTGAAAAAACTGAGTTTTTAGTTTTGTCAAGCACCGGTAACCAAAACAAAATTGTGACCGACGCTCTTTATCTGGAAAACGAAACTATTAAAAGATCGGATGTGGTAAAAAACTTAAAAAAAGGCGTATTAATGGAATCCACTTTGAGTATGGAGCTCACGTAAATGACATTCGCAAGAGTTCTTATTATTACTTGTCTTGGATACGCAGGGTCAGACGATCACTCACCATTGAGACCGCAAAGCTGATAGTCCACGCGTTAGCAATATCTAGGCTTGCTTATTGCAACGGCCTGTTAGTAGCGCTTCCTAAATACCTGTTGCATGAATTACAATGATAATGAAGACGCTGCCCGTGTTGTAGCGAATCAGAGACGTGACTCAAGTGTGAGTATCACGAACATCCTCCAAAATTTGCATTGGTTACCCATCAAGGAAAGGGCTGATTTCAAAGTGCTAACACTTGTTTTTAAATCGCGACATGGCATGGCACCTGATTATATATCGGATTTGCTGATGTGGTATCAACCAGCCCGCAACCTGCGTCCTACAGACCAGCTCCTACTCAAATGCTAGAGAACACGTAACAGTAACAGATACGGTGATAGAGCATTTTCCGCCATCGCCCCCAAACTGTGGAATAACTTGCCACTGCATATTAGGAGTTGCTCCACCTTGAGAGAGTTTAAGCGTACCCTCAAAACGCATCTGTTTATTCTGTGCTATGGTGGTAATTAACATAACATTTATTTTATGGTGTATGTCAGTATTACAATGGATCTGTGTTCATCTTTGTCAGATTTATGTATTTAAAGCTATTTCAAATTGCATCTTTAGTATTGTCAGTATTACATTGTGTCTGTGTTCAACTCTGTCAGTATTATATATTTAAAGTTATTTTAAATTTGCGCCTTTAGTATTGGCAGTATTACATTGTATCTGTGTTCATCTTTGTTAGTATTATATATTTAATCTATTTTAAATTTGCTCTTAGTCAGTATTAGTATTGTAGAATTACTCTTTTCATGCCATTTTTTATGTAGTTTTAACCTTATTGTTCGCTTAGTTGCTTGTTCTTAATTGGCGCAATATAAAAGACTCTAATAATAATAATAACAAATGTCAAAGTCTCAAGAAATGTTAAGATCCCAAGAACGCCCTGAACAAATTCCTGAAAATGAAATTTTCCTTCTATTGAATGAAAAGAGTGATAATTATTTTTCTGATGATTATTATATTATATTATGATCTTTCATCCCACTGAATCATCAGACACTGAAGATTCTTTAAACAATAAACCTTCTCAGCGACCTTCCCAACGTTAATATGTGACTATAAGAAAGTGTTGGGAAGAAAGAAATATAAGGGCAAAGTTCAATATGACGTAAAATGACTAGGTTTTGGCTCAACAGATGACATGTAGGTGAAAACATAAATGTTGTACTGTGAGATTTTATTTCTGACAATCCCTACCCAAAAAAACACCAAATAAGAGCCAGTAGCGGTTATAACCTTGCATGCAAAGCTGTTGTGTTTTGGGGAAATTAGTAATTGAAGTACATGATTGGATGAATACATGCATTTAAAGATGAGAGTGTCAGTCATCTGTTGCAAATATGTAAGAATATCATAGTCTCAAAAATCAATCGGACTAATGGCGCTCAATGGACGTTTACTGCCTTTATATGCTTTTACTTACATAAACGATACAATGTGAAATGATTAAATATTCGCAAAATCTTATCTTTCTTTTCACAGTATTTTAACGTGCAAGTCATTGTGAAATACGCGAATAAGTTACTTAGGAGCATAAAATAAACTCAAAGCCATTGTACAAATTGCACAGTATACACATATATTGATATAAAGGCATGCCACTTTATGCTTACATAAATTCACAATGGATAGTACAAACATTATTTTTAGATATTTTTATCATATGATGAGGCAGTGTTATTGTAAATATAGGGCTTAAGTCTTTGTTGCTAGTTGTTGCAACTGAATTAGGCATTATTAACTCCTGCATTATTGACATCCAACAACATCTTAAATTTAAGGAGACTGTTTCTACTGTTTCTATTTTCATACCTTGAAACATGTATATCTATGCCAGCAAACAGTAGGAAAGAATGTGTATTACTGTATGTGTTTAAATCTTACCGTATGAAAAATAAAAATGGCGAATAAGTGTGAGACAATTGGTTGTTTCAAAATTAACAAGCCGCGGCCGGTTTTCGAACAGCATGACTCACTACCATGAAAGCCATGAAGAGGTTTTATGATTCGACACTATCAAATTCAATCTTTTTCTAAATTTGAAAAAGAAAAGAAAAAGAAAAATTGTGAAGTAAATTTTCGTTGACTATCTCGTACTGTTGTTCAACAACAAGAGGATCAACGACTGGCTTTGCTTGTTACTGGCATTGAATCAAGATGCTAAAAATATTCATTTGCTGCGTAACGAACACTGTGAAGACTACGCGGCCAGATACAAAAAGTGACTGATGATTACATAGTTTTCGTTTATGCTACAAATATTTATATTGCACTGATGTTGCTGTATTCGGTACCAAACATAGTACGCAGTTTTAAATACCATATGTTTTCCTCAATGCTTTATTTATAGTATCATAGTCTTATATTCGTTTTCTCTTAATGGAAGTTCTGATTACTTTTGAATAATACGGTTTTAGAATAAATAGTATTACTGCTATATCGGAAGTTTGGTCAAATTTTCAGAAAAATTCGACGATTTAGCTCATTATAACCGCATTTTATTCTTGCGTTTAAAATCAGATCTATTTTCGCATGTCGTACATAAAAATATCGACTTATGAAAATTTTTAAATTGGAAAGTATTTAACAGTCTTCCAGTGGGGAGATGCTTAAGATAATAATAATGTCCCTTTTATAATATAAAGTGTTGTAATATTTTCTTTGCTTATTTTGTTTTATTGACATGTGTCTTATATGTGTCTTATATATAGTGCCGAAATACATTAGTGGGGCTTACATAATCGGCAATGCCCCTGTTCTGTAGTTGGTAAACAATATATCGTAATTGTTAAGCCATTAGAATCTTCTTAGGGTTATTATTATCTGTTTTTCACTCCGTTTGGTGACAATTGTCTTAGTTGGCACGTATGTACATTTATACGGCTAAAATTATGCATCTGGGTCTGTTCACCGGAATGCGTATAGTTATGTATGCGATACTGTAGATATGGACGAGGAATGATTCTAATTTCTATGAGTCAAATATATTTATAACATTAATGTTTTTATTCAGTGCGGTATGGTATGTAGCGATTATAATTCCATATACTATTTTGTATGCAAATAACCGAGTTAAGTGAGTAACAGATCCAAGTACAGTATCGCACGTAATTTATTACAGTTTATTATCTAACAAGCATTAATTCTTTTAAATTTATTTTGCTCTAATTAATAACGCAGTTCCCCTTCTGCGTCAAAACGGCCCAGACTGTTTGTTGTTCGAGGTGAGACCTGCTAGTAAGAATTTATTCATTCCTGTTTACTACTTTTTATTGGGAATTACCCTGTAAGCATGCCATTAAGCATGCCATTTTTTACCTAGGTCCTATAGGAAGCAGGATAGATGTAAAAAATACGGAAAAATATTCTGTCTGTTACTACTTGATAAATAACATTAAACGGATAGACAAGTTATGAATGTTGAGTTGAAATACTTTCTCGGAGTACTTCGTGTTGATCAGTATTATGGAGTCAATTACGTGACGTGGACGAATCAACTGCAATTGATCCGGCGACAATTGAACTAGGAGCAACTGGTCATGCCACAGATGATCTAGCAATAACTAATCTAAAATAGGCAGGGTTCGACAACTCATAACCCTATTTTTCTGCAAGCTCAAGGATTACAGCCTGCCTTACAGCTATGGCAGTGAAAGAAAATAATGGGTTTTACATTTGTGCAGAACAATAAATTCACTGAACCTAGTCTGTGTGCAGGGGTAGTAAATGAACTCGAACAGGTTGAACAGCCCTTGGCATTAACATGTTCTTGGGAAGCATGAATTATGTGAACTAGCTATGTGTGGATTGGTCTGGAAGAAGTTGGCCCTTAAATTTCTTTTAAAGGTTCTTTCAAAGCGACTGTATCGCAATAGGCTAGATACATAGAGGACAGTGGAAGTCAGGATATTACATTTAGGCCAGTTATAATAAGAACAGAGACATCTTGGCCACACTGTCAACTGCGACATTTGGGCCAAGTTTTAACATTATATTTTTGTGATTTCTTGGTCAAAATCTGCATGACTATAACTGAGAGGTTTTAAGACTGGTTGTTATTGCAATCACGCGATTGCAACGACTGATGCCTTGGTCAGTTTTACACTTTATTGCAATTGTGTTAATAGTATTTTGAAGCCAATCCCACCATGCTAGAATGATCTCTACCGATTTCCTAAATTAATACAACCCAGATGTGAGTACGTTTTGACTAATCAATTGCAATAAAATTTAATTAAATTAATTGTTTTTGTGATCCCTTCATAGGAAGATCATCTAAACTGACGTTTTTTAAATTAGTACTTGATACGCCGGAGTAATTTTCAGATATCCACCCCAACCCCAAGAGCAATAGACAAAATTGCAGTTAAGTTCAAAACTTCCAGATCTTTACTTTCTATTATGCACCTAATTACCAAAACCTCAACTGTATTAAAACATGGTCTAAATGTCGGTGTTGATAACGTTGTCATAAAGGCTTATATGTTGCCTTCCTAATTGCTTGGATTCCTTTCAAATTCCAAGTATTCTATTTTGAAAATCTTAAAAACAGAATTATAAAAAATCTTATGTTACACTGGGATTGATTTGATTTAAAAGAAAAGTAAAGTAATGATTTATGTAAGTTCATGTTTTGTCACGATCACAAATACTTAAAAATATTTCAAAAAGTTTTGAGAAAATAGATTGGTTGTCGTACACTGACAATTTCGATTAACTGTAGTTAGACAAGTTGCCGCTTGATCAGTTGTCGCTAGATCAAGCGGCAGCTTGATCAATTATCAGGATACCGGCGTGGACATGGCACCATATAACAGCGGGACCCTGACCTATTTTTTTATTATCACTTCATTCCAATGTATGCTTTTAATTCATACATAACAAGCCACATCAACAAAAGTGTAGTGACAATTTTTGCTGCTGTTTAGGCGAAACCTATGTTCTTTTATACACTGATCAAATAATTACTAATAAACTAATCTCAATATTAGCATATCAGTTGACAATAAGTGTAAAAGCTGTACTAAAGAATTTATCAGTCTTGGGATGAGAACAGACAGAAAAGAAACAAAGCAAAAGGGATTTACTATAACAACTGTTCAGTTTTTCCAACGACCTGCATCTAGATAAATTCCTTTTGTTTAGGATACGTTCGAAATATACTTTCGATTTTAAAAATTTAAGGTATTCAATAAAGTACACTTCTCTACTTTTAATCCTGCAACGATGAATAAATACTCTTGCTTGGAGAAATCAACCATATAACTTTCTGTCTCCCAAGTTATCGCTTCGAATAATACCTAATAATTTTATTTTGTTTGACAATGAGATATTGTCGTTTATCATAATGTCATTATTTATGAAATTTTGAATAAGGTTAAATTTGAAGAAGAGATAAACATATGCATGATATCATTCTTCACTTTGCAATTTTGACAGTCAGATGCAACAGTCTGGTCAAATTTTGCGACTATGTAATTTGATGCACAGTTTTTATGCATAATTTTATAGTTTAATATGCTGTCCTGAACATTTTTGTCAAAATTTTTGTCTTAATAAAGACTTCTTTGAAATCACAATCCGGCATATGTATATTTTCTTTTTTCTACCTTTCTATACAGCTTGGTGTAGTTTCCTGAAGTCTAACTTAATTTTGAGCATTACTTGGAAAGCACTGAGTTTTAGAATTTAGATTTAAACATAACATCACCGTAATTTTTACTACTTTTAATGTTACTTGAACCTTGTGCCAACAATTTTTCCATTTTTGCGGAATTGCTGCTACCAAGCTGAACAGATTCAAAACGTTTATTGTACAGTTAAAACTACTTTTGATTTCTCGTGGTAACATCAAAGATCCACTTTTATTCATTATATCTGAGATATGAACAATTTTCTTGGCATGCAGTTCTTTAAAAACACTGATGAATTTTCTACTTGGATGTACTTATTATACCACAAGCATTGATTTAGTATATCCACAGCTGTGACTGGCTCAGATTTTGCACCTAACCAATAATGGAAAATTTCTTTATAAAAATCAGGCATTTGGGGGTGGAGTCCTTTTGGGTTTAGAGAAAGAGAGATAATTTCAGAGAGCCCAAGAGTGTCTGGCAAGTATTCTCGTATAAAGTCAATACTAAAAGATTTCGTTCTGTTAAACAGTCTTTTTATCCACATAATTTTTGTGCCTTTAGGAATGATAAATAATCTAAATGTCTTCAGCCGCCGTCTTCATAGTCTTGGATAAGGACCAGTCTTTGTATTCTGGGCGGTTTGTCACCCCATATAAAGTGTTCTATCAGATTTTGTATTTCTTCAGCAAACCACGGTGGTGTATATAGACAATTAGTTGCATATAAAATTTTAGGCAATGCTAAGTTTATTATTATGGTAAAATCGCGTAGAAATATTTCCTTTAAAGTTGTTAATTTTGTCCTTAAGATTAATATTATATATGGTGTTTACATCGTTAAAATATCGTATTCCAAAAGATTTCACGTCGCCTGTTGTCCATTTTTATCGATATGGTTTCCATTGTAGAAAGTGAATCTTTGGGTTTTCTATCTGTAGTATTTCAGATGTCTCATAATTAATTTTCAGTTCTGAAGTAAAATAAAATAAATGCAAAACATTTAATGTATTTCCCAACGATACTATATCAGATAATAGTATTGTGGTATCATCCGCACGGAGACTTATTTTTGTTTCAGTTCCGTTATGTTTTATTCCCTTTATGTGTTTGTTTGATCTTATAGCTATAGCCTGAATTTCTACTGCAATAATAAAAGTAATGTAGAAAGACGATCTGCTTGGCGTACGCCATTTTTTTATTTTACAATATTTACTGGAGTATCCATTTTTTAACGTACAGCTTTCAATGTCTGAGTAAAATGCTTTGATCCACTCCTGAATCTTTTCCCGAAATTAAAGCCTTCAAAACATTTGTCAATGAAGCTCCAGCCAAGCTTATCAAAAGCCTTTTCTAAGTCTATAAATGCTAGAATTCCTTCCTTCTTCTTACGCTTTAAGTAATCTATGCAATCAATTTGACTGCGAATATTGTAACCAATAAATCTGTCTTCATAAAACCATTCTGATCAGTTGCAATTATTTTTGACAATACTTTTTGAAATCTTCTTGCAAAGCAGTCAGTCAGTATTTTTGATTCGGTATTTAACAGAGTGATAGCTCTCCAGTTTTGAAGTTCAGTAAGGTCTATACTTTTTTTTGGGAATCAGTCGAATAGTGCTTCGTTTTTGTTCACAGGATAGATTTCCACATTGAAAGCTGACCCTGACCTGTTGTTTGGATTGAAGGTAATCTCCTCCCTCCAGGTCATCTGCTCCGAAAATTACGCGTAATGGCCGTTCAGTTTTTCAATACCCGGTCGTTCCCCTTTATATTATGTGCATTTTGTCTTTGTGCTTTACCTTTCATCAAATAATTAATCATTTTACTTTTTATTACACTTGGGGATTTTCAATCCCCTAGTTTATTGCTTTCGTACGAGGTGTTTCCGTATGTTTCCTTTTTCCGCCAAAACTTTGTCACACAAAATCCTCGTTCTTGGTCAACTCGGTATCGAAAACTGTCTAGTTTCTATAATGATTCCGGTTGCAGTCTGCACTGAAATCACACAATTTTTTTACAATTAAGCAGCTGAGTGATCAGTTGAAACGCACATACAATTCAATCCAAGTTCTTATTTTGATTAATTTGAGATCCAATTCTTGTGTTCAATCCAAAAAAGCTGTTAGAAATAAAATAGAAAAAATATCATTGATTCTTTTTAAGTGTTAAGTGAAACATAGATGTAAAAGATCGTAAAGAATATGTGTATGATTCACATACAGTTGGGGGTGGGGGTGGGGGCAGATTGCTGTGTATGCGAACACTGAAAAGCGGCAGCTTACCAGGTATGTGCAATTAGTGGGCTGGATGACAGGGTATGAGCAGATTACCGGAGCAGCAGTGATCTAAGCAAAGATGTCCTGAATTTTTTTCATACGCCTCTTCAAGTTCACATTTAATAATATTCATACAATCCTGTCTAAACAGAAGTCACCCTTTGTTAGTTATTTATTTGTATCCAAACAGTGTTAATAAGTGATAGATGAGATTTTAAAATTGTACCAGCACAGCAAGTTGTAAATTTTAATAGATATAAAATATATCCATATTCTTTTGTATGAAACAAGATGGTTGTCAAACCGGAACAACCCAGTAAGTCATGCCTCAAGAAGCGCCATTAAATAACTTACTGCTTTGTTCTCATGTACCAACATAACCTTACAAAAGAAACCCATAACAGATTTTTTCAAGAACGAATTAAATATACGGCAAGGCATCGGGTCAATGCAAGCAATAGAATCAGTGTCCTTTCTGTTTTAATTGGTGTGATGAAGCCATACGCAGCATTGTTTGTTTACTGCTTTGGACTTTGCTACTTCACCAAGGAGCGATTGTGTTACTTGAAATTCGAGTTTTATCGAAAATTCTGTTCTTTTTTCCTTTTTAAGTCGTTTCCTTGTCGGTTTCTGCACAACTCCTGCGATACGACGAGAGCCAAGAAAATTACATTTTGGGAAACCTACAGTTGGCCATAGGTTCTAAGTACATCTGATAAAATTTTTGACCTATGATGTCATCATGGACGTTTTATGTCGTCAAGAAATATATCGACAACGGTTGTACTTACTGCTTCGGGAGTAAAACACGTTATGAGACTACGCAAAGAATTATTTGGTGACAAATTTTTCCCTGTGACGTCACTATAAATTAATTTTATCAATTTTTTGCAGTTTTGATGCTAATTAAGAACATCGTTTGATGCAGCAAATCTTAAATTATAATGAATTTAAGTTAAATGCCATGGCAACTTACTAATACTATCCCCCGCCCACACACCTGGAATCCTGCATTAAAGAAAACGGTTATGCTTTTGTTCAGTACACAGTGCACAGATAACGGTATATTCACAATGTGGTTTAGCTATTGAGCCATATTGTTTTGCTGTTGAATAGCGTTGAGTAAACCTGCACGGGATTTAAGCTTCTAGACTGCTAGACTCAGGTACTGAGCAATTAAATAATGTTCGCATTTCATCTATCATCAAAACGAAACATCAAAACCGACAAATTAATGGAAAATGGAAAAATAAACTATTATAAACAATTACTGCAATTATTTTAATTTTACCTAAAATCGCTTTATCTCTAACTGTTTTCGAGATGATGGATAATGTTTCTCTAAGTCACATGACCTCAACCTTGACCAAGAAAATCGAGATTAACTTAACAATGTTACTGCCTGTTGACACCGCACACGTAGTGGAAAAAGGAACAGCAAGCGATTTCCAGCCATTTTTCGTGATGAGTAGAGTTTTGAAAATATATTTTTGCCTCGATTTGACGACCTTGAAGGTCAAGGTCACAAAATTTGGCGGATTGCACGATAACTTATCACCCTCTATATCTCTGCCAGCTGCTGTCTTTCTACGACAAACATTGTAGGATGAGTTTTCTGGAAATCACTTTCAGGTAAAAAATACTTTGACGGCAATTTGACCTTGACCTTGAAGGTCCAGGTAAAAAAAAAATGCGGGTTTCACGACATCTCATCACCCTCTATTTCATCGTCCAACGTCAAATAGCGTAGGAGGAGTTTTCTGGAAACCTCCGAGACGAAAAAAGGAATAAACAACTAGAATTCTTAGCAGAGCATACCCATTTGGAGTATTAAGTATTGTGATTGTAATTTAAAAGCAAAACAGACTGTGCAGACTGCTGAAGGCTAAGTCCCATAGATGCAACCGTTTTAGAGATATTTCACTTTGAAAAATAATAAAAAGCTGATGATGACATCAAAGGTCAACAATTTTTTCACGTGGATCCTCATGCCATGGTCCATATATGTGTCAAATTTCATGTTCCTAGCCTAAGCCGTTTTGGAAGAGATGAATGTAAACGGAAAAAGTGGCAATGAAAAAATGCGCTAAATCGTTATTCAGGGTTCAAAGCAAAAAAAGACGTAAATTTCCAGGATTTTCAAGGACATGTGGTAGTAAAATTCCAGGATTTTCAAGGATGTTTGCAGGTGAAATTCCCGGATTTTCAAGGATAGTTTAAGGTGAAATTCCAGGACCCTGAAGCATTTAAAGAACTTTAAAAACATTTTAAATTCAAGAATGTCGTTTATTTGTACTTCTAAACCAAAACATTCGATTATCTATGTGTACATTATATTTGTAAATCACACACAGAGGAAAAATAGGTATATTTCATAGATTAGAAAAAAAATTCCAGGATTTTCCATGATCCTTGAATGATTTTGCCGAATTCCAGGATTTTCCAGGAGTTCAAGGATCGCTATGCACCCTGTTATTTCAAAAGCTTAAAAACACTCAGCTTTGCCATAAATAATGTCACCAAATAAAAATTGGAAAAGGTAGTTTTTTTCAACCTTGGCTACTTGACTATCCTGATGCCAGTTTTTCAGAATTTATGGAATGAAAGAATGTTTTTAACTAAGGAGATTTCCATTTGCCAAATTGAGAAAATTGGCGAATCGCCTAAATAAAATAATAGCATGCACCCCTCTCCCATGGGTACCAACTAGTTACGATGCGTGCCCATGACGTTTTTAAACGACCCCTAAATGTGAGGTAAATAGCACCTCCCGTCTTAACAAAAAAAAAAAAAAAAAAAAAAAAAAACAGCGAAAAAAAACACTTTTATGGCAAATGAGTACTGAATGAAAATTACCCCAACTTTTGGAGAAATTGGCGCTATAGGCGGGCCGCGTCGGGTCACAAAACTGCCCACGGTTTTTTCGGTTGCAACTGGGTATAAGTTTGTAGTTTTTCTGGACGTTTCTGCCCTTTTCTCGTTTTTAAATTCACTTTTTTCCGTTTGGATAGTTTCCAGACAACTGCTTCTACAGCTTTTGACCGAGGAAGATGAAATTTGGCACACGTGTAGACAGTAGTAGGGTAAAAGTGGGGCTTCTAAAACAGGAAGTGACGTCATAATGACGTCATGAGGTGTTTTAGAAGCCCCATGGGGTTTCTAAAACAGTGACGTCATATTGACGTCATATGGTTACCATATGGTTATCATATGGTTACCATATGGTTACCATATGGTTATCATATGGACGTCATAATGACGTCACGTGGTGTTTTGATAGCCCCATGGGGTTTTTAAAACAGTGACGTCATTTTGACGTGATCTAGACGTGTTATGGAGGTGATATGGAGGTGATATAGAGGTGATATGGAGGTGATATGAACGTCATATGAACGTCATATGAACGTCATATGAACGTCATATGAACGTCATAATGACGTAATATGGAGAGTGGGCGGCCATTCAAACGGGCGGCCATTCAAACAACCATTCAAACGGGTGACCATTTTTTTAAAGCATTTCCCACACTCTCATGCATACACATACATACTAACACCATGACACGATTAGCGCTTATTTCAGTATCAGTGGTGGGCTCTTAAAAGAGCCAGGAGATGTTAGTTTTTCTCCTGCTGCTGCCGGTCCCGGTTTAAAAGAATGTCACAATGTCCTGCACTGGCCTACTGCAATGTGTGAGCTGTTGCCCGTTGAACAAAAAGTGGTCCCCTCGCATGCCGCAGGTAAAGCACCTCACAGAGTAGCGGTCATTTAGCGCCAGCAGTTGAGTCCAGTGCGCCGCGCAGACCAGGCACATTTGATGGTTGCACTCAGACAGCACCCGGTCTGGGGAGATCATACACCCACATCCTGGGCAAATATCCAAGTCTTGCTGGAGGAAGAATCTCCCCCAGGCCGGGTACCCTTCTTCTTCCATCCGCGAAGGTATTGACTCCCCTAGCATCATCGTTCTAAAGAACGCTTCATCATAGTGACCAGCCTCTATATCTCTGAGCCTCTTTCCAATCGTGACTTGACGGTTGTACAGGACGGGCACGCACATGATGGATCCATGAACCGGGTCCGGCAGCAGCTGGAAGAAGTAGACTCTTTCTGGCGGTGTCTGTGGCTGTGTGACAGGCAGGTGAAGTTCTCAAACTTCAGCAATGGTGCGAGCATCATGTAACCCGAAGAAGCACTCCATGTTGACGGAAGCGAGTGTGAGCCCAAACTGAAATGAGCATGGGTTATATACCACCTGAAGTCAGGATCGGACCCCCCCCCCCCCCATGCAGTCACCCTAAAGTCAGGACCCCCCCTAGCCGACCTAAACTCAGGACCCCCCCCCCTCCCTAGCCGACCTAAACTCAGGACCCCCCCCTCGTGCAGTTGACCTAAAGTCAGGACCCCCCCCCCCCGGGATAGCACGAAGTACTTGCATTAAGTAAGGACCCCCCCCCCTCAGCATATAATGCGAGGATGTTCGCTAGTAGTATATAAAGGTGGGTTACAGCTGCATTATCCAACACAAGCAGCAAGATGTCGACAAGTCGTAAAATCACAGTGATGCGAAACGGCAAGGCAGTGACGCTAACGACTGAGTGTTATAAGTGTTGGGTATGGTTGGAGTACCCAGGTCAACCACACAACTGCCCGGTGCACCACAATGCACCACGACATTACTGCTGCAAAACTTGCGGTGGACTGCTCTGGTACAAGTTTACTGCGAGATTGCCAGGACCGGAGCCATGCACGGACTGCTGGTGGTGTGGAGCAACGCTGAAAAACTTTGGCTACTATAACTTCCATCCGTTCAAGTGCTCGCGAAGACCGTTCTCCATGGAACAGTTTTACAGATACCAGTGCGACTGTGGCAATCCAACTTGTTGGTGAAGAGCCAACTCACTAACATCTTTCGGCCCTTCTAAGGGCCATCCTCTGCTGTGAAATAAAAACGCAAATTCTGTCTATGTATGAGTGTGTATAAAAGGGGTATGTCTGAGATTACATTTCAGCATTTCAGTTTCAGCAGTTGACGAAACAACAACTAGCTATGATGAAAAGTGAAGAGCATGGGAAAGGAGTAAAGAGACAAAGGATGGAAGAAGATGACATTTGGCCATACGGTCAAGTTCAGTGTATGGAATGCAATGTGAAATTTCCATCTATGGATACTTATGAGACACATGCATGCAGTAAAGCTGAGATGAAAGGAGCAAAGAGACAAAAGATGGATGAAGATGACATTTGGCCATACGGTCAAGTTCAGTGTATGGAATGCAATGTAAAATTTCCATCTATGGATACTTATGAGACACATACATGCAGTAAAGCTGAGATGAAAGGAGCAAAGAGACAAAAGATGGATGAAGATGACATTTGGCCATACGGACAAGTTCAGTGTATGGAATGCAATGTAAAATTTCCATCTATGGATACTTATGAGGCACATGCATGCATACCAGCTGAGATGGACAATGTACCTCATGAAGAACATGTTTCACAGAAACCAAAAACAGGACAAGTAGGGAGAGGTAGAAGGGTTAGTCTTGGTGAAAACGCGCAGGAAAAACGGTTTGAATCTGAGGATGGATCAGATTTACTGCTTGAAATGCGACAGCAAGAGAACCGTATCAAGACACATTTGTTGGAGACCTTAAATCATGGAATGAAATGGTACATTGTCGTGCATGCACGTTTCAAGAAACTGACAGCAAATGATGAAGGTGTTATGGTAGAACAAGTGGATAATGCATTTATCAGCAGTCCAACATATGCAGCATACAATCCAGCAGATATTGAGCAGGACCTGCCAGAAGCCTATAAAGAATTATTTACCAAGTTTGACGAACATGAGCGACAAGGCTCTGGCTGGGTATTGGATAACATACTGTACATTGAAGTACATACAGCTACGTTGGTTCCTCTAGAAGCGAGTAGTTTTATTCCACTACCGAAGAAAGTGAAGAAAACAAAGGGTGTGATAAACATTAAGAATGATGATGATAACAAGTGTTTCTTATGGTCAGTATTGGCTTACCTTCACCCTCATGACAACAATCCAAATCGCGTGAATCATTACAAACCATTTGAGAAGGAACTAAAGGTAGAGGGTATGACATTTCCGACACCAATTACTGGCATTCCAAAGTTTGAAAAGGAGAACGATGTAGCCATCAACGTGTTTGGATATGAACAAGATGTAGTTGTTCCAATACAACTTAGTCGAAACGTCAGTGTGAGAGAAATCAACTTACTTCTGATTAGCAATGACAAGAAGAGGCATTACTGCCTCATCAAGAATTTTAGCAGACTTATGTCTTATCGATCAAAGCATAAGGGTACATATTTTTATTGTTTCAACTGTCTTCACGGGTTTGTACGACAAGATCTTTTAGATAAACATCGTGAAGTGTGTGACAAGAATGGAGCACAACGTTTATCATTTCCCAAGGAACCCTTCATCAAGTTCAAGAATGTGGCTAAACAACAGCGAGCACCTTTTGTGATTTATGCCGACTTTGAATGTTTCACGCAAAAGCATGAAGAAGGAGACAAGTATCAACATCATCGTCCAAACAGCTTTGCCTATGTGGTTGTAAGCCAGTACGACACACGTGCACCAGTTGTGTATCGAGGAGACAATGCTGTGAAAGTCTTTTTAGACCATATGGTGAATGAACGTGATCGCATTGTACGTGGTTTAGAGCAGCCAAAGGAAATTGTGATGAAAGAGAATTTCAAGAACGCTGTTGATTGCTACATTTGTCATGAACCTCTAGGAGCAGATCGTGTGAGAGATCATGACCACATCAATGGCAAATATCGTGGAGCAGCGCACAATGAATGCAACTTACAATTCCGACTTAGAAAAGATCAGCAAGGGGATAAAGATTCTTTTATCATTCCTGTGTTTTTACACAATTTGCGAGGCTATGACAGTCATCTGATCATGGAGGAAATTGGAAAATTCAAAGGTGAAACGATTACAGTCATTCCCAACACCATTGAAAAATATATTGCATTCACCATGAGCAATCTGAAATTTACAGACAGCTTTCAGTTCATGAGTACCTCTCTACAGAAGTTGGTATCCAACCTTGCAGCAGAAGGGAAAGATAACTTCTACAACATGACCTCTCACATTCACGATAGTGATCAACAAGATTTGCTGCTGAGAAAGGGAGTGTACCCCTACGATTACGTGGACGAACCATCCAAGTTTGCTGAAACACAGCTACCATCAAAGGATAAGTTTTATAGTCAGCTTAGCGAAGAGGACATTAGCGATGAGGATTATGCGCATGCACAGAAGGTATGGGATACATTCAACTGTACAACATTTGGTGAATACCACGACCTGTACCTGAAATCAGATGTGTTATTACTAGCTGACGTGTTTGAAAACTTTCGTCAAGTATGCCTCAACACGTATGAATTGGATCCTGCTCATTACTATACAGCACCAGGACTGTCGTGGGATGCAATGTTAAAAGCGACAAAGGTGAAGTTGGAATTGATCAATGACATTGACATGTACTAAATGGTTGAGCAAGGCATACGTGGAGGAATATCCGTGATCACACACAAGTATGCGAAAGCAAATAATCCCTACGTAGCAGAATACAATTCTGAGATACCAAACAACTACCTGATGTACCTCGACGCGAACAACTTGTATGGCTGGGCCATGTCACAAAGCATGCCACAAAGAGGATTTATGTGGGTGAGCGAGCCAGAATCCATTGACTTCATGGATGTGGATGAAGATGATGACATTGGATTCATTTTGGAAGTGGATTTAGAATATCCAAATTCAATCCATGATCGTCATAATTACTACCCAGTGGCTCCAGAACGGAAATGTGTCAAAGTTGAAGAATTGTCAGAGTACAGTCAGAAGCTGCGGAAAGATCTAAGCATGAAAGAGAAACCCAGTGAAAAGCTCATTCCTAACTTGTCTGACAGGAATTTACAACAGTGCGTCTCACTGGGGTTGAAAGTCACTAAAGTACATCGCGCCATCATGTTTGAACAGAGCAAATGGTTGGCAAAATACATTACCTTGAACACGGAAAAGAGAAAATTGGCTAAGAACCCGTTTGAGAAAGACTTCTTCAAACTGATGAACAACTCGGTGTTTGGCAAAACCATGGAAAATGTGAGAAAGCGAATCAATGTTGAACTTGTTCACAAGGAAAAGCGGTTCAAGAAACTTGTAGCCAAACCTTCTTTCCACAAATTCAAAATTTTCAACGAAGATTTGACCGCGGTACATTTACGCAAAGTGGATTTGCTTCTGGATAAACCCATTCAAGTTGGCTTCACCATTCTTGACCTCAGCAAAGTGCTTATGTTCAACTTTCATTACAACTACATCATGGTCAAGTATCCCAATGCCAAGTTGTTGTTCAGTGACACCGACAGTCTATGTTATGACATAGAAACGGAAGACATCTACAAGGATATGCAGCAAGATGCTGACCTGTTCGACACAAGTGACTATCCGCCAGATCACTTCCTACATTCCAACGTGAACAAAAAAGTGCTTGGGAAAATGAAGGATGAGACGGCAGGCGTCCCTATTGAAGAGTTTGTTGGACTCAGACCGAAAATGTACAGTTTATTGTGTGGCGGGAAAGAAAAACATACAGCTAAAGGCATCACTCGAGCTTGTCAAAGACGTATTAAACATGTGCAGTATAGAGACAGTTTGTTCAACCAAACTCAAACGATGGCTACAGGACACATTATTCGAAGTCATAGTCACCAGCTTTTCTCGGAGAAGATTAGGAAGGTAGCCCTCTCCCCATATGTCCTCCAACGGAAGAGTTATTTGAGGTGTGAATATTGAAGTGTTAACATGGAACGTGAAAGTCGTAAGAGATCTACAACTGATATGGATACTCTTGCAGATGCAGTTAAAGACTTAAAAGTGAAAAATCCTACCACTACCATCAAGAAATTGAAAGTGGAGACAGCACCAACACCACAGTCGTGGGATGGAATGCTTTCTCTAGGAAATGGAAAGTATATCAAGATTATGAAACAAAGCAATGAAGGAGTGGTAAACATTCCCAAGTACCTGAGAGATGAGGGGACTGGAAAAAACCGTCCAACGAAAAAGGGAATTTTGCTGACAATACCTGAATGGAAAATGCTGAAGAAGCAAGTGAAAGAAGTGGATAAAAGGCTTCGCAGACAAGAAGACAGCTCATAACAAGGTAAAAACATGAATGCACTCATGCTGAACGGTGGTGCTTACCTTACTGTAAATGATAGGAATGAAGTGATACTAGATTCTCAGAGAAGTTATCATCGGTTTAAACCTGAAGTGTGGAAAGACTTTAAAAACATACCACTTGAACCTGGGTTTAAACGTAGACTTGAAAATAAAGTGGAAGTGACGGTGGCTGAATATGATTCTAACATACGTGTAGAAATCTGTAGAAATCTTTTACAGGATTATCCAGAGGATTATAAGGGAGTTGTGCCAGATACACCATATACAGATTTGATTATCTTTGATATGAAGAACTGGCGCGCAGTCTTACGATTCCTAGAAGTGATACAACATCCACTCTTCACCATCTTGCGAGCATAAAAAACGTCTTTGCAGACAAGGAGACAGCTCATAGTTCATCTGACTGTTGAACGAGATGGAAGACTTTTTATCGGAATATGAACCCATTACGCATGGATTCTCATATCTGAGAAACGTATATGATGACATCGTGCTAAAACATTTTGGAAAGTATATCATTCTATCAACTGACGAACAATCTGTGTTGAAAGACCATCTAGAGAAGCTGAGGATACCTGGCTTTCTCCTGAAACTCTCAGAGGATTTAGAAGTGCGTGTGACTGAGAACTATTTAGACGTGTTTGTACGATTTCGCCAATATGACGAGCTTACAAAATGCTACGACTACATCACCCTCAACACAGTGGAATGGCACGCTCTGTTACAAGCATTGGATTGGAAAGAACCTGACGCTTGAATTCAAAGAGGAAGGAGTGCAACTCATGCGAGGCACCAAGTCCATTGAACTGACGCATCCCATGTGTGTTATGGTGATGGACATTGACATGAATGATCATGGATATGAACTGAAACTGTCTGAACACAAAGATGTTAAAATAATAAAGTTTGGTAATGGACAGTGTTATGCTAGTTTTCATAGCATTTACAAACGTGGATGTAATGTCTATGATACATATATTAATTTAGATTGGTATGAATGGCATGTGTTTATCGATGTATTGAATGTATTTGTAAAATAAAAGCTTAATGTGAAATAATTGTTAAAATGTAAATAATGTATAACACAATAAAAAAGAATGTTATATAAAACTGTCTTGTTTATTTACAATATTCATAATACAATTCACAATTACTAACAACTTAATAATACAACTTAACTAATACAACATCAATAAAATAATGGTTTATACTGTCTATATACAAAATCCTTTACAACAAAATCACCATCACTTCTTCTTAATACATCAATGATTTCAAAAGGACTATGTCCTCGAGCTCTTTGAATTATATAATATATACAATAAAATCCACATGTAGAGGATATTGGTGTTTGTAATGGAACTGAATTATAAATGAAATTAAACTTTAAAAACTTATTCAAACGACTGTCTATAGGTAAAAGTCCATAAGAGTCAAAATATTCTGCAGGGTCTTCGTCATAATATACTGCCACCCAATGCTCTCCTGGCTCATCATGATCGTCTGTGTTGATGACATAGGCACCGCGTTGTAAAGATGGTAACTGATCCATGGCAAACACACCTTGAAACAAGTCTTTTGTCGTGGCATCATGGGATAGGATGGCTTCTATCTGCTTCGTGTTCATGACTGGTAGTCGAATTGAATGCTACGATTTGCACTTATTTCAACAATGTTATCAAATTCAGCATACACTATAACATTGACTTATTTTGCAAGGCACCAGCAAAATTCATTTCTAGTCTCAAATTCCCATGTTTGATAAGGGCATAATGATCAGCACCATCATAATCAGGTGTTAAGTCAAAAGAAAACAACGAATAACCTCTAGGCCAATCTTCCCGTTTTATAATGGAACTTTTCTCGCCATCCAATCTATCAAAAGATTTGTAAAGAGTTTCAAAAGCATCAAGATATTTGCCTTCATTTATATCAAGCTTGAGAGGTTTGGATAGGACTGGTTCACCATCAGAGTAAAGCTGCATAAAGTTAAGATTAAAATGTTCAAAATTGTATGGATTTCTCAATACTGTTCCAGCAAAGGATTCATTATGAACCATTCCAATGACAATACGTTTTGGTAATTGGCCTAAAAAGATGCTATCTTTCACAAAAGATTGAAATCCAGTTGGAATAGCTAAAACTTTACATTCTTTTCTATTAACAATAAACTTAGCAGGACTTTTCATCAATGCATCTGCATGTCCCAACTGAATACCTGGACTAACCCTCACTTTGCGAATGGTTAAAAACGCTTCTCTCACTTCTACTTTAAAACCATTATTTGCAGCCATTAATACATATCCATCTTTTTGTCTATGTAAACGTAATTTCATACTAACACCATTGGGAAGATAACGATCCTGCTCAAACAAATCTACCCTTAAACCACCTGTAAGCGCAAACTCACGGCTTAGACGTGTATACAAATAGCGATTATGTAAACCATTATTTCCTGTTTCAGCTATATCACCACCTTCAATATTTACATGAAAACCTGATACATATCTTTCATGATTAGGTCTTTTCACCTCATAAGTATTCATTGATCCGGCAGTATCTTTAAAGATGAGACGCATAGAGCGCTCAGAATGGAGACTTTCTTCCGAGTCATGAATGAGATGAGATATGATGCTAGTATAACCATGGGTATTGTTACTATGTGATATCAAACGATCATTTAGAAATAATTCAATATTAGACCATAGCCCATTAAACAAATCATTGATACATGACACGTTATCATCTACACCACACAGTGTTCCATCAGCCTTGACAATGCGACATACAATATGGAGTTTACTGTTCTTTAAATCTAGATATTCTTCTGTACTCGCAGGAATGTAGAATTCTATTGGAGCACCCTCTCTAATGGTAGTCATTTGTTGATAGTCTACATTATAACTTTTTTCTACAGCAGTTTGCGTTGGTGGTATGTGAAACCATTCTAATGGAGAAAGGCTACATTCACAAGAATGATTATGAATTAAAGACATGATTAAAAAATATCTTTCTTATGTTTTTTTGATGTTATCCGTTTAGCTGCCTTTCGCCTTCTGACACGTTTTGCTCGTTTCGGTCTCTTTTGTCCTCGTAACCCACCACCAAACATACGTTGTGCTACTCGACCTGTAACATCTTTCGCGATATCTTTTGCAGCCCTTTTAAGATGTGGTGCAACGATTTTAGCCCCTGTCTTAAGCAGTGGAATAGCTTTTCGAGCCAATGATCCCAGTATTGAACCAATACCATCTCCATATTGTATTCGCGCTCCTTTAAATCCTGGTAATTCTCCACCCACTTGACGAAGAAAATGGTTGCGATAAATAGATGGATTGTGTGTGTATGCTTTCATAATGCTTTTGGTCGAAAATGAAGTTTACAGATCACCTTTCCAGTTTGAAATGGAACATTATGGCCTGTGTCGTCCTTAATATTCATTTCTATCACGTCAAATTTGGATGTGTTTACAGGAACATAATGAGGTTCTCCAAGTTTTCATGATAATGTCTCCATCATGTCCTTGTATTCCAACAGAACGTAGCAAAGGAACATAATAATCACCAACAACTTGTGGCTCACAAATACTACAGTACACATAAAGTGTATAAAATCCCTGTTTCACATCGGCTTTATGTTCAGCTGTGCACGTTTCAGTATACCATTGATCTGGGATAAATCCTAAAATCTCAGCTAATCCAGTGGAGAATGACACTTCAAAGCCGTAATTTAGAAATAGAAAAACACGTCTTCTAATTTTATCATAGTTTATCTGAATAGCTTCTTTAAGGTCATCTTTCATAGAATTAGTTGCTTCTTTATTGACTGCCTGACATATCTCTTGTATGGATCTGTAGTAACCATAAGGAATATTGATTGTGTCAAGAACAATATTATTCAGTAGTTGTTGTCGATACTGAATAGATTAGTCCATTCCATGTCTCATGGTTGTCCATGTATGTGGATATTGAATTTCAGCTAAAGCCACTTCATATTTTCCGTTCAGATAGATGGTTCGAGGCATACGAATTTGATAATTCGAAGTCTTGTTGTTGGGATAATAGTTCATACTAGCATTGCTGGGTAAAGTAATGTAAAAACTTGTTGACTCCATGGCAGCTAAATCGTTTATGTGATGTAGATAGACTAGATGTGTATATACATTACTTCATGTTTGACACTCTTCATCCTCACTTTCTACATTGCTGTCTACATTATTGTCTAAATTGCTATCTACATGATCTAAATTGGTATCTACTACTTCTCCCTGACAACAAGCACTAACACACCTAATTTTTACAGGAATAGTATTTTTATTTCCATTTTCTTTACAACAACAACACCATAGCTCTTTAATCCATGTTAAAAAGTTTCCCATCCTTCTGGAAACAATCTTTGTTGACGTTGTTGTTGCTCTTTTGTAATATCTTCACGAGTTGTCTTTTTGCCAAAAACAGTTTTTGGAATATTAGCGTCTACAATTTCCTCAATAAACTGCTTCCAACCACGCAGTGGTTCTCGTCGTTCTTTTCTTTTTGTAGCAACCAATGCTTCTTTCAACAAATCAATAATGTTAGAATTTGTAATGACAGTACCTGTTTTTAAAACAAGTTCATTTTTATCTGTCCATCTCGTACCATATTTCCCAAGTTCTGCCAGAAGTTGTGTTAGTTTTACATGATAAATGGGTTGAAAATGGTTAAGAAACTGTTGAGACTTTTCTGATTTTTCTGCATTAGATGCTGTAACAGACTTTTGTCGTTGTTGTTGTTGTGATTGAATTGTTCGTAAATGACGTCCAAGCACTTGAGACATTTCTATTGCTTTTTCACGAGTTCGTTTCCCACGTAAAAGTTTATTCACTTTCGTTTTGATTTCAACATCTTTTCCCTTCTTTTCTAACAACATTTTATATTCATATTCAGGAATGAGAACCATTTTCAAAGTATGTTTCATTTTAACAGCAACTGAGCTAACAAGGGTAATGCAAATTTAGCAATAGCTCCAATAAATCCTCCTTTCTGATTAACCAACTTCTTTTTTCTTCGAAGTGATATCTTCTTATTTGCCAGTGTACGTAGGGTATGACGTTCACGCTTGAATAACTTATACCTTTTTGAGCTTAAGGGTAAATGTCCTCGCAATATATTCAAACAAATTTCAAACAAGCTAGTTAATTCCTCCTTAGTAGCTTGTTGTAGTAAGGATTTACGTCGTTTAGGCCCGCTGCGTGCAAGCAAGTGAAGGAAAGGTTCATTCGCTTGAATACGTTTAGACATCTTGGCTGCGAATGGTTAAGTGACTTGGTTCTTGTTCATACGCCACCTTATCAACATATACGTAATGTGTATCTTTTGGTAAAATGCCTGTACGAATACATAGTTGATCATTTGTCTTCGGCTTCAAATCAATGAATAAATAGCCGTGAGGTTTGCTGGTAGCATCTTGATAGGCTTCTATGAGAAATTGAGATTTTCCAGGATACATTTGTCGCGCTAATGTACTTATTTGTTGACTGTCTCTAGGATTTTTAAACAGAATGATGTAATGTGTATTCAAACTAATATTACGCATTTCTCTACCATGATGAAACAAATTATGCACAATAAAAATAATGCTCAGATTTTGATGACTGCTGCCAACACTAAATAGACGTGTCATGCGTTCATCACTATGACATTTGGTCATTAAGTCATCAATGATGAGTAAGTTTGGTTTTTTCGGGTTAAAACGCTCTTCAATGTTATCTGGAATGCCTTGGTAAAATTCCACACCTTTCATTCCCTTATACAAAGGCTGATCTGCTGCATAGAGCCATAAAATGGTTTTTGGAGAGGGTTTAATTAACTTTTGTTCTAGAATTTCTCTAACTAGAGAAGTTTTACCACTGCCTGTAGGTCCAGAGACCAAACACGTGAATGGATGCTTCATTTTCGAATATCTGTTTCTTTCACCAAACTGTTAAACTTCTTTGGCCAACCTATCCACTTCACGAATAATTCTTTAACACCTCGTCTTTTTCGTGTTTTCAAGACCTTTTCAATCCTGTAGACTGATTCAATATCTTTTGTCACTTTCTGCAGTTCTTCTTCATAAAAATGTCCGTCAATATCTTCATCCAAAAAGTCTTTCACACGATACAAGTGTATTCCTTGCTTCTTACAACGATGTGTGATAATGAACACTTCTTGCGTCCACTTTATATGATAATCCCGTTGAAATACATATTTCATGTGAGAAATGCGAACCTGATCACCAATTTTAAATTTGTAGGGTTTTTTCTTCTTCTTTGGTTTTAATTTCAATTTGTCTACATACATATACTTCCACACTTTCGATTCTATGTCTTTACGAATATCTGCAGGAGCATACTTATTAGGGAGGGAGCCATGAGGTCTATGGTTATAATTATACACTAAGTCTGGAAGGATGTCCATATATCGATACGTTTGATTATGAAGGAAATATCGATACATCATTCCCTTTAGAGTACGAATGACTCTCTCAGCAAAGTTGGCTTTGGTTTCATTCTTTGTCGTATAGGCATGTATTCCCTCCTTCTTCAAAAATGCTTTTACCCATCTGTTTTTAAATTCAGTTCCTTTATCTGACCTTAGAGTTCGTGGTCTTCGTTGTGTTTCATGAAAAATCTTTTGAAAGGCTTCTATGACGCTGGTATGTGATTTATTAGGCATTGGCTGCACCCATAAATATTTGGAAAACACATCAATGACAACTAATAAAAAGTGGGTGTCATCATTATAGGAAGCTATGTTTCCCATGTCAGCTAAATCAATATCCCACATGTCATCAATTCCACGTGTAATGACACGTTGCCTTTTAAACCTGTATTTTACAGGTTGTAGTAAACTGAAGGCATCTTGATCCTGTAACCATTTCTTCACTTGTGAATGAGTGACTGGTTGATCATGTTTTTTTAATATGTGATATAGTTTGTAAGGACCAGCAAATGCCCCGGGTTGACCAGGTTTAAAGTAAATATTGGTTAAGTAGTCTTTCCACGTCGACATGTTAACACCAAATGATCAACACTTGTTAGCATATCTTGCATTTTATTTTATCAACACATCCTGCATTTATCAACACATCTTAAATTTTATCAACATATCTTAAATTTTATAAAAGCTCAATCAACATATCTTACAAATCAAGTATTGATACAATGGTGTGAATAATTGGAGTCCATTGATCTTCAATGAACATTAACCAACAACTTAATTCATCAAATGTGATAGCATCTACACCATATTTTTCACAGCGTTGATTTGCATTATCTAACACTTTATCTAAATGAATGTAATATTTAGCTTCATTCCAATATGTATAGACACATGCAGAATGACAAGTATGTTCTGAACACTCTTCATTTTGACAAGCAGGACATACTAAACATGCAAACTTTTTTACAGCTAATAACATTTCTTCACAATATGTCTTTTGCACAATATATTGTCTCAATGTAATGTCTGTCATTATACTGCAATGTAGATTAACCACTCTCTCACTTCATCAAACAGTCTTGGATCAAATCGAGCGAAGTGATATGCTGCTTCCACATCAAACTCCTCAGCTCCGTCAATGTTTTAAAACATACACTCTTTGATGAAATCCTCACGTAAGTTTGGTACACTTAACGTGGAATGCGCAAGTTCCCAATAAATGTCAAAGTGTTGCAGTTGTTGTTGAATAGATCCAAAACGCGCCAGTTCACTTATCATGTAGTCCACATACTTGTCCTTGAAACACGTTTCTACATCCATCTTTCACATATCCATATAACACGTCTGCACACTTTGACGGTTGGCAAACAAATGACTCTCAGTCTTACTCCGCAGAAACAGTTAGTGAGCCGCACTTGTTGCAGAAGTTGTCTGGTTCACACAACTTGCAATTGTACTTGTGGCAGTGACAATCATAATCCTCAGCATATCCGTAAGCACCACAATATTCACAGGTAAGTCCAAGTTGATTTTGCACATCCATATTCTCCAATTGAACTTCAGCCAGTCTTTTCTTGGATAACTTTGACACTTTCATCCGATTGTCCTTTTGTAGCTTGATAGGAGTTTTCTTACCATGACATTCCGTGCATGGCAATAAGGTTGAGTTAATGTTATCCATCTCCTGAAGCAATGTCTCCCATTCACCATCATTCATGTTGATGTAAAACTTGTATTCTTTCCCGTCAAACAGTGATGCTTGCACAAAACTCACATAGCGCATGTCCAAGTATGAAATGACTTCAAGCCATTTCGTTTGCGTTAAGTACAGTTTGAAGCCAATGTCACGTAATCTTGGTAAGTTCAGACACACAATCTTCCACAAGGATGGTGATAAAGCAAGCCATCTCTCTCCACGTTTGATTCGAATAAATAATCCAAATTGTCCATGCTCCACAGTAATTGTTAAGTTTGCACTAATTTTAAAGCTGCTTGTCTTCTCCATGGCTGCGCGTCGAATGATGACTGCACTTGACACCTCACTCCTTTTATATGGACATTACATGTATGTTTTCATGAGATGTTTGCAAAATCGTGGAGTGATCTCGTTGAAACCATCCCAGAAAGGCTGTTGGTAAACCGTCTGTTAGAGATTGTCTCATGACGATCACTAAAAAATCTCCTCGTTTGCGACTTCCAATTATCCATTGGAAGAGCATTGACATGGTGAAATATCCTTTTTCATAGAGGTAGGCCATCATCTCGTACACCTTAATACGTTCTTCAAGGTACTTGAAGCCATGTAGCATAACCTTTGCACATTTGGAATCGCGATCCTCGTCAACACACTTTGGCGCCGGTAGACATAATGTCTTAAAAAGTTCCTCATGAAGACTTCTAATAAGTTGAACGAAACGTCGGGTCATGGCTTCGGAGAACTGTGGCTCTGACGCGGGAAAATGCTCTATGTTTCCTTCTAGCATGTAGATAAGCTGAATGACAATGTTCACTTCTTCCGTTAGGTATATGTATGTGTGTTGGTCGAAAAAGCCTTCTTCACATAAGCACCATAAAATGTTGCAATCTATCAGAGGAATCACTGCTTGAAAGTTCCGTTTCAACAGCGTGACGTCTTCTTCAGTAACAGGAATACTTTTGCTCAATTCGAATTTAGATTTGAGCTGCTTTTCATCGTCGTCGCTGTCGTCATTGTCGTCATTGTCGTCATCGTCGTCGTCACCGTCGTCATCGCTTGACATGACCACTTCTTCCTCCTCAAGATGCTCTAGATGAGCCTGTAACTTTGTACTAAGTGGTTTGGCGCTACCATTTACAAGCGCATTGGCAACCCAGAACGGGTAGTCAGATCCCTCGGGATCGGGCATTGCTTGCTGTACTGGCTGTACTTCTTCAGGCCTAGTTTGCTGTACTGTAGACACGGCTGACGGAGCCCCTAATGCTTCCTCCAAGGCTTTTTCAGCTTCTGTTAGTGTACTTAGGAAGGCAGCAGTCTCCTCTGCAGTTAAAACTGCATCTGTAAAAGCCATTGTTTCATTGCTAAAAAGGCTATCAATTTCCATGTTGTTAGCCGTTGCTGCGTTTCGAGACGTCCCCATGATGGTTTGGCAATGCAATGATTAGAGTGGTGTCAACCCGACCTTTTTATACTACTGACGGTGAGCCGTGAGCCAGCGGCGTAAAAAAGTAGCTGGGGGGGGGGGGGCTCACTAGGTAGCTGGGCGGGGGGGGGGGGCTCACTAGGTAGCTGGGCGGGGGGGTCCCTACTATATGCCGTCTGCTTCTGCCTCTGGGGGGGGGGGTCCTCGCTTCAGGTCGACTGGCCAGGGGCAGTCAGTCAGTCTGCTTTGAACCTTTGAAGCGAACACATCGAAATTTAATCATGCAGTACAAGGACGAGTTTTTCTCAGATGAGCTTCGGGGTCGCTACTTTCTATCAGCGAAGGATGTCAACCTCTGGGAGGAGATTTATATTGAATACCAAACCTTTCTGTTTCGAAAGTGGAGGGATTTCCTTAGGAACAGACCAGAGGAACAGTTCAACCGGTTTGGCAGGGCGGCGGAGGAGAGCCATAAGCGACTACGCCATCGTTCGCCGTCCAGGGACCCGTCGCCCTGCCAGGAAGTGACCAGAGTGACCAGAGTGACCGCGACAACGATGACAGAGACTCCTCCAACCAGAGTGATCGCAGCAACGATGACAGAGACTCCTCCTGCCAGAGCGACTCCTGTCAAAGTCGCTGCGTCAACGATGACGACCCCGTTGAAAGTGAATCAAAAGGAAGCTGATGTGACTGTCCGGAAGGTGCTGGCGGCACCAGTTTCAGTCGAGCAGCGTTTTCCAAGCGCTACCGTTACAAGACCGGACAGTCCGCCACCAGCTCCTGACGATGAGCTTACAATCGCTGTCGCCAGTATTTCGGATACAGTCAGCCTCATACAGTCACCTTCAAACACTGACCGCAACAACGAACCTGCTCAGATGAAAGTGGAGGATGACTCTAGAAAAGAGTCAGATTTCCAGGAGGTCATGCAAATCTTGGGCTCTTTGGATAATGTTAAATATTGTGAATTCTGCCATTTTGGCTATCCGGCAGAATATTCAATGAGAATGCATGAGCAGCAATGCCCGGAGGCTTTGAAGTCCCAATATTATTTTTGTAGTGTCCAGGGCAAAGGATTCACCTCGAGCAGGGCCGCGGTTGCGGCGCATAAGAGGAAGTGTGGCTGTGGCGAGGTTGGTGGCGGCAGCGGTGCCAGCGGTGGCGTCAGCGGCGGCGCCAGTGGTGGCGACAGATGAACCGATGGCGGGAGGCAGCGACAGCGGCAGGAGAACTGATGGCAAGAGGCAGTGACCAGGACCAGACTACGGAAATCCCTCCAGGGCCGCTTTTTAGCGGCCCTCCCATTATTACGAAATGAAACGCTTCATCAGGCAATCTTAGTATGAATGAGAGTGTGGGAAATGCTAAAAAAAATGGTCACCCGTTTGAATGGTTGTTTGAATGGCCGCCCGTTTGTATGGCCGCCCACTCTCCATATTACGTCATTATGACGTTCATATGACGTTCATATGACGTTCATATGACGTTCATATGACGTTCATATCACCTCCATATCACCTCTATATCACCTCCATATCACCTCCATAACACGTCTAGATCACGTCAAAATGACGTCACTGTTTTAAAAACCCCATGGGGCTATCAAAACACCACGTGACGTCATTATGACGTCCATATGATAACCATATGGTAACCATATGGTAACCATATGGTAACCATATGATAACCATATGGTAACCATATGACGTCAATATGACGTTAATATGACGTCAATATGACGTCACTGTTTTAGAAACCCCATGGGGCTTCTAAAACACCTCATGACGTCATTATGACGTCACTTCCTGTTTTAGAAGCCCCACTTTTACCCTACTGACAGTGATAAGGTCGCGGTGAATCCACAATTTTTTTTTGCCTCAACGGTCAAAGTCAAGGTCAAATTGAGGTCAAATTTAATTTTTCCACAAAATGGTTACCAGAAAACTCCTCCTAGGGTTGAATTCAGGGAAGCTTTACATTTGGCACACTAAAAGACAATCATCAAGTCTCGGTCAAACCGCAAATATTTTGACCTTGACCTCAAAGGCAAAGGTCAAATTGAGGTTAAAATATGTTTCAAAACGCCAATTAACCACGAAAATTAGCCATAAAAACTGCTCAAATCCCAGCTTGAATATATAAAACGTTCTCCGCAAGGGGTAATGCTCCATCCTGAATCTTGACTTTCACTGTGAAGATCAAAGGTCACCTAACTTCGTGTATCTTTAACCTATCTCGAAAACGGTTAGAGATTTTGAGCTCATTTTCTACCCTTTCGGCCTAAACAACGTTACATAAGAGTTACCTCTGTGACCTTGACCTTCTGAGTCACGGTCAAGGTTAAAATTCGAAAGCTGACTATTGTATCAAAAACGGTAACAGAGAGAACGAATTTGAGCTTATTTTGGGACCCTTTTGGCCTAAACAACGTTACAAAAGGGGTACCTCGGTGATCTTGACCTTCTGGGTCACAGTCCAGGTCAAAAAACGAGAAGTTGACTATTATCTCGAAAACAGTTAGATGGTGGGATTCTGAGTTCATTGAATCCGCTGGACCAAAGCGACCACAAAGAATGGGTACTGCATGACTTTGGGCTTTTTGGTCATACTTTAATATAAATATTTTCTTTAATAGGTTCTTCAAGTGGCCAAGTCCGCTATGTGGCGGAATTCTGTCTATTTTATAGTGCTTCTTCATCGCTAACGCATTCAATTTGTTGGTAAAAATCACTCTTGTTTGCTTCTCGTTTTGATCATGAAAATGAAAAAAAATATATAAAATAAACAGAAAGCAAGATGCATGACTTTACATCAGGTACTGGATATGTGCAACAATTGGTGGCTCAACGACCACTGTGGTCAGAGGAGAGGCAAGGACATGCCGAACCACAGAGGAGAGAAAAGGGCTGAAATTATTGCCCGTACAGTTTCAAGTCTTTTGATTGGCCAAATGTTAAGAGTTTTAGTTAAACAACACTTCATGTTTTTCCTTTATGAAAACTAGAAAACGACTAAAAGTTTGCTCAACACAGAAGCTCATTACACGAGCCTAGCTTAAGTCCTGTGCATGCAATCCAGTCAACAACTAAACAATGAGGCTCAATAGCTAACGGTATTGAGTGTATACTGTTATCTTTGCTGAATTATAGCATAAGCGTTTTCTTTAAAGTGGTGTTTTACATGGTCCTTTGTGGTACTGTGAGTTGGTTCCAGAATGGTGGGCATGGGGGTGGCATTAGGGGCATGCCCTGCCATTTCTCTGGAATTCCTTACAATGTAAGATTTTTGTGTCACATGAAGTTAAAATCAACAAAACCTGCCAAACAGCAAAATCAATAATAAAACTGTATGAAGTCATAAGACGCTGATAATTACGTCACAGATCAACAATGTTTCACGTGGATCCCGAGGCAATGGTCCCCTATATACGCGCCAAGTTCCATTTCCCCGACTGTAGCCGTTTCAAGTAGCGAAAAGTACCTTTAAGCACAAAAAAATCAACAGTTAAAAATTCAGAATTAAAAATTTTTTTTTTTGAAAGTCGTGTCAAGTTACCAGTTGCATCAAAACTCTGCATAACATATCTTTTAACAGGCTACGTCTAGTAAACATTCTGACGTTGACATAACTTCGATTTGAGATTGCCACTTCGACCCAACGAAATTACATTTAATCTGGTTGTAATTTGTGTTCATTGATCGCGACCACAGCTCATTGTCTTTGAATAAGCAACGGTCTATTGACGTTGATTTTGGTCGCATAACCCCACTTTCGCAACATTATATCTTGCTGTTATTTGGTTGTAATTGATCGCGATCATAGACCAACGTCTACTCAACGCCTTTGATACCTACTGAATAGATGTTGGATAAAAAACGCCAGATTCCCCGGCGCTTAGCTAACGTCTTTGATGCAACGTTGAATAGATTACGACAAAATCGACGATCTGTGTAGACATTGAAAAAGCGACGTCGGATAGACGTCCACCTTACGTCGGATCAAAATCGGGTATTGTTTGATTATGGAAATCAAAACAACGTCTAGCCGCCGGGGTTGAATGAACGCCGGTTATCTGACATCTTTTCAACGTTTCTAATTGTTGCAAATGGAAGTGAAGACAATGTACATCTCCCGACGTTATATAGACAAGTTCTCAACGTATGTACCACGTCGATTTTCGAACATCTATTCAATATTCAACCAAAGACGTTGATTAGACGTCGGATCCGACCAAAAGCAACTTCTAAACAACATTGCTTAGCCAGTCAATATCTATTCAACGTTATGTCAAAAAGCGTTGATCTATGGCCGTGAGCAATCACTTCCAAACTGAAATCACATTTAAAGTTGCGTTTAGGTCGGAGCGCGAAATGAAATCTACGTTATATGCATGTCGGGGTGTTTACTGGGGTAAAACATGGCAATCGCTGTGTTTCGTTGACTGCTGATGCAACTGGCATCATGACATTACTTTTTAACAAAGGTCTTTGCAAAGTTCTAAATTTTTAAGTCTTTAGTATGGTTCCAAGTGTAATTTTCGCTGCTCGGTTGCGAAAACTGCCGAGATGTAATTGTTTTCACACAAGAGGCTTTCTTTTTCACACTGTCCCCAATTTCCTGGCACCATAGCAACAGCTTGTAACCTCTACTTCGCGCCACAGCTCTCAGCTATTGATTTCAGAACAGGGACTGACTTGCCCAGTTGTCATCAGGCTCCAGTCTTATTCACCGTGCTTTTTTCTGAACTGTGTGCCCTTCTTACCTAGAGTACTGATGATGCAGGTTTACCATTTACTCAATCCATCTTTTTGCTAAAGACAGGTAGCTTATACGGCAGACCTTACATACGTTAACATTTTAGCACGTTTCTGAAGTGAGAACGGATTACATTATTTTTATCGCTTAAAATTTTTTATTTTATCCAGTCAATTGTCCGCACAGCTCTTTCTATCGTCTGTCAAGCTTCTGCAACATTAAGTGGCATTTCTGCAACCCTTTGCCTTAAGCTTTAAATGATGTTTTCTCTCCTGTTTATTGTGAACTTGGTTTTTCATTTGCGTATTACTTTCATTCCTGTGAGACTAAGATTGTAAAATAAAAAATATCCGGAGTGCTGTTTACTTTATTGTAATAATATGTTAGTATGATGTACATTTGGAAGTTAATTAATTTTTTTTTCAAAAGTCACATCATGACGTCACGTTGGTGCCATATTTGACGTCACCAACGACACAAAAAGTAGGGAAGAAACGAGAGTTCTGGACCAAAAATTGGCGCCAAAATGACGTCACAGGGTGGTCCAGAACTCTCATGAGAGTTCTGGACCAGATGGTAATTGAAAGAGCGCGCGCCTGTATGAATGACGTCATAATGAGGTCATCATGACATCATTAGTCACGTGACATGTCAATCATGTGTCACGTGTCATATGTCACGTGTCATGTGTCAATCATGTGTTATGTAACTCCCACCGTATATGAGGAATATTTTCCCGATCAATAACCTTCTGACCGGAATGGCTCAGTCGGTAGAGCATAGGACCCGTAATGCTGAAGCATGATCTGAAGGTCGGTGGTTCGAGCCCGCCCTCCGGCACTACTTTCACTTTCTGTCAATCATATCATTTAGGTTGTCAAAGTGAGTCTTTAGTCACGTGACCTGTCAATCATATGTCACGTGACCTATAAATCATGTTTCATGTGGCTCTAATTGTATATGAGGACTATTTTCCCAATCATTAACCTTCTGGCCGGAATGGCTCAGTCGGTAGAGCATAGGACCCGTAAGCGGACCCATGATCTGAAGGTCAATGGATCGAACCCGCCCTCGGGCATCACTTTCATATCATGGGGACCCCCCCCCCCCTGGTGAAGAATCATATACCATGGGGACCCCCCCCCCCGGTGAAGAATCATATACCATGGGGACCCCCCCCCCCCCCCAGTCAAGAATCATATACCATGGGGACCCCCCCCCCTGGTGAACAATCATATACCATGGGACCCCCCCCCCCCCCTAGGATGTGATTCAACACTCCTATAAGAGCACATTGTCTGTGCACATATGCATCATTCATGCTCTGACTGCCGTTGGATACACAGGGGAAAAAAGTGAAAACAGTTGCTCTTACCTATTGTGTTGTGCTGTGCTGTTCATGAACAAGTGAAGGATTGACTGGAATACACATAGGAGACGAAGTGAAACATTGACTATTCTTTGGAAAAAGGAAGTGAAACATTAGCTATTCATTGGAAAAGAGAAGTGAAAGATTTGGTTATTCTTTGGAAAAGGGAAGTGCAAGATTGGAAGACAAATTAACCAATGACTTGTGGTAAGTCATCTTTTTTTTTTTTTTTTTTTTTGGTAACATTATGTTACATTATGTAACACAATGTGACACAATGTTACACTATGTTACATCATGTGACACTTTGTTACATCACGTGACTATGTAACATCATATAGTTATATGACTATTGAATTGCTATATGAAGATAATTATTCAAACGTATGTATGTCATTATCAGATCGTTCAACAGAGAAGTCGTAATGGCTCACTGGTTAGAGCGAACGACTAGCAACCTAAGAGCCCCGGGTTCGGTTCCCGGCTGGTTATTTTTAGTTTTTGCTCATTTTTATGACTCTGTGACATTATGTGACAACATGTGACTGTGACATCATGTGACTCTGTGACATTATGTGACTGTGACTGTTTTTTTTTTTTTTTTTTTTTTTTTTTTTTTTTTAACATAATGGCTATATTTCTATGTCTATTTTCACTATTATTATGATAATATTTAATTAGTCATATTTCAATGGTTCTAACCACACAGCATAGGAATAAGTACATGTGTACAGAGTGTGGGGAAACCGATCAATAAATTTTAGAGTGCACTCGTTCAGAGTGTGGAGGAAACCGATCGATAAAATTTCAGAGTGCAGTCGTTCAGACCGTGGGAACGATCGATAAATTTGAAAACATCAAAGGCCTAGACCGTGGGAACGATCGATAAATTTGAAAACATCAAAGGCCTAGACCGTGGGAACGATCAATAAATTTCAGAGTGCACTAATTCAGAGCGTGGGAACGATCAATAAATTTGAGAAGGAATGGGATTTTCCACAACTCTATGTTTTATGTTATAGTAGTTGGAAAATGACACTTCTAAAGCACATTTAACAAATGTAGGTTTTTATAACATATAATATATAAAATAAGTTTGAACATTTTAGCATGCTACTTATTTGAATATTCTAAAGTCATAGTAGTGGAAAAATGGTGGTTCTAGACCAACTTTAACAAATTTTGTTTTTTGACAAAATATGATGTATAAAATAAGTTTGAACATTTTACCATGGTGTAGTAGGGTAAAAATAAGGGTTCTAAACCAACTTTAACAAATTTAGTTTTTAACACCATATGATATATAAAATAAGTTTGAACATTTTAGCATGCTAGTTATTTGAATATTCTAAAGTCATAGTAGTGGAAAAATGGTGGTTCTAGACCAATTTTAACAAATTTTGTTTTTTGACAAAATATGATGTATAAAATAAGTTTGAACATTTTACCATGGTGTAGTAGGGTAAAAATAAGGGTTCTAGACCAACTTTAACAAATTTTGTTTTTCGACAACATATGATGTATAAAATAAGTTTGAACATTTTACCATGGTGTAGTAAGGTCAAAATCAGGGTTCTAAACCAACTTTAACAAATTTAGTTTTTTACACGTTTCAGACGATTCTACCACTTGGTTGGTTGGTTGATTGTTGGAAAATGGGAAGTGAAAATGTGGATAGTTATGTAGGAAAACTGCGCCTATTCAAAAGACGTGTTCGAATGGCAAGCCCATTTTAAAGACGTGTTCGAATGGCAAGCCCATTTTAAAGACGTGTTCGAATGGCAAGCCCATTCAAAACACGTGTTCGAATAATTTTTGAAAGATATTACGTCGTGGTATTGTTCAACAAATTGTTCAACATGTTCAACAGGTTCAACATGTTCAACATGTTCAACATGTTCAACTTGTTCAACATGTTGTTGTTCAACATGTTGTTGAACATGTTGAACAAGTTGTACATAAAGCTATGTTTAAAGACTTTCTCATCATTTGAATAGTGTAGGTTGAACCGAAAGGATGTATAAATGCAACATTTGTTCGAAATCTTACAATTGGTCGCAAAGTCTTAAAAGACACTTAAAGGTTGCTCACGCTTCAGAAGTGGATGAAGAATCGGATATGGAAAACCCTGTAAAACTACCTTTCACGGAAACTTTAGATGAGTCTTCTATGGAAAGTCAAAGCGTCAACATAGCTGAAAAGAATGCACATGCTTGTGCAGAATGTGGTGCATTGTACAACAGCGAAGAAGCTTTGCTCAAAAATATGGAGCAGTGTGGTGAGGATGCTGATGACAGGAGTTCTGAAAGTGAGTCAGAAACAGACTCTGAAAGTGAGTCAGAAATAGACTCTGTTTGGCATGATATGGTTCAAGACGTCTACGATGACTATGATAACATATTTCAAGAAAAGGTTTCAGAATATGAAGAACAAGGACTTGAAGATGCGCGTGAAATAGCAAGTTATGACCTTCGACCCATTTATAAGCATGGACTAAAACAACTGTTTATGAGACTGTTCACCTATACCCAGCGTCTACAACAAAGCAAACATTATCAAAAGATTTTAGAGGACTTTAATTACTTTGTTGATGAAAAACATTATAAGTATTCAAAGGCATTAAAGGCGGCTATAAGGAAAAACAACGCATTCTTTGAAGAGCTACTAGATATGGAGGAGGAGGAGGATGGTAGCAGTGACGAAGAAAGTGGCATGGACAGTGAACAGAGTGAAACAGATGCAGAAAAATAGACTTATTTGACTAAACTTTATAATAAAGACTTTATAAATGTTGTAACATTTTATTAACTTAAGCGCTGTGTAATATATGTCTTGCTTTGCAACATATAAAGTCGTAAGGTTCCTGACATGGTTTTAATTGACCCTTAAACCATATATCATATATTGGGTATTATAGTTAATTTTGTATTATTATGTATTATATTCAAGAATTGTATTATTATGTAATATATTCAAGTATTGTTTTATTATGTATTATATCCAAGTATTGTTTCATTATGTATTATATCCAAGTATTGTTTTATTATGTATTATATCCAAGTATTGTATGAGAAAAATAAAAAGTTGAAAAGCATCATATGTGTTTTTATTGAACATTACAACTATGTACAATTATGATAAAAACAAAACTAATTCAAATACATATTATGTTAATACATGTGCAGAAGAACTTAACTTAAAATTTTATAACAACTGACTTCACATGAACATAGATAAAATAGTCTACATATGAAGACAATTTAATTTGAACTACATATCAAATGTACATGTTCATATGAGTCAAAGCTAAGTTCTTGTCAAGCTTCAAAACCTTCGGTCCAATCTTCTGCACTGTGATGAAATCAAAGCATTTATTAAGCTCGTCATGCTGTTAAAACTGTATACAGTCATCTCCCTGTCTACTCAACCATCTTCTGACAGTCACTGCATTTATACAAATCCATTTTCTGAAGCATGAGATCCACTGACGTCATTTGCTTCTTCAACATGTGCCAGTCTTTCAATGACAATAAAATTCCCTTCTTGGTAGGATATAACCTCCCAGATGCATGATTCGTAATATATTTACGAATGTTAACCATCACTTTCTGTTGATAATTCACCAATTTAATATATGTTTCTCCATTAATGGGTATCATAACCGGTGAATCGTCTACACGCATCTTCTTCATGGTGGTATCAGCTTTACGCTCCGGTTCTCGCTTCATATTAGGCTCTGTCGTATTTTTTCGCATTTTACACGGCGGCGTCATAGCTGGTAACTCATCTCTTTTTATCTTTCTAAGATGTGGTCGCTTTTGACGCTGCTGACGTGACTTCGCCTTAGACTTTACCATGGGCATTGCCTTAGACTTTGCTGTAGGTATTGTCTCAGGCTTTGCTATAGAATTTTCTGCAGGCATTGCCATAGATGGTAGTTGTTGTTCACTCACTGCAGACATGTTCACTCTTCAGTATCTTGATACAGAATGTGCGTTATGTCTGAGGGTAGGTACCCTTTATGCTCTATAGGGAGCTGTCACACTCGAGGTTGGACACACTATGTCCTAAAATGTTTAGAAATAACTTTACCATATGCGACTTTGCAGCTAATTGTAAGATTTCGAACAAATGTTGCATTTATACATCCTTTCGGTTCAACCTACACTATTCAAATGATGAGAAAGTCTTTCAACATAGCTTTATATACAACTTGTTGAACATGTTGAACAACTTGTTGAACATGTTGAACATGTTGAACAAGTTGAACATGTTGAACATGTTGAACATGTTGAACAAGTTGAACATGTTGAACAAGTTGAACATGTTGAACATGTTGAACATGTTGAACATGTTGAACAAGTTGAACATGTTGAACAAGTTGAACATGTTGAACATGTTGAACATGTTGAACAAGTTGAACAAGTTGAACATGTTGAACATGTTGAACATGTTGAACATGTTGAACCTGTTGAACATGTTGAACAATTTGTTGAACAATACCACGACGTAATATCTTTCAAAAATTATTCGAACACGTGTTTTGAATGGGCTTGCCATTCGAACACGTCTTTAAAATGGGCTTGCCATTCGAACACGTCTTTAAAATGGGCTTGCCATTCGAACACGTCTTTTGAATAGGCGCAGTTTTCCTACATAACTATCCACATTTTCACTTCCCATTTTCCAACAATCAACCAACCAACCAAGTGGTAGAATCGTCTGAAACGTGTAAAAAACTAAATTTGTTAAAGTTGGTTTAGAACCCTGATTTTGACCTTACTACACCATGGTAAAATGTTCAAACTTATTTTATACATCATATGTTGTCGAAAAACAAAATTTGTTAAAGTTGGTCTAGAACCCTTATTTTTACCCTACTACACCATGGTAAAATGTTCAAACTTATTTTATACATCATATTTTGTCAAAAAACAAAATTTGTTAAAATTGGTCTAGAACCACCATTTTTCCACTACTATGACTTTAGAATATTCAAATAACTAGCATGCTAAAATGTTCAAACTTATTTTATATATCATATGGTGTTAAAAACTAAATTTGTTAAAGTTGGTTTAGAACCCTTATTTTTACCCTACTACACCATGGTAAAATGTTCAAACTTATTTTATACATCATATTTTGTCAAAAAACAAAATTTGTTAAAGTTGGTCTAGAACCACCATTTTTCCACTACTATGACTTTAGAATATTCAAATAAGTAGCATGCTAAAATGTTCAAACTTATTTTATATATTATATGTTATAAAAACCTACATTTGTTAAATGTGCTTTAGAAGTGTCATTTTCCAACTACTATAACATAAAACATAGAGTTGTGGAAAATCCCATTCCTTCTCAAATTTATTGATCGTTCCCACGCTCTGAATTAGTGCACTCTGAAATTTATTGATCGTTCCCACGGTCTAGGCCTTTGATGTTTTCAAATTTATCGATCGTTCCCACGGTCTAGGCCTTTGATGTTTTCAAATTTATCGATCGTTCCCACGGTCTGAACGACTGCACTCTGAAATTTTATCGATCGGTTTCCTCCACACTCTGAACGAGTGCACTCTAAAATTTATTGATCGGTTTCCCCACACTCTGTACACATGTACTTATTCCTATGCTGTGTGGTTAGAACCATTGAAATATGACTAATTAAATATTATCATAATAATAGTGAAAATAGACATAGAAATATAGCCATTATGTTAAAAAAAAAAAAAAAAAAAAAAAAAAAACAGTCACAGTCACATAATGTCACAGAGTCACATGATGTCACAGTCACATGTTGTCACATAATGTCACAGAGTCATAAAAATGAGCAAAAACTAAAAATAACCAAAAAAAATTTTTTTTTGTCCCAGCCGGGAACCGAACCCGGGGCTCTTAGGTTGCTAGTCGTTCGCTCTAACCAGTGAGCCATTACGACTTCTCTGTTGAACGATCTGATAATGACATACATACGTTTGAATAATTATCTTCATATAGCAATTCAATAGTCATATAACTATATGATGTTACATAGTCACGTGATGTAACAAAGTGTCACATGATGTAACATAGTGTAACATTGTGTCACATTGTGTTACATAATGTAACATAATGTTACCAAAAAAAAAAAAAAAAAAAAAGATGACTTACCACAAGTCATTGGTTAATTTGTCTTCCAATCTTGCACTTCCCTTTTCCAAAGAATAACCAAATCTTTCACTTCTCTTTTCCAATGAATAGCTAATGTTTCACTTCCTTTTTCCAAAGAATAGTCAATGTTTCACTTCGTCTCCTATGTGTATTCCAGTCAATCCTTCACTTGTTCATGAACAGCACAGCACAACACAATAGGTAAGAGCAACTGTTTTCACTTTTTTTTCCCCCTGTGTATCCAACGGCAGTCAGAGCATGAATGATGCATATGTGCACAGACAATGTGCTCTTATAGGAGTGTTGAATCACATCCTAGGGGGGGGGGGGTCCCATGGTATATGATTGTTCACCAGGGGGGGGGTCCCCATGGTATATGATTCTTGACTGGGGGGGGGGGGGTCCCCATGGTATATGATTCTTCACCAGGGGGGGGGTCCCCATGGTATATGATTCTTCACCAGGGGGGGGGGGGGGGGTCCCCATGATATGAAAGTGATGCCCGAGGGCGGGTTCGATCCATTGACCTTCAGATCATGGGTCCGCTTACGGGTCCTATGCTCTACCGACTGAGCCATTCCGGCCAGAAGGTTAATGATTGGGAAAATAGTCCTCATATACAATTAGAGCCACATGAAACATGATTTATAGGTCACGTGACATATGATTGACAGGTCACGTGACTAAAGACTCACTTTGACAACCTAAATGATATGATTGACAGAAAGTGAAAGTAGTGCCGGAGGGCGGGCTCGAACCACCGACCTTCAGATCATGCTTCAGCATTACGGGTCCTAAGCTCTACCGACTGAGCCATTCCGGTCAGAAGGTTATTGATCGGGAAAATATTCCTCATATACGGTTGGAGTTACATAACACATGATTGACACATGACACGTGACATATGACACGTGACACATGATTGACATGTCACGTGACTAATGATGTCATGATGACCTCATTATGACGTCATTCATACAGGCGCGCGCTCTTTCAATTACCATCTGGTCCAGAACTCTCATGAGAGTTCTGGACCACCCTGTGACGTCATTTTGGCGCCAATTTTTGGTCCAGAACTCTCGTTTCTTCCCTACTACAAAAAGACAAGGCAAAGGGATTCTCAAGTGTCTGCTTTCATCTATGACGTAATGGAAAAACACACACAGAGCCCATCCATAAACATACGTCCAATGATAAACCTGAAACTAGATAGAATTCCGCTAGACAGCCGAATGAACCACTTGCAGAAACCACTAAAGAAAATATTTGTGTTAAACTATGACCGAGAAACTTAAAGTCACGCAGTTCTGCTTTGTCGTCGCTTTGGCCCAATGGGTTAAAAATGTACACAAAGTCGCTCTATATATAACGGTTTTTGAGTTGATTGTCACCTTCCGGTTTTTGGGCGTAACCTTAACCAAGAAGGTAAAGGTCACCGAGGTACCTCTTATGTAAGGTTGTTTAGGCCCAAAAGTGAGCTCAAAATCGCTTTAACTCTAACAATTTCGAGACAATAGTAAACTTCCGGTTTTTGTCCATGACCGTTTTAAGAAGGTCAAGGTCACCGAGGTACCTCTTATGTATCGTTCTTTGGGCCCAAAAATTTGAGCACTCTTTATGACCACTTTTCGTGATTAATAGAAAATTGAAAAATATCTTAATCTTGACATTAGAGGTCAAGGTAAAAAATATTTACGGTTTCACCGATAGGTCATAATTGTCTACAAGTGTACTAAATATGAAGCTCCGCCGACTCAAACGATAGGAGAAGTTTTCTGGAAAGCATTTTGTAGAAAAAAACTCTGACTTCAATTTGACCTTGACTTTGACCGTTCAGGTCAAGTAAATTGTGGATTCACCGAGACCTTGCCATCCTCTACATGTTTGCCAAATGTCGTCTTCCTCCGCCAAATAGTGAAGATTTTTTCTGGAAACCATCCAACAGAAAAAAAAAGAGAAGAAGAAAAGGGGCAAAAAGGCAGCGACTTCCAGAAAACCTACAAACTTATACCCAGTCGCGAGCAAAGTATGCAATTGGGAATAAAAAGATAATAACATGGTATGTAAAGCACTTCGTGGATCTAAGCCTTTGGTGAAAGAGGATACTTATGAGGCCCTAAGTGGCTATAAATAGCGCAAGAGTCACAGGTTGCATGTTGCGGTTAGAGGGATAACAGACATACACGTAACGCACCACATCACAGACGGGCTTGCCGCAAAAGCGAGGAGCCACAAGCAAAAATGTCAGCGGCGGAGCACATGAATCTCTGCCTTGTCTATAAAAGCATTGTCAACTGGCTAATGAGGTGCAGCAACAGAAGTAGTGCTTGGTTACTGCAGCAGTGAGGACTGTATCCGGGAGCTGATGTCTGAGCTATTTAAGGAGCAAAAGGGAGCCAGATACAACACTATTAATGAAAACGATTTAAAAGTGAAAACCTAGAATTTGACTTGATTTGCAGCTTTAGATATATCACAGTGGGTACTAAAGCTGGTGAGAACACCTGAGCAACAGGAAGGTGTGAGCGGAAACAGAACTGAGAGAGTTGACCTACGACTTCTCCTTCTCTGACTGAGAACTACAAGCGCCCGTCGTCAACTTGTGCCAATATCTCCAAGGCAGTAGGTGAGAAAAAAATCAAACACAGAGTGAGCGGCGGACATTGTGTAAAATAGTGAACAGTTTCGTTGCACAAGGAAACAAAAGGAGTGAAAGGACATTTTGCGCTTCGGACAATTTCTGTGTAACGCTGCATCAGCGGAGACAGTCACCATTCACTGACATTACGGAGCGCTCCGACACACGTAGACAGCCTGGGCACATTTTCTGCTGTTTTATATTGAATTAAGTGACAGATACACACCCAGTTCAGCTGTCAAGATGGCGGCCACAGACACCGTTAGGGCTCCCGTAACAGGAAGTGACGCCAAACTCAAGGTAAGTAACGCTTTTACTACGCTTAATACGCGGTATCATTGAAGTGTGTGTGTATGTGTGTGCGGATGGGCGGGGGTGGGGGTTGGTGGTTCTGCTCATATATGTGAATTAAACTCATTCTTTTCAGTTGTGTCATAACTTGATAGGGGAAGGGGCGCGGGATCCGATTTATGCTAGGGGAGACTGACTGTTATCACTGTTATGACAAGTGGCGATTGCTTCATGGAAGTAAATACAGGTCAGGATGTTTCTACGAATATTTCCAAAAAGCATTTCGATGTTTGCTGTCACTATTTTGTGTTGAAAATCGTTATGAAGGAGGGAAAGATTGGCGGTTGCAATATAATGAGACCTTTGTTAACAACGAGTTGCACTGCAACAATGACGCACGCACACTTTTAAACACATGCGACATTTTATATTTTGATCAACTGATCAGTTTCACGTTTTGTTGAGTGAACGTTAATTCCCAGTATTTTAATGGTCTGTTGTTGAACAGCACGCCCGTAAACATTGATGAACGATGGCCCGCCATTGAAATAAAACTGGTGATTTTGATCTTCTACAATTGCATCAACCGCTACATTATTTCACTAACTTTTTCGTGTAAGAAATACAAAAACATCATGTCCCACATAATTGCAATTCGCATTTATCGTAAATTTGACAGAATAAATTTACACACAGACACTGACGCTGACATCATGCAAGAGATTCCTCAACATCAGAACTAATGTTCTAGTATCACACTTTTAATATTTTATATAATTTATATAAAACCATCGGCATGACATTTAAAGTCAATTTTTAATATAGGAAAAATTACTAGACATCTAATTACTGTAAACCATTTAGTGTCGAAGACATTTAAATATAAAGGATGGCTTCGTTTTGCGAGATTTGTGTTGTCTGAATTAAAAGAAAAAGTTGACATGAATTCCAAAGCTCAATTTGCTATTGCGATCAACCAAAGCTGCTATTTACACGTATATTTTTGTTTCTTTCTAATAAGCAGTTGCTTTTATAAGCAACACTATTTGTTTTATAATTTTATTTAATTATAATTTCATTTGCCCGTAAGTTGTCCTTTTATGTTGTCTATAATTGTATGCCGAGAAATCAATTTCCTGCCAAGAACTCTCGTTTAATGTCTAATTTAATGTTTTATCAATTATTATTTTTGTGCTGTGGGTTGTGTCAGAAAATGCTCTCCGGAAGCGCAGGTATCTCCGTGATCCCGACCACGCATGAGCATGGTCATTAATGCATCTCCAAACGTATGATCTTCATGTGTGGTCTCGAGGCCCTACTTCATCTGTGAAACAAATTCATGGGCCATAGTTTTTTTCTTTCAACTCTTTGGAAAAGGACTCTCTGAAGTACCTTCTCTCTTTATAATTATTCAAGCCGTGTCCGCTTTCATTTATTTCTGCTCTTGGTAAAATGGGTTTTTATAAGTCTACAAAGCAGTGACACGCCAGTGGAACAGAGTGATTCGCGAAGCATCTGCATTTCGTGTCACTCCTGATCAGACAGCAAATAAGGCTCCCAGTTATTGCGCATTGTAGGGGGTGGGGGGGGGGGAGGAGGAGGGGGAGGGGGTCAGCTCTGTGGTTTGATTTACAGACTTCCTGTTTTTCTTCCTTTTACGAGACGCAACTACATTGAAAGACAGTTAAGAGTCACTTTCTCTGGCCTTATGTATTCATGTAAAACCTGGATATAAAGATTTATTGGATTAACTCAGCACCGGCGATGTCCACACAATTGGTTGTTATTGCTACTTTTCTATAAGGCTATTTCTTGAACGTGCCTTATTTTACTCAGACGCATTTGTCTGTTGTTTTATAACAAAAAAGTAGAGGTGAGTTTCATTTGGTGCCTGGATTTCCATCATTGATTTATACTCAAAGGACGGCGAAGGACGGCTATTTTGTTGTTGTCAAAGCAATGTGCTGTGCCGTGCTTTATAGGGGGTTGGGAGGGGGTGCAGGGGGGCGGGGGGATTGCGAGATGGGAATTCTCTGTTGGGGTGATAGCCGTGAACTTATTGCAATATTTTCCCGTCTAAAATGACAGGAAAGTCGGGCCCTAATGTTATTATTGAAAGAACGTCGCCCATGATGTTAACAATGACTGATGTTCAGTTAAGTATTTACAATGATAAGGGGGTGGCGATATCACAGAAGGGAGAGGGAAATGTCGGTTAGTTCAGTGCACAAAAAAACCCTTTTTAATCGAAATACAGAGGAACTGCGAAAGAATGACAAACTAGCCAACAGTCCAATTAGAATACGACAGGTTCCTTGGCGCAATAAAGCAATTACAGGTCTGCCAAGTGGTTCCCCAGTTACCAACAAGGTCTTGCCACAACTCTTAGGCGGCATCTGTCTGTATATCATCCATTCATACCAGTGGATTTCAGAAATTATTTTTTTAAAAAGTCATTATAAAAGTAACATACTGTGGGCCATTTTGCGAGATGTGCTTCTTAGGGGTGTTTTTTTAAAATAGTTTTAAACTTTGTTAATTCATCCGGCGTTTTATTTCGTAAAACGCTTTTTATGAGTACAAGCGTAGCTGACGTTCTCAACCTTTAAGTGGGATTTCCCTTCATTTACGGTAACATTCGCATAAAACATGAACGAAAATAACAGTTTCGATGCACAATTAACATATGACAACGTGAACAGTTGGGTGAGTCGGCTTGGGTATAGCCATCTTGGTAAGTGGGTAGTAGAGCAATACCATAAGGTTCTTCCCGATGGCGTAACCCGCGACCATGGGTGAGACCGTTTGGAGAGAACCTCTGCTGGGGATGGCTCTACCCACATGAAACAATACTGCTAACGGACATACCAGTAGAGGAAGAAGCATCTCTTAGGAAGGCTCTACCCATTTGCGTACTTGGTTCTTACCTTGCCCCACCCCACCTTTATCAAGAAGAGGAACCATGACAAAAACCTCGTTGGAAAACCACTAAGGATTGAAACACAGTGCCCAACAGAAAGCACAATTATTCATTCAGCTCGACCGGACACCAAAAACAAAGGGAAGGATAAAACCCGGCCACTGCCATCCTTCTTCCGTGCTATATATAGCACTGTGAAATCACCAGATCTCTGCGAAATGAACAGTCAAATAACTAGCAATATACAAATTTCACAGGTGGTTTCATTAAAATAAAATCTGATAATTTTCCAGTCAAAATAAACCAGTCACGGAGCTAGAACTGTCTGAATACCCAAAAATAAACCCGAAACTCAAACAAAACGGGGTGAGGTGATAGCTGACCTCCCCCCCCCCCCCCCCACCTCCCCCCTGTCCAAGGTTGACCGATCGCTTACCAGAGTACGTAATCATGTCCAAAACGCAAGTCTCCAGTTAAAGAAAATGTCATGGTCACTGATTTCTTGAAGACTGGTTGTCTTGGTAGCTTCCCTGCTGTTCCCACGGCCTTGTAGGATTATTGGAAAGCACACCATCAGTTGCTTGACGCCGAACCTCTCTGTTGCCCTGGTTGTAGATGGAATTCAATGAATGTGTTGGAGGAAGATCAACAAACAGCAGCAATATGTACATTGCCGAAACATTGTGTAAAGCATTTAACGAGTTTGCTACCTGCCTGGCTTCGTGTGACTTTCTTTCTTTTCATTAACACTTGACAAGCCTTTGGCTTGCAAGGGTTATATGAATTTGTGCGAGCAAAATTCGTCCTTTTTTTTTCTTCTTGACACTTTTTCCGATTTTTGTGTCTTCTTCTCTGACACTATGGGCCCTACGACCATGAAACTTGGGACTTATGAAGAGCTTGATCTGAACATGTGCATGTCACTTTTTATTTTCGTCTTTGATTTCGTTTTCTTTGTTAAAACGCCATGTGAAAAGAGTGTATTTTTTGCAAGTAAGTGCGTAGCGTTTAACCCACATCACGCACACAGTTCCTCAGTGAGCTTTGTGCGAGCTCTCACTGCGTAAATAGATAACATGGCGTATGATAGATCAGTCAATAAAACCTTAAGTCAGCAGAAACCAAACACTACTCGGCTTAAAAGACGTATTCAAGCTGTGTTGTTTGCAATATATTATTCAAGAAATAACCCATTGAAGGAAGTATTTTTGCGTTTTAATTTTTGTCAAGTGTTTAACATTTCGCTAGCGAAGTGAGGTTCTAGTTTACCTTTTGTTCTGCCAAAACTAAAAAAAAAAAAAAAAAAAAAAAAAAAAAAAAAAAAAAACAAAATGAGAGAGCGACTGGGCTCTGCTGTAAGATTCTAATATCACACGCTCAATGTCTCATTAGAAATCATTTGTTTTGAGATGTCTTTGGAGAAGCCAGGCCTAAACGAAATGATCAGTCTTTTACTCTGTAACATGGCACTCCTTGCCTAGCTCGATACAGTGTGAAAGAGCAGGCACAGGGCAAAGTGGGCCTGAGCGTTTAGTGTGGTGTGGAAGTGAGAAGGAACGGAGCCGAATCTTTTTAAATGTCCCTAATGTTACTCATGCTCAAATGTTACTCAAACGGCCAACACTCCTGGTGGTAAAGTACTCTTGAATTCGAAACACGTCGATTATCTTATTATTTTAAAATGAAGTAAAAATTGTTCAAAATACTACACATTGAACCACCAGTATAAACAAATGTTTTTTTGTTTTTTTTGTTTTTGTTTTTTTTTGTCTTTTTTTTTTTTTTTGGTCACTGATTGAACAGGCATGCCCTGATTGACTGCCCTGGATGGTAGCAACGCTTGTCTCCAGCACAAATGCCAATAAAAAGTCTGCATTTATCGACAGTTGCAAACCCAGAAACGGGGATAACTTTGATTGCCTAGGAATGGAAGGTTGACCCGATTGGTTAAAAGATTGTTTTCAGCTATTAACCAGTTCTAAAAAGCCAAACTCATTTTCATGCTGTTTAATTAAGTAAACAAAGAAATATAAAAATATAATCCCCCAAAAAATAATTTAAAATAGGTATGATAATTGAAACAGTGGAAAAGTTCAAGTTTTTTCTCAAAAATTGAGCGTACGTCAAAGAAACCCTTCTCATATTTTAAAATTTAATTTCATGACTTTCAAAGAGACGGCGGCTTTGGAGAAATGACCAAGACGTTGCTTGAAAGGAACTTCTTAAACATCGTCTTTTGTTGGGGTCACAAACAGGGATAAAAAGCCGCTTATTAACTTACAACGGAACTCAGCAAAAGGGTATTCAACTAAAACAGTTATTTGAAAAAAAACATGGTTTTCTGATGGCTACTGTGCCCCCCCCCTAAAATAATAATAATAATAATAATAATAATAATAATAATAATAATAATAATAATAATAATAATAATAAACAATAATTTTTCTGTAACATTTCGAGAAAATTCGTAACAGGGCGAATGAATCTTACGACTACATTCCTCTCCTATTGAAAACAAAGACTTTCTATTTCCCAACCCTTCCCACCCCAAGAAAATTCATGATCAAGCATGCGGTGAGCGCTAGCATTAAGCTGGATTAACTAAGTCAGCGATACTCTGTTCATACAGAAAATTAAAAATGGTTCATGTGAACTAGGCTGAGTTTAAGTGAGAGTTAGATTGTTTGGCTCTCGGCTATACCCAGCGCTGTTTTTGAAGTTAGCGAAAAATCAGCGACCTTTCTATTTCTTCAGTGTTTGCCATGTTTTCCAGTTATTTTTTTCTGTTGTCTTCTTCCATCTGTGTTAAATTAATCAACATCTATATTTAGATACTTGACGCGGTAACTTTTACAGGTCGTCGTTCTCAGCCAGGCACACAAGTATTCCCTAAATAATCCCTGTTGGGAAGAGACATCTCTTCAATCCCTATGAACTGTCACGTCCGGGGGAAGGGGCAAAAGAAAACTAAATTGATTGAGGACAAATATAAACCAGGAACCAATTTATACTTTAGGAGAACTACCAGACTTCTGACACATCGGTGACTGACTGGGCCCGTGCCTCGATGCAGCCATAACCGAGGCACCATTTTCTGTTTCTTAAGAGTTTCAGTCATTTTCTTTTCTTTGCTTCAAGAAGATATATGGCTCTTGTGCCCTGCCCGTATCATCGAAATGCTCATTTGAAGGTTCTAAGTTCAGCCTTTTGTGTGCATGTCATTAGTTCGGCTTTTCAGACTCTTTTGAAGGAAGTGAGTTTACCCGGGTGAAGGACACCGCTTTGACGGTTGCTAGGTGACTGTAACACAACATCCAGGCTTCTCGCCATTCATTTTCTTTCCTTTTTACAAGAATCATCACCTACATTTTTACTACTCTATTGTTACACAAACCACTCAAGTTCTACAGGAGAAAATAAAAAACCCATCCATCCCTGATTGTCAATATTGTCCTTTTATGGCAGTTATGCACTCGGCTGATTTCGAAACAGAACAACGGCAATTGCGTGAGAAGAAAGATAACCTAATGACTGAATTCCGACTAACGTCAGATGCCTGGATAAACTCTGTGTCTTCAAATGCCATTATGTAACAAAAAAATCATCATTGGATTTTAAGGGGTTTCTTTAAAGGCGCGGACGGGAAAAGAGGCTCTTGTTAAAACAACACTAACCCAATAGTTTCCCATAATGTTAGGGTACAAGAAAACCTCGGTGAGTGATTTGACACAGCTCCGTTATTCCAGGGCTGCAATTATTGCTCTTTTAAAACGTTTTTCTCCAGGAAATAACTCTAACAAAAAATAGAGTTAGTCGTCAGATTTCTTCTTTTTTCAAGGACAATGTTATTTTTCATTTCCTTCTTTTCTTCTTTTCTCTTATTTATTCCAATCTTAATTCCAGCCTTTAATATTTTGCTAAAATATTTAAACTGGCTAAAGAAATTAAAGCTAGTACAATATACAATATAAACTGTTTTATTGGTATCTTTCAGATGGATAATATTTTTTCACGGCTGACTGATATCATCTGCTGTCGCGATGAATACTGTCGACGCTGCTACGATTCGTTAACAGGCGGAAACAGGGAAAAGAAGATCACGAAAGACGACATCCAACACCCTGTCTTAACACATCAGCCAATCACAAAGCTCGATTCATCTGCTAGTTCGAAAGCCAGCAGCAGAAGCCGCTTGGGTAGTTCCGGGTATTACTCCTCGCGTTCGTCCCAAAACTCGCCGGTTTTTCCGTTTACACCTCGAGAGCAGAAGGATTCCGAGAGCAGCTTTTCACCCATGTCACGTAAGGATTCATCATCATCCGTACCTGATTCACCTGCTAGCTTCGGTAAGAAATGCGTCACTCCTATTATTGACATGAAACCCATAGAATTCTGGACTGCCAATAGAGAAACGGTACAGCCGAGACAACAGAAGCGCCGTCTACCGAGTGAAAGCGAAATCAGTATCGAAGATTTCAACCCCGATATTTATGAGGAAATTGAGAACGCTGAATGTCTCACAGATGAACAAAAACTTGCCATGTATAAACTCGGACAGTTACACGTTGGTGTGCAGTATGACGTCAATGATAAGGTACTTATTGTCAAGGTCATTGAAGCGCGTGAATTACCGTTACCCTACAGCCAAGATCGGCAGGATATGGCCCATTCAAATCCATACACGAAAGTATGCCTGCTGCCCAATCACAAAGACTCCCGTCAGACCACAGTGCAGAGGAAGACCCAGGCTCCCTTATGGAATGAAACCGTCAAATTTGAGCTTCCAGTTAAAGAAGTGCAAGATCGCACGCTTGAATTTACAGTAAAAGACTTCGATAAATACTCTCGCCACTGTGTGATCGGCCGTGTATCCCTAGATTTGAACAACATTCAACTAATCAAGGGAACTCACTTGTGGAAACCACTGCAACCAGCGGCCATGGTGAGTTTCAAAAATGTAAATTAAATAATTTCCTGTTTCATAAATAGTTTTGGCCCAAAAAAGGAGAGAGAGAAAAAGTGAAATATTTTGATACTTTTCAGTCTACTGCACCTCAGGGCATTGCCATAGCAAACTGAATTTAGCTTTTTTTGTTTATTAGCTTCTTACACTTGCATCAATCTATACCCCATGTTTAGTGTTTAGTGTTTTGCTTCACGCAAAGCATTCTGGTTTTACCCGCCAGTTAACCTACAGTTTTTAGTCAGATTTTACTAAAAAAAATATGTTGCTGACAATCTCTGGCGTTGAGCAAATCTGGCGTCACACAAAAAGAATTTTCACTCCGCTGACAAAAAAAATTACACATCGTTCTGAACTTCAATTTTTCCACGCATCTCATAGTATGGTGGTAAATTTGTACAAAAAATCAAAACGTACATGTTGTATATTTAATTTTTTCTCGCGTTCATTTGAATGTCCTCTCAGTAATTTTCTCAGCCGCGCAACATTTACATTTCACGTATTATTTGACTATTTATTTCGCGCTCTTTAATTTCGCCATAATTTTATCCCGCACCATAATTAAACGTCTTGTGTTTTAAAGAACGTTTCTCTGACCATGCGTTTTATCACGTAATTTAATTTCTTAATTTTGGAACGCGAAAAGTTAATTATAGGGCGCGATAAATTGAATTCATGCTATCATTTATTTTTTCAATAATAAAAACCACGTGCAGAAATTAATAGTGACTTGGAGAACATAAAAAGTGGTTCGCAGAAGAATTAAATATTTTCTCGTCTATTAATTGCACATAAATACCATTGCGATCAAAAATAAATGTTGGAGCGCGAACGCCATGAAATTTTTGTACAAATATACCGCCATACTCATAGCGTCGTTGTGACGTCATTTTCCATTGCCTTCAAAACGAGAAGAAAATGCGCCAAACGATGTCGAGTAGGATATAGTCGATTTTATCATTTTCTGTAAGAATCATTTGTTGGGGGAGGGGTGGGGGTAAATGATTATATTCTTGCGTTAGGGAGGGAAAATGTGTCTCACTGGACGAATGGATGTCCCAACCAGGATAGGTAGGTAGGCAGATAGGTAGGTAGGCAGGCAGGCAGGTAGGTTGGCAGGCATGTTGATAGCTAGGGAGGTAGATAAGGAGGGAGGCAGGTAGGTCGGTAGGCAGATAGCTAGGTAGTTAGGCAGGTAGGTAAGTAGGTAGGTAGGTAGGCAGTAGGAAGGTAGCTAGGCAGGTAGGCAGGTAGCAGACAGGCATAGAGGTAAGTATGTAGGTAGTTAGATAGGTAGTTAGGTAACTAGGTAGGTAGGTAGGTAGGTAGGTAGGTAGATAGACAGGCATGCAGGTAGGTGGGTAGGTAGGTAGGAGGGAGTGGAGCACAGAGATTTATACTTTCTGTATCATGCGCATTTTCAAAAAGAAATGGCCTGTTTTTCTTTACCAGGAACAGGAAGACCTGGGAGAGCTCCTCCTGTCCTTGAATTACTTGCCCGCTGCCGGCAGGCTCAATTGTGACGTCATAAAGGCCAAACAATTACTCCAAACGGATCTCGAAGGTGGAGCTGGTAAGGAGATTTACATTAGGCTTTGTTTTTCCAATGTTACGTACTGAAATATAGTTAACTATCCTTATTTGTTCAATGTTACGTGCTGAAACTTTGTCAAATAAATTTCGTTTTCTCTAATATTAGTATCTGTGTTATGAATCCAATTTCAGAACAAGATCAAGTTTTTTATTTATAGCCTGAAGTAAGGAAAAATCTTATTTTAAATTTTTAAAAGTGTTCGCTAAACACAACTTTGTTGTGTAGTTTAAGGCAGTGTTCCATTTTATGGGGTATTTTGAAACTGTGATCAAAAGAACATAAAATTAGCTTAAGCGATTTTGGATTTTGCTATTTTCAGACCCGTATGTCAAAGTGAGCCTTTGCTGCGGGGACAAAACTATCAAAACAAAAAAGAGCTCGGTCAAAAGAAACACGCTAGATCCCGTTTATAATGAGACATTGAGCTTCAACGTCACGTCTGACGTCATGGACGACTGCTTCTTAGTCGTCACCGTCTGGGACTACAATTCCAAAAGCAAAGACGACATGATAGGGCGCGTGGTGCTGGGGAAGAAAGCGACGGGGACACAGGAGAAGAATCACTGGATTAGCATGCTATCGAGCCAGCGATCGCCCGTGGCGCAGTGGCATACGCTGAAACCACGTGACGAATGTGACGAGAAGTGTCCCGTCTCTTCTCTCATTGGTTAAAGACTACCGCGACATAGTCACGTGACGAGAAGTGCTCCATCTCTTCTGTCATCGTTTAGCAATGCCATGACGCCGAACGAGAAATATATATATATATATACTGCGAAAGATATAGACTGCGATCACATCAGGTGATTGATTGATCACATAGTGGGTCATATGATGTGCCACATGATGATATAAACTGTTGGTGACATGTTGGTGAGTTGAAAATCAATAAACTGTCCAAAAAAGCCAATGAACATTTAATATATTGTTAGGCAGGTTTTCTTGTTGTTGCGACCATTCATAATTATTATTTGCATATATGATTATCGCTTTGTAGTTTGAACAGTTTGTCCAACTTTATATACTAATATCTGCTTTTAGCTGGAAAAGTTCATGAAAGGAAATGTAGAATTTTACACCGAATAATGCTGTTCTAAATTAAATGTTCGGTGGTGCTTGTTTGTTTCATTATGCTGCTTTAGTTGTTTATATGTAAGAAAATCACTTTAGCAACTTCACAGCATAACAATCAATTCTTGGTTAGTTATTCGTTTGACAAATTGTTTATATGTTATGCCAGTATATTTGTAAAGCAATAGTTTTTAAACATTGGCGAGTGTACTATAAAAAGCGAATTATAATCTCAATTTTGGTTCGCTCTACAACATCTTTTTTCGAGACTGTATTCTAGATTCATGTAAAATGCGAAGTCCTGCTGACATGCGGATTGCTATAACACGTGGTCTATTTTTTATCAGAGTCTGAAGCTATTTTTAGATTTTCGCACAGTATACAGTAAAAAGTTACGCGTTATAAAAGTGGAAGATTGTTTTTAACTCTCATTCGAAACAGATAGTCTTTGATGTGGTTGTGGCACCGTGCAGTAGGACTTGCTTGGAACCACTTAATTTTCGTGACGTCATAAAATCAACTTTACCCAACCACGCATTATTGTTAAACAGTGTTTAGTATTTGTGTTGTTACTGAATTAAAATCGTATCGAATAATCTTCAGACTTTTAGTATCATTTTCACGACAGATGGCAGCTGGAATTCTAAAACCAGCCGATGAGCTGGAGTGATCCCGAAAAAACCCTCCTCCAGCCTGTAGCACTGGTAGCACGAGCCTGAAAGGCGCGTGTGAACAGTGCGCAAGGCTAAGGCATGGTGGACTAATCCGAGCGGGTCGGCTGATTCGAAAAATTCTGCCGCAGCCTCTAGCGCTGACGGCACGAGCCTGAAAGGCGAGTGTGAACAGTGCGCAAGGCTTAGGTATGGTGGACTGATCCGTTTGGGTTGACTATTCAAAAAGTCCCTCCCGCAGCCTCTAGCCTGAAAGGCCAGTGTGTTCAGTGCGCAATGCTAAGGAATGGTGGACTGATCCATGCGGTGGACTGATCCAGAAGCCCTCCCGCACCCTGTGTTACTGGTAGCACGAGCTTGAAACACCACAAAAGGCTAGGGGTGGGGGGGGGGGGAGTTTCGGATCAGTCCATACGCGAAAATGGTTTTGTTGTCATTTCATGGTTTTTAGTGCAAATATATTCTCTTATAAATTCAATATTTTTTGCACCCCTGCGATGCTTTCCGTGGCATAGTTATGGTGTTATGAGTCGCGTGTCGTTGTCGGTACTGGAAGAGCGGTTGCTACGACTGGTCGCACCTGTCGGGTGTATACGACAGGCAAAATTCCACTTTTTCCTTTGTACCGACAATCATGAAATAAAGGCAAACCCGGTGATAGGAAGATTACCCTGCAAATCGGACCAACTGATTAATTAGCAACTTTTAAAGAATTCATTTCAAGGTGGCTTCTGTAAAGTCCCAGCCTAAAAAATGGGAGCGCCCTAGAAATCAAATCCTTTTGGTTCAGTCCCGCTGATGGTCCCATTTCCGAGGTTCCAGCTTTGGATACATGGTAGGAGATAAATGATATGAAATACGCAGAGATACGTGCAGATATATGGCGGGAGATACCTGGTAGGAGATACATGGTAGGAGATACTTGGTAGGAGATACTTGGTAGGAGACACATCGCGGAAGATACATGGTAGGGGATAAATACCGAGAGATACGTGTTAAGAGATACAGTACATGGTGTGATATATCTGGTAGGAGATACATGGTAGGAAATACGTGGTGGAAGATGCGTGGTATGAGAGAAATGATGTTAGATACATGGTGGAAGATATGTGGTGGGAAATACATGGTAAGAGATCTTGGCTGAGAATGTCAAGGTAAAAAACAGGAAGCTGACATTTATCTCGAAAACGGTTAGAGACAGCAATTTTGAACTCATTGTCAACCATTTGACCCTAAAGACCTTATATAAGAGATACTTCGATAACTTTGACCTTCTACAGCAAGGCCAAAACCTGAAAGCGGCCATTGTTTCGAAAACGACTAGAGATTTTGAAATATTTTCTACCTTTTGGGCCTAAAAGATGTTGTAAAAAGGTACCTCCGTGGCCATGTCCTTCTAGGTCATAATGTAGCATACATTTTCTCTTCTGGCTTTTCCAAGGGGGGTCATTCCGCTCTCTAACAGAGTTGGGTCTAGTATATTTTTTGAGCTGTTAATTGAGCTGGAAGCTCAATGGCGAAGAGAGACAAAACTTTCAACTTAAATTTGGTTTTAAAACATGTTTTTGTGGCGTGCTATAACAGCGATCAAATCCTTTCTGTCTTACTTGCCAATAGATTGAAGGATGCTTGAGAGGAGCGAATGCAACTCGCCATTTGTTGAGCCACCTGCTTTGTTTGAAATTAATGCGATCTGCACAAACCCGTGTTTTATCCCCAAAATTAATTGCCTCAAATGTGTGGTGCGATATTGCGTCTCATGCTTGTTGAAACACTTCAGTGTTCATTAAAAATACTATTCATGCAAAAGACAGTCGCCAGTATGGTATTTTATCACATTTTGTAAGATTTGGAGAGACAAATCTCTCTTCACTATTAATAAAAGTAACATATTTAGACAGATGTCTCCAGAAAGAGTATAGTTCTATGCTGTACGATCTTTACACCGTTCCCAGAAAGTTTTCAAAGGGTTTTAAAATGCGAACATTAGCCAGTCAGTGAAATAAACCAAAAGCTCAATAAGCCGGACACCGCCTGCGCTGAGCTGATATGTCCGGTTTAGCGAGGTCTCCGGTATATTGACGGTCCCTCATTGTTCACACTCAATATCATCTAAGTACTTTGGCTTTACAACGAAATTGTGCGTTTCACAGTTCATTCCTTGTTTGGAAAGGTGGAGCAGCTGCCCCTTTTGGTAACTGCGGAGAACCCCCCCCCCCCCCCCCGCCGACTTCTACTGTAACCGGAGAAAATTCCTCCACATAAAAACATGCAATCGATGCAGGGATTGGCCTTCCCCTATCGAAATTAATTTATTTTGGCAAATATTTGCGCATTGAAATGTAATTTGTTGTTTAATGAAGTAGCTCTTTCTGGTGAAATTAAGTTTACCTTGTCGCCCGCTGTGAGTTCTTTCGGTACATACAGATTCCGGTGAGGGTTTGTCAGTCACTAACTCTATCTGTAGCTAATCCCCATGGCAATCATACAAACCACTGTCCTGTTTTTCTGCTCTATCCCGCCTTGACTCTAAACAATCACTAAAACGTCCTTGTAACTCCCTCCACCCCCTCCAAGCTATCACTTCAAAACAGATATTTCTGGCAACCCCAGACCCATTTCTAGAAAAAAAAAGATATTATACACGTTTAATTTCTTCCGGGTATAGCAAAAATATAACGCACACTCCTTCACCACAGTATTAGTGAAATCTGATGTTAAAGTCTTTTCGAAATTTATTCAACCATCTATTAGATGCCTGAAAGTCATGAAGCCCAAATTGTGACTCCTTTATGTTTCCGGCAGTAGAAGTCTTTACTGTAGAAAGGACCCCCAACATACCGGACGCTTTAGAGAAGACCCTGGCGTTTGTGTGCCTCATGACACGCTGTCCGATGTGGTTTTGTTATGGATGTCGTGTGAATGCGTCATACAATAACCTGCTTTTACGGTATGGTATGAAGAGAGGCCAGCCGGGCTTGCGTTTGCTCCTGCATCGCTATCATTACTAAAGTCCCGTGTGCCCAGGATGTCTCAAAGGCAGTCACTGATGCGTTTAATTGTTGCAATGCCGAACTCTTCTTTTGGTAACGCCATCACTAACGAATTGTCTGAGCTCACGTTCAAAACAGTATCCTCTTTCTCTCCAATGGTTCTTGTAGAGGTGTGGCGGTGACCGAGATGAGAACCAAGCTGTTGCATGCTTTTAGCCTGTCCGTGCAGAAACAATCTCTGCACACGCAACAGGCCTGTTGCACTGGTACATGCGTACAGGCTCCCTGTTTTTTAAACCGCCGTGCTTTCACCCTTTCCGTACAGACACAATTTCCGCACAGCTTAATTTTTCAGGAGTCAGAGTGGCTGCCCGTGCTTTTAGCCTGTCAATTCACTTTATTTTATACTTTTTAAGTATCTCCCCAAAGAAATTAGGACATTTTTATGATATCTGTTGAACGCGACACAACAGCGGCACGGATGTTGCGTGATTTTAACCTGTCCGTGCAACCGTTGTTTCTGTGTTTAATATTAATCAAAACGACACAACATCGGCACGGATGTTTGGTGCTTTTAGCCTGCCCCTGCGAACGTTGTTTCTAGATAAAACATTAATTAACACGACACAATATCTGCACGCCAGTTGCGTGCTTTAAGCCTGTCTGTGCTTTCAGCCTGTTTAAGCTTGCAAACGTTGTTTCTACGTACAAGATAACCAATCCGACACAACAGCGGCACGGATGTTGCGTGCTTTTAACCTGTCCGTGCAAACATTATTTTTGTATAAAACATCAATCAACATGACAAAAAAGCATGGTAGTTGCGTGCTTTTAGCCTGTTTAAACAAACTTTGTCTCTACTTTTCCGATTAATCTTTGAAAGGGAAATAAAGGCTATTTGCACGACAAACTGCGTGCAAACACCCTGCCAAAAATTTTGTGACTAGGAAAGAGGCTATCAAAGTTATAAAATAGGCTGACAGGGTATTGGCACGGCATTCAGCATGCAAAAAGCATCACGCAAAGTGGATGTCTGCAATTTGATCGATCTGATGTCTTTTCAAGAATAAGTCATTTTAGTAGAAATAAATCCTACTAACGATACAAACAGGTATATTTGTTGAAATAGAAATGATAATAGCGGTACTGAGGTTAGATTACTGACCGTTCTCTGGTGGCACTGTTATTAACCATTAACGCCTTTTTTATGAGTAAAACCTGTAAATATTTTAATTTGGTTTTTAAAGGGCACAGAATTTTTATCACAGCCGTTCAAGTGGGTCATGCTACAAGTTAGGAAACTGAAAACATAGGAAACTGTGTCATCTCCTTTATGTCAGACACTTGGATAACAAACACGCCCAATCGGTAGTGGACCGATGGGTTGGAGAATTTACCTGAAAGTGAAAATGAGAAATACTTTTACTTCTAAAAGCTCATTTTACGAAATAAAACGTCAGGGTTAATTTGCAAAAGCTTCGAAATCGCTTATCCGCGTTTTTAAATGGGATAGAAAGCCGATCAGGGCGCTTGCCATTCTGTACTGCATGAAAAGAAAACTCCAAGAACGATGAAATTTGTCGTAAAATTGAAGAGAACTGTTGTTAAATTAAATAATGGAGCACTAAACTAGGATCAACTTTCTCTAATTTTTGAAAAGAAATGATATGTCTTTGAAAAAGACAGTTTCACAAGCGTGTAGAAGATAATAAAGTCTGGTAGTATACGCAATTTATTACCTCAAACTGAGGGCAAAATATGAAAAACCGCCTATTGATCACGGTATGACTTCAATTGACAGTATTTTTCCTGATTCTGTCTGTAGACGCGATTCAATTTTTCACATATCGTGGCTGAATGGAAGCAGCCGCTTAAGTTTTAACGTGATCAATGTATTAGGAATCTGTATTAGGAAAACCAGCTATTGCATTTCTTCAATCGCCATTTCAATTAATTTATATACAAGCCATGGGTTTAAATTTACGTCAGAAAAATCGCTACTTCAAACGGGTTGCGGAAAAAATACTGCCAAGGCAACATTCCATAAGACAACATATTAGTCAATGTAAATTTTTAAACACGTCCACTTTGCGTGATGCCTTTTGCATGCTGAATGCCGTGCCAATACCCTGCCGTGTCGAAAATATGGTTATTCTTACTGTTATTATTGTTGATTTTCACTAAAAATGGCTTAATTTAACATTGCATTGTAATTGCTGTTTTCGTATTCATAAATATATGTCTTCTACATTGCACATTTGATGTGCTTGTAATCAACTGTTGAAATCGTTGAGGCGGCGATTATTGTTTGAAGTGAATGATTAATCAATCGTAGAAATACTGTTGTTCCACTTTTTAATGGGAGAAGACACGTTATGGTATTGATTGTAAAATACAGAAACAACTTCGGCACGGAATAACAAAAGCACGGACAGACTGTTGGCACGCAACTCAAGGGCGTGCTTTTCTTGTTCCGTGCAACAGGCCTTTTGCGCGGAACAACAAAAGCACGACACAACAAAAGCACGCAACAAACGCCACTCTCGATTACGAAAGACCAGAAACCTCATTTCCTTCCAAGAAATTTCCACATCACTTCCTTGGAAAGTCATGGAATTTCCAAGAAGTTCCCTCTTGAACAAAACCCAGAAGACTCAATTCTTCCAAGAAATTTCCAAGGAAATTCTTGGGACTTCTAAGAAGTTCTCACCTCACTTCGGAAGAACTTCCGAGAGCTTCTAAGAATTTCCATGGAACTTCCAAGAAGTTCTCAACTTAGCAAACTTGACTACGTTTCAAGGAGTACCTCTATCCCCCGTGGGCGATATGGTGTGCGTGTTGACTACGCAAAATTTAAAAGTGGAAGGATAGGTAGACGTAGTGTCTAACATTTAAATGAATCAGTCCATTAACTAGTAGGCGCATGAGACTCCCGTATATACGCTAAGTCCAGTGCCGATTTTCAAAAGTCCACCATTTTGTCAATTTTTCCGATCCGGAAAATTCTTGGTCACTGCACTGCGAAAGGGTCCAGAGAAGCCGTGTACAGAATTTGAACGAATCCATCCATTAATGTAGCCTGTAGGCGCGTGAGACTGAAGCGTGACAGACGGACAGTCGGACGGACAGACCGAAAAGTTAAAATTATATCCCTACATTCCACGGCGGATAATTTATTTATTTGGTGATTCGCGAAAAACTGGACAAATGACACCGCTTTTAAATTTATTGTTAGCCAATTTGGAAATTGTTTTTCTCCAGCGATTTTGATCAGATACCTTTCAAATTTTCCATGACGGTTTTACAAACGACGATTTAATGACAGGTTGTGTAACTAGGCGATTCGCTAAAATTTGGACAAATTTGAAATATGGTTTAAGCCAATTTTCATGCTGCTTCTGCTCTCACAATATCGATCAGACACCTTTCAAATTTTGAACGAATGTTTTACAGAAATGTTCTCTGAAACAAATTTCCAAGGAAATTCTTGGAACTTCCTAGAAGTTCTCATATCACTTCAAAAGAACTTCCAAGAACTTCCAAGTATTTCCTTGGAAATTCCAAGAAGTTCTTCCGTACTAAAGTGAGAACTTCTTGGAATTTCCATGGAAATTCTTGGAAATTCTCGGAAGTTCTTTTGAAGTGATATGAGAACTTCTTGGAAGTTCCAAGAATTTCCTTGGAAATTCTCAGAAGTTCTTCCGTACTAAGGTGAGAACTTCTTGGAATTTCCATATAAATTCTTTGAAGTTCTCGGAAGTTCTTCCGAAATGAGGTGAGAACTTCTTGGAAGTTCCAAGAATTTCCTTGGAAATTCTCAGAAGTTCTTAGGTACTAAGGTGAGAACTTCTTGGAATTTCCATGGAAAATCTTGGAAGTTCTCGGAAGTTCTTCCCAAGTGAGGTGAGAACTTCCTGGAAGTTCCAAGAATTTCCATGGAAATTTCTTGGAAGAATTGAGTCTTCTGCGCTTTGTTCAAGAGGGAACTTCTTGGAAATTCCATGAATTTCCAAGGAAGCGATGTGAAAATTTCTTGGAAGGAAATGAGCTTTCTGATCTTTCGTACTCGATGCACGATGCTTCTTTTTTCTTCTTTCAGCCACTGTCTCGGAAGATACTGGGCGATTTAGTCCTCCTGCGGCTTTTGCCTGGCGTGGCCTAGCTTGTTAGCTACCTTCTGAAGCCGGGGCCGGCGACGACTCGATGAGAAAGGGGCAGAGGAGGAACCTTGGTTTCTGACATCGCCTTCTAGCGATCCACATAGCATATCCGCACTTGCTAACCCTGGTGGGGAAGTGAGTAGAGTAACTTGGCTGTTCCCTTCTACTCTGATGGCTCTGCGCTGGTAGGAAGAGCCAATTGCTTTCCAGACAGGCTTGCAGGCAGTGGAGAAGTGACTTTAATCCCTTGAATCTAACCAGAAACATAAAGCAATCACGAGTTTCTGTTAATTCAACGCAGCAGCTCTGGCAAAGCCAACAGCGCTAAGGTTATGTGGAACGGTGTGAAAGAGACGAGAGAACTTATCAACGCCACCGCCTGTCTGCATGCCTCTCCAACACCCAGTCTGATACCAAATACCAAACAGACCGTCAAACTAACACCGGGAAAACAGCTTAGTCAGTCCAAACATATATATAAAACGACTAGAAGTACTGGGATCTCTGCTAGCTGAACAGATCAAGCAGAGGCTAGAGAGTATTCTGATTTTCGCATAAACTGGCCTCTGGTGAAACGTTAATAAAATTACACATAAAATTGACACTCAAATAAACAGAGTAGGCAGATAAAAATATCTAAAACTCACAAACAGGGGGCACTGGTAAAGATCCCCCGGAGCCGCTTAACAATCCGTAGAGTCTAAGGCTAAAAAAAGCATCTGGCTCTGTGTGATTTTTTGTAGGTTCGTCCGCGTATGCTTTTGGAGGTTCCGCTCTGTCCTTGGTTGAATTTCTTGCTATAAACAGATTAGAGTGGGGGATAGAATTCAACTTCTCGGCCGCGATAACTTCTCGACTTGATAATTCATTCTGAGTGAAATCTTTCAGATAGAACTTAATGGAAGTGTTAAAGGCCACCCAGCACCCCATAGGTAAGGTGTCTTCCAGGACTGTATTACATGAAGCTTTCAATGAACTGACTAGTTGTCTGACTTGATGGGCTTAAATTTTAAACTCAACAACGTTCAGATCGGTCTCAGCTTTCCTGTAAGCCATAAAAAAAACACTCGTTTAATGTACTTAGTTTGCTTCGATAAGTTTTTGGCTACCCGTGGCCTAAAGAAAATGATCGGCGCTCTCTGACTTGGTGGACGATGTACATTTGATACTTCTAAATACTTTCTTAGAGTCTTCATGGGGCACATAGAAGCCTGAGATTGTCCATATTGAGTAGATATGGGAAGGGATTAGAGCCTGATCTCTCAGAAAGTTCCCAAGTTCCTTGTGGTCCTGTGTGTTACACCTAGAAAACACGGTTCCTCAAAAATTGCGTGGTCAGACAAATAACTCACTTCTAGTCCTAAATCCCACTGAGCCACATTTGACCTAAGGGGAGGGGGCGGCTACTAACTTGAAATGTGTGGTAAGTTGAGAAATAGAAGCGTCTTCTCCTGGGTCGTAGCCTGCTATTGGTTTTAGCGTGGCGGCAATGGCTGACCTCTACCCCTTTATTGATGAGGGACTCAGATAGAGCTCCTCATGTAAATAGGCCACAAAATCGGCTACTCTTAGAGATAACCTATAAGGGTCAAGTTTTTGTTTCAAGTGCCAGTCTGTTCCACTGGGAATGATAGACCTTGGTTATGGATGGCTTACGAATTTCGGTCATTTTACATATCACCCTTTCTGGGAAGCCCTTGCCTGTTAAGAAGTTGGGGACAGAAACCACACAATCAGGTCCAGTAGCTGTGGGGTGGGTGGGAATGTTCCCATTTGTTTTAGACCAGCAGGCGGCAATGGGTCGGTAGGCATTTCTCTATCTTGCAATGTGACGACAGGGTAAACCATGCGGCTTCTGGTTGCCATGGAAAGTCTGTGTTTCCCTTGAACAGACGCATTCCCACTAGAAATATGTTTAGATTGCCTGGGGTGGAAATGCACACGGTACTTGGTCTGGCCACTGGCACTTTAGTGCCTCTATCCCCCAGCTTGTTGTTCGGGGCAGCGGGGAATATCCTGGTAGTTGGATCGTGAGGGAATTGTCAAACAGATCTTTGTAGGGGGAACTGAGCCACTGCCCACTGATATGAAGTCTTATTTGGGCAACATCTGTCTGAACTGCTTTGCCTACTCTAGTAGCAAGGTCTGCTGGTAATTGGCAACTGTCTGCTAGTAGCAGAATGCCAAGACATACGATTTCCTCGATCAGTCGGATAAGTTTCCTTGAGAAAGTGCCTGCCTGGCTTTTGGCTGTGAAATGTTTACCAGTAGCCCTGCTTTCAGCGCTTGTCTCTCTAGGAATAGGGTTTCGAGCATGGCTTGAACTCTATCCAGCTGATGAATAAAAGTGTGAAATAATAATCGGGGAGTACAGATAACTGGTATTCAAAACGTAAAGACTGAGGAGCTCCAAGCCACTTAATCTCCTAATAGGCAATGGGACAAAAAAAACAATGAAAAATTAAAAGGGGTTGAAAAAAGTATCCGAATAAGGAAGCTATCCACATTGTGCAGGTTTGCAATGAGGTACGTATTATTGTTATTGCAAAATTTCGATAGCACTTGAATGTGCATTAACTTTTAGTATAATTATCTCTACTTGAGAGGGTGCTATTATTTTAAATGAAATGCTGCAGTATATTCGCAGCAAATTACAAAAAAAATTAACAACAACAAAAACTTTCGTTAAGCTCACAACCAAGCTCTTTCTTTTGGGTAGTGTATATCTTTTTAGTCCCACCCTGTGCTTTGGCCCCTGAGGGCGTACTGTAGGTTTGGATGTTGTCCGTCCATCGCCGGCTGTTACTTCTACTTTGATAATCTGTTTCCTACGATATTTGTTATATAGATGATCTATATATTAGCGGGTAGGTGTCCTTTCTTTTTGTTTCAACCTTGATCCAATTTAAAGGTCATAATGGCCTATATAATGGCTGATATCTCGGTTGGTGGCTGTGCACTTTGCGATGGCTTTTTTTTATTTTGTTTTGCAAGTTTTTAACCTAAATTTTAAAACTTTAATCCAAGTAAAAGGCAAGAACGATGTTAGGTGGTTGTAAAAGCCAAAGGAAAATATACCGTTCTGCAAAATTTTCTTAAAGGTTAGATTATTGGATATTTCCCCATTATCTGAACACATTAAATCGTTGTAACGATATCTGACCAAATGTGCTTAATTGTTTATCTAAACCAAAATATAAAAGGAATTAGGATTTTATCTCACTGAAAATGATCAAATAGCAGACTCATTTTATTGTTGTATATCGTAAAAATCGTGAAACATTGCTAATTTAGTTGCAATTACCCGCTGAACTGTGATTTCAAAATATGTTCTTTTACGCGTGACAATTCCTGGGTGCTTTTGGCTTTTACGTGTGATAATTCAAGAGATCCCGATTACTTAAATTGCCATTGTAAAAGTAAAAAGTAAAAGTACATCTGCAGTCTGGCGCTGTCTGTAGCCCAGTTTGTTTGAAAACTATTTTTTTTTCTAAAATAAATTCTTCATTTCTTATGTAGCAATCAGATTTCCCAATACAAGAGCACATAGTTAACTCGAATCCCGGCCCAAAGCCCTATGAAATGTAATTCAATTCAATGTCAAAAGTGTATGTCAAATGAAATTCAATTTTACGATTGTTTTCGTTGATCTCAATTGCAATCACAACGTAATACAATTTCTCTTAATTAACCTAAATTGCAGTTGATATTGATAACTTTAATTGATCTGTTTGATCTGATTGATCACTTTGACTCATACTATTTGTTCCTACTTTGCAAAAATGAGTGGGGTTTATATGGTGGAGCGGCGCTTTGGACCGGAAATCCTATTTAAACACCGGCCCATGAGTATACCAGCATAGTATTAAACTCAAATAGCCGTTGTTGTTTTTAAACACACCCCATGCCTGCGACTTTGTGCTCATTGAAACTGAAAACAAGCAATGCGGAATAATATGCATTTTCCTCTCACACATAAATGGCTATGTGAAAGGAAATCCCACTCTGCTATCGCTGCAGATCTTGTCAAGGATAACCTTCATACAGGTGACTCGTAATGCATAGCAAATAAGCGAAACTCCTCGTTGTCTGGCGCTAGCCATTGCAGGGCAGATGACATGTACACTAGCCATCGGAGTACATCAAACTGTGTGCTTGAACCATTTGACAGGTCAATTTTCTTATCAGCCTTGAATATGAACAAAACTTGACGCTTTCCTTTGCCCGTTTGTTATGCCTTTATCGCTTTACCCTTAGAAGTTGTCCTACGGAAATTGACGAGACATGTGTCCGAAAATAGCCAATTATAGCAACGAGTAGGAGCTTCTGGAGCATGCAGTCGCTTATTAAGTATTTTATCCCGTAATTCGGCCTCGGAGATCTTGTTAATTTCTGTTACTTCTGCCATTTTCAAGAGAGTCTATAAGGAGCTGTGAAAAAAACGGTCCAATAAGTTCAAATATGATAGGAAACAATAAGAAGTTTTTTCCTGTCCCTTTATTTCCACGACGGTATGAAGTACTCCACACTTAAAACAACGTCACTTGACACTCTATACACTTCCTTCTGATCCTGTTCACGTAAAGGTTATACCAGTACACAAGTGTCATTTTATGTATGGGCTCCCGGTGCTAATCACTTTGTGTGTATATAAAACGTATGATCGTATTAATAGGGATGTTTTGTTACTTTTTCGACCTCATTTTTTCGACTTTAGTGTGGATTTTCTTGTCCTAAAGGGCTGAAATTTGACTTGCGTTTTTTAATTTTACGTAGCCGTCTGCTTCACGAGAGGATCACTTTTTTGCATGTTTTTCAAGTTCGAGCTACATTTTTACTGGGACACCCTGGTTTAACAACATGATAAAATCGTAAAATGTAGGTATGCAAATATACTATACAACTGCAAAGTAAAATCTATAGGAAACTTAATTAGTGTGATAACCCACACGAACGTGTACAAGACATCTATTTGGGTGCTTCATGAAAAGATCAGTTTACGCCAAAATGTGGTGTTGTTACGATACTGGCCATGCAAATAAACAAAATAATCAACAAAAATAATGTGATAACACAATGTATAAAAACTGGCTTTTTTATTGTAACAGCCAAAAAAAAAAAGAGATTATTACGACAATATTATTTTTATGTAGAGAGTGTTTTCTGTCTAATCTGGGCATTATGTTGCTTTTGTCATCTCGGTATGGATACAGAACTGCTACTTCCCTTTATTTAAAACAATAGCTATCCAATGCCACTTTTCCCAGAGCAAATAGCTACTCACTAAAACATTTTTTTCATAGATTGCAAGTACACTGTCATAAAAACACGGGCATATGTGGTCTGCAAAGCAAGAGCGAACTGAAATTTTGTGAAAACTGTAGTTGAAATGACTAAAAATCGTCTTTCTCTCTCTCTTTTCCTTCTTTTATGAGATAAATCACACACCAAATAAACCACCATTATTTGTACGTAAAAATCAAACTTTATATAAAAGAAACTAAATGCGCGGTGGTTCATAGCATACAGTTTCGCAGTGAATATTGATATCAGAATAATTACACGAAGGGAAACACCACGCTCCCGCTCGAAAAAACGACTGTGTTGTCTTGTTTGATTGAAGGTGACCTGCATCTTCATTAATAATGAGGGTTAATCATAAATATACAATAGGCTGCAGAAGCTCACTTCCACACCTCTTACACCAAGGTCTGGTCGTGGAGTACATGATGCATCCAGCCGCAGACCGTTGTTGAATTAACAAAAGGGTGGCAATATGAGACATATTCAACTGAGAGTTCAATGGAGTCGTGGTATAAATGCACTTCATTTGCAGATCAGATCCAGTTCTACACTCCAGGGAGAAGGTATGGAGGAAGTGCCAATTCGTGTCTAGAGCAGTTGAAATGGTCAGCCTCGAATATGAGACTTTAATTTTTCAGGAATCTATGCATTTTACCTATATTATCTCACAATGGTTTTAATAGTTTAAAAAAAGTGGGCGTTGGACAGCCATTGTTTTAAATAATTTAAAACAAGATTCCTATATTGATAAAACAGAAGAGTACCCATAAGCCAGTCAAATTTCAGCCCTTTAGGTTAAGAAAATTTATGCTAAAATGTGGCATAAACTTGAAAAAGTACCAAAAACATTTGCCACAATAAGGCCATACCTTTTATGGGATTTCAAGGACAATCACTCTATGTATGGACTCCCGGGAATAATCACTTTATGTCTAGACTTCCGTCGATAATCGCTCCATGCCTGCAATCCTGATGACAATCACTTTGTGTGTGGTCTCCATATGATAACCATTTTATGTAACGACTCCCGATGATAATCAATTTTTGTATATACTCCCTATGATAACCACTTTATGTGCGGACTTCCAATGATAATCACTTTATGTGCCTACTCCCGAGAATAATCACTTTATGTATGGACTCCCGGAACCAAGTTTTTTTGTTTCACATGTTGGAGTCTAACCTGGAATTCTCTCATAACCTGCAGTTTTCATTTATTTAGTATTTTTGGAAAACATAGGACACATTTAATCTATTTCTTCAGTTGAAGACTATATTTTTTGGATACATATTTCACTTACATCACTTACAGTTGGGTATTTCAGTCTCTAATTTAAAATCTTTTACGAAAATTAAAATGTGTTTTTTTATATTTATAACTTAACGCCCATTCAGTGGCCTATTTCCATGTTCTGTGCCCAATCTACTTCGCAAAACCAAATCAATGGCAGAGAAAGCTAAGCTGTGAGGCATTATTAAATTGGATTCACATGAAATGTAATTAACACTTGGCAAGGACGACTAAGAGTATGTTGAACTTGTACGGGATCAAAGTTTCGGATCATTTCGCTCTCTCGCTCTTTACTTGTCCGTCATTTTGTCTTTACTACTTCTCTGGCCATGCCGGCCCTAGCCCCACTAAATTTCGCATATATGTAGTATTTGATCTGAAGTTGTACACTGTGCCTTTTTATTTCACCTTTATTTTCATTTTTATGACGAAAAGACGAATCAAAGACGCTTTTGATTACCCAAAAGCAACGTGTAAAGGGCTGCAGCAGCATTCCAAAACCTCTTGCATGTGCCAACATCAGCACTGTGCATGACATAAGTGACGCATGCTTTATTAGCCGCTTCATAGAGCAAGTAACAAAGCTGTTTTTTGAAAGTTTTGGAAGTTCTTAGATATGTTTTAAAATCTGCAAGGGAAAAGCAAACCAAAATCAGGCTAAAAATTTTGAAAATTCTATTTGAAGGGAGAAAATGATTTTAAAAATATTATGTTTTTTGCCAAGTGTTATCTGATATCATTTTGGTTATAATATATTTAAATGTGTTGAAATATGATGCAAGCGCATTGAAATAATCCTTAATTACATTTTAGACGTCGGTACAACACGGGCTGTCAAATTAGACCAAAAACTTCCGTTTTACTGTTCGTCTATCGTACCCGCCCAGTCAGGACCTAGGCGTCTTAGAACGAGTGTTTGACATAAGCAGACACTTGATAAGTTTGTGCAGACGTCACGTTTGGATGCCTCATTTTTTACGGAGACTGTACTCGTACTCTGTTTTTATGGAAAAACAAATCACGCCACTATTCCGCCGGTTAGCGATAGCTTATGCCCGCCATATTTAATTTTCCTTTTCCTATAACTCTAGTTTTGACCATTGTTCCCATAGTATTTTAATGGCAAATAAAAGAACCCCCTCCCCTCAACCTTTCCTAGAATTTAATATCTGTGCAAATAAAAAAGAAATAAGAAAGATATAGTCATCTGATAATCCACGGAACAGAGTTGATATGAAAATGGCACACAAAATATTAGACAAAACCTGAGGAAAAATATCTCGCAATGGCTGAAATATGTCTTTCTCTAAGGTTATAATCGTGACCGATTTACCGTTTAGCACTTTCCATTCCAAAAAGTCTTAATATAATATAAGATAAAAACGTTTGTTCTAATTTCAAATTGCTTTATAATAACTAACATTAACTGACTAACAACATTTGTTGACTACAAAGTATTATATAAAAAATATTAACTTATATCAAAAGCGTTTAAATGATTTGGCAAATAAAAGTGAATTAATTTACATCCTAAACAACACACCGATTAATTTATTAGTTAGAAACTAGAAGGGCCAAACAAGAAGCTAAAACTTATCAAGTATCCACCCTGGAACAAAATGGGACGAATTTAGATTTATGTAAATTAAACACAGTAATAAAATGCTCAATTGAGGTCAAGAATTTGCTATACCGATAAGTTAAATTTTTCTAGCAACTGTTGTCCAGCAGATGTATATTAAAATCATCCAGATTTTCATTGGATCCTATTTTTTCTGGAGGCGCATTCCGTAGTTAACGACCCACTGAAGATACGCAGTTTGTCCTTAAACTTGTTCTTGTATAATTTATTTTTTGATCAGTAACATACTTCACATCAACACTAGGGAGTTTCAAAGAAGTTATGCAGCTTAATTGACAGCATCTATGAAATACTCTAAACACAATGTACAATGTTTTAACTTCTACCAGATCAAAAAGTTTTATCACACCACATTGGCTGAGCAAGCTATTTGCATGAGCATATAATTACTTACTTCACAATTTATTCTAATTGTACATTCTTTCTTTATGAGCAATGGCCGCAGTTTTGATTTATGAGTATACAATATGTCAGATATGGTAAAAAGAGAGAACTGTATTTTGTTAGTGTTTTTTTTTGAGCCCATAAAATTTTGCTTCTGCACAGTACAGATAGGCATTTCAATAATTTATCCATTACCTTATTAATATGTTCATATCACACAAATTTTGAATCTATTAATATTTCTAATAAATTCGTACACGTTTCACGTTCTGTTTCATTACCATTAATCAAACTCTTATATCATACATATGACAGAACCAATAAATATATAATTTGTTTGTAGCGTATTAAACGAAAGCTTGACATCAAACCACACATGCAACTTGTCCAATTCTTCACTTATTTCTCCAGCTATAATCTCAACATCATCACCGCTTTTAAATATATCATCAGTAAATAGTAAAAATCGAAGTAAATCAGAAACATTACAAACACAATTTATGTATAATATAAATAGCTTAGCCTCTAATACAGACCCTTGAGGAACTCCACGTCTAATTTCTCGGAGGCTACATTTCTGGTCATCTATTTGTGCAAATTGCTTCCTACTGTTCAAATAATTTTTAAATAAATTGCTTAGCTTCACAATGATTTTTACTGTAAACAGGTCTAGGAAGAATCACCTGATCCATATAAATCTTTATTCATATTTGTAAGATTTACGAAATTTTCTACATTACCAAACAAAATTGTATCCGGGCGTGGAGTTCTGCACATGTAACTCATTATAATATTCTTTCCTTGAGTAATTATCTCAACTGTGAAGCTTTCAAGACTAATGTCAAATGCACATGACAATGATCATACACCTTTGGCAGTAAAACCTTTTCTCAAATGCAACGAGACACCTCCACCTGTTTTATCCAAACGGGGAATCCATTGTACAAGATAAAGTTGCCAAGATAAAAATCATCACATAAACAACTGGTGTCCAGCCAGATATGGGCAATTACATGGAATATTTTCCCCAATACATCAAGATAATTTTTATATGAGTGAAGTTTGTCTTTGAGTTTCTTGCATTGAAACGAGTAAGTAAATTCCGAATCAGTATAACAGTTGTATTATTATTATTATTATTAAGATACACTTATTTAGCGCTTATTCTTATAAAAGCTCTAAGCGTTTTACAATACCAAACAAGCAATGATTAAAACACATTAGCAGAACTGCATGACAGATTGATATGACCTACAAGAAATACTGCAGAAATAAATGAGTTTTGAGGTCTCTTTTAAAAACATGAACTGACTTAGATGCTCTAATACTGTAAGGTAATGCGTTCCATAAATATGGCACGTACATAGAAAAGCACTTGTGACTGTACTTTGAGTTAAACTTTGGCACTACTAGAAGTAAGTCATCATCGGAGGATCGCAAACTCCTCGCAGGGCGGTACCTTTCAACGATTTCACATAAATATTCAGGGGCGAATCCGTTCACACAGTTGAAACATATAACTAAAACTTTAAATTGTATCCTCAAATAAACAGGTAGCCAGTGTAATGATCTAAGAAATGGGGTCATCGGGGTACGTTTATCTACACCTGTTTTCAATCGGGCGGCAGCATATTGCACACATTGAAGTGGGGCAAGAGTGGACTTTGAAGCACCAAGTAAAACACTATTTGAAAAATCAATCCGTGATGTTATAAGCGCATGTACCAGTGTAGTTACAGACTCAATATCCAAACATCTTCTAATGTGACGTATAGCTCTTATATAATACATGGCTGTGCGGCATTTTGAAGCAACAAATTCATTCATCGTGAGACACGAATCAAAAATAACACCAAGATTTTTAACACTAGTTCTACTAGCAATCTGATAATTTCCAACTGATACCGTGATTGAATTTAAACTTTTTATGCTAAAATTTGAACCGAACAGTAAAATTTCAGTTTTGTCATCATTAAGTTTCAAGAAATTTTGAATCATAAATGCTTTAATAGCTTTGACACAGTTTTCAAGTATTTCCATTTTACTCGCGTAATCTTTCTTTCTGGCAAAGAATACGTAAAGCTGAGAATAGTTGTACTCAAAGTAGTATGAATAATAAAAACTGGAGTCTGGCTCTATGTTAGATCCCCAATCCCCAATATCCGTGTCCGATGTATCAGAACCTTCACTACATTGACATGAAATACAGTAGATAATTTTCACTGATGTCAGGTAAAGACTTATGTACAAAAATCATCATCTTCCAAGCCCGAGAAAGGAACTATTTCAGTGCAATCGAGGCCATAGTAATGGGAAAATGAACTACGCCGAACCCCCGGAAATCGGACCAATCGGACTGGCCAAAAGTGGTCCGATTTCTCGGGTTCGAGCAAATTTGATGTATCAGAGTACATTTTTATTATGTTAATAGTGTACCCATATGAAATGAAATAATAATGCCTCTTTCTGTTCTAAAATAATCGACTTTATTCTTACATCAAATCTATTGATCACAAAATAATTCAGTGACCATTCATATTTACATTTAGGTTAAAAAAATCTGAAGACTAAAAAATCTGACCAGAAAAATTAATCATTTTTACATCAACTTTACAGCCAAATCTACATAATCTGGAGACTAAAAGGTTTGACACAGAATAAATCAGTGTTTATGTATATTTTCAACTAGATCAACAAAATCTGAAGACTAACGGAATAGTCTACTGACACTACGCTTTTTAAAAGATTTTTCACAACAAATTGGTCCATTTGGTCTGCTTGGAGGTACACTTTGATTTCGCAACGACACTTTGCAATTTCATCTCGCTGTGGACAACGTCACTCAGGTAACTGAGATCTTTGGTCAAGCACAGTGTCTTCAGCTGATCCACAAAGCTTAAAGCCTGTCGTAGAGTGATGACAGTGGTGTCTGAATTTTCTTGCTTCTCGGCTTTGTCCTCATCATTTGGCTCAATGTCACTGGACGCGTCGGGGTTTAACTAAAGTCTCTGCTCCCACTCGTCAGTGATATCGTGTGTTGTTCTAAGGTTCATGTCGATACTCTCATACTCCTGGAGTTGTCTAGGGTTGCCCAGGGTCTCTACAAAACTCCCCATCAGGTCTGCCAGGACATCATCACAGATGTCGACGCCCTCTGAGACAATGTCCGGAACATCGACGAGGGTAATACCGCTTGCTGCAAAACATTTTTCGACGGTCGTTTGTTTGACACTGTTTACTGCGGATATCCAATGACAGGCATCGAGCACGGACACGCTTTTATGAAGGGTATCAACATCTGTGGTTTCCTCCATTTTCGACAAAACGGATCGCAGGAAACACTTTTTATAAAGGATCTTGATGACACTAATGATTCCTTGGCTGCAACTTCGACGTAGTGTTCGCGGGCAAGAAAACTACTATGACGTTCGACAAATTTAAATTTCGCAAGTGCGATGGAGCGTGTGAAAATCTGTGACGTCATCCAACTTTTCTTGTTTGATTTCCAATCAACTGGAATGCGAGACTTGTCTGTGTTGCGGAAGCACCTTCGTTTCTCCGAATTTTCAATAACCAGGGGTGTTTCGAACTCCCCTTTCATGTTGACGCATAACGAAACCGAAGTCGCTCTTTGGACTTTTTGCCACCCGTACACGCCTCTTTCCGAACGCCGGTGATTTATCTGGAAGTGCTCTTTAGAAAAAACCGGTCTCGTCCATATTGTATATGTCCGAAGCATTATAGCCATCAGTAATTTCCGGAATCTTTCGCTTCCACTCATCAACACCCTCATTATTTACAGAGCCTAGTTCACCAGATACATTGAAACAAGCGATATTGTGACGTTTCATGAAACGATCAAGCCAACCATTTGAAGTGAGGTTAGCCCAGTTAATTTTTTTGCAAATTCCAAAGATTTTTCTTGGATAAGAAGTCCGGAGACCGGAACATTGTTTCCTCGAGTAAATTTAAACCATTCCCAAACAGAGTGGTCAATGTCTTCACTTTCACGTTCATAGCAAAAACGTTTCTTTTCTGGTTAGACATTTTCTTCAAAAGCGGTCAAATAATCAGCTTTTCGTTTTAAACCTCGTTGGATTTGAGATTTGCTCATACCAAATTTGTCTGCTAAATTTCTCTGACTTTCAACTTTGCTTGACTTTATTATCTCAACTTTTTCCTGAAAAGAGATATCTTTTCGCTTTTTTCTTGCGGTTTCCATGATTTGGATGTTTCTGGTAATGGTCATTTTTGCCCCCCTTTATATACGAAATAAAAATGCAATTAAGAACCTGAGCATATAAATCAGTTGAGTTTTTAGGATTAATCAATTTAAAGATAACTTCGCATTTTTTAAAAAAAAATCTCCGTTTTGTTTGAAATTGGTTAAAACTGTGTGATCAGCACCGAAGATGCGACATCACATACCAGAAAAGACCCGTTTTATAATCACATTGACGTAGTTTCTTTTAATCAAACAAGTCCTTTGTGTATTCAAGAAGGCATAATCCCCACCCCCAATCAAAGCAGTCTATGAACCTGTGATCATTAAATATTATAATCCCCAACACCGATAACCTCAATTGTTGTTTGCTTACGGAGTACATGCCATGCGCGTAGGCTGGTCCGATTTCCGGAGTTCTGTCTGCGTTTGGGACTGATTAAAGTGGTCCTATGGTTCGATTTTCGGGGTGGTCCGATTTGTGGGGTTCCTTAATAATAGAAACCAATGAATTTCATTCGGTTTCTGGTGAAAAGTGGTCCTATTTGCGGGCTGGTCCGATCCCGGGGTTCTGCTGTACTTATTTTAATGGAGAATTTGGCACATATTCTGTGAACCCATAAATAGCAGATTTCGGACTCTATACCATCATCACTTCTGCCTATGCTAGAAGGATAAATGGTCTTTTCACTCAAATCTAATGTCAAGTTTCATCCAGTTATTATTAATACTAATTAAAAATAATAAATGAAACGATATGTGCTTAAATAACTTTTGCATATTTCTGTGCACAATTCTGTGAATTTGTGCACCTCAGAGCTAAATTTGAACGACATTTGTACACTGTTGTTATCAAAACATTCCATTCTTCTCTCCAATAAAAATGTAATTTTTTTTTCAAATTCAGTAAAAATTATCTGCTTTATATTTTAAAATCTTTAACTCATCAATTTTTTATGCATAAGCGTTTTTAGATGGTACGTTTTGAATAGAAGTTTTTGTAAGACGTTCAATGACGTTTCAATGCGTCATCGACGCCATATGATTGATATCAATATTATACAAAATGTAATAATAAAACCTATTTGTGTTAAACTTGGTCAGTGTCAATACAAAAAGACACACAGCCAAATTAAAAGAGATAGCAAAGGCCATGCGAAATCTTTGCTGGAATTTCTTCATAAAAATCGCAGAAGGAAGATGAGAATTGATGGATTACTGTTTGGGATAAACGTTTAATGTTTAGCTTTTGCCTGTTCCCAGCAAACATTTTGACGACAGAATGACGTCGGGTAGACGTCACGACCCAACGTTTTTGACCTCGGATTGACGTATCGGTTTTGGTTGTAATTGAAACTGAACCGACGTCAGTTTTTCACGTCAGAATGACATCAGGTTCGACGTCAATCTGACGTCGATTTTTGGTTGGTTGAAACCAATGTGAACAGTGTAATTTACTGAGTCAGTGCAATAAAACTCCAGAATCGAATCGGCTGTTTTATTCCTCTTGACCACCTTATTCAACACCATGAAACAACCCCTCTCGAAATCTTAATTTACAAATGTGGCTGTGACACAGTTAACAAAGCTAGCCCACCAAGCATTTTGACGTCAGAATGACATCGTATTGACGTCATGACTTTACGTTTTGACCTCGGATTGACGTGCCGGTTTTTTGGTTGTGTATATGAAATGGAACCGATGTTGGTTTTTCACGTCAGAATGACGTCGGCTTCCGACGTTAATTCGACGCCGACGTTGCATATGAACTGCAACCGACGTCGGTTTTTCTTTTTGTCGTTGGTATTCCGACGTCAACCGGACGTCAAGTTTCGTTTGAAAAGGGTGTTGGAACTCAAGACTCCAATCGGCTGTTTTGTTCCTCTTGACCACCTTGTGCAGAATCGCCCAAAGCCTCTCTGGTAATCTCTTAAATAACAAATGCACCTTCATTCTTTCAGGTTGTTTAACAAAGCTGGCTTGATATAGTTAACAAAACTAACTGTTACATGGTTCAGCGTTCTCTGTTTTTTTTTTTTATTTCAAATTGGAATCGAGAGTGACGTGTTAGATTAATAACTAGTTTTGAAAAGTGGAAATATAAACATTCTTTTAAATGTTTGCGAACTGTTAATAAATTGCAAAGCTGTCCAAAGCAAGCGTCATTTACAGAAGGCCTTTTCGGAAGGCTACCATTCAACTGAGGGTTGGGGTCATTCACCTATAAAATGGTTACCATGGTTACCATGATGTCAATAACTTTTTGAAGAGACTCTTAAACATACACTGCAAATTCCTTTCTTGTCCGAATGGAATATGGAAACGAACGTGCCAAAAAGCATATCTTTTCGCCCGGGCAAAGATCATTAGTGCAGAACTTGCTCTTACGATACAGATCTCGTCCTATAAACGAGGACTGGCCATTCCTGTGATGACTCAGTCTAGTGAAGTACTCTTGAAGTCGGAGCTTGCTTATATCTCACTGCTGAGTCAGGGGCTAGGTGTGATCAAATCATCTTGAATTGCTATCGGATGTCAATTTAGATGATTCTAGATGAAAAAAAAGAAGTTTTTAGGCTATGTTCCCATAAGAACCAGTGTTCCCATCAGGTCCCATGTCCCCATATGTCCCATGACAAATCTTCACATAAGGTACCATGTTCCTTTCTTTATTTAGTGATCACAACAAATGAAATATTGAAATCAAAAATTAATTCCTGATATCAAAAATTAACGAGTAATGTTTTAATTTTATGTTGGTAAACTGGGTATTTGTATTTCTCATGTCGCTTTTAGAAGGTTTCATACAAGAATTGTTGGTGTCAAGAATGGGATGTCAGTCTGCCCCTCCCCCCTTCCCACCCCAGAGAAGAGTAGGATGGCTCCTGAATTTTTTTATGCTGATTTCCAATGTCCTGAACACATCATTTCCCTCACTGAAGAACCATTTCAGTCAATTCCAAAATATAAAGAGGTGTACCAATGTATCATGAGTGTCGATGTGCTTCTTCATTCTCTCTTAGAATCTGTACCACTGCATGTGTTACCTTACGTTTCTATCCCCACCCATCCCCCTTGCGGGGCCTCTTCAGATTTTTACCGATTTTTAGCATTATTTAGCACCATCAAAAGTCCTCACAACGCTAACCAGTTCCCCACTGCAAGGAGCTATGAGTGAGATCCCCCCCCCCCCTCCCCCAGCCATCGCTCTGCACCAATTATAAGACCGGATTTGTAAAATCCAGCCAGCCTGCTCAGCCATCCAATGGGGGAACTTATATACAAAATAAACCCTGATATAATGTAGATGTTCGCATCCAGCCTACACATTGTTAGAGAACCTTTGATTAGGTCTACAAGCTGCTTTCGTGCACCTTTGACGAAATCTGGCGACCCTCAACCGGATAACTGAGGAATTTCTGTTGTCGTATAATTTATAATCCCATGACAAAATTTTGGCATAAACTAGCTATATTTTACAACCGCTATATAAACAGTGCCTGCATTTAGGTGGCGGTGTGTTCTCCACACACACCACGTGACAGTTTATGACACACACGCCACGTCAATGTATCACATTGATTTATGACAACAATGCTTTGCGGGATCGTACCCAACAACATGTTCAACAATAAACACTCAAGTACATATATGGAAATATTCAGCACATAACCACACGGGTTTTCCAGACACGTGGCGTTACACGTCCAGATAATTCGCGTGTCAAAATTATGCTTTTCTTTTCCACGAATTATTTTTTTTTAATCAGTGTATATATATATACCAAAACGTCTTTGATTTCACCCTTATTCGCGCCTTTACTTTTACAAAAACAGGAGCACTGTGAGGAAGTTATTCCAAGATCAAATTAAAAGCGATACTGACAAATCAACAATGTTAGGCTGGTTATTTGGAATGGTTTCCGGCGTCCTGGAGTACTTGGGTGAGTATACCATATCATCTCAAAACCAAGCTCAAAAGCAAAATAAACCACACTTAGAAATTTATGTTTAATAATTGTTCTTTACAAATAAATGAATTGAAATGAACTCTCCTGTGCTTAATGCCGCATCAAAGTTTGGTATACAGCGCGGCCAAATCATTTGAAATGATATAGGAAAGAATAGAATGCCTAGGCTTCTAAAATTCCCCTCCACCATATTTGGCTTTTGTCTCTTCAAAATTAATGAGGGTCAGAAATGCCCAAAAATGTAGCAAAACTTGCCCACTATCAGACTTTGAATATCGAGATATAGCATATGGAGGGACATTTCCATCACCAGTACCAAAAGGGACGTACGAAAGCATAAAGTGTCCATGAAGTATTCAGATCAAGCGGCAGTAAAAGGTGTTGTTCATCTGGATGATATTTTCGAATGTGTAGAGTAGCTATACATGTACTTCTGTATGTGCTGTATGCTTTTCAGTTTATTCAGAAATTAACAGTCACAAATGCCCAAAAACCAGCCATTTGGCAAGCGATAAGCCCAGACTAGGGGCCGTATTCACAAAGGTTAACTGTGCAGTTATTCCGTTAACTGCTCGTGTAACCAAAAGAACTTTGGAAGTTGATTAATAAAGTTCACTCTTATGTTAAACAGTCTTGTAAAAAAAGGTTTGCGTAATTTAGCTAAATCTGCTGATTTCTCTTCTGCGATGTACAGTTAACCGTATAGTTAACTTTTGTGAATACCGGGGCAGACGAACCTCAAATATACTAACACGAACGCATAGTTTCTATCCAGTTCCGAGATTGGGATTTGCTCTTTGGCTTCGATGTAACTTTGACATTGACAAATTACTACAACATCGATGTAACTACGACATCGACAAATTATCCTGGCTGCCCACGCTTCACAGCAACATTCCATTTTGTGCCACAGAAATTCCACAGGCTGACAACTCTGTCTCTATAATTTGGAAAAACAAATTCATTATGATAAATAGGATAAATAGTAGCAGTATTAAAAGAAATGCTTTGATGGAGAGTTCGTATTTATTCACGATCTCTGCGAGGCGTTCCTTACCGTAAAACCATCGTAATAACTTACAACACACAAACTAACTTAATAAAGTATCAAGTGGTAATTCAAACAACAACAAAAGCAGTTCGAGAACAGTTGAGGCTAACCAGGAAGACAGACAGACCGCAACTGAAGCTATTTATAGATTTGACACAATGTATGGGGCAACAATGAACACTATAAAGGCAAAAAGTAAATATTTTGCGTCCATGTTCACTTTTTTTCCAAAGCTAGAGAAATAGGATTTTTGTCAGTGATCAAATCCCCAACAAGAACAGCATCTCACTGGTTAAGAATGCGCTGACGAATCATTACTACACTTCGTTTAATGCGAAACAAGACAAAATGTTCCGGAGATGTGTTTATACTGGTGCGCATTCTTGTGAGCTGAAAAATACTCACGATAAACTTCATCGGCGTTGATGAATAAGCTCCAAATGTGATATGTTTGATATTAAAATCCGCTATCTGTTCTATGAGATGTAAACGAGAAGCACTTGTGCCTTCTCTAGTGGTCAGGAAGGTGTATCAACGGGTATTAATAAAACCGATAAAAATAATGACCTTCACTAGATCTCATAAAAAATTGCAAGGAAGTATGACCTACCACTCTCTCCTTCCTCCCTCAATACAATGCATGACCTTCCACTCCCTCCTGTCTCCCTCAATACAAGGTATGGCCTACTACTCCCTCCTTCCTCCCTCAGTATGAGGTATGACCTACCACTCCCTCCTGTCTCCCTCAATACAAGGTATGACCTACCACTACCTCCTTCCTCCCTCAATATGAGGTATGACCTACCACTCCCTCCTTCCTCCCTCAGGTGTGAGGCATGGCCTACCACTCCCTCCTTCCTCCATCAATATGAGGCATGACCTACCACTCCCTCCTTCCTCCCTTAGGTGTGAGGCATGGCCTACCACTCCCTCCTTCCTCCCTCAGTTGGTACGAAGAAATCAGGTGATGTGGAGTTCATAGCACAACCTGAAGTCTACTTAATGTGAAGTCAACACAACCCATTCAACGCTCACGAAAATATTGCACTTTTCATTCTCTTTTTTTCAGTCCCGTTTTTATTCAAGAAGAATGGAACCCTGATCTTTATTGGGTTGGATGGTGCAGGCAAGTCAACCCTGCTATACAGGCTGAAAGAAGGAAGGATGATCCAACCCGTTCCTACAACCCACGCCAGTAAGCACAGCCGCTTATACACATAGACCTTGCTGTTATTCCTCCCACCCACTCCTCCACACCCCGCCACCCGCCCTTCCTAGTCATACTCCAAATAGCAAAGTTTGACCCGGTGAAATAAATACATGTATGCCCTCTTATGTCACATCTGTTGTGGCAGTAAGGAAATATCCGGGGGATGGGGGGGGGGGGCACTTGGTATGAAATGTGTTACCACGCGTGTCCAAAAAAAAAAAAAGACGCGGAGAAAATGGTATAATTTTGACGTCAGACGCGGTCTGTGGGGAGTGCCATTTTCGTTAAAAAGGGATAATTTTTGTTCAATACTCCATATTTCCTCAAAAAGGGAATAATTTCGGAATTTCACTCCGCATTTGGTTATAAAATGGGGGTGTATTTAAAATTCAGCACTCGTGTGTGGTGGGTGTTTTAAAAAGTCATGGACACGCATGTTAACCAGTTGGTACGTGAGTGGCGTTGAACTATGATACAACTGCATTTCCTCTTCTTAAAACATGTTGTAAAAAAGGTATTCCATAACCGATACGGTGTGCGAGTGTGTGTTGGGGAGGGGGAGGGGGGAGGGGAAGATATTTGTTCATCCGACGTTACATGTTCATCAGCAGCTGCCTTATGAATCGAAACTGTGACGCTGAGATCTTAGCTGTTAAGGCATCATGTAGAGAAAATCGTTCTCTGTCGCCAAAGAACGTTTTCAACATTACCCCTTCTCGTCACGCCCTTGGTACTGCCGGCAATATGTCGGGGGGGGGGGGGGCAAACATACCCCCACCCCCACCCTGAAACTAAGCCCCTTCTAATGGTCTACAACAACAAGACGTGAATCACCTGAAAGATGAAAAATGTAGTGCAAAATAAGTTCCAATTCCCAACAGTAACAACCTAAATGGCTTCTTGGAAAATGGCACTATATGTCAACATCTCCAGACATTAACTTTCTTAATTAAGGATTCAAGCCAAGCAAAAAATATTTAAACTAGTTACTTATATTTTTTGTTTTGAAAGCCTGTGAAGCCCTGGAAATTGGAAACGTGAGCTTTAAGGCTTACGACTTAGGAGGGCATAAACAAGTACGTCGGGTGTGGAGAGACTATTACGAAGCGGCTGATGCTGTTGTTTTTATCGTCGACGGAAGCAACAGGACCCGGTTTGCGGAGGCAAAACAGGAGCTCGACGTAAGTGGTCTCTTTAAAAAAACTATTCTCGATATATTTCAGAGGCCCGTTTTACCTTTATTTACGTTTCCATGAAAAAGAAACAGCGAAAAAAAACAGTATTTTTATCACCAAAAGCAACGCGCAAGAGCTGCAGCAGCATTTACACAGGCCTCTCGCATGTGTTATAATAGCTACGCTTTGCATTACATAAATGGTGTGTGTGCGCTTTAACACTTCACAAGCCTTTGGTTTGCAAGGGGCTATATGAATTTGTGCGAGCAGCCGTTGATATCTTTTTTTCTTGACAGTGATCTGATTTCCTGTGTCATCTCCTCCACTGGCACTACGGGTCCTAGGGCCACGAAACTTGGGACTTAGGTAGAACTTGATATGAACGTGTGCGTGACACTTTTTATTTTCACCTTCGATTTCGATTTCTTGTTTAAAAAACCCAACACAGTAAGGGCGAGCATTTAACGCCCAACACAGAACACACAGTTGCGGAGCTTTGTGCGAGCTCTCACTGCGTAAATAGATAACACGGCGCATGCCTGATCAGTCAATAAAACCTTAAGTCAACATAAACCAAACACCACTCGGCCTATAAGACGTATTCAAGCTGTGTTGTTTGCAATATATTATGCAAGAAATAACCCATTGAAGGAAGTATTTTTGCGTTTTAATTTTTGTCTAGTGTTTAACATTTCGCTAGCGAAATGAGGTTCTAGTTTTTGTTGTTTTTCTTGTTGTTGTTATTGTTGTTGTTGTTTTTTTTTTTTTTTGCATGCACTAAATGCACTGACCTTAGTGAAATGCTTTTGTTGGTTTTATAAGAACCACAAGTGGATGCATAATCCACCTGGTCATTTTAAATACCCTGAATGTTAATATAAATCATCAGTTTCGGTTACACACAGTTCTTGGCGAGGGTTTGGGTGGGGTGGGGTTGTATGCCGTTCCACAGAGTAAGTAGCAAAGCTGTTTTTCTTGTACAAAGGCTTTGAACTGGCAAAAAAAAAAAATTAAAGAAAGTTTCGAACTGGCAAAAAAAGTTGCTTAAAATGTTTCGAACTGGCAAAACTAAAAAATCTGAATCTGAAAAAAAAGCAACAAAACATTAGCTTGCCTGCAAAGGGAAAGCAAACCAAAATCTGACTGAAAAGTTTTCAAAATTCTACTCGAAGGCGGGAATGAAATTTGCAAATATTATTTTTTGGCTAAGTTTTTAATATTTCGCCTTTGAGAAATAGGTGCTCGTTTTATATATTAATTTATCAAGGTATGTTGTCCGTATGGCTACTTGCACGTCTCTCTAAGTAACAAATACGACAGCCCATTTTCCGTTCTGTTCGTTTGTGCTCAGGGCTTTTTCTGTAAGTTTACAAATGCCGTAGCCTTGCTAAATTCCTGATAATTTTACACTTGAGACGTAGTCCCAAGGAGTTATTGCTTTACGAAGAATTCCGCAAGTTTCCCTTTATCTCCTTGTCAATTTTTTTTCGCACGGTTTATCACATATCTCCTCCAAAATGGCTGGCGCTAGGAAAACGAAATTTGGCATACTGATAGTTCTGTCTTGATGCACTAGAGAAATGGTTGGCATAGCACATGTTATCATCCGCGTCTTGGAATGTCATGAATATTTCAAAGCTCAGTACCTCACAAATGGTTGTGTTTACAGGTTTGGGACAAAATATGTCATCAGAATACTTTTTTGCAAGTAAAATTGCGACCTGTATTTTTGGCTGATGACGTCAGAATGGCGTCATTTTTAAGTTTCTCTGTTTCCTGACGGTTTTTATGCAGGATTTGAGCCTAATGGGTACAAGTTGCATTCAAAAATAAAGATGAAAGATAAAAATCTAAATCCAACTTCAAATTAGGCATAAGTTTGTAGTTTTTCTCGAAGTTTCTGCTTTTCTTTCTCTCCCGTTTGGATGGTTTCCAAAAACTCCTCCTACAGTTTTTGACAGAGGGAAATGAAGTTTGGCACAGGTGTAGGGGTGACAAGGTCTCGGTGAATCCGCAAATTTTTTGACCTCAAAAGTCAAGGTCAAACTGAGGTCAAAGTTATTTTTTCCATAAAATTGTTTCCAAAAAACTCACCCTAGCGTTTGAGTCAGCGGAGCTTTATGTTTGGATACTTATAGACAATCATCAGGCCTCTGTGAAACCGCAAATATTTTTTACCTTGACCTCAAGCTGAGGTCAAAAAAAATTTTCAAACACCTATTAATCACAAAAAGCAGCCACAAATGTGCACAAATCCCAGTTTGAACATATAAAACGTACTCACGATCAAGGTCAAAAACCGGAAGTTGACTATTCTCTCGAAAATGGTTACAGATATAGAGTTATTTTATCTCATTTTCGATCTTTTGGGCCTTAACAACGTTACATAAGAGGTCTTTTGGTGACTTTGACCTTCTGGGTCACGGTCAAGGTCAAAACCCGGAAGTTGACTATTATCTCGAAAACGGTTAGAGACAGAGCGATTTTGAGCTCATTTTCTATCCTTTTGGGCCTAAATAACGTTACATAAGCGTCACTGCTTATGTAGCGTTACATAAGAGGTGCCTTCTGGGTCACGGGCATGGTCAAAAGCCAAAAGTTGACCATTATCTCTAGAATGGCTAGAGATAGAGCAATTTTGAGCTCATTTTCGACCCTTTTAGCCTAAACAACGTTACATTAGAGGTGCCTCTGTAACCTTGACCTTGTGGGCCGCGGTCAAAAACAGGAAATTGACTATTATCTCGAAAACGGTTAGAGATAGAAGGATTTGGGATTAATTTTAAATACTCTGGGCCAAAGTGACGATAAAGAAGGGTGTACTGTGTGAGTTTGAGGTTTTTGGTCACAATTTAATACAAATATTTTCTTTAGTGGTTTCTGCAAGTGGGCCAGTTTCACTATGTAGCGGAATTCTATGTAGTTTTTAAACATACCAGCCCCCTCTAACACGCCTTCACACCGCCCAGTACAGCCCACCACAAAGTGCCTGTTTAACGCCAAGCTAATGTGAGTACAGTCATGGGATCAGACCATGCTAAAATTATTTCCTGGTTGCCCATAAACTTGATGGGCATTTGAAAACATACTACCATCGGAATTTTGTTGTCAAAGGTAAATTCCTATAGCACGAGAGAATCAAAATTGTGCTTAAGAACGGAGAAGACATCAGATAAGATCTAAAATTAGTTTTGATTGCAGCTTGTTTCTATTTTTTCAAATATAAGTTTAAACTTCCTGTTGAAAATCATTGAGCTTTAGTGTTTTGAGAAGCCGGATCAAGGGATACCATCTTTGTGAAGTTATAGCAAAAATTGATCAATCCGTATTTTATCCCTACTTTAGTCGTGCCAAGGGTCAAAGTGTGAAACAATTTTTGGTTTGGCACAGTGAGACTTATGGGAGGAGCCATAATATCGGAAGTTATACAGAAAGTCAATGGTATATTAATTGTGGTCCACGGCCTTACATTGCATTTAAGTGTCCTGCCTCGATGGAACGGTTTTCGAGTAATAAAACCACAGTGTGATACTGCAATCACAAAATGCAGTGTTTAACACTGCAATAACAAATGCATTCACTCCAGAAGCTAGAAGCACATGGCATGGTGGTTTCTATGTTGAAAAAGGCTTGAACAAAAATTAAGAGCGCAATGATTGCGCTCTTAATTTTTGTAATTAATCCAAATTACGTTGTATGTATACTCAATATTAGAAATTCAGTTAGTTTGTTTGCCACACATTCAATTGGATTTTAGCGCAGTTGATCTACAGACATTTGGGCTCCCTGCATGACCTGGGCTCTACCGACTGTCTGTTGATCCGTCTGTAAGCCCTGTATTTACTTTACTTAGGTGCTATTTTCCTTCATTCGGTTGCATCTACAGCTTTGGAGTAAATACGTGTTCAGACTACTTTCCAAGGAGCATTTTGATGACCTAGTTTTTTTACCTATGACATCATAATGGCGTCATTTAAAATTCATTTGCGGGCAATTTAATGCGTGATTTCAGGTCAGTGTGTACAGGAGGCTTTGAAGAATAAATACGGCAAACCACCTGCCTAACATATTTCACCACAAATCGCCAGTGTAACCCCAAATGTAACAGCAGTAGTTATATTACATAGCTTGTGCTGCTGTGGCGTCATAAGCACAGCGCTTAATACTATAGTAATAAATGCACTGACCTCAGGTACACTTGCTTAGCCCAAAGACCGTAATTGTTTACTTCCTGGCTCACCACAAGAACTTAGCGAAATAGTTCCTTGGTAAATCGAGGTATAATAACAGACACATTTAGTAGAGGAACGACGAAAATAATCATTGTAAAGGTACGAAATTATAGGTTACATGGTGCAATTATAAAATGTGTATATTGAGTGGGGTGGCTGAGGGTACCCACATTTAAAAAAGATAGCGAAAAACAGCAGCCGATTATGCCCTATTTTGGACAGTATTTTTGTGCGTGTGGAAGAACACTTTGCTTGAATATATGGAATCCCTATCTGATACGATAGGAAAGCTGGATTTCAGCCAAATCTATTAAGAAACAAAAAAGAAAGTACATTAATTGTGGTCTGAAGCCAATACAATTTATGGGGCTTAAATGGTCTGGAGCTGTTTGTTGAGTAGGTCTTGAGTTTGTACAATTGTTATGTTTATTTCATAACGTAATCATAATGTGGTTGTGTGTTTAATCTATGTATTGTTGAACCTTAAGGAAGTAAAGTTTACAACCATTCCATTAGGTTTTAGATCAGGTGATCTACGGTCGCATGTGCTATACCCATGGCGTGGGCTCTGCCGACCCTCTGTCTGTCCGTCAGTCTGTAAGAACAATAAACTTTAATCAAATGCTATTTCTCCAACATACTACATTGGATTACAAGAAAATTATGTAGAAATAGGGTTCACTGGAGGGGGTAGGAGGGGTGGTGGTGAATAATGGCATGTTATTACTTAATTTTGGCGATTTGGCATTTTTTGTCAATTTTGCAAGGTAAAGATCTGTTTTCCTTCACAGCTACCTCATCCTACAAATTTAGTAAAATCTATTTGAAATTTTGCATGAGGATAATCAAGGTCTTGAAATTTTGTATAAGTTTTCATGTAATTGGTATCTGACACTACTATTTAAGAAAGTTCCATAATGATTATTGTGCAGTATTTTAAGCCTTCAGGATTTTGGACTCCCAAATGTAAATTTCACTACTTGGCAGCGAAATTGGTCTAGCTGCCTTTAGTTATCACAAGATTTTTTATGTTATTACACAATAGAAATACTCAGATAGAAATATTTTACTTGCCAATGCAAAATTTCCCGGAAACAACACTAAGATACCAGACAAAAGTGGTTTCTGGTAAGGGGATGAACTGGGACAGGACTACCGAAAAGTGATCTTAGGTGGTCTTTATTCCTCTGTAATCCTATCTCTGGGGTATAGGTATGCGTATGTGGAGATAATAGACTGTTCATAGATTTGTTTGTGTGTGTTTTGCAAGGTGTTCTTCGGGATGAGGGTTTAGCTGATGCCCCCATAGCCATTCTACTGAACAAAATAGATCTACCATCCTGTGTTGGTGAATCAGAATTTATATATCAGTTTGACCTGTACTATAAATTGCCCAGCAAGGTGGGTTGTTTTTCCTTCTTTTTATTCTTTATTTCATCTGCTGACAATTCAAGCAAACCTAGAAGAGTTTATTACATCAGCGGCTTCAGCATGAGGAAGGCAGCAATTATCACCCCTACCGAAAATTCATCGGAATCAATAGTTGAAGAGCAACAATGTTCGTGGACATTGTGCCCAGCCATAAAAGCATTATAAAGACCACACCGATGTCGCTACTGAGTAGCGACATTTACACTTTGAAGAGTAAAATCACTAAAACGAACGCTTAAAAGTACAGGATTCTGCATAAAAGTAGAAGCCGAAAAAGTAGGTCACCAAATAATTCTTTGCGAAAACCGGTAGTCTCATGATCTATTTTACTCCGAAGCTGCAACCATTTTCGAGATAGTTTATGACGTCATAAGACGTTGATGACGACTTAGGTCAACAAATTTGTCGGGGAAATCAAGATCCCATGGTCAACTATGCTTCGTTTCATTTCCTCGCTCCAGCCGCTTTGGAGATGTGGCCAAACCGACAGAAAATGGCGCAAATATCCCGGTGAAGATCCACCTGGGATGATTCATGTTCAATCTAGAAAACTATTGAATCATTAGTGGGCCGGATTTGCAGGTGATACCAGATCGGAATTTTATAGTTATTGGCCAATATTTCGACCAGTTTCAGCCAAATCTCAAAATATAATACAATCTGATGGAGGAACCGCAGGGAACATTTTTGTCAAATTTTAAAGCGATTAGACCGTATTTGTCAGTAAATTGCCATTTTTTGTTTTCTGAAAATTGGCAATTATAGGCCAATATTTTGGCCAAATCGCCAAGCAAAATATATTTCACAGGAAATTTAGAAGAAATCCAATCGAACTGCAGAAGGCAACGTAGTTTTCAGACCACCTCACAAAATTATAGAATGCCGCCATTTGGGCAATTTTTGTCGAATCACCACAACAAGAACAAAAGAGAACATTCGTACAAATGGAAAGGAATCGATCAAAATTGTGGAGGAAGCGTTTCAAAAATTGGCCAACATAAAAATCAAAATGGCGCCATTTGATCAGTATTTAGCGAATCCTCAAAACAGTAAAATTACAGAGAAGGACTATCTAGGAAATAATAGCACTAAAAGAAAAATTTGGAATTCGATCAAAACTGCTGGAGAAAGATTTTGAAATTTGGCTAGCAAAACAAATTCAAAATGGCACCGTTTGGCCAATTTTGGACGAATCGCCAAAATAATTTGAGAGAGGATCACCTGGGAAAAATTCATATATAACTTGAAAGAAATCCAATCAGAACTGTAGAAGTGTTTTGAAAATTTCGTCACAAGAGCAAAATTTCAATATGGCGCAATGTGGAAATATTTTATATGAAGTAAAAGTTTACACAAGTATATACTGCTGACGGATGCATCTCATTGATGTGATAAGACCAGCCCGATGAACCCGGTGTTACGTGACAGGAGTTCCCACCGTGACGAAAGTTCCTAGGGGCGTTCGAGCACGAATGTGGTGTGTATTGGGATGAGGAGTCCTCATCGATTGTGGTGTGTAAAATTTAGAGGCTCAATAAGACAACTAGCAATACTTTATGTATTTGATGTTGTTTTTAATGCTGTTTCGGTTTAAATTCACACAACATAAAAACGTACATAAATTTTATATTAACTGATCATTTATTGTCACAAACACATGTATTAACAGTACTATAGGAAAACTGGTTATTTACTGAACACTTATAATTTGCAGTCAGAACACGAGTTCCTGTTCGAATTATGGTGTGTAAAACCCATCGTCGCAAACTAAATCTACCCTCATAATTTTCAATCATGACTCCTAATTTTAAATCGTGACAAATAAAATCTTTCGATAAAAGCGTTCTTTCAAGTGGGACAAATGTCCCACACAACGCCTCCGATTTTGATCGCCGAGTGTTTATTTCAGAAGATCTGTGATATTAATCTTCTGCATCATCATTGCCTTTGCTGCTGGATTTCTGTAACGATGCAATGAAAGTCTTTCCACGAAACACCTCTGGAATGATTTTCTGAGATCTTGACGCATTGCTTCTTGCTTGTACTGTACTTTGGTGGGGTCTTCATCGTAGCAAATTGATGTAGCAAATGCTATGGCGAAAAGGCCACAGTCTGTAACCTGATTGGTATTAACGTTGCTCCATTGAATTTCAATTTCTGGCCCATTGTTGAAAATCATCCAGAAGATGCATTTTTGTCTGTCCTCATTTGACAGCATTTTTAACAAAAATTTTGTCAAACAGCTACTGCACAACACTTGTAAACAAAGAATTTTAAAGACAAATTTGAACACCACGTAAATGCTTAATATATTTAAAAAGGCCATTTACTTACCGAAATAGTGTGCAGATAAGCTATCACACACAGCAACGCTGCCAGTTGAACATCAACAATTTGACACTGTGACCCAGTGGTCTCTGTTCACACACATGACCTGGACAAATGTCGCGTCTGGATGTGGTGTTCCTACGTTTGCTGCTGCTGATCCAGCCTGTAAAACTGTAGTTAACTTGAAAACTTTGTTGAGAGCCAGAAAATATTGTCGATATGTTCGTCTATTAACCACTCTCCTGAAAAAAGTTTTAATTTAATTTTTTTTTATCAATTTAAAGTTACACAGTTCATAAAACAAAGGCAAAATTACTTACTTTCTAACAGGGTTTCTCTGTTACGATGGGTTTTAGCTCTGGTGCCTGTGTTTTAATCTTCTCCTGCTGTTAGCAGTGCTCGCAGGCTTTGACCTACACAAGCAAATGGAAACGCTCTTATTAATTACGTAAGAAATAACTTAATTTAAAGCACACAACTCGGGGAAATAGAAATTACAAATAATAAAAATAATTAAAATAGACACACCAAATCGATGGCTTCCTGCCTCATTCTTCCAGAAGAATCCCTTTGAGATGTTACTGATTATGTTGCATATTATTGAGAAAAGGGTGTGTAAAATGCCCCAGTTCCGAGAACAAGTACTCTTGTTTACACAATAGATTAGCACCTCGCAAAAGTTTGTTTGTTTTTCACCGTGCTGAAAGTTCAACCCACTAGCACTGCTCATTGTCCAGCGCCATAAGACTTATATAGTGTAAGCAGGAATTGTTGTCAAGAGGGACTCCTGTCATGCAGCACCGGCTGGTCTTAAAAGATCATGAATGGCACGAAGTTGCGATAAAAAGTTATTTCCTAACCCCTTCGAAAATGATGGATCTGTTCACACAAGAGCTAAAGTAATGTTGAGTAATGGTCTATCAAATCAGTGAGGTGCATCCGTCACCAGTAAATACTAGTGTCAACTTTTACTTGAAATGCGTCTTCTTCAGGTAGCCACCTAATTTTAGAACTTTTCCATTTAAATTCCAGCAGATACGTTTTCATGACAATTGGTCTTTGGCTAATATTTCCGCGAATTTCAGCCGATGTACAAAAAATAGCCAGCTGGTTACCAGGTGGTTAATACGATTTTAAGAGATTATGGCCAGATAGGTACTAATGTCCATTTATTAGTCGCCGACAACCCTTTCACAAAGTTATATTAGAACAAATCTGTTCTATTTTCAAAATAATAAGACCTTTTACCTTATACCCCATGTCCCCAGTAGTCGGGTTGTATATCACCTTTATCCAGTTTTTGAAGGAGCAGGGTTACTTAACTTAACTTCTGGGCATTTCTGTCCTCGTCTAGAAGGTGGTCACTGAAGAACTTTTACTCTCGGTATGTTTTGTCCGATTCCAGACGGTGGTCGCTAAAACATTTTTACTGTACATCCTGTTATCCCGGTTTGAATTTGGTCATTGCAGCAGTTTTACTGTACGTACTTTTTACCCGGGTCTGTAAGATGGTCAAGACATACAAGTTTTACCGCACGTCTTTTTATCCGGAACTGTAAAAAATTGGTCACCACAAACGGGTTTTACTTTATGTCTTTTGATCAGGATCATGAAGGTGGCAGTTACAGAAAGGCTATCTATCTAAAATATCTATCTATCCAAGCCATCTACTATAGGTACGACTCTAAAGGCAGCCTTTACCATTTTCGCCAACGATACACAAAGTGGTTTGTACACTTAGTGTAGTTTTCGTACAGTCCCATCGGCCGAAAAGCACTAGAAAGGCAGTCTTCATAACTGTGCACATGACTCACCTCGGTGGCAGAGTGGGGAAAGGCATTTTGATGTCAAAATAGTGCACTACTAATCATAACACAAGATATAAGATGACCCACTTTAATAGTGAAAGCTGCTTCCAGGTACTGCACAAACATTGCGAGCCATAATTACGTAATTACTCCCATATATTTGAAACAGTTTGGCAGCCAAATAGAACTGCAAATAGATGTGACTAACGCACAAAAAGGTCAGTTGCACGAAACGGAAGAAATGATCGATAATTGTGCTGATAATGTTGTCCAGTATGTCTAAAGAATGCAGGAGCATTGAAGATTCTAGTTAATATCTGTTCTTAGTTAACAAAAAAAAAACACCCACAATGCGGAGGCAGGGAGGGCGTGGAGAGGGAGTGTTAGATTCATTGACTGCAGACTATATCACAAAATAATTTTCACGCGACTGGAGCCTCTCTTAATACTCTCTTAACAAAAACCGTGCGACTTACATAAAGGAACAACCACACAAAGTTTGAAGTCGATACGATTTTCCGCTATCGGAATAATTTTACCCAATGACGCCATACGCCGGTTTTGTTCGTTTTACTCATGTACATGTACACACATGTACAAAAAAGGTACACATATTAGATTTTAACGCAATAACGTCATACGCCTTTCTTATTTTACGTGCTAACGTCATACGCCGTATTCGCTCGTTGTACTCGAGACAAAATTAGACAGGATCTCTGACCTACCAAGCAAAAACCCACCAAGTATCAACTTTTCACGATGTTTAGCGGCTGAGAAATCTCAAATACAAGATTTTAATGTAATGACGCTACATCCGTCAAAAGTTGACAGAACCCTATGGAGTATCCACATAAATCTGAAGTCGATATGATTTCCCATTATCGAGATATTTTGCACATAAGATCGTGTTCAAAATATAGGCATATTTGACGTGATGCAGCCATTCGTTGCAATTGCCGAAAAAATAACAAAATCTTTAGGACCTACCAAGCAACGATCCCACCTAATTTGAACTTTCCCTGATGTCCAGTGGCTGGAAAATTTCGCAAACAAGTTTTTAACGTAATAACTTCATACACCTTCCCTAATAATATAACATGTGTCAAAAGTTGATAGAAGAAATCCAAGAAATGAACAGATCACGTTTGAAGACTTTTCGGTCTCGAGATATCTTGTAGACATTTTGTTCACAACAGGCTGAAACACACACACACACACACACACACACACACACACACACACACACACACACACACATATACAGGTATGTCGGGAAACAAACGACGAATCGCGATTTCTTCTCCAACTCGCGAAATGTACGCCAAAAATCTAACTTCGTTATTAGGGACTTTTCAGACATAAGTTGTATATGAAAATCTCGGTAGATTTTTTTTACATTCAATTCCGAAAGCGAAAATATATAAAAGACAACAGATTAAGAGAAATTTAACAAAGCATGAACCCTGCGAAACGGAATATTTTGTTTACATAATTTGCATATTTTACACCATTTTTTGATATCTGCAACTATAAGTTTGATGTGAATCGAGACTGTGTAAAAAATGTAAACAAACCGATTTTGTTTATAAACAAAGGCCACGTGCTTTCTGTAAAAGAGTATTAGGGAAACACTAAATAAAAGCCAAACAAGCGTAGAGTTTGTTTTCTTTTATTTACACCATAATCACAATGTAATATTTATTTTCTTTCATTTCTATACATAAACTATTTAACATTAATTGAAGAGTTACAAAATATTGAAGAGCAGTACAAAAGATATTAAAACAGATGAATGTTTAAAAACATAGATTTATATTATACAGATGAATTGTTTAAAAACAAAATACAGATTAATACAGATGAATGTTTAAAAACAAAACTCTTTTAAAATAAAACCAAAATACAGAAAAAAATAATACAACAAAATCCCCTACTGATATAACCGTGATTTGTAAATAACCAACTCTATCTTATTTTCAAGCTCAGTGTTATGTGTACTAGTTAAAATTTCAAATGATAGACCGAAAAAACGTGAGGCAATGGAATATAAACCACATAAAAGCTTTCTAAAGAAAACAAAATACACAGCTGAAACTTTCAAACTAACATGCGAAATGTACGTACACAACCATGCACAAAATTTGCAAGTTTAGGGACCCTGCAACACAACTTGGGTGTACTACCCCATCTCGTGACGTTCATAAATTTAAAGTCGGTGACTTCGTATGAGAAAAGTGAACTGAAAATAACACAATTAAAACTTTCAAACTGACATGCGAAATGTACGTACACAACCATGCAAAATGTGCGAACACCAAAATTTACTTAATCACGGCAACATCGGCAAAATTTCCAAGTTTTGAGGCTCTGTAACATACCATATGCTCGTACTACCCAATCTCGCAACGTTCATAAACTTTGAAATTGGTCACTCCGAACAGTGAACTTTCGAACTGACAAGCGAAATGTACGCTCATACACAACCATGCAAAATATAGTGCAACCACGCGAAATCTACGACGCAAGTATTTCTTTTTTAAACACATCGGCAAACTTGGCAGCTTTTGTGACCTTGTCACATGAAACTTGCCCGTACTACCCATCGCCGCCACTTTCATAAATTTACAGTCAGTCACTTTATACGAGAAAAATCAAATGCAAATAACACATTGAAACTTTCAAATTGATACGCGAACGCACATAACCATGCGAAATGTACGAACCCAAGCACTTCTTTTTAAATACCTCGGCAAATTTGGCAGGTTTTGAGACCCCGTTGTATGAAAATTGCCCGTACTACCCAGCCCCGCGACGTTCATAAATTTAAAGTCGGTCACTTCGTATAAGAACAGTGAACTGCACGTGAAAGTGATACAAAGAACACTCCCCACACTTGTGTAAACCAAAACAGAATCCCACAAACATGTCATCACAGAGAAATGTCCCCGAAATAGTTTCTTTTTCTTAAATGGATCTGAAGCTTCATCCGCCTTTCTATTTTTCTTGTAAAAATTTGAAAGGTATGCTCGCAACTGAACTTTGTCCCTGTGCCCCAAAACATCACATGCGAAACGTACGTCCACAACCATGTATGTGACAGGGTCCCAAACTTCGAAAATTTTGTCGATGTTTCTGTGAATTAGAACATTTTGGTGTTCGCACATTTCGCATGGTTTTGTACGTACTTAAGTCGGTCACTTGGTGTGAGAAAAGTTAACTGAAAATAACGCAGTTAAAGCTTTCGAATTGACAAGCGAAATGTACTCACACAACCATGCGAAATGTGCGAACACCAAAATGTTCTTACTCACAGAAACATCAGCAAAATTTGCAACTTTTGAGACCCTGTCACATGTCATTTACTCGTACTACCCAATCTCGCAACGCTCATAAATTTAAAGTCGGCCACTTCGTTTAGGAGCAGTGAACTGCAAATAACACAGTTAATACTTTCGAACTGACAAGCGAAATGTACGCACACATCCACAACCTTGCGAAATATAGTGCAACCACGCGAAATCTGCGAAGCGAGAATTTCTTTTTTTTTAACACATCGGCAAACTTGGCAGCTTTTGTGACCCTGTCACATGAAACTTGCCCGTACTACCCATCACCGCCACTTTCATAAATTTACAGTCGGTCACTTTATACGAGAAAAATTAAATGCAACTAACACATTGAAACTTTCAAACTGATACGCGAACGCACATAACCATGCGAAATGTACGAACCCAAACAATTCTTTTTAAATACCTCGGCAAATCTGGCAGGTTTTGAGACCCCGTTACATGAAAATTGCCCGTACTACCCAGCCCCGCGACGCTCATAAATTTAAAGTCGGTCACTTCGTATAAGAACAGTGAACTGCACGGGAAAAGTGATACACAGAAAATTCCCCGCACTTGTGTAAACCAAAACAGAATCCCACAAACATGACATCACAGCGAAATGTCCCCAAAATAGTTTCTTTTTTCAAACGGATCTCAAGCTTCATCCGCCTTTCTATTTTTCTTGTAAAAATTTGAAATGTAGGCCCGCAACTGAACGTTATCCCTGTGTCCAAAAATATCACATGCGAAATGTACGTGCATAACCATGTATGTGACAGGGTCTCAAACTTCGAAAATTTTGTCGATGTTTCTGTGAATTAGAATATTTTGGTGTTCGCACATTTCGCATGGTTTTGTACGTACTAAAGCCGGTCACTTGGTGTGAGAAAAGTTAACTGAAAATAACGCAGTTAAAGCTTTCGACTTGACAAGCGAAATGTACGTACACAACCATGCGAAATGTGCGAACACCAAAATGTTCTTACTCACAGAAACATCAGCAAAATTTGCAACTTCTGAGACCCTGTCACATGTCATTTACTCGTACTAGCCAATTTCGTAACGCTCATAAATTTAAAGTCGGCCACTTCGTATAGGAGCAGTGAACTGCAAATAACACAGTTAATACTTTCGAACTGACAAGCGAAATGTACGCATACATCCACAACCATGCGAAATATAGTGCAACCACGCAAAATCTACGAAGCAAGAATTTTTTTTAACACATCGGCAAACTTGGCAGCTTTTGTGACCCTGTCACATGAAACTTGCCCGTACTACCCATCGCCGCCACTTTCATAAATTTACAGTCGGTCACTTTATACGATAAAAATTAAATGCAAATAACACATTGAAACTTTCAAACTGATACGCGAACGCACATAACCATGCGAAATGTACGAACCCAAACACTTCCTAAATACCTCGGGAAATCTGGCAGGTTTTTGAAAACCCGATACATGAAAATTGCCCGTACTATCCAATCCCGCGACGTTCATAAATTCAAATCGGTCACTTTGTATAAGAACAGTGAACTGCATGGGAAAAGTGATACACAGAAAATTCCCCGCACTTGTGTAAACCAAAACAGAATCCCACAAACATGTCATCACAGCGAAATGTCCCCAAAATAGTTTCTTTTGTCGATGTTTCTGTGAATAAGAACATTTTGATGCTCGCACATTTCGCATGGTTTTGTACGTACCAAAGTCGGTCACTTGGTGGGAGAAAGTGAACTGCAAATAACACAGTTAAAAAGCTTTCGAACTGACAAGCCAAGTGTACGTACACGACCACGCGAAATGTGCGAACACCAAAATGTTCTTACAGAAACACCAGCAAAATTTGGAAGTTTTGAGATTCTGTCACATACAATTTACTTGTACTACCCAATTTCGCAATGCTCATAACTTTAAAGTCGGTCACTTCGCATAAGAACAGTGAACTGTAAATAGCACAGTTAAAACTTTCGAACTGACAAGCTAAATGTACGCACACATCCATAACTATGCGAAATATAGTGCACCCACGCGAAATCTACGACGCAAGTATTTCTTTTTTAAACACATCGGCAAACTTGGCAGCTTTTGTGACCCTGTCACATGAAACTTGCCCGTACTACCCATCACCGCTACTTTCATAAATTTACAGTCGGTCACTTTATGAGAGAAAAGTGAAATGCAAACTAGAGCAGTGTGCATAGGCCACATATTCCCCACAGGCAGTGCTCTACCACATCCCTCAAAACACATGTCGCAATTTCATGTCCCGCAAATACCTCCGCATCTACCCCTCCAGGCCTCTCTACCATCCTGCAAACAAGTCCAGCAGCTTCTGCAACAAAACAAAATGACAGACATGAGAGTTATACAAGCAAGTGGTAAATGCATTTATGTGATATAAGCGAAGACCTGGAGGGCCACTACTGCTGCTGCCGTACTTGGATTTTGCAAGTGAAATCCTGCTTAGGCAGTGCTTAAGCAATGCCTTAGCAGGATTTAACATGCAAAATCCAAATAGGACAGCAGCAGTAATTGCCCTCATGGTCTTCCGGAATCACAGCAGTGGGCATTGATAAGCAGTCCGTTTCGCCAACAACCATAACGCACGAAAAATGTTTTGAATTCTTTAAAATGCCAACACCTGGTTTGCTTGACCAAATCTGCACTACTGCTACATATATCAATATACTCCTTCCGACACACCTCAGCAACAATTCTCTTACCCTTTATAAATGCTTTATAAATGCAAAAGCCTCACTTACCCAGCATCTTCTCAGAAGATGCCCCTTCAACAGCCGATTCCGCATTCGCAGAGAGTTTTGTGTCTTTTTCGCCCTGCGATGAATGTGTGTGTGCCCCCTTTTCACTGGTCCCTCACAAAGCTCTTTTGACGTGGTATCGGCGCCCGTAATGACGCAATCGCTGTCCGAACTACGTTCTTCGGATTGCGCCACCCCCTCCCCAACTCAGACCGCGACTTCTGTGTCACGGCTTCCGATTGCAGCAACGGGGACATTTTCTGAAAAAGTATAACACTGTTATTACAAACGCTAAATCACTGCGAGTTCGTACGACAGAGACACTGACAACTTCACATCAAGTCAAAATAGCAACTACCTTTGAAGAGACCATGAAGCGCCCAGGAATAACCTTCACATTTCATCTTCAATTCAAAGCTGAACTGTACAAAACTCTTACAATCACAGCAGTGGGCACTGATAAGCAGTTCGTTTCGCCGACAACCATAACGCACGAAAAATGTTTTGAATTCTTTAAAACGCCAACACCTGGTTGGCTTGACCAAATCTGCACTAGTGTTACATATATCACGATACTCCTTCCGACACATATCAGCAACAATTCTTACCCTTTATAAACGCAAAATCATCACTTACCCAGCAACTTCTCAGAAGATGCCCCTTCAACAGCCGATTCCGCATTCGCTGAGAGTTTTGTGTCTTTTTCGCCCTGCGATGAATGTGTGTGTGCCCCCTCTTCCCTTTTCACTGGTCTCTCACAAAGCTCTTTTGACGTGGTATCGGCGCCCGTAATGACGCAATCGCTGTCCGAACTACGATCTTCGGATTGCGCCACCCTCTCCCCAATGGTGACCGTAACTTCTGTGCCATGCCTTTCGATCGCTGCAACAGGGATATTGTATGAAAATGTCAACCAGTTAATCTGTGCAAGCGAAATGAACAGATGCTTTTAAAATTATTTTAAACTCTGTGGTTACTTTTCTTCCAATGTCAATGTTAATGTAACAGCCGAGTCATAAACTATAACGTCCTTATTTCATCCTTGAATAATTTAAAGCTTAGCCGCACAGGACACGCACGTTCAAAATTCTGACAACAGTCCGTTTCGCTTCAGTCTTGCAAGTTCCGGTTCAGTAAAATAATGAAACTGCCCTTCGGATCACACTCACACAGACAAAATGAAATGTTGAATGAAACGAGAAATACGCGTCAAGCAAAATATATGTTGTATATTCGTCCACCTGTAATTACCTGAAACCGGCGCAGGGATATTTTCCGCTGCTTTCTTAATCTGTCTATAGGCTTGGTTAACATCCAAACTGTCATCTTTAACCGGTCCCCCAACAATTTCACCCACAAAATGGGTCAAGTGGCTCTGATCCCTGCCGCATAACCTCTTTGCGGCTTCTGCCCAGGCCTTGATGTATCCCTTCCCGGGGTATTTAGACACCTCTTCTGCAGAAAAAATGACGGAATGCTTAATCATTTCACATTTCATTCCATACAAGTTTAGACGCACATAAATCATTCCCAAAAACCATGCGAAAACACACAGTGCGTAAAGAAAAACGATACTTTTTCATAATTCCAAAGCGTGAGCACAAAAATTACACGTACACAATGGTCACTTCAATTTCCCTTCCACGCAAGTTACAGAGGGAACAGACAACTAAGAGAAAATTTAAAAATAGGTGGTATACGAATAAGTAAAATCTCGCATATACAGTCCGTTTAGCAATGAGAACGTGCAACTGGCAATACAGGGATTAAGCACTTCTTCTAGGATACTGAAAAAATACAAGTCCTTTTGGGTCTGATGCTTCCGGCTAGATAATCGAACCTGCAAACTTGTGAAGCACTATCATGCAAAACTCAACGGAAACGGAGATTGGCAAACCATGAAACGACAAAACAGACATTTAACCCAATCACAGGGAAGGAAAAAAAATCTGTCATTTCTTAATAACATATTACCAATTCCCACAGCCATAGGAAACGGTTTGAGCTTCCTGGGATCGGAAACTGTCTCCGGACTAAAAATGAAAGAATGTTTTGAAATCATGCATCACTCTCAGCGGCTGTAAGGACGTCACTTCTGTCCTTGTCAAGTTTTTTTTCAGTTATTACAGGAGCAAAACAATGCTACAATACACTGGTCTTTCAACTCTACAAAAGTATAATTTCGGCGAATAGGACGTCATCATTCCACAAGAACACGCAAAAACAAAAGGGAATCTAAATCAACCTGGTTTTACAGGAAAGCAATAGAAAAATGTTAAAGAACTTACGCAAAGTCAAAACCGCAAAACGAGACTTCTATACTTCCGTCAGGGTCCCGGCCTTCCACACGTGCAGGCCACCACTTCCCTCTATACATGTGAAGCACAACGTCACCTGCTCTGTAGCGCTGCAGATCAACGAACTTCTCTGGGACCTTTGTCTTTTTAATGCACCCTTTTTTCAGCGGCATCTGTGAAAGCAATAAGAGAATTATCATTAGCTGAATATATTGGGAATTTGAAATAACGACAACACAATCCATAAATCTTAGCGAAACTAACCGACAAGTGACCGGATACATTTTGTATAGCATTGTCATTTTTCTATCTTTTTTTACTGCTATGGCCATATCGGGGCCCCCTGCCACATTATTCTGATATGGGACATTCAAAATCACTCTAACCGTTGTATGTGGAATCCCTCATGGAGTAGCAAGAAGGAATCCCAATCTTAGGTATGACCCGACAGCATAAGCTATAACTGCGCGAAACTGACCGATTTTTTTTTACATTCTAAGAGACCATCCATGCAGTTTTTTTTTCTATCATTTACATCCTAATCCCATCTGAATTCAGCCGAAACGCAAAAATTTTTCCGCAAAAGTCGAAGTGCGAATTGGCTTATTCTTTTAAGCGTTCAAGGTGGAGGGGGCGGGCCAAAGCATCCGGACTGCGTTCAGGGGAGGGGGTTTAAAATTGGCAAAAGTCTGTGTACGTATTAACAGGGCTGGAAATTGGCAGGGGTCCGAGACCCTCCTTTTTGGCTACCCAGACTCCGACTGAGCCGCGAAAAATCAGGTCTTCTTGCGCCCTATTTCATCTTAACACGGTTCGGATCCTTCCTCAAGAGCTTTGGACCCTCCTTTTTCAAAGACCCGGGTCCTTGGGCCTAAAAAAGCTAGTTTCCAGCAGTGGCCACTTACAAAAAATTGTAAACCAAGAAATCCATGAAAAGACAACATCGACAGCATTTTCAAGCGAAACTGAGCAACAATTTTCTGAGCAAACATTCCTAAACACTTAAATCCGTAAAATGAAAAGAGATGTTAGCCCAGAATTTGCCGTCCTCACAATTAAGCCTGTATTTTTACAGCAGCATCTTAAACATTCTTAAAAAAATGCCACAAATCACACCAAACACGCTAAAACAACATTTTCTCGTGATTCACAAAATAACCGCGCTTTTAACATGTGTGTATTTACCTTTCAGGCATATCCTCATTAAATTTTTATCCACTTTTAATTTTTTACCCGCGCAGGGATATTTTCCGCTGCTTTCTTCATCTGTCTACAGGCTTGGTTAACATCCGAACTGTCATCTTTAACCGGTCCCCCAACAATTTCACCCACAAAATGGGTCAAGTGGCTCTGATCCCTGCCGCATAACCTCTTTGCGGCTTCTGCCCAGGCCTTGATGTATCCCTTCCCGGGGTATTTAGACACCTCTTCTGCAGAAAAAATGACGGAATGCTTAATCATTCCACATTTCATTCCATACAAGTTTAGACGCACATAAATCATTCCCGAAAACCATGCGAAAACACACAGTGCGTAAAGAAAAACGATACTTTTTCATAATTCAAAGGCGTGAGCACAAAAATTACACGTACACAATGGTCACTTCAATTTCCCTTCCACGCAAGTTACAGAGGGAACAGACAACTAAGAGAAAATTTAAAAATAGGTGGTATACGAATAAGTAAAATCTCGCATATACAGTCCGTTTAGCAATGAGAACGTGCAACTGGCAATACAGGGATTAAGCACTTCTTCTAGGATACTGAAAAAATACAAGTCCTTTTGGGTCTGATGCTTCCGGCTAGATAATCGAACCTGCAAACTTATGAAGCACTATCATGCAAAACTCAACGGAAACGGAGATTGGCAAACCATGAAACGACAAAACAGACATTTAACCCAATCACAGGGAAGGAAAAAAATCTGTTATTTCTTAATAACATATTACCAATTCCCACAGCCATAGGAAACGGTTTGAGCTTCCTGGGATCGGAAACTGTCTCCGGACTAAAAATGAAAGAATGTTTTGAAATCATGCATCACTCTCAGCGGCTGTAAGGACGTCACTTCTGTCCTTGTCAAGTTTTTTTTCAGTTATTACAGGAGCAAAACAATGCTACAATACACTGGTCTTTCAACTCTACAAAAGTATAATTTCGGCGAATAGGACGTCATCATTCCACAAGAACACGCAAAAACAAAAGGGAATCTAAATCAACCTGGTTTTACAGGAAAGCAATAGAAAAATGTTAAAGAACTTACGCAAAGTCAAAACCGCAAAACGAGACTTCTATACTTCCGTCAGGGTCCCGGCCTTCCACACGTGCAGGCCACCACTTCCCTCTATACATGTGAAGCACAACGTCACCTGCTCTGTAGCGCTGCAGATCAACGAACTTCTCTGGGACCTTTGTCTTTTTAATGCACCCTTTTTTCAGCGGCATCTGTGAAAGCAATAAGAGAATTATCATTAGCTGAATATATTGGGAATTTGAAATAACGACAACACAATCCATAAATCTTAGCGAAACTAACCGACAAGTGACCGGATACATTTTGTATAGCATTGTCATTTTTCTATCTTTTTTTTACTGCTATGGCCATATCGGGGCCCCCTGCCACATTATTCTGATATGGGACATTCAAAATCTCTCTGACCGTTGTATGTGTAGTCCCTCACGGAGTAGCAAGAAGGAATCCCAATCTTAGGTATGAGCCGACAGCACAAGCTATAACTGCGCGAAACTGACCGATTTTTTTTTACATTCTAAGAGACCATCCATGCCGTTTTTTTTTCTATCATTTACATCCTAATCCCATCTGAATTCAGTCGAAACGCAAAAATTTTTCCGCAAAAGTCAAAAGTGCGACTTAGCTTATTCTTTAAAGCGTTCAAGGTGGAGGGGGGGGGGGCAAAGCATCCAGACTGCATTCAGGGGAGGGGGGGGGTTAAAATTGGCAAAAGTCTGGGTACGTATTAACAGGGCTGGAAATTGACCCTCCTTTTTGGCTACCCAGACTCCGACTGAGCCGCAAAAAATCATGTGTTCTTGCGCCCTATTTCATCTTAACACGGTTCGGATCCTCCCTAAATAGCTTTGGACCCTCCTTTTTCAAAGACCCGGGTCCCAAGGACCGGGCCTAAAAGAGCTAGTTCCCAGCAGTGGCCACTTACATAAAATTGTAAACCAAGAAATCCATCAAAAGAACACATCGACAGCAAGCGAAACTGAGCAACAATTTTCTGAGCAAACATTCCTAAACACTTAAATCCGTAAAATGAAAAGAGATGTTAGCCCAGAATTTGCCGCCCTCACAATTAAGCCTGTATTTTTCCAGCAGCATCTTACACATTCTTAAAAAAATGCCACAAATCACACCAAACACGCTAAAACAACATTTTCTCGTGATTCACAAAATAATCGCCCTTTTAACATGTGTGTATTTACCTTTCAGGCATATCATCATTAACTTTTTATCCACTTCTAATTTTTCAAAAATTATCCACATGTGTCCTGGACGCTTTCTGCATTGAAAGTGATGTCACCAAGAACAAAGACGCGCGCGTGACAGGTTAATTTGCATACTGAGTAAAAAAAGCATTCAAGTTCATGTACACAGTCTAGTGTTTCGCAGATAATTTCATTCCAAACCCTACCATATTTTTATAAACTAACACAAGCTAAAAGATATCACCAAACAAGCATTTTAACGACAAAAAACCTTAACAAAATAACGGATTATTTCGCGCGTAAACAGTAACAAGGCAAGCCAATCATAAAAGTAGTGCTCACACAATTAAAACAGCGCACAATAATATACAGTTAGCCTGTCATGAGCGTGGGAATCTCGAGCTTTTAGCCCGTTCACAGATCAAAGCAAATCAACTGCGCAATAGAGCTGATACGTGTTTGAACTGGCAATTCCGCCGTGAAGGAGGACGGGGGTGTGGATGGAGAGGGGGGGGGGGATCTGAGAACCATATATGGAAGATAGATATGACATTTTTCGCGTGTAAATAGTAACAAGGCAAGCCAATCATAAAAGTAGTGCTCAAACAAATAAAACAGCGCACAATAATACACAATCAGCCTATCACATGTGCGTGAGAATCTCTCGCTTTAGCCCGTTCACAGATGCAAGCAAATCAACTGCGAATAGCCGTTTCCGTGTGTTTATCAACTTCAATTTCGTAGTTGGCGCGTGCAAGAGAGGAGGAAGAAGGGTGAGGGGGATCTGGCCGGCAAATTTTTTTTTCACTTCTAGACTTTACCAGAGCATTTCGCTTTTGGGGAAAGGGTTGGGTTTACCCCGAATGTACCCCACCCCGTTGTTGCGCCAATTTAACAGTACAAATACTACAATTTTTCGCTCGAAAAAAAGCCGTTTTGATGTGCCAAAACGTAAAGTCAATGGGAAACGAATCGATTTCTCTCTCTCTCTCTCTCTCTCTCTTTGTTTTTTTTTAAATAAAGCATACTCAAGATTAAGGACAGTGAAACTCAGTTAAAGTGATATTTTTTTCGATAAAGGGAGGGGTGTTGCACGTCATTGTCTCCCACTAGCTACACTAATGGAGCAACATATTTTTGAAGGATTGCGTCCTGCAGTGAATAAAATAAGCCGATTTTAATGCGTTTATCAACTACCAATTTCGCAGTGGTTGTATATGGGAGAGGGGGAGGGAGTTCGCGCCTGCAAAAATCTTAAGTTTAACAGTGTTAAACATTTTTTTATGACTAATAGGCTTTACCATTGCATTTTGCTCTAGGGACGGGAGGGGAGGGAGGAGCGGGGGAGGTCGCGCACCCATTCTATTTGCGCTAATACAAAAATGCAGTTTTGGAGTATTAGTTTCAGTCAAAGTGAAATAAGCCGAATTTAAAAAAAAGACAGCACAATTAAGATAAAGGTCACCAAGCAGTGAGAAACGAAACTCAGTTTAAGTGATATTGACGGAAAGGCTGAGTGTATATTAGACTTGTACGCACATGACACACGCTTGTACACCCCAGAAAAATATAAAATGGCATCACTCAAGAACCTGCCTCTACACAGCGAAACCAGGCGAATTTGGGAGAATTTGGTGAACACAGCAGTCAAGTTTAAGGGCATCAAGTAATGAGAGATTAAGTCAATTTCAGCGCTAGCCACAGAAAGATTGAGTGTAAATAAGACATGTACGGATACGAAACACGCCTGTTCGCACAACAAAAGGTTATAAATTGTACTGAGAGTTTAAAGTGACTGCAATTCACACACAACACGCATACATGAGGCTTGCGAAACAGACCGGCTTACATAAAGAAACCGAGAATAATATGTCAAACGAATGACTTGGTTTAAAAAAAAACAAGAATCTACGAAGATAAACAAACCCTAACGATTGCTTAATAAATTATGTGACACTTTGCTTCAGTTAAACAAAAATATGTACTTTAAAAAATGAAGTGGAAACTTTCTGGTATTATCGTCCACTACCAAAAGGGGTGTTGCCTTGTTTACCCTCAACTTTAACTTTGATTTTTGAGATTTATAGGGTACAAACAAAACAATAAATAACTTTAAAACGTATTTGCGATATTATTCTTCCTGTTTTAAATACAATTATACGGATATGCCACCCCAGAATCTACTAAAATGTAGGCCAAAAAGTAGACAACCACCCGGGGCCGGGTCCATTCCAACACGTGGTCGCGCTCCCCTGACACATGTGCTAGCACCTGATTGGTTGAAATATGATATAAAAATAGATTTCACACAGATCGAAAGATGTGTACGCCTTCTGATTGGCTCTCGTTCCACGTGCTTTTCTCACACAGAGTTCATGGTAGGTAGCCACCTATATGTTGGTGTGAGAACTATTTTACACAGAAATTTTGAAGGTCTCTGTAAATTTCTGCGAAATAGGCATGTGGTCTCAGGTGAAAGAGCACGTCCTGTTTCGCAAAATGAGCCCCTTACACAGATTTGCGAAACGGACGACCCGACCAAAATGCGAAACGGACCGAAATTCGGTCCGTTTCACTTTAACATTGCAACGTGATACACACCAATTCGTCTTGTTTCCCGACGAAGCCGCATCCACACACACACACACACACACACACACACACAAACACACACACACACACACACACAAACACACACGTACACAGAGCCATACACACATAGAACGTATGAAAACTATGCGTCTATCCTTGGTCGCCGAGATATAATAACCAGGCAAATACCACAATTTTCTTTCACGAAAATTCCAAGACAGTAAAGCCATTTCTTTGGTGTGGCTTAAGATTTTACTGCTTTCCCCCAATATTTCCGACAACTTTTTTGGAAAACCAGAAACAAGAATGTCCAGGACCACTGTGATCAGCCGCTATCCAGGTCAATTATCAAAAGAAAGTCGGCCGAAGTGGTAGTCATAGTTTAAACACCGGTTACTGAAAATTTGTAAAAGGCCGGCATTTGCCTAAATTTCAAAGAGCTCTAAAGTTCGATTATCCTAAAAATGAAAGCAATGTGACTAAAATTACTTGCAGAAGAACTAGTTTATAAAACCCGATCGATCCTCAAAACATTGAAACGCGGCTTGAGTAAAAGTTTTTGAAGTGCGCAAAAAAATTTTTTTAAAGAAAACATTACATCAAGAGTAATATTCTAAAAGATCGAATAAATCCAATGGAGTACGTTTCGAAAGAGAAACATCCAGGAAGCATTCGTATAAAATTTTACGGAAACCAGGTCTAAATTGTGGAGAAGAAGCACTTTGAAAATTGGCTACTTGAGTTTTTTTTAATGCCCCCTATTTACCCACTTTTGGGCCGATCGCAAAAAAGTAATTTCCAAAAGAGGACCACATAGTGAACACTATGCAAAATGTGAAGGCCATCCGATCAAGATTGAGGGAGAAAAATCATTTTGAAAACTGGCAACCAACAAATTACAAGCATATCCCAGGATATGACCCAGCCGAGTTACCAAGAAGGAAAGAGAGGAAACCTCTGAAACGAATACTGTTAGACCAAAATATAAAGAACTTTGTTTCTGAACGTAACTTTTTCATAATTTTAATGCACAAAAACGAGTTTTCTCGGTTGGAAACTACCCGAAAAGGGATGTTGAAGAGGTTGGGTTTTGACGATTCATCTATTTACCGACATTAACACAATTTTACAAAATTTTTAAAATTCCACCATTTCGGCATTTTTTGTCATTTGCGAAAAAAGCAAAGTCCAGGTGGAGAAGCACCTAAGATACTTTCGATTAAAATTTTATAACTATTTAAAAAGACTACCATTTATTCCAGTTTTTGCCAAACTTCAAGGTCCCGAAATTTCGGCAGCTTTTGGCAAACCGCGAAAAAATGGCTGGTAGTCAAACCCCTGGGGAACACTCCTGCGTAATATCTAAACGATTGGAGTAAAACTGTAGGAGGAGTAGCATTTTAAAAATGGGTCAAAACGGGCACATAAAGTGCCGCCATTTTGTCAAAAGTAATAGCCAGGGGGGACCACCCAGGGAACATTCCTGCGTAATATCAAAACGATTTTAGCAAAGCTGTAGGAGAAGTAGCATTTTAAAGAAAAAGTTTAACATACGACAAAGTCGGCTGGGTTAATAAATGTTGCCCATTTGGCTAATTTTGGGTGGATGCCCCAAAACGATATTTTTAAGAGATGACAGCCTAGTGAACATGTATGCAAAATTTGTAGGCAATCAAATAAAAATTGTGTGAGAAAAAACTTTTGGAAAAATTGGTAGCAAAAAATTAAAAAATGCCCCACGTTTCGTCAGTTTTTGGCAGATTGGCAAAAAAGTAATTTTTCGAAAGACTACGGCCTAGTGAACATCTACGCACAATTTGAAGGCAATCCGATCAAAATAGTAAAAGAAGTATTTTGAAAATTGGCTGCCGATAATTGCCCCTTCCCCATTTAGCCAACTTGGTGGATCATTAAATTAGTCATTTCTCAAGAGGCCAGTAAACATTTATGCAAAATCTGAAGGGAATAAGATCAAAATTGTTTAAGGAAAAACCTGTGGAAAATTAGCGCCCAAAAATGCTATCCAATTAGAAAGATGTCCTCCTATTGGAAAACTTTTGGTGGATCGCCAGAAAAAGTAAATTTTCAAATTCGGACAACCTAGTAAACATTATGCAAGATTTTAAGGCAGTCCGGTCACAATTATGGAAGAAAAAAAACCTTTCGAAAATTGGCTGCCAAAGTCTTTTTAAAACGTCCCCATTTGGATAATTTTTGGCCCATTGCCAAAACATTGCAAGATAGGCCTACCTAATAAACATTTGTGCAAAATTTTAATGGAATCCTAACAAAATGGTTGAAGTACGAGCATTTTGAAAACTGACCACCAAAAAATTTTAAAATGCTTCCCATCTGATCAATTTTTGGCGGATCGTAAAAAAGATATTTCTCAAAAGAGAATTATCTGCGCAACAATCATATACATTGAAAAGGAATCCGATTCATATCGTTGGAGAAAAACCATTTTGAAAATTAGGTACTGAAAAGTTATAAATGCCCCCACCCATTAATTGTCCAATTTTTTGCGGATCGACAAAAAAATAAACGTTTCAACTGAGAACAATCAAGAGAACAATCGCAGAAAATTGGAAATGAATCCGACCTAAATTGTGGGAGAAAAAGCATTTTAAAAATTATCTACCGATCAATTAAAAAAATTGCCCCAATTCAGTCAACTTTTGATGGATCGCCAAAAAAGTAATTTTTCAAGAGAGGCCTACCTAGTAAGTAATCGTACAAAATTGGAAAGGAATCCAATCAAATCTGTCAGAAGATTTTCAAAAATTGGACGCCAATAAATTTTAAAATACCCCCATTTTTACCAATTTTTTTCCGGATCGACAAAAAAAAACTAAATTTTTGAAGAGGGGCCTGCCTGGATAACAATAATACAAAACTAGAATGGAATCCATTCAATTTGTGGGAAAAGAAGCATTTTGAAAATTGGCTACCAAATGCCCCCCATTTGGCCAATTTTCGGTGGATCGTCAAGAAAAGTAACTTTTAAATACAGGGCTCCCTAGAAAACATTTGTTCGAATTTAAATTGGCCACTTTTTGGCGGATCGCCAAAAACAGTAATTTTTCAAGAGAGGTCTACATAGAGAACAAGTATCCAAAATTGGAAAGGAATCCGATCAAAATTGTGGGAGAAGAAGCAATTTGAAAATTAGGTACCAAAAATATTAAAAAATTTCCCCCATTTGGCCATTTTTTCACGGATCGCCAAAATGAGTAATTTTTCAAAAGAGGCCTATCTAGGGAATATTTATGCAAAATTTCAAGAAAATCTGATCAAAGTTGTGGGAGAAGAAGCATTTTGAAAACCGACAACTAAAAATTTTTAAATGCCCCCCAACCCCAATTGGATAATTTTTTTGCGGAAAGGAATCTAAGCAAATTGGGAAATAAAGCATTTTGAAAATTGGCTACAAATAAGTTAAAAAATGACCCTCATTTGGCTAATTTTTGGTGGATCACCAAAGAAAGAAACTTTTCAAGAGGCATTTCTGATGAATATTTGTGCAGACTTTTCAGAAAATCTTACCGAAATTGTGAGAGAAAAAGCATTTAGAAAATTGGCAAAGAAATTTTAAATGTCCCCCATTTGGCTTCTTTTTGGCGGGTCACCAAAGAAATAATTTTTCAAGAAAGGCCTACCTAGAGAATATTTGTACAAACTACAAAGGAATCAAATCAAAATTGTGGGAGAAGAGGCATTTTGAAAACTGGACGCCAATAAATTTAAAAAATGCCCCCGATTTGGCCAGTTTTTATAGATGGGTATACCTACCTAACACTCACACAAAATTTAAAGAAAATCTGATAAAAATTGTGGGAGAAATATTTGGAAAATTGGCATCCAAAAATTTTTAGATGCCTCATTTGGCTAATTTTTTAGCGAATCGCCCATGTACAAAATTGGAAAGGAATGTAATCAAAATTGTGGGAGAAGCAGTTTGAAAAATGGACGGCAATAAATTTTTAAAATACCCCATATTTCGGCCAAAAAGTAAGTTTTCAAGAGAGGCCTCTATACAGAACTTTAAACAAAATTTAAAGAAAAGCTGATCAAAATTGTGGGAGAAGAAGCATTTTGAAAATTTGCAATCAAAACATTTCCAATGCCCCCTCCCGTCGCCCACCCCTCCCCCCACATTTGACCAATTTTTCGCGGATCGCCAAAATTGTGATTTTTCAAGAGAGGCCTGTCTAGAGAACATTCGTTAAAATTTTGAAAGAAATCCAATCAAAGTTGTGGGAGAAGAAACATTTTGAAAATTGATCGACACCAAAATATACAAGAGTGTCCAGTGACGTTGTGACCAGCCGAGATCTAGTAATCACCTATCAATAGGCTTCCATGGTCGCCAAAAAAATGATTGTCTTATTGTTAAACCCGGTTGTTGAAAGTTCGCATAAATTTATAAAGGAATCCAGTCAAAATTATTAGAAAAGAAACATTTTAAAAATTGGCTACGAAATATTTTTAAATGCCCCTCCCCCTCCCCTCCTCTTTTAGCCAATTTTTGGCGGATCGCCAGAAAAGAAACTTTTCAAAAGAGGACCGCCTAATGAGCACTTTGAAGAAATCCGGTCAAAGAGAGGCCTACCCAGTATATATCCGTAAAAATCTGAAAGGAATGCGATCCAGATCGTGGGAGTAGAAGCATTTTGGAAATTGGCCCCCAAAAATATTTAAATGCCCCCCACTTAGCCTATTTTCTTTGTGACCGCCAAAAACATTCCTTTTCATGAAGAAAGCCTGGTGAACATTTATGCAAAATTACAACGTAATCCGATCAAAAATGTGGAGATCTAGGATCTAGGAAAACTTTTGGAAGACTGGTTGCGAAATATTTTAAACTGCCCCGAAACTAGAGTCTCAGTGAGACAGGATCACCCGTGTAAAGTAATTATATACCACAACACTTCCATTACTGAGTACCTCCCGAAAGTGAACACCTTCTATAATGGATGAGTTATCTTGGTCCCAGTTCCCCACCCCCTCCCCCTTTTTCACCGATTTCAAAAATAATACGACGATGCACATATGTATATTTTCATTGCGCAAGTTGAATTTTGCCTTTTAAGCATGTAAAAAGCATTGTAAAATTACCATGTGTTTTTTTGCTTTGGGGACGTTTTGGCCTTAAATTCATTTAGGGACCTGATTATGGCCAGGTAAGTTATGGCCGAGGTAAAGCTTAATAAAGCGTTAATTTAAGTTGTCATGTTTTTTAGCTTTGGGGAGGTTTTATTCGCACAAAATTGAAGGAAATCTCATCAAAATTGTGGGAGAAGCATTTTGAAAATTGGCAAGGAAGAAATATAAATGCCCCCATTTTACCAATTTCTGACGGATCGCAAAAAAAGAAAAGGCCTACAATCGTACTAAATTGGAAAAGAATCCAATTAAAGTTGTAGGAAAAGAAGCATTTTGAAAACTTGAAGCCAAACCCCATTCGAACCAATTGTTGCGGATCGCCAAAAACAGTAATTTTTTAAGAGAGGCCCACCTATAGAATAATCGCACAAAATTTTAAGAAAATCTGATCTCAATTGTGGGAGCAGACGCATTATCAAAATTCCCAACCGAAAAATTTTAAATGCCCCTATTTACCCAATTTTTCAAGAGAGGCTATCTAGAGAACATTCTTAAAATTTGAAAGGAATCCGATTAAAACTGAAGAAGAAGAAGCATTTTAATTAAAAGTTTACATACGTACATACGTACATACTAACGACGGATGTCCCTCTATTGGCTGGTCTAAAAAGTAACAGCTAGGTGGAAACTTTTGCTCTCTACCTTCCACCAAAATTTTAGAACGTTTAAAACGTAAAACCCTATGAGATATGTTTTGAAGAAAATTGGTTTTTGGTCAATATTTCAGTCAGTTATGGCGAATTGCCAAATAAAAATAATAATAATAATAGCCGGGTCAGTCCGCTGCCAACAACGAATATTCAGACTGAAAACCTGGGACGAGATGGCAGAAAAATTGTTTAAAGCAATTGTCTATAATCCTGTAGTGGAAAAAAGCCATCTTTATGAAAAGTCAATATTAACGTGAAATAGTAAACTCCAGTTGGCCGCAACCATTCTCCTGTTGCAAGAAACCAAAAATTGTGTATTGTGTGTATGTGTGTTGGTACTGTGTAGGTGGAGGTGTAGGAATGAGTGTGTGTGTGTGTGTGTATGTGTGTATGTTGTCACATCGTAACTGTGTCCTCAAAGAATTTTGTTCAGTGAGCATTTTGAACCCTGCGGTAGACCAATGTCTATTGACAGGCACCTAAGGCCAGTGAAACGGATGCCGCCGTGTGAAGTCATTTTGAGGATAAGTTATATTATGCTTTTTGTGTGTTTGTCTTCTGTACATTTATATCAATGTGATAAGCAAATAAAAAAATTGTCTATGCTTTATTTTTTTTAACAGGGAGGCTTTGCACATTCAAAGACGGACAAAAGGCGACCTCTCGAGATATTCCCAGTCAGCATACTGGAAGGTCAAGGCTATGGACAGGCATTGCAATGGCTTGCTCAGCACATGAAGTAACGACCGCTTTCTCCGCTCTTTGTGTACTCAGACAAGCAAACAGGACGTCGCAGGAAGTTGAGATGCGACTCCTTTATTTATTTGAACTCTAGGTATTTTACAGCACATATGTCTGATGCGTAATCGTAGGCATGATTTAAGTAAAAAAAAATGCCTGGGATTTTTCACAGGAGGAAATGTTCCGTCTTCACAAAAATCATCCAGGCACATCGCCAAAGCATTGGAGACACGCGGCAACTGCCCGGCATGACGTCACACTGATATACTGCTTCTAAGTATACGAAGGTCGGCAGGCCTTCAAACGGTCCGCGAAAAAAACTAGGAAAAACTAAGAACCTGTTTTCCAAGAAATTTGTAACAAACTGCTGAATGATAATATGTTTTATGTAATTTATTTTGTATGTTTATTAATTTAGTTACACATTTTCTCAGTCGGTACGACCTGCCTAATTTGGGTACGGCCTGTTTTGGGTACGGGTCTAATTAAATGTAACATGATAACAGCCAAACTGACTTTCTCTTCGTAATGAGGATGGTATTAAAACACATAATACAAATCTTAATCTGAATAATACCACTCATGATACACTTGTATTTGCAATTATTATCTTGCAGACAGATATAGTTTTTAAAGAGGCGCATATTTCATGATTCCAAATGGTCGCACAAAGGTAACTTTCCAGATGTACATTAAGTGTAGATGAAGAACGTAATGTCTTAACTGTTCTGGTATCAAAAACGTCACGCAAATAATGTTTAATACCAGCCCCACACTTCTTCCTAGGCATTACCCTATCTATCAGTGCTTTCGTGTTTTTATAACCCACTAAACGCTAGCATATGTTTATTGTTATACTTTATAAGAATCTGTAGCAAATCTGAAGCAACATTTTAAAAAACTGCCTCATACATCCCTACCCTACCGTTCAAAGTAGCAAACTCAGTCCTGGCATAGCTTCTGATAAATTTCCGTTTTCCTGTTTTATTGTAGTCCTGTTTTACTTTTGTAAACTATCTTTAAAAATTTGAAATATGAAATAGAAGACTTCAGTTTATCTGACACTTTTGTCCAAATGAAATATTTTTATTCTACTCAATTCTTTCGTTTCCTTTAAAGAACATTTGTTTGGTGTAAACCGAACTAAATAGGTTACAAAAATACCTGCAAAAAGTGTGCAAAATTTACAATCTTGTTGTGGTTTGCGTTTAACCCATAAAGTGGCGAATGTCTGTCACTGATCGATAAAAGTTCAAAAGTTATTTATATTTGTGTTTAATGTGCTGCGGATTTTTCAAATGAGTAGAAGAAAGAAAACAACAGTACATGTAATTTCAGCCTTTTTAATAACATTTTGCAGAATTTTACATGCAAAAGCTATTCCCTTGACCACAAATACTCAGTTTAAACACGCGGGGGTATCACACAGAAAATCACAGAAATCAGTCCTAATAATGAGTGTGCATTTTTACAGTAAATTAATGTAACCTAATATGGCCCCTAAAATGTTCCTAGGCAGCAAGGTTTGTTGTTTAGACAATATTTATCAATTGTCTGTTTAATTAGAACAGAATATTCACACATTGTCACATAAACACACCATAGGCTTTCAATGGTCAGCTAGAAATACAAATAACTTTTAAACCGATGTATATATATCGTTTTTACACAAGTCTGAAATAAAAAAATATACAGGCTTGAGGTTAACAAGTATTAAGGCCTAAAAGTCACGCACGCCTTTGTTTCGAGTGGCACAATTACTACATTCCTGTATGTTCTTCAGACACAGATCCTGCCTGGTGTATCTTTTGTAAGGGGATGTATCTTTGTAAAACTTGTTTCATTGACATTTATTTCAGAATGAATATTAAATATTGAAATGCCCATGAAATTAAAAGTGAATTTCATTTCGTAATATATTGAACAAAAGCTCGACAGTAAAAAATGTATTTCCAGGAAGAAATGATACAAGTTCTTCTGGTTTGACAGTAAAATTGTTCATTGCTACGTTGAATTTAGTTACAGAAGTGGAAAATTTTGCAACAGTTTATTGGATGTCCAAGTCAATTACTTCAATGTGGATTTGAACGCAAACATCGTTAAGTAATGCAGTTATTTGCATTAAAGTTGTGTCACTAAGCACAAACTACGTAATTTTGAGCCAGCATGAAAATATCATTGACCTAAGGGTCAACTGTTTCTTTCTGGTCAATAATCCATTATATTCACTCAAAATAAAGTAGGGGGTCCTAACTGGCTGTTAAAATTACCAACAATGCATAAAATGAAATAAACTAAGTCCATTTTATTTCAAAAATAAAATAAAATTGTAAATTCAATTTAAAAACAAGCTTCGAATTTGTGTCAAATACGCATAAACACAACTTAGGTGGTTATATCAAACACGCAAAAAATGCATATTTCAAACACGAACTGCTTTTTAAAAGTCATTTAACCCAATAAGTTATTTCCTTATACAGCGAAAAGATGAAATGGTGAAAAATAATCATGTCCTTGCCAGGACTATCTCGTTATAGCCGATGTCGCTACATCAATGTTTCTACTGCATATACAATTTAATTTAGATGTAATTTTCCTCTTCAACGTTATAATTTTTGTTGAGGTTTAGGGGAAACACCAAAGAACGATTTCACTTGTTTTGTAACTGTTCTCTAGCAGAAAAAACTATAGAACGACTTCATTTGTTTCGGAAATGTTCTATAAAGTATTGGTTTAAAGTTCTTGTTGTTCATGCCGAGCGGTTAAGCTTGTGAAATGTCTGAGGACTTCAAAGCTGAAACGTGTACTGTCTGCTGAAGACCGTTGTTGGGATGCTCTACTCATCTTGCGCCAGAGGAAGTTGGAATTTCTTGTCGAGGCTGAAAACAACGTCACACGTTGTCGAAACCCGAAGAGAAAATAAAACACGTAAAATATGCTAAGATATAATGCGTGAGACGTTTTATATTTTAGAAATGTACAAAAAATAATACAAATCTTTGCATGGTGTGAAGTACGAAAAATTGCCTCTGCTTATGTCACGCTTTGACAATCTTTGAGCTTAGTAGTGAAAAAACTAAAAAGCGTTCTCACCTTTGATCGAAGCCCATAAGGTGAAGTTTTCGTATTTCATGCCTGACCGTTGCATCTTGTCGAGTTCTGTTGAATAAAAAAAATATCAGAAGTTGGAATATTCAATTGACGAACTTTTTAGTAAATTACATTCAAACTACTTTTACAGGGTTACAGAATTTACGTTTGGTGCTATCTTGATGTTTGGTTCAAAATCGGAATATCTTATGGTCAATAATTACATTTGCATTTTTTCAAAGAGTTCTATAAAAATAATTTTAATTACATGTTGCTTGCTATCGCATGCTTGGAACTCCCGCCCAACCCAGCCCCCATGTTCACTGATGGGGTCTTTCTTTCAGATTAGTAGGGTTTTTCTCTACATTTCGCAAAGGTAACAAATATAAACATTCCCTAAATAAAAAAACTGTTGCTCAGAACGTTCCTCAATTGAAGATTGTTTAGTGTGAGTCTTAAATTTGTCAAAAATTGAACTCTTACTTTTTGAAAGGCCTAAGATTCATTACTTTCCGCATCCTCATCAGAACTGTGCTTGAGATCTATTGAAGAAATAGTCACCATTAGTGCAGAAGTTTTCTGATCGGTTTGTAAATATTAAAATAAAACCATACATAATGCGCCACTTGGATTAAAAAAGATCCTTCAAAAAGTTTGCATCGTCTTCCTATTTTTCAACAGAAAACATCATTATGAAGATGTCAATTGTGAAGAATTTGGAGCTTTCCCTCTGAGTACTAAGCCAGTTGTAAGAAATGTGGAACTCGTTCTTACCCTAGTTTGACGCCCAAGAGGTGAAAGATTAATTTCTCATGGTAGGCCTGCAGCATCTTGTTGAAAATGCCAAATGACCGCTGGAATGAGCGATGTTGCGATGATGTACTCATCTTGCACTTCCACTTAGGTTTTGTCCACTTGACTGCTATCCTGATGACTGGTACCGCTTGGATTTCATGCACTCGACTTGGCTTTCCTCCACTTGACTCCCGACCGGATCCACCAAGCTGTACTAATTGTCAGACTGTCTCCAATGCTGTCCTCATGGGCAGTGAAGTGGGCGAACGCCACGAGCCAGGCCATGAGGACAGCAATCAAGTGGACGAAAACCACGCGGACCGGTCCATGAGGACAGCAGTCAAGAAGCCGGACTCTCTGGGCTGCTGTCTTTGTGGCTCGGTCAGCTTGGCTTTCACCCACTTAATCCTGCCCTCAAGTAAGGATTCCTCTGGCTGCTTTCCTTATGACTGGTTTTATTGGTTGCTTTTTTCATGGTTGGATCCGCTTGACTTTTGATCTCTGGACTGCTGTCCTCAGTGCCGGATGCCCCTGGCTTTCGTCTACTTGACTGATGTTCTCACAGCCAGATCTGGCTTACGCACACCTAGTGGTGTCCTAATTGCTAGGTACGCTTAACTTGTCGTCATGGCGGGTCCACTTCGCTTTCATCCACTTGACTGGTCTCCTCGTGGCCGAGTACGCTTGGCAGCCGTCTCTGTTGTAAGATTGTCTTGACTGCTGGCTTCACTGGCAGGTCGCTTTGCCTGCCAAGAGAATCCGGCCTCTTGGCTGCTGTCCTCAGGATTGGGCTGTTTTGACTGCTTTCCCCTTGGTGGGATATAACGACAGCAGTCACATAGACCAAAGCTATGAGAAGAGCAATTAAGTGGACGAAAGCCAAGCGAATGCGACCATAAGGAGAGCAGCCTAGAGCACCCGGCCTCTTGACTGTTGTCTTGATGGCGGGTCATCTTGGCTTTCGTCCATTTGACTGCTCTCGTCATGGTCGGGTCCACTTGGCTTTCGTCTGCTTCGACTGCTGATCTTACGGTCGGACTGTCTTGACTGCTATCTTGATGGGCGGGTCTCCATGGCTACCATGTTCGCTTCTTCTTGTCTTTCATCGACTACTTGTCTTTCATTGACTACTTATGTCCTCCTGGCCGGGATCCGTTTGGCTGTTGTCTTTCTTCCACTTGCCCACTGTGCTTAAGGCCGGGCTCATAACTGCTGTCCTCGTGCCCGGGCTGTCTTGACTGCTGTCATGGGCGAATCCGCTTCGCTGCTGTCCCCTTGGTCGACCAAAGACCAAAGCCACGACTATGAGGTCATGAGCAAAGCAGTGAAGTGGACAAAAGCCAAGAGAACTCGGCCATAAAAAGAGCAGTATAGAGCACCCGGCCTCGTGACTGCTGTCCTTATAGTTATGTCTGCTTGGCTTTCATCCACTTTACTGCTTTTCTCATAGCTGGGTCCATTTATTTTTCACCCACTTATCTGCTGTCCTCATGATCGGAAACGCGTAGTTTTGCTCCACTTGCCTTCTTCCCAGATCCGGGTGTCCTTGCTGCTGTGATGACCCGGTTCCCTTTTCTGGTGTCCTGATGGCCGGGTCAGCTTGGCTTTCGTGAACTTGACTGCTGTCGTCATGGCCGGGTTCGCTTGGTTTTCGTCTGCGTAACTGCTCTTCTTATGGTCGGGCTCTCTTGACTGCTGCATTCATGCGTGGGACTCCTTGACTCCATGTTCGCCTCTGCTAGTCTTTAATCCACTTTACTGATGACCTTGTGGCCGGATCCTCTTGGGTGCTATCTTTATGGTCGGGTCTGCTTGGATTTCTTCAACTTGACTGCTGTCCTTACTGCCAGGTGGGATTTGCTTTCTTCCACTTGAGCACTCTCCTCAAGGTCGTCTTTTGTGAACTTCACTGATGTACTCATGGCCCGATGCTCTTCACTGCTGTCCTCATTGGCGGGTGAGCTTGGCTGCTGTCATGTTCGCGTCCTATTGGCTTTTGGTCACTTTGCTGCTGTGTTCACGATTGGTTCTCGTCCACTTGACTGCTATCCTGATGACCGGGACCGCTTGGGTTTCCTACACTTGACTCCTGACCTCTAGGTGGGGTTCACTTGGTTGCTATGCCCATGACCGGGTTCTCTTGGCTGCTGTTTTTATGGCTGGGTGCACTTGGTTTTCGTGCACTTGATTCATTTGAATTTTCAGAGGCGGGAAAGAGCAACGCGTAGAGCAGAATTCTTAAAATACATTAGGATTCTTAAGAATTCTTAAACTTTCCATTTCGAGCAACAGCCCAACGAATGGAAGCAACACATCGTAACAAAACTAATGTGTTCGGCTTGTAGCTTTGATTATGCTAAAATTGTTATCTCGGGATATTCATTATTCACAACCATATTTATATGTACTCTTTAATTCTGTTCAGTTTTTGCCACAATATTTTAATTCAGAAAAACGCCAAGTTTAATGTCATCGGTAGAAAATGGAAGCATGGCCCGGATTATGGGTTTAAAATTATGGGTGATAATTCTGACCCAGAGAATTTGAAAGTATGATCCGGATTATTGGTCTAATTTACGTGTCTGGGTCTAAATAAGCCATAAACTTTATTTTACGGTCATAATGTGGGTAATTTATGGGTGGCATATAGGTTATTTCTTCGTACGGGTGTCTTCATGACCGAGAACGCATAGTCTTTTGTCCACTCGACTCTTTCCCTCCAGATGGCCGGGTTCCCTTGGCTGCTGTCCTCATGGCCCGGTTCCCTTAGCTGCTGTCCGAATGGCCGGGTCAGCTTGGTTTTCGTCGACTGGACTGCAGTTGTCATGGCCTTGTCCGTTTGTCCTTCGACTGCTTGTCTGCTGTTCTTTCATCCACTTTACTGATGTTCTCATGGCGGGGTCCACTAGGCTGTTGTCTTTATGGCCGGGTCCTCTTGGCTTTCTTCAACTGAACCGCTGTCCTTATGCCGGGTGCGCTTCGCTTTCTTCCACCTAAGCACTGTCTTCAAGGCCGGACTCTTCTCCTTTGTGAACTTTACTGGTGTTCTCATGATCGGGTTCTCTAACTGCTGTCTACATTGGCGAGTCTGCTTGGCTGCTGTCCTGATTTGAAGGAACGCTTGGCTGTTGTTAAGTGCACGTCCTCTTGGCTTTTGACTACTTTGCTGTGTTTACGGCCGTGTCCGATTGACTTTCGACCACCTGACTGCTATCCTGATGGCCGGGACCGCTTGGGTTTCCTACACTTGACTCCTGACCTCTAGGCGGGGATTACTTGGCTGCTATTCCCATGGCCGGGTTCTCTTAGCTGTTGTTTTTATTGCTGGGTGCGCTTGGTTTTCGTGCACTTGACTGCTTTCATGGACGGTCTTCTTGACTGCTGTCCTCATGTTCAGGCCCACTTGGCTGCAGTCTTTATGGCCGGGTCCGCTTTGCCTGCTTCAACTTGACTGCTGTCCTTATTCGCGGGGGCTCTTCATTTGTGTCCACTTGACCACTGTCCTCACGGGTGGGCTTGGCTTTCGCTTACTTGACTGCTGTTCTTACAGCTGAGCTTGCTGTTCTAATTGCTGGGTATGCTTAACTTGTCGTCATGGCGGATCCACTTTCGCCCTTGACTGCTGTCCTCTAGGATCGGTATGCTTTGCTTTCCCCCACTTGATTGCTTTCCTTATGACGAGATTGTCTTAAACGTTGGCTTCATTGCTGGGTCGCCTTATCTGTCCAGTGAATCCGACCTCTTGACTGCTGCCCTCATGGTTGGGTCTGCGTGTCTTTTGTCAACATGACTGCTGTCCTTATATCCGGGCTGTCTTGTCTTCTGTCATGGGGGATCTGCTTGGCCGTTGTACTCTTGGTCGGTCATGATGACAACAGTCAAGTGGACCAAAGCCACGACTATCCGGCCATGAGAGCAAGGCAAGTGGACGAAAGCCAAGCATGCGCGACCATAAGGAGAGCAGTCTTAAGCACCCGACCTCTTGACTGCTGTCCTGGTGGTCAGGTCTTCTTGGATTTCGTCCATTTTACTGCTGTTCTCATACCTGGATCCATTTGGCTCTCGCCCACTTGACTCAGTCCGTTTGAAGGAAACAAACCCATATTGTAACCCATACTATAACTATTTTGCCCCACTATATGGCCCATAATGTGCCGTTATGGCCATTGGAATGACCCGAACTTAACACCAGAATTTCAAAATCAAAATCAAAATATGAGTAAAATTAATTAAGACCCATAATGTTCCCGTTATGGCCATGTGTTGGTTTGGTTTGGTTTATTGGTGTTTTTAGCCCTTTTCAGCGATCTCAGCGCTATATCAGGACTACCCTGCCACATTATACTGAAAGGGGCCATTCCTGTTTGAATCCCTAGGGAGATCTAATTGAGTGCACAGCTATGGGCACGAGTAGGATTCGAACCCGCACCGGCTATATACCCTAGATCGGAACACGAGCGCTCTAACAACTGAGCCACCCGCCCCCATTATTATAAATATTAGCAGTATTAGTAATAAAGAAAAAAAATACTTTTACTCCGACTGAAATAGATTATGTCAAGTGAATTTAAACAGCAATTCTTACTGAAAGGTCGGACTCTGTCCTTTGTGAACTTCACTGATGTTCTCATGATTGGGTTCTCTTTTAACTGCGGCCCACATTGACGGGTCCGGCTGGCTGTTGTCCAGATGGGCAGGAACACTTGGGTGTTGTTAAGTGCGAGTCCTCTTGGCTTTTGGCCACTTTGCTGTGTTCACGGCCGTGTCCAATTGACTTTCGACCACCTGACTGCTATCCTGATGACCGGGACCGCTTGGGTTTCCTACACTTGACTCCTGATCTCTAGGCGGGGTTCACTTGGCTGCTATTTCCATAACCGGGTTCTCTTAGCTGCTGTTTTTATGGTTAGGTGGCTTGGTTTTCGTGCACTTCGACTGCTTTCATGGCCGGCTCTGACTGCTCTCCTCATGCTCTGGTCTGCTTGGCTGCTCTCTTTATGGCCAGGTGCGTTTCGGTTTCTTCCGGTTGACCAGTGTTCTCAAGGCCGCACTCTGTCTTTTTTGTCAAGTTGACTGATGTTCTCATGGTCAGGTTCTCTTGGTTGCTGTTCTCATGGCCGGGTATTTTTGGTTTCGCCCACTGATTGCTGTCGGCATTGCTGGATCAGCTTAGCTTTCGTCCACTTGACTTCTGCCCTCAAGTCCGGATTCTTTTGGATACCGCCCTCATTGCCGTGTTTTCTTTACTATTTTCTGCATGGTTGGGTCCGTTTGGCTTTCGACCTCTGGACTGCTGCCCTCATTGCCGCCTGGCTGTCGTCTGCTTCAATGCTGTCCTAATCTCTAGGTACGCTTAACTTATTGTCATGGCGGGTTCACTTCGCTTTCACCCACTTGACTCATCTTATATCTAGGTGCGCTTGGCTGGTCCTGTGGATTGCTATTGTGACGGCCGGATCCGCTTGGTCATCGTCCAGTTGACTGGTGTCATGGCCGGGTTCGCTTGGCTTTCGTCCACTCGACCGATGTCCTCGTAGCCGGACCAGCTTGGCTTTCATCCATTGGACTGCTGTCTTCATGGCCTTATTGACCTGTTTGCCAGTCTTGCAGGGAGCTGTCAAACACATTTTACGTAGAGGACTGTTGGGTAAGTATTTTTTAACCTAATTTTCGCTCAAAATTGTGAAAAGGACACTAGACCAACGGGATGGGCGAAGTGGGGGGGGGGGAGGGTTAATAGGACAGATTCTGGAGTAGCTGATGCTTATTATCGTAGTCTTTTGACAAAGCTTATCGATGTGGAGACGTCAAAGTATCCAATATTTCTTGACAATGTTCGGTGTTTATCACAATATCAGTGTCTTAAACAAGACATTGTGTCGAGCCGAGAAAGAAACATCACAAAGTGAAAGAGAAACCGACGAATTTTCACGAAATTACATTTGGTAGTAGCCGCCATGGGCAACGTTTGTATCAGAAGTAATCAAACAATATCTGTGGGAAAACAGTATTTTTTGTGCGTTTCTCTTAAAGCTACGAGTTTATTTGGCCAATTTTGGCACGTTATTCGGCCAATTAGCATTTTTTGTATTTTGCCAAATTCGGTCAATATTTTAGCCAATTTTGGCGAAAAAAACAAGCTGTATGGGACTTATCCAGGAAACGTTCGTGCCAAATTTAGAAACAATCGGACTAAAAATGGACTAAAACATGTAGAAAAGCATCTGTTCGAAAAATTGTTCACACACACAACGCAAACATATATATATATATAAGGTACCCACAAAAACAACGCTCCAGTGGCCCAATACATAAAGTACTCATGTTTCTGTTTCACATCTTTGCTTGAACCGAATTTCAAAACACTGACATGCTGCACTCGACAGAATCTGTGTTATAAATTTCAACGAAAATGCCACAGAGAACGAATGCTCAGGAAGTCGCCAACCCATTTACCGGACAGCTCCAGCAGGAAGAATCAGCTTAGGAGGTCGCCAACCCATTTATCGGCCAGCTCCAGCAGGGGGAATCAGCTCAGGAGGTCGCCAACCCATTTATCGGCCAGCTCCAGCAGGGGGAATCAGCTCAGGAAGTCGCCAACCCATTTATCGGCCAGCTCCAGCAGGGGGAATCAGCTCAGGAAGTCGCCAACCCATTTATCGGCCAGCTCCAGCAGGGGGAATCAGCTCAGGAGGTCGCCAACCCATTTATCGGCCAGCTCCAGCAGGGGGAATCAGCTCAGGAGGTCGCCAACCCATTTATCGGCCAGCTCCAGCAGGGGGAATCAGCTCAGGAGGTCGCCAACCCATTTATCGGCCAGCTCACGCAAGGGGAATCAGCTCAGGAGGTCGCCGACCCATTTTAAGTGGCAAAGTCAACTGTGACCAGACTTTTGGCGTAGTTCCACAGAGAATCAATTAACAGGCTAATAAAATGCGCAGATCTTTTCAGTGTGTGCAGAACGGGGGCGGAATAACTGACCATTGAATCTGGTATAACGTGCAACAAACTCTGCAGACATTACACGGTATTTTGTGTTTGAATCAAATGTGTTCGAATCCTTTTGTTCAGTTGTTTGCATTGACATTTTTTTTAAAGTTTGCTTTGTGAAAATTTGATTTCATTCCAGTCAGTCCAAACAAATTTTTGAGAACGAAAACTCCACTGGAGTGTTATTTGTTTGTGGATACTTGTATATATATTACACACATAACGGACAGTAATTTCTGCACAAGTGATGGGCACAGACCAGCCATGATAGCCGGCTAGGCTAAAAGATACCAGAATTCTTTCAAAGCGAAACTAAACGTTTACTTGTTGCCGTTGCTGTTTGTCCTCAAGCCCGGAACGCCCGCCCTCCACAGCCCACGTCTTCATTGAGGCCATCTTCCTTTTTCTCTGCAACGTTTTAAAGTAGAAAAATGGAATTTTTTTAAGCCGTTAGAGTTGCGTTCAGGTTGTTTCTCTAATTTCACAAAGCAACAAAGTAAACTTTTCTTAAATACATATTTTAATGTTTAGAATCGCTGCTCTGCTTCATATTTTTAAACGGAGTCCTTAAATTTATTGTCAGAAATTGAAGAAAACTCTTACTCTTTGAAAGACGAAGATTCGTAAATTTCCCAAGCCTCATGAGCCTTGTAACATTCCTCTTCCTCAGACCCTGCAAAAGGGTCGCCTCATCGCCAAATCGCCTCATTTGATAAGCACGCAAAGTAAAACCTCTCTCCCTTGTTGGACAAGTTTTACATGTTTATCGTGTTTAAGATATTCTGTTTTAATGTTTGGTCCAAAATTCTCAGTGTGTTACTTGATATAATGTCATTTGCATTTTCTTCTAAGCGGCATTCTCAAAATTACAATTTTACGCGCTGCCGCGTGTCCGCATTCCCGGAACGCCCGCCCACCACAGCCCGAATCTTCAATGACGTCATCTTCCTTTCTCTACAACGTTAGCAGAAAATCTGTCACTATATATAAATTTGCCTTACGTTTAAATAGAAGAATAGAACGTTTTGAAAAAATCTACTACATAATACTACTAAATATTATGTATTTGCCAAAGTTAAAAATAAAAAAAATAAATAAAAATAAATAAAGGCTTCCGTGCTGCCGCATGTCCGCATGTCAGAACGCCCGCCCACCACGGCTCGCGTCTTCACTGACGCCATCTTGCATTTTCTACAATATTGTAATGCAATAAAATAGAAGAATGAACTTCAGTTTAATTGTTTTAAGAAGTTGCATGTTGTGTTGTGCCTTTGTTTCTAATTTCGCAAAGCAAAAAAAAAAAAAAACTGACAGTTTAACTCTAAAAGCTTACATGTTGCTAATCCGCATGCCTGGTACGCCCGTGCACCACAGCCCTCGTTTCCGTTGGCGTCGTCTTCATTTCTCTGAAACGTTTGAAGTAGAAAATTTGGGAATCGGTGTAATTATTTCAAGCCGTTACATTTTGGGTTCTATTTTTTTTTTTTTATTTTACTTTTATTATTTTCACAAAGCAACAGATGCATTACTTCAGAACCCACTCCTATCCTTAGGATCGTTCTAAGTTTTTAAAATGGTCTTAAAATTTGTTGTTTGAAATTTAAGAAAATTCTTACTCGTTGAAAGGCAAAGATTCGTAATTTTCCTCGTTAGCGCTGTGGTGTCACTCTTGTCGAGTTCTTGCTAAAGGAACAAGTCGAAAAAGAAGAATGAAAAAGAGTAACAGAAGAGCTGGGAAGAAGCTATGTAAATGGATGTTTCATTTTTGAATGTCTGTTTCTTTCACCCAACTGTTGAACTTGTTTGGCCAACCTAACCACTTGACAAATAATTCTTTCACACCTCCTCGACTTTTACGTGTTTTCAAGACTTTTTCAATTCTATAAGTGGATTCAATATCTTTGGTCACTTTCTGCAGTTCTTCCTCATAGAAATGTCCATCAATATCTTCATCCAAAAAGTCTTTCACACGATACAAATGTATTCCTTGCTTCTTACAACGATGTGTGACAATGAAGACGTCTTGCGTCCATTAGATGTGATAATCCCGTTGAAACACATATTTGATGTGAGAAATGCGAACATGATCGCCAATATTAAATTTAAAATTCTTCTTCTTCTTCGGTTTCAATTTTAGTTTGTCTACATACATATACTTCCACACTTTCGATTCGTTGTCTTTACGAATCTCTGCTGGAGCATACTTATTAGGAAGAGAACCATGAGGTCTATGGTTGTAATTGTACACCAAGTCTGGAAGGATGTCTAAGTAACGGTAAGTTTGATTATGTACAAAATACCGATACATCATTCCCTTTAGAGTACGAATGACTCTCAGCAAAGTAGGCTTTGGTTTCATTCTTTGTGGTATAAGCATGAATTCCCTCCTTCTTCAAAAATGCTTTTACCCATCTGTTTTTAAATTCAGTTCCTTTATCTGACCTTAGAGTGCGTGGTCTTTGTCGTGTGTCATGAAAAATCTTTTGGAAAGCTTGTATGACGCTGGTATGTGATTTATTAGGTATTGGCTGCACCCACACATATTTGGAAAATACATCAATGACAATGAGTAAAACGCGTGTGTCATCATTATAGGGAGCTATGTTTCCCATATCAGCTAAATCAATATCCCACACGTCATCAATGCCGCGTGTAATCACACGTTGTCTTTTGAACCTGTATCTTACAGGATGTAATAAACTGAATGCATCTTAATCCTGTAGCCATTTCTTCACTTGTGAATGTGTGACTGGCTGATCATGTTTTCTTAAGAAGTGATACAGTTTGTAAGGACCAGAAAATACCACGGGCTGTCCAGGTTTGAAGTAAATATTGGTCAAGTAGTCTTTCCACGTCGACATGTTCACACGAAATGAGAAGCACTTCTCAACAGAACACTTTTATTTTATAACTGAACCAACATCACTTCACTAACAAGTTTTTTTTCACAAATCAAGTATAGATACAATGGTGTGAATAACTGGAGACCATTGGTCTTCAATGAATACTAACCAACTACTGAGTTCATCGAATGTAATAGCATCTACACCATATTTCTCACAACGTTGATTTGCATTCTCTAACACTTTATCTAAATGAATATAATATTTAGCTTCATTCCAATATGTATAGACACATGCAAAATGACAAGTATGTTCTTGACACTCTTCATGTTGACAAGCAGGACATACTAAACATGCAAACTTTTTTACAGCTAATAACATTTCTTCACAATAGGCTTTTTGCATAATATATTGTCTCAGTGTCATGTCTGCCATCGGTACAGTCCCTTGTGAGATGGCTGCTCTGCGGGCAATGGTATCACACAAGTCTGTCATGTAGTCAAACATACTTTTCCATGTTTTTACATGTCCACACGTCTGCACACCATGACGGTTGGCAAAATAATGAAAAGTCTCACCACTTTTATACCCCCTCACACAAAAGTTCTAACAACTTTCCCATGATATCCTGACCAGGATATGAAGGAGATGACAATTGTTTCACACCAGCTCCCCACCAATGATCATACGTTGCTTCAACTAAAGTCTTGTCTTTGCATTCTTTCAACTTGTTGCGAAACAATACACACTGATTCAATTTGACTTGTAACACATCTAGCATTTTGCTTCTCTTCACTGTATGCCATAAAGGACATGGCTTTATCACTTTGGCGATACGTTTTGCGTCATATCCATTTCTGGATGAAACAATAGTTGAAGCAATATCTTGACATTGATGAAACACGACTTTCTCATATTGATACAAAGCTTCACTCGAGTTGAATGTATGTCCATACTTTTCAAGGCGTGTTGGAAACATGTTGGAAATAACATCCTTGTGACCGCTAAATAATACAGCATTCTCCATGACTTTGGTGTTTCCCCCCTTTTGGTTTAGTCTGACGCTGACATGTCGGTGTCTTTCTGCAATAAAATATCTTTTAAAATGTCTGCTACCTCTTCTATCATCTTCTTTCTTTGTTCACTTTGAAACCACTCACATAAGATTAAATTTGCTAGAAAGAAAAACATAGTTGGCTTTTGTTGTTAAAGGGGGGGGGCTTACCTGACAAAGCTGCTCAGTTTCCTCTTCTTTGCAGCAATCTCTCAAATAATCAACCACGCGAAAGTATACTTCCACATCAGTGCGGGAAGAATAGAGTGCAGAATCAAAGTCAAAGTCAGGATCTTCTTCTAGTCCAATTGTGTAACATTCTCCAAGAAATCTTGAATGTAGTTCAATCACATCAAGACTGATGTACAACATCCCAAAAAGCGTCTAAGTGATAAAGCTGATAGTCTGGAGTGCCACAGCAAGCAAGTTTAGCAATCATCAAGTCAACATAAGCCTTTTTAAAACATGCGTCCATCTTGTGTGTGTGTGTCTTGTGTCACTTCTACTGTGCTTCACAGACCTTAAGTACTCCACACTTGCCGCAGAAGTTGTCTGGCTCACACAACTTGCAATTGTACTTGTGGCAGCGGCAATCATAATCCTCCATATATCCACAAGCACCACAATAGTCGCAGGTAAGTCCAAGTTGATTTTGTACCTCCATATTCTCCAACTGAACTTCAGCCAGTCTTTTCTTGGATACCTTTGACACCTTCATCCGATCATACTTTTGAAGTTTGATGATCGTTTTCTTGTCGTGACATTCCATACATGGTTCAACCGATAAGGCTGAGTCGACGTTATCCATCTCCTGAAGCAGTGTCTCCCATTCACCATCATTCATGTTGATGTGATGTGTGTATTCTTTCCCTTCAAACCGTGATGTATGAAATGACTTCAAGCCACTTTGTTTCCGTTTAGTACAGTTTGAAGCCAATGTCGCGACATTTTTTCACGTTCTGACATACAATCTTCCACAAAGATGGTGAATAAGCGCACCATCTCTCTCCACGTTTGATGCGTAGAAATGGTCCATATTGTCCATGCTCCACAGTAATGGTTCAGTTTGCACTAATTTTCAAACTGCTGCTTGTCTTGTTCTCTATGACTGCCACTATGTACTGATGAGGAGTCCACTCCCCCCTTCTATGCCCAACTCTCTGCTGAGTCAGCTCTCTTTTCAAACATCTTGCAAAGTTCTGAATTCACTTCAACTAGTCCATGGTTGAACCGAACAAGTTCTGATACATTCGTCGTCAATGGAATGTCATCATCAAAATGTAAAATGATTCTTGCAGCTACATCTAACATGAGCTCAACTGCCCAAATTGTATTCGCGTGGATAAATGCTGAATCAATGTCGTAAGTGAGTGGTAAATGCAGTTCTTCACATTCGCGCAGAAATCAGCGGATGAAACGATCTCTTGGAATGGCCTTTCCAACCGCTTTCCAATGCTGATGCAAATTCTTCACTTGCAACATCCATTCCGATTCAAAAGCAGGAAGCTTTGAAAACACATAGTCAACATAGTTCACTTTGAAGACGTCATCCATGGTCTCTGCACATCGATGAAGAAGCAATGTTGACATTGTAAATGTGGGGTCACTCCTTTTATACAGGTGTTACATGTAGGTTTTCATGAGATGTTTGTTAAATCGAGGAGTCATCTCATTGAAACCATCAAGAAAGGCTGTTATTAAACCACCTGTTAAAGATTGTCTGATGACGATCACTAAAAAGTCTCCTGGTTTGCGACTGCCTACTATCCATTTAAACAGCATTGGCATGGTGAAATGTCCTTTTTCATAGAGGTAGGCCATCATATCATACATCTTAATGCGTTCTTCAAGGTATTTGAAACCATGTAGCATGACCTTTACACATTTGGAATCGCGATCCTCATTCACACGCTTCGGCTCTGGCAGACACAAAGTCTTAAACTGTTCCTCATGAAGGCTTCTAAACAGTTGAACGAAACGTCGAGTCATGGAATCGGTGAACTTTGGCTCTGACACCGGAACATGCTCTATGTTTCCTTCTAGCATGAACATGAGCAAAATGACGGTATTCACTTCTTCAATTAGGTACATGTACGTGTGGTGGTTGAAAAAGCCTTCTTCACATAAACACCATAAAATGTTGCAATCGATCAGAGGAAGCACGGCTTGAAAGTTTCTTTTCAACAGCGTAACATCTTCCTCAGTAACAGGGATGGTTTTGCTAGATTAAAATTTAGATTTAAGATGCCTGTCTTCATCATCGCTTAACATGTCCACTTCTGAATCCTCATCTCCCTCGGCGTCGTCGTCGTCGTCGTCGTCGTCGTCGCTCACTTCTTCCTTAAGATGCTTCAGATGAGCTTCTAACTTTGTGCTGAGTTGTGTGTTTCTACCATTTACAAGTGCATTTGCAACCAAGAACGGGTAGTCTGGAACTGGCATACTTTTTCTTTAAAAGCACACTGAGAAGTACCCTGGCGCATTATTTTCGACCTCAGCGAAACTCCCAAACTAGAGTAAAACGTGGTTTTGCAACTGTGAATTCACTGTTGTTGTGGGCAATAATGAGGGATTCGGCGTCCTGATCTCAGTAAAACATATATTTTTCTCAGTAAAAAATTGCTATCTGACCATAAAACTTGTGCGCCATAATTTATAATTGGGCCATTTATGTGATGCACCCTTTCTAAAATGACGCCGTTGGCCCCAGTCGTGCGTCGAGATTTGAAAATTGACATCAATGGCATTTCCTATTATAGGAACTATGACTCTTGCTGTCGTAGGAAGACTGCAAGAGTCATCTAGGACTATAGATTATTCACCACCACGGAATTCAAAATTAGCCCAAATGAGTATTGCGGCCGTCCCTTAAAAAAGGCCTCACCAACAAAGCAGTTATACGTACAGCGAAACTCGTAGCTTCAAATAGGAACTCAAAAAAACACACTAACACGCTTTTACACATCTCCAAGTAAGAACTGACATCTATAAACATACCAGTAACCCTAAGTCAAATCCGCCTGTACCTGTACCGTCGCCACCTCCCGAAAACAACAATTATCCCGGAAATAATTTTTTTGCCGAACTTCCCGGCAACTGGCACTGGTTCTCGTATGCAAAATACTGAGCTGCTATAAGTAAACCGTCAGTATACGCATATCAAGTAAGATTTGTGTTCATGTGTAACCATTATAGCTCTTAGCAGTCATTTTGAAAAGCGAGTTGATAGTCTTACAGTTTACACTTAAAATTTATATTTCAGGATGATAGAATAAAGTGGCGAGTTACAGCTGGAAAATCCTGCCCGAAGAAATACACCGGCCTTGCATTTTCGTAAATCATGACATTTTACTTCACAACACTTGTGTAAAATTCTGAATTTGCAACATATAAGAGCATCTCCGGATCGCGACCGAAAGATTGCGCTAAAACCATTGAAAAGTGGCGAACGGTCCTAGGTTACTGGTAGTTTTATTGCGGCCACAATAGCAGATGCGAATAGTCTCCCCAGTAGCGTATTCCAAAAACATCGCCCAGCTTCAGAGCACGTTGAGGAATTTAACAATAACATTAGAAGTTCAGTCGTCTAGGATCCTTGGCGCGTGTGCGGTGTAGTAGCGTCGTGAGATGTCACACCTTCAATATTGCAAAGATCGCGAATCTGAAATCTATAAAAAAAACTTGTGCTGAAACGGTAGATAAACAGTTAAACATCAATATATTTCGTTCTTTTTTTCCGGAAAAGCCTGGAAAAAGCCTGTGTTGTTAGCCCAAGCTTTGCCATTGACTGAAAGTGTGTCATTTTCTGCCGCATATTGTTATAATCTCCTAGGTACAGAGCCAGGATTGCCATGACTTTGAAAGGGTTGCAGCGATGTGCCGATTGCAAGGAGCCACTTTCAAATGCAGATTGCTCCTTTATCAACTTTAGAAGGTAAATAAAATTGCGATTCGGCTATAGATATTAGCGTTTTTTCTTCATGGAAATACTGATCTCTGGCAGGGTTTAGATGCCGTAGAACCTGGTGACTGACTAGTACTACTACTTGAGTGATAGTTATAACATAGAGCACAAAAGTTTTGAATAAACCAATTCGTACTTTCATACTTTGTAAAATCCACGAGGTGAGGAAGAATCCATGAGAGGAAGAAAAGAAGTGAATTTGACCCAGATAGGCCAAAAGCCAACTTCAGTTGCTGCATGCAAATTTACGTGCACGGTGCACTATCAGCAACTTGTTTTTCATAATATTCCTAAATAATATTGCCTATATCCATTAACTAGAAGATTGGAACTACAGAGCATATGTTTTTGTTATTGTTGATGTTAGTTAAGGTCCCTACATGTTACAGATATGACGCTGTGGCCCACTCAAATGTAGGGAAAATAGTACTCGTACTGATTAAAAGGTTGTCACTCGCTTCATTTAATATGTTGAAAATTATTGAACGTTTATTGGATATATTTTTTGCAGGATAAATTCAGCCGAACCTGGCATATACGCGACCCGAGGATTTACAAGAATAAAAACCAGACTCCGCAGAATACAAGTGACAAGAAAGCTTCAACAGATGGTGTCATGTCCTCAGGAGAAGCTACAGATGTACTTTCCCATTTGCTTGTGCTAGTATTGAATGTTGTTAACAGGTGTGGGATATTACATCTTTGTCAAGGTTAAAGTGTTCAAAATGTTAGAATTAATGATTGGCACGAAACCTTATTTCAGTATACCTAATAGGAATTTAAATTGTGACGAAGGATATGGACTCGACATGGCTTGTCATGTAATATTTTATTTTTGAAGTATATAGAGATGTATGGTATTGTACTTTTATTTGTTTTAGAATTACTTTAAAAGCGGTACGATAATGAACTACATGAATTGATATATAAGAGAGTTAAATTAATATATTTCGTAATTTCAGGGATGACTTCTTCCTTAAGCACAAGAAAGCAAATGATGGCGTCATTGCCAGACTAGAAACGCCAGAAATACCGATGTCTGCGACAAGTGCGACTTGGGCATCTTCAATGCACACCAACTGTGTACCCAATGTGGAAGAAGCCTCCATTCAAACTGCTGCCTTTTTCGAAGGTATCTGAAGTGACAAAATACAGAGAAGAGTGCGTGAACAAAAGAGGTCTTTTCTGACTTCTTTATTAAAATACTACATTATGCGGATGCATCAGATCAATGGTGGGCAGATCGGGCTTGGTTATTAAAGAAGAACTACTTGAGAGCTGAGCAGAGCGCCCCCTCCAGCAAAGCGAAATAAAGAAATGATTGCGACGGAGGTGCAGGAAGTGAAATAATAGCCAGTGCTAGAAGATATGTTGAGAAAGCGATCGAGCGGCTCAAATGTTTTATTGAGGAGTGAGAGGTATTGATGGGATAGTGCATATATTTTATCACTATATTACTAAAGTTTGATGTGCCACCACCGGAGAGCGCAGTAACTCCGCATAAAAAATCGTTATGCCTGCACCCCGAAGGAGTTGATCCTACAATGACACTACCAAAGAAGTTGATAATATATACACACATTTGATAGTACAGTAAAAACCCGGATATATACACCCCTCTAGTGTGGACACCCCTGAATTATGTACAGCATTTTTCATTCCGTTTTAAAACGCCATAGAGTTCTGTTATATCTAGACCCCTCCATTGTGGACACCCCTCTATTCAGAATTAGGGACACGTTTTTTTATCCCGGTGTGCCACCACCGGAGAGCGCAGTAACTCCGCATAAGAAATCGTTATGCGTGCACCCTGTAGGAGTTGAACCTACAATGACACTAAAAATATTATATGATAATATATGGTCACATTTGATAATATATGCACACAGAATATGCCAACATAGGGAGACCTTTTGTAAATGTTACAAGACACTAAAGGTGTCACTTAGAGAGACCATAGATAAAAAATAGCAAATAGGGAGACCAAAGCATGGTCTCCCAAAGTTGTGTTTTTGGGTTATATATCATTGATTATTATATATGATGCACACTTGGTCCCTCCATTTACTATTTTCATGCATGCTCTCTGTAAAATAATAATTAAAAATCCTTTACTATTATCTCAGTTACACTAACTTACTGATAGTAAAAGAAAAAGTAATAATAGAAATAAAACAAAAACAACAAAACGCGATTTTAGTTCTAAAAATTGTAAAGATTGTAAAAATTATTTTGATACAATAAAGTTTGTCATTTTTTAGTAGTTCTTCAAAGAAATAGTCGTGTAGTAATCTCAAAGTAAATTTAGCTTGAGAAATGAAATGATGCGATGGATCTCCCATTGTTTTCCTGTGTATGTGCCCGTACATTTTGTTATTTGGTATGTGATGCTTGGGCGGAAAGCGATTTAAATATCGCTTGGCTTGGCATCAACTTGACGTTTATTCAATAAAGATTGAAAAGCCAAAAAAAAAAAATGCTTGTTTGTATTTATTTTCCCCTTCTCCCCTTCCCCGTTCCTTAGGTGCAGAAAATATATTAAAGCTCCCCCATTTCCCTCCCTCCCAAAAAGGAAGGCAAATTGTAGTTACTTAGAAATTAAGATTTCCAAGTCTGGCCTTCAATGCGGCCGTAGGTGATATACATTCATAAGTTACTGTATCGTTTCATGTGTAAACATCCGGTGGCCTTGAGGGGTCAGCTGGGGACGTATCTCGGGGAAATATCAAAAACGGAAAAATGAACCATCACTGCTTAATATGGTATGACAGCCTGTCTCAAAAACCAGTTTCACATGCTGTTGTGGCATAGTTCGATACTTATCTTGCTGTGCTTCGCCCGGAGATTGCCAGTTCATTGCATAAAAATTATTAGGCAAGCAACCTGTGGCAGTCGAACCAAAAAAAGCATACATGCAAAGAAAAATTCTCATCTCTGCCCTTGTTCTTATTCTGTGTTAATAAGTGTTTGAATAAACACTTAAGGAAATGTTTTATTTCGTAAAATAGATGTTTTTATACGGGATGAAATTAAATTTTCGGGAGTGGCGGTCGTGAGGTACAGTTGGCGACAGGTACATTCTTTTGTATCTGTGGCCGTATTCACGAACATCTGAGTTTATTTACTTAGATTTTAAACTTAGATCTCAAGATTAAACTTACGTAAGTTTACTTACTTACGTCATATTCATTACGTAAGTTTATCAGCTTACATTTTAAGTCAATATTGCAAAATTTTCATAAAGAGTGCGACTAATCGTAATCGTATAAACTGGAGGCCGATGACAACTTTTAGATATTTCGGAGCGTTTAAGCTTCTTCTTGTTTCCTACTCCAGATTTTCGAGATTTTCCACCAAAAATGAATATCTTCTCTTGAAAATCCATATGGAGTTAAAAGTTCATCGTCATTGTAAACTTAAAAAGTATTACTCCTATCTCGAAACATTTTCCCTCCTAAAAGGTCGCGAGGTAGGTGTATATATGTTACAGCGGATCTGTAGAATCAGCGAATCTGTAGATCCGCTGAAAATTTCAGCGGATCTAACAGATCCACTGACTTTGGGCCGAGAAAAATTCTACAGATCCGCTGAAATGATTGACGAAGCTGAAGTACCGTTGATAGCGAGTAGTATGGCCGAAATGTACGGTATTAATGTGTAAACGATGCTGTTATCACAATGTGATTATTACTTAAAAGCCACATTCAATCATGCAATCAATAACTCTTAGGGAACCCTTTCATCGATAATGGAACTCCAATTGCAATTAAGGAAGCTGATCATTGAAGCACTAGTGCTTGTGATCATGACTTAAAAGCAAAATTTACTCTTATAATCAGCAACTCTGAAAAAAACAATTCATCAATAATGAAGCTCCAGTTGCAATTGAGGAGGGTTACATCTTGTTTGTGAATCCCGGACAAAATGGCGAAGGCCAAAACGGAGAAGATCAAAACGGGGACGGCCAAAAGGGCGACAAGTGCAACCCTGGACAAAACAGCGACGAAGATTAATAATTTAATGTTGAAAATCAAAATACAAAGAATAGTGTTGCCAGATAAATCAAATCATTTCTACTTGAAGATAAGCATAATTTGAAGCAATATTTAAATTTTAAGGGCAAAATAAAATGGATAATTTAACTCTATTTTACCATATATTCCTAAATGCAATTATACGATAATCCATCGTGTGTGGTGGGGGGGCGGTAAATAAGTACATTTTGAAAGACAATTGTATTAAGCGACTGTGTCCACTAATCCGTTATTGCATGTGAATCCACATCAATAAAAGGCAAAATAAAAATGCGGCTAAAAGGACTTCGGATTATCAGCAATGAAAGACTGATGTTTTAATCGCCTTAATGAGCTAATCCTTATCTGTATCGGTTATGTGAAATGCTGTTATTATATACCAATTCACACCAATGAAAGAAAAGATTACGATCATGGAAAGTAACAGTAGCATGGAAGTGCAATCAATGTACTTCAAATGGCATACGGGGGGCGGGTAGCTCAGTTGGTAGAGCGCTGGTCTTCAGATCTAGGGTGTATAGCCGGTACGGGTTCGAATCCTGCTCGTGCCTATTAGCTGTGCACTCAGTTATGATCCCCCTAGGGATTCAAACTGGAATGGCCCATTTCAGTATAATGTGGCAGGGTAGTCCTGATATAGCGCTGAGATCGCTGAAAGGGACTTAAAACACCAATAAACCAAACCAAACCAATCAAATGGCATTTCAATGAAAACAATGTCTTTTATTATGGGCTATGATAATGCTCAATATAAACAGTATTTTAGCTTCGTCAATCATTTCAGCGGATCTGTAGAATTTTCTCGGTCCAGAATCAGCGGATCTACTAGATCCGCTAAAATTTTCAGCGGATCTATAGATTCGCTGGTCGAACCAGCGAATCGATCCGCTGAAAATGTCAGCGAATCTGCAGATTCGCTGATTCTACAGTCCGCTGTAACATATATATATATATATATATATATATATATATATATATATATATATATATATATATATATATATATATATTATAACATACGTAAATTGTAAAATACATAAATATATATATATACATCAAATTCGCTCTTCAACGGATACTTTTTGAATAAGTTTCGCCCTGTTTAAAAATAAAGCATGGTTCTTAAATAAATGTATTCCTGCATATATAATCTTCGCAAAGAGAAACACCTTTATTTTCTTGTCAATCACGACACTTGCGATTTTAACATTGCATTGCGTTGTTCTAGATTGTACATTATTCGCGTAACGCCCCTTTCTTTTCCCTGTCTTCGCATCGACACTAAGTAAGAATCAAATAAGTTATGATTTTAAAAGCGGGATTTTACATTTTCGTCTTATTCACAATATTTTACCTTATTTTCTCTTTAAATCATTCCTGCATGGAAACGGTTGTTTATTTAACTTGATATTTACATTTTCTGAAACCGTGTTGTGTATTCAAAGACTCAGACCCAGTGCGCATCAATAATTAATTTTCTCTAAAACACAAATATAAAAAATGCTATTTACGTGTATCGTTTGCCGTTATGTTTAAAGTAAATGAGAAACACTCGGGGACAGCCAGCGGACTTGTTCTGCCAAGTGACATGGCGAAGTATTATTTTGCCGTCAATTTCAGCAATGAAATGGCCCTCTTGTGTATCTTCTTTTACAAAAAGGCCTTTTCATGTAATTAAAAAAATACTGTTTGTTCACCGACAGAATACTCTTTATAGATTTATAGACATGTATCCAATAGCGATGCATGACGCACTTATTTCATGAAGTGCGTTGAAATCCAAAACAATTCATGTAGTTCAATTGAAACAAAGCAATCGCCTACCTTGACTACTCATGATCAAAGAAAGTCTAATCAAGACCACTTAATGCCACTTGATGTCAGAGTATTTGGGGTACAAGCAAAAATGGCAAAATGTAATCCCTGTGTGCGACACCGTTAATTCTTTGGATGCTCGGGTGCCAATACATCTATTTGGGGTGCAGCGTTTTCCCAGCTTTTGGGTCTAGTGCGTGAAATCACGCACTCAAAAATTTTCAGTGCGTGATTTTTGGACATGAATGCGTGATTTTTTTTACATGAGTATGAGCTGTCATGTAACACTTAAGCGTCCATACTTTACTGAAATAAGGCATATGTCATTACAGTGAAACCACTGGGATGTTCAGGTGTCTGGGGAGGTGTTTGGTCGCTATCATAATGCGACACAACCGTTTCTAGTTTGTCGTTTCCCCATACGGCCAGTTCTTCTTTTGAAAGAAATGAAATAGGCCTCATAGACTTGGGGTGTGTAATATCAGCAAGTATACATAAAGCTTCAATGAAAAATTTTTTTTTCAAAAAAAAATCACGCACTGATCTCACGCGGATGCGTGATTTTGCGGCACCAGTGCGTGATTTTCGAGCACTGAGGGTAGGCCGAGTGCGTGATCAAGCAAAAAACGCACTCTGAGAAAAACAGTTAATTGAGCTGCATCAGGCAAAACTTAAACCCTGTGTATACAGTATTGCTAATGCTTTCGCTGTTCGGGTGCCATAACAACAATACATTTATTAGGGGCGTTGTCTAGAATGAGCAACATGCTCGGGATATTACCCTTAAGACTAAATTTGACAAATGTGATAAAATTTTCATTTTGTTATTTTGCCATTTTTTCCGTTTTTTAACTTTGCCATTTTGTCCGTTGCCATTATTTCCACTTGCCATATTTTCTGTTGCCATTATTTCCGTTGCTACTTTTTTCTGTTTGCCATTTTTCCTACACCTCCGTCGCCATGTCTAGTTCTTAATAGTCCTTCTTACTAATGTGGTTCATACTTGTGCAAGGTTTCTTCAATGAACTTGAAACGCAATTATTATTCAGTAATGAAAAATAAAAAATACAAAGTACTTGCCAACACGTAAATTCACCGGCCGGACCTCGCAATGAGGTGGATCTCTGTTGCTCATAATCCAGTACTCCGCGTCCTTCACAGGGGTTGTTATTTCTCTCTGTAACCAATGAAATAAATAATATAACAGCATAACTGCCTTACTAATCAAGGTAAATTAGGATTTCACTGTGCTTTGGCTTAACGGTAGTTAATTCTGTCTCCCCGACCAAGGGGAGACACATTGCTTTTGCCATTTCTATGTGTGTTATAATGTGTGGGTGGGTGTGTGTTACGCTGTCTGTACCTTTCCGACTTTGTGCGCACCATATCTAGTAGAAGGCGACGTCCGATCAAGTTGAAATTTGGCACGATCAAACATGCTGTTGTGAAGTTTTGCTCCTGACTATTTGGAATGGAATCCTTTATTGATGACGTCACCAGTGACGTAAGAGTAGCCGATGCTTCTGCACGCGATATATCAGTAAGGTAACGTCACATTAAAGTCAAACTGGGAAAGTACTGTGACGCTTCAATATTTACTCTCCGCATGGAGCGAACCTTATCTATGTACCCTGATTAAATTGAGAACTCCTTTGATTCAAGTAAATGAACCAATCAAATCGTCCAAAATTGAGTTTAAAATCCCACATTTACATCTAAATTATGCGTGTAATGATAATTAAGTAGCAAATTCTGCGTTTATGAAATGTAATTAGTTGAAATCTCATCAAATTCTGCGTTTTTGATATCACGCGTTTTCTGTATGAAAATTCTGCTTTTTTCAAACGGTTTCAGCGTTTTTGATTAAGTGTGGTTTAGAGAAAATGATGATGTCAGCACAGCGATCATAAACATCGCAAAAATTAAAAATCAATCTCTTGAAATGATTTTGCTTCGGAATTGTTGCGGAGGTGATTTATAACCGTAGATATGATTGAACGCTGTTTCTGACATTTCATGGCCTCATGAGCGTAAATTAAAAACCGTATTTTTCAACTTTGCAAGGCTGAAAAACGTATTTTTGTAAACTTTGCTAGGTTTCGATATGTTCAGGTTGTCAAGCTTGTGTGTTCAATAATAACATTGCAAGAAATCGTTAAATTACAGCGATATACTGGTTCATATTAATAGAGTTACGCATTGTTGCACGAAAACGAAAACATGTTTTGTTTACACACAACCTAGCATAGCGGCGTCGTTCTCAGCCGACTGCCTTTATGTCTTAGGTCTTTTGCCATATGGGTCTAATAAACCACTCCTAAAACGCCCGTAGCGCAATATGCCAACAGATAAAATTGCAGTGTTCAAAGTTCAAATCTACTGAGGTCTTTCAAAAGCTTTTTAATTTTAAATATAGACCCCTTTTAAAACATTTTTCAAGTTTTAAAATTACTATTAAAGGTTATTTCATGGAAGTCCCACGTATTTATTTTAACCAACTGCCAGAATCATTCATGAACAACTAAGATAAACGTACAGTATCTGTCTTCACGGATGCAGCAACTCTCTTTATATCATCCTCCGTCAATTGAGTCGAACACACGGCAGGTATCGCTAGACACACAGCACAGCAAGCTATCTTAGAAGGCCGCTCAAGTGAAATTTCGAAGTCTGAAATCATATTCAGTATTGTCACATTAACTAGCATAACATAGCCTTGAAAGGGAACATGAGCATAACAAAACTTATCACGACAGGGGTCCGCTGCCCCCTCTCAACTAGCAACTGAATGTCAGCGTTTACCTAAATGTGGACACCCCAAGTTTTTTTAGTTCATTATTTTATTACAACTGCAAATCGGTGTACATACCACTTTTCCCACGGTCAGATTCCCACGTACCAAAATCTCACCCACTATTACGACACCAATCATTTTCTCACCACCCCCGGTGGATGCAGATGTCTGCCTAGCCACTTTTATGTGTAAGCCCTGTTTGTGTCACTGACATCTAAACCATGCAGGAAAAATTATTTTTAATTTTACCTGTTATAAGACATAAGTTGATACATTCAACGGCGTAGACATAGGCTTTCGAAAATTCTTCGTGATTCAGCGGAAATTGAGCTAGGATGCTACCAACGGCGTCTTCCGCACATTTTCCAATTTGGTAAGTGCAGGATGGCCTGTTCGCATTCCTAAAAATATAAAACAACATATTTACTCTTTAGACTATTGGTATACGAAATCAAGAAATAGTTTGTCAGTGTGCAATTTAACTGCAATTCTAGAGCAGTAATTCAGCACTCAATTCTATGGTATGTTAACGATTTTTCAGGGTCTCCCATTGAATTAATATTTATCTTTGTCAACAAAGAGATTCTTAACAATTGAGGCCAAAAACTTTTTAGCATAAACGTGTTCATTAACTACCCCAGTTTCTCAGCTATATAATTACTTGCTTATTATATAATTACTTACAACGATTTGCAGTGGCTCAACGGAGTTGTTCGTCAAGTATGCGAGGAATGAAGCATGTTCAGGAACTGAGCAGCGGAGTTTGAAGGCCAAGTAAATGCACCCACTTCCCAGCAGTTGAAGGCATGTTGTTTTCCATGGAATTTGAAACAGTATCCGGTCAAATGGCCACTGGTGACACTGCATGTTCTTCTGTAAGACTGTCACACACCTGTTCAAATAGAAAAAAACATGGGGTAAGGGAGTCTCCGCCCATTACGTCCCCGGGTAATACGTCCCCCGGTGTTGGGTGATCGCAAACGTGCCGTGATGGCAAACGTCGATGTTTCCAGGAATGCACCGGGATGTGAGGAAAATACCCCACGATGGCAAACGTCCCTTAACCTTATTAGTCCCCCGCCGGGGACTATAGTTTTCGGGTCTATCTGTCCGTGTGTGCGTCCGTCGACACGTTTTTTAGTTACCTCACTCAAGCCTACATTTTTCGACCGATTGTTAAGATATTCCATATATGGGTAGTATTGGAACGAAAAAGGATCGGTATTGTAAATGAGCCATGTCGGCCCAAGGACATTGGCCCAGCTGAACTCCTGAAATTTTCACAACCCTGACATACTGGAATGAATAGGTATTCACACGGTCCATCCAATATAATCCAGCTTAAAACCTAATTGCCCAAATTAATGGTGCTAATTCACTTTATTGGGTACTAATTTCGGTATAGCCACGGTATAGCGTCCGCCCCTGTTTGTGCAAATTGGCTTAAATCACTCAGCCATTTTAACAGGTGAACTAGAACACAACAAGTTTCTCACCCCGTTGGTTTTATTGGGCTCTTTTAATCATAGCATATGCTGGGTTATTTACATTTGAAAAGAACATAATATTATCCTGACATCCCTAGTCCGCCACAACTTTCTAATCTAATAAAGACTTTTTAATAACTTTTATAGGTATCCCCCTAAGAGAGACATATATAGCATATGGTGTGTCCGTCCGTCCGTCTGTCCGTCCATCCATCTGTCTGTCTGTCTGTCCGTGGCCGCAATGATTATGTGGTGGATTTTCGGTGCATCCGTCACTTATGTGGTTTTTGTTCCTTATGTGGTGGTTCTTATGAGGTAGCTACATAAGCACCCATTGAGCACAAAACAAACCACATAAGGGAGTCCGTCAAAGTCCGTAGATCAACTGTCTGGTAACACCATCTGTTGGTAAATAATGCAACTATTAAGCTAATTTCTAAAGCAAATACGAAGAGCAGCATTTGCTTAAATACCGCTGTGGGGTGGGGAGAATCTTAACAATACTCCCACTGCGTTCTGTTCCGTGCATTTCTTCATTCTTCCTTCTTTTTTCCGCACTTATTTCTTTAGCAAGTGCATCCTGATATACCCACCCTAGTTGGCGAATGGGACGTTAAACACCAAACAAAGATTAAACACCAAACAGACAAACAAACAATTCATTTAAAACAAGAAAGAATCCGCTACATAGCGGAATTGGCCCACTTGCAAAAACCACCAAAGAAAATATTTGCATTACATTATGACCAAAAACCTAAAAGTCAAGCAGTACCCCCTTCTTTATCATCGCTTTCGTCCAACGGGCTCAAAATGAACTCAAAACCCCTCTGTCTATAACCCTGTTCGAGACAAAAGACAACTTTTTGGACCTTGACCATGACCCAGAAATTTAAGGTAACGTTGTTAGGCTCGAAGGGTCAAAAATTGGGTCAAACTCGCTCTATCTCTAACAGTGTTTGAGATAATAGTCAACTTCCAGTTTGTGACCGTGACCGAGAACATTAAGGTCACCGAGGAATTTCTTATGTGACGTATTTGTGCGGAAAGGATCGATAATGGAATAAAAATCGCTCTAATCGTTTTCGAGATAATTGTCAACTTCCAGTTTTTGACCTTGACCGTGACCAAAAACATCAAGGTCACCGAGCCAGTTCTAAAGTAACGTTATTTGCGCACAAAGGATCGAAAATGAGCTCAGAATCGCTCTATCTCTAACTGTTTTTGAGATAATAGTCAACTTCTAGTTTTTGACCTTGACCGTGACCGAGAACATCAAGGTCACCGAGTCATTTTTAAAGTAACGTTATTTGCACACAAAGGGTCGAAAATGAACTCAAAATAGCTAATTCCGGTTTTTGTCCTTGATTGTTGACTCCCGGTTTTTTACCTTGACCGTGACCGAGGCCAAAGTCACCTAGGTATCTCTTATATAACGTTCTTTAGCCCCAAGGGGTCGACAATCAGCTCGAAATGGGTATATATCTAATCGTTTTCGAGATAATTGTCAACTTCCGCCTTTCGACCTTGTTCGTGACCGAGAAGGTCATGGTCACCCAGGTACCTCTTATGTAGCGTTGTTTAGGCTGAATGGGTCGAAAATGACATCTAATTTGCTGTATCTCTAATCGCTTTCGAGATAAGAGTCAACTTCCGCTTTTTGACCTTGTTCGTGACCGAGAAGGTCAAGGTCACCGATTTAACTCTTATGTAACGTTGTTTAGGCCCAGATGGTCGACAATCAGCGCGAAATCGCTCTATCTCTAATCGTTTTCGAAATAAAAGTCAAGTTTTTGACCTGGAACGTGACCGAAAAGGTCAAGGTCACGGAGGTGCCTCTTAGGTAGCGTTGTTCAGACTGAAAGGGTCGAAAATGACCAAAAATTGCTGTATCTCTGATCGATTTCGAGATAATAGTCAACTTCCGGTTTTTTACCTTGATCGTGACCCAGCATTTCTTATGTAACGGTATTTTGAGCCCAAGGGTTCGAAAATAAGCTCAAAATCGCTCAATCTCTGATCGTTTTCGAGATAATCGTCAGTGACCTAAATGTGACATTGACCGCTGAGGTCCAAAAAAATTGCTGGTTCACGGAGACCTTGTCGCCCTCTACACGTGTACCGAATTTCATCTCCTCTGTAGGAGGAGTTTTCTGGAACCATCCAAACGGAAGAAAAAAAAGAAAAATGGGCACAAATTTCCAGAAAAGTTAAAAACTTATACCCAATTGCAAACAAAGTTTGCAAGCAAGAATTGTACAAAACAGTTGTGAAAGATAAGTAAAGCTATTCCATTACTTAAGGCTGGGGCTAAGATCGTTGCGCCACATCTTAGATGTTACGGGCCGATATTACATCGAAAGATGTTACGGGCCGAGTAGCACAACGTGTGTTTGGTGAACAAAAGCGCGTGCAACCGACGAAGCGTGCCAGAAGACGAAAAACAGCCAGACGGATAACACCAAAACATATTAAAAAAGATATCTTTTAATCATGTCTCTCATTCATAATCATTCGTGTGAATGTAGTCTTTCTCCATTGGAAGGGTTTCACATACCACCAACGCAAACTGCTGCAGAGAAAAGTTATAATGTCGACTATCAACCACTCACAAGCATTAGAGAAGGCGCTCCAATACAATTCTACATTCCTGCGAGTACAGAAGAATATCTGGATTTAAAGAACAGCAAACTTCATATTGTATGTCGCATTGTAAAGGCCGATGGAACAGCTTGTGGCGCAGATGATAATGTCTCTTGCATCAATGATTTGTTTATTGGGTTATGGTCTAATATTGAATTGTTTCTGAATGATCGATTGGTATCTCATAGTAACAATACCCATGGTTATACCAGCATTATCTCTCATCTCATCCATGATTCGGAAGAAAGTCTGCATTCTGAGCGCTAAAGATACTGCTGGGTCCATGAATAGTCATGAGGTGAATAGAGCCAATCATGAAAGATATGTATCAGGGTTTCATGTTAATGTTGACGGTGGTGACTTAGCTGAGCAAGGAAACAATGACTTACATAATCGTTATTTGCATACACGTCTTAGCCGTGATTTTATGCTAACAGGTGGTTTAAGGATAAATTTGTTTGAGCAGGATCGTTATCTTCCTAATGGCATCAGTTTGAAATTGCGTTTCCATAGACAAAAAGATGAATCTGTATTGATGGCTGCAAATAATACCTATAAGGTAGAAGTGAAAGAGGCATTTTTAACCATTCGAAAAGTGAGGTATTCAGTTAGGACATACAGATGCATTGATGAAAAGTCCTGCCAAGTTAATTATCACTAGAAAAGAATGTAAAGTGTTGGCTATTCCAGCAGGATTTCAGTCTTTTGTGAAAGATAACATCTTTTGGGGTCAATTACCAAATCGCATTGTCATTGGTCTGGTTCATAATGAAGCCTTTGGTGGATCAGTATTGAGGAATCAATATGATTTCAAACATTTTGATTTGGACTATATGCAACTGTACACGGATGGTGAACCAGTTCTATCCAAACCTCTCAAGCTTGACATTGCACAGAACAAATACCTGGACGCTTTTGAAACGCTTTACAAATCGTTTGATAGATTGAATGGTGAGAAAAGTTCCATTATAAAACGGGAAGATTGGTCTGAGGTTATTCTTTATTTTCTTTTGACTTAACACGTGATTATGATGGTGATGATCATTTTCCCCTGATCAAGCATGGGAATTTGTGGCTAGAAATGAATTTTGCTAGAGCTTTACAACATACAGTCAATGTCATCGTCTATGCTGAATTTTACAACATTATTGAAATAAATCGCAGCATCCAATTCGACCACCAGCTAAAGAAATTAATGTTAGCAGCTAGTGCAAAATAATTCAAGCAATACGTTACTATAGCATATAAAAAGAATTATATTCCATCACATTCCTGCTAAAACACAAAAATTATAGAAAAGAGGTGGTGGCAAGTAAGTATCCATATATTGCTACATATTATATCCAGCATCATACATAAATTTATACGCCTGAGCTCTTTTTTATTCGAAACAGTCAGAAATTTGTACTCCCGCAAATTCTTCCGCAACAAATGTGTTCCGACTGTTTGCGACGCCGTCGCAGGCCATTCAATAAGTAAATACAAAGCATACATAAAATCCCGAGAATTTTTTTAATTTTATATATTTTATATATATTTATTTTGAACTGCAATACCATACTATTACATTTCATTTAAGAAAAAATATCGTGCAACTATATCCATTTGTTTTCCGTATGTGGGATTTTTAATACCGTGCTTTCAATATGAAAAATTAGCATTTAACTTAGCTTATATTTAGAAGTTCAAAAAAAGCGGTAAAATACAGAATGAAAAATGTGATTGACTCCAGAAAGAAACAAAATTACATTAAAGTTCTCGATAGTTTTTAGACAATTTTGGGAAAACAAATTTGGACAATAGCACTTTGAAAAATGGGGAAAAAAAAAGAATTGGACTTTATAAAAACGCCGCCGTTAGCGCAATGTCGTTATACCCTGATGTACTTATAGGCGTGGTCTACTAGAATTAGTTACCAAATGCACTAAATTAATTTACTGCTTTTATTACTGCCGCTAGCGAATTAAAATACAAAACCGACTAATGAACCAAATGTGTTTTTCTGCGGTTATTTGTCGATCTTATGACGCAATATTATATATCAATGTATATATGCAAAAAGATGGTGTAAGTAACTAACGACATAAGGTTTTGTTGCCAGTTGATCTTATGACGCAATATTATATATCAATGTATATATGCAAAGAGATGGTGTAAGTAACTAACGACATAAGGTTTTGTTGCCAGTTGAGAAATGGTGTCGCCAGATGATTTCTGACTTAAGTTTTTCACACATTTTTGTTGTCAGTTGGCAGCTTTTTATCTTCACTTAACTACTTATATTAAATAAATAAGTGCCTAATTGTACCATTTTCTTGTTGTTTGCTTCGATGTACAAGTGCACTAAAATAAACAAACTAAAAGCTTTGGGTAATTTTATTTTTTCATAGTTGCTTTACACACATTTGTTTATTTTCTAAATTTATTATTCAAAATAAAAATTAACATATATGCAAAAAGATGGTTTAAGTAACTGACGACACAAGGTTTTGTCGCCGATTGAGAAACTGTGTTGCCAGATGACTTCTGACTTCACACATTTTTGTCGTCAGTTGCTTTTTACACGTAACAATTCTCTTCTCGTCATGATGCTTGCGCTGAGGCTGGCGATGATGGTTCACTACCACTGCAGGACCACGTAAAGCTTTTGCTAGCGGCCCAATCAAGTTGCGATATCTGACCAAGTAATTTTGAGTGAACATAATGAGACCATCATCTTGAGATTTCCCAACTACGACATCATCTCCGTTGTATTGATATGGCTCAATTGGTACCAAAGCCATTTTCATCTGTTAAACATAAATACAAGCGCACTAGTCATATTTAAACTGTACCACTGACAAAGTTTCGCCACAATATTTTCTATAATTAACCACGTAGAAATTCCATTCATATCTCACTAGAAAGATGAAAGAAAACTGTGTGACACAACGTGACCTGTTTGTTAATTTCTTCGATATTTTTATTTCTATAAGGCAGTTTTTCAAATTTTTCAATTTTAATGTTTATCTTGTATTTCACTCGAAGTTTCGCCACAATAATTTCTACAATTTTCAAGGTCACACAGTGACCTTTAACAACGACAGGTCATTGATTGGCGCTGTCACAAGCAGAAGGATCATGTAAATGAAACATTAGTTTTCTTAATATGCTAATCCGCATGATGATGAGAGTAGAAAAACTGCTTAATAACAATTCACATTCACATGGAGACCACCATGGCATCAGCTTCATATATGAACAGATTTTGAAAAGCTTTTGTCGAAAGGTGTCAAGCCTTTTGGAAAGTAACAGACACCCACAATCAAAATATTTCGTTTCCAATGGAAATGTGGCATGGTCATGTAAATTTAAGGAGCAATTTATGCTTGTCCCGTTTATCCAGGGATAAAACAAGTAGGTCAATGAAACTGACTATGTCCCCCGCAGGCGTACAATCAAAGTATCTCATTTCGTTAGGTTGGATTACATCCCTCAGCAATTCGCATCATATTGTTAGGATCACAAGGCTGTACCAGTTATACCGCTATACTGATACCTAAGTTTAGTACAAAACATCGTTAAGGTGGCAACAGATACCGATGATTGCGACTATGCCGTTGTCACAATCATCCATACCAGCTAAACGGCGACGCCAACGCCACTGGTTTCAGTAGGATGCAGGTCTGGAAACAAGTATTGATTTATTGGCCATCACTTGAAGAAAAGCGCACAAAATCTGTACCAGTTATGAAGCTAAACTGATACTTACGCCTCGTGCGAAACACCATTATTGTGGGCAACATAGAACAATACTTAATCAATACACTGCATTCTTCCAACACCAAGAGTTGACGGCTTACCGCGCTAATACCGATGATTGCACCTATGCCGTTGTCACAATCATCGATACTAGCTGAACGGCGACGCCAAAGCCACTGGTTTCAGTAGGATGCAGGTCTGGAAACAAGTATTGATTTAATGGCCATTATTTGAGGAAAAGCGCACAAAAACTGTACCAGTTATGAAGCTAAACTGATACTTACGCCTTGTACGAAACACCATTATGGTGGGCAACATAGATCCATACTTAATCAATGCATTCTTCTAACACCAACAGTTGACGGCTTACCTTGCTAATACTGATGATTGCAACTATGCCGTTGTCACAATCATCGATACTAGCTGAACGGCGACGCCAACGTCACTGGTTTCAGTAGGATGCAAGTCTGGAATCAAGTATTGATTTTGTTGGCCATCACTTGCGGAAAAGAAATAGGCTATGTGACCTTCGCCCTTTGAAATTAAATTCCAGATCGCCATTCCGAAAATTAAATCAAGTGCTAAACACCATTATGGTGGACAACGCATAAAACAACTTAAATCCCTGCACTACATTCTTCTTACACCAACAGTTGACGGCTTACCTCACTAATACAAATGATTGCGACTATGCCGTTGTCACAATCACCGATACCAGCTGAAAGGCGACGCCAACGCCACTGGTTTAAGTAGGATGTAGGTCTGAAATCAAGTATTGAATTATTGGCCATCACTTAAAGAAAAGTGTACTAGTTATACAGCTCAACTGATAATCACGTCTAGTATTGATGAAAGGCCGCCATTTCCTAAACCTAAGGCATATTCTAAAAACATCAAATTTCTCGCAAACCCAAACCCTGGATTGCGCCTACGGTTCCATAGTCAATATAAAAGGTCATGCATACTTATATCAGGACTTACGTCATACAATTATAACAGTAAACTAAATTTTCAAGACAGTATATCTTTGGTCACATTCAAGGCTATTATACACAAAAAGGGTTTGTCTCCAATATCTTCGCCAATTTTGGGCGAATTACCAAACAGTCAATAGTTACATAAAAACTTATATCCGATACCTTAAAGAAGTTAAGGTAGTAACAAGACCATATTCTTGCGTCAGTTAAGATCTTAAAAAATAAAATTGGTTTCTCGCCAAAATTTCTACTATTTTTTGTTACGCCCCCAAACATAATTCCGACTTGATCAATTGTGCTCCCTTCCTTCAATATTTTAAAATGTATCTCGTGGGAAGAAATACGTTTAAGACCTTTTTATTTTGATCAATAATTACGCTAAGCACCAAAAAGTAACAGCATCTTAGGCACTAAATGTCGCTACATTTGAAATAAATTTTATGACAGCTAAGCTTCATTCCTGGCTTTTGTTCTTAAATTTGTTGAAAGGCCGCCATTTTCTTAATCTAAGGCGGATCCCAAAATTTCTCTAGGATCCTTAAAAGATATGTCTCTTTAAATTGGTTTGTGTTCAACATTTCCGCAAATTTATGGCTGATGCTTAATGTCCCGTTTAGCGAGAATTGAGGTTATATTGGGACGCACTGCTAAAGGAACAAGTGGAAAAATACCAATCAAGAAATAGTAAAACAAGAGCTAGAAATAGGCTATGTGGCCTTCGCCCTTTGAAATTAAATTCCAGATCGCCATTCCGAAAATTAAATCAAATCACTCTCTCCCTTTACCAGGTCTGAGATAACACAGATCACGTGACACAAACGGTGTAGCGTCAGAAAATAACGAAGATTTACCAAGAAATGAAGACAAGTCTTCAGATTACGAAGAAGTGCCTTAAATGGCTTCATGTGGTGTTTCAGGTGGAAAACATGCACAATTAGTTCTATTAAAAATTAATAATACGCGGATCTGCCCCGTATTTGACCTCACAAAGTGGCTGGTGTCCCAAAATTGGATCAAAATTGCTCTTTCCCTAAGAAAGTCAAAAATAACACGGTTACCGTCATCCTTGACCTTGAAACGAAAGTTCAAGTTCACCTCTTAAAAGTGCCAACCTTTTGGTGCTAGATTGTGGTCACGTCACCTCAGACTCGAACACCAATGTTCCGAGCATGAAGTTACAACTCGTGTAACTCCAACAGCAGTGTCGTGTAAAAAAACTGAAGAACCGACAATGTTCCCTTCCACCGCGGAAAAATAGTTCAGAAAAAGATAGAGAAGCTAACCTGGAAACACTAGGCACGTAGGTTCGAACACACAACATATATTTACTTACAAATCTAAAACAGACGTGAAAATACAGGGTTCTTCTGATGCTTAAAGAGCCTAGCCACATGCAAGTTAACGTTTAAACACACTAAAGAACGCGATATATCTCAGAACATGACTGTAATTTGAAGGATTACATTATGAAATAGTAGAAACTGTAGGTTTGTGTACAAATTCTGAATTTGGTAAACGTTATTTTTTTGTGTGGTTGCGACTTAATTCTTATTTTACGAAATAAAAGAAGTAAACGTCATTCATATATTACAATTTTATCTTTTATACAAATCGTGAACCATTGTAAGAAACCTACTGTTGCTGATTGAGGACTTTTTGCACAGCATATAGGCATAAAAATGATTTAAACCTGGCATAATTTGCTCTTTTCCATCGTTGGCTAAAAGTGACACCGGCTTGGTGGTATTGTATTGTATTGTTCCCTTACATCCCTTTCAAGTGTTATGGTCATATCGCGATCCCCCTGCCACATTATACTGAAATGGGGCATTCCAGCCCTCCTTCTAACCCTTACATGTGGAGTGCCTCACAGGGTAGCAAGGAGGAGTCCCAATTTTAAAGTCTTGGGTATGACCCGACCGGGGTTTGAACACACGATCTTCCAGTCTCGAGGGGGACACTCTAACCACTAGGCCACCGAGGCTGGTCCGGCTTAGTGGTAGATGTCAGATGCTTTCGTCTGTAAGTGAAGGCTTGTGTGTTTGTTTTATATTTTTGCTTAACGCCCCGTTCACAAACTAGAAAGGTATATTAGGACGCACTTGCTAAAGAAACAAGTGGGAAAAAAGAAGGAAGAATGAGGAAATAGTTAAAAGAATAGTTAGAAAAAAAGAAATTCTGATTAGCCGCCTCTAACGCCTTGCACGGAACAGAACGCAGGGGATGTATTCTTAAGATTCTCCCCACCCCACAGGGGGAGTAAGTGAAGGTACGGTCGCGACTTTATTCCTATCTTGCGAAGTAAAAGAAGCAAAATGCTACATTACATCCCGTTCCGACTGAATTGATTACTCGCTGCTCGGAATGAATTCCGAGGAAACAGTTAATGTGACCTTTGACTTTGGAATGAAGGTCAAGTTCAGCACAGAAAAAGTGCCAGCCTGTAGTGCTAGATTCTGAACTGTTTCATAGCAAACGAAGCTGTGCCTTATTACCAACCTGCACGTGCTGATATCCTAAGACGAGCTCAAAATTGCTCTTATCTGAAAAGCCTCGTACATAACACAGGTTACGCCACTTTGAGCATAACAGCATGAAGTGACATTCATGTTTCTCCGAAAACAGTGCAGCGTAAAAACAAGAATGTCCAGGGGCATTGTAACCAGAACACATCTCACAAAGCAAGCATCAAAAGGCTTATTCGGTTGCCAAAAAGTGGTAGCAGCAGTTTAAAAACCTTTACTGAAATTAGATGAAAGGCCCCCATTTCCTAAACCTAAGGCATATTCTAAAAAGCATCAAATTTATCGCAAACCCTAACCCTGGATTACGCCTATGGTTCCATGTTCAAAAAAAGTCACGAATACTAATGTCAGGACTTACGTCATACAATTATAACAGTAAACTAAATTTTCAAGACAGTATATCTTTGGTCACATTCAAGGCTATTATACACAAAAAGGGTTTGTCTCCAATATCTTCGCCAATTTTGGGCGAATTACCAAACAATCAATAGTTACATAGGAACTTATATCCGATACCTTAAAGAAGTTAAGGTAGTAACAAGACCATATTCCTGCGTCAGTTAAGATCTTAAAAATAAAATTGATTTCTCGCCAAAATTTCTACTATTTTGTTTTTGTTACGCCCCGAAACACAATGCCCACTTGGCCAATTGTGCTCCCTCCCTTCATTCAATATTTTAAAATGTATCTCTTGGGAAGAAATACGTTTAAGAAAATTTCATTTTGGTCAATAGTTTCGCTAAATCACCAAAAAGTAACAGCATCTTAGGCATTAAATCCCGCTACATTTGAACTAAATTCGCCAATACCTCCGCCAATATTTGACGACATGAAAAAAAAAGAAATTGAAAATTAATAAAATAATAATCAAATAGTAAGTAATAAATGGTAGTAATACATAATAGCTAAAAAGACACTGTAATCAAACTTTTAAGACGCTTCCACGAGGATCCTTCGAAGATATATTTTTCTACTAGTATCCTTCGAAGATATGTTTTAAAGATATGTTACATTCATGTTTCTCCGAAAACAGTGCAGCGTAAAAACAGGAATGTCCAGGGACATTGTTACCAGCCCACATCTCACAAATCAAGCATCAAAAGGCTTGTACGGTTGCCAAAAAGTGGTAGCAGCAGTCTGAAAACCTGTTACTTAAAATTGTTGAAATGCAGCCATTTCTTTAATCTAAGGCGGATCCCAAAACATCGAATTTCTCTAGGATCCTTAAAAGATACGTTTCTTTAAATTGGATTGTGGTCAACATTTCCGCCAATTCATGGCTGATGCTTAACGTCCCGTTTAGCGACGATGGAGATTATATTGGGACGCACTTGCTAAAGGAACTAGTTGGAAAAAAGAAAGAACGACAACGGTGTAAAAAAACTGAGGAATACGACAATGTTCCCTTCCTAGAAAAATTGGTTGAGATAAAGACAGAGAAGCTAACCTGGACATACAAGACACGTAGGTTCGAACAGAGTAAAGAACGCGACATATCTCGGAATATGACTGCAATTTCAAGGATTACACTATGAAATAGTAGAAACTGCACTTGTGTACAAATTCTGATTTTAGAAAATGTTATTTTTTGTGTGGTTGCGACTTAAATCTCACTTTACGAAGTAAAAGAACTAAACGTTATTCATTATATAACAGTACTTATGTCCGCTGCCACCACCCAAAATTTCAAGACATCTAGGCTAAAAATCTAGAAGAAGATACGATTTTTCCAACTTAAAAGCGTAGATACGCACATTCTTGCAACGATTGCAATAGCCCCTACTTCTGAAAGAAGGCTAAAAACAGTCAATTTGACTATTTTTCATAAATTCGACGTTCTAAAAGTAATCAAACCTGCAATAAATAAAGTGACCATCCATAAATTACATATGAACCGGGCAAGTGGGGTCGGTGGTAGTTGGATGCGAACTTTAAAGTCAAATTCCATAAAGACATCACAGTTTAGTGCAAACAATTAGGGTAGTCTGAAATTTAAGAAAAAATGTGCGTACGTACTTTACTGATGGTAACTAGGGACATGCAACTCAAAATGATAGATTAAAATTATTTAAAATAATTCAAGAAATAAGAACTAAGTAATATCATTTAGAATAATATTTTTATACAATGGGTTAAGATATTAATGAAATTTTTTAAAAAGTATAAAAAAGTATTTAAGGATAAAAAAGAATAAAATCGTGCTGTTTTTAAAAAAAGGACAATCCTTTTAAAAAAAGATCACTGAACTATATACAACTATGTACAACCATGAAAAATGTGATACGATATGGATGAACATTTTTAAAAATTATAAAAAAGCGTTTAAGGATAAAAAAGGATAAACTCGTGCTTTCTTTAAGAAAAGGATGATGTGGCAAAACTGAACTGCATAAAACTATCTACAACCATGTACAACTGTTTACAACTATGTACAACCATGTACAACTATGTAAAACTGTGTTCAACTATGTAAAACTATGTACATCTATGTACAACCATGTAGATCTATGTAGAAGTATGCACAACTATGTACAACTGTGTATACAAATATGCACAACTATGCACAGCAATGTACAACTATGTACATCTATTTACAACATTGTACAGCTATATACAACTATGTTCAACCATATACACCTATGTACAACTATGCACAATTGTGTACAACTATATACATCCATGTACAACTGTATACAAATACTGTGTACAACTATGTAAAGCCATGCACAACCGTACACATATATGCACATCTATGAACAACTATGTATAACTATGTACAACTATGCACAACCATATACAACTATGTACAAGCATGTACAATAGTATAGAAATATGCACAACTATGTACATATATGCACAACAATGTATAACTATGCACAACCATATACAACTATGTACAAGCATGTACAACAGTATACAAATATGCACAACTATACACAACTGTTACAACTATGTACAACCATGCACAACTGTATACATATATGCACATCTATGCACAACTATGTATAACTATGCAAAACTATGCACAACCATATACAACTATATACAAGCATGTACAACAGTATACAAATGTGCACAACTATGTACAACTATGCATAACTGTGTGCAACTATGTACAACCAAGCACAGCTGTATACGTATATGCACATCAATGCACAACTATGTATAACTATGTACAACTATGCACAGCCATATACAACTATGTACAAGGATGTACAACAGTATGCAAATATGCACAACTATGTACATATATGCACAACTATGTATAACTATGCACAACCACATACAACTATGCACACGCATGTACAACAGTATACAGATATGCACAACTATGCACAACTGTGTACAACTATGTACAACCCTGCACAATTGTATACATATATGCACATCTATGCACAACTATGTAAAACTATGCACAACCATATACAACTATGTACAAGCATGTACAACAGTATACAAATATGCACAACTATGCACGACTGTGTACAACCATGTACAACCATGCACAACTGTATACACATATGCACATCTATGCACAACTATGTATAACTATGTACAACTATGCACAACCATATACAACTATGTACAAGCATGTACAGCAGTATACAAATATGCACAACTATGTACAACTATGCACAACCATGTACAACTGTATACATGTATGCACATCTATGTGCAGCTATGTATAACTATGTACAACAATGCACAACTATGTACAACCATATGCAACTATGTACAACAATGTAAAAATGTACATCTATGTACAACTATGCACTACTCTGTACAACAATGTACAACTATATACAACCATATACAACTATCTACAACTATGTACAACCATGTACATCTATGTACAACTATTTACAACTATGTACAACAGGTGCAACCGTTCCGCCGACTCCAGTCTGTCCCATGGGCCATCCTGAAATCTGAGGGCTTGGTGCAAGAAGATAATTAATGAAGAAGAGATTAGAAGAAGGCGCCAAATGGAAGACCTTAGGAAGAAAGTGCCAAGTTTCAAATGGCAAATTCTGCAAAAGGTGTTTTCATTTGGTGACTTCTTCAAAGACTTCCCCACTAGGCGTCGTCTTGCTCCAAGTCCCCGAGATGGCCTCGCTGCCCTGCCGAGTGTCCAAGGCCATGTCCGGCATTTCTTCAGCCGCAGTCGGCATTCAGCACGTACGCAAAAGGGTGTCGTCACCATTTCTCCAGCGCCAACTCCTGCACTAGAACGGTCGGAGAGAACTTGACAGCCACCACATACCGGCCACTTTCCCTCCCGCGACACCTGACCACACCCCCATAAATTCCCTTAAAATCCCTTTGTCCCAAATCACCGCCTATTCCAAGAAATCACGACACCAAAGTAGAGCAAAGGAAAATAGTACAGAAAGGGGGAAAACCTCGGCTCCTTCATTTAATCAATTAGTATTTTGGTTTTTGAATCCCCACACCCAGAAATGTTCCCAAACTGACGCGTTAATTTTGTAGGTCCGAAGTTTTCCAGGAGCTCTTGATCACGGCAGGACATGAACCAAAAAAAATCCAAACACTGAAATGGTGAGAAACAAAAGAATTGCGAAGAAAAAAGCAAATTTTTGCAATCTGAATTTTATTCGGTTCAGAGGTCACGCTGTATTCAAGAGCGATATTGCCCATTTATTGTCTAGAAATATATCTGCTGCTGACTCGTCCCACCAGGTGCAGAGCTACAAAAAAGACAAACTTCTGCTGAAAAGGAAAAACAATTAGTCTCCCACCTTGGCGCGTCCGAGATCGCTGCGGGAAACATCCTGGCATGTAAACGGTCCTTGACAAAAATAAAGGTTTTTTTCAGGGTTTCTTTTTAAAGTTAAATTATCAGTGAACACATGTTTTTTAAAGATATTTTAATACAACATATGGAAATAGTGGGAATGGGAATAAGCACATTATATATATTCCAAAAACAATTATGCCTAGAAAAATTAATAAAAATCAAGTCCAGCAGATTTTATGCAAAAATTTATAACAACTGAAGAAAAAAATAAGGTATTTTAGAACATCGACCAAAGTAAAGGCGTTTTTTTCAAAAGTTTTAAAGGTCTTTTTTTTAGAAAAATAAAGGTTTGGGATAAAAAAAGATTTTTAAAGGTTTTAAAGGTTTGTTTACATGCCTGAATGCCGGTCCGGTTCGAAGCAATCCTACAAAATAAAATGAAAGAGTGAGAAATGGGCAATAACTTTTACACGAATTACCCGACTTCTTGAGCAGGACCCGTTTCAGTGTCGGACTGTCCGATCACTATAATCCGATAACTTGGGTAAAGCGTGTAGCAGGGACCATCACCAACTGCCCTTCCCACTTCGCTTCGCGAAATGTTCAAGGTACTTGATGATGATTCCAGCGTGAAGAATGAAAGGAGACTAAAAGTAGAGCGAAGACAATGGTCAAGTCTCTGGTTAAATATGCCAAATCACTCGGAGAACTACTTTTTAAACTCGTGATATTTCGAAAGCAAAGTTCTAAGGAGATTTTGCAGAAACTATCGCATTGAATTTGTGTGTCAGAACGAACAAACGCAGCCGTGAAGACAGCAGAATCCAGACCACGAATGCTCGTTGTGACGGACAAACACGAGAAAAAGCAGAAAGTAGGGCCGCAGAGAATGGGAGTGAAGGAATCGAACAATACCGGACCCATTCGTAACCACCCCACCAAATGTTTTGCCTCCCCGCTACCCCCCCCCCCCGATATATGCTTTTTTAATGTTACGAATGGGTACAGTTTACAATAGCGAAAAAAAAAACAAACATGTACAAATTAAACCATTACATTCTGAAACATAGATATATATGGTAAAGATATACGGCGAAGCATTTTATCCCATCGACCAATATTCACAATATATCAAGCAATCCACTAGAGAACTTTACCATATAACCTAACATTATACAAGGCCTCTACGAAATTGGCTGAAATGTTTTCATCAGAAAGTTGCCTTTTTATATACATATACAAGCGTGTTGCATACTGATCAAAGAAAAATCCTAATAGAAGTTAAGTTTACAAAAACCCATAAATTACGCTAACTGTGCTTTTTGAGCCTATCTATGTTCAGACTCATCTCACGGACCGACCGACTCCGGTCAAAGGCGAGGTGCACAACTAGGTCCCATAAGCTTTCAATCCATATAGGTTTCAGGTTGATCGAAGAAAAACCCTAGGACAAGTTCAGCCTACAAAACGCACAACGTGCGAGAAAAACTTTTCCTCAAAATCACCTTATTTCATCATAGAAACACGTTTCCAGGCATTACCTGAAATTTCGATTTTGGTCACGCACGCACGGACAAGTCAATTACTATATCGTCCTCCTGCTAAAATAGACAAGTACACTCTGATCCACCACAGCACGTATTGAGAAAGCAAACACGAATCACAAACACGGAACTTGCAAACAACAATGACTTATAAACAAGAAAAACAATGAAAACTACAGACCTCCCGGGCAGTCATAAAACCATAAAACAATACTCATCTTTGTCTTGGTCTGTCTTGAAATGCTGTTCTTGTCGAATTGATGGCTACTCGCATCTTCACAGTTGTAAGATTCTTCGCCCTGCAATAATGAACAAAACTTGAATTCAATTTGTTAAAGAATATCATACAGGTGGTCATTGAGCCAGACATGACCATGCAGGGTTCCTTAGTCCATGAAAAAAAACAAAAAAAATTCTCATTTTCAAGGCCAGTGGCTACTTCGCAGTTTTTTCACCTCGAATTCACAGGCGACAGATCACTTCATTTATCTTTTGCGTTCAGCTATCCGACCGGGCATCAGACAAAAGGATTTTCAACTTATTACAAAGCCCACCTTGCACTGTTGTTCCAAGGTATGTTGTTTCCTCCAGCCGCGGCCAGCGACAACTGCTCCCCTATAAGTCACAACATTCAGACACCTTTTAAATTTTCTATCACATAAAAAAATCCTATCAAGAAAAGACCTTGTTACAATGAGTGTTCATGACTTTGTTACGAGTGTTCATGAATTTGTTACAATGAGTGTTCGTGATTTTTTAAAATGACCCTTAAACAAGGAGTGCTCAGCCTGAAATAACACTACCTTTTTAACCACACGCGGAGTGCAGTTCTGAAAAGAAATTTCCTTTTTGTAAAAAAAAACAAAAAAAAAACACGGAGCATGAGTATGAGAATGAAAATTACACCCTCCCGCCCCCCTCCCTCCCGACCTGCACTACGAGCAGACCACGTCTTGTCACAAAAATGACTCCCTCGGTACTCATCTGCGTTATTTTACACTTGTTAACATGTGATACCAATTCCCACTATCGGGAGAGTTCCAACATAGGTCTTTGCAGAAGAAGGAAAATAAATCACAGCCTGGACACTAAAGATCTCATGTGTACAAAATACCACAGCTGTCACAATATTTCTCTTCAAAGTTTTGGCTTTCTTTACAATTTCTTTGTAAAAGAAAGAAAGGGAAGGCATTGAGAACTTGTCTCGATATGTGGCCTACAAAAAAGCTGCAATTACATAATTTTCAAAAAGTTTTTTTTTTATTTTGAAGAAAAAGAGAAACAAGCATGTCCAAGGACATGACCCAGACGAGTTACCAAACAAGGCAAAAGAGAAAATCTCTGAAACGAATGCTGTTAGGCCAAAAAATGAAGAAGTTTGTTTCTGAACGTACCTTTTCATAATTTTAATATTTTAATACACAAAAATGAGTTTTTCCGGGTAAAAAAAAACAAACAAACAAACAAAATGAAAAAACACAAGCACGTCCAGGAATATGGAGAGCAGCCCACGAACGTTCACACGTACTATTGAAAAGATTCAATAAAAAAATCACATAAAGAAAACATAGGCATAAGAGATGCATAGTCCTCAGCCAGCCGAAACATTCGAAACTAGGAAAATAGTAGGTTTGAGGCCGGTCACAGGCTCATTTCAATCCTTAGCATCGAAAAGAAAAAAGGGTGGCAGTGCTTTAAGATGTACAAAAACAAAAACATTTACCATGAGAAAGTCCAGCTGAGCCACTGGCCCTGGTCAGATATGGCTGATAAGCAATACGAATCTTTAATAGTCCATATACTAGCTATATCTGAAATATCTTGGTAATTGGTATAGATTTGTAGGCTATACAGTGTTCACAAGCCACATGTCACCAAGCCTGATAATAATAGAAATATGTAAATTTCAAAGTCCAGCTGAGCCACTGTCCTTGGTCGGATATGGCTCATATACCATAGGAATCTTCATTACTCATACATTAGATATATCCGAAATACCTTAGTAATTGGTAAAGCATTGTAGGCTAGAGAGTGTTCACAAGCCACATGTTGAGCAACTTAATAATGGTACAAATAAGAAAATTTTAAAGTCCAGCTGAGCCACTGTTCTTGGTAGGATATGGCTCATTAACAACAGGAATCTTCAATGCTCCATACAGTAGCTATGTCCGAAATATCTAAGCAATTGATAAAGAATTGTAGGCTAGAGAGTGTTCACAAGCCACATGTTAAGCAAACTTGATAATGGTACAAATAAGGAAATTTCAAAGTCCAGCTGAGCCACTGTTCTTGGTCGGATATGGCTAATTCATAACATGAATCCTCATTGCTCTATATAGTAGCTATATCCGAAATATCTTAGCAATTGATAAAGAATTGTAGGCTAGAGTGTTCACAAGCCACATGTTAAGCAAACTTGATAATGGTACAAATAAGAAAATTTCAAAGTCCAGCTGAGCCACTGTCCTTGGTCGGATATGGCTCAAAAACAATAGGGATCTTCATTAGTCCATATACAAGCTATACGTAAAATATCTTAGCGATTGGCAAAAAAATGTAGGCTGGAGCGTGTTCACAAGGTAAGTGTTAACGGACGGACAGACGGACGGACAGACGGACGGACACCCCAAACCTATAGGCACCAAGCCGAAGGGTTGGGGCCTAAAAAAAAGCACACACACAAGCACGTCCAGGAACATGGAGAGCACATTCACGCGTACTATTGAAAAGATTCAATGGAAAAAAAACAGAATACATCAAGTGAAAAAAGAAGTAGATTGGGTTAAAAAACCACTTCAAGTATTATGTAAAATGCATTTATTTGGAATTTAGAAGCAACCCGAAAAGGGATATTTAGCAGTTTGGGTTTGGCGATTCACGTATTTACCGACATTTGCACAATTTTACAAAATTTTTAAAGTTGCACCATTTCGGCATATTTTGTCATTTGCGAAAAAAGCAAAGTCCAGGTGGAGCAGCACCTAAGAAACTTTCGATTAAAATATTATGCCTATTTGAAAAAGACTGAGAGAAATGAATGGTTTGACAATTCAGTTATTTACTACCATTTATTCCAGTTTTTTCCAAACTTCAAAGTTCCGCCATTTCGGCAGTTTTTGACGAACCACGAAAAACAAGACAATCGTAGAATGCACCTCCCCCGCCGCGCCGTATGGTTACAGAGAAGAACAAGGTACCTTAAGTCCAAACATTTCAAAAGTACCTTTGTCGATGAAATCAAAAATTAACCTAACGTTGCAAAACTACATTATATATTCTTTCATTCCCCAAGGTATGGTATGCCTGCGATCAACGGTTAGAGATATGGCCTGGACAAGGTACCCTAAGAAAACGACGAAGTCCAAACATTTCAAAAGTCTAATTTTGACATTTTTCGATGGGATCAAAAATTAACCCGCCGCGCCGTGTGGTTACAGAGAAGAACAGAGTACCTTAAGTCCAAACATTTCAAAAGTTACATTTGTTCGATGAAATCAAAAATTAACCTAACGTTGCAAAACTACATTATATATTCTTTCATTCCCCAAGGTATGGTATGCCTGCGATCAACGGTTACAGAGATATGGCTTGGACAGAAGTGATAACAGACAGACGGACGGACGGACTCGAGGCGTTTCTATATCCCCCACCTACGCTAGGACGGCGGGGGATAAAAATAACAGCCTGGTAGGCAAACCCCTGGGGAACATGCCTGCGTAACATCTAAACGATTGGCGCAAAACTGTAGGAGGAGTAGCATTTTAAAAAAATGGGTCAAAATGGGCACAAAAAGTTATTATTATTATTTTTTTTTTTTTTTGTTTTACAAGCTTGCGAATTTGGAAAGGGCGTCATCCAGTCCGTCCTTGATTCATGGTTCTTATCGATATTTTAAAATGAAAAAAGCATATTTTTAAACACGCGCCAACTGGTTTCCATTCGTGTCCATGACTTTTTAAAACAGTCCCTAAATGGGCAGCGTTAAGTTTGAAATAATATTGTTTTTAACCAAGCGCATAGTGAAATTCTTAAAAGCCCCCATCCACCTTTCTTGTCGGAACAGCGAAGTACTGAATGAAAATTACCCTTGCCCCCCCCCCCCCCCTCCCTTTAACGAAACTGGTACTCCGCGCGGATCGCGCCTGGTTTCAAAATTACCTCGATTTCTCCGCATTTCTGGCCACGAATGGTAACACATTTCATACAAATTGCCGCCCTCGCGGGGAAAACGCAGAAATGTTCTTATATATTTAACAGTCTTTACAGTACGTTGAAAGACACGAGAACTGCATTTTCCCGGCGCAGCAGGTGAGAAATCTAGATACTTAATCTGGACAATGACAGAAGGCACGAATCAAACTGAAATTCAGTTAGATAAAATAGGTTAATCATGAAGGGAGCGGTGCACAAACGTTGGCCTTCAGCTGAAAAGATATTAAAAAAAACAAATATAACTTCAAAAAATTGCCTTGAAATTTAGGAAAATTGAATAAATTATTAAAATATTTTCAGAACTAAATATGAAGTATATTTACTCCGTTTTCAGTCACGCGGGGAGTTGGGGATGTGAAATTAGTTACTGTCCCAAATCGCTTTGAGGCAAACAAAAATCAGCATTTGACTGGTAGAGCTGACATACGACACGTGAATAACCCATAATACATAGCAATGCCACAGAATCTACCTTAAAAGTGTTTACAAGCAGAATGACTGAAAACAAAGGCATTATTACCTCAACAAAGTAGAAGCAAAATAACCACCTGTTAGATAAACAACAGGCCTGCATGCGCTCATGTACGGCCAGTTAAACAGTAAAAGCCTGCATGCGCTCATGCATGGCCAGTTATGCAGCAAGGCCTGCATGCACTCATGTAGGGCCAGTTATACATTAAAGGTCTGCATGCGCTCATGCAGAGTCAGTTATGCAGCAAGGCCTGCATGCGCTCATGCAGGGCCAGTTATGCAGCAAGGCCTGCATGCGCTCATATACGGCCAATTTTAAACAGTAAAAGCCTGCATGCGCTCATGCAGAGTCAGTTATGCAGCAAAATCCTGCATGCGCTCATGTAGGGCCAGTTACACATTAAAGGCCTGCATGCGCTCATGCAGAGTCAGTTATAGAGCAAGGCCTGCATGTGCTCATGTAAGACTCGGTAATAAAATCAACTCGAACAGGATGCAATACTTTACACTTACAAAAAATTTGTGTGTTCGTTTGTGCCAATTTAATATATACTGTAGGCCCTCGTGTGCTCATTGGAGGCACAGTAAAATATTTGTATTAACGGGCCTATCGTCCAGATATTTTTTTTCTTGATTGTATATTGTTGTATAATGCTTTCGAGTGTTTTTGGTTCATCTGCATTGCATTTTGATGAACCTTTAGCCACTAAAGCGCACCTTTCTTAATGAATATTTTTATTATTCGGGCCAAGAATGAACGCATGTGTGTCTAACTGGTAACACTTTTTAAATGTTTCTGATCTATTAGCGTTACATTTTGATTATTCTTTTGCCCTTTTCGGATAAAATCTGTTTGAGAATTGCGAAAGACCTAATGAGCGCACACAGGTCTTTGGCGCATGCAGATTTTGCTGTATCTAATTGACCCTATATGTCCGCATGTAGACCTTTACTATATAACTGGCCCTACACGAGGGCATGCAGGCCTTTGCCGTTTCCAACTGGTAATCAGGGAACGCCACTTTGTTTTCTTGTCAATCCGCCAATCTTTGGACGTAGACAAAAATACTTTCCCAGTGTGTGCTAATAATAATAATAATAATAATAATAATAATAATAATAATAATAATAATAATCGCGAACACCTTTTTTACATTTGGAAGGGTTAACGTTGTCGCTTTATCTGTAACGTGTTAATTTTTCTATCCTTTAAAAATCAGAATGCACATACAACTTTTAGTTAACACAAATCTGCACAGATCCAAATAGTTGATCTCTGATCATCAAAAATATCCATTTTTTTTACTAGAAAGTTTTTCACTTCTAAAGTATGTTCTCCGATTATTTGATACTGGCTTTAGCTACACTGGGAGTGATAGCGGATCTATGGGGTTGCTCTGGCCTCTTTAAATCCAATCTCGCCCCCTAAAAACTTAAATGGCCCGTGCACTGATCATTTTGGACAAAACTTTAGCCCTGTAGTCCCCCCTCTCACCTCAAACGAAAAAGTCATCATGGACATAATAATTACGTAAGTTTGCAATGCAACTTTTTGAACCCGCCAAGAGCCAGCTACAAAAGTTCTTGCAAAAAAGTTCTTGCAAGACTGAAAAGTCCAGTCTGAAAAAAGGGCAGTCACTTTCCGAGAAGTTTTTTGGTCATTTTGAAACAGCTGCCGAACTTTCGTTATACCAACACAACCCAGGATTTTAACACCTACTTAATATTCAAAATAATTGATGTACGAGCGTGAGGAGAACTAATGGTTACCGCAGGTCCGAATTAGTGATATTAAAAAGAACAGCTTCCGTGGTTGAAAAAAATTCTTTCGTTAAATATCAGGAATAACTGAATCGAAAGGGTTGCCAAATTTGCTGCTGACTTATGTAGCGCAGTCGGAGTGTAACATTATGTCAGCTATTACGATCTAATGTTACCAATTTTATCTTCTTTCCCTCGTACTTAAAAAATGAAGGGCTTGCTCTGGCTTCTCTAAATCCCATCTCGCCCTCTCTAAACCGTAGTTTGTTAGTTAAATCACCAGTAAAACTGATATTTGCACAAAACTGCCGCCCTGCAGTCCTCGGTTAAAGGCAAAAAAAATCATCGTGGACTTAAATACATCGATGCGTGTACCATGAACAAGCCTCCTTTAAACTTACAACTTTTGGACACCGTCACAAGCAAGCTACCAAAAATGGAAAATGTCTTGCAAGACCGAAAGAGTATCCAATCTGATAAAAGGTCAACTTTCCGAGAAGTTTTTTGGGTCATTTTCCATCGGCTACCGAAATTTCGTTACACCAGCACCACTCTATGCTTTTAACACATTCGTAGCATACAAAATAATTCACATACCTTAAATAACGAAGGAATTATCCATATTTTTCCACATTCCGCCTCCACTTGAATCTTGCTTTTTCCTCCCATCTTGTCTTTCTGGCGTCATTGGTATTCAGTTGAGAAGTTGTGACAGCACACGTGATGTGTAAGAGCGAATCACAGACGAGCAAGTATATTCAAGTGCGGAAGGCACCCAGTAATGTTCCATGCTGGAAATACCTGGAAGAGATGTAAGGGAAGGAAAATTAGGATGCCTTCAAACTCTATGTCAGGGTTCAGTGATATTATCTTTGCGATTTGGTGACAACAACGGACGCTAGGGGAAATACCTGTGTGCCGCAAATTCTGGTGGAACAAAGGTGGCCATTGTGGGATATCCCATAATTTGTGTGGGTGGGGTTGGGGTGGGGATGAAGAGCGGAAATGGCAAAATAAAAAAAATACCATTTTTGCGCAAGTCTTCGGGAACGAAAGGGGTGTTAATGTGAATTTTATTGCATCTATTTTGTAGAGCTGTATCGAAGCAAAGTGTCCTCTAATTTTGTGTATTCAGGGTATGCGATGTGTACTAAACGTTGATTAAAAGCCGCGACGTGACGTCGGATCAGCCTCGGAAGACCGGTCATTATTGACGTGAAGAGAACGTATTCTTCCACGGACGCTGGAATCGATGTTGCCTTAATGCCAGCTGATCAAAGTTGGATAAAGGCTGGAGAAAAAGAATAGTAGTACTATAAAACGCCTGGATACACAAATTAGAGGACGATTTGCATATGTATGAGATCAATTTGTATGCATAATATCAAAATGTGGGATACAAGTTTCGTGCTTCCTTAAATTTAATGACATTGACAAAGTGCAAGAACCCTATCTCCTCCACCGCCCCCTTCCCCCACCTCCCTCTCAAAGCTTGCTCAGGATTAGAATTCAAGAAAACATCGCAAATTTAAAATGGCATTCGATCGGAAACCTTTAGTGTTTGTTTTCTGTTTTTTTTTTTTTAGGAAAATGGGGGCCTGCCCCCCCCCCCCCCCCCCAAAGCTTGCTCAGAATTAAAAGTCAAGAAGATATCGCAAATTCCATCGGAAACCCCCAGTGTTTCTTTGTTTGTTTGTTTTTTTTTTTTTTTTGTTTTTTTTTTACTTTTTTAGGAGGGTACGGCACAGGTCTCCGTGGTCCTCGAATGGCGACATCCACGCGACATCCATGCGATATCCACACGACATCCATGCGATATATACGCGACATCCACGCGATATCCACACGACATCCACGCGATAGCAACGCGATATGTACGCGATATCCACGCGATATGTACGCGATAGCAACGGGTGTTGTGTCACAGAGGCTGATTAGTGATTGGAGATGAAGAAAACATCGCAAATTCAATACGTTTGATCGGGAACCCCATGTATTTTTTAAGGGAAGGGAAAACAGAAAGCGATATACAAGCAATATCCACGCTATCAATTTCACCAATGAGCACCCATCTAGTGGCATGACGGTTATCACAAACATCCCGATATACAGTTTAAACACATAAAAAAACTAACCACATTGGCACTCTCAGACTATAAAGTTCTGTTGACCTAAATGCTATATGTTCGGAAGCTTCATCCTAAATTTAAATTCTTAACCGCTGACATCCATCCATCCACAGAAGTAATTTCTTTGATGAATGTGTTTTTCGTTGTAGCGTTTCACCCTCCATTTTTTTTGCATAAGTTAGGAAAAGACGAAAAGTGCGAGACAATTCAGTGACCTGTGGTGTAAGGGCCCGCAGCAACGCGCACACAGACTTTGGCACGTATTCTTGGAAATCTTACAATGAAGCCATAGCTGGGAACCCAGTATCGGATTCCAACATTTTACAAAAGTCGTGAGAAAGTACAGAGCTTAAAAGCCAATCTCAATAGCAGGGATTTGAACTTCATTCCTAAAATAAATAAATAATAACATTAATAATAATAATAATAATAATAATAATAATAATAATAATAATAATAATAATAATAATAATAATAATAATGATAATAATAATAGTAAAATGAAGGGTTTGTCCTTTTTAAAACAACTAAAAAAATCAGTAACTGACTACAAGCTACGCTTTCCCCACCTCTCACTTTTCTTCTAGGAAGAAGGGGGGGGTGTTGCTGAAGAAGGCCGTGTTTTAACATTTTACATAGATAATGATAAAAACAAGTTTATACAATGAGTCACCCCTCAAAATAAAGAAAAAAACTAGCCAGGCTGCCATTGTCATTAATTTTATATATATAAAATATATAGAATATAAAATATATAGAATATATAAAAAAAATCCTTAGATTAATTCCACAATTCTTTCGAGATGAGCTGAGATCAGGTATCTTTAAATTTCGAGAATACGGGTCCTGATGTGTGTGTGGTAAGAAGCGCGACATAGGTTCTGTGCCTCAACCAGTTTAACACCTTAATAAATTATATTATAAAATATTGAAAGGCTGTGATAGCGCGATCAATTCAACAGGTGTTTTTTTTTCAATCTACCCAGGTTCATTCCTGTAGGAAATCATCAGAGGCCTGCACGGGAACATCAGAGGCCTGCACGGGAACATCAGAGGCCTGCACGGGAATATCAGAGGCCTGCACGGGAATATCAGAGGCCTACATGGGAATATAAGATACCCGTTCAAATATATTTCAAGTAGAGTTGTTGTGAAAAAATTAGCTCAGTAACAATGAACTTGGTGGAAGTTTTTACATAAAATATTAAGTTCTGGGAAGATGTGGGGTATTTTATAGATATTTTATATATTTTATAGATCCTCTAATATAGTAACAGCTATAACTGAGTTCAATACAGAACATTGACAGATCCAAACGAATTTTTAGAACAGAAAAAAAATATTCCAATAAACAAACGTTTTCACATTTTTGACGCCGATTTTTGACGTCGTTGATGCCGTTCCGGCAAATTAAACCCACCTATGGGAAACCCTGCAACCCCAGGTATGGGAAAAGCCAATATTCATGTATAATATACCCAGTAAACATTGCAGAGTCGATCCAACAACGTTGATTTGAGGTTGCGACGTCGACCAAAGCACAACATTAACTCGGGTTCTTATTTGGTTGTGACTGGTTGTTCGTACCTCTGTTTGAAAAATATGCACTGAAATCGACGTCATAAATGTCCTGCATGACCGCGGAACCCAAAGGCTGTGGGGTGGACATGCCGTGATTGTCGCTGTCTTGACGGTGATTCTATATTAATATTTTTTCGACATCTGTACGATGTCATTTTCCCGAAGTCAATATAACGTTGGGAGATAGACGTTATTTTGACTTCCCTTTGTAATTTTTCGCAACGCTATCAGAGTTATTTGTGAACATATTATGAATATGATACCAGTATTAAGTAACAGGTTTATAGATCTAAAATCTTAGTTTCAGGTTTTTGATCATTTTAATAAACCTGGTGATTATTCATAAGAAGTACGCCCTAATTTTGTGAGTCCATAGGCATTTCTTGGATTCTAATCTTTAGGTTTATATCGTATTTGCCCAGGTAAGCGCCCTCCCCGGTGTAATGAAACGTTTTGACCCCCAAACAAATCGACCCCCCCCCCCTCCACTTTTGTCAATATCCCACCTAAACACCCCCGAGACGCTAACCCGAGCGAGTACGGTAATTTAAAATTCATTAAAAAATTTAGCAAAGAGCTTAATTTACACTTGGAAAGAAGTCCCAAGGAGTTATTGTTTTACCGGGAACTCTAAAAGTTTGTCTTCTTTTTCACGCCATTCTCCGAATTACGCGTATTCCTGGAAATTTTTAGAAAATTCGTCTTTGCTGTGACTGTCGGGAAATACGTGAATTCTAAACGAGCACCCCCCCTCTCCGATGTGATAGGATAACCCCCCCCCCCCCATCCCCGACAATTAGTCGGCAGTTGGAGAAATTTAGCAAAATGAATTACATGAGTTAGGGGTAAGACGGGGTGGTTGTATTGTGTAAATTACATACTCAGGAGTTTCAGCTCTCAAGTGCTTTCTCACTGAACTCCTAGTTGCCCACTCTGGAGTTTCTCGAACCACAGCAAGCCTGCAGGTTAAACCCGAATATTTTTCAAAAATAGGCGGGGGAAATATTTATGTTCGCCATATCGATTTTTCGACGTCTACATAACGTCGTTTTCCGGTTTATTCAAATTACACCATAAACGTCGATTAAACGACGGAGAAATCCGAGTTTTAGTTGTGACTAACAGCAGTGACTAATGAGTAGTAGGAAAACAACAGTTCTAGGCCACCCCCCCCCCCTCAGGGGGGAAAATTTTGTAATTTTTGCATATTTATCCGTTTCAGAGGATTCTGAGCATTTTTGGTTTTTGGACCCCCCCCCCCCCCCGAGGGAAAATTTTGTGATTTTTGCATATTTATCTATTTTATACGATTCTGAGCATTTTTGGTTTTTTGAACCCCCGTGGGAAAATTTTTGTGATTTTTGCATATTAATTCGTTTCAGACGATTCTGAGCATTTTTGTTTTTTTTTAACCCCCCCCCCCCCCGTCCATGGGAAAATTTCGTGGGTTTTGCATATTTATTCTGAACAATTTTGGGTTTTTGACCACCCCCCTCCCCCCTCCTGGTTGGAAAGTTTGTGATTTTTGCATATTTATACGTTTCAAACAATTCTGAACAGCTTTAGTTTTGGACCCCCCGGGAAAATTTTGTGATCTTTGGATATTTACACGTTTCAGACGATTCTGAATGTTTTTTTTGACTCCCGAAAGAAGACGAAGTGTTAGAAACACAGCAAAATTTTGTTTCTAAGGTCACCCCTAAAAATGTAAGTTAAAGAACGGCTTTATAAATTTACCACTTAAGAAGGAATGTCATCATTTTCTTTTCACGTTATGCTGTCTTTTATTAGAGGTTTCCCCAATAAAAATCCACTTATTTTGCTACAGCATCTTTTTTAGGGGACGGGATTCACTGACTGGCTTAGAACTCTTGTCTTCCCCCTACTTTTTTAGAAGTGTATGTTGTAGTTATTAAAGAAAAGATTTCACTCCAGTTTTACGTACTGACGCCCTGCCAAGCCGTTATCCAGAGCAGGCAGTTGAAGTGATTAGTGATAGGTGGCCTTTGTATGCTGTAAACAAGAACAACTGTTTTTTTCATGCATGCTTCTAGAATGTTAATTTCACCAGTATTGTACAGCATTTTCTTCATATATTGGCAGGGAAGTGCTTTAATAGTGTGTCTCCGTTAAGCAAGGCTCTGCCTGTATGTTTTTTTTTAACATTGTACACGAAAACTTGAAAGCTAAACTCCTGCCGGCAACAACAAAATAGACTGTAAAATATGGCGGATAACAATATTGGAATACATTCTAATTATTTATCAAAATGATGTAGGATATGTGGGGAACGAACGAAAAAAGTCTTACAAAGATCGTGAAAAGTTATCTAAGCGACTCACGTGAGTATATCACTTTGCCTAATTTTGTTTGTGTAGAAAGATGCCAGAATTTGTACACAGTGGTTGTGGTAAAATAAAAACCACGCGCGTCATTGAAAGACGTGTTCGAATGACAAGCTCTGTCCATTCAAAGATGCGTTCGAATGACAAGCCCATTCACAAGATGTGCTCGAATGGCCAGCTCATTCAAACATGTGGCCGAATGGCCAGCCCATACATTTCCCCCTAGGAAATTTTACATCTATTTTCAGACTGAGAATTTTTACCGCTTGATCCAGTTTTATTTCTAGTTGTTCAACAAGTTGTAGTTCAAGCAATTGATGCAAAAACAATAGTAGCTAGTTTAGAAAAAGCAAGACATATATTGAATAGTTTTATTCATACAATTTCGTAGGGAGATGTCTAAAAAATAAATTGGTGCGAAACTTAGTGTTTGGATAGGGTTGGCATAAATGATAGGAAAAAACTGGTATTATCGCTGACCGGAAGTGACGTCATTAAGTTATGTCTGTTGTCATTGCTGCTGATGGTTTGTTGGTTGGTTGGTTGGTTGGTTGGTTGGTTGGTTGGTTGGTTGGTGTTAATTGGTTGGTTTGTTGGTTGGTTGTTGTTGGTTGGTTGGTTGGTTGTTGTTGTTGTTGTTAGTTGTTTGGATGTTTATTTGTTATATTTTTTCTTTGGTTGGTTATATGGGAAGACCGCGCCATTCAAACATGTGTTCAAATGGCAAGCCCATTCAATGGTTTGGAGATGAGGTAAAGTTATTTCTAAACATATTAGGACATAGTGTGTCCAACCTCGAGGAGACCATAGTAGTTGATAAATGGGGGTTCTGAATCAGCATTATTTAGTAGGCGAGTAGTTGAACAAAATAGGCTCGGCATTTTAACGATTATCGATTCCGAACAACTTTTGTTTTTAACATTATACAACACAATAATAGCATGCGTGCTCTGGACATTACACAACTTATAGAGTATAAAAGACATCTGCCCTCAGGCGTAACAAACATTCTGTATCAAAATACTGAAGAGTGAACATGTCTGCAACTACCATCTATGACAATGCCTGCAGAAAAGTCTGAGACAATGCCTGCAAAAAAATTTATAGCAATGCCTGAGACAAAACATACAGCAAAGTCTAAGGCAATGCCGATGGTAAAGTCCGAGGTGAAGTCACTACCAATGCAGCAGTGTGAAAGGCGACCACATTTTAGACAGCTAAAAAGAGATGAGTTACCAGCTACGACGTCGCCGTGTAAAAAGCCAAAAATTAAGAGATAGCCTAAAATGAAGCGAGAACCTGAGCGTATAGATGCCACTAGAAAGTCCATGAAGAAGATGAGTGTAGACGATTTACCGGTTACCCATTAATGGAGAAATATATATTAAATTGGCGAAATATCAACAGAAAGTGATGGTTAACATTCGTGAATATATTACGGATCATACATCTTGGAGGTTATATCCTACCAAGAAGAGAATTTTGTTGTCGTTGAAAGATTGGCAAATGCTGAAGAAGCAAATGACGTCAGTAGATCTCATGCTTCAGAAAATTGATGTGTAAAAATGCAGTGACAGTCTTAGAAGATGGTTAGTGGAACTCATTCGTCATGATGAATTCAAACGGGAAACTGTCTCTGGATCACTTGGGTGAACTAGTCATCTGTTAGTGGAACTTGCATTATCTTGTCTCCTGAAGATCAAGCCTTGGCGAAAGATTATTTTGAATCTTTAAAAATACCAGGATTTCATCTACAAGTCTCAGAAGATATTTGTGTGAAAGTCATTGAGCGAGACGGTGAACGCTGTATACAGTTTCAACAGTATGAAACAACACCCTCAGTGCAGAAGATTGGAGCAAAGTGTTTGAGGCTTGGCAAAAACATGAAACTTAGCTTTTATCCAAATGGACATGTACATTTGATGTGCACATTTGATGTGATTTCTTGGAATTGCCATTCCAACAGCTTCCCAGTGTTTATGCTTATTCTCCACTTGTAAAATCCAATCCGATTCAAAAGCAGAAAGGTTTGAAAAGACACAGTCAGGATAGTTCACTTGGAAGACATCATCCATTGTCTCTACACATCTGTGAAGAAGAGGTGTTTGCATTGCTAACAATTAAAGCAAGTGAAAAATGTTGATGTTTCCCGCCAAAATGTTTAACTGTACTGCAGAGTGTACTGCAGAGACATCTAACGGAGCGGCCAAGCAACTGTATCCTGAGCGTGTATTGAGTGACGTGTTCTTGAAGTTCTAACGGTTTCTATGCAAACACGAAACGGCACCTTTATACAACTTTTTGCTGATTTGGCTGAATTTTACTTTCCTGGGGGGGGGTCCATAGTATGTCCTAGGGGGATCCATAGTATGTTCTAGGGGGGTATGACGTCATTATAACGTCACAGGTGGCGCAGGAGACCCATTTCTACCCTACTGATGGGTGAGACTAGTTCCTATTTTGAAGTTTATTAATTGCCTTTTAAATGTAGTTTTCAGGTCCATTTTCAGAACGACATACAGAAACTACTTGATTGAACCAGGCCCCATTGGACGTGTAGGCTGCCATTTGTGACGACATTCAAAAGCGTATGCAAAATATGTAACTCTATGTTCTTTCAAATTTCATGCAGCTACAATCACATAGTGACACATTAAATCCTTTGTCTCAACTTTGTTAATGTTAAAATCTGCCTTCACACAACACAAACTGGCAAAAAGACGTACAGTGCCTTTTGCAAAGACGAATGCGAAAAAAAAACGAAATTTAAACCAACTGAAATCTTCGCTATATTCTTTTCAAGTATTTTTAAATTTCTCTCATCTGCTAATCTAATAATGTTCAAACTATGTTTTCCCCATTCTCCACAATATGGTACATTACACTCAGTTGCATTATGGCGCTGCAATAACTCACAATGACGTTAGTTAATTTAGTATAACCAAGGCATAAGAACCCTTGCATATGGCTAGTTACTGGACAGCCCTATGGAATAACACTACAGGACGATTTACAGCAGAAAATATGTCGAACCCATGCTATTACAAGGGGGCACTGGGCGAACTAGGACATAAAAAATTATACTTAATAATAAATGAAACTGAAACGTCTGAATAAACTTTTGAGTACCACTGATGTTTGTTAAGAAATATAACGTTTTCTAGCAAACATTTGAAGATAAAACTCTGCATTACAAAGTTGCTGCCCCAAACCACAAGTAGTGTAGAAATGAGAGTTCTACGTCAATCAATCATCGTGACATCATCAATCACGTATTATAATAAGCCCCGCACATCAATTAAAGCTGTCAATGACGTGATCAATTCAGCCCTGCCCACTTTCTGTCTATCACCTGTCAATCTTCGTGACGTCATGAATCATGTGACCAATGAGAAGCCAATGAAATCAATGAAAGCAATGAATCCCCACCCACTTTCTGTCTGTCACCAGTCAATGATCGTGACATCAAAACCACCTCATATCTCTTTTTAGACTGGGGAAATTTTACAACATTTATTTTTAACAACCTTTTAAAAAAGGAGATAACTTTTGCTATGTTTAACCGATTTGAATGAACATTTTACCGTTTGATTCAGTTTTATGTCTAGTTTTGACATAAAGTGGTCATAGGTTATTTATACATGTGGCTGAAGGCATAATTTTCACCTCAAAAGTTGAACTTCAAAAAGTGAAAAAGGTAGATAACTTTCGTTATGTTTAACCGATTTCATTCAAAATTTTACTGCTTGATTCAGTCGTAACCGTGGGCATAAAAAAACGAAAAAAAGTGGATAACTTTCGCTATAGTTAACCGATTTGAATTAAAATTTTACCGTTTGATTCAGTTTTATATCTAGTTTTAACATAAAGTTGTTATAACTTATTTGTATATGAGACTGTAAGCATAATTTTTGCATCCTAAAATTTTTAGTAACTTTTATTTAAAAAGTAGATACCTTTCGTACCGATTTGAATGAAAATTTTACCGTTTGATCTATTTTTTTATCTAGTTTTGACATAAAGTTGCTATTTCCATATCTGGCTATAAGCTGTTTCCTCCCAAATTTTTGTGAGCAGAGCACACCATTCAAAGACGTGTTCGAAGGGCAAGCCCATTCAAAGATGTGTTCGAATGGCAAGCCCATTCAAAGACGTGTTCAAAGTATTTTTGGAACATATTACGCCATGGTATTGATTAACAAGTTGTTCAACAAGCTGTTGTTCAACATGTTAAACATGTTGAATATGTTGTTCAACAAGTTCAACATGTTCAACATGTTGTTCAACAAGCTCAACATGTCCAACATGTTGTTGAACAACTTGAACATGTTCAACATGTTGTTAAACATGTTCAACATGTTGTTGAACAACTTGAACATATTCAGCATGTTCAACATATTGAACATGTTGTTCAAGCAATTGATGCAACGACAGTGGCAGTTAGTTAAGAAAACGCAAGGCATATATTGAATAGTTTTATTGATACACTTAAATACACAGTACTTAAATCAATCACAATATTATAACATTTTTTGATTTACAAAGTCATTATTATAAAGTTTAGTCAAATAAGTCTATTTTTCTTAATTTGCTTCACTCTGTTCACTATCAACATCACTTTCTTCGTTGCTGCTTTCATCTTCCTCCTCCTCATCTAGGAGCTCTTCAAAGAATACATCGTTTCTTCTTATAGCCGCCTTTAATGTCTTTGAATACTGGTAATGTTTTTCATCAACAAAGTAATTAAAGTCTTCTAAAATAATGTTCGCTTTGCTCTAGACTTTGGGTATATTTAAATAGTCTCATAAACAGTTGTTTTAGTCCATGCTTATAAATGGGTCAGAAGTCATCACTTGCTATTTCACGCGCATCTTCAAGCCCTTGTTTTTCATATTCTGAAACCTTTTCTTGAAATTTGACATCATGATCATCGTAGACTTCTTGAACCATATCATACCAAACAGAGTCTATTTCTGACTCACTGTCAGAACTGCTGTAATCATCACTGTCAGAACTGCTGTCATCATCACCCTCACCACAATCGTTCATATGTTTTTACAAAGCTTGTTGACTGTTGTGTAACACACCACATTCTGTACAAGCATGTGCATTCTTTTCAGCCATGTTGACGCTTTGACTTTCCATAGAGGACTCATCTACAGTTTCAGTGATAGGTGGTTTTACAGGGTTTTCCATAACTATCTCCAATTCTCCTTCTAAAGTTTGAGCATCCTTTTAGTGCCTTTTAAGACTTTATGGCCAATTATAAGATTTCAAACAAATGTTGCATTTATACATCCTTTCGGTTCAACATACACTTTTCAAATGATGAAAAAGTCTTTAAACATAGCTTTATACACAACAACTTGTTGAACAACATGTTGAACATGTTCAACTTGTTGAACAACATGTTAAACATGTTGAGCTTGTTCAACAACATGTTGAACTTGTTGAACAACATGTTCAACATGGTTATCATGTTGAAAAACAGCTTGTTGAACAATTTGTTGAACAATTGTTGTACAACAACTTGTTGAACAACAACTTGTTGAATAACTTGTTAATCAATGCCAGGACATTATATATTCCAAAAATAATTCGAACACGTCTTTTTCACTTTTTTTAAAGTTAAAATATTGAAATGTAAAATTATACTTACAGCCACATATGCAAATAGCCTATGACAGCTTTATGTTAAAGTTAGATATAAAACTGAATCAAATTTTCATTCAAATCGGTTAACTATAAAGAAAAATATCCACTTTTTTCACTTTTTAAAATTAAAATTATGCTTACAGCCGCATAAGTAAATAGTCTATAACAACTTCATGTGAAAACCATTCAAATCGGTTAACTTTAACGCATTTTATCCACTTTTTTAAAGTTAAAATATTGAGATGTAAAAAATAGGGTTACAATCACATATGCATTTAGCCTATAACAACTTTATATAAAAACTAGATGTGAAACTGAATCAAACGGTAAAATTTTCATTTAAATCGGTTAACCATGACGAAAGTTATATTTTAAAAATTAAAATATTGAGAGGTAAAAATTATGCTTACAGCCACATATGCAAATAGCTTATGACTGCTTTATATCAAAACCAGACATACAACTGAATCAAACGGTAAAATTTTGAATGAAATCGGTTAAACATAACGAAAGTTATCTACCTTTTTAACTTTTTTAAGGTTGAATTTTTAAGATGAAAAAATTATGCTTACAGCCACATATGCAAATAGCCTATGGCCACTTTATATCAAAACTAGATATAAAACTGAATCAAACGGTAAAATTTTCATTCAAATCGGTTAAACATAGCGAAAGTTATCTACTTTTTCACTTTTTTAAAGTACAAATTTTTAGGTGAAAAAATTATACTTACAGCCATATGGGTAAATAGCCTTTGACCACTTTATGTCAAAACTAGACATAAAACTGAATCAAACGGTAAAATGTTCATTCAAATCGGTTAAGCATAACAGAAGTTCTCCACTTTTTAAAAAAGTTATTTAAAATAAATGTCTAAAAATAGATATGAGGGGGTTGTGATGTCACGACGATAGACTGGTGATAGAGAGAAAGTGGGTGGGACTTCATTGTCTTCATTGAGATCATTGGCTTTTCATTGGTCACATAATTCATGGCGTCACGATGATTGATAGGTGATAGACAGAAAGTGGGCGGGGCTTCATTGCCTTCATTGATTTCATTGGCTTTTCATTGGTCACGTGATTCATGACATCACGATGATTGAGAGGTGATAGACAGAAAGTGGGCGGGGCTTAATTGTTCACGTGATTGACAGCCTAAATTGATGGGCGGGGCTTAATATAATACGTGATTGATGACGTCACGATGATTGATTGACGTAGAACTCTCATTTCTACACTACTTCCACCCTGTAATATTTTTGACCTTGTACATTTGTGTAGAACAAGCTAATAAACCTTCTCTTGCCAAAGCAAACGGGAAATTGGCCAAAATTAGTGTCCCAATGCACATTTCACATTGTTTTTATCAATTTGGTTTTATATGATTTTTACGGAGGTTTGTGCTAATCATCAGTGTAACTGTGGTTTAGTTTTTGTATTCTAGTCTGCAGATTTCTAGAAAACCTGTGTTCCAATGCGCTCCATGTCCGTATGCACCCGTGTCCCAATGCACCCCATGTCCAAATACGCCCCATGTTCCAATGAACTCAGGTCCCAACATACCTCGTGTCCCAATACGTCCCATGTTCCAATGCTCCCCTGCCTCGCGTACATTCTTAACGACATTTTTCGGTATGCCATAACAGGACTTTTCAGATTTAAAAAAAAAGCACAAAAAAACCCTGCTTTGTTAATATTATGCCATAGAACGGGCCCGACGGTCATACGACACAGGTTTATCGAAAAGAAACAAGGACAGAGTGTGTTAAACCTTCCTGGATGTGCCATCTTTTTCGAAATAAAAAGCAACCAGAAGCGCTTTAGAAAACATGAACCGCAAGTGTCCGATTAGCTCGCTGTGTTCGCAGCATCCAGTGTCTGCAAGTGTATGCAAAAAAGCAACAGAAAAACCCAGACATAAAAATTGAAATAAAAATTTTCCCTAAATTTTAACACTATGACAACTTAGCAACAAAAAATAATGATAATAATAATTTCAACCTTTTAGTCTTTGCTTTTCGGAAAAAAGAATATAAAAAATGGCTCTCCCCCCACAAAATAGCATGCCCAAGGACATGACCCAGCCAAGTTACCAAACAAGGAAAGAGAGAAAAACTCTGAAACGAATACTGTTAGGCTAAAAAATTAACTAGGTAAAATGTATTTAATTCGAATTTGGAAGCTACCCGAAAAGGGATGTTGGAGAGGTTGGGTTTTGACGATTCACGAATTTACCGAAATTTACACAATTTTACCAAATTTTTAAAATTCCAAAATTTCGGCATTTTTTGTCATTGGCGAAAAAAAACCAAAGTCCAAGTGGAGAAGTACCTAATAAACTTTCGATTAAAATTTTATAACTATTTGAAAAAGATTGAGAGAATTGAATGGTTTAACAATTCAGTTATTCACTACCATTTATTCCAGTTTTTGCCAAACTTCAAAGTTCCGTCATTTCGGCAGTTTTTACGGACCGCGAAAAAAAATAAAAGCCTGGTAGGCGAACCCCTGGGGAACATCCTTGTGTAACATCTAAACGATTGGTGTAAAACTGTAGGAGTAGCATTTTAAAAATGGGTCAAAACGGGCACAAAAAGTGCCGCCATTTTGTCAGTTTTTCGTCAATCGTCAACAAAATAAAAGCCAGGTGGGGAACCACCCAGGGAACATTCTTACGTAATAGCAAAACGATTGCAGCAAAACTGTAGGAGCAGTAGCATTTTAAAGAAAAGGTTTAACGTACGCACATACGCATCCTATCGGCTGGGTTAAAAACTAGGAAAAACTCTGGCTAAATTTGAGGTTTTCCTCTCTTTTTTCAATAGTAGGATAAAAGTGGGGCTATCAAAACAGGAAGTGACGTCATAATGACGTCAGGAGGTGTTTTGATAGCCCCATGGGGCTTTCAAAACAGTGACGTCATATTGACGCCATATTGACGTCATATGGACGTCATATTGACGTCATATGGTTGTCATATGGACGTCATATGAACGTCATAATGACGTCAGGAGGTGTTTTGATAGCCCCATGGGGCTTTTAAAACAGTGACGTCATTTTGACGTGATAAAGACGTGATATAGACGTGTTATGGAGGTCATATGAACGTCATATGAACGTCATATGAACGTCATAATGACGTAATAGGGATAGCGGGCAGCCATTCAAACGGGCGGCCATTCAAACGACCATTCAAACGGGCGGCCATTCAAACGACCATTCAAACGGGCAGCTGGATCAGCTGGGGCAGCTGGGGCGCACTTTTTTAATTTTTTATCTCTCTCAACACATAACACCGCAGCAGACGGACAGACGTGCAGTCGAACAGTCAGACAAACGGGTACAGAGCTCTCCAACTGTTTTTTTTTTAAGCAAAGGGACTCATAGAGGCATGATTAGAGCTGGCCTGTCTAGTATTTCGACCCATCAATGACGTCACACATTTCGACTCAAGCTTGCGAGCAACTGGTCGACAGGCCCCCCGGGTCCAGCCGCACGGCAGGCATACACTGCGAGAATAACCACTCTATCTATGCTGTGATAGAGCTGATCGACAGGCCACCCGGGGCCAGACGACTTTCAGGCCCCCCCGGGGCCAGCCGTACAGCAGGTCGACAGGCACCCCCCCCCCCCCCCGGCCAGTCGATCCCCCCGGCCAATCGACCTTTAAGCATACACTGTATCTATATGGATGAGCTGGTCGACAGCCCCCCCCCCGGCCAGTCGACCTTCAGGCCCCCAGGGCCAGCCGACTTTTCGACTCCCCAATGCCTCTTTTTTTTGCTTTCTCGCTCTACACACACACCATGACAGACTGGTAATGGGTCATTCGGACAAACGGACACCCGGACAAACGGACTTCCCGGACAAACGGACTGCTGGACAAACGGACAGTCTTTTTTTTTTTTTGTTTTTTTTTACCTCTCTCTATCCATCACACCACGGCAGCTGGGAGGCAAACAAACAGTTTTTTTTTCGACTTTCTCGCTCCACACCTTCACTAATGGATTGCCATAGAAGCAATTAAACGTGAGCAACGCTGCCTTAAGAGACGCCATTTTTAACCCAGAGAGCTCTGTCTCTCCATCACATTACGGTATATACAGGCAACAATAGCTCTTTTTTAAGCTTTCTCGCTCCACACACACACACATAACACCTACGACAACCGGATAAAAGGGCACCCGGATAAAAGGACACCCGGATAAAAGGGCAGTCTTTTTTTATTTTTGTATCTTTCTCTCTCCATCACACCTACGGCAGTCGGGGCAAACGAACAGTCTTTTTTTTGGCTTTCTCACTCTCCAAGCACACACACCTTCACTAATGGATTGTCGTAGCAGCAATGAGAAGTGAGCTAATTAAGAGACGCTATTTTTAACCCAGAGCTCTCTTTTGACACACACACACACCACGGCGGCCACAGCTTTCCAAATATGGTAGCAAACGCAGTCACTCTTTTTTCAACCCAGTCTCTCTTTCACTCTTTCTCGAACGGTGGCCATCTTTTTTAGCCACACTTTTTCTTTTGCTCTGTCTATCCACGACAGTCAGGCATACAAGCAATGATTTTTTCCCTCACTTTTTCTTTTGCTCTATCTCTCTCTCCACACATATAAGACCTACGGGAGACGGGCAAACGGACAATCATTTTTTTTGCTTTCTCGCTAATGGCTTGTCGTAGAAGCAATTAAAACCGAACAAGCATTGAGATGAGAGCTCTCTCTCTTTCCGTAGATACATAAGCAATTAAAACCGAACAAGCACTGAGATGAGAGCTCTCTCTCTCCATACACTCTTTTCTTTATTTACCTTTCTCACTCTCCAAACACACATAACGCCTACGACAGACGGACAGACGGGCAGTCTTTTTTATTTTTCCCTCTCTCTCTTCACACATATATAGCCACAACCGATTCAGCGTTTTATTTCTCAAGCCTGGGTATTTTTAACCCAGATAGTGGCTTTTTTTAAACTCTCTCTCCACACACATAACACTGCAGACGGTCAGACGGACAGATTTAGCCTTTATTTCTCAAGCCAGGGTATTTTTAAACCTAGACAGCAACTGTTTTGCTTTCTCGCTCTCCAAACACACATAACACCAAAGCAGACGGTCAGATGGACAGATTTAGCGTTTATTTCTCAAGCCAGGGTATTTTTAACCCAGACAGCAATTTGTTTTGCTTCCTCAGACGGTCAGACGGACAATCATTTTTTTATTTTTTTATCTCTCTCTTCGCACACACATAACACATCAGACGGTCAGACGGACAGATTTAGCGTTTATTTCTCAAGTATGGGTATTTTTAACCCAGACAGCAATTTGTTTTGCTTTTTCAGACGGTCAGACGGACAGATGGGGGTATAAATCAATTATTTATAGACCCCTTTTTTTATTTTTTTAGCATTTCCCACGCTCTCATGCATACACATACATACTAACACAATGTCACGATTAGCGCTCATTTCGTAATAATGGGTGGCTGCTAAAAAGCAGCCGTGGAGGGATTTTCTTCAGCTTCGGCCAGCCGTCGCTTCCCCTGCCGTCGTTTCACGTCCCGTCGCTTCCCCTGCCGCCGCTTCCCCGTCCTCTACCTCTAGCGCCGCCGCTACCTCCGCCTCTGCCGCTGCCGTCATCCTCCCTACAGCCGACCTTCCTCCTGTGCGCTGCTACCGCGGCCCTGTGTGACTTGAAACCTCTGCCCATAGCATTGCAATAATGATAGTCCGGCTTCAATGCTTGTGGGCATGACTGTTCGTGCACTCTCATAGACTGTCCTGTCGGAATTCCAAAATGGCAGAACTCGCAATACTCTATATTATCGGCCGTATCCAAGAACTGAACGATATCCTAGAGGGTTGACTCTTTTCGATCACAGCATAAGGCTACATATTTTTATTGTTTCAACTGTCTTCACGGGTTTGTACGACAAGATCTTTTAGATAAACATCGTGAAGTGTGTGACAAGAATGGAGCACAACGTTTATCATTTCCCAAGGAACCCTTCATCAAGTTCAAGAATGTGGCTAAACAACAGCGAGCACCTTTTGTTATTTATGCTGACTTTGAATGTTTCACGCAAAAGCATGCAGAAGGATACAAGTATCAACATAATCGTCCAAACAGCTTTGCCTATGTGGTTGTGAGCCAGTACGACACACGTGCACCAGTTGTGTATCGAGGAGACAATGCTGTAAAAGTCTTTTTAGACCATATGGTGAATGAACGTGATCGTATTGTGCATGGTTTACAACAGCCAAAGGAGATGGTGATGACTCGTGAAGACAAAGAGAATTTCAAGAACGCTGTGAATTGCTACATTTGTCATGAACCTCTAGGAGCAGATCGTGTGAGAGATCATGACCACATCAATGGTAAATATCGTGGAGCAGCACACAATGAATGCAACTTACAATTCCGACTTAGAAAGGATCAGCAAGGGGATAAAGATTCTTTTATCATTCCCGTATTTTTCCCCTATTTGCGAGGCTATGACAGTCACCTGATCATGGAGGAAATTGGGAAATTCAAAGGTGAAACGATTACAGTCATTCCCAACACCATTGAGAAATATATTGCATTCACCATGAGCAATCTGAAATTTACAGACAGCTTTCAGTTCATGAGTACCTCTCTACAGAAGTTGGTATCCAACCTTGCAGTAGAAGGGAAAGATAACTTCTACAACATGACCTCTCACATTCACGATAATGACCAACAAGATTTATTGCTGAGAAAGGGAGTGTACCCCTACGATTACGTGGACGAACCATCGAAGTTTGCTGAAACACAGCTACCATCAAAGGACAAGTTTTATAATCAGCTTAGCGAAGAGGACATTAGCGATGAGGATTATGCACATGCGCAGAAGGTGTGGGATACATTCAACTGTACCACATTTGGTAAATACCACGACCTATACCTGAAATCAGATGTGTTATTACTAGCTGACGTGTTTGAAAATTTTCGTCAAGTATGCCTCAACACGTATGAATTGGATCCTGCTCACTACTATACAGCACCAGGACTGTCGTGGGATGCAATGTTTAAAGCGACAAAGTTGAAGTTGGAATTGATCAATGACATTGAAATGTATCAAATGGTTAAGCAAGGCATACGCGGAGGAATATCTGTGATCACATATAAGTATGCGAAAGCAAATAATCCCTACGTAGCAGATTACAATTCTGAGATACCAAACAACTATCTGATGTACCTCGACGCAAACAACTTGTATGGTTGGGCCATGTCACAAAGCATGCCGCAAAGAGGATTTATGTGGGTGAGCGAGCCAGAATCCCTCGACTTCATGGATGTAGCTGAAGATGACGACATTGGATTCATTTTGGAAGTGGATTTAGAATATCCAAATTCAATCCATAATCGTCATAATCACTACCCAGTGGCTCCAGAACGGAAATGTGTCAAAGTTGGAGAATTGTCAGAGTACAGTCAGAAGCTGCGGAAAGATCTGAACATGAAAGAGAAACCAAGTGAAAAGCTCATTCCTAACTTGTCTGACAAGAAGAAACATGTACTTCATTACAGGAATTTACAACAATACGTCTCACTGGGGTTGAAAGTCACCAAAGTACATCGCGCCATCATGTTTGAACAGAGCAAATGGTTGGCAAAATACATTACCTTGAACACGGAAAAGAGAAAATTGGCTAAGAACCCGTTTGAGAAAGACTTCTTCAAACTGATAAACAACTCTGTGTTTGGTAAAACCATGGAAAATGTGAGAAAGCGAATCAATGTTGAACTGGTTCACAAGGAAAAGCGGTTCAAGAAACTTGTAGCCAAACCTTCTTTCCACAAATTCAAAATTTTCAACGAAGATTTGACCGCTGTACAATTGCGCAAACTGGATTTGCTTCTGGATAAATCCATTCAAGTTGGCTTCACCATTCTTGACCTCAGCAAAGTGCTTATGTTCAACTTTCATTACAACTACATCATGGTCAAGTATCCTAATGCCAAGTTGTTGTTCAGCGACACCGACAGTCTATGTTACGACATAGAAACGGAAGATATCTACAAGGATATGCAGCAAGATGCTGACCTGTTCGACACAAGTGACTATCCGCCGGATCACTTCCTACATTCCAACGTGAACAAAAATGTGCTTGGGAAATTGAAAGATGAGACGGCGGGCATCCCTATTGAAGAGTTTGTTGGACTCAGACCGAAAATGTATAGTTTATTGTGTGGCGGGAAAGAAAAACATACAGCTAAAGGCATTACTCGAGCTTGCCAAATACGCATTAAACATGCGCAGTATAGAGACAGTTTGTTCAACCAAACCCAAACAATGTCTACAGGGCACATTATTCGAAGTCATAGTCACCAGCTTTTCTCGGAGAAGATTAGGAAGGTAGCCCTCTCCCCATATGACGACAAGCGATATGTATTGGATGATGTCTATTCCACTTTAGCTCATGGACATTACAAGGCTGTGGTATAAAAGAGGGGAGATCCTCCAACGTAAGAGTTATTTGAGGTGGGAACATTGAAGCGTTAACATGGAACGTGAAAGTCGTAAGAGATCTACAACTGATATGGATACTCTTGCAGATACAGTTAAAGACTTAAAAGTTAAGAATCCTACCACTGCCATCAAGAAATTGAAAGTGGAGACGGTGCCAACACCACAGTCGTGGGATGGAATGCTTTCTCTAGGAAATGGAAAGTGTATCAAGATTATGAAACAAAGCAATGAAGGAGTGGTAAACATTCGCAAGTACCTGAGTGATGAGGGGACTGGAAGAAACCGTCCTACGAAAAAGGGTATTTTGCTGACAATACCTGAATGGAAAATGTTGAAGAAGCAAGTGAAAGAAGTGGATAAAAGGCTTCGAAGACAAGAAGACGGCTCATAACAAGGTATTCTCATCATGAATGCACTCATGTTTAACGGCGGTGCTTACCTTATTGTAAATGAGAGGAATGAAGTGATAATAGGTTCTCGGATAATTTCTGATTATCGGTTTAAACCTGAAGTGTGGAAAGACTTTAAAAACATACCGCTTAAACATGATTTTAAACGCAGACTTGAAAATAAAGTTGAAGTGATGGTGACTGAATATGATTCTAACATGCGTGTAACATTCTGGAGAAATCTTTTACAGGATTATCCAGAGGATTATAAGGGAGTTGTGCCAGATACTTCACATATAGATATGATTCACTTTAATATGAAGAAGTGGGGCGCAGTCTTACGATTCCTAGAAGCTATACAACATCCACTCTTCGCCATCTTGCGAGCATAAAAACGTCATTGCAGACAAGGAGACAGCTCATAGTTGATCTGACTGTTGAACGAGATGGAAGACTTTTTATCGGAATATGAACCAATTACGCATGGATTCTCATATCTGAGAAACTTATGTGATGACATTGTGTTAAGACATTTTGGAAAGTATATCATTCTATCAACTGACGAACAATCTGTGTTGAAAGACCATCTAGAGAAGTTCAGGATACCTGGCTTTCTCCTAATACTCTCAGAGGATTTAGAAGTGCGTGTGACTGAGAACTGCCTAGACGTGTTTGTACAATTTCGCCAATATGACGAGCTTATAGAACGCTACGACTACATCACCCTCAAAACAGTGGAATGGTACGCTCTGTTGCAAGCATTGGATTGGAAAAAACCTGACGCTTGAATTCAAAGAGGAAGGAGTGCAACTCATACGGGGCACCAAGTCTATTGAGCTAACACATCCCATGTGTGTTATGGTGATGGACATTGACATGAATGATCATGGATATGAACTGAAACTGTCTGAACACGAAGATATTAAAATAATAAAATTTGGTAATGGACATTACTATGCTAGTTTTCACAGCATTTACAAACGTGGGTGTAATGTCTACGATACATATATTAATTTAGATTGGTATGAATGGCATTTGTTTATCAATGTATTGAATGTATTTGTGAAATAAAAGTTTAATGTAAAATAATTGTTAAAATGTAAATAATGTATAACACAATAAAAAAGAATGTTGTATAAAACTGTCTTGTTTATTTACAATATTCATAATAAAATTAACAATTACCAACAACTTAACTTATACAACTTAGTTAATACAACATCAATAAAATAATGGTTTATAATGTCTATATACAAAATCCTTTACAACAAAATCACCATCACTTCTTCTTAATACATCAATGATTTTAAAAGGACTATATCCTCGAGCTCTTTGAATTATATAATACACACAATAAAATCCACATGTAGAGGAAATCAGTGTTTGTAATGGAACTGAATTATAAATGAAATTAAACTTTAAAAACTTGTCCAAACGACTGTCTATAGGTAAAAGTCCATAAGAGTCAAAATATTCTGCAGGGTCTTCGTCATAATATACTGCCACCCAATGCTCTCCTGGGTCATCATGATCGTCTGTGTTGATGACATAGGCACCGCGTTGTAAAGATGGTAACTGGTCCATGGCAAACACACCTTGAAACAAGTCTTTTGTCGTGGCATCATGGGATAGGATGGCTTCTATCTGCTTCGTGTCTATGACTGGTAGTCGAATTGAATGCTACGATTTGCACTTATTTCAACAATGTTATCAAATTCAGCATACACTATAACATTGACTGTATTTTGCAAGGCACCAGCAAAATTCATTTCTAGTCTCAAATTCCCATGTTTGATAAGGGCATAATGATCAGTACCATCATAATCAGGTGTTAAGTCAAAAGAAAATAAAGAATAACCCCTAGGCCAATCTTCCCGTTTTATAATGGAACTTTTCTCACCATCCAATCTATCAAAAGATTTGTAAAGAGTTTCAAAGCATCAAGATATTTGCCTTGATTTATATCAAACTTGAGAGGTTAGGATAGGACTGGTTCACCATCAGAGTAAAGCTGCATAAAGTTAAGATTAAAATGTTCAAAATTGTATGGATTTCTCAATACTGTTCCAGCAAAGGATTCATTATGAACCATTCCAATGACAATTCGTTTTGGTAATTGGCCTAAAAAGATGCTATCTTTCACAAAAGATTGAAATGCAGTTGGAATAGCTAAAACTTTACACTCTTTTCTATTAATAATAAACTTAGCAGGACTTTTCATCAATGCATCTGCATGTCCCAACTGAATACCTGGACTAACCCTCACTTTGCGAATGGTTAAAAACGCTTCTCTCACTTCTACTTTAAAACCATTATTTACAGCCATTAATACATATCCATCTTTTTGTCTATGTAAACGTAATTTCATACTAACACCATTTGGAAGATAACGATCCTGCTCAAACAAATCTACCCTTAAACCACCTGTAAGCATAAACTCACGACTTAGACGTGTATACAAATAGCGATTATGTAAACCATTATTTCCTGTTTCAGCTATATCACCACCTTCAATATTTACATGAAAACCTGATACATATCTTTCATGATTAGGTCTTTTCACCTCATGAGTATTCATTGACCCGGCAGTATCTTTAAAGATGAGACGCATAGAGCGCTCAGAATGGAGACTTTCTTCCGAGTCATGAATGAGATGAGATATGATGCTGGTATAACCATGGGTATTGTTACTATGTGATATCAAACGATCATTTAGAAATAGTTCAATATTAGACCATAACCCATTAAACAAATCATTGATACATGACACGTTATCATCTACACCACACAGTATTCCATCAGCCTTTACAATGCGACATCCAATATGGAGTTTACTATTCTTTAAATCTAAATATTCTTCTGTACTCGCAGGAATGTAGAATTCTATTGGAGCACCCTCTCTAATGGTAGTCATTGGTTGATAGTCTACATTATAACTTTTTTCTACAGCAGTTTGCGTTGGTGGTATGTGAAACCATTCTAATGGAGAAAGGCTACATTCACAAGAATGATTATGAACTAAAGACATGATTAGAAAATATCTTTCTTATGTTTTTTGATGTTATCCGTTTAGCTGCCTTTCGCCTCCTGACACGTTTTGCTCGTTTCGCTCTCTTTTCTCCTCGTAATCCACCACAAACATACGTTGTGCTACTCGACCTGTAACATCTTTCGCAATATCTTTTGCAGCCCTTTTAAGATGTGGTGCAACGATTTTAGCCCCTGTCTTAAGCAGTGGAATAGCTTTTCGAGCCAATGATCCCAGTATTGAACCAATACCATCTCCATATTGTATTCGCGCTCCTTTAAATCCTGGTAATTCTCCACCCACTTGACGAAGAAAATGGTTGCGATATATAAATGGATTGTGTGTGTATGCCTTCATAATGCTTTTGGTCGAAAATGAAGTTTACAGATCACCTTTCCAGTTTGAAGTGGAACATTATGGCCTGTGTCTTCCTTAATATTCATTTCTATCATGTCAAAGTTGGATGTGTTTACAGGAACATACTGAGGTTCTCCATAACTTTTTATGATAATGTCTCCATCATGTCCTTGTATTCCAACAGAACGTAGCAAAGGGACATAATAATCACCAACAACTTGTGGCTCACAAATACTACAGTACACATAAAGTGTATAAAATCCCTGTTTCACATCAGCTTTATGTTCAGCTGTACACGTTTCAGTATACCATTGATCTGGGATAAATCCTAAAATCTCAGCTAATCCAACGGAGAATGACACTTCAAAGCCATAATTAAGAAATAGAAAAACGCGTCGTCTAATTTTATCACACTTTATCTGAATAGCTTCTTTAAGGTCATCTTTCATAGAATTGGTCGCTTCTTTATTGACTGCATGACATATCTCTAGTGTGGATCTGTAGTAACCATAAGGAATATTGTTTGTGTCATGAACAACATCATTCAGTGGTTGTTGATACTGAATAGAATAGTCCATTCCATGTCTCATGGTTGTCCATGTATGTTGATATTGAATTTCAGCTAAAGCCACTTCATATTTTCCGTTCAGATAGATGGTTCGGGGCAAACGAATTTGATAATTCGAAGTCTTGTTGTTGGGATAATAGTTCATACTAGCATTGCTGGGTAAAGTAATGTAAAAACTTGTTGACTCCATGACAGCTAAATCGTTTATGTGATATAGATAGACTAGATGTGTATATACATTACTTCATGTTTGACATTCTTCATCCTCACTTCCTACATTGCTGTCTACATTGTTGTCTAAATTGCTATCTACATGATCTAAATTGGTATCTACTACTTCTCCCTGACAACAAGCACTAACACAATTTTTACAGGAATAGTATTTTTATTTCCATTTTCTTTACAACAACAACACCATAACTCTTTAATCCATGTTAAAAAGTTTCCCATCCTTCTGGAAACAATCTTTGTTGACGTTGTTGTTGCTCTTTTGTAATATCTTCACGAGTTGTCTTTTTGCCAAAAACAGTTTTTGGAATATTAGTGTCTACAATTTCCTCAATAAACTGCTTCCAACCACGTGGTGGTTCTCGTCGTTGTTTTCTTTTTGTAGCAACCAATGCTTCTTTCAACAAATCAATAATGTTAGAATTTGTAATGACAGTACCTGTCTTTAAAACAAGTTCATTTTTATCTGTCCATCTCGTACCATATTTCTTAAGTTCTGCCAGAAGTTGTGTTAGTTTTACATGATAAATAGGTTGAAAATGGTTTAGAAACTGTTGAGACTTTTCTGATTTTTCTGCATTAGATGCTGTAACAGACTTTTGTCGTTGTTGTTGTGATTGAATTGTTCGTAAATGACGCACTTGAGACATTTCTATTGCTTTTTCACGAGTTCGTTTCCCACGTAAAAGTTTATTCACTATCGATTTGATTTCAACATCTTTTCCCTTCTTTTCTAACAACATTTTATATTCATATTCAGGAATGAGAACCATTTTCAAAGTATGTTTCATTTTAACAGCAACTGAGCTAACAAGGGTAATGCAAATTTAGCAATAGCTCCAATAAATCCTCCTTTCTGATTAACCAACTTCTTTTTTCTTCGAAGTGATATTTTCTTATCTGCCAGCGTACGTAGGGTATGACGTTCACGCTTGGATAACTTATACCTTTTTGAGCTTAAGGGTAAAGGTCCTCGCAATATATTCAAACAAATTTCAAACAAGCTAGTTAATTCCTCCTGAGTAGCTTGCTGTAGCAAGGATTTACGTCGTTTAGGCCCGCTGCGTGCGAGCAAGTGAAGGAAAGGTTGATTCGCTTGAATACGTTTAGACATCTTGGCTGCGAATGGTTAAGTGACTTGGTTCTTGTTCATACGCTACCTTATCAACATATACGTAATGTGTATCTTTTGGTAAAATGCCTGTGCGAATACGTAGTTGATCATTTGTCTTCGGCTTCAAATCAATGAATAAATAGCCATGAGGTTTGCTGGTAGCATCTTGATAGGCTTCTATGAGAAATTGAGATTTTCCAGGATACATTTGTCGCGCTAATGTACTTATTTGTTGACTGTCTCTAGGATTTTTAAACAGAATGATGTAATGTGTATTCAAACTAATATTTCGCATTTCTCTACCATGATGAAACAAATTATGCACAATAAAAAATAATGCTTAGATTTTGATGACTGCTGCCAACACTAAAGAGACGTGTCATGCGCTCATCACTATGCCATTTGGTCATTAAGTCATCAATGATGAGTAAGTTTGTTTTTTCGGGTTAAAACGCTCTTCAATGTTATCTGGAATGCCTTGGTAAAATTCCACACCTTTCATTCCCTTATACAAAGGCTGATCTGCTGCATAGAGCCATAAAATGGTTTTTGGAGAGGGTTTAATTAACTTTTGTTCTAGAATTTCTCTAACTAGAGAAGTTTTACCACTGCCTGTAGGTCCAGAGACCAAACACGTGAATGGATGCTTCATTTTCGAATATCTGTTTCTTTCACCCAACTGTTAAACTTCTTTGGCCAACCTAACCACTTCACAAATAATTCTTTAACACCTCGTCTTTTTTGTGTTTTCAAGACCTTTTCAATTCTGTAGACTGATTCAATATCTTTTGTCACTTTCTGCAGTTCTTCTTCATAAAAATGTCCATCAATATCTTCATCTAAAAAGTCTTTCACACGATACAAGTGTATTCCTTGCTTCTTACAACGATGTGTGATAATGAACATTTCTTGCGTCCACTTTATATGAAATACATATTTCATGTGAGAAATGCGAACCTGATCACCAATTTTAAATTTGTAGGGTTTTTTCTTCTTTGGTTTTAATTTCAATTTATCTACATACATATACTTCCACACTTTCGATTCTATGTCTTCACGAATATCTGCAGGAGCATACTTATTAGGGAGGGAGCCATGAGGTCTATGGTTGTAATTATACACTAAGTCTGGAAGGATGTCCATGTATCGATACGTTTGATTATGAAGGAAATATCGATACATCATTCCCTTTAGAGTTTTAGAGTACGAATGACTCTCTCAGCAGAGTTGGCTTTGGTTTCATTCTTTGTCGTATAGGCATGTATTCCCTCCTTCTTCAAAAATGCTTTTACCCATCTGTTTTTAAATTCAGTTCCTTTATCTGGCCTTAGAGTTCGTGGTCTTCGTTGTGTTTCATGAAAAATCTTTTGAAAGGCTTCTATGACGCTGGTATGTGATTTATTAGGTATGGTTGCACCCATAAATATTAGGAAAACACCAATGACAACCAATAAGAAGTGGGTGTCATCATTATAGGAAGCTATGTTTCCCATGTCAGCTAAATCAATATCCCACATGTCATCAATTCCACGTGTAATGACACGTTGCCTTTTAAACCTGTATTTTACAGGTTGTAGTAAACTGAAGGCATCTTGATCCTGTAACCATTTCTTCACTTGCGAATGAGTGACTGGTTGATCATGTTTTTTTAATATGTAATAAAGTTTGTAAGGACCAGCAAATGCCCCGGGTTGACCAGGTTTAAAGTAAATATTGGTTAAGTAGTCTTTCCACGTCGACATGTTAACACTAAATGATCAACACTTGTTAACATATCTCACATTTTATTTTATCAACATATCTTGCATTTTATCAACACATCTTACATTTTATTTTATCAACATATCTTGCATTTTATCAACACATGTTAAATTTTATTTTTATCAACATATCTTACAAATCAAGTATTGATACAATGGTGTGAATAATTGGAGTCCATTGATTTTCAATGTATATTAACCAGCTACTTAATTCATCAAATGTGATAGCATCTACACCATATTTTTCACAACGTTGATTTGCATTATCTAACACTTTATCTAAATGAATGTAATATTTAGCTTCATTCCAATATGTATAGACACATGTAGAATGACACATATGTTCTGAACACTCTTCATTTTGACAAGCAGGACATACTAAACATGCAAACGTTTTTACAGCTAATAGCATTTCTTCACAATATGTTTTTGCACAATATATTGTCTCAATGTAATGTCCACCATTATACTGCAATGTATATTAACCACTCTCTCACTTCATCAAACAGTCTTGGATCAAATCGAGCGAAGTGATATGCTGCTTCCACATCAAACTCCTCAGCTCCACCAATGTTTGAAAACACACACTCTTTGATGAAATCCTCGCGTAAGTTTGGTACGTTCAACGTGGAATGAGCAAGTTCCCAATAAATGTCAAAGTGCTGCAGTTGTTGTTGAATAGATCCAAAACGTGCCAGTTCACTTATCATGTAGTCCACATACTTGTCCTTGAAACACGTTTCTACATCCATCTTTCACATGTCTATATAACACGTCTGCACACTGTGACGGCTGGTAAGCAAATGACTCTCAGCCTTACTCCGCAGAAACAGTTAGTGAGCCGCACTTGTTGCAGAAGTTGTCTGGTTCACACAACTTGCGATTGTACTTGTGGCAGTGACAATCATAATCCTCAGCATATCAGTAAGCACCACAATATTCACAGGTAAGCCCAAGTTGACTTTGCACATCCATATTCTCCAATTGAACTTCAGCCAGTCTTTTCTTGGATAACTTTGACACTTTCATCCGATTGTCCTTTTGCAGCTTGATAGGAGTTTTCTTACCATGACATTCCGTACATGGCAATAAGGTTGAATTAATGCTATCCATCTCCTGAAGCAATGTCTCCCATTCACAATCATTCATCTTGATGTAATACTTGTATTCTTTCCCTTCAAACAGTGATGTTTGCACAAAACTCACATAGCGCATATCCAAGTATGAAATGACTTCAAGCCACTTCGTTTGCGTTAAGTACAGTTTGAAGCCAATGTCGCGTAATCTTGCAAAGTTCAGGCACACAATCTTCCACAAGGATGGTGATAAAGCAAGCCATCTCTCTCCACGTTTGATTCGAATAAATAATCCAAATTGTCCATGCTCCACGGTAATCGTTAAGTTTGCACTAATTTTAAAGCTGCTTGTCTTCTCCATGGCTGCGCGTCGAATGATGACTGCACTTGACACCTCACTCCTTTTATATGGACATTACATGTATGTTTTCATGAGATGTTTGCAAAATCGCGGAGTGATCTCGTTGAAACCATCCAGAAAGGCTGTTGGCAAACCGTCTGTCAGAGATTGTCTCATGACAATCACTAAAAAGTCTCCTCGTTTGCGACTCCCAATTATCCATTGAAAGAGCATTGGCATGGTGAAATGTCCTTTTTCATAGATGTAAGCCATCATATCATACACCTTAATACGTTCTTCAAGGTACTTGAAGCCATGCAGCATGACCTTTGCACATTTGGAATCGCGATCCTCATCAACACACTTTGGCGCCGGTAGACATAAAGTCTTAAAAAGTTCCTCATGAAGACTTCTAATAAGTTGAACGTGAGGAGGGGGGGTCCTCAGTGAGTACCCGGGGGGTCCTCACTTTATGCAGGCAGTCTGCTTCAGTCTCTAGGGGGGTCCTCAGTGAGGACTCGGGGGGTCCTCAGTGAGGACCGGGGGGTCCTCACTTAAGATGGTATATAAGTGGTAGTCATTTCAGTTCAGGCTCACAACCGCTTTCAACTTTCACGACAATTGAGCTCTTCTTTGCGTTAAACGATGTTCTCAGGCTAAGGGAAGTCAGGGAGGTGCAAGTGCCGGTGGTGCCGCCAGTGAACCAGCCTGTGAGATATTTTTCTACCAGATGCTGCCGGACCCTGCCAACGCCAAGGTCCTCTGTGTTCCGGTCTTTTTTAACCGGAGGGTGACGCTGGGAAAGCGGTTGGAAAATATCGAGCAGGGACATTACGTCGAGGCTTACTTCCGATGCACCATGCTGGGGGAATCGATACCATCAAGACTTGAGGAGGAAGAGTATCCAGCATGGACAATATTCTTCCTCCAGCAAGACCTCGACATGCGGCTGCATGCTCAGTCCTGATCGCGTTATTGCTGTGGATTGCGGCCATCAATCGTGTATTTACTGCGCTGCAATTTGGACCCAGATGATGGCGCTTGCTGATCAATACACGACTGCATGCTTCACCTGCGGACTGAAAACGGATCATTTCGTTTTCAACAGTCAGCAATTAACACTCTGCGCAAGGCCAGTCCAAGATGTCCTAGAGTTTTAGAGTCCGGCAGCAGCAAAAACCTGCCGGCCCTTCTAAGGGCCACCCACTAATACGAAATAAGGATAACCGTGTCATGGTGTTAGTATGTATGTGTATGCATGAGAGTGTGGGAAATGCTAAAAAAAATAAATAAATAAAAAAAGAAAAAAAGGAGTGATTTTTTATACCCCTTTTTTTATATCCCCTTTTGACTTTAAGAGGGTCTTATAGGTGAGCTCTAACTATGTAGCTATGAGTTCTCTATTTATAAAATGGAGAACTTGTGCGTTTGGGGAGGTGTCTCATCTGTCCGTCTGCCGTTTGAATGGTTGTTTGAATGGCCGCCCGTTTGAATGGCTGCCCGCTATCCCTATTACGTCATTATGACGTTCATATGACCTCCATATGACCTCCATATGACCTCCATAACACGTTTATATCACATCAAAATGACGTCACTGTTTTAAAAGCCCCATGGGGCTATCAAAACACCTCCTGACGTTATTATGACGTCACTTCCTGTTTTGATAGCCCCACTTTTATCCTACTTTTCAATTTTTAGAATTATCATTTTTAACTATATTATCACCTTACATATAATTTAAGAGAAAAGTGTTACCTATGTTTAGAAACTCACGCCCCTTGTTTTTCATATAGCAAATTCACTTCACAGGACAGGTTTCCCAATACTTCTGGAGTCCCACATCGATCTAGAAAGACATCTAAAAAGACAGATTCTGATAACCCCTTTTGGGTCTAAAAAATGGAAAAAAACTAGGAAAACTAAGAATAAAAAAAAACTGGGAAAACAAGTCATCAGTGAAACTGATTAATGTCCCCCCGCCACAAAAATTCTCCTTGGGTCGACATGGCTCATTTACAAGACCGATCCCTGTTCGTTCCAGTACTGCCCATATGTAAAATGTTTTAAAAATCGGTCGAAAAATGTTGGCGTTCGTTCCAGTATATAAAATTTCTTAACAATCGGTCGAAAAGTGTAGGCTTGAGTATGTTAACAAACTCATTCCAATGAGTAGCGATTGGGAAAATTTGTGAAGTTCAGTTGGGGTAATGTCCCTGGGCTGACATGGCTCATTTACAATACCAACCCTTGTTTGTTCCAGTACTACTTATAGTTAAGATATCTTATCAATCGATGCAGAAATGTCTGCTTGAGTGTTAACAAACTCCTTCAAATGAGCAAGGATTGGGAAAATAGTTGAAAAGTTCAGCTGGGCCAATGTCCTTGGGCCGATAGGGCTCATTTACAATACCAAACCTTGTTGGTTCAAATACTACTTATAGTTGAGATATCTTATCAATCGATGTAGAAATGTAGGCTTCAGTGTGTTAACAAACTCATTCCAGTATGTAAGGGTTGTGAAAATTTCTGAAGTTCAGATGGGCCGATGTCCTTGGGCCGATAGGGCTCATTTACAATACAGACCTTTGTTGGTTCCACTACTTCCTATATGTGAAATATTTCAACAATCGATCCAGAAATGTAGGCTTGAGTGTGTTAACAAACTCCTTCAAATGAGCAAGGATTGGGAAAATATGTGAAAAGTTCAGCTGGGCCAATGTCCTGGGGCCGACATGGCTCATTTACAATACCAAACCTTGTTAGTTCCAATACTACTTATAGTTAAGATATCTTATCAATCGATGTAGAAATGTAGGCTTCAGTGTGTTAGCAAACTCATGCCAGTATGTAAGAGTTGTGAAAATTTCTGAAGTTCAGATAGACCGATGTCCTTGTGCCGATAGGGCTCATTTACAATACCGACCTTTGTTGGTTCCAATACTTCCTATATGTAAAAGATTTCAACAATCGATCCAGAAATGTAGGTTTGGGTGTGTTAAGTAATTCGTTCAACCGAGTAAGGATTGGGATAATTCTAAAACTCAGCTGGGCCAATGTCCTGGGGCCGACACGGCTCATTTACGATACCCCCATATATAGAATATCATAACAAACGGTCGAAAAATATAGGCTTGAGTGTGTTAACAAAAAAGGTGTCGACAGGCGGACGGACGGACAGACAGAAAACTAGTCCCCCCCCCCCCCCCCCCTCCCGGTGGAGGACTAACTAGGAACGTTTGAAGGTCTGTGTCGGGTAAAGAAAGGAGATATCGCTCTTGCCCAAATCCTCCCCCACCCCACCTCCCAAATCACACACACGGCCCGAAAACTTTAGTTACTACGTCACCCCGCCTCTCCCCACCCCACACAAACAAACTACGGAAGCTCGCCCCCGCTCCCAACACTCACACGTGGCGAAAACACACCGACTGTCAACCCCCGCCCCATCCTCCACATAAGCATAATACTGCGAAAAGCTCGATCGCTCTCACCCTACTCCCTGAGGAAACAAAAAAATTATTAATGTCACCCACATTCATCACCTCCTCATACATCACACGTCACCTTATCCCCCTATCCTCCTCCGCTGCACGAGAACCCATCTACAGCAAACCTGTCTCACCGTCATATAAATACCCAAGTCATGCCCCACCGTAATATTAATACCCAAGTCCTGCCCCTTAATCCTCCTCCGCTGCACGAGAACCCATCTACAGCAAACCTGTCTCACCGTCATATAAATACCCAAGTCATGCCCCACCGTAATATTAATACCCAAGTCCTGCCCCTTAATCCTCCTCCACTGCACGAGAACCCATCTACAGCAAACCTGTCTCACCGTCATATAAATACCCCAAGTCATGCCCTACCGTAACATAAATACCCAAGTCATGCCCTACCGTAACATAAATACCCAAGTCCTGCCCCTTAATCCTCCTCCGCTACACAAGAACCCATCCACAGCAAACCTGTCTCACCGTCACATAAATACCCAAGTCCTGCCCCTTATCCACCTCCGCTACACAAGAACCCATCCACAACAAACCTGTCACCGTCATATAAATACCCAAGTCCTGCCCCTTATCCTCCTCCGCTACACGAGAACCCATCCACAACAAACCTGTGTCACCGTCATATAAATACCCAAGCCCTGCCCCTTATCCTCCTCCGCCACACAAGAACCCATCCACAGCAAACCTGTGTCACCGTCATATAAATACCCAAGCCCTGCCCCTTATCCTTCTCCGCCACACGAGAACCCATCCACAACAAACCTGCTCACCGTCATATAAATACCCATGCCCTGCCCCTTATCCTCCTCCGCTACACGAGAACCCATCCACAACAAACCTGCTCACCGTCATATAAATACCCAAGCCCTGCCCCTTATCCTCCTCCGCTACACGAGTACCCATCCACAACAAACCTGTGTCACCGTCATATAAATACCAAAGCCCTGCCCCTTATCCTCCTCCGCCACACAAGAACCCATCCACAGCAAACCTGTCACAGTCATATAAATACCCAAGTCCTGCCCCTTATCCTCCTCCGCTACACGAGAACCCATCCACAACAAACCTGTGTCACCGTCATATAAATACCCAAGCCCTGTCCCTTATTCTCCTCCGCTACATGAGAACCCATCCACAACAAACCTGTGTCACCGTCATATAAATACCCAAGCCCTGCCCCATATCCTTCTCCGCTACACGAGAACCCATCCACAACAAACTTGTGTCACCGTCATATAAATACCCAAGCCCTGCCCCATATCCTTCTCCGCTACACGAGAACCCATCCACAAAAAACCTGCTCATCGTCATATAAATACCCAAGTCCTGCCCCTTATCCTCCTCCGCTACACGAGAACCCATCCATAGCAAACCTGTCTCACCGTCATATAAATACCCAAGCCCTGCCCAAACTGCAAGTGATCATTTTAGTGTATGTTTAAAAACTGCGACATCAATAAAACACAAAAACATTGAGTCGGTAATTATTTATTCAATAAATGTATTGATCTGTCTTGAGAATGAAATGCGCGACGCTCAAATGTGTCAAATTTAACTCAATAGCGTAAGTAAGAAGAAAATTTAAGCGATTCAGAAAAAATAAAATAAAAATTTAACCAAAAAAAAAAAAAAAAAAAAAAAAAAAAGATCACACTCGCGCATAAGGTTTGTATTATTTTTAGGATTAATGTTCTCACTGTTTACATGAAACACATTGCTGTTCGGCTAAAATAAATATTCCGAAAATCTACTTAGTGCCACCAAGCTGGATTGTTAGACACTCAATCACGCTTTTTATGCCTTTTATGGTTTATTTTGTTGTTTTCTCTCCTTTTACTAAAGTGTACCATTTTGACAAACTGCTATCGTCATCTTTCGGTCCTTTTCATTACAATTTTCACTTAAAGTTCCTTCATTAAATGGGTGTTTTGTTTTTTTTTACTTTGCACATAAACTGATATGATAATAAATAAATCTCACGAAGCAATGAACATTCGTGAGCCCCCCGCCCCCTTAACCTCCACTCCCTCCCCTCTCCCCAAACCCACAAAAAATGAACACTTTTTGCTATTTTCTATATGATTTAGCAATCTTTTTCTTTTTCTTTTTTTTCTTTTTTTTTTGGTCTTTTTTTCAACCTAAAGGCATAGATCTCACAGGATCATGGTCGCCGAACGAAATACACATAGCTACATATCGTACCTCACTTCAGTGTCAATGTCTATTTCATGAACAGGTACAATGGACATTTTTATAATATTTTCATGCTGTAAAATCAATCTACATACATTTGGTTGAATTCGGTTACATTAGGAGTACCCATGAAAAGAAGGCACTGGCCCTTAACTTGAAACGGCACATAGAGCAGATTAGCTGAATGTGTGGTAAATGCTAAAATGAACGTCGACTACACATTTGTTATAAAATAGCTCACCTCTGACATCTGTTATGCATAAACACAGATCGGATGGATATTTAAAAAGAATGTCCGTGGACATTGTGCCCAGTCGAAAAACCCAAGACATTACAAAGGTGACCAATTCTGACAAAATTTAGATTTGGTAGAAGGCTTCATGACCAACATTGTTATCAAAAGTAATTGAACAGGACCTGTGAGACGAACACCAATTGTGCTTCTCTTACAGCTACCCGTTTATTTGGCCGTTTTTTTTTTTTGTTTTTTGCCGAACTGATAACAAAAACACTACGTCTCCACAGAAGATCTACCGGGGATCATGGAAAGAAGAAAAGTAACAAGGAAGGAAAGAAGAAATAATTGAATGTAGCAAGGGCCTCTTTATACTTTTGTGAGAGGCAAACCTTTAAATGTGGCCTGTAAAACCTGTGATGGGAGACGATGACAAAGTACGCCTACAGCGGAACTTGAACTCACAACCTCCTGCTTCGCCGGCGACGACGCAAATCACTGCTTCTATAAGTGCCTGCCAAACCAACAAAGGGAGACAATGAAAAAAGTCGCCTTCAGCGGGGCTTGAATCCTCGTGATCATCACCCCTACGCCTTACAAACTGCGCCCCCGAGGCAAGTGTTCAGGTGACTGGTAAAAGCATCAAGTAGGAGCGCGTTGCCGCTTTTTTTTTGGGGGGGGGGGCAATTTCACTGTTTTTATAATTTGATGTATGGACTTTATAATTCCGAACCATTAACATCAATTCAGCAGAAACTATGTCACACGGCATTAAATGAAATGATAATAAATTATGAATTTGGTCATAAGCATAAGGTGATTCCATTAGTTCCGTTGATCACGGAAAATAAAGAAATATCAAAATGAACAAAAATTATTTGCAAACACCCGAAATAAATTTTATAACGAGAGCGTACAGATGTATATTCATTATTAAAAAATAATAACAAAAAAAAAGCTATGTGGAGGATTACCCATCGAACATTCCTGCCAATTTTCAAAACAATCAGACCAGAAATGTGGGAACAGATAGCATTTTGAAAAATTGTTCACACATATATGAACGGACGACCCACAAGTGCTGAGTATAGCCCACCGACGATAGCTGGCTGGGCTAAAAAGTAGTTCCTCTCTTTAATGAGTACTATATTTTCGCGGAATCCCCAGTGGCTCTGTGGTTTTAAAAGTTGTTACAACAGACCAAACTGCCGAAGAGGTTGGCTGTTGGACAACAACACGACTAAATCCATCAACAGGGTAACCACTAAATATTCACAAATCAAAATATATCGGAGTTTCTGCCTGGTCAAATTCACTTAAATATTACCTTCTGTGACCACTTGTCTAATTAACTTTGACTAAAACAACATTACCACCTTCCTAATCACCCCCACCCCCTCCCTCCCGCTAAAAAAAAAGAAAAAAAAAAAAAAAAGATTAACATTTGCATCAAACTTAAAACCACAGTTAATCACTTTTGAAAATGGGTGCACTAATGATCTACATTCTTTCCCGAGACCTTTACGGCAATTTCCCAACCGTTCGGCAGCACTCAAATAAACACGCATGCAGGGTGCAGAGTTGAGTTCGTTCTTTGTGGAGAAGACAAGAATGAATTAAGGACAAGCACTATTTTCTTTCGGAACTGTGCCACTGCAATATAACTTCATGTTCTCCACACAATGGGAACCACGGGTATTCACATTTGCGTCACGCACATTTAACGTAATCGAGACTATTTTGAACATTGTTTACATGTAGAAAGAAAATTTTCCTATACACAAAACTGTGTGAAAAGAGATGAACAAGGCACCCGGTCGGCCACTCTAGTTGTCTGTTCCAAAAACTTAACATGTGATTAAAGAAAGGAAAGAAAAGGGAAAAGAACTTACACAAAAATAAATAAATCAATCAAAACTAAAAAAAGACTGAAATATTTCGCATTCGGAACACAATGTCAACATCCGGAACGTGTTAATATTCGTGTATATTATAGGCAAATAACATACTACACAAAAACAAATGAGAATACTTCAAAGGCTACACAAGTGGGTATCGTGTGCAAGGGTGTATCAGCATTGCTGAATTCCTGTGACTAACTCTAGTCGTTGCGAATCGAGGGGGAGGACTGAGGTTATCTCCAGCAAAAGCAGGCCGACGAGCAGGCATCCAAGGCAGCTCTTTCCACATCTGATAATTTTATAATTCTCTTTTTCCTTCTTCTTCACTTAAAAATGGCGGCTGAGGACTTAAGGGGTCGAGGGGGTTAGATATACTGGGCGAGCCAGCGGAAACCCTCGCCGTATCCTTGTCTTTTCAACACACTGCACATAAACAGTTCCATGGGCCGCCCTGATAACTCGCTGCGTGCTATCGTGCCCTGGCAAACACAACAAAACCATAAACATGAAAACACCATCTATTATTATTTATTTATTATTATTACAACACATTTCAGAAGCCTAAAACAGAAAATCTCATAAACAGTCTTGATTTTACATTTTTCATGAATTTTTTAGAATCTACTCATTCACTTTTTTCCAATTTTATTTTGACTTTTTCGAGAAGGAATGTCTGCAACTACCCTATCAAGTCCCGCCCCATCCCAGGGGCAAAAGACTTTTTCTACTACCTTCCCAGTGAAGGTCTAACAAGAAACAGCGTCTGCTCCTCCCCCCTTCCCTCCCCGACGCCCCCTCCCTCCACCAAACCCAGTGCTCAGCCACGCGCTGTACCGTGGATCATTGCGTGCAGCCCGAACATGTGGCGGATATCGCCCTCACTGCAGGCGCTCACCAATTCGTCCCCCATCCCCACCCCTCCTCACGCCTTGCATGTACCGTAGTAATGATCATCTCTCTTAATGTCGAACACAGGGTGTATATCGTCCCTGGTGGCGGCGCCTCAGCCGATCTTCTTCCTCAACCTGTCCGACCCCCCCCCCGCTCCCCCCCCCCCAACACATACACCCACTGTTCCCTTGGTCACCAAGTGCAGGTCGAACCTGTGGCGTATCCCGTCTTGCATGGTCACGCTTCCCTCACCCGCCTTCCCCCATAAACACGTACTGTTGCATATCTCGACCTGGCTGACGACGCCCCCCCCCCCTATCCACCCCTCCCCCCCCCCTCCAACACACATACACACGTACTGTTCCTGTGGTCATGCCGTGCAGGCCGAACATGTGGCGTATCTCGTCTTCACTGGCCGCGCCGCGCACATCGATCTTGTTGCCGAGCACGAGCACGGGCGCATGCGCGATCTGCTCGTCCTGCAGCAGGCTCTGTAGCTCCGCCCTCGCCTCGTCAAAGCGCGAGCGGTCGAAGGCGTCGACGAGGAAGACGATGCCGTCGACGGCTGGGAAGTAGTCCTTCCACACGCGGCGCGCTGCACGGCGCCAATAACAACGCAGCGTCAGATAATTTGCTCAACATACAGTAGCTCCACTTGATAACTTGATACTGTGATACGTAACAGTCTGATACAATTTTTATTTGAATACAAGGCGACTGTGACAATTTCCACTGTAATTACATAATCAATGAACTGTGCAGGACTGCCAATGGGTAAGTTGCCCAGCATATAAATAACAACTTGATCTCACCTTGTTCGTGACCTCCGAGGTCAAATGTGGTAAATTTCATGCCTCCCATTGTTAATTCTTCTGACGCTGAAAGAAGCAACAAAAAATTAAATAAATAAAATTCAAACACATTAGTGCATCCTAAACTTTAACCAACCAATCAAATAAAAAAGGCCAAATATAACACGCACAGATAGATAGATGCACTCCCGTATAAAGGAATAACAAGTAAATTTTAGTTCTTTAATTGCGTACACAGCTTTGTGATGAAACCCTTTTTGCGCTTCGTGACCCAGGTTACTGGACAACACACGAGCGACGATATAACGCGGTAAATATCGACGAGTAAAATGTTTTCCACTTTATTTTGACAAACAAATCACCCTGTAACTTAAAATGCTGTTAAATTCTTGCATCAGCGACGCTTTGACCGGTGTCTGTGTATTGGATTCGGACGCTTATGGAAGGCCACGGACCTCGTTCACAGGCCTCCCACGCGTGTCCGAGTCCAATACAAAGCACACAGCGCCACGATCTATTAAATGTAGAATGAATGCTTTTGGGGGAATCACTTCTCATACTTCATACATGCGACTTACACGTATTTATGGCACACAAACATTTTTAAACCGGTTACAGGCTTCCCGGCGATTTTTGATAAAAATGACGTTTTGTTTTTGGAAGTTATCGAAGAAGAAAAAAAAGGATTGTCAATGGACAATGCCCCAGCCCGTATGCACTGATGACATATATGCTGGTGGTTTACTGGTGGTTTATATACAATTAAAATTACAAAGATAGAAACAGGTGAAAGGAAATGCAATTATTAATATGACTGCAATCCAAACCGACAATTAACTGAATTGCAATCAACTAAAACCACTCAATACGTGATAAATTTTCTTCCAGGCATGTGATCTACGGAAAATGATTGCAGTTCATCTAAGGGGTGAATGGGGGGGGGGGGGTAAAGGCCTGGGGGAGTAAAGACCGGGGGTGAGGGCACTAGGGGGAAATGATAAATAGGGGGAGGGGGGAAAGGTCAGTTGAGGTAAAGGCCTAGACTCGAACTACAAATATGACCTGTAAAATGTATGAAGGGAGACAATGAAAAGTACATCTATGGCGGGAGGCAACACAACCCACTGCTTTTATGGGACCAGAATGTACGAAGAGTAGCATTTTGAAAGGCTGTTTACACACACACATAACGGACGACAGATGCCCCATAAGTGATAAGTATGGCCCACCAACCACAGTCGGCTGGGCTGAAAAGATGACTTAGAGGCCTGCGAGACAAGACTGTTGTGGTGCATTGTGACCAAGCCGAGATCTGGATAATCAAGCATCAATGGGCTTGAAGGACCGCGAAAAAGTAGTTTAAAACGCATTTTAAAACCGGTTACTGAAAATTTTTCAAAGGTTTGCATTTATTCATTATCAATACTGCAGGTGAAGAAGCATTAAGTTTACATCCGTATCTTGGTACATACAAACAGACAATGGATGAATCCCCTACTCATATGACAAGACCAGCCCGATAACGCCGGCTGGTCTAAAAGGGGGACTGTAAAGAGTATATGTTACAGCATGTGTTACAGTCGATCTATCAAGGCAGCCGCTTTCTAAGCCGCTGATTTGAGTGTGAACATTTTAAAATGAGTGTGATCTCATAACCTAATGTGTAGCTCTAAAAAAATACTACTTCTAATATGTTTTTGAAGGACTAGCACTGTATTTATGAAAAACAGTTGTGCTAACTTCAGTTTTTCTTAAAAGCAGATGATCGCTTGTTTTTCCAGCTTGGTATTTATTCTTCGCGCTATAATTGCCATAATTTGACAGACTGCTTCTTACTTATGGTGGTTTCACTTCCCCTGACTGTGTACAGCAGCGCCTGAAATTGTCTATCGCTTATACGGTATCAGATTTGACAGATCGGCTGAAATATTTCAGTGACTTTGTAAGCTGCTGATTTGACAGATCTAACGTTTTCAAACGAAAACCTTTTCTATGCAGAAAAACGAATGTATAACAAGCATGTCCAAGCATGACCCAGCCGAGTTACCAAACAAGGAAAGAGAGAAAAAACTCTAAAGCGAATACTGTTGGGCCAAAAAATGAAGAAGTTTGTTTCTGAACGTAACTTTTTCATAATTCTAATACACAAAAACGGGTTTTCCCGGGTGGAAGCTACCCGAAAAGGGATGTTGGAGAGGTTGGTTTTGACGATTCACGTATTTACCGACATGTACACAATTTTACAAAATTGTTAAAATTCCACCATTTCGGCATTTTTTGTCATTTGCGAAAAAAGCAAAGTCCAGGTGGAGAAGCAACTAAGAAACTTTCGATTAAAATTTTATAACTATTTGAAAAAGACTGAAAAAAATGAATGGTTTGACAGTTCAGCAATTTACTACCATTCATTCCAGTTTTTTTACCGAACTTCAAAGTTCCGCCATTTCGGCAGTTTTTTGACGAACCGCAAAAAAAAAAAAAAAAAACAAGTTTGTCCAAGGACAAAGTCCCAGCTTACGAAAAGCAATAAGACCAATTCCAACGTGCATGAGCAAGGGAATTTTCCTGAAAAATTGGGCTTGAAAAGATGAGACGGCAAAGAGCTAGCCCAGTAATTAATTAAGCACCGGACCAGAACATAGACCGATAAATGCATGCAAAGATTTCTTTCCCAGAAAAATGGGAAACAGATTTTTTGTATCTCTGGTAGACTGGATAGTCTGCCATAGATACCTTCAAACAACGCTCGCATTTCGGACCAGTGCGCATATTTATGTAACTTGCCTTGATGCGCGGTTCTTATTCAGACAAGTGCGCATGTTTCTTTAATTTTGCGTAGATGCGCGGCTCTCATTTTGGAACAGTGCACATGTTTATTTAACTTGCGTTGATGTGCGGTTCGCATTTCTGACGAGCGCCCATGTTTTTTTTCACCTTTTATGAATGTGCGGTTCTTATTTCGGATCAGTGCGCATGTTTATTTACCTTGCGTCGATGCGCGATTCTTATTCCAGACCAATACGCATGTTTATTGTACCTGCGTTGATGAGCGGTACTTATTTTGGACAAGTGCACAAGTTTCCATAGGTTGCCTTGACGCGCGGTTCGCATTTCGGACCAGTTTGCATGTTTATTTAACTTGCGTTGATGCACGGTGCTTATTTTGGACATGTGCCTATGTTTATTTAAGTTGCGTTGGTGCGCGGTTTGCATTTTGGACCAGTGTGCATGTTTATTTAACTTGCGTTGATGCGCAGTGCTTATTTTGAACCAGTGCAAATGTTTATTTAACTTGCGTTGGAGCGTGGTTCGCATTTCGAACCACTGCGCACGTTTATTTAACTTGCGTTGATGCGCGGTTCGAATTTCGGAGAAGTGCGCATGTTTATTTAACTTGCGCTGATGAGCAGTTCGAATTTCGGATCATTACGCATGTTTATTTAACTTGCGTTAATGCGCGACTCTCATTTTGGAACAATGCACATGTTTATTTAACTTGCGTTGATGTGCGGTTCGCATTTCTGACGAGCGCCCATGTTTTTTTCACCTTTTGTGAATGTGCGGTTCTTATTTCGGATCAGTGCGCATGTTTATTTACCTTGTGTTGATGTGCGGTTCGCATTTCGGATCAATGCGCATCTTTATTTACATTGTGTTGATGGGCGGTTCGTATTTCGGATCAGTGCGCATGTTTATTTACCTTGTGTTGATGTGCGGTTCTTATTTCGGATCAGTGCGCATGTTTATTTACCTTGCGTCGATGCGCGATTCTTATTCCAGACCAATACGCATGTTTATTGTACTTGCGTTGATGAGCGGTACTTATTTTGGACAAGTGCACAAGTTTCCATAGGTTGCCTTGATGCGCGGTTCGCATTTCGGACCAGTTTGCAGGTTTATTTAACTTGCGTTGATGCACGGTGCTTATTTTGGACATGTGCCTATGTTTATTTAAGTTGCGTTGGTGCGCGGTTTGCATTTTGGACCAGTGTGCATGTTTATTTAACTTGCGTTGATGCGCAGTGCTTATTTTGGACCAGTGCAAATGTTTATTTAACTTGCGTTGGAGCGTGGTTCGCATTTCGAACCACTGCGCACGTTTATTTAACTTGCGTTGATGCGCGGTTCGAATTTCGGAGAAGTGCGCATGTTTATTTAACTTGCGCTGATGAGCAGTTCGAATTTCGGATCATTACGCATGTTTATTTAACTTGCGTTAATGCGCGACTCTCATTTTGGAACAATGCACATGTTTATTTAACTTGCGTTGATGTGCGGTTCGCATTTCTGACGAGCGCCCATGTTTTTTTCACCTTTTGTGAATGTGCGGTTCTTATTTCGGATCAGTGCGCATGTTTATTTACCTTGTGTTGATGTGCGGTTCGCATTTCGGATCAATGCGCATCTTTATTTACATTGTGTTGATGGGCGGTTCGTATTTCGGATCAGTGCGCATGTTTATTAACCTTGTGTTGATGTGCGGTTCTTATTTCGGATCAGTGCGCATGTTTATTTACCTTGCGTCGATGCGCGATTCTTATTCCAGACCAATACGCATGTTTATTGTACTTGCGTTGATGAGCGGTACTTATTTTGGACAAGTGCACAAGTTTCCATAGGTTGCCTTGATGCGCGGTTCGCATTTCGGACCAGTTTGCAGGTTTATTTAACTTGCGTTGATGCACGGTGCTTATTTTGGACATGTGCCTATGTTTATTTAAGTTGCGTTGGTGCGCGGTTTGCATTTTGGACCAGTGTGCATGTTTATTTAACTTGCGTTGATGCGCAGTGCTTATTTTGAACCAGTGCAAATGTTTATTTAACTTGCGTTGGAGCGTGGTTCGCATTTCGAACCACTGCGCACGTTTATTTAACTTGCGTTGATGCGCGGTTCGAATTTCGGAGAAGTGCGCATGTTTATTTAACTTGCGCTGATGAGCAGTTCGAATTTCGGATCATTACGCATGTTTATTTAACTTGCGTTAATGCGCGACTCTCATTTTGGAACAATGCACATGTTTATTTAACTTGCGTTGATGTGCGGTTCGCATTTCTGACGAGCGCCCATGTTTTTTTCACCTTTTGTGAATGTGCGGTTCTTATTTCGGATCAGTGCGCATGTTTATTTACCTTGTGTTGATGTGCGGTTCGCATTTCGGATCAATGCGCATCTTTATTTACATTGTGTTGATGGGCGGTTCGTATTTCGGATCAGTGCGCATGTTTATTTACCTTGTGTTGATGTGCGGTTCTTATTTCGGATCAGTGCGCATGTTTATTTACCTTGCGTCGATGCGCGATTCTTATTCCAGACCAATACGCATGTTTATTGTACTTGCGTTGATGAGCGGTACTTATTTTGGACAAGTGCACAAGTTTCCATAGGTTGCCTTGATGCGCGGTTCGCATTTCGGACCAGTTTGCAGGTTTATTTAACTTGCGTTGATGCACGGTGCTTATTTTGGACATGTGCCTATGTTTATTTAAGTTGCGTTGGTGCGCGGTTTGCATTTTGGACCAGTGTGCATGTTTATTTAACTTGCGTTGATGCGCAGTGCTTATTTTGAACCAGTGCAAATGTTTATTTAACTTGCGTTGGAGCGTGGTTCGCATTTCGAACCACTGCGCACGTTTATTTAACTTGCGTTGATGCGCGGTTCGAATTTCGGAGAAGTGCGCATGTTTATTTAACTTGCGCTGATGAGCAGTTCGAATTTCGGATCATTACGCATGTTTATTTAACTTGCGTTAATGCGCGACTCTCATTTTGGAACAATACACATGTTTATTTAACTTGCGTTGATGTGCGGTTCGCATTTCTGACGAGCGCCCATGTTTTTTTCACCTTTTGTGAATGTGCGGTTCTTATTTCGGATCAGTGCGCATGTTTATTTACCTTGTGTTGATGTGCGGTTCGCATTTCGGATCAATGCGCATCTTTATTTACATTGTGTTGATGGGCGGTTCGTATTTCGGATCAGTGCGCATGTTTATTTACCTTGTGTTGATGTGCGGTTCTTATTTCGGATCAGTGCGCATGTTTATTTACCTTGCGTCGATGCGCGATTCTTATTCCAGACCAATACGCATGTTTATTGTACTTGCGTTGATGAGCGGTACTTATTTTGGACAAGTGCACAAGTTTCCATAGGTTGCCTTGATGCGCGGTTCGCATTTCGGACCAGTTTGCAGGTTTATTTAACTTGCGTTGATGCACGGTGCTTATTTTGGACATGTGCCTATGTTTATTTAAGTTGCGTTGGTGCGCGGTTTGCATTTTGGACCAGTGTGCATGTTTATTTAACTTGCGTTGATGCGCAGTGCTTATTTTGAACCAGTGCAAATGTTTATTTAACTTGCGTTGGAGCGTGGTTCGCATTTCGAACCACTGCGCACGTTTATTTAACTTGCGTTGATGCGCGGTTCGAATTTCGGAGAAGTGCGCATGTTTATTTAACTTGCGCTGATGAGCAGTTCGAATTTCGGATCATTACGCATGTTTATTTAACTTGCGTTAATGCGCGACTCTCATTTTGGAAAAATGCACATGTTTATTTAACTTGCGTTGATGTGCGGTTCGCATTTCTGACGAGCGCCCATGTTTTTTTCACCTTTTGTGAATGTGCGGTTCTTATTTCGGATCAGTGCGCATGTTTATTTACCTTGTGTTGATGTGCGGTTCGCATTTCGGATCAATGCGCATCTTTATTTACATTGTGTTGATGGGCGGTTCGTATTTCGGATCAGTGCGCATGTTTATTTACCTTGTGTTGATGTGCGGTTCTTATTTCGGATCAGTGCGCATGTTTATTTACCTTGCGTCGATGCGCGATTCTTATTCCAGACCAATACGCATGTTTATTGTACTTGCGTTGATGAGCGGTACTTATTTTGGACAAGTGCACAAGTTTCCATAGGTTGCCTTGATGCGCGGTTCGCATTTCGGACCAGTTTGCAGGTTTATTTAACTTGCGTTGATGCACGGTGCTTATTTTGGACATGTGCCTATGTTTATTTAACTTGCGTTGGTGCGCGGTTTGCATTTTGGACCAGTGTGCATGTTTATTTAACTTGTGTTGATGCGCAGTGCTTATTTTGGACCAGTGCAAATGTTTATTTAACTTGCGTTGGAGCGTGGTTCGCATTTCGAACCACTGCGCACGTTTATTTAACTTGCGTTGATGCGCGGTTCGAATTTCGGAGAAGTGCGCATGTTTATTTAACTTGCGCTGATGAGCAGTTCGAATTTCGGATCATTACGCGTGTTTATTTAACTTGCGTTATTGCGCGGTTCGAATTTCGGACCAGTGCGCATGTTTATTTAACTTGCGTTGATGCGCAGTGCTTATTTTGGACCAGTGCAAATTTTTATTTAACTTGCGTTGGAGCGTGGTTCGCATTTCGAACCACTGCGCACGTTTATTTAACTTGCGTTGATGCGCAGTGCTTATTTTGGACCAGTGCAAATGTTTATTTAACTTGCGTTGGAGCGTGGTTCGCATTTCGGACCACTGCGGACGTTTATTTAACTTGCGTTGATGCGCGGTTCGAATTTCGGAGAAGTGCGCATGTTTATTAAACTTGCGCTGATGAGCAGTTCGAATTTCGGATCATTACGCATGTTTATTTAACTTGCGTTAATGCGCGTTTCGAATTTCGGACCAGTGCGCATGTTTATTTAACTTGCGTTAATGCGCAGTGCTTATTTACCTTGTGTTGATGTGCGGTTCTTATTTCGGATCAGTGCGCATGTTTATTTACCTTGCGTCGATGCGCGATTCTTATTCCAGACCAATACGCATGTTTATTGTACTTGCGTTGATGAGCGGTACTTATTTTGGACAAGTGCACAAGTTTCCATAGGTTGCCTTGATGCGCGGTTCGCATTTCGGACCAGTTTGCAGGTTTATTTAACTTGCGTTGATGCACGGTGCTTATTTTGGACGTGTGCCTATGTTTATTTAACTTGCGTTGGTGCGCGGTTTGCATTTTGGACCAGTGTGCATGTTTATTTAACTTGTGTTGATGCGCAGTGCTTATTTTGGACCAGTGCAAATGTTTATTTAACTTGCGTTGGAGCGTGGTTCGCATTTCGAACCACTGCGCACGTTTATTTAACTTGCGTTGATGCGCGGTTCGAATTTCGGAGAAGTGCGCATGTTTATTTAACTTGCGCTGATGAGTAGTTCGAATTTCGGATCATTACGCGTGTTTATTTAACTTGCGTTATTGCGCGGTTCGAATTTCGGACCAGTGCGCATGTTTATTTAACTTGCGTTGATGCGCAGTGCTTATTTTGGACCAGTGCAAATTTTTATTTAACTTGCGTTGGAGCGTGGTTCGCATTTCGAACCACTGCGCACGTTTATTTAACTTGCGTTGATGCGCAGTGCTTATTTTGGACCAGTGCAAATGTTTATTTAACTTGCGTTGGAGCGTGGTTCGCATTTCGGACCACTGCGGACGTTTATTTAACTTGCGTTGATGCGCGGTTCGAATTTCGGAGAAGTGCGCATGTTTATTAAACTTGCGCTGATGAGCAGTTCGAATTTCGGATCATTACGCATGTTTATTTAACTTGCGTTAATGCGCGTTTCGAATTTCGGACCAGTGCGCATGTTTATTTAACTTGCGTTAATGCGCAGTGCTTATTTTGGACCAGTGTAAATGTTTATTTAACTTGCGTTGGAGCGTGGTTCGCATTTCGAACCACTGCGCACGTTTATTTAACTTGCGTTGATGCGCGGTTCGAATTTAGGAGAAGTGCGCATGTTTATTTAACTTGCGTTGATGCGCGGTGCTTATTTTAGATCAGTGCAAATGTTTATTTTAACTTACGTTGGCGCGTGGTTCGCATTTCGAACCACTGCGTATGTTTATTTAACGTGCGTCGATGCGCGGTTCTTATATCAGGCCAATGCGCATATTTCTTGAGTTGATGCGCGGTTCTTATTCTGGACCAGTGCGCATGTTTATTTAAGTTGCGTTGATGCGCAGTTCTTATTTTGAATAGTGCGCATGTTATTTAAGTTGCGTTAATGAGCAGTTCGCATTTCGAACCAGCGCCTATGTTTCTTTTAACTTGTGTTGATGCGTGGTTCGCATTTTGGACCACTGCGCATATTTATTTAACTTGTGTTGATGATCGGTACTTATTTTGGACCGGTACAAATGTTTATTTAACTTACGCTTATGTGCGGTTCGCAATTCGGACCAGTGTGCATGTTTATTTAATTTGCGTTGATATCCGGTTCGCATTTCGGACCAGTATACGTGTTTCTTTAGGTTGCGTTGATGCGCAGTTCGCATTTTCGGACAAGTGAGCAGGTTCATTTAACTTGCGTTGACGCGCGATTTGCGTTTCGGACCAGAACGCATGTTTATTTAAGTCCCGTCGATGCCCGACTCTTATGTCTATTCAACTTGCGTCGATTCATGGTTCTTTCTTCGGACCACTGCGCATGTTTATTTAACTTGCGTTGATGCGCGGTTCTCATTTCAGACCACTGCGCATGTTTATTCAACTTGCGTCGATGCGTGGTCCTTTTTTTCGGACAAGTGCGCATGTTTGTTTAACTTGCGTTGATGTGCGGTGCTTATTTTGGACCGGATCGCATGTTTATTTAACTTCCGTCGATGCGCGGTTCGCATTTCAGGCCAGTGCCCATGTTTATTTAACTTGTGTTGACGCGTGGTTCTCATTTCAGACCAGTGCGCATATTTATTTAACATGCGTTGATGCGCGGTTCGCATTTTGGACCACTGCGCATGCTTATTTAATTTGCCTCGATGTACGGTTCGCATTTCGGACCAGTGCGCATGTTTCTTTAGGCTGCGTTGATGCGCGGTTCGCATTTCAGACCACTGCGCATGTCTATTCAACTTACTTCGAAGCGTAGTTCTTTTTTCGGACCAGTGCGCATGTTTATTTAACCTGCGTTGATGCGCGGTGCTTATTTTGGACCAGTTTGCATCTTTATTTATCCTTCGTCGATGCGCAGTTCACATTTCGGACCAATGCGCATGTTTATTTAACTTGCATCGATGCGGAGTGCTCAATTTGTACTACTGCGAATGTTTATTTAACTTGCGTCGATGTGCGGTGTTTAAATCTGACTACTGTGCAAGTTCATTTAACTTGCGTTTATGCGCTGTAGGAGGAGATTCATTTAATTTTTATTTTCAAAAATTCCCCAAAAAATTCAAAAGTTTTCCAATTCACTCAAAAAGCACAAGCTGTATGCACGACCCCCTAGAGACGGCTCATATCGAAAATAAATGAAATCTGATAAAAACTGTAGGAGGAAATGCATTTTGAATTTTTTTCTTCAAAAATTCTCTCATCGACTGAAAAAGACAGGCCATATTCACGACACCCTAAGCATGCCTCAGCCACAAAATAAATGATGTTTGATCAAAACTGCAGGAGAAAATGCATTTTGAGGTATTTTCATCAAAAATTCCCCCCGAAATCAAAAATTCCCAAGTCGAGTCAAATAGCACAAGCCGTATGCGAGACCTACCTAAGGATGCCTCATAGCAAAAATAAATGAAATCGGATAAAAACTGTAGGAGGAAATGCATTTTGAAGTTTTTCTTCAAAATTTCCCAAAAAATACAGAAATTGTCGGATCGACTAAAAAGCGCAAGTCGTATTCTCAACCGCTTAGGGATGCCTCATAAAAAAGCACAAGCCGTATGCACGACCCTTTAGGGGTGCCTCATACCAAAAATAAATGACATCGGGTCAAAAATGTAAGAGGAGATACATTTTAAAATTTCTTTAAAAAATCCCCAAAAATTCAAAAATCACCCGATCGAGTAAAAAAGCACAAGCCGTATGCAAGACCGCTTAGGCAATCCTCACACCAAAAATAAATGACATCGAATCAAAATTGTAGGAGTAGATGCATTTTTTTCAAAATTTTGCTTAAAAAATACCCCAAAATACAAAAATTGTCCGATCGACTAAAAAAGCACAAGCCGTATGCACGACCCTTTAGGGGTACCTCATACCAAAAATAAATGACATCGGGTCAAAAATGTAGGAGGAGATACATTTTTAATTTTTTTCTTTAAAAATTCGCCAAAAATTCAAAAATAACCCGATCGACTAGAAAAGCACAAGCCGTATGCACGACCCCTTAGGGATGCCTCACACCAAAAATAAATGACATCGAATCAAAATTGTAGGAGGAGATGCATTTTGAAACAAAGTTTATTGCGAACTAACTAACTAACTAACTAACTAACTAACGGACGCCACCCGCAAACCGATAGGAATACCCCAGCTTACGTGTACCGTAAGCTGGGCTAATTATAATAATAATAATAATAATAGCTTGCCAGGTGAATCCCTGGGGAACATCCTTGCGTAACATCTAAACGATTGGAATAAAACTTGGAGTAGTATTTCGAAATGGGTCAAAACGGGCACAAAGAGTGCCGCTATTTTGTCAGTTTTTCGTCAATCGTCAAAAAAAAAGTAATAACCAGGTCCACCCAGGGGGACCACCCAGGGAACATTCCTGCGTAATATCAAAACAATTGGAGCAAAACTGTAGTAGGAGTAGCATTTTAAAGAAAAAAAATTAATACGCACACACATTCAAGCCCCCTATAGTGATACGACTAACCCAGTCCGACAAAGTCAGCTGGGTTAAAAACAGACACGCTCTCCATACACATTTGTACGTTTACCTTAATATACCCATCGCCTCTCACCCCCCCCCCCCCCCCCGCCGGCTAAAGACTTAAAAGATGGGAGGAGAAACAAGACTGTTTCTCTTCCTGTCCTTTTTTTAAAATTATTCTTTTGTGAAAACACGGCCCATGATTTAAAAAACATTGTCTTTATAGAGTTTTAGAGGGTGCGCTGGGAAGCCTGTTTCTTACACTTCATTCTAGCATCAAGCACAAAGCAATGTTCTGCCTCTATCCGCAGTACATTAGACAATGCGTGTTATTTGACGGCAAACACACAAGCAGGTAGATACTATCTAGCGGTACCGTCGATATTATATTGTTAGAAGTATCACTAGTTGTTAATGAACGCAAGCGATGAACATGGTAAACTCTACTCACTTCTTCCAAGACTTACTTTTCTTTTTCTCCCCTTTTTATGTTTTCGGGCTTTATGGTTTTGTTTATCAATTTAGATAATTTTCGTTATTACCGATTCTTTACTATCGTTTTTTAATCCGTTTTTTTTTTTTGGACTACCTAATTGTCTTACTTGGATGTAGTGTGGGCACTGGCTGTGACATTCTGTCGTCTTTGAGCATAGATAACAAAGTGGTTTTACCCGCATTGTCTAATCCTAAAAATACCAGCTTGCCCGACTTTTTGTACAAACCTAAATGAATGAAAACAAAAACCACAAACATAACAATGTAAAGTAAAAATTAGCATGCGTGTTTAATATACAAATACGCATAAAGCTATTGCGATCCATCCATCCTGGTACTCTTTCTCTTCAACAAATAAAAAGTCTGGTTATGGGGGAGAGGTAGAATTATAGAACACAGTTTAGTCAGCTGCATGCGTGTCGTTACAGGGAGCGTGAACTGTGGCGCCATTCCCCGTCATTCCAAACCAATGTCCGGCGGACATTGTCCGCTCTTAAATCAGTGCTACTCCCTGCCAAATCAATGTTATACGCCAAACAAAAGCGACAGGATAACCTCGTTCTCTGAAACACTAAACGAAAAATGAATCTGAAATGAAAAATTAAACTGCAATTCCTTTACGCTCCGTCAATAACATAAAAAGCACCATAACGCAGAAGGACGCATGGCCAGCCAATCCACAACAAAACGTTATAGACGCTCCCCACAGCACTGGGTTTTCATGCAAAAGTAAAGCGGCTTCGTGACACAGCACCAGGATGTCAGCACGGACCATGAGGCGCAAGCGGTACGGCAGCCGGGACTCGACGGAGTGCAACACGGGCATGGGTCATGAGGCGCTACCCGTACGGCGGCCGGGACGCAATGGGGTGGGGCGTTAGCCATGAGGCACGACGTGTACGGCAGCCGAGACTCAATGGAGCGGAGTTTGGACATGGTCCATGAGGTGCAACCGATACGGCAGCAGTGTACGTGGGCAGAGGTCAAGGGGCACAATGGGCACGGGAGCCGGGACTCACTGGGGTGGAGCGTGGACACGGGCTACGAGTCAAGACGGTCCGGGAGCCGGGACTCAAGTGGTGAAGTGTGTGCAGGGGCCGTGAGTAACGACCCATGATTCGAGAGCTGGGGCTCGAGGGGGTGAAGTGTACGCAGGGGTCATCAAGTACAACGGGTACGGGAGCCCGGACTCATTGAGCTGAAGCGCGGGCACGGGCGCAATGGGTACGGGAGCCCTGACTCACTGGGGTGGAGCGTGGGCACGGGCTGAGTCATGCGGTCGTCCTTGAGCACGCTCAGTAGCGTCGTCTTGCCCGCGTTGTCAAGGCCGAGGAACAAGATCTTCCCGGACTTTTTATATAAACCTAAAACATGAATTGGTTCATTAGCACACAGATGCTACCTCTGATTGTGATAAATCAGTGCAGCCAAGATAATCGTCATTATCGCTGTTGACTGCATCATAATTATCACTTCAATTTTATTTCATAAACCACAGCATCAAACGAGTTCCACACCACTAGAACACGTTGAATATTCGTGTTGCCCTATGTATTTACTTGTAACCCTGCCAGAGCCGACCCGTGTCTCGAGCACACAGACGTCCTAACAGAGGCGAGGATATGGCATGAACTTCAAACAAGATTCACCACGACCGATGCCATTTCCATGCGTACAAGGCGGTTTTCAAATACCATCTCAATTTTGCTGGGATCTTTTATATGAAACAGCATGTTATTTCAAACAATTTATAACAGAGTGGATTCACCCACTTAATGATGACCTTATCTGTCCAATGTAATTTTATATTCCACTTGCCTGCATAAAATCACTCACCACGCGCCAGTTTTAATTTATATATAGCTAAAATGCGTGCAAATAAAAGCACGGACAGAAATTGAACACAACGTGTTTAATCAAAAATATCAACTACAGCGCCCAGTGCACACTAACATCTGTGTACTCGAACATGAAAAACATATTTACTCGCCAGAGAGTGTCATTTTGTGTTTTTATTAAATGTTTTTCCCGACAAACCGCACCCCCCAATCCCCCTCCTTTACCACCGCTTGCCCCTCTCTAGGTTTACAAATTTTCATTTGGACGATTTTATACTATTTCAGAATTATAAGATTTACATTAAGTGAATATATCTGATATGCTCAGAAGTCGAGCTACGTGACACTTTTATCCTACATCGGATGGAGGATTGGGAGGTACAAGTTGAGGGTATCTTAATCCTCTACTTCTATACACGTCCAGGCGCAGGTGAAGCAGTATAGAATGTCGTCACTATAAAGGTTTTACTGTACGTCTTTTTAACCGATTCTGTAAAATGGTCACTAAAAAAGATTTTACTATACGTCTTTCATCCGGGTCTGGTGGATAGGCTCTACAACCATGTTTTACTATCATCCTGTTTTAAAGGTGGTCAGTACAATCAGGTTTTACTGTGCGTCTGTTTTTATCCAGGTCTGTACCCAAAGTGTAGTTAACTCCATGATATATACCTTGTTTTCGTACATTTCATCAGCCAAAAAGTACTAGAATGACAGCCTTCATAACTGTACATTAGATGACTCACCTCGGAGTTCGAGGGCGGCGGGGGGGGGGGGGGGGGGGCACTTTAGTACGAAAATGGTGAACTGCTTATCATAACACAATGTGGCAGATGATCCACTTAAAAGAGTAAAAAAATACTTCCATGTATTACAAACAATGCTACATAAGGTTACATAACCGCTCCCATATAAGGCAGGCAAGTGAAATAACTTTGCCGCCAGCCGAGTTCACTACCCATTTTAATTCAGATTAGGCTGCGTTATGCTTTGTCCAGTCTGGCGCGATAACCTGTGCACTGGTTAACAAAGGTACCGCCAACCCTCTTCCCCGCTCATTAAGCCCTAAGTCCCACCTGGGAACGGACCCCTACGGTACCAACCCCTTCCCTCCATTTTCCCCGCTCATCAAAATGAGTACTATTGAACCCACCCTCATTCTCCAAATTCAGAGCAGGAGTGGGTGAGGTGCAGATCTGCAATCAGATTTGACGTCATATGGCGTCATACATTGTCCATTATGCGTCAAATAGTGGCATCAAGCATTCCCAACCAAGGCATGCCACCAAGTTTGAAGCAGATCCGACTCGTCGTTCGGAAGTTAAGGTTAAGTGTCCACAACACGTTTGACAACTTGCAACGTCATCCGTTGTGCAATATACAGCAGGGCTGGTATGATTTCAATCAGTTGATTTAAATCATGATTTAAATCGTGATTTAAATCAACGTAAAAAATCACGATTTTTGATTTTTTTGATTTTTTAAAAAATTTTGGGGTTTTTTTTATTTAAAATGTGTGTCATTCAGCCTGTGTTCACTGAAGGCACTTGGAGACGCCTTTGTTTAAACAAGGCATTTCATAGGGTACGCTTATTAGTGCACATGAGCCTCCGAGGTGGGCAGAAGGGGTTTAGTTAGGGCAGCACGCTTTAAGCAGGTAACTGCCTGTGGTGTTGGAAAAGAAACCCTTGAGTCTCGTAGTATTTTTTATGACTGTTTGAGCAAGTACCCTGTAGTGGATATGTAATCGCACAACTAATCTTCAGAAACTCCCGGTAGCATCGATATCTCCAACGTACTCCGGCCTTTCTTTCAACCGCGTGTGCTTGTAAAAAAAGTATTAGTGTAACGAGGTTATTTAAATCCCCCCATATCACTGTTTTTTCAATTGTTATTTGAACAAACCTTGTAGTAGAAAAGGCTGGAAACTGGCGTTTTGCTACTGATCGCTCAATAAATGAAGAATTGAACTTGAAGACAGTTATCTTAACATTTGAAAATTGAGAACAGTTGTCACAGATTTTGTGAAATGTAAATGTTTTTGTAGTACAAGAGAGTGTCACGAGTCTTCACTTAACTGTTAAAAGGTGGTGCTTTTGGATATTTTGTCGGTTTTTTTTTCAGTTTGATTTAAATCAAAAACATCAAAAAATCAGATTTAAATAAAAAAAATCAAAAATCATGATTTTTTTTGAAAAAAATCGGATTTTTTTCCAGCCCTGATATACAGCATGTGAACTGTCGGACTCAGCCCATGTGTTAACCTATAAAGTTTGCAGTTGATAAGGCGTTTCGTTTTGCAGCTACAGTGATGATGTATTTTTCACGTTTTTACGTCTCGAGTTGTCCAATATGCGTAAAAAACAAAAACAAAGGTCTCCCGACTGAACCAATAATATTATTCCCCAATGCCATGTTCCTTTTTTCTTGTTAGCGCCGTTTCTGTTCGTTCAATTCGCGACAAAATTTGACAGAATCTGTCCGACCTACCAAGCAAAAAACCACCACGTTTGAACTTCCTCCGATGTTCAGGGACTGAGAAATGTTACATACAAGATTTTGACGTAATGGCGCCACATGTCTTTCCTAATTTCCTTACAGTCTTCAAAAAATGACAGAACCGTCCAACTGACCCAAGGGAATACCCACAAAACACTTGAAGTCGATACGACTTTCCCTTTTTGAGATATTTTACACACAAGTCCCTGTTCAAAATATATACATATTTTACATGATATATATTTTACATGACCTCACACGCCGCACTCGCAACAAAGATTTGATAGAATCTTCGGACCCTCCAACGGTTGAACCAAAAATCCCACCAGCTTATAAACTTTCTCCCATGTTGAGCAGGAGAGAATTTCACACACAACATTTTTACGTAATGTCATCATACGCCTGTCCTACTACCGTAACATACGTCAAAAGTTGACAGAACCGTCAGACCTAACCAAGGAATAAACAGATCAAGTTTGAAGTCGATCCAGCTTTTCATTTTGGAGTGTCTTGCAAACAACATTTTGTCCACAACAGACTGGCACACACACATACACACACAGAACGTAAAAACACTATATTTCTCCCCTTGGACAGGGAGACATAAATACATTATGAACCTTCAGACCCAAGCAATGCATTATTCTAAAAAGATCGAAGCTGATCCAACATTTCGTAAAAAGTTACAGCAATGACGCAGTTATTACGTTTTGATGTCATATGTCATATGTCCAATTCACGCCAAATACAATCCCAACCGGCTGATCAACCCAAGGCATAATTCCACGAAGTTTGAAGCCGATCCGACGTTTCGTTCGAGGGTTAACAAAATCAAGTGTCCACAACAGACACACACAGAACGTACGAAAACAAACTTTCCCCTCTATAGAAGGACATAATAAATACAATCGTTTAATTTTAACTTCGTCAGAAAATGCATTTAATCTGATACAGTGATAAAAAATATGTCTAACATGAAAAAAGTCCACATAAGATCTTACCTAGGAAGCTAAGCATCCCAGTAAACCAGTCCCACAAGAACATTTTGATTGTGTGGCACCTATAAAGTAAAAAAAAAAAACATTAAACAAGCATACACATTTTTTACATTCTCCACTCATTATTGAAAACTGCATTTTTGTGATATGCGTGAAAAAAATATGACTGCCCCTTTGAATAACTGAAACTAAGTCACGGAATCCAAAATCGTGAGATGAACAACAGATTACCAGATAAACTAAGTTACTTCTCCCTCAACACGCAACAACATAAGGCTGGTTTTTCCCCGAACGAAAGGTGTTTCTTTCCTTCCACGAGAAAAAAACATGGGGAGGAAGGGAAAAACACATTTCTTCCTGGAGGAAAAGGAAGAAAGTGGGAAGAAACCTTTTATCCCATTGAACAAATTGGGATTCACCGAATCAAGATGTCGCCGCCAATAATGTCACAAAGAACGTAAGGACGTCAGAATGTCTTAACCCAAAATGTGGTGTCCAGAGTTGTGGAATGTCCACGACGCAACCGTGAACGATGAACCGAGGGCAAACAATCAATGTGAAAGTTTTAACAACAGACTCTTTCATCTCGTCAGACATAATCAGCCCACGACCTGGACTTTCATAACGGCAATGAAATGCGACAAAGCGGAGTGTCGTAGAACCATCGCCCACTTTCTGGAAGGAATCGCACACAACATCCGCCGGATCCCGACAAACCGTGTATATCGAGACGCCGATGAATACTTTTCGTATTTGCAGATGTAGTCGTTACTAGCTTTTTTACTATCAGATACCGTTTCACTTAGTTTTTTGTACTGGCATTTACAGTGTTGGTTGGATTATGAAAATGGCCGAAGGCAAATCGTAGAAGCAGCTCATACTAGAAACATAAAAGGAACCGAAACTAACTATTTTAAAGTTTTTAAAATAGCTTAAGGGTTGTTTAAAGACACGACAGCTCTTTGGTGCATAGAAATTTGACATTTAGGCGAAATCTCTCTATCATTTCATTCATTTTACCCAGTTTGAGTGTAATCAAAACGCAGAATTTTTGCACATTTTATTTGTAACACTCAGTGTGATTTAGCTTGTGAGCGTCTGGGGGTCTCTAGTAGTGTATCAAACTGCTTAGTTTCAGGGAGCGGCTCGCTACTGGGTTACATCGAAACGCTTCAATTCCGCGATATATAGCGATATCCAAGTCGCGTTCAGGCATCTGCGTGGCGACTTTTGTGTGTGATTCAACGACCCACAAGACTTTACTGGCATTTGCCAAAGGTCCTCAAAGTACAATGGAAGCGATACACGACTTCAATGTCGCGATTTCTTTTAAAGAAAAGAATCCGGAAATAACCACAAATCTCCTGCGCAGTAACTGACATTTGTTTACAAACAGGGGGCAAGGTTTATCACGAGAAAAGGTAAATTTTGTCATTATCCACCAAAAACTTTCGAATTTATATTAAAAAAAACAGCATTGAAGAAATTAAAAGTTAAATATCGTGAGTGTACAAAAAAAATTAATGACATCGAATTCTGCATCTATGAAGTATTTGAGGATATTTTACACCTAATCAATAATCCCTTTATTTAAATTTTTAGTCACTTGACTTTTGTCAGATGGAATTTAAAGCCCAGAACGTAAACACACTTTTGGCAGGTGAGTGAGGCAGCTGACTTCGCTGCTTTTTAACGAAGAAATAAAGGATATAGATCCCATTAAAAATCGTGCCCGTTTTTCAAACAGGGTATTTTGTGCATGACCTACAAGTAACTGTTGGGATAACGGGGACTGGTCTACCGGATTCGTGCCTCAGAATAGACTCGGAGCTATTAACTGGTAATACTTTTGTGTGTTTGACCGCATTGTATTTTGATGGCAATTGCCGATCCCCTTCAGGTAAGACACCTTTTTAAATGGAGATCTTTTACAACCAGGTCCCGAACGAGCGCATCAGGGCCTCTACTCGTAGTGCATCTAACTGGTACACGTACTCGGACGGAAAACGGGACTCCACATCAACACACTAAAGTACTCATTATGAAAGACCGACTATCTTTACGGAAAATCTCATCTACCAGTGAATATTTGTAATACAATTACCTCAGCCAATGGACACTCTTTGAATATGTATATATTTACAGGGGAAATAAATTAAATTGAATTAATTCTTTTCACATCACAGGCCTTTCACCTTTCACGAAAATGGCTACTACGTCAAAGTTGTTGTGACACTGCGTTTCATTGGTGGAATGTTTGCCAACTTGGCAGATTTAACCAATCATTCAAGAGGTTACGAATAAAGACCCAAGACTGAATGTCAAGGCTGCGAAAGTGTAAACATTTCTCGGTCTAGTGGCTGTCAGTAAGAACCTAATGTACCAAAATAAAGTATATCGTACTTAAATGGTCATTTAACTTTCATTTAATAAGAGTACGCCATAATAATGGAGGGATGTGTGTCGGTTTTCGATCGCAACTAGGAATATTATATTATCGCCCTTCTGTCACGACAGAGTTCATGCCTTAGTAGCTCCGAGTAGCTCTGACTTGTATAACATCGTATATATCTCTGTCAGAGCTACGAAGCCTTCCATTGTTCCCCTAATAGGGGTCAACTTCACATGTTCTGAGGCACGAATCCTGCATACCAGTCCGTATTATTCAAATATCTACGGAAAGTTCATGCCGAATATGCCCTTTTTGTAAAACAGGCACAGTTTTTAGTGAACTGTATATCTTTTATTTGTTCATAAAAGTGCAGAAAATATAGCTTCCGCATCCACCTGTCAAATGTTTGTTTACAGTCTGGTCTTTAAATGTCACGTGACCAAAGTCAAAGGTCAGAAAATTTAAATAAAGGGATTGTAGTTTATTTGTAAAATATATACTAAAATAGTTGATAGATGCAGAATTACGTATAAATTTAGTTTGTACACCCACAGTTTTTGACCGTTTATTTTTATATTCTTTTTGAAATATAAACTTAAAGGTTTTTTGATGGTTAATTGTAAAAATTATTGTTACTATTTCACGTAATAAAGTATGCTCCCTGTATACAAACAAATGTCAATTATTGCGGGAGATTTGGGGTTATTTCCGTATTATTTTCTTTTAAAGAAAGCGTAACATAGAAGTTGTATATGATTACCGTTGTACTTTGAGGGCCTTTAGCAAATGCCAATAAAAACTTATGGGTCGTTGAAACTCGCACAAAGTAGCCACAGGGGTGCCTCAAAGCGAGCGCAGTTGACTTGCTTATCGTTATATAGCGAGGCTTTGAAGCGGTGCCCGGAAACTTTCTAGCGCACCGCTTCTTGGTGCCCGGAAACTTTCTAGCGCACCGCTTCTTGGAGCTAATGCCTTAGTAGTCCCAGCGGACCCTTTCATGTTCTTGGGACAGAAAGGGGCACAGTTCCTACAGTAGAAATGGCCATTGATCTAAATTTTCAAGGCTCTGGATCTTTTGGCGCACGTTCAAGGACACCGAGGCTCGAAGTGGCAGGCTTTTTTTTTTTTTTTTTTAAAAAGCACACTGAGAAGTAGCTCCGAGTAGCTCTGACTTGTATAACATCGTATATCTCTGTGTCAGAGCTACGAAGCCTTCCATTGTTCCACTAATAGGGGTCAATTTCATATGTTCTGAGGCACGAACCCTGCATACCAGACCCTATTATTCAAACATCTACAGAAAGTTCATGCCCAATATGCCCTTTTTGTAAAACAGGCAAAGTTTTTAGTGAGCTGTATATCTTTTATTTGTTCATAAAAGTGCAGAAAAATTTGCTTCCGCATCCATCTGTCAAATGTTTGTTTACATTCTGGCCTTTAAATGTCATGTGACCAAAGTCAAGGGACCGAAAATTTAAATAAAGGGGTTATAGTTTATTTGAAAAATATGTATTAAATAGTTGATAGATGCAGAATTACGTATAAATTTATTTGGTACACCCACCATATTTGACTTTTTTATGTTTACGTTCTTTTTGAAATATCAATTTAAAAGTTTTTTGGTGGATAATTGCAAAAAATTATTGTTACTATTTCACGTAATAAAGTATGCTCCCTGTATACAAACAAGTGTCATTTATTGCGGGAGATTTGGGGTTATTTCCGTATTATTTTCTTTTAAAGAAAGCGCAAAACAGAAGTTGTATATGATTACCGTTGTACTTTGAGGGCCTTTAGCAAATGCCAATAAAAACTTATGGGTCGTTGAATCTCGCACAAAGTAGCCACAGGGGTGCCTCAAAGCGAGCGCAGTTGACTTGCTTATCGTTATATAGCGAGGCTTTGAAGCGGTGCCTGGACACTTTTTAGCGCACCGCTTCTTGGAGCTAACTGAGAAGTACCTTGAAGCATTATTTTCGACCTCAGCGAAACTCCTAAACTAGAGTTAACCGTGGTTTTGCAACTGTGGATTCACTGTTGTTGTGGGCGATAATGAGGGATTCGGTATCCTGATCTCAAGAAAATACATATTTTTCTTAGTAAAAAATTGTTATCTGAGCATAAAACTTATGCGCCATAATTTGGCATAATTTATAATTGGACCATTTATGTGATGAACCCTTTCTAAAATAACGCCGTTAGCCCCAGTCGTGCGCCGAGATTTGAAAATTGACATCAATAACATTTCCTATTATAGGAACTATGAGAGTTGCTGTCATAGGAAGACCGCAAGAGTCATCTAGGACTAATGCCTTAGTCTTGTCTTGTTTGGGTAAGGTCGAACATCCAATTACATTGGCCCACCGCGCAGCACAATCTATTTATCTAAACGATTTTTAATAAGAGAGGCGAAGCTCTCAACCGGCTCTGATGCATTTTGAGCACGATTTATGAGGTCCGGGGGGTATATAGGCTGTTCCAGTCTCTGATTGTGTTGGATACTCGTATGAAGATGAACTTGTACGAGGCAAGAAACATTCAAATTGACCAGCACATCGTAATTAGCTAAATTATAAACTGGTCTGATGGCTGACGAAAATTATTATAACCCACAGAATGTATTGGTAAATCGCATAACTTAAAATTTGCAAATAAATATGGAACAACCGGCGCAAACGCTATTGTCGCATTACAAGGACAAATTGTCAGTTTTGCCGATTGCAATGTGCTGTTCAGTTTTATGTTTCTCTCCTTGTATGCTATCCGTGCGCGTCGATAACAGTTCGAAGAGCATTTGGTGGATGCGGAAGCTAGATCACTATGGGATCCACGGATCACTTAACTCTTGGACTCTTTCCTCATAAGACGATCTCAGTCTGTTAAAATCGATGGCGAAAAAACCAAACCTGTAGCAGTGCTGTCCGGAGTCCCACAGGGAACAGTACTTGGCCCTCTCCTATTTTTACTCTTTATAAATGACTTATCATCGACTGTGCGGTCCCAGACTTGCATGTTCGCAGACGACTGCCTATTATATCGGCCTATACGCTCAGTGAACGATCAGGTAATTCTGCAGAAAGACCTAGTCTCCGTAAGTAAATGGGCCGAAGTTTGGGGGATGAAGTTCAACCCTTCTAAATGCTACATTTTGAGGATAACGCGTAGCAAAAAACCCCTTACATACACGTATTCGTTATGCAACCAAAGCCTAAGTTTGATATCGCAAAACCCATACCTGGGGGTTCTGATAAGTGAGGACCTGAAATGGTCACCCCACATAAATAAAATATCAACCAAAGCCAACTAAACGCTCGGTTTCCTCAGGCAAAATCTGTCTTTGTGTAATCCTAAGCTCAAATGTCAAGCGTATCAGTCACTCGTACGCCCCCTACTAGAATGCTGCAGCAGTGAATCTGCCCCCCTGTCATCTGCCCCCTTTTTTTGCAACCCGGTCGACTGCCCCCCCCCACCCCCTTCAAAGTGGAGGGGTGGTCGCTTGCCCCCTCCATATACTATTTTTTCTTGGGTTCTTGACTTACAAAGATACGATAAAAAAATATATATATTTCTCACATGGTATCAAAGATACCATATGAGATTGAAATGCTTAGAATTCTTCACCTATTTTTTTTTTTTTTTTTTTTGTTTTCCGCAAAAATCTTGTTCGCGCTTCTCCTCCGAAACCGCTGGGCGTAGAAAGTTGAAACTTGGCACACGCATGTAGACCAACGTGAGCTCGATCTGCGTCGATTTTCAGTGACCTTAAGCATTGTCTTCAAGGTCAAATTCAAGGTCAAAGGTCAATTGCGGCCGAATTCTTGTTCGCGCTTCTCCGACGAAACGGCTGGGCGCAGAAAGTTGAAGCTTGGCACACATACGCAGACTAATGTGAACTGGATCTGGGCGGAATTTCAGTGACCTTGAGCATTGTTTTCAAGGTCAAATTCAAGGTAAAATCTAAATAAAGTAATATATCGAAAACGGTTAGAGATAGAGCGATTCTGAGCGAATTTTCGACCCAAAGGGTTTAAAACATTTTTATAAATCAGAGTATCTCGGAGAGCGCGAAGCGGTCGGGTGACGATCGACGTCGAAACCGGAAGTTGGCTAATATCTCGAAAACGGTTAGAGATACAGCGATTCTGAGCGAATTTTCGACCCAAAGGGTACAGCATAATGTATCAAAGGGTATCTCCTCGGCGAGCCCGACAATGTCGGATAACGATCGACGTCGAAACTGGAAGTTGGCCAATATCTCGAAAACGGTTAGGGATTGAGCGATTCTGAACGAATTTTCGACCCAAAGGGTATAACACACTGTACAAAAAGTGATCTCGGCGAGCTCGATCCGGTCGGGTGACGATCGAAATCGAAACCGGAAGTTGGCCAATATCACGAAAACGGTTAGAGAGAGAGAGCGATTCTGAGCGAATTTTCGGCCCAAAGGGTATAACACACTGTATAAAAAGTGATCTCGGCGAGCTCGATCCGGTCGGGTGACGATCGACGTCGAAACCGGAAGTTGGCCAATATCTCGAAAACGGTTAGAGATAGAGCGATTCTTAGCGAATTTTCGACCATCTGGGTTTAAAACACTTGTATAAAAAGGTACCTCGGCGAGCGCGACCCAGTCGGGTGACGATCGACGTCGAAACCGGAAGTTGTCTAATATCTAGAAAACGGTTAGAGATGAGCGATTCTGAGCGAATTTTCGACCCAAAGGGTATAACACACTGTACAAAAAGTGATCTCGGCGAGCTCGATCCGGTCGGGTGACGATCGACATCGAAACTGTAAGTTGGGTAATATGTCGAAAACGGTTAGAGATAGAGCGATTCTGAGCCGATTTTAGGCCCGAAGGGTATAACGCACTGCATTAAAAGTGATCTCGGCGAGCTCGATCGGTCGGGTGACGATCGACGTCGAAACCGGAAGTTGGCCAATATCTCGAAAACGGTTAGAGATAGAGCGATTCTGAGCGAATTTTCGGCCCAAAGGGTATAACACACTGTATAAAAAGTGATCTCGGCGAGCACGATCCGGTCGGGTGACGATCGAAATCGAAACCGGAAGTTGGCTAATATCTCGAAAACGGTTAGAGATAGAGCGATTCTGAACGAATTTTCGACCCAAAGGGTATAACACATTGTGTAAAAGGGTATCTCGGCGAGCCCGACCCTGCCGGATAACGATCGACGTCGAAACCAGAAGTTGGCTAATATATCGAAAACGGTTAGAGATAGAGCGATTCTGAGCGAATCTTCGACCCAAAGGGTATAACACGCTATATAAAAGGGTATCTCGGCGAGCGCGACCCGGTCGAGTGACGATCGACGTCGAAACCGGAAGTTAGCTAATATCTCGAAAACGGTTAGAGATAGAGCGATTCTGAGCGAATTTACGACCCAAAGGGTATAACACATCGTATAAAAGGGGATCTCGGCGAGCCCGACCCTGTCGGATAACGATCGACGTCGAAACCGGAAGTTGGCCAATATCTCGAAAACGGTTAGAAATAGAGCGATTCTGAGGGTATAACACACTATATAAAAGGGTATCTCGGCGGCGCATTTTCGAGTCTTCAGAGTTAAAACAATTCTAGTGGTGTTTTTGTTTAAAAAAATTTGTCTGGATGAGAAAAGTGCTTTCAAATTCTTTTTTTTATTAATAATTTTTGTATTAATAAGCCCCCGACAACACATTTAGTGTAAGCTCCATGATTCTGTATTTTGTCTTAAGTTTCCCAAATGTACCCCAATATACCATGTGAGACAATTGCGCTCGCGCAATTAGCTTCTAGTTATTTTATTGAATGTATTGCACCTCGGTAAATTGCAATTCACCAGTAGGAAACTAATTGCAACTAGAACTGCAGTTAGTTTACGGATCATTCTCTCCCAAGATAAATATTGGTGAATAGATCAATGAAGATCAATTGTTTCAGAGACGAAGTAGACGGGAACATCACAATTGCCTAATTTTTTAAAGATTCTTTTTTTTTTCACTAAAAAAAGGAGGAGGGGGGGGGCAGATGACGGCCCCGTCAAATCGCAGGGAGGGGGGGGGGCAGTCGACCGGGTTGCAAAAAAGGGGTTGGGGCAGTTGACCGGGGGGGGGCAGATAACCGTTTACCCTGCAGACCCACATCTCCAAAAAGATGTACAATTCTTGGAGAATGTACAAAGACGAGCTGCGCGGTTCATAAAAAGTGACTACAGAAGAGAAAGTAGTGTGACAGACATGCTTGAAACTAAAGCGTTTGAGAGAGCGTCGACGTGAAGCCAGACTGATTCTTCTATATAAGGTTGTGAACGGGCTGGTGGCAGTTCCATTAGAAAACTGCTTAACTGCAAAAAGCACAACAACTAGAAGCCGCCATAACAAAACTTTCGTAGTGTTTGCACCAAAAACTGAACGATTCAGGAATTCATATTTTCCCCAAACTGTTCGAGGTTGGCATAAATGTGCCAGTGACCTAGTGAACTCGAAAATAATGGAACATTTTAAGGATAAACTTTATCAATAGATCGCCTCTGCGCATACCCAACTGAACGTGATACTCACTGTTGAGGCCTGTTCAGTATATCTACAGATACAGATACAGATATACGAGTAGGTCGCTCGAGCTCTTTGAACATCAGCATTGGCTTCCTGTGGTACTGCGGTTCCGTTTGATATTATTCGTTTCGCAGACGAAAGCCGATATCTGACTGGGCCTTTCGGATCGAAGGCTGTTATTTCCTTCCTGAGTAGTGCAGTGGTGAGTCTGTCCTGTAAATATTCGGATTTCATTCTTGTCCTGAACTTTGTTTTCGTTCTTTTCACTAAGGGATATCCACGTTTGTTTTCGGCACTACTGGCAGGCAGGGATAAAACTAGGTCAATAAGGCTCAGGACAGCTGAGCAGTCGCTTCGTAACGCATCAAAAACGTCTGACCATTTGATTCTGTTTCATGCTGGTTTTATTTTTGAAACAAATATACGATGTGTATAGGTTTGCCATTTCGTGAAATGGCGGGTTTCCAACATTGACTGTAACATATATTCAATATGACACCAGGATGACAAGGAGATAACCGAAATTTGATTTGTTAGAATAAACTACCTTTCTTTGTGAATTCTGTTATATAGCCCTAGCAAGTAATCGTACAAAGAAGCATCAGCACATGTCTATTTTTTAATTTATACATTTTATTGCTGAAAAGTCACTTTCAACGATCTCAGTGCTGTATCAAGACTACGTAACTGTATTATGCTAAAATTTAGAAAACGGTCAATAATATTTTTCCTACCTTACATAAAGATTAATTTTCAGTACTTCCCACTCCAATTCAATCGCGAATTCTCAAATTAAAAAAAAAAGATTATCTCGCCACTGGAGAGTGTTGGCGAGTTAAACTCGCTAGACATATCATGTCGAAATTCTTACTCGCCATCTTGGCGAGTAATTTTTTTTTAAACTCGCCAAACGGACTGGCGAGTTGGCCAGTACTTATGTTGCACCCTGGCATCCCCCAGCGGCGAGCCCACTTTCCTAATGTATTGATATCTCTCTGAAGATCGAGACAGTCACTGATGTTTTTTTATAGGGCGGTAAGGCACGCAATCATCCGCAAATAGTTTGACGGTGGAGGATATGTTTACGAGGATATCATTGATATGTACGAGGAATAATATTGGACCTAATACAGCTACTTGAGGAATACCAGAGAGAACCTTACACGATTTTATTTATTCCCCATGGGGGAATATATGCGATCGACCGCGTGTCGATCTGTCGGTCGGTCTGTCGGTCTGTAATCAAGAGCTTGTTAACACGATAACTTAAAAACTCCTGCAAGGATTTTCATGAAACGTGGTATGTAGCTTCTGTGGGAGCAAACACAGATCAGTATCGTAAATGGACCAGGTCCGTCCAAGGAAAATGGACCAGCTGCACTTAGAAAATTTCAGCTCGTGACTATTGATGGCCGTGTTTAACTGATGGGGGGCCTGTGGGGAATATGTGGGCTATGCACACTGCTCTAGTTCCATTTATTATCGCACACTGAAAATGTGAAACGAGGAAGTCGCTGATTCGGCGTACATACTGTGATGAGACGCCGCACATATGCAATTTAGCTTTCAGTATTTCGTGGGGTACTGTGTAGAATGCTTTTTCAAAGTCTAAAACGGATGAGTCCACTTGATGGCCCTTATATACAGAGTAAGACCAGTCGTTAATCTATTCACTAGTTGGTTTTCACAGCTCCGGTTTCGTCTAAGGGCATGTTCATGATCGACTACTATGTTATACCTACCAAACTGTTGCATGAGATTCGATGTGACTTTTTGTTCTAAAACTTTAAAACATATGCATGTAAACGAAACGGGTTGATAATTACTGGCGATGGATTGGTCTCCTTTTTTGTAGAGAGAGGTGATACGTTAGCTTTCTTCCAGTCCTCTGGATGACACCACCGTCAAGTGACTGCTGGAAAAGGTGACGTAACTAATCGGACAGTTCAGATGCTAATTGTTTTAACACGATGGGTGAATCTCTTCTGGACGCGTAGCTTTATCTGTTCTGAGGTTTGACAAGATTTGACAAAATCGCGGACTTTTGAAAATCGGCACTGGACTTAGCGTATATACGGCTGTCTCACGCGCCTACAGGCCACATTAATTGATGGATTCGTTTCAAATTTTGTACACGGCTTCTCTGGACCCTTCCACAGTGCAGTGACCAAGAATTTTGCGGACCGGAAAAAATTGATAAAATGGCGGACTTTTTAAAATGGGCACTGGACTTAACGTATATAGGGCAGTCTTACAGGCCTACAGGCCGCATTGATAGATGGATTCGTTTCAGATTCTACACACGGGTTCCTTGGGCCTTTCCGCAGTGCAGTGACCAAGAATTTTCCGGATGGGACTTAAATTGACAAAATGGGGGATTTGTTCAAAATCGGCGCTGTACTTAGCGTACCTACGGCCGTCTCACGCGCCTACTGGTTAATGAATTGATTCATTTAAATGTTAGACACTACGTCTACCTATCCTTCTACTTTTAAATTTTGCGTAGTCAACACGCAAGAGCCTTACACACATCATATCGCCCACGGGGGATAGACGTACTCCTCGAAACGAAGTCATGTTTTGTTTATTTTTGAATTTTTGACAATGAATTCTGGTTATGTTATGTTTGCAGAAATGAATCTTTTATTTCAGTAATAAGAAAGCACGTTGGTTATTGGGGTATTATGGGTTTCGTCGGTGAGACATTTGTTTTTGTATACAAAAACAAGAAACTAAATGGTGTTGATTGAAAGTGTGTGATATAAGCCAATATTCTTATGTTTCATGTGCACGAGCTGCGCTGGTTTATATGCGATCGACCGCGTGTCGGTCGGTCGGTCTCTCGGTCCGTCATGAAGAGCTTGTCAACACGATAACTTAAAAACTGCTGCAAGGATTTTAATGGAACTTGGTGTGTAGCTTCTATGAGAACAAAAACAGATGAGTATTGTAAATGGGCCAGGTTCGTCCAAGGAAAATGGACCAGCATAACTTAAAAAATTTCAGCTCTTGATTGACTATTGTTAACACGATATCTCAAGAATAACTGCAAGGATTTTAATGAAACTTGGTGTGTAGCTTCTGTGGGCACTAATAAGGATCGGTATTGTAAATGGGTTACGTTTGCCCAAGCATAATGAATCAAATGAACTTTGAAATTTACCAAATCCTGGAAATTATTCAGCATCGGAATGAGTTTGTTAACACGATATCTCAAGAGCAACTGCAGGGATTTTAATGAAACTTGGTATGTAGCTTCTATGGGCACTAACAAGGATCGGTATTGTAAATGCGTTAGGTTGGCCCAAGGAAGATGAACCAAATGGACTGAAGTTTACAAAATCCTGGAAATTACTCAGCATCGGAATGAGTTTGTTAACACGATATCTCAAGAACAACTGCAGGGACTTTAATGAAACTTGGTGTGTAGCTTCTATGGGAACAAACACAGATTGATATTGTAAATGGGCCAGGTTCGTTCAAGGAAAATGCACCAACTGGACTTGGAAAGTTTCAGCTCTTGATTGGCTATTGATGGCTGTGTTTAACTGATGGAGGGGCCTGTGGGGAATATGTGGGCTATGCCCACTGCTCTAGTTTATTTTATTTCTTTTTCTTTGTTACGCCAAATAAACTGAAAGCTCTAAGAGCAACAAAGAAAATGCTGTTCGTCCCACCGATCCTGTCCGATTACTTTTGATAGCAATGTTGCCCATGATGCCTTCTACCAAATATAACTTTTGTCCAAATTCATGGGGTTCTCATTTCCCCTTTGTAATGCCTTCGCTTTTACGGCTGGGCACAATTTCCACAGACATTCTTCTTTAAATCGGACAAAAGTTAACTAACGGGGACTTTGTCAAACGCGGACAAAAATATGATAGACGAGGAAGAAACCTGGGTGAACTCTGTTGGAGCTTTGGAGCGGGGGAAAGGGAGGCGGCTTGCACTGTATCTAGTCTTTGTTGTGGTGTCATCGATAAGTACCAATTTTAACGCGTCCTCAAGGATTGTTGAGGTGGAGAAACACTTTACCATACTAACCTTACCATTCTGCGATCAATACGTTCAAATGTGATTGTGTGTGCAGAGGGGCGGGGGGCATATCTGGCTGCACTGATTTTGCCATTCTAGTTGAAGGACCATCTGTTTGTTATTTTCTTTTCATATAGATGATTAGATTATTCCATAAAGCGGGCGTCGTTCCGCCAGTCAGCATCACAAATGTTAGATGTTTCCATGCGACGGCGTGCGTTGAGAAAAACAGGAAGGCGGGCAAGCCAAAAGTATCCGTGGGCAGGCGCGTGAAGTGGCTGAAATACGAAGAGGCGAAACCGCCCGAACAAATAGGGCACACGAAGGCGTGGAACTCGTGGAATACTAGTAAGTGTGAGCTTGGCGCTCCACGTAGAACTCTGGCTGGGATTCCTCCAAGCACCAGGGAGGTGGGGGTGGGGGGAGGGCTGGAAAACAGGGGACGCAAGCCAGATCGGCGTGGAGATTTTAAGTGTCAGGTTGGCGCTCCAGGTAGAACTCTGTCCCTGGGTGGGATCCCTCAAAGCACCAGGGGTGGGGGGGGGGGGGCTGGAAAACAGGGGACACAAGCCAGATCGGCGTGGAGATTTTAATTACAATTAGGAAAGAGATGAGAGGGTTGAAACAAATGTACGCAATGTATGCCTGATCTGTCAGTCACTGAAAAAAAACGGTTACATCGATAACTAACTCGAATTAACACTGAGGCGTCAACACTTACAAGAGAACACTAATTACTAACTGCTCATGATTGTTTATCCTCTGTTTATAGATGTTCATGAATTCAAATTAGTCGTCGCGAAACTGAATGACTAATTGCAATTTAACCTGCAAAATAGAGGGTAAAACTAATGACTTTAAACATGAATGACTAATTGCAACTTCCTAATTGCACTTAAATTTACACAGAAGATAAAAAATTACTTACCTCCAAATGAACCACCAATTGTGCCTCCCTGACCAAGGTGAGACATAGAGTGTTTGTACGTTCTGTGTGTGTGTGTGAGTCTGTTGCGGACAAAATGTTGTGTGCAAGAGATCTCGAGAACGAAAAAGCGATCGACTTCAAACGTGATCTATTTATTCTTTGGTTAGGTGGGACGGTTCTATCAACTTCTGACGCGTGTTTCGTTATTAGGGCAGGCGTATGACGTCATTACAAAGAAATCTTGTGTGCGAAAACATTATCGAAAAGTTTTTTTCCTGCCCAAATGCGCGCTTCCCCAAAATATTCCAGATTTATGAAACGCACTGTAGTTCTGCCTCCCGCAGCAGTGCTTTGCGTTGTCGCCTGCGAAGCAAGAGCCTGGGAGATCAAGCCCCAGTCACAAATCAGTTAATACTTTACACTCTTTGTATTAATACTTAAAGCATTTTATTTTGTTCATTCCAAAGATCCTATCCGATTACTTTTGATAGCAGTGTTGCCCATGAGGCCTTCTACCAAATATAAGTTTTGTCAAAATTGGTCGCTTTCTCCTTTCACCTCTGTGATGTCTTCACTTTTACAGCTGGACACAATGTCTGCAGACATTATTATTAAAATTGTCCAAAAACGACGCAGTGGCACTTTGTCAATGGCTGATAACAATGCAAACATTTTGTAGTGAGACTTAGTAGTTTTGTCCAGACCTTAGTAGTTTTGAATCCGACCGAAAATGAGCACATTTGCACTTTGTCATAAATAAGAAACTGCACACTTTTGGTTGAAAAATGACACATCGGTATTTATTTGTCAAAACTTGATCAAAAATGACACTTTGCATCGACAGCGTTTTCTCCAGATCCGTTCTCAGAATATGCAAGGCCAAGACTTTTGAAATATAACGCAGTGAAAATATATGTCTCGCAGATGTGTAGTGTTGTATTATTATTATTTTTATTTTTTGTTTTGACTCAGCAAAAAACTAACACATCGAAATTTCGAAAAAAAAAATGAATAAACAATTACACATTTTGCACATTTTTTTTCAGAGAAGTTCACAGAAATTATATGGACCAGCCTTTTATAACTGTAAACAGTGCCATTATACAAAGCCGTATTATTTTTTCTTTTAATTTGGCAGAAACTGACGCATCAGCTGACTCGGGGGGGGGGGGGGGTAGAGGTTGGGGTAGTCCAGAGAAAGTCTCAGACACTAGAAGGCCCAGCAGTGAAGATTTTATATATGTTGCAGATGTGCAATGTTGTATAATTTTTGAAATCGGCCAAAAATGGACGCATATATATATATATATATATATATATATATATATATATATATATATATATATATATATATATATATATATATATATATATATATATATATATATATTGCAGATGAGCAAACTGTATTTTGTTGAAATTGAACAACCATTGATGCAACGATGTTTTTTTTTAAATGATAAAAAATATGCACATTTTGCATCGACACTGGGAGGCCTTTGCATCTTGTCCAGCTATTATGTCCTTGTCGGAATGAACAAAGCTAGATTTTGTAGCCATGCACAAATTAAAAGTTTCGCCATCTCCCCGCCGGGTTTTTGGAAATGTTGCAGTGCCAGTTCGTGTCTTCTTACTCTGGCGGCGCCTGGGTACCGTCACGTGACGGTCATGTTTATATTCAGAGCTTCAAAAATAAAATATTGAAAATACTGTAATTTATATTAGTTTTCTGTCCCCGCATTTGCTTTCAATTACAGAAAGGGGACAGATGGAAGAATAGTATGGATAATCTTGTATATAAAGAAAAGCCTTAAAGGCGATATATGGAAGAGTTGTAGATTCTACTTTCCACTATGGACAAATTAGATTGTTGTCGGCTGTTTTAACCAGCTTAAATGTGATATTTAAAAGATGAATTTATTTCATTGAGTTCTGCACATAAACAGGACATTTAAGTATTTCCAAATGTTTAAAATTTTAAATTTGATATTCTTCTGATTTTTTTATTTTCATGTTAATAAATTTTATAGCAAAAAAGGGAGCTTTTTTTTTACAATAACTAATGGATGGTATCTGCATGCATAGGTAACTTGCATGGGGAAGAATCCAAAACGGCGGAAGTCACCCTAGAGGACATGATTATCAGAAAATTCATGCACGGGATATTTCCGGAAGTCATCGAATCGGAAGTGATCATCAAGCGACGTCACAACCTAATCGTCGTCGCTGCCATCCTCAATTTCAAGCGACTGTCGCTGAGCCGAGTCTACTTTCTGGTTGGCTACGGCGAGGAGCTCCTCTCCCATTGGCTCAAGCGACCCATCAGATTTGAAATATCCACGATCAATGATGACAGACACATGCGATTCAAGCTAATATAGTGTTTAGTCGATTTAGTTTTAATTTTTCATGTATTTTTTTTTTTTTTTTGCATGTGTTTATTTACGTAACAAAGAAGAGTTTTGTTTGTCTTCAATTCGCCTCGGCGTAGCGACATCACTAATGCCGACATGGCGCTGGTAACGAGATAATCTTGTGATCCTTTTCGCTGTAGAAAAGCAACTGCTGTAACAACATATTGGAAGTAACGACCCAGTTGTTGTAAAATCTGCCTGCCCGACCATACTCTTTACCTTCCCGACTGCCAAATCGCTCAAATGATAGCTTTTATTCTTCACAAAGATGTCACCCACCGAGGCTGTATATTGCGCATAGGCATTGCATATCAGTGCGTCATCTGTTAACCCCCACCATCTCGTCACCACCTGCAACACCCTTTCAGTCCCTATGCCCCCCCCTCCCCGCTCCCGCCCCGCAAGAAATCTACCTGCCCGGTTGGATAGGCGTGTCCCCGTAGTTACTTGTCTGACCCGAGATTTTACCGAGCACTCGTAAATGTAAAGCCCTATTCTTTGGTGTAGTAGTCTCACCGTGTTCGTTTTAGTGAAGGCACATTTATGATAAGAAATTTCTACACGAGGCAGGTTTTTTTTTTTTTTTTGAGTAAATTCTGCCCAGATGTTTACAAAACCTTGAAATTTCTTATGTCGAAAATCAGTGTCTTTGAGAGTGAAATACAAATTTTCTCATGAATAAAGGAAAAAAAAAGAAAGAAAGAAAGAAGGAAGAACAAAAATAAATTAAAAAAGAATAAAATACACTCAAACATGGATTTCTCTCGCAATTTCAATCCCTTGTCAAAATAAGAATAGAAAGTTTTGTTCATGTTGATAAGAACTTAAAAAAAATAAAATAAAATTTACTGAGTGTTTTTGAGATTGCATGTTGTGTTATCTCGACCGCGAGCAGACACATAGTGTTTGTGCGTTCTCTTTGTAAGCGTGTACAAAATATGTCTCTCCTCGAGAAATAACAGTCGAATGGAACTTAGTCTAGTTATTCTTTGGGTAGGTCGGAGGTTCTATCAACTTTTGACACTTTTATGAACTTTAAGTAAGGTGTATTACGTCATTATGTGAAAAAGTCTTGTGTGCAAAATTGTTCAGCCGCTGAATAGCGGAGGAAGTTCACATTAGGTGAAAGTGTTGCTTGATAAGTCCGAAAGAGTTTGTGAAATTCTGTCGCGATTAGAACGAACGAGTTCGCCATGTGGTGTCATTACGTAAAATATGTATATATTTTCAATTAGATCTTATGTGCAAAATATCTAAAACAAAAAAAAAAAAAACAACAACAACAAAAAAAAACCGGAAAGTCGTATCGACTTCCCGCTTTGGATATTCCTTGGGATCAGTCGGACGACTATGTCAAGTTTTGACGCATGTCGCGAAGTTGAGAAGGCTGCATGACGTCATCACGTAAAAATCTTGTGTGCCCATTTTCTCAATCGGAGAACACCGGAGAAAATTCAAATTTGGTGGGATTGTTGCTTGGTGAGGTTCGCAAGATTCTGTAAAATCTTGTCGCGATTGGAACGAACAAATACGGCATATTACGTCATTACGTAAATGTGCATGTATTTTTAACAAGATTGTACGAACAAAATATCTCCAAAAGTCGTATCGTTATTACGTAAAAAAGATGTTGTTTGAAAGATTTCTGAGCCGCTTGACATCGTAGATCCTTTACAGTAGATGGGATTACTCGGTTCGGAAGATTGGTTGGTTCGGATGATTCTATTAGATTTTGTTACGAAATGCGCAAGCGAAGATCACATATCCAAACGCAAAATATACCGATAAGGCAACGCGAGATCGACTTCAAGCCTGGTCTAGTTATTCTGTGGATAAATCGAACGGTTTGGCGTGACTTGAAATGAGTACGGGAAATAAATGGCCAGTGTATGGCGTCATTACATAAAGATATATTTTTCTATCGGAGTTCCCCCCCCCCCCCCTACCTTTTGTGTAAGCTGTTTTGTTCTTTCGTTAATTACGTATCATGAATATCACGATTACGGCGTTTTCCAGTGACAGCTCAGCTTTAGTTGGGCTTGCATAGACAAAGAGGATTGAGATACCCACAAGTCAACCTACGTACCCCCTGCCCACCCCTCCGTAACTGGATAAAGGTGAGACGCAACCCGACTTCTGGGCACATGGGATACATTTCTAAAAGGAACATGTGTTATTATTCTGAAAATAATACAAACGTGTTGAAGTAAAACTTGGTGGAAGGGTTGTCGGGGCAAACATTTGTTTTATTTACAAAAGCAAAAAAAAAAAAGAAAAAAAAAGCAACGGCTGATTAATAACAGTGTTTCACATGCTCATGTACACTGTTGTTGATGAGCATTGGTGTCGCTAGTTATGTTTATTTTTGGATTTTTGACAATGAATTATGATTATGTTTGTACAAACGAATCTTTAATTTCAGTAAAAAGAAAAATGGAAAATGGTTATTATGGATTTGTATGTATAGCCAGGCAGACATCTGTTTGTATTTACAAAAATAAGAAACTACGCAGGTCTCAATCGAAAGTGTGCGATATAAGCCTGTACTCTTATTTTTTGTAGGCATTGGCCGCTACAGTTATTAAGTCCCCCCGACCAAGGAGAGACATACACTGTTTGTACGTCCTGAGTGTGTGTGTGTGTGTGTCAGTCTGTTGTGAACAAAGTTTTGTGTGCAAGATATCTCGAGAATGAAAAGTCGGTGTTGATCTGTTTAGATTCGTCGGACGCTTCTGTCACCTTTTGACGCATATTATCTTATTAAGGAAGGCGGATGACGTCAGTAAGTGAAAAAAATCTCAGCATCTGGTCATCGGAGAAAGTTCAAACTGGGTGTGGTTCTAACTTGGTAGGTCCAAAAGATTCTATCAAATTTTTGTCTTGAGTAGAACGAACGCGTGCAACGCTTGAAGTCGTCAAGTGAAATATGTGTATATTATGAGCAAAATCTTGTGGGTAAAATATCTCGATAACGGAAAGTTGTGATTAGGACACTGGGACGGCTATAGCAACTTTTGACGTATGTAATGACGTACGCAATACGTCACTACATAAACTCTTGTATGTAAGATTTCTGGGCCGTTGGCTGTCAGAGAAGTTGAAACTTGGTCGGAATGTTGCTTTTTGGTAAGTCCGAAAAATTCTTTCCAATTTTGCCCGGAGTAGAACGAAAACGACATATGACGTCATTCTGTAAAAAAGTTAGGTAAAATAATATTTCAATAAGGAAAAGTCGAATCGAGTTCAAACTTTGTGTAGTTATTCCTTGGATAAGTCGCACGATTTTTGTTAAACATTAAACTCATGGAAAATTAATAGTAGCCAGTTGTACATTTATGCTGTCTGCCTTCAATAAAAATTTTAAGACTTTCAATTAATTCCCAGGAGGAAAATCGGATTTTAGTAAATTTTTATTTCTAATTTTGTTGTTGCAGCCTTGACTAACCGTAAGGCGAGTGACTCTTTCAAAGGGTTGGGAATATCTTTTTAAAAAAGTTAGTTCATGCCGAAATTTCCGCCACCTTTGGTTGATCGTCAAACAAAAGAAAAAGCTATGCAGGCCATGAAGTCTGCTGCCTTCAACCAACATTTCCCAGGCATCAGTTACGATTTTACTATAAAATGCATTCTTCGCCTGTTCTTCCGCCAATCTTATATATATATATATATGTATAGGCAAATCACCAGCCCCCCCCCCCACCTCCCCCCCCCTCAAAAAAAAAAAAAATAAACACTAATTACTAGTGTCCGCTCCCGTTTTTCAAAAACTTAAGACGATAACATAATTGGCGTAAGTTAAGAAACCATTTTTGCCAATATTTCCGCCGGCGATTTAAAAAGTAAATCATAGTACAGAGACAGCTCTAATTCGATTCTTCAATAACCTAATGGTCCAGCTTGATAACAAACAGGCACTCTACCTGGTTTTTTGGACTTGTCCGCCGCCTTCGACACCGTAGACCATGATATTTATCTTCGGCGATTACAGCGCTCTTTCGGTGTCGAGGGCGATGCGTTAGCTTGGATGTCATCCTATTTATGCGATCGCAGTGCGCGGGTTAAGATCGGTAGTGTTCGATCTGACGCTATTTATTTAGAAATAGTGTATCATTTCTATGCAGATGATTCGGGGAGTCTTGGCCAAACCCCCCCCCCGACCGAAACCTTCCCCGGCCCCAACCCCCCGTCAACCCCCCCCCCCGACTAAAACCCCCGGCGGCCTAAACCCCCCGACCCAACCCCCCCCCCCCCCCCCCCCCGTTCTCAAGGAAAATGTGTAATGACAATTTGTTATGGCGCCTCTTTCGCACTCGTACGAAACATAGCCATTTGCTAGATTTTTTCTGCTTTACGTTCAAATACCCTTGGTACAATATCTTTGGATTCCCTTTAGTAGATGTGATGTATTCCATGATGGTAGCATGATTTTTCACAGCAATCTGGGTCACTAAATTACCCATTCAAGTGAATCACAATGGATGTAAGTCACGACTACCGCAAGAGAAATTGTAATTTGTAAACTCGACTGATCTCACAACCGGCATATGAATTGCAATTTTTAATGTGTACACACTCATATATCGTAAGAGCAATTGCAATTTCAAAAACAGTGCTATCATCAATGGATTTATGAAATTTCTTTATAATGATAATCAATTCCTTCAGTGGTTCGGAAATTGCAATTTTAAACGCCGTGTGGTCACTTCAGTGGGCATTTGAAGTGTAATTAACAACGTGGATGTATCGCAATTACAAAATATAAAATAGACCTGAGAACCGGGGGGTTTTGGGTCGGGGGGGGGGGTTAGGCCGCCAGGGGTTTTTGTCGGGGAGGGGGGGGGGGGTTGTCGGGGGGGAGGGGTTTGGGCCTGTTCCCGATTCGGGATTGGAGAGAGGTTTCAATCCTCATTCGTCAGCAGATCAGCTTGCAAACCTTACAGAGGTTTGATTACCGACATTGGAGCTTGGATGAGTCCTAATAAACTTAAATTGAATAAAGTAAAAACCGAGTTTCTAATTATTACAAGCAAGTATAATGAGCATTTCATCGAGGTCGATCAGTTCTGCTTGGACAGTGAATGTGTTCCGCGCTCTGATACTGCACGTGCATTTGGTGTAATGATTGATTCATCTCACTATGGAAGCCCATGTGAGCTCAGTCATTCGCATATGCTACTACTACCTGCGATGGATACGAGACGTCAGGCCCAGATTGGCAGAACATGCTGCAAAGACACTAGTCCACGCTTTGATTATCAGCCGCTTGGACTGCTGTAACAGTTTGTTGATTAATCTTCCGAAATGTCTTCTTGGGCGGATACTCACTCATGCATATCGTGTGGTAAAACTGTCGCATGAAGAGTCCACTCGTGATAAACTGATCGCTCTTCATTGGTTGCCGATTGAACAACGCACCATGTTTAAAGTTGCATTAATTACGCATAAAGTCCTTAACGATCAAGCACCAGCATACATTAGAGAGATACTTATGCCTTACGATGCAGCTCGTCGTCTCAGATCGTCTGACCGAAGAATAGGACTAACCAGCGTTATGGTGACAGGGCATTTCAAAATGCAGCACCGAGACTGTGGAACTCGTTGTAAATGGGCCAGGTTTGTTCAAGAAAAATGGACCAGCTGGACTTCGAAAATTTCAGCTCTTGATTGACTCTTGATGGCCATGTTTAACTGATGGGGGGCCTGTGGGGTATATGTGGGCTATACACACTGCTCTAGTAGATTCTTGTGTTATGCATAATTTTAAGTCATGCTTCTTTTATTCAGTAAGTATATAATTACTTGTATTTTAGCTGTTGATGCGCTTAGGGTTTAATCCAATGTAAGCGCATTTTAAATATGTATAATAATAATAATAATAATAATAATAAACATTCATGTAAGTACCCATGAGCGCTCACCAAAATTTCAAGACAGTAGGATCATTTATATGCCTTTAGTGAAGATTTTACTGAAAAAAATGTGTTTTATTTTTCTTCCATATTTCCATCAAATCAGTCAGGCACTGACCAATGTTCGCTCTCGTTAATCAGCCAGGCAGGGACAGATGTTCGCTCGTTAATCAGCGGGGCAGGGACCAATGTTCACTTTCGTTAATCACACAGGGACCAATGTTCACTTCCGTTAATCAGCCAGGCACGGACCAATGTTCACTCTCGAAAATCAGCAAGGCAGGGACCAATGGTCACTGTCGTTAATCAGCCAGGCAGGGACCAATGTTCACTCTCGTTTATCAGCGAGGCAGGGACCAGTGTTCACTCTCGTTAATCAGCGAGGCAGGGACCAATGTTCACTCGTTAATCAGCCAGGCAGGTAAAATCTTATCGTCAATACTTCGACAAAATTTTGGGAAATCACGCAAAACAAGCAATAGCCAAGTGGATACTAATCTTCTGTATTTTTAATTAAAAGTTTAAAAGCGACGGGTGAAAAAAAATCAAGAATGCAAAGATGCGAAAAAAAGGAGTTAATTAACAGCAAAATTTATTTTTATTTTGTTTAACTGTATAAAAAGCCAACAAAAACTAAAACAAGCAAATCTTAAACGTTCTCAGATTAAACAAAGGCATAAAAGTTAAATACTGTAAAACTAATTGAAACTTTAACTGAATGAAATAAATATCCTTCACTTTCTTATCCTCTACAATGTAAGAGATTGTAGAACCGTTGCAGGCACGTAGTATAGCAATTATCCTAAATTATTATATTTTGTTATTTTAAATAAATTGAGCGAAACCAAAAAAAAAAGATTGTCCATGTACAATGCCTCAGCCCACGAATGCTGATGTCAAGATTATGACATATAAGTCATAACCCGCAACCCAAATTTCAAGACAGAAAAGCTGGCGTCAGTCAAGAGTTTAATATAAAAACGGTTTATCGCCAATAATTCCGCCAATTTTTGGCGAAACGACAATAAAGTAATAGCCACGTGTTTCGGCAATTTTTTTTTTTTTGAATCGCCGAATAAGAAAAGTTATAGCCAGGTAGACATATATACCAATACCTTCCATCCAAATTTAGGACGTTTCCATTTAAATCATAGGGGAGATACATTGTCCTGAAAATTGTTTTTGGCTAATATTTCCACCAATTTTAGGCGAATCATGAATAAATGTAATAGTCAGGTGGGTACCAAAGCCTGCTACTTTGAATTTCAAGAGATCAAGGCCAAATACCTAGGGCCAACTGCGTTTTCAATAATGTATTTGGCGAATCACCAAAAAGGTTATAACCACAAAGGTACTAATTCAAAATTTTAAGAAGGTAACATTATATTTTAGTAATAATTGGTTTTTCACCAATATTTTCGCCATTTTTTTTTAATAACACAAAAACAATAACCAGGCAAGTACCAATGACCACTGTCTATAAGCAAAATGTCAAAACAGTGCGGCCATTTTTGTGGTGTGAGTTTCATTTTTCGTCAGTATTTTGGCCAGTATTTTGCCACTCAACAAAAAAGTAATGGACAGGTACACAATAATTCCTGCTACCTACACGTAAAGTTTCAAGACAGTATAAACCAGCCTCGGTAGCCTAGTGATTAGAGTGTCCGCCTCGAGACTGGAAGATCGTGGGTTCAAACCCCGGTCGGGTCGTACCTAAGACTTTAAAATTGGGACTCCTCCTTGCTACCCTGTGAGGCACTCCACATGTAAGGGTTAGAAGGAGGGCTGGAATGCCCCATTTCAGTATAATGTGGCAGGGGGATCCCGAGATGACTATAGCAGTTGAAAGGGATCTAAAGAACAATACAATGCAATACAAGACAGTATATTAAGGCTATTTTCTGCAGTTAAGATTTTACCACAAAAGTTTTATCGCCAATACTTCGACCAATTTTTCGCGAATAACCCTCCACCCCCCAAAAAAAAACGAAAACAAAAGCTATAAAACAGCCAGGTGGACACTTATGTGCGCGCTTCCACTAAAACCACAGTAGGATATACGTTTAATTGGATTTTGACCAATATTTCTGCGAATTTTTGGCGAATTGCCATAAAAATGGTCAGGTAGTTAGTAATGTGTGCCACTATTACATAAAATTACAAGACAATGAGGTTATTTTCCTGGCGATAATTAGCATTTTTCCTTAAAAAAATGCTTTTTCGCAAATATTTCTACCAATTTTGGTGAATTACAAACAAAAGAGAGAGAAACAATAGCAAAGTAGGTTCGAATATCTGCTTTGCTAATTCAAAATTTTAAGGTAAGATTACATAAATGGCATTAGTTAACATTTTAGTAAGAAATTGGTTTTTCGTCGATATTTCCGCCAATTTTTCTAAATTACGAAAAACAGTAATAGCCAGGTAAGTACCAATGATGGCTGTCTTTATCTAAAATTGGAAGACAGCACTAGCCAGTTAGGCAGTAGTTTCTGCTTCTTTTGCTTAAAATTACAATGCAGTGAGGCTATTTTCCTGGAGTTCGTAAAGATTTTACTGAGATTTTATTTGGTTGTTCGCTAAAATTTTCCCCCAAAAAAGTAATAGCCAATAAGGTAATATTGCTTGCTACCTTTCCTTAAAATTTCAAGAGAGTAAGACTATTTTCCTGGAGATCAGATTTTACTGGAATCTATTTTAGTTTTTCGCCAGAATGTTTGAAATTTTTGGCCCATCACCATATAGTAACAGCCAGCTAGATAGGCTTGCTACCTTTTCTTGAAATTTAAAGACCGTCAGACTATTTTTATGGTGTTCAAGATTTTATGGATTTTTTTTTTTTTTTTTTTTTTTTGGTTTTTCGCCAAAATTTTTGGGAAATTTTTGACCAATCACCAAAAAGTACCAGTACATAGTAACGCCTTCTACCTTCACTTAAAACTACTTTCGTTGGAATGGTTAAGAGGTGACGAAAAGAAGTTTTTTCGTCAATATTTTCGACAATTTTTGGGGAATCGCCAAAAAAGTTACCGCAGCTTGTAACTCCTGCTAAGTTCACTTTAAATTCCAACGTGGCAAGACTATTTTTCTGCAGTTAGTTAAGATTTCATTGAAAATTTTCGCCAGTTTTTGGCCAATCACCAAAAAAACTAATAGCTAGGTAGTAGTAAAGCCTGCTAACTTCACTTCAAATTTCAAAACAGTAAGATTAATTTCCTAGAGGTAGTTAAGATTTTACGAAAAAAAGGTTTTTCGCTAATATTTTCGCTAATATTTCCACCAAAATTTCAAGACATTCAGGGTAAAATCCTGACAGAATGTGCGATTTTTTAACTTAAAAGCGTTCATTCGCACATACTTTCAATAACTGTTATAGCCCCTGCTTCTGAAAGAAGCTTGGGCTAAAAAGAGAACAATAAAGAACATTTGTAGAAAAAAGTACGTTTTGAGGCAAAAGAAAGAACAATGCGAAAATAAAGACTACATCCTTTAACAAGCATGTCCAGGGACATGGTGACCAGCCGTGACCTACAGAATATATATCCAAGAATCACAGACAAAATCATGATCAAATTGGCAGACAGCGGTTACGAAAAAAAGCCGTAACTGAATGGAGAAAATATTCGCTCACTTGCTCGGTGTAGTTGTCATCACAGCGTACCAAATCAAAGTGAGCGGCCATACTCAAAATTGTGGGAGAAGAAGCAATTTGAAAATTAGACACAAAAAAAATAAAAAAATGTCCCCCATTTGGTCAATTTTTTTCGGAACGCCAAAACGAGTAATTTTTCAAAGGAGGCCTACCCAGGGAGTATTCGTGAAAATCTGATCAAAATTGTGGGATAAGAAGCATTTTGAAAATTGGCAACCACAAAATTACAAATGTCCCCCATTTGGCCAATTTTAGGCGGATCGCCAAAAAGAGTAATTTTTCAAGACAGGTCTAGCTAGAGAACAACTATCCAAAATTGGAAAGGAATCCGATCAAAATTTTACGAGAAGAAGCAATTTGAAAATTTGACACCAAAAAATAACAAAAAAATGTCCCCCATTTGGCCAATTTTTGGCGGATCGCCAAAAAAAACAATTTTTGAAAGAATGGCCTAGCTAGAGAACATTCGTGTATAATTTGAGAGGAATCCGATCAAAACTGAAGGAGAAGAAGCATTTTGAAAATTGGCAACCACAAAATTACAAATGTCCCCCATTTGGCCAATTTTTGGCGGATCGCCAAAAAAATAACTTTTCAAGAGAGGTCTACCTTGAGAACAACTATCAAAAATTGGAAAGGAATCCGATCCAAATTTTGGGAGAAGAAGCGATTTGAAAATTTGACACAAAAAATTAAAAAATGTCCCCTATTTGGCCAATTTTTGGCGGATCGCCAAAATAGTAATTTTTCAAAAGAGGTCTACCTAGGGAATATTCGTGCAAAATTTGGTGAAAATCTGATCAAAATTGTGCGAGAAGAAGCATTTTGAAAATTGGCAACCACAAAATTACAAATGTCCCCCATTTGGCCAATTTATGGCGGATCGCCAAAAAGAGTAATTTTTGAAAAGAGGCCTACATTAGGAATATTTGTGCAAAATTTGAAGAAAATCTGATCAAAATTGTGGGATAAGAAGCATTTTGAAAATTGGCAACCACAAAATTACAAATGTCCCCCATTTGGCCAATTTTTGGTGGATCGCCAAAAAGAGTAATTTTTCAAGAGAGGTCTACTTTGAGAACAACTATCAAAAATTGAAAAGGAATCCGATCAAAATTGTGCGAGACGAAGCGATTTGAAAATTTGACACCAAAAAATTAAAAAATGTCCCCCATTTGGCCAATTTTTGGCGAATCGTCAAAATGAGCATTTTTTCAAAAGAGGTCTACCTAGGGAATACGGGTGCAAAATTTGAAGAAAATCTGATCAAAATTGTGGGAGAAGAAGCATTTTGAAAATTGGCAACCACAAAATTACAAATGTCCCCCATTTGGCCAATTTTTGGTGGATCGCCAAAAAGAGTAATTTTTCAAGAGAGGTGTACTTTGAGAACAACTCTCAAAAATTGAAAAGGAATCCGATCAAAATTGTGCGAGAAAAAGCGATTTGAAAATTTGACACCAAAAAATTAAAAAATGTCCCCCATTTGGCCAATTTTTGGCGGACCGTCAAAATGAGTAATTTTTGAAAAAAGCCTACCTAGGGAATATTTGTGCAAAATTTGAAGAAAATCTGATCAAAACTGCGGGAGAAGAAGCATTTTGAAAATTGGCAACCACAAAATTACAAATGTCCCCCATTTGGCCAATTTTTGGCGGATCGCCAAAAAGAGTAATTTTTCAAGACAGGTCTAGCTAGAGAACAACTATCCAAAATTGGAAAGGAATCCGATCAAAATTGTGGGAGAAGAAGCAATTTGAAAATTTGACACCAAAAAATTAAAAAATGTCCCCTATTTGGCCAAATTTTGGCGGATCGCTAAAATGAGTAATTTTTCAAAAGAGGTGTACCTAGGGAATATTCGTGTAAAATTTGAGAGGAATCCGATCAAAACTGAAGGAGAAGAAGCATTTTGAAAATTGGCAACCGAAAAATTTGAAATGCCCCCCATTTAGCCACTTTTTGGCGGATCGCCAAAAAAAAATAATTTTTAAGAGAGGTATACCTAGAGAACATTCGTGTAAAATTTGAGAGAAATCCGATCAAAACTGAAGGAGAAGAAGCATTTTAAGTAAAAGTTTACACACGTACATACACACGTACATACGTACATACGTACATACGGACGACGGATACCCCTCTATTGATAAGATAAGACCAGCCCGACATAGTCGGCTGGTCTAAAAAGAACGCTCCGGCAACCCTGCAGGGAAAGCCAATATACCTATACTTTTGAAGGGTGTAGCAAGAGAAGGAAGGCGTCTTACGTTGAAATCTTGCATGTGTACATTTCTCAGCGGCTGAACATCGGAGAAAATTGGTGGCAATCTTGCTGATTAGGTCTGATAGTTCTGTCAAATATGCTCGGAGTAGAACGAACGAAAACGGCATATGACGTCATTGGGTAAAAATATCTCGGTAGCGGAAAATCGGATCGACTTCAAACTTGGTGTAGTTATTCCTTGGATAAGTCTTACGGTTTTTATTAAACATAGAAAATTAAGAAAGGCTCCAATCGCGTGAAAAGTATTATGTGATAAAATTTTTACAGTCGCTCAATCTCCCTCCGTTGTTAATTAAGGATAGTTATTAACTATGCTTGGGATTTCAGCGTTTTCTAGAACATTCTCCAGTGTTCCTGCATTCTTTAGACATACTTGAAAACATTAGCAGAACAATTATCGATCATTTCTTGCATTTCGTGTAATTCACCTTTTTGTGCATTACTCAACTGCTCGCAGTGTTTGTGCAGGACCTGGAAGTAGCTTTCACTTTCAAAGTGGATCATCTGATATTTTGTGTTATTACAAACAACGCACTATTTTGTCACTAAAATGCCTTGCCCCACTTTCCCACCGAGGTGAATTATGTGTTGAAGACTGTCTTTCTATTGCTTTTTAGCCGATGGGAATGTACGAAGACGAAGTAAAAACTAGACAGAATTTCGCCAGATAGCAGAATGACCCACTCGCAGAAACCACTAAAGAAAATATTTGTATTAAACTATGACCAAGAGGCCCAAAGTCACGCAGTACCCATTCTTTATCGACGTTCTAGCCCAAAGCGAAACGTTTTCGAGATAATAGTCTACTTCCGGTTTTGGACCTTCACCTTGAACGAGAAGGTCAAGGTCACCGAGGTACCTCGTGTAACGTTGCTTAGGCCCAAAGGGTCGAAAATCACTCTATTTCTAACCGTTTTCGAGATAATAGTCAACTTCTGGTGTTTAGCCCAGCTTCGACTTTGTCAAAGAAGGGCTTTACCCATCACTTTTCGCCGTCGGCGGTATGTGAGTGTGTATGTGTGTGTTAGACAATGTTTCAAAATATATCTCTTCTCACAGTTTTGATCGGATCTTCTTGAAATTACACATGTTCAAACTCTAGGTGGTCCTCTACGGATTTCGCAATCGGCCGAAAATAGCCGAAATGACGGGACTTTGAAGATTTTGGTGAACTTTTTTTTCAAAATGTATTTCCTGTTACAGTTTTGGTTTGATCTTCTTAGTTTTACACATGTACAATCCCTTTTTAAAAAATAGATAAATAAAATTCCAGCCTAGTGATTGAATTAGCTAGTTTTTGACCGATTTTGTTGTTGGGGAATGGGTCCATCTTGCGGAAAAATATCTTTGGTGCAGTCATATTTTATTTATCCAACAGCTGAATGTATGATTTTGTAAGCAACAATGATGGTAAAGTGGTTTACTCTCCTTGCGTTGGGCTCGACTGGTTGCAATGTCCTTGGACATTCTTGTTTGTAACATGGAAAAAAGAAAAACAAAAGAAAAAAGCAATGGGGGAGTTGGTAAGTTTATTTACAATTCATATAAAATATTATGTTTTATAACAATTAACATGGTGAATTGTGCCAAAATTGATGTGAGGTACAGTGAAAATTGAACAAGCTGGGTGTAATGTCCTGGACATTCTGGTTGATCTTGACCGTGACCAAGAAGGTCAAAGTTTAGGCCCAAAGGGTCCCATTATCTCTTAGCTCCAAATCGCTATCTCTAATCGTTTTCGAGATAATGGTCAATTTCCAATTTTTTACTTTGACCGTGACCGAGAAGGTCATCTCTTATGTAACCTTGTTTAGGACCAAAGGATCGGACATGAGCTCAAAATCTCCAGCCGTTTTCGAGATAAGTCGGCCTATCGTTAACGGTACATGAGGTCAAATGACCTTTAACCTTGACCCTTTGAGATCAAGGTCAAAAATATTTGCGGTTTCACCGAGATAGCTCAGTTGGTAGAGCATTCACCTTGAGATATGGGGTGCATAGCCGGTGCGGGTTCGAATCCTGCTTGTGCCTATCAGCTGTGCATTCCATCATGATCCCCCTAGAGATTTAAACTTGAATGGCCCATTTCAGTATAATGTGGCAGGGTAGTCCTGATATAGCGCTGTGATCGCTGAAAGGGACTTAAAACACCAATGAACAAAACAAACAAAAAATCCTGATGATTGTCTGTAAGTGTACCAAATATAAAGCTCCGCTGACTCAAACGCTAGCAGTTTTCTGGAAACCATGTTATGAAAAAAGAACTTTGATAATCAGTTTGACCTTGACTTCTGAGGAGGTCAAAAAAATTTGCGGATTTACCTGGTCACACCCTACAAATGTGCCAAATTTCATCCACCTCTGTCGAAAACTGTAAGAGAAGTTTTCTTGAAACCATCAAACGGGAAAACAAGAGAAGAAAAAATTTTAAAAGGGTAGAAATTTCCAGAACAACTATAAACTTATACACAGTTGTAAAACTGCTGTAATGACCAACATAATAACCGGGATAAAAAGGACGTACAGTAAAACCTGTTTTAGCGATCACCATTTGGAATGGACAAAAACAGATGTAAGTAAACCTCTTTAGTGACCACCTTCTAGACCCAGATAAAACACTAAAGCATAAACTTGTATGAAAAAGAGGATTAAAATACCAACAATTCAAGTTATGAACCCCCCATTTCAGGAATTGGATAAGACTCATATACAACCCGACTACTGGGCACATCGATACATTTATATTAGTAAAGGTCTTATTAATTATTCTGACAATAGTACAAACTTGTTCAAATACAACTTTGTGAGAGAGCTGTGAAAAGAAAAAAAGAAAAGTGGAAAATGCTTATTGGTGAATTATGGGTTAGGTCGGGGACATATTTCGTTTTGTTTACAAAAGCAAAATTTTGATAGTTGTCGATTGAAAGTTTGCGATATAAGTCTGTACTTTTATGTTTTGTGTGCACTCTGTCCTAGCGTTGGTTAAGAGCTTAATGAGAATAGTTTTTGACAATATTTTGGTCAATTTTTTCGGAATCACGATGAACAGTAAGTAGAAGCCAGTTAGGGACCAATACTGAGGTTTTAAGAGAGGAAGACACTAAAATGACATACCTAGCGTTGTGAAGATTTTTTTGATAATTTTTTTCTCCAATATTTCCACCATTTTTTTTTTGAATCAGAAATGAAAGATAAAAAAGAAACACTCTGGCGCCAGTAAGTTTTCGAATTTTTTTAGTCAATTTTTCTTCAGTCACAAAAAGCGAATAGCCAGGTACGTAGTAATGCTTGCTCCATTTACTTAACATTTAAAGGACTTTTTCCTTAGTGTCTGTTAAAATGTTACAAAAAAACTTCGCAAATATTTCCGCGAATTTATGGCGAATTGCCAGATCAACGAAAGGAAAAAAAGCGTTTGCTTCTGCCCTACCTTCCAGACTTTTCAATTAAAATGCTAATAAGAAAAACATTTTTAAAGAAAATTGGTTATTGGATAATTTTTCCGTTAAATTTTTGGCGAATCACAAAACTGTCAAACGGAAAGATTATATCCCTGGCTTTGCTTAGATTGTAAGAATTTTTTTACAAATTTTTTGCGCCATTAGTTATGAACCACGGAAAAAGTTACAGCAGGTAAGTAACAATGACAGCTAATTTAACTAACATTTCAAGAATATCTGGTTTTTCCCTAATATTTCTCAAGTTTCTCGAGTTTTTCGCAAGTCATAATAAGTAATAGCCAGGTATATAGCAATGCCTGATGCCTTTATGTAAGCTTTCAAATTAGGCAATTTCTTATGTGACAGTTGAGATTGAAAGGAATTTGAGTTTTTGTCAATATTTTCGACAAGTTTTGGCGAATCGCTAAAAGCAGCAATAGGCTGACGGTCACGTACGGCCCGTATATTCCGTCAAAATTTAAGAATTTACCGGAAAATTCCTAGAAGGAGATATGGATTTCTGAAAATGGGTTTTTCGCCAATATTGATTTTGGCGGTTGATTTTGGCGAATTATCGAAAAAAGCCAGGTGAGCAATTGGCCCGCCACCTTCAACAACAAAATAAAAAAGCCGTATACAGGCCGTGTTATCAGAACTTCGAGTTTCGCCAATATTTGTTCCAATTTTTGGCAAATCAATAATAATAATAATAATAATAATAATAATAATAATAATAATAATAATAATAATAATAATAATAATAATAATAATAATAATAATAATAATAATAAAAAACTGGTGGGTACTAATGTTCGCTTTCCTCAGTCAAAATTTTAAGACGGCAAGTTTATATCCCTGGCCTTAGTGAAAATTTTGGTAAGTATTTCTTTTTCACAAATATTTCCGCTGATTTTTGGCGAGTCACCAAAAAACAAAGGCCAGGTGAGTAGTATGCTTGCTACCTCTACTTAAAGTTTCAAGACAATGATTTTTTCCTCCACTTTTGTGGAATCAAAGAAAATGGTCCATGGGCAATTCCCCAGTTCACAAATGACGCTAATGCTGGCTTCAGTCAAGATTTTACTTTTAAAAAATGCAAAGAAAAGTAACATAGACCGAGAAATACATACAAAGATTTGTTTCCCATAAAAGTTGGAAACAGATCTTGTCTATCTCTGGTAGACTGGGTAGTCTACCAGAAATACCTTCGAACAACGTTTCGAAATTGGATCTATATCCACACACGTGTACTTTTGATCGGACATACACAATTAGTTCGAGGAACAGAAACGGGCAGTGATTGGTGATATGACCAATCACATGCACCCACGTTTGCGCTGGCCTTTTGACAAGAAGAAAACGCATCTAAATCAGTATTACTTAAGTTTTGATGTTTTAGTATATATTATTTTGCAGGGTTTCATTTCGGATCAATGCCCATCTTTCTTTAACTTGCTCTCATGTCTGTTCGCATTTCGGACCAGTGCGCATGTTTATTTAGCTTGCGTTGATGTGCGGTTCGCATTTCGAACCAGTGGGCATGTTTATTTAACATGCATTGCTATGTGGTTCGCATTTCGAACCAGTGCACATGTTTATGTAACTTGCATTGATGCGTGGTTATTAGTTCGGACCATTGCGCTTGTTTATTTAACTTGCGTCGATGCGCGATTTTTATTTTCGACCAGTCCGCATGTTTATTTAACTTGCGTCGATGCGTGGTACGCATTTTGGACTGGTGCGCATGTTTGGTTAACGTGCGCTGATGCGCGATTCGCATTTCGGACCAGTGCACATATTTAACAGTGCGCATGTTTGGTTAACGTGCGTTGATGCGCGATTCACATTTGGGACCACGAAGCATTTTAAGTAAAAGTTTACACACGTACATACGCATATACAGACGACGGATGCCCCTCTGCTGATGTGATAACACCACCCTGATGAAGTCGCCCGGTCTAAAAAACATGACCCAGCCGAGTTACCAAACAATTAAAGATAGGAAAACTCTGAAACGAATACTGTTAAACCAAAAAAGGAAGAACTTTCTTTCTGAACGTAACAGTTTCATAATTTTAGTACACAAAAACGAGTTTTCCCGGGTGGAAGCTACCCGAATAGGGATGTTGGAGAAGTTGGGTTTTGACGATTCACGCATTTAGTGACATTTACACAATTTTACCAAATTTTTAAAATTCCACCATTTCGGCATTTTTTGTCATTTGCGAAAAAAAGCAAAGTCCAGGTGGAGAAGCACCTAAGAAACTTTCCATTAAAATTTCATAACTATTTGAAAAAGACTGAGAGAAATGAATGGTTTGACAATTCAGTTATTTACCATTTATTCCAGTTTTTGCCAAACTTCAAAGTTCCGCCATTTCGGCAGTTTTTGGCGAACCGCGAAAAAAAAAATAATAATAGCCTGGTAGGCAAACCCCTGGGGAACATCCCTGCGTAACATCTAAACGATTGGAGTAAAACTGTAGGAGGAGTAGCATTTTAAAAATGGGTCAAAACGGGCACAAAAGTGCCGCCATTTTGTCAGTTTTTCATCAGTCGTCAAAAAAATAATAGCCAGGTGGGGGACCACCCAGGGAACATTCCTAATATCAAAACGATTGGAGCAAAACTGTAGGAGAAGTAGCATTTTAAAGAAAAAGTTAACATACGCACATACATTCAAGCTCCTATAGTGATACGGCTAACCCAGTCCGACAAAGTCTACTGAAATTGGCAACCGAAAAAGTTTGAATGCCTCCCATTTCACCAATTTTTGGCGGATAGCCAAAATAAAAGAAGTAACTGTATTTTTTTCAAGAGAGACCTACCTACAGAACGTTCGTACAAAATTTGAAAAGAATCCGATCAAAACCAAAGAAGCATTTTAGGTAAAAGTTTACATACTTACATAGATACATACAGATGCCGGATACTCTTCTACTGATGTGATCAGTAAAATACAGATTTATAAACATAACGTTTGTTGACGTAATTCTTATTAGGCATCTTATGCAATGTCGGAAAATTTTAGGCATTTCTTGAAATGACAGACGAGCATGACGGGAGCACGTGTAATGTTATGGAATGCCGTTTTAACATTTAATGCTTATTTCTGATATCAAAATATAATTAAAGATATCAAGAAATCAATGTAAATCTCAATAATGTATATTTTGCTATCAACAGTGTATTATTTAAAATAGGAATTTATCAAGCAAATAAGAAATGAGATATTTTTTGTCATGGGTGAACTAACGCATTTTACGACTACAAATCCTTTTAAATGGAACGTTTTTGTGTAATTTTAAATTTAAATATTATAAAACGTGTAAGTTATATATGCTACAACGTAATATATGAGAAAAATTTAAAACGTTCTATTCCAGAGAACTTTTAACTTCGGTAGTCTATTCCAGAATAGAAGGTTGTCTATAGATGGCAAAAATTTATTTTTGAGATCAAAAAATCATATTTACAAACTTAAAAAATCTTAAGCGAGACACACATTTACATAAAATTTAACGAATCGTTAATTAAATTTTGAAGATGAAAACTTGAATTATTGAGATCAATAATAACATCACAATTTTTGATCTCAAGAATTGCTGTTTTTTTGTACAGTAAAATATTTGTAGAAAGATTCTGTACACAAGGACCAGTCATTATTAATTTACAGATGTGTACTTCTGAATTTTTTATTTAAAAAAATAGACTGATATTTTGATATCAAAAATAAATTTTTGAGATAAAAAAATCATTTGCAGATTTCAAAATACATATTAAAAAAGTCTGAAATTAATTTTTGATATCAATAAAAGGAAAATGAACTATTGAGCTCAAAATTAATATTTTGCTCTCAAATATTTCATTTTTACTATCAAGAATTGAATTTTTGATCTCAAAAAATAAATTTTAGATATCATTAAATACAGATATCATAGATATCATAGATATCATCATTCTTGATATCAAAATATGGATTCTTTGAGATCATAAATTAATTCTTCATATCAAGAAATCAATTTTGAGATCAAAAATTAATTCTTGATATCAATAATTCTCTAATAAATGTGAAAATGGGATTCCATATAATGTCTAAAACATTCAGCCATTACGCCTAATGACTGTCTACGCTTGTTGACTATAACATACACATATAAAGTTGGGGAGTGGAGACAATCCTGCTCTCGCATAACCAGGCTGCTTTTGTTCTGCATGTTTTGCCCTTCTTTTCAAAGAAATTAAAAGACGGGGAACATGGCATTTTATGTTTATTTTATAGAATGTCTTTTTTGTCACATAATGTTTCTGCATGTACATAGCACATAATTGCGTCTCTCCCCAATCCCTTAATATCGCTCATTATGCCAACTGTTAGGGATTTACATTTGTATTCTCTGAACGTTTTTAATACAGCTTTTTTCCGCCTTCTAATAAAGCAGAAGCCCACCAGCGAATTGACAAGCCAGAAACTACTGATAAACATCGTGTATACACAGGAAATACTACGATAAATAGAACTACATTTATCAATACTTAACGCCTACTGGGCATCACCCTTTCATCGCGTTGTACTTCCATAATACATCGGTTTATTTTCAAACCGTTCCCCACTACATCGTATTGAATCACCTCATTTCATGACTTTTTGCGTGGGGTGACCACCGATGTACCATATATTATTCAAGTTCCTTCAACACAAACAAAACAATCAAAAGCAGGTAGGAAAATCTTTTACCCAAAGGAATTAACTGATTAAAATACAATAGAAACACAAACGCTGTTTAATCACTTCCTTTTGATTCCTTCAGGCATTTTACAGCTGAAATATCCTGACCGGAGACGAATACATTCTTTTTAGTTTACTAAGAGGCGTAAATGATTTCATTAATCAGAGACAAAATTACTGCTTCCTGCTCTGTGCAAGCAGGGCGGAAATACCGTGCCAAGTTCTTATCTGTTTTGTAGCGAGTGCTTCGAAGCAAGTTTTTTTTTTACTTTTTTTTTTTTTTTTGGCCAATAATTATTTTTTTGCACACACAGATAATCATAACATGCGAAATAACAAAACGCTTCCTTCTGTGGCACATTTGTCTCTGAAAAAAGTTAATAAGTATTTTCCATCGATATATGGTTACATAAAATAAGGATCTTAACAATTTTACTCATAATTATGGAAAAACAGGATAACATAATAACTTCACATTATATCAAATCTCTGGCAAATGGACTGTCTGTAATTTGGACAGGCCAGTAGAAGCTTTACTGAGTGGTCACCTGACTCGCTTGTATATATGATCGTACGACTCGGATGCTCACACGCGACTCTGGAATCCACGTGACCAATTCGCACATCTTTCCACGTGAGCATGCCATTCTTATATCCAAGCGATCACGTGACACGTCTGTGCACGTCATTCGCACATGAGCACGCACATTTCATATCTTTTTCATTACAATGCAAAATGGCCTCGTAAAACGTTACGTGTGTTTGACATATGGCTGACTAGATAACGGGCACTATGAAGTATTGGTTTTAAACATATGTTTGGATTTCCTCTGCGGCCACTTGAAGGTGACTTCTCCCAAAAGCTTAACAGTCATACAGCCGTGAGGGGCGGACTTGGGCGGTAGTTGGAGGAGGACGGGGTGCGTCTTCCCATGGCCATCCGTTAGGCAGCCTCACCATGTATGTCTTTTTTTTTTTTTTTTTTGACAAACGGAAACGAGAAATGCTACACACTTCTTTCCAATTAACATAGCTATTTACTTCTTTCAAACACGCGACTTATTAACCACTTTAATTCAGCCCCCACTTTACCGGCAATTATTCTCAACAAAGGATTTCGGAAAGCTTGATAAATCATTAAGGCGAAGAAGATTCAGAACTGATCAACAGATATGTTTGTATACTCCGTACTCAATGCAGACTCAGTACTCCACGCCACTCTTATACTATATAGTGTTCTTCCCATGCCGTATGTCCGCAACAATATGTGTAATACTTTTTTATACACTTTACTCCTGCATCTTCATGTTGCAACGAAAAAAAAAAGAGAAATGTATAAACAGGACAAACATTGTGTCCAATGAGAATATTTTGGTTAATAACGGGAAAGCTATTAAAAGTTTCATAATTTTATTATGGGAAGATAACTGTAGTTACTGCACTTTATAGATGTAAATAGAAAGGTGACTAGGTGAATAAATCACGGTACCTCGCGAAAAAAAAGTTTATTCAGAAATTTTATGAACCCATTGACTATGAGCCATACAGAAGGGCAAACCGACTTAACAGGCATTAACTTTCTAATATGGAATTGAAGTATTCTCAGAGTTTCACTGAATCTTTCATTATGTTCCACTTTGTCACCCTCAAAAATGATGCGAAGCGATAACAGGTTTCGTCCGCAGCTTTACAGGTTAGAAAATGGCTGATCCGGAGTACCTGAAGAGTGGTTCGACTGGTTGATCCAGAGTAACCTCAGAGTGAATGGATTTGCTGATCCAGAGTAACCGCACAGTGAATGGATTAGCGGATTCAGAGCACCTGCAGTGACTGGATTGGTTGATCAGAGTAACCGCAGAGTTGCTGGATTGGTTGATCTAGAGTAAACGCGAAGTGATTGGATTGGTTGATCCACAGTAACCGCGGAGTGATTGGATTGGTTGATACAGAATAGCCGCAGAATGGTTGGATTGGCTGATCCAGAGTAACCATGGAATGAATGGATAACTCCCATTGCAATGAAAACACTGCGCAACAGATTTTTGGCCCTTCTCCAAAATTTGAACTTGCATCAGGTTATAGTGAACTGGTTTGAAAAAAATCTGTGGGCGTGGACATTCGAGGGGTAGTTTAGTTAGTAATCCTGTAATAACGGCCAGTAATTAACTGAGATATTCTCAAAGGACACCCCTATATATATATATATATATATATATATATATATATATATATATATATATATATATATATATGTGTGTGTGTGTGTATGTGTGTGTATGTGTGTGTGTTTTTATAATCAGGCTTTTGTTTGCCTGAAGAAGTCAGGATATTTAGAGGGGGCCCCACGTAATCAGGCCAACAACAGGAGGTCTGAAGCAGTCAGGTGAGCTAGTGATATCCTGGATTTAGGGCTTGAAAATTACAGGTTTAACCTGATATGCTTTGACACAACGTTTTATTTTATTCTATTAATCAGTTTCCCTACTGAATTCGGAATTGCAATTTTTAAAATGTGTTTAAGATCGAAGCCAATTTAAGTCCATATGCGCAGTTGCTATATGGGTACTCAACTATAGTGTTGCATGTATTATTAGCTTTAATTACAGTTAATATTTCCAACGGGCCACCCCTCTGGGATCTGTTCATAAATCTCCAATTAATCAAAATTACTCGGGATTTTTCCAGGAACTTTATCAACACCAGTTTATATCCTCCGACTAATTTGTTTGACTTGGTTTCCAAATTATTGCCCAGAGTCTCTGTTCTTCCTTAGCGGCCCGCCCGCAGTCGAAAACTTTCAATTTTATAGACAGTCCATAGTGGGTTTTATTTTAGCGGAATACCAACCGGCCCTGTTGTTTATCCTTTCCCCATTCGGAGTGGTTGTAACACACACAAATCCAACCCTACTAGTCGTCCCAGCACGATTATCTTACCCCGATGTGGTACAGAAACGCGTCTGAAAATGAGAAGCCACTTGCCGTCGAATCTGCTAATGACTTTTTTTGTTCATTTCTCTAACGGCCAGCAACGGTATTCACAAAATTTAATTGTGCAGGTAAATAAACACCACACAAGGAAAATCAGCGGATTTGTCTAAATTAGGCAAACAATTTTTATAAGAATATGTTTTAACAAATTTATTAATTAACTTTCACACGTTCTGTTAGCTGAAGAAGCAGTCAATGGAATCATTTGACTGAACAGCTAACCTTTGTTAACGCGGCCCAAGGTCGTTTAAAATTGAATCCCTAATCATGAGATAATATATTTTTAACTGTTAATTGTGTAATGAATAATCAATTCAAGAATAAAATAGTAAATGGAGAATTATACAAGGTAGCTTAATGCAGGCTTAAAAGGAAACGTAATTTGCCAAAATGAGAAACAGAGATTTTTCAAGAAAAAAAATTTTACTGGACAGAATACCGTGCTGTATGTTGAGTGTTGAAAATGAAAGTGATTATTGTTATAACAATTTAGAATTAAAATAAAAAAATTTCCAAGGGAATTTGGAGATTTATATTAAGTAGAATACTATTCTGATATAACAGATTCGATTATTCCTCACAAACATCAATCGGACAACAAACCCTTCAAAAATTAAACATTCCAAAATTTTTAAGCTCCGAAACCAGACTATCTGCTGATACCCGACTGTTTTCAGGCCATCTGTTGTTGACCTAATTGACTTAGCTCATTTACACATAGCCTGACATGTTCAGGCTAACAAATATCTAGTCTAGTTATAGCCATGGCCTGTAGCATATTTATTTTCAAGTAAGGCATGTTAAAATTTCCGTAATCGACTGCTATTTAAGCTCAGCTCACTCCTCAGATATGGCCATGGGGTGTGAACATTTCGCTATAGCAGGTAGCAGACAGTTGTGCGTTTGAGCACTCATTTCCGACATTACGCCTCACTTCATTTCCGACATCACGTCGCACTTCACTTGCTACACCACGTCACACATCACGTCACACATCACGTCACACATCACATAAAGTCTGCGTCGCACACAACATCTGACTCTACCGCGCACGTTCTCGCCTTTGACAGAGCTAAAAAAACGACCGCGAAAACAACAGAAGGTACAAAAGAATCCTGTACTGACGCGAAACAACAGGCATATATACATAACAAATAATACTATTCCCTTACTCTACCCCTATATATATTTTTAATTTATATATTTTATTCTTTTTTTTTTTTTTTGTTATTTTAAACATACGAAAGGACTACCAAAGTTCCTTTTCTTTTCCCTCCAATACTGAAACGAAAGGAATTACGGGATACACGTGAAAAAAAAAACAATATTCACTGAATATTTTGCTTAGCCATCCATTGAATTGCCTAGTCTCTCCCCCTCCCAAACCCATGAAAGAAAAAATTATAAGAAAAATCACAAGAAGTCTCAACAACTCAACACGTTTTACAACGATCTACAGATACCATTTCTCTTCAGAAGTTATTGGTTAACAGACAAGACAATAATATCACACACAAAATTGGTTAGGTCCTACAAGTGAATGTCCCTGCACGTTCGCCTACTTCACTTCTTTTTGCAGATGCTGTAAGAACTCGTAATAAGAAAAAGTAGATTCCCCTCGGTCTTCCACTAGCCGCGATATGAACTGTCCCCTGGACGGGCTGTCTTCCCTGCAACAACACAGCAATGCTGTTAACAGGTTGTTTTTTTTTTTTTTTTTGGTCATATCTATTTATTTCTTTTCTCCCTACGTTGAATTATTACAAATATAAGAAATTGTCTTTAATCACACTTGAGAAACATTGGATTTAGGGAGGACAGGGATTTCGAATACTCCCCTGATAACTTGGATTGAGGGAGGACAGGGATTTCGAACACTCACCTGATAACTTGGATTGAGGGAGGACAGGGATTTCGAACACTCCCCTGATAACTTGGATTGAGGGAGGACAGGGATTTCGAACACTCCCCTGATAACTTGGATTGAGGGAGGACAGGGATTTCGAACACTCCCCTGATAACTTGGTTTGAGGGAGGACAGGGATTTCGAACACCCACCTGATAACTTGGATTGAGGGAGGACAGGGATTTCATACACTCCCCTGATAACTTGGTTTGAGGGAGGACAGGGATTTCGAACACTCCCCTGATAACTTGGATTGAGGGAGGACAGGGATTTCGAACACTCACCTGATAACTTGGATTGAGGGAGGACAGGGATTTCGAACACTCCCCTGATAACTTGGATTGAGGGAGGACAGGGATTTCGAACACTCCCCTGATAACTTGGATTGAGGGAGGACAGGGATTTCGAACACCCACCTGATAACTTGGATTGAGGGAGGACAGGGATTCTGAATACCCACCTGATAACTTGGATTGAGGGAGGACAGGGATTTCGAACACCCACCTGATAACTTGGATTGAGGAAGGACAGGGATTTCGAACACCCACCTGATAACTTGGATTGAGGGAGGACAGGGATTTCGAACACCCACCTGATAACTTGGATTGAGGGAGGACAGGGATTTCGAACACCCACCTGTTAACTTGTATTGAGGGAGGACAGGGATTTCGAACACCCACCTGATAACTTGGATTGAGGAAGGACAGGGATTTCGAACACTCCCCTGATAACTTGGATTGAGGGAGGACAGGGATTTCGAACACCCACCTGATAACTTGGATTGAGGGAGGACAGGGATTTCGAACATTCCCCTGATAACTTGGATTAAGGGCTGACAGGGATTTCGAACACTCACCTGATAACTTGGATTGAGGGAGGACAGGGATTTCGAACACCCACCTGATAACTTGGATTGAGGGAGGACAGGGATTTCGAACATTCCCCTGATAACTTGGATTGAGGGAGGACAGGGATTTCGAACACCCACCTGATAACTTGGATTGAGGGAGGACAGGGATTTCGAACATTCCCCTGATAACTTGGATTAAGGGCTGACAGGGATTTCGAACACTCACCTGATAACTTGGATTGAGGGAGGACAGGGTTTTTGATCACTCAAATAGCCTATAAACGTTCTAAGTCTTTCTGAAGTTTCATTTTCTAACTCCGGTAAATCCGACTGAAACAGAAAAAGACTCATCATGTGACAAACATCAACTCTGAATCAAAACTGCTGAACTACAAATTTAAAAAATCGCCAATAAAATACTTGACTCTGTATTGGCAGTTCCGAAACATTTAAAGGAAAATCACAGCTAGACAATTCTCCTGACTCGGAAATGACTCATTCTTCTGGACAAGCAACAAAAAAAAATCAATTTTGGCCACAGCGAAGTTTGCCCTTATTTATTACCATTATTTATGATTTCCAAAAACATACATTCCTGTAAACCACTGTGGCCACCCCGCCCACAAGCTCCCATGTCATCACTGCCCCCGCACGCACACTACCCACAACTCACCGCGCCGTCGGGCACCTGCTGAAAGGTCTGCACGTCAAAGACATCCTGGCAGAAGCGATCGCTGATGGCGCCGCCCACCCACAGGTAGAGGCGGCTGTGTGTGTCCATCACGTAGGCGCCGTGGCGGTCCACATTGGCAGACGACAGATGCAAGAGCGGCGGCTGGCACACGACCAAGTCACCCTTGCTCAGCGCGTTCTGAGTAAAATAAGACATGCAAGTCTTTTGTTTTATTTTTCTAACTGTAATTCATTGAAGCGTTACTTCAGACGGTGGGATAGGGTGGCAGTGCGAGGCGTGACGGAGCGTGGCTGGACGCCCACTCTCTCGCCCATCACACACACGGGGTAGGGGTCGGTTTAGGCCACCTGCAAACGGTGAGGCAGAGCGCAGACGAGAAAGGGGGGGGGGGGGGGGAGGTTGTAAAGTGAGGGGCACGTACCCTCTCATCCAGCATGTGTACGGGGTAGAGATCGGGGTACGCCTCCTGCAGGAGGTAGCCTAGCGGGAGGTTCTTGCATTTCTCCAGCGCGTCCACGCGCTCGTCTAGGCGCGTGCTCGTACCCACGCGGAACGCCATCTGCAACAACAACAACATGCATCACCAACTCACGTCAAGCATACCATCAACGAGAACAATCCCGACTACCCCCTCCCCCTACTCACCCCCCCCCCCCCCAAGACCTCCACTCCATAACCATCGACATTTAAGGCTTTAGGCTTAAATCTTTACGGGTCTCCATTAAGCCTTTCGACACTTGCATATCTGAGACGCACCACAAGGATTGTGAACTTACATATTTGAGCAGCGCCAGGACATACATGGCCATGAGGCGGAGCGTGAAGGGGCAGGGCAGCTGACCCATGCGCTGCGCGGTCGTCAGCGTGCTGCCGTATGCGCCCAGCATGTCGACCACGGAGTTGACTAGAGCGTCGCGCGCGTCGCCCACCGACTGCGACAGCGACTTATCCACAGCTAGAAGGGGAAAAAATTACAATCTCAGTCACACTTGAGGTAGAAAAAAAAGATAACTGAAAAGACGCTTTGTTCAATCCAAGTTGCTTATAATTTGCTTAGCATTGTTGTTTAGGGTGAGAGTGAAGAGAACATTTAAAAGCCACAGAAAAGGGCCACAGTGTTTTTCTACAGGTCAGAGAAGAAGTTGTGAAAAAGCGACGAACCCATTTTGGCGAGCAGGCCGGCTATGGCTTGCTGATCCGCATGCGCGAACACCTCCGTGATGGATGACGTCACGGGAACACACAGCGTGTGCACACGTATCCTTCTTTCACCTAAACCGCAACAAACCGCATCACAAAAGCATCGACATGCTTACCCCATAAGAATTAAATCTGTTACAGAACGCTGCTATTATATATTTATTTATTACTATTATTACATCTAGTGTTACATGTTTATTGTGGGGGGAGGGGGCGTACCTTTGCTGGAGGTGTACAGCAGCGCGGCCTGGAAGGAGAAGTAGTTGGTCTCAATGTTGTCCTCTATCGACATCTGCATTCCGAAGCCCGCGTCCGGGTTGATGTTGGGCAGCGACAGCAGGTCCGTGGAGCGCACAAAGAAGTTGCCGTGAAATGTGTGTAAGCTAATACCTGAAGATATGAACGAAACCAGGCGTCAAAAGTAGAGCAGTGTGCATAGCCCACATATTCCCCACAGGCCCCTGATCAGTTAAACACAGCCATCAATAATCAATCAAGAGCTGAAATTTTCCAAGTTCAGTTGCTGCATTTTCCTTGGACGAACCTGGCCCATTTACAATACCGATCTGTGTTTGTTCCCATAGAAGCTACACACCAAGTTTCATTAAAATGCCTTCAGTTGTTCTTGAGATATCGTGTTAACAATAGTGAATGAAGAGCTGAACTTTTCTAAGTCCAGCTGGTCCATTTTCCTTGGACGAACCTGACCCATTTACAATACGATATAGAAGCTACATACCAAGTTTCATCAAAATCCTTGTTTTTAAGTTATCGTGTTAACAAGCTCACACAATAGTCAATCAAGAGCTGAAATTTTAGCTGGTCCAGCTGGTCAATTTTCCTTGGACGAACCTGGCCCATTTACAATACCGATCTGTGTTTGTCCCATAGAAGCTACATATCAAGTTTCATGAAAATCCTTGCAGGAGTTTTTAAGTTATCGTGTTAACAAAGTCACACAGTAGTCAATCAAGAGCTGAAATTTTCAAAGTCCATTTTCCTTATACGAACATGGCCCATTTACAATACCGATCTGTGTTTGCTCCCATACCAAGTTTCATGAAAATCCTTGCAGGAGTTTTCAAGTTATCGTGTTAACAAGCACTTGATGACAGACGGCAGACCGACTGACACGCAATCGATCGCATACATTCACCACAGGTTCTACCTGTGGGGAATAAAAAACACGACGCTGCACACATTCTACATGTGTTTTATCCGTGTGTAAAATTTCAAAACAATCCGACCCATAGTTTCGGCGATATAGCGTTCCATTATGCTGACAAAATTACATAAGAGCTAAGGTTATCAAATTTCAAAGTACTGTCATTTTTAATTTTTTTTTCATGATTCAGAACAAAAATACGACACTGCACACTTTCAATATGTCCCTATCCCAATGTGAAATTTCAAACAATCTCAACTACAGGTTCGGAGATATGGCCTGGACACGACGTTTTCCATTGCGCGAACAAAACTATGAATGCTAATTTTCCCAAATTTCAAAATACTGTCATTTGGGCATTTTTTTTTAATGACTGGGACTAAAAATACGACGTTTAACTCAATTGACAGTTTTGGAGATCTAGCCTGGACATGACGTCGAAAACGCACTAAGTTGCAAAAAATCGCAAAACACACTGTCATTTGCTCGATCCGTGCATGACATTTCAAAACAATCCGACCTACAGTTTCGGAGATTTGACACGGACAAGCAAGCGGATTTACGGACAAGCTTATAACTATATCCCTCCGTTACTATAAATAGATAGTGACAGCTTGTCTGCTAATATCCGGCAAAAAGCCAGCGACAGGTTAAACTAATAAAAGGTGAAACCTGTCGCGAAAAATACCGCGATAAACATTGATCTTGAGAGAATTACAAAAGCGTCTCATTTAGTCGCTTCTACTGTGACATGAAAAACAAGAAAACCGCAACGAGAAGGGACTGAGAAATTGACCTGCTTAAAAAGACAAACTTTCTGTCGACAACTAATGTGTATTCAATTACGCTTTCAATTTTTTTTTTTTTTTTGCTAATTTAAAACAAATTGACATTCAATTGTCTTTCAGTTAATGTGAACTGGTCCGAAGGCAGGGAATACGAAGTCAGGGCTTGGGGCAGGTGTTTATGGAAGAAACAGCCTACCTCTAGAGCACCTAATTCTCATCACAGCCTCAAAGCCAATTTTCCTCGTCAAGTAGCGCCTGAGCATCCCTTCGAATCGCTCCGCTTCTGCCGGATTGCTCCTAATATGCATACCAGGAAAATAGTGCACGCAGCCGCCTGAGTACTTTGATATGCCCGCTGCAAGTAAAGATGAGCATGTATATGAGCGCAATTCAATTTGCCATTACTTACCCACAGAGTTCGGATATACATTAAGGCACCGAGCTTTACACAGGGCGACTAAAAACCATGCTTGGGGGGAGAGTGGGGAGCGGGGGAGGTGAGACAGGCAGAGATACCCAGTGCGCGCTGAGTGAGGTCGGTGTACTTTTATTTTGATGGTTTGGGGGGGGGGCAGGCATACTGATGAAGACGGGTCAACGCCCTGCACGATGAAAACGAACAAGGTGGATGGGGGAGCGGTGGGGAAGCAGCAGCGCGCTTACTGATGGGGGTACGTGCGCTGCGACCGGGGAGGGGAAGCGCACGTCGTGACGGAGGTAGGAGCACTACGGTGGGGGACAGGCAGCGCAGTTAATGATGGAAGTAAGTGTACTGCGCGCCCAGCATGAACAGAGCAGAGGGGTATAAGGATGAGGGGGGGGGGGGGGGAGATGCAGCACATTTACTGATGGAGGGAGGTCGGCGTACTGTGTTAACCCCGACTAGAAGAGGGATGAGGGGTGGGCGGAGGGAGCAACGAGCGTACTTACTGATAGAGGCCAGGTCGGCATACTGCGCGTTGAGCATGAACAGATCGACGGCTACTTGCTGGGCAGAGCAGTCCAGGGCCAACTTTTTGTAGAAGTCCGTCGCTGGGCCAAGGTTCTGGATCTTCTGCAAAGGAAGCCGTACAGTGTACACGCCCACGGAGGAGTTACGAACCTTGCCAATGAGACCTTGCCCATGATGCACAGAAGCACGAAGAACTTCACATGCACTGAATCAATTAAAGCTGAACAAAGATTGCTATGGCGACAAACCCTTCGATGCCAGACTGCTCAATCTAAGTCCATTATTTCGCAGGTGCGGGTATTTTTTATGTTCTTGATGGTATTATTGTTATTACCAGTATTATTATCATTGCAAATCTTACAATGTTAACAGCTTTCCTTGACGTATTACAATTAAATCCATGTTTTGCCTCCCGCAATGACCCCGCCCAAGGCCCCTAACTCGCCGTGTACTTAACCCAAGGGCCGCATACCTCACTCAGACCCATGTACGACACAGGAGCTTCGGAGGGGGGGAGGACTTACCGGCTGCTAGGTGGGGAGGAGCGGTTAAGTAACGTGCCAGTGACAGCGTCAATCAAGGATACACACCTTGGGGAACACATACCTCACCCAGGGACACATACTCGCGAGGTAGTGAAAACATACCTCGCAAGGAATGTTGGCCGAGATGACACGTACCTTGCCAGCTCGTTCGTTCGGGTCTTCGCGGTTCTTCAGCCCTCCCGGCCCCGCTGTCGGCAATAGCGTTTGGAACACCGATACCCGCCCTCCTGTTGGACTCTGTGCCAAAGAGAACAAGAATGTGCCCAGCAGTCAGTTTATTACTGTCAGTTTATTTCGTCAATTTTTGCCGAACTGATAACAAAAATATAAGGTATTTAAATGACACCGAGGGGGGGGGGGGGGGGGGGTATTTCAAGAATTTTGTTTGATAGCTATCGAGTGTATCTTGCGCATGCAGTGTCTATTGGAAAAAATCCACGAGACACAGTGGCATGTTTGCATTATGTCAACAAGGAGGTCAGTGAAACTATGTCCCACGTAAAATCCAAGCGTTTTGTTTTTGATTTGGTTAGGTTGGACAACAACCCTTAAGCAATTCGTATCATATTCGTGAATTTTTGGAAGTCCAGCTGGGTCAATTTCTTTGGGTCAACCTGGCTCAACTGTTGTTAGCACCCATACTTCCGATAGGTGAAATATCTTGACAATCGATCAAGGCTTGAGCGTGTTAACAAACTCACTCAAGTGCTCAAGGACTACAGAGTTTTAAAGTCCAGCTGGGTCAATGTCCTTGGGTCGACCTAGCTCATTTACAATACCGACGAATATGTAAAATATTTCGACAATCGATTAAGAAATGCTGGCTTGACGGTGTTAACAAACTCACTCAAATGCTCAAAGACTGTGAGAAGTTTAATGCCCAGCTGGGCAAATGTTCTCAAGCCGACGTTGCTCAATGCAATACCAACTCTTCTTAGGGAGTCTAGGACATTACCCCCAGCCATTACCCCCCCCCTACAATACCCTCCATGACTTTACCCCCCCCCCCCCCCCCCCACCATCTAAACAAGAAATCGCATTATGTCAGGTAGTAATATTTTATTTGATATCACTTTCCACAATCTCTTTAAGTAATGTCAACTTGTCATGTATCCTACAAACTACTAAGTAAAGTTTTATGTTTAATTTATGAACACACTAAATTGACCACGCGACCACTGCATTGTAAACAAATCACCTAAGCAACGAAGTTCTCAAATGAAGTCACAAGAAAGCTAATCTTTCAAATTGTATTCAGGACTGTACAAGCTGCTCGCTAACTGCTATTAAATAATGGTACCATAATGCATCAGAGGTGGGTGGATAAACGATAAGTAATTGCAACTGACCATAGCCGACTGAGCCTTCAATCACGCACGTGCGCAACTTTAAGCCTGTGATCTATAATCAAATGATGTCTAATTGCAATTGACCATGCTCTACTGCTTCTTTAATCACGACAATGCGTATGATATTTTGAGACTGCACTATTTCACACGCCGTATGAAGTTCTGTTATTCTGATTTCTTGTTCAGATAGGGGGGGGGGGGGGTAATGGCTCTTGGGGTAAAGTCCTGGGGGGTAATGGCGGGGGGTATTGTCTCGAGGTAAAGTCCTGCTCCCCTTCTAGGACCCATACTACCTATGTGTAAAATATTTCGCCAATCGATCAAGCAATGTAGGCTTGAGTGTGTTAACAAAAAAGTGTCGACAGACAGACAGACTCGAAAACTATAGTCTCCCACGCCGCGCCACGCGGCGACGACGGACTAACAAGCCACCGGGACAGGCCGATGCTCATTAACTCTGGAATATAAGTGACAGCGCACCTGCTTAAAGATAGCGTCAGTGTAAAAGTATCTGCATAGTAGGAACCTTCTTTCCAAAATCATATATTTGAGCGTAATTAATTGTATTCCCACCTCCACCCCTATTCACCACCTCATTGTGACGAAAGGTCTGTGCAGACTTGTAGGGTCGATTTCACAACTTGAAGTCTAGACCTGATATGAAACCGGGTTTCAAACCCAGTCCAGACAGGGTTTTGTAAGTTTATAGAGACACAGAAAATCACATATGAATGTGGTTTGGACCGATGCTGTGAAATTCACTGTGGCATGAAACCCAGTCTTAACCGCGGTCTAGACTCAGTTTGCTTCAGATTAGGTCTAGATTTACGTTGTGAAATCGGCCCGTTGTTGTTTGATATACAGTTTAGCGTTTGTGGCGTATTTGCCGCTACCTTACGAAATCGGCCCTTAATTGTTTTTTTTTTTTTAAATAACATCGATGAAGCCAATCTCTTCCAAAGTTATTAGTCATCATGATTTGAGACCACAGCCCCCCAGCCACCCACCCTACTGCCACCTCGCAGAGTATGAGTCTAGGCCCAACCCCCCCCCCCGGACGAAAACCCCCCGGCGGCCTACCCCCTCCCCCCGACCCAAAACCCCCCGGTTCAAAGGTCTATTTTATATTTTGTAATTGCTATATATCTACGTTGTTAATTACACTTCAAATGCCCATTGAAGAGACCACACGGCGTTTAAAATTGCAATTTCTGAACCACTGAAGGAATTGGTAATCATTATAAAAGAAACTTCATACATTCATTGACGCTAGCACTCAGTTTTTGAAATTACAATTGCTCTTACGGTTGATGAGTGTGTACATGTTGGGCACAATTTTTAAATCTGCACAATTTATAAATTGTGCTGCACAGTTTTTAAATTTATAAACGGGCCAACCATTTAAAAATGGGCAACCCATTTTTAAATGGTCGGCCCGTTTTTAAATCCAACTTACGGACAATTTTTAAATTGTCCTGCACAATTTTTAAATATTTTCAATTTTTTTAGCTTTTGTTCTTTGGGTTTTTTTGTTTTATATTTTGTCAACATTTTACTGCTTTTATGTCTTTTATCTCGGTTCACAAGTATATTCATCTATTGTTGCAATTGCATTTCACAAAAACTGCATTTGATTGATAAGAGTGCTTTATAATTGCAACTTTTTTCCGTGATTTTGTTTTTGTGCTGTGGTTCACAAATTTGATTTATTTATTCCCCACGGGAATATTTTATTTCAGTAATAAAAAAAAAGAATTATTTATTTTTTTGTGGGAGAGGCGGGGAGACGTTTATTTTTGTTTGCAAAAATCAGAAACTAAGTAGATATGATTGAAAGTGTATAATATAAGCCTGTAATGTTATGTTTTGTGTTTTGTGTCTAGTTTTTCACATTTGTCAAAAATTGCCTGAACGACGACTTGTTGTGTCCGGTTGGGGTCTGCGCCTTCGGCGATGGCTTGTTATCAATAGATCAATGTCAGTTCTAATTGCAAATGCATAATTAACAGTTACAACATAAAACTTACAATTAGGCCAATCAATCAAAAGCCGGAGAAAATCTTTGAAAAGCAATTACAGCACAGAACAATAGAAGAGTACATGAAATTAGAACATTAGAAAATCAAACTTGTGAACCACAGCACAAAAACAAAATCACGAAAAATGTTGCAATTATAAAGTACTGTAATCCATCAAATGCAGTTTTGTGAAATGCAATTGCAACAATAGATGAATATACTTGTGAACCGAGATAAAAGACATAAAAGCAGTAAATTGTTGACAAAATAAAAAACAAAAAAAAAACCAAAAAAAACCCAAAGAAAAAAAAAGCTAAAAAAAATGAAAATATTTAAAAATTGTGCAGGATAATTTAAAAATTGTCCGCAATTTGGATTTAAAAACGGGCCGACCATTTAAAAATGGGTCGCCCATTTATAAATGGGCAACCCATTTTTAAATGGTTGGCCCGTTTATAAATTTAAAAACTGTGCGACACAATTTCTAAATTGTGCAGATTTAAAAATTGTGCCCAACATACATATTAAAAATCGCAGTTCATATGTCGGTTGCAAGATCAGTCGAGTTAACAAATTACAATTTCCCTTGCGAGAGATGTGACTTATATCCATTGTGATTCACTTGAATGGGTAATTTAGTGAATAGCTTCAACACTAACAAGTCCTAAAGAGATCAGCTCCAGTTCATCGACTCCGAGTTCCGGAGTAGGTTTGCAGGAACGTATAAAATGACCCAGATTGCTGTGAAATGTTGAAATGTTAGCTTTGTCATGATGTGTAAGCGATTAGGAGAAAGTGAAAATAAATGAAGAACATTTTCTTTGAGAACGGGGGAGGGGGGGTTCGGGTTGGGGTTTAGGCCGCCGGGGGGGTTTTAGTCAGGGTGGGGGGGATATGACGGGGAGTTAGGACCGGAGGGGGGGGGGGGTTTGGCCTGTTCCCGCAGAGTATGTGTCGCTTCTCACCATCAGCTTAAAAGCCGCTTGCAGGGCCGCGCCCAGGGCACTTCCTGTCTCGACGGTGTGCTCGAACATGGCGGGCAGGTTATTGAGTAGGTCGATGATGAGCTCCTTGGACTCCTGCAGATTCACAAGCAGCCCCTCTGGCAGCGGTAGGAACACGTCTGAAAGCATGAGCAGGGTTGAGATCTCGCAATCGCCCGATTGCCCGCGACGGCCCAACGTTTGGCGCCAGCGACCAGGTTTGCGATTACATATGTGAAACTAGAAATGTGTCCGCTGGAACACAGATGCCCCGACCCAACTGCCATATGGTTTAGAAACATAATGCCCCTACTGACCTTAGACAGGTCAGGTGTAATAAATGCCACACTTGCGGAAGATCACCCCCCACACCCACACGTGAAGATGGCGCGGCATTTGCCCTTCCCAGCCTTCTAGTTCCAACCTTTCACTTATTAACCTCCACCTCACCTTCCGCACCCAAAACAATGCTGCTCACCGTCGATGTCCGAGACGACGAGCATTTGCGGCTGCGACAGACCTTCCTGCAGATTGTAGAAGTGTAGCGACGTGTCGTACGTCATGAAGCCGATGTGTGTCCTCGTGTCACCAGGCAGGCGCTCCAACTCCTCCAGCATCGTCTCGCAGAACAGCTTCAGATAGCCTGAAGGAAAACAACGTCCAAGGCCACTGTAACTAGCAAAATTCACAGTAACCACAGCTCCTGGTAGATTGAAGAAAAACAATTGTATCCTGGTCCACTGTGACAAACTGAACCCACAGTAACCAGAGCTTCAGGTAACCTGAATAAATTACGTCCAGGGTCAATGCAATCAGCCGAACCCACAGTAGCCAGAGCTTCGGATACCCTAAAGAAAAACAACAACGTTCAGGGGCATTGCAACTAGCTGACCTACAAATCCATAGCTTCAGTTATCCTGTCAAACGAACGTTTCAACTACACGGCCTACCTCTTACTCACTTACTGTTGTAAGTTTGTTGTTTTCCGTTCATTTGTCTTAAATAGCCATTCAGCTCTTTCTGCTTAAGACCCAAACCAGCGAAGGGCCAAATCTCTCCCCCACATCTCTTTCACAGACATAACTCTCAGCACTAACGTTCAAATGCACAATAACATCAAACCAGGCTGTGTTTTCGTTTTAGCCAACTCACCCGTTCCTATAGCATTAAAAGAGACGTCCAGTACGAACAGGTACTCCGCCGCCTGCGGTGGTCGCAGCTGTTTGACAGTACAAAACACAACATTCCGCTACAGCATAACAGCCAAACCAGTGACCGTAATAAATGTTTCTTCTTGTAAACAATTTAGCAGCACGCCAGATCTTACTTATTTCTTTTTTAGAAAAGACTTGAAAAGTCCAGTTTCAATGACGGAGATATCTTTCCACTTCAAGCCTTATCTTTTTCACTTGCAAATGGATTGGTACATATGTTAGGACCAACTATCGGCATGTTTAAACTAGACCGTCCATGGACAATGCCCACGCTCACAAGCACTGATGTCAGGATTCATGACACACAACTCTGACTGTTAACAAAAATTTCATATGACTTGTCAACTTAGAAGTGTACACACGCACATATGCACATACTTTTAACGATCAGGCCATCGCGAGGGGTAGGGGGGGGGGGTTGGCGGAGGGTTATGTTTTATCTGTTGACAATCACTTACCATGTACTCTGAGGGGGCAATAAACTCGATGGTGGACGACCTTATCTCCGGACGTCGCTGTGGCTCTCCGTACGTCTTGCTGACCGGGTCATAATTAAACTCATCCGGCACTGAAACGAACGGGAAAACATGATTCGCAAGTCCATTTAAACAACCCACCCAACCCTCACCCCTTCAACCTCTCCCTTAAAGTAAGTTTTACTCATAACTTTTAAACTATTTTTAACTGCATGGCAAAATCATTTCTTTCTTATCTCGACACCTCTCCCCCCACCCTCCCTGCTTCAACACACGCCGGCAGAATTAGACGAACGGTCGACGCCCGGCTGCTCTAAATTTATCTATTAATTTGCAAGCAAACAACGCAACTATTTTAAAATAGAACACCAAAGAGTCAAGCCGGGCGAGGAGAAAGTAGAGCACTCACATTCGTTATTCCTATAGCACAGGTTGCACTTCCAGCGCCGCGAGTCGACAAACGAGACGAAGGGGTTGATGTAGGTCCTACACGACCTGCAGCGCACGATCACATTAGACTGGATTACAGGCAGTTGCTAGAAAAAAGGACGAAAGCAGAAATTCCTCGTGGCGTGTGTGTTACTGGCAATGCCGGCGGAACTGATGTTACAGGTAAACTGTCTGATACAGTCAGCCACTTCGTAAAATGCCTGGTGTTAAGGCTCCAAAATTTGAAAGTTTGAATGAAAAATTATATTTACTTTTTGTGTTAACACAAAGTATTATGTTTTTTTCTGTCTTTTACACCTAAACAGCCTACACCCGGCTTACTTTTATAACAATGAAATTTGTCATTTAACAGGTAAGAAACTTTTCAACTTGCATTATGAGCTGCAGAGAATGTTGATTGCAATTACTTATCATCATTTGGAAAACAAAACCTGGATCTTTGCAATTAAAACTAATTTAACAACTTTATATTGATAAAATAATATGATCTGATATCAGTTTACAATGCGGGTTGCAAACTCATTAAAATTACAAATTTAGCTGTAAACTGGGTATCAGGGTCATCTGAAGATAATGCAAGAGAATTTAATCAAAGAAAAAAAGACAGTGTTATTTAAATACGAGGGCGAAAAAATTAATGTCGAAATCGAAAAAATGTCCAAAAAAAAAAATCAAACTAGCATAAATTACAAAATTTATGTCTTCATTATAACTGAAAATGAATCTTATTGAAAGAAATGAACCTTTCAATTCATTCCTTTAAAAATAATTAAAATTAAATAAAAATTGAAGAAAACCCAGAGTAGGTTATTTAATTTTTGTGCCGAACAATTAAAAGCAAAGGAGTCCTTTCTGTTAAGACTGCAAGGAAGATATCCTTTCAGGCAAACTCTCAAATTCTGGAGCCTTAAAATCAAGCAGTTTACACAGTGGCTGACTGAATCAGGCAGTTTACTGAGTGGCTGACTGAATCAAGCATTTTACTGAGTGGCTGACTGAATCAGGTAGTTTACTGAGTGGCTGATTGAGTCAGGCATTTTATTGAGTGGCTGACTGAATCAGGCAGCTTACTGAGTGGCTGACTGAATCAGGCAGTTTACTGAGTGGCTGACTGAATCACGCAGTTTACTGAGTGGCTGACTGAATCAGGCATTTTACTGAGTGGCTGACTGAATCACACAGTTTACTGAGTGGCTGACTGAATCACGCAGTTTACTGAGTGGCTGACTGAATCACGCAGTTTACTGAGTGGCTGACTGAATCAGGCATTTTACTGAGTGGCTGACTGAATCACACAGTTTACACAGTGGCTGACTGAATCACGCAGTTTACTGAGTGGCTGACTGAATCAGGGATTTTACTGAGTGGCTGACTGAATCACGCAGTTTATTGAGTGGCTGACTGAATCACGCAGTGTGCAAACTGCCTGGAATTTTCAGGCACTTTGCATGCTGCTTGATTTGACAGATTGTTTGTAACTTGAGTCTAAACGTGTACGGATGATAGTGGTAATTGCCTAAAACGTTGGGTTAATTCCTGAATTAAGTTTACCGTTATAATAACATGTGTTTGGCAGACTTGAATCACGCAATCTGTCAACAAAATATCAAGCTAATTGCGGTTGGTAGAAAGAAGTGATCTACACACTCTCCACTATTATACAGACTCCGAGCGTCTCTTATATGTCAGGGACACTGTAACACCCCCGCCCCCTGTTGTTAACCTGACCTATTTCAGGCCATATGTTGTGGGCCTGATTGCGGTGGGCCATCCAGAAATAGCTTGGTTTTTTTCGTTGTTGTCCCACAGTCAACCTCTACGGTGATTCGGACTGTTGTGTATAACACCTTTCTACTCTGCAGACCTACTGGGGATTCCGCGCAAAATAGTACTCATAAAAGAGAGGAACCACTTTTTACAAGTCATTAAATACAGATTTTAGTGACTTGGACACCCAGTTGCCCCTTTTTCGGCAATGTGCGAGAACATTCAACACTGAGGGATGCACAGTACGGCTAGGTGGATAGAAATATCTATCCGCTCTGTGTTTATACAGGGTTGAGATTTCGCGGTCGCCCACTCGAGCGACCAACTTTTTCGAGTTGGTCGCTCGAGTGGCGACTAACTTTTTTTCTGAGTATTTTCAGGTAAATTTTGCAAAAATTGCGCCGGGCGACTAACTTTTGTGCCGGGCGACTAAGTTTTTAAAGTTGGACGAAGTCTCAACCCTGGTATACATAACATATCTATTCAGAGGTCAGCTGTTTCATAACCTCGGGTCTTTCCAGGCCAACCGTTGACAGCCTGGTGATTGTCATGGCCCGCAATATATGTATGTGTGAGTGTATGTTTGTTACAAACCATGATTATAACCAGGCTATCTTTGGTGTATATGTTAATATATATCAGACGTTGTACTCGTGTTTTTTTGTGTGTGTGTCTTGTTTTTGTTTGTTTTTTTTTTTTTTTGTTTTTTTTTTTTGGGGGGGGGGGTTAAATACAGCCTTTTTTATCAGCAAAAATGTGAAGTTTAGATAAACAAAATCACAACCTCAACATTCCCCATCCCAATATGTAGTCACCTAATTGTTGCTTTCATGGGTATAACATTTCATTTCAAACTGAAAAAACCAACTGTAAAGGAAAATATACTTCTTTTCAAACGGAAGGCAATTTTTTAACAACAATAGGAGTGAACATAATATCACTGTGTAAGCAATAAACCAACGACAATGATTTCATTATGACTTAAAACTATCCTTCACAATACAGAACTCATTACAGCGTCTTAATTAAACAAATCGAAATCCACAGTGGACTCGAGGCGAGGGTGTCGCAAGGAGGAACTATTTTCTAAACAAAAAAAAATGCCCTTTCACTTCAATTACTACCTCCGCTGCATCTTCGAATAACTAAAAATGACACAACACAAACTCGTATTAATGAATCATGTCAGAATCATGCCAGTTCTTCCACACAAATACCTTACGGATACAACGTCCAAACGTGATCAGGAATGCTTTCAACGCAGTCTATTGTTTTTTAATTTCTGAAAACATCACAAAATTTGCAGCTAAAGCTACAAGACCATATATTTCCAACTTCTCATTTTGCTGGTGCCTTGTTTGAAAACACCTTGTCCAACATGGCACAATTTATGCCCATTTTCAAAATATTATTTTCAGGCGACCACTTTGAATGGTTTTTATGTAAGGCACTTATACTCACCGTGAGGTCTTTAAAAGGATGGATTAATATGCCTAATGGTAATCTACTCTTATTCAACAGCGTCGGTGAATTGGGTATGGCGTTTAAGGTGCATCGGAAGATACTGCAACACAAATATTTCATATCCAAATAAGATTTTTACTTTTACTTTAAATTTTTTAACTACACTGTTTTTTTTTTATTCATCCTTCTAACAAATAGAATTCGCACTGTGAAATGCAATAATCTAGTGCGTAATGGAAATGCGGCTTCAGCTTTCACAGACACCTCATTACAGCGGATAGCTAGCATCCTGCATAGACACGACTGAAGGCGTCAGACACAACCTTTAGCGAAAAACTGGCATTATGTACAGGTAAAAGTGAATCGTCAGACGGCACCCTATAGCAGAAAGCTGACATCTTAAATACGTAAGACTGAAGGCATGAGAAACCATCCTATAGCGGAAAGCTGACATCTTAAATACGTAAGACTGAAGGCATGAGAAACCATCCTATAGCGGAAAGCTGACATCTTAAATACGTAAGACTGAAGGCATGAAAAACCACCCCATAGCGGAAAGCTAGCATCCCAAATAGGCAACACTGAAGGCGTCGGTATTCCCCTATATCGGCGCAACAAACATCGGGCAGTCATCACAGAATCCTACTTCTGATCACAGTTCACTTTAACTGCAGACACAGAAGATAGCATGGACTTACTCAGGATTACAGTTCACTTTTTTATACCAGGAGGCACATAAGATAGCATGGACTTACTCAGGATTACAGTTCACTTTTTTATAATCTGCAGGCAGGTTAGGCACCGATGTTTCCACCCCGTCCGTAGGAATGAGACGCTTCTCTTGCAATAAATTCAACGGTCTCGTTACATCCGGCTGTAAACAACAACAGCAACTAAATAAACATCATGCACAGTAACTAATCAACAACCAGCAGCTCAGCCACACCACACATGGCAGTGTCACGCCGGTAAGCCGACGTCTTTGAAGTAATTTAACAAAAAATATTTTTTTAAATTATTCTTATTATTGTTTATTTTTAATTATTACTTTTTCTCATTTTGTAAAACGAGAGTCTTAGACAGGCATGATCCGCCGTGTAGCGCGGATGACCTACGAAACAGGTGCTAAGGCGGAGACACGATCCCCCGTGTAGCGGATGACCTACCAAACCGGTGCTAAGGCAGAGACACGATCCGCCGTGTAGCGCGGATGATCTACCAAACAGGTGCTAAGGTCGGTTTGCACAGTGTCATACTATCGCCGCTTCATCAAGTTTTTCACAATTCTAATAGTTTTATACTTTTCAATTTTGATAAATAAAAGCTAGGTTTTATGCTTTAAAAAAGAGGCTATTTTGGCAATTTCCAATACCTGTTTTATCCGCGTGTGCTATTTTAATTAAACTGGATGAATAGCTTTACCTAAAATATGTGCTCTATCCGTTCGTGAGATTTCAACACATTCCGATTATATGTTTTGGAAATCTACCCTGGACAATAGTCGAAAAAACCTACGTAATGACCTCATATGCCGTGCTCGAACATTCTACTCACGCCAAAATTTGACAAAATTTCGGACCTATCATTCAACAATCACACAGGGCCGATTTCACAACTTAAGTCTAGACTTGGTCTCAAACTAGGTTTCAAACCCAGCCTAGACAGGGATCTGTCGGTTTATACAGACATAGAAGATCACACATGAATGTGGTCTGGACCGAGGCTGTGAAACCCCAGTCTTAACTGAATCTAGACTGAGTTTGCTCCAAATCAGGTCTAGACTTAAGTTGTGAAATCGGCTAACAAATTTTGAACTTTCTCCGATGTTCAGCGACTGGGAAATTGGGCATACAAAAGAATTTATAATAACGCCATACGCCAACGTAACAATCCGACCTATCATTTCGCAGCTATGGCCCGGTCCGCATGTGTCAGGACAGGCGGACAAGCTCATAACTCAGTTATACGGGGGATAACAAATCTGAACTTACGCACGCCCACCCCGCACCAACCTCATCGGCAGCACAGACCTGTATACTCATGTTGCTGAAGTTACTGGTGAGCGTCGCCGCGCTACTCGTGCCGCTACTGCTCATATAGTTAGGCGCCATTGACATGGGTGGGACGTAACCTTGGCCGGGCAGCGAAGCGGGAGTCACGCCGCCCGGGTGGGTCGGACCCGGTGGGTACTGCCCTCCCGCCTGCCCATCCTGCGACGCCAGGGCCGGGTGTGGTATTCCGCCGGGTTGGGATGTAACTGGGTACGGCCGCGGCTGGTATGGCTGTGGAAAATGTCCTGGCGGGTTTGTTTGTGGGTACTGTCCCGGCGGACCTGTTGGCGGTCCTGGTGGACTCGTGTGGGCATACTGGCCGGGCGGGTGGGGCGGACCTGTATATCCTCCTGCTTGTGGCGGCTGAAACCAGAAGTGACATGGCCGTCATTAGTTTATATTTCCGAACACGCGGCACGTACACCAGCTACTAAACAAAGACGGCCTTCTTTTACCTCGCAATTACTTTAAACTGCAATTTTTATACTAAATATCTACTAAAAAATATAGTGGGCATCAATTCTTTTTCTCTGTGAGTGGATATCTACAACTGCCTCTTCAACACAGCTGTACGTTTAACCGTCTCCACTACCGGTAAGCGGCAACATGCAACTCAAGACACTTAATGGCCCTCGATAAACGTATGTTTATTGTTACTTTAGGCACCCATGGTTGTGAACAACACGGGTAAATTTCTCATCTAATCCCCGATCAGTTCCCATAGGTACGTTCGGGCAAACCACATTTAGAAATTCGGCCTCAATCGTCACGATGACTAACCATCTGGGGATATCGGTTGGCGGTCAAACCGGGTCTCGATGTGGACGGTGGTGTGGCGCTCACTCCTGCCACCGACGCCGGTGGCCCTGCAGGAGGGGCCATCCCAGGTGGTGCCCCGGCTACTGGCGGTTGCACTGGGAGGCCGGCCACGACATTAGTCACCCCGACATGGCCAGCACTTGTCGTTGGTGTGGTCATACGGGGCACGTGGCCCGGGAAGGGCGCCGTGCCTCCTGGCGGACCAGGGGCGGCGAGAGGCGTGAACTGGCCCTCAAGGGCGTCGTAGTTCTGCGCGGGCACAGGAGATGGCGCGCGTGACGACTTCTGCGACACGGGCTCTGCAAACAGACATAACAAGCAAATTGATAACTCTGATCAATTAATTAGGTAACAGTTCCACGGTGCATTTTGAGAGAAAAACTGAAAACCATGCACTAGAAAACTGCACACAAGCAACGTAGAAAGTGTGCCAATTCCCACATAAATCTCGGATTAGTTTTGGCTTCGGCGTTCTAACCATTCACACAAACATGCTTCAATTGATTGTAAAAAATCAAACATGCTTCAATTGATTGTAAACATCTGAGGAAAGCCTCATTTCACCATTTTTGTCCTTATTAATTTATTTATTTCTCCAAGAAAGAAAATTTACAAATCTCAGGAAATCAACAGAAAATATTGCAATTTCTGGCTTCCTTGAAATCAAAATGAGCATGAAAAGGCGGAAGAACATTATTACCAATACAAGCTTTCTCCTTAAGGAAAGTCAAATGCGTGATAATGGAGGGAGTTACCTGAGCCCGGTGTGAGACCGGTATCCAGGGCAGGACGAACTTGCTGCGAGTACTGTGCCTGCCCGTGGTAGGGCATGGGTAACTCTGATGGTCGTCCTAGAAAGAACGTAAAACGAGGCGTCACACGTGTGCTTAATTACCGTCTCGCTGCGGCGCCGCAACATCATGCAGATTTTGGATTAAAATAAATAAAACGGGAAGATTTTTTACCAGATTTGATTTTTATAGACATTCCACTTTCACAATGCACGCCATTCGTAATTAACGTTAAGTAAACACATGGGTCGCAAGCTCCGGTTCAAAAGAATTCATAGATCAGCAAGCGAATAAAACACTGATACGGCACATTAAAATTCGCATCATTCATTTTCTAACAAAATCTATTGAAAATTTTTCTCAGTGATTTATTTGTTTACTTTTTTCATTTGTTTATGTTTGCGGTACTATTCTTTTATTCGTTTATAGATTTTTTTTTGGATACCTTAACTCGCCCTTTCACAAACGAAAAACTATCTCTACTTTCCGAATGCCCTGTGGTTTTCGGCAGGGATGTTTGCACAATCATCTCTTTTTTGTCCTTATTAATAACAATACGACGCGAATTCACAACATAATAAACTGCGACCTAAAAATTCGCAAATCGCTTGTCTGCGTTAAACGTATACAAAAAGGTACTTAGGCATTTTTTTTTGAAGTTCCAACGACACCGAATTAGTGAGACTGTTGCGTTGCAGGATTCATGCAGCGGGGCCAAGGCACATGCTGTTGCAAGCATTTAACTCTGCTTCTGTTCAGTTTTAAGACCACGTCTTACTTTGTTTACTTGAAACCTTATGTCATCTATCTTGTCATCTATATTATACGGGTATACTGGTATTGATAGCAGTGTCATTTGCCTAGAGTAACAGTGGCCATCACCACCTAGCTGCGTCGTATACAACCTTGTCTGCGTGTTCCGTGTGTACACAACACCATACAAAAGCACGCACTGCTCAGTTAGTGGTATCACATGAAAGTTACATCAAAACTTAGTTCAGCTGAAGGTCACCACTTTCAAATGTCAACATATTTAAGTCAGCATCTGCCATCGGTCGAAAAGCAAAGCATTACACTTTGCAATTTCATTGGATGAGACACTTCACAGACCACATACCAAAACTAATGTTGACTTTTTCAGTAATAATGCACGTCTGAAGACAATTTTTTTATGCGTCCCCTGGGACGCAAGCCAAATTTTTTTTGCGTCCCGGGCCAATTTTTTCGGGACATTGATGCGCAAATCCGCGTTCCGTAAACCCCTGCTAAACGTGCACACAAATTATCAACTACGGGTAACGAACAATTTCGGTATATTCTTTAGAATAAAAGAGAATTTTTCATGCCATACAAATGTCATAAGTTCTAAGTTGAAAAAGAAAAATAAACATCGAACTAAACCTGATAGATGTGGTGAGTGTTTGTGTTGTGGGGTGGTGCTGTTTCAAAAAGTTAATAGCAAAGCCGTGTTCTTTTTTTCTAGAAGGGGTTTCTAAATGGCAAAAAGGTTTCCAGAAAGGTTTTGAAATCTTAGACAAAAATTCGGCGTCTCTCCAAAAGAAAATTATACCAATGTACGCTGAAAAGTCTAAAATTCTACTTGAAGAGAGCAAATGATTTAATAGTGTTATTTTTGAGTGAAGTGTTTAACATTTGTCTTTGGGAAACATGTTACCATTATTTGTTATTATTTATTTCTTTTCCTTTAACATGTAAGGACCACAACAAGTGAGTGTGGTTATGTTTCGAGTCAATAATCCTGACTCGTCATGAAGGCAGAAGATGACTCGTCATGAAGACAGAAGAGAAGCAATCGATAAATACTGCGCAAGTAAACATTGTTCAATCGATTGGAATTGCATCATCTTGAATGAAAAGCAACAAAACTAATTGTATGCACAATTACCCTCTCAGAAAATTGCCAAGTGGCGATGGCAAAAAAAGCTCAAGATATTTAATTACTTGTACATTAAAATTCCACATACTGATAACGAGACGGCCCATCATTATCGGCAGCATGGAACCATATTTCTCTAAATTGCACGGTTGCTGATATTTTAAAGTGTAAAAACGTTTCAGCGCTCCAGACAACGCTCTAAAATCTGTAACTGTTTCATTCACTGTCCAATATGTGTCAAATTATCAATTTCAGAAAGTCGAACATGGTGTGGATTAGAAACCTTTTATCGAAAGGAATCCTGTATCGATAATTCTCGTGTGTATTTCGATGAACAGAATCGTACAGTTCTCAATGCACTTGCAAAAGTTGCCAAGCCCCTGGCCATTCTCCCTGCCCCAAACTTTATAACTTATAGACTTATTACATATTGCAGTGACTGGCACGATCGAGTATCGGTTTACCTATCACACAAGCACATGTACTGTGTTAATTATTACTAAACCTGTCAAATCGGGCAAATGTATGCCCCATTGTTAAGCTTAATCATGAAATTCGTATTCGCTCAAAAAATAGGATCAACTTAAGGGGTTGTCTCAGAGGGGCCGGTAAGACATGACAATGATGGCACGCTTCACAGAAAAAAAGGCCCGGGTGGAGTCATACTCCAAATACTCCACATTCAATCATAACCAACCAAACTTTACATAGAAAGACACACTCACACAACCCCGCTGGAAACGGGTGCAGGCCATTACCTGAAGGAGGGCCCGATGTAGGAAGCGGAGCAGGCGGTCGGATAGCCGGGGGAAAAGTGCTGTTTAGACTAACTGGCTGATGTGGATGTGATAAGCCAGGTCTGAATCCCGGTAGCTGAACAAAAAAAAAAAAAATAAAGCAATACATTCATAACGTTAAAATACAACTACTGTGAAAAGTTTATAAAGCCTAATCTAAAAGACAATCCCTTAATTGGGGTAATTTTTTATTAATTTACGACTGACTTTATCATGCCTTCAACCTCTATTTTTTACTTTCATCAGGTGAACGACGTTGACTCAAACTGTAGAACACCAATTCAGTAGAAGAAAAGGCTACGATACGCACAACCTTCAACTGGAAATCCTCAACTCTCGACTAAGAGTAAAGAAGATTAAAAAAAAACTGTTTATGAAATGACCAAGAACTCCAGCGTGTTTTACACCGCCAACTTTCTGTTGACAAAGAATTACGCAAAGATTTACATTATGTACCTGTGTGGGTTGTAGAGGCTGGCCCGGCACTGAAGTGGCAGCAATCGGGCCCGTTACAGGAGGACTGGACATTGACCTATTTACTACTTGACCTTGGGAACCCAGTCGTGGCGGATGCGGCTGGCCATGGGGTACAACTCCTGGCGGAAACGGCTGACTCGGGGGCACTAGCGGAGGTTGAGGTCCGTTCGCCTGCGGCACGGGAGGCCTCACTCCAGTTGGTCGAGTACTGTCGGTGTTTGGCTTCGCTTGATACGGTGCGCCGTTCGTTAATGGTGGACCCAACGCCGGTCTACTGGCAGGAGGGCCCACCGGACGTGGAGGACTACTGAACATGTCCGGTGCGGAGTTATTGCGGGGCACTGACTCAGGCGGTGCTACCCTAGATTGCACACTATTATAATGCAAATACGGGGGTGCCGCATTGGGACCTGGGGGTACTGGCAGTCGGACACCGGGACCCGGCTGCACAGGCACCTGCCAAGTACTAGGTCCATTGGGAGTGATATTGGGCATGGTTGGTATCCCCTGCGGTTGGCTGTAGTGATTTAGCGGCGGTCCCGGCGGCGGCAAACCTGGCTTTGACGGTCCTATCAACACAAAACCGACACCTTACCATTTCCAACATACTGCAAAGTGAGGTTTGACAGCTTTAATGCACATAAAGCCAGTGACTTTAAAGCTACCAACAACCAACAATATAATGTAGTTATTTGCGAAATTTATCACCAGCTTCGGATAAAAAACCTCGAACACTGAAATGAAAAAAAAATTTGGCTTTAATAAAATTTGAACTTGTTTTAGAGTGCTTTTCTTGCACTTTCAAGTACAGAATAAACTAAAGTGGACAGTGCGGACAAAATATCAAAGTTACAACATGCACTTTCCATCGACACATTAGTTTCTTGTTTTTTAAACCCACACTACCCCAATAACCACTTTCAATTTTTCTCCGGATGGCAGTTACTACTAGCAGGTTTTACTGTACGCCTTTCTTTTACGGGTCGGGAAGATGGGCACTGAAAGAGGTTTTACTGGGCGTCTTTTTATCAGAGTCTGGAAGGTGATCGCTACATCAGTTTTAATGTATGTCTTTTTTATCCAGGGTTGGAAATTGGTCACATCAGCGGTTTTACTGTACGCACTTTCTTATCCGGGTCTAGAAGGTGGTAAAGACAGATATGTCTTTTTATCCGAATTTGGAAGGTGGCCACTACTACAAGTTCTACGTTACTGTATCGGGTTTTGAAGGTGATCGCTACAAACAGATTTTACCACAGTCTCTTCTGCCTGGGTCTGGAAGGTGGTCGCTACATCAGGAACTTTCTACTTCACTGGTGATTTTTTTTTTTTTTGCTAATCTCACACCACGAGCCATGTCATGTAGGTACGACACTAAACGTAACCCTAACCGTTTTACACAATGCCACAGCAAGGGTATGCACCCTAAGTGTAGTTATATCTATGACATAGACCTTGTCTTCGCACATTCCTATCGGTCAAAAAGTATAAGAAAGACATTCTTCAAAGCTGTGAAAGATGACTTTATTCGGTGGGAGAGTGGAGGGAGGGTAGGGCTAACCTGATGAGACCTGTGAATACGACCATATTTTTTTACCCCTCTCCGATGTCCTCAAATCCTAACATGCCACCAAGTAAAACGTAAATGAGACGAGTGAGTGTGGGACAAGGGGGTGTTAGAATACATCAGTCAATCAAATGTGTTATAATTCTTTGCATAAACATACAACTCAGATGTCTAACTTTCCCACAATCCAGCCTGTTGTGACAGATAAAGACCTCATAATGCACCACAAGACACTGATCCCTTACTGAGTGGCATGTTACGTTACAGTTTTAGTTGAGTAACGCAGACAAAGATCAATAACCGGTAATATTATAAAATAACCATAAATCGATAGTTGTGCTGCCAGTGTTTTCAAGAATGCAAGAACATTTCAGATCTGCTGGGAAACGCTGAAATCCCAAGCGTAGTTAATAACTATGCTTAGTTGAAGAGAAGAGCTGGCAAAACGGGGGAGGCGGGGGGACTTTCGCTATCGAAATATTTTTACCTTATTTTTCTACCCAATGATGCACATGCCGTTTTCCTTCGTTCTAGTCCGGGCAAAATTTAACAGAACTTTTCGGACTTACCAAGCAAAATTCCTAACAAGTTTGAACTTTCTCAGATGGTCAACGGCTGAGAAATCTTGCATACGAGATTTTAACCTTTTTTTTGCTTTGTTATCAATCAAACCCCAACCTGTATATTAGGGACACCTCGCTATTAGGGACAAAAAAGCCCAATCAGTTAAGTGTCCTTATTAATATACAGGTTTTACTGTATATTGCAGTGCCTCCACTTAATTTTTTAAAAATAAGCGGATTCGTAATAAGACTTTTTGCGTTTCGACCGAATTCGGTTAGGATAAAGGTATGAATAAGCAATAAAAAACTGGCAAAATCAACGAAATTCCGTTTTGCCAGAACGTATTCACACGTTGGTGATTAACGGGGCTCAATAGTATGTAAAATAGTTTTCAAAAGATCATAGTGACTTTTCAAATTCGAAAGTGTGCCCGTTGATAGAAAATTAGTTCTTTTTTCCTTATCAATTCTTTATACTTTATGCCAAAAAATTGCAATCGAAACGACATCTCCATCGTAAAGATCCAAAGTACGAACAGGCTTATTAGTGGGAAAATTAGCTCCAAGAAGCGATGCGCTAAAAAGAGATATACGATGTTATACAAGTCAGAGCTGACTCGGAGCTATGGGACAATGGGACACCGCTTTAGAAACTCGGCTCTGACAGACATATGCGAAGTAATTTCAGGAAGAGTGGACTCGGGCTATCAAGAACTTCTCTTTCTCGTAAATGTCAATCCACATACCTAAGTTTTGACCAGCATTGTCGGGGTTCTTTCCTTGTTGCCCCCACTGGGGTGGTTGACTAGACATGGTGGATTTTAAAATGCATCCGTTATCTCAACATAGCAAATAATCGGTTAAACAAAATAATAAAGTGGTCGCCCTTTTATCATCTGGAATAGGGAGGGAGTGAAGCTGTCATGTACAGAACTTCCAAATGGCAGGACTGAAGCATCGAACTCTTATAAGTGATTGTATTAAGTTGAGCATGGACATTTAATGCATCCAACTGGTGCTTAAATTGTCGCTACGTTTCATAAATTATTTTTTCTCAAAAAATAACAAGATTTCTATATCCGGAAGTTATGAGTATCCCAAGACATGCGCAAACGTACTAGACGTGGCATAAATTCAATAGCCATCGGTGTCTAGTTGAAGCTCCAAAGGGGTGATCCATGACCTATGTAAGGAGGTTTTTATTATTATTTCTAGGGCTGACAAGTCTTCAATGCAGTCTGAAACTATATGTTATCGACAGTACTGTTACTTCTCCAGTGCTATGTGGTGCTGTAACTGCACCAATGTTACATAAAAATAACTATATTTCTTGCTTATCGGATGCAAATTATGCTTGAAGAAATGAACAAGACATTTTAAAGGCCTTTCCAAAACGCGTAATCTAAAAACCAGTTTCAGCATAACCCAAGTGAAGAAAAATGACACATTCAGCAGGGACAGTATGAACTAAATACACAGGCAGTATTTGAAAATTTCAATAGAAAATAAACTGTTCATCGAATCTTTTTGTCGTATGCTACTCCTCATGTTTTCAAATCCATAAAAATAAAACTTGAAAACACGGCAATGAGTAGGTGTTATTGCAAAAAAAGTAAAAATGTATATAATATTGGCTTCTTTTCACAGCATTTTCTCTGAATTTATGTAAACTTACAAAGCAAGGGCTTGGCCAGCGATTGGCTGCGTTGGGCCATGCCCCCTAGAAATTCAAGGTTTATATCGATATGTTGGCTCCTGATATCACCCGCTGCACGACAACAGACGCACAGTATATGGATCAATGCTTTCTCGCTGAGGCACCCTGACATCTATGATGTCAGATGCTCAGGCCATGAAAGATCCCAATAAAAACGTTGTTAATGAGGTAGGCAAAAAATTTGTGAGTGAACAGGATATAGAAAAAAATAAAGAAAAACTGACATCAGTATTGTCACTGTGATATACTTTGGCACACACGATTTCAGTTTGAGGGGAAAACTGACCAAGAAGGCAATTTTGTTGACTTGTTGCATTAAGGTATTGGATCAGGTAACAAGGTATCAGAAGAACACTTAGCCAATACAACAGGCAATGCAAAAATGCATCTCTCCTACCGTCTAAAATGAGTTCACTGAGTTGTGCCAAGTCGACCTTCGTTAAGACGTAACTAAAGAAATAAATTCATCAAAAATTTTACTGTATTAGCCTATGAGATTTCGGGTACCGAACACAGGTTTATTGGCGTTTGTTACGTCGACACAATGCAGTCAATACCTGAAGTCAGAGAACAATGTTTAGGTTTTACGCGTTTAAAGATGGCTATGACGCTGTTTCCCAAATTATTATAAACCGGTGCACACAGTATGGTTTAAACCCAAATATGATTGGCTACCGATATGACTTCTGTAGTACTATGATGGTTAAAGAGAATGGTGTATTGGCCCGTATTCCATGTCAGCATTATTAAGCCGTGTTTATGCATTGTGCTTTACACCACCTGAACATGATTGTAACACCGAGTGTTGCGCAAATACGAAATTCAACAGGCTATCAATTTCATCAGAGATCCTACAAAGCGTCGAAACATTTTCCCAATAAAACTATGCCTTGTGCAACAGAATGGCATGAAAAAACACAAGAGTGTCAGACTTTTTCCAGAATTTTTCCAGAAATTCATGGCAGATTTGAAGATATCTCACCTAGCGGTGAGATTATTCACCAGCACAAATACTACCGTATTCTTTGTGTGTCTGGTGATAACTGAAACATATTCTGCAATTCTGGAGACCGTCACACAGCTGCTGCAATCCGTCATTCTGGATACGCTATAAAATGCATGTAGATATCAGTGACCTGCTAAGCAGATTTCACACTCATCAGCTGAATGGAGACACTAAATTTTAAGAAATATTGGCAAAACTATCTGCAATAGCAAAGGCCACTTGTATAACCTTGGATATGCCGCAGCAGAAAGCAAAATGACGCACAGAGTCAACCTCGATACAAAAGATCCGGAGGATTATTACCCTTACCTATACTGAAAATGAATTCGATTTCATGGTTTCAGGTGTTACTGGGAAAACAAAATATGTTGCATCATTAATCAAGACTTCCAATGAAATTTGTGCAATCCGCGTGTGTCAACTTTTCGAACGTCACCGGGGTAAATCATATTCAGAGCTGTTGGTTTTGGAAAGTCAATCCAACGGCCTATTCGTTCTGAGTGATTGCAAGCGATAATCATCAGCATTCGTTCACTGGATAATTGCATCAAGCCATGCGCTTAACACATATATCCAGTTGTAATACTTTGAATCAACTGTGACCAAAGCTCAATTCTTTCGCAAACGAACGATAGCGTTTTCCCGCCACTGCTTACGTTTTATATCAAGGTCATCAGCGATGAACAGTAATGGAGGTCTCTGGGGTGATCAAGTCCCAGCAAAACATAAGAACAGGAAACATTTTAGGACATGGCTTTACGTCATCACCGAGTAAACGTACAGGTGATGATAATCGCCTATCATCAGCCTGAATGAACAGGCACAAGAGAGCCGAAAACGGAAAGACAAATAGCGGGAAACCTTCACTGTTCAGTTATAACTTGTTTTACTTTTTTAAATTTGAAAATATGGTCGGTTGAGTATTTTCTTCTCTGCTCATTTTCTTAGTCGACCAGGTCACTTTTTTATACGAGTTCAGTTATGTAGTCGAAGATTATAAAAAAGGAAATTTTGTTTATGGTCGTGAAAGGTTTTTGTTTTGTTTTGCGGTCAACGTCCTTAGATAAGGCTTGCTCTTCTGCAGATTTTTTTAACGTGCTTTAATGGTACGTGTTGTACTCTTCATCTTCCGCACAAGTGATAGTATGTTTAGAATTGTGTTTTTGCGACAGAGTTTAGTGTACGAGCCAAATTAGACTCTTAGATTGTAGTTGTAGTAACCAAATTTTCAATACTGTGGTAAGTAGGAAAGAACACATGCTAGGTTTCTCGTCTTCAGTTAAAAACAATGCAAATTAGTTTGTGACTCAGAGGGACTGTTGTGTTGTTAACGTCTTTAGAAAGACTCCTGTGTGAAGAGCTCGTGCATGGGGCTTCCATACTAAGCCAAAATATTTACTCAAATTTCACTGAAAAGCTCTTTTGCATGTATATTAAACTGATTTATATTTCTTTACATGCCCTCTACTTCGGCTCTAAAGGAGTTCATATTAGTGCTAAATCAGACCTATTTGTGATTTAGTATAGGTTTGCAGTTGCAAATTTCATCTAAAATCTTGAAAGTATTTTCAAATGCCATATAGTGTAAAATGGTCTCTTATTTTGAACGCCTGTGTACATTCCAAATCGTAAAAGCGGAGAAATTACAAAGGCGAACGGAGAAACCTACCAATTTTGCCGAAATTGAAAAAAAAAGAAAAAGGAGCGAAAGAAAAAAAGATAATTTTGCTAACGCCGGTTTACATTCTGTGAATATATATATATATATATATATATATATATATATATATATATATATATATATATATATATATATATATATATATATATATATATATATATATATATATCGATACCACTGATCATTTTGAACTCTGGATGATAAAAATTGTGCGTGTAGACTTCACAATTCTGATCCAACATCAGTTGATATAATGTAGTATGGGACTAGATATACAATGGACTACTGTTGTAAGAGATAGAACTAAAAACTGCAAAATCTAGCAAGGGAGACCCTGAAAATTGAGTCTTGAATGGGTTTTGAACTAATGGCCTCTCGTTACGCAATCGACAACCCGAACATGTCTCCACAATCTACGACTGGTGAAGAAGTGTCCCGTACCAGCATTTAATTGTTTAGTCACAATTTGACTGTTAATGGTCAATATTTTAGTCAATGTTGGCCAAATAGTAAAACAAAATATAAATCGAATACAGGAACTACAGGGAAACGCACTGTAAAATTTCAACGCATTGGGCCGGATTTGCGGTAGGAGCAGCATTTGTTCTGTTTGATTAAATTTGGTAGTTTTGGGTCAATATTATAACCAATTTGCAACAAAAATACACAAAAAGACTTCGGAATACCTAAGGAATATTCCTGAAAAAATTGAAAACGGACCAGAAATATAGGACGAATAGTACGTATTTTCAAAAGTTGTTTACATGGCAAATAATCGGAATCCCACGGATAAAAGAACGACAGGGGGAGACCGCCTAGGGGGGGGGGAGACCGCCTAAGGGGGGGAGACCGCCAGGGGGAAACCGCCGGGGGGAGGGGGGTGAAAGCGCCAGGGGGGAGACCGCCTGTTCCCGTGCTCTGTGTGCTGGTTTGCTTGCAGCAAACTTAATCATCTAGGCTCATCTTATTTGAATTGGATGCGAGACTCACTGGGTGTATAAATTATTTACGCTTCGAAACATCTAAAATATCTAAAAGTGTACTTATGATTTAAAATGGAATGTTTTTACTAATTAACCACCAATGTGTGACATTCTATTAATTATACGGGATACACACGTGCTCTGGGGTCTAGGCGGTCTCCCCCCGGCGGACTCCCCCCTACCAACTCCCCCCCCCGGCGATCTTCGCCCCCCCCCGTCCTCCCCCACCCCATGGCAGATTTTTTTTTAGTTAGTAAAACTTAAATCAGCAAAACTTTTCATTTCATTCCTTCCTCTGATATCCATAAATAAACCAAACTACTCCGAAAAACATCATCATCAGTAGCCTACTCTGGCGGTGAAGGCTAATAAACAATTGCAATTCTTGTGCATGCAATGAGCATAACACTAGATCCAACGTTTCATTGATTCGGTCAAAAATTCAATATATCAATCACTTAATTAAACAGATTAAAGAAACATCAATAACCCTTTGGTCTTCATACATCAATAAGGAAAGCAAGTTTGAGGGGGAGAAGGAAAAAAGGAGTGAAATGTACAAATTTTGCTGATGTAAGTTTTAAAAAAATCTGCCGTGGGGGGGGGGGGGGGTGAGAAGGACAGGGGGAGATCGCCTAGGGGGGGGGAGACCGCCTAGGGGGGGAGACCGCCGGGGGGAGGGGGGTGAAAGCGCCAGGGGGGAGACCGCCTGTTCCCGTGCTCTGTGTGCTGGTTTGCTTGCAGCCAACTTATTTCTGTATTCAAATGATGTCAAAACCATAAGTATTTTCATCACTTAAAACATTCTAATCATCTAACTTGCCGAATACAATTTTCCTATCTATGTAAACAACGTTTTTTTCATATATGACCAATACTTTTTTCAAGCATTTTTTTTCGCGAATTTAGACGTCGCGTCTGGCATATGCCACTGGAAAAAAGTTGTAATAATACAGTCTACTCCCGATGTAACGCCACAGTTTGTTCCAGGCAAATTATGGCGTTACATCGAAAAGGCGTTACTTCGAATGAAACACATATTTGAATTTTTTCGTATTGTTTGCACAAATATTGTTAAACAGTTTCGAGGCGTTTTACTAGAGTTTTTTTCTACATATTCCAAAATTTGCACTTTTTTTCGTAATCAAATTGAAATCGCTTTCTTTTCTTTTCCATCGTGAAAAGATTTGACATATGAAACAAAACTCAAAACCTATCCCTACTTATAGTAAGTTTGAATTTTTGTCTGATATTACAATAACCCCTAAAGAAAATAAGTGTTTGGGATAAGCACCCCGGGATGCTTCCACCGTTGTCTTTAATAAAATCCTGTATACGAAGCCTTTGTGTTTATTTAAACACTGTACTGTAATCCCTGCTGGTCAAGTGTGCATTCCATCGCAATAAAAGCATTTGAATATTTGATGCAATCGATTATCAGACAAGCAAAATCACTGAAATCCCCCCCCCCCCCCCCGAGCAAAATGCATGGCGGTACAAAGGGAGTAAAATGCAATAAAAAATGCATTTTGGGACCGCAGAATGCCTGGCGGATGGCGTTAGGCGAATTTGGCGGTACTTCGGGAGTATATATATAAGGAAAAAAACGGGACCGGGGAGTTTATGGCGTTAGCGCGAGTTTGGCGTTACTTCGAATGGCGTTACTTCGGGAGCAGACTGTAAATGAAAAAGATTTTTTAGATGGCTAGAATTGTACTCTACTGGGACATGTGCACACAAATAAAAGTGTGAACCATAAAGTGTGAAATGTGGATCACGGAGGAGAGATGTCCTCTTGACGGTGGTGCACATTTCCTAATAAATGGACATATTCCTAAATACGTGAAGGATGGTTGGAGAATACAAGTTTGTCCAAGGACAAAGTCCCAGCTTACGAAAACAAATAAGACCAATTTCAGCGTGCATGAGCAAGGGAATTTTCCTGAAAATTTGGGCTTCAAAAGATGGGACGGCAAAAGGCTACCTCAATAATTAATTTAGCACCGGACCACAACATAGACCGATAAATGCATACAAAGATTTCTTTCCCAGAAAAATGGGAAACAGATTTTTGTATCTCTGGTAGACTGAATAGTCTGCCATAGATACCTTCGAACAACGCTCGCATTTCGGACCAGTGCGCATATTTATGTAACTTGCCTCGATGCGCGGTTCTTATTCAGACAAGTGCGCATGTTTATTTAATTTGCGTTGATGCGCGGTTCTCATTTTGGAACAGTGCACATGTTTATTTCACTTACGTTGATGCACGGTTCGCAATTCCGACCAGCACGCATGTTTATTTACGTTTTGCTGATGTGCTGTTCTTATTTCGGACCAGTGCGCATGTTTATTTAACTTGCGTCGATGCGCGGTTCTTATTTCAGCCAATGCGCATGTTTATTTTACTTGCGTTGTTGAGCGGTACTTATTTTGGACAAGTGCCCAGATTTCCTTAGGTTGCCTTGATACGTGGTTCGCATTTCGGACCAGTTTGCATGTTTATTTAACTTGTGTTAATGAGCAGTTCGCATTTCGGACCATTGCGAATGTTTATTTAACTTGCTTTGATGCGCGGTTCGAATTTCGGACCAGTGCGCAAATTTATTCAACTTGCGTTGATGAGCAGTTCGAATTTCGGACCATTGCGAATGTTCATTTAACTTGCGTTGATGCGCGGTGCTTATTTTGGACCAGTGCAAATGTTTGTTTAACTTGCGTTGGCGCGTTGTTCGCATTTTGAACACCTGCGCATGTTTATTTAACGTGCGTCAATGCGCGGTTCTTATTTCAGGCCAATGCGCACAATCCTTTAACTTTAGTTGATGCGCTGTTCTTATTCTGGACCACTCCACATGTTTATTTAAGTTGCGTTGATGCGCAGTTCTCATGTTGAATAGTGCACATGTTATTTAAGTTGCGTTAATGCGCAGTTCGCATTTCGAACCACTGCGCATGTTTATTTAACTTACGTTGATGTACGGTGCTTATTTTGGTCCAGTGTGCTTGCTTGTTTAGCTTGTGTTGATGTGCAGTTCGCATTTCGGACTAGTGCGCATGTTTTTTTTAACTTGCCTCAATGCTCGGTTCCCATTACTGACCAGTGTGTTTATTTACTTAGCTTGCGTTGATGAGTGGTTCCCATTTTCCACCAGTGCGCATGTTTATTTAACTTGTGTTGATGCGTGGTTCGCATTTTGGACCAGTGCGCACATTTATTTAACTTGTGTTGATGTGTGGTACTTATTTTGGACCAATGCAAATGTTTATTTAACTTGCGCTGTTCGGTTCGCATTTCGGACCAGTCCGCATGTTTCTTTAGGTTGCGTTGATGCACGGTTCTCATCTCTGAATAATGCGCATGTCTATTCAACTTGCGTCGATGCGTAGTTCGAATCTCGGGTCATTGTGCATGTTTATTTAATTTGTGTTGATATGTGGTTCTCCTTTCAGACCACTGCGCATGTTTCTTTGGTTTGCGTCGATGTGCGGTTCTTTTTTTCGGACCAGTGCGCATATTTATTTACCTTGTGCTGATGCGCGGTGCTTATTTTGGACCAAGTGCACATACGTTGATGTGCGGTTCGCATTTCGGACCACTGCGCATGTTTATTTAACTTGCCTCGATATGCGATTCGCATTTCGGACCACTGCGCATGTCTATTCAACTTGCTACGATGCGTGGTTCTTTTTTTTATGAATTTTCGGACCAGTGCGCATGTTTATTTAACTTGCGTTGATGCGCGGTGCTTATTTTTGACCAGTTCGCATGTTTATTTATCTTCCGTCGATGCGCGGTTCACATTTCGGACCAATGCGCATGTCTATTTAACTTGCATCAATGCGCAGTGCTTATTTTGGACTACTACGCATGTTTATGTAACTTGCGTCGATGTCCGGTTGTTAAATCTGACTACTGCGCAGGGTAATTTAACTTGTGTTTACGCGTTGTAGGAGGAGATTCATTTAATTTTTTTTCAAAAATTCCGAAAAAAATTCAAAAGTTTTCCAATTCTCTCAACAAGCATGTCCAGGGACATGGTGACCAGCCGTGACCTACAGAATATATATCCAAGAATCACAGACAAAATTATGATCAAATTCGCAGACAGCGGTTACGAAAAAAGCCGTAACTGAAAGGAGAAAATATTCGCTCACTTGATCGGTGTAGTTGTGGCTGATGAGGCGTCATTCTTTCAATTCTTTCATAAGGGGAAAAAATTAAAAAATGTCTCCCATTTAGCCAATTTTTAGCGGATCGCCAAAACGAGTAATTTTTCAAAAGAGGTCAACCTAGGGAATATTGGTGCAAAATTTCAAGAAAATCTGATCAAAATTGTGGGAGAAGAAGCATTTTGAAAATTGGCAACCACAAAATTACAAATGTCCTCCATTTGGCCAATTTTTGGCGGATCGTCAAAACGAGTTATTTTTCAAGAGAGGTCTACCTAGAGAACAAGTATCAAAAATTGGAAAACAATCCGATCAAAATTGTGGGAGAAAAAGCAATCTGAAAATTTGACACCAAAAAATTAAAAAATGTCCACCATTTAGCCAATTTTTGGCGGATCGCCAAAACGAGTAATTTTCCAAAAGAGGTCAACCTAGGGAATATTGGTGCAAAATTTGAAGAAAATCTGATCTAAATTGTGGGAGAAGAAGCATTTTGAAAATTGGCAACCACAAAATTACAAATGTCCCCCATTTAGCCAATTTTTGGCGCGTCGCCAAAAAGAGTAATTTTTCAAGAGAGGTCTACCTGGAGAACAAGTATCCTAAATTGCAAAAGAATCCGATCATAATTGTGGGAGAAGAAGCAATTTGAAAATTTGACACAAAAAAATTAAAAAATGTCCCACATTTGGCCAATTTTTGGCGGATCGCCAAAATGAGTAATTTTGCAAAAGAGGTTAACCTAGGAAATATTGGTGCAAAATTTGAAGAAAATCTGATGAAAATTGTGGGAGAAGAAGCATTTTGAAAATTGGCAACCACGAAATTGCAAATGTCCTCAATTGAGCCAATTTTTGGCGGATCGCCAAAAAAAGTAATTTTTCAAGAGACATCTACCTTGAGAATAATCAACAAAAATTGAAAAGGAATCCGATTAAAATTGTGCGAGAAGAAGCAATTTGAAAATTTGACACCAAAAAATTAAAAAATGTCCCAAATTTGGCCAATTTTTGGCGGATCGCCAACATGATTAAATTTTCAAAAGAGACCTACCTAGGGAATATTGGTGCAAAATTTGAAGAAAATCTGATCAAAATTATGGGAGAGGAAGCATTTTGAAAATTGGCAACCACAAAATTACAAATGTGCCCCATTTAGCCAATTTTTAGCGGATCGCCAAAAAAGAGTAATTTTTCAAGAGAGGCCTACCTAGAGAACATTCGTGTATAATTTGAGAGGAATCCGATCAAAACTGAAGGAGAAGAAGCCTTTTAAGTAAAAGTTTACACACGTACATACACACATACATACGTACATACAGACCAAGGATACCCCTCTATTGATAAGATAAGACCAGCCCGACATAGTCGGCTGGTCTAAAACGTACAAGCCGTATGCATGACCCCCTAGAAACGGCTGATATTAAAAATAAATGAAATCTGATAAAAACCACAGGAGGAAATGCATTTTGATTTTTTTTCTTCAAAAATTCCTTGATCGACTAAAAAAAAAACACAGGCCGTATTCACGACACCCTCAGCCCCAAAATAAATGATGTCTGATCAAAACTGTAGGAGCAGATGCACTTTGATGTAGTTTCATCAAAAATTCCCCCCAAAATCAACAATTTCCAAGTTGAGTCAAATAGCACAAGCCGTATGCCCGACCCACTTCAGGATGCCTCATACAAAAAATAAATGAAATCGGATAAAAACTGTAGGAGGAAATGCATTTTGAAGTTTTTCTTCAAAAATTCCCTAAAAATACAAAAATTGTCGGATCGACTAAAAAGCGCACGCCGTATACTCAACCCCTTAGGGACGCCTCATATCAAAAGAAAAAAACGAAATCGGTTCAAAACTGTAGGGGGGGGAATGTATTTTGAAGTTTTTTCTTCAAAAACTCCCTAAAAATACAAAAATTGTCTGATCGACTAAAAAAAGCACAAGCCGTACGCACGACCCTTTAGGGGTGCCTCATACCAAAAATAAATGACATCGGATCAAAACTGTAGGAGGAAATACATTTTAAATTTTTTTTCTTCAAAAATTCCCTAAAAATTCAAAAATCACCCGATGGACTAAAAAGCACAAGACGTATGCGTGACCGCTTAGGGATGCCTCACACCAAAAATAAATGACATCGACTTAAAATTGTAGGAGTAGATGCATTTTGAATTATTTTAGAGATTTTTGCTTACAAAATTCCCCAATAATACAACAATTGTCCGATCGACTAAAAAAACACAAGCCGTATGCAAGACCCTTAAGGGGTGCCTCATACATTGGAAAATAAATGACACCGGGTCAAAAATGTAGCAGGAGATACATTTTAAAATTTTTTCTTCAAAAATTCCCCAAAAATTCAAAAATCACCCGATGGACTAAAAAAGCACAAAACGTATGCGTGACCCCTTAGGAATGCCTCACACCAAAAATAAATGACATCGGATCAAAAATGTAGGAGGAGATACATTTAAAATTTTTTTCTTCAAAAATTCCCCAAAAATTCAAAAATCACCTGATCGACTAAAAAGGCACGAGCCGTATGCAAGACCGCTTAGAGATGCCTCACACCAAAAATAAATGACATTGGCTCAAAATTAAAGGAGTAGATGCATCTTGAATTATTTTCGAAATTTTTGCTGTACAAAAATTCCCCCAAAATACAAAAATTGTCCGATCGACTAAAAAAGCACAAGCCGTATGCATGACCCTTTAGGGGTGCCTCACACCAAAAATAAATGATATCGGGTCAAAAATATAGGAGGAGATACATTTTAAATTTTTTTCTTCAAAAATTCAACAAAAAATTCAAAAATCACCCGATCCACTAGAAAAGCACAAGCGGTATGCGCGACCCCTTAGGGATGCCTCACACCAAAAATAAATGACATCGGATCAAAATTGTAGGAGGAGATGCATTTTGAAACAAAGTTTACTAAATAAACAACTAACTAACTAACTAACTAACGGACGCCACCCGCAAACCGTAGGAATACCCCAGCTTACGTGTAACGTAAGCTGGGCTAAAAAGGGTGATGACGTCGTCATTGGAATAGAAAAGACTCACGGACTGAGATAACAGTGAGACCACAAGTCAGCTGATCTGATGCAAAACCAAAACTTCAGTTTGTGCATTAAATAATAAACTTCAGCTATAACAGTTGTATTTTCTATTGATAAAATTGTGCAATATGTAAATTATAACCCCATAATAAACTGAATGTATAACTCAGACGATGTTGTTTAAGCCCCAAAGCAACACCATCATAACGTGTTAGCACAATGTGAACATCATCACTGAATTTTTTCATGGCTTTATTTTATATACACTGGGGGATTGGTCAGGAACTGCGACAGTCTTCTCCCAGTCACTAATCATCGGTGCAACCCAAAGAAAACACCCGATAGCAAAAAGTTAAGATTCTTTCAGGAACATTATTTCAAATTGAAATGCATACAGCGAACAAATTCTGATGAATACAATTTTTAAACAATAATTAAATAAAAGCTAATCCATGATTTTATCAGCTCCAACCTTCTGCCTTGATCTTATCGGGTTGCAAGAATCTGGAACAATACAGTAAACAGTATTAATAATTTATATTTGTATTCAGTCTGCTGTTGCATAAAAATCCCAACCACACTTCGCACAATCTTTGAAATCCTCACAAAACTATCAAAATCCACAAAAATATCAAAATTTATCAAAATTTTTAAGACTAATTTGTTAAGACAATTTCACACTTCTACCTTCTTCGGAATTAATGATGAAAATTTTTATTTGCCACAAATCCACATTATTTTTAATCTTTATATTTTAGACTAGATCGCATCTTTGTTTTATCTCCGACTTCACAGACCTGTGGCGGAGATAATGCCCAACAACGCCCAACACAGTCAGTAGTAATTTAGATTTTTCTCTCACATACATGATAGTGACATTACGTCTTAATTATAGAGGAATCAAGCGGGCAATACAGGAGTATTATAACTGAAGTGTTATTGACTTCCTGGAATCGATAGAGTAATTTCTAATGACTGAACCTTACTGAAGTCTTTACTCTTCGAATTCCGTCGTACATAATTATGTGCGGTCGCATACTTGTGCGAATATACAGTTATGCACGTTTTTTAAGGTGTGCGTACGTAAGATTTTTTGGAAAAACGCTTTTTCGCGAATCATAAAAAGAGAAAATAGCGAAGTAGATAAGAATATCCGTTTCTCTAATTGACAATTTTAAGACGGTAAGATTACATAAGCAGCGTCAGTTAAGGTTTTAGCAGGAAATTGTTTTTTTTTTTCGCCGACGTTTCCGCCAATTTTTCCAAATTACGAAAACAGCTATAGTCACGCAAGTATCAACGATGGTTATCTTTATCTAAAATGAAGACAGTAAAGACATTTCTCTGGTGCGAGTTAACATTTTACTTAATTTTTCTGTTTTTGCTAATTTTTCCGCGAAATTCGGCCAATCACGATAACAGTAATGTCAGGATGAGAACTAATGATTGCTGCTTTTACTTGAAAGTTCAAACAATGAAGTTGTTTTCCTGGCCTGATCATAAGAAAAAACGAAAAAAAGATTTTCCCCAATATTTCGGCCAATTTTTGGCGAATTACCAAAACATGTAAAAACCAGGTGAACACTTATGCACCCTAATTCCACCAAACTTTTGACAGTTTCTATGAAAGCAACAGGAGATACATTTTAAAGAAAATCGATTTTTGGTCAACATTTCCGCCAATTTTTGGTGAATTGCCAAAAAAGTAAGAGTCACATAGGTAGCAATATGTGCTAATGTTACAAGGCAAACAGGCTATTTTCCTAGAGATCGTTAAGATTTTACTCATTTTTTTGGTCAGCCACTAAACAAGTAATAGCTATTCAGCTTATATTGCATGCTACCGTTACTTAAAATGTCAAGGCAGTGCGGCTATTTTAGTAAAGATTTAAGATTAAGTTACTGAATTTTATTTTAGTTCTTCCTCAAAATTTTTATCCAGTTTCTTAGCAATCACCAAAAATTTGTAACAGCCAGGTAGGTAGTAAAGCCTGCTACATTTAAATTTTCGAGACGGTACGACGTTTTTCCAAGGAGTTGGTTAAAAATTTAACGATTTTTTTTTTTTGCTTTTCACCAAAATTTTCGCCAGTAGTTTGATCAACCATCAAAAAAGTAATAGCCAGGTAGGTAATAGTGCCTGCTATCTTTACTTAAAATTTCAAGGCAGTTAAGACTATTTTGCAGTAATTAGTTCAGATTTGACTAAAGATTTTATGCCAGTTACCAAAAAATAACAGCCAGGCAAATAATAATAAATGCTTCTTCACTTAAAATTTCGCTTTCCTGGAGATAATTAAGATTTTTCGAAAAAATCTGTTTTTTCGCCAACATTTGGCGAATCTCCAAAAGAGTAATAGACAGGTGGACACTTATGCATCCTGTTTCCACCAAAACTTTAGAATGATTCCACAAAAACCAGGTTGGGTTTTGGTAAATATTTTGGACAATTTTTGGCCAACTGCCAAAACAGGCAATATCCAGATAGCTACTCAGGTAATGACACACGTATACTTTCAATGACTGTTATAGCCCCTGCTTCTGGAAGAAGCTGGGGCTAAAAAAGTAACAAGCAGATGGACACCTTCCATAAAAATTCTCATTAAAATCCTTGTTGGAGGTACGTTTGTATCAAATTGGTTTTTAGGCAATGTTTTCGATGATTTTTTTGTCATATCACGGAAACGACTAATAAGTCCATTCTCTGCTGGTGTCAGTTAACGGATACCGGATATGAATGCAACTGTTATCAGCGAATATTTTTATTAAACAATTTAACGTGACAATTTATCAAAATCTTGGGTACAAGTTAAAGCTCTAAACAGTTAGAAACTGGGTATAAATTCTGATTATATATTAGGTGCTAATGAGTCTCAAATTTCATGACTAATTTACAACTGTAAATTAGTTACAAATTATAACTTTATAACTATAAATAATTACTGTGTTGTTAATTTATAAGTATAAATTAGTTACAAATTACAGGTATAAACGAAGTTTTCTTTTCGTTTGGGATTGTTTATACTTCCAGTTTTTCGCACCCGAAAGGAAAGTCGATGATCTGTTTTTGCCAGAAATTTCGTAAACCCGATCGAGTCAATTTTTACAATCTATTTATTTATAATTTTAATGACGCAGCCGGTGGATTATGAGCAACAAGGTTAACTTTTTCCTAGGTGATGACTGTCCGTTGACCCCATCACCAAGAAATTAGTAGAATTCAACTACACGACATTACCTATTTTTTTTTTTTTGGGGGGGGGGGGCATTTTCATCTAATAATAATTTACTTTAATAATTCCACATATTCGTGGATTCTAATGTACTGCTTGTTCTAAAGTTATAAAAGTTCTAAATATCTAAGTGCAATTTAAAAATATTGCCTGTAAAACCAATAAAGGGAGACAACGAAAAAATTCGCTTTGAGCTGGACCTTAACCCACGACCGAGATTTTCGCTTCAGCCATCGGGGCAACTGGTTAGACAACTGGTGATGAAAGAACTAGAGAAGTGCGGTAAGATTTTTTATTTACAATTTGATCCCTTTTGGCCAATGATTTGGCCAATTTTCGTCAATAAAATAAAACACATGTCTGATTGATGCAGCAGCCTGAGGGAAGCATTCAACGTACGCAGTTGAATCAGGTTTGTAGGAAAAGTAGCATTTTTTGTGTTATCCCAAATTTTGGTAAACATTTTGGCACAATAAAATAAAACACAAGTCTGATTGATGCAGCAGCCTGAGGGAAGCATTCAACGTACGCAGTTGAATCAGGTTTGTAGGAAAAGTAGCATTTTTTGTGTTTTCCCAAATTTTGGTAAACATTTTGGCTAATTTTGGCCAAACTCGTCGAAGAAAAAAAAAACAAGAAAGTGAAGTGACGGTACCCAGTTGGCGTCAGAGTAACAAGACACGAACTGGCACTGCGATTCTATCAAATTTAAATTTCATAATTAAATGTTTTACATATCCTCAATATTAAATGCGATCTGGGCTGCAAATTCTAGCTTGTGTTTATTTCGCCAACGACACCATAGCTGAATAAGATCCAAACGTGCCTCAGCCACTTTATTTGGTATTTATCACAGCTTTAACGTCGGGTAAATCAGCATAAATGTTTTGATATTATATCTTATATCTTCTGAGATCTTCTCTGGTCCAAAGTCAAGATGCAAAATGCGTGAATTTTTAGCAATATCTGACATATTTTTGGGAGATTTCTAAAATAATAAATAAGTTCTAAGTTGAAAAGCTCTAAAAGCCTTGGCCCTATAGTTTCCTAGACCTTGTATGGGCAAAAATATAAGTTTGATGTAAAATGTGTAATTAGTTATAACTGGTTTACCGACACGTCATTCTTACGCCGATTTCAAAAAATAGTTAAACGGTGCACATCTGTACCACACATTCTGACAACTTGTCGCTAGTCTCTCTATCCATGTAAAGTGTATAATTTTCATTATTTGTCGACAAAGTGCCGCTCAGCCATTTTTATTTATCTCGCATATAATATGATGTTCCACATCTGCAATGTATTTCTTGCGTACAGCTTAAAAGGATAGCCCTAACAGTTTCTGAGTACTTGCCTAGAGAAAAGTCCAAAGTCTCGCTGCATAATCTCTCCATTTTTAACCAAGTTTCTAAATACTGGGCTCATTCTAAGCACTTCGTTGAACAAAACTCAAAAGCCTCACTAGAAAATTTGGAAAATTTTATCTGCTTTTAAAAACTGCCGATCCGTCAAATTAATTATTATTATTACAGTAGAACTCGTTTAAGCAAGTGGACGGGACCGCGAAAAACCACTTCGGTTTAACCGATCTTCGGTTTATCCGACCTTTTGCATTTTGGTCATTGTTCTAGAAATTGTGAGTCAGTGTGTGAGTGGTATGTTTCTTGTTTCATATTCTATCTGTTTAAATCAATGCTTTCCTCAATGTCAATGTTTTAACAATACGACAACAACAAAAAATATACTTTTTTATTTAATAAACAAAAACTGGAGAAGTGTTAACAACTACATGAAATGCAATAAATACAATATTCTATTCTCAATTCCTCCAATAAACCTTCTTGTTGATATTTACACAAGTTAACCTTTGACCTACAATCTATCTAAACGTCCAGAAAGGATTTTCACGTGTCTAATTAAGTGTGGGCAGATTTTTTGAAAAAAGTCATGAATAGTTTTTTGCTTAGCCTGTGCAGCTCTATTTTGTGAACGCGATCCATTTTTACTGGTTTTGACCCCCCCCCCCCCTCCCCGGTAACTTTCTTAAACACAACGTTGTGTCGGTTTTGAAACCGTTGCAACCGACCATGACTTGGTATACCCAAGTTGTTTGATGTGTTATTTAACTGACTAGAATCATGGATTTGTGAAGAAAAAAAAAATTTTTTTGGGGATGCAAAATCACCTCGCTTTAACCGATTACCAGTTAAGCCGAATTTTTACAAAGGAAACACACAGAAAAAAAACGTCGGGACCACGAAATCCCTTCGGTTTAACCTATCGTTCGGTTTAATGGATCTCAGCTTAAATGGGGCCTGCTGTATTTTGTTCTTGTTTTATTTGAGCTGTAATGACCATGCAATAATGCTTTAATATCGCTAATAATATTTTTTCTCGTCTTTTCATAATGACATATCTCAAAGGAAAGGATATGCGCACCACATGACTTTAATTTATCAGAATATTTCTTTCTTGTTATGCCTCATGTAGTCTTTTCCATCGAACCTTTTTAGCCCTGGCCGAAACTACCTTCATGCAAAATTTCGAGCAGCTTAAAAAATTGTAGGAGTAGGACGTGATCAGCTCGCCAAATTGGCGAAAATTGACGAAAATAAATAATGGGCATTTATCTCTTGAGTTGGTCATATTTCCAACAATTTTACTGTGATCCCATGAAAACTGAAATAGGAGTTGTCAAAAACAACAGTAAACAGACGGACAGACAGGCGGACGGACGGACACACGATACAGGCCCCAAACGATGGGTACAGCGCATGTGGGCACAAGCCACTTGTGCTAGAAAAGGAAAACACACACCCTCCCATACACAGTTCATACATACACACACACAGAATGTACAAACAAATACGTCTCCCCTCGGCCGGGTACTCACTCAGAACTTAGGTTTAAAACAAGAAGTATTCCCTCAGCACTTACATTCAAAAAAATCAGCACTCACTCTGTATTTATATCTGACACATTCAATACTTACTCGGTCTTTGCTTCTTTTCTATTCAGCTGCTCGTCTGAGTAATACTTAAACAACAGCTGCTTATCTAGCAAGTATTCATGCTGTGCCAAAAATTGTTCAAAAGTGTCTGCAGGCGCTTGACTGACGTCACGCAGGGCGTCATTGATGACGTTGACGTAGAACATAGTGACGGTCTCGTGGTAGCCGCGAGTCACTTTGTCCCTGTTCTGTTCATTGTATTTCTTAATGCCAGATCTGTAAAATTGCAAAATGTATAGGTTTAATGCTCTTTTTTTTTTTTAATTTAGTGAAATACGAAACAAGATACTTTCAACAAAAAAAGTAGAAATAGTTTATAAATGTTGACAAAGCTTTGCGAAATATAACATTTTCCCGTCATTCGCTTATTGCGAGGGTCGGGGGGGGGGGGGGTGTAAAACTACCACTTTAGTCCTTTTTTCTAATACAATTAATCCTTCTTTTAACAGGTACTTTTTTCAGCTCAGGTAAGTGCAAGGATGAGGTCACTTGATGAGGGGTGTGGCCCGCTCCTTGCCGTGCTCGCGGATGTAGTTCCAAGCCATGCGCAGGTGTGCCTCGTGCGTCCAGTCCGCGAACGGCAGAGTCGTGTCCTCGAACGCCTGCAGGAAGGTCTCGTCGCCGAGAGAGCGAAACGATCTGCAGCGGAGAGACCACAATTATGGATGTAGGTGGGTGGGGGAACAGGAAGGTCTTGTCGCCGAGCGAGCGGCAGCGAGAGAGAGAGAGAGAGAGAGAGAGAGAGAGACAGAGACAGACAGACAGACAGACAGACAGAGAAAGGGAGAGAGACAGAGACAGAGAGACAGAGAGAGAGAGAGAGAGAGAGAGAGAGAGAGAGAGAGAGAGACAGAGACAGAGACAGAGACAGAGAGAGAGAGAGACAGACAGACAGAGAGAGAGAGAAAGAGAGAGAAAGAGAGACAGACAGAGAGAGAGAGAGAGAGAGAGAGAGAGAGAGAGAGAGAGAGAGAGACTATGCTGTGATCATGATGATGTAAGAAGTATATCAACGTAAATTTCATTTGACCGATATGCGTTAAATACTAATCAAAGGCATAGCCCTACCAAGTTCGGAGCTGATCCAACTTGTCATTCGACAGTTATCCTGTTGACATAGTCGTCCACACTTACCTGACGTAATAATACACGCGATGGTCGCCTACACTCGTCTGGCTCAGTGAGACACGGTGGTTGCCTGCACTAACCTGGCATAGTACAGGAGCGGCACGTCGATGTGACCGTTGTTGTAAGCGTGCACCACCTCCCCGTACCACACGTGGTGGTCGCCTACACTCGTCTGGCTCAGTGAGACACGGTGGTTGCCTGCACTAACCTGGCATAGTACAGGAGCGGCACGTCGATGTGACCGTTGTTGTAAGCGTGCACCAACTCCCCGTACCACACGTGGTGGTCGCCTACACTCCTCTGGCTCAGTGAGACACGGTGGTCGACTACACTCACCTGGCACAGTACAGGAGCGGCACGTCGATGTGACCGTTGTTGTAGGCGTGCACTACCTCCCCGTACCACACGTGGTGGTCGCCTACACTCGTCTGGCTCAGTGAGACACGATGGTTGCCTACACTCACCTGGCATAGTAAAGGAGCGGCAGGTCAATGTGGCCGTTGTTGTAAGCGTGCACTACCTCCCCGTACCACACGTGGTGGTCGCCTACACTCGTCTGGCTCAGTGAGACACGGTGGTCGACTACACTCACCTGGCATAGTACAGGAGCGGCACGTCGATGTGACCGTTGTTTTAAGCGTGCACCACCTCCCCGTACCACACGTGGTGGTCGCCTACACTCGTCTGGCTCAGTGAGACACGGTGGTCGACTACACTCACCTGGCATAGTACAGGAGCGGCACGTCGATGTGACCGTTGTTTTAAGCGTGCACCACCTCCCCGTACCACACGTGGTGGTCGCCTACACTCGTCTGGCTCAGTGAGACACGGTGGTCGACTACACTAACCTGGCATAGTACAGGGGCGGCAGGTCGATGTGACCGTTGTTTTAAGCGTGCACCACCTCCCCGTACCACACGTGGTGGTCGCCTACACTCCTCTGGCTCAGTGAGACACAGTGGTCGACTACACTCACCTGGCACAGTACAGGTTGATTGATTGATTGATTGATTGGTTTAACGACACTAGCAACCCGTTAGGATCATATTGTGTCAGTTCTGTTGCTATACGAAGAGTCATTTGAAACTAAAATCGATTAAAATAGACAAAACAAGTAGTGTATAAATCTAAAATCAACTAAATTCAGTTTAAAACTTACTGTACATGTGTATTTCTTTCAGAAAAGAAATAATTTTGCTTGGTGCTACCTTTGTAAAAAGGTCTTTCATGGAATTCACACTGTAGTAGCGTGAACGAATGTTCTGAAAATCTACGCAATTGAGTAGAATATGTTTTGCAGTCAAACGTTCTTGACAACCAATACACTGTGGAGGCACATCGCCTCTCAGAAGATATCCGTGGGTGATGTATGTATGCCCGATTCGAACTCTATGCATAACCGTTGTGTCGCGAATACTGCCAAGAGCTAGGTGTTTTTCTCCAACTGTTGGTTGGATTTGAAAGAGTTTATTATGTCTTTGCTCGTTCCATTTTTGTTGCCAAAGGTTTTTTACATAACTTGAAATATGGGGTTTAAAATCGGAGTATGGAATGAGAAGGTCGGATATGTTGTAGTTTAGCGCCTCTTTTGCTGCCTGGTCCGCAGCTTCATTACCCGGTATGCCCACGTGGCTTGGCACCCAGCAAAATACCAGGGATTTGCCTTGTTTGATTGCCCTTTCATAACGTTCTACTAAGTCTAGAATCATTGTGTTCGACACTTGCAGATTTTCTAGTGACTGTAAGACTGATAAGGAATCGACACAGATAACAAATTTTTTGTACCTACTAATCTTGACAATTTCCATGGCTAACTGGAGTGCCCGAACCTCCGCGGAAAAAGATGGAGGAGCCGTTTGGTAATCTTGTTTTCAGGGTATTTGATTTTGTAACTATTGAGGCAGCAACTTTGTTATCGAGTTTAGATCCGTCCGTGTATATGAAATGGTGGTGAAGGTAGGTTTCCTTTATCTCGGCAAACCTAACTTTGAACTCTTCAGCATTTGTTGCGTCTTTGGAAAAGTTTGTCAGAGTTTTGACTATGGTTGGTCTTTGTATTTTCCATGTTGGGTGTTTTGAAACTTTTAAGTTTGCAATTTGCTCGACTTTGATTCCGGCATTATTAAGGTGGTTACGGATTCTAGTGCCAAAGGGTACGATAACCCTGGGGCGTGTATTTAGGATTTCTGAATGGTCTTTTTCGAACACTGCCTTATAGGTGGGGTTTTCCTTATTTGCGTATAGTTTTATTGCATATTGCATTGAAAGTTTGATTCGTTGGATATCTAATGGATGTTCATTTGATTCAACTTGAAGACTTTCCGCAGGTGACGTTCTAAAAGCGTTAAGGCAGAGGCGTAGGCCTTGGTTTTGAATTGGGTTCAACATCTTTAAGTACGATGGCCTTGCCGATCCGTAGACGATGCTACCATAATCTATTCTGGATCTTATTAATGATCTATACAGTTTTAATTTTGTACTGGTATCTGCTCCCCAGTCTTGTGCGGAGACGACTCGCAGCAGATTGAGTGCCTTTTGACATTTCCTCTTCACGTCTTTTATGTGGGGAATAAAATTTAGCTTCGAGTCCAGAATTAGACCAAGGAATTTGTTTTCCTTTACTACAGGTATCTGACTGTTTGATAAGCATAAAATGGGATCGTCGTGTGGCTTTCGCTTGTTGCAGAAGTGCATACAAACTGTTTTGGTTTGCGAAAATTTGAAACCATTTTGGTCAGCCCACTTTTGAAGAGAGTTGATATTTTGCTGGAGGCGACGCTCGATCAGATTCATATTCTTACCCCTTGCAGACATAGCAAAATCGTCTACAAACAGTGAGCTGTCTATTCCCTGTTTAGTTGCGCCTTTGATACTATTGATTTTGATTAGAAACAAGAGAATTGATAGAATACAGCCTTGAGGATAGCCTTCTTCTTGCTCAAAATAGTCCGAGAAAACAGAACCGAGACGGACTTTAAATCGCCTATCATTTAAAAACCCTTCAATGAATTCAGGGAGACGACCTCGTATGCCAAGGTTGTGGAGGTCTTGCATGACCCCGTATTTCCAAGCCGTGTCGTAGGCTTTTTCTAAATCAAAGAAAACAGTGACGACATGTTCGTTATTGATAAAACCTTCTCTTATAAATGATTCCAGTCTAACCAGGTGATCTATGGTACTTCTTTCTTTTCTGAAGCCACTTTGGATGTCAGTAAGCAGATGATTTTTCTCTAAATACAAAATAAGTCTTGCGTCTATCATACGCTCTAGTGTTTTGCACAAAGAGCTTGTCAGAGATATTGGGCGATAATTTTGGGGATTAGTAGAATCCTTATTGGGTTTTGGAATTGGTATGATGGTGGCTTCTTTCCATATTTCAGGAAAGTTTCTTGTAGTCCAAACTTGATTGAGTAATTGTAGCAGGACTTCAAGGGTTTCCTCAGGTAGGTGTTTTAGAACCTGGTAGTGCAGGTCGTCTGGTCCGGCAGCTGAGTCATGTGAGTTTTGGATGGCGTCTTTCAACTCCGACAGGGTAAAGGTGCAATTGTACTGTTCCGAGTTATTTGAGGTGAAGTTCATTGGTATTTGTTCTTTTGCTTCTTTTATTTGACGAAAACCTTGAGAGTAGTTGTCAGATGAGGAGTTGAACTGAAAGGTTCTACCAAAGGTATTTGCTATTTCATCAGGTTTTGTGATAGTTTGGTTGTTTGTACTGAGGTGGTTTATGGGTTTTGAGATGTTTTTACCAGATATTTTTCGGATTATCTCCCATACTTTTTTGGTTGAATTGTTTTTGTTCAGTTTGGAGATATATTCTACCCAGGTTTGCTTTTTGCTTGCTTTGATCGTTCTGCGTGCTGCAGCACGCAGCCTTTTGTATTCAAGTTTGCTACTATTGTCCGGGGTGATGTAGAACTGGCGAAGAGCTGTTTTTCGCATGGCTATTGCTTTTTTGCAATCATCGTTAAACCAGGGTTTTTGTTGTTTTTTAGGATTTCCGGAAGTTTTAGGTACGGTTTTTTCCATGATTGCCTGGATCAGAGCCGTAAAAAATAAAATCGGGTCATCGTCGTGTGTAAACTGATTGATTTTAATGGCCTTTTTGCAGAGTTCCTGGAACAGTGACCAGTCTGCTTTGTGGAATTTCCATTTTGCTATTCTTTTCTGTTGCTGTGGATCTAGTGGTTTTAATAAAATGGGGAAGTGGTCGCTGCCATAAGTGTCGTCCAAGACTTCCCATTCGAAGTCTAAAAACAAATTACTAGATGCCATTGCAAGGTCGATAGAGGTTTTTGAACCAGTGCCAGGGTGTAGGTATGTTGGGGTTTTATCATTGTAGAGTGAGAGGTTATGGAGATTTAGAAAGTTTTCAATTAGCTTTCCTTTGTGATCGTTGTTTGTATTACCCCATAGAGGGCTGTGAGCATTGAAGTCGCCTAGAAACAGAATAGGTTTTGGTATTTGGCAAATCAATTCGTTGAGTTCTTCCGGTTGAGGTTTGGAGGGTGGTGGTAGGTATATGTTACAAATGGAAAAGGTTTTCTTCATTGTAACGCGAACTGCTGTTGCTTGCAGGTTTGTATTTAATTTGAGTTCACTTTGGATAACATTGTTTCGGATTAAGGTAGTGATTCCGCCCGAGGCGCGGTTATTGTTGGCGTTTTTGTTATAGGAAGTGTAACCGATTAAATTTGGCGGGTAGAGATCAGTACCGTATGTTTTTTGGAGGCAAAAGACAGACGGGTTACATTGTTGGCTCAGAGTTAAAAGATCTATCTGGTTGGTCCAAAAACCTCTTATGTTCCAGTAAATTATAGCCATGTTACTTGCTATTAGCTCGTGACCGATGTATAAAAACCCTGGGCAAATGGACAAATGTCGTCTTTTATTTGCTGTGGCATCTAGGCCTCTGTATCGACACCCGAGGCGGTTTTGGCTGCAGAGGCAGAGAGCACAGCGAGGAATTCCTTTGGTCGTCCTCTGCCAGTTGTAGCGGCCGAGGGTGTGGTGGCGACTTTCTTACGTCTGCCTCATTTACCTCCATAAGGGGGCTGAATCTATTTTGGTTTTCGGCTGTACATTGTTGCAGTTTTTCCTTCACCAGCCGGACTTTGTTCTTTAATCTATTTCTGGTTTCTGTGTCCAGATTATTCTGGTTACTCCTGGGACTTGGTGTCGTCGTTTGCCTCTTATTTCGTATTGTTGGGGATCGAGTGGTCTTAGTTTTTATTGACGTAGCCGATTCGAGGGCTGGTGTTCCCACCTTAGGTCTAGCACCACCCTTTAGGGGAGGGCTGCTGCCTGAATGTTCGAATGTAGTTTCCGACTGGGTGGACTTAGATGACTGCTTGGGTTGGTTGACTTGAATGGTTCTCTGTTGTGAGATCCAAGTCAAGTCTGTTTGGGTCACAGCATCGGCCAGGGACTTAGTTGCCTTGGCAACTGCCGCGTAGCTTTTGGTGCTTCGAGTTTGGTAAACAAGTTTACGCGCCTCAGGGTACGGAATGGATTGTTCATATTTGACCTTCTGTACCTCTTTTTCTGCGATCCATGTTGGGCACTCCTTTGAGGACGCTGGATGATTGCCTTTGCACTTGATGCATTTGCTTTGAGAGGTACAGGTTTTGTAGTCATGACCATCTTCGCCACAGTTTGCACACGTTTTCTCCGTTTTTTTTGCATCTGCTACTGCCATGCTCGAATCGTTGACAGTTATAGCAGCGTACGGGATTCGGTACATAGAGTTTTACGCCGAGTTTTAGATAACCGACTTTAATGTCTGTCGGAAGCGTTGATCTTTGGAAGGTCAGTGCGTAGGTTCCGCGGAAGCCAAGTCTGCGGCAACCTGTGACTCCGTACTTGCCTAATTCGCTAACGAGTTCTTCCTCCGTACAGAATTTGAGATCAGGGTGGCTGGCCACCCCTTTTGTGTAATTCAGTGATTGATGTGGTGTACTTTTAACCGGTGTGTTTACGAAGGTTTTGATTTGTAATAGGTTTTTGCTTTGTTGCGCCGAGAAAACTTGGACAAGTATATCGCCTGAGCGTTAGCGTTTTGCGGTATGATGGGAACCTACAAGTGATGTTACACCCTTTTCTATGGCAAAGGGTGAAAGTCTGAACGGACCGTTCTCGGGAGTAATTATTATGAATTCAAAAAACGGCGTCGGAGGAGACTCGATGTGTATGTGGGGACGCTTGTTTGCGCCTCTGGGTGTCTGTGCTTCGGTAAACTGTATATTTGTTTTTCCTTCTTTTTCTTTTTGTTTTTCAATGCAATCCATAGAGTTTGTTTTTGTTTTCTTCCAGGTCTGCCGGCCCCGGCCCTACTCTGACCACCGAATCCGGCAGCGGGGGTTACCCGCCCAGGGATAGGACACCTGGAATACTACAAGCACCTATGTGGGAAGACTCGACAACACAGGTGGAGTATTGACCCGATTGAGCCGCAGTTTTTTTTTTTAACTTTACGGCCAGCCGTTAATGATCGTGACGGGCCTGGAATTCACGACCGCCCCTCTTTGGCCGAAGAGTCGGACCAAAGCCACGTGTTGGCAACAGGTCCCCGTAGTAGTAAATGTATGTGAGATGCCTACGTAGGGGAAAGAGTGCCTCAATGACCAGGACTCCTGTCTCCTGCCACTATGGGATGCAATCCACGGCAGAGTGCGTTGATGGGACTGGAGTACTTTCAATGAAGAAGACCCCAGCAGCTGAACATCAAACTGGAACGCACTACAGATTGCCACGCTTTTATGCGATTAACGTGGGAACGTTGTTAACCTTGTGTCTGGAGTAGATCTATTGAAAAAGACTATTGCAGTTGGAACTAAGGTTCAGAACTCTATCCGTCAAAAAATGAAGCAAATGGAAAGCACTAAGGGAGGAGAGGTTATTATCTAATTCCAATCGATCACATTGGCAGGACTAGAATTAGGAAGAAAAGGTATTGTAAGATGAGATTTTACCGTAATTGAGGTGTTTCTTTAACATATTTTAGTTACTTAGTTAGTTAGATGATTTGCTTAACGACACGACCGACCCGACCCGGGTTACATTGTGTCAGTAGCTATGAAAATGGTAGAAACAATTATTTAAGTATTATAGGTATATGTTATTGAGAAGGTATATATTATAGGTTACTAAGGGAGTGGTGATATTTTGGAAGGTAGAAAGGGAAATGTTAGTGAGATGATAAGGTTGCGATAGGGGGGATGGTTGGGAGGGGGGCGAGATACCAGTAGAACTGAAATAGAGCCAGTAAGACTGGTACCCCGAGGGGGGTCGGAATATCGACTCCGGCCTCCCTTTGGGTCAAGGGGCTCCTTTAAAAATAAAGGGTCGGACCCAAGTGAGGCAGTTTAACGTCACTTGGCATAGTAAAGGAGCGGCAGGTCAATGTGGCCGTTGTTGTAAGCGTGCACTACCTCCCCGTACCACACGTGGTGGTCGCCTACACTCGTCTGGCTCAGTGAGACACGGTGGTCGACTACACTCACCTGGCATAGTACAGGAGCGGCAGGTCGATGTGACCGTTGTTGTAGGCGTGCACTACCTCCCCGTACCACACGTGGTGGTCGCCTATCGTGTGGATGGAGTGTGCGCGGCACAGCATCACAGCGCTCGTGTCGCGGATGATGGGGATACCCTGCCAACAACAGTCCCCGGGGTGTCAAGCCAGTAAGCCGAACTGTTTATTCGTCTCATAAAAATGAAACGAAACCTCTTTTCTTCAGCTTAAATTAACAAGTTTAATTCACTTTATTCAACAGCCTTGAGGCAACAGTCATACGTTTTCTTTATTTTGTCTTTTTCTTAAGGGAGAAGTCGGGGATTGTTCTTGCTTTGATCAAGTGTCTAAGGACGCATCTGCTTCACACAGGGAGGTATCAGCCTCAGACCCCTACCCCCCCCCCCCACCTCCGAGAACGCATTATTTTTCGGCACTTTTTGTCGCTTATCTGAGGCAATGGACACCACGGCATTTGTATGTTCCGGACGGCATCACGTGTGTCACAAAGAAAAGAAACGCCGACAAAAGAAGCCGAGGTTTGAGGCCAGGCGGGGCATTTTCGTGAAAAGAGGGTATTTTTCGATCAGTACTCCACGCGGCGCACAAAAAGGGGGATTTTTAAAACTTCGTCGTCAATCTACACTGTTGTCTCCAGAGCTATTAGCGTATTCTTATCATAGCTTACTTCAAGAATGCAACACAGAAGAAACATTCTTAAATGATAACTCTTTCTAACTGTTGTGTAAAAGCCTTAGACATTCAGATAGATATTCGTTTGAGTGAACATTTCAGGATCCAGCCAAGGGTTGCATTTTTAATGTTGTTAGGTGCGGTAACGTAAAACGTCAAACTGTCCACAGGAAAGGTTTTGAATACGAACCTTGCATTAATTTACATACCTTTACAGGATCTGTAAGCTACAAGGAAAGTGAACGACTTGGAGACAACAGTGTAGATTGACGACGACGGCGACGATGATAATGATGATGATGATGATGATGATGATGATGATGATGACGATGATGAAGAAGAAGAAGAAGAAGAAGAAAAAGAAGAAGAAGAAGAAGAAAAAGAAGAAGGAGAAGAAGGAGACGAAGTAGAAGAAGAAGAAGAAGAAGAAGAAGAAGAAGAAGAAAAGCATGTTCTGTCGAAAATGAGGGTGTCAACAAACACTGAAGAAGTAGGGTACATTACCTCGCCATTCATTTCGTGTGGAATGTTTTCAAATTGATCCACTCCGTTTTGGGCAGGTTTGGCGAAATGAACGCCATGTGCTATCTGCAAGAGTAATTTTTCACAAGCAATTCACATGCTTAATATTTACTATTTGTAGTGTAAAATGTGCCTCTATTTCAATCGCGTCGTTGTTTAGAACGCAGCTGATCATGTCGATTATATCAGGTATGTCTAGTCGTAGTAGTAGTCTACTTTAATATTTTAACATTATTAGGCCAGGAAGAAAAATAGTCATTTCTAAACTCATTTTTTTATCCGGGCGGGGTGGAATTAAGTTCTTTTAATTTAGAAAATCTGGATGAGCCGTATTTGTTTTTTTTTCTAACCGATGTGGTCTAGTGGTGTTTAAAAGCGTTTAGTTAATGCTTCTATTACCGATGCGTAAGTTGCTAAACAAGAATATATGTATAAACATGAATACCAGTCCCTTACTTGATTTTTGGCCAAGACGTGAACGGCATATTCATCGGTTTCCATCATAATGCCATGCATTCGGCTACAACATATGCATTGTATGCAGACACTTGTTGCAAAGCTCAGCCATAATTACAGCATGGACACTTCACATTAAGACGCATACATTGGAGACACAATATTTATGACGACATTTAGAACAAAGATCTCTAGTGCCCGTATATAAACCACTTTTGAACTTGAACGAGAACATACAACATTGTTATTTAGAAATGGCACGAGGCACTGACTGGTATTGCGCTTTTTACAAAATACGAAACGGCTCAGCAAGATTTTGAGTGATAAACTAAGATGATTCTAAACATGAATTCGACTCAATAAATGGGAATTTCAGCATCGAAACTGCATACACCAAAAAAGGTGTGACGAACAGGATCTCTGTGTTTCTACACACAACACGTTTACAGGGGTCTTACTGCGGCACGCTCGCTTGCCTCAGCAGTCCACACGCTCAGCTGCTGTGCCATCTTCACATGGCAAATTTATTTGCTTCTCTGCACCCAGGACGCTTACCTGTGTCGCTGCGGATGGCTCGCTTTACATCTGCACGTGACAGGCCTGTCTGTGCTTTGCACGCGGCACGTTTACATTTTTTCTGCACACCGCACTTACCTGTGTCTCTGCACGGCAAAAGACACGATAGGAGGCTTGAGGGAAATGCTGTTGAATGAGCTGCATGTTACTCCACGTTTTATCCATCGATTGGTGTCTTTGTTGAACAGTGCTGATGTCACAACTACCACTTAAAGTCAAACCAAATGCTCAAGTGCATTTATGCATACTGTTGCTTTTCAACTGACAATTAATTAAACTCAATTTACGAGAGTTGCTAAAAATAAAATATAAGAGATGTTGAAATTAAAGTGACTGACAGTACCACTCCCTTTTTAAGGAATTGGGTGATAACAACAACAGTTTTCAGTGTCTAAATTTAAATTATAGTTCAGACTCTACTGCTGAAGTTCCTCAACTTTTGTGAGGCAAAAGGGTAAGCTGTATTATCAGAAATAGATCAGTTTTTAATAAATCTTAATAAGTTTTATTATTTCTTTTAGACAATATGAAGCTAGTGACCTGGGTGGGGGACATTCCTCATAACGCGTCTAAAGCGGTCAGATACGTCACCACTGCCCCCAGTGGAGAGCGCTGAAACAGGAAAAGTAACAATGTTGACCAGCACTTGAAGACTTTTTAAATGTAGAACAGATAATGTTAAATGATATTTCTAATGATATTTAAAACCAGCGAGTATCATATTGGAATCAAACGTGTATAAAATACAAGAGTCGACATGTCGACCGGTATTTTTATTCCAACCCCCGCCCCACACCACACCCGAAAAAACACACTTTTAATTGAGACCTGTTTCTTGTAAACATAAGCCTCTCCAACCAAATCCATGGTTCTGCAATACTCATTTCTCCTTTCACAGAAGTAAAAGAATAATTTTCTTTTTCTCCAAACATAATCACAACTCATATTGAAAAATTCAAAGGAAACAGCGAATTCCCAGGAACGACCGTCAAAATATTGCTAACACTTTTTAATCATAAGAACCTCACACTTTGCGAGTACAGCACCAGTAGAACGACACAAAACACTAGTCAACTGATAGGTTGTTCATTTGGAAAATGGGTACGCTGTACTTTTAGTGCCATTTTAGAAATATTAGTTTTTTTTAACAGTTTGGCAACGCATCTCCGATTGTCCTGGACAGTTACTGTTTTATGTTACTGGTCGATAATCTTGTGGAAAACGCTATCCTCAGTGTAGTAAGTAATAAAGTTTAGTCCCGATACTTAGTTGACAAAATAGCCAATGGGGGTGCGGGAGGGTGTGAGGGAATAAAAATCTACAATGTAATATGTTGTACATTTGTAAAAAGTTGAGACAGCCGCCTGATTGTCCCATAGAAGAGTACTCATAGAAGTTTCAATTCGATACGACTTTCGGTCATTGAGATATTTTGCACACAAGATCTCGTTAGAAAAATATATCCATATTTTATCGAATGACGTTGTATGCCATTTTAGTTTCTTCTACTATGGACAAATTTGGACATAACCTTTCTGACTTTCGGTAACAATCCCAGCAAGTTTTAACTTTCTCTGATGTTAAGCGGCTGAGAAATTGTGCGCATGAGACTTTTACGTAATGACGTCACACACCTGCTTCAATAATGTAACACATGTTAAAAGCTGAAAGAACCATCCAACTTGTCGAAGGAATAAACAGACGCAGTTTGAAGTCGATTGCATCTTTAAAAAAGCTTAAAATTATTTTGGCCAAATAGAAAAACAGATATCAAATTAATTTGGCAAACTGTTAACATAGTTCGCGTCATTTGCATGTCAAAAAATAAACAAAAATTTGTTTATTAACAAATTGAGGTTTGTGTACGAAGGTTAAATGCGTTTATTTATATTTTCTTAAACTGTGAAGTGGACACCTGTAAAAAAACCATACAAATCTTGCTTAGTTAAAAGGGCTCTAGAAATAAAAGAAATGTATAGAAAATGATAAAAAAAAGAATGATGATTTCAAACTTCTTTATTTTTCTATGTTGTTGGGTATATTTTTTGTAAAATTCTTGGATGTAAGTTAATTAAATGAAAATAGTTGTATGACACATGAAACACACAAAAGAATTTTCATGAAAGACCTGATATATCAAATAACCTACTTTGTTCCTTTAAAAAAAACTTGTTCAAGCTGGACATTTTCATCCATGCAACTTGCAAAAGCCGATATATTGACACAGATTGTTTATAATATCCACAAACGCTAGCTATCAACTATCATCAACTATCATTCAGATTTTTACATTATTTTTATTTCTGATAAACAATTGTGGGAATTGATACAATTTGCTTATCAGCATGTCAAGCAAGGTCAGCACATGAAACAAGGACATATCCTACTTTGCAATGCCGTAGTTTCAGATGATGTTTTCTTATTGCTTAAAATTTACGGTTACTTTCAAAAATATTTCAAAATGACATGAATGTGTCATGGCGATTCTTCTTTTACATCAGACTCCACATAAAAGTAGTTTTTTTGTGTTTTCATACACAATATATATATATATATATATATATATATATATATATATATATATATATATATATATATATATATATATATATATATATATATGTTACAGGCAATTTGTGTATTCAGGCAATTCGTGAATAGCCTGAAATTTTCAGGCGATTCGTGAACTGCCTGTAGGGGTCAGGCAATTCGTGAATTGACCAAAATTTTCAGGCAGTTCGTGAATTGCCTGAAATTTAAGGGTTCCTTGTTCACAAATTGCCTAAAGACGTTTCAGGCAATTTGTGTATCAAAGTATTAACTGTTTAACAGAGCCTAATTTGTTAATTTCTTTCTTTATAATCGAAATAATTGCAATTAAGGCATGTACTATGGGAAAATTAATAGGGGGTCTTAGTATACATGTCTTACCTGACCATGTTTCATAATTGCAATTATGGCCAGAGTAAAACATTGTCCTATGGGTTCCAATTTCCGGAATAGGTCAATGGCCAATAATGTTTCTCACCGGAGTAGGCCACTCACAGGAGTAAGTGGCCTATCACTTTCCTTCCAAGTTACTCCGAGGTTTAGGTCTACAACAGTAACAACAAGTAAATACCGTCGTTATTTGAAAGCAGGTCTAAAAATTGCAATTTAATTTCTTGTGATGAATTTAAAATTAAAGATTTTAACGGGGTCTGTTATTTCAAACCGGGTGAATTGCACGAAAATTGAGGGATTTAATTAATTCCAAATAAACTTCTATAATTAAATACAATCCAATCTGTTGTGGGAGTTTACGGTTTAGAATTGCAATTATAAATTGATGTAACCGCTATTTAAGTGTGGTGTTATGCCTTTTATTTGATACAGTTGCAATTAACGGGCATCCGAGTGCAGTGCTATTATGCAACTGAGTGCGTGGTAAAATGCATGCAAACTGATTCTTTGATTTACTATTGATGTAAAGATAAACGCTAATTACTTGTTACAATTGCAATTAACAAGCAGCGGAGTGCTCTTTTATGGTGAAACCGAGTGGTAACGAAGTGAGATGTTTTAGTTCAAATAACCAGTAGATGAATGCAATTTATGATAAAAAATAATTATCAACGGAGTTTCTGATGTACGATTGATGTAAATATGAACGTTTAATTCTTGTACATGCAACTATTGCTTTATAACTGCCTATGAAATGTAGCAATAAATAGAAGAAACATCAAAACTTGTTCAGCATCTCTTATAAAACATGTTTCAGACAATTCGTGAACTGACTGGTCCCTAATTTCAGGCAATTCACGAACTGCCTGAAAATTTTAGTCAATTCACGAATTGCCTGACCCCTACAGGCAGTTCACGAATTGCCTGAAAATTTCAGGCAATTCATGAATTGCCTGAATACACAAATTGCCTGAAACATATATAATCATTTTTTTACCTTGGATGCAAGTAACTTCTATATAAATACTTGGATAGCACATGAAATGTACAATAATATTTTTATTCTTACAGCTATTTCGTGGTTCCATTAAATGACCGACTCTGTATCTTTTTGAAACAAAACTCTTGTTCACGCTTGACATGTCTTTATTTAACACAAACGCAATATTTATGTCAATTGTTGTATTTTTTACCCCTATGATAGATAAAGAAGCTTATATATTACAAAGATCCATTTATAATGTTCACAAAAACTCAGCTATTAAGACTTGTTACATTATTCTCATATTCGGGAAAATGTTGGAAATGGATGAAAGTTTATTATCAACACACGGAACAAGGTCAGCATATCAAATCAGGAAACCCTATTTTGATATGCAGTTCAGATTTATTGTTTAAAATCTACGGTTATTTTCAAAAATATTTCGAAATTGCATGAATATATACCATGGACTGTTACTATGGACTTAGGACTCTACATAAAGTACGTCTTTAGATGTTTTAATATTTATATGTATAAAAATATTGGAAATTGAGGCAAGTGTGATATCATCATGCCACAGTTTACAAGCTATATTTATTTTCAAAACTATTTCGAACTGGCATGACGTACAACAGGATTGCGCGTCCCTTTCTGTGTTGAAACAAAACAAGTCCTTACTTAATTAACCAGAACAGCGTCCTAGTTTACATGCTACAGGGACCTCTCGTTAATTCGTACTCCTCGGGACCAAGGGAAAAAGTACGAATTAACCGAGGGTACCAATTAACCGGGGGTCAAATTTTCGAATGGACAAAAACAACAATGAACCTTCAAGCCTTGCGCGCTTTCGAGCAGGCTCAAATTGGCTGGTTTCAACACCATTGATTATTTTATCCTTATTCTTTATCCATGAAGCAAGTGTATTTTTAGGTACCCCGTACTCCGTAATCTGTATGGCTCTGCATTGATAAAAGACCGGAATAAAAAAAAATTGAGGGCAAATTTTGGGACGAATTATCCGAGTCCTCGTTAATTCGTACTTTTACATAGAAGTGAATTGGTCCCAAAATCGGGACCGATGGAATTGGTACGAATTAGCCGAGGGACCGAATTAACCGAGGACGAATTAACGAGGGCCCCCTGTATTTACAAAAGTTCTGAAATGCCTTTATGGTTATAAATGCTCAATTACTTTTATCACAATAAGTTTTGTACATATTCGGTAAACTGGGGAGAAGCTGTGTTACAGTATGCGATGTCTTAGTTTGACATCGAGATTTTATACAAAAACAAAAACAAATGTCTGTAAGCAAAAAGAAAAATGTTTCTCCCGACAACCCTTTCAGAAAATTTTATTTGAACAAGTCTGAACTATTTTCAGAACAACAAGACCTTTTACCTTATATCAATGTATCAAACGTGCTCAGAAGTTGGGTTGAATATCATCTTTATCCAATTTTAGAAGGGACAGCGGTACATAATTTTACTTGTGGGTATCTCAGTCCTCTGTTTTTACACAAATCCAGGTTCAGATGTTTTATCTTGGTCTAGAAGGTGGCCACTACAGACATGTTTACGGTAGTTTTTTATTCAGATCCGGAAGGTCGTAATTAAAGAGGTTTTACTGTATGTTTTTTGGTCCATTCTGGATGGTGGTTCTACTGTACGTCTTTTTTTGTCCGAGTCTCAAGGGTGGTAGCTAAAACGGGTTTTACTGCACGTCCTTTTTATTCGGGTTTCGAAGTTGTTCATTACAGCAGTTTTACTGTGCATATTTTTTTATCCTAGTCTGGAAGGTGCTCAAGACAAACATTTGTCTTTTTATCCGAAACTGGAAGGTGTTCAATAAAAAGGTGGTCAATACAAACGGGTTTAGCCGGGTCTTGAAGGTGATAGTTACAAATAGGTTTTATAGCGGTGTTCTTTTCCTAACCTTCACCCACCCCCGGCCATTTAATGCAGGTACGACTCGGAACGCAATCCTAACTCTTTCAACCCTTTCACCCAACGTTACGGTAAGGGTCCGGTCGCGGATTCACGAACGTCCCTTAACTTAAAATTTCATTTAATCTTTCAGTTTTGCTGAATCATCCCTTAAATCAGGTTAAGCTAAGTAACGTGTAACTGGTGCATACCACTTAACTTAAAAGTTTACTTAGCCGGCCCTTAACTTAGCAAAACGTTAAGGGAGGTCCCGAGGTCCCTCAACTATTAAGTGAAGGTGTAAATGAAAGAAAAATGCGATGATTATTAAAAAAAGTATCAAAATGGAATTTCAAATAGTAAAAAAAAAACATGGCTGTGGAAGGTTTCGATCTGTTACATTGGGTAAAGTCCGAGTTTTTCAAGTCGGTACAAACGACACAAATGGCCACTTCAATTTAAGTTTGACTTAAGTGGGCTTTGTGAATCGACAAGTAAGCCTTAAGAAATTTAAGGACCAATTAAGTTAGGGATAAGTTAAGTTTAAGTTAAGGGAAGTTTTGTGAATCCAGCCCCTGTAGCCTAAGCGTAGTTATAACCATAATATATACCTTGTTTTCGTACTTTCCTATAGGCCAAAAAGCACTAGAAAGGCATTCTCCATAACTGTGTAGCAAATATTCATCTCAGTAGTGGGGAGGTGGGGATTTCGGTGCCAAAATGGTAAGCTTCTTATAACACAAGATATCAGATGACCGAATTTAAAAGTGAAAAATACATCCGAGTGAATGAGAGGGGGGGGGGGGGGGGGAGGAGGGGTGTTTCCTCAAACTCCTCCCTAAATCAAATGCGTCATATTTCTTAGCATACACATACAACTCATTTGTTTACTTTTTCAACATTCTAGCCTGTTACAGCAGATAAAAACATCATAATGCAGTGAAACTCACACTGAATCCTGACTGAGTAGCATATTACACAACAGCTGTTGATGAGTAACGCACGAAAGGTCAATTCCACGAAATGTAAGAAATAGCCATGGATCTATAGTTCTGCTGCCGTTGTTTTCAAGAACGCCTAATGAATGCAGAATATTGGAGAGTCTTCTGGAAGACGCTTAAGTCCCTAGCGTATTAATAATTGTGGTTAGTTAACAAAAGAGCCCACAAAACGGGGATGGTGGGATGGGGATGGTGGTATTAGATTCAGCGATGGCAAATATATCACGTAATACTGTTCAGCAACGACGCCTTTCGTAATTTTCTGAGTTTTAATGTTTAACAAAAACCGAGCGACTTATCCGAGGAATAACTACACCAGGTTTGAAGTCGATTCGATTTTCCGATATCGACATATTTTTTACCTAGCTTTTTTACCTAATGACGTCATATGCTGTTTCGTTCGTTCTACTGTAACAAAATTTGAAAGAGTCTTTCGGATCTACCAAGCAGCATTCCCACCAAGTTTCAACTTTCTTCTGTGTTCAGCGGATGAGAAATGTTACACACAAGACTTCGACGTAATGACATCATGCGCCTTTCTCAATCTCGTTACACCCTTTGCAAGTTGATAGAACCGTCCGACTGACTGAAGGAATAACCAAATAAAATTTGAAGTCGATACGACTTTCTGTTATCGAGATATTTTGCACACCAGATCTTGTTCAAATTATATACACATTTTTTCGTAACAACATCATACGATGCACTCGTCTGTTCTACTCTCAACAAAATTTGAGAGAATCTTTCAGACCTACCAAGCAACAACACCACCAAGTTTGAACTTTCTCCGATGTTCAGCGACTTAAAAGTTCTGCACCTCAGGTTTTTACGTAATGAAGTCATGCGCCTTCCCTAATAACGTCAACAGTTGATAAAACCGTCCCGTCTACCCAAGTTATGAACAGATCCAGTTTGAAATCTATCCAACTTTTCGGTTATTCAGTTTTAACCTCATTTGTAATATCACCTTCTAAAAAGGGTCACAACACAAGTTTGTCCAAGGACAAAGTCCCAGCTTACGAAAAGCAAAAAGACCGATTCCAGCGTGCATGAGCAAGGGAATTTCCCTGAAAATTTGGGCTTCAAAAGATGAGAGGGCAAAAGGCTAGCTCAATAATTAGACCGATAAATACATACAAAGATTTGTTTCCCAAAAAAATGGGAAACAGATTTTTGTATCTCTGGTAGACTGGATAGTCTGCCCTAGATACCTTCGAACAACGCTCGCATTTCGGACCACTTATTCAGACAAGTGCGCATGTTTATTTAATTTGCGTTGATGCGCGGCTCTCATTTTGGAATAGTGCGCATGTTTATTTAACTTGCGTTGATGCGCGGTTCGCATTTCGGACCAGCACGCATGTTTATTTACCTTTTGTTGATGGGCGGTTCTTATTTCGGATCAGTACCCATGTTTATTTACCTTGTGTTGATGTGCGGTTCTTATTTCGGATCAGTGGGCATGTTTGTTCACCTTGTGTTGATGTGCGGTTCTTATTTCAGACCAGTGCGCAAGTTTATTTAACTTGCGTCAATGCGCGGTTCTTACTTCAGACAAATGCACATGTTTTGATGAGCGGTACTTATTTTGGACAATTGCACAAGTTTCCTTAGGTGGCGTTGATGCGCGGTTCGCATTTCGGACCAGTTTGTATGTTTATTTAACTTGTGTCGATGCACGGTGCTTATTCTGGACCTGTACATATGTTTATTTAACTTGTGTTGGTGCCCAGTTTGCATTTCGGACCAGTGTGCATGTTTATTCAACTTGCGTTGATGAGCAGTTCGAATTTAGGCCATTCCGAATTTTTATTTAACTTGTGTTGATGCGCGCTTCGAATTTCGGACCAGTGCGCATGTTTATTTAACTTGCGTTGGTGCGCGGTGTTTATTTTGGACCAGTGCAAATATTTATTTAACGTGCGTCGATGCGCGGTTCTTATTTCAGGCCAATGCGCATACTTCTTTAACTTGAGTTGATGCGCGGTTCTTATTTCGGACCAGTGCGCAATGTTTATTTAACTTGCGTTGATAGCGGTACTTATTTTGGACAAGTGCACAAGTTTCCTTAGGTTTCGTTGATGCGCGGTTCGCATTTCGGACCAGTTTGCATGTTTATTTAACTTGCGTTGATGCGTGTTTCGCATTTCGAACCAATGCGCATATTTATTTAACTTGAGATGGTGCGCGGTTCTTATTCTGGACCAGTGCACATGTTTATTTAAGTTGTGTTGATGCGTAGTTCTTATTTTGAATAGTGCGCATGTTATTTAAGTTGCGTTAATGCACAGTTCGCATTTCGAACCAGTGCGCATGTTTATTTAACTTGCGTTGATGTACGGTGCTTATCTTGGTCCAGTGTGCCCGCTTATTTAGCTTGTGTTGATGTGCGGTTCGCATTTCGGACCAGTGCGCATGTTTTTAATACTTGACAAGCCTGTGGCACAGCACAGAACACACAGTTGCTCAGCTTTGTGTGAGCTCTCACTGCGTAAATAGATAACACGGCGTATGCCTGATCAGTCAATAAAACCTTAAGTCAACAAAAACCAAACACTACTCGGCTTATAAGACGTATTCAAGCTGTGTTGTTTGCAATATATTATTCAAGAAATAACCCACTGAAGGAAGTATTTTTGCGTTTTAATTTTTGTCAAGTGTTTAACATTTCGCTAGCGAAATGAGGTTTAGTTTTAACTTGCATTAATGCTCGGTTCCCATTTCTGACCAGTGTGTTTATTTATTTAGCTTGCGTTGATGAGTGGTTCGCATTTTCCACCAGTGCGCATGTTTATTTAACTTGTGTTGATGCGTGGTTCGCATTTTGGACCAGTGCGCATATTTATTTAACTTGTGTTGATGCGCGGTAATTATTTTGGACCACTGCAAATGTTTATTTAACTTGCGTTGATGCGCGGTTCGCATTTCGGACCAGTGCGCAGGTTCATTTAACTTGCGTTGACACGCGATTTGCATTTCGGACCAGTATGCATGCTTATTTATGTCCCGTCGATGCCCGACTCTTATGTCTATTCAACTTGTATCGATTCGTGGTTCTTTCTTCGGACCACTGCGAATGTTTGCTTAACTTGCGTTGATGCGCGGTTCTCATTTCGGACCACTGCGCATGTCTATTCAACTTGTATCGATGCATGGTTCTTTTTTCGGACAAGTGCGCATGTTTGTTTAACTTGCGTTGATGTGCGGTGCTTATTTTGGACCAGTGCGCATGTTTGCTTAACTTGCGTTGATGTGCGGTGCTTATTTTGGACCAGTTCGCATGTTTATTTAACTTCCGTCGATGCGCATGTATATTTAACTTGTGTTGATGCGTGGTTCTCATTTCAGACCACTGCGCATGTTTCTTTGGGTTGCGTTGATGCGCGGTTCTTTTTTTCGGACCAGTGCGCATATATATTTAGCTTTGTGTTGATGCGCGGTGCTTATTTTTGACCAAGTGTACATGTTTATTTAACTTGCGTTGATGTGCGGTTCGCATTTCCGACCAGTGCGCATGTTTCTTTGGGTTGCGTTGATACGCGGTTCGCATTTCGGACCACTGCGCATGGCTATTCAACTTGCGTCGATGCGTGATTCATTTTTTTCTTCAAAAATTCCCCAAAAATTCCCTGATCGACTCAAAAAGCACAGGCCGTATTCACGACACTCTGAGCATGCCCCAGCCCCAAAATAAATGATGTCTGATCAAAACTGTAGAAGATGCATTTTGAGGTATTTTCATCAAAAATTCCCCCCAAAGTCAAAAGTTCCCAAGTCGAGTCAAACAGCACAAGCCGTATGCCCAACCAACCTAAGGATGCCTCATAACAAAAATAAATGAAATTGGTTCAAAACTGTAGGGGGAAATGCACTTTGAAGTTTTTTCTTCAAAAACTCCCTAAAAATACAAAAATTGTCCGATCGACTAAAAAAGCACAAGAGGTATGCACGATCCTTTAGAAGTGCCTCATACCAAAAATAAAAGACATCGGATCAAAAATGTAGGAGGAGATACATTTTAAAATTTTTTCTTCAAAAATTTGCCATTTTGAATTATTTTCGAAATTTGTGCTTAAAAAATTCCCCAAAAATACAAAAATTGTTCGATCGACTAAAAAAGCACAAGCAGTAAGCATGACCCTTTAGGGGAGCCTCATACAAACAATAAATGACATCGGGTCAAACATGCAAGAGGGGATACATTTTAAAATTTTTTTTTCAAAAATTCGCCAAAAATTCAAAAATCACCCGATCGACTAAAAAAGCACAAGCCGTATGCTCGACCCCTTAGGGATGCCTCACACCAAAAATAATTGACATCGACTCAGAATTGTAGGAGTAGATACATTTTGAATTATTTTCGAGATTTTTGCGTCAAAAATTCCCCAAAAATACAAAAATTGTTCGATCGACTAAACAAGTTTGTCCAAGGACAAAGTCCCAGCTTACGAAACGCAATAAGACCCATTCGAGCGTGCATGAGCGAAGGAATTTCCCTGAAATATCAAGCTTCAAAAGATGAAACGGCAAAGAGCTAGCTCAATAATTAATTTAGCACCGGACCAGAACATAGACCGATAAATGCATACAAAGATTTCTTTCCCAGAAAAATGGGGAACAGATTTTTTGTATATCTGGTAGACTGGATAGTTTGCCATAGATACCTTCAAACAACGCTCGCATTTCGGACCAGTGCGCATATTTGTGTAACTTGCCTCAATGCGCGGTTCTAATTCAGACAAGTGCGCATGTTTATTTAATTTGCGTTGATGCGCGGCTCTCATTTTGGAACAGTGCACATGTTTATTTAACTTATAAAGATTAATGCGCGGTTCTTATTCCAGACCAATGCGCATGTTTATATTACTTTCGTTCTTATTTTGGACAAGTGCACAAGTTTCCTTAGGTTGTCTTGATGCGCGGTTCGCATTTCGGAAGAGTTTGCATGTTTATCTAACTTGCACGGTGCTTATTTTGGACGTGTGTATATGTTTATTTAACTTGGGTTGGTGCGCGGTTTGCATTTTGGACCAGTGCGCATGTTTATTCAACTTGCGTTGATGAGCAGTTCGAATTTCGGGCCATTGCGCATATTCGTTTAACTTGCGTTGACGCGCGGTTCGAATATCGGACCAGTGCGCACGTTTATTGAACTTGCATTGATGCGCGGTTCTTATTCTGGACCAGTAAAAATGTTTGTTTAACTTGCGTTGGCGCGTGGTTCACATTTCGAACCACTCCACACGTTTATTTAAGTGGCGTTGATGCGCGGTTCGAATTTCGGACCAGTGCGCATGTTTATTTAACTTGCGTTGATGTGCGGTTGGCATTTCGGATCAGTGTGCATGTTTATTTACTTGTGTTGATGTGCGGTTCTTATTTCGGATCAGTGCGCATGTTTATTTACATTGTGTTGATGTGCGGTTCTTTTTTCGGACCAGTGCGCATGTTTATTTAACTTGCGTTGATGTGCGGTTTGCATTTCGAATCAGTGCGCATGTTTATTTACCTTGCGTTGATGTGCGGTTCTTATTTCGGATCAATGCGCATGTTTATTTACTTGTGTTGTGTTGAGTATAAAAATGTGCATACAGTTTTGGAACATCCTATCCAGAACACGGTACGATATTTGTCAAATTAAAATATATATGTAAAAACAGGAATTTTTCTCCAATTTAATTTGATATCAAAGAAAAGTAGAACTCCAAAATTTAAATAACGTCCTTTCTTATATGCACTTATCTCGAGCCTTTTGTTGCATACGATTACTTAAACGTGGATTCCTATCCAGGGTGGTACTAGGCCAGCGTTTAATTAAAAATCGATAAATGATCGGGTGAGGTATATCCAGACCGTGGATAGTCTACCCTGACAGGCGTACTTCAAATGCCCTGGTAAACTTCAAAGCGGGGGGTTCGTCAAAAATATGTGGACCCTAATTAATTTTAATTTGCGTGGGAAAAATGAAAAAGAGGCTATCGACCACCCGAAAAATATCACATTTATCATATTGTCGGGTCATATAATTGCTTTCTGCACTTTTAAAGCGAAAATTACAACTTTCTTACATTATCGCCCAATGTTCCCTATTATCGCCCACCCGAAAAAATATTATATTTATCATATTTTCGGGTCCTAGAATTGTTTCCTGCACTTTTAAAGCGAAATTAAAACTTTCTTGCTTTTTCGCCCAATATTCCCTGATATCGCCCACCCGAAATATATCACATTTATCATATTTTCGGGTCACAGAATTGATCTCTGCACTTTTAAATCGAAAATTACAACTTTATTGCATTATCGCCCAATGTTCCCTATTATCGCCCACACGAAAAATATCATATTTATCATATTTTCGGGTCATAGAATTTATTCCTGCACTTTTAAAGCGAAAATTACAACTATCTTGCATTATCGCCCAATGTTCCCTATTATCGCCCACCCGAAAAATATATTTATCATATTTTCGGGACATAGAATTGATTCCGGTACTTTTAAAGCGAAAATTACAATTTTCTTACATTATCGCCCAATATTCCCTAATATCGAATACCCGAAAAATATCACATTTATCATATTTTCGGGTCATAGAATTGATCCCTGCACTTTTAAAGCGAAAATTACAACTTTCTTGCATTATCGCCCAATGCTCCCTATTATCGCCCACCCGAAAAATATTATATTTATCATATTTTCGGGACATAGAATTGATTCCTGTACTTTTAAAGCGAAAATTACAATTTTCTTACATTATCGCCCAATATTCCCTATTATCGAATACCCGAAAAATATCACATTTATCATATTTTCGGGTCATAGAATTGATCCCTGCACTTTTAAACCGAAAATTACAACTTTCTTGCATTATCGCCCAATGCTCCCTATTATCGCCCACACGAAAAATATCATATTGATCATATTTTCGGGTCATAGAATTGATTCCTGCACTTTTAAAGCGAAAATTACAACTTTCTTACATTTTCGCAAAATGTTCCTTAATATCGCCCACCCGAAAATATTATATTTATCATATTTTCGGGTCCTAGAATTGTTTCCTGCCCATTTAAAGCGAAAATTACAACTTTCTTGCAGTATCGACCAATATTCCCTATTATCGCCCATCCGAAAAATATCATATTTATCATACTTTCGGGTCAAAGAATTGATTCCTGTACTTTTAAAGCGAAAATTACAACTTTCTTACATTATCGCCCAATGTTCCCTATTATCGCCCACCCGAAAAATATCACATTTATCATATTTTCGGGTCATAGAATTGATCCTTGCACTTTTAAAGCGAAAATTACAACTTTCTTACATTATCGCCCAATGTTCTCTATTATCGCCCACCCGAAAAATATCACATTTATCATATTTTCGGGTCATAGAATTCATTCCTGCACTTTTAAAGCGAAAATTACAACTTTCTTGCATTATCGCCCAATGTTCCCTATTATCGCCCATCCAAAAAATATCATATTTATCATATTTTCGGGACATAGAATTGATCCCTGCACTTTTAAAGCGAAAATTACAACTTTCTTGCATTGTGGCCCAATATTCCCTATTATCGCCCACCCGAAAACTATCACATTTATCATATTTTCGGGTCATAGAATTGATTCCTGCACTTTTAAAGCGAAAATTACAACTTTCTTGCATTATCGCCCAATGTTCCCTATTATCGCCGACACGAAAAATATCATATTTATCATATTTTCGGGTCATAGAATTGATTATTGCACTTTTAAAGCGAAAATTACAACTTTCTTATATTATCGCCCAACGTTCCCTATTATCGCCCACCCGAAAAATATCACATTTATCATATTTTGTAGTCATAGAATTGTTTTCTGCACTTTTAAAGCGAAAATTACAATTTTCTTGCACTATCGCCCAATGTTCCCTATTATCGACCATCCGAAAAAATATCATATTTATCATATTTTAGGGTCACAGAATTGATTCCTGCACTTTTAAAGCGAAAATTACAATTTTGTTACATTATCGCCCAATATTCCCTATTATCGCCCACCCGAAAAATATCACATTTATCATATCTTCGGACCATAGAATTGATCCCTGCACTTTTTAAGCGAAAATTACAACTTTCTTGCATTATCGCCCAACATTCCCTATTATCGCCCATCCGAAAAATATCATATTTTCGGGTTATAGAATTGATTCCTGCTCTTTTAAAGCGAAAATTACAACTTTCTTACATTATCGCCCAATGTTCCCTATTATCGCCCACCCGAAAAATATTATATTTATCATATTTTCGGGTCCTTGAATTGTTTCCTGCACTTTTAAAGCGAAAATTACAACTTTCTTGCTTTATCGCCCACCCGTAAAATATCACATTGATCATATTTTCGGGTCACAGAATTGATACCTTCACTTTTAAAGCGAAAATTACAACTTTCTTGCATTATCGCCCAATGTTCCCTATTATCGCCCACACGAAAAATATCACATTTATCATATTTTCGGGTCACAGAATTGATTCCTGCAATTTTAAAGCGAAAATTACAGCTTTCTTACATTATCGCCCAATGTTCCCTATTATCGCCCACCCGAAAAATATCACATTTATCATATTTTCGGGTCACAGAATTGTTTCCTGCACTTTTAAAACGAAAATTACAACTTTCTTACATTATCGCCCAATGATCCCTATTATCGCCCACCCGAAAAATATTATATTTATCATATTTTCGGGTCCTAGAATTGTTTCCTGCACTTCTAAAGTGAAAATTACAACTTTCTTACATTATCGCCCAATGATCCCTATTATCGCCCACCCGAAAAATATTATATTTATCATATTTTCGGGTCCTAGAATTGTTTCCTGCACATTTAAAGCGAAAATTACAACTTTCTTGCAGTTTCGACCAATATTCCCTATTATCGCCCATCCGAAAAATATCATATTTATCATATTTTCGGGTCACAGAATTGATTCCTGTACTTTTAAAGCGAGAATTACAACTTTCTTACATTATTGCCCAATGTTCCCTATTATCGCTCCTCCGAAAAATATCACATTTATCATATTTTCGGGTCATAGAATTGATTCCTGCACTTTTAAAGCGAAAATTACAACTTTCTTACATTATCGCCCAATATTCCCTATTATCGCCTACACGAAAAATATCATATTTATCATATTTTCGGGTCATAGAACTGATTATTGCACTTTTAAAGCGAAAATTACAACTTTCTTACATTATCGCCCAAAACCTTCCCTATTATCGCCCACCCAAAAAATATCATATTTATCGTATTTTCGGGTCATAGAATTGTTTCCTGCACTTTTAAAGCGAAAATTACAACTTTCTTGCACTATCGCCCAATGATCCCTATTATCGACCATCCGAAAAAATATCATATTTATCGTATTTTAGGGTCATAGAATTGATTCCTGCACTTTAAAGCGAAAATTACAATTTTCTTACATTATCGCCCAATATTCCCTATTATAGCCCACCCGAAAAATATCACATTTATCATATTTTCGGGTCATAGAATTGATTCCTGCACTTTTAAAGCGAAAATTACAACTTTCTTGCATTATCGCAGAATGTTCCCTATTATCGGCTATCCGAAAAATATCATATTTATCATATTTTCGTGTTATAGAATTGATTCCTGCTCTTTTAAAGTGAAAATTACAACTTTCTTACATTATCGCCCAATGTTCCCTATTATCGCCCACCCGAAAAATATTATATTTATCATATTTTCGGGTCCTAGAATTGTTTCCTGCACTTTTAAAGCGAAAATTACAACTTTCTTGCTTTATCGCCCAATATTCCCTGTTATCGCCCCCCCCCCGTAAAATATCACATTGATCATATTTTTGGGTCACAGAATTGATTCCTGCACTTTTAAAGCGAAAATTACAACTTTCTTGCATTATCGCCCAATGTTCCCTATTATCGCCCACACGAAAAATAGCACATTTATCATATTTTCGGGTCATAGAATTGATTCCTGCAATTTTAAAGCGAAAACTACAGCTTTCTTTAATTATCGCCCAATGTTCCCTATTATCGCCCACCCAAAAAATATTATATTTATCATATTTTCGGGTCCTAGAATTGTTTCCTGCACTTTTAAAGTGAAAATTACAACTTTCTTGCAGTGTCGCCCAATATTCCATATTATCGCCCATCCGAAAAATATAATATTTATCATATTTTCGGGTCACAGAATATATCCTTGCACTTTTAAAGCGAAAATTACAATCTTCTTACATTATCGCCCAATATTCCCTATTATCGCCCACCCGAAAAATATTATATTTATCATATTTTCGGGTCCTAGAATTGTTTCCTGCACTTTTGAAGCGAAAATTACAACTTTCTTGCTTTTTCGCCCAATGTTCCCTATTATCGCCCACCCGAAAAATATATTTATCATATTTTCGGGACATAGAATTGATTCCGGTACTTTTAAAGCGAAAATTACAATTTTCTTACATTATCGCCCAATATTCCCTAATATCGAATACCCGAAAACTATCACATTTATCATATTTTCGGGTCATAGAATTGATCCCTGCACTTTTAAAGCGAAAATTACAACTTTCTTGCATTATCGCCCAATGCTCCCTATTATCGCCCACCCGAAAAATATTATATTTATCATATTTTCGGGACATAGAATTGATTCCTGTACTTTTAAAGCGAAAATTACAATTTTCTTACATTATCGCCCAATATTCCCTATTATCGAATACCCGAAAAATATCACATTTATCATATTTTCGGGTCATAGAATTGATCCCTGCACTTTTAAACCGAAAATTACAACTTTCTTGCATTATCGCCCAATGCTCCCTATTATCGCCCACACGAAAAATATCATATTGATCATATTTTCGGGTCATAGAATTGATTCCTGCACTTTTAAAGCGAAAATTACAACTTTCTTACATTTTCGCAAAATGTTCCTTAATATCGCCCACCCGAAAATATTATATTTATCATATTTTCGGGTCCTAGAATTGTTTCCTGCCCATTTAAAGCGAAAATTACAACTTTCTTGCAGTATCGACCAATATTCCCTATTATCGCCCATCCGAAAAATATCATATTTATCATATTTTCGGGTCAAAGAATTGATTCCTGTACTTTTAAAGCGAAAATTACAACTTTCTTACATTATCGCCCAATGTTCCCTATTATCGCCCACCCGAAAAATATCACATTTATCATATTTTCGGGTCATAGAATTGATCCTTGCACTTTTAAAGCGAAAATTACAACTTTCTTACATTATCGCCCAATGTTCTCTATTATCGCCCACCCGAAAAATATCACATTTATCATATTTTCGGGTCCTTGAATTGTTTCCTGCACTTTTAAAGCGAAAATTACAACTTTCTTGCTTTATCGCCCACCCGTAAAATATCACATTGATCATATTTTCGGGTCACAGAATTGATACCTTCACTTTTAAAGCGAAAATTACAACTTTCTTGCATTATCGCCCAATGTTCCCTATTATCGCCCACACGAAAAATATCACATTTATCATATTTTCGGGTCACAGAATTGATTCCTGCAATTTTAAAGCGAAAATTACAGCTTTCTTACATTATCGCCCAATGTTCCCTATTATCGCCCACCCGAAAAATATCACATTTATCATATTTTCGGGTCACAGAATTGTTTCCTGCACTTTTAAAACGAAAATTACAACTTTCTTACATTATCGCCCAATGATCCCTATTATCGCCCACCCGAAAAATATTATATTTATCATATTTTCGGGTCCTAGAATTGTTTCCTGCACTTCTAAAGTGAAAATTACAACTTTCTTACATTATCGCCCAATGATCCCTATTATCGCCCACCCGAAAAATATTATATTTATCATATTTTCGGGTCCTAGAATTGTTTCCTGCACATTTAAAGCGAAAATTACAACTTTCTTGCAGTATCGACCAATATTCCCTATTATCGCCCATCCGAAAAATATCATATTTATCATATTTTCGGGTCACAGAATTGATTCCTGTACTTTTAAAGCGAGAATTACAACTTTCTTACATTATTGCCCAATGTTCCCTATTATCGCTCCTCCGAAAAATATCACATTTATCATATTTTCGGGTCATAGAATTGATTCCTGCACTTTTAAAGCGAAAATTACAACTTTCTTACATTATCGCCCAATATTCCCTATTTTCGCCTACACGAAAAATATCATATTTATCATATTTTCGGGTCATAGAACTGATTATTGCACTTTTAAAGCGAAAATTACAACTTTCTTACATTATCGCCCAAAACCTTCCCTATTATCGCCCACCCAAAAAATATCATATTTATCATATTTTCGGGTCATAGAATTGTTTCCTGCACTTTTAAAGCGAAAATTACAACTTTCTTGCACTATCGCCCAATGATCCCTATTATCGACCATCCGAAAAAATATCATATTTATCGTATTTTAGGGTCATAGAATTGATTCCTGCACTTTAAAGCGAAAATTACAATTTTCTTACATTATCGCCCAATATTCCCTATTATAGCCCACCCGAAAAATATCACATTTATCATATTTTCGGGTCATAGAATTGATTCCTGCACTTTTAAAGCGAAAATTACAACTTTCTTGCATTATCGCAGAATGTTCCCTATTATCGGCTATCCGAAAAATATCATATTTATCATATTTTCGTGTTATAGAATTGATTCCTGCTCTTTTAAAGCGAAAATTACAACTTTCTTACATTATCGCCCAATGTTCCCTATTATCGCCCACCCGAAAAATATTATATTTATCATATTTTCGGGTCCTAGAATTGATTCCTGCACTTTTAAAGCGAAAATTACAACTTTCTTGCTTTATCGCCCAATATTCCCTGTTATCGCCCCCCCCCTAAAATATCACATTGATCATATTTTTGGGTCACAGAATTGATTCCTGCACTTTTAAAGCGAAAATTACAACTTTCTTGCATTATCGCCCAATGTTCCCTATTATCGCCCACACGAAAAATAGCACATTTATCATATTTTCGGGTCATAGAATTGATTCCTGCAATTTTAAAGCGAAAACTACAGCTTTCTTTAATTATCGCCCAATGTTCCCTATTATCGCCCACCCAAAAAATATTATATTTATCATATTTTCGGGTCCTAGAATTGTTTCCTGCACTTTTAAAGTGAAAATTACAACTTTCTTGCAGTGTCGCCCAATATTCCCTATTATCGCCCATCCGAAAAATATAATATTTATCATATTTGCGGGTCACAGAATATATCCTTGCACTTTTAAAGCGAAAATTACAATCTTCTTACATTATCGCCCAATATTCCCTATTATCGCCCACCCGAAAAATATTATATTTATCATATTTTCGGGTCCTAGAATTGTTTCCTGCACTTTTGAAGCGAAAATTACAACTTTCTTGCTTTTTCGCCCAATATTCCCTGATATCGCCCACCCGAAAAATATCACATTTATCATATTTTCGGGTCACAGAATTGATTCCTGCACTTTTAAAGCGAAAATTACAACTTTCTTGCATTATCGCCCAATGTTCCCTATTATCGCCCACACGAAAAATATCATATGTATCATATTTTCGGGTCATAGAATTTATTCCTGCACTTTTAAAGCGAAAATTACAACTTTCTTGCATTATCGCCCAATATCCCCTATTATCGCCCACCCGAAAAATATTATATTAATCATATTTTCGGGACATAGAATTGATTCCTGCACTTTTAAAGCGAAAATTACAACTTTCTTGCATTATCGCCCAATGTTCCCTATTATCGCCCACACGAAAAATAGCACATTTATCATATTTTCGGGTCATAGAATTGATTCCTGCAATTTTAAAGCGAAAACTACAGCTTTCTTTAATTATCGCCCAATGTTCCCTATTATCGCCCACCCAAAAAATATTATATTTATCATATTTTCGGGTCCTAGAATTGTTTCCTGCACTTTTAAAGTGAAAATTACAACTTTCTTGCAGTGTCGCCCAATATTCCCTATTATCGCCCATCCGAAAAATATAATATTTATCATATTTGCGGGTCACAGAATATATCCTTGCACTTTTAAAGCGAAAATTACAATCTTCTTACATTATCGCCCAATATTCCCTATTATCGCCCACCCGAAAAATATTATATTTATCATATTTTCGGGTCCTAGAATTGTTTCCTGCACTTTTGAAGCGAAAATTACAACTTTCTTGCTTTTTCGCCCAATATTCCCTGATATCGCCCACCCGAAAAATATCACATTTATCATATTTTCGGGTCACAGAATTGATTCCTGCACTTTTAAAGCGAAAATTACAACTTTCTTGCATTATCGCCCAATGTTCCCTATTATCGCCCACACGAAAAATATCATATGTATCATATTTTCGGGTCATAGAATTTATTCCTGCACTTTTAAAGCGAAAATTACAACTTTCTTGCATTATCGCCCAATATCCCCTATTATCGCCCACCCGAAAAATATTATATTTATCATATTTTCGGGACATAGAATTGATTCCTGTACTTTTAAAGCGAAAATTACAATTTTCTTACATTATCGCCCAATATTCCCTATTATCGAATACCCGAAAAATATCACATTTATCATATTTTCGGGTCATAGAATTGATCCCTGCACTTTTAAACCGAAAATTACAACTTTCTTGCATTATCGCCCAATGCTCCCTATTATCGCCCACACGAAAAATATCATATTGATCATATTTTCGGGTCATAGAATTGATTCCTGCACTTTTAAAGCGAAAATTACAACTTTCTTACATTTTCGCAAAATGTTCCTTAATATCGCCCACCCGAAAATATTATATTTATCATATTTTCGGGTTCTAGAATTGTTTCCTGCCCATTTAAAGCGAAAATTACAACTTTCTTGCAGTATCGACCAATATTCCCTATTATCGCCCATCCGAAAAATATCATATTTATCATATTTTCGGGTCAAAGAATTGATTCCTGTACTTTTAAAGCGAAAATTACAACTTTCTTACATTATCGCCCAATGTTCCCTATTATCGCCCACCCGAAAAATATCACATTTATCATATTTTCGGGTCATAGAATTGATCCTTGCACTTTTAAAGCGAAAATTACAACTTTCTTACATTATCGCCCAATGTTCTCTATTATCGCCCACCCGAAAAATATCACATTTATCATATTTTCGGGTCCTTGAATTGTTTCCTGCACTTTTAAAGCGAAAATTACAACTTTCTTGCTTTATCGCCCACCCGTAAAATATCACATTGATCATATTTTCGGGTCACAGAATTGATACCTTCACTTTTAAAGCGAAAATTACAACTTTCTTGCATTATCGCCCAATGTTCCCTATTATCGCCCACACGAAAAATATCACATTTATCATATTTTCGGGTCACAGAATTGATTCCTGCAATTTTAAAGCGAAAATTACAGCTTTCTTACATTATCGCCCAATGTTCCCTATTATCGCCCACCCGAAAAATATCACATTTATCATATTTTCGGGTCACAGAATTGTTTCCTGCACTTTTAAAACGAAAATTACAACTTTCTTACATTATCGCCCAATGATCCCTATTATCGCCCACCCGAAAAATATTATATTTATCATATTTTCGGGTCCTAGAATTGTTTCCTGCACTTCTAAAGTGAAAATTACAACTTTCTTACATTATCGCCCAATGATCCCTATTATCGCCCACCCGAAAAATATTATATTTATCATATTTTCGGGTCCTAGAATTGTTTCCTGCACATTTAAAGCGAAAATTACAACTTTCTTGCAGTATCGACCAATATTCCCTATTATCGCCCATCCGAAAAATATCATATTTATCATATTTTCGGGTCACAGAATTGATTCCTGTACTTTTAAAGCGAGAATTACAACTTTCTTACATTATTGCCCAATGTTCCCTATTATCGCTCCTCCGAAAAATATCACATTTATCATATTTTCGGGTCATAGAATTGATTCCTGCACTTTTAAAGCGAAAATTACAACTTTCTTACATTATCGCCCAATATTCCCTATTTTCGCCTACACGAAAAATATCATATTTATCATATTTTCGGGTCATAGAACTGATTATTGCACTTTTAAAGCGAAAATTACAACTTTCTTACATTATCGCCCAAAACCTTCCCTATTATCGCCCACCCATAAAATATCATATTTATCATATTTTCGGGTCATAGAATTGTTTCCTGCACTTTTAAAGCGAAAATTACAACTTTCTTGCACTATCGCCCAATGATCCCTATTATCGACCATCCGAAAAAATATCATATTTATCGTATTTTAGGGTCATAGAATTGATTCCTGCACTTTAAAGCGAAAATTACAATTTTCTTACATTATCGCCCAATATTCCCTATTATAGCCCACCCGAAAAATATCACATTTATCATATTTTCGGGTCATAGAATTGATTCCTGCACTTTTAAAGCGAAAATTACAACTTTCTTGCATTATCGCAGAATGTTCCCTATTATCGGCTATCCGAAAAATATCATATTTATCATATTTTCGTGTTATAGAATTGATTCCTGCTCTTTTAAAGCGAAAATTACAACTTTCTTACATTATCGCCCAATGTTCCCTATTATCGCCCACCCGAAAAATATTATATTTATCATATTTTCGGGTCCTAGAATTGATTCCTGCACTTTTAAAGCGAAAATTACAACTTTCTTGCTTTATCGCCCAATATTCCCTGTTATCGCCCCCCCCCCTAAAATATCACATTGATCATATTTTTGGGTCACAGAATTGATTCCTGCACTTTTAAAGCGAAAATTACAACTTTCTTGCATTATCGCCCAATGTTCCCTATTATCGCCCACACGAAAAATAGCACATTTATCATATTTTCGGGTCATAGAATTGATTCCTGCAATTTTAAAGCGAAAACTACAGCTTTCTTTAATTATCGCCCAATGTTCCCTATTATCGCCCACCCAAAAAATATTATATTTATCATATTTTCGGGTCCTAGAATTGTTTCCTGCACTTTTAAAGTGAAAATTACAACTTTCTTGCAGTGTCGCCCAATATTCCCTATTATCGCCCATCCGAAAAATATAATATTTATCATATTTGCGGGTCACAGAATATATCCTTGCACTTTTAAAGCGAAAATTACAATCTTCTTACATTATCGCCCAATATTCCCTATTATCGCCCACCCGAAAAATATTATATTTATCATATTTTCGGGTCCTAGAATTGTTTCCTGCACTTTTGAAGCGAAAATTACAACTTTCTTGCTTTTTCGCCCAATATTCCCTGATATCGCCCACCCGAAAAATATCACATTTATCATATTTTCGGGTCACAGAATTGATTCCTGCACTTTTAAAGCGAAAATTACAACTTTCTTGCATTATCGCCCAATGTTCCCTATTATCGCCCACACGAAAAATATCATATGTATCATATTTTCGGGTCATAGAATTTATTCCTGCACTTTTAAAGCGAAAATTACAACTTTCTTGCATTATCGCCCAATATCCCCTATTATCGCCCACCCGAAAAATATTATATTTATCATATTTTCGGGACATAGAATTGATTCCTGCACTTTTAAAGCGAAAATTACAACTTTCTTGCATTATCGCCCAATGTTCCCTATTATCGCCCACACGAAAAATAGCACATTTATCATATTTTCGGGTCATAGAATTGATTCCTGCAATTTTAAAGCGAAAACTACAGCTTTCTTTAATTATCGCCCAATGTTCCCTATTATCGCCCACCCAAAAAATATTATATTTATCATATTTTCGGGTCCTAGAATTGTTTCCTGCACTTTTAAAGTGAAAATTACAACTTTCTTGCAGTGTCGCCCAATATTCCCTATTATCGCCCATCCGAAAAATATAATATTTATCATATTTGCGGGTCACAGAATATATCCTTGCACTTTTAAAGCGAAAATTACAATCTTCTTACATTATCGCCCAATATTCCCTATTATCGCCCACCCGAAAAATATTATATTTATCATATTTTCGGGTCCTAGAATTGTTTCCTGCACTTTTGAAGCGAAAATTACAACTTTCTTGCTTTTTCGCCCAATATTCCCTGATATCGCCCACCCGAAAAATATCACATTTATCATATTTTCGGGTCACAGAATTGATTCCTGCACTTTTAAAGCGAAAATTACAACTTTCTTGCATTATCGCCCAATGTTCCCTATTATCGCCCACACGAAAAATATCATATGTATCATATTTTCGGGTCATAGAATTTATTCCTGCACTTTTAAAGCGAAAATTACAACTTTCTTGCATTATCGCCCAATATCCCCTATTATCGCCCACCCGAAAAATATTATATTTATCATATTTTCGGGACATAGAATTGATTCCTGCACTTTTAAAGCGAAAATTACAATTTTCTTACATTATCGCCCAATATTCCCGATTATCGCCTACCCGAAAAATATCACATTTATCATATTTTCGGGTCATAGAACTGATCCCTGCACTTTTAAAGCGAAAATTACAACTTTCTTACATTTTCGCAAAATATTCCCTATTATCGCCCACCCGAAAAATATTATATTTATCATATTTTCGGGTCCTAGAATTGTTTCCTGCACATTTAAAGCGAAAATTACAACTTTCTTGAAGTATCGACCAATATTCCCTATTATCGCCCATCCGAAAAATATCATATTTATCATATTTTTGGGACATAGAATTGATTCCTGCACTTTTAAACCGAAAATTACAACTTTCTTGCTTTATCGCCCAATGTTCCCTATTATCGCCCACTTGAAAATATCATAGAAATGACCCACTGACAACAAAATTACTGAAAAGTCCAACCAGAAGTACTTGCATGTAACATATTGTGCCCCTCTGCAAATTGAAACTTTGCTTTTTTAAGAAGAAAAATGGAAATTTCCAATTTTTTAAAACCTGCAAACTTCGAAGCTCAGTAGATTCAAAAATAAGGCGAAATTCAAAAATCGAAAAATGTACTTTTTTCACCCCTTAGTTCTAGTTTCTTCATAACAAATTTCGGAATCTTCCGATGAAAAATGAGGGACTAGATAGATTTTTTCGTATTTTGCCCAAATTGGCAATAAAATCGCCAAAAATGGTTTAAACCAAAAAATAAAAAAAAATTCCTAATGCAGTAGAAGGTTAAAAACTCGCGTTTAAAATTTGGTACGAATCGGATGAAAAATAAAAAAGATATTCCACTTTAACTACTTTGTTAAGAAAAAAAATGGAAATTTGCCAATTTTTATAAGTTGCAAACTTTGAAGCTCAGTAGATTCAAAAATAAGGCGAAATTCAAAAATCAAAAAAAGTACTTTTTTCACCCCTTAGGTCTAGTTTCTTCATAAAAAATTTCGGAATCTTCCGATGAAAAATGAGGGACTAGATAGGTTTTTTCGTATTTTGCCCAAATTGGCAATAAAATCGCCAAAAATGGTTTAAACCAAAAAATAAAAAAATTTCCTAATGCAGTAGAAGGTTAAAAACACTTGCCCCCATCTGTATAGCCCTGTTGGCTAAAAAGCCAACTGGGCTAAAAAAAAAAGACATCGGATCAAAAATGTAGGACGAGATACATTTTAAATTTTTTTCTTCAAAAATTCCCCAAAAATTCAAAAATCACCCGATCGACTAGAAAAGCACAAGCCGTATGCACGACACTTTAGGGGTGCCTCATACCAAAAATAAATCACATCGGGTCAAAAATGTAGGAGGAGACACATTTTAAATTTTTTTCTTTAAAAATTCCCCTAAAATTCAAAAATCACCCAATCGACTAAAAAAGCACAAGCCGTATGTACGACTCCTTAGGGATGCCTCACACCAAAAATAAATGACATGGAATCAAAATTGTAGGAGTAGATGCATTTTGAATTATTTTCGAAATTTTTGCTTTAAAAATTCCCCAAAAATACAAAAATTGCGCGATCGACTAAAAAAGCACAAGCCGTATGCACGACCCTTTAGGGGTGCCTCATACCAAAAATAAATGACATCGGGTCAAAAATGTAGGAGGAGATACATTTTAAATTTTTTTCTTTAAAAATTCGCCAAAAATTCAAAAATCACCCGATCGACTAGAAAAGCACAAGCCGTATGCACGACCCCTTAGGGATGCCTCACACCAAAAATAAATGACATCGGTTCAAAATTGTAGGAGGAGATGCATTTTGAACCAAAGTTTACTAAATAAACAACTAACTAACTAACTAACTAACTAACTAACTAACGGACACCGCCCGCAAACCGATAGGAATACCCCAGCTTACGTGTAACGTAAGCTGGGCTAAAAAGCACAAGCCGTATGCATGACCCCTTAGGGGTGACTCATACCAAAAATAAATGACATCGGGTCAAAAATGCAAGAGGGGATACATTTAAAAATTTTTTCTTCAAAAATTCGCCAAAAATTCAAAAATCACCCGATCGACTAGAAAAGCACAAGCCGTATGCATGACCCCTTAGGGATGCCTCACACCAAAAATAAATGACATTGGATCAAAAATGTAGAAGGAGATAAATTTTAAAATTTTTTCTTCAAAAATTCGCCAAAAATTCAAAAATCACCCGATCGACTAAACAAGTTTGTCCAAGGACAAAGTCCCAGCTTACGAAAAGCAATAAGGCCACTTTCAGCGTGCACGAGCGAGGGAATTTCCCTGAAAAATTGGGCTTCAAAAGATAAGATGGCGAAGAGCTAGCTCAATAATTAATTTAGCACCGGACCAGAACATAGACCGATAAATGCATACAAAGATTTGTTTCCCAGAAAAATGGTCTGATAGACTGCATAGTCTGCCATAGATATCTTCGAAAAACGCTCAGAAGTGCGCATGTTTATTTAATTTTCGTTGATGCGCGGCTCTCATTTTGGAACAGTGCACATGTTTATTAACACTTGACAAGCCTTTGGTTTGCAAGGGTTATATGAATTTGTGCGAGCAGCCGTTCGTCCTTTTTTTCTTCTTGACAGTTTTCCGATTTTTGTGTCTTCTTCTCTGACACTATGGGCCCTAGGACCATGAAACTTGGGACTTATGAAGAGCTTGACCTGAACGTGTGCATGTCACTTTGTATTTTCGTCTTCGATTTCGTTTTCTTTGTTAAAACGCCATGTGAAAAGAGTGTATTTTTTTCAGAAAAGTGCGCATGTTTATTTAACTTGCGTCGATGCGCGGTTCTTATTTCAGACCATTGCGCATGTTTATTTAAGTTGCGTTGATAGCGATACTTATTTTGGACAAGTGCAAATGTTTATTTAACTTGCGTTGGCGCGTGGTTAGCATTTCCAACCACTGCGCATGTTTATTTTACGTGCGTCGATGCGCGGTTCTTATTTCAGGCCAATGCGCATATTTCTTTAACTTGAGTTGATGCGCGGTTCTTATTCTGGACCAGTGCGCATGTTGATTTAAGTTGTGCTGATGCGTAGTTCTTATTTTGAATAGTCATGTGTATTTAACTTGCGTTGATGGACGGTGCTAATTTTGGTCCAGTGTGCTTGCTTATTTAGCTTGTGTCGATGTGTGGTTTGCATTAAGGACCAGTGTGCACGTTTTTTTAACTTGTATTAATGCTCGCTAATGCTCGCTAATGCTCGGTTCCCATTTCTGACCAGTGCGCATGTTTATTCAACTTGCGTTGATGCGCGGTTCTCATTTCGGACCACTGCGCATGTCTATTCAACTTGCGTCGATGCCTGGTTCTTTTTCGGACTAGTGCGCATGTTTGTTTAACTTGTGGTGATCTGCGGTGCTTAATTTGGACTAGTTCGCATGTTTACTTAACTTCCGTCGATGCGCGGTTCGCATTTCGGACCACTGCGCATGTTTATTTAACTTGGGTTGATGCGTGGTTCTCATTTCGGACCAGTGCGCATGTTTCTTTGGGTTTAGTGGATGCGCGATTCTTTTTTCGGATCAGTGCGCATAATTGACTTGCGTTCATGCGCAGTGCTTATTTTGGACTAGTGCAAATGTTTATTTAACTTGTGTTGGCGCGTGGTTCGCATTTCCAACCACTACGCATGTTTATTTAACGTGCGTCGATGTGCGGTTTTTATTTCAGGCTAATGCCCATATTTCTTTAACTTGAGTTGATGCGCGGTTCTTATTCTGGACCAGTGCGCATGTTTATTTACGTTGTGCTGATGCGCGGTTCTTATTGTGAATAGTGCGCATGTTCGCATTTCGAACCGGTGCGCATGTTTATTTAACTCACTGATGCACGGTGCTAATTTTGGTCCAGTGTGCTTGCTTATTTAGCTTGTGTCGATGTGCGTTTCGTATTTAAGACCAGTGCGCATGTTTTTTTAACTTGCGTTAATGCTCGGTTACAATTTCTGACCAGTGTGTTTGTTTATTTAGCTTGCGTCGATGAGCGGTTCGCATTTTCCACCAGTGCGCATGATTATTTAACTTGCATTGATATCCGCTTCACATTGACCAGTGCTCATGATTCTTTAGGTTGCGTTGATGCGCGGTTCGCATTTCGGATCAGTGCAATGGTTCATATAACTTGCGCTGCATTTCGGACCGGTACGCATATTATTTAAGTCCCGTCGAAGTCCGACTTTTATGTCTATTCAACTTGCGTAGATGCACGGTTCTCATTTCGGACCACTGCGCATGTCTATTCAACTTGCGTCGATGCCTGGTTCTTTTTTCGGACTAGTTTGTTTGTTTAACTTCCGTCGATGCGCGGTTCGCATTTCGGACCATTGCGCATGTATATTTAACTTGTGTTGATGCGTGGTTCTCATTTCAGACCAGTGCGCATGTTTCTTTGGTTTAAGTTGGCGCGTGGTTCGCATTTCCAACTACTACGCATGTTTATTTAACGTGCGTCGATGCGCGGTTCTTATTTCAGGCTAATGCGCATATTTCTTTAACTTGAGTTGATGCGCGGACTAGTGTGCATGTTTATTTAAGTTGTGCTGATGCGCAGTTCTTATTGTGAATAGTGCGCATGTTATTCAAGTGGCGTTAATGCGCAGTTCGCATTTCGAACCGGTGCGCATGTTTATTTAACTTGCGTTGACGCACGGTGCTAATTTTGGTCCAGTGTGCTTGCTTATTTAGCTTGTGCCGTTCGCATTTAGGACCAGTGCGCATGTTTTTTTTTAACTTGCGTTAATGCTCGGTTCCCATTTCTGACCAGTTTGTTTGTTTATTTAACTTGCGTCGATGAGCGGTTCGCATTTTCCACCAGTGCGCATGATTATTTAACTTGCGCTGATGCGTGGTCCGCATTTTGGACCAGTGCAAATTTATTTAACTTGCGTTGATGTGCGGTTCGCATTTCGGACCAGTGCGCATGTTTCTTTAGGTTGCGTTGATGTGCAGTTCGCATTTCGGACCACTGCGCATGTCTATTCAACTTGCTTCGATGCGTGGTTCTTTTTTCGAACCAGTGCGCATGTTTATTTAACTTGCGTTGATGCGTGGTGCTTATTTTGGACCAGTTTGCATATTTAGTTATCTTCCTTCGATGCGCGGTTCACATTTCGAACCAATGCGCATGTTTATTTAACTTGCATCGATGCGCGGTGCTAATTTTGAACCATTGCGCATGTTTATTTAACTGGCGTCGATGCGTGGTTGTTAAATCTGACTACTGCGCAAGTTCATTTAACTTGCGTTTATGCGCTGTAGGAGGAGATCCATTTATTTTTTTTTTCAAAAATTCCGAAAAAAACTCAAAAGTTTTCCAATTCACTCAAAAAGCACAAGTAGTATGCATGATCCCCTAGAGACGGGTCATATAAAAACTAACTGAAATCTGATTAAAACTGTAGGAGGAAATACATTTTGAATTTTTCTTCAAAAATTCCCTGATCGACTCAAAAAGCACAGGCCGTATTCACGACACCCTAGGCATGCCTCAGTCCCAAAATAAATCATATCTGATCAAAACTGTGGAAGATGCATTTTGAGGTATTTTCATCAGAAATGACCCCAACAATCAAAAATTTCAAAGTCGAGTCAAATAGCACAAGCCGTATGCCCGACCCACCTAAGGATGCCTCATACCAAAAATAAATGAAATAGGATAAAAACTGTAGGAGGAAATGCATTTTTAAGTTTTTCTTCAAAAATGCCCTAAAAACACAAAAATTTTCGGATCGACTAAAAAAGCGCAAGCCGTACACTCGACCCCTTAGGAATGTCTCATACCAAAAAAAAAAAAAAAAAAAAAAAAAAAAAAAAAAAAAAAAAAAAGAAAGAAATCGGGTCAAAACTGTAGGGGCAAATGCATCTTGAAGTTTTCTCTTCAAAAACTCACTAAAAATACAAAAATTGTCCGATCGACTGAAAAAGCACAAACGTATGCACGACCCTTTAGTGGTGTCTCATACCAAAATTGAATGATATCGGATCGAAAATGTAGGAGATACATTTTAGAGTTTTCTTCAAAAATTCGCCAAAAATTCAAAAATCACCCGATCGACTAAAAAAGCACAGGCCGTATACATGACCGCTTAGGGATGATTCACACCAAAAATAAATGACATCGAAACAAAATTGTTGGAGTAGATGCATTTTGAATTATGGTCGAAATTTTTGCTTCAAAAATTCCCCAAAAATACAAAAATTGTTCGATCGACTAAAAAAGCACAAGCCGTATGCATGACCCCTTAGGGGTGCCTCATACCAAAAATAAATGACATCGGGTCAAAAATGCAGGAGGAGATACATTTTAAAAATTTTTCTTCAAAAATTCGCCAAAAATTCAAAAATCACCCGATCGACTAGAAAAGCACAAGCCGTATGCACGACCACTTAGGGATGCCTCACACCAAAAATAAATGACATCGGATCAAAATTGTAGGAGGAGATGCATTTTGAAACAAAGTTTACTAAATAAACAACTAACTAACTAACTAACTAACTAACTAACTAACGGACGCCACCGCAAACCGATAAGAATACCCCAGCTTACGTGTAACGTAAGCTGGGCTAAAAAGGGTATATTGCCTCCCACGAACCTTCGGTTTAAGGCTGAATAGACTTACATCAATACAAGGTAAAACTAATTCCACAAAACCTTTATAGCTATCTTTTAAGTCTGTGACACATTTAGAAAAATATTTTCGAAAGTTGTTTCTTATTCTATTATACTGAAAACAGTGTAGGCAAACGATTTTCAGGGTAGACCTTTAGATTTGTGAAATGATGGCCCATTTTGCCGTGGGTTTGCATTTCTTGGGACCCCTGGGATAAATGAAAGCGCTGCCTGTGCGTCTCTGGCAGAATTAATAATTATTGGTTTTCGGCATTGGATGTTCTGGAATTTTGCGTCTTAATGACTTTTAGACAACACTAGAGTAACTGCATCGCCATAGTTTCTCGTACTTTCGTAATTTTCACATTTTTTATTAGGCAGATAGAATATTTACGGTTTTTGTTAGGCGGTATGTATTTACTGCACTCATGAATTTCCAAGGAACAATAGGACAATATATAATGACCTACACCAGTGTCGAGCAACAGCTTAATTCAGTATTCACCTTTCAAGATTTATCGAGACCATTTACGTTCAAATCGCTTCTTAGAAGTAACCGATCAGCCCATCACGTTTAAACTATACTTTGGTATAAGATAAATGAACCATCATTGATTTCTGTAACATTTTGAATAGCCTACAAAAAAATATCTGGATTCTTATTTGCTTCAGAATTCTTATTTTAAATGTGTTAAGTGAAGATCCGATTGTATATTGACAGCATTTCACATAAATTTTTATACGTTTCTCGATCGTTCTGAAAGCATGGTCAAATACCGAGATGCAAATTACAATCAAATAGTGACCCTGTTCTATATAGAAGAGCTTCAACTAGGCGTTTAAATCCTCAGAAATTAAACCGGAACTTTGAGTATGACATAACAAATCACTGGGCACTACGTATGTAAATTGAACAAAAAGATAATGGCTTTTGGTCGTGATTTTATTCAGACTAGCCTTTTTTACTGTCTTAGCGCAAAGTTTTCCTTTATGCTGGAGGAATGGAAGGACTGTAAATCTTTGACCTTAAGCCTGTAACGCACTGACTTGGTAATACAACGGCGCTTGCGTAAACAAAGGGCCCAAGTAACAACAAAAATGTCCCATTCGGTAAGCCGACAAATAGGTCAGCCGCATTTAGGACACGTCGTTCAGACCAGCCACATTATGACATGCCATTCAGACCAGCCACATTATGACACGTCATTCAGGCCAGCCACATTATGACACGTCGTTCAGGCCAGCCACATTATGACACGTCATTCAGGCCAGCCACATTATGACACGTCATTCAGACCAGCCACATTATGACACGTCATTCAGGCCAGCCACATTATGACACGTCGTTCAGGCCAGCCACATTATGACACGTCATTCAGGCCAGCCACATTATGACACGTCTTTCAGACCAGCCACATTATGACACGTCATTCAGACCAGCCACATTATGACATGTCATTCAGACCAGCCACATTATGACACGTCATTCAGGCCAGCCACATTATGACACGTCGTTCAGGCCAGCCACATTATGACACGTCATTCAGGCCAGCCACATTATGACACGTCTTTCAGACCAGCCACATTATAACACGTCATTCAGACCAGCCACATTATGACACGTCTTTCAGACCAGCCACATTATGACACGTCATTCAGACCAGCCACATTATGACATGTCATTCAGACCAGCCACATTATGACACGTCATTCAGGCCAGCCACATTATGACACGTCGTTCAGGCCAGCCACATTATGACACGTCATTCAGGCCAGCCACATTATGACACGTCTTTCAGACCAGCCACATTATAACACGTCATTCAGACCAGCCACATTATGACACGTCTTTCAGACCAGCCACATTATGACACGTCATTCAGACCAGCCACATTATGACACGTCTTTCAGACCAGCCACATTATGACACGTCATTCAGGCCAGCCACATTATGACACGTCATTCAGGCCAGCAACATTATGACACGTCATTCAGGCCAGCCACATTATAACATGTCGTTCAGGCCAGCAACATTAGGACTACGCTGCCAACTGCCATATTTAGGTCAGGTTTCAACACTATTATTTTGCGAGTCCTTGGTGCATGTGAACAGCTAGACAAAAGTTTTTTTTTGTGACTCTTATTACAGCGAAGCGATTAGAGAGAACAACGACAGATATGATCATAAATCACGGCAGCTGTGTCATACTTGATTGCAGCGTGATCCCCACCGATTTCCCAATGTTAACACCCTTCAGATGCGAGTACTTATTATCACAGGAAAACAATCGACCTATCAACCAAGAACTTGACTATCAAAACATGACCTAATTGTCGTAGTATATATCGCTGTCCTAAATGTTGCTGGCTTATCTGTCGGACATTCGTCCTATTCGCTAAATCTGATTTTAAGCATAAACATGTAATTTTCTTAATAAATAGAGCTTCTTATTATTTTTATTTCAAAACTTTTAGCCACTAAATAAGTTTTCAGCCATCTGTTGTATAACATATCATAAAGCATGGGCTAACAATATCAACCGGACTTACTTAACATGCATAAGTTATCATCTATCACAGCCACCCCCCCCCCCCGCCCCAACCCCCCCCCCCTCCCCAACCCCCCCCCCCCCCCCTCCTCCCCCTCCCCAATTCAGCATTAAAAACTTGACATTCCTCAAGCAAGAAAAAGCCCGTTCTAATATTCAGTTCTATTTATAGTTATTCTTATGTTAAACGGTTATCAATTCGTCCACGAATAATTCGTTCTGTTGACTTCAAGCACCAACTTTCCGGATTATATGTTTGTCAGCCCTCCCAAACTCACATTTTGAATTCAAGAAAATCCAGTAAACCAAGCACCAGAAGTCACTATTACTTTTGAATGTCACTCCTCAATGGCTTTTGTCTTTAAACAGTGTCACTAACTCCCGAAAATCCCTAATACAGCTTTACCGGTGTTAAATACAAATTTGAAAATTTTGCACATAGTCATCACCGGAACTGTTGTTGATTTACTTTTTTTTAAGCAAAACAAAACCTTTTTTCAGCCAGGCTTGGAGATAGTGAAAAAACTGTGGCCGTGACCAGCGTCGGATGTCGGTCACAGGCCTTTCTTCAACGTTTCCGATATCCTATAGGCATCCTCAACCCGCGGTAGGCCACACGCGTCCCTCTCACTCAACAATCTGAAGATGCCATTTTTGGCATCAAGCCTGTGCGCGAGACGGAGGTGATCCAGACCAAGCCCGGACGAAGCGATCCTATTCTGGATAAAGCGCGTCATGAGCTTGTGTGCCACGAACGGCTCGAGCGACTCCCTCAGCAGTGTGAATGCGAACGGGAAGAGATTGGCTGCCACGTTAACGTCGTCCAGGCGCACAGCGTACACCTTCTGCAGAGCCAGGGAGTCAGCGAGGGCGTCATGGGCGTCGTACTCCTCCTGCAGGAACGCTGCCACCAGCGTCGACTGCTTATAATTACGGACTTCCACTTTGGGGATGATGTGTCTGCAGACGAAATAAGTGTCCAGACAGACGGCGACACAGTCTGAGTAGTCCTGCAGCTGCGATGTGTGTTCAAGGCAACGCAGCAAAAGAGGGATGTCGAAAGTAAAAATGTTATGTCCGACCACTACGGGCCGGCTGAACTGTTTTAAGTAAGCCAGGAAGTCGGTGAGAGCGGCCTTGAGGGGCAGAGCGTCAACTGGCTCGCCATTTTTGCACAGCGTTTGCGAGGCAGGATCATAGTGGAGGCCGTGCACGCTAGTCACTTCCTGTGACATGCTTTCAGTTGGCAGGACGTACTGGCTGAACGTCAGGTTGTCTCCGTCCCGTGACGTTACGGCACCTATCTGCACGATTTCGGAGGAGCTCTCTGAAGTTCAAATTGTTATTAAAACCTAAGATGGAAATGTATTTTTTCCAAGCACACTTCTCTAATTTTACATGATTTAGCAATTTACATGACACGAAAATAACTCACTTAGTTTTGTTAAACAGTCTCGCAGTAGAATGTTGGGACGAAAACTATAGTAATCATAAAACCGATAATCATCATAAGGAAATAAAATTTAGAATAAAGGTGTTATTGGTGTAAATTAGTGCCTACTAAGAGCTTGTTCCATGAACGTACCTAGCCCGGTAGTCTCAAGGTCGAAGAAGACTTGGTGCTCTGGCTTGTAGAGATTTGTGGGCCGTGGGAAATACGCCCTAAACTCCTCCACCTCAGGGCTTTTAAAATCCACATTTGTCTCGTGGGAGATACCTGATAAAGGATTAATTACCCAAATAATTAATAACAATAAAAACAAATGTGCTCGCCCTGAAATTTATTGAGCAACTGTATAGTGTATATGTTTGAGTGGGGGAGGTGGGACTTTTTTTTGCCTGAAAGATAGGGGAGGCTTATCTTTTAGGTAATTACATACATCAGAAAACGTGTGCTGGAAAATATACACTGCCTATCGTCCCAGAGACTGCGCGGAGTGGAGCATATATTATGGTCTTTGCTTCACTTCACCACCATCAGATTTATGTAAAGAACAACGCTAACGCCTGAAACTCCCTCGTTTCGTCACACATAAAGTATGAAATTTTTTAAACTTTTGGGCGCTTAAGATAGTCACACCGCAAGAAACACTCCGGATCCAGATACAGGCAGCCATGGAATAACAGTACATAATATTGACGATACGAAATGACATGAAATTTTTCATTAAAAAAATACTAAGTCTGTGGATTTTCCTCAGTTTTCGTCGTGCAGCGCAGCTCTGGCTTACCTTCTATACAGCACAGCCAGCCAAGCGGACCACCTATACAGCACAGAGCTGCCAAGCCGACCATTTATACAGCACAGCCCTGCCAAGCGGACCACCTATACAGCACAGCCCTGCCAAGCGGACCATCTATACAGCACAGCCCTGCCAAGCCGACCATCTATACAGCACAGCCCTGCCACGCCGACCATCTATACAGCACAGCCCTGCCACGCCGACCATCTATACAGCACAGCCCTGCCACGCCGACCATCTAGACAGCACAGAGCTGCCAAGCCGACCATTTATACAGCACAGCCCTGCCAAGCCGACCATCTATACAGCACAGCCCTGCCAAGCCGACCATCTATACAGCACAGCCCTGCCAAGCCGACCATCTATACAGCACAGCCCTGCCAAGGCGACCATCTAAACAGCACAGCCCTGCCAGGCGGACCATCTATACAGCACAGCCCTGTCAAGCGGACCATCTATACAGCACAGCCCTGCCAAGTCGACCATCTATACAGCACAGCCCTGCCAAGCGGACAATCTATACAGCACAGCCCTGCCAAGCGGACCATCTATACAGCACAGCCCTGTCAAGCGGACCATCTATACAGCACAGCCCTGCCAAGTCGACCATCTATACAGCACAGCCCTGCCAAGCGGACAATCTATACAGCACAGCCCTGCCAAGCGGACCATCTATACAGTACTTTTTTTTACACGCCGAAGCCACAGAATATTGACAGCAAGTGAAACAAGCTTCCATGAAACGAGCGATCACGAAATCAAATGTCAGTCTGTGCGTGTTAAGAAATAGTGTCGACAAGCGGACAGACCCGAAAACTAAAATAAAAAAACCAAAACTAAACACAAGCACAGACATTTTTCTTTTAGAGCAATCCTCAGACTGTAAAAGTCACATTATTTTTTAAACCCCACGTTTTGGCGTCATATGACATCATGTGTAGCACTATTTAAGCCAACTACAATATGAACCATCGGATCGACCCAAGGCATTATCCTACCAAGTTTGAAGCTGATCCGACCTTTTGTTTTGCAGTTACAGTGATGACGCATTTTTTGTGTTTTTACGTCACATCACGTCATGTGTTGTCCAATATGCGTCAAATATAATAGCAACCAGCGGAACTGCCCAAGGCATAATCCCACCAAGTCTGAGGCTGATCTGTCGTTCAATAGTTATCCTAGTGTCCAAAACACGTAACGGCGTCATACGTTGCGTATACACACCAAACACAATATGAAGCGCGAATCAACCCAAGGCATTATCCCACAAAGTTTGAAGCTAATCCGACGTTTGCTTCTACAGTTATAGTAATGACGTAATTGTCACGTGTTAACGTCCCACTACGTCATGCGATGTCCAATGTAAGTCAAGTACAATCACAACCGGCGAAACAACAAAAAAGGTATAATCACACCGAGTTTGAAGCTGATCCGACATTTCGTTCGAGAGCTATCGTGTTGACAAAACCAAGTGTCCACAACAGACGCACACCCTACATATACAGATTCAGTGGTGCACATAAGACCTTCGCATTTCGCCATGGCGAAGGTGAAATCCATATGGCGAAGGTGAACAGATTCACCTTCGCCAAATTGGCGAACGTGAATTTTTTCATAATCAAGCTTGATGAAAAGTTAAACGCTTTAGATGAAAGCTTCAAATCGGTCAGGGCTGAGTAACTACCGATGTGGCTCTATGACAATGTATATTTACCACATAAAATTTTTTCTGGTAAGATTGCTTTACATTTCTTGTCTGAAAAAAGTAAACGGAGAAGAATTTCAGTAAGATATTGCCAACATTTCACTAAATTCTTTCGAAAAAATTCGACATAAAAACATAGCATCTCTTATTTCTGAAAGGCCTATGAATACCACTAAAGTAATTCCCACTGTGATAGCACATCACAAACACGCCACGCAATTTGGAAAAATCTACATTCCATCAACACATTTATGCTACATCAAAATATTTATGCTACATCAACGGAAGGTAGATTATTGCCATGACTCTACTGTTACCCCAAGAAGTTTTTTTCAATACATATTTTTTCTTATATTTTTTCTTAGCTTTCTATTACGCCGGATAGCTTCCTGATGAAAGTTTTAACAGCTTACAAAATGCCGATTCATTAGTTTTTATTAGTATAACTTAGTGTCGCTGTCAGACATTCTGCAACCACAATTTTTTTTTCTCGACATATGTCACAAAAGTATTTAAATCCAAATGCGGTAGTTTCACAAACCTTATCTCTTTGCCAAACGTTTGCCAGATAGAAATTATTTAAGTGGCTGGTTTGACTAAAGCTCAAGGTGTCGCTTCGAAGTCTGCAGACAGCGTTAATATTGTATTTCTTTTCAAAAACCGACTATTTTAGCGCTGCTGATAAAAAAAAACGTGCATTTGCGTTCGGTAAGGCATTTATCCTATAAATAACTGAAAAACAAAACCTGATAAATAAAGTATCAACATTTGAGTAAAACTGTTTCAGTGCAAGCTACATAAAAGATAAAAAGGCTATTGGCAGGTGAAAGGTACGGGGGTATGGCTTCTGGTCTAAGTATCAAGCACAAAATACCACTGCCCTCTCCGAACACAAAAAATCTTGGCAATTGCCTATTTCCTCAACTGATAACGGGGGCTAACAGCTGACAACCAAAGTAATTCCCAATGGCATCTCAACATTCCATATATAAATGCAAAAAATCTTATCTTGCGTTGCATCGGAAGTTATCACAACTTACTTTTTCAGCGTCAGCTTTTTCTTTGACTTGGCACATTCCTACAACATTTGCTTACACAGTTTAAAAACCTGATTCGTTCTTTTTAATTAGGGCACCTTCCTGTGTTGCTGTAAGCTGTTAATGTAGATTTTGCGAAGACAATAATTTTGATTTTGTTGACATATTTATCCTGGTAGTATTTAGAAATAAAAATGGGGCTCTTGAAGCAGTAAGTTTCACACACCTTTTTACTTCTTTGCTAAAAGATAAATAAGGACAAATGACACAAAAGCTTTAACTCAAAATTAATAAGTGCGCTTTCTTTCTTTAAATTCGGCAAAGAAATACAAGTTTGTTTAATGTCGGTAGGATGCGTTCCTGATGAACTTTCCTCTTACAACGGTGGTCTACAGACAGGTATTACTGTAAGCCGTAATCCTCTGATAAAAAAGGTGGACATTACAGACAGATGTTAATGTACATCTGTTTACCCGGATCCCGGAATTAGTTACTACAGACCGGTTTGACGTTCGTCTTTTATCCTGGTCTGGAAGATGGTCACTACACACAGATTCTTCTGTATGCCATTTTTATGCAGACTTGGTCATTACAGACAGATTTGACAGGTACTTTTTCCACCCGGATCTGAAAAGTGGACATTACAAGCAGTGTTTACCACTGGTTTTTTAATTTGGGGTGTTTATATCCTAGTCTAGAAGGTGGCCATTACAGGCAGGTGTTAATGTTCCTTTTTTATCCAGACTGGGACGGCGTTAATTTGACAGTGTTACTTTAATTTTTTATCCGGACCTGGAAGGTGGTCGTCACAGACATGCTCTACTGTAGTCACTTATCCGAGTCTGGAAGATCATCACTACAAACAGGTTTTACTGTACGTCTTTTATATCACCTACAAGGCTTTCGTTAAAGACTCTTTTACTGTACATATTTCTTCATTCGAATCTGGAAAGTCGTCGAAAAGGTTTTTCATTAGTATATAAGCAGTACGCCTTACAGACAGGTTTCACTGTGCGTCTTTATTTCCACGGATTTCGAAAATGATCACCACAAACAGGTTTTAATACAGGTCCTTTTATCCAGATCTGGAACACGGCCACTGCGATAAGGCCAACTGTAGTTTTTTTTATCCGGGTCTGAAAGGCGGTCCCTACAAACAAGCTTTACGGTACATTTTTTCCAGGCTCTGAAAGACGGCCACTAAACACTGATGTTACTGTATGTTTCTTTATGCGGAGCGGAAAGGTTATCATTACAGACTGTTGATCTTTTTACTCGAGTGTGGACGCCGTTGAGAAAGAACAGATTTTATTCTGCTTCTTTTTATTCAGACCCGAAAGGTGGTCGGTAGGCACGTTTATTGTCGTCCTTTTTATTCGGACTCGAAGGTTGTTTGATAGAAAGAGTTTTACTCCCAAGTCTTTTCATCCGTACCTGGAAGGCGATCCTTATCGACAAGTAAAGGCCTTTCATCTGGACCAGGATTTTACGTACAAGACACGTCTATACAAGTAATCTATGGAATCCATGAAAGATATGTAAAAAATGCTCAAACGACACCCATACCCCTCACGTCAGCCAAAGTTCTGATCTCACTGATAATAATTTAAGGGTTCGCCAAGGCTCAGTAGTCACCTTCATAGTCATATAATTTAATGAATGGACTCAAAAGTAGGTCACAGTCGACTTCTGTGATTGTTTCACTAACCTTCTGTGAAAATTCCGCATTCACGCACGTATTTATATCATTATCAAAAGCTCACTGCATCACTAGTTTTCTTTATATTCTTTATCTCATCCTTTAAACAGGGTTCGCGTTGGCGGAGTTTTTGTCTACTTTTTGGGCATTTTTTACGAAATGACTCACTTTTTCGGAACCCACCGAATTTTTCTGGACCCAACTGAGTCACACTTTCCCTTTTTGACTCACTTTCCTGAGAACCCAGCGAACACCCTGCTTTAAAACTATCTCACAAATGAAATACATTTTAAGAAGAGAACATTAATCACATAAACTTTTCCCGACTATATTCCAACCAATGTTGCTCCTCAGTAATACTGCACATAAAGCCAAAGAATTAGGTCCTACAACCACAAGTTCACTTCGATTCGTAGATCGGACCAATCATTCTGATGTCATCCCGGAGCCAAAAATCATTTTGACGTTCTTCTAGCAAAAAGGCAAAATAATGCAGCCTGACATAAGTAAAAACTGTATACCATGCCAACAGTTGCTGAGCTAGACAAACAATGCCATAGAGAAAAAAAAGACCTAGCCAAGAAAACCAGTTCTGACACCATGCTTGACAAGAACATCCAACTAATACGAATATGGACATTAACAAAAAGAAAAGAAACCTTGCCAACAACTGCCGACGTAAGCAAATTGATGAAGTAATGAAACAGAAAAAAAAATAAGTGACCGATTGCACTGTAATTGTACTTGTGATAGTACTACGGCCAGCAAAAAAAAAAAAAAAAAAAAAAAAAAACATGCACTGCGTAAATAAACATATTTGTTTTCAAAATGTACAACTACTCTCTATGACAGTTTCATAAAATTTTATGATTGAACAAAGAGGTACTAAGACTGCTTAGACAGAAAACCGACGTCATCCTAGTGAAAAAAATGGTAACTACGGTAAGCGAAAAGGTGAATTTGGCAAGGAATATATTACTTGCAACTGCGATGAAACGTTTCGGTATTGCCTATTACGATGTGCCGTTCAAATTTATCTTTCTCTTCTTCTAGTGTGATTTTTAAGAAAAAGATAGGATGCTTCGTCATTGTTTTTGTTATATTACTTTTATAATTTCTTTGATTTTTTTACCCGCTCTCTTACACCTGAAATGCACAATTTTTTGCGCATTTTTTTCGAAACACCAAGAGTGTGATTACTCTGGTAGCTCCAAGAAGCGGCTCGCTATTGGAAGACTGCTACCACTTCAAGCCTCGCTATACAGCGATATACAAGTCAATTGTACTCGCTTTAGAGCACCTCTGTGGTGATTTTGTGCAAGATTTAACGATCCACAAGTCTTTACTGGTATTTGCTAAAGGCCCTCCAAGTACAACGAAAATGATTTTCAACTTTTATGTCACATTTTCTTTTAAAGAAAAAAATTCGGACATAACCAAAAATCTCAAGCAATAACTGACATTTGTTTGACTACGGGGAGCATAGTTCATTACGTTAAAAAGTAACAATAAATTTTGCAATGATCCGCCAAAACTTTTGAATTGATATTTCAAAAAGCATGATGGAAATTAGAACTTCAATACTATCGGTGGACAAAATAAGTCTATGCCTAATTCTGCACCTATCAATTATTTTACTATACATGAACGAAAACATACATAATTTTAAAAAAAAAGTTTGGGGGATCACCAGTTCTGAAACTGAAACCTTGCAAATTTTCCATGGAGAAGTTTTTTCCCAACAAGATGCTAGTTTTCTGCCCTTTTAAGCCAATATAATCTATAACCCCCTTTTAAAAGTTTTTGGTCACTTGACTTTAGTCACATGAAATTTAAAGGCCGGAACACAAACAAACATTTGACAGGTGAGTGCGGAAGCTAACTATTCTGCACTTTAAAGAAGAAGTAAAAGATATACAGCCCAAAAAATTGTGCCTGTTTTACCAAAAAGGGCATATTGGGCATGACCTTTCTTGTAAATGTTTGAACAGGAACTGATATGCAGGATTTGTGACTCAGATCAAGTGAAGCTGGCCCCTATTTAGCTCCAAGAAGCGGCACGCTACAAGGTTTCCACGCACCGCTTCAAATCCTCGATACACAACGATATGCAAGTCAACTGCGCTCGCTTTGAGGCCCTCTGTGACTACTTTGTGTGAGATTAAACGACCCAGAAATCTTTAATGGCATTTGCCAAAGGCCCTCAAAGTACAACGGTAATGATTTCTGTGTAACGCTTTCTCTAAAAGAAATAACACGGAAACAAATGCAAATCTCCCGCAATAATTTACATTTGTTTGCATACAGGGAGCATAGTGCATTACATCAAAAAGAAACAATAATTTTTGCAATTATTCACAAAAAATTTTGAACTGAAATATTTCAAAAAGAATGAAAGAAATTAGAAGTTAGATATTGTGGGTATACAAAATAAATTTATAACTAATTCTGCATCTATTTACTATTTTAGTATATATTTTACAGATAACTTATAACCCCTTTATGTAAATTTTTGGTCACTTGACTTTGGTGACATTTTAAAGCCGGAATGTAAACAAACATTTGACATGTGAGTGAGGAAGATAATTTTCTGCACTTTAGTGCAGAGATGAAAGATACACAGCCCAAAAAAATTTGTCTGTGTTACAAAAAGAGTATATTAGGCATAACTTTCTGTAAATGTTTGAATAATTGGGACTGGTATGCAGGATTTGGCATCAGAACACATCCAGTTGACCCCTATTAGCGGAAAAATGTAAGGCTTCGTAGCTCTGACAAAGGATATACGATGTTATGTCACAGCTGACTCGGAGCTAGCGGGTTAGTGTCTCAGAACATATGAAGTTGGCCCCCAGCAGCGGACCAAAGGAATGTTTCATAGCTCTGACACACAGACATACTAAATAATTTGAGGAAGCGCTTACTCGGAGCTTTGAACGTACCAGGCAGTGAACATTCAAACTGAACAGAACATCGTAATTGGTTAAACTACAAATTGGTCTTACAGCCTCAGAAGGTTATCATGATTGTACTAAGGCCATGGTGGATTGTGTGGCTTCTAGTTCGTAAACAAACCTGGACTAACCGCTGTTTTAACATTAAAAGATCACAATCCATGGTTTGCTAATTATGATGTGCTGTTCAATTTCATGTTTCTCTCCTTGCAGTCATTCTTGAGGACGAGTTCACGTCACAGCCTTACATCCACCAATGAGAAATATCATTTTCATCACGTGATCAAAAAGTGCCAGTGCTTGCGTCGGGGCAAAACACATATTTTTTCGCTGTTTTATACCAAATATATTTTTCTTGTTCTGGGCCAATTGCATACATTTTGGTCTACAAGGACGAGACAGTAATTGGGACAAAATTATGGGTTTTTAATGATTTTAGGGAAATATCCCTCAAATTACACGTGAAAAAATATCTACCACCATCAGAAGAGGTCTAACCAAAACATTGCTAATACAAAACACAGCAACTTCCCAGCATACGGACATAATAATACACAAAGGTATAAACTGTGTTTCTAAGGTAAACAACAGACAAGTTTGGGACCTAATTTTAACTGAACACAGAACCAATCACAAACAGCGTAACAACCGATGTCCCAGAGCCAAGACGGAGACATCAACAAATAAACAGCTGATCAATTTGGCTGGTTTTATTAACTTTTCTCTTGAACAACAAATGATACTTTCAATTTCGTTACAATATTATGTGATACACTTTCCCAAGTATATGGATCTAAAGATATCCAATAGTAAAATGAGTAAAACAGGTTTCATCCTTTCTGCGTCAAACGTCTCATTCTACCCTCCGTCCCATTCTACGGTCTGGGCCTTGTACTTCTCACATGCCAGTTAGTTCTTTAAATAGTTTTTACCGTTTAGAAAAAATTTTATTACTGAACTTAAAAATCGAAGAATTTGTATTGGTATAAAACAGTTCGATAAACTCCAAATATCGCTCATTGTGCCCTCAGTTACCCACGATGTATTGCATGAAAGTGTCCGCAAGAATGGCAGGTCATGAGTACAAGTGAGCGATAATATGTTATTACTTACGAGATACTGAGCGAAGATGTATGGCGAGTTTGTACTGCGACCATTTTTTTCTTACTAATGAACGTATTGTGGTAAGCATCTTAAATATAAAATATCCACTCGCAGAACGATTCACAGCTTCATTGGGATAAACATATGGCGTTGTTATAAAACAGCTGACCTCTGATGGCATATAGCTGTTATGGCGGTGCTTTCAGTAGTATGAAAACATTGGTTCTGCCACAGTCAATCATCGTGACGTCATCAATCACGTGATCGATTAATCCAATTAAGTCAATTAAACCAATTAAGTCCCGCCCACTTTCACCTGCCAAGCATTGTGACATGAGACGCCATAATGACGTCAGAATAGGCGGCGTAACCATGGCAACAAAGTGATGACGATTTGAATGAAAATTTTACCGTTTGATCCAGTTTTATTTCTAGTTTTGACATAAAGTAGTCATAGGCTATTTGCACATGTGGTTACAAGCATAATGTACAGTGGTCACAGGCTATTTGCACAGGTGAGAAGAGCACATCATTCAAACCTGTGTTCGAATGGCAAGCCCCATTCCAAAGACGTGTTCGAATTATTTTTTGGAATATATTACGTCATGGTATTGTTTAGCAAGTTGTTTAACAATTGTTCAACAAATTGTTTAACAAATTAGTAGTGTAGAAACATTGGTTCTACCGCACTTTGTGACGTCATACTGTCTGGAAGTGACGTCATGATGTCTGGAAGTGACGTCATCATGTCTGTACCGGAAGTGCTGTCTGGACCGGAAGTGCTGTCATAATGACGTCATGCTGTCTGGAGCGAAAGCGGTTTGATAGGGTGTTCTGGCCGAGTCAATCATCATGAAGCCAATGAACTCCACCTGTCAATCAGTGTAACCATGGCAACAGACCCTAAAAAGTGATGACCTCCCCCCCCAGGACATACTATGTACCGACCCCCCCCCCCCTAGGCGGCACTCGGGACGGACCCCCCCCCCCTAGGCGGCAGTCGGGACAGACCCCCCCCCCCCCCCCCCCCCAGGCGAGCACCATTTTGTCAAGTCAGCATAAGTTACACACCACGATTTGATTACATCCGAGTGGTATATAAGGGATGAGTGGTAAACCATGTGAAGGACGGTAACAAGAGACATCATGAACAACACACCAGCTACTACGACAAGTAAGAAAGTGATGCGAGATGGCAGGGTAGTGACACTAACGACAGAATGTTATAAGTGTTGGGTGTGGTTGGAGTACCCAGGTCAACCACACAACTGCCCAGTGCAGCACAACGCACCACGGCATTACTGCTGCAAAACCTGTGGTGGATTGCTCTGGTACAAGTTTACTGCAAGATTGCCAGGACCGGAGCCATGCACGGACTGCTGGTGGTGCGGTGCGACGCTGAAAAACTTTGGCTATTACAACTTTCATCCGTTCAAGTGCTCGAGAAGGCCTTTCTCCATGGAGCAGTTTTACAGATACCAGTGTGATTGTGGAAATCCTACTTGCTGGTGAAGAAGTACTAACATCTTTCGGCCCTTTTAAGGGCCATCCTATATTATGAAATGAAGCAAAAACATGTCTGTCTGTGTGTGTGTGTGTGTGTGTGAGAATACATTTTATCTCATTTCAGGTCTAGTTGGCGGATGAATACCATTTGGTAGACCATTTAACTTCACCGTCAGATGTCTCTGCTGTGCAGCTGTACAACTCCACAACTGTAAGTGAAACATTCATATCAAGCAGTGATACATTCTGCTGAGTCAGCAATTTTAACAATTTTTGAACAAGTTACACACCATATTTTGATTACATGTAAGTAGCATAAAAGCATGAGTGAAACATGTCAACCAGTGATACATTCTGCTGAGTTAACACATCATCGAAGTGGTATAAAAGGAAGAGTGAAACGTATATTTCACCTCATTTCAGTTCTAGCAGTTGAAGAGACAACAACGATGGCACCAGTCTACTGTCATGATTGTGATGTAACATTTCCATCTCTGGAATTGTTCGTGACACATACATGCAAATCAACTAAGCGTGCTCATGATGAGCTTGTTGAGCAGATTGAAGCCAAGAGACGAAAGACGACGCAAGATGGTATTGACAGACCTGATCCAGTCCTTTGCTGTAAATGCGCCAAGATATTTTCATCTTTGGACGCGTTTGAGACACATGCATGTATGCCGTTCGAAGGACAAAAGACGGTACAAGTAGGGAGAGGCAGAAGAGTGAGTCTTGGTGAAAACGCACAGGAAAGACGGTTTGAGCCTGAAGATGGATCGGATTTACTACTTGAAATGCGACAACAAGAGAATCGAATCAAGAGACATTTGCTAGAGACGTTAAACCGTGGAATGAAATGGTACATTGTGGTACATGCACGCTTCAAGAAACTGACGGCGAATGTTGAAGGCGTTATGGTAGAACAAGTGGATAATGCCTTTATCAGCAGTCCAACATATGCAGCATACAATCCAACAGATGTTGAGAAGGACTTGCCAGAAGCCTATAAAGAATTGTTTACCAAGTTTGATGAACATGAGCGACAAGGTTCTGGCTGGGTGTTGGATAACATACTGTATATTGAAGTGCATACAGCTACATCAACACCTCTGGAAGCAAGCAGTTTTATCCCACTACCGAAAAAAGTAAAGAATACAAAGGCTGTATTAAACATTCAGAATAAAGACAACAAGTGCTTCTTATGGTCTGTATTGGCTCACCTTCACCCTTCAACAAGCAATGACCCACAGCGTGTGCATCAATACAAAGCATTTGAGAACGAATTGAAGGTGGAAGGCATGACATTTCCAACACCGATTACAGACATTCCAAAGTTTGAAAAGGAGAATGATGTGTCTATCAACGTGTTTGGATATGAACATGATGTAGTTGTTCCAATACAACTGAGTCGAAACACCAGCGTCAGAGAAATCAACTTGCTTTTGATTAGCAATGACAAGAAAAGGCATTACTGCCTCATCAAGAATTTCAGCAGACTTATGGCTTATCGAACAAAGCGTCAGAATGCAACATTTTATTGTTTCAACTGTCTTCATGGGTTTATGCGACAAGATCTTTTAGACAAGCATCGTGAAGTGTGTGCAAGCATGGAGCACAACGTTTATCATTCCCCAAGAAACCTCTCATCAAGTTCAAGAATGTAGCCAAACAACAGCGAGCGCCTTTTGTGATTTATGCCGACTTTGAATGTTTCACGAAAAAGCATGAAGGAGACAAGTATCAACATCATCGTCCAAACAGCTTTGCCTATGTGGTTGTGAGCCAATATGATACACGTGCACCAGTCCTGTATCGAGGAGATAATGATGTTAAAAAGTCTTTTTAGACCATATGGTGAATGAGCGTGATCGTATTGTACACGGTTTACAACAGCCAAAGAAAATAGTCATGACTCGTGAAGATGAAGAGGATTTCAAGAACGCTACAGATTGCTACATTTGTCATGAGCCTCTAGGAGCAGATCGTGTGAGAGATCATGATCATATCAACGGCAAATACCGCGGAGCTGCACATAATGAATGCAATTTACAATTTCGACTTCGAAAAGATAAGCAGGATGTTGAAGATTCTTTTATCATTCCTGTATTTTTTCACAATTTGCGAGGCTATGAAAGCCATTTGATCATGGAAGAAATTGGAAAGTTCAAAAACGAAACCATTACAGTCATTCCCAACACCGTTGAGAAATATATTGCATTCACCATGAGCAATCTGAAATTTACGGATAGTTATCAGTTCATGAGTACTTCTCTACAGAAGTTGGTATCCAACCTGGCAGCAGAAGGGAAAGACAACTTTTATAACATGACGTCACACATTCACGATAATGACCAACAAGATTTACTGTTGAGAAAGGGAGTGTACCCCTACGATTATGTGGATGAGCCATCCAAGTTTGCTGAAACACAACTACCGTCCAAGGACAAGTTTTACAGTCTGCTCAGTGAAGAAGACATTAGCGATGAGGATTATGCGCATGCGCAGAAGGTGTGGGAGACATTCAACTGTAACACATTTGGCGAATACCATGACTTGTACCTGAAATCAGATGTGTTGCTGCTGGCTGACGTGTTTGAAAACTTTCGTCACGTATGTCTCAACACGTATGAATTGGATCCTGCTCACTACTATACAGCGCCAGGACTGTCGTGGGATGCCATGTTAAAAGCGACAAAGGTGAAATTGGAATTGATCAACGACATTGACATGTACCAAATGGTTGAACAAGGTCTACGGGGAGGAATATCTGTCATCACACACAAGTATGCGAAAGCAAATAACCCCTACGTAGCAGATTACGATTCCACGAAACCAACCAACTACTTGACATACCTGGATGCGAACAACTTGTATGGCTGGGCCATGTCGCAAAGCATGCCACAAAGTGGATTTATGTGGGTGAGCGAGCCAGAATCTATTAACTTCATGGATGTGGATGAAGATGATGAGGTTGGGTACATTTTAGAGGTGGATTTGGAATACCCATATTCAATCCATGATCATCATAATCACTACCCAGTGGCTCCAGAACGGAAATGTGTTAAGGTGGGAGAATTGTCAAAACATAGTCAGAAGCTGCGGAAAGATCTAAACATGAAAGGTAAACCTAGTGAAAAGCTCATTCCCAACTTGTGTGACAAGAAGAAATATGTACTTCATTATAGAAATTTACAGCAATATGTCTCACTAGGATTGAAAGTCACGAAGGTGCACCGTGCCATCATGTTTGCACAGAGCAAATGGTTGGCGAAATACATCTCCTTGAACACGGAAAAGAGAAAGTTGGCCAAGAACCCGTTTGAGAAAGACTTTTTAAAATTGATGAACAACTCTGTGTTTGGCAAAACCATGGAAAATGTGAGAAAGCGCATGAATGTGGAACTTGTTCACCAGGAAAAGCGGTTCAAGAAACTTGTGGCCAAACCTTCATTCCACAAATTTAGAATTTTCAACGAAGATTTGACCGCGGTACATTTACGCAAAGTGGATCTGCTTCTGGATAAACCCATTCAAGTCGGCTTCACCATTCTTGACCTCAGCAAAGTGCTCATGTTCCACTTTCATTACAACTACATCATGACCAAGTATCCCGACGCCAAGCTGTTGTTCAGCGACACCGACAGTCTATGTTATGACATAGAAACGGACGATATCTACAAAGACATGCAGGAAGATGCGGACCTGTTCGATACAAGTGACTATCCCCCAGATCATTTCCTGCATTCCAACGTGAACAAGAAGGTGCTTGGGAAAATGAAAGATGAGACGGCAGGCATTCCCATAGAAGAGTTTGTTGGACTTCGACCGAAAATGTATAGTATGATGTATGGTGGGAAAGAAAAACGTACGGCTAAAGGCATCACTCGCGCATGTCAAAGACGTATGAAACATCAGCAGGATAAAGACAGTTTGTTCAACCAAACGCAAACGATGACAACAGGACACATCATTCGAAGTCATGACCACCAGATCTTCTCGGAGAATTGAGGAAAGTGGCTCTCTCTCCCTTTGATGACAAGCGATATGTGATGAGTGATGGCTATTCCACTTTAGCGCATGGGCATTACAGTATATAAGGGGGAGACACTTCAACTTTAGAGTTAGTTGAGGTGTGCACACTGAAGAGTCAACATGAATCGGAAAAGATCTGCAACAACGGATATGGATACTCTTGCTGATACAGTCAAAGACATGAATGTGAAACATTCTGACAATACCATTAAGAAATTAAAAGTGGAGACGGCACCAACACCACAGTCGTGGGATGGAATGCTTTCTCTAGGCAATGGAAAGTATATCAAGATTATGAAACAAAGCAATGAAGGTGTGGTAAACATTCGCAAATACCTCAGAGATGAGGGGACTGGAAAAAACCGTCCGACGAAAAAGGGTATCTTGCTGACAATACCTGAATGGAAAATGATGAAGAAGCAGGTGAAAGAAGTGGATAAAAGGCTTCGCAGACAAGACAAGTCATAACAAGGTAACAATCATGAATGCACTCATGTTGAACGATGGTGTTTACCTTAAAGTAAATGAGAGGAATGAAGTGATGATGGGTTCTCGGAGAAGTTCTGCTTATCGGTTTAAACCTGAAGTGTGGAAAGACTTTAAAAACATACCACTTGAACCTGGGTTTGAACGCAGACTTGAAAATAAACTGGAAGTGACGGTGGCTGAATATGATTCTAACATACGTGTGACATTCTGTAGAAATCTTTTACAGGATTATCCAAAGGATTCTAAGGGAGTTGTGCCAGATACACCATATGCACAGTTGATCTTCTTTGATATCAAGAACTGGCACGCAGTCTTACGATTCCTAGAAGCGATATAACATCCACTGTTCAACATTATCCGAGTATAAAAGATAGAAGACTATCTGTTGGATTATGAACCCATTACATATGGATTCTCATATATGAGAAACTTATGTGATGACATTGTGCTACGACATTTTGGACAGTATCTCGTCCTATCGCTTGATGACCAATCCGTGTTGAAGGATCACCTAGACAAGTTGAGAATACCCGGCTTTCTCCTAGCAGTCTCAAATGAATTATAAGTGCGTGTGACTGAGAACGGTTTAGACGTGTTTGTACAATTTCGCCAATATGACGAGCTTACAGAGGACTGCGACATCATCACCCTCAGCACAGTGGAATGGAACGCGCTGTTGCAAGCACTGGATTGGAAAAAACCTGACGCTTGAATTCAAAGAAACAGAAATATGGCTTATGCGGGGCACCAAATCCATTGAGTTAACACAACATATGCCTGTGATGGACATTGACATAAATGAAGAAGGATATGAACTAAAACTGTCTGAACATGAAACTGCTAAAGTGATAAAGTTTGGTGATGTGCGTTATGTGAGCTTTCATAGCATTTACAAACACGGATGTAATGTCTATGATACCTATATCAATTTAGATTCTGATGAATGGCATTCGTTGATGAATGTATTGAAAAATGAATGTGATTGTAAATAGTGTAAATAGACTTTGTAGTTAAGAGTTTGTAAATAGACTTTGTAAACTTTGTAAATAGAATTTGTAAATAAAAGTTTGTAAATAGTGTAAATAGACTTTGTAGTTAAGAGTTTGTAAATAGACTTTGTAAACTTTGTAAATAGAATTTGTAAATAAAAGTTTGTAGTTAAGACTTTGTAAATAAAAGTTTGTAAATAGTGTAAATAGACTTGTAAATAAAAGTTTGTAAATAGACTTTGTAGTTAAGAATTTGTAAATAGTGTAAATAGCCTTTGTAGTTAAGAATTTGTAAATAGTGTAAATAGAGTTTGTAAATAGTGTAAATAGAGTTTGTAAACTTTGTAAATGAAAGTTTGTAAATAAACGTATGTACAACACAATAAACAAGACTGTTTGAAACTTGGCTTGTTTTATTTAACAATTAACAACAACTTAACTAATATAACAACAACTTAACTAATATAACAACTTAACTAATATAACTTAACTACAACAATAACAACATTAATAAAACAACAACATTAATAAAACAACAACATTAATAAAACAATGGTTTATAATGTCTATATACAAAATCCTTTACAATAAAATCACCATCCTTTCTTTTTAATATATTCACAATATCAAACATACTCTGACCTCGAGCTCTATGTAATATATAATATACACAATAAAAACCACATGACGATGATATTGGCGTTTGTAATGATATAGAATTATACATATAGTCATTTCTTAAAAACATGTCTAAACGATCATCGAGAGGTAACAGTCCATAAGAGTCAAAATATTCTACAGGGTCTTTGTCATAATACACTGCCACCCAATGTTCTCCTGGTTCATCTTGATCGTCTGTGTTGATGACATAGGCGCCGCGTTGTAAAGATGGTAACTGGTCCATGGCAAACACGCCTTGAAATAAGTCTTTGGTCATGACATCTTGACTCAATATGGCATCAATCTGCTTCGTGTTCATGACTGGTAGTCGAATTGGATGCTGTGATTTGCACTGATCTCAATAATGTTGTCAAATTCAGCATAGACAATGACATTGATGGTATGTTGCAAAGCTCTAGCAAAATTCATTTCTAGCCGCAAATTCCCATGCTTGATCAGGGGGAAATGATCATCGCCATCATAATCAGGTGTTAAGTCAAACGAAAATAAAGCATAACCTCTAGGCCAATCTTCCCGTTTTATAATGGAACTCTTCTCACCATTCAATCGATCAAACGATTTGTAAAGCGTTTCAAAAGCGTCCAGGTATTTGTTCTGTGTACTGTCAAGCTTGAGATGTTTGGATAGAACTGGTTCACCATCCGTGTACAGTTGCATATAGTCCAGATCAAAATGTTTGAAATCATATGGATTCCTCAATACTGATCCGCCAAAAGCTTCATTATGAACCAGACCAATGACAATACGATTTGGTAATTGACCCAAAAAGATGTAATCTTTCACAAAAGACTGAAATCCTGCTGGAATAGCTAAGACTTTACATTCTTTTCTAGTGATGATGATCTTGGCAGGACTTTTCATCAATGCATCTGTATGTCCTAACTGAATACCTGGACTCACCCTCACTTTGCGAATGGTTAAAAATGCCTCTTTCACTTCTACCTTATAGGTATTATCTGCAGCCATCAATACATAGTCATCTTTTTGTCTATGGAAACGCAATTTCAAACTGATGCCATTAGGAAGATAACGATCCTGCTCAAACAAATCTATCCTTAAACCACCTATGAGCATAAAATCACGGCTAAGACGTGTATGCAAATAACGATGATGTAAACCATTGTTTCCTTGCTCAGCCAAGTCACCACCGTCGGCATTGACATGAAAACCTGATACATATTGTTCATGATTAGGTTCGCCATACGTTTTCATGACAATGTCACCATCACGGCCTTGTATTCCAACAGAACGTAGTAAGGGAACATAATAATCACCAACAACTTGTGGTTCACAAATGCTACAATACACATAAAGTGTATAAAATCCCTGTTTCACATCCGCTTTATGTTCAGCTGTACATGTTTCAGTATACCATTGATCTGGGATAAATCCTAAAATCTCAGCTAATCCAGCGGAAAAAGTAGTGGGAAAATACGGGTTTGAGCACGCGGGTGCTCAAACCCGTACAGGTTTGAGCACGCGCGTGCTCAAACCCGTATTTTCAGGTGTTTTGAAACCCGTACGGGTTTGAGCACAGGTGTGTTGAAACCCGTACGGGTTTGAGCACACCTTCTGTAGCATGGGGGGCTGACTGCACGGATTGCTACATGGAAGTAGTATAAAAGCATGAGTGAAACATGTCAACTAGTCAACTAGTAATACATTGTGTGACGAGAAAAGACTTCACAATGTCAGCATTACTTCTTGACAGATGTATGACTATGGACGACGTCTTCAAAGTGAATTATACTAACTATGTGTTTTCAAAGCTTCCTACTTTTGAATGGGATTGGATGCAGCAAGTGAAGAATTTACATCTGCATTGGGAAGCTGTCGGAAAGACTATTCCAAGTGATTTCATCGACTCGTTTCTACGTGACTGTGAAGATCTACATATACTATCAACTTATAACATTGATTTAACATTTATCATATCAACTTATGACATTGATTCAGCATTTATCAACGCGAATACAATTTGGGCAGTTGAGCTCATGTTAGTTGTAGCTGCAAGAATCATTTTACTTTATGATGATGATGTTCCATTGACGACGAATGTATCAGACCTTGTTCGATTCAACCATGGACGAGTTGAAGTGAATTCAAACGTTTGCAAGAAGTTTGAAAAGCTTGACTCAGCAACCAGTTGGGTATAAAAGGGAGTGAACTCAGCAGAGTGAAGTCATTTCTCAGCAGACAGTTGGAGGGAGTGGATCATCAATACATTGTTGCAGCCATGGAGAACAAGACAAGCAACGCAGCGCAGGTATGAGCACAGTTTCCGGAAGTGAATGTAAATTATTTCGTTAAAGCAGTGAGAGACGAAATGACGCATCATTTCGTCATCACATCATTTCGTCACAGCATATAAAAGGGGTAACATAATACATTCATGAAGAGTAAAAAAAAAAAAAAAAAAAAACATGGAAGAAGACAGAGCTATGGAAAAAATATTTAAGGATTGGTACGCTACATGGATGTTTTCACGCATTCGAGTAGAAAATCCAGCACTATGGTGGGAAGACATTAACAAAAAATGGTCAAGTGCACATGTTATAGTTTCTTCATATATTCTTTTCAATGGATTTAAGGATGAATGTGAAGAATTGAATCTTCCTTACCAACGGTTTAATATACAGGAAGCTATGCAAAAAACAGAACATGAATGGCTGCCTGAAGTAAAAGAACTCGTTAGAAAGTGGTTCATAGCCTATTGGGGTGAGGAATCAAATATGATTGGTTAAAAATTCTGTAACGTCTTCAAGCAACTCTGATTGGTTAAAAAATTCAATAACGTCTTCAAGCAACTCATAATATAATTGGTTAACGCTTTTATGACGTCATATGGTATATGACATATAAAAGGAATGAACTCTAGTATTACTCAACAGTCACAACCATGAACGCAACCATGAACACATCATTTGAAATCAGTCATAACTTACAAGTCTGTGTAGAAGAAGGAGCATATGGAAGCTTTGCACGTCTTTTACGTGGGTCAAGATGGATTGTTCTCTCAACTCTTATGTGGGATAAAATAAGAGTCAATAGTTACCACATGCGAGATGAAGGATATGAACTCAAACTTTCTGACGATAAACATATTACAGTCATTAAGTTTGCTGAAAAGAGATATGTCAGTTTTCACTGGATTCGAGAAGTGAACAGTAAAGTGTACAACAACTACATCAACCTAAATGATGAGGAATGGAATACATTTTTAGATATTATACCAAAAGTTGCAGAGCTGTTGAAAGGAAAATGTCATGAAACATTGAAAATACAGCTTTTTCATCAACGTATGAAAGAAAGCGAGCTGAAGAAAGAGGATCTGAGAGAAGTGAGAAATTGTAACAAACACGTGTACAACCAACTTGCTTACATTTGTGAGTACTGTGGTGGATCTGAGTTCTTTGGAGACAAGTGTCATTGTCATAAATACAACTGTAAAGACTGTGAACCAGACAATTTCTGTAAGGTGTGTGGTGAACTTAAGGTAGAACCACATGGAATCGTATCGCATAATGGAATTTGAATTTAAAAAACGTTATGCTCATTGGATGTACATTAGTTTACAGCGAGAAAAGTCTTTTGTTTTAACACCTCATTTTTCTTTGAATGAAAAACTTGATTCTGTGTTTATATACTTTAATACATACTGGAAAAAAGCACGGCTTAACTTACCGATTCATCAAGTGTTGGTGGAATTTACACAAAAGTGTAACAGCCTTGGTGTACCACATGAACAATTTATGTTAGGACTAGCATTACAAAAGGCTGATTATGATTGGCTACCAGACATTCGTTTTTTAGTAGCAGAAATGTGTTTAGTTACGCATGCGCCAGTGGACACTTCTACACAATAAAAGGGTACAACACAGTCACTCCTCATCATTTTAAAACGAACCGCTGAGGAGTGAACGTCAACATGAATTCAGGAGAAATAAAAGTTAGTGAGGAACCAGCTACTAGACAAGAAAGTGTAAACAATATACTACAACACTTAAAACAATCCGTTCTTATCCCAACTGCACAAGGTGTGAAAGTGAGTGGTGAACCAGCCTTCACGCAAGAAAGTGCTACACCACAACAACAAAACTTAAAAGTTCTCATCCCAATTGGGAATGGAAAAGGTGTGAAAGTGTGTCGATACAAGCAAAAACTCTATGTAAATATCCGCGACTATATTACCACAAAAGATGGACGTACTTATGCTAGCAAACGAGGTATACTGCTTACACCAGCTGAGTGGAAGCAACTACGGAAGAGTAGTAGGGAAATAGACAGTCTAATAAAAGAACATTTAAAGTAATATGCTTGTTATAGAAACATCAGTTATAGAAAGTGTAATAAAAGAACTTTCAAAGTAAAATGGTTGTTATAGAAACAGTTATACATATAAACATGAGTTATAGTTAAGCTGTAGTTAAGCATAGGTATAATGTTTTTAATGCTATTGTAAAATAAATGGTTTTATTGTTACTGAATGTGTTTTTATACCATGGCTAAATGGAAAGATTATTTAAATCAAATTTATTTTGATCCAAGTCATCCTGGTGCTTTTGCTGGGCCTTATAAATTATATCAACTTCTGAAGCAAACAGGAAAAGCAACTTCATATAATAACGTTAAAAAATGGATTCGTGATCAAGACGCCTTTACACTCTTACAACCCGTCAAGTACAAATTTAAACGACAGCGTATTATAACACAAGGTATAGATGACTTATGGGATACAGATTTAGCTGACGTTACCAATCTTTCTCCACACAACGAAAGCATTCGTTTTCTGCTAGTCGTCATTGATGTTTTTTCTAAATATTTGTGGATTGAACCATTACCAAATAAAAAACATGACTCTGTGGTACAAGCCTTTAAAACCATTTTCCAGAAAACAGACAGACGACCTAAGTTGTTACGGTCAGATAAAGGGACAGAATTCACCAACCGGTGGGTGAAAGAATTTCTGAAAAAACAAGGTATTCATGTCTACACAACTAAAAATGAAACCAAAGCGAATTATGCTGAACGTGTCATACGTACCGTAAAAGGTTTGATGTACCGTTATTTTCTTCAAAATCAAACATACAAGTACACTGACATCTTACAACAACTTGTAGCTAATTACAACAATAGACCTCATACCTCACTACATGGCTTATCACCTGCTGGTGTAAATAAAACAAACGAAGCCAAAGTATGGAAACGTATGTACATGGACACTATTAAATTTTCTAAAAAAGTTAAACCATATAAATTTAAAATAAAAGCTCAAGTACGTATTTCTCATATGAAATATGTATTTCAACGTGACTATCAACAGAAGTGGACTGAAGAAGTCTTTATCATTACGCATCGGTGTCGAAAACAGGGTATTAACTTGTACAGACTTAAAGACTTTATGGATGAGCCTATAGATGGTCATTTTTATGAAGAAGAATTACAATCCGTTTCAAAAGACGCTGATTCATTATTTAAAGTGGAAAAAGTTTTAAAAACACGTAAAAGAAAAGGACAAACAGAACACTTTGTGAAGTGGATGGGCTGGCCGAAAATATTCAACAGTTGGATAAAAGACCAAGACATACAGTGGTTTTAACATGCAATTCAAACACCCGTTTACATGTTTATGTTCTGGACCCACTGGAAGTGGAAAAACATCTCTAGTGAAAGCTATTATTGAGCATAAACTCATTTATCCACCACCACAACATATTTTATGGTTATATGGTGCAGACCAACCTTTATACAAGTCTATGCGTCAGGTAATATTTCATAAAGGTATACCAGAAGACATTGAAGACCGATTTGATCCTAAAACAACTAATCTCTTGGTTATTGATGACTTAATGACACAGTGTCATAGCGATGAACATATGACGCGTTTGTTTAGCGTGGCTAGCAGTCATAATAATTTGAGCATTCTGTTTATTGTGCACAATTTGTTTCATCAAGGAAAAGAAATGCGAAATATTAGTTTGAACTCTAATTATATTATTTTGTTTAAGAATCCAAGAGATAATCAACAAATTACAACATTAGCACGTCAAATGTATCCAGGCAAATCACAATTTTTAATTGAAGCGTTTCAAGACGCTACAACGAAACCTTTTGGTTATTTGCTTATTGACTTAAAACCAAAAACAGAAGAACACCTTCGCATTCGTACTGGTATTTTACCACATGACATACCTTTCGTTTATGTAAATAAGGCTATGTCTATAGCACAGTAGTCATTTCTAGCTTTTACATTGAATGAAGCAACATGTCAAAGCGACTAAAATCAAATCAACCATTCCTTCATTTGCTTGCACGCAGTGGACCACAGCGACGTAAAGTTTTACTTAAACAAGCGACAAAAGAAGAATTGACTAGTTTGTTTGAAATTTGTCTCAACATTTTAAAAGGGCATATACCATTAAATCCGCAAGCTTATAAAAAGCTGAAACGTCATAAACACTTGTTGAGAACACTGAGTAACAAAAAAGTATCTCTTAAACATAAAAAGAAGCTAATTAATCAAAAAGGTGGTTTTATTGGGACTTTAGCAACGTTTGCCCTACCCCTATTAGCACAGCTTATACGACGATGAAACACACAGAGAAAATGGTGTTGATTCCAGAATCTGAATATTTTATGTTGTTAGAACTTAAAAAGTCTCAGTCTAAGGAGAGTGATTTGAAAAGTAAAATAAAACATGTATTGAAAGCTGAAAGGAATCATGAATCTGCTAAAAAGATGTCACAGCTTGTGGGAGAATATATACGCTACAAACAAAAACGTGGTACACCTCCAGATAAGAAAACAAATATAGTACAGTATTTTCCACCTACATATCATCAAAAGGTGACTTTAGTATTAAAAGAATTGAAAGACAATGGAATACAGTGGACTGAACAGAAAGAACTTGTGTTAAGTACGGGTGAAGTCATTTCTAATTCAAATATTGTTGACTTATTGAAAGAAGCACTGGTGGGGTCACGAAAGAAAGAACGTGAAAGTGTACCAGTTGGATGGAAAGAGTTTATTGAGGCTATAGCAAAAAGTAACATTCCCTTAACCATTTTTACAAAACGTACAACCATACAAGATATTAAAAAAGCCCGTCAACATGAGCTGGAATGGGAAATGTATTAAATTACCTTCATTACGTTTTATGAAAACCTTCCAAAAAGTACGGTGCTTAAGTGGGTGTTGTGGAGGTACAGTAGATGAAACTATAAGTGTAGAAATTAATGTTTTACCTAAGCACAAACGGTCATTTTCAATTTAGACGTTATGGAATCAACAAGTTTTTACATTACTTTGCCAAGCAATGCAAGCAAAGATATTTATCCAAATAATACAGCTTCCACTTTTCAAATACGTATGCCAAAAACAATTTATTTAAGAAACAAATTTGAAGTAGCATTAGCAGAAATTCAATACCCTCATACATGGCCTACATTTAAAAAAGATGGAGATTATTCCTTTTGGTATGGTACAGAAGAGTTAATTAAAATTCATATTCCTCGAGGTCATTATAGTACAACGGAAGAATTAGTAGATATGTTGAATAGGCAGTTGCTTATAGAAACCAATACAACAGCGATTACAGCATTGAAAATAAAATTCAAATACAACACCATCACACGACGCACCCGAATAATTGTAAAAAATGGATATCAACTCGGTCTAAGTCAAGGTTTAGCTGACGTGTTAGGATTTCGCGACACAGGTTTATTTACATCTGACGCGGACAGTGAACAAATGTACCAATCAGACTATACCTCTAATATTACACGTGGATTTTACACTTTGTATGTGTATTGTAGTATTTGTGATCCTCAAGTTGTTGGTGATTATTATGTCCCTTTATTACGTGCAGTAGCTGTTCAAGGAAAAAATGGTGACATAGTCACTAAAACTTATGGGGAACCACATTATGTTTCTGTAAATAGCAACAAGTTCGATACTATTGAAATCAATATCAAGAACGACACAGGGGAAAACGTAGCATTTGAGAGTGGTAAAGTCATTTGTAAACTTCATTTTAGACAAAAAGCGATATGAAGCCTTATATTCACAATCCAAATATTTATCGAAACCATTTTCAATACCAAGTTGGGCGGGCACTACCTGGTTTTCGAGGCACTCGAATGCAATATGGACAAGGTATTGGTTCTTTTCTGAGTGCATTGGCTAGAAAGGCTGTACCACTACTTGCATCTGGCGCAAAAATGGTTGCTCCTCATTTGAAAAAAGCATTAAGAGGAATTGCTAAAGATGTTACTGGAAAAGTAGCTCAGGAAGCGACAACACGACTCGTAGGTGCTATACCAAATGGTAAAAGGCGCAAGCACGCACGCAAACCTGTTAGTAAACGAAAAAGAGTGAAAGCGTCAACATCAAAAGATATTTTTTAAAAACATGTCACTTATTCATGATCAGTCCTGTGAATGTAGTACTTCACCTTTAGAATGGTTTCGCATTTTACCAACACAAACAGCAGTTGAAAAAACATCTGATGTAGAATACCAACCCGTTACTGCTCTTAGACCAAGTGCACCAGTAGAGTTCTACATACCAGCAACAACAGAAGAATATCTAGACTTAAAAAATTCAAAAATTCACGTTACCTTTAGAATTGTAAAGAAATCAGGAGCTGGTTGTGGACCGGATGATGAAGTGGCTCCTATTAACGATATATTTAATGCATTATGGAGCAATGTGGAACTGTTTCTGAATGATCGTCTTATTTCACATAGCAACAACACTCATGGATATACAAGCATTATTTCACACCTCATTCATGACTCAGAAGAAAGTCTCAAATCAGAGCGAACGCTACAGCTCATTTACAAAGATACAGCAGGACAAATAGATTCTTTAAATGTGAAGAAGGCTAATCCATTACAGTATATTCCCGGCTTCACCATAGGAGAGAATGGACAACCCATTGCTGATCCACCTGGGAACCATGGCTTACACACACGCTACAAATACACACGTAATAGTCAACCGGTGAGCGTCATGGGCTCATTACGCATTGATATGTTTGAGCAAGAAAGGTACCTTCCAAACGGCATCAATGTAAAACTGCGTTTCCACAGACAAAAGGATAGTTACATGTTGATGACACCGGCAGACAACTATAGAGTTGATTTGATGGAATGTTTCCTCATGGTACGAAAAGTACGAGCAAGCCCAGGTGTGCAATTAGGTCATGCTGATGCACTATTGAAAATGCCAGCTAAATTCCTTATCACACGTAAGGAATGTAAAGTGGTTGCTGTGCCGGCTGGATTTCGCACATTTGTGAAAGACAACATATTTCTAGGACAATTACCGAAGCGAGTTGTCATAAGTATGGTGGAAAGTTCAGCTTTTTCTGGAAGAGGAGATAAGAATCCTTACAATTTTCTACATAACAACATTAACTTTATTCAACTGTATACAGATGGTGAGCCTGTAGCTACCAAAGCTCTCCAACCGAATATGAGTGAAAAAGATTATTTGCAATGCTATGAAACATTGTTTCGAGGATTTGATAGGTTGGATGGAGGTAAGAGCTGTATTATTAAGCGTGAAGACTGGGATAAAGGTTATGCACTCTTTGCCTTTGACTTAACACCAGATTATGATGAAAATGACCACTATGGTATTATAAAACATGGTAATTTAAGGTTGGAAATGAATTTTGCTGAAGGATTGCAGCATCCGACAAATATTATCATTTATGCGGAGTTTGATAATATTGTTGAAATAACGGGAAGTCGAAATATTCAGTTTGACTACACATGAATACGTGGCAGATTGAAGCTATTTTAAAACATGACTGTATGACTAAGGATATTTTTCATGGTGTATTTGCTATTGATCAGTTACCCACATGGCAACCGGGGGCTTATGTTATTAACACGGATGAACAGCATAAGCCCGGACAACATTGGCTGGCGGTGTATAATAAAGAGTATTTTGATTCCTATGGTATAGCACCTACAGATAAACGTATAGTTCAATTTTTAGGAAAAAACTTTGTAATGAATAGTATACCATTACAACAACCATTGTCAAATGCATGTGGATTTTACTGTGTGTATTATATTTTACAACGGGCTCGAGGTGTGAATGTAGAAAACATTCTAGAGGTACTCAGAAACAGTGACAGTGATTTTATTGTAAAACATATGATTTATGATCGTTATAAACCTTTGTTTTATTAAGTATTTGTTTAGTAAACCTTTGTTTTATTAAGCGATGTTAGTTATGCATTTGTTAAGTATTTGTTAAGTATTGTAAAGTAAACTTTTTTTTTTATAAAGTATTTGTTAAGTATTTTGTTAGTTAAGTATTAGTTAAGTATTAGTTAAATATTGTTAAAAATGAATTGTTATTCAAGTGTTTGTTGGTTAAATAAAATTAAAAAAAAAATTATGGACTTTTATTTCAAACACATAAATAAAACACATTCAAATATACATTCAACTTTATTTACATATATTGTTTAACATATGAATGAATACATTAAATACATTAAACATTAATAAGTGCGATATAGCAAAAAATTACACTTCTGACACATACAAGAAAATTATGTTTGTTCTTTACAGTTTTTATCATAGCTGAGCACTTCATACAAGTTAGTTTTCACATTCTGAATAAATCACATCATCTATGAATGGTAGTGTGTTCATAAATGTTGTCCACTCCTCTTCATTCAGATTGATGTATGTGCTATACACGTTATGATTGACTCGATGAATCCTGTGAAAAGTGATAATCTGTCGGTCCACATATCTAGTAGCTTTCACATTCTTCTCATTACTCAGTATGAGTTCACATCCTTCTGTTATAAGGTGTGCATGTTTTCTAATTGTTTCCCACTGCTGAAGCGAATAGGTAATACATTTAGCTCCTCGTTTTAAACATATGAAATAGTGTCCTTCTACATCCTTATCCACTGTTATAGTGATAAGCATTTTGAGTGTATGTGTATGTGTAGTTGCGTAAACAGTAGCTTATATACTTACTGCTTACGTCATCATAACGTCACACAATTATGTCACAATGTCCATAAGCCAATGTACTTACACCATCATTCAACACATACCTCTTATCATCAAATGGAGACAGTGCTACCTTTACAAGTCGTTCTGCATAAACTTGATGTTCATGACTTCGTAACGTATTGCTTGTTGCTATAGTCTGACATTTCTGAAACAGAGCTCTTTTATAGTCTTCATGCCTCATTTTTCTGATATATGCCCGACTAATACCTTTAGCAGTTTTCTTTTCTACTCCAGAATATGAAAAACTGTACATTTTGGATCGCAGACCTACAAACTCTTCTATAGGAAGACCTGCAGTTTCATCCTTCATTTTTCCAATCACTTTTTTGTTGGTAGTGGAATGAAGGAAATGGGATGTAGGGTAATCACTTGTATCAAAGTAAGACACATCTTCTAACATATCTTGATACAAGTCCCTTGTTTCAATACAGTAACACAAACTGTCTGTATCCGTGAACAACAGTTTTGCTGTGGGGTACTTAGCTTTTATGTACAAATAATGAAAGTCATACATTAACGTTTTGCTGAGATCTAAGATGCTGAATCCAACATAAATCGGTTTGTTCAACAATAGTTCAGCCTGTTTCAAGTGAACTGCAGTTAAATGTTCGTTAAAAATTTTGAAACGATGGAATGTTGGTTTTGCTACGAGCTTCCTAAAGCGTTTCTCATTATTCACCAGTTCCAATTGAATACGTTTCCGCACATTTTCCATTGTTTTTCCAAATATAGAATTGTTCATAAGTTTGTAGAAATCCTTCTCAAACGGATTTTTAGCTTCTTTACGCTTTTCTGTATTCAGGGTAATGTATGGTTCTAACCATTTACTCTGAGTGAACATGATGGCTCGATGAATTTTTGTTAAGGTTAAACCTAATGATAAATACTGCTGTAAATTCCGGTAATGTAGAACATATCTTGTTTTGGAATAAAGAGTAGGGACCAGTTTCTCACATGGTTTCCCCTTCAAGTTTAATTCGTTCTTGAGTTCTTTACTGTAAGGAGACAGTTCCTCTTCTTCAACACATAGTCGCTGTACAGCTACTGGGTAGTCACTGTGAAGAGCATGAAGGTTATCTGGATAGTCTAAGTCCACTTCCAATATATACCCTGTGTCTCCGTCTTTCGGTATAGACATGACATTAATAGAATCCAAGTCTTCTACCCATGTAAAATTTCCTTCTGGAAGGGGCTGACTCATTGCCCAACCGTATAAATTATTTGCATCTAGATACATAATGTAGCTGTCTGGTTGGGTGGAATCATAAGTACTTAAATATTTATTATTTGCCTTGGCGTACTTGTGACTTATCATTGATATTCCACCACGAATGCCTTGCTCTATCATTTGATACATATCAATGTCATTGATAACAGATAATGCAACATCTGTATGTCGGAGCATAGCGTCCCATGACAGGCCGGGAGCTGTATAATAATGTGCTGGATCCAATTCGTAAGTGGTTAGACACACTTGTCGAAAATTTTCAAACACGTCAGCTAATAACATGACGTCTGTTTTTAAATACAAATCATGGTAGTCTCCTAATGTATAGCAATTAAATGTCTCCCATACATTCTGCGCATGTTTATAGTCGTCTTCACTGATACCTTCCTCAGTCAATGTACTGTAAAATACGTCCTGTGGAGGAAGGCTGCATACATGAAATTTATCAGCTCCATCCACAAAATCATATGGGTATACTCCCTTTCTCAACAACAAATCTTGTTGATGACTGTTTTCAATGGTTGATGTCATAATATGGAATTTCGTTTTACCTTCGTTTGCTAAGTTGTTCACCAGCTTTTGCAGGGAGGCTCCCATAAATTGAAAAGAGTCAATGAACCGTAAATTATCTAATGAAAAGGATATGTATTTTTCAGTGGTGTTTGGAATAACACGTAGTTTACTTTCCTTAAACTGTCCAATCTTCTCCATAATGAAATGGCTGTCATACCCACGTAAGTTGTGAAATACAACTGGTATGATGAATGAATCCTCCTGACCCTGACTCTTTTTCATTAAACGGTATTGTAAATTACAGTTGCTGTGAGCAGCACCGCGGTAGAGTCCAGTGACATGGTCATGATCTCGCACTCGGTCACATCCTAAGGTAGCATGACAAATAAAACAAGTGGTTGCAGTTTCAAAATCATGAATGTTTTCTGGTGTCATTTCCAAAGGTTTCACATTCATCAAAATATCTATGATCCGATCTTTTTCCTCCATCAATTTCTGTAAGAATACATCAACAACATTGTCTCCTCGATACAGTACTGGTCGTCTTGAATATTGAGCATCAGTACTAACAACAACGTAAGCAAAACTGTTTGCTTTATGATGTTGATACTTGACACCATCCTCCTCTCTTTCTGTAAAGCATTCAAAATCTGCGTATATGATAAATGGTATCTTTTGCTGCTTAGCAATGCCTTTGAATTGAATGACTAAATCTTCTTCCTTCTCAGGAAAGGTCAATCGTTGTGTTTGATTTTTCATGCAGACTGCCTTATGCTTATCCAGCAAATCTTCTCGAGTAAATGCATGGAGGCAGTTGAAACAATAATACATACGTCCTTTATATTTCGTACGTGTATGCATAAGCATATTAAAATCCCGAATCAAACAATAGTGGCTGCGCTCTCCCTTGCTGATGAGTAATAAATTAATTTGTGTCTCGTAATTATATTTACTCAAATAAATTGGTACTACATTGTTTTTGTCATACCCAAACACATTTATAGATAAGCTGTTGTTCTTCTCAAAGGTTGGTACTTCACGTATAGGTGTTGGAAAGGAGATATTGCTCACGTTGAGTTCTTTCTCATAGTTCGTATAATTATACATCCTGTTCGCATTTTTATGTTTCACATGAAGATGTGCCAAGATTGACCATAAAAAACACTTTTGGTCCTTGTTCTTAATGTTTACAATGGCTCGTGTTCTCACCAATGGTTGGGGTAATGGTAAATAAGAAGACCCTACCAGTGGATCATATGTAGCGGTATGCACTTCAATATTGTTCACTTTATCTAAATGCCAACCTGAACCCTCACGCTCAAATTCTTGAAACTTTGTATGTAGTGTTTGAAATACTTCAGGTAATGCATTTTGAATTTCCTCAGGTTGTAGTGCAGTATATGTTTTACTCCCTTGATAAATTTTATAGGTTTTTTCTAACATATTCCCTTCATCGTTTTTCACCATTTTCCTATATACTGCGTGTAGAGTGACATACCATTTTATTCCTCCTCTTATATCTTCCTTTAAATAATGTTCAATGTCAGGTTCCAATTCCTTCAAAGCCATTAAAATATCATGATCATTTTTAGGCTGAAACACCTTTTCTCTCGCATGGTTTTGCATACTTTTTCGATACCCACGACCCACTTGTGAGACGCGTTGCTGTTTGTTCCTCATACTACATACTAATCGATGCTGTCCGAGAAGCTTGCTACTGTTAAACATTTTACCACAATCTGTGCACATTAGAGTAAGGCGTTGGTGATTAGCCTGATGATGTTGTTGTAGCTTCTGACGAGAGCTAAAATGTCGACTGCATATGCAGCAATGATGTTTCATGATACTTCTCTGCCTTGTCTTATGGTCTTGTTTTATTTCATTGTCTGTATTTTCTTGTGTTATATCATTGTCTGTATTTTCTTCCGTCATCTCATCGTCTGTATTTTCTTTGTAATGTAATAAATGTGCACGCAATTTACCTCCTGGTGCTTGATATATACGTCTTTTAGCACATGGGTCTATGTCTTCAATTGATGAAGTATCAGTTTGTGCAGCACGCTCTTTAAACTTAGTATCAGTAATTGGTAAATGCTCCTCCTGTGCTACATGCTCCATTACATCAAGTTCCTCCTCCACTACCGCACTATCCATAACATTAAGTTCCTGTTCAGTAATGGGTAAGGGAGACCAAACATACTCATCCTCCTCCTCCAGTGATGTATGTACCAATACATCAAGTTCCTGTTCAGTGATGGGTAAGGGAGACCAATCATACTCATCCTCCTCCTCCTCCTCCTCCTCCTGTGCTGCACGCTCCATAACATTAGTTTCCTGTTCATTGATAGATAACGGAATTTCCCTTAACTTGTTGAGAGCATTCTCAATACCGATAAAATCCACCTCTGCTGTTGCACCAATAGCAATCAATCGATTAATTTCAGCTAAATAGTTATCCATTCTAACTGTTCGTACACTTCATCCAGTTCAGCTAAAATTTGTTTTCGTTGTCTGTAACAGTGTAATTCATACACCAATATACATGGAATGATAAAAAGCATTGTCTCTCTCTAGAACTGAAGAATGTGGTCACCCCACTTTAACATTTGCTTTTGATGTAGAACTACACATTTATCTGGTGTTCGACAGTATGCACATCGTTGTACTCCATCACGTAAACATTGTACATTCCATTTATGTGCACACTCTAAGCAACAGTAGTGAAGGCATGCTATTGTATATACTCGGCTCCATCCCATAACACCATTACATATGAAACACTTTTCACTCAAGTATATCTCACACTGCTTAGCCCATTCAGGATATTCGTCTCTTTCTTGTTTACATGGTATTCCCATACCAAGAATGATATGATAAATAAAGGCGTATCGGTACTCTCCTTTCTGTATATGTCTTAGTCTTCTCCCTAATTCTGTCCAGTTACTCATAGACTTTCTAATATATTTAAGTTTTCTATTCTTAAACTTAAGTGTAGTGTAATACGTCCGGATTGGTTGAACTTCACTCTGTCGATTAATGTAAGCTGATATTAATGCATTTTCCTCTGTAGCATTTTCCTCTGTAGCATTATTTTCCTCTGTAGCATTATAATTTTTTTCCTCCGTTAAATCCACTACATTAATGACGTTTTTTGGTTCTTTACGTCTCCTAATTTCTTTATTTATTAAGTCATATTCTCCATAATAATATTTTGTAACCACAGTGTTATCCATAATTATCATATGCTTTGTTACATACCTTTATATATGTATGAAAGGTCAAGGTTAAAAAAAAATATGTGACCTTAACAAAATGAGGTCAAGGTTAAAAGTACGCGTTCACTTTAACGAAATTAAAATAAGGTTAAAAGTGCATGTGTACTTTGACGAAGTGTCTTGAGGAAATGAGGTCAAGGTTAAAAGTACATGTGTCCTTGAGGAAATGGGGTTAAGGTTAAAAAGTATATGTGTATTTTGATGAAGTGTCCTTGACGAAATGGGGTCAAGGTTAAAAGTGCATGTGTACTTTAACAAAGTGTCCTTGACGAAATGGGGTCAAGATTAAAAGTATATGTGTACTTTAACGAAGTATCCTTAACGAAATGGGATGAAGGTTAAAAGTATATGTATACTTTAACAAAGTGTCCTTAACGAAATGAGGCTAAGGTTAAAGGTACATGTGTACTTTGACGGAGTGTCCTTAATGAAATGATTTTTAGGTTAAAGGTGCATGTACACTTTATACAAAGTGTCCTTAACGAAATGAGGCTAAGGTTAAAAGTACATGTATACTTTGACGGAGTGTCCTTAATGAAATGATTTTTAGGTTAAAGGTGCATGTATACTTTAATGAAGTGTCCTTAGCGAAATGAGGTTAAGGTTATAGTTTTCTTAAAGAAATTAGGTTAAAATATATAAAAAAAAATTCTAAGCATATAGACATCATGAATATAACATTCATAAATACTTGGTCTTCCTGAATATTATGTTGAAAAGACGGTTGAAATTGGTTTAATAGTTTTAAAGTTATGTATGATTGAAATATTTAGGTAAATGACGTCATACATAACGTTAAACCTTAAGAGGGTTTGATGAAAATGTTTTTTAAACCACTTCCAGAAAAGTGATTTTTTTTTTTTGTCTTTTCTTTTTTTTTTTTTTTTTTTTTTTTTTCTTTCTTTCTTTTTAAATTTATGTTTATTTATTTATTTTTATTTTATTCATTTTATTTTATTTTATTTATTTTTTATTGATTTATTTTTTTTTTAATAAACATTTATTCGTCTTTTACCATAAGCCCTTTCACACACACACAAAAAACCTTTCATTCAATTTCGTAATAAGCGCTCATTTCACATATTAGGGGCCCTAAAAAGGGCCATTATGTTATTTTTTCCTATTGTTGCTGCTGCTGGAGCCAGCTTTCGAGGGTTTGAATAGTCAGCTGGTTTCCCTGCTGACTACTCTCCGCTCCAGCTGGCCCCAGATAGGTTAATGTTGGCAAATCTGGAACCTTCATTTTCTTCTCCGGCGGCTCTGCTAACAGTCGATTTAATGTCGGCTGTGCTGGTGTTGATGGTGGCGGTGACAGCGTCGGTGGGTCGGTTTGAGTACCGACCGACACCACCGATTTCTTGGCCATGAGCTGCAGCTTCTGCAGTCTTATACTTATTTTATACAGCTCACACTGGATGTTGAAAAATTCGTGTTCCATGGTTATCCATCCCTCCTACTGTTTCGTCTTTTTATACGCTAAGTTCATACGTAAAGGCAAACCATGCTGACATGGGGTTGAACACCGTGATGAGGGTTTAGATTTGTGTTTCTCATATTTTATTTTTCACTTATAACTTAAAAGGTTTATAGTTTTTCTTATTTTTAAAAATGGAATGTGAAACAAAAAGATACTATTTATTACTACATTTATTAAAATAACTAAAAAAAAGTTTTTCTATATGAAATTTAACGTTATTTCATTAAAAAAATTGAAAAAATTAACACTTTAACTGTTTAAATAAGCTTTTTTTTCTATATAATTATTTTTTTTTATGTTCAGTTTTAATGAAGACTATGTATGAAACTCTAAATAATTATACATAAAAAGACAGAAAAAAAGATGTTTTAAAGGATTTTAATATATGATATTTGTTAATGAATTAAAACAGAAATTCTGGCTTCTACTTAATTTCTTTCTAATACATTTATTCTTTCACTTTTTTAAAAAATAAAAAAAGGAAAAGATGGCAATAAAACTATAATTATGATGTAGTATGATTAAGGGTCAGTAAATGGTATGTGGTTGCTATAGTTCAACAAAGCAGACGGTTGATCAAAAGAGCGCGAAGTAATTATGTTCGTATGACGAAACAGTTCAGAGAGGTAATGACAGCGTCATAAGTCCCACTCACTTTCACACAACTTTTTTTTTCTCAAACATTTACAATGACTTTCAAACTGCTTTTAAAACACTTTCACACATTTTTTTTTCTCAAACTGTTTTTAAAACAAAATAGATTTAGCTTATTTGTAAGAGTGGATGGCTCTTATAAGAGCCGGTTGGATTTTTGCTTATTTTTTTTTAGAGTGCTATTCTCATTTGCCTGGTCTCAAAAATTTGAAATTTCGTGTTGGTTCGGCACATGGGGCAGGTCATTTGTCCAGTTTCATAACATCTATGGCACCATTGGTGAGTACATTCTATGCAGAGGTCATGATAACATGTTTCTGTGAAGGCTCTGCTTTGTCCCATTTTCTTAAAGCAAATGAAACACCGTGTTGTGTACTTCTCCAGCCATGCGTTGAACCAGTCTGGATATTCTTCCCTTTCTTGTGTGCAAGGCATTTTATATCCTAGCAGGAAATGGAAGTAAAATGCCATTCTGTAGTCTCCTGTTTCTATGGCTTGTAGACGAAGTCTTTTCTGGTGAAAAAACCGCATTCCTATATTCATTTCAATAAGCTCTCCAATCTCATTCAAGTAATATGTTGTCACCCACTGTCTTGATAATGCACGATCTCCCTGACTTCTTATAAAAGAAGCCATAATAGCTCTGTCAGAATCTTCTTCCTCATTGCCTGTTAAATCAATCTGGTCTCCCTCTTGACGAGCCATTTTTCTCAAACACCTCAAACAGGTTTTTTTTTTATATATTCATATGGTTCCCCCCTCTCAAACCACCCTTTCCAACCTGATTCGTTCTCGTAACTACAAAACTATTGGTTCTCTGAAATAAGTATTATTCATTAGTGACCTCAACCTGTCTTAACCGGCCTTAACCTTTATTGAGCACCCCCACCCTGAAAGCAGCCTCATTTACATACGACCTCAACCCGTTCCGAGCGGCCTTGACCTTGCCTACAGTAAGTCTGAATGTAGCCGCAATTTTATTTGTCCGTGAAATGGCATGACGATTGGTTCTTAATTACGTTACGTCACTGTGCCTCTTGCTCTGTACTTTGAAATGTGCAACAATTTGTGTTAAGCAACGCTGCTCCCTTTTCTATTTTATTTATATATTCTTTCTTTTCTTAAAAAAAAATGTTGTTTTTATACTTACATAACGTTTTAATACTCGTATAACTTTAAAAAAATACTTTTATTCACTCACACATACACATACACACATACATACAATTTTTTAAAGACACATGTTGCTTATTTTGTAATAATAGAAGCCCTTAAAAGGGCTTTAATTTTTCTTCTGGATTGATTAGCAAACCCGCCCAAAGAGCTGGTTTTCTTCAATCCAGTCTTCTATACCGCCTAACGCCATTTCAATAGCGAAAAATATTTTCCATAAGTCATACGCATTCTCATCCGGCCATTCTAAAACACACTGCAAAAACACTGTGTTCCGAACACCGAGTGAAAAAAACTTATGAAACAAACCGACTCTGTCAAGGCGTAAAGACATGATTGTTGCTTCACTTTCTCTTTTTTTTTTTTTCCTTATATATATATTTTTTACTTATTTCATTGGTCTGTAAAAGTCTTCCTTGATTGGCTTCACTTAAAGTGTCCTTCACCTTCTATGGTCTTGAATACATGACCTGAAATGTGGGGGTGGAGAGAGAGGGAAGGAATGATTGGTTTCACTTAGTGTCCTTCACCTTCAGCAATATTCAATACAAGACATGAAATGTGAGAGTGGAGAGAGGGGAAAAGCACTTGAACTGGAAGATAAAATTATACATTTTTTTTTTCACACACACACATACACACATCAAAACAGGTTTAGCTTATTTTTAAGAAATAGTGGCTCTGAAAAGAGCCGAGGGTGTTGGTTGTAGTAGTTTTTAGTAGTAGCTCTTTGAACCCTCCAAGAACTTGCATTTACATTGCCACTTGTAGTACTGATCCATGGTAAAAGGGCGGCCAACACACTTGAATGGGTGCGAGTTAAAACCACCCAAATTTTTTAGTTTAACTCCACACCAGTAGCAATCCGTGCAGTCAGCCCCCCATGCTACAGATGAGTAACTGTACCATAGGAGACCACCACACTTCCTGCAACAAAACCGGCGTGGAGCATTATGACCCACGGGACAGTTGTGTGGCTCACCCTCATACCGTAGGATAACCCAGCACTTGTAGCACTCAATGCGATTCATTTTGACTAATGCCTCACTTTCACTTTTTTCTTATATACCTCTCTTTTTCTCTCATTTCATTCGTCTATAAAAGTCTTCTATGATAGGCTTAACTTTATTCTTCATATATAGTGACCTTAACCTTTACTGATCTTTAGTTATCTTAACGTTGAGTGTCCTTGACCTTCGTTTTATTTATTTTTTATTTGTTTATATATATATTTTTTGTTTCTTTTATTTGTTTATTTGTTTGTTTCTTACAACTTCCAAAAAAAAAAAAAAAAAAAAAAAAAAAAAAAACACCTGTGTTCATACCCGAGCGGGTTTGAAAACAGGTGTGCTCAAACCCGTACGGGTTTCAACACACCTGTGCTCAAACCCGTACGGGTTTCAAAACACCTGAAAATACGGGTTTGAGCACGCGGGTGCTCAAACCCGTACGGGTTTGAGCACCCGCATGCTCAAACCCGTATTTTCCCACTACTGGAAAATGACACTTCAAAGTTATAATTTAGAAATAGAAACACACGTTGTCTAATCTTATCATACTTTATCCGAATAGCTTCTTTAAGATCATCTTTCATAGAATTAGTCGCTTCTTCATTCACTGCCTGACATATTTCTTGTATGGATCTATAATAGCCATATGGAATATTGATAGTGTCAAGTGTCTCTGCCAGTGGTTGTTGTCGAAACTGAATAGAATAGTCCATGCCATGTCTCATCGTTGTCCATGTATGTGGATATTGAATTTCAGCTAAAGCCACTTCATATTTTCCATTCAGATAAATGGTTCGAGGCATACGAATTTGATAATTCGAAGCCTTGTTGTTGGGAGAATAGTTCATACTAGCATTGCTAGGCAAAGTAATGTAAAAACTATTCGACTCCATGATGGGGGAACTAAATGGTATAGGTGCGTTGACGTTGTCTATATACTTCACGATAGCGCGCGCCATTCAACCAAGTATACAAAGTCTCATCCTCTTTTACATCATGATGATCTACATGATCTATGACTTCTCCTTCACAACATGCACTTGTACATCTGATCTTCACAGGAATAGTTGGTTTATCTTCTTGCCGCCAACAACAACATAGCTCTTTCAGCCATGTTAAAAATTTTCCCATCCTTCAGGAAACTGTCTTTGTTGACGTTGTTTCATTTCTTTTGTAATGTCGTCACGAGTGGTCTTTTTACTAAACATTTTGGAATATTAGCATCTACAATTTCCTGGATAAACGGATGCCAACCATATGGTATGGCTCGTTCTTTTCTTCTTGTAGCCACCAATGCTTCTTTCATCAAATCAACCATGTTGGAATTTGTGATAATATCGCCCGTTTTCAACACAAGTTCATTCTTGTCTGTCCATTTTACACCATGTTTCTTCAGTTCTGCTAAAAGTTGTGTTACTTTTCCATGATAGATAGGTTGAAAATGACTTAAAAATAACTTTTCTGGCTTTTCAGGTGATGATGATGAGGGCTTTTGCTGCCTAGACTGACTTCGTAAATGACGACCAAGAAGTTGAGACATTTCCATAACCTTTTCACGCGTTCGTTTCCCACGTAAAAGTTTATTTACTTTTGTTTTAATATCATGTTTCTTTTCTAATAACAGTTTGTATTCATATTCAGGAATGAGGACCATTTTCATAGTATGTTTCATTTTAACAGCAGCTTGGCTAACAAGGGCAATGCCAATCTAGCAATAGCTCCAATAAATCCTCCTTTCTGATTAATCAACTTCTTTTTTCTTCGAAGGGATATCTTCTTATCTGCTAGAGTACGTAGCGTATGACGTTCACGTTTAAATTCCTTAAACCGTTTTGAGCTTAAGGGTAAATGTCCTTGCAATATATTCAAACAAATTTCAAAGTAGCAAGGATTTACGTCGTTTAGGCCCACTGCGTGCAAGCAAGTGAAGAAAAGGCTGGTTCGCTCGAATACGTTTAGACATCTTGACTGCGAATGGTTAAATGAGTTGGTTCTTGTTCATACACTGCTTTATCAATATATACATAATGTGTATCTTTTGGTAAAATGCCTGTACGAATACGTAGTTGATCATTTGTCTTTGGTTTTAAATCAATGAATAAATAACCATGGGGTTTGCTGGTAGCTTCTATGAGAAATTGAGATCTTCCAGGATACATTTGTCGTGCTAATGTACTTATTTGTTGACTATCTCTAGGATTTTTAAACAGAATGATATAATGTGTATTCAAACTAATATTTCGCATCTCTTTCCCATGATGGAATAAATTATGTACAATAAAGATAATGCTTAGATTTTGATGACTGCTGCCAACACTAAAGAGACGTGTCATACGCTCATCACTATGACATTTGGTCATTAAGTCATCAATGATAAGTAAGTTTGGTTTTTTCGGGTTAAAACGCTCTTCAATGTCATCTGGAATGCCTTGGTAAAATTCCACGCCTTTCATTCCCTTGTACAAAGGCTGATCTGCTGCATAAAGCCATAAAATGCTTTTTGGAGAGGGTTTAATCAACTTTTGTTCTAGAATTTCCTTCACCAGAGACGTTTTGCCACTGCCTGTAGGTCCAGAGACCAAACATGTAAATGGATGCTTCATTTTTGAATGTCTGTTTCTTTCACCCAACTGTTAAACTTGTTTGGCCAACCTAACCACTTGACAAATAATTCTTTCACACCTCCTCCTCGTCTTTTACGTGTTTTCAAGACTTTTTCAATTCTATAAATAGATTCAATATCTTTAGTCACTTTCTGCAGTTCTTCCTCATAGAAATGTCCATCAATATCTTCGTCTAAAAAGTCTTTCACACGATACAAATGTATTCCTTGCTTCTTACAACGATGTGTGACAATGAAGACTTCTTGCGTCCATTTAATGTGATAATCTCGTTGAAACACGTATTTGATGTGAGAAATACGAACATGATCGCCAATGTTAAATTTGTACTTCTTCTTCTTCTTCGGTTTCAATTTCAGTTTGTCAACATACATATACTTCCACACTTTCGATTCGTTGTCTTTACGAATCTCTGCTGGAGCATATTTATTAGGAAGAGAACCATGAGGTCTATGGTTGTAATTGTACACCAAGTCTGGAAGAATGTCTAAATAACGGTAAGTTTTATTATGCAGAAAATACCGATACATCATTCCCTTTAGAGTACGAATGACTCTTTCAGCAAAGTTGGCTTTGGTTTCATTCTTTGTGGTATAAGCATGAATTCCTTCTTTCTTCAAAAATGTTTTTACCCATCTGTTTTTTAAATTCTGTTCCTTTATCAGATCTTAGAGTTCGCGGTCTTCGTCGTGTGTCATGAAAAATCTTTTGGAAAGCTTGTATGACGCTGGTATGTGATTTATTAGGTATTGGCTGTACCCACACATATTTGGAAAACACATCAATGACAATGAGTAAAAAGCGTATGTCATCATTATAGGGAGCTATGTTTCCCATATCAGCCAAATCAATATCCCACATATCATCAATGCCACGTGCAATGACACGTTGTCTTTTGAACCTGTATTTTACAGGTTGTAGTAAACTGAAAATATCTTGCTCCTGCAGCCATTTCTTCACTTGTGAATGTGTGACTGGTTGATCATGTTTTCTTAAGATGTGATACAGTTTGTAAGGACCAGCAAATGCTCCAGGCTGTCCAGGTTTGAAGTAAATATTGGTCAAGTAGTCTTTCCACGTCGACATGATGAATGGAAAAAACACGTCTGAACAGAACAGCTTTTATTTTATAACTCAATCAACATAGTAACATGTATTTATAACTTAACTAACATCACTTAACTAACATATCTTACAAATCAAGTATAGATACAATGGTATGAATAACTGGAGACCATTGGTCTTCAATGAACACTAACCAACTACTGAGTTCATCTAATGTAATAGTATCTACACCATATTTCTCACAACGTTGATTTGCATTCTCTAACACTTTATCTAAATGAATGTAATATTTAGCTTCATTCCAATATGTATAAACACATGCAGCATGACAAGTATGTTCTTGACACTCTTCATGTTGACAAGCAGGACAGACTAAATATGCAAACTTTTTTACAGCTGATAACATTTCTTCACAATAAGCTTTTTGCACAATATATTGTCTCAGTGTCATGTCCGCCATTATACAGTCTTGTGAGATGTTGCTCCAGCAATGCAGCACAAGTCTGTCAAGTTATGCTGCTCCGGCAATGCAGCAGAAGTCTGTCAAGTTCAGCAAGTTTTTTCCAGTTGTTGTTCACTTAACACACTTCAAATTTACATGTTCACACGTCTGCACATCAAGTCTCACACAACAGTTCTAACAACTTTCCCATAATATTCTGACCAGGATATCCAGATGACACTTGTTTCACACCAGCTCCCCACCAATGATCATACGTTGCTTCAACTAAAGTTTTGTCTTTACATTCTTTCAACTTGTTGCGAAACAATACACACTGATTCCATTTGACTTGTAAAACATCTTGCATTTTACTTCTCTTTACTGTATGCCATAAAGGACATGGTTTTATCCCTTTAGCAATACGTTTCGCTTCATATCCATTTCTGGATGACACAATGGCTGAAGCAATATCTGGACAGTGATGAAAAACTGCTTTCTCATATTGATACAACGCTTCACTTGAGTTGAACACATGTCCATACTTTTCAAGTCGTGTTGGAAACATGTTTGAAAGAACGTCCTTGTGACCGCTGAATAGTACAAGATTCTCCATGTTGACTTTGTTTCTGTTGTTTTATTCTGACATGTCGGTTTCTTCCTGTAATAAAATATCTTTTAATATATTTGCTGCCTCTTCTATTATGTTCTTTCTTTGTTTACGTTGAAACCACTCACATAAAACTAAATTTGCTAGTAAGAAAAACATTGTTATGTTATCAATTCACTATGTTGTTACAAGGATGTTTAAAAGGTTTTTATATCTTTAAAGTTACCTGATAAAGCTGCTCGGTTTCCTCTTCTTCTTGTAGTTCATAACAATCTCTCAAATGATCAACTACGGTGAAATATACTTCTACATCAGTACGAGCAGAATAAAGCGCAGAATCAAAGTCAAAGTCAGGATCTTCTTCTATTCCAATTTTATGACATTCTCCAAGAAATCTTGAATGCAGTTCAATCACATCAAGACTATGATGTACAACATCCCAAAAAGCATCCAAATGATAAAGTTGATAGTCTGGAGTGCCACAGCTAGCAAATTTAGCAATCATCAAGTCAATATAAGCTTTTTTAAAGCATGCAGCCATCTTTTTTCAGTGTCACTTTTACTTTTCTTCACAGACTTTAAGTACTCCACACTTGCCGCAGAAGTTGTTTGGTTCACACAACTTGCAATTATACTTGTGGCAGTGGCAATGATAATCCTCAACATATCCACAAGCACCGCAATAGTCGCAGGTAAGTCCAAGTTGATTTTGCACGTTCATGTTCTCCAACTGAACTTCAGCCAGTCTTTTCTTGGATAGCTTTGACACCTTCATCCGACCATCCTTTTGCAGCTTGATGATAGTTTTCTTGTCATGACATTCCTCACATGGTGATAGGGCTGAGTTGATGTTGTCCATCTCCTGAAGTAGTGTCTCCCATTCACCATCATTCATGTTGATGTAATGCGTGTATTCTTTCCCTTCAAACCGTGATGTGCGCACAAAACTCACATAGCGCATATCCAAGTATGAAATGACTTCAAGCCACTTCGTTTGCGTTAAGTATAGTTTGAAGCCAATGTCGCGTAAATTTTTCAAGCTCTGGCACACAATCTTCCACAAAGATGGTGAATAAGCACACCATCTCTCTCCACGTGTGATGCGTAGAAATGGTCCATATTCTCCATGCTCCACAGTAATGGTTAAGTTGGCACTAATTTTAAAGCTGCTTGTCTTGTTCTCCATGGCTGCCACAATGTACTGATGACTTCACGTCCACTCCCTCCAACTGTCTGCTGAGAAATGACTTCACTCTGCTGAGTCCACTCCCTTTTTATACCCAACCATCCGCTGAGTCAGCTCCCTTTTCAAACCTCTTGCAAAGCTTTGAATTCACTTCAACTCGTCCATGGTTGACTCGAACAAGGTCTGATACATTCGTCGCCAATGGAACATCATCATCATAAAGTAAAATGATTCTTGCAGCTACGACTAACATGAGCTCCACTGCCCAAATTGTATTCGTGTTGATAAATGCTGAATCAATGTCATAAGCTGATAGTATATGTAGATCTTCACAGTCACGTAGAAACGAGTGGATGAAACAATCACTTGGAATAGCCTTTCCAACAGCTTCCCAATGCAGATGTAAATTCTTCACTTGCTGCATCCAATCCCATTCAAAAGCAGGAAGCTTTGAAAACACATAGTTAGCATAATTCACTTTGAAGATGTCGTCCATAGTCATACATCTGTCAAGAAGTAATGTTGACATTGTGAAGTTTTCTCGTCACTCTTCCTTTTATACAACTTTGATGGTATATGGTGTGTAACTTGTTCAAACTTATTCAATACTCGTTCAAAATTGTTGACTCAGCAGAATGTATCACTAGTTGACATGTTTCAATCATGCTTTTATGCTACTTCCATGTAATCAAAATATGGTGTGTAACTTTTCAAACTTGCTCAAAATTGTTAAAATTGCTGACTCAGCAGAATTTTACTTGTGTATATGAATGTCTCACTTACAGTTGTGGAGTTGTACAGCTGCACTGCTACACAGCAGAGACATCTAGCGGTGAAGTTAAATGGTCTGCCAAATGGTATTCATCCGCCAACTAGACCTGAAATGTCATAAAATGTATTCTCAAACATCACACACACACACACACACACACACACACACACACACAGACATGTTTTTTGCTTCATTTCATAATATAGGATGGCCCTTAAAAGGGCCGAAAGATCTTAGTACATCAGCACGATGGATTCCAACAGCGGCATTTGTACTTGTAGTACTCCTGCATCGTAAATGGTCTTCCCGCGCACTTGAACGGATGGCTGTTGCAATAGCTCTTCTAGTTCAGAGTCATACCACACCACCAGCAGTCATTACATATTGGTCCTGGCCCAGGTAGCGTCGCCGCAAACCTATACCAGAGCAGACCACCGCAGGTTTTACAGCAAAAGCGCTGAGGTGCATTGTGATGCACCGCGCAGTTGTGTGACTGTCCTTCATATTCCAACCTCACGCAGCACTTATAGCATTGTATGGTCACTTTCTTAGTAGCTGGTGTGTTGTTCATGATGTCTCTTGTTACCGTCCTTCACATGGTTTACCACTCATCCCTTATATACCACTCGGATGTAATCAAATCGTGGTGTGTAACTTATGCTGACTTGACAAAATGGTGCTCGCCTGGGGGGGGGGGTCTGTCCCGACTGCCGCTTAGGGGGAGGGGGGTCCGTCCCGAGTGCCGCCTAGGGGGGGGGGGGGTCGGTACATAGTATGTCCTGGGGGGAGGTCATCACTTTTTAGGGTCTGTTGCCATGGTTACACTGATTGACAGGTGGAGTTCATTGGCTTCATGATGATTGACTCGGCCAGAACACCCTATCAAACCACTTTCGCTCCGGACAGCATGACGTCATTATGACGTCATTATGACGTCATGGATGGCCGCGCCTATCCTAACGCTTCGTTACCATGACGTCACTTCCGGTCCAGACAGCACTTCCGGTCCAGACAGCACTTCCGGTACAGACATGATGACGTCACTTCCAGACACCATGACGTCACTTCCAGACAGTATGACGTCACAAAGTGCGGTAGAACCAATGTTTCTACACTACTCAAGTTGTTCAACATGTTCAACATGTTCTTCAACATATTGTTCAACATGTTAAACAACATGTTCAACAACATGTTCAGCAACATGTTTAACATGTTCAATATGTTCAACAACATGTTCAACAACATGTTCAACATGTTCAACAACATGTTCAACATGTTCAACAACATGTTCAACATGTTGTTGAGCATGTTGAACATGTTGAACATATTGTTGAACATGTTGTACATGTTGAACATGTTGTTGAACATGTTGAACATGGGCAACCTAGTCCATGGTATGTAACCAAATCACTTAACCTTATAGCGCATACATTCATCACGCACTCATTCATAGCACACATTCATCATACACATTCATAATGTACTCATTCATAATGCACTCATTCATAACACATTCATCACGTACTCATTCATAACACATTCATCACGTACTCATTCATAATACACATTCATAATGCACTCTATGGTCTAGGGTTATGCCGCTTAGGGCTATGACGTCATCATGACGTCATCTTCACGTCATCACGTCGTCATCATCACGTTATTATGACGTCATCCCAACACGCGCGCTCTATCCTAAAAAATGCTCCAAAACTGTCATGACAGTTCTGGAACACCCTGTGACGTCACTATGACGTCACTTCCTGTTCCAGAACTGTCGTTTTCCAACTACTGCTTTCTTTGCGTTTACGACAATCAATCTGCAAGAATTCATCTACTGTGACCAAAATAACGTCGATCGTTAGAGTGTGTGTAACCAGAGAGCTTTGGTGTAACACCTGTTTACTCCGCAGACCCACTGAGGCTCAAGATCGAAAATCAAGTGACCTTTGTATGTCGAAAAGCGTTGGAGAAAGAATGACAATCATCTCGAAAACGGTTAGAGATTTCGTGCTGTTGTAAGCTGTAAGTAAAAAATGACCCGTTCTTCAGGTTTACCCTCCAGGTGACAAAAGTATTAAATGTTTGATCTGGGTCCAAGCATCTGTTACCTTTCTACCTAGCTGAATTTTCAAGAAGCAACAAGTATTTGGAGGAACAGATAGGTGTATCTCTTTCTTAGGTGTCATAATCACAGGTTCAATAAAGCGTAGAGTTGACTCCTCAATGGAGGAAGAATCGGACGGTTCGAAATTTTTGTTGGAGGCTCTTGGAGGTTGAGGGGGCACTATATTGAGAAAAACAAACTGCGTTTAACAGATCTTTTCTTGTAGTTAAACATTGTTTTAGTGTGCGGGTGTATATGAGAGTGTGTGTATGTGTTTGGCAAGGTGGTGGAGGTGAATGGATCACAATCCAAATAATTCCCCGAAAGCAACTTTTAAATGGTTATCGTCTGTAAGTCTAGGTAAACCTCACTCTAAGTAAGAAACAAATTCATCTGCCTTGACACCGTGAAAGAAAATTTTGCGATCTTTGCAAGGGTAAGAGCAATCCATCCAGGGCATTCGCTACGCTTTGAAATCATACCGGTATGTCATAATTTTTACACTGCTTTGAAAGTCATTACCCGAAATAAGTTATCTGTAACGAATTAAGCTACAAAGTGAAATCGGTTTCTTTCTAATTTTTTTTTTTAAAGAATGTATTAATCTTTATTAATGCCATAAACGTGCCAAGGAATAGATGTTAAAAGTTATACATTGTCATTAACATTAATTCAGTTGAAAACTCACAAAAAACGCAAAGACCTATCTAATTTCGGAATATTAATATTATATTCTAATTTTGGATTAGTTTTTTTTTCAAAGAAAAGTTAAAGAAATATTTTCTGTTTAAAAGAAAATATACATAATTTTTAATAAGTCTGTAGGATAACCAGTTATTCGCCTGAAATGGAAACTTTCTAAATATTCTGTGGAAAAGTTTTTTTTTCCCGAAGATCTCGAATGCTAGTCCTCTGTCTTTTTAAGCCAAAGTGTTTATAGCTTATTTTCAAACTCAGTTTCAAAATATGTTTAATCGCCACTAATGCCGAATGCGATTTTGACATGGAAAAGGCAAAGGGTAAATATAAGGAGAGACTGCAAGTGACAATCAATTTGACATGTGCTGAGTAATTAGAAAATGAGATCAAAATTAAACTTGCAGATATAAAAGTAGAATATAACTTAGGTCGGAACACTCTTGTACTATGGACAACCTGGAGCTAGGGAAACTTTACATTTTGCACTGATATCTGATCCAAAATATATACATATTTTACGTGATGACGTCATAAACCGTACTCGTTCGTTATATTTGCGACAAAATTTGCTAGAATCGTCCGGCCCTACCAGTTGAACAATCCATCGCAGTTTGAATATTCTCCGCTGTTCAGCGCCTGAGAAATCCCCCGTAAACAAAAACAAGCACAACAACAGTCAGTTGCTGTTGTCTGAATCAAGATATTTCTCACTTTATTGTATCGGACCATAAAACAAAAATCACACAATTATCAATAAATAAATAAATAAATAAAACTTGATAAAAGTTGAAAAGTGTGAAAAAGTATGTTTATGGGCAAAATCTAAAAAATGTATAAACAGTCTATTTTTTAAGATATAACAAGAACGTCCAGGGAGATGGCGCCTAGCCTGGACAATTTTCAATGTACCTCACATTAATTTTAACATAATTCACCATGTTAATTGTTATAAAACATGATGTTTTTGTATGTATTGTAAATAAACTTGCCTACTCCCCCATTGTTTGTTTTTTTTTTCTCTTTTTTATGTAAAGCTTGGTTACGTTTATTTACAAAGATGGGTTCACTTAACCAGGGATTTTTTCATATGGGTAGCATTTTGAAATATGGGTAACAGAATAAGTGCCTAAATGAAAACCAAAAATCGAAAAAGTTATGTTATTTGGTCATTCTTGGCGAATCGTTAATACCAGAATGTCCAGGGACATTGCAACGCAAGGAGAGCAAACCACTTTACCATCTCATTGTTGCTTAGAAAGTCATACATTCAGCTGTTGTATAAATAAAATATCACTGCATCAAAGACATTTTTCGGTAAGATGACCCCTGTCTGAATATATTACCCACCTTCTCATCCCCCAACAACAAAAATTAGTTAATTTAATCACTACCGGTGGGCTGGAATTTTATTTATTTTTTATTTTATTATTTTTTTTAAATGGAGATACTTGTGTTAATGGTCACTTGTCGTTCTGTTTTATTGCAAAGACAAAATGACAGGAATTCACCACGACTAACGCACCACCAAAGCAACTTTCATATTTTTATAGATCAAATTTACTAATCAATGAAGGGAAACAGCTTTCTCTCTCCTTATGGCTTTTAACTGTGACCCGTCAATCAAACACAACTGACTTCAAGGATCAGGTCCGATCCAACTTTTCGTGAAGGGAAGGGGGAAGGTTTCAACTTCTGACACCTTGAGTTTAAAAGTTTCAGAAAACCAAAAGCTTATTTTTTTTCGAATTCAGGGGGAGGGAGTCGCGACCCCTGAACTCCCCCCCCCCCCCCTGGTTCCACCACTGAGAAAGATTTGTGTAATCTTTGTGTCTCTTGTGTAATCGGCCCTTTTTGCAACACACACAACTATCGATCGACTCCAAAGGCTCAACATACATAGGAACTACAATGCTACAAATAGGTCATGGGGAAATCACAGGCTTCTGTTAACACTACATTCAGACACGCATACACAACACGGCTTTTTCTACAGATTCACTCCGGTCAAAAGTAACTCTCTTCGTGTGTGTCGGGATGGGGAGGGGAGGGTGGTAATGGGGGGCAGGACAGGGGCAACAAAGAGATGTTAGAGTCAACTACTGCCCCACAGATATTGTAGATATATGTAAAAAAAAATATACCAAAATATACAAGTTTCTGACAATTTTCAAAGTCCCGTCATTATGGCACTTTTCGACCGATCGCCAAAAAAAGTAATTTTCCGGTAGAGAACCACCTAGAGATTGTACAAGTGTAATACCAAGAGGATCCAACCAAAACTGTAGGAGGAGATGCATTTTGAAAAAAAAAGTTTAACAAAATTTTCAAAATCCCTTCGTTTCGACTTTTTTCAACCGATCACGAAAATAAGTAAATTTCCGGTAGAGGAGCACCTAGAGATTGTACATGTGTAGTATTAAGAAGATCCAACCAAAACTGTAGGAAGAGATGCATTTTGAAAAACAAAATTGCAACAATTTATTTTTTGCCAATTTTGGTCAAATGCCAAAAATTGATTTATGGCTGGGGAGGGACTTACCTAAGGAACAATCGTGTGCAATATAAAAACAAGAATGTCCAGGGACATTGTGACCAACCGAGATCTAGTGAATCTATGAATAAGCTTGTCTGGTTGCCGAAAGTGGTATAGTCACATTGTACAAGCTTGTCCAAGGACAAAGGCCCAGCTAACGAAAAGCGATAAAACCAAATCCCGCGTGCTTGAACAAGGGAATTTCCTTGAAAAATTGGGCTTCAAAGGACGAGATGGCAATGAGCTAGCTAAATAATTAATTTAGCAACGGACCCGAACATAGACCGATAAATACATACAAAGATTTTTTTCCCAGAAAAATAACTTCGAACACCATATCCACACATGTGTACTGTTGACATGTACTGTCGGACATGACATACACATTTAGTTCAAGCAGCAGAAACGATCAGAAACGACCAAACGCATGTGCCTTTTAAAAAGAAGAAAACGCCGCGTCTAAAACATCATTACTTAAGTTTAATGTTTTGGTATGTATTATTTTGCGAGGTTTGCATTTCCGACCAGTCCGCATGTTTATTTAACTTGCGTTGATGTGCGGTTTGAATTTCGGAAAAATGCGCATGTTAGTTTAACTTGCCGTTATGCTCTGTTCGCATTTCGGACCAGTGCGCATGTTTATTTAGCTTGTGTTGATGCACGTTTGACTTTTCGGACCAGTGCGCATGTTTATTCAATTTGCATTGATTGGCGGTTCTTATTTTAAACCATTGCGCATTTTAATTTAACTTGCGTTGATGCACAGTTCGCATTTCAGACCAATGCGCATGTATATTCAACTTCCGTTGATGAGTGGTTCGCAATTCGGACAAGTGCACATATTTATTTAGCTTGCGTTGATGCGCTGTTTACATTTCGGACCACTGCGCATGTTTATGTAACTAGCGTTGATCAGTGTTTCTTCTTTTAGACCAGTGCGCATGTTTATTTAACTTGCGCATTTCGGACCACTGCGCAAGTTTATTTAACTTGCATTGACGCGCGGTTTGAATTTTGGACCAGTGCGCGCATTTATTTAACTTGCGTCGATGCTCGGTTCGATTTCAAACCAGTGCGCATGTTTACCAAACTTGCGTCGATGCGCGGTCCGTATTTCGGACCAATGCGCATCTTTATTCAACTTACAAGTTTTGGCGGATCGCCTAAAAAATTAATTTTTCAAGAGGGACCTAACTGGAGAAGAATCGTGCAAAATTGGAAAGGAATTCAATAAACATTGTGGGAGAAGCATTTTCCAAATTAAACGCCAATAAATTAAAAAAATACCCCTCATATCGCAAATTTTTGGCGGATCGCCAAAATGAGGAATCTTTCAAAAGAGGACTACTTAGAGAATTATCGTACAAAATTTGAAGAAAATCTGATCAAAATTGTGTGAAAAAAAGCATTTTGAAAATTGGTGACCATAAAATCACAAATGTCCCCTATTTGGCCAATTTTTGGCAGATCGCCAAAAAGAGTAAATTTTCACGATAGGCCTACCTAGAGAATAATCGTACAAAATTGGAAAGGAAACCGATCAAAATTGTGTTAGAAGAAGCATTTTAAATATTAGGCAACAAAAAATTAAAAATGCCCGCCATTTGCCCAATTTAGGGGGATCGCAAAAAAAGGTAAATTTTCAAGTGAGCACTATGGTAAGAAAATTCATACAAAATTTGAAGAAAATCTGATCAAAATTGTTCGAGAAGAAGCATTTTAAAAATTGGCAGCAAAAAATTTTAAATGCCCGCCATTTAGCCAATTTTGGGCAGACCGCCAAAAAAAGTAATTTTTCAAGAGAAGATTACCTAGAGAACAACTGTTCAAAATTGGAGAAGAATCCGACCAAAATTGTGAGAGAAGAAGCAGTTTGAAATTACATACCAAAAAAATTTAAAAATGTCTCCCATTTGGCCAATTTTTCGCGGATCGCCAAAATGACTAATTTTTCAAAAGAGGCCTACCTAGGTAATATTCGTGCACAATTTTAAGAAAATCTGATCAAAATTGTGGGCGAAGAAGCATTTTAAAAATTGGCAACCACAAAATTACAAATGTCCCCAATTTGGCCAATTTTTGGCTAATCGCCAAAAACAGTAATTTTTCAAGAGAGGTCTACCTAGAGAACAACTATCCAAAATTGGAAAGGAATCCGATCAAAATTGTGGGAGAAGAAATTTGAAAATTAGACACTAAAAGATTAAAAAATGTCCCCCATTTGGCCAATTTTTCGCGGATCGCCAAAATGAGTAATTTTTCAAAAGAGGCCTACCTAGGGAATATTCGTGCAAAATTTCAAGAAAATCTGATCAAAATTGTGGGCGAAGAAGCATTTTGAAAATTGGCAACCACGAAATTACAAATGTCCTCAATTTAGCCAATTTTTGACGGATCGCAAAAAGAGTAGTTTTTCAAGAGAGGTGTACCTAGAGAACAACTATCCAAAATTGGAAAGGAATCCGATCAAAATTGTGGGAGAAGAAGCAATTTCAAAATTAGATACCAAAAAATTAAAAAATGTCCCCCATTTGACCAATTTTTGGCGGATCGCCAAAATGAGTAATTTTTGAAAAGAGGCCTAACTAGGGAATAGTTGTGCAACATTTGACGAAAATCTGATCAAAATTGTGGGAGAAGAAGCATTTTGAAAATTGGCAGCCGAAAAATGTCAAATGTCCCCCATTTGGCCAATTTTTGGCGGATCGCCAAAAAAAAAAAAATTTTTTTTTAAGAGAGGCCTACCTAGAGAACATTCGTGTAAAATTTGAGAGGAATCCGATCAAAACTGAAGGAGAAGAAGCATTTTAAGTAAAAGTTTACACACGTACATACGTACATACAGACGACGGATACCCCTCTTTTGATAGGATAAGACCGGCCCGACATAGTCGGCTGGTCTAAAAACTCCAGGTAGTTTTCGAGAAAATATTGTCTAACACACACATACACACACACATACCGCCTACGGCGAACAATGAAGGGTAAAGCCCTTCTGCGACAAAAACGAAGTTGGGCTGAAAAAAAGTCGAGCAAATAAAAATTTAGATATTTTTGTCCTGGGCAAAATAAGACACGGTCGGCTCTGTTCTGTGAGTCTGTTCCGGAACAGACTCACGGTGGTCAGTGTCATTGATGGACACCCAGGTATATAGAGTATCATACAAGTTTTTATGGCAAGCAGTCCGCGTTAGTCTCTTCCAAGAGGGGCTTGAACCCGGCATCTCTGGCCCCATCAGACAACCCGCTGGCAATATGCAATAATTTTACTCATGCACAGGATGCTTCCGCCATGAAAAGCCACCCCGACATTTTTTTGGAGAGGGGCGGGGGGGGGGGGGGGTGGTGGTCAGAATGATAGCTCGTCCGCTTCTTACGGCTGTTAATCAGGATAGCTGGGTGATGAGGGTCAGATAATTCGTTTAGGGACAAATAAACTTCGTTGTAAAGTATATTTTATTTGCTATCTGTCTTTTCCATGACAACACTCACTCAACGGGACTATTCTTAACATTATGACCAAAATTGTCTAGAAATGCAAACACTGGTTTTTCACACAGTTATCTTACAGCAAAGTCATCGTAGCTAACAATGATACTACCTGTACACAACCAACAACTCAACCATTTGATTTCTTCAAAAATTTGTCTTCTGCAAAACAGTGATTATTCCTAAAAACCTGACAAGCTATTAATAGTAAAAAACATTACAATCGCACATGTGCAAAAAAACAACATTATAACACGCACAAACTGAGTAATACACTCCCGTAAAAAGAAATGAACACGGTATTATTTAAAATAAGAATTCTGAAGCAAATAAGAAACCAGATATTTTTGGTAGGCTATTCCGGAACAGACTACCGATAATTCAAATGTAACAGAAATCAATAATGCTCCATTTTTTTCATATCAAAGGGTGACAATAAGTTGAACAATGCAAATAGTAGTAGGGAAACAAGGATTCTGGATCACCTATGACGTCATAATGACGCCATCAAGTCAAGTAGTAGGAAAAGGACAGTTCTGTACAACCTATCATAATGACGTCACAATGTTGCTGCAGAACTGTCATGACAGTTTTGGTCCAGATGGTGATAATGACATCACAATGACGTCACAATGACGCCATAATGACGTCATAGGGTGTTTTGGAACTCTCATGAGAGTTTGAAAACACCTGTCAATCATCGTGACGTCATGAATCACGTGACCAATGAAAAGCCAATGAAATCAATGAAGGCCCGCCCACTTTCTGTCTATCACCTGTCAATCATCGTGACGTCATGATCACGTGACCAATGAAAAGCCAATGAAATCAATGAAGGCAATGAAGCCCCGCCCACTTTCTGTCAATCATCGTGACGAAAGCTGTAATTTTTAACCGATCTGAAAGTTTTACCATTTGATTCAGTTTTATATCTAGTTTTGATATAAAGTGGTCACAGGCTATTTGCACATTTGGCTGTATGCATAACTTTTCATCTCAAAATTTTAACTTTTAAAAAAGTGAAAAAAGTCGATAACTTCCGTCATGTTCCACCGATTTGATTGAAAATTTTACCGTTTGATTAAGTTTTATGTCTAGTTTTGACATAAAGTGGTCACAGGCTATTTACACAGGTGGCTGTATGCATATGCATTTTCACCTCAAAATTTTAACTTAAAACAAAACTAAAAAATCGATAACTTTCGTCATGGTTAACCGATTTGAATGAAAATTTTACCGTTTGATTCAGTTTTATGTCTAGTTTTGACAAAAAGTGTCAGGCAATTTGAAGTGATCCAGAATCCTTGTTTCCCTACTACTGTAATTCTTCTCTTTTGGCGAAAGGAAAATCAAAATATTGAAAAAGTTAATTTACATTTGGATGTTTATTAAAATGACGGTAGTTCAGCACTGGAGAACCTAATGAAATTTTAAACTTGTTTTAATTTATTTGTAGTTTCAATTTTTTCATATTTTTTTATTGACAAGGCAAGAAAATAATTTGTTTATATAGTCTGAAATGATGAAATAGTGAAAAAAACTCGATTTCTGAAAATGATGAAATAGTGAAAAAAAAACTCGATTTCTGTGACATTCGATTTATCGATAGTCTATTCCGGAATACCCTACCAGAAAATATCTGGTTTCTTATTTGCTTCAGAATTCTTATTTTACATAACACCGTGTTAGAAACCGATAAGAAACCGTCAGCGTGCTCTGACCGCGTACAAAAGTCACAAAGCCAATTCACAACTAGGCTAAAAGCATCGGTGGAAGGCCATGTTCTGCCACAATATACACATGTATTTGAAGGGAGTTGTATAAGAGATTCAAGTTGGATAAAGAAACAAATTCTATTCATTTTACAACTTAATTCCTAACAAAACTTGAGTAAAATGCTCTCTGTGGTTCATACTCAACCGTTCACATTTGCCGTGTTGCCAAAACATGGTCTACTTTCAAAAACAGCGAAAAAGAAGTGCGCAGCAAATGAGTCACTGATAACCCAAATGCAGCACACAACAGTCATTAACAAACGGATGCAGTTACACTTCAATGCTCAACCTAAAGAAAACATTGCCGTGAAACCCCTAAAAAATGCCTCTGTAATTTTTTAATCTATTCAAAAAAACTGTTTTAATATTTCATGAAAACAGTGAATCTTTGAAACAAAATCAATAAGCTATCGAAGTTCAAAGAATATCGGCGAAAACTCAATAACAAAATAGTAAGCCACAATCCACAGGTTATCAAATCGCTGTGACTATGGCAAATCTAGACGACAAGTTGCGACTTGTTTCATGGTCCAGTATTCCTAAGTCGCTGTTTTTCAGTTTCTTTCAGACGAAATGCAATAAATGTCCTACTCATTCAATGTTTGAGACAAACCCTAATACGTTTCTCAATGGGAGCTGATAAATATTCAAAGCAGATGCATGACATCACAAAAATCTTAAAATTTCATTGGCCCATTGTAGTTACTATTAGTTGACTCATCAATGAACGTCAACATACTGTGAATGAAAAAAAAATCCCCCAAGCGGAATGTAGCACTATAGGAAGGCTTGGGCTGGCCTTCCAAAAAAAACACAAAAAAAAAAAAAAAAACAATGGGCATAACTCCGAGATACTATGACGATGGCTTTGTGACGTAAAACGTTTTCCTTTGCATTGCGCAAGTTGCTATGCGACACTCGTGTCGCAGGACAATACCATGAAAAATTTTCGAGCAAAATCTCCAGTTTTTGGCTTTTTTCCGCTATCTATGAATCGATTTTGCTTGTTTGTGTTATAATGGGGATAGATCCTGGTGCAGTCGTGCTTTGTGTGGGATTCGAGCACTTGTGGAAGGCCAATGAAGTCACCGCTGCGCTGTTCGTTCACAGGCCTTCCACGCGTGCTTGAATCCTATAAAAGCACTCAGCCCCATGATCTATTACTATATTAACATACCCTGCTCAGTTTTTTTTCCACAATATTGCCTATGCAGTTGCTACAATGTATATTTTGCACGACATACACTCAACGCCTGGCTAATGTAAAATAATCCATTAGCAACTTTACCAACACAGAGGGTGATTTCTCAGCCAAGGTGATTTCCTTTGACTTGATCACAGGGTAAGAGATCTGGAGCTAAGTTTAAGAAATTAGCCCGGAGTTATTCCATTTAACGATGGCAGTGTTCTTTCTTAGAGGAATCCACCATTGCTGATCATACAATTGATCACACAATTGATCTACCGACAATTGATCATACAACTGATCACACGACAACTGATCTAACCACTACTGATCATACGACAACTGATCTAACCACAACTGATCACACGACAACTGATCATGCGACAACTGATCTAGCGACAATCGATGTTCCAGAGAGACAACATTTCAGAATCTTTCTAAACAACAATGCAGCAAATCTTCCAAGCCCGACGGTTTTTCGATATTCAGCGGCTGAGAAATCATATGTAAAATATTTTACAGAATATTGTCAAATGTCCACACGATCCATGGTTTTTATCGCATTTTTTACCTAACATTGTGTCAGGTTTTAATATGGGGCAAGAGACATTAACCTAAGTCACAGAATGTCTGTATTTCAGAGTGAGCCGTTTGGGAATCACCCAACACAGGGGATGGCATAATGTTTCTTGGTTTTCAAATGAAACATACACAACAAAGGTTTTAAACCAATAATAATTGTTACATCTAGTGCAACGTAATTTCTGCACACGTGGCGATCACTGGAACTGCTATACGACTGCTGTTAGGATTATGTTCCCTGCTCTCTCAGCTCTCTCCCAGGAAGGGGGGGGGGCGGGGGGGAGGGTGTGTTGCAATATCTCCAGCACTCTCCCCCCCCCCCGGCCCAATTGCTTTCTGTATTTTGTTTCTGTGTTTTAATTGTAGGGGTTTGTGAGGAAGCGTGAGCAATTCCCTTTGCCACTCGGATCAAAACAATCCATTTCAGAGTAAAAATATCCTATTGTATAAAATAATTTTAAATGAGACTGCATTACTCCGATTTTTAATAAAACAAGAATGTCAAGTGACGGTGCCCAGGTGGCATCAGAGAAACAAAGCATGAACAAGCACTGCGAGTCTATCATAATATGGCTGACAGCTGGTGAAATTTTTAATTATATTATTAAATATTTTACATATTCTAAACATTAATGTGGCTCTGGGCTTCAAATTCTAACGTGTCTTCATTGCGCCAACGACATCACACTTGGAGGAGATGCAGAGGTGCCTTAGCCACTTTCATCTTGTTTATGTTCACGTGAAGTTGCCTATCACGTTGTGGAAAAGTTCGATAAAACGCATAACGGAATTATGCCTCATTATTTATGCCACCGCCCCTCAGCCAGTCTAGCGTGTAGTTACTGTGGTGGAAATTTACACAGGTAACACATTTAATTTACACATACAAAACACAAAAATTTATGAAATGCCATTGTCACACTTATTCAGTAGTTACTGATATCAAAAATTAATTTTCAAGAATTAATTTTTGCTCTCTGTAATTATATTTTAATATCTCTAAATGTATTGGTGATCTCAAAAAAGAATTGATATCAATATATATTTAGAAATATTTATTGATATGAAAAATGACTTAATGGTCTCTAAGATTGGTAAATTGTTTTTAGAGATCAAAAGTTCAATTCTTGATAGCAAAAACGAAATAGTAACATCTCAGGTTTGAGCTCAATGACCTACTTTCTTTTAATTGATATCAAGAACTTATTTTAGATAACTTTCTTTCAGAATGAACTTTTTTACTTTATATCAAGATTTTCACGCATTTTCAAAATACCAGGAGTTTTCGAATAAAGCCCCGGGGGCACTATTACGAAACTCGAGGATTTATAAGTCTCATGTTGAAACCAATAATGCCTCCCCCTGGGGGCACTATTCGGAAACAGTTTCAAAATTTCCAACTTCTCTTTTATCGTAAACGACTGTAGTTTGCCCAAGACCCTCCAGGAGGTTCAATCCCTCTCCATCCCCCTCCACAACAACTCAACAATACATCTACAGCATAGATTCACATGTCTGGACCTGGTTTCCAATAATTCAATTAATGGAAACCAGTTCTCAACAATAAAAATTACGTTCAAATTTAATTTCTTGAGACAAATTATACGATACAGTCAATAGCTACTATTCTGTATACTTCGTGGTATGGAGGTAGACAGGCAGGGTTGCCTTCAGGTTGCAGGGGACCGTAACAACACGGGTTGCCCCTGTGCCATGAAGTCTAATTGTTATTACGTGTGTTTCAAAACATTTTTACTCCTTTTTTCTGTAGCATTTACAGAACTCTTCTTAACATATAAGTTATGCTGAAATGGAGCTAAATGTTTGTGAGTGATACGGCATTTTGCAACTTTGACTATTCTTGCCACCATTTTGTTGATTTTTGTTTCAGATTCGTAGCTTAAGTTGAGAATATATCAAGCAAATAACAATTTACATATATTTTGGTCCCAGGCGAAATGCTCAAGATATATTTAAGAAATATCAAAAGTAACATTAAAAATCCACGATACCTGTTTTGATAGGTATAAGGGACTGAATAATTGGCCAATGGCAATTCGAAGTGGGACTTTCCTGCTAAGCAACAGCACCAGAAATGGTCTACTGCAGACACGTTGGGAAACATATTTTAAACATATCAGGCAAAGGAATAAAGCATGACCCAAACAGCCATCTGAACCCATACTTTAAGAACAGGATTGCCCATGGGCAATGCCCCAGCTCACCAATACTGATATCCGAATTTATTCCATAAAAGTATAACCTTTAACCAAAATTTCAAGCCACGGAGGCTATGTACCTGGCGTCAGTCAAGATTTTAAAACAAAAAACCGTTTTATCGTCAATATTTCCCTAATTTTCACAGAATCGTGAAGAAAGGTAATAGCCACGTAGGTACTAATGCATCAGTTAAGATCCGAATAAGAAAGTATTTTTTGCCAACATTTCCATTATTTTTCTCGTCAACTTCCAAAAATAAGTACCAGGAATAATAGCCAGGTGGACACAATAAGGTTATATCCCCATCGTTAGTTTGGATTTTAATGAAAAAAAAAAAAGATTTTTGCCAGTATTTCCGCTATTTTTTCCGAATCACAACAGTAAGTGATAGCCAGTTAGGTACTGATGTCCGCCACCGCCACCAAGACGGTGAAACAGTAAGAGAACAACCCTAGCGTTAGTGGAGATTTCAATGATAAAAAAATCAGTGACAGCGAGGTAAGAACTAATGATCGCTATTTTAACTAAAATTTGAAGACAGTAAGGCTATTTCTCTAGCGTCAGTTCAGATTTTACTGAAAAAGTAACATCTAGGCAGGTAGTAATAGCCACTAGCGCTACCTTTACTTAACATTTCACGAGAGTTGGTCTGTTTCCCCACTGTCGGTTGAGATTTCAGGAAAAACATGGTTTTTCGCCATATTTCCACCGCCTTCTGGTCTCCAAGTAGACACTTATCCTCCTAACTTCCCTCAACACTATAGGACTTTTCCATTGAAGTTATAGGATGAGATCCGTTTTTTAGCAAATATTCCCACTAGTTTTTTTTTGAATCACGAAATAAAGTACTGTAACAGCTAGAAAAGTAATTGAAATTTCAAGCGAGTAAGGCCATATACTTCGCATCAGTCAAGATTTCACTAAGAAAGTGGATTTTAGCCAATAATTTCTAGAATAGAAAAATAAAATGAAACTGGATCCTCAGTGAGACACGATCCCCCGCGTAGCGCGGATGAGCTATGAAATAAGTGTTTAATTCGGATTGCCATATCAATGAAACTTTCATCACGTTTTTTTTTTTTTTTGCAATTCCAATAGTTTTGTATTTTTAAAAAAATCGAAAAAAGCTAAATTTCATGTTTGAAATTTTTATTATTAAAACTTTTAAAGTTATTTTTTCAATTTGCATATCTTTTTTGTCTGTGTCTGAAAATAAAAAAAATCACAAGGACAGAATACGATTTTAAAACTTAAAAGGGTGCATACGTGTATACGCACATGCTTTTAACGAATGCCACAACTCCGTGGTAAACATCATTTGCCTTGACATCGCGGCAGGAAAGTTCGCAACGCTGGTAGGGTCGAAGCCAAAATGCCAATGTTTTGCCCTCTCAAGAAGACACTAATTTCCGTGATTTAGCCATTCAATGTTTACAAAACAATCTGTTACACCGAAACTACTATCAGCGAGCAAAGTGCCTGGTACGAATGTTCTCGAAGTAATAAATATCAGTAACATATTAACAAAACAATGTTGGAGATCATTGTAAATTGAGACCACATTAAAAATAGACGAGAATGTTAAACAGACTATAAAGCGCACCGTAATGTTGGAAAGGCAAATAATGAGATGGAAAAATCTACGAATGCCGCCGACTGCGATCATAAAAATTATAGCTTAAAGTTAAACTGGATAGCTTGGCGTCATAAAAATAGCACAATGATGAAGATGAGGCGGAGTATGGTTGCCATGACACCCGGTTACCGCAAGCTGTACGGGGAAGAGTAGCCCACATGATGAGGCGGAGTATGGTTGCAATGACACCCGGTTACCGCAAGCTGTACGGGGAAGAGTAGCCCACATGATGAGGCCGAGTATGATTGCCATGACACCCGGTTACCGCAAGCTGTACGGGGAAGAGTAGCCCACATGATGAGGCGGAGTATGATTGCCATGACACCCGGTTACCGCAAGCTGAACGGGGAAGAGTAGCCCACATGATGAGGCCGAGTGTGGCTGCCGTGACACTCGGTTACCGCAAGCTGTAAGGGGAAGAGTAGCCCACATGATGAGGCCGAGTGTGGCTGCCGTGACACCCGGTTACCGCAAGCTGTACGGGGAAGAGTAGCCCACATGATGAGGCGGAGTATGATTGCCATGACACCCGGTTACCGCAAGCTGTACGGGGAAGAGTAGCCCACATGATGAGGCGGAGTATGGTTGCCATGACACACGGTTACCGCAAGCTGTACGGGGAAGAGTAGCCCACATGATGAGGTGGAGTGTGGCTGCCATGACACCCGGCTACCGCAAGCTGTACGGGGAAGAGTAGCCCACATGATGAGGTGGAGTGTGGCTGCCATGACACCCGGTTACCGCAAGCTGTACGGGGAAGAGTAGCCCACATGATGAGGCGGATTATAGTTGCCATGACACGCGGTTACCGCAAGCTGTACGGGGAAGAGAGCCCACATGATGAGGCGGAGTATGGTTGCCATGACACCCGGTTACCGCAAGCTGTACGGGAAAGAGTAGAACACATGATGAGGAGGAGTATGGCTGCCATGACACCCGGTTACCGCAAGCTGTACGGGGAAGAGTAGAACACATGATGAGGAGGAGTATGGCTGCCATGACACCCGGTTACCGCAAGCTGTACGGGGAAGAGTAGCCCACATGATGAAGCCGAGTATGATTGCCATGACACCCGGTTACCGCAAGCTGTACGGGGAAGAGTAGCCCACATGATGAGGCGGAGTATGATTGCCATGACACCCGGTTACCGCAAGCTGTACGGGGAAGAGTAGCCCACATGATGAGGCCGAGTGTGGCTGCCGTGACACTCGGTTACCGCAAGCTGTACGGGGAAGAGTAGCCCACATGATGAGGCCGAGTGTGGCTGCCGTGACACCCGGCTACCGCAAGCTGTACGGGGAAGAGTAGCCCACATGATGAGGCGGAGTATGATTGCCATGACACCCGGTTACCGCAAGCTGTACGGGGAAGAGTAGCCCACATGATGAGGCGGAGTATGATTGCCATGACACCCGGTTACCGCAAGCTGTACGGGGAAGAGTAGCCCACATGATGAGGCGGAGTATGATTGTCATGACACCCGGTTACCGCAAGCTGTACGGGGAAGAGTAGCCCACATGATGAGGCCGAGTATGATTGCCATGACACCCGGTTACCGCAAGCTGTACGGGGAAGAGTAGCCCACATGATGAGGCGGAGTATGATTGCCATGACACCCGGTTACCGCAAGCTGTACGGGGAAGAGTAGCCCACATGATGAGGCCGAGTATGATTGCCATGACACCCGGTTACCGCAAGCTGTACGGGGAAGAGTAGCCCACATGATGAGGCGGAGTATGATTGCCATGACACCCGGTTACCGCAAGCTGTACGGGGAAGAGTAGCCCACATGATGAGGCGGAGTATGGTTGCCATGACACCCGGTTACCGCAAGCTGTACGGGGAAGAGTAGCCACATGATGAGGCGGAGTATGGTTGCCATGACACCCGGTTACCGCAAGCTGTACGGGGAAGAGTAGCCCACATGATGAGGCCGAGTGTGGCTGCCGTGACACTCGGTTACCGCAAGCTGTACGGGGAAGAGAAGCTCATATGAAAAGGATGAGTATGGTTGCTGTGACCACCGATTAGAACCAATGGTAAGTGGAAGAGTAGCTCAGATGAGGAGGATGAGGCTGAGCATAGCTGCGATGACAGTTGGCAGCAGCTGGATATGCAGCTGCTTGGAGCGGCTGTAGCCACACGGGTAGGCGATTTCCTGCACTCCACACCGGCGCCGCCCTCGTACCCCTTGTGCCTTCCTCTCTCCGCACACTTCCTCTTGGATATCGAACGAGCCCGGGGCCAGAACACTACAATCAACAACATAACACTGTCATGTAATGAATGCAGACTATGGCGGTGGGTACATTACAGCTTGAATTCCTACATGCGCGGCAGCACTGTCAACGAACCGAGGAGGGACTTTCTATTTGGCTTTGCCTACAACCAATGCAAAGTATAATAGTCTTATGTTCTCTTGATGTCATAAACAAACTCACAAATCATGTTGTAGTTCGCCTAACAAATGGCAACTGATGCTTTCCTCCCTCTCAATCTCACTAGCGGAAACGTATGGACCATTTAAGAACACAAGCTTAACTACCAGTTCTCGAGACGAGAGCGTATTTATCACGCCAAGAGTTTCTGTAACAGCGTTTCACACTTGAAATAAAATATGTAAGTTCTGAGAACTGCCAAAGATGATAGAAAAATTTTGCGTAAATTACCTTCTTTATAGTACTTTCTTCAACCCTTTTCTTAACTGTGGTCAAAGTGTTTTTAATACCCTGTTTATTTCCGCGATGGCAAGATAACAGCACAGTTGCACTACCTGTTTGATATGTGGCAATTAAAGTTGAGGTCTTGTTGAGATTTTCTGTAATTTTCCAGCACCAGCAAGAAAACGTTCATATCCGGGACCGCCGTAAAGAAGTACCTGAAAGCAAAACGCAATGATAATCTCCAACAAGAGCAATAACGGAGAGTGAAACACAGTGCAGACTGATCCTGTTACTTAACAAAGATATTCTTTCCCCCATTTTTTTTTTCAAATTACTACAAATTTGCTATGCAAAATGGAAAACATTCAAGTAGAGACTCAATGTATTGTACAGTGGCAGACAGAAGACATACGAAAAATATCAGACACTCCCCCTCCTACTCTTACGCCAAAAAAAAAAAAAAAAAAGAAAAGAAAAACCAGAAAATATCCATTACTTGTGATGCTATTCTCGAGACTGGTGTACACTTCAATCGTTCACTTTTTCACCTTTTTTCGTTCTTGCAGTTAAACAAGCTAAACGTGAATTCAGTATCTGAAACGTCTCTTTTTTTTATTTTAAAGACTATTACATGCTGAGCTGGTGTTAATTTAGCAAGTATAAGACGAACCTGCCATTTGCACAGGGATCGTTTTCCAGGCTTCCGGTAAGCACAGGATCAGTGTCACTCAGTGCCGACCTGTTGGCAGTGTAATAAACCACCTGCTTGACACAGCTGTATTGGTTGTTAAACGGCCGAATGGGCCCTGTGCTGTCCATCTGCGTGTCTGCCTGGTTGTAATGCCAGCGTGGCGACGGCCCGTTAGCCATATCCATGACAACTTCAGACTGTAAAATCAATGGTTCTTTTCGTTCTCTATTTAACCACTACTAGCTCAAATATTTTGCTTTAAATATTATTAAATTTATTAAGTCATCATCATCATCCCTATTATTATTATTATTATTATTATTATTATTATTATTTTTATTTTTATTTTTATTATTATTACTGTTTTAGACCTGCTGTTTTTATGTAAATTTTTAATCAAAATTTGGGTTCGCAATTGAGCCCCGTACGAAGGCATCGAGCCTCGAACCGAAACTTCGAGACTTTCGGCTACTGTTTATCCCATTTGAGTTTTCTCAAATATATCACGACATATGCTCAATAACAAACAGCACTGCGTGCATATGCGCTATGACGAGCTAGGATTCAACACTACCCTATTTGGGGAAGCATTTTGAGGCCAAAATTGTGAGCTGCTTGTCATAACACGAGATATCAGATGAGCCACTTCAAAAGTGAAAAATACTTCCAGGTACTGCAAACATTGCTAACCGTTACATCATTGCTCCCATGAACAGCTTGGCAACCAAATGAAAACAAGTTTGTGACATGAAAGATTTTAAGGTAATGACGTCATACGCCTTTCTTAATTTTGCTGCACCCGTCAAAAGTCGAAAGAACCATCCGACTGACCCAAGGACTACGCGTATACTACCCATATATCTTTTTCACAACCTATACATATTTTACGTGATGATGTCATATGCCGCTCTCGTTCATTCTACAGGCGACAGAATCTTTCGAACCTACCAAGCAACCATCCCACCAAGTTTGAACTGTCTCCGATGTTTAGCGACTGACAAATTTCACACACAAGATTATTATGTAATGACGTCATACGCCTTCCTTAATGATATAACACGCGTCAAAAACCTCCGACCTAACTAAAGAAGAAACCGATCAAGTTTGAAATCTGTCCCACTTTTCGTTCTCGAGATATCTTGCACACAACACTTTGTTCACAACAGACTGACACACCCAAAACACACGAAGATATGACTGAAAAAAAACAACATTAAGTCCTATTCAGGATTGTTACGGCCTTTGAACGTTGGCATAGATGGCATCAAACCTTTCAAAATGAAACCCATATTGACTTTATAATCGGTGAAATTCTTTTATTCTGACGATTTTTCATGAATGGCAACAAAAAGACAACGGTACACACGATCAGTATCTGTCCTATCGTGTGTGTGAATTTTTGAAACAATCTGATTAATAGTTTTGGAGACAAAGACTGGACAATTTCCATTACGCGGACAAAATTACATAAAAGTCTTACCAAATTTCAAAATACTGTCATTTAAAAAAAAAAAATCATGAATCCGAACACATAAACAAGGTTGCACAGTTTTCTTATGTGTCGTATAGGTGAGATTTTAACACAATTCAAAGAAGAGATTTTGGAGAACCAGCCTGGACACGCCGATGAAAATACGCCAAGTCCCGCAATTAAAGAAAGTTTCGCCATTTTGACAATTTCATAAAATATTTCACGAACAAAAATACGATGCTGCACATCTTCAATGTCTGCATTATCCGTTTGTGAAATTTTATAACAATGCGAAAAAAATTAAAATGATCCGTCAAACAATTTTGGAGACACAGCCTGGACGACAAGTGAAGTGATTACGAGGACAAAATTACATCAAAACCCTTTACATTAAATTTTTTACCATACTCTGACTATTGTGATTTTGTTTCATGTGCTTTATCCACGTGTTCCATTTCAAAACAATCCGATCAATTGTTTTAGAGATCCAGGTTGGACACACACGTCGAAAATACGCTGTTTCATCAAACTTCAAAACACTGTCATTTTGACAATTTTTCACGAATTCAACCAAAAATACGATGCGGCACACCATGTGCTCTGTCCGGTTGTGAAATTTCAAAACAACCCGACCTACAGTTTCGGAGCTATAGATTGGACACGTCTACCGACAACCCCATAACAATATCCCTGCGTTGTATGTATGCAGGAAAAATCAACTTTTTCACTATACCTCGCCCCGCCCCAGTCCATCCATTTTTAGTGCAGATCTCAAGGGCTATTGACAAATATACAGAACCTATACTGAATATATCCTGAATAGAGACGAGTGTGAGGCACTTACGTGTAGCAAGCCCGCGTGATGACACACGGCTTGATAGTCCTCCCGCACGTGACTCACAAACACGCCGTGCTGCAGAAGACGTGAGAACACGTGACCCTGCACGTGCGCCAGGGTCGTCTGCTTGTCTGTGACGTCATGCCCGTGCAGTGATGACGTGTCCGAGGCAAAGCTCAAGTGAGCTGTGTCGGTCACAATGTAACAACTGAAACGTGAAAAACATCCTGATAGCGAGGCGGAAACCTCCCCTCTCCTCTCCTCCCCTCTCCTTTCCTCTCCTCTCCTCCCCTCCCCTTTCCTCTCGCACACGAAACTCGCACATAAATGTGTTATATAATGAAACGCGAGTCACACAGGGCTTACACCATGGGCGCCTTCCATTCTTTCTGTCCCTACTCCCTCTTTCCGCTGCCACCGACGCCCCTCCTCCCCCCCACTTCCTGTCCCAGCTGTTTTCAAAGATTTACCCTGTATGGCACTGCCCTCCTTCCCCTCATCATTAACCTCCTCCACGCCCTTCCTCCCTCTTCCGCATATGAACAGCTGCACCACAGACTTACACTGTTTGACACAGTTCTGTTTGCCCCTCTCCTCCCTCTGCTTCACAAGAATAGCTGCTCCCACAGGCCCGCTCAACGCCCATCCGTTGGCCAATCCGCAACACCCTGTCCCGGAAGTCGTCATAACGGATGTCCATGGCAACCACGGCCTCGACGCTGTTGCTAGCACAGTAACCATAGTGACAGGAGCCCCGCGCACATTCTTTTTGTGAGTCACATGCGCATCCAAGCTCCTTCCTGCCTCCTATCAATAATAACACCAAATAATCTGGTGAGCTTTTAGTAATGATAAATATCGATAACAACGCAGTGACCAGACTAGCCTGGCGGGTGCTTTACCGAGAAAACACAATTTTTCGCCCGCACGAAACGACTGCACAAAAGCAAACTTAATCTTATACGATCTTACATGCACTGGATTGTAAATATTGAAATAAGTATGATAATGGACATTTGTTATGGGCCATATTTCTACTTTATTTTTGTTTTACTTCAATTTTACTGCAATTCAGTAAAAAGTGAAAGACAATCAGCAAAAAATTAAAGTTCACACAAACGGACGACCAGACAGACGGACAGACGACAGAGCACACACTATGGGCATAGCCCATGTGGCCAATGTCCCCTGGGCTCAAAAGTCGTGACCCTTTTGACACTACGTCAACGCCGTCCACCCCATCCCACCGCCAACCTAAAACACGCGACCGTCATTTCAGCCACCTATCTCCTAAAAACCCGATAGCCTCTCTACAGCCGCTCCAGCACCCTCCCCCCTCCCACCCCGAGAACCTCCCTCCTCTCTAACCGCCGTTACAAAACAAACAAAACTCTAACTGTTGTTACAAAAGTAACAAAATCTTGACGCATGCGTCCCACTGCCGCCCCCATGAATTCACCCGAGCAGTGTTTTGGTGACGCAGGCGCCGGTTGGCGGATGGCTTTGGATACTGTGACAACACTGCCGATGTTCGGAATAGCATCCGCGTAGACTCTTGAAAGCGTCAAGCCACGTGCGCCATTAGCCAGCGTACGCAGGTACCACTCCCTCCTACAACAAAAAAAAAAAAAAAAAAAAAAAAACAGACCAACGTCAAGGTCCAGGGGCACTGTACTAAGCGTGAAGTTTACAGCTGTAGAAGTGTCTTAACTGTCAGGAATGCCACCGGCGAAAGTATCGTCGGTTGTGTAAGTGATAGAAGTGTCAGAGGTTTTAGTGTCAGAAGTGCCAAAAATATAAGTGAAGGAAATGTCAAAAGGAATACGTATGGAAAGCACCAGAGCTTGTATCAGAAGCGCCAGAGCTACACGTGTCAGAAGTGCCTGGGCTACAAGTGTCAGAAGTGCCTGGGCTACAAGTAGCAAACTGTCAGAAGTATAAGTGTCAGCGCTAGAATGTGCCATAAATACAAGTCAGTATACTCAGATTGCCGGAGACATTACTGAAAATGCACTTTTTCGTAAGAGCCTACGGCATCAAGACAAATCCTTGCATGATCCAGGTGCATTTTTTCTATTCATGTTAGTCACCTTTTCGAAACAAATGTTCAAATATATGTGATAGCGATAATGGTTTTAGTGAGATTTTGAGAAATAAAATTGACTGCAATACGTACTGTGTAGGGTCATATTCTTTTCTCATTCTGACGCCGGGATAGATCCTCATCACGCCGCTGGCAGTCCCTACGTATGTCCACACCACGTGATCCTGTAGGGACGCATCACGTGACTTCCAATCGGCCTCTAACTGTGCTGTCAATATGACATCGGTTCTGCCAAAAATAACAACAATAACAATATTATCTTCCGGGCATTCCGTAAGATACACACGCAAAAGTTCTATGACCCACTCCCTCTCTCTTTTCAAAGCATGTGTGCTACATTTGCGAGGGTACTCGTTGGCTACACCCTATTCTATCCCCTACCCCTTCCACGTGCGCACTTAACAGCTGGGCACTCAAGGAGTCAAGAACTATTCAAACTTTTGTGCACAAAATTAATTTAGATGGAATAAAACTTTTTTATTTTTGTTGCAACTAAGTCAAAGTTTATGAAGTCTCGTTTATATAACTGAAACATTCTGTGATAAAATGTATTGTTTTCACGAATGCACGATCAAACGCCACCTAGCAAAAATACTACTTGGAATAAATGTCTCGCCTCTTCACGAAGTAGGATAAAACGTCACCTTGCACAAGCATGTCCAAGGACATGACCCAGCCGAGTTACCAAACAAGGAAAAAGAGAAAAACTCTGAAACGAATACTGTTAGGCCAAAAAATGAAGAACTTTGTTTATGAACGTCACTTTTTCATAATTTTAATACACAAAAACGAGTTTTCCCAGGTGAAATCTCAAAAAAAAAGCCCGTCCAGGAACATGGAGAGCAGCCCACGAACGTTCACGCGTACTATTGAAAAGATTCAATGGAATTATGTAAAATGCATTTAATTCCAATTTGGAAGCTACCCGAAAAGGGATGTTGGATAGGTTGGGTTTTCACGATTCAGGTATTTACCGACATTTACACAATTTTTTTTTACGCAAATTCCACCATTGCGGTATTTTTTTTTTTTTTTTTTTTTTTTGTCATTTGCGAAAAAAGCAAAGTCCAGGTGGAGGATCACCTAAGAAACTTTCGATTTAAATTTTATAACTATTTGAAAAAGACTGAGAGAAATGAATGGTTTGACAATTCAGTTATTTACTACCATTTATTCCAGTTATTGCCAAACTTCAAAGTTCCGCAGTTTTTGGCGAACCGCGAAAAAAAAATAATAGCCTGTTAGGCGAACCCCTGGGGAACATCCCTGCGTAACATCTAAACGATTAGAGTACAACTGTAGGGGAAGTTGCATTTTAAAAATGGGTCAAAACGGGCACAAAAAGTGCCGCCATTCTGTCAGTTTTTCGTCAATCGTCAAAAAAGGTAATAGCCAGGTGGGGGCTAGCCAGGGAACATTCCTGTGTAATATCAAAACGATAGGAGCAAAACTGTAGGAGGAGTAGTATGTTAAAGAAAAAGTTTAACATACGCACACCCATTCAAGCCCCCTATAGTGATAGGACTAACCCAGTCCGACAAAGTTGGCTGGGTTAAAAAAGAAGCGGGACCGACTGGAAAATACCCGACAATGTGACACTGGGGTCTTTGAATACTGAAACAAGGTATTCGTTTGTTTCCAGGAGTAGTCCAACTCAACTGAGATTTTTCAAAATTGCAATAGCATATTAACTACGAAGTGGATTCTTAAGAAATAGAATAGGATCAAAGGACACGTTCTTTGATTCAAAGAAAAGCTTTTCTATCGTTGATGTTACTACGAAAACGTGATATTTTAAGGTTTTATAATAATTAGACAAAATTCTGACATAAAAATACAAGTTTCTAGGCCCTAAAAGTAAGAAAAATGCCTTTTTATTAAACTAAAAATGTTTTGACCCCAAAATTACTTCTAGTTAAAAGCATTCAAGTAAACCGAATTTTTATATGAATTATATAAGCAAAAAAAAAAAAACAAAGCGGGACTTGAAAATTACTTTGAGTAAAGCGGGTTTCCGAGTAAACTGTGTTCAAGTAAACGAGGTTCTACTGCTCAGGAATGTCGAATATTTGATAATTTAAGATTAGTTTTAGACTGTCACCTTAAATTAGTATTGAATTGTAGAATCGATTAAAAAATATATATGAAAACACACGTCCCTAATTTTGACATTACCTATTTCCTTTGAAGGTTCCTTTAAGGAAAGCAAGAAAAAATTTGAAACTAAACAAAGTATATTTTAAAATTTTAGACTGTGGCATCTAGCTTAGTTTCTTAAATGTGGCATTTACTCCTACTGGCTTTTTTGCCGGGTAACATTTGAATCTAGAATGCAACAAGGGTGACTTTTATTAGCGGTAGCACTTGCTCCGAATACCTGTATTCACACTTATACGAGTCACTGGAAATAAAACACGGATGTACATTTTATATCTTAAAATATTTCTTTATCAAGTACCCCCTACAGTACCACTATACAAATCGATCTCATTTCTCTTCGGATTTGCAATATATCGCGGACGAATTTACAAATATGCACTAACTTGACCCCAGGTACAAACACGGAATGAGAGCAGCTCGCTGCATCGCCGTGGTCGCCGCGGTCGTCTGAGTTAAGGTAGCGGTGTATCTGGGCAAAGTCGGGTTTGTCCTCTTGCAGAAAGGCCCCCGGATCACAGAACGCCCTTGGGGATAGCTTCACGACAGAATGTGCGCTACTTATTTCTATCTCTGTAAAAACAGAATCGTAGAGGAAAAAAACACACAAACTGATAAACCTGCAAGAAATTGTTATGTACAAAAAATACTGTACAATTATAGCTTTTGCATAACGTGTAATTTAATCTTACCAATATATGGCCTTTTCATGTCCAAATTTTTCTGGGGCCGTTCATAAGCCCAACGCCTAATTACATAAAATTAACATAACACAATCTTAACATAAACGTGTAGACCTGAAAAGAATTTACACAGAAGTTTTCTGGACGAACAGTGCAGAAACAAGCAAAGTTTTAACGTAGTTCGTACTCTCTACTCCGCTACGCTCTCCCCCAACCCACCCACAAGACTGCATAGAGATACGGTGGAAACACCAGTCACCTGGATAGCGGGGATGACTCCGATTTGGCTTTAAGATCTCATAGACACCGGGTAGATCATGTGACTGTTGGTTGTATAGCTCCATGTGATGTAAGTAGGTCACATGACCGCTGCTTGACGCTGCCTGCTTCACCGTCACGTCATCATCCTCGCCTATATTTAGCACCACTGAGAGGTCTGTGTCTAAAATAATCATAACTTAAATCAGAGTTTTCCCGCCCTTGCCTGAAAAAAGTAGGTAGATCTTCGCTGGCACCTTGAGCTTAACAGTGATTTTTTAAGAAACATTTGGTCTTAGCGGACTTCCAACACGTAAGAATGCGAATGGCTTGTGTGTAAATATAATGTTACAATCAAAGGGCAAAGTCAGGCATTTTGTGCACTGGGCCAGTGTCATTGTGGGATTTGTGCGGCGGTACTTTAAGAATAGCGTACCAGCACTTGTGTGGAGACTGCTGTATGCCTATTATGTGGGATACACTACTCTGTATGACAGGCACATCAGCTTTAACTGGTTGCTTGTACCACGGAAAGTAACAAGTCTCTTTCCGTCCTAAAATACACCAATACCTTGTCGAACGGAAATGCAAGGGCGCGCAAATGAGAGATAGATAGACAAATAGATAGACAGATAGAGACAGAACGTGTGTAAGAGAGAGACACAGAGAGAGGAACAGAAAGAGATAGATAGATAGATAGATAGATAGATAGATAGAGAGACAGACAGACAGACAGACAGACAGATAGATAGATAGATAGATAGATAGATAGATAGATAGATAGACAGATAGAGACAGAACGTGTGTAAGAGAGAGACACAGAGAGAGGAACAGAAATAGATAGATAGATAGATAGATAGATAGATAGATAGATAGATAGATAGATAGATAGATAGATAGATAGATAGATAGATAGATAGATAGATAGATAGATAGATAGATAGATAGATAGATAGATAGATAGATAGATAGATAGATAGATAGATAGATAGATAGATAGATAGATAGATAGATAGATAGATAGATAGATAGATAGATAGATAGATAGATAGATAGATAGATAGATAGATAGATAGATAGATAGATAGATAGATAGATAGATAGATAGATAGATAGATAGATAGATAGATAGATAGATAGATAGATAGATAGATAGATAGATAGATAGATAGATAGATAGATAGATAGATAGATAGATAGATAGATAGATAGGCAGAGTGAGACAGACAGAGTGAGAGAGACAGCGGAGAGACACACACACAGACAGAGACAGAGAGAATGAGTGAGAGAGAGACCAACCAGGAATTGAGGCATACACGTAGTGGTTGCTATCCACAGGTTGCCATGACAACGACTCATCCTTGGAGACAACCCTCATAGCATCCGTTGTTATGGTGACGCTTCCGGTACCACCATTCACAATTCCCTGCATGACGTCACTGAAGAGCTGCGGCCTACCAGCGTGGGTCTCTACCTGCTCGACCGGCACGAAAATGGGATCCGACGCTAGCTGAAACAAAGCCAATTTTCGGTGAATCGCCGAAAAGTAATAGTTAAATAGCCAGGTCCCTTATTATAAATTGAAGCTTTCAGACGTTTAGTTTGAGGTCCTGAGAGGAGATACGTTTCTAGAATGTTTTTGGTCAATATCTGCGCGAATCGTCAAAAAAAAGTAATAACCACTTAGGTTCTAATGTCATCTACCTTTAATAACCACGTCAAGACAGAAAGACCATATCCTTGCTTCAATTAAGATCTTTTACGCCAATATTTCCACTATATTTCGGCAAAACCCAAATAATAATAATAATAATAATAATAATAATAATAATAATAATAATAATAATAATAATAATAATAATAATAATAATAATAACTAGAGCGGCCAGTGCACGCAAAACATAAGAGTACAGGCTTATATTACACATTTTCAATCGACACCTATTTAGTTTCTTGTTACTGTAAACAAAAACAAATGTCTCCCCGACTAAACCCATAATTCCCGAAAAATACTTTCACTTTTTCTTATTACTGAAATATTCATTTATAAAATATTCATTTCTGCAAACACAATTAAAATTTATTGTCAAAAATAAAAAAAAATAAAACCGCCACCCCCCAGCCATCTAATGTAGGCGCGACTGTAAAAGCACTCCTAAACCTTTTACTCAAGGTAATGGTAACGGTCTGTACAATAAGTGTAGTTATGGCCATGATAGACTACCTTGGCTTCGTACATTTCCATCTGTCGAAAAGCACTAGAAAGGCAATCTTTATAACTGCACATCAGATGACTCACTTGGATGGGGGAAGGAGGCTAGGGGGGACATTTTTGTATCAAAATAATGCGCTGCTTGTCATAACACAAGATATCAGATGACCCACTTTAAAAGCGAAACGTGCTTCCAGGTACTGCAAACAATTTTTGGTCAGTTATTTGATTGGTTTAACGACACCACCAACCAATTGCAGGTCATATTGTGTCATTCCTGGCAACTTTGTTGCATTTAGATTTTACTGATTAAAAGTCAGTATAAGATAAAATCTTAAATACACTAAAATGCTAGAATTAATGGCAATCTATACATACGAATACAGGCTAATCATTCTTTTAAAAATTTTAAGACCTTGTTAGACACTGCAAACAATGCTAATCAATAACCGATACCAGCTCCCATATATGGAACAACTTGGCAATCAAATGAGTATGCGGCGAAAAAAACAATAGCTAGACCTGCTGGGACATAAATACGACAAAAGCATTCCATGTCCTCGAAGATAACGACTTCATCATGCACCACAACTGACACTGATGCCTGACTGAGTGGCATGTTACGTTATAGCCGTGGATGAGAAACGCACAAAAAGCTCAATTTCAGGCAATGAGAAATAGCAATTGACAGGAAGGAATGCTGTGCTATTTTCAAGCATTCTAAAGAATGCAGGAACACCTGAGAATCTTCTAGAAAACGCTGAAATCCCCAGCGTAGTTTACAACTATGCTTAGTTAACAAAGGAGCTGACATAATGGGGAGGCGTGGAGGGGAAGGCGATAGGGTTGTTCATGTCATACACCTTTCTTTATTTTCTATACGAGTTTACAAAACTTATCCGAGTAATAACTGCACCATGTTGAAGTTGAGCTGACTTTCCGCTTTCGAGATATTTTGCTTAACAACGGATAAATTTCTAGGGAATGATGCTTTTTGTTTAATTTTTCACTACACGCGTCGAAAATAGCAAGAGTGGTCTGACTGAACCAAGGAATAGCCATATAAAACTGTAAGTGGATATCACTTTCCCTTAGCGACATCTTGCACACAACACCTTATCCAAATTATATGCATATTTTACGTTATGGCATCATACGCCGCACTCGTTCGTTGCATTCGCGACAAATTTTGATACAATCTTTCGGACCTAGCAAGCAAACAAACCAACTTTCTCCGGTGTTCAGCGACTGAGAAAGCTTGGGTGTAAGATTTTAACGTAACGACGTTCATGCGCCTTTCTTAAATTCCTTACAGTCGTCAAAAGTCCGACCGAACTAGGGAATATCCATATAAAATTCGATATAAAGTCGATATAACTTTCCGTTTTTCGAGATATTTTGCACACAAATTCTTGTTCAAAAATATATACACATTTTACGTGATGACGTCATATGCCGTTGTACTCGCGACAGAACCTACCAAGCAATAATTCCACCAAGTTTGAACTGTCTCCAATATTCACCGGCTGAGAAATTTCGCACACAAGATTTTTACATAATGACGTCATACGCCTTCCCAAATAACGTAACATGCGTCAGAAGTTGACAGAACCATCCGAACTACATTAAATAAACAGATCAAGTTTGAAGTCGATCCGACTTCTCGTTCTTGAGATATCTGGCACACAACATTGACACACACACACATACACACACACAGGACGTACAAACACTATATGTCTTCCCTTGGTCGGGAAGACATAATATAAAAGCCAGGTGGACAATTGTACAAAGACATTCTTCTAAATGTGCAACAGATGACTCACTCCGATGGAGAGAGGGGAGGGTATTTTCGTTCCAAAATGTTAACTGCTTGTCACAACACATGATGTCAGACGATCACCTTTAAAAATTTGGCAGAATTTACGGAGCTATCAAGCATTTATCCCTTCAAGTTTTTAAATTTCTCCGATATTCAGTGGCTGAGAAATTTTATACAGAAGATTTTTACGTAATGCCCTCAAATGCTTTCCTTAACCAGAGCCTCGGAGTGACACGATGTCAAATATGACAGAAAAAAACTTCTGTTGGTTATTTAATGTGAAGAATTGTACCAGTCTAAATATGATAAATGCCCCGAGAGATTCAGGATGTAGGGTAACTTGCCACTTTACATACAGCTTCGCAGAATCGCAGTGTGGTATTCTTTACAACGGAAAACAAATGCGAATCAGGTCCAAGGAAGTCGTTATAAAAGGTTTTTGTATTGAGTGGAATGGTTATTCGACAGAATCACGAGATATGTCAAGTTATGTGAAGGATGTAAATATAAACTCTTGTGAAGAAGATATCAGGTATTTATTGCCTTCTGTGTTGATTAATCTAGCTAGTGTCTGGTTATAGAATGTAAACAAAACATAGGGCAACTCGTGATTTGTCAAGGCAATTCGTTTAAAATGGTTTCTTCGCTGAGCCATTTAGCTGGAAGAAATGCCAACTGTGACATGGAGTTTTGTGAGTCTTGAGACATGAATGCCTGGCATAGGTTTAAAGGCACATCGTGAACACATTATCTGTCAGAAAGTGTCCGAGAACATTGGTTGGGCTTTTGATGTATGGGGTGTTTCGAATGGATTTAATTAGGGTTTCATTGAGATAATCGTAGTCTTAAAAGTATTATTTGAATGCCTATATACTGAAATGCTATTTGAAGGGTAAAAGTGAGGTAAATGTATATTTGTAGCACCTGGCCGTATGTTCCTGGTAGCCGTGGAGGCAATGCTGTGGGAGTCTTGATGTAGTTTTCTGGACGTCCGTCCGCCTGTTCGTGATGATACGTCACATGCATTGAAGCAGTAATAACGCGTTGCATATCGCAGTGCGCTATCGGTTTTGAATAGTCGCTGTCCAAGCGGAGTGATCGTTACAAGTTAGCGTGCTACGAGTCTGCGTGTCAAGGTACTGCGTGTCTGGGACGCTGTGTGCGTTCTTCTCTGGTGAATCAGCATTTCACGGTACTGTACGCGTTGCGCGCTACATACTTGCTACCGTGAAATTTCGTATCAAAGTACTGTGCGTATCGGGCCATTTGTGGGAGTTTTGCCGTAGAACAGTGTGTCAAGTACACCGCAGGGTGCGAGACATTTTTGGGTATTTATTATTTATGTATTTATTAATTTATTTATTTATGTATTTATTTATTTATTTATCTAGCATGTACTGTGGGCAGGCCTGTGATAACGTTGGCTTAAGTGGATGGATTATGTTATAGTTAATGGTGTTTATACTATACATAAAATCCTTGTTGTTTAAATATCTGCCTTTTCACTGTGTTTCTTTGACGACCGGCCACTCATTTGCTAATCCGGCCCAAAATTCTAAATCACATTCGTGACACACGATCCCCCGTATAACGCGGATGACCAATGAAATCGGTGCTAAAGTAGGCTTGCAAAATGACATACTACTGCCAATTTCAGCATGCTTTGTAACAGTTCTGCATTTTTAAGTTAAAAGCTACGTTTTCTATTTAAAAAAAGGTATTGCCAATTGTGAAATTATAAAAAAAATCAGAAGAATAGTTTTGGAGACACAGCCTTGACGACACGTCCAATTTCGCAGATATAATTATATCAAAAGTTTTACCATATTTCAAAACACTGTAATTTTTACAATTTCCATGAATCCGAACAAAAATACGACGTAGTACACCTGCAATATGTGCTCTATCCGTGTGTGACATTTTTAAACAATCGAAAGAAAAATCATTCACATTATCACTATTTTATGAATCTGAATGAAAACACGACGCTGCACACATTCCATGTGTTTTATCCGTGTGTAAAATTTCAAAAGAATCCGACCTATAGTTTCGGAGATATAATCCGGATACGACGCTCCATTATGCGGGCAAAATTACACAGTGTCAATATGTGATCTATCCGTATGCAAAATTTCAAAGCAATCCTACCTATAGGTTTGGATATATATCCCAGACACGATGTTCCATTACGCTGACAAAATTGTATGAATGCAACTTTTTACCAAATTTCAAAATATTGTCATTTTGGACAATTTTTCATTAATCGGAATGAAAATACCCTGCACACCTTCAATATGTGCTCTATCCGCGTGTTAGATTTCAAACAATCCGACCTATAGTTTATAGAGAAATAGCCCGGATACGCATTTTCGTTTTTGAGATGCCTTACACACATTATGTTGAGGGCAGACTGACACACACACGCACACACACACACATACAGAACGTACAAACTCTATATATGCCCCCTCCATCAGGGAGACAAAATAGTAGCACGTCGATGCTTACGTCCTCTACCTTCAACCAAAATTGCAAGACATTAAGACTAAAAACCTAGGAGATACCTTTTTTCAACTTAAAGGGTACATAGGCACATCCCTTTCACGATCGCTCTAGCCCCTTTTCTGTAAAAGTTGGGGCTAAAAAACTAGCATATCGACCAGCCGTCAAGACATTGAGCAATGTGACTGTTGAAAATGAAAGTTACATGACTACCGGTGAAAACATCATGGTGACCTGTTATTAACAAGCTATTTCATCGCTCAATTTTCAGCACCGTTTAGACGTTTTTGGATAGGACAACAAATAAATCAAAACTTATTACCCACTCCGTTCAGGTATAATTAGGTTTCTGTCCATGACAATTTGAGACCTCTAAAGTGTAACCAATACTGACCTGTACGGGAGGCTTGAGGAAGGGGTGCAGTACAGCTGTCAAGTCATTCCTATCCACAAGAAATCCATAAACATTGGACCAACTGGCGCGCCTTATGATGTTCTCAACCTGAGCAAGAGGGACGTCGATCCCGACTACACCTAGCAACCTACAAGAAAACAAAGTTAATCACCACTGTACATACAGACCTGCAACAAAGCTTCGTCAAACAGTCTGACACATGGCAAACTCCTTCCCAACTACACCTAGCAACTTACAACAAAACACCGTCAATCACAATTACAACCCCCACTAACAGTACGCAACAAGGCTGTTCACCACGCATAGAAACCTGCAATCCTGCAACATCAATCCAGTACACCCAAATGCTTGTTCCATGACAGCGTCACCAGAACGCCACTTCTCTCCATGCATAACAACGTGTACCATAACAACGTCCCTTCTCACTGCGCCTAACAACGGACAAAATAACGTCACTTCTCACTTCACAAATAACGCCATTTTTTCATTGTGCCTAACATTCGGCAACAAAACTACGCAACTTCTCTCGGTGCCTAACAACAGGCAATACGACAACGTCACTGTCATTATTCTTATCAACCTTCAACAAAACAATCCCCTCTTACTCTTATTAACGGACAGCACAGCAATGTCAATTTTCACTGTGCCTCAGAACGGACAACACAACACTGTGCCTAACAAAGGGTTACAGAATACACGTCAATTCTCGTTGTGCCTAACAACGGACAATACAACATCATTTCTCACTGTGCTATCAACACACAACACAATAACGTCACTGCGCAATGTGCCAACCAAGCGACAACGCGATAACGTCACTTCTCACTATGCACTACAACAGGTAACACAATATAATTTCTCGCTGTGCACAACAACGAACAACAAAACAGCGTCACTTCCCACCGTACCTCATAACGGGCACTTCATACTTTGTCTACTAGAGGACGACTTTTTATCACCACCAAGAAATAAATATTAAAATATGATATAATAAATTTGGAAATTTCACATCTCTGACGTCACTAACCGGGCTGTGCTCACCTGCCTGTCATGTTGCTGTAGACGGAAGCGGACACGGTAATCATGAGGCCGAGTCCCGATCGGTCCAAATATGGCGACGACCACTCTGACTCATGCATCCGCCCGGAGCTCGCGCCCATGTAGTCGTAATACGGTTGCATGGCGCCCAGCACGTCCCAATCTTCCGTTACCTGGCGATGCGTGTTGTCATATATATATATAAAGTAAACTTCACTATACAAAAACGCCACCAGCACAGGTATGATGCTCCATAAACAAAGGTATTCCTTAAACATACACAGAAGCACACAAAATGTTCACATATAATAGCTACATGTGAGATTATAACCATTTAACCTGTCTGGAGAGTGGAGGATCATTTGTCTCCCTAACTGCGACCAAGTTGTGCAAAATTCAAGTAAATAAAACAAAAATTGCCCGAGGAGATGCCTTTTTTGCAAAGGTGGTGATCGAGTCACCAAACTGGCGAAAACTGGCGTATTGCGAAAAGTGATCATTTGTCCCCTAATGGCTATCCCAACTCTCCTCCCCCTCCAAAAAAAAAAAAAAATACTGCGATCCGATGAAAACTAAATTAAAGTTTACAGACTGTCGGACGGACAGACGACACAGCCCAAACGATGAGTATAGCTCACGTGGTCAAAGCCCAACTGGGCTAAAAACAAGAACTGATATCAGGATTTGTGACGTACAATTATAACAGTCGCCCAAACTTCACGACAGTAAGGCTATACCCTTGGCGTCAGTCAAGATTTTAATACTAAACTGGTTTACCGCCAGTTTTTCCGCAAATTTTCGGCGAATCGTCAAACAGGAATGTCCGCGGACATTGTGATAAGCCGTGATCTGGTGAATCAAGTAGCAAAAGGCTTGTATGGTTGCCAAAAATAGGTAGTCAGATTTAAAAACCGGTTACTGAAAATTTCTTAAAATCCGGCATTTCCCTAATTTCTCGCGGATCTCAGAAAAGTAGATTTCAAAGAGCCCACGTCTAAAAAATAAAAGCAAAATGACTAAAATTACTTGCTGAAAAACTATTTTGAAAAACTTCATCCCCAAAGCATTCCAACGGCGGCATGAGGCCAATTTCTGGAGGTCCGCAAAAAAAAAAAGACAGAATTTTTAAAGAATGCATCACATGAAGAGTAATATTCTAAAAGTTCGGATAAATCCAATCAAACTTTCGTGCAAATTTTAAAGGAATCCGGTTAAAATTGTGAGAGAAAAGGCATTTTGAAAATTGTCTACTATTTTTTAAATGTACCGCCGCCCCCCAAGCTTAGCCAATTTGTGGCGGATGGCCAGAACAGTAACTTTTCAAAAGCAGACCACCTAGTGAACATTAATGCAAAATTTTAAAGCAGTCCAATACAAACTGTGGAAGACAGAACATTTTGAAAACTGGCAACAAACTATAAATGCCTTCCACTTGGGCTTTCGGTGAATCGCCAAAAAATATTATGAGAGGCCTTCCCAACAAAATTTAAAGGTAAACTGATAATAAATTGTGGGAATAGAGGAATTTTGAAAACGGCCTACTAAATTTTTTCCAAATGACCCCATTTACGCAATTTTTGGCGGATCGCCCCAAAAAAATTAACTTTTCAAAAGAGGGCCGACTAGTGAACATTGATGCAAAACTTGAAAGCAATCCCATCCACATTCTGAGAAAAGAGGGATTTTTCAAATTGCTTAACGCAATATGCTTCCCATTTGGTCAATTTCTGGACAGACAAGTGAACATTTATGCAAAATTTGATGACAATCCGATCAAAATCGTGGGAGAAAAAAAACCTTTGGAAAACTGGCCTTTATTTGGCCAATTTTCGGGGGGTCGCCAGAAAGTTACAGCACACGCCTGCCCAGTAAACATTCGTAGAAAATTGAACAGAAATCCGATCCAAATTGTAAAATTAGAAGCATTTAGAAAATTGGCTACAGAAAAATGCCCCACCCACTTAGCCAATATTTGGTGGATCGCCAAAAAAGTAACTTTACAAGAGAGGGCAATCCGATCCATATTGTTGAAATTATCTCTCTCTCTCGCTCGCTCTCTCTCTCTCTCTCTCTCTCTGTTTTTTTTTTTTTTGTTTTTTTTAAGCATTAAAGAGAAAGAGACAAGCCTCTATGTAAAACTGACTTTGACAAAGACGCCCCCATGCTGGCAGGGCATCTGAGCCGTAAACTGGTGTGTGTCTGCATTCTCTTCATCAACCAAGAATGTAAATATGTGAGCCTGCGGAAAGAAAATATTCAGTAAGCTTGTTTAACTTAAGAAGATTAGCTCTTTTCCCCTACATTCCCACTCAGAAATTATTACCCCACCATTCACTAGACTTGATAAATGTTTGCACTCTACGGATGAACCCTCAATATTTTTTTCATGAGCGGTAATTTTAACCTGATTCACCTACCCTGTGGTGGAGTTTGCTTTGCAGTTGCTCGACGTGTCCATGAAACTTGTCATAGTCGTACACGCATATGTGCCCGGGCACGTACTCTCTTGTGCTGTCCTCCCGGTACCGCAGATAGCCTACAACGCAGTGACGTGTGGAATAGCTAGTGGGGTGGGCAAGTACTCCTGCCTGCTCTCCTCCCAGCACTGCAGGTGGCCAACAGCAGTGTGTGTGCGGAATAGGAGTCGGGTACACATGGGGGTATTCTCGCGGGGTATCCCTTCTGTTTAGCCTCTAACATACAGCAAATATATTTATGGTGGTGTTGGTGGCTGGGCTGGCATTAATTTATAGTACGGTCCTCTCTGTACCGCAGAAAACCCAAACATAGTGATGTGTTGGCGCCGTGTGATTGGGTGGGTGCGGGCGGGCGGGTTGTTTGCTTTTGTAAGAAATTTCGTATAAAATCGTACACGATCGCATGCGATATTATACGATCGTACACTATATTACATGAACCTATACGAAATTTGTATGCAAATTAGGTAAATGGCGAACACTTGCGTATTATTGCATACTACGTGTATTACAAATAAGAAGTTAATTGCTTTTACACTATAACCTCGTTTACTCGAACACGGTTTACATACAAAAGCATGCTGTGGGAAAGGCACAAATACCAAAACAATCACCGACTCGTACAATTGCTGAGAAAAGCCTACTCATTCCAACATTAGCAAACTAATGCATGTAAGATCGTATTATTTAGTGTACTTTAGTTTGCTTTTTGTGCGGACGTTTCGTGCGGCTTAACACAACTTGATTAAGGGGTCCTTTTTCTTTACGTAAAAGCAAGCCCTCATGTGGGTAGAATATACTGACCTTTGTCACATCTGTTCTCAAACGTGTCTTTGGTCTGTCCGTCAGTTATAAAAATAACCACGCTCTGGCATGACTGCTCCCCGGTGGCATTCGCCGCCTCGAGCATCCGAAATGCCCTTCTGAACGCTGACCTGAAGTACAAACCAAGATATAATCCGTAAGAGACGATCATCCAAAAAGGTGATCCCAGTTCTGTATAGACAATGGATACCTCAAAGGTAAATGTCCCTGAACTGAACAACTTACAGGTTGTACTAATCCAAAAGTTGTACTGCATAGAGAAGACCCAGCACAAAGAACTAACTGGTGAAGCGGAAAGCATATATAACTAGACTGGCCAGTGTTTTTTTTTTTTTTTGTTAAAACAAAAACGGATATGTCTCCCCCGCCAAAAATCAGTCACGTGGAAAAAAATTCCTTGCTTAAAAGTACAACACTGGCGAGCCCCAAAAATTGAAAAAAAAAAAAAAAAAAAATTCGCCAAAAATACATTTTCACAGTAAATGAAGAAAAACTTCGCAGTAAACATTTGCACTACATGTGCGTTCTTCTTGCCACGTTTCAGCCTAATCGAACAAACTATTTCGGAGATATCGCAACAAAATGGCCAAAAAACCTAAAAATTAAAAATTAGAAAAATCGCCAAAAATACACTTTCAATGGGAATGAAGAAAAACTTCGCAGTAAACATTTGCACTATATGTGGGTTCTTCTTGCCACGTTTCAGCCTAATCCAACAAACTGTTTCGGAGATATCGCAACAATATGGCCCTAGAAAGCTAAAATCAAAAATTTAAAAATTCGCCAAAATACCTTTTCAACGGAAATGAAGAAAAACTTCGCGGTATACATTTGCGCTATATGTGTGTTCTTCTTGCGACGTCTGAGCCTTATCCAACGAACTGTTTTTGAGATATAGCTTGCCAAAGTGAAAAAATACACGAAACCCCCCTCCCCTATATTCAAAAATTTGCCAAAAATAGAATTTTTGAAGGAACGAAAAAAAAAAATAACACGGTCATCATTTAGACCCCAATACGCATCTATGTTTTGAGAAAAATCGACTCATTAATTTCATAAGAACTCACTACGGACAGACGGATGGACAGGCGGACACACCAAATGCTATATATGTCTCCCTTAGGGGAACATATAATAATAATATAATAATAATATAATATATATATATATATATATATAATAAATACGTGCCGAAAACTGGCAGCGTACAGGTTCAGAGCTGAAACAACAGAAAAATACGCGCTCAGGCCGAACAGCTTACAGGAGGTCCAGGCCTTCCGTAAATAACTACGAGCCCGGAACTGACAAATTACAGATGAATACGAGCGTGGAGTTGACAAATTTCACTAGAATACGAGCCCGGAACTGACAACTTACAGATGAATACGAGCCCGGAACTGACAAATTACAGATGAATACGGGCGTGGAGCTGATAAATTTCATGAGAATACGAGCCTGGAACTGACAACTCACAGATGAATACGAGCCCGGAACTGACAACTTACAGATGAATACGAGCCCAGAACTGACAACTTATAGATGAATACGAGCCCGGAACTGACAACTTACAGATGAATGCGAGCCCGGAACTGACAACTTACAGATGAATGCGAGCCCGGAACTGACAACTTACAGATGAATGCGAGCCCGGAACTGACAACTTACAGATAAATACGAGCTCGAAACTGACAACTTACAGATGAATACGAGCCCAGAACTGACAACTTACAGATGAATACGAGCCCGGAACTGACAAACTACATGTAAATACGAACCTGGAACTGACAACTTACAGATGAATACGAGCCTGGAACTGACAACTTACAGATGAATGCGCGCCCAGACCTAACTCACAGATGGATGTGCGCCCAGAAGGGACAGCTCACAGATGAATACAAGCCCAGAAATGACCACTTACAGATGTTCAGAACCTCCGTCTGCGCTGATGTCTTCTACTAGTGACAGCAAATTCTGGAGGTTACTCGTCGTAGCGGGTACCAGGGAGCTGTCACAGACTAAAACTTTCTCTTTTTTATCGACGTAATCGCCTATTGAAAAATAAAAACAAGTAGAGATTTTAAAGCATTGCTTGTTATTTGTTCGTTTTTTTTTTTGAAACTAACAAGAGAAATTTAGAGTTAGCGTTATTATAACGTGTAAAAACGGTATAGCTTGAACTGGTCACTGGTTATATATCGTTTTTTTCCATTTTACTATTCAGTTAACAAGATGGCATACGTTATTCAATGACTTTCGCTTCAAGTCTTGATGTATTTTTTTTTTCAAATTTTTGCCAAAAAAAAAACACACAATACACTTCAAATTATTGCCAAAAAACACCCAATACTTCAAATTATTGCCAAAAAAACACACCCAATATACTGAGTCCGAAACTGAAATCTGAACTGATTTTGCAACTTAGAAAGCAACGTTCATCAATGTGAAGTGGCTGGTCTAGCGGTGGCAAGTCATTTTATACGGGACAAATGTGCCTTGCTTTTAATACTGGCCATTTTTTTTCGTGGCAATATTTTTATATGACCCCTGCATTTTATGTGCTTCATATGTTCTATAGCCCTTGTTTTTTTTTTCAGCAACTGACCGTTCTTCTTCCAGTAAGGGGAACGGGAGAGTACAATGTTGACTCTGTCCAGCTTGGTCAACGTTGACAACACATTTCTCGTCACCGCTTTAAGACGACTTAACCTGAAATAAGCACGCATAGCAAGCTATCAAATTTTCTTTGTCTTGTATTTTTGTTTATTTTACAATATATCCTTTATATAAAGAATTGTACACTGGAGAGATTACCAGTTTATTTATTTATTTTTGCTTTCTAACCCCAGCTCCAGTATTCTGAAAGGGTTAACTTTTGCAGTTAATTCGTCCACTTTACCCTTCAGTTAACTACATCAAGTCTGGTTAGCTAATGGAGATGGAAAACTCGTATTCATGAACAACTTAACTCATTTTGACTCAGCTGAGCGTGATGCTGAAACGTGAAAATTTATGCAAAAACTTGCACCTTACAAACTCGGCTATACTCGAGAACAAATTATGTGACTAGTAATATGCTGAAATTTTCATATGTCATCTTTTTAAGGCTTGTACTAACTTGAAAAATATCTTAGTTCAACTAGTGCACTTTCAAAGTAGATTAGTTGCTTGGTGACTTAAACTAGGTAATTTAATAAGTGTCCAAATACAGCTAAGGTATTCAGAAAATAGCTTAATTCCATTTTCGTCTAGAAAAAAAAAACAAACGAAATTAGGTGCTGTATTTTTTTAAAATTTAGTACTGTAAAAAAAGAAGTCTAGAAAATGCATATTTAAGAACATCACCTACTACTGCTCGCCACCGCCACCCCTCAAAAAAATATCCCCCACCTATCACTGCCCCCCCCCCCCCCACACACACACACAAATACAAAAATACCCTCTCCCCCTCCTAGAAAAGTGAAAAAGAACAAAATCATTCCAATTTGCGTACCTAATTTAATACGCCGTATTTAAACAACGGTGTGTGTGTGTGTGTGTGTGTGTGTGTTTTTTTTTTTTTTTGTTATAGGTACGAATTTTTTTTTTTATTTGGCATGTTACGCATTCTCTCCATCAGTGTAATTTACAAAAAATACAACAACGCTGTAAACATAGTGTCCCGAGTAGTGGCGAGTTATGACGTTACTGTGTGAGAAGCTGACGTTGCGCGGGTTAAAACTGTCAGTTACTGTGGGTTTCTGCGTGACGTCACAGTGCTTCTGCACTGCGTCATTTTCCTCAGGCAAGAGCTACACACTGCTGAAAAGATGTTCACGGAATTGGTTCGTTTTTGTTACTTTTTGTTACCGTTTTCGAGGTAATGACCAACTCCTATCTCTAACAGTCGTATTGACAGCAGTATGCGAGTTAAAAAATCTCTTTTGACCTTGATCCTCAAGGTCAAGATTCAGGTCGAGATGTTACTCCCTACTCTAAACTTATCTGGGTTCAAACTTGGAAATGAACCCTTTTCTAGCCATCTTTCATCTTTCATAAAAAGGAGTTTAAAAATGTTTTTATTTCAGTGTGACCTTTTAAGTCAAGGTCACAACAAATTCCGGTTTCAGTGAGACTTTGCTACCTGCTATACGTGTTCCAAGTTAAAGCTCATAGATAAATAGCATTGCAGGAGTTTTCTGGGAATGATTTCCCAGTACAAATAACGTTTATCTGAATTTGACCTTGAGCTTGAAGGTAAAGGTTAAAAAATCGCGGATTCGGGGAGATTTTATCACCCCGTATACATGTGACACATTTGGTATTCCAATGTCAAGTGGTGTAGGAGAAAACCATCAAGAGGTGGGGTTCGGTTCTTATCAGCGGTGTTTCAGTTCCCAGGCTGTGACTTACTATTTGTACTAATTGTCATTTTCCACTAGTATTTGAACCTATTTTGATCCGGGATGGGCAGGCAGGAGGTTTGGGTGAGCGTTTTCAAATTGAAAATTGTTTACCCATTTCTTGACTATCTATCATTTCTTATTGGCAGTAGGATTCTTATGCGATTTAAAGTCGTGTCACTGCAAAAAAAGACCCATTTTATTTGCATTTAAGCTACTTTACCGTGGGTAAGAAATAATTCTTTTTATTTTTTTTCCTGTTCTAAATTCTTATTATCTCCTAATCTGAATAAAGAAATCATGTAAATATTTCTTTTTAATGTGATACAGTTTCTTATTTTTCCTAATTTTGCTTCATATATAACTATTTCCTCTGGCCTTTTGAGTCTTGCTTGTGTCAGTTTCTTGGTCTTAACCCAAACTTTCCTCACAGTACAACAACTGACTAAGTTTCTTAAAGCACTACAACAGCTTCGCAAACTTAACTCAACAGTTAACCCACCAAACGGTCGGTTAGCTTTTTCGGTTAAACTGGGCAATTATGATACAGTTAACCGCCGTGAATAGTAAGTTAAGTTGGTTTCACTGGTGCAGTTAACTGCTCGGTTAACTGTAAAATTTAATTTACCCTTTAGAGTGTACAATTATCTGTGTAGTTAACATTTCTGAATATGGCGGAAAGTGTTATTGTGCTCTCGGAATAGTCTTTCGCTTCACTGTGAAACGTATCGTAATAAATGACCCGAATATAAGGTGTATGCAGCACACAAACGCAAATTGTGAAAGTAAAATGGCATCTAAGGCGCAAAGGCATACTAGAGCCTCAGTAAGGCAGGATCCCCCGTGAAGCAGTAAAAGTAAAATGAGGTCAAGTCACGCTGTAAGGTTTCTGGTTCCTATAATCATCCCTTCTATGAGAAGTCGGCCGGACGAAACATCGTCTCACGGCTAAGTTCAAGCCAAAAAGTCACCATATTTGACAGTTTCCCACGACGCCAATTTTTGGCCGATTTTGACAATAATGCCACGCTGCACATCTTCAATATATATTTTCACCATGCAAGGTTTCAGGTTCCTGCGACAATTCCTTCCATGAAAAGTCGGCCGGACAAAACTTAGGTCCTTTTTGCGAACAGGCACACGGCTCGACAGACGGACGGGCGGACGGACAGACCAGCTCAAAACTATATCCCTCCGTTTCACGGGGGATAATAAGGCACACCTTATTTCACACCAAATTTCTTGGGCCACTAACTGCATCTTTGTTTACCGGTAGATAATACCACCATACGGCACTGATGGTTCATCGACATTAAACAGTATTTTTATACAACAGGTGGAAATAGGCACTTCAATGCCAACACTAACACTGCACGTGGCACATGTACGCCGGGGTTTGTGGCATGCAGTGTCCATTTTACGTTATTGCTACCCTTTCACAGGCAAAAAAAACACATAGAAGGAGCACCGACATAAAACGCAGAAATGTGTTTTGATAAAAAGCGGCCTATAAAATGCACCTTCTATGCTGTTGACTTCACCTGTTTAGTTTCTTGTTTTTTTTTTTTTCCTTTGTAAACAAAAACAAATGTCTCCCCCACTAAACCCATAATTCTCCAATAACCATTTTTCATTTTTCGAGAGCAAAAGGCAAACATGTCTTTAAAAAAAATCGGAAAAACTTGGCGTTTTAAACGCCACCTCGATATAGTGAACATTTTGCTCGGTCCCGAGAGTGTTCATTATATAGAGATTTTAGTATATAACAGAACGCATGACGGTTTTTAAGGGATCCGTTTTCAGTGTTTATGAAGATCGTAACCCTACGCTCCGAATCCCCTCCCCCATAACTCACAAATAAAACACCTGATCTCAGGATGTTATCGTCGTATTTACATTTTTTTTTTTTTTTTATTATTATTATTATTATTATTATTATTATTATTATTATTATTATTATTACCGTTTGTTGGACATGGATGAGCTGGTATCCAGGATGAGGACAACGTCTTTAGGGGATGACGTCACTGACAGAAACCACGGTCGCGTCCTCGGATCAAAGTCTTCGGTGAAGCCAACAAAGTTCCTTTGCCACTCCCGGCCTGGGTACGTCCTCAGCACGCCGTAGCTGGAGCCGAAATACTGCCATCTGGGCAAACAACCATGCCTTGTTCCTGTCACTGTCCGAAAGCGATTTTTATCTGTCGGTATTTTTTATTTCTAAGACAACCAACTGCCCATGACTTGGATATTAACGTCATAGTGGTTGGATGTCAGTTCCTTTCCCTCTATAAAGTATGCAAAGTTACCCCAATCGACTTGGATTGGTTTGACGAATCTCCGAATTCGTGCACTGATTGGTGGATAGCCACGACACTTTCGAGGAGCATGTGACTGTGAATATGCTTATCTATAAAGCCACTAACTTGTTGCTCATTTAAGTCATACAATCGATTTAAAAAAACCCAGTTTTCTGGTTTTTCTAGCTCTGTTTTGGTGGTTAAATATTGCATTGCTACTGGACTATTCATAAAGAACTCAAGCCAAACATAATTAGATTTCTCCCCATTTACTATAACATTCATGTAACATTCATGATACGCTTGCGACAAACGCAAAAATAAGTCGCAATAAATTTCAAAAAATAAATGCATTTTGTTGCAGAAAAATGAAACAAAACGCGTCCTTCGTGTCGCAAAATGCATTTGGCAGGCCGCAATAAATCGCAACAAATTTTACATTGACACTTGCCTGAGTGTTACGCAACACATTGTCTTTTGATGTTTTGCATTGTGTACTGTTGTTATCACATCAACTAATCCCCAGTAATGCGCATTTTGTTTGCACACAAGAAGTATTGTGTGGGATGGTATGATGCTAGCAGTGTTTAAATATTTCATGTTGTTTTACAGTGTGCATGGCCATTTATTTTCCAGACTGAGGATTACACCTTTTATTTTCTGAAAGGGTGTAAAATGTTAATTTAAAAATGCTGTTAACTCACATGTGGATATGTGTTCAGTTCTTTTATTATGAAATTATCGCTTTTTAAGTAAAAGATTTGATAACTAAATAGCAACTAATTTTTTTCAACCTTTTCTACCACCCCTGCAGTCATGTTATCCTCAGTTTAAGACTAAAACCACCCCACAGGCCTGAATAAAAATTGCATATTTTTTCCTATTTGTAATTCCATTTCAGTTCCCCTCCCCCCCCCCCTCCAGTCAGAAAGCTAACTTTTTGATGTGTTTTTTTTTAACGAAAGACACCATTCATGTAAATTTATTCGCTTTTCACTTAAATATGGCAAATAAAACAGATGAGGAAGAAAGGAACAAAATTTCAAATTTAAAGCTTTTTCTTAATATTAGTTAACACTGGCATTCCTTGGACAGTAATCTCCCAAGCACATAACACTGGCATTCCATTTTAATTTTATTTCATGTCGCCCGAGAACATGTACTTATACAATAATTTTAAACACATATACAGCCTATTACACGTCCAAACATACAACTGAAACATTGACTTGTTTACACAGAGTACATGCAATTGGAGTGAATGCGCAGGGGGATTAAATCGCTTGCGTGAATGTTTGCTCAAGGTGTAATCTTATCATCAGTGTGAAATAAGTCGCAACATATTGCATGCTCAGGACGCGTCCTCTGAAATATTGGATCGCGGCTAGATGCAATAAAATGCAATAAGTCGCAATAAAAAATTGCATCTTTTTGCGTTTTATTCCAACATATTTTTGCGTTTGTCGCAAGCGTATCTGTACTTCCCCAACTCCCCCCCCCAAAAAAAAAAAAGTATGCACGTTACAAACGACCCAATCTTCTCAATTCACCAAATACCTCCAACACTCCTTCTCTACAGCGGAACAAGAGCCACACGTTTACTTCAAATTTATAGGAAACAACAGCAATCAGTAATTGCCATATTACCGCCGTGGGTGTAGTTAGTAAGGCGGGTGCTGTACCTCGAAAAGCTACATCCAGATTTCTTGGTTGTTGCGCATATCAAATACGAACCGGACCTGCTCACTAGTTTCGGAGATATCGTCTTGAAACCAAAGTACACGTTGACATCCGGATTTTGGGATTCTAAGTCCTAATACAGATCCAGATGGGTTTCGATCCCATCAAAACCCCCAAAGGCACATCTAGCTATCTTGGTTGGTACGCATATCAAATATGAACCGGATCCAATCACTAGTTTCGGAGATATCGTCTGGAAACCGAAGTACAAGTTGAGATCCCTATTTTGGGGTTCTAAGTCCAAATACAAATCCAGATGGGCTTCGATCATACCAAAACCCCCAAAAGGCACATCTAGATATCTTGGTTGTTACGCATATCAAATATGAACCGGGTCCAATCACTAGTTTCGAAGATATCGTCTGGAAATTAAAGTAAAAATTGAGATCTAAGTTTTGGAATTCTAAGTCCAAATACAGATCCAGATCGACTTCGATCCGATCAAAACCCCACAAGGCACCTCTAGATGTCTTGGTTGTTAGGCATACCAAATATGAACTAGATCCGAGCACTAGTTTCGGAGATATCGTCTGGAAACAAAATTGGCGACTGACGGACGGACGGACACAGTGCGTTTCTATATCCCCGCCTCTGGCAGGACGGCGGGGGGATAAAAATACTTGGTAAAATACTGACAACTTAACCACATATGAAACTAGACCTAATTTCGCTACACGTAGCGAAATGACACCCACTTGCAATGGTACAATCTATCTGGTCAAAGACACATTTTTCAGTCTTTCCACATAATTGTCAATTTCAGAATTATTATCATGAACAAGGACATCGAAGTAAATATAATGTAATCTCAAATAATCAAATTCAGTTTTCTAACCACTTTTCAATGGTCAACTCCCGGTTTTTGACCTTGACAGATGAGGTCAAGGTCCCCGAGGTACCTCTTATATAACGTCTTTTAGACCCAAAGGGTCGAAAATAAGCTCAAAATCGCTCTATCGAGATAATGGTCAACTTCCGGTTTTTGACCTTGACCTTGACGGAGGAGGTCAAGGTCACCGAGGTACCTCTTATATAACGTCTTTTAGGCCCAAAGGGTCGAAAATAAGCTCAAAATTGCTCTATCTCTAACCATTTTCGAGATAATGGTCAACTTCCGGTTTTTGACCTTGACCTTGACGGAGGAGGTCAAGGTCACCGAGGTACCTCTTATATAACGTCTTTTAGGCCCAAAGGGTCGAAAATAAGCTCAAAATCGCTCTATCTCTAACCGTTTTCGAGATAATGGTCAACTTCCGGTTTTTGACCTTGACCTTGACGGAGGAGGTCAAGGTCACCGAGGTACCTCTTATATAACGTCTTTTAGGCCCAAAGGGTCGAATATAAGCTCAAAATCGCTCTATCTCTAACCGTTTTCGAGATAATGGTCAACTTCCGGTTTTTGACCTTGACCTTGACGGAGGAGGTCAAGGTCACCGAGGTACCTCTTATATGACGTCTTTTAGGCCCAAAGGGTCGAAAATAAGCTCAAAATCGCTCTATCTCTAACCGTTATCGGGATAATGGTCAACTTCCGGTTTTTGACCTTGACCATGACGGAGGAGGTCAAGGTCACCGAGGTACCTCTTACATAACGTCTTTAGGCCCAAAGGGTCGAAAATAAGCTCAAAATCGCTCTATCTCTAACCGTTTTCGAGATAATGGTCAACTTCCGGTTTTTGACCTTGACCTTGACGGAGGAGGTCAAGGTCACCGAGGTACCTCTTATATAACGTCTTTTAGGCCCAAAGGGTCGAAAATAAGCTCAAAATCGCTCTATCTCTAACCGTTATCGGGATAATGGTCAACTTCCGGTTTTTGACCTTGACCATGACGGAGGAGGTCAAGGTCACCGAGGTACCTCTTACATAACGTCTTTTAGGCCCAAAGGGTCGAAAATAAGCTCAAAATCGCTCTATCTCTAACCGTTTTCGAGATAATGGTCAACTTCCGGTTTTTGACCTTGACCTTGACGGAGGAGGTCAAGGTCACCGAGGTACCTCTTATATAACGTCTTTTAGGCCCAAAGGGTCGAAAATAGGCTCAAAATCGCTCGATCTCTAACCGTTTTCGAGATAATGGACAATTTTTCTCTAACGGAATTCAATATACAAAAGTCACATGACCTTGACCTTGACACTGAATGTCGAGATTCCATCCATGATGTTACTGCCTACTGACACCGTACACGGGTTGAAACAAGGATTTGAGCGCTATTTCCAGCAATTTTTCGTGATGGAAGAGGTTTTTGAAAAAATATTTTGACCTCAATTTGACCTTGATCTTGAAGGTCAAGGTCAAAAATTTTTGTGGATTTCACGACATCTTATCATCCTCTATCTCTGTGCCAAATTTCATCGTTCTCCGTCAAATAGCCTAGGAGGAGTTTTCTGGAAACCACTTTGAGGTAAAAAAACTTTGACCTCAATTTGACCTTGACCCTGAAGGTCAAGGTCAAAAAAATTTGCGGATTTCACGACATCTCATAACCCTCTATCTCTGTGCTAAATTTCATCGTCCTACGTCAAATAGCGTGGGAGGAGTTTTCTGGAAACCTCCGTGACGGAAAAAAAAAAAGGAAGGAATAAACGCCGGAATTCTTAGCAAACCATACCCATTTGCAAACTATGTTTGCAAGTGGGAATTATGCGTCGTCAAGAGTCGTACAGAAGACTAATATCAACAGTCGTGCTCATTATGCGCCAGGCATAGGCATGACACAGGCATGGAAAAAAACAAAGAAGTTATCACCCAGTAAATTGGCATCTTGCGTGAAAAATCTCGTCAAGTTTTAAAACCATCGGGCCGGATTCGTACAAAGAGTAACATTTTTGTGACTTTTTTTGCCATTTTCCGAAACTGGCCGTTTTTGGTCCAACAACAAAATAAAATATAAGTCTGGTGGAGAAACCTTTGGTGAACTTTCCTGTCAAATTTCTGAGCCATCGGACCGGATTTGCGGGAAAAGCAGGATTTATGTGTTTTCTGAAATTTAGCCGTTTTTTACCGAATCGTGAAACAAGACTGTCCATGAACACTGTGCCAAGCCGTTAAGGCGAATACATTACAAGGTGAAAGGAGAAACGGATCAATTTGACAAAATTTAGATCGGTTAGAAGTCTCATGGGCAACATTACCAGCAAAAGTTATCGGACAGAATGTGTGGGACGAACAGCATTTTCTCTTGTTTCTATTCAAGCTTCAGTTTTATTTGGCCAATTTTTGCCGAACCGATGAAAAAATACTACAACTCCACTGAAGACCTACCTGGGCTCATGAAAGGGAGGAAAGGAGAAAAGAAAGGAAAAATAATTTAATGTAGTATGGGCCTTTATAGGCTTCCATAAGAAGCAGAACTATAAATCTGGCCTCTAAAGCTGGAAAGGAATCTGTGAAGAAATACGCTTACAGTGGGATTCGAACTCGCAACCTCTTACTTCGCAGTCGAAATTTTTAAAAGAATCGGACCAGAAATGTAGGAAGAGCAGCATTTTGAAAATTTTTTTACACACACACATACCAGGCACGGGGATATCACCCAAGTGATGGGTATGGCCTACCCACGACAGTCAACTGGGATTATTCAACCTTTTAATAGAACTACACAGGGGAGATTCCTGCCGAATCCCAAAACTATTAAACCAGAAATGTAGGCAGACTAGCATTTTGATCTTTTACACGCACACACCCAACGGCGGAGGACAAACATACAAGTTACTGGTGTGGCCCATCGATGAAAATCGGTTGGGCTAAAAAGAACACAGATTTTTAATGACCCGGCCTATCCGATCTTTTTTATCTTTCTCGAAAAAGAACAAACTGGGACCGAACTTTCTTTCTTTTTGAAAAATTTTGATGATACGACTAGTCACTTTTTGTCCTCATAAAATATGAATCAATCGTTCTGAAAACGCTTATATGAAGCGTATGAAATCTGAGCGTAAAATTTTAATAAATTTCTCTGCCTTCCGGGTATTTTTTATCTTTCTTTTAAGATTTTGCAAACTTTAGTCATTTTAGTGACCTGGCAGGGGTTAAGACAAAAGTTTCGCTTTTTTATTTTATTTATTTATTTATTTATTTTTTGTGGTTTTCGATTATTTTCCCAGCCGACTACTACCAATATGAATCCGACTGGTCGCCTGGTTGGTTTCTGCCTTATATTCTTCAGATTTATCCAAAGATGTACAATATTAAAGCAATAACATTTCACCTGATGGATGAATCGGCTTCTTTGTTCTTTTTGAATAATGCATCAAGCGCGGCCGTCCAATGAACAGTATCAATCACATTGACGTTACTCCTGTCTACGTTGTCTGGAATCTTTACTACGCTGCGATTCAGGCACACGACCGTCTTAAAATTGCTGCAAAGAAATCACAAGAACGGCTATGTCTCTTGAGAAATCAGCCTGAGACGAACTGCCACTGCGATTTTTTTCCAAATATCAGCGGACAGTTGACGGAACTTTAAATTTTAATTATGAAGTACTTTCTGTATCTTTAATTCTGTTAATTATTATTTTATTAAATATTTTATATATCCTCAGCATTAACCTCGTCTTCGGCTGTAGGTTGTGCTCACTCAGAGAACGACATCGTGGCCAAACAAGATGCAAAGCAGCCTCTGAGTATCGATGCAAAGTGTGAAAATTTTTATTTATTTATTTAGTTTTTTTTTTAAAACCCGATGCGTCAGGTGTTGATTGACTTCAAAGTAATAAAGTGTTTACCCATCTGCAATATAATATCAGCAACTGATAACGTGGAGAAAGCTGAAACTCCAGCAAAATCACGGAAAGCACCAGAGCATGACTAAATCAACACAGAAGCCCTGAGTGCAGGAGGTGACACAATAAGCCTGAGAGAAAGCCTGGGCTCCGGAAAGCACCAGGGCATGACCAAATCGACACAGAAGTGCTGTGAGCAGGAGGTGACCTAATGAGCCTGATGCTGCACAAAATCATCGACAAAGTTTGCATATAAAGCAAACACCGAAAGACTCGTCCAAAATGATAGTAACATCCATTCACAAAAAGGCGATAAAATCAACTCAGCCTAAATATTTCTCAGATGTTTTTGGGTAAACCACGTATCCATGCAAAGTGTAAAACTTGTACCCATTTCTGACAACGGGACAATGCCTCCCTTTTTGTCCGATTACAAAAATTAAACAACATTGCACATTCGCATATTTCCACTGAATAAAGTTACAAAAGGCCGGGCCCTGAGTTTCTGAGAACCTCTCTAGGCTCCACCCTCTCCCAGAACAAAAAAACAGTCTCGATGCAAAATGTATTTTTATATCAATTTTGTCACAAAGGGCATGGAGTATGTGTATTGGTACGTGTTACGTTTAGGCTGGGATCTGTAGTTTCTGAGAGCTTGCCTGGACAAAGTTCCCACCTCGATGATCGTTTATCATTTTATTTCACAATGTGCCGACATGTCAGTTTTTTGCCGACTAAAATAACGTTGTACATCTGCAACGCATGGATTTGCCCTTTGTATTGTTTTAAATCGCTTTGCCTTACAGAGTCTGAGAATTGCCTCGATGCAAAGTGTGCCATTTTTTCTTTTTTTTTTTTTTTATCTCAATGTGTTCGATGACGAAATACAACGCAGCACATCTTCAACATACGTTCCAGTGTATCCGTCAAATCAGTCACTTTTTAAACTCACTGAAAATTTCCGTGAAAGTTCTCTGTCAAGTCACTAAGTCAAAAACTCTGGACTGTTATTTGACCATGGGAAATAGTAATTGTCCGTACTGTTTTTGTTTAAGAGGTCTTTGGATTTCATCTATCTGATGCAGGCTCATGTAAGTACTCTGGACTACTATTGCATCAAGATCGTCTACAACACAGTCGCCCACGTTGAATTCGAAAGTGCTCGGGACCGAGACAAAAAATAAAATTAACCGAATAGTCCAGAAATTCAACTTCAGTCGAACTTGGGGATTAATTGCTGTGTAAGTAATACTCATTTAGAGTGCACGCATGGCCTCTTTTATACGGGAAACACAAACATTATTGTCATTTGAGCATTTCAACGAATTCTTTGCATTCTTAATAGAAGCGATTTTTTAAATATCCAGAATACAACTGTCAAAACATCAATTTTCTAATGCGATTTGTGATTTTCATGATGAATTTAAATACGTTAACACCCCCCCCCCCCTATAAAAAAACTGAAGTAATAACACAGCTTCTCTTTGCTTCACACTCTTTAGTTTATTTATTACCTTGCAATAAAGCAATCTCCTTGTTCAAAGACTTCAGAGGTGTAATTTTACTTACTCATATGATGGTCATGCCCAACTCAGGGCTGCCCCTCCTTTTGTTGGTTTTTATTAATTTATTTTGTTTTGTTTTGTTTAGTAGATAGATCTTTTATATGTACGTGAACATGCACTAACGGAAATTAAACAAAGAAACTGAATACATGCTGGCATTAAACAGTCTAAAATAAAAAACTGGGATCGACAAATGCAGTTGCAACTAAAGCGTTTCCGCTACCGAGTAGCGAAAATTACATTTGAGGGCCACACAAATAGGATTCTGAACTCTTAAAATTTAGAACTGACCATAAACAATCGCTCTATCTCTAACCGATTTCGATATAATGGTCAGCTTAAGATTTACATATCCTCTTTTGGGCCAAAAGGGCCGAAAATAAGTTCAAAATCGCTCCACCTCTAACCGTTTTTGAAATAATACTCAACTTCCGGTTTTTGACACAGACCATGATCCAGGAGGTCAAGGTCACCGAGGCACCTCCTACATATAACCTTTTAGGCCCAAAGGGTCGAAAAGCTCAAAATCGCCCTATCTCTGACCGTTTTCGAGATAATGGTCAATCGTTCTCTAAGCTCAAGGTAAAAAAAAAAGACGCTCTCATCATCCCCAGTCTGTGAGCCATATTTCAACGCTGCAGTCAAGATGCACACGCATGCTATAATAGCTCTCATTGTTGAGAGTTGGACGATCAATATTCCCATGCTGTTCATCTCTAACCGTTTTCAGTATAATGATCAACCCAAGGCTTTTGACATTAACCAAGACCGAGGAGGTCAAGATCACCGACGTACCTCTTTCATACCACCGGTTAGGCCCAAAAGGTCGAAAATAAGCTCAAAATCGCTCTATCTCTAACCATTTCCGAGATAATGTCGGTTTTTTGACATTGACCATGACCGAACAGGTCAAGGTCACCGAGGTATCTCTTACATATCGTCGTTTCGGCGCAAGGATAAAAAATAAGCTCAAAATCGCCCTATCTCTAACCGTTTTCGAGATCATAATGTCAATCGTTCTCTAAGCTCGAGGTTAAAAAAACCTACGTCCTCATCATCCCCTATCTGTGAGCCATATTTCAACGCTTGCACACGCATGCTATAATCGCTCTCATTGTTGCGAGTTGGGCGATCAATATTCCTATGCTGATCACACCGTGTTTCCTCGATTGCCACATCAAAGCGTTTGCCTGCTTCATAGTGGACTTCAATGGCAAAATTTCAATGTCAATTTGTGCACATTAAATGTCAAGGGATACCTAAAAAACTTGAGATGGACCAGCCAGACATGCTATATTATGCCCTAGCCGTTTCGGTAGAGTTCGCGTGACAATGTGTTCTTAATGCCCATTTTTCCATATAAAATGTTAAGGAGAGTCCAAAATAATCAGCTGGACCAACTAGACACCGTCTCTGCCAAATTTGGTCGTCCTTGCCTTAGTCGTCTCAGAGTTCGCGTGACAAGGTTTTGGCGGAAAAAAAGGAAACATAATTATGGAAACACTTTACTGAATCGTATGAAAGCAATAAGCTAGGTGATTGAAAATCCCCAAGCGTAATTAACGAAACTTCGAATTATTCGAATGTTTTCAGCTATAAACTAGAAGCTCATTCCGCTAGCGAAATGTTAAACACTTGACAAAAATTAAAACGCAAAAATACTGGCTTCAATGGGTTATTTCTGGAATAATATATTGCAAACAACACAGCTTGAGTACGTCTTATAAGCCGAGTAGTGTTTAGTTTCTGTTGACTTAAGGTTTTATTGACTGATCTAGCATACACAGTGAGAGCTCGAACAAAGCTCACTGAGCAACTGTGTGTGATGTGGCTTAAATGCTACGCATTAACTTGCAAAAAATACACTCTTTTCACATGGCGTTTTAACAAAGAAAACGAAATCAAAGACGAAAATAAAAAGTGACATGCACATGTTCAGATCAAGCTCTTCATAAGTCCCAAGTTTCATGGTCGTAGGGCCCATAGTGTCAGAGAAGAAGAAGACACAAAAAATCGGAAAAAGTGTCAAGAAGAAAAAAAAAAAGGACGAATTTTGCTCGCACAAATTCATATAACTCTTGCAAGCCAAAGGCTTGTCAAGTGTTAATGAATTGAAGCAATTTCGACCGAACAAATACTTCAAATTTGCCTAAGTTCAAATAAAACGTGTTTAAATTACTACTACCAACTAAAAATATATTGTTATGTTTACAGTTTCAAAACATTGTGCCTTATCGTTTGGGAGAGCTTATCTGGACAAAACACCCCAGTCTCGATGCAAAACTGTAAATTGTTATCATTTACAAAGTGCTGATTTGTCACTTGCTGACCCATTTTTAAAAAACACGGAGTTGCACATCAACAACACACATTTGATTCACTGTTTGAAGTTTCTAAAGACTGGACCCTATTGTTTCTAAGAACATGCAAAATATGAATATTTTGTCCACTTTCACAAAGTGTTTTTCCGACAGCCATGTGCCAGGTTATTGTTTTAAGTCAAAGCTGTGCCTTCTTACAATCTAAATGGCATAAAACGCCGACCAACTCTCACTTAATTCACATGTACCAAATCCATTAAAATGCAAAAGTGAACATTTCGCAAAATTTTTGCGAATTCAAAAAAGTACTTTTTGACCCCTGACCCCGACTACCTTCATGTAAAATTTCGAGCACATTTTTACCACATTTGTAGGAGCATAGAGCTTTTCCCGCTAAGCTGGTGATCGGTTCGCTGACGTGATAAATTGTGAAAATAAAACAATGGACATTCTCCACCTTAAGTGGGGCATACACGTATTTCCACAAACTTGACTGGGATTCGATTAAAACCGTAAGAGCAGCACCACAAAATAAAAGTTTACTGACGGTCAGATGGAGAGACGACAGAGATCCCACACGATGGGTATAGCCCATGTATCCAAAGGCCAACTGCACTACCAAGTACCTGTCATAGTCACAATGTGGTTCATGTTTCAAATCAATGAAATCTGCGTCTTTGTAGATATCCCCTGGAAGATTTTCAAGACTGGTAAAGTGAAAAGATTTTCTCTTCAAACAGTCGTCATATATACGTCCGATTTTGGTTGCCAGGTCCTCTGCAAGTAGTTGTCTTTGGCCAAAGAAGTCAGCTGAAAAAAAAAAGAATAACAGTATAACAATAGCAACGTCAACTTCCACAGAACAGGGATTGATAAAACAAACTTGAAGAGTTTTTATTTATATTGATTTTTATTATATCAATAATAACACCCCCATTCCTTCTCCTTGCGTCAACGCTCAGATCACACAAAATTATCACTTTGAATACCAAGAATGTCCTTGGACATTGTGCCCAGCCGTTTAAGTGGTGACATTTCAAAGATCAAAGGAGAAAGCTACCGATATGGGTTACCATCCAATTTTCAATATAAATTTTACCTTTTCCAGACCACCGAAAGCGCGATATATATGTTACAGTCAACTACAGCTTCAGTCAGGCAGGATCCCCCGTGTAACACATAATGTCATTGGATGTTAGTAAATTTAATGAAACTGAAAACCCTACACTACCTAACAATTTTTTCTCCGATTTAAAAAATAAGACGACGTTGCATATCTACAATATATATGTTACAGTCAATGTTGGAAACCCGCCATTTCACGAAATGGCAAACCGTGTTGGGTAAATTCGCGTAATGCCTAAAATCTTTTGCCGTTTCACGAAATAACCTAAAAGTTAGGTTATTTCACGAAAATACCTAAAAATCTTACATTTTATTTCACAAATTGGCAAACCAAGATCCGGATAAATACAAACAGAAGCTGTACAAAGTATTTGAACAGTACAAATCGGTCTTTATGCCAAAAGACCAATATTACTCGACTGTGGAGGAATTAAAAGCATGCACCTTGAACACCGGCATAAAAAGTAGGCGTGAATATTATATTCTCACCAAGTATGAAATTATTATTATTAATATAAATTTTCTTCATTATTACTCGGATAATATTTGAAAATTTCAATGTTAATTAAAACAGAATTCGAGAATAACGTTATTGGGATACAAAAGCTTTAATATTACTCTTAACTCGAGTTTTAAAGATAAGAAAAATACTAGCTGTCTTTAAAATTCTGCATTTGTGTTCCTGTTTTTGTCTCAAATGTAGGTTAAAACGTAAAAGATTTTCCTTTTTTTTAATTTTTAGATACGAAATTCGGCATTGCGGAGATGTGATATTCATATCGTTTATCCTGTGGTGTGAAACATTTTCGTAGGATTGATTGTATTTTATCAATAAACAGTTCAAACTTCTGTTTTTTTGGATTCCTGTGATATTCTCTTGTTATAGATAACAGTTTGCCATTTCACGTAATGGCAAACCGAACATTTAGGTAATTTCGTGAAATAACCCAACTTTTAGGTTATTTCGTGAAACGGCAAAAGATTTTAGGCATTACGCGAATTTACCCAACACGTTTTGCCATTTCGTGAAATGGCGGGTTTCCAACATTGACTGTAACATATATATTTTCACTGCATGAAATTTCAGAACGCTGGATCGAATAGTTTCGGAGAACTAGTCTGGAAAAATCCTTCTCCGTGCAAACAAGTTCCATAAAAATACACACTTTTGACAAGTCGTATTTTTGACAATTTTTGGCCATTTAAAAAATAATGCGATTTGCACATGTACAATATATATATTTTCACTGCATAAAATTTCAGAACGCTGGACTGAATAGTTTTGCAGAACTCGCCTGGACAAAACCTATCTCCGTGCTAACAAATTTCCCAAAAACAGCTATTTTGGACAAGTCGTATTTTTGACGAGTTTTGGCCGATTTCAAAAATAATACGACACTGCACACCTTCAATGTACGGTCTAACCGTATGCCAAAGGAAAAAGTTATACGACAAATACTTTCGCAGATACAGCCCGGACACGAGGCTGCACGAAAGCGGACAGACATACGGACAGATGGACAAGCTGAAACTTATATCCCCTCGTTACACGGGGGATAACAAGCATAATCAGTCATCACGCGAAATAGTTTCGCACAATGCCTGTGCCCGTCAGTTATTACGGATTTTTATGGCGAAACTGAATAAAACAAACGTGTTAAAGCCCCTGTCAATGTTTGCAAACATGTTTACATAGTGTCAACGGTTCTAAAATACAAAACTCAAAATTATTACCGATATAAAATGTTTTAGTCCGATTTACAACCATAGCGACGTTTCAAGTTCGTTACACCTTTAATGATGGCAATAGCGCCTTACATCTTTAATGAGCACACCGCCCCCGGTCCATCCCCCTACCACCTCCCCATTTTTTTCTTTTTCTTTCTCTTTTTTCCGCTTTTTGTTTGCTTGTTTGTGCAGTCAGACTAAACCTCCCAACCTCCTCCGTCCGAAAGAAGACGTCCCAAACTAAAATGCCCCTTTATTTTTATCAGACAATCTGGTTCCTAAAGAACTCAAATCCATAAAAATCATTGTTAGACAGTAGCAAAGAATAAACCGGCACAGTAATACTGTACAGGCTAGGATGTGGATTCCAGACGAGACTTTTGCCATCACCAATATTCTAACATCTCAAACAGCAGGCGAACTGACACGTGTGTTTTCGCGTAATAATGCATATAAGAGCCTGTCACATACTACAATTTCAAACTAGAGCGGCCAGTGCACACAAAATATCAGAGTACAGGCTTGTTTCACACACTTTCAATCGATATCTATTTAGTTTCTTGTTTTTGTAAACAAAAACAAATGTCCCCGCGACTAAACCCACAATTCCAGCCCCCCTCCCTCGCGAAAAAATCTGTAGACTCTTTCGGACCTACCAAGCAACAACCCCACAAAGTTTCAACTTTCGCCGATGTTTAGTGGCTGAGACATTTCGCACACAAGATTTTTACGCAACGACGTCATACGTCTGCCCTAACCACGTGACATGCGTGAAAACCTGACAGAACCGTCCGACTCATCCAAGGACTATCCATATCAAATTTAATTCGATACCAATCCATACTTATCGAGATGTTTTGCACACAACATCTTGTTCAAAATATATAATATTTTACGTGATAACGTCATACGCCGCATTCGTTCGTTCTACTCGCGAAAAAATTCTATAGAGTCTTTCGGACCTACCAAACAACAATCCCACCAAGTTTCAACTTTCTCCGATGTTCAGCGGCAGAGAAATTTCGCATACAAAATTTTTACGTAATGACGTTATACACCGGCCCTAATCACGTGACCTTCGTGAAAAGTGGACACAGCCGTTCGACTGACCCAAGGACTATCCATATAAAATTTAAGTCGATGGGACTTTCCATTATCGAGATATTTTGCACACAAGCTCTTTTTCACAATATATACATATTTTACGTGATGACGTCATACACCGCACTCGTTCGTTCTACTCGCGAAAAAAATTTATAGAATCTTTCGGACCTACCAAGCAACAATCCCACCAAGTTTCAAATTTCTCCGGATGGTATCGAAGGTGCTCGCTACATCCCCAATTCCCTATTTTGTTACTTTTTTTTTTTTTTTTTGCTAAAGGTCATCTGCCCCGGCCATCTAATGTAGGCACGACTCCAAACGCAATCTTAGTTCTCTTACCCAAGGTTACCGTGAAGGTCTGCACCCTAAGTGTAAATATAACCATGATATTTTACCTTGTCTTCGTACAATCCCACTGACATTCTTCATAACCGCACAACATATGACATATGACGGTGAGAAAAGGTAGGGGATAACGATTTCATTACGCACCGCAACTTACACTGACCCCTGACTGAGTGACATGTCACGTAATAGCTGTAGGTGAGTAACGCAATAGCTCAATTACAGGCAATGTGAAAAACTGGCTGGATAGTATGTCGTTACTGGTTTCACGCAGTCTAAAAATGCAAGAACACTTGAGAATCTTGTGGAATACACTGAAATCCCCAACGTAGTTAACGAATATCCTTAGTTAACAAACAGCTTCTTAGTTTCTTAATTTTCTATACCAGTTTAATTTTTAACAAAAACCGCGCGACATATGCACAAATAATAATAATAATAATAATAATAATAATAATAATAATAATAATAATAATAATAATAATAATAATAATAATAATAATACCAACTTTGAAATTATATGCACCGTATCGATCTTTCCACGCGCGACAAAATTTGAACGAATCTTTCGGGCCTGCCAAGCAAAACAAAAAAAATTCACAAATAAGAACTTTCTAGAATGTTCAGCGGCTGAGAATTCTTCAGAAAAGATTTTAACGTAATTACGTCATACATTCCTTAATTTCGCTACATCCCCCAAAAGCTGACACACCGTCCAACTGACCCAAGAATAACCACATAAAATTTCCGAGACGACTTTCCGTTATAAAGACATTTTGCAAAATATACACATATTTACGTGATGACGTCATACACCGCACTCGATCGTTCTAGTCAGGAAAAAAAATTGACACAATCTTTCGGATTTACCGAGCAACAATCCCGCCAAGTCTAACCTTTATCCGAAGTTCAGCGGCTGAAACATTTATCACATAAGATTTTTACGTAATGACGTCATACGCCTCTTTTAATAAAGTAACATTCGTCAAAAGCTGGACCTAAGCAAAGAAGAAACACAAGTCTTACTGTATGGTATCTAGGCCTAGCAGGAGACCTTACAGAGGCCTTTAATCCGGACCTTTAACGTGGTCGTCACTGACAGGTTTTAATGTACATCTTTATATATGAAGCCGGAAGGTGGTCGCTACACACGTTTTACTCTACGTCTTTTTTCACGGTGATCATTTGGAAGGTGGTCTTGACTCTTTAGGGATAGGTTTCAATATATGTTTTTTAAGCTGAATCTGGAAGGTAGTCACAACATACCGGGTTTATTGCAGGTCTTTTTATCAAGGTCTGGAAGTTGGGTCACTATAAACAAGCTTTTCGTCTCTTTGCGCGGATCTGAAAGTCCTGCTACGCTCTTGTCAACCAAAAACACAACTTCAAGACTCCAATGTCACTACACTTTTTTCTGTTTTCCTGTTTTTTTTAATGAAAAAATCATTTAAAAAAAAACCTTGAAGTCCAGCTAAAAAAGCTGCACTGCTGACAACATAGCTTCCGTCCTGGTAAGATAAGACAAGACTTGGCTTTATGCTAAGAGAAAAAAAAACACATTTTGCTGTTTGTTTGTTTGGTTGTTTGGTGTTCAACGTCCCGTTCACCAACTAAGATGGGTATATTAGGACGCACTTGCTAAAGAAACAAGTGAGAAAAGAAGAAGGAAGAATGAGGAAATAGTAAAAGAAGAATTAGAAAGAAAGAAATTCCGATTAGTCGCCTCTTGAACGCAGTGACTGTATTCTTCAGATTCTCACCTCACAGGGGGAAGATTTTACGTACTTCATTTTAATGTGGACCTGGACTGTGGTCGTTAGACAGGTTTTACGGTACTTTTTTCTACCAGGATCTGAAAAATAGACCTGACAGACATTTTCTACCACTGCACCTTTATCTGTTGTGTTAACTGCAACAGCAACAGGTTTTACTGTAGACCTTTATATTCTAGTCTGAAATGCGGTAACCACTGACAAGCGATAGTGTACCTTTTTATCCAGACTAGGAAGGCGTTCATTAGACAATGTCACTGTAAGTCTTTTTGTCCGGACCTGGAAGATGATTGTTTACTGTACATCTTCCTTCATTCCAATCGAAAGACTTCGCTTTTTTCCGGACCCAGACAGTGGTCCTAACAGACAGTTTCACTGTGCGTCTTTGTTTCCACGGATTTCGAAAATGATCACTACAAATATATTTTAGTGTAGTTCCTTTTACAAAGATTTGGAATATGGTCGCTACAGACAGATTTAACAGCAAGTCTTTTTTGTCCGGGTCTTAAAGATAGTCCTACAAACAGCTTTTATTGCATATAGTTTTATCCGGGTCTGAAAGTTGGCCACCACAAACTGATATTACGCGGAGTTGAAGGCAGTCGTTACAAACAGATTTTATTGAACGTCTTTTTAGCCAGAATATAGTCGTTATAGACAGATTTAACCACTGGTCTTTTTACTCGGGTCTGGACGCTTTATATCCAGACCTGACTGGTGGTCATCAGTCCTCCTCGGACGTGGAGGGCGGTTGCTAGAGACTGTTTTACTGTACACTTTCTTATCCGTACCTAACAGTTATTCCTATACATGATATAAAAGGTTACATGGAGAAATCAAGATCAGCAATGTGAAACAAATACTTCTTAAGTAATTTCTGGAGAAATTTTACAAGTTTTTCGCATTTATTGTTTAAACAAGGATAAATTTTAATCATCATTACTCCCACATTATTCAGGCTTTAGGTTAAAAAAAAAGCAGTAAAAGGTACAGTTCAAACCTTCCCAATGGTATCGCATATAACGTTTAGCGATGACTGTTTGCTATAAATACTTAAGTTCCTAAACAATGCCAACTGGTCTCAAAAGTATTTTTTCTAAAATAAATTCATATCCCAGCTACCATTATCTGTTTATGTTTTTGACAGGAAAGACTAATTTGTTCTAAACTAAACCGCGAAAACTGTGTACTTGAAACAGCCGTGGGGAACCGAATGACATAAAAACACGGAGGCCCAAACCGGGCAAAAAGTATGGCTGTTCAATACGCATATTTAACGTATGTATTTAAGGGGCTCTCCATGAAGGACGCGTAAAAATTGTTTAATCGTCACTCTATCCCCTTATCTCCTCACAGGGCAAAAAGTTTACTTTTCAGCTCGGGGTCCGCGGGACCCCGACCTCTGAAACCAGGCGTCCCGAGGTAAAGTGGTGAGGTCCCGACATTTTCGGGCAATAAAGAAAATTAAATTCTATAAAATTTTGTTGCAACAAAAATAAATTCGATCAGTGATATCATGCAAATCACAAAACTACTACTTCTAACAACAAAAAAGAAACACTGAATGATTCTACATTAAACAAAAAAAATCAATCATTTTCGATCTTAGTGGTGATATCGAACAGGTGCTACAGAAATGAACGTTTGTATCCTTGAATTAATGCTGCCGACTGTGCAGGCCATTACGCTCTCTTATAAGTTAGTCTGCACTGTCTATGACACAGGTAACTTGCAAGAAAACACCTTCTTTTTTTCTGGGGTCCCTCGGGACCCACGGTCAAATTCCAGGGGTCACTAGCCGATTATCAGGGGTCCCCGGGACCCCTTGAACTTTATGCCCTGTCCTCAAAATTTGTAATCTCACTAAATAATAATACAAGGTTTCGCCCAAGCTCAGTTCCCTTTCCCCTTCACAAACACATTTGAATTTTATAGATGTCCTCAAAGTGGACATTGAACAACAGCTGCATTACTTATATCTTCACCGTGTTAAGTTTTAAAAGTCTGGGCATAATAGTTTCTAAAAAACTTGCATGGTCAAAACTCTAACGTTCGATATAAAATGTCTAAGATTTTATCAGCTCTTGATAAATTGCAACTGCGTCCATTTTTGGCCACTTTGAAAAATCACGCAACACCGTACATCTGCGATAGGTATATATTTTCACTGTGTCAGTTTAAAAAAGGTGGGCCTTATAGTTTCTGACAACTTCCTTGGACAAACCCATCCTCCGTGCCGAACTGCGATCCAAAATGTGCAATTTTTATCAATTGTGCTGAGTCAATTTTTGCCCGTTTTCAACAAAATCTGCTCAAAATCGAGTACATGCGAAGTGTGTAATTTTTTTTCATGCTTGACAAAGTTCAGACAAACCAGTCCCATGTCAATGTAAAGAAATAACACGACGTGGCACATTGGCAACATACATACATTGTCAATGTGCACAATTTCAAAAGCCTTGGACTATATATAGTTATTATTGGTATTATTATTATTGCGTATTTTTGTCATTAGAGTAACGAGTTAAAAACACTTTTGTTTATTTTCATTATTATTATTTATTTGTTTATTTATTACTTTTACAGAGGAAACGAAAAGAACTGAATTTTACATTAATATTTTTCTTGCAACGCCTTACAAGCACATATTCTTTTCCATTTACATGGACGGATCCATCTCGATCCATGCACCATTTGACTGTGTTAAGCCAATGGCATACCTTATTACAATCTAATTTGCACAAAAGTGCGACTCTCCCAAAATAAAAAAAAATAAAAAAAAAAAAAAAAGAAAGAAAAAATGCGGCAAATGTTGGTCTCAAAGCGTCAGGATTTAGCGAAATGAAAAAATGTCTCAAGTACACGGGAGGACCAGTGTTAAAAATTTCAGAGAATACAAAAATTATACATAAATTTAGGTTTGGCGAAAATTTGGCGAACTTCAGCATTCGCCAATTCGCCAAAATCGGCGAAAATCAAAGATCGACTCTGTACTTTATTAATCAAACTACTTCGCGCAAAATTTTGAGCAAATTTAACAAAATTTGTACGATGAGTAAGCTTTTTTCGCAAAGGTGATAATCGGTTTTCGCCAAATTGGCATTTGTCCCCCTGAGTGAGCCATATTTCTACAAAACTCTGCTGCGATCCGATGAGAACTGTATGAAGAGTAACCAAAAAAAAAAAAAAATAAAAAAATAACAAAAGTCTACGGTCGGAGGACTGGCATTTTCTCATCCCGTCAAAACAAAAATGTAATAGCGTATGTTAATTTTGGTGGCTGGGGTATTTTAAATTGATTCGAATAATTTGTTAAAAACTCGTCCAAAATTTGGCTTTAAACAAATAATCACATGATTTAAAAACAATTCACTGACACAACAATCTATGAAGTTTCGTTATTCGGGGCAGACGAATGGACAGACAAAGAAGACCCACAGGATTGGTATAGCCCATTTGGCCACCTGAGCTAAAAAGGTAATAACCAGGCAGGTGGGAATGCCTGCTATCTTTGTTTAAAATTTCAAGACTATTTCCCTGGAGACAGTTGAGATTTTACCAAGAAAAATCCATGTTTTTTTGTCAATACTTCCGCCAATTTCTTGCTAATCGCAAAAATAAACTAACAGTCATGTGGACATGTACGCTCCTTACCTTCCTCAAAATTTTAGGATGGCTCCGTTAAACTTCTAGGATAGACTTGTTAAGGTTTTTGGCCAGTATTTCCACCATTTTTTCGCGAATTGCCAAAAGCCAAGTGAGGTGCCTAGGAGCCCTCCGAGTAAAAAAGACACGAACCCATGGTTAGAGATAGAGCTAATTTGAGCTCATTTTCGATTCTTTGGGCCTAAATGACGTTAAATAAGAGATATGTTATCTCGGTGACCTTCTTGATTACGGTCATGATATATGATATATATATATATTTTGTTTTATTTATTTTTTGTTGTTGTTTAAAAATCAATAAAATCAAGTTGCTATGCACACCATAAGAACTGAATTTAACAACAACACGTACAGGCTTCTGGTCAACTTGGCGACAGGCGACAGGTCTGGTGAACGACAAGCAAGTCAAGTGAGCGACCACCCTGGTCAACATCTTAAGTCAAATAGGCGACAAAAACAGAAATATAATTTCTCCTATTTTGGTCTCTATACCAGAGGTTCCTGAAAATTTATGCAAGGAGATTGTTTGTTTGGCTAAGAAGAAACCATTTTCACCTCGCCACTTTTATTTCATTTAAACAATCATCACCCAAAATAATCATATTTGCTATATTCCATACTCATGCCATTGATAAAAGTCGTTTTTCAGACCTTATGATTGCTTTTTTGCGTGTTTCGGAGGTTGTATATCACAAAAATAACACTTTTAAAAATTCGAGTTTTTTTCATTCTTTTTGATCAAGTTTCCCCGTTACAAAGTTGACTTTTTACAAAATTAAAACGAAGAAACACGACTTTACGTAGTCAGCATATGGGGGGACGCGACATCAACACAAAGTACGAGTGTCTTGAGTTTAGGATTTCAACAACAATTGTAATTCACAAGTGTAAGCGGAGTGCCTGCTTCAATTAATTTACCGTCTATGATGTTTCTTCTTACGTGCAATCGAAGATAAACACTCAGAAATCTTGACACAATATTTGCATGAATAGCTCTGGGTAGCTGCAATGGTATCCCGACAAAAGGCCTCGCGACAAAACGCCTCGCGACATAACGCCTCGCGACAAAACGCCTCGCGACATAAGGCCTCGCGACAAAACGCCTCAAAATGTAAAGTGCGACAAAACGCCTCACAACAATATCCTTATGTTTGCTGTGGATCCATTATTAAATATTTTTAATATGAAACTCTCATGCTTCTTTTTTTCCAAAAATTAAGCCAGTGATTTAGTTTAAGTTATTACCTCATCCGGATTAGGGTCGTGATTGCGCATATTTAGAATTTCCGGAGCCGTCATTTCTAAGGTCGTTTTAATAGTTCCTCTACAAGCCATATTTCGCCAAACACAAGACAACGTTATGAACTTTCGTTCATTTTTCTTGTTATACATATATCCGTTATGCACGACTTTTGGCTTGCCTTTATTACTGGTAATTATTTCCATTGTAGTTTTAAAATACTCTGACTTACCTCCTGAAATCCACAAGCATTTACACTACTAAAAACGTCTGGGGATTAGGTGTTATCTACATCTGTGGATTAAGCAACGTTTGCATTTGACTTGTTTTCCAGCCAGTCTGGCGACTTTCTACTACTCTACTTTCGATCGGACTACTCTTTCAGTGCAAGACCAGCAAAGGAAGCATTTCGTTGTTTTTGCTCTTCTTCCTTTGTAGAATAAAATATATAACAAGCATCTTGGCGTAGACAAAAATGAGCAAAAATGTCAGAAGAAATGAAAAAAACAGTACGAGCAAAAATTCAGAAACAAATTCAATGACAAATGTGTCATAGGCGAACAATGAGTGTACGATAAAAAGTAAGAAAAATGGGGGAAATAGGGAGTTTGTACGATTGAGGCGTTTTGTCGCACTTTACATTTTGAGGCGTTTTGACGCGAGGCGTTTTATCGCGACATAACGCCTCGCGTTATGTCGCGAGGCGTTATGTCGCGGATTCAGCTGCAATCAAGTGTGACTAAAGCGAAAACTTCTGGGCGATTGCTGCAATTCATGTTATGTAAGTTCCTCTGAATTGTGATTCAAGATAAAAAAAATAGGGGTTTATCACTGACACAACTCGCTCGGAAATCTGTAATCAGTAATCAATGATATTCCATGTAATGCTTGTAGGAAGCTAAATGGATCCAATGACTCGTACTAAAGAAGGCTGGTATGGTTTAAATCAACTGATTTAAATCAATGCAAAAAAAAAAAAAAACCACGATTTTTTTTAAATCGTCAGTCATTAAGCCTTTTTGTGCAGTAAAGGCACTCAGCAATCGCTTGCAACCTCTCTTGTTTAAACCAAGCATTTCATATCGTACGCTTATCAGTACACATGATGGGGGGACTAGCAGTGGGCACCAGTAAATGTGATTAGTGGACACTAGTAAACATAACTAGAAATTTTTCACATTGACCTTCAAGTGTATTTTAGCACTCAAAGGACAGGTTTATAACGGTTAAATTATCACCCTGTTTAAATTTCTTTGTCGCCCAGTTGACCCCATTTTTATCGCCTAGCTGACTCCACAATTGTCGCCCACTTGATTTTTTTTTTGTCGCCTAGCTGACTTGTCGCCCAGTTGATCATTTCCCTATATATATGTTACAGGGAATCTGTGTAATTTGGGATTTCATGAAATCCCTAGGGAATTCGTGTAATGAATAAGCTCATATCGATTCTAAAACTATTTTGAAAAATTATCTATTCAGGAAGGCTGTTTAGTGGTTCTACAAAATTGTGTATCCCTTTTCACATCGAAAGAAATTGGAATTTATAACATGACCATCCAAAATAACAGAATTTGGCGTGAAATGTGACATAAATTACATAGGATAAAAATATCGCTAAATTTAGATACTGAAGTATCTCATGAATGATAGTTTGGCAATCGAGTGCTTTGAGTATATTGATTCAAAATCTACTATCAATTTCGGTAAGATACTGCATTGCAAACATGAAAATTCTCAATAAAAACATCGAATTGATTGAGCAAGTTATTACACGAATCCACTAGAGATTTCATGATTCCCTGGCCCAAACTGCTTTCATGCAAAATTTCGAGCAAACTTAACAAAAGTTATAAGAGGAGCAGCCACTTTCGAAAAGGTGGAGATCGGTTCGCCAAATTGGCAGAAATTGGCGAATTGTGAAAATAAAATAATTGGCATTTTTCGCCCTAAGTGGGCCATATTTCCAAAAATTTTACTGCGATCCGATTAAAACTGAAAGAGGAGTAGCAAAAAACATGTTTACATACAGACAGCCGATAGAGAGGTCCCACAAGATGGATATAGCACATGTGGCCAATGGCCACCTGCACTAATTAGAAGAACGACTCTCATTTAAATGAAGCACATTGATCTTAGTGTACGCTGGTCTTTTGTTTTTATAAAAAAGAATGTTATTAGAACAGTCGCTGGAGAATGGATTCGCCGTGTTGCAACAGGGATTAATCGCGGACCAATCGATACTTTAGCATGATCGTCCCAACAATGGCACAGCGTATAAAAAATTGAGAAAAGCTGAATGATAAAATTTATCTGCCTTCGCTTCCAACCAACATCTCCATCTCAAAATTCAACGCTGGAACCATCAGAAAAACTAACTAGTTAAACATGTGGATATTTACTGCAAGTCTCTCAAAAATAAATGCATTATTTTTCTAACATTAAGTGGAATATAAATTTAATCTATATCTTAATTCATAAACCGATCAATTTAAAAATGTTTAACACAAACACGCCTGTTTCTGACAATTTTGAAAGATTGAAATATGAACATACGCAGTTTCTTAATTGTAGGTAATTCTGACAATTCCAAGCTTCTAGGACGAGTTTCTAAAAGCATATTTTAAATTCGTTTTATTCACATTTGTAGTGCTTACAGCAAGTGACCCAACTGACCACTAGAGGAGCCACCGCTTTCCCTTCTTGTCACTTAAATTCTTTGCTTTGGATAAACTACTTACGAGTATATCTAAACATTGCCCTTTCTCATCAGTAAAAAGAAATAAATATACTTACATAATTCCTGCCTCAGTCGAAGTATCTCATGTGATCCATTCATGTATTTCGTTGTATGATTACAGTGTTCAAAATAAGACTGCATATTTTGGTATTTAAGTCCGTCTTTTGCAACGACGCTTAGTTCATCGGACAAAGCAGTCGCTAAATCGAAAATAGTACTCTTTGTTGCTAATGTTCTAGCATTGCAAAAAGCTCCTTGAAAAATCACTGCACAACTGATAAGACAAATGTAAAATAATCCACAACTTAAAATACTGCTTATTTTAACGCGTGAAGTTACAGCATTCTTTTCAATAAAACCCGTAACATTCCCTGTAGTTACCAAACAAGCGGCCACATAAATAAACACGGCTGCAAACAGCGAAACCATGCTGAAGTTTGTCCGTGAAGATTTATTTAAAACTACGTCACTGTCCATTGAAAAACATCCCTCATTCTTTCTTACTAAAAACCGACGGCTTAAACAAAATTCTTTGCCGTTTGAATATAAATCTCTTATGTGCGACCCCTTTAAAATCGCAGATTTGCAGGCATCAAAGAGTTTGTCACAAAAAGATTCACAGACAGTCAGTCTTTCGTTGTGATAAAAGATATTTTGATCCGGTGCGCAAACGTAGCACATCAGAAAATTTATTAATTTTTGGCAAGAGTGGGAAGCTCCTTTGAGAGGTTTCACTCTTCCAAACGTTGCTTCTATTTCTTGCTGCAAACAACAACTATTTTCCTTGAACCATGTACAATTTTTCAAACCCGGTTGGGCTGAGGGTGCTCTGTTATTAAAGAATGGGCAATACTGCGACGACATATTGATTTTTTCTGCAGAAATAAAGCAAAAAATCCAAAAATGCATAAAAAATGCACATTTTTGACAGCTGACAAGAGCCATGTTTATTTACATCGTAAAGCGACACCTATGGGACTAACAAAACGAAGTGCTTTTTGCATTACAACGCGTTGTTGTCCAAAGCCAACCTCTACGGTGGGTCGGTCTGTAGGTCTTGGGTCAAGTCAACCCACGACCAAGTCAACCTTAACAAACTCAACCCACCCTGAAAGTCAAGTCAACCCACCTTTTTATGCCAACTCAACCTACCCTAAATGTCAACTCAACGCACCATTTTTTGTAATTTTAATACTTCCGTGTTCACATCTTGTTCCTAAGGCCTAAATAAAAGAAACATATGTACTCGAAAGCAGTGATTATTTAACAAATTCGTTTTTCTGAGGCGAAACCTTCAATTTTGTAAATTCGTTTTGCTGAGGCGAAACCTTCAACTTTGTAACTTTACTGGTGCAGTAATACAGACATACTAAATATATTTTATTTATTTGTAATTGCTACCAAATTTTAATTGTTGTTAAAAATACGCATATAATGTAAATAGCTAAACGTTAACATTCTTAAGCGGCTGAAATACTACAAAGGAAATGTTGTGCAGTCCACATTTTACACACCACATTTTACACACCATCGAAAACATCCTTTTCATGGGGATCTTTTTCGCCACAGTTTGACTTTCGGCTGATCTCTACACATTTGGTAGTAGTGTAAAAGTGGGGGTTTAAAAACAGGAAGTGACGTCATAATGACGTCAGGAGGTGTTTTGATAGCCCCATGGGGCTTTTAAAACAGTGACGTCATAATGACGTCACCGTGGGGAAAACCCGATCGATAAATTTCAGAGTGCACTCGTACAGGTGGTGGGGAAAACCCGATCGATAAATTTCAGAGTGCACTCGTACAGAGTGTGGGGGAAAACCCGATCGATAAATTTTAGAGTGCACTCGTTCAGAGCTTGGGAACGATCAATAAATTTGAGAAGGAATGGGATTTTCAGCAGGATAAAAGTGTGGCTCCGAAAACAGGAAGTGACGTCATAATGACGTCACGAGGTGTTTTCGGAGCCCCATGGGGCTCCGAAAACAGTGACGTGATTGTTTTCGAATCCGCATGGGTGTTCTGAAACAGGTAATCGAAAGAGCGCGCGCCCGTTCAATGACGTCATGATGACGTCATGATGACGTTATAATGACGTAATCATGATGACGTTATAATGACGTCATCATGACGTTATAATGGCGTCATCATCATGACGTTATAATGACGTCATAATGACGTCATTATGACGTTATCATGACGTCATCATCATGACGTTATAATGACGTCATCATGACGTTATCATGACGTCATCATCATGACGTTATAATGACGTTATGTTATGGCATATTAAGACAGTTCTAAGCAGGATAACCCTAAGTCGACTGTCAATCATCATGACGTCATTAGTCACGTGACCTGTCAATCATCATTGGTCACATGACCTGTCAATCATGTGTGATGTGATTCCAACCGCATATGAGGAATATTTTTCTGCTCATTAACCTTCTGGCCTGAATGGCTCAGTTGGTAGAGCAGAGGACCCGTAAGCGGACCCATGATCTGAAGGTCGGTGGATCGAACCCGCCCTCGGGCATCACTTTCATATCATGGGTCCTCAATCTTAGAACACCCCCCCCCCGGGTCCTCAATCTGAGGAGACCCCCCCCTAGGATCAAGACATGACATGAATCGAACCCCCCCAGGACCAGGACATGACATGAATCGGACCCCCCCCCCCCAGGACCAAGACATGACATGGATCGGACCCCCCCCCCCAGGACCAAGACATGACATGGATCGGACCCCCCCCCCCCCCCCCGGACCAAGACATGGCATGTATCGGACATAGTCATATAGCTATATGACTATGTAATTGCTATGTGAACATAATTAGTTTCAAGTATGTATGTCGTTATCAGATCGTTCAACAGACAAGCCGTGATAGCTCACTTGGCAAAGCAAACGGCTAGCAACCTGAGAGTCCCGGGATCGATGCCACATCGGGGCAAACTTTTTTTTTTGGTTTTTTGTTCATTTTTATGACTCTGTGACATTTTGTGACAACATGTGACTGTGACATCATGTGACTCTGTGACATTATGTGACTGTGACTTTTTTTAATTATTATTATTATGATAATATTTAATAAGTCATATTTCAATGGTTTCCCATTACAGTAACCACACACACACACACACAGCATAAGTACATGTGTACAGAGTGTGGAGAAAACCGATTGATAAATTTTAGAGTGCACTCGTTCAGAGCGTGGAGGAAACCGATCGATAAAATTTCAGAGTGCACTCGTTCACACCGTGGGAACGATCGATAAATTTGAAAACATCAAAGGCCTAGACCGTGGGAACGATCAATAAATTTCAGAGTGCACTAATTCAGACCGTGGGAACGATCGATAAATTTGAAAACATCAAAGGCCTAGACCGTGGGAACGATCAATAAATTTGAGAAGGAATGGGATTTTCCCTACGTTAAGTCCAATGTTATGTTTTAAGTTATAGTAGTTGGAAAATGACACTTCTAAAACACATTTAACAAATGTAGTTTTTTGATAACATATAATATATAAAATAAGTTTGAACATTTTAGCATGCTACTTATTTGAATGTTCTAAAGTTATAGTAGTGGAAAAATGGTGGTTCTGGACAAACTTTAACAAATTTAGTTTTTAACACCATATGATATATAAAATAAGTTTGAACATTTTAGCATGCTACTTATTTGAATATTCTAATGTCATGGTAGTGGAAAAATGGTGGTTCTAGACCAACTTGAACAAATTTTGTTTTTTGACAAAATATGATGCATAAAATAAGTTTGAACATTTTACCATGGTGTAGTAGGGTAAAAATAAGGGTTCTAAACCAACTTGAACAAATTTTGTTTTTTTTTTGACAACATATGATGTATAAAATAAGTTTGAACATTTTACCATGGTGTAGTAAGGTAAAAATCAGGGTTCTAAACCAACTTTAACAAATTTAGTTTTTTACACGTTTCAGATGATTCTACCACTTGGTTGATTGGTTGATTGTTGGAAAATGGGAAGTGAAAATGTGGATAGTTATGTAGGAAAACTGCGCCCATTCAAAAGACGTGTTCGTATGGCAAGCCCATTTTAAAGACGTGTTCGAATGGCAAGCCCATTTTAAAGACGTGTTCGAATGGTAAGCCCATTCAAAACACGTGTTCGAATGGCAAGCCCATTCAAAACACGTGTTCGAATGGCAAGCCCATTCAAAACACGTGTTCGAATAATTTTTGAAAGATATTACGTCGTGATATTGTTCAACCAATTGTTCAACATGTTCAACACGTTCAACATGTTCAACATGTTCAACAAGTTCAACATGTTCAACATGTTCAACATGTTCAACATGTTCAACAAGTTCAACATGTTCAACATGTTCAACTTGTTCAACATGTTCAACTTGTTCAACATGTTCAACATGTTCAACAAGTTGTTCAACATGTTCAACATGTTGTTGTTCAACATGTTGTTCAATATGTTGAACAAGTTGTATATAAAGCTATGTTTAAAGACTTTCTCATCATTTGAATAGTGTAGGTTGAACCGAAAGGATGTATAAATGCAACATTTGTTCGAAATCTTACAATTGGCTGCAAAGTCGCATATAGTAAAGTTATTTCTTAACATTTTAGGACATAGTGTGTCCAACCTCGAGTGTGACAGCTCCCTATAGAGCATAAAAGGTACCTACCCTCAGACATAACGCACATTCTGTATCAAGATACTGAAGAGTGAACATGTCTGCAGTGAGTGAACAACAACTACCATCTATGGCAATGCCTGCAGAAAATTTTATAGCAAAGCCTGAGACAATACCTACAGCAAAGTCTAAGGCAATGCCCATGGTAAAGTCTAAGGCGAAGTCACATCAGCAGCGTCAAAAGCGACCACATCTTAGAAAGATAAAAAGAGATGAGTTACCAGCTATGACGCCGCCGTGTAAAATGCGAAAAAATACGACAGAGCCTAATATGAAGCGAGAACCGGAGCGTAAAGCTAATACCACCATGAAGATGCGTGTAGACGATTCACCGGTTATGATACCCATTAATGGAGAAACATATATTAAATTGGTGAATTATCAACAGAAAGTGATGGTTAACATTCGTAAATATATTACGAATCATGCATCTGGGAGGTTATATCCTACCAAGAAGGGAATTTTGTTGTCATTGAAAGACTGGCACATGTTGAAGAAGCAAATGACGTCAGTGGATCTCATGCTTCAGAAAATGGATCTGTATAAATGCAGTGACTGTCACAAGATGGTTGAGTAGACAGCGAGATGACTGTATACAGTTTTAACAGCATGACGAGCTTAGTGGATGCTGTGATTTCATCACAGTGCAGAAGATTGGACCGACGGTTTTGAAGCTTGACAAGAACTTAGCTTTTACTCATATGGACATGTAAATTTGATATGTAGTTCAAATTAAATTGTCTTCATATGTAGACTATGAAATTAACTTTATCTATGTTCATGTGAAGTCAGTTGTTATAAAATTTTAAGTTAAGTTCTTCTGCACATGTATTAACATAATATGTATTTGAAATAGTTTTGTTTTTATCATAATTGTACATATTTGTAATGCTCAATAAAAACACATATGATGCTTTTCAACTTTTTATTTTTCTCATACAATACTTGGATCTAATACATAATAAAACAATACTTGGATATAATACATAATAATACAATTCTTGAATATAATACATAATAATACAAAATTAACTATAATACCCAATATATGATATATGGTTTACGGGTCAATTAAAACCGTGTCAGGAACCTTACGACTTTATATGTTGCAAAGCAAGACATATATTACACAACGCTTAAGTTAATAAAATATTACAACATTTATAAAGTCTTTATTATAAAGTTTAGTCAAATAAGTCTATTTTTTCTGCATCTGTTTCACTCTGTTCACTGTCCATGCCACTTTTGTTGTCACTGCTACCATCCTCCTCCTCCATATCTAGTAGCTCTTCAAAGAATGCATTGTTTTTCCTTATAGCCGCCTTTAATGCCTTTGAATATTTATAATGTTTTTCATCAACAAAGTAACTAAAGTCCTCTAAAATCTTTTCATAAAGTTTGCTTTGTTGTAGACGCTGGGTATAGTTGAACAGTCTCATAAACAGTTGTTTTAGTCCATGCTTATAAATGGGTCGAAGGTCATAACTTGCTATTTCACGCGCATCTTCAAGTCCTTGTTCTTCATATTCTGAAACCTTTTCTTGAAATAGGTTATCATAGTCATCGTAGACGTCTTGAACCATATCATGCCAAACAGAGTCTATTTCTGACTCTCTTTCAGAGTCTGTTTCTGACTCACTTTCAGAACTCCTGTCATCAGCATCCTCACCACACTGCTCCATATGTTTGAGCAAAGCTTCTTCGCTGTTGTACAATGCACCACATTCTGTACAAGCATGTGCATTCTTTTCAGCTATGTTGACGCTTTGACTTTCCATAGAAGACTCATCAAAAGTTTCCGTGAAAGGTAGTTTTACAGGGTTTTCCATATCCGATTCTTCATCCACTTCTGAAGCGTGAGCAACCTTTAAGTGTCTTTTAAGACTTTGCGGCCAATTGTAAGATTTCGAACAAATGTTGCATTTGTACATCCTTTCGGTTCAACCTACACTATTCAAATGATGAGAAAGTCTTTAAACATAGCTTTATATACAACTTGTTCAACATGTTGAACAACATGCTGAACAACAACATGTTGAACATGTTGAACAACTTGTTGAACATGTTGAACAAGTTGAACATGTTGAACAAATTGAACATGTTGAACATGTTGAACTTGTTGAACATGTTGAACATGTTGAACTTGTTGAACATGTTGAACATGTTGAACGTGTTGAACATGTTGAACAATTTGTTGAACAATACCACGACGTAATATCTTTCAAAAATTATTCGAACACGTGTTTTGAATTGGCTTGCCATTCGAACACGTGTTTTGAATGGGCTTGCCATTCGAACACGTGTTTTGAATGGGCTTGCCATTCGAACACGTCTTTAAAATGGGCTTGCCATTCGAACACGTCTTTAAAATGGGCTTGCCATTCGAACACGTCTTTTGAATGGGCGCAGTTTTCCTACATAACTATCCACATTTTCACTTCCCATTTTCCAACAATCAACCAATCAACCAAGTGGTAGAATCGTCTGAAACGTGTAAAAAACTAAATTTGTTAAAGTTGGTTTAGAACCCTGATTTTTACCTTACTACACCATGGTAAAATGTTCAAACTTATTTTATACATCATATGTTGTCAAAAAAAACCAAATTTGTTCAAGTTGGTTTAGAACCCTTATTTTTACCCTAATACACCATGGTAAAATGTTCAAACTTATTTTATACATCATATTTTGTCAAAAAACAAAATTTGTTCAAGTTGGTCTAGAACCACCATTTTTCCACAACTATGACATTAGAATATTCAAATAAGTAGCATGCTAAAATGTTCAAACTTATATTATATATCATATGGTGTTAAAAACTAAATTTGTTAAAGTTTGTCCAGAACCACCATTTTTCCACTACTATAACTTTAGAACATTCAAATAAGTAGCATGCTAAAATGTTCAAACTTATTTTATATATTATATGTTATCAAAAAACTACATTTGTTAAATGTGTTTTAGAAGTGTCATTTTCCAACTACTATAACTTAAAACATAACATTGGATTTAACGTAGGGAAAATCCCATTCCTTCTCAAATTTATTGATCGTTCCCACGGTCTAGGCCTTTGATGTTTTCAAATTTATCGATCGTTCCCACGGTCTGAATTAGTGCACTCTGAAATTTATTGATCGTTCCCACGGTCTAGGCCTTTGATGTTTTCAAATTTATCGATCGTTCCCACGGTGTGAACGAGTGCACTCTGAAATTTTATCGATCGGTTTCCTCCACGCTCTGAACGAGTGCACTCTAAAATTTATCAATCGGTTTTCTCCACACTCTGTACACATGTACTTATGCTGTGTGTGTGTGTGTGTGGTTACTGTAATGGGAAACCATTGAAATATGACTTATTAAATATTATCATAATAATAATAATTAAAAAAAGTCACAGTCACATAATGTCACAGAGTCACATGATGTCACAGTCACATGTTGTCACAAAATGTCACAGAGTCATAAAAATGAACAAAAAACCAAAAAAAAAAAGTTTGCCCCGATGTGGCATCGATCCCGGGACTCTCAGGTTGCTAGCCGTTTGCTTTGCCAAGTGAGCTATCACGGCTTGTCTGTTGAACGATCTGATAACGACATACATACTTGAAACTAATTATGTTCACATAGCAATTACATAGTCATATAGCTATATGACTATGTCCGATACATGCCATGTCTTGGTCCGGGAGGAGGGGGGGTCCGATCCATGTCATGTCTTGGTCCTGGGGGGGTCCGAACCATGTCATGTCTTGGTCCTGGGGGGGTCCGATTCATGTCATGTCCTGGTCCTGGGGGGGTTCGATTCATGTCATGTCTTGATCCTAGGGGGGTCTCCTAAGATTGAGGACCCGGGGGGTGTTCTAAGATTGAGGACCCATGATATGAAAGTGATGCCCGAGGGCGGGTTCGATCCACCGACCTTCAGATCATGGGTCCGCTTACGGGTCCTCTGCTCTACCAACTGAGCCATTCAGGCCAGAAGGTTAATGAGCAGGAAAATATTCCTCATATGCGGTTGGAATCACATCACACATGATTGACAGGTCATGTGACCAATGATGATTGACAGGTCACGTGACTAATGACGTCATGATGATTGACAGGCGACTTAGGGTTATCCTGCTTAGAACTGTCTTAATATGCCATAACATAACGTCATTATAACGTCATGATGATGACGTCATGATAACGTCATGATGACGTCATCATAACGTCATGATGATGACGTCATGATAACGTCATAATGACGTCATTATGACGTCATTATAACGTCATGATGATGACGCCATCATAACGTCATGATGACGGCATTATAACGTCATCATGATGACGTCATTATAACGTCATCATGACGTCATCATGACGTCATTGAACGGGCGCGCGCTCTTTCGATTACCTGTTTCAGAACACCCATGCGAATTCGAAAACAATCACGTCACTGTTTTCGGAGCCCCATGGGGCTCCGAAAACACCTCGTGACGTCATTGTGACGTCACTTCCTGTTTTCGGAGCCACACTTTTATCGTGCTGAAAATCCCATTCCTTCTCAAATTTATTGATCGTTCCGACGCTCTGAACGAGTGCACTGTAAAATTTATCGATCGGGTTTTCCCCCACACTCTGTACGAGTGCACTCTGAAATTTATCGATCGGGTTTTCCCCACCACCTGTACGAGTGCACTCTGAAATTTATCGATCGGGTTTTCCCCACAGTGACGTCATTATGACGTCACTGTTTTAAAAGCCCCATGGGGCTATCAAAACACCTCCTGACGTCATTATGACGTCACTTCCTGTTTTTAAACCCCGTCTTTTACACTTCTTTTGGTGCATACAGTTTCGTTGGTTTCTACACAAAATTGTGCAAATTTTTTTGCGCGTTGTTACTCTCTTTGTGAGATACTCGATCCACATATCCGATGTTACAAACCAGAACAATCCACACATTTTATAAATTACTGTTGAGGCCTCAAGTCTTGTTTACATTTAGTGCATTTATCCGACATTTCAAAGGTTTGATTAATTAAATTTATCCAATCAAAATTTCAGACCATTCTCTCAAGACTCGTAATTGGAAATGGTTTTCGAGAGCTTTTTACAGTTAAAACATTGCTAAACATGCAAAACTAAACATGGATAACCAATAAGAAACGTCTGTTAAACTTTACAACAGAATATATTACGGAGTAAATTGCAATTAACTCACCCCAATGAAATCTGGCGTTGATTCGCTATTTAAAATACCAGAGAACACGCCTTAATCCCAATTGCGATTTGGAATCAACCCGTAATGCTACTGCCCCTACCCCGACATCAGACTAAATACCTACTCAGCGTGTCATTCCAAATCGATAAAAGACCCCTCTTCACTTGTTAAGTTGACAATGGATAACAGAGAAGATCAAATGTTAGGGAAGTTTCTCGAATTTTGACTATACCTATTTAAAATTAAGATTTATGTTAATTTTTTTTTTTTCACATATGAACGATTTAATGCAGGTAGGTTGAGTTGGTTTTGTAGTGGGTTGAGTTGACTTTCATTGTTGGTTGAGTCGGTATGTAGGGTGGGTTGACTTGACCAAAGTGGGTTGAGTTGGTTGTGGGTTGAGTCGGTCGTGGGTTGACCTGTCCCAACCCCGGTCTGTAATAACACCTTTTTACTCCGCAGACCCACTGGGGACGTTGCTATAAAACAGCTGACCTTTGAAAAGATCAATCTGCTATGTATAAACACAGAGCGGATTGATATTTCCATCTAACTAGCAGTACTATGCACCCCTCAGTGTTAACCATTCTTGCACATTGGTCAAAAAGATCCACATAAGTGTCCAACGTGGGTGCTAATTATTGGGCATCAGGAAAAAAGCTGAGAGTAAAGTCCGTAATCCCCTGAAAACTGTCAGCTGAGCCTCCAATAATAAGCGTGCGAAAGTCAGGAAACTGGCGGACGTTGAAAACTCACTATATCTATGAAAGTGTCACTGAAAAATGTCAGATTTTTGCAGATAACTGTATGAATACCCCCATTGTTTTATGTCTGCGATGTTCACTTATATGAAATAATTTATAACTGCAATAACTCTCAAATTTTTTTGTGATTCATTTCTTTTCCATGTTGTTTACATCCGGGCCATCTGTCATGGTTCTCATTGGCTGATCCTGTTTGTGCCATTTTAGAGTTCTTTTTTTCAAACTTATTACTAAAACAGATTCGGTGTGCATGAAATTAGTTTAATTTTCTTTTTACTTCATATTCCCAGGTTACATTGAGAAAATTATTTAAAAACTACAATTTCAGTTTTCACTCATGGAGGCAGACATTTTCTCACGTAACATCAGAGGCGTTAAGAGGAGACGATCTTCCTGACAAAAAAGTGTCCCACTGGTAGTGTCAGGAAACCCAAAAAAAATGCTTGATAGTGTCCGCTGAACGTCAGCTGGCGTTCATCGTGCCAAATAATAAGCAGCCCACGTCACTAAAATCAATAATTTAGTGACTTTTCTGAAAAGTGGTTTCTTTCCTTTATGAGCATTATTTGCGCGGAATCCTCAGTGGGTCAGTGAGTAAAAAGTTGTTATAGACATTCCTAGTGTTTCTTTCATGATAGTTTTGTCAATCATTATCCAAAAAATCCTATTTCCTGTTTCTTTTACCTTTGTTTACATATTAATTAATAACAAAACACTTGGTTTTCTATTTTTAGATCATCACACGTGTTTCACACATGTTTCCTTTTATTAGTTTGTTTTGATTTTTCTGATAGGTCTTTTGGGCAAATCATTTCACATCATTGGCGATGGCACGAAGGTGAAGGACACCAAATGATTTCGTTTTCTTTTAACAGTAATATGACACTTATTGAATAAGACTACTTAGAATGTAAATCTGTTGTTTGTGATCTGTTGTTTCTGCCACCGTTAAATAACAAAGTGCTCGATTAAAAGATTAAAACAGATATTTTTTGCATTATCGCATATAGAGTACGCATACGAGGGGGGGACGAAATGAAAAAGAACATGTTCCGTGCTTCAAAACAAAGTTATTTTGTGAAACATCAGAAAATGATGTATATTTCAGTCGATAGGGTTCCAAAACATGCAGCTGGCTTAGATGTAGACATATTTTGGACATGTACACAAAACAGTGTGTTACTTCCTTTCTGTTTTGCTTTCAGAAAAAAGGCTTTTTTAAAACATTGAGAGCTGAGGTTGACGCCAATAAGCCTGCGCAGACGCATGCAACGGTTCCTAAAGTAGTAGGCCAAGAGGTACATGTCAGACTTTTGTGTATCGACTTCGTTAAAACCGTTAAGGAACAATGACATTGCACTTCGTTTGCTGAAATTTGTAATTGGGTGTCAGTTCAATGTTATAGTTTATTTCCTTCAGACTGTAAAGCCACTTTTGTGCTGTATTTGTTTTCGTTTTCCAGCCACAAGCTACATGTGTTAATGCCGGCAACAGTGTCACATGTGATTAAAGAGCATGTAATGCAGACGGGAAAACAGTAGAGAAGGGCAAATGTGAAGTTTAAGTAATCCGTTCCTTTAAATACAACAGCCGGCTATATAAATTAACGGTTACTCAGAGCAAAACATTGGTCTCAAAGTTACGTTGATTGCCATAAAACTGTCGATTAATAGGAACATTTTTTAATATTGTGGCACGGATGTTTATGTTTCGCTCCTTTGTGATTTGTTGTAGGTCTGAAGACAAAAAGGTCATTCTGCTAGACACGATGGAAGCCAGAATAAGTGACACTGATAACCCGTTTATACAAAAAAGAGATATACGATGATGTGTCTAAATGTTTGAAAAGGACATTCCTTTTCGGGGAGGGAAGTGGAAATTAAATGGGGGAATCTTGTGCGACAATACAAGCTTGATTTAAAGAAAAAAAAGTGGGAATGTATTTGTACATACAGCTCAATTTGAAAAACTTGACAATATCGTAGGACATAGGCATGATATCAAACTAGTTGTAACAATGGGTTCTGCTTTGAAGCGTAGCAGTGACAACAGTAAAGAAGAGGCACCCGCGGAAAAAGTAAAAAAAGCTTCGATGTAAAACAGGAAATGTTGAAACCAATGAAAGAAACCCTGGAGAATTTCAAACAAAACGACCAACAACTTCTGGAAGAACGAGAAAAACAGCAAAAATGGCGACAAGAACAAGAGGAAAGAAAAATTTAATTATTAGAGAAGTTGGTTAATTCTCTTACAAAATGATTGTGTCTCTCAAATTTTGTCACATACTGTGTTTAACTTCAGCGTAGACAATAAGATACAACAGAAGCGTTGGTGTTTTCTTTGTTCTTATTTTACCAGGCAAAAGAAGAATAAACTGGCAATTGCTATTTCATAGCATATTTTGTAGTCAGTAAATAATACAATGATGCTGCAGTCCTCTAGTAATTTGCAGTCGCTTAAGGTTGCCCCTTTGTCGTTCTTGTTCTGCATATATCAGGTTCCTTGCCATGATATCGTCACGATTTTCAACATCCTCGTCCCTTTCAACCTCTCCTATATCTAAGTCGTCGCATATTATGCAGATGTTGTGCAGAACACATGCAGTCAGGACTGTCATGCACATGTGCTCCACTGATCCTATCACGAGGGTCTAAGGCGCTTAAAGCGAGCCTTCAGCAATTTGCAATGAAAACCATTATTCAATATACAGCAAAGAAATTTATAGCGTTATACCGCAAACCATTCAACCTGTATACACTTATTATCCACTCAATTGCAAAAAATCCATGTTACTTACTGCCGTTAGTACTGCTAATAGCTGCATTGAAATTATTGCTTCCTATTGTTTTTTAACGCTGTAGAAGCAATGCACTTCTTAACATTAATCACATACTCACCCAAAAGCGCGCTCGACTGTTACATGCATTGATGAGAAGACTCTGTTGTATCGCGGGTAGTATGTCCGGCAATGCATTTCCCCTCGGTCGATTTCCACACAATGTGGCTCCCCGCGTCGCTAGGGGGGAGGATGCAAACACCCGTACGTCATGCACCTTTCCGAGCCATCGCATATAGACGTCTATGAAACGCAAATCTTCCCTTGCCACCGCTGAAAAATGGTTGTAAAGATGTTACAAAATATGTCTATAAATTTTGGTGAACTATGCTATAAAAATTTAATATCATATTCCTTTTCTGTTTTTGAAACATTCCGCCTTATGCACGAAAATAGCTGTTATCTTTGTTTTACCCTGTAACTGAATGGAATAGAAATCCTTTCTGTTATAGTAGTCCTGCGCCCTATCTCTCGGTTTGGAGATGGGAATATGTGACCCATCCAGAAACCCCACAACCCCGGGAAAGCCGTGAGATTGCAGGAACTTTCTGCTGATTGCATCCGTCTCTTCAACGGAAGGTCAGCAAATTATGTTTTCCATCATTTTCTCAACCACGACTTCTATAACAGCCGTCACAGAATGGCACGCGGTGCTTTCCGTAACTCCAAAAAGAGTTGCAAGCTGTCTGTAAGTACATGATGACGCCATATACCACAGCATCATGAGAACTTTCACTCTCAAAGACACCTGAAAAAATATGGTGACGAATAGTTTAGCCCCTGTATGACCTCAACTTCGCCAGCTGCCGAAAACACAGTTTAGTTGTGATTGTAAATTCAGATACACTAACTCCGATAGAGGTGTCGTTTCGACTGCAGATGTTTTTTGTTAAATTACAAAGATATGCTAAGGTGAAAACATCAAAATTGTCCTTTTTTCAACATGCACACCGTCATATTTGAAAAGCCATCATGTGATCTTTTAAACACTATTTTACATATTTATTCAGCCACTTTATTAGTTGACATGTAAATATGTCTCTGGCAAAACGGAAACTTTTCGGAAAAGCTCAAAGTGTGAAACCGCTGATAACGACATATAACCTGCGTTCTCCGTCCTGGCTGCTTCTTAGGCTGCAGGAACCCGATATCTTCATTTTCAACGACTTTCTTGATTTCTTTACTATTGTGGCTGCCAAATGTCTCGACATTCTGAAGAATCCTTGAATTCATCTTCACGATACGACGTTAACACATCGTTTGCAAAGCCCCCAATCCGATGTCTCTCCTAGGGCTCCACACAAAAAAACACATCTCTTTGAAAAAATGTAGTTCAATTGCATTTCGTTTGCCATGTTGAAAGCCTTGTCACGCACCTTTCATACAACTGTTCATGTATTCCATGTGCATTAGCAAGTGTTCCGATCTTATTGCTGTTTTTTCACTGCCGGGATACCGACAAAGAGCCCCCAAAAGAATAAAAACAGGAGACTCGCTGTCAATAACCTGGTTATCTCTGTTATTCCTTGCTATATTCCCCTTTCCTTCACCGCCATATCAGGAACTTTCAGATGCGAGAACAAATGTAAATTCGTCATCATCTCTCTTTTCAATCTCCTACAACACAAAACATATATACGTACTGCAAAATGCTCCATAGTAAGTGCCTTGAACGAAGTAGGATTTCATGTTCATTGCCCTCGTTTTCACCGTCGAAAAGAAACTGTAGCAATATCATTTCCATTTCCATGCCAACAACTGTTTCTTCCTTACAGAAATCAAACACGAGCGATAAATGACTCCTCAGTCTGTTTCTTTCACAATGATATGTGTACAAAACAAAGTGCTATCAATCAGACTGACGTCATGTTCACATAATCAAAACACGGCCCTTTGTTTACGAATTCAATCGCCTGAAAGAAACACAAGGATAAGACCTAATCGCCGTACAGGTTGGCTATTGACAACAACGCCATTGGGATTCAGCGTAAAATAGTACTTATAAAAGAGAGGAATCGCTGTTTAAATAAGGTCAACAACAAACCTATACGGCTGTTCGGTCTGTTGTATATAATGTCTTTTCACTCCGCAGATCCACCGGGATTCCGCGAAAATAATACTCATTAAGGGGCGTTTTCATAAAATAATGAGGAGATCTATCTGTTATGTATAAATACAGAGTGGATGGACATTTCCGTCTATCTAGCTATACTGTGCAGCCCTCAGTGTTGAGTATTCTCAAATGTTGGTGAAAAAGGTGCATGTGACTGTCCAAGTAACTAAAATCTATCTTTTAGAGGCTTCCTCTCCTTTATGAATACTATTTTGAGCGGAATATCCAGTGGGTCTGCGGGGTAGAAGTAAATTGGTTATCGCAAGCCACTCTAGAGTAGCTTTGATATCGTGTAGAATAGTTGACAAGTTGTCCGAAATGAACAAGGTGAGGAAAAAATTGTCAGGTCATGGAATGAAACCACAACCGAGAGATAGAAAATTTAAACAAACAAAACGAATGTGTTCTATTTTCCTTTATTGTATTCAAAAGGTTGTAGCATTTTGGAAATAGTGTAATATTACACAAATACTGTATCACCGCCTAAAAACTACAACATCGCCTTCTTGAAATGGGAGTTAATAGACCTTTTCATAATTGATGGCTAGATCAATGGGTTCTTTGTTGAGTGACTTTCTAATCTACCATTTCACTGAGTCCAAAGGCTCTTGCTTTGAAAATGTTTCCCGATATAAGCATTTGACACCCTTGGACCTGGCTCCGAGTTAACTCCCCGTTACTTCACCTCCGTATATATCTCTGTCAGAGCCACGATGCCTTCCATTATTAAGTTGATAGGGATCAATTTTACATAATCTGAGGCTGTTCTTATCATACGAATAGGGTGGGGTGTAAATAACTGGGGCCGCCGATGGCCGGGTATACAATATGGGAGCAAAAACGCGTAGTGTAACTAGCTAACAGGGAGGTGGGTGAATTAATAAACTATTAAAATGTGCTTGTGTCGAATACAGGTTACTGTTGGTACGCAAAGAATCAATGAACTGACCACGGAAATTTACGTTTAGTCTTTATTGACGAAATAACCTTTACGTCGCAATTTACTACTCACACACTTTAACAACAAAGAGTGTACAGAAAAAATAACAATAAGATATCGTTCGTAACACAGACAGAAAACAGAAACAGAGCTAGCAAGGCGAGAAATGCATCGCTATGGCTTTCTAACTCACAGTAGAGAGCTCTTAAAGGTCCTCGTATACGCCTGATATAGCTGATCAGCGAAGTATAAGCTTTCAAGGATCACTTTCGACGATTCTCTGCAAGCAGAGAAAACAAAATACCTGACGTTTATAAACCGAAAACTGTCATTTAAAAACTAGAGAATTACTTACTCGTTTAAATGCTGTTATCCTATTGATATGCATTTAGAAACGCACCCATTATCCTTTATTTTCACCATTATATAATATCCTTCAAAATAATCACGTCGAATACACAACGACTACATCAATATAAAACCAAACTGTTTAAAACACTTCAAATTCACGATCTTTACAATTTTAACTAGCACAATAATATCAAAATTCTTCAGTATTCACAGACCAATCCGTGCCGCACTGCTCTTCTTTGTATTCCTGATCTTCTTAATTACGCGATACTCCAGCTGTCAACACTTCAATACATCAATGAATAATGAGAGACACTGTAATTTCACCCGGATTAAGTACTGCTCAACTTTCGCTCCCCTCGAAACATTTCGCCCGCTATATAAGCCGATAACCTCAGATGCTCATGAGACATTTACTATAAGGGCTAGAGCAAGGTCTAGAGCGAAACCACAAACAATTACCAGAATACAGTGACCCTGCAGCGTAATTGCAATTAAACTGCAAAGTTACAGCCTTAAACTGACATTCATACATTGAGTACAGGCGCATATCAGGATATGCGCCACTTTCTGTGTATTAAAAAATAAGCAGATCTGTGCATTCCTTCTTTAAATCGAACGGTTCTATCAACTTCTGATCCAGGTTACATTGTTAGGGAAGGCGTATGACGTCATTACGTAAAATTTTTGTACAAAATTTCTCAGCCGCTGAACATCGAAAATTCTGTCAACTTTTGTTGCGAATACAACAAACGGAAGCGGCGTGTGACGTGATCAAGTGAAATATGTATATATTTAGAACACGATTTTGTAAGCAAGATATCTCGAGAACGAAAAATTGGATCGACTTCAAACTTGATCTGTTCATGTTTAGAATAGATCGAACAGTCCTGTCATTACCTTATTAGGTAAGGCGTATGACTTCACTACGTAAAAATCTTGTGTGCAAAATTTCTCAGCCGCTGAACATCGGAAGGTTCAAACTTTGTGGGATGAGCCCGAAAGATTCTGTCAAATTTTGTTGCAATTACAACGAGTGAGTGCGGCGTATGAAGTCATCTCGTAAAATATACACATTATTTGGACAAGATCTTGTGTACAAAATATCTTGATAACGGAAATTTTGTACGAGTATTTCTTGGATCAGTCGAACGGTTCTGTCAACTTTTAAAGTTGTAGCAATATTAATAAAGGCGTGTGGCATTATTAAGGCTTGTGCATTTCTCAGCCGCTGAACATCGAAATAAAAGTGGATACTTTGTGGGAATCTTATTTATTAGGTCTAAAAGATACTGTCAAATACACCCGGAGCAGAACGAACGAAAACAGCATATGGGGCCATTGGGTAAAAATATTTTGATAGCGGAAAATCGGATCGACTTCAAACTTTGTACAGTTATTCCTTGAATTTTGTTTTTGTTACACATACAAAATTTAAAAAGGCTCCATGCACCCTCCCACCTCCTCCGTTTCGTCGACTCTATTAACTACGCTTGATGTTTCAGTGTTTTCTAGAAGTTTCTCAAATGTTCCTGCATTCTTTAGACGTACTCAAAAACACTAGCAGAACAATTATCGCTCATTTCTTGCATTTCGTGTACCTGCATAGCTGTTAGTGTGTTATCATATGGCTATTAAGCTGTTCCATATATGAGAGTAATTACCTAACGGTTCGCAATGTTTGTGCAGTACCTCGGAGTAGCTTTCACTTTTAAAGTGGGTCATCTAATATCCTGTGTTATGACAAGTATGACACTGTTTTGACATCAAAATGCCTTCTCCCACTCTCGCATCGACCTGAGTCTTCTGTTGCACAGTTATGAAGACTGTTTTTCTATTACCATGATGTAAGGTAGTAATTCCGCTTGTCTTGACCACCCTCCAGACTCGGATAAACAAAGTATGTACATTTAAACTGCTGTAATGACCAAACCGAGATAAAAAGGACCTACAGTAAAACCTGTTTTAGTGACCACCATCCAGATTCGAAGAAAAAGGCGTACAGTAAAACCTCATTAGTGACCTCCTTCTGGATCCAGATAAAACACCCAAGCCTAAACTTGTACTAAAAAGAGGACTTGAGTAGCTATCAAGATACGTACACTCCCTCCCCCTTAAAAATGGGATAAAGGTGATATACAACCTTACTACTAGGCGTATGGTACAGATGCATATAAAGTGTAAAGTCTTATCATCCTCTTCCCCCTCTGAAAATAGTACAAACTTGTTCAAATAAAACTTTGTGAAAGAGCTATCGAGTAAAAAGAAAAATGGAAATGTTCATTGGGAAATTTTGGGTTGAGTCGACAAGTACTGATTGAAACGCATATTTATGCCCCTTTTCATTTTCTTTCCAATTGCTTTTTCATATCAGGCGTTTTGTTAAATATCGCCAAAAAGGTAATTTTTAAAGAAAAGTTCACACGAAGAGCATTCGTAATGCTGACAAAAAGCGTTACCCGTAGTTGGTATTGTCCTTGATTATAATATGTCCTCGCCATTCTAGTTACTGCCTAATATGCCTATTTAGATAGTTCACTGCACTGAGCTCTCTCAGTTTTTAATATACCATATCGCAAGGAAGATTAAATCCGTATTTTGTTCGTACTAATACCTAGGACAGACTAGGCTTTCTAATATCATTAAACAAGCATATAATGTAACCATTGTTAATAGGACGCCCAAATTATTTTTTGTTATATGTTGTGACCGCGATGAAAAGGGTCACTTGCCGTTCTAGTTGAAAACTTTCAATATCGAAAAGAAAAGTATTGGTAGAATCTCCATTTAATATGCACATATACAAGCTGATTAAACCGATACAAGAGGGAAGCGATTAGCTCCAAGAAGCTACACGCTACAGGGTTTTCATGTACCGCTTCAAATTCTCGCTATACAACGATAAGTCAACTGCGCTCGCTTTGAGGCATATCTGTGGCAACCACATGTTTTGGTCACTTGGCTTTGGTCACATGACATCTAAATGCCACAACGTAAAAAACAGTTGACAGGTCAATGTGGAAGCCAACTTTTCTGCACCTAAATGAAGATATAAAAGATATACATCCCATTAAAATTGTGTCTGTTTCAGAATAATGGTATAGTGGGCATGATCTTTCTGTAAATGTTTGAATACTAGGGACTGGTATGCATGATTCGTGCCTCTGATTAAAGGAAGTTGACCCCTCTTAGCATAACAATATAAGGCGTCGTAACTCCCACAGAGAGATATACCGAGTACATATAAGGAAGAGCTGATTCGGAGCTAGGGAACAACAAGCGAATGGCAACAAGACCATATCCTATGCATTAAATGGCAGAGGGTCATATAGTTCCAGGTGAATCCTCCTTCCACATAGTCCGGTTTCACTTTAGGCGATAATACAATGTTTTGACATTCTGTAAAAACTGTCCAAGATAAGATTTCAATGCTGCATAGACAAAGAGACTAGAACTCACTTTTAGTACTGAAGTTGATGATTAACCATTTAAGCTCTTTAGAAATGAAACAGAAACACTATTTTCCTGTGAATTTTTCAACTGTTGACAGTCGACACTGGAGCCGAAAAGTTACGGAACACGCACACTTTTGATCGAACCGCCATAGAGTTTGACTGTTGGACCATAACGCATTAAGAGAGCACTACATTTTAAAATATCCGTCCGCTCTGTGTTTATATATAACAGATAGATCTCATCAGAGGTCAGCTGTTTATAGCAACGGTCTCAGACCACAATTAATTTACAGTTGTGACGGAGTCACAAGGTTTATTAGGTTATCGCTCATTTCTTTTTCCTTTGCATATTAAATATAAAATTTCTTAGTTTGTTTTGTTTTCTTGTTTCCACAAATATCTTCCGAACGATAAGGTTTAGAAAAACCAAACTTGGCACACATATAGCGAACCATTGTCTCTGGAATCACATGAAATATCGTTGTTCTATGATGTTATAAAACGTTTATTATGGCATCTAAGGCTACTTTTAAAAGCCAAATATCTCACATATGGTTGCTCTTATATTATGAGACTATGTTTTCCCAAAGACTTGATATGGCGAATCTTTCGGCTGCGACGCCATCATGACGTCATATTATCAGGTTTTGTTGTTTTGACAGTCCCAATGCTGATTTTAACTTTATGTGATACAGAAAATCTTAAATGACAAGGAATTTATTTTAAATGCCCTGGCTTTTTGTTTGTTATGCAAAAGACAGGAAGATATTATTTATTATAGTAAAGTTCTATATTTTTCAGCTTTTAATTATTTTGCGCTTGAAAGTGTAAATTTCGCTACTTGGTAGGAAAACTGGTTTAGTTCCTTTTTGTGTGTTTTTGTTTCTACGCATCTCCTCCAAAACGGCTAGGACTAGGAATCTGCAATTGAGCACGCATATGGAGGCCAAATGTTTAAGTATTCGTGTGAAAAATTGTTGACCTGTCACGTTCTTATCAGTCTTTTATGACGTCAAGAAATTCTTAAAGCTAAGAATTATTGATTATCTGTTTGATTTTTGTTATGTTTACGGTTGTAGTGCTGATTTTGTGTTCAACCGATGCAAATCAAATTGCATAACAAGCAATTTAAGATTATTGTCCGGACAAGCTCATAATTCTACCCCTTTTTTCAATCCACAGTACAACAAAATTTCCATTTAAAATGCGACACCAAAGAAAACGCTTATTCTGCTCAGTGTAAATTTATGATGCTTTTATCCCAACATACGCTTTTATTGTAGAGGCTTTGTAAATTTCAAGTGTTATTCCCAAGTATAAATTTTTCTATTCGATATCAAAATCTTTACAGTTTACTTATATGTTTGTTTACAGCTTCAGCTAAAATGTATTTTTCATATCGTACCTGGCCCCAAAGTATCGTGAATTCAAGTGAAGTGAAGCGAAATAGGTCGAAACCGGTATTATCTTATGTCAACGGTCTGTATCCCCAGCCTATTCACTCCTTGATTTAAACATAGAGACCATGTACTTACTTTTTACCCCAACTATGAAACAAATACCCACAATTTTTATCTATACTAAAAAAACTACAAATACTTAGAGTTATTTTACTGCGAGTTTTCAAAGAACTGAAGAACTTTATGAGTATTCAACGGCATTAAAGGCGGCTATAAGAAAAAACAATGCATTCTTTGAAGAACTTCTAGACAAGGAGCAGGATAATGCCAACAGCATCAAAGAAAGTGACATGGACAGTGAGGTGGAACAGAGTGAAACAGATGAAGAACAACAGACTTTTTTTTACTAAACTTTGTAAATAAACAAATGTTGTAACATTGTTATTAATTTAAGCGCTGTCCTCAAAGTGTATCAATTAAACTATTCAAAGTATTCTTGCTTTTTGATGTGTAAACGCAGTTTCAACATTCGTCGCATATGATATTGCAATGTTCAGTTTCCCTCCATTAAAGAGAAAGTCCTGCTGAACACTATGGTGAAAAATGTTTGAAATCTGTCCATTAGTTGTGAACTAATGCTCGTTTGAAATTTTCACAAATAGCCTAATCAATAAAAACCAAAAGTTAAACTGGATATTTTTCAGAAGGAATAGTTGAAATCAGTCCAGTACCTGTGAAGTTATGCGCTTTTGATGTATGCAAAGGTAAAAAAAATGGTCAGAATAATCTCATATCTAAGTCAGAAATATCGTTTCCCACCTAATAACCCAGGTCGAGTGATTGCCACGGGGGCGCGGGTTCACCTGCCAATCATCCTAGGGGAGCAGGGCGATTGTTAGAAAAAAGTTTCTGCTCGTGACTTTGATATGATAATAAAAATATACATTTTCCGTGCCAACTGAATAGGTGTTACCATCACTTGTCAAGTATTGAAAATATGAGTGCAGCGCCACCATATCATTCTCCATACACAGCTTGAAGCGACAGATGTTACAATAAACACGTCTCTTAATGCTTAATTTCTCAAGAAAGATTAGCTACTAAAAAATCTCCGTCCTTTTCTTCAAATAATCGCAAAATATTGACTGCTAATGTATAGTCAAGAAGCACAAAACGGACTTTTTTTATTATAATTGAGATCTAGAAGGCTCAGTGTATTTTGATGTTTAACGAAATGCCATAAATGAATTGCAATACGTATATTTTTTTTAATCATCCAAAAGCTCACATTTAGCCTACCCTCTTGGATGTCATACCTTTCTAACGTTAGTCCAACGTCATTAGGTGGGGAAGGCTATTTTTGGATTTTTTGTCATATCTATCCAACGTTGGTCCAAAGTCAGAAGGTGGGAAATGATGCTTCTGGATTTTTTAACAATGATGATGTTAGTCAACTTAACATAATACTTAACTCATGTCAACGTAAGTCAAGTAAAGATAATCAATAATAATAATAATAATAATAATAATAATAATAATAATAATAATAATAATAATAATAATAATAATGTGGTCAGTCAGCTTAACATAGTACTTAACATGGTACCTAACAGGTTCACTCATGCCAGCGCGAGTCAAGTCAAGTCAAGATATTCTATTATGGGACCGTGGGAATGTTCACAACAAGAATGGCAACAACAATGGCAACAACCTCAACAATAACAACGATGACAACAACAACAGCAACAACGACAACAACAGCAAGCAGCCATAAGGTCAGTCAACTTAACATAGTACCCAGCAGGTTCACTCATGCCAACGTGAGTCAAGATATTCCATCGTTTGATTTGAAATGATTAATAGGAATACACAGCTGCCTCATAACAGCATATCGCTGTACTGTTTACATTTTCGTGGGATCGTGGGAAGAATGTTCTAGCGTCGAAATATTGGCAACATCAATCATGGGATTTAAAATTGATAGGGTTAGACAGCTGTCTCATAACATTAGCATCAGGGTGTGGCCCATCCCATAAAATGTCGGATGGCTAAAAAATGTCATTTATACCACGGTCAAGTGGCCCAGAAATTTCATCTATATTACGGTCTGGTATCGATCTGGGCCGCATAGTGGAGACCAGTTGTCACAAGATTTTCCATTAGGATAGCGTTCAATTTGCCAGTGATCAGCAAACAACGGCTTCATACGTTGTTGTCAAATTGCCAACCTCTGCGGTGGTTTGTTATCTGTAAGACCCAATAGTACTTACAAAAGAGAGGAACCACTTTTTTTAAAAGTTCAACAATAAACATATACGGCTGTTCGGTCTGTTGTGCATAAAGCCTTTTTGCTCCGTGTGCACGTCCAACGGGGATTTCGCCAAAATAATACTCATTAAGGGGGCACTACATTAAATTGGTTCCCACAAGCCACTCTAGAGTAGCTTTGATATCAGGTAATTTTGGCGACACGTACGAACTAAATCAGGTGGGGGATTTCAGTTGCAGATAATAGAATAAAACACAAAGAACTGTGTAGAAAATTTAAAGAGATAAAAGGAATGCGTTATGTTTGTTATACATTGTTTAGTGAACGCAATGACATTTTGGAAATACTGTAATATTGCACAAATACTGTATTATCGCCGACATCTCTGAGACGTCATCTGTTTATAACAACGGTATTATAGCCTGCATAAAAATAAAATCCTCGCCTTCTTGAAACGGGTGTTGATAGACTTTTTCAATGAACTGATAAGGTTACAATAAAATTCTTTTTGATTGAAAAATAAAACACTATTTTTATGCTCACTTTTCAACTGTTGACAGTCGGCACTGAAGCCGACAAGTTACGGAACACACAGTTTTTTGGGGGTATGGCCGAAAGGTGAAGGACGCATAGATTACTCGAAACCGGTCGTTTATTACGTGCATTCTCGTTGACAGGATTATTATCCGCCAACAGAATTTTTCTCGAATTACCGGTCTCTTGGAAAATGTAACCGGTTCCCAACATACTTTTTCGTACCCGAGTTCACTTCAGTTTAAGAACCTGGGATCAAGTGACAAAATGGCGACACAGGAGTAGGGTTTCTTGCAAATTTGTTAATTAATCATAAATTTGCCGTGAATTTGTGTTGTGATATTAATAAAGCTCGAGCATCTTTAAGCAGAATCACAGGTGTCTCTGTAAAGAAAGTTACAGATATGAAAACAACCTTTGGATGGGATTATACCAGGAACTGTGGAAAATTAACACACGTGGTGTTGCATTGTGAATTCTTTGCTGTTTCTGTTCACTTTCACAATGCTTTCTTTTCCTGTTAATATTATTGTTCTGTTATTTATATTAACAAATGTTGGCCTGCTTCTCAAGTCAGACTCCGTTCCCTCAATAAAACCAACCGTCGCTCCAAATCAGCAAATTCGTACATTCAAATCTTTTTGATGTAGGTGTCGCTTCGACTGCATATTTTTTTGGGACAAATTATAAGGAGATAATAACGCAAACAAATCAAAATTCTAATTTTCCGCTAACATTGGCATTTTCGAATTTAAAAAGCCATCATATGATCTTTTACATATTATTCACCCCATTAAATAGTGTACATGTGAATATATTTCTATCAAAATCGAGTTTTATTTCTTTTTTTTTTGCCAGTTTTTTTCTACCATTTTTTATGTCCTTGTCCCAACTGAATTCAGTCTAAACGCAAAAACCTTTAGGCAAAAGTCTAAGTATGAATCTACTTATGCCCCCTTCACCCTAGCTCCAAGAAGACGCCCGCTACCGAGATCCGGTGTAAAAAATGATGAAGAGCTGAGTCGGAGCTACCCTTCACTCGCATTTGACAGACATGCGTTATGGGCATGAGGGTATAAACCAATGCGTACTTTCGATTTTGTTGGATAGACGTGTCGTTTCGACTGCATTTTTTAAATAAAATTTTAAAGAAAAGATATGGGAAAAACATAAATTCTAATTTTCAAAATTACTCTATTTTCTTAATGCTTTAAACCTAGCAGTAGCAGTGATGATTCGGCCAATCGCCAAAAAAGTGGCAATGTTTGTAAATACCGTTACAATTCATTTTGATTCGCAGATTAAAACCGCTAAAGTTCTGTAGCAACGAAGACAATAGTGAAGTTCAGCTTGCAATAGATGTAAATATTTACAAGTAGCTGAAAAAATAGGTAACCTCGAATAGCACCTAAGCTGTTGTTTCAAAATTAACACCGTTCAAGACTTATTTCAGTTGGCTGTTTGTTGCTATCTCACGTTTACTGGGCACTCCTAACCAGATCCCTTTTGAAAATATGCCATGCAATACGGGTGAAACTGGACAAATATTATCCTTCTGTTTTAACCTTTTTTGCTTAGTCACTAAGTTGCTTTTCTGTGTCAACTATTCATAATGATTGATAGTTTTAGAAAAAAATAGCATAGCTTTATTTCAGTTTTGCTTGTGCAGAGAATATTCTGTGTTATTGAAGCAGATATGCAACGTCATATTGGTGCTTGCACGAGGCCCGCATTTTATATGTTTTCGTTCTTAATGTAAATGCACATAGTAAAAAAAAACAGGGACCCAGCAAACCTTGTGTTATATATCTCACACAGGGAAACGTTGTTATTTCATATTTCATTCATACACCCCATATACACTCCATATATCTTTGTAAGTTTCTGTTTCCATTTATTTTACAGACAAAGCTTTAAGAAAAGCGTTGTTTCTGCAACATCTTGGTGTAGCGGATGGCCGTATTTACGAAGATGGTAACTACACAGAAAGAAGCAAACAGAAAGCAGTGCCTTCTTCTCAAGATGAGAGGGTTGATGATGAACAGAGTTATCAGCAGGAAGGAGATCAGAATGTATGTTGTAATAAAGTCCTGTTCAGACAAGCTGACTGCGTTGGGATGGTCTTACGACATAATTAGAGGTGCATTCGTCGTCTTTGTATAGGCATGTATGTAAGTGTGTATGTATGTGTGTAAGTATGAAAATTTAGTCGCGGAGACGTTTGTTTTTTGTTTACAAAAACAAAAAACTAAGAAGGTATCGATTGAAAGTGTGTAATATAAGCCTGTGCTGTTATGTTTTGTGTACACTTGCCGCTCTAATTAAAATTGCTACCTCCTTTATTATGTATTAGTGAGAATTTTATTTCAACTTGCAGATCAACTTCCAGAATGACACGTACAGTCCGGATGAATCTGACACTGCAAAAACAACCAGTGAGTTTTGCATTTCCGTTACTCAACCACTGCCCTATGTTAGCAAATTGCATCTTGCAAATGATGGCTAATGCAACTGCCAACACCCAACTCCCTTTCATCGCCAACTATCGGCCGCCACCCCACAAGTAACAATCACCTACATCCCTCTATTAATGTATTTACAAAGAAAATGTTTTCTGTTATTCAGTTTGGATGATATCGTTTGGACGGAGACATTAATTAAAAGGTTGATCGCGCTGTATGGGGAAAGAAAACACAGTTTTATCGATCCAGCCGTGAAGAAACTTTACCTTTGGATGGGAATTGCCAAGGAAATGGGACCGAAATTTACGGCACACAAGGTACAACACTGGCTATTTCATGTATTCGTACACGTACTAGGTGGGGGGGGGGGGCGATCCATCTTGGCTGGGCTGGCTTTTCTCAACATCCATGTATATATATATATATATATATATATATATATATATATATATATATATATATATATATATATATATATATATATATATATATATATATATTTATATATATATATATATGTGTGTGTGTGTGTGTGTTACAGGCAATTTGTGTATTCAGGCAATTCGTGAAATTTTCAGGCAATTCGTGGACTGCCTGTAGGATTCAGGCAATTCATGAATTGACTAAAATTCGGGACCAGTCAGTTCACGAATTGCCTGAAACGTGTTTTATAAGAGATGTTGAACACGTTTCGATGTTTCTTCTATTTATTGCAACATTTCATAGGCAGTTATAAAGCAATAGTTGCATGTATAAGAATTAAACGTTCATATTTACATCAATCGTACATCAGAAACTCCGTTGACAATAAATTTTTGCATTCATTTACTGGTTATTTGAACTAAAACATCTCACTTCGTTACCACTCAGTTTCATGATAAAAGAGCACTCCGCTGCTTGTTTTTTTGTTTTTGTTTTTAGGGAATTTTATTCTGCAGAGCCATATTCGAGTATGCGCTGCGTGGGCATAAACTATAAGAAGCACATACAATACAATATATATATGCATCTTTCAAAAACGCAGCGTTTACTATAACAACAACTTTGCTTATCAACAATCACGATTATGAGGAAAACAAACAAACAACAACTTATAAATGAGTCACGACCATCTATCAATATATTAAATCCGCTTCTAAGTTTGAAAACACTTCGCCAAAATAGGTCCATTTCAATTTTAATTTATCTTCAGATAATGTTTGCATGTCTGTGTAATATCTAATAAACACGTTCTCGTGGAAATTTTCCTCATTGACTCTAAACTGATATATATATATATGGTATTTTATTAACATAGAGAGGTTGCTTGTTAATTGCAACTGTAACAAGTAATTAGCGTTTATCTTTACATCAATAGCAAATCAAAGAATGCATGTATTTTACCACGCACTCAGTTGTATAATAGCACTGCACTCCGATGCAATTGTAACAAGTAAAAGGCATAACACCATACTTAAATAGCGGCTACATCAATTTATAATTGCAATTCTGTAAACTCCCACAACAGATTGGATTGTATTTAATTATAGAGGTTTATTTGGAATTAATTAAATCCCTCAATTTTCTTACAATTCAGACGGTTGGAAATAACACACCCCGTTAAAATCTTTAATTTTAAATTCATCACAAGAAAATATATTTATACCTGCTTTCAAATAACGACGGTATTTATAGTATAAAACCTAAACCTCGGAGTAACTTGGAAGGAAAGTGATAGGCAACTTAATTTATTCCTTACTTCGGTGAGAAACATTATTGGCCATTGGCCTATTCTGGAAATTGGAGCCCATAGGACAATGTTTTATTCTGGCCATAATTGCAATTACGAAACATGGTCAGATAAGACACGTATACTAAGACCCCTCATTTTTTAGTACCCTTGGATGACCACCTTACAGAAAAAATACAAGTCTGCTTCATCCGACTAATTTAAGTCGCCTTAAAAGGCCCCTAGATGTCGAAAATATAGACTCCAATGGTGCTGACCGTTTGCTTCTACCATTCTTCCATTTTTGGTTGCAAAGTGCATCTTGGCTTTACGAAACTTTAGGTTTTTGAACCGTATTTTTAAATCTAACGGTTTATTTTTAGTAAATTTTTAACTTTTTTGCGGTGAAATTCCTTACATTTTAAGCTGTCAAACCTGTGACTTAAAATGTCCTTCGCCGCCATCCATTCCCGACTAACTGTGCTCACTTTAGCGACCTGGTGTATTCAAATTGCACCCGTACCTACCTACCCGTACCTACCTACCTACCTACCCGTATCCATCCGTACTAATACCTACCGTGCCCGTACCCTCCCTCACCCCCTCCCCAAACCCTCCCCTACCCCTAACATCACCCCCTCCCCCACCCCTGACCCATCCCCCCAGGTCGTATAAATTGTTTAACATCAAACAAAACAACTTCTTGATTATTTTGCATCCCGAAGTCTAGCCTCTAGCCAGTCTTTGCATTATTGCGTTCCTTTTGAGGGCTCTTCTTGCCGCGGCGTCATTGTTGAAGATGCCTGGTGGCAAGAAAGCAGCTGGTACTTGTGGTTCATTTTCAATAAATTCATCGATTTCTTCTTGTAGTATGCATATGTTATGCAAACAGCAGGCCGCAACTGTTGTTACTGACAGTTCATATTGATATATGAACTGCAGTCTCCTAAATCGCCCTGAAAATAAAGCAATTACAATAGCGTTTTCAGCTGATGCATTAAACCTTGTTTTGCATCAATTTATATTTTCTTCATAAAATTTGTTGAGTGTAAAATTGTGCGCTAGGTGCGGACGAAGGAATGGTTGCAAGGAAAGTTAATTTGTAAGTTAATCAATTCCGATGTGCTGTTCAATTTGAATGTTCCTTGTCATGTGCTTGTCCCCTAGGCCAGGTAGAAACGTCTTTGTTTCTCATCCCCATTTAAAAAAATCACTCGCCCGGTCACTTTTCTTTGAAGCAGTTATTTTTATTACCCACTCCTGTATTCCGACCGTCACTTTACCTTTCAGTTGAGGAAAGGCTCTTTCTATTGCTGTACGCATAGATGAATGTGTCCTGTTATAACACAGCATATTTGGTGTTAATTCTTGATTTTGATATTGGCCTAGAAATGAGATATCTATATTTTGTCACACTGCAGTATTAGAATTTGAGACCAACCACCCCCCGCCCAGGCAGCCCATCAACCCACCACTTCATAAATTCTATCAATTATAAGTGTTTGCAGAACTGCACAGTTTTTACTTGGCATTTTAGGCTGGACACAATGTAGATTACATTTTTGTTTTACCTTGCAATATAATGGAGAAGAAGTCCTTGCGATTGAAGTACATTGCTCCTCCGGCCACTGCTCGTTTAATAGGAATGTGGCATCCATCTATGAAACCAATGACGTTTGGAAAATTATTCAAATCTTCAAAATTAGTTGCGATTTCCCTCTTTTCATTTTCTGTCGGCAATCTGCAACTCAAAAGTACTGCCGTGGTGAATAATTCTTTGAAGTCGACAACTGCAAATTGTCTTATTGCAGGAAGTAGTTTATATCATTTTTTTTCAACGACTTTTCAGAAATTAACTGTTATGATTCATTATTTGTGAGGTATTTTAAATTACCTAATGAAGTTAGACAGCATATGAGTTGTGATGAGTTGCGAAAATGCGTAAACTGTGTTGCAGCATTGTGATTTGGTACTTCCAAATAAATTTGACAGTTCCCTGTACGTTGATTTGTTTACCATATACCAGAGAAATAAACTAAGTTTGTGCAGTGGTATCTGAAACAATATGTCATGTTTAAATTGTGTTTTTTTTTTGTAAATAGTTTATTAAATACGAAAACACTTGTTAAATGTTCACATATAGTTGTATAGTTCAGATTTGGTTAATAAAAACGCATTGCAAACTTGAGGTGCTTCGTTATTTCTCACCCTTAACGCATTGAAAAATAAAACACCATCGCTCAAACCATGTTATTTGGGGATAGGGCAAGGGGTTACAATGGAACTATTTTCCCTTATCATTGATATTGGGTTGCCTCTAAGCAGAAAAAATCGCAACGTGCAACAAATTACCTTTAAGTAATATTAGATTTGTGAAAATACCTGAGGCAATCCTCCACCATGCAGGGTTTCTGACAAATAAGGAAAGGGATTGGTTCGTAACACATATTTCCTCGTACACAATTTGCACAGTCGATTGAGTCATTATGAAGTGGAGGCGGAATTCATCAGGTGAATACTTTGGCAAAACACTTGTGCAGAATTTGTTGACTCGATTTCTCGCATGCCGGCTTCTGTTCCTTTCTTAGAAACTGAAGCAATGTTAAGGGAAAAACATCAAATTTCTTATTTTCTTTTCAACTTTCACTTTCGAATTTAAAAAGCAATCATATTAACAAAATCAAACTTTGGGTGTTTCGAATAAATTGCGCAAGAATTTTGAATTTCGACTGCCAGAGAACTGGGTAAAAAATAGAAGAAGTGATGGAAAAATATGGAAGACATACATCGAAAACAGCTCATACATGGAACTTTAATTGAACTGAAACTAAAATCTATTTGCTGAAACTTTCAATGAATTTTGAAAATAGCATACGGGTTGTTAAAAACACGATTGCTCTTTTGTGCAAGAAAAATTTGACATTAAGGCGAAATCTTACTATCATTTCTTTCAATTTTTACCCGGTTAGTTTATATTCGAAACGCAGAAATTTTGCGTATTTCATTCGGAACATCCGAAGCGACATTGTGTTTATGTTTTTTTTTAACTTTTTTACATGAAAGCCAATTTGTACTTTCGGCCCTTTGTAATGGGCGTGCTGTTTCTACTGCGATTTTTTATATAAATTATAAAGAAGTGATAATGATAACATCACAATTCTTATTTTCTCACTTTCTTTCATTATACACACTTTCGAAAGTAAAAAGCCATTAAAAGATTTTCAAAAACTGTTTCACATATTATTCAGCCCCTTTAACAGCCAACATGCCAACATGTGACTATGCTTCTGAAATTTTGTCGATTTTTGCCAGTTTTTTCTGTCACTTTTTTATCTCAACTGAATTCAATCGAAATGAATAACTTTTCGGTAAAAGTCTAGTACGAATGCGCTTATTGAATGAAAAAGAAGTGCCTTACGTTGTTTGCATTGCATGCGTATCAACAACAAAATTACTGAAAAAAACTATAGGAAAACATACGGTGTTGCCTGTTCTTAAAGGTACAATATTGGCTTTTTTCAGTTGAAGTGTGCCGTGTGAAAATGGGTTATAATTGGGATTTCAGGATTTCTTAATTTTGAGCGTACAGTAAAGAAGTGAAAGGACCATTTCAATGACAGTAATAGTGTCAGCAAACATGCATGCATCAACAGGTCATCGCTCTGTTCTGCTAATTGTAAACAAAGCAACAAAATGTTTCGTACCATTTTGTTAATTTTTTGGGTAATGTCGTTCCCATCAAGCGTTAACTAAATTAAATTCTGCTTGCACTACATTTAAAATATCCGCTGTGTTTATCAGAGGTCAGCTTTTTTGTAACAACGCCTGCATCTTGGGAAATAGCCATTGTGGCAGGTGAAAATAACGTAAACTTCCTGTCAGGTGAAACACTGGAGAGAAATGAATTTTTGTAATGTATTGTCCGTTGTTGTGCTCCTGTCGTCGGGATATCAAAGTGAGTCAGATATAAAGAAATCCTTTTAGGACACTATGTACTAAACTATTGACAGTTCCTGTATTAAAAACATCAGGCCCGGGATTCACCAACGCATACTTAACCTTAACTTACCCTAGCTCCGAGTAGCTCTGACTTGTATAATATCGTATATCTCTGTGTCAGATATATGCCTGGCCCCGGATTCACGAACGTCCCTTAACTTAAAATTTCACTTAAATCTTTCAATTTTGCTGAATCATCCCTTAAATCAGCTTAAGTTAAGGGACGTCTAAATGGTGCATACCACTTAACTTAAAAGTGCACTTAGCGGGCCCTTAACTTAGCAAAATTTTAAGGGAGGTCCCGAGGTCCCTTAACTATTAAGTGAAAGTGTAAATGAAAGAAAAATGCGATGATTTTTTAAAAAAGTATCAACATGGATCTTCAAATAGTAAAAAACATGCCTGTGGAAGGTTTCGATCCGCTACAGTGGGTAAAGTCCTAGTTTTTGAAGTCGGTGCAAACGACACAAATGGTCACTTAAATTTAAGTGCGACTTAAGTGGGTTTTGTGAATCGACAAATAAGCCTTAACTTTAGAAATTTAAGGGCCCTTTAAGTGAGGGATAAGTTAAGTTTAAGTTAAGTTAAGGGAAGTTTTGTGAATCCGGCCCCTGGAAACTTTTTAGCGCACCGCTTCTTGGAGCTAAACTTACCCTTAAACTGGAAAATTTCCTTAGGGTCCCCTTAGATTTCTTTAAGTTAAGGGAATCCTTATTCACCAAAATCACTTAACTTAAAATTTCCCTAAGGAGACCCTTAAACTTAAAAAAAGTTAAGGGACGCACACCTCGCCCTTAAAGTTTAAGAAGATAGGAATGTATTTTTAAATTATTGTTTTTAGAGTGTCAAACGCTCTTACCGAACGCATTAGCGACCACATACCCTTTAATATGCCTAACCGTGATGAATCTGGTGGAATTATCAGGGCTGGTATGAAATATTTCGAATGAAATATTTCTTGAAATATTTCATGAAATATTTCACTGTGAAAATTTCAAAAATTTCACGTTTTGAAATTTTTAAATAAGAAAGAAGTTGGATATCAACAATACCAAATACTGACGGATACCTATCCACGGACATTCATCTTTAGTTGTCAGTTAATACACTGCGTTGGCATAACTCTATCAGTAAACAATGCAGCCACAGAAATCCAGCGTGGTCCATGACTTTGGAGTAGCAAAGCTAGCAGTTGCTGGCCTACAGCACCGTTGACACATCTACTCCGGGTATCTGAGCGGGTGTTTCTAAGGGGTGGGGAGAGAGGCAGGGGGGTTTATAGGAACTGCTGAAAGGGGGCGCACTGTTAACGGCACAAGGGAAAGAGGTCGGATATGTACATAATAGGTCAAACATATAGCAGACAATATTTAAGCGAAACAAACAGTGAGCAACTCACGCCCGAGTTTGCTTCAAGTTTAGCACTGTTTGAATAGTCACCCTTAATTCTGCAATTAAGCGGTGTTTCCCATTTAAACGAGAAAAAACTTTGCCTTTATCCGCTTTACGATAAAGCGGTATGCAATTATCCCGTTAAAAATACATAATTTTATGCAATCAAGCGATTTGTGCGTTTAGCCGGTATGCGATTCTGTCATTTTATCTGTCTGCATTTTTGACGGTGGTATTTGTTAAATTAAATGAACAGATATTAAACATAGTCTTGAACTGTGTGTTTTTTTCTAATGTGGCTTGAAATATTTCAAAAATTTCAATATTTCTGAAATATTTCAAAAATTTCGAATTTCATGAAATTTTTTAAAAATTTCGAAATTTTTACCAGCCCTGGGAATTATGAGGGATTTTTTCACAAAATTCCAACTTACTTGTGTGATTGGGCTTATTGACGGTACGCACATAGGAGTACGAAGGCCGAAAGAGTTCGAGTATTCGTACTTTAAAGGAAGAACTATCATTCCCTAAACATACAAATGGTGGCCGACAGCAAAAACTTAATACGGATTGTGGTTGCCAGGTACAACTTTTTTACCAGCCGGTAGAAATTTTCAACTAACCGTTCAGGGCATATTTACTAATGCAGAATAGCATGTATCACTCCGCCATTGATAAAGAAAAAGTTGTAGTACTATGAGGTGCCCCGCTCCCTAGCTCCAAGCCAGCTCTTCATTAATGGTGCAGTGTTTTGCCCCTCTATTTTTTAGTTTGTCCTGCCTTTAATATTAAAAGTCGGGATAATTTTACTGTCAGTATTCATTTTGTTTGTTAGCAGACGACAGCATATGACTCAGGAATTCCCTAGTGAATGGCAAGTTTTCAAAAAAGAACGTTTCGAAAATCATATTTTAGACGATTCACTAAGTGATCCCTAAGTGATTCCTAAGGTGTAATGGTGAATAATATTTTTCACTTAGCCTTAACTTAAGAAAGCTAAGGGACCGCTAAGTTAAGTTTAGGTTAAGTTAAGGGAAGTTTGGTGAATCCCAGGCCAGGTGTTTAAGACCTTTGCACAACTTGGGTAGCTCAAAGATAGCTCCGAGTCAGTTCTGACTTGTATTATATCGTGTATCTCTCTGTCAGAAAACTTTGCAGCATAGCCCTTCTTGGAGGTAGCTCAAAGAAGCCATCCGCCACTGAGGTTCGGGGTACCCGCTTCAAAGGCTCGCTATATAACGATATACAAGTCAATTATACTCGCTTTGTAGTCCCAGCGGACCCTTTCTATCTTCCTAGGACAGAAAGAGTCACAGTTCCTGCAATGGAAATGGCCTTTGATCTCAGTTTTCGAGGGTCTGGATCTTTCGGCGCACATTCAAGGACACAGAGGCTCTAACTGACAGGCTTTTCCCTTGAAAGCACACTGAGAAGTAGCTCCGAGTCAGCTCTGACTTATGTAACATCGTATATCTCTTTGTCAGAACTACGAAGCCTTCCATTGCCCCACTAATAGGGGTCGACTTCATATGTTCTGAGGCACGAATCCTGCATACCAGCCCTATTATTAAAACATTTACAGAAAGTTTATGCTCAATATGCCCTTTTTGTAAAACAGGTACAGTTTTTAGTGAACTGTATATCTTTTATTTGTTCATAAAAGTGCAGAAAAGTTAGCTTCCGCACCCACCTGTCATATGTTTGTTTACATTCTGGCCTTTAAATGTCACATGACCAAAGCCAAGGGACCGAAAATTTAAATAAAGCGGTTATAGTTTATATGTAAAATATATACTAAAATAGTTGATAGACGCAGAATTACGTATAAATTTATTTTGTACACCCACAATATTTGACTTTTTATTTTTTACCTTCTTTTTGAAATATCAATTTAAAAGTTTTTTAGTGGATAATTGCCAAAATTATTGTTACTTTTTCACGTAATAAAGTATGCTCCCTGTATACAAACAAATGTCAATTATTGCGCGAGATTTGGGGTTATTTCCGTATTATTTTCTTTTAAAGAAAGCGTAACGCAGGAGTTGTACATGATTACCGTTGTACTTTGAGGGCCTTTAGCAAATGGCAGTAAAAGTTTATGGGTCGTTGAATCTCGCACAAAGTAGCCACAGGGGTGCCTCAAAGCGAGCGCAGTTGACTTGCTTATCGTTATATAGCGAGGTTTTGAAGCGGTGCCTGGAAACTTTTTAGCGCCGCTTCTTGGAGCTAACTGAGAAGTACCCTGGCGCATTATTTTCGACCTCGGCGAAACTCCCAAACTAGAGTAAGGCGTGGTTTTGCAACTGTGGATTCACTGTTGTTGTGGTCGATAATGAGGGATTCGATATCCTGATCTAAAAAAAACACATATTTTTCGCAGTAAAAGATTGTTATCTGACCATAAAACTTGTGCGCCACAATTTATAATTGGGCCATTTATGTGATGCACCCTTTCTAAAATAACGTCGTTGGCCCCAGTCGTGCGCCGAGATTTGAAAATTGACATCAATGACATTTCCTATTGTAAGAACTATGACCGCAAGAGTCATCTAAGACTACTCGCTTTGATGTTGAGCAAAATTCAACGATCCACAAGTCTATTGACATTCGCTAAAAGCCCTCGTACCAGTAACCTAATTTGAACGCGCCTCCCGAAAACAACAATTGTCCCGGAAATGACATTTTTTGCCGAACCTCCCGACAACTGTCACTTGTTCTGGAATGCAAAATACTGAGCTGCTATAAGTAAGCTGTTAGTATATACATATAAAGTCGGGTTTGTGCTCACATGTTATCCTTTTAGCTCTTAGCAGTCATTTTGAAAAGCGAGTTGATAGTCTTATAGTTTGCACTTGAAATTTATGTTTCGGGATGATAGAATAAAGTGGCGAATTACTGCTCGAAAATCCTGCCCGAAAAAATAAATCGCCCTGCGTTTTCGTAAATCATGACATTTTACTTCGCGCATAACAGAAAACATGTGTAAAATCCTGTATTTGCTACATGTAAAAGCATTACAGGATCGCGTCCAAAACACGAGGAGAGTTATGGCGAAAAAACCATTGTGAAGTGGCGGACGGGCCTAGGTTATTGGTAGTACAAAGACGATACGTAACTTCTGTGTTACGCTTTCTTTAAAAAAAATGTAAATAACCACAAATCTGCGGCAATAAATGGCGTTTGTTTCCATCCAGGGAATATGCTTTATTAGTGAAAACATCTGGTAAATTATCCCCAGTGAAACGGAGGGATATAGTTTTGAACTTTTCGGTCTGTCCGTCTGTCTGTCCGTCTGTCACGCTTCAGTCTCACGCGCCTACAGGCCACATTAATACATGGATTCGTTTCAAATTTTGTACACGGCTTGTCTGGACCCTTTCGCAGTGCAGTGACTGGATCGGGCAAAAATTGACGAAATGGCGGACTTTTGAAAATTGACACTGGACTTAGCGTATATACGGCAGTCCCACGCGTCTACAGGCCACATTAGTACATGGATTCGTTTCAAATTTTATACACGGCTTCTCTGGACCCTTCCGCAGTGCAGTGGCGAAGAATTTTCCGGATCGGAAAAAATTGACAGAATGGCGGACTTTTGAAAATTGGCACTGGACTTAGCGTATATACGGCAGTCTCACGCGTCTACAGGCCACATTAATAGACAGATTCGTTTCAAATTTTGTACACGGCTTCTCTGAAACCTTCCGCAGTGCAGTGATTAAGAATTTTCCGGATTGGTAAAAAATTGACAAAATGGAGGACTTTTGAAAATCTTTCGAAAATCGGCACTGGACTTAGGTTATATGCGTCAGTCTCACGCGCCTACAGGCCACAAAAATGGATGGATCCGCAGTGCAGTAATCAAGAATTTTCCGGATGGGACTTGGCAAAATGGCGGATTTTTCAAAATCGGCGCTGTACTTAGCGTACCTACGACAGTCTCACGCGCCTACTGGTTAATGGATTGATTCATCTAAATGTTAGACACTACGTCTACCTATCCTTCCAGCGTCCACTTTTAAATTTTGCGTAGTCAACACGCAACAGCCTTACACAAACCATATCCCCAACGGGGGATAGACGTACTCCTGGAGACGTAGTCAAGTTTTGTAATTTTTCACAAAAATTTTTGAAGTGGTATTTTCAAAAGCATTTAAAGTGAACTGTTGTGGGTGTGCTGAATAAATTTATACATAATTCTGAATGTATCGATTATTTGAATATATATTTTACAGAAAATTATTAATCGTTTAATTTCAAGTTTTGGTCACATGACATTTAATGTCCAAACATTTGGCAGTTGATTGAGGAAGCTGACTTTTTCACACTTTAACGAACAAATAAAAGATATGCAGCCCATTAAAATGGTGTCTGTTTTGCAAAAAAGTATTTTGTTCATGAACTTTCAGTAAATTCAAATTTAATTACAGGGGCCCCCTTTTATAACGAAATATCCAACGAACAAATTATAACGAACAAATTCGGTCTTCCCTAGTTTTTTCCCATTGACTTCAATGCATAAAATTCGTACTATGCGATAATCGGTTATAACGCACAGATTTTGGGCCAACACTTTTTAGGCCCCGACCCTTCGGATTGGGGCCTATAGGCTTGGGGTGTCTGTCCGTCTGTCTGTCATCGCTTTTTGTACACGCCATATCTCCGGATCTATTGGTCACACGGAAGTGGTCAAATTGACCAACATGAGCGATAATTGGGGTTTTAGGGAAATAAGCTGGTCGTAGAGCATTTGATAGTTAGCTTAAATGAAAGGTCTCGACATGTAGATGTGCCTTTTGGTACTTTTGGTCAGATTCGGTCGTCCGTAAGTGGTCAGATTGACCAAAATGGGCGATAATTGGCGTTTAGGGAAATAAGCTTGTACACGCTATATGTTCAGTTCTATTGTTCGTAGAGCATTGGTAGTTAACTTAAATGAAACGTATCGACCTGTAGATGTGCCGTTTGGTACTTTTGGTCAGATTTGGTCATCCAGAAGTGGTCAGATGACCAAAATGGGCGATAATTGGGGTTTTAGGGAAATAAGCTTGTACACGCTGTATCTTCGGTTCTATTAGTCATAGAACATTGAGAATAGGCTAAATGAAAGGTCTCGACCTGTAGATGTGGTTTTTGGTACTTCTGGTCAGATTTAGTCATCTGGAAGTGGTCAAAAATTGACTATACCCCTTTGAATTTGGGGCGGTTGGGGCCTGCTCGTGTTTCACAAATACTTGTTTTTTTTGTTTTTTTTTTTTTTTTGAAAGCGTGAAAGTCAACAGCGTATGCTGTGGGGTTCTATTGAAACGTCTTACTTTACTAATCCTTAAGGACTAGTCGCCGCGCTGTTAATGCATATAGAAGCATCAACCGCTCACCCCCTGTACCACTAATACCTATTGTTGGCATCTGAGCTTCTCGGTTGATCGAATTACGATTGGTCAAATTTCAGTTGGTCAAATATCCTACACCCTGCCCATAAGTATCACAGGGTTTATAAAAGGCGATGAAAATTGCAATTGATATCAGTGCTGAAAATGGCTACGAAGCGAAAAAGAACTGGGCATGCTTTAGAAATTAAGTACAAAGCAATTGAAGAAGTTGAAAAAGGTTTTGGCAACGAAGACCCAAGACCTCTCAGTTAAGTTTGGGTACTCAGAATTCCGTCCTAGTAATGGTTGGCTTCAGCGCTTTCAAAATCGCCATAACATTGTTTTAAGAAAGTCAATGGCAGATCAAAATCAGTGAACGTGAGTGAAGTTCATAATTGGTACAGTACCAATTTCATTCAGATTTTGGATGAATATTCAGCGGACGATGTGTACAATGCTGACGAAACAGGGATTTTTTATCGTTTAACTATTTTAGCAGACTAAGAGTAATAGCCAGTTAGTATTGTGAGTTAACAGTTTCGAAGACTGAAAGCACTTCATGTTATTATTGGTTCAGCATTTACTGAAGAAAGTGTTAAATATTAATAAATTGTCGTGATTTGTTTATTTTGTTTTTGTTTTAGTGATTCGTATCAACAAGGTTCTGTATTTAAAACAAATAATCACAAAGCACTCCTAAAGTTGAAGTCCTACATGGGTACATTGAAAAAAAATGACCGTACAATCAGGAACTTTGGAAAATATCGTTATAACGAATATCGGTTGTAACGAACACTTTTGCCAGGTCCCACAAACATCGTTATAACCGGGTTCCACTGTACTGTCGACACTGAATACGGTCGACGCCCTGCCTGTAACTGGCCAGTCCTGCTGGGCTACTATATTTGGCTCTCTAAGAAACTAAAAAATAATAAATTAATGACGACTGGACGAAAAAGTGGGTCTGCTATGGAAAATATCTGCCCGTCTGGAGATTTTGACAGGAAAATAGTGCGACAGTTGTACCCGGAATCCGGTATCCGTGACGTATAACACATGAAATTCGGTATCTGTGATTCTGACAAATATGATCCGGTATCTGTGACAAAAGACGCGTGAAATCCTGCGTCTTTTTTATGTAGCATGTGGAATCGTGCATCTGTGACGTCTAACACGTGATATCAGGCATCTGTGACATGGCACATGAAATTGTGACATGTGATACATACATACCATTCGTGACATGTGATACATGAAATCATGTGTCTGTGACATGTTAGACATGAAAAACAGTAGATATGATATTTTATACATAATACTGGGTGCCTTTGATATTCATGACATACCGCATGTGTATGCACCAAAGGTGTATCGTTCTCAATTGAAGGCAGCCTAATAACTGGGCATCTGGTTTATCTACGTTGTGTGTCTATTGTAAGGGCTTGAATTAACTGACTTATTTGTCGGATTCTTGCTCGAAATATCTCTTCGGGGGGAGGGGGGGGGGAGACGAGTGCTGTATGTGTGTTCTTTTCTCTTCATTCTTTCTTCGTATGTAACATGATCTTGCACTGTTTTTGTGACACAAGTTCTTGGTTTTACACAGCTTTTGCCCAGCGAGAGCCACAGATCACAATGAACATTTTGCCAGAGATAAAACGCTATGGAACAACTGGAAGATTAAACTGTACAGTGGCAAGACAAGGGAATTACAAGGTAAATGCTATAAACGTACTTTATTTATACAGCACACTGGTGTTATTTCTACATCCATCGATTTTTTTGAGTGAAATATCAAATATTGTTTTAATAGTATTTGAAAGAATGTAGAATATAAATTTTGTTAAATTGTCAGCAAATGTTTGCCAAGTTTTACTTAGACCTTCCACGGCAAACCCTTAGTGAATTATTGTACGATTTGATGAAAATGATCAGTTTTCGAAAGAGTTAATGTCGTGGGTATTAAGAAAAGGGTGTCCTTTTATGGTGTAAGGAATAGGCAATGCTGCAGTTAAATGTTGGAGACCTTGAAAGACTAGTTTCAATTTTTATTAGGTTCATTGGAGAAGAAAAGGACAGGACTTTAATAGGGACATCACCATCTCAACTGATGACAAAATTGCACTGGAAGATAGGAATAATCCCATTGTAGATCTTGGAAACAAAAAATATGACATATTAAAGGTAATGGTAAAACTGAGCCGTGTGTGGTTGGACTGTGCCGGATCCGCACACACAACATACTCCTGTGCTTCCTTACATCCTTTGTCCTCATCACTGCAGTATATAAGTGCATGTATATTGCACTGATGTGTCACTAGGATGAGTTTATAACCTTGTAGTTGCATTAATTTGCTTTGTTAAATTTTTTTTTTTTTTGGTTTTTAGCCCTCAGCCAATATTGGCTGAAGGCTATTGCTATGGCCGTGTCCGTCCGTCCGTCCGTCCGTCCGTCTGTCCGTCCGTTAACACTTACCTTGTGAACACGCTCCAGCCTACAATTTTTTGTTAATCGCTTAGATATTTTAAATATAGCTTGTATATGGACTAATGAAGATCCCTATTGTTTTTGAGCCATATCCGACCAAGGACAGTGGCTCAGCTGGACTTTGAAATTTTCTTGTTTGTACCATTATCAAGTGTGCTTAACATGTGGCTTGTGAACACTCTCTAGCCTACAATTCTTTATCAATTGCTAAGATATTTCGGATATAGCTACTATATAGAGCAGTGAAGATCCCTATTGTTAATGAGCCATATCCGACCAAGAGCAATGGCTCAGCTGGACTTTGAAATTTTCTTGTTCGTACCATTATCAAGTTTGCTTGTGAACACGCTCCAGCCTACAATTTTTTGTCAATTGCTTAGATATTTTAAATATAGCTTGTATATGGACTAATGAAGATCCCTATTGTTTTTGAGCCATATCCAACCAAGGACAGTGGCTCAGCCGGACTTTGAAATTTTCTTGTTTGTACCATTATCAAGTTTGCTTGTGAACACGCTCCAGCCTACAATTTTTTGTCAATTGCTTAGATATTTTAAATATAGCTTGTATATGGACTAATGAAGATCCCTATTGTTTTTGAGCCATATCCGACCAAGGACAGTGGCTTAGCTGGACTTTGAAATTTTCTTGTTTGTACCATTATCAAGTGTGCTTAACATGTGGCTTGTGAACACTCTCTAGCCTACAATTCTTTATCAATTGCTAAGATATTTCGGATATAGCTACTATATAGAGCAGTGAAGATCCCTATTGTTAATGAGCCATATCCGACCAAGAACAATGGCTCAGCTGGACTTTGAAATTTTCTTGTTCGTACCATTATCAAGTTTGCTTGTGAACACGCTCCAGCCTACAATTTTTTGTCAATTGCTTAGATATTTTAAATATAGCTTGTATATGGACTAATGAAGATCCCTATTGTTTTAGAGCCATATCCAACCAAGGACAGTGGCTCAGCTGGACTTTGAAATTTTCTTGTTTGTACCATTATCAAGTTTGCTTGTGAACACGCTCCAGCCTACAATTTTTTGTCAATTGCTTAGATATTTTAAATATAGCTTGTATATGGACTAAGTTTGCTTAACATGTGGCTTGTGAACACTCTCTAGCCTACAATTCTTTATCAATTGCTAAGATATTTCGGATATAGCTACTATGTAGAGCAGTGAAGATTCCTATTGTTAATGAGCCATATCCGATCAAGAACAATGGCTCAGCTGGACTTTGAAATTTTCTTGTTTGTACCTTTAACAAGTTTGCTTAACATGTGGCTTGTGAACACTCTCTAGCCTACAATTCTTTATCAATTGCTAAGATATTTCGGATATAGCTACTATATAGAGCAGTGAAGATCCCTATTGTTAATGAGCCATATCCGACCAAGAACAATGGCTCAGCTGGACTTTGAAATTTTCTTGTTTGTACCATTATCAAGTTTGCTTAACATGTGGCTTGTGAACATTCTCTAGCCTATAATTCTTTATCAATTGCTAAGATATTTCGCATATAGCTACTACATAGAGCATTGAAGATCCCTATTGTTAATGAGCCATATCCGACCAAGAACAGTGGCTCAGCTGGACTTCGAAAATTTCTTATTTGTACCATTATCAAGTTTGCTCAACATGTGGCTTGTGAACACTCTCTAGCCTACAATGCTTTACCAATTAGTAAGATATTTCGGATATATCTAGTGTATTTAGCAATGAAGATTCCTATTATTAATGGTCCATATCCGACCAAGGACAGTGGCTCAGCTGGACTTTCTTATGGTAAATGTTTTTGTTTTTGTTTATCGTAAAGCACTGCCACCCTTTTTTCTTTTCGGTGCTAAGGATTGAAATGAACCTGTGACCGGTCTCAAACCTACTATTTTCCCAGTTTCGAATGTTTGTCAATTGCTTAGATATTTTAAATATAGCTTGTATATGGACTAATGAAGATCCCTATTGTTTTTGAGCCATATCCGACCAAGGACAGTGGCTCAGCTGGACTTTGAAATTTTCTTGTTTGTACCATTATCAAGTGTGCTTAACATGTGGCTTGTGAACACTCTCTAGCCTACAATTCTTTATCAATTGCTAAGATATTTCGGATATTGCTAAGATATTTCGGATATAGCTACTATGTAGAGCAGTGAAGATTCCTATTGTTAATGAGCCATATCCGATCAAGAACAATGGCTCAGCTGGACTTTGAAATTTTCTTGTTTGTACCATTATCAAGTTTGCTTAACATGTGGCTTGTGAACATTCTCTAGCCTATAATTCTTTATCAATTGCTAAGATATTTCGCATATAGCTACTACATAGAGCATTGAAGATCCCTATTGTTAATGAGCCATATCCGACCAAGAACAGTGGCTCAGCTGGACTTTGAAAATTTCTTATTTGTACCATTATCAAGTTTGCTCAACATGTGGCTTGTGAACACTCTCTAGCCTACAATGCTTTACCAATTAGTAAGATATTTCGGATATATCTAGTGTATTTAGCAATGAAGATTCCTATTATTAATGGTCCATATCCGACCAAGGACAGTGGCTCAGCTGGACTTTCTTATGGTAAATGTTTTTGTTTTTGTTTATCGTAAAGCACTGCCACCCTTTTTTCTTTTCGGTGCTAAGGATTGAAATGAACCTGTGACCGGTCTCAAACCTACTATTTTCCCAGTTTCGAATGTTTCGGCTGGCTGAGGGCTATGCATCTCTGATGCCTATGTTTTTTTTTTTTTGTTTTTTTGTTTTTTTGTTTTTTTTTTTTTGCAAAAGCACATTGATTATGCTTTTTAGCCCAGGCGGTCATTGGCAACACGTGCTATACCCGTTATGTGGTTCCTCTACATCAACAGGCAGATGTGACAGTTTCCGTTTATCTTATATTAAAGCTTCAGTCCGCCAACTGCCTCTTTTCGGGTTGGGGTTACTAAACAAAAACAAAGAACAACGCATATAATTAAAATGAACTCATTATGTCTCCCCGACCAAGGGAAGAAATAAAGTGTTTGTCTGTGTTCATGTTGTGTGCGAGATATCTCGTGACCGAATAGTCAGATCGACTTCAAACTTGATCTGTTTATTCCCTGGTTAGGTCGGACGGTTCTGCCAACTTTTGACGCATGTCAAGTGATAAGGGCAGGCGTATGACGTCATTACTTAAAAATCTTCTGTGCGAAATTTCTCAGCCGCTAAACACCGGAGAAAGTTCAAACTTGGTGGGATTGTTGTTTGTTAGGTTCGAAAGTGTCAGTCAAACGAACAAGTGCGGAGTATGAATATGTAATTTGTTGTGAACTAGATCTTGTGTGCAAATATCTCGATAAGCTTCAAATTTTATGAAGTTAACCCTTGGGTCAGTCACACAGTTCTATTAACTTTGAACGGGCCTTGCGAAATTAAGAAGTACGTGTGACGTCATTTCTATAAAAGTCTTGTAAGATTGAGGGTTAGCAAAATAATTCAATGAAGTAGGAAATTGATGTAGCGACCACCCTCCGGACCCGGATAAAAAGACAGCGGTAAGACCTGTTCGTAACGACCACTTTCAGGAGCCGGATAAAAAAGACGTAAAGTAGAACCTGTTTGTAGTGGCCACCTTCCAGACAGGGCTGGTATGAATTATTTCGAATGAAATATTTCTTGAAATATTTCATGAAATATTTCACTGTAAAAATTTCAAAAATTTCACATGTTTTGAAATTTTTAAATAAGAAATAAGTTTGGCATCAAGAATACCAAATACTGACGGATACCTATCCACGGACTTTCATCTTTAGTTGTCAGTTAATACACTGCGTTGGCATAACTCTATCAGTAAACAATGCAGCCACAGAAATCCTGCGTGGTCTATGACTTTTGAGTAGCAAAGCTAGCAGTTGCTGGCCTATAGCACCGTTGACACATCTACTCCGGGTATCTGAGCGGGTGTTTCTAAGGGGTGTACACAGTATAGCAGACAGTATGTTAGCTAAACAAAGAGGGAGCAACTCACGCCCGAGTTTGCTTCAAGTTTAGCACTGTTTGAATAGTTACCCTTAATTCTGCAATTAAGCGGTGTTTCCCCATTTAAACGAGAAAAAACTTTGCCTTTATCCGGTTTACGATAAAGCGGCATGCAATTATCCCGTTAAAAATACGTAATTTTATGCAATCAACCGATTTATGCGTTTAGCCGGTATTCGATTCTATCATTTTATCTGTCTATACATTTTTACGGTGGTATTTGTTAAATTAAACGAACAGATATTACACATAGCCTGGTACTGTGTGTTTTTTCTGATGTGCATTGAAATATTTCAAAAATTTCAATATTTCTGAAATATTTAAAAAATTTCAAATTTCATGAAATTTTTAAAAATTTCGAAATATTTACCAGCCCTGCTTCCAGATGCGGATAAAAGCTTTGTGGTGAACCCTGCCTGCCTTGACCACGTTCCAAACCAGAATAAAAAAAGTACATGCAGGCAACTGCTGCAGTGACAAACTTCCAGGCCCAGATAAAAATGACATACAGTAAAACCTGTTTTACTGAACCCGAAAAACCTGTTCGTAGTGACCACCATCCAGACCTGGATAACATGTATAAACTAAAAGCTGTGTTTAGCCCGTTTTCTTCAGTGGAAATAGCAGGGAGTCTAGATAAAACAGCATCAAAAGCAGAAAACTTGGTCTTAAAAGTCAGGAAAACAGTCCCCAAATCGGGATAAAAGGTCTGAGAAGTCAAGAAAAAAGGCCTCAGAAGTCGGGAAAAAAGGTCTCAGAAGTCAGGAAAAAGGTCTCCAAAAAGTCAGGAAAAAACGTTTCAGAAGTCATGATAAAAGGTCTCAGAAGTCAGGATAAAAGGTCTCAGAAGTCAGGAAGAAAGGTCTCAGAAGTCACGAAAAAAAGGTCGCAAAAGTCAGGAAAAAGGTCTCAAAAGTCAAAAAAGGTCTACAAAGTCAGGAAAAGGGTGTCAGAGGTCAGGGAAAAGGTCTCAAAAGTCAGGAAAAAAGGTCTCAAAAGGCAGGAAAATGGTCTCAGAAGTTAGGAAAATGGTCTCAAAAGTCAGAAAAAAGGTCTCAAAAGTCAGGAAAATGGTCTCAGAAGTCAGGTAAAAGGTCTCAAAAGTCAAGAAAAAGGTCTCAAAAGTCAGGAAAAAGGGTCTCAGAAGTCACGAAAAAAGGTCTCAGAATCAGGAAAAGACAGGAAAAATGATAGCGGATATTCTGTGGCCACCATGTGCCCCACATTGCCAGTCTCAGGGCGTTTTCCATCGAGCTTTGTGGTGGGTGGAGCGAGGCAGGGCTGGGGGGGGGGGGTGTTAACTTACCCAGATACACCGAACACTACCCACCTGTGGCCGGATTCACAAAGTTAACTGTACAGTTAACTGGTTCCGTTAACTGCTCCGTTGGCAACCAGACCGTCCGAAAGTAAATTAATAAAATTTACGCTGTTCAACAAACAAACATCTATCTAAAATTGTTTGCGTGATACATCTAGCTCAGTCGATTTTCGCATCCTGGTGTACAGCTTACTGCACAATTAACTTTTGTGTATACCGGGGCCACTGGTATTACCTTATTTTACTATAACCTTTTTTTTAACTCTCCCCGCCGCCAGCAAAAATACGTCCCGACATTCATCATTCACAACCATTGAAAATGCTTGTTTGTGGACAGATCTCGCATGGTCATGAAGTGGCGACGTACCAGCTGATCGTGCGGCGCCTGTCGAAGGAGGACGCGGGCTTGTACACGTGCCTCATCCAGATCACGGGCGGCAGCACGACGCGGAACCCCATCAAGGAGGGCGAGATGGTGGTGCTGAGTAAGTCCTTACGCTGCTCAACTGCTGCTTGCTTCTGCTCAGTGCAGTGTCTAAGGGTACTTAGTAACTGGTGAATGCTCATTGGTGCTCAGTAAGTTATTAATTGTGCTCAGAGAGTGCTTAGTAGTGCACTGGGAGTGATCAGTAAAAGTGCTATTGTTTGGGGAGAATGCCAAGTGCTGCTTAGTCAAATCTAAGTGGTTGGTACTGGGTGCTTACGGTTGCTAGCAGAATGCTTAGTTGTGTCCAGTGACAGACTGGTATGAAATATTTCAAGTGAAATATTCCCGAAACAGCTTATATCTTAAGCGTTTTGTATCTTCAGTGTTTTGTATCTTTAGTGTATCATGTCTTTATTTCCAATTAGTTTAATCTTCGCCTATTTCATACTTTCCGTTGCAAAGATATAATAATTTGCTAGGAGTCTTAGTTGTTAAAATAAACAGTTATCTAGCAACAGGTTAGCTCTGCATTTACATAAATATTCCAGATTCAACTGATCACGTAGCTATATTCATATAACCTATCGCCTAATGGTGCACCGATTTAATGTCCACTTCGTACAGAAGCAAACTCATACTAAAACAATAGAGTTTACGTTATGTGCAAACAGAAAGACTTACAGCTGGTTACCAGGACCAAAATCTGATTGATCTCTGCCTTGCATGAAGTTTTACGCTTATGTTTGTTGTCTTTCATTTTTTTTTTTAACAAAAAAGAATGAGCTTAGTCAAGATACTCCTCTGATGTGAGTATGGCATCACTTGAAATATTTAAAAAATCAAATTTATTAAGTAGTTCATGAATTTAAAATTTCTGAAAATTTTCGTAAGTTTAAAACATGAAAATTTTAAGATCAGTGAGTTCATAGGGGAAAGCAGTAGGTGTTTATAGTGCTCAGTGATTGCTAAGTTGTGCTAAGTGAGTACCGAGTAGAGCTCAGTAATTACTCATTGACGAAATGTTGAGGTGGGTACAAATGGCAGGCAGACAGAAGGCGGTAAGTATGTAACGGAGGCAGGGTCCGCGTTGGAGGGGTTTTTGTCCACTTTTTGGGGTATTTTTTTACGAAATAACTCGCATTTTTCGGAACCCACCGAGTTTTTCTGGACCAAACTGAGTCACACTTTCCTTTTTTGACTCACTTTCCTGAGAACCCAGCGCGAACCCGGGGAGGGATATAGTATGATTATTGGAGTGCATCTCAGAACCCTAGCCAAGACTTAAAGTACAGAAAAGTTGAGAAATGGCAGGCATTTAGAACAAGAATAGTGAAAACTTGTTTTCTTTATGAGGGGTTCCCGTTTGTGATGTGGTGGATCCCGGGGTGCGCTGCAATCAGTGCTTATAACAAGTATTTCCAACATTTCCACACTGCAGAAAATGAAAGGGTGTACATACCTCAACCTTTTCCTTATTGTAAAAAAAGAGATTTTTGCAGCCATAATTGTTATGATTATCTGTAATTCAGTTAAACAGGTAAAACAAGAATGTCAGAGTGTATGTTGGGACTCACCATTTTGGGCCATTTAGCATGAATGAGCACTGTACATTGGACTTGTTATAGTACCGCCGTCGATCAGTCAACTAGACACAACGCAGACGGTGAATGTGGAGGAGGGCATGGACGCCAACCTGACGTGTCAAGCAAGCGGCTTCCCGACCCCCAACATCACGTGGGTCCGCCCCAACGGCATGACCCTCCCCGCCCCGTATAACGGCATATTCTCAGTCAAGGTAAACTGCATGATACTAATATTTTAGCCCTCAAGCGGGTGTTAAGGCCCGGGGGGATCTATAGGTTTTGGTGCTGTCCGTCCGTCCATCGCCGGCTGTTACTCCCACCTTTATAATCCATTTCCTGTGATATTTGGTATGTGGATAACCCGTTATTGTGGGTAGTGCACGTTATTTTCATGTCGATGTTGGTCCAATTTCAATGTCACAATGACCGGTTGGGGACTGTGCTCTCTTTGATAACTTGTTTCAATGCGAAATGTTAAACTTAAGAGGATATATCGCGAAGTACCTGAGCCTAAGTTAATGCAAATTTACAACAGCAAAAACAATAAAAATAAAAAAGTAATCAATAAAAATTTTGAAATACCTGAGTTTTTGGACTGGGGCAGAAGTTCGAACGCCCCTGTCCTAATCCATCAGCGTCGGCGTTGTCATGGTTACGTACATAAACATGGCGCCAGAGTGGCTTATTCCTGGCTAAGCATTGGCTGTGAGGAAGTGAACTGTATATCTTTACATGTTGAAAAAAAATATTTAAATGTTGAAAATGTGAGAATAGTGGTAAGATTTGAAAAAAAAAAATGTAAGATCACACCCAGTGTTCTGGGAACTGTGGATAGATTCGTAATAGCATAAGTAATATTTTAAGATGACCGGATGGATTCATGGTGATACCAAGGAATCGTGTGATCTGCGCTCCCTGTGTCTTGGAACCCGTTAGAGAGATTTGAGCTCATTTTGTACCCTTTGGTTTGCAACACCCAACACAAGGGGCACCTGGTTAACCTTCACCTTTTATGTCAAGGTTAAGACCCAAAACCGAAAACCATTTGGACTAGTGGTGTGATTCGAACCCTAAAACAGGGTTCGAATATTCGAAAATATTTTCGAATATTATTCGAATATTATTCGAATATTATTTGAATATTTGCATGTTTTTGCAAAATGTTGCTTACTTCTGCGAAAAATATTTACGGATGATGTTTTATTGTGAAACGTCTTTTATTTATTCTAAAAGTCATACATTTGATAAATTTCCTTGCAATTTCAACAATTCTTAGCTATTTTTATTCCGTAAGTTACCAAACGTACAAGCTTTATACTTGAATATTATGTGAAACCTAAAACAACAAATATATATATATATATATATATATATATATATATATATATATATATATATATATATATATATATATAAATATATGATTGTAATACTATCTGTTTATTTGCTTTTTTACTTTCACAATAGCACATTCAATGAGTTTTCGTTCAAGTGTAGAAAAAAATGAAAATTTTGCTGTGTCAATCAACACCTACATTTAAAACGACTAACAAAAATTCAGTTGCAAGTAGTTCTTAATGTTACATATCCGGATTCTACAGAGATATTCAGAAGCATAAAAATATTCTGATTAACTACTTTAAAATGAAAAATTTCTTGTTTTTAATGCGTCAGATAATTTTATTCTTGTCTGTGACTTCCCGATATAGCAAGTAATATCTCTACTATAATTTGTGCTGAGTTTAAAGCAAAACTCCGAATATAATCCTGCGAACTTTTCAACTTTTTAAGTAACAATGCTCTTAACTAGGATTTGTAAAACTGCCATTGTTAATGAATATTTCGTTTGCACCAGGAACGCTGTTGCGCGAGACCAAGATACGTATTTGTATACGCTTTCTATGTGTTCTTGTTCAAGAACATGAGTAAATTCAGTTGTGATCTCTTTTTGTGACGATGCTTCCTGCCAGGCTAAATATTCTTTCAGCATTGAATGATGTCATCAAACATGTGAGTTTTATGTGCTTTCGGTTTTGGAGCAGCTAGTTCAGCATCCTGCGCTGCCTCATCCGGGAGGCATAGCAAAGGTGGCGCATTTGTTTCGACTTGAGATTTTGGAGTTCGAGCTGTTCGAGCTGTTCTCTTGGTTATCGAGATTCGACAACATTGAGCGTTTCAGTTTCGGGACAGTTGGAGGGCCATCATCGTTCTGATCCAGTAGATTTTCAAGTTTCATCAGCACAGGAAGTACCATTGAAATGGTTGGGGACTTGTCCGCTGACAACTTCTCAGTGGCAAACTTGAAAGGGAGAAGAAGATTCACCATTGCGTCAACAACTATTTGCTCATCGTACGTATAAAGTTTTGCCCTTACAGTAGCACCTTGCTGGATCAGTAGCTACTGCCTGCAATGCCAGTGTTTGCTCAATTATGCGCGCAAGCATGTCAACTATGCTATTCCATCTTGTTTCGACGTCAGCGATGAGCTTGTGGTTATGTAACTCTTTGGGTAAAAGTAGCTTCTGCTTCTGTTGCAAGAACTCCTATGCGTGTGAGCTGTGATGGAAAAATGTTACTAAATTCCGACCTTTTTAAGCTAGCCGTAGCACTTCCTGGAGGCCATGTTGAACAACTAAATTCAGGTTATGTCCCATACAGCTGAGCCGTGTCCATTCAAAGAGTCGGAAAGCTTTTACCTCATTCGTGGCGTTATCTGTCACAGCAGCAGGTATGATTAATCCCCAGGCATTCTTTGTCCGTTCGAGAGCCTGGGCTATAATATAAAATATATTATATATAAAATATAAAAAACGATTATATATCCAAAAATGTAGCAACTCTTGCAAACGTGCTGATTTTTTCATCTACAGCCGCCCCCCCCTCCTTCGACCCTGTTAAAATATGGTCATAATGACCGCAATGCAAAAATATAATACTTATCTAGTTAGTTCAGGTGACTGGCGGGAAGGAGAGTTCGCGGGGGGGGGGGGGGGGGGGGACGGCTAGCCATCAAAAGTTATTTAATCTGTCTTTTTAAGAGTTTGGATACTTTTTCGAGGGCATCGATGTGAGGGTATTGTCGTACGGAGAGCAAATTTATGGGTCCAGTTATTTTTGATTACAAATTCAAAGAAAACTGGCCAAGTAGTGAGTTGAAGAACGGGTAGCTATTTAGCGAAGATCATTAATAAACTCTTAAAGTTGACTTTAAATAAACCTTTACAATTTTCAACCGTCAAACTTGCGAAAAAAATAACGAGAAACTGAAGCCGAGACATTAGAAATATTAGGCTATTTGATGCTACATACCATTATCTATAAAAATATATAAAAACTTTACCTCTTTGCGAGATAGTTTAGTTGAAATATTCAATAAATCCAACTTTTTTCATACATCTTCTTACTTGTTTTTTTTACAAAATGGCTGCCACTTGTAGAATCTACGCATGCATAATTAATGAGCTAAAGAGCAATCTGGTTGGCTTAGAGAGATCACGTAATACATCGCGAGACTTCGTGTCTTTTTCTCGTTTATAGCGTGTGTCGATCGTGGTAATAACAAGTTCTAGCTCACTGGGAAACGCGCCGTACGTTCCGCGAACATAGGGTTTAGAATGCTTTACTGTATGCTGCCCTTGCAGATCTCAAGGGATCCCCTTGGATATTTTTATTTTTCTATGAAATAGTTCTTGGTAGATAAAACTCGATTCCAAACATGCATTATCGTATCTATCGTATGATTCGTTTGTTGATTAAATATTATCATTTTATTTGATATACGTTTTCCATAGCTTCAAAATGAATTGGCGTCACTGGTTTGGTTAAATAGTAAAGAAAACTAAGTACTTAAAGTTTTCGAATATTCGAACCCTATTTTAGGGTTCGAACCCTGTCAAAACGAATCGAATATTCGAATATTCGAATATAAGGCACACCACTAATTTGGACTAAAGTACATTACGATACCTTGGAACTTGTCTGGTTAAGACGCAAGACGCTGACAATGATCTCGATAATACCTACATATAGAAATTAACCTCGAGAGTTATCCGTCAGTTCCAGTTCTTGTATTCAAATGCTCAACACGAAATATGCACGAAATTGGACATGGAAATCAAAATTGTTAAGATTCACACCGATTAGATGTTATCGATTTGCGATCTCCAGAGCCTGTCGCTTTCGAGATCTCTAGATCATTAAATCCTTCGTAATTTTCATAGTCGTCTTGTATGGGTTTTGTGCTTCCTTGTTTTAATTTTAGTTTTCCCATTTTATTAACAACAGACGAATCGGCTGCACCTGCGTAACCTGAAGAAATCTGACCGCGGGGTGTACCGCTGCATCGCCGACAATAACGTGCGTCCGCCGGATATGTATGACGCTACGCTCTACGTGCAGTTCGCACCCGAGGCCCGCGCCGTGCAGACGACTTACGGTCAGGCTCAGAACCGCATGTTTGACGTCACCATCGAGTGTAGAATCGCAGGTAGATGCCCGCCCTGCCGCCTGTCCCCATACCCCCGCCCTACCGCCTCTTCCCCGTCCCCCGCCCTGCCGCCTCTCCCCCACCCCCGGCCCTGCTGCCTCTGCCCCACCCCCTCCCTGAGGCCTCTCTCCCACCCCGGCCCTGCCGCCACATATCTTACTTCCTTCCCCTCTCCACCGGGGCCAAGGGGAGCATGATATGTAGAATTTATAAAATTGCATGCATAACGTCGTCAGCGAATGAATCTCTGGTAGACGCCCATCTGTAGATTTTCATACATAACGTCTGCCGCGAGTCTAGAATGTCGGGTATGGCACCCTCACTGGCTGAATACTGTGTGAAAAAAATATGGAAAGTGTTCAAATAATAGCGTCAGTTAACGAGTTGCTCGGATTTGTATGACGTCATTGATGGATTTCTGGGACAGCGTCACGAATGGCATCGTTTGTTGTCGCAGGAAATCCGGCACCTGACCTCAAGTGGTGGAAGGATGGCAACGAGGTGGCCGACGACGACATGCACGTGGTGCACGTGCTGCTCAGCCACGGTCAGACGCTGTCGCTGGCTGAGTTCTGGTACCAGCTGACTATCATCAATGTCAAGGTAAGGCACATCACGCCCTGCTCAGCCATGGTCAGACACTCTCGCTGGCTGAGTTCTGGTACCAGCTGACCATCATCAGTGTCAAGGTAAGGCACAGCAGGCCCTGCTCAGCCACGGTCAGACACTCTCGCTGGCTGAGTTCTGGTACCAGCTGACCACCATCAGTGTCAAGGTAAGGCACAGCAGGCCCTGCTCAGCCACGGTCAGACACTCTCGCTGGCTGAGTTCTGGTACCAGCTGACCATCATCAGTGTCAAGGTAAGGCACATCACGCCCTGCTCAGCCACGGTCAGACACTCTCGTTGGCTGAGTTCTGGTACCAGCTGACCATCATCAGTGTCAAGGTAAGGCACATCACGCCCTGCTCAGCCACGGTCAGACACTCTCGTTGGCTGAGTTCTGGTACCAGCTGACCATCATCAGTGTCAAGGTAAGGCACAGCAAGCCCTGCTCAGCCACGGTCAGACACTCTCGTTGGCTGAGTTCTGGTACCAGCTGACCATCATCAGCGTCAAGGTAAGGCACATCACGCCCTGCTCAGCCACGGTCAGACACTCTCGTTGGCTGAGTTCTGGTACCAGCTGACCATCATCAGCGTCAAGGTAAGGCACATCACGCCCTGCTCAGCAACGGTCAGACACTCTCGTTGGCTGAGTTCTGGTACCAGCTGACCATCATCAGCGTCAAGGTAAGGCACATCACGCCCTGCTCAGCAACGGTCAGACACTCTCGTTGGCTGAGTTCTGGTACCAGCTGACCATCATCAGTGTCAAGGTAAGGCACAGCAGGCCCTGCTCAGCCACGGTCAGACACTCTCGCTGGCTGAGTTCTGGTACCAGCTGACCACCATCAGTGTCAAGGTAAGGCACAGCAGGCCCTGCTCAGCCACGGTCAGACACTCTCGCTGGCTGAGTTCTGGTACCAGCTGACCATCATCAGTGTCAAGGTAAGGCACATCACGCCCTGCTCAGCCACGGTCAGACACTCTCGTTGGCTGAGTTCTGGTACCAGCTGACCATCATCAGTGTCAAGGTAAGGCACATCACGCCCTGCTCAGCCACGGTCAGACACTCTCGTTGGCTGAGTTCTGGTACCAGCTGACCATCATCAGTGTCAAGGTAAGGCACAGCAAGCCCTGCTCAGCCACGGTCAGACACTCTCGTTGGCTGAGTTCTGGTACCAGCTGACCATCATCAGCGTCAAGGTAAGGCACATCACGCCCTGCTCAGCCACGGTCAGACACTCTCGTTGGCTGAGTTCTGGTACCAGCTGACCATCATCAGCGTCAAGGTAAGGCACATCACGCCCTGCTCAGCAACGGTCAGACACTCTCGTTGGCTGAGTTCTGGTACCAGCTGACCATCATCAGCGTCAAGGTAAGGCACATCACGCCCTGCTCAGCAACGGTCAGACACTCTCGTTGGCTGAGTTCTGGTACCAGCTGACCATCATCAGTGTCAAGGTAAGGCACATCACGCCCTGCTCAGCCACGGTCAGACAATCTCGCTGGCTGAGTCCTGGTACCAGCTGACCATCATCAGTGTCAAGGTAAGGCACACCAAGCCCTGCTCAGCCACGGTCAGACACTCTCGCTGGCTGAGTTCTGGTACCAGCTGAGCATGACCAATAATCAATGTGAAGGTAAGACTCATCACGCCCTGCTCAGCCAGGGTCACATGCTGTCGTTGGCTGAGTTCTGGTACCAGCTGAGCTGACCATCATCAATGTGAAGATATGAGAAGAGCTTTAAAATTTGACAAGTGCTCCAGTTAAATATTTTTGTGTGGACGAATGTGGTTTCGGCTAGTCACTTGGTCCCTGGCTTGTCCTTGACCTGTAGGATTCGATATTACTGTGCAGATAAATCAATAAATTGCGCATATGGTGTAACTACATTCTGTTACCAAATAGCTAATCGTTCTTACATATTTGAGATTTATTGGAAAAAAGTATTTCGATTTAACACACCAGTGTCATTTTGTGTAGCAGAGTGGTTTAAACTACGGTGTATTTTCGCCTTCTTTCTCGCTCAGGCAAACGACTACGGCAAGTACTATTGCGAGGGAAGCAATGTCCACGGCAGCGACCGGGCCGAGGTCATCCTCTATGGTACGTCACACACTTGCTTGCTGGAAAGCGGCATTAGGCAGTTTGTGTAGCAAACGTGTTTGTGTCGGGAAATGACCGCGTAGAAATGAGTAAAAGTTGGCATCTCGTAGTCTGCCGAAGCCTTTATAATCGCTAAGAAGAGTGCATACGCTCTTGTCTGCCGTATAGCTCTGCTTGCGATATACTAAAATTAAATAACTGGTGCTACCAAAAAAAATCTTCTTTCGCCAGTTCTCGGGAGCAGATTAGCAGCAGCTGATCCCTTGAGCTGACATTTTGATGACTGTGCGCTCGTGGCAAGCTAATGTTGACAGTGTAATGACTGTGGGTGCTCGTGACAAGCTAATTTTGACAGTGTAATGACTGTATGTGCTCGTGGCAAGCTAATGTGGACAGTGTAATGACAGTGTGTGCTCGTGACATACTAATGTTGACAGTGTAATGACTGTATGTGCTCGTGGCAAGCTAGTGTTGACAGTTTCATGACTGTGTGCTCGTGACAAGCTAAACTTGACAGTGTAATGACAGTGTGTGCTCGTGGCAAGCTAATGTTGACAGTGTAATGACTGTGTGTGCTCGTGACAAGCTAATGTTGACAGTGTAATGACTGTGTGTGCTCGTGACATACTAATGTTGACAGTGTAATGACTGTATGTGCTCGTGGCAAGCTAGTGTTGACAGTTTCATGACTGTGTGCTCGCTAATGTTGACAGTGTAATGACTGTATGTGCTCGTGACAAGCTAATGTTGACAGGGTAATGACAATATGTGCTCGTGACAAGCTAATGTTGACAGTGTAATGACTGTATGTGCTCGTGACAAGCTAATGTTGACAGTGTAATGACAGTGTGGGCTCGTGACAAGCTAATGTTGACAGTGTAATGACTGTGTGTGCTCGTGACAAGCTAATGTTGACAGTGTAATGACTGTATGTGCTCGTGACAAGCTAATGTTGACAGTGTAGTGACTGTGTGTGCTCGTGACAAGCTAGTGTCGACAGTGTAATGACTGTGTGTTCTCGTGACAAGCTAATGTTGACAGTGTAATGACTGTGTGTTCTCGTGACAAGCTAATATTGACAGTGTGATGACTGTGTGTGCTCGTGACAAGCTAATGTTGACAGTGTAATGACTATGTGTGCTCGTGACAAGCTAATGTTGACAGCGTAATGACTATGTGTTCTCGTGGCAAGCCAGTGTTGACAATGTAATGACTGTGTGTTCTCGTGGCAAGCTAGTGTTGACAGTGTAATGACTATGTGTTCTCGTGACAAGCTAGTGTTGACAGTGTTATGACTATGTGTTCTCGTGACAAGCTAATGTTGACAGTGTAATGACTGTGTGTTCTCGTGGCGAGCTAATGTTGACAGTGTAGTGACTGTGTGTTCTCGTGACATACTAATGTTGACAGTGTAATGACTGAATCTAATTAACGTTTTGCAGAGACCTCCGAGTGTCAAGGCTCCCACTGCTTGTACCTGGACAGCGGGAGAGCAAGTAGTGCGGACACCGTATCCTTCCGCCCCATCACGCTCTTGGCTCTGTTCTGTGGACTGCTTTTCGCATCGGGAAGAACTCAATTCTGTTTATGAGTGGCAAGGCTATTTTGGTGATGTTAAATAATACTATGCAACTCATTAATATTCTTTGGATAATTGCCAGTGTCACCCCCCTCCCCCACTCCCCCCATTCCAGCCTCAGACTGGGCTCTTGAATACACGAATTTTAACAACAGCACAGCAGATGCGTTCTCGTTCTCACATAAACAGTGACAAGAGCGGCCTGCCAGCTCAGCCACAAAATAAACAGACTGGGATGTCGGAGTGCCGGCGCTAGGCGTAGTGTCAGGGCTAGCCGGAGTGTCGGGGCTAGGCGTAGTGTCGGAGTGTCGGGGCTGAGCAGAGTGTGGGAGCAATGACAGGGCTAACTTCAAAATCGACTGCACAATTAACGAATCATCCATAAATACGTACGCAAGGTTTTGCTGTTTTTTACCCCGCCCCCCTCCCCCCTCCACCCGCACACGCGAAGGTAAAACTGTTGACGTCATCGTTTTGAATATCAAATAATAGTATCAGCGCATGCACAGCCCCAGACTATCTCCCTCCCCTATCACCCCTCTAGGTGCACGTACTTCATGGATGATTCCTAAGTTGAATGCGGAAGTTATTCTTTTTCGCGAGCTTTTCTGCACTGGATGCGTTGCAGAACAAGGCCTATTCGTGGCTTGATGCATTCTCGCCTGATATTTTGCAAGATGTTACGTGAAATAATTCTTTTTCTTTATTTGTTTATTTTTACCTTTCACCATCTTTTTATCTCGTTCTTCACATTCCAGTCTTACAAAAAATGTTTGCACTTTTTTGAGTGAATTCAGTTTTGCATATGATCTGTATATAGTTCATTTTGTAAAAAAAAAAAAAAAAAAGGTTTTTATATTGATAAACTGATATAATTTCGTTTGAAGACCTTCACGCTCATGTTATTATACCTTATTGTTTAAGAACGGACCAGGTTCACGGGACCAGGAATTTAGCATACGAGTTTATCAGTTATAGAATCAATTACAAAGCAGTGTTAGCCTGTGTTACTCTGGTAATATGCTATCAGTTCTTTTAGGACATGAGCAAAACCCTTAGTTTGGAATGAAACGACGATGTGATTCCTGGAAGTCGGACGATGTGTCAGATTTTTACCAATCATCCCCTTTAGGGCAAGGTGCTTGGTGACGTCAGCACACTGGCCGCCATTTTCTACAGTTCTTCGTGACGTCAGCACACTGGTCGCCATTTCTACAATTCTTCGTTGTGAATGAAGTAGTTATGTGATATTACTAATTGGGAAAGGATGTCATTGTTTCCCGTAAGGTGTAGTGACGTCACAAATAGTTGTGGGTTTGGTGTAAATTATAGGCAAGTATCGTGTTGCCTTACCGACAAAAACAACGTCTTCCATTGTGTCTCATACGGGCAGCCTTTTCATTGGCTGATGACCGCTTAGCGTTGCCAGGAGGCGTCTGGGGCAGTATTCTGTGATGGGCTAAAATGTTTACACACAAAACTATCGTCATAGTTGCATTTCTGGATTTGTAAATATATTAAAGTGCCTTTAAAATATTTCTGTTAAAAAACTCGGGTACATTGTGATTAAACTCGGAACATTCCATGTATGCCATTCTCAGTGCAATGTACACTATAGATCTGAATTGAAATTGGAATCTCGAGAAGACTGTTATGAAGAGATTTATCTATAAGATCTATATATATCTATAAGATCTGTTTTTATGACTTTGACATGATAGAGAGGTTATAACTGCGCGCAGAAGCCTGCGAAATCATGTTGTCATAGTTGACTATTTTATCAAGAGGTTTTGATAATCATCAATAAATTTAATATGGATAGCGGATATTTTATTCGATTTCTAATAAGTGATGTTGTTGTAACTTATGTATATTTATAATTTTCTGGAAATGTTTAGAATTGTTTTCCTCGAAACGGCTGGAAACCCTCAAAGTACACTCGATTGTAAGTAAGGATATATTTTTCTACATGAATAATGCAATAAATAACATTTAAAACACAAAAAATAAATGGAGTTGTTTTCCTGTTTATGCCCGGACCTGAGTGGGTGCAGCAGAGCCACTGGTTTTGACTGGACCGTTCGTAATCAACTTTTATCCGATCCATATCCCTGAAACTGTTACGCAGCTCCAATTCACATTTGTACCGACCCCATGCAGGAGTTGAAATACAGCTGTTAAATTGTTTTATATGTACCATACTGTGTAGTGTTGAAATATTTTGAAACGATAGGATGACTCCAAATTTGGTGAAAAATGCGGCAATATGGTGGTCCGAAGATGTTGACGAAACTGTCATGGAAATGTCTCCGCAAGCAAACATTGCTTCGTCTTACAACGGGAGGAATTCTTCTGCAGGATCACACAAACATTGTGCGAGCTTTCCATTGAGATACTGGATTTCAAAAGCCGTTTAATAGCAAAAACAACCAGTTGATTTGAAGCCATGCCGACTTTCGTCATTGATTTATTCCCATGACATCCATTGTCTGATGTGTTGCCAAAAAAAGTAAAAAAAAAAAAAAAGAGCAATCGGTTTGAAATTTTGCAGCAAGTTCCCCAAAACTTTCGCCCCCAGTATTTTATTGTATTTGGCGATTTGATTGTAGTATTTGCTAGCCCAAAATTAACCAAAATCTCTCAAAAGGAAATTTCAAATTGAAAAAAGTAATGCTATTAGGAGGTCCTCACAAATTTATATTTTATCAAAATTTGTAGCTCTCATCTTTGTAATGTCTTTGCTTTACAGCTGGGCACAGTGTCCACAGACAGTCTTGCTTAGTTTCTTCTGAGTAGTAGATGTTGTACTTGATAAGGTGTGGCACTTTCGCTTATCTTTGATGTCACTGTAGAGCCATAAGGCATTGTTTTACGTCCTTTGAATGCTGCAACATTACATTGTTATCTATGTGTCTGCGAGAATGGAGTAAATGATTCAATTATTGGCGGAAGGTGCGTGAATGATAGTGACGTTCTTTACATACGAAAAAGCATAAAATCTGAAAAAAAGGATTTCGTTTTTTGAAGCGTAAAGTACACCAGGAGTAAGTAATTTAGCTATAAATGCTCAAGAATTTAAAAAAAAAAACAAACACCGTTTCCTATTAAAACTGTGACACCACCGCAAATTCACAAAAACTGCCAGATATTGGAGCTTTAAAAGCAGACAACTAACAAGGTGGCTAATAATTTTAGGCATTTTATAAAGTTGCTGACTGAGCCAACACACACATACAGAACTTTTGAGACACCTGCTTTACAGTGTAACGACAAGCGAACGGCAATTATAAACACAGTTATTGCCTGCATGCCGTAGTTAGTGCAGCGATCGATAAGATGCGGAGGTTTTCCTCGAGCAGCGTGAATCTAATGGCGTATTCACAATATCTGTTTTTACATTCTACTCAAACTAACTTTCAAAACTAGACCGTTTTCCCTACCGAGCAGCGAAAATTACACTTGGAGCCACAAAATACACGATTTTGAATGTTCAGAGTTCTTTAAAATTCCCGGTTTTTGACCGTGATCATGACCGAGGTCAGGGTCTCCGAAGTACTTCTTATATAACGCCTTTTAGGCCCGAAAGGTCGACAATAAGATCATACTCGCTCTGTCTCTAACCGTTTTTGAGATAATGGTCAACTTCAGGTTTGTGACATTGACCATGACTAAGGAGGTCAAGATCACCGAGGTTACTCTGACATAAAGCCTTTTAGACCCAAAGGTTCGAAAATAAGTTCAAAATCACTCCATCATAACCGTTTTCGAAATGATCAGCTTTCGCTTTTGACCTTGACCATGACTGAGGAGACCAAGGTCAATGAAGTATCTCTTATATAACGTCTTCTAGGCACAAAGGGTCACATATAAGCTCAAAATAATTGCCCCATCTCTAACCATTTTGACGATAATAGTCAACTTGCGGACTTTGACATTGATCATGACCAAGAAGTTCAAGGTCACCTAGGCACATCTTACATAACGTCTTTTAGGATCAGAGGGTCGAAGATAAGCTCAAAATCTCTCTCTCTCTCTCTCTCTCTCTCTCTCTATATATATATATATATATATATATATATATATATATATATATATATATATATATATATATATATATATATATATATATATATATTATATATATATATATATATATATATATATATATATATATATATATTGACTTAAACATTACTTAAATGATTAAAATTTACATGCCTGGTCTCAAAGAGACTTAAGGTTATGCGGAAGAGTTCTGATCGTGAAAGCCTTTGGTATCTCTACTCTTGTGACCATGTTGTATATAAAAAATATTGTAATGAAAATTTTGTCGGAAATTACGAAATTCACCTGGAGATATAAACGACCTTAAGTTAGACACTCTGTAATGATAGGTAAGTATGATGAAAGCGGTATCAATTCCGATGATGTGGACTCAAGGTGTAAAGCATTACAGCTAACCTGGTTGAATCGGAGTTTAGAACGAAAAGAGTGGACTGACATAATTAAGAAATACTTTAGTAAAATAGGGGGCTGTCACTACTTCTTACATATAATTAAGCCGTGAATAAGTTGCCGTGGTTGCCAGTATTGTATAGGACAATTCTGTCAGACGCTCAAATAATTATGAAAATGGAAAATGCAGAATTTGTCATTTGGAATGATCGCAACATCCTAATTAATGGTGAAAGTATCTTTCCAAGGATTTTTTTGGGCAAAGGAATTGTCTTTTTACACAACCGACGAAAAAGGACAATTTCTTTCTTATGAGCAATGTGTGCAAAAATATAATACACTATTAATTTTGTATCATATTATTGATTCAAGCGGTAAAAAGATGTATCTCAAGAAACTTTGCTCAATAGATGAAAGAACCACCCAGCCTTCCCAGTAATTTTTGCAAAAGTGAAATACAAAGTAAGTGAAAAGTAAAGATTTTGCGCGTCTTTTAATTTTCATAGGCTTAAAGCCGTTACTCACATGACAAAATGGTACATTTCCCATCAGATACCCAACAAATGTTTTTATAACAGTATAATGTTAGAGAGAAAACGCATCATGCAATTAAAACTGATATCATTTCAATTCATAACGTCATAAACTGTGGAAAAAACCTTTTCTGGTGTAAAATGAAAGATAACCCCTTTTGTGAATATTGTGGAAGTAATACAGAAGACACAATAATTCACTAACTTATTGACTGTAAAACTAACAAAACAAACTTTGACCATTGAGGTAAAAACAATTGCAGATTCATCGATTTTCATTTCTACACCTGTGCTAAATTTCGTCTTCCTACGTCAAATAATCTAGGAAGTGCTTCTGACGACCAGATAACGGAATAAGAGAAGAAAAAACGGAAAAAGGACAGAATAACTACAGAATAACTAAAATTTATTCCCATTTGCAAACGAAGTTTGCAAGTGGGAACTAGACCATTTTTTCCCGAGTAGCAAAAATTACACTTCAGGCCACAAAAAGTCAAATCTGAATATTTAAAAATTCAGAATTCTTTAAATATCTTTGTTATAACTCATGCCAAGTAGCCAGTTGCATTTAAAATTTTACGTTTTACACCTTTTGATCATCATATCGCAGTAAACATTATGGTGTCCGTGCAACGTAGATCGGAGGTAGCGGCTAAATCGCAACATTAAATCTAGTTGTAATTTTGATTGGCCTCGATCGCAGATCTTTGATACAAAGTTGAATAAACTTAAGGTAAGCAAAAACCCACTTTCGCAACAGGTTTGGTTGTAATTTCGTTGTGATTTATGGCTACCATAGAGAACGTCTGCTCAATCTTTAACAGCCATTGACCACACTGGATAAAGACGCCAGTTAGACATGACGTTGCATTGCCGAAAATCCAACCATTTCTGACGCTTATTTAGCGTCTTAGTAGATAGGAAAGGAAATCTTCTAGATGGTCATCTAGACGTGTCATGAGACTTTTAGATAATCCATCCAGAAGTCTCCTTTACTAACTTTAATATCAGACTATCCCCAGATGAAAAAATTGCAAAAATTGCTGCTTTTTTGCTTCTTAGCAACATTTTTTTATTTCATAACCCATACATTAACAGTCATGCATCATCAGTCATACAACGACGACAGATTTTGTGTTTATTTCATATCAGCTGGTGATACTGCCATTATATCAGTGTCAGGTGGTGAGCATGTCTGCATTTCTTATAATGGCGGTTCACAGCGAGGCACTTGGTCTGGAACTTTTTTCATAGGGACATCCCACTTGAATTACCTGCATCCCCACTACACAGATGGTTAGATATATCTCTTTTTCTTTTTCTGTTGTAAGCTGAATATTGCAAAAGGGACATCTGGCAGGTGAAGACGCGGGTTGTTCTGTAGCTGTCCCTATGTCGTCGGGTATTGGGTGACTTTTGAGGCAATCTGCCATCATCTCGGAGACTTTTTAGCCAATTCTTCATCCGTTCGAATTAAAAAATCGTCCGGCAGTATTGGCGACGCATCTAGAGGTAATGGCAGAGGCTTTAAGGTCTTAGAAGGCGGTTCTTCGGTTGCAGCATGCCGAAGTTTTGAGGACTTTGGAGGCGGTTGTTCAGTTGCAGTTGCTGTGTGTGAGCGCTTAACAGTGGCAGCAGAGGCTGTGAAGTAATCTGAATTTTGCACACTTTGATCCTGGACGAGCGTTTTTGCTTCATCAACTGCCAGCTTTGCCCTAAAGAGTTCATACTCCCAAGTAGAAGTCCTAAAAAGACTTTATCCAAGGTAGATAGCCCATGCTTGGCACAAAAGTCGTTGCTGAGGAACTTGCTGATTGTAGCGTCCATGGCTGTGAAACGAGCAGTGATAGTGGGAATGCTGAAGTGCTCCAGTTATGGCTATAAGCCCTGTCAATCTCCCCACGTTCCCACGATTGATCTTGCCAACATTCCCAGCATAGTAAGTTGCCTCACGTTTTCATGAGTTTGTGGGTTTGTGCGCCAGTGGAATAATATGTTTAGTTGACCCCTCCCCCTAAGGCGGGAAATTCAGATTTTTCCATAGTTTGACGTTTCAGACCATTCTGAACATCATTCTTTGGCGACCTTTCCCAGGGAGAAAATGGAGATTTTTGCATAGTTTTTTACGCTTCAGACCATTCTGAACATTTTTGGTTTCTTGCCCTTCTCCGTGGCGAGACATTCAGAGATCCTGCATAGTTTTACGTTTCAGACGATTCTGAAATTTTTTTAATTTTTACCCCTTCCCAGGCGTTTTTAACCTCCTCCCCAGGTGGGAAATTGAGGTTTATGCATAGTTTTAATTTTCAGACATTTCTGTTCATCATCCATTTCTGGACCCCTTCAACTTGTAGATGTATAATATATAAGGTCATCTTCAACAGTATATAACTTCATAACTACAGAACCGATTGAAACTATTTTTCAACAAAGGTTTCAGTAAGACTTTATCCTTCTGATTAAAATAAAGGAACAGCAAATGGAGAATCAATTCAAGCTGAGTGCTACCTTAACGAGCAGATTGAAAATGGACAGTTTGGTCGATTCATCAGAATCAGACGAAACGAGAAATGGATTGGATTATCTTTTTCCTCTGTAAGAAAGTGGATGACAACTTGAAGAATCCTCACAACATTGACTTTAAACTGAACTTAACACAATCAGTGGGCTTAGAAGTGATTAAATACCACAGCATGCGCTATGTCAGCTCTGTGCGCGTATCTCACGTTTAAAAGGAAAGACTACCTACTTCATCAACTTCAGCGATGAGGAATAGACAACGCTGCTGGAGGCAATGCCATAAATAAACAGTGTACTAGTTGACGAGTTGGCAGCATCATCAACATTAAATATTTTGATTGATGAGACGTGTACATAATGTCATGGTTGGGTGAAAGCAGTCCAGTTAACTGAGGATAAACAAATGAAAACAACCAATCTGACCAAGAAAAAACTAGCTTGAGGTGGAGGTGGAGTTATATCATGCATATGTAGAGAATCAGCTCTGACTTATTTGTAGATACTGCGGTGTTGAAGGATATGTACTCCTGTGCACCCAAGATGGATCCACCACTGTCTACTGTTTATTTATTTTATAACAGGTACAAGCTATGAAGGTCACCAAACGATGCTTTCCTTTAGATATCTGTTCTTTCATAGAAATATCCGCTAGTCAGGAAAAATAACATATATTCAAGAACAAATCGTTCACATTCCGAACTGACTTGCAAAATATTATTCACAATATGATATTATTTTGCAACATCATACAGGAATCATATCAGTTATTCATTAAAAAATCTTGTTGGTTATACGTTACGTAATGGAAACCATGGTAACCAATGTCCGGAATATATGACAGATAAGTATATATATCTTTTGATAAGCAGAAATCTGCAAAAGATATTTGTTAGGCATTATACGGAGTCGCGGTGAAAACGACATGTACATATTGCGCTGTTCGGAAAGGTTCTCTATGAATCGGTTTGATATTTGCAAACACAAGTTGCTACTGGAAAGTGATCTGAATTTAAAATGTGCGAAGCGATCAAACTGGAATCGAAATGTGAAGGGCAGTTTTTGTGAAATGTGAATGTTCAGGCAGTAAGAGGTATGAGACAAACTGGTGCAAATGTATCAAGAAACGAATCATGTGCCATTCCAGTTTGTGCTGCAGTAACAAACACGAATAGGTATTATGACAGTGAAAAATTAATGTTCCACCTATCAGTGAAGTCCGAAAAGATCGAATTAATTTGTTCGCTCCGCAAAATATAAAATGAGTTTAAAGTATATGCTAAAGTTGTTATTAGTATTAAGAAGGTTTTGCAAGATTTTTAAGTGGTTCATTATGTGAGCAGAGTCGATTATTACCAATTGGTTGAATAAGAAGATATGGTGAAAAACCTAGCAATTAGAGAAATGTACATGGTTTTGTGTATCAATTAAATATCTGATTTTTTTATCTTGTTATTAAATTCAAGAACTGAATTAAGACCATATTTTGGGGCCGAAACTAGTTGAGGCACTAAATTTTAGCAAACGTAAAGGGGAGCTCTCGACACCACAAAAAAGAGTCGTTATTACCCTTTTAGAAAAAAAAGGCAAAGACAACAGTTTCTTAAAGAACTGGAGGCCTGTTTCTTTGCTTAATACCGACTATAAAATTCTAACTAAATGTTTGGCGATGAGACTTGAAAAACATATTCCGAGCGTTATGCATAGTGATCAAGCAGGATTTATAAAGGGTAGATTTATTGGGAAAAACATCAGATTCATTGAAGACCTAATTGAACTCTGCGATCTGCAAAATAAAACCGGCATACTATTGCAGCTTGATTTCGGAAAGGCCTTTGACTCGGTTGAATGGCCTTTTCTATTCATGGTGCTAGAAAGGTTCAATTTAGGTAAAGACTTTGCTGCTATAAAAATATTTACAGTTGTGTTTGCAACGGTGGCTTTACAACAGATTGGTTCGAATTACACAGAGGCCTGAGGCAAGGGTGTCCGCTCTCGTCTTTTCTATTTCTCCTGAGTATAGAAATTATGGGTGGTATGATTAGACAGGATAAGGACATAGATGGGTTTGAGATAGGAAACCGGAAACATAAACTAAAGCAATTTGCAGATGATTGTACATGCTCGCTTAGAAATACGCGTTCTGTCTTAAAACTAATAGAAACTATACGAGCGTTCTCGGGTTTTTCTGGTCTGAAGCTAAATATTGATAAGTCTGTTCTTTACTGGTTAGGCCCGTGGAGATACAAAAGAACTACAATCGCGGGTATGAAGGTAGAGACTGATACCTTCGAACTTCTAGGTGTACATGTGGGAACGAATAATGAAGAAAAACTAAAAAAGAATGTTGACCCAAAAATTAAAAAAATGACTAATGTCCTCCACGAATGGTCTCAAAGAGACCTAAGTTTGTGCGGGAAAATACTGGTGCCAAAAACCTTTGGTATCTCCAGCCTAATTTATTATATGACAATGCTACATATCGAAGAGAACAGAATTTCTAAAATCCAATCTGAATTAAACAAATTTGTCTGGAACTATAAATCCCCTAAAGTAAAACACTTAGTATTGATTAACGGTCCGGAGGAAAGTGGTCTAAATGCCATAGATGTTGAATCACAAAGTAAAGCGTTAAAACTGACCTGGTTGAAACGAATCCTTCAAGGGGTGGGCTGGAATGACATAGTCAACAGATATTTCAACTCTATGGGTGGGTTGCTTTTTTTTTGCTTAGGTGTAACTACGATATCGGCAAACTAGGTTGGCTGCCCACATTTTATAAGAAAATGTTACTGCATGCCACAGAAATCCTAAAAGCAGACAACGCCGAATATGTCATTTGGAACAACAAAAATATTCTGATTAACGGCAAAAGCATTTTTTACAAGGAATGGTTCGATAAAGGTGTGGTGCTCATTCACGACCTGTGTGACAAGGAAGGAAAATTCCTCACCTATCAACAATTTGTAGATAGATATACCATAAAGGTAGATTTTGCAACCTTTCAAGTGCAGGCCACGAATAGTGCTATGAGAAAAGATACTACACTGAAAACAGCAGGTGAAAAACCAAACTTTTCGGTCAATGACTTATTTAAAACAATTGACGGTAAAACTATAAATGTTACGAAGGTGAAAGGCAAACAATTTGCGATGCTTTTCACCTTTATAAAGAGCGGCCCTGCAATAGCCATGTTAAAGTGGCATACATCGCACCAGATAAGTAATGACGTTTTTTACAGGAGTATCCGACTTGCAAAAAAAAAGAACGACAGAACTAAACTAATTTCGTTCCAGTTAAAATTAGTGTATAACATTGTTGGTTGTGGAGAAAATCTCTTCCAGTGGAAAATAAAAAATTCCGCAGACTGCGAATACTGCCAAACTGGTGTGAAAGATACGCTAGTTCACGCCCTAATTGATTGTGGGTATACACAAACGTGGGTGGAGGAGACATTTTTTGATTTTGGATATTTCTGACAAATTACAGCACACCTGTACCATAAAAGACTTTCTTTTTGGGGTAGAAGATCTGGTTCTAAATCTTATCATTCTGGTAGTAAAATTTGAGATAATTTGCCGTAGGGGCAGAAAAGAAAATGTAGTTCCTTCAGTTGTAGCTCGTAAAGTTTACCAACGTGTGCTTACCGAAAAAAAGCGTTTAATCCATCAAACATTTCGAAGCAAATGGTCACCGTATAATCCCATAGTGGAAAAAAGCCTTTGTAGAAACCGCGCGTTTCTAATTTTTTTATTTAATTTAATATGATTGTAAAATAAGATTTATTTAAGACATTTCCCAAAATGCGTCACTGCAAGTTGCTTGTGAATGGTTTACAGCATCCGTTTTTCTAAATATTTTATTCCTCTGAAGTTTAAATGCACAATGGTGCTATTGATTTTGAAAAAATTAGGGATCCCCCACCCGTCGCTCGTCCCCTCATTAGATATGCAGATAGGATCTTTGAACTGTTTTTACCGCTGCCTAATTGGTTCCCCAACAGCTGCGTTTCCGGATTTATGTCGTAAAAATTAAGATTTTATTTTACTTTGAAGTTTATGCTCCCGTGTTCCACAGATGTGTGGGGTAAGCTACTTGTGATTGGGCTAAAGATTTCGCCTATCAAATACCGGATTCCATAGCGCCCCTACCCCCTTTGTGTCCTGAAATAGCCGTACAAACAGATATTCGGCAGTTGCTCAGGATCCGTCAAGAACGAAAGATAAAAAAGGAACAAATTCTGCGTTTAATAAACCCGTCGGCAAAACACGTGTACCGAGAATCGGGATAACTTAAAGATTTTTTTTTTAGAAAGTTGTAGAGAGAAGCCAAAATAGTTTTGGTAAGATTTATATCGTTGTTTCTCTTGGTTTCGGGTTGAAGAATACTCACCTGCTTTAGTGGTTTATAGTTAAAAACTTCCCCTTTTTTATTTTCACGTCTGCATCCTTCGGCGACTTTATTTTAAATGGCAGAAATTCGCTATTTCGGTACTTGTTTGTGTAATCAATATTCTGCCTAATCTTTACTGAATGATAGATTCAACTGACGCGCGAAGTATTGTGCTTATGTACTTAAAAGATCATGAGTGTGACGTTATGCTATTGTATTTCGTGTGTAATATTTTCGGAGAATTATGAATATGTAAATAATGTTCTTTTTTCAGTTACCGTTGATGTTGGTATTACGTTGATGTTCCGCTGATGTGTGCCAGTTTAGGGAGGCACCCAGTTGGATAACAAATAAATGTCTCCCAACGCGTCAACAAGCTATTTTCTTCGTCTGTCTTTCCCTCTCCGAAATCGACTTTCTAACAGCCTTCTTTATGAAAAGTCAATACTAACGTGAAATAGTAAACTCCAGTTGGCCGCAAGCGTTCTCCTGTTACAAGCAACCAAAAAATTGTGTATTGTGTGTATGTGTGTGGGTACTGTGTATGTGTAGCTGTAGGAGTGAGTGTGTGTGTATGTGTGTATGCTGTCACATCGTAACTCTGTCCTCAAAGAATTTGTTCAGTGAGCGTTTTGAACCCTGTGGTAGAACAATGTCCATTGACAGGCACCTAAGGCCAGTGAAATGGATGCCGCCGTGTGAAGTCATTTTGAGGATAAGTTATACTATGCTCTTTGTGTGGTGTCTTCTGTACATTTATATCAATGTGATAAGCAAATAAATAAATAAATTAAAAAAAAAGACCATATTTTTCTCTATCAGTGCCTGACGTGCGAATAGTCTTTTCCATCTGCATGAGCGCGGCAACTGGGCCAAAACTACAGAACTGCTAAAGTAAAATAGTAGGCATCTCCCCACCCCACTTCCCGAAATGGACCAGATTTAAGTAACATTTTATTGCAATTCAATGAAATCTGAAAATAGGCATTAGCGCTTAATCAAAGTTTACAGTAGGGCTGACAGGGGTAAATGGCCAACACTACGAGCATTGTCATTGTGGCCAATCATTGGCTAAGAAAAAAAATACAAGAAACACTTCAAACGCTTCAACATAGCCGTTTTAATTTGAAAGCATAGAATGTTTGGCAAAAAGTTATATAAAACATTATAAAGCCACACTTTGCTGAAAAAAAAAACGAAATGCGATTTTTGGTAAATGCCGGGTAGCTGAAATTGTCCAAAATAAAAAGTTCGGCCCCGGCCGGTGTAACTGTATCTTACCCCCTGTACAGCTTCCCCCGGGAGAAGATAGACTAGGATATCCCCTCCACCCCCATCTGGTATTTTTTGCCCCCTATTGGTATCGCTTTCTAAAAGGAAGACAAAGTTGAACATACAAGAAGGCGCTTCTTGGATAATGTGGATGTTATTTATGGTTATCTTAGTGATCAGGAGTATCCACCTGGGCTCTCTAAAATGCTAAAAAGGATATTAAGAGAAAAATAAAGAACTCTCTGATCAAGGACGCCTTTTTATAGCTTTGTTTGATTTATGTTAATTTAGTTAGTAACGCAGTTCAAGAAGTTTTATACAGTTTAATTGAATCCATTTATTCACATGAACAAATACTATCAAAATACATTTACATGCGAAAAAAGCTCGTGGGAGGGGGGGGGGCAAATATACTAGAGGGGGAAGATAGCCTAGTATAGCTTCCCCCGGGGAGGGGGGAGCTGTACAGTGGGGGTAAGATAGCCTGTTACACCGGGCATGATTTTTTGAGAAAGATCGCCAGGCCATAAAAAAGGGATGAAAACGTGATTATATTTCTTCCTGGCCTAAGTTTTCTCATTGTGCCGCACTTGATAAAACAGCATACGTGACATCCCACTCGTACTTACAAACATAAACTTATGAAGTCATTGTTTGTAAATATCCCTTCTTCCTGGGTAAACTCTGTGAATAACTTGCTGTGCTTAAGACATGTACACAGTCATTAGCTGTGGCATATCACACCACCTGAAGAAATCAAATGGTCACAGCGCATCCCTCTATGATCTGGGAAGTCTCGAACTGGATATTCCCCTTGGTAAGAGTGGAGGCGGGTCTTGTTCGATGCTCGATTCTGATTGGTTGATTTCTTCATGGGTTGATATAGGGATGAAAACATCCAAGCTATTATTTTGGGATTGGAAAGAGCGATCTTCATCACTGTCATCAAATCCGCTGTCTGCATGCTCTGAAATACAAAAACCTGTGCTTCAAGTAAAATACCACATTTTAGCTACAGTAAAATATCAAAATAAGAAACACCTTGCGACTGGGTAAACATGAATTAAATGAATATTTTCTAGCAAGAAACAAATTATGAAAAGTCACTGTTCAATTGAGATTGATAAAAAATAAGCAATATTAAGCTTACGGATAGAACACAAACAAATTGAATTAAATATATGTCAAGTAGATTTTTTTATTCAACAAAACCGAAGGGGTGGACGACCAGTTACACCCTTAGTTAACATCGATGCTGTGATTTACCTGGTACCATGTAATTGAGTGGCATCTCGTCCAGTGCCCGCCCGGCAGCATCTGGATGTAGCAGTTCTAGGTACGGAGTGCTTCCTGCGGAAAATACATCCAGGGGTGCACATTGATTTTTTGCCCTCTCCCGTGAGTGTGGCGGATGCCAGCTCGAACCAGCTGGGAGGGTGTTGGCTAAATGCGTGAACGAGTGGGTGCTGTGAGCGGTCGCGACAAGACTATGGGCAAGGACAGTGTTTGCTGTACCTGACTAAAGTTTGGGGACACCTGTGCTTGAAGGTGATCTTGTACCCGTGAACTTGTATATGAATTTTGTCGCTCTGTTTAATCTAAACAAGTGCCTGTGTAATGAAGAGAAGGCCTGTCCAACCCCTTTCTATTAGAGTTAGCCCATTTTTTTTTACCAATCCGGCCCAAATGGGCCCACTCCCAATAACAAAATTTAGACTAGGTTACTCATTTGCAAATGGACAATCCAACTACGAATTGTTATTAGGCTGACCGGATTGGTAATTGGTCTGTAACATATGCGGTGTACGCAGTCCAGTTTCAGTCTCCTATTTTCTTCTAAAATAAAATTGGAATTTCACAATCATTTTCAATCAAAAACAAATTTTACTTAAACTGAAAAATCAAACATCTGCTTCACGTACAAATCCAAATTTTCGTGAGGTGTGAGGTCGTTCTAACAGACGTTAAATCTTGACGTGAAAAAACGTTATTTTTTAAGTGATGTTGATATTTTAATCCATTTATACTAAGATACCCCTTTTTCTCCGTTCCCGCCCAATCTCCGACCCCCCCCCCCCCAAAAAAAAAGAGAAAAAAGAGTCCTCTTAAGTAAAGTTAAGAATTCACCTTGAGAAGTCTGCATTTTTTTCTGACCACGAAACCTGCTCTCTTCTTTCCTGACAACGCCGCTGGATTTGATGCCGGACATTAAATCAGGTGTTGATTGGGAGCGGTCTGACGTCAGAAACACAAAAAAAGAAGGTTATAACTGTCTTTGTACTTTGTGTTCGGTGAAAAATCCAATTTGACATGCAACACAACTTCATGATGCCATTTATGGATATTTATATCTAAAATTGAATTGATTTTCCGATGTTAAAATATATTTCAGATATCTTATTTTTATATCCAAAATATCATTTTTGATATTTTGAATTGATTTCAGATATCTTTGAATGATTAATTCAAAACCTGGCAATACACGTAACAGCAGTTGAAACATTTTTCTCGACTCTTCATAATTTTCGTTTTGGAAGTCACTGGAATTCGATGTTTTAGTTTACCGACATAAACGAACATGTACGCTAAAGCAGCACTCAAACAGTAACTTCAAAAATTGTATTTACCGTTCCAGTAAGAATCTAGGCCAAGGGTTTTTGAGGAGAATTGTTTGGCAATAATCTGTTGAGTAGGACTGATTTGCTTTCTATACTTGGAGGCGATATTTAGAGTCGCTTCTTTGACCTTGTCAATAAGGTCAACCCCACGTGAAGTTTGGAATAAATAGCAGCCATGAGCTTTTCCACAATGTCTAAATTAAACAAAGAAAGTTAAGAGATAACAAGACCAAAAAAAAAACTGACTCAGGTAATTCTGAAAAAGAATCTCGTGAAATAACTGAAATGTTCATCAATTTATTTTCGTATTGGTTATTTTAGTGTTGTACTCAATAACATCTATATTAATAAATACAATTTATTACGATTATGGTTATTATTATTGTTTTTTTTTTTATAATTTAATTTTGTATATATATTTTATAAATTATGATTTTTAATTTTAAGGTACGTACACAGACGCCTCAAGGGTGACCTGTTGATATTTCATTCCATTTTCTTCACTTTTAAACTTTAGAATCTGAGATAATGGCCATTTGATGGCTTCCTTTAGTGACGTCACACCGGTTAAAGTGACATCGATTCCGGTTACATTCATGTAGTAGTCGCCTGATAAAAGGTTTCGCACAGCATCTGAACTGGGTTGTATGTGCACTAAAACGCCATCACATTTTGTATAGATAAAATCTGAAATAAAAAAAACATTGTAATTTCAAAGGACTAAATAATTCCTTTACAAGCTCTGTGTGAATACAGGATATTGGTAAGTGAGACTCCGGGGTCAGTTTCTTTTTTGGAAATTGAGGTGGGGGGAAGGGGGGAGGGCTGGAGTTTCTGCCATATTTTGTCAATGTTTGCTGTCAGAAAAAGTCAACGTTTCCGCAAATTTTTTGTCGCATTATTTTGGTAAACAGACATTGAAAGTGGCTTTGTGCGTATTCTAACACACAGGATGACCAATGGGCGGGGAACATCGATAGAGGGGTGGCTAGGATATCTGAGGAATGTCGATTCCCCTTTGTTTGCACAACGACCTTTTTCGGTGCCTTTACAACCTTCTCCCACCGTAAGGTCTATCCAATGTTGATCACCCGACATTAGACAGACATATAGATCGACGGGAGGACAGGCGGACACGGCGACAAAATCAACATGAATCCTGTCATGCGGAGAACGCAGTGAAAATCGTTTGTATATAGTTTTAAAAAAGAAAGAAAAGGAAATTAATGCCATGATTAGGTGTTAGTGAGGAGGCTGCTATTATCCGACTGGCTGGCTAACAGTTTATCTTTTTATCTTTTCTCGTTTGTTGCTGCTTTTTCAACTTTGCAGATGCTAGGATAAGCAGTGCAGAGAATCTGCCGAGAGCCAGCTTAGTCGATAAGGAAGTCAAGCTATTTTTGAAACAAGTACAACAGTACTTTTATTGTTCAACAGCGTACAACAGATTCTGTGGTTTAATAAAATGTTTTTTTTTTAAACAACGATTGAAAGCGAAAGAGTGGGGAATGCAAATAGTGCCACCGCAACAGAGCCTGCTGTGATTTATTTACTCATCGACTAAAATGTTAAGTCATGTTCAGCATAAGAAAAATGTAATTATTAGTCACAAAATTTATAAATAATTTAGCATGTCACAATGACAGCTCGCTTATTGCATTCAGTTTATGTAACAGAAGTAAGTTATAGATGGAATATGAATAAGAGTGCATTCTAAACTAAGCAAATCTGAATTTCTGTTGGTTTAGCATACTTTTTTTTACACGAATCTGCGCATAATATTTAGAAGGGTTTACCTTTCGCCATTCCGCCATCGAATGAGTCGTATGAGCTCTGCGATCCTGTTCTAGGCGTGGTGGGTGGACCATTGCTTCTCAACGGCTCCATAAAACCAGGCATAGAATCAGTCCACCCTCGATCTTTCACAAACCCCGGTGGGAGTCGCTGCTCCTCGGCATTGTACAATGTATTGAATACGAAGTTTATACGACCTGGACAACTCGGTCGGCGATCTGAGTTTGCCATAACCTTGGCTGATACCAAATCGAAGTCTCTATATTTGTAAATTAGGTGTCGTTTTTCAGCTAGCTTTCGTACGGCTTCCATCCAGCTATGTTTTTCGATAACGCTAATACACGCTAAAGCCAGTGGTGCTCGTCCCTTGCGCGCCACCATGAAAGCGTGTGCGAAGCGCTTTGACGCGTCGTAACTCTCCACGTGGGTGACGTTTCTCAAATCAAGCACATATGTAGGCCGTCCCGAGTTCTTCCAGGTTTCTTCATCGTCGTATATTTCAAACGTTGATACGCCGTTATCCAGGGAAATATCTCGTAAAATAACATATTTCTTTTGCCAGGCCTGAAAAGAGAAAGGACAATGCATGCATGATGTTTGTACGCACTGTACAAAATAACTATTAAACCTTATTTGTGAACGGAGCTTGGTTCGTCTCAATACAGGTCTTAATTCATGTGTGGTCTTTTCCAGTTACCACTGTAGTTTTAACACCCACACCTACTTTTCTTTTGCAGGATTTCCAACTTTGAATACTGCTTAAGTTGAAATACTTCATTAGCAATAAAAGCAAATAAAATCAGGCGCCTGACCCTAATACAATCATATTATATATATGGGGTGTCATTAACAGTTGTCTTTCGGTTGCAACAGCATCAATGTGTATTCAATCCAAACTTGTTTCTTACCCTTCTTCACCGGGTTATTACACTCTCAAGACTGTCAGTCATATACTTACGACTCTTTTTTGTCTAATTATTACCCCAGTCCTTGCAATTAACACAGTGAGCCCCAGTAATCAGTGCTGTTCAACTCAGCTATTGTCCTAGTAGGCATTCTCGGGATATACTGTTATAGTCGGCCGCGACTAGATCCTATTATAGACACGGTTGTCACTGTATTTTTGGGGACCATGGTGTGTGTGTGGAGGGGGGCGGAGGGGGGGGGGGTAGATTTATGTGTGAATGATGCAGAGTTCGCCGCTTCCTGTTGACACACCAACCAACTATATCTAATGGATTCTCTTCTGGGGTGGATTAAGTTTGATATCTGCCCGAGCCGCGTCAGTCTCCAAAATTTACGCCCCCTCGCATGTTTTTTTTTTTTTTTTTTTTGGGGGGGGGGGTGGGGTGGGGTGGGGTGCATGAGAATGCCTATGCTACCAAGTGCCCATTGTTCCCCTCCTCTTATTATTAAAATTAAAAATCTAACACGGTTGCATCATACGACATGCTATTTCTACATTTCCTAAATTTTACGTTAATGACGTTAAAAATAAGGAGAATAAACAAACAAAATTGTCATATTGTTTCTTTATTTTCTGCTTACGCCATAGAGTTTTATTATTTTGGTGATTTTGTATTTATAGATATATATTTTTTGTTGCTCTATCGCCTGATGAAGCTTAAGACACCACAATCTATAACACCACACCACGTATACGAGGTAAACGGTCATCTGCCCCCCGGTCAACTGCCCCCCCCAGTCAACTGCCCCCCTTTTTGGCAACCCGGTCGACTGCCCCCCCCCCCTGCAATTTGACGGGGTCGTCATCTGCCCTCCTCCTTTTTTTAGTGGAAGAAAATTCTTTAAAAAATTAGGTAATTGTGATGTCCCCGTCTACTTCGTCTCTGAAACAATTGATCTTCATTGATCTATTCAGCAATATAGATCTTAGGAGAGACTGATCCTTAAACTAATTGCAATTCTAACTGCAATTAGTTTCCTATTGGTGAATTGCAATTTACCGAGGTGCAAAACATTCAATAAAACAAATATAATTTTATTTATTGTGTCTTTGTAAGCCAAGAACTCAAGAAAAAATAGTATATGGAGGGGGCAAGCGACCACCCCTCCACTTTGAAGATGGGGGGGGGGGGGCAGTCGACCGGGTTGCAAAAAAGGGGGGGGGCAGATGACAGGGGGGCAGTTGACCGGGGGGCAGATGACCGGGACTCCGTATACGACCCCCACTTAAAACGTGCCAGTCGGGAGATATCTAGAGTGTCGACAATAATCGTATATCCAGAAAATGCATATTTACCCATGAGTACATCCCCTCCTCCTCAGACAGAACCTCCGCCCCCTATACAGTACATCCCTTACTCCCATCAAGCCACAGCCATCACGTAATACAGCCTCATACTGCGACTGAACGCGGCCCGATGAGTGACAAACTGGGTGCGTCTGAACGAGGGCGGGGGGGGGGGGGTGGGGTTAGTTCTTCCTATGCAACTAAGGTATAACTCTCACTAAGCCGGGATGTAAGTCATTACCCCACTCATGTCAGTCATTGCCCCACTCGCAGTTATTACTCACAGTCAAGCAAAGTTATTACCCCTACATCCATTCAAACATTATCCACCCCCCCCCCCATCCTCACTCAGGCAGTCACACACCACACTTAGTCGCCACTACTACCCCTATCACCCAATCAGACACAGTCATTACATCACTTGGGCGCCATCATTACTCCCCCTATTAAGCACAGTCATCCCGACCCTACACAAGCTACAACCGCATCAGTTGTTGTTAAAGTGTTCTGGTTCCTGATATAAATTTGACAAAGCGGGCTTAAAATATTTAGAACCCTCCTGCCACCATTGATTAATTCGCTATATCACTTGTTCCTTTCTTATATCAAGAATAGCTTTTGACGGACAAGAACAAATGAAAAAAAAACAATCATTCAAAAAGATTGAAAAACACCACGTTAAGTTGTAACCCCCTCCCCCTCCCCCCCCCCCCCCCAACAATAAATCTGTGCAAACTGTAAAACATACTGCCACTTCATTGCCTCATTTATAACAAAATTTAAGTGTTCACATACACCAAAATACGTGTAACAAAATGCTCAGAAAGTATTACCTTAATATAACATACCTTTAATCTTATCCTTGGGTTGGAGCAAGGGGGTCGTTTGATGTTAATATATCCTCTCTTTACTACGTCATTCGTGTCTTCTTTCTGCGCCATTTTGAGAAGTTTTCGCTTTCCAGCAGAGCTGGCTGTGTTTGTGTAGGTGGTGTGTGTGTGGTGTGTGTGTTTCAAGCTCAAGAGTCTGTACGCAGCTGCTACTAAAATAAACAAAAGTGAAAACAATGCTTTGTGGATTTTGTTTGAAATTCTGTAGCAACAAGGCTGTCAACAAGACGACTGACAGTCAATGACAGTTTGATAAAAAGTCCTAAATAAGCTTTCTAACTTAACAATACTTAGAATTCTATTCTTGACCCATGGTTTCATTTTAAAAAAGGACAATCAGATATGACATAGCCACCCAAAAAAAAAAAAAAAGAAACATAAATACGCACACACAAAACTAGACCATAATCGCCACAGAGTAACAAAATCTACACTTGAGAGAAATGACTATGTCAAAGATACAAGATGATTGTTCATTCTGTAACACTATTCTTCACACTGGGCCTGGTATCGATGTTCTGCGTACAGCGGGTGATAATAAAGCCAGCAAAAACATCTTAAAGCATATTTATCCCGGAAGTCTATGTTTTTGCAATTTTCAACATATTACTCACAATTTAAACTGACGTAAACAAAAAAACTGCACCAGGCAGAATATGTGTTACTATGTCCAAAAAAAAAAAAAAAACCTAAAAGGGGCCAGTTGGGCAAACACGGTCCGCGCCTAGGTGTCAACTTTGTTTATAATTTTCAATTAGTTCATTCATGTTCACGTTTCCCACAAAGTGTATGTTGGGGAGGGGGGGGGGGGTGGAGTGGCATCCCGCGTTAGTGGTCGTTTTTAAAAGTCATGGACGCACATGATAACTAATGTGTATGTGAACCCCCCCCCCCCCCCCAACAACTAAGATATGTGGTTGTGGACAGCTGAGAAATGGTTGCTGCTTCAAGGTCAACAAAACCTGTTTTATTCGGTCTTCATGTCACATTTATTCTTATTCATTATGCACATTCACATTATGCTCGCGGAATTTTAAAGGATTATATTTGCTGTTACTACATGTTCCGTGCAAACCTGGATCATTTAATTATATGCGCTAGATGGGGAACACAGACATGCATACATTCAGTCAAAAATGTCGATCATACATCATTCCGTGAAATTACCGGACTTTGTATTAAGAAGACCGATTCAGTCTGATTGAAAGTGTTGGTTTTGCTATTGAGCTGACAGTGCACTTTGCATCAAAATCGAGTTTTCTTTTAGCAATTTGAATTTTAATGTTGCTGTTCAAGGTGAGGTGCTATTTTGTTCAAAATAATATATTTTGCTACCTCAAACCCTCAATCCTTGTTTGCATGTTTTAAAGGCGTTGTCCTCCGCAGAACCGGACAACACAATTCTTATTATGGTAAATTTTTCAGCTAAGAAAGTAATTGAGAATTCGCTTTTTCACAAGTCACAAAAAGAACAAAGGGAGAACGATGAGTAATTTTTATTTATATTCTAGGAAGGATGCTTCATCCGGAAGTTTATGGGCCGGGCAAGCACTTTTGTTAGGGGGAATAGGAGGTGAGGGGCTTGAGGGAATATGAAGAGCTGCAATGACTTTTACAGTCAGTTTCCAACACATAAAAACTCCTCCCAAAACAGTTTCAATGCTAAGGTGGAACCCTTACAGCCGACTGGATTCTTTGCTGTGATGACTTGTGTGTGAAATAGCAGACAGTGATATTTTCTTATATACCCTTAATCCCGCAAAATTACAACTTCAACAAAGCTACCAAGAAAACGTTCTTAGCCCAGCCGACTATCGCCTTGTGGGGCATCCGTTATCCCTTATGTGTGTGTATGTGTGTGTGTGTAAACAATTTTTCAAAATGCTTCTATTCCTACATTTTTCCTAGGATCGTTTTGAAATTCGTCAGGAATGTTCCTTGGCTAATGCCCCACACATCGTGCATTTTATGGCCAAAACTGGCCAAATTTGAGAAAACACAAAAAAATGCTGCCCTTCCTACAAATTCCGCCCTATTGCATGTAATTTTACGCAGCCCACCCACCCCAAGCTCAGCCTTCTATTTTGTTTGGCGATTTGACCAAAATTGGCCAAAAATGATCAAACTGCAAAAAAGTTATAAAGCGCTCCTACTTCACGCTTCTTCACCAGGTGCCTCACCATGCGCCTCAATAGCGCAAGTGGTAAGGCGTTTGCCTGATAATCACAAGGTCGTGGGTCTCCGTTTATCGGTATCATCGGCAATATTTATAGTGTTGTCTGATGGTGTTGTGGGAACAGTGGTTTACGTTGTTGCTTGCGAAGTAAGAGTTGTGAGTTCAAGCACCCCATCAAGAAACAGTTTATTTTGTTTCGTTTGTCTGTTTTAGTGTTGCTCAAGGTGCTTCATAATACTAAATAAGTATACATGTGCGCGCTCTCGCTGTAAAATTTATTTTTGGCATTTGCAAATATAATTATGTTCATGTTGATAACTCTTTGTTTTCCTTGTATTTTTATACTGGTTCTGCAAAAACTGGCCAAATAAACAGACAACGTTAAGAGAAATAAGAAAATGCTGTTCGTCCCACAGATACTGCCTGAATGTTTTTGAGAACAAAATTGCTCACGGAACCTTGTACCAAATTGAAATTTTGTCAAAACTGGCCGGTTTCTCCCTTCACACTTGTAATATCTTCGCTTTTAAGGCTGGGCATAATGTCCACGAATATTTGTTGTGCACTCAGTTCTTGACGCCACAATTGAGTAACCACAATCTTCCCTTTGTTCGTTTTGTTTTTTTTTATATGTGGTTTAGTCTTGGTGTTCAAAGATGGTAGTGAAACTGCCATAATCAGTAATTACCCCTGCTCTATGTTAGGTAAACAATATGTTTTATGCAGTGAATTATTAAAATTTGTCTTCAAGCTTTTGTCAAGATGTGCTTAGCCTGACCGGATGGAAATCACAAGTTTATTACTCAGCCAGTTTTAAAGACACGCATAAACATCAATAAATCCCACACATATTTATTCTTACATTGTGCAGTGGATTATTAAAAGTTGTCTTCAATCTTTTGTCAGCATGTGCTTAGTATGACCGGATGCAAAATAAATAAAAAACCAAACGGATTGGCTTGGAAATGACAAATTTATTACACAGCCAATAACGGGCTCAGCCGCGAAAAATTTCGTGACCCTAGCTTGAAAGGCCTGTAAATTAACAGCTGTAGAAACTTGAACATTACGATAAATTATTTTCCAAACCAAAATATAACAGTAGGTGTATTGTAGAAACTGAGAGATATGTTAATGTGTAGACTTAAGCAGATGATACATTCGGCTGTCCTTTCTTCATATTAGCCTGCTTCCACAAGCACATCTGACGGCGTAGTTCTAAACTCAGAGTAGGTGAGAGAGACCCAGCTTTTGCGCATATCCCAAACTTTGACAAAAACTTAGAAAAGTGCGTGGGTGGATGAAGTACGCATTGCACGTATTTGGAGTTATTGCCGCGCATTTGTACGAGGTCCATTCGCTGTCCGCTTGTTGCTCCTGCTGAACCATTGGTGTAAGAGAAAACGCTGTGCTTCATGTGACATTTACTAACGGCGTGTTAAAATCTATAAGAGCTAATGCGTAAGTTGCCTTATGGAGGTGGTGCAAGCGGCTTAGGTTATCAGCCACTAGATTCGATTTAGTGTTTATGTATAGGGCTATAAGTCGAAGGTTGGGGGAAGCACACGTTACGCGTATTGAACGTAAGATATCCGAAGCACACACATTGCAGATGGACCCCTTAATTATTGCATGCAATGCTGCTGTGTTATCCGTGCGCACAATAACTCTTGCGCTTTTCCACATGTGCGACCAGCGCTGTATAGCAGCGTGAATTGCGGCCAATTCCTTGATGTTGATGAGTTCATGCCAGACACGGTGCCTCCGACTCCCAGTGATATAAAGCCAGTCCACGACTCAGTTGTATTGGATTAAAGCTACGCTGTCCCTGTGGTTGACGAGTCCGTCACTATGTATGCAGATTCGGGCGCTCTCCGGTCCAAAAAGAAGGATGTACCATTGAAATTGGCTGCATAGTGTGTCGATGGCTTGCAGATCTCTGCGGAGATTCACTGTAAGGCGAGTTCGATGACTGTGGCGTTTGAGTTGCGATAGTCTATCAATTAAGCGTCGTAAACAAGGTCTGAGAGCATGAATAACTCAAGCAATCCAATTTATTTTACCTGCCAGAGGCTGGATTTCGCGTTTGGTTGCTTGTGTTTTGGCCGTCCCCCAGAATGCAAGGGTTTCCCTGACAGCTTATTCTGTGGGACAGAGGGGGTCCCTTCGGACGTGTCGATACTTACACCCAAAAAAGTTAGACGTGTGGTGAGAGATATGGATATCTCCCAGTTGATCGCAAAACCAAGCGAAACAAGAACGTGTAGCAATATGTTCTTGGTTTTTTTCGGGCAACTTCATACGTGCTAGCGCTGATAATGAAATCGTCAATAAAACAAATGATAGCTTCGATTCCCATTCGGCGTAACATGCGACACACGCTTTTCGTGAGACGGTGAAATATTCCCACGCTGACAGAAGTGCCAAGGGGTAGGCGAGTGTCCACTTTGTAGGTATCGTGCGTGTCGCCTTTAATACGCAACCTAAGGCCAGCGAAAGTTTGAGAGCGGAAGCTTAGGCCTACCTGTCTATAAGTGAATTTTAAGTCTATTTTCGCCATGAACGTCCCTGTATTTAGCATGGATACTGCAGTGTCGACTGACACAAAGATGTGTTTGTCTGGTGTAGTCGTTTACCGCCCTGGCCGAAGGTTGCGAACAATCGTGTATAAGGCGAATGTCGCCATCGTCCTTCGGTATTGTGCCCAAAGGAGACACAATGTGTGGCACTCGATAACGACCCAAATTCAGCTCATTTATTATTGTGGGCTATATTTATTGTTCTTTTGACAGAATTTTTGCGGTTGGGAGTTAGTGTCTACAATATCAAAACCATTAATTATTCCTTGAATTAGAAAATCATAGTCCTCGCCGTCTCTCAACAGTTATTTCCAGTTATCCACTTTTGCATTTAGTGGTGCTCAGCACACCTGTGTCTCATTCATGCTTATGCACTTGAGCGAATCGACACTTCACGCAATCACAACCTTTTGGAGAGTTAAAATTGCGACAAATTTGCTGTCCCGTTTTCTCCCTGGCGTGCGCTTAGTTATGTATTAAATTGGCAGGGTTGTTTAGACAGTGCGTGGAGATGCAAAAGTTCACAAGCTCTGTGTCGGGTTTGCCCAACTTTAGTTCGCCGTCAAACGCCCTTGTGCGGTATTCGAAATTGAAGTGCGAAATAGGATAATTGGCAGTCATATCTGCAATCTTCTGGCCATATCGTGCATAGGACCTGACAGTGGTGAAATTGGATAGTTCCCCGTGCTCTTTAGTATATTCTGAATTTGTAGGTGCGCTTTAATCCACTGGGGAAGTTTTGTGTTTTCGGGCGTGGTTCTACGGAAGTTCAAAACAACCAGGAGCCCCTGGTCCCCTCCCAACGACAACAACTCTTGCTTCTGGGCATTCCGGAAACCAGATATAGTGCCACAGAAATCCTGTACATGTAGAGGCTTGTCCTTACCCGCACTTCGCGACATATCCGAAACCGTATCTGTGAACGCCCCCTTGTTCCTACATGACTCAATCAGCGAGGTCCGTGCGTCCTGTTACGGTGGGGCTTGGGCTGCTGGATGCGACTGAGGGTCAGCCTTGGACTCATCCTCACTAGTCTAGCGAGTAGCCGGTGTTAAGAAGGTTTTCAGAGTGTGCCCCATATTTAGCTTCAAAGCTTTCACATGTTTTGCGTTTAAGAGTTTCATTATCTCTATACTTGTGAAGCCTTCTTCCTTTATTTTATTCAACGTTGCTGCTTCCAAATTGAATGGATATCCCCATTTGGCAATCCCAAAACAAGAAATAGTTCGTTTGAACTGAACTTTTGTCTAGGAAAATGTAGCAAAACATTGTGACTCCCGTTGCTAGACAATTTCGGGCTGCATTGCAACCACACCTTTCCATTAAAATGAAACAATGGAACACTTGGTGAAATATTGCCCAAAGGTGGGCTTCTTATGCCTCTTTTGGTTTTACACGGTATGTTGATATTTTATTATGGTTTGACCTGTTAAGCCTGGTTCAACAAATGAATTGCAAGCTTGATGTTTTGCTATTTTTTGTGTAGTATGCCTTTTTTGTTGACTTACGCAATCTTTTCAAAGGTCAAATTTTCTGATGTTTTCAAGTTAATAGCTTTGTGGTCAGCACACCAGTTCATAATAACTCACACAAAAGCGTCATCCATACACCGAACAAATACACCGCCACTGGAATAAAAAGATGACAAATTTCCTCCACCCTAATTTTTTTTAGATATATTGAAGAAAATTGGAATATACCGCTGAAGGCCTCAGGGCTGAACCATTGTTATAGTGGTATACGTCCGGATATTACACCGCACGCATTCCTAGTTTTTTTGACGAACTTGAAGAGTGGTATTGCAGGCTTCCAGATTTTATCAGGAAGATTATTCGTTGCTCACACAGGCATTCCTCGACCTACTTCATAACAAAGTCTACTTATTGAGAAATAGTCTTGAAGAAACATTTTGCATGTCAGTCCATAATTTTTTGCTGATGTGGATTGGGATGATCTGATTTCTTAACATCGCGTTGTTTGTGACTAATTTGGGTTTTCACAAGAATTTCAACCATTGCAAAATTTCATCCGTCTTATGCTTCAGGAAATAAGAGGATTTTTGTTTATAGCTGAAAACACAAACACAAGTGATTCTGCAGGATACGCTAAGCATCTCTTGGCATCGCATAAGGTAGCGGTTCTGCAGTCCCTCCTGTCGAGGCAGATCTTAACTGTCAATACCACAGACACAAACTTGGCTAGGGATAGCCAAAATGCGCCGTCAACAAAGGCAAAACAAAAATGGAACCTCAGGGATAAGAGCGCTTTAAAATCCCATGTACATATTGTATTTCAAACGGTCACCGCAAAAAATGTCATCTTTCTGTCAAATCAGAAAATCGCGATCCTTGCATTCAAAACAATAATTTAAATGCAAACAAACAACAAAAAGCAGCACAAAAAACTCAAGGACCACAAGTAGCCCCTATTCTAGATTTGAATGACAGTTCACATATTGGTGTCAAGTGTAGCAATTGTGTGGGATTACATACCCTTTTTTGGGGCATTGGTGCGAATTGTAACTATTGTAACATTAAATATTCCTAATTCCACCGGAGGGTCCCTGCATCTATCAAAGGTATTTCGAACATTTTATTTCGTTTCGAACATTCCAGGTTTAAAGTAGAGGTATATGTTGTTGAGGACTTGGTATTTGATTTTTGTAGAAGAACATTTCTTGAAAAACAACACTCTGTTATTGTCTTCTCAAAGAACACCATCAAACTCAATGACAAGTACACATTGATCGTGCCCGATGGATACAAAATTGTATTTGTTGATTTCAAGGGCAAAATTTAAAATGCGATAGAAGGTTTAGCCCGTCCAAATAATAAAATACAAGTTCTTGGTTTGTTTATGGGTAACAATCTTAATACTTCTAGGGATAACAAGATACCGACATGTCTGATGAATCCACTGAAATCACAAATAAAGTATAAGGCCAAAACAAAGTAAGGACGTTCAGTACGCTTAGTTCGGCTAGAAGTCTTGTCGGGGACCCTGATCAAATTAATGATTTATCATTCGTGGATCTTGTCTCTGATTGCAATTCAGTATCAAATAGATAGCAATGCTTCAAAACTGACAATTCTGCTTCCAGACATCATATAACCGTAGTTTTTACAACGTCTATGACAAACTTAAAGAATCCATTGACTTGAGTCAATCAGATCCCACTTAGGAGAAAAATAATCAGTTGCTCGGTGTTCTTGTAAAACAACATTGGCTAACTGTAAACTCTAGAATCATGAGGTCACACGAAAGCCAGAAACAGGAACAAGATTCATAGTCATGAACCTTGTTCTGGCGAAACAACGAAGTACTCATAGCAGAGAGTAAGGGGAGACTCGATGTCTAAGTGTGGACGCTTGTTACCGCCTTGTGGTATTTTGTGAATCTTTGTGTTCAGGGTTTTCCATATGTGTCTATTTTGATTTTTCTCCAAAGTCTACCGGTCCCCGGTTTACTCTGACCACCTTACTTGGCAGCCGGAGTTTCCCACTTGGACTAGGATGCTTGGGATAGCAACACCATTTGTACATGTTGAAACTTCCCCTTAAGCCGCAGTATGGTTTACCTAAACGACCAACCGTTAACTATCATGGAGGGCCATTATGACTACCCCTCGTGGTTAAACAATTTGCCAAGGTCATGTGTTGCCCTTGGATCTCGACGTCGCAAGACAGCTCAATGACCAAGATCCCGGTCTTCCCCCTGTAAAGGTAGCAATCCAAAGCAGCTGGAGACCATAATGGGGAGGTATACCACAAATTGATACGCTTTAATGTGGCAAACATTGGAACGGTTCGACAAGATATTTGATCGTGAGTAGAATCATGGCTCTAAATGTTCAGACCACTGGAGTGCTTGCAATTAAGAAGACTCTGAGAGAATAGGTTTAGGTTGAAACAGTTTTAGTCCTTTTATTGCTGTGGAAAGGTACTACTGTATATATGTTACTTTTGTAAGAGGTAGAGATGGTAAAGATTGCTGTGATACATCAAATAGTAATTTGTAGAGAGGGTGGGGAGGGGCGAGATACCAGTAGAACTGCTGTGAGACAGTAAAACTGGTAACCCGAGGAGGGTCGGTATCGATGAGATCCAGGTTTATAGGGTTTATTAGCATCCTAGATCCGTCACAGGTTCTAAGCCAGAGTAATGCTAACTTCAACTTATTGCTCCGGATGAGTTGCACCATGAGATTTTGCGAGACTTACAATGCAATGTGCACTTCTAATACCTGAAGGTTTAGTATGAGGCTAAGGAGAAGTACTAATGGCTTGGTATGCTTAAGGAAATGCTAAAGCAAGTCTTTCTATGCGTCGTGTCTGCAATACCGGCAAGCAGAAAGTCTCAAAAACGACCTCCATTGATACCAATAGAAAGAGCTTTCCATAGCAAATAGTTGGTGTTGATATTACATAACTACATGTAACATCACTAAGTATGATGTCGCCAAAGCTATTCAAAATATGAAGGCCAAAACGATAGCCAAAGTGTTCAATAAAGAACTCGTTTACCAGTACTCAGTTCTATCTGGTGTCCAAGGTTTGTTTCCTCTGCCTGGAATCCACTTTCTGGTGGGATGACAGAATGTTTAAATGAGACCGTCATGAAATATCTGACTTTCCCTTCCATCATGACAACTGGCATCATGACAAAGATAGTCCTCCTCCGTGTTTGCATGCATTCGTTCTGCGGATTATACTCCGCAGCACCTTGTGCTTGATCGCTATAGCAAAAGTCCTGCTGATCTGAAGCCTGTGATTTCCTAAAATGTCCTGGGACTATGTTACAACATAGATGAACTGTTGGTATGACCGGTGAAAATATTCGGGGAATACCAAATTAATAGGAAAAGATACTTTGATAGAAAATGCTAACCCTTGTCAAACACAACGTGACAAAGTATTCCTTCGAGCGTCTCAAGCAATGCAATAGACCTCAAAGAACGCCCTGACAGTCCCTGCGAAAGAAATCTTCCGGCATTGGATGAAATGAATGAATGAATGATGATGATGATGATGAGGTGCTGATGATGATGATTATGATTATGGTAATATGATGATGATGATGATGATGATGATGATGATGATGATGATGATGATGATGATGATGATGATGAATAAATAAATTCATGGCCATTGTGCAAATTTCAAAATGTTCATATGTGTTAATATAAAGACATGCCAACTTAAGCTCTCATTTGTACATAAATTCACAATGACCAGCAACTGTATCATTTGTACATATTTTAGTATAAGATCGGGCAGTATCGATATAAATATGGGACGTGCATTCTAAGACGACGAGTCGAGTTGATCAAAATAAAGTTGATCAAAGTAAATTTATTTACATTGAATAGTATTTGCTTTAACAGTATAATTGGGTGCTTCAGATAAGTTCAGCCGAATTCGCTGTCATCGACTCATGTATCCATGCACATTCAAAATTTCTCAGAGATTGTTTCACTTAATTTTATTTTTCATATCTTTTGGCTTTCGCTTGAAATAAGTATCTCTATGGCAGCAAATAGTAGGAAAGAACACGCGTTCAACTGTGTGAAGAATGGACGTGATGAATGAATGTGAAGTTATTAGTTGCTTCAAAATTTACGAACCGGACCTTTTTGAACACACGAGTCAGTACCGTTGAAAGCCATGAAGAGGTTTTATGTTTTAACATATTCAAAAAAAAATTAGTTGGTTTTTGTTTTTAAAAATCAGTTTCTCCAAACTTAAATGCACTGTAAAAGAGAAAGGAAACATCATGAAGTGGATTGCAACTGATATCCCCTTTAATTCATGCTGGTATTCAAGAACAAGCTAGGCTGTGAATTGTGATGTCAAGGTCATTTTTGACCACCGTGCGTATCAATACCCTGTTCGGGGATGAATCGCATTTTGCCTTCACAGTAGGGAAGAAACGGGGGTTCTAAAACAGGAAGTGACGTCATAGTGACGTCACATGGTGTTTTAGAACCCCCACGGGGGTTCTAAAACAGTGGGGTCATATTGACGTCACTGTGGGGAAAACCCGATCGATAAATTTCAGAGTGCACTCGTACAGAGTGTGGGGGAAAACCCGATCGATAAATTTCAGAGTGCACTCGTACAGAGTGTGGGGGAAAACCCGATCGATAAATGTTAGAGTGCACTCGTTCAGAGCGGTGGAACGATCAATAAATTTGAGAAGGAATGGGATTTTCAGCAGGATAAAAGTGTGGCTCCGAAAACAGGAAGTGACGTCATAATGACGTCACGAGGTGTTTTCGGAGCCCCATGGGGCTCCGAAAACAGTGACGTGATTGTTTTCGAATTCGCATGGGTATTTTGAAACAGGTAATCGAAAGAGCGCGCGCCCGTTCAATGACGTCATAATGACGTCATCATGACGTTATAATGACGTCATCATGATGACGTTATGACGTCATCATAACGTTATAATGACGTCATCATCATGACGTCATAATGACGTCATAATGACGTCATCATGACGTTATAATGACGTCATCATCATGACGTTATAATGACGTCATCATGACGTTATCATGACGTCATCATGATGTTATGGCATATTAAGACAGTTCTAAGCAGGATAACCCTAAGTCGCCTGTCAATCATCATGACGTCATTAGTCACGTGACCTGTCAATCATCATTGGTCACATGACCTGTCAATCATGTGTGATGTGATTCCAACCGCATATGAGGAATATTTTCCTGCTGATTAACCTTCTGGCCTGAATGGCTCAGTTGGTAGAGCAGAGTACCCGTAAGCGGACCCATGATCTGAAGGTCGGTGGATCGAACCCGCCCTCGGGCATAACTTTCATATCATGGGTCCTCCCCCCAGGATCAAGACATGACATGAATCGAACCCCCCCCCTGGACCAAGACATGACATGTATCGGACCCCCCCCCCCGGACCAAGACATGACATGTATCGGACCCCCCCCCCCCCCCAGGACCAAGACATGACATGTATCGGACCCCCCCCCCCCGGACCAAGACATGGCATGTATCGGACATAGTCATATAGCTCTATGACTATGTAATTGCTATGTGAACATAATTAGTTTCAAGTATGTATGTCATTATCAGATCGTTCAACAGTCAAGCCGCGATAGCTCACTTGGCAGAACAAACGGCTAGCAACCTGAGAGTCCCGGGATCGATACCACATCGGGGCAAACTTTTTTTTGGTTTTTTTTGTTCACTTTTATGACTCTGTGACATTATGTGACAACATGTGACTGTGACATCATGTGACTCTGTGACATTATGTGACTGTGACTGTTTTTTTTTTTTTTTTTTTTTTTTTTTTTTTTTTTTTTTAAACATAATGGCTATATTTCTATGTCTATTTTCACTATTATTATGATAATATTTAATTAGTCATATTTCAATGGTTCTAACCACACAGCATAGGAATAAGTACATGTGTACAGAGTGTGGGGAAACCGATCAATAAATTTTAGAGTGCACTCGTTCAGAGTGTGGAGGAAACCGATCGATAAAATTTCAGAGTGCACTCGTTCAGACCGTGGGAACGATCGATAAATTTGAAAACATCAAAGGCCTAGACCGTGGGAACGATCGATAAATTTGAAAACATCAAAGGCCTAGACCGTGGGAACGATCACTAAATTTCAGAGTGCACTAATTCAGAGCGTGGGAACGATCAATAAATTTGAGAAGGAATGGGATTTTCCACAACTCTATGTTTTATGTTATAGTAGTTGGAAAATGACACTTCTAAAGCACATTTAACAAATGTGGGTTTTTATAACATATAATATATAAAATAAGTTTGAACATTTTAGCATGCTACTTATTTAAATGTTCTAAAGTTATAGTAGTGGAAAAATGATGGTTCTAGACCAACTTTAACAAATTTAGTTTTTAACACCATATGATATATAAAATAAGTTTGAACATTTTAGCATGCTACTTATTTGAATATTCTAAAGTCATAGTAGTGGAAAAATGATGGTTCTAGACCAACTTTAACAAATTTTGTTTTTTGACAAAATATGATGCATAAAATAAGTTTGAACATTTTACCATGGTGTAGTAGGGTAAAAATAAGGGTTCTAGACCAACTTTAACAAATTTAGTTTTTAACATCATATGATATATAAAATAAGTTTGAACATTTTAGCATGCTACTTATTTGAATGTTCTAAAGTCATAGTAGTGGAAAAATGATGGTTCTAGACCAACTTTAACAAATTTTGTTTTTTGACAAAATATGATGCATAAAATAAGTTTGAACATTTTACCATGGTGTAGTAGGGTAAAAATAAGGGTTCTAGACCAACTTTAACAAATTTAGTTTTTAACACCATATGATATATAAAATAAGTTTGAACATTTTAGCATGCTACTTATTTGAATGTTATAAAGTCATAGTAGTGGAAAATGGTGGTTCTAGACCAATTTTAACAAATTTTGTTTTTTGACAAAATATGATGTATAAAATAAGTTTGAACATTTTACCATGGTGTAGTAGGGTAAAAATAAGGGTTCTAGACCAACTTTAACAAATTTTGTTTTTGACACGTTTCAGACGATTCTACCACTTGGTTGGTTGTTGGAAAATGGGAAGTGAAAATGTGGATAGTTATGTAGGAAAACTGCGCCCATTCAAAAGACGTGTTCGAATGGCAAGCCCATTCAAAACACGTGTTCGAATGGCAAGCCCATTCAAAACACGTGTTCGAATAATTTTTTGCAAGATATTACGTCGTGGTATTGTTCATCAAATTGTTCAACATGTTCAACAACATGTTCAACAACATGTTCAACATGTTCAACAACATGTTCAACATGTTCAACAACATGTTCAACAACATGTTCAACATGTTCAACAGGCTCAACATGTTCAACAACATGTTCAACAACATGTTCAACAACATGTTCAACATGTTCAACAACATGTTCAACAACATGTTCAACAACATGTTCAACATGTTCAACAAGTTCAACATGTTGTTGTTCAACAAGTTGTATATAAAGCTATGTTTAAAGACTTTCTCGTCATTTGAATAGTGTAGGTTGAACCGAAAGGATGTATAAGTGCAACATTTGTTCGAAATCTTACAACTAGGCTCAAAGTTACATGCGGTAAAGCTATTTCTAAACATGTTAAGACAACTATAAAGTATAAAAGGCTGCCACCCTCAGACATAACACACATTCTGTATCAAGATACTGAAGAGTGAACATGTCTCTAGTGAGCGAACAACAGCTACGATCTATGACAACGCCTGTAGAACATTATGAGACAATGCCTGCAGAAAATTTTATAGTAAAGCCTGAGACAATACCTACAGCAAAGTCTAAGGCAATGCCCATGGTAAAGTCTAAGGCGAAGTCACGTCAGCAGCGTCAAAAGCGACCACATCTTAGAAAGATAAAAAAAGATGAGCTACCAGCTATGACGCCGCCGTGTAAAAAGCGAAAAATTAAGACAGAGCCTAAAATGAAGCGAGAACCAGAGCGTAAAGCTGCTACCACCATGAAGAAGAAGAGTGTAGATGATTTACCGGTTATGATACCTATTAATGGAGACATATATATTAAATTGGCGAAATATCAACAGAAAGTGATGGTTAACATTCGTGAATATATTACGGATCATACATCTGGGAGGTTACATCCTACCAAGAAGGGAATTTTGTTGTCATTGAACGACTGGTACATGTTGAAGAAGCAAATGACGTCAGTGGATCTCATGCTTCAGAAAATGGATCTGTATAAATGCAGTGACTGTCAGAAGGTGGATGAGTAGACAGCGAGATGACTGTATACAGTTTTAACAGCATGACGAGCGTAGTGGATGCTATGATTTCATCACCCTCAGTGCGATGGTTTTGAAGCTTGACAAGAACTTAGCTTTGACTCATATGGACATGTACATTTGATATGTAGTTCAAATTAAATTGTCTTCATATGTAGACTATGAAATTAACTTTATCTATGTTCATGTGAAGTCAGTTGTTATAAAATATTAAGTTAAGTTCTTCTGCACATGTATTAACATAATATGTATTTGAAATAGTCTTGTTTTTATTATAATTGTACATATTTGTAATGTTCAATAAAAACACATATGATGCTTTTCAACTTTTTATTTTTCTCATACAATACTTGGATATAATACATAATAAAACAATACTTGGATATAATACATAATAAAACAATACTTGAATATAATACATAATAATACAATTCTTGAATATAATACATAATAATACAAAATTAACTATAATACCCAATATATGATATATGGTTTACGGGTCAATTAAAACCGTGTCAGGAACCTTACAACTTTATATGTTGCAAAGCAAGACATATATTACACAACGCTTAAGTTAATAAAATATTACAACATTTATAAAGTCTTTATTATAAAGTTTAGTCAAATAAGTCTATTTTTCTGCATCTGTTTCACTTTGTTCACTGTCCATGCCACTTTCTTCATCACTGCTACCATCCTCCTCCTCCTCCATTTCTAGTAGCTCTTCAAAGAATGCATTGTTTTTCCTTATAGCCGCCTTTAATGCCTTTGAATACTTATAATGTTTTTCATCAACAAAGTAATTAAAATCCTCTAAAATCTTTTGATAATGTTTGCTTTGTTGTAGACGCTGGGTATAGTTGAACAGTCTCATAAACAGTTGTTTTAGTCCATGCTTATAAATGGGTCGAAGGTTATAACTTGCTATTTCACGCGCATCTTCAAGTCCTTGTTCTTCATATTCTGAAACCTTTTCTTGAAATATGTTATCATAGTCATCGTAGACGTCTTGAACCATATCATGCCAAACAGAGTCTATTTCTGACTCACTTTCAGAGTCTGTTTCTGACTCACTTTCAGAACTCCTGTCATCAGCATCCTCACCACACTGCTCCATATGTTTGAGCAAAGCTTCTTCGCTGTTGTACAATGCACCACATTCTGTACAAGCATGTGCATTCTTTTCAGCTATGTTGACGCTTTGACTTTCCATAGAAGACTCATCTAAAGTTTCCGTGAAAGGTAGTTTTACAGGGTTTTCCATATCCGATTCTTCATCCATTTCTGAAGCGTGAGCAACCTTTAAGTGTCTTTTAAGACTTTGCGGCCAATTGTAAGATTTCGAACAAATGTTGCATGTATACATCCTTTCGGTTCAACCTACACTATTCAAATGATGAGAAAGTCTTTAAACATAGCTTTATATACAACATGTTGAACATGTTGAACAACATGTTGAACAACAACATGTTGAACAACTTGTTGAACATGTTGAACATGTTGTTGAACATGTTGAACATGTTGTTGAACATGTTGAACATGTTGTTGAACATGTTGTTGAACATGTTGAACAATTTGATGAACAATACCACGACGTAATATCTTGCAAAAAATTATTCGAACACGTGTTTTGAATGGGCTTGCCATTCGAACACGTGTTTTGAATGGGCTTGCCATTCGAACACGTCTTTTGAATGGGCGCAGTTTTCCTACATAACTATCCACATTTTCACTTCCCATTTTCCAACAACCAACCAAGTGGTAGAATCGTCTGAAACGTGTCAAAAACAAAATTTGTTAAAGTTGGTCTAGAACCCTTATTTTTACCCTACTACACCATGGTAAAATGTTCAAACTTATTTTATACATCATATTTTGTCAAAAAACAAAATTTGTTAAAATTGGTCTAGAACCACCATTTTCCACTACTATGACTTTATAACATTCAAATAAGTAGCATGCTAAAATGTTCAAACTTATTTTATATATCATATGGTGTTAAAAACTAAATTTGTTAAAGTTGGTCTAGAACCCTTATTTTTACCCTACTACACCATGGTAAAATGTTCAAACTTATTTTATGCATCATATTTTGTCAAAAAACAAAATTTGTTAAAGTTGGTCTAGAACCATCATTTTTCCACTACTATGACTTTAGAACATTCAAATAAGTAGCATGCTAAAATGTTCAAACTTATTTTATATATCATATGATGTTAAAAACTAAATTTGTTAAAGTTGGTCTAGAACCCTTATTTTTACCCTACTACACCATGGTAAAATGTTCAAACTTATTTTATGCATCATATTTTGTCAAAAAACAAAATTTGTTAAAGTTGGTCTAGAACCATCATTTTTCCACTACTATGACTTTAGAATATTCAAATAAGTAGCATGCTAAAATGTTCAAACTTATTTTATATATCATATGGTGTTAAAAACTAAATTTGTTAAAGTTGGTCTAGAACCATCATTTTTCCACTACTATAACTTTAGAACATTTAAATAAGTAGCATGCTAAAATGTTCAAACTTATTTTATATATTATATGTTATAAAAACCCACATTTGTTAAATGTGCTTTAGAAGTGTCATTTTCCAACTACTATAACATAAAACATAGAGTTGTGGAAAATCCCATTCCTTCTCAAATTTATTGATCGTTCCCACGCTCTGAATTAGTGCACTCTGAAATTTAGTGATCGTTCCCACGGTCTAGGCCTTTGATGTTTTCAAATTTATCGATCGTTCCCACGGTCTAGGCCTTTGATGTTTTCAAATTTATCGATCGTTCCCACGGTCTGAACGAGTGCACTCTGAAATTTTATCGATCGGTTTCCTCCACACTCTGAACGAGTGCACTCTAAAATTTATTGATCGGTTTCCCCACACTCTGTACACATGTACTTATTCCTATGCTGTGTGGTTAGAACCATTGAAATATGACTAATTAAATATTATCATAATAATAGTGAAAATAGACATAGAAATATAGCCATTATGTTTAAAAAAAAAAAAAAAAAAAAAAAAAAAAAAAAAAAAAACAGTCACAGTCACATAATGTCACAGAGTCACATGATGTCACAGTCACATGTTGTCACATAATGTCACAGAGTCATAAAAGTGAACAAAAAAAACCAAAAAAAAGTTTGCCCCGATGTGGTATCGATCCCGGGACTCTCAGGTTGCTAGCCGTTTGTTCTGCCAAGTGAGCTATCGCGGCTTGACTGTTGAACGATCTGATAATGACATACATACTTGAAACTAATTATGTTCACATAGCAATTACATAGTCATAGAGCTATATGACTATGTCCGATACATGCCATGTCTTGGTCCGGGGGGGGGGGTCCGATACATGTCATGTCTTGGTCCTGGGGGGGGGGGTCCGATACATGTCATGTCTTGGTCCGGGGGGGGGGTCCGATACATGTCATGTCTTGGTCCGGGGGGGGGGTCCGATACATGTCATGTCTTGGTCCGGGGGGGGGGTTCGATTCATGTCATGTCTTGATCCTGGGGGGAGGACCCATGATATGAAAGTTATGCCCGAGGGCGGGTTCGATCCACCGACCTTCAGATCATGGGTCCGCTTACGGGTACTCTGCTCTACCAACTGAGCCATTCAGGCCAGAAGGTTAATCAGCAGGAAAATATTCCTCATATGCGGTTGGAATCACATCACACATGATTGACAGGTCATGTGACCAATGATGATTGACAGGTCACGTGACTAATGACGTCATGATGATTGACAGGCGACTTAGGGTTATCCTGCTTAGAACTGTCTTAATATGCCATAACATCATGATGACGTCATGATAACGTCATGATGACGTCATTATAACGTCATGATGATGACGTCATTATAACGTCATGATGACGTCATTATGACGTCATGATGATGACGTCATTATAACGTTATGATGACGTCATAACGTCATCATGATGACGTCATTATAACGTCATGATGACGTCATTATGACGTCATTGAACGGGCGCGCGCTCTTTCGATTACCTGTTTCAAAATGCCCATGCGAATTCGAAAACAATCACGTCACTGTTTTCGGAGCCCCATGGGGCTCCGAAAACACCTCGTGACGTCATTATGACGTCACTTCCTGTTTTCGGAGCCACACTTTTATCCTGCTGAAAATCCCATTCCTTCTCAAATTTATTGATCGTTCCACCGCTCTGAACGAGTGCACTCTAACATTTATCGATCGGGTTTTCCCCCACACTCTGTACGAGTGCACTCTGAAATTTATCGATCGGGTTTTCCCCCACACTCTGTACGAGTGCACTCTGAAATTTATCGATCGGGTTTTCCCCACAGTGACGTCAATATGACCCCACTGTTTTAGAACCCCCGTGGGGGTTCTAAAACACCATGTGACGTCACTATGACGTCACTTCCTGTTTTAGAACCCCCGTTTCTTCCCTACTCTTCACTTGCTATCGACGTTGAACCACTAAAACAATTTGCAACACAATGAACACTGAATACAGCTGAGATGGCAAATCTTTTGAATGTTACAAAACCTATACTGTAATACGCAACGACAAAAGAAATGACAATTATATAATTTTTATTTATGCCATAAACATTTATCTTTAACTGGCGTTGGCGTATTCAGTACTGGTAAGTTTTTATGAACCGTGTTACATTTTTTTTAATTGTGCTTAAAATCTAATCGGCATGTTTTAAGGTGTAGTGTATAAAACGATAGTCTTGAAACAAAGCCGACTTCTGAATTTGAAATTCAGTCTTTAAGTAGGGAGAGATGGTGTACATTCAGTTCCTTATGCCAGCAAATGCTTAAGATAATAACTAATTATAATCTTCGTTTATTTTGTTTTGTTAATACATAGTTTAGACTTAGTGTTGAAAGATATTAGTGGGACTGCCATAATCAGTAATCCCCCTGATCTATAATAGCCAAGCAATGTGCTATAATCGTTAAGTCCTTGTTATCTTCTCTTGGTGTTTGTTACTCCGTGGCAAGTGTCTTTGTTGGCATGTGTGAGTATTTACGCTGAGTATCAGGGCTAGTTCTCCGGAATGCGCACAGTTATGATTCAACGATATCTATAACATTTGTGATGTACTACTCGATATAATATGTTATGCAGTAATTGTAATTGTGTGTAAGATTTTGTATGTAAATAATTGAATAACGTGAACAGTTTTAAATTGGTAAAGCTAATGAATACAGCCCAATTGGCCTACAGCTCAAAACGTCTAGAGTTTCAAATTTGATTTGAAATGAAAAGAACTGCAGGCAGCAATTCTCTTATTTTGTTCAAAAGCACACTTATACAATGAACTCTAATTGCACTCACAAACTGAACTTATCTCTTAATAATCCAAACTAAGGTAAAGTTTCTTAATTGCACCTAAAACTGGCAGCACTTTTACCAAACAGTCATAAGATTGTACTTAAAGTGCTCTCTGAGCTCAGTTGCAATTTAGGAAATAATTTTGGAATAAAGCACAGTCAAGACAAAATTACAGGTAATTGCACTAAAAGCGACCTCACAACTCTATTGCAATTCAAATTACATTGTGAGCACTAGAATTACTGACTGCAGTCAAGTAATCAAACATTAATAACCATAAAACTACGTCTTCAGTAACCGCAGTAATTAAACAAATGGCATTCACAAAGCAACATCCTACATATTCAATAACCACACTCTCAGGCGATTTACAGACTAATCGTTGCCAAGCGAATTTTCGCCATTTATATCGACACGAATACATTCAACAATGGTATTAATTCACACATAAAAATGCATTAAAGACAGCTGAAATACAGACAGTTACTTGCAGATCAAAATAGGTAAATTGGTAGAAGCCCCGCCGTCCCCCCCCCCCCCCAACAGAATCCCTTAACCACTCAGTTGGCTATAATAAAATTTGATGTTGGGATAAGAGCTATTGTTGGTTTATAACGGGCAGTCTCCTCCAAGCCAGCCCAATGCCATGGAGCATCCTTCATGAGCATTTACATCCCAGCACGCCCAAACTTTCCAGAAACAAAAACTCTTTCTTTCTTACTTTTTCTCCATAAAAACTAGTTACAAAGACACGAATATGGCCAAAACAGTTGAAGTCCAAAGGCCTTAAATACATTTGATTTAAAATGAAATGATAACAGCTTATTTATTTCACTGTGCGGTTAGTTGATTTATTATATAATGTTTAATTTCAATGGCCTGAACCAAAAAGCAATTCACAACATGGAATTAAGGCAGAGGTTTTCATTCATTGCAAAATGAAAACGGAACCGTAAAGCTGCGCGTAATGATTTATATATTTGTCAGTAAAGCTGTAAATGGCCTTTCACGCAGTCAGAAAAAGGTCGATTCTTCTTAAAATCTTCTTTTATTCGATTCCCAAGAAATGACCTCATCGGTTGTTCCAATGTGTACAGAAACTGATGAAATAAGATTCTAACGAATGTGGTTGGTATGATAAACCAAACGAACTCTATCTTGGGCTTTCAGGCGTAGGCTCGCTAAAAAGCTCAATTACAGCGAATCAAAAGGCAGAAAAAATCACAAGTGTAAGATGGTGTTAACAAAACAGTGGTGGAAAACCAACGAGCAGTGAATTCCATATATCGAAATTTTTTGAAGGAAAGTATTGGTTGTTTGGTGGCTTTCCAGTTGACCACTCCCGGGAATAAACGCCCCTTTTTCGAGGGCCTACGGACAACCCCCCAAGTAGAAACGTCCCCGGTGTAACAGGCTATCTTACCTCCTGTACAGCCCCCCCCCCCAGGGGGGGGGGGGCGAAGCTATACTATGCTATCCCCCTCCAGCATACCCCCCCCCCCCCCCCCCCGCACGAGCTTTTTTGAATGTAAATGTATCTTGATAATATTTGTTCATGTGAACAAATTGACTCAATTAAAGTGCATAAAACTATCTTAAACTACTTTATTGACTGAATTCAACATAATTCAAACGGGGAGCCCAGGTGGATACTTCTTATCGCTAAGATTATCATAAATAACATCCGCATAGACCAAGAAGAGCTCTGTTGTACGTTAAACTTTATCTTCCATTTAGAAAGTGATACCCGTGAAAAAGCTTCCAGTCTATGCTTACAGCCGGGACTAAATCTCATGCCGCAACTAAAGATATACCCGAGATTTCTTATCTAGCTGTTTTAAAATAAAAGAGATGTGAATTCGTTTCATTTCAATACAGCGGCGATGTGATTGCCATTGGTATGGCATGCCGTTTTAACATTTAATGTCTATTTTTGATATCAAAATATAATTAAAGATATCAGTAAATCATTGTAGATATCATTTGCTATAAATAATTGAATTTTAGATGGCAAAAATTGATTTTTGAGATTAAAAAATCAATTTACAAACCTAAAAGATCTTAACGAAGACACACATTTATATAAAATTTAACGAATCACCAATTAAATTTTGGAGATGAGAACCTGAATTGTTGATATCAATATTAACAGTAAAAAATTAAAAGAAAGATTTTGTGTACAAGGACAAGCCATTATTTTATTCACATACATGTGCTTTTGAATTTTGTGTGTAAAAAATAGACTGATATTTTGATATAAAAAATCAATTTTTGAGATCAAAAAATCATTTGCAGATTTCCAAATACAAATTAAAAAAGTCTCATTCTGAAATAATGATATCTGAAATAAATTCTTGATATCAATAAAAAGAAAATAAAATATTGAGATCAAAACTGATATTTTGCTATCAAATATTTCATTTTTGCTCTCAAGAATTGGATTTTGATCTAAAATAGTCAGTTTTAGATATCATTATTTTCGATATCAATAAATATTTCTTGATGTCTCTAAATATTTATTGAGATCAAGAATTATTTTTTGAGATCAAGAATACAATTAGCGATACCAAAAATATGATTACATATAGCAAAAATTAATTCTTGATATCAAAATTTTCATACTTTGAAATTCTTGATGTCAATGATTCCCTAATAATTTTGAAAATGGCATTACATAATTGGTAAATACCACAGGGATTATCAGATTAACCTTACTAATTTTGGTTATCAAAGAGTCGGATATTACAAGGAGGACAAATACGGGCTGCAATTGTGATTCAGCAGCAGAAAGAAAAATAAATGGAGAAAAATAGGGGAGCTAGAATGAGGGGGGGGGGGTGAACAGGCGACAGAAAGGAAAAAAAAAGAAAAGAAAAAAAGCTAGCCTCGATGGGGGGGGGGAAGCTGAATACGGGTATAAAATACCAGCTGTTGGGGAAGAAAGACTAGTCTAGCCTCCCCCCTCCCCCGGCGAAGTTGTGCAGGGAGCAAGATATACTGTTACACCGGGAACAAACCTCCCCTCCACCCCTGCTATAAATGATATCAATCATCCTTTCTTCTCAGTGAATAGATCAGTGGTGTATTGCAATTAGCAATGCAATTTTATCACAGTTGTAAGAATTGCCCCGATTTGTGATGGGCTCAAGCCTAAATTTGTTTCAAATATTTATTGCAATTAAGCAAGCAAATTCGAGCATAGTTGTTTGAATTACTCTGGGTCGTAATGGTATTAAGCTCCAACTCTATCTAGTTGCAACTTGAGTGAGAAACCTCTTGATTGCAATTAGGGATTCAATTTCATACAGCATTCTAACTTTTGAGTGACAAATTACATTTTTTCAAAAAATAATAATAATAATAATAAAAAAGCTATTAAGAAATGATAAATTCCGACAAAATGTCTCGAAGTTTACAAAAGTTCTCTCGACAAAATGTCTTTCGAAAAAATGTAGTGGATTCTGTTTCCCTATGTTGAGGTTTTATCATAACTTGTAAATGGGGGAGGGGTTGGCAGGGGACGGGTCAGTCTAGTTATTATTGTCGAAATTTATCTTTTTATATCGATAAAAATACATGTCACTAAAATGGCCAACAATCGAATTAACGAAATCGCTTTATTTCCTATATCTTTAATAAAATTTGAAATTAGAAATTTCGATATCGAACATCTTTTGTCACCGAAAGGAGAGAACGCCGTTCCACCATTTTATCACTGTGGATAAGCGAAAAGTCGGAACACCACACCCACCAAGCAGGCAGGGGTTATCTTAGTAACTTACCAAGCGGGCAGGGTTATCTTAGTAACTTACCAAGCGGGCAGATTTATCTTAGTAACTTACCAAGCGGGCAGGGGTTATCTTAGTAACTTACCAAGCGGGCAGGGGTTATCTTAGTAACTTACCAAGCGGGCAGGGTTATCTTAGTAACTTTCCTCAGACCCCTTGGATTCTGCAGTTACGTTTCAATTACTACAGAACTATGTTATAAAGAACGAAATTCCAGACCTGAAGTCCCTTCAAGCATGCCCCAGTAAGTGGAAAATCTATATCACCTTACCTTGTTGTGTGAATGCACGTTTCCCTCAAAAATATGATTATTTAGCTGCACAGATTGGCCTTAAGTAAGTTCGTTGTCCGTTTTGTCTGAGTGATATCCGGATGAGGCCGAGTCATGGACTACGAAGCTTTGATCAATGACTAGGCGCAACTTGATCCTAGCACTTCTTAATCAGTGACAAAAACAATGTGACGAACATAGCAGAATGTAAGAGGAGACAATTTCCTTTGCACCAAAGAGACCATGAAAGGAGTACATATAAGTTTTATCACTTCTGCAAATTCAAAACACTACGCACTGAAGTTGTTTTAAAGATTCATGTAATTTATTCCTGGCTGGAACAATGAAAAATGTTTATCCACAGGCGAAAATTACGTATTCTTTGTTCAATTGTTCTAAATATTTTGTTGAACAAGCGTAAGAAAATCAACAAATAATTGTTTAACCCGTATTTCTTTCTATATGAGGCCTTCCTTTTCAAAGTAAATCGTTTTCTAACAGAAAGCTGCAATTACACTCGCTTTTTTTTACAGCTGTTTGTTTACCATCCCGATATGTTTGGCCACATATACATCATCGAATCCCATCAGTCTGTCGGGCAAAACTATCTGATATTGTTTTATACCAGTTGCTATTGGCTTTTATCTGCAATAAGTAATTTTGGTAGAGTTCAGCTCGTAAAAATGCCCATGGATATTTTCGAAAAGTCGTTTTATCTTCGCCTCGCCTGCAATACAAAGCGCAAAACACAGTCATGTTTTACGAAGAAATAACGCATCAAACCCGCTTTATTTTTATTAAAGTACTTACGGTAGTAAGTGCATTTGGAATTCAAGCTGTAGTTATTTCTCAGTGGTGATAATGTCAGCTCTAAAATTTTATTAACATCCGGTTTGAAAATACAACACAAATATTTTGTGAGTGCAAGTTACAGTGCATTTGACCACCTGACAAATGACCACGGGTCAATTGAAAACAAGCGTAACGAAAAAAAAAAAAAAAAACCCCGACCATTTGACCACCACTTCAGTTTATTGTTGTCATTGATCAATTTCTATGCAATAGCACTGTTGTCACGCATTTCTACATATGTAACAGCGGGGCACGGACAAAATGCCAACGGACATAATGGCAAGCAGACATAATGGCAACGGACATAATGGCAAGCGGACAAAATGGCAAAGTGCCGGAGCGGACAAAATGGCAACTGAAATAAAAAAAGACGAACTAAACTTTCATTCAACCCAATGGCATTTAATGACTTCATAAATAAACATAACTGAATTACTGTGTAATGCATCTATTTAGATAGTCGCTTAGTCAATCAGTTCAAAGTTCACATTTACTACTCTGGAACATTTCCCCGAGGTTTCCACCGAATGTTGTGCCCTGCTCAAAGTAGAAACCCCTCAAATCTCGCTACCATCTCTGCGGTCCTCGCATTGCTGCCGAAGTCGGACTTGGAGATGACTGTACACCCGCTTTATGCGCCTACGTGGTTGGTCTCCGCGCGCGATTTTCGTAAGGGTGGTGGTCACTTGTGCTGCATCTCCTTTCAGCCATGAGATGAATTCTAATCCCTTCTTCGTGGAATTCGGGACAATTAGGACTGGGACAATTGGGACGGGGACAGCTGAGACTGGGACTATTGGGACTGGAAGTGGGACTGGGGCAATCGGGACCGATGGTCAATTTCTATGATCTATTTGTGTAACACAGCTTTATTATTAAATTACGTTCTACGCGCGGTTTTTCTACAGCTCATTAACTGTTTTCATAGATAATGTTTTTCATGATATGCCGATTCTTTCGTGAATGTTTACCAGTATAAAGCAAAATTTTGACACGTCTAGCTTAGCATTTCTTACGCAGGCGCTGATATTTGCGTGCTGGACCAAAAAGTGGCATATCCTAAAAATAGAAGTACTGGTAATTCAATTAGTTTTTTTTTTTTTGCTACTTTGCAATTGAATTTAATCATCCTTGTTGTCGTTTTGATCAACACTGCGCCACCGGATATTGTGTCCAATTCTTCGAAGAAATTCCTGAACAGTCTTGCGCCCAGCGGTTCCATCGGTGCAGAGCGCTTTTAGTCGTTGGTTTAGGTCTGCGTATTCCCGGCGTAGACGTTTTTTTTTTGCGCGGGTTTCCGCTGCTATCCTGAATAATGAGGTTTGGCTTATTGACATCTTCTAGGGGTAGAAACGCGGATGACATGTATTTCGGTACACAAGTGCTGCACCAGCGCGTCAACCCCCGCTTTCTGATCACGGTGTCTTGTACTTAAAAGTTTGGCCGATTGCAATTAACTAACCTGTCCCTGCCACACCCTGCTCTAGAGTCACCAGCGCCGCCTTTTAATTCTGCTCTAGGTCCGTTGACATTCACAAGAGAATCACAGAAATGTATCATAAATTAACCTTCAGTCCGAGTTGTCCAGTCCCAACTCTAGTCCCAGTTGTCTCAGTCCCAATTGTCCGGACACCTTATCCGTGCCATAGCTGCGGTCTCCAAATCCACCCCAATCCGTGTGTTCTACACTGCCACGCTCTCTCCATATCCACCCATCCCACTTCGTGCTGTCAGGCTGCGTTTGCTCAGATGTGCAGCATTCTCATTATTTCTCCTCCCAATATCTCTTCATCTCTCCCCTCCCCAACTAAAAAACAAACAAGAACAAAAAGAAAAAGAACAAAAAAATAAACAACGAAAAAAAAATAGACTGGTCAAATGGTCTGTTTTCATTTCGCCGGAGATCAAATGATCCATGGTAATTTGTTTGGTGATAATTGAACGGTGGTCATATACTATTATATATACTATTTTTTCTTGGGTTCTTGGCTTACAAAGACACAATAAATAAAATTATGTTTATTTCATTGAATGCATTGCACCTCGGTAAATTGCAATTCACCAATAGGAAACTAATTGCAATTAGAATTGCAATTAGTTTAGGGATCAGTTTAGAGACGATGAATCGGTCAATAGTTTTTCACATCTCTTTATTTTAACCAGAGTTAAAGATCAGTGAAGTCCAGTTGTTTCAGAGAGGAAGTAGACGGGGACATCAAAATTGCCTAATTTTTCTAAAGAATTTTTTTCACAAAAAAGGAGGGGGGAGGGCAAATGACCATCCCGTCAAACTGCAGGGGGGGGGGCAGTCGACCGGTGTGACAGTGAACACGGTCCCCCAGTGATTACGGTCCCCCCGGACCATGATCACTAGAGATTAGGGTCCCCCTCTAGTGATTACGACCCCCCCTGGATATCATGGATGTGCGTTATTTATGGTGCCTGAACTCTGTCAAATTATAGATTTTAAATAAAGTAGGAGTAAATAAGAGTTACTTTCGCAAATTTTATTGCAATTTCCAATCATATTTTTTTATATATAACAAATATAACTAGTTTTAACAAACAGTGTACAGATGGTTACATTCTATATATTATATTGCATAGACTGGAGTATATTGATCTGCTTAGGTTACTGATATAAATGTTCTGAGTAGATTTTCTTAACTTGCCAAGTGCTTTAAATTTCAACGAAGCAGCTTTGTATGTGAGCCACTTGTATGTTTCAAGAATTCGCTTTTTACTTTGATTTTCCGCACTTTCTCCATCACTTATGTTTTCTGAATAATGATAATTTGAACAAAAATGGGCACCTATAAAGGGCAAATTCGGGTGTGGATTCCTTAGGTTTTAAATAGATTAACTCAAGATTTACTCATGCGCGATAATCCCTATATTATTGATCTCAAACATCACATATAAGTTGTGTTACAGAGTCTTACATGTGGATTCATGGGGTAACGAAAAGGATTAAATCAGGGATTTACCAGTTACAAATTTTGGCCACTGCAAGATTGTAGGAAAGAGGCCCTCCGGATAGAAACCCCCGGATAACATCCCCCCTCCGAATGAAATGCTTACATCTCCGAAGTACGAGCAATGAATTTCAATTGCAATTGTCAGTGAGATTGGTGATAGCAATTTAAATTTGAAAGAAAACAATTGAAGAAGTATTCTGTGTAAGTCAATAATAAACTAGAACCTTATTTCGCTAGCAAAATGTAAAACACTTGACAAAAATTAAAACGCAAAAATATTTCCTTTAATGGGTTATTTCTTGAATAATATATTGTAAACAACACAGCTTGAATACGTCTTATAAGTCGAGTGGTGTTTGGTTTTTGTTAACTTAAGGTTTTTATTGACTGATCAGGCATACGCCGTGTTGGCTATTTACGCAGTGAGAGCTCGCACAAAGCCTAGCAACTGCGTGTTCTGTGATGTACGTTAAATGCAATGCATTTACTTGCAAAAATACACTCTTTTTCACATGGTGTTTTAACAAAGAAAACGAAATCGAAGTGGAAAATAAAAAGTGACATGCGCACGCTCAGATCAAGCTCTTCATAAGTCCCAAGTTTCATGGTCCTAGGGCTTGTCAAGTGTTAAAAAGAACGCTTCCAACTGCCCAATCAGCATCTCGGTCAGGCTCTTCTCTCCAGATGCTCGGGCACGAAACAGCATCTTTAGGCGACCTTGGAGCTGGAGGGTCACATTTTGTCAACGGCGCTTGCGTCAATTGCAATTAATATTCACAATTCCCCACCAGAGTTTATAATCCCTCTTGTACATTAGGGCCGATTAGAAGCCCCCTTGTACACATTACAGTTAATCCTTGCAGTACTTAGTGTCATTTGAAAAATATGATTAAGCAGGGGTGTAGGGCACAGCATTCGCTGGGAGTTACAATTTGATAACCATGAGATAACAATTACAGGCACAACTGAAACAAATAAGATAAATTTGTGTGCGTCATACAATTGAAATTAACGTCAAAATGAAAAACACTTCCATATTTATTCAGTAACAAAACAACTATATGGCTAGTCCAGGCGATATATCGCTCGGACACCGTCCTTTGGCCCTGTAGCCTTCCCTCTAGCCAGTCTAGTCAGAAAGGCATTCCGCTATTCCAGAAACGGAATCATTCTAACTCAGAATGCTGACAAATATTAGGATTCTATCATTCAATGCGCTAATCGACAAAGGATCAATGTTAAACGCTGCAGTTTGGTGGACTGCGATTCATTGTATAATCTTGTCGATCACCAACTATGCTGTGTGATGGATTACCTCCGTATTTCTTAAGTTGGTAAATATGTATATTGAAATTAATTTAACAGCCAATAATCACAATCTTTGATAGAAAAAATGATGTGAAGTAATATATTTAAATTCATTTTAACATAGTAAAAATTCATCAACATATTTAATCTTTATTTAGCTTCTAAACTTTCATGAGCTTATAAACTTTTTGTCTCCTGTGCTGTTTGCAATTATTTTTCTCGTAATTTTTCTGGTGGCTCGAATAGTCCAGTTCTTGGTAACAGCCAATCAGCATCCTTGGTACCTTGGTATCAAGCCTCATTCGAGTATTGCTCTCCTGCACCAACCACACCTAGGTCCGTGGGGTGACTGGGGGGGGGGGATATGATAACAGTGGAGAACGCGAATTACGTTTTTACTCGTAAAAGAGCGTTTTACGACAATAAAACGTTAGGTTTACTTCGTAAAGCTCCGAATTCACTTATCTCCACTTTATACTGGATTAACACAGGAGTCAGAGTGATCTACGTTGTGAGCCAAGCTTAAAAACATTTTTCCTAAGAACTTAGTTTTTACTCAAAAGAACGTGCCGAGTTCTGTGTGAAGGAAAAGAGACGCAAATAAAGCAATACTAAAGATGGTTCATGTGTTTAATGTGCCTTAGTTCAAAGTATAATCGAGTTGGTGAACAACTATCACAGATGGAAGGACGAACAGACGAAAGAAAACAGAACAAGTAGAGAAGACGCACCAGCGACCAAGCTCTTCCCCCCTATCAATCCTCGCTAACACCATCCCCCTTCATTCTCCCACGAGATCGTAGCCCATCCTAATCGCAAAGGTCCACCTGAGAACACGTAGAGTAATCTCTTTAACACTTGACAAGCCTTAAAATTTCAAAAATGTATCCAGAGGCTTAACACCTAGTGCCCCTGTCATGGTATAGGGGCAAGCGATACGAAGAACTCATACAAGACATGTTGACGCACTGTCATGTGTTCTTAGTATACTACCTCACATTATCGATTGACCTACACTGAACGCACTACAATTTGCTCAACTCGAGTCACTGACCAGACAGGAGGAGCACTGGTATACAACAGATGGCGCACTATCACGCGCTCATTCGAAAAATGACCAGATATTATTAGTTACACAACAAACGCACTGTAACGTAATTATGTAAGGTTTCGGTCACTAGCTAAGGGAACTGGGTTAGTCTAGGTACTTCATCCCTGCGAGCCCGACTCTAGTAACGGACGCACCGAGGATAATGCGTAGTGTGCATGTACACCCCTTTTCCCAAGGGAAGATGGAGTACCGGTCTCGCAGGAATGAATTACCAAGACCTAACGCTAATCAAAGTTCAGGTGTGTGCTTCAGTAGCACCGTCCTTAGGGCACTGGGCCATAACTAAAGTGTAAGGTTCTCCTGTCCTAACGAAAACTGGTGAGTGCCACGACACAGTTATCGGCGGCCCAGATTCTGGCCCCTCTTGTATTTGCCTGAGTCGTTGCCTGGGCGCTGAAAGGCTTCCTTATGCTTGGGTCTGCCTCTGCCCTTGGTCGTCGCTTAATTGTTACAGACAGGAATTAGTTAGAGACCATTACTTCAGCCGCTACAAAAGGGCCTAACGCCCATGGCCCACCAAGTGGTGCTTGATGTTTAGCATGTGTCTAGATGAGCTTTCAATGGAGTCAGCATCCCTCTCAACCAGTAGAATATCTGAGTCCTGGCGGACCGACGGCATCCAAACTGTGCGCTTGGCGGGTTGCTCCCACGCTTCCAACGGTATGAGGTGGTCAGAGGAACGCTCCGGCCCTTGTTTCACTGCACAGTGCTTGATGGGATGGCCATGTGACAGCACTTGCCCTTCGCTGGCGTCTGCGCGCTTGAACTCTCGACACCGCACTGAGAGGGCGTTGGTTACCTCTTCGCTGGTCTTCAACCCGATGAAGGTTTTCGGTTGGGGATATCATATGGATCAGCGGATCGTCTGTCTCTGAAACTGGACATCCCCAGGGAAGACCAGTTATTTCCACTAATGGCTCTCCTACTGAGAGGATAAGTAAGTTTTATGGATTATTTTCTCAAACCCTATGTATGCTCTACAGAATCATACATTAAAGATACAAATGACTTTTTGTTGAAATTTCAAAACCATCATAAACTACCCCAAAACTATATCTTGTTTACTCTAGATGTGGTATCTTTGTACACTAACATTCCGATAGATCTAGGTTTGTCTTATGTCGAAAACGTCCTAAATGACCACAGAAAACATGGCGAAAAACCAAGTAATAGCATGCTAATTAAATTATTAGAATTTGTTTTAACAATGAATGACTTTGAGTTTAATAGGGAGTATTTTCTCCAGTTGTTTGGTACGGCAATTGGTACGACAGTAGCACCGCATTATGCAAATTTAGTCGTGGCAATTTGTGAAAAAAGTATGTGTATGTTTATAAAAAACAACCTCTCTTATGGTTGAGGTTCATTGATGACATCTTCAGCATCTGGTATGGAGACCTGAAGTTCTTGGAGAGCTTCGCGGAGTACTTGAATGTACAGGTTAAATCTTTAAGGTTTGCCCTGGAATATAGTTATACTTAACTATCCTTTTTAGATGTACTTTAGACGAAAACGGCTTCTTAACAACGGATTTATTTCGTAAGCCGACAGACGCAAGAAATTATCTTTCTTATAACTCGGCACACCCTTTGTCGTGTAAAAATGGCATCCCGTACAGCCAGTTCTTAAGGGTAGGGCGTATCTGTTCAGACTTAAATAGTTTTGATCGAAATGCAGTAGACATGGGGAAAACCTTTCTAGAAAGAGGTTATCCACTTGACTTGATTGAATCATCCCGCATCAGAGCGAGACGAAGTAACCGAGATAGTCTCCTCATCCCACCAAACAACCCTGCAGCAGGTGAAAATAAATCTGATCCCATCTTTGTGATTACAACTTATAATCCGGGTATTAATATATTAGGTAACATAGTTGAAAAACATTTATTGTATTTAACCAGAAACCCATCATTCAGAGATTTTAAGGCTTTAAAAGTAGCTATAGCGTATCGTAGACCGAAAAACCTAAAAAACTTGCTTGTCAGGGCAGCCTCCCCCCCCCGAAACAGAAAGCTGCTGAAACCAAAAAGAAGAATGTATGTATTAATACGAAGTGCAGATACTGTCCCCAGATATAGAGATCTGGAAGACTAGAGTGTACAGCTTCAGGGCGTACATATACAGCTAAAAAGAACGTCTGTTGCCAAAGTAGCAACCTAATTTATGTCATCACGTGTTATACATGTGGTTTGCATTACGTAGGCCAAACGGGCAGACGTATAATGGATAGATTCCAATGACAGTTTGGGTGTATCAGCAGAAATGACTTATCCACTTTACTCATAGATCACCTTAATAGGTGGGACCATAAGGGGATTGATGATATAAAAATTCATTTTGTAGACTTTATTAGTCTGAACCCCTCTAAAGCTGCTGCCAAGGGTCTTAGAATGAAAATAGAATTGAACTGTCGCTGTCCCTTTCCTGGAGAAAGCATGGGGTCTGTCGAGCACCTGACCCCTTGTCCGAGCTACGACCCTCGGTGTGCGACAGGTCCGGTTCCTCCTTTGCAACCAAGTCCGCGACGGGCGAATTGATAGCCCCTTCCTGTCTCTGGAGATGGCAGACAACGTAGACGCATTCAATGAGGCGAGCTCCTCGTCATCGACGACCTGCTGTGTTAACGAAATTTGGCCAGATTCACCCACATGGCTGGTAAAGCGCGTACCTGACTCCATATGCGTAACTGTCACACTGTCCTTCGCTGGAGTGGGTACAGGCGGTGGCGATTCCTCGAAGAGTGCTTTTTTCAAGCTCTTTGCTACAGCAAGTATCACATTGATGACTGCTATCGCCAGAGGTCGCAGGGAGGGGGAGGGTTGACGCAGGACCGACGCAGACGCACTCGGGCTTGGTAGTGAACCAAGAATCCTGATGGTGCTTGGTTCTTGGTAAGTAACCTGACCAAGATGTACAAAGCCTTGGATACGTACCTGGGTTTTTGGTACCTCTTAGTACATGGTTGGTGCCAAGCACACAGATGTGCCTTGATGCCAAGTCACCTTGGTAAGACCCAGGTACCCAGTGGGTACTTGGTACTTGAGCTCAGCCCCGCCAAGGAACGTGCTCAGCAGCAAGTACTGAGCGCAACCAGGGCTAGGTCAGTTCGAAGATACCGGAGTCTGTCAGCAAGACGGGCGACTCCAACGGCTGAGACTCAACCATCTGCGTTCAGACGGTTCTCAGTAACATCGTACTGCGCTGGAGATATGGTAGCGTGCTAGGAAGCACGAAGCTACGAGGCTTGATCACAAGTGACCAAGGCTCAGAAGTAGCTTGAGATCCGACCAGACATCAACAATCTGACATGATTCGGCTCCTAGATGGGTCGTCAGTTAGTGCGCCTAAACTAGCAAACGATAGAGACCTTCTAGTCACATTTTTCGGGGAAAGGCAACCTCCAAATTATGCAAGCCGACAACGCTCGTGTTAACACAATCAAAAATGAAAGTACTATCCAACGTTCAATAATAAATTCGGAGAAATTAACTCAGAATGAAGGCAGCAAATAAAAATAAAAATACGAGAATGAGGTTTGGTACCAAGGTACCTAGAATGCTGATTGGCTGTTACCTAGAACGGGACTATTCGAGCCACTAGAAAAATTCTTAGCTCCCAATTGCGTGATTCTAACGAGTTTTATGAGAATACTCGTATAAAAGTGGAGATAAACGAATTCGGAGCTTACGAAGTAAAATTGAATTCCGTGATAGGTGATCTGATCAATTCGCTTAGCTAAGGTAATCAGAGCGACCGCCAATCCCCCGCTTACCACCTCGTGATGCAATCAAACTTGGGGCGTTCGGATTACCAGAAACAGTTGTGAAATATTGTGAAACACTTGTGAAACATTGTGAAACAACAGTCGAATAGTCTCCAGGTAGCGCCAAACGTCACCCCCTAAAAAACGGACACAAGTAAAATGTATAAAACTCGAGTAAACTGTATAACTCTTAAACTACTTTATTGACTAAATTTAACATAATTCAAACAGAGCCCAGCTGGATACTTCTGATCACTAAGACTATCATAAATAACATCCACATTACCCAAGACGGGCTTTGTTGTATGTTCAACTTTATCTTCCATTTAGAAAGTGGTACAAGGTGGTGAAAAAGCTTCTAATTAACACTTGACAAGCCTTTGGCTTTCAAGAGTTATATGAATTTGTGCGAGCAAAATTCGTCCTTTTTTTTCTTCTTGACACTTTTTCCGATTTTTTGTGTCTTCTTCTTCTCTGACACTATGGGCCCTAGGACCATGAAACTTGGGACTTACGAAGAGCTTGATCTTAACTTGTGCATGTCACTTTTTATTTTCGTCTTCGATTTCGTTTTCTATGTTAAAAGGCCATGTGAAAAGAGTGTATTTTTGCAAGTAAATGCAGTGTATTTAACGTACATCACAGAACACAGCTGCTGAGCTTTGTGCGAGCTCTCACTGCGTGAATAGATAACACGTGGTATGCCTGCTCAGTCAATAAAACCTTAAGCCAACAAAACCAAACACTACTCGGCTTATAAGACGTATTCAAGCTGTGTTGTTTGCAATATATTATTCAAGAAATAACCCACTGAAGGAAGTATTTTTGCGTTTGAATTTTTGTCAAGTGTTTCACATTACGCTAGCGGAATGAGCTTCTAGTTTATAATTACACTCAGGACTAAATCTTATGCTGCAACTTAAAATTACCCGTGATTCTTATCTAACTGTTGTAATCGCCAGTTACAATACATAAATAAAAACTAAAAAAAGATATGTGGATTTATCTCATTTCAATACAGCAGCGATGTTATTGCAACTGGTAAATAGGACGGGGATTAAACAATTAGATTTACCTTACTGATTGTGGTCATCACAGAGGCGGATATTACAAGGTGGACGAAGGCTGCAATTATGCCTTTGACTCGGCAACAGAAAGAAAATACGTGGAGATAAATGAGGTGGGCTAGAATGGGTGGGGGAAGAGAAGGTGAACAGGGGACTGAAAAAAAAACGAAAAGGGGGGGGGTAGACGAGTCTAGGGAAGCTGTACAGGAGGCATGATATGCAGTTACAGCGGAGATTGTCATTTCAAATGATCTGTGTGAGATTACTTCACACTGCAGTAAATTTCTTCATTTAGTTCAGTGACAATTCATGAAAGCAGTTGCACTTAAACTTGAGCCTAATCAGCAAAAGACATAACAGATATATTGTTCGCTGCATTTCGCCAGTTTTGCGGTAATTCATTTCCTGCATTTTAAAAAAGGACAATTTATGAAAACCGGGAAGATAACAAATTAACTACTCATGTATTTTTCAAATAAATTGAACTTAATCCATCACACACTTGAGTATTATAGTTGTAGTTATTTTATATTATAGTTGATAACCTTTAAAAAAAACTCTCGACCTTTTGTTGGAACTTTTATTTCCAAGTTGTGGATGAACAAGCTTAATTTTTGCTCTGCTTATTTATTGTTCTAATGACTTTTTAGTAATTTTAAGATTAACTGCAATGTGTGCAAGGGGCCTTCGTTAAGCCCGTAATGTGCACATGGGAATTTTAAAGCCCCTTGAGAGATATACAAAGCATGGCATCTTGTGGCATTTATAGCACAGAATTGACTTGCTTTAATCTTGAGTTAGGGGAAAAATAGCTGCTTGATAAAACTGGACCTAACTAGACCATTTTCGCTACCGAGTAGCGAAAGCTACACTTGGTGGTCACAAAAAATACGATTCTGAACTCTTAACCTCTACGTACCGTCTTTTAGGGACAAAGGGTCGAAAAAAGGTTCAAAATCGGTCTATTCCTAACCGTTTTCAAGATAATGGCCCACTTCCGGCGATCAATACACCGAAGCTGATATCATGGAAGTTTAAACTGCAGCTTTCAGCTTCTTGCCGCCTGTTTCGCCAATTTGTTTTGTCGTTTTTTAATTAAAAAATTAAGCGAATTTGAAAAAAAAATGCAGGAGGATCAACTAGACATACTGAAGTTTATCATATCCAAATTTCATCTTAATAGCCGTAACGGCCTCTGACTAGTTCCACGGACAAACTCAAACAAGCGAAAAAACATGCCACATTGCGATTTGTGCAAATCCCAAGTGTAATTAACACTTGACAAGTCTTTGACTTGCTCAAAGCTTATATGAATTTGTGCGGGCAGCCGTTGGTGCTTTGTTTCTTGACAGTAAAAATTAATTTTCTTGTCTCAGCTTCTTCTTTGACGCTAACGGCCCTAGGACCACAAAGCTTTGCACATATGTAGAACTTGATCTGAGGGTGTGCATCCCGCCTTTTTCGTCTAGAATTTCGCTTTCATGCATAAAACGAAAGCGAACACAGCTGATTTTAGAATAAATAACCAGACCCGCATTTCACTAGCGGAATGCTAAACACTTGGCAAGAATTAGAACGCAAAAATACTTCCTTCAATGGGTTATTTCTTGAATAATATGAAGTATTTTACAACATGTATTCAATGGCCCACAGCCATGAAAACTGGGGGCAATTTATAGAATTTGGGGGCCATCACGGCCCCAGCGAAAAATTTAGCGGGCCATTTGCTGAAACTGGGGGCCATGGCCCCCGCCAAGATTATCCGTGTTATTATTATTATTATTATTATTATTATTATTATTATTATTATTATTATTATTATTATTATTATTATTATTATTATTATTATTATTATTATTATTATTATTGTTATTATTATTATTATTATTATTATTATTATTATTATTATTATTATTATTATTATTATTATTATTATTATTATTATTATTCACAAGTTCTACACAAGTACAAAGTTTCGTTGTCCTTTGGTTCATAGTGCCAGAGAAGAAGACGACACAAAAAAATCGGACCACTGTCAAGAAAAAAACTCCATAGATTGATAACTGAATACCAGCTAAATATATTAGCAAACAACACAGCTTGAATACGTCTTATAAGCCGAGTAGTGTTTGGTTTTATTGACTGATCAGGCTATCTGTTGTCTATTTACGCAGTGAGAGCTCGCACAAAGCTGAACAACTGTGTGTTCTGTGTTGTGCGTGAAATGTTCCGCATTTACTTGCAAAAATACACTCTTTTCATATGGTGTTTTATACAAGAAAACAAATCCAAGGCGAAAATAAAAAGTGTGATGCACACGTTCATATCAAGTTCTACCGAAGTCCCAAGTTTCGTGGCCCTAGGGCCCGTAGTGCCAGTGGAGGAGATGACACAGGAAATCCGATCACTGTCAAGAAAAAAAGATACCAACGGCTGCTCGCACAACTTCATATAGCCCTTGCAAGCCAAAGGCTTGTCAAGTCTTAACAAGTGTTAAATACAGCGCATTTAAAAGCAAAGTAACGGTTGAGCAAAAAAACACAGCTAATGGGCGTTACTCGAGCTCTGCATCTATAGAGAAAAGTGCTAGTCCGTTTAATTAATAAAGCCGTTGAGCTAACATAGCAAGCAGATTTACACAGTTTATAAACGGAATTCGGTGATGTTTGCTAATATATCACTGCCATGACAATTTCATTAGAAAAAACTCGTCCAAATAAAACAATTGACATACTGGTAAGTCCAAAATATTAATATTATTTGAGAACGGGGTGGGGGAAGGGGCGCATCCAGGTGGTTTCAACGGCGGGGGGATTTATAGTCATTGAAGAGTTTTGAATGAAATGAGTTTTGCTTTTTACCTTTTAATGTTTGTCAAGTGTTGAAGAATTCGCTTGCGAAATGCTGTTCTAGTTTTAATTGAACATCTGATCACAATGCAATTTTAATATTTAAGTTAGCTATCTAACTGAATCTTTTATTGATACATTCTGTATCTCACTTATCAGTTGGGCAGATTAGTAACAAGCTGTATCATTTTTTTTTTTGCAATATACGGAGATCTTTTAGTTGATAAAAATCAATATGATACTCTGGTTGAGGATTACTGTGTAACAAAGGAGGATCGATATAAAGTGAAACGAAATTAAAAAAAAGAGTTGTCACAACCTTTGATTATAGAATAATTCTACACTTAATTCTTAATCCTACATATCATCAGATTCCGATGATAACAGACTGCAAGCAAATAAAGGATTGTGTAAATGTTTACACAGCAGCAGCCAGTTTCTCCCTTCCGAAATCTGGGTAAACAGCACAAAGTCATTGCACTCTTTGAAAAACAGGTAAATAGATGTGCAGGCTTTTTGTTTGCAGAGAGAAAACCCGAATCGCTCGAAACATCACATTTGTACACATTTCAGGGACATGAACCGTTGAAAGAGAGATAAAACAACTTTATTTATTGCCTAATATCTTGCTTAGCTTGTGAGCTGTTTCTCTAAGGAATTCCTTCTGCTCGGTAAATTAGACCAAAACATCTTTTCTGGCAATATAATGATTATATACCGGTATCCAACAGTATTTGCATAAAATACCACTCGGAATCAATCCCACTGGAACAAATGACTTCCGGAGAAAAACAATTTCAAGAGAGATAGGGGGATAGGTTGTACAGGGGAATCATAAATATATCAAAGACAAAAAACATTTTAAAATTATTTGCAATCTTTATAGCTGCCACTACAAATTACCTAAGAGCCTCATTACAATTTGAGTAGGCGATAAACGGGAGAACTGGACCAAGCATAAAGTCTAAAACGAGAGAACTGGACCATCCGACTCCCCTCCGGTGAATGTCTGGGAACGCTACCCCAGGTGAAGGTCTTGGAAACCTCCCCCCCCCCCGGTGAAGGTGTGACCTTGGATCCCCCAGGTGGGAAATTGTGATCTTTGCAATTTATCCGTTTCAGACAATTCTGAACATTTTTCGTTTTTTGACCTTCTGACACCTCTCCCGGATGGGAAATTGTGATTTTTGCAGTTATCCGTTTCAGACAATTCTAAACATTTTTGAATTTTTGACCTTCTGACCTCACATCAACCTCTGGGCGACAATGTATGATCATGAACTAGTTTTACGTTTCAGCCAATCCTGAACAACTTTCATTTTTGGACTCCTCCCTCTGGCCGGACCGTCTATATACAAACGTTATGTGGTTGCTTGGTGCTGAGCCATCGTTGTGAACTGTATGTACAGTGATAATGTAAACAGTGCTAATGATATGAGACAGCTGTCTAGCACATCAATCATTTCAAATGGCTGATGGTGCCAACTTTCAGACGTTAGAAAATATCCCATGATAGAATAGCTTGACTCGACACACAATAATATGAGTGAGCCTCTTGGATACTATGTTAAATTGACTGACTTCATTGTTGTTGTCATTGTTGTTATCATTGTTGTTGCCACCTATTAACCGATGTGATTTCAGAAGTATTCTTCTCCATCTCCTGACCTATGTGAAAACATTCCGAAAGTATCCTTCTCTACCTAATGACGTTGGATAGATATGACATCCCAGATAGGTTAAATGTTAGGTTTTGGATGATTTAAAAAATGATGTGCTTGACAAGTCATTTACAAAAATTTCGTTTAATATCAACTACACTGGACTTTCTAGATCTCATTTGTAATAAAAAATCTTTTTTGTGTTTGGCAATGCATCAGCAGTCTATATTAACGCTTAATTCATACGCTTTGTTAGTCCTGAAGACAAGGACAGTGATTATGCAGTAGTTGAGGAAAAGCAAGCATTAAGAAAACGTGTTTGTTGTGGCATCTGCCGCTGCCAGCTATATGTGGAAAAATGAGACCATGGTGCTGCATTCATAGTTCAATACTTAACAAGTGACATCTGTTTAATTAGCATGAGAAAAATGTGTATGTGTATTCTCTAACCAAAGTCACGGGCAAAAACTTTTTTGCACATTTATCGGTCGGCTTCTGCTTCTTTGAGGTTTTTCTTTTCTTTATACTTGTTTTATGGCTGTATATTATATAGGCATTCCAACTTCAACAGATCATAAATATAAAACTGCTAGTCCGATTTGAACCATTATCCTTCTAAGAGATATTTATGTTATTCAGACAAGCCTATACAGACTTTATGTTTGCTGAACTGGCTATCTTTGAATCTGCGGCAAAACAGCTTTGCCACTTACGCACTTTTTTTAACTTTGAGCACTACAACATTAATGTAATTGAATTATACAAGTTTATTCAAAAGTGTTATGAAACTGGAATAGAAGATGTAGAGGACTGTGATTTTGATTCTGCATTTTACTGTATTCGTACTGATGAATGGGTCTGCAATCGCTTGGTGTATTATTTAACGGATTGTTTTCTAGAACAACTCCTTCTTCACTGATAGCGTCATTGATCACGTTATTTATCAAAACACAGGTGAGTAGTTTTTCTTTAAAAAGTTTAAAAAATGAGAATAATTTATTGAAACGGTACGTCGCCCTTTTACGTAATAGGAAAATTCCTTTCGCAGTATGGCCAACCAATAACAGATTTTTTCACTTATTTCTATTGCTTTCGTGTTTAGATCATTGACTTCCTTCCAATACTTTTGCTTACTTTAAATTGTAAACAAAAAGTATAATACACATACATTGCTTGTAAATAACACATTGTTGTTGTTGCTATTGTTGTTGCCATTTTTGTTGTTGCCATTGTTGTTGTTATTGCTATTCTTCTTGTTGTTGCCATTGCTGTTGTTGGTATTGTTGTTGTTGCCATTGTTGTTGTTACCATTGTTGTTGTTGTCATCAACATATTTACATTCAAAGAATTTTTTATCATTTGAAAAGTGGATGTGGAACCGAAAGGTTCGAAATCTTACGAATGGCCACATAGTCTTAAAAGACATTAAAAGACATTTAAAGCCAGCATACACTTCAGAATGGAATGGAGAAAGAGAGATAGATATGGAAAACTCTGTAAAACGCATTCACGGAAACTTTAGGCGAGTCTTTGCATTAAACGTCAAAGAGTCAGAAATTAATGTGCATGCTTGTATAGAATGTGGTGCGTTGTAATACAGCGAAGAAGCTTTATCCACGCATATGAAACAGTGTGGCGAGGGTGGTGAAGTTGACAGCAGTTCTGACAGTGAGTCAGACTCTGTATGGTAGCATATGATTTAAGAAGTGTATGACCATGATAACAAATTTCAAGAAAAGGTTTTAGAATATAAAGAACAAGGACTTGAAGATGCGCATGAAAGAGCAAGTGATGACCTTCGACCCGTTTATAAGCGTCGACTAAAGCAACTGTTTATGAGGCTATCTAAATATACCCAACGTCTAGAACAAAGCGAACATTATTATTGTTATTATTATTATTATCATTATTATTATACGTAATACTTTTATAGCGTCCATATTAAGTATTCATGGCGCTTTACAATACTGTCAGTAAAAGAAATATAGTCTAAAATACTATAGCGATACAATAATACTGTTCGATAATACTGATGATGTTAAAATTTATCCGTAAACTTCAATAAAAAGGTGTGTCTTCAGATGTTTCTTGAAGGTTACCAAGGAGTTTATACAACGAAGTGACTTAGGTGACCGAGGAGCTACCACACTAAAAGAGCAATCTCCAGCAAACTTAAGATTTGATTTGGGCTGTACTAACATAAGTCCATTTTCATTAAAGCGAGTCGATCTGACGGGTTTATGCAACTGAATGAGTTCCTGTATATAAGCTGGAGCCATGTTTTGCCTGGCTTTGAATGTCCACAACAGGATTTTATACTTAATCCCTGAGCGCACGGGCAACCAATGTAGCGATTTCAGCGTATCCGTGATATTTTCAGTTCTTTTCAATCCAGTAATAAGCCTCGCTGCGCTGTTTTGTAGACGTTGGAGCTTGTCCAAACTTGTCTCTGGTATACCCTACAAAAATGCGTTTGCATAATCCATACGCGAAAAAATCGTGGCATGTACAAGTGTTTTTGTTGCAGAGTCTGTTTAATATCGGCGCAGTCTGTACAACTGGCGGAGATGAAAGTAGCCAGATTTTACTACTTCATTTACATGCGAATGCATTTTAAGTTCTGCATCGAATTTGGCACCTAAATTGCGAACTTGACATTTTGCTGGAATCACATCATCTCCAACTAGTAATGAGTGTTCACATTCACCTTCTTAAATGATGAACTCTAGCTTATTTGAAGTCATCCAGTCAGATACACGTGCGATGGTGGTCTCTATATGCGCCACTGCATGCTTTTGCGAGTTTATGCTGTTCGAATTTGCAGCTATATAGAGCTGCGAATAATCAGCAAACAGATGAAACAGAACCTCATGCAGCCGCAATAGGTCACCAAGTTAACAGGTGTAATATGTATACATGCGCGGTCCCATACCAGATCCTTGTGGAAATCCGGTTTCTAGTGGCACTGGATCAGATAGTGCATCTTCGATTTTTACTTGCTGAGTTCGTTCAGAAAGGTACGAACAAAACCAGTTCAGAGCTTTTCCAGTTATGTGAAAATCGCGTTTGAGTCGATTCGGATAATATGTCATGGTTATAAGTGTCGAATGCGGCACTTAAATCCAGAAGGGCAAGTAATACAACTTTCTGGTCATCCATTGCCGTAAGAATGTCATTCTGTACCTTAATTAACGCGGATTCGGTGCAGTGCTTTTGCTTATATGCAGACTGGAGAGGTTCTTCAAGATTTTCGGATTTTGTATGTGCGTTCATTTGTTCAGCTACTGCTTTTTCAATTACCTTAGACACTAAAGGCAAGTTTGAGACTGGTCGGTAGTTACTAAGTTGCGCAGGGTCGGAATTTGGTTTTTTGATCAAAGGTGTGACCAAGGCATTTTTGTAAAGGCGCGGCATCTGCCCCAGTTCCAGTGACTTGTTTACTATTTTACCTATAACTGGCGATAGAACCTCTATTATCGATTTAAGAAGAGATGTGGGTATCGGATCCAACGAGCACTGTTTATTATGTGATTTCCTTACCAACGTAATGACCTGCTGTTTGGTCAATTGTTTGAAGAAACTGAAATATGCAGGATTTGGTTTGACATTCGCGAGTCGCGACTGTGGAATCGCAAGTGTTTCTTGATTCTTGAAAGCCCTCGTTGATTTTCTCAATTTTATTTTGAAATAATCAGCAAATTGGTTGGCTAGGTCCGAGTGTGGAATGCCCTGTGGATATGGCTGGGCATTGTTTTTTCGAGCCAATTTACTAACAATGCTAAACAGGGATTTTTGGTTATGTTCTTTGTCTTGCACTTGAGAACTGTAATCAAAAAATTTTAGAAGAATTTAATTACTTTATTGATGAAAAACATTATGAGTATTCAAAGGCACTAAAGGCGGGTATAAGAAAAAACAATGCATTCTTTGAAGAGTTTCTAGATAGGGAGGAGGAGGATGACAGCAGCGACGGAAATAGTGATATAGACGGTAAGATGAAACAGAGTGAAATAGATGAAGAACAATAGACTTATTTTACTAAACATTGTAATAATGATATTAATTTAACAGCTGTCTTCAAAGTGTATCAATACAACTATTAAATACATGTCTTTCTTTCAGTTTCAACGTTGTTCACATATAAAATCGCAAGAAGCTAAGGTCACCATGTATATATATATATATATATATATATATATATATATATATATATATATATATATATATATATAATGTATTATGTATTATAATTAAGTATTGTATTATTATTATGTATTATAGCCAAATTTTATTTGAAGAAAATAAAAGTTGAAAGGCATCATATTTATTTTTCTTATTTTAATTAAGAAGACAAAAAAATTTCAGATACATATTATGTTAATACATGTAACATATGAGACCTGACTAGTGGTACTGAGGTCCTGAAGTGGCACTGAGGACCCGACAAATTTTTCATGTGAACTCCCCGCCCCCGCCCCGCCCCCATCTTTAATTGTGTCTTGAAATCACTGCTTCTTCCGCCCCCCCTGCCACCCCGTTAGGCGACGCCGTCAGGGGTGGCATGGGATCTTTTATCTTTTTGTATTCCCACCGCCTCGCCCCCCACCACCCAATATATGTTTATCTCAATATCTTATTCACAAATTGTTCAAGAAAAAAAGATGCAAAATTTCTCTTTTTGGCATATATATATATATATATATATATATATATATATATATATATATATATATATATATATATATATATATATATATATATATATATATATATATATATATATATATATACATATATAGTCCCCCACCGCTCCTACGCAGCAAAGACAAACTGCGTTTTTTTTTGCCTTTCCCATCGGCTTTGTAATTAAAACCTTGAAGCGGCTTGATCAAGGCAGCAGTATGAGCAGCATTTTTTTGGTTTTGAGCGTTTCTTTCAGCTTATATATAACCGTCTAATATAGCATTTTGAAGCATTCAGCACCACTGGTGGTACTGAGGTCCCGCCTTAAACATTAGGTACAATTCTGCCAGCCTTGCATGTGCTGTTTCAATGGATGGGGTATTCCTATGCAACTGTCTGTAGATTTTGCCCAAATACTTGATCAGATATGTTGTTTCTATGGATGGGGTATTCCTATACATCTGTCTATAGATTTGGCACATACTGATTCTATATGTGCTATTTCTGTGGCTTACAGCTATAGGATGGGCCCATTCTACACCCATCGACCATTAAAACAGCCCATCTTGTTCACAACACAAGGCAGTTTGTTCCCACTTTTAAGGGGAGAAGAAAATATGTGCTATTCCTATAGCCAAATATGGGCTGAAACAATAGAAGCGCAAAACAACGAAGATGGGGTAAATCAATACCTCGCTGTTATTGGATGGGCCCATCCTACGGATGGGCTGTTTCAATACAACAATGGTTTTTGAAATGATTACTAGGCCTACACAGCTGTCTCATAGCGTTGGCACATGGCTTCACTATTTACATTTTCAGTGCACACACAGTTCACGACGGAGGCTCAGCACCCCGAAGTCTGTCCAGCTCCAGCTGGGGGAGGGGTCAGAAGGTAAAAGAAAAACAAACAAAAATGTTCAGAATTGTCTGAAACGGGTAAATATGTAAAAATAACAATTCCCACCTGGGGGGGGGGGGGGGGTCCAAGGTAAGACCTTTACCGGGGAAAAGGGTGGTCAGGTGGTCAGGTTCTCTCGTTCTATATTTTAATCTTGGGCCAGTTCACTCGTTTATCCCCTACTAATCTGCAACTAGTCTTACAGCACTTTCTTCGTTTCAAAGGGATTTTCCTCTCTTAATTGCAATAACTGTAATAATTGCAATCATGAAAGAGAAAATGTGGGGGTGTTCACCGGCTGTTTCACACCACGCCCCTTCGATGACCAGGTCCTCAACGGAGTCTGGCACTGCTAGCGCGTCCTTCCGCCGCTGACGCTGAATGGCTGTCTGGGGACTTTCCTCACGGCCCATCAATAGTCGGGCATGGTCTAGTAACCATGGAAACCTCTGCCGTGATTTGAAATACACCCATGCAGCTCGGGTCGAATCATGGATCACAAACAATTTGAATTTAATTGAATAGATCAATGGGATAATCATGTGAATTTGAGTAATGGCTACATTCTGTCATCCCATTCAATTACAATTTTAATCCAGCCGTATACGATTAAGATCTGGAGTCACGTTAAAAATGTAGTTTCTCATAATCCCGAAGTATCTCGGTATATTCTCCTCAGGGAGTAATTTATTACAGAGCAATTATCTTTGGAGTATTTCTTGACACATTTTACATTATTTTGTTATTTATAAAAAAGTTTCTTTAATTGTTTTTTTAATTTGTAAAAGTGAAAAAGGGAATATTAGGTGCAAATAAATGCAGCTACGAGTTGTCCACTTTTCACTTAGGTGCGAGCTGTCCAGGTGCAAGTTGTCAGGTGCCAGTCGTCCAGGTGTCAGTTGTCTGGATACCCTTCCAGAACAAAAAGCACAAATGCCACTAGAACAAATGGATTAAGGACATTTGTTTTTTGCTTACAAACCAAAAACTAAAAAGGTGTCGATTGAAAGTATGTAATATAAGCCTTTACTCTTATGTTTTGTGTACACTGGTCGCTCTAGTATTAATTTGTAACTGCTTTATATTTTTCAACAAGGCATCATTCTGTGTTTTAATGTTCTACGATAAAAACCAAAGCAAAAAAAAACTAAACAAAATGAACTTAATAAATATTAATTGTAGTATAGAAAGAAGAGCCATATTTCTAAATTTTAAATTTATTTCAAATATATAATGAGTTACTCCATTTTATTTTAGTTTTGTGTTTTGCGTTCTACGTTTTGCGTTTTGTTGAAGTATTACCCCTTTTACATATTTTGTTGAACGAAATGAAAATTTAGCTTAGCGCAATGAAACTTGTGGATGTTTAATATAACAGCATTAAAATGTCTAAACACAATACAGATTTCTTTTGCTCAACTTAAGGCCAGTTTTGAAATAGATTTAATGTGCGATAAATGTGTAAAACTAATTTTCCTGTTCAGTCACTAGGGCAATTAAAACAATTAAACAGCCAAACCAAATCCTTCGTCCACCTCACAGTTTTACTTGTTTATGAGCCCAGTCTCCTCTAGCCGAATGTGCCAAATGTCTTTTGTTAACATGTTAACATACCGCAGATAACGCCACCAAGAATGAAACAAACACTTTTTTCATCAAATAGGATCAAACGCCACCAGAAAATACTATATGGAATATATGATTATTAGATAACATTTAATAAACTGATTCTATATTTTACGCAATCGAACTTGGTCCCACCCACTTCCCTATTTTCTTTCTGAAGGTGTATGTTTAACTGACGGATTCCAGCTGTACCGAATATCTCTGAGATCCTGAGATCGGTGGGAACTTTTTATTGCTGGCCACAGGACAAATGGCCACCGACCCAATGTACACTGGACAGCCGGCTACCACATAAATGATGATCCCTTGTTTTTGCCATCTGGTATTCTACAGCGCAGAAAGAGGTGACATTTATTCCTTGTGCCTTTTGTTCCGGAAGTCATTTGTTCTAGCCATAATAAATCAATGAATGAAACTTTGTGATAGTAATTTTGTTAAGGCCAGAGATTAGACATTTAACCTAAATTGGAACCTGGGATATATGAAATTTATAACTGAGGATAATATCTTTTTATTTGAAGTTGACCTATCAGTTCCACGATGTGATCGAATCATCGTCAAATTACAATTGCATAAACTCATTGTGTTCAGATTCATTTTGTATAAATATGTCGGTCTACTAAGCAACTACACTATTTCTCAATTAAAAATTTAAAAAAAAAAAACGACAAGATGAAAACACAGCTGTCACAGCGATATTCCCATGTTAAAAGATATCCTAAAAAGAACGATTGATTTCATGAACATATACCTTTCATCAGTTAAACAGATATAACCCACATTTTGCCAAATGAACTAAAAGGTATTACCCACAGTTATAAGTTCGACTAAATGTCGCTCGGCTAAATGTTGTACTTTCCCGTTTCACATTCATACCTCCAATGTAAGAATTAAATTGTCGCACAGTGCAGTATTCTAAATGTGCATTTATGCTTGTTAACACTTGACAAGCCTTTGGCTTGCAAGGGTTATATGAATTTGTGCGAGCAAAATTCGTCCTTTTTTTTCTTCTTGACAGTTTTTTCGGATTTTTCGTGTCTTCTTCTTCTCTGACACTATGGGCCCTACGACAATGAAACTTGGGACTTATGAAGAGCTTGACCTGAACATGTGCATGTCACTTTTTATTTTAGTCTTTGATTTCGTTTTCTTTGTTAAAACGCCATGTGAAAAGAGTGTATTTTTTGCAAGTAAATGCGTAGCATTTAACGACAGCACAGAATACACATTTGCTCAGTGAGCTTTGTGCGAGCTCTCACTGCGTAACTAGATAACACGGCGTATGCCTGATCAATCAATAAAACTTTAAGTCAACAACAACCAAACACTCGGCTTATAAGACGTCTTCAAGCTGTGTTGTTTGCAATATATTATTCAAGAAATAACCCACTGAAGGAAGTATTTTTGCGTTTTAAATTTTGTCAAGTGTTTAACATTTCGCTAGCGGAATGAGCTTCTCGTGTTTCTTGAGTCTGTGCAGTTACAATTTTTGCATGCAAAGCATATTTCTAGTATGAAATTTATTGAAATAATCACTTCCATTTCTTATCGCATTTAAGTATAAAAGGACATTGCGAAAATATTGTGGAATGCAAAGGATTTTGGGGATTTTCGGGGCTGAATTTTGAGGGCAGTGGTTCTGATGACACGTCGGTTAAGTTATAAATTAATATCTTCCTGAAAACACATCTTTGGAGAAAGCAATAAAATACTTTTTAAGATGACAAGTTCATGAATTTACATCCAAGCACCAATAAATATTGCTAAGAAATTCTAGCGTTAACCGAATAATATACGCTTAGAAATTCTAGCGTTAACCGAATTAAAAGTTCTTATTTGACATTGCATAGACTTGTATTTTTTACTCTGTTAATACTGACAATTAATTTTTCTTAATAAAGATTAGGGATAAACGGTGCAAGAATTAATGATAAATGGTGCAAGAAATACGTATAATCAGTAATCAAATTAACAAAGATATCAAAGAAAAACTACGTGCGAGCGACTGTGTTATCTCTTTAAATGTTCCAGACATTCTATTTGATGCATATGAAACACTTATTAGCAAAGTTACCGACACAGTTATGCTTAGTTATACTTTGGTGTGATTCATAGAATTTCAAATCCCCATTACAATGTCTGTACAAGAAGGTGTATATATCTTCACCCTTAGAAACCAGCAGAACAAAACAGCTAAAACTAACAGAGTGTTACTGTCTGGTTATTATACTGGTATCAAGCCAAAGGTTTATTTACTTTTTGTGATGCGCAAGATACTTACTTGCTGAAATTATTATGACACTTCGACTGAAAGCATTATCTCACTGACAAACAAACCTCAAGCAAAAAATATATGACTCATTCTAGCAGATATGCTTACTATTTGTTTATACCTATAAAAATGCATAAAATTCATCCGTGATGTAATATTTCCTGGTCTATATTCATTTGTGCACATTGATTTATAGGTGATTTATATATATATTGGGACTTATAACCAGTGTGGACTTATAACGAATATCCAGTCCTTACAAATGCGTGGAATTTTTATGAGTAAAATCCACAATAATTTAGACTTAAATAGATGATGCAGATTTATTTATATTTTAAGCAAACAGGGTATGACTTATCTCTTTATCATTTATTTAAAACGACAAGTAAAAATAATATTTATGGATTTTTAATTAAGTGTAAATTAAAGTCTTTTAAACCTGCAAATAACAAAATGAATTTTAAAGTCCACTGTTAACTCTTGTCTGAAAGAACATGAAATCGAGAGCGGTATATTTTGGCATTCGCAACTTTTTGCGAGATTGTGATCCATTAACTTCATTTTCTATCCATTTTTTCTTTTCGCTTATTATTCTGCTCAAGGATTTGCGATTCATTTTGAGATCCCATTTTCCAGAAAAATGATTAGCAATATCCTGATGCGAGTTGTTAGGATATTCCTTAGCGTTATTTATGAGTTCTATTTTTTTTATCGCAGTCATGAATAATCCTTTTTCTTTTACGATCCATTATAATTTTGTTATTTTTCCCATTCACAAATCATTATCGACAATTAATAATGAAATAAAACTCTAATTGCTATCTTTATAGACCGAGAACGATTCATCCCAAGTGGCCTTATCACCAAGACAATGCGCTATTCGCTGGAATACACATGTCTTGAATAAATAAAACCTTTAATAGCCCCATGGCTATCTTTACATAATTTTAGAGGCTTTGATCTATTGTCTAGGTGAGAAATTCTATATTTACAATATCCTTGATTTTATTGAGCTGCCCTATTGGGACTTAAATTAATTAAAAATGATGACGGTAAGCTCAGTCGTTAGAGCGTTGGTCGTGTAATCCTATGGTCCCTGGTTCGATTCTGGCCGGAGGTGGAAAGCGGGGGATTAACCTTCGCTCAAATTCCCTCAGCTAAACGACTGGACAGGACTATTCATTACCACGGAATTCAAAATTAGCACAAGTGATTATATATATTATGAGTGCATATCATAGACAACTAACTGCTGCATACTAACTTTTTGCCTCTCATTTCCTGAGAAGCAAGATGCAGTCTTGCTTCATAAACTATATTCCAGCCCAGCAAGCCAAGCTCTTTCTGTGATCTCGCTCAATTTTTAAGTGTCTAAATAATTTCGAGGCTTCATACCTTTTCATGCATAAAAACCTTGTAAAAAACTCCATTTTAATCAAAGGTACATTTTAAATTTACAGGATTAAGTGCTTTTAATTTCGAAATAAAAACCTCAGGTCCGGACACCCTCGATAAACTGGACAACTCGCCAACCTGTAAGAAATATCACAAGCCGTTACCGATGGATACGAATCAAAGAACATATTTAAGATGAAACTGGTTTGCTCTTTGGAGCACTTCTAAACAAATCCCTAAGAAAATTCCCACACGAAAAAGACGCCATGAGAAAACCATGGGGGAGGGGCGTAGATTTTACGGTTTTCACTGGGTATGTCAAAAATTGGGAAAAGGAAGGCTTTTCTCCGCAATTGCCAAAACGAGTGGAGTTTCTCATCCATCGTTTTTATCCGCGGATATCTTGGCTTATAAATGGTAAATCCACAAAGATCAGGGACATGCCCTATAATCTTTAGGAGATAGATCCTTAGTAGAAAACGCGGTTGTGAAAAAACTTGCGGTTCCGGTTGTAGTTATCCACACTTCCGATTAAACGGTAATACAAAAGTTTACCGGCCACACTTCCATCCACTTTGTATTTCCCGCTACCTCATGACTGACATATACTGACAACATGGCGGGTGCTATATTATTGCTTGTTTCCGACCAAACCTAAAAAGTATGGACATACATTAAACTCGAGGGAAGCTTTATATCACTATGAGAAAGCATAATCACCAAGATACTGTTTTGGTTATTGCTTCTTGCAGAAGTGGATATGAAGAAAAACGATAAAGCCATATTCTTTGCGCATACAGTTAATATAAGCAAAAAGCGTTAAGTTTTGTATGTAAAATTAATCAGTATGTTTATTTCGTTAAAAGAGTTAAAACCATTCAAAGATAAAGCACTAGTTGAAGCAACTTATAGACGGGGGGCGGGAAGTCTCAAACAATTATCATCTCAATCATATCCTGAAAACAATATAATGGGAAAGTTTAATAAGAGGAGCACAGTAAAGTGCAAATGTACCTTCGTCTGCACCCTGCCACACTCTTTCGTCAAAGTGCACATGTACTTTCGTAACCCACTGTCAGATACTTCTTTTGTATAACCGCCCGAACAAAGAGTGAGAACAGTTGCTATATTGAGTTTCTCATCCATCGTTTTTATCCGCGGATATCTTGGCTTATAAATTGTAAATCCACAAAGAACATTAAAAACGGCAACGAGAAGTGTTTTTTTTTATCAGTTTTGGCACATCTCAATGTGAAACCTCAAAATCTTAATCTACTGAGTCATTGCAACGGCTATACATTTGAGCTCAATGTAAAAGAGATCTCCTGTCCAAAACCTGTACGTAAAATACCGACCTTTGTGAAGACCATTAGTTTATCCATAAATATGTTTGGGTTTGAAAATAACAATGCGGTACCTATTTATTTGAGTAAATATAATTACGAGATACAAATTAATTTATTACGCATTAGCAATGGAGATCACAACAACAGCTGATTCGATATTTTAAAGCCTTATGCATAGATGCACGGAGCTCAAAGCACATTAGTATTACTGTTTCAACTTTCTCAATGTATTTGGCCGAGAAGATTTGATAAGATAGTCTGCACGAAAGATTCATCACAAAAATTTATTTTTCCCAAGTAAGAAGAAGATCTGGTGATTCGATTCAAAGCAATTGCAAAGCAGCAAAATATACCATTTGTCGTCTATGCGGATTGTGAATGCTTAACGGAAAAGTAAGAGAATGGTACTAAGTACCAACATCATAAAGCAAACAATTTTTGCTACGTTGTTATCAATACAGATACCCAATATTCAAGACCACCAGAGCTGTATCGAGAAGACGACTTGTCATTGAAAAAGATAAGATCACAGACATTAAATGAATGCCGAATCATTAGAAATGATACCAGAAGAATTTAAGGTTGCTACTAGCTTTATTTGTTATAATACATTAAGGTCGGACGGATGAGACCATGATCATGTAACCGGACTGTACTGCTCACAGTAATTTACAATTTTGTTCCTTTAAAATACCGGTTGTATTTCGCAACTTATCGGGTCACGACATCCATTTAATTATGGAAAAAGTTGGATATTCCAAGATATAGTAAACTACATCTTTTGCAATGAACTCAGACGGAGAATTTTTAGCGCTAACAACATGTGATATTAAGATTCTGGAGTCAGCACCATTTTCTATGAATATTTCATCTTCATAAAGGCTGCGTTAACAGGGGTAGAGCAAAGGCTACCGAGGTCCTAATAAAGCCACGTTTTTTTATTAATAAGCTTCTCAATGACACTTTTATTGCTTGATGTTTTGAACAAGTGTTTATGATGTTCCAGCTTTTGATAAGCTTAAGCATTTAAAGGTGTATGTCCTTTTAAAATGTTGAGGCAAATTTCAAAGAAATTAGTTATCTCTTCTTTTGTTGCTTGTTTGAGTGAAGCATCACGTCACTCTGGTCTACTGTTCTCCAACAAACGAAGAAATGGTTGATTTTGGCCGATCTGACATGTTACTTCATATGACGAATCTTCGAAATGACGATTGTACTATTGATATAGCCTTAGATGCACAAACTGAAGGTATGTCATGAAGTAAAATACCAGTACAAATAGGTGCTCTTTTGCTTTTGGTCTTAAATCAATAAGCAAATACCCAAAAGGTCTGCTTGGAGCATCTTGGAACGTTTCAATACAAATGTGATTTGCCTGGGTACATCTGAGGCGCGAATCTAGTATTTTTTATTATTTATCCGATTTTTAAACAAAATAACATAATCGGACTTTAAACTAATATTTCGCATTTTTTTCCTTGATGAAACAAATCGTGCACTGCAAACAAAATGTTTAAATTTTTAAGCCTATACTACTTGCATCATGTGTTTATCACTATGGTACTGTTTCATCAAGTCATCAATAATCAAGAGATGGTTATTTTAGGATCAAACCGCCCTTTACCATCTTCTGGTATTCCTTTACGAAACGGCACGTGACACACAGACTTGTATAAAGATTAAACTGCACCATATGAGATGTTTTTCCATTACCATTTGGTCCAGAGCATAAACAATTTATTTTACAATACAACAGTGTAATGACATCAAGAACATTATAGATACACTATATGCTTAGCATAACAACCACAGCTTGAATATGAGAAAACCACTCGTGTTTAGCTTTATGCAACGCTTATGTCAATCCAGGTACTGTCTTTGGCATCACATCAGAGTTTTTTCATCACATCAGAATTTGCGAAGTAGTGGTTTGCTTTAGACAGTACTGTAATGCACGCAGAGGAAAACACGTATATTTCTCATTGTTTTACATCCATAACACATTTTGTATCAACTTTATGCAGATGACACACAAATTCAAAAATCCATAGACGCATCTTCCCTCGAACAGCAACTTCAAGCGAAACAAGCTATTGAAAACTGCATACCCAAAATTTCAAAGTGGATGAACGCGAACAAACTCAAACTAAATAGTGACAAAACAGAGGTGGTTTTGATTGGGACTGATCAGTTACAGAAAATGACATTTAGTGCATTGACCGTGGATAGCATCGAGGTAACAACAAAGTCAACAGTGAAAAATTTGGGTGTGTTTATTGATTCAGATCTGAAGATGAAATCACAAGTCAATAGTGTTGTAAGAACCTGTTACAAAAACATCCACATGCTAAAAAAGTTACTGAAATATGTTACCAGATCGGCACTTCATACCCTAGTTCAAGCCTTTGTAATATCTCGCCTCGACTACGCAAACTCGTTATATTTCGGCATACCAGAGTACTTGATCGATAAGTTGCAAGTGTTCAAAACATGGCAGCTCGCCTTATATACGATATTGGTCAATGTCATCATATTACTCCCGCGCTCGTCGATCTCCATTGGCTTCCAGTACGACAACGCATATGCTTCAAGATAGCTGTGTTGATATACAAATGTCTCCATGACATGGCACCGGAATATTTCAAGTCTTTACTGTTCTGGAAAGATCAACCTCGAAGACTTCGTTCAAGTAAGGCGCGAACACTTTAAGTACCGCGAACTCGATTAAAGTACGGGGGGTGACAGATCATTACACACAGCGGCACCAAAAATCTGGAACAATCTTCCATGCCACATACAAGAAGCCACGTCGTTAACTGTTTTTAAATAAAAACTAAAATTTTATCTTTTTAAACAAGCATACAGTATTAGCCACTAATCATTAATTGTATCCTGTATGTTCTTATTTCCTTTTATCTTAATTTATATTTTATTTTATTGTTCTATTTAGTATGTACAGCGCATAGATCAATGTATATTTGCGCTATATAAGAAATACGTAATAATAATAATAATAACATTTCACAAGCTCGTATTCATGCAACCATTTCTTCAGAATAAGTAGTGTTTCCATTAAACACTTCCTTGGTGCTCTTCCACTCAGCTGGTGTAAAACGTATGCCTCGTTTGGTAGTATAAGCAAGTCCATCCTTGGTGGTAATGTATATAGTACCGGCTTGCATCGCCACACTTTATGAGAACTGATCGTTTCACATGTTGTTGTGGTATAGAACCGTATGCTTACATACCTTGAGTTTCATGCGTGAGGACTTCGTACTCCATTAACATTTTTATAGGTTGCTTCTGCTGAATTCACTGCTACTGTTCACTCCTCAGCGATTAGCTTAAAGTGTGATGAGGTAATGTTTTGAACCTTTATTGTGTGGTGGTGTCCTTTGGCGTATGCGCAGCTAAACACATTCCTGCTTCTAAACCGAATGCCTGGTAATCACTGGTAATCAGCCTTTTGTTGTGCTAGTCCAAGCAGAAATGATTCGTGGCACATCAAGACTACCACACTTTTATATAAATGTCACCAGCACTTTTTCCAGTGTTTATCAAAGTGCATAAACACAGCATCAAGCAGAGAAGAATATGGTATTCAGACAAAACTAATGCATATCCACCGTGCATAACGTTTTTATAATTCAAATTGCATAAAAGGATACGATTCCATAGAAATAATTAAGGGTTTTCTCGTAGCCCAAGGTAGAGCGCCCCACACTATAAGCTCAAAACTATGCCTTACAAAAGTTGTCTCTTCCACAGTCTTTACAGTTGTACCTATTGCAGTGGCACTTGTCTTCGAAGAACTCAGATCCACTACACTTATCACAATGTACTGTAGTACGCGTGTTTATTGCAATTTCTCACTCCTTTCACATCCTCTTTTCTCAACTCGGTCTCTTTCATGTGTCGTTCGTGAGTTGTATTTCTTGTGTCTCATCACATTTTACTGGGTGATGTACTGTGTTGTAGACTTTGCAGCCCAGTTTTTGAATCCGAAATTGAAATGGACGTATCTCTTTTCCGCAACAGTGATGACTGTAATGTCTTTCTCTTCAGACAGAGAGTTCATCTCCCTTATTACACATGTGGTAACTATGTATTCATAATTTATCCAAAATAATTATTGTCAGAACAATTCATCTTGACCTGCGTCAAAGCTGCACAGAGCGTCCAAATTTGCCTTCTTCCGCGCAAGTTTTCGCTGATTGTAAATATGTTTATGGCTGCGTTCATGGTTGCAACTGATGACTGATGCTAAAATTCATCCCCTTTTTACCTATTTCTACCTCACGCCACAGAAATTTTAACCAATAACTTTAAAGCAGGTATTCAAAAATTTGAATCCTCACCTCAGTAGGCTATGAGCCACTTTCTGACTCTTTCTTTACTTCAGGAAGATATTCGATTTCTTTTTTAAAGCTTCGTTCACATTAAAGCCTTTAGACCTTCAATCATATTCAACTGTTTGAAACCTCACCCCAGTAGACTATGAACCACTTCCTGACTAGTTCTCACTTCAGGAAGCCATTAGTTTTCTGTTTTAAAAAGCTTTGTCCAAATTGAATCTTTGGTAAGGAAGATTCTTCACATACATTTTGAAATCCTGGAAAAAAATTTGGAAGTTGTGGTATGCCCAATTTTTAATCATCAAATCCTTACCATAAGCGTCTGGGTGGTTCATGGAAAGCTATGTCTTCCTCAATGCTTAACTGTTAATGAATGTGATATGTTACCCCTTTTGTACTCCTAAAACTAATAGCCTTCAGGTGGGTACTACTCGAACTTAACTGGTTATGAACTTGATGAAGATACGGTATTGATATAAAATAAAATATATATTTAGAGTTAATGGTTCAAATTCTGTTTAAAAACAGTATTTTTATTTTTAACAGTCAAACATAAAAGACAGTCCTTTCCAATTAACATATTTCATATGAGCTTTTACAATAAGACATTTTACACCCACACAAAAGTAATAATAAAGTGTTGGAAGAATGACTAAAAAGGTAGGAACAAAATAAACAATATTCAAGCCTTTATCGTGATCCCTTTTACACAAAAGAATGAGTGTGATGGATAGAATAAAGTTTAAAATAAGAGACAAAAGGAAGCAAGGTTTTTTCGGTTTTGTTTGTTTGGTTGTTTTTTCTTTTACTATAAGCTCTTTTACACAATTTTTTTAAAGATAATCGCTTATTTCATATTTATTGGGGTCTTTCGAAGGGCCATTGTAAGTTTCCATTGCTGATTGAACAAGCCGTCCAGCAGTTGTGGTGTAATGTATTCAACGCGCTTGCCTGCTGGCTATCAGTGGCCTGAGCTGGCCCTGGCAAGTAGATCACCAAGGGCGGTGGTTGCCTGCACTGCTCACCCGGCACGTATAGAACTTGCGTCACAGCAGACTTTTTTTACTTCAGAAAGGTACGCACAAAAACAAACTGTGCTGATACCGATGTCCGCATCCATGGGTCGCCGGTGCCCCCTTACCCCATCCAAAGGTTCGTCATTTTATTGACTGAGTCCTTGCGTAAAAATAAAACAAGCTGAAAGGAGGCTGGATTACGTGATCGGACCACGTGATCAGGCTACAGATTTGATTTTGGTTTGTATTATTTCTCATATTTTTTATTCATAACTTACCAGATTCATAGTTTTTTCCATAAAAAACACTTCATTAGACAAAAAGATCTGTTTTTGTTTCATAAACTCATACACTCATTTTAAAAGATGAAAAAAAGATTCATGAATCTTAACATTCTTTGATAAAACTTCTCAATACTGTTTAAATTATTTTTTATGTGTTTAAAAGAATTCACTTGCTTTTGGTTGTTGCCTTCTCACACCAACGTAAAATGCCACTAAGCTCTTATTTCACTCACTTTCGCAACTATGAAACTGGTATTTTAGCAAGTATACAAAATTACTTCCATATTTGAGTAAAGCTGTTTAAAAATGGGATAGATAATTTTGCATATTTGTAAGACTGTATGACTCTTAGAAGAGCCTTTTTGCATTTTTTCAAAGCTGCCATGTAATGAAGGTCTACAAGTAGGATTCTTGTGTTGCCTCGGCACATCGGGCAGGTCATTTCTCCATGGCACCTGTAGCAGCACTGTATGGGGCACTCATTGTAGAAGTCGTGAAAACGCTGTTGTATGAAGACCTTAGTTTATGCCATCGTCTTGTCGCAAATTACTTCTCCAACGTTAGCTCGGTCCAGAAACTCTTTCTTTTCATGCGTGCATGGCATATCCTTGCTCTGTCCTATCTCCAAGGCTTGTACGACGAGTATTTTCCGGTGCCTGTAACGCATTCTTACACTCGTCTTCATCAGAGCTCCATGCTCCTCCAGAGAATACGCTATGGTCCACTCACTTCAATGTCCTCTGTCTGACTGTCTTCTGATCAAACCTGTCCTCAGGGCTCTGTCTAAATGCTCTTGGGCGCCACTTTTGCCTAACACTCGTGAGTTTTATTTTTTATTATACTCGCGTAGTTCTCTCTTCATCCCCCTCTCCAGCCTGATCATCGTAACCTCGTAACAACAAAACAATTGCTTTTTATTGACGTTACATCCGTGTGCACTGATTGTCCTGATAGCAGCTCTCCCCCTCTGCAACTTAATCCGTTGTTGTAACAATATGAAGATTGGTTCATATTGATGTTTCGTCACTGTGCTCTTGCTGTCTCGAAAAAAGTAAAAATGTGTTCAAGGTAAAGCAGCTCACGTAATTTAAAAAAGCAATGAGTTAATTGTAATTACGCTTAGTGTTAAGTGTTCAGTTGCTGTTTCTGAGTCGCGAAATGACTCCCGCCAAGGAGCAGACAGACGGCGAAGAGGGTGCTTCGTGCAAGCTTGTGTTAGTGATGTGGACAGATTTTGTGGAACAGGGTAATGTGGGGTCTATTCGATTTGGTTGAAAATCACCTCTGCTAATTTGTGGTATTGTATAAACGACCAAACAGCAATTTTCATGAACGACAAGGCGTGTCCTCGTATGTCTGAAATTGGTACAAATGTCTTGTGCGCTAATTAGATCCCACAGTTTCTTCCATGCTCATTTAACATGTACCCTGTTGAACATATTTTTTGATATGCATTCTTTGAGCCCGTACGGGGCGGCTACAAAATCATACAGACCTGGGACAGGTATTGATTATGGAATGGTAAAGCTTCTGAATGAACAATAAATCGTATCATTATGTCATTGCCAGGACGCGTCATTGTATTAATCCAGACTAGAAAATATTGAAAAATATTGAAAAATGGAAAGTGCAACATGGCTTCAGAATGTTTTTAAATTAGTTGTTGTAAAATTTAAATTTGTTGTAAAGTTCGTATTGAACTGAATTTGGCGTACGTGTAATGATGGATGTTTTGTAAGTTTGCAGTATTCAGAAACCTGCATTTAACAATTTGCATGTGACATTGTGTTGCACTTTCAAAAGTACAGTTAAACGCAGCACAAACATTGTGTTCAAGTAAGACAAGTTGAAGTTTTTAACCAACAGAGTTTCCCGTAAGATTTTCCATGCGGTGTGCAAGATAATGATACTCGTAACTTCAATGTTACGCAAACTGACAAAAACAATTTCAGCTAAAAAAACAAAGTACAATGTACAAAGATTGACGAAAATTTATCCAAATTGTTCCTTATTATTAAAGTGACTTTTAAAAGTACAAGCATCCTAACATGGCTGAAAGGTTTCGGATGAAATACCACGCGGAATAAATGCAATGTAGGATCAAATGCCATACGGCATGGAAGCCACATGGCAAAATATCACATTAATTAACTAAGCCGCCTTCCCTCTCCTCTTTTCTAGTTTTAATTATATACATTGTTTGGTTTCATTTTTTCTTCTTTTATTGTTTAAAGAAAACTTATACAGATCAAAATCATATTCACTGAACAATTACATGAAAGGTTCTTGATTGCAATTAGCCTCAGTTGCAATCATTTTTGTACATAATAATAACGCGTTATCTCCTCCATGTTACGTTTCCTGAGTAAAAATACCCATTGATGTCAATTGTAGTTCGGGGGAGGACATTTTGGCGCAAGCTACAGCTATATATCCAGTTGACAAATTGGAAATAAGATTATAGTAGGAAGCCTTATGAAAGACAGAGCCAATTTTTAAGCTTGGCATTTACACCGGGTGGCATTTGATCCTAGCTGGTGAAAAAGTGTGACTTTGTTCCAGATGGCTTTTAGTCTGACATTCTGGCTGAAACCCTATTTTGTATTTCGTGCATTATAGGCAACTGTATAACCATTGGCTGAACGACAATTACAACTGCAATAAAAACTGAAAACAGCAAAAAGCTTTGCAAGAACTCCCCGAGGGCCATCTTAACAAAAATAGCTGAGATTCTGTCTACTTGCCACATCGGAGACGATATACACAATTACGTTGGTCAGAGTGGGAGTAGAAAAATGGAGGCTGAAAAAATGGCAACAGAAATAGCGCTAAACGAAAAAGTGGTAAACGGAAAAATAGTAAAGTGTTGAAAATGGGAAAAATGGTAAAATTTATTTTAACATAGTGAAAAGTTCATGAACATATTTAATCTTTATTTAACGTCTTATCAACGCAGCACCATAAACACATAATAGACATTCTTCAGTGACACCTATAACACTAGTGACACAAGAGTTATACCAGAATTAACTGTGGTGAGTACAAAGTGGCTGCTAATTCACCCCTCATATGCAAACAGAGGATATAAATCCTCCAGAAACAGGCACAAGGCTGGTAATTTGGGGCATCTATGGCGCTGAATAGACTGTCTTTGATGTTGAGTAAGCACACAATCAATTTTCTTTGAGCACCTGCACACCTGAGAACATTAAAATTATTTACCTTTTTCTGTTTTTAACACCTCACAACTTTCGATTACTGTTTTTTCCGTCTATCATTAATTCCACTAGTATCACTGTAATTCTGCACAACCAGAAAGTGATGATAGTGTGACACTGCCTTCAGAAAGAAAACCAACCACTCTTCTTCAGACAGCATTCAATAAATTTAAGTCATACTTTCCGATGTTTGTGCAAACAAAAAGCTCTTACTTTGGGTTTCACTGTTAAAGCTGTCTTTGGCTAGGACGTTTCTTTGCAAAGTATTGTTCCGAAATGGGGAATTGGAAAATGGCGTGAAATAAAAAGAAGGGCTTTCTTTGATGTTCACATAGAATCTGGAGTGACCAGATAAGTACCCAGTTTAAATACTTATCTTAGTGTATACTGATATCACCTACTTCAAAGCCTTATAACGTAATAATGCCCCATTTAATCGCCTATAACTGATGTGTTTATTAAACTCTATGCGATTTTCTACAGGATAACCCCGGTTCTTTCCCGATTTCGAAACCGGAGAAAAATAATTCTCTACGAGTCCATCAATCTAGAATAAATACTAATAGCTGCGTACCCTACACCTTACAATACTATCATCTTACCAGGAATCAGCAGAGTCAGGAAACAGTAATCGATAAACAAAAAACCTGAAGTGTACAACATACATATAAACTTTACTAAGCATGCATAATATCCGAAAAGTATACAATTCACCTTGAGTTTGGTCATAATGAAAAAATTTGTCGGGAATTTATCCAATAGACATAAGTTTAGAATTGTTCTGTCAGGTGATTTGCAATGCACCAACGATGATTTTCTGTTGATTGAAACGCATTGTAAACACATCAAGGGGTGAAATTGTGTGGCGTTTACACTTGCGGTATCATCCTGCATTTTTATAATTGTTCGCGGTAAGCAACGCTGAGACACTGAAAACCCTTATAGTGACCATTTCCCAGCCTACAATGCGACATTATTTTTTCAAATTGAAACCACATATAAACATGGAGTATTTAGACTAAAAAATAAAAATATATATACAATTCACTTTGAAATTGATTTGAAATATTGAAAAATTGTCAGAGTTCCAGAAGCCATGTTGACAGAGCCGTGAGAAATTGGGGGTCATGGGCAAGTACTTCACTTGAAGCGAAGGTGATTGGATTTTGCTCGTCAATGATCGGATCAACGACAAACTTTTTTTGAACATGTATTTATAGTTTGTGGTATTAATTTTAATGGCATTAAAAACTCAGTAGAATAATGAAGTGATGGTTCATAATCTACAAACATGTATTTTTGAAATTAGAAATGTCATAAAAAATGTAATAAATAGTGTGAAAATCTTGTTGAAGGCTAGATTGAGAACTTCTGTGGTGTTGAGCCATTTCTGGTGTTTGTTGCCAGTTTATCTGAACATCCTTACTTTCTTCACTTGTCGGCGGGGTGGGGTGTGTATTTCTTTTTTAATTTTGGGTGGGTAGTAAACGAGAAAAGGTTTATATCTTTTGCTTATACAAAGTTCAACTGTCAATTCAAGTCATTTTAACTCTCCGTAATTTTCTGTTCTCTAATTCTGTAATAATTCTGTTTTCAAAATCAAGGTCACCGGTTTCACTCACTGCATTTGATCATTCAGTTAAATTAAACTTAAAACATTCTGTGGTGGGATCTAATGATGACCTCATGGAATTCTGGGACACTTAGATGTCTGAAATCTTTACTACCTGTGCAAAGTTAAGGAACAAAACACCAAAGAAATTTTATAGTGGGGACAGATTGACTAAATTACCAACAATGATATATTTAGTAGGCAAATCAAACCATTCTTGTATATCTAAAAAAGCTGCCACCTAGTTAATCCGGACAAATTTTGTCAGTCTCAACGTCCTGGATTCACCAGGTTTCCCTCGGCTTCGTCAAACGGAAGCACCAAGACTGACGGAAGCGATCCTGACGAAGGTGCGTACATGTAAGTGCTTTCTGATGGCACGTAGATTTGCCAAGCGTAATAAAAGTAGTCGAAACTTCCACCCGTAATTTGATCTTTGGCGATAACTGTGTTTTGATTGAATTGAAGACAAGCAAATTATTACAGAATACTTTCTGATGCAGCACAGAAGTTCGATCTTACCATCAGCCTGAATAAAATAGAAATACGGTATCAGTCTTCCACTGATGATAGATACCATGACCCTGCCGAAGCTATCGGAGACACCAACCTGTGAAGAATTTCTGCTATCTGTAAAGCATAACTTCATCCGATTTAAGCAGTGATGTAGCCAGTTCAATGTTTGGTAGACTATCACACATGCCTTAAATAACAGGAGCATCCAACTTAAGGCAGGAAAGTAGGGGGAAAGTGGGGGTTTGAAAACAGGAAGTGACGTCATAATGACGTCACGTGGTGTTTTCAAAGCCCCATGGGGTTTCGAAAACAGTGACGTCATATTGACGTCATATTAACGTCATATTGACGTCATATGGTTACCATATGGTTATCATATGGTTACCATATGATTACCATATGGTTATCATATGGACGTCATAATGACGTCACGTGGTGTTTTGATAGCCCCATGGGGTTTCTAAAACAGTGACGTCATTTTGACGTGATCTAGACGTGTTATGGACGTGTTATGGAGGTGATATAGAGGTGATATGGAGTGGATATGAACGTCATATGAACGTCATATGAACGTCATATGAACGTCATATGAACGTCATATGAACGTCATAATGACGTAATATGGAGAGTGGGCGGCCATTCAAACAACCATTCAAACGACCATTCAAACGGGCGGCGATTCAAACAACCATTCAAACGGACAACCATTCAAACGACCAGTCAAACGGGCAGCCAGACAAAATGACACCCGGACAAAATGGTGCCCGGACAAAATGACACCCGAGCACCCGAGCACTTGAGCACCCGAGCACCCGAGCACTTGAGCACTCGAGCACTCGAGCACTCGAGCACTTGAGCACTCGAGCACTCGAGCACTCGAGCACTTGAGCACCCGAGCACTCGAGCACTCGAGCACTTGAGCACCCGAGCACTCGAGCACTCGAGCACTTGAGCACTCGAGCACTTGAGCACTTGAGCACTCGAGCACTTGAGCACCCGAGCACCCGGACAGCAAAGGGTTCATAGAGACATGGTTAGAGCTGGCCTGCTGTGTATTTTGACCCATCAATGACGTCACACAGAGCGACTCAAGCTTGCAACCAACTGATGGATAGGCAATCCGGGGCCAGCCGTACAGTAGGTCGACAGGCCCCCCGGGGCCTGCCACCACCAGCTTGGCAAGCCCCCCGGGGCCTGCCAAACATCAGGTTGGTAGGCCCCCCCCCCCCGGCTCACCAACCCATGAGCCCCCCCCCCCCCGGCCCAGCAATCTTTCAGCATACACTGTATCTATATGGGTGAGCTAGTCGACAGACCCCCCCCCCGGCTCACCGGCCCATGAGCCCCCCCCCCGGCTCACTGGCCCATGAGCCCTTTTCTCGCTCTCTAACCAAGCCATTGCAGCAACAATTAGTAAATGAGCACTCTTTTCCTTAAGGGATGCTGTGTTTTAACCACAGAGAGGTCTCCATGCATTGTGGCCATATACAAGCAACAATCCTTTCTTTAAAGCTTTCTCACTCTTTTAACACCTATGACAACCAAACCAACGGACACCCAGACACACGGACACCCAGACACGGACACCCAGACACACGGACACCCATACAGTCCTTTTTTTTTGTTTTTTTTTAGTTTTCATCCCTCTTCACCCACATCAAACCAAACCACGGAAACAAGTGTTTTTTAGGGCTTTTACCGTTCTTCCAGCACACACACGTTCACTAATGGATTGTCGTAGCAGCAATTAAAAATGAGCACTCTTTTTCCTTAAGGAAGAGAGGTGTCTCCATGCATTGCGGCCATTTACAAGCAACAATCCTTTCTTTAAAGCTTTCTTACTCTTTTAACACCTATGGCAACCAAACCAACGGACACCCAGACACACGGACACCCAGACACGGACACCCAGACACACGGACACCCATACATACGTTTTTTTTTATTTTTATCCCTCTCTCTTTCCACACACACCAAATCACGGCAGCAACTGTTTTTAGGGCTTTTCTCGTTCTCCAAGCACACACACCATCACTAATGGATTGCCGTGGCAGCAATTAAAAATGAGCACTCTTTTTCCTTAAGGGATGCTGTGTTTTAACCACAGAGAGGTCTCCATGCATTGCGACCATATACAAGCAACAATCCTTTCTTTAAAGCTTTCTCACTCTTGCAACACCTATGGCAACCAAACCAACGGACACCCAGACACACGGACACCCAGACACGGGCACCCAGACACACGGACACCCAGACAGTCCTTTTTTTTCTTTTTTTTTAGTTTTCATCCCTCTTCACCCACATCAAACCAAACCACGGAAACAAGTGTTTTTAGGGCTTTTACACGCATATCCCATCACTAATGGCTTGTCGTAGCAGCAATTAAAAGTGAGCAGCCATTGCCTCCTTAAGGGGGAGAACTCTCCATGCATTGCGGCTACGAAAACCGAACACGCACACACACACACACACACACACACACACACACACACACACACACACACACACACGCACGCACAGACACACATAGACACACATACATACGTTTTTTGTTTTTTTTTATCCCTCTCTCTTTCCACACACACCAAATCACGGCAGCAACTGTTTTTAGGGCTTTTCTCGTTCTCCAAGCACACACACCATCACTAATGGATTGCCGTGGCAGCAATTAAAAATGAGCACTCTTTTTCCTTAAGGGATGCTGTGTTTTAACCACAGAGAGGTCTCCATGCATTGCGACCATATACAAGCAACAATCCTTTCTTTAAAGCTTTCTCACTCTTGCAACACCTATGGCAACCAAACCAACGGACACCCAGACACACGGACACCCAGACACGGACACCCAGACACACGGACACCCAGACAGTCGTTTTTTTTTGTTTTTTTTTATCCCTCTCTCTCTCTCTACACATATAGCAATAGCCACAACTGATTCAGCGTTATATTTCTCAAGCCTGGGTATTTTTTTTTAACCCAGACAGTGGCTTATTTCTCTCTCTCTCTCTTCACACACATAACACCACAGCAGACGGTCAGACAGACAGATTTAGCGTTCGATTTCTCAAGCCAGGGTATTTTTAACCCAGAGAGCAAATTCTTTTTGCTTTCTCAGACAGGCAGACGGACAGATTTAGCGTTTCATTTCTCATGCCAGGGTATTTTTAACCCAGACAGCAATTTGTTTTGCTTTCTCAGACGGGCAGACGGACAGATTTAGCGTTTCATTTCTCATGCCAGGGTATTTTTAACCCAGGCAGCAATTTGTTTAGCTTTTTCAGACGGTCAGACGGACAGATGGAGCTATAAATCAATGATTTATAGTCCTCTTTTTTTTAGCATTTCCCACACTCTCATTCATACTAAGATTGTCTGATGAAGCGTTTCATTTCGTAATAATGGGAGGGCCGCTAAAAAGCGGCCCTGGAGGGATTTCCGTAGTCTGGTCCTGGTCACTGCCTCTTGTCATCAGTTCTCCTGCCGCTGTCACTGCCTCCCGCCATCGGTTCTCCTGCCGCCGCCACTGGCGCCGCCGCTGACGCCACCGCTGGCACCGCTGCCGCCACCAACCTCGCCACAGCCACACTTCCGCTTATGTGCCGCAACCGCGGCCCTGCTCGAGGTGAATCCTTTGCCCTGGACACTACAAAAATAATATTGGGACTTCAAAGCGTCCGGGCATTGCTGCTCATGCAATCTCATTGAATATTCTACCGGAAAGCCAAAATGGCAGAATTCACAATATTTAACATTATCCAAAGTGCCCAAGATTTGCATGACCTCCTGGAAATCTGACTCTTTTCTAGAGACATCCTCCAGTTTCATCTGAGCAGGTTCGTTGTTGCGGTCAGTGTTTGAAGGTGACTGTATGAGGCTGACTGTATCCGAAATACTGGCGACAGCGATTGTAAGCTCATCGTCAGGAGCTGGTGGCGGACTGTCCGGTCTTGTAACGGTTGCGCTTGGTGCCGCCAGCACCTTCCGGACAGTCACATCAGCTTCCTTTTGATTCACTTTCAACGGGGTCGTCATCGTTGACGCAGCGACTTTGACAGGAGTTGCTCTGGCAGGAGGAGTCTCTGTCATCGTTGCTGCGATCACTCTGGCTGGAGGAGTCTCTGTCATCGTTGCCGCGGTCACTCTGGTCACTCTGGTCACTTCCTGGCAGGGCGACGGGTCCCTGGGCGGCGAACGATGGCGTAGTCGCTTATGGCTCTCCTCCGCCGCCCTGCCAAACAGGTTGAACCGTTCCTCTGGTCTGTTCCCAAGGAAATTTCTCCACTTTCGAAACAGAAAAGTTTGATATTCAATGTAAATCTCCTCCCAGAAGTTGATATCCTTCGGTGATAGGAAGTAGCGGCCCCGAAGCTCATCCGAAAAAAACTCGTCCTTATACAACATGGTTGAATTTCGATGTGCTCGCTTCCGAAACAGAAAAACTTGATATTCTATAAATATCTCCTCCCAGAGGTTGACATCCCTCGCTGATAGAAAATAGCGACCTCGAAGCTCATCCGAAAAAAACTCGTCCTTGTACTGCATGATTAAATTTCGATGTGTTCGCTTCAAAGGTTCAAAGCAGACTGACTGCACACAGACTGCAAATCAAACTGATCGACCCCCCCCCGGCCCAGCTACCTAGTGAGCCCCCCCCGGCCCAGCTACCTAGTGAGCCCCCCCCCCGGCCCAGCTACCTAGTGAGCCCCCCCCCCGGCCCAGCTACCTAGTGAGCCCCCCCCCCTCCCGGCTACTTTTTACGCCGCTGGCTCACGGCTCACCGTCAGTAGTATAAAAAGGTCGGGTTGACACCACTCTAATCATTGCATTGCCAAACCATCATGGAGACGTCTCGAAACGCAGCAACGGCTAACAACATGGAAATTGATAGCCTGTTCAGCAATGAAACAATGGCTTTTACAGATGCAGTTTTAACTGCAGAGGAGACTGCTGCCTTCCTAAGTACACTAAAAGAAGCTGAAAAAGCCTTGGAGGAAGCATTAGGGGCTCCGTCAGCCGTGTCTACAGTACAGCAAACTAGGCCTGAAGAAGTACAGCCAGTACAGCAAGCAATGCCCGATCCCGAGGGATCTGACTACCCGTTCTGGGTTGCCAATGCGCTTGTAAATGGTAGCGCCAAACCACTTAGTACAAAGTTACAGGCTCATCTAGAGCATCTTGAGGAGGAAGAAGTGATCATGTCAAGCGATGACGACGGTGACGACGACGATGACGACAATGGCGACAATGACGACAATGACGACAGCGACGACGATGAAAAGCAGCTCAAATCTAAATTCGAATTGAGCAAAAGTATTCCTGTTACTGAAGAAGACGTCACGCTGTTGAAACGGAACTTTCAAGCAGTGATTCCTCTGATAGATTGTAACATTTTATGGTGCTTATGTGAAGAAGGCTTTTTCGACCAACACACATACATATACCTAACGGAAGAAGTGAACACTGTCATTCAGCTTATCTACATGCTAGAAGGAAACATAGAGCATGTTCCCGCGTCAGAGCCACAGTTCTCCGAAGCCATGACCCGACGTTTCGTTCAACTTATTAGAAGTCTTCATGAGGAACTTTTTAAGACATTATGTCTACCGGCGCCAAAGTGTGTTGACGAAGATTGCGATTCCAAATGTGCAAAGGTCATGCTACATGGCTTCAAGTACCTTGAAGAACGTATTAAGGTGTACGAGATGATGGCCTACCTCTATGAAAAAGGATATTTCACCATGCCAATGCTCTTCCAATGGATAATTGGAAGTCGCAAACGAGGAGATTTTTTAGTGATCGTCATGAGACAATCTCTAACAGACGGTTTACCAACAGCCTTTCTGGATGGTTTCAACGAGATCACTCCGCGATTTTGCAAACATCTCATGAAAACATACATGTAATGTCCATATAAAAGGAGTGAGGTGTCAAGTGCAGTCATCATTCGACGCGCAGCCATGGAGAAGACAAGCAGCTTTAAAATTAGTGCAAACTTAACCATTACTGTGGAGCATGGACAATTTGGATTATTTCTTCGAATCAAACGTGGAGAGAGATGGCTTGCTTTATCACCATCCTTGTGGAAGATTGTGTGTCAGAACTTGACAAGATTACGTGACATTGGCTTCAAACTGTACTTAACGCAAACGAAATGGCTTGAAGTCATTTCATACTTGGACATGCGCTATGTGAGTTTTGTGCAAACATCACTGTTTGAAGGGAAAGAATACAAGTTTTACATCAACATGAATGATTGTGAATGGGAGACATTGCTTCAGGAAATCCATAGCATAACCTCAACCTTACTGCCATGCACGGAATGTCATGGTAAGAAAACTCCTATCAAGCTACAAAAGGACAATCGGATGAAAGTGTCAAAGCTATCCAAGAAAAGACTGGCTGAAGTTCAATTGGAGAATATGGATGTGCAAAATCAACTTGGACTTACCTGTGAATATTGTGGTGCTTACGGATATGCTGAGGATTATGATTGTCACTGCCACAAGTACAATTGCAAGTTGTGTGAACCAGACAACTTCTGCAACAAGTGCGGCTCACTAACTGTTTCTGCGGAGTAAGACTGAGAGTCATTTGTTTGCCAACCGTCACAGTGTGCAGACGTGTTATATGGATATGTGAAAGATGGATGTAGAAACGTGTTTCAAGGACAAGTATGTGGACTACATGATAAGTGAACTGGCGCGTTTTGGATCTATTCAACAACAACTGCAACACTTTGACATTTATTGGGAACTTGCGCATTCCACGTTAAGTGTACCAAACTTACGTGAGGATTTCATCAAAGAGTGTATGTTTTCAAACATTGACGGAGCTGAGGAGTTTGATGTGGAAGCAGCATATCACTTCGCTCGATATGATCCAAGACTGTTTGATGAAGTGAGAGAGTGGTTAATCTACATTGCAGTATAATGACAGACATTACATTGAGACAATATATTGTGCAAAAGACATATTGTGAAGAAATGTTATTAGCTGTAAAAAAGTTTGCATGTTTAGTATGTCCTGCTTGTCAAAATGAAGAGTGTTCAGAACATACTTGTCATTCTGCATGTGTCTATACATATTGGAATGAAGCTAAATATTACATTCATTTAGATAAAGTGTTAGATAATGCAAATCAACGCTGTGAAAAATATGGTGTAGATGCTATCACATTTGATGAATTAAGTTGTTGGTTAATGTTCATTGAAGATCAATGGACTCCAATTATTCACACCATTGTATCAATACTTGATTTGTAAGATATGTTGATTGAGCTTTTATAAAATTTAAGATATGTTGATAAAATTTAAGATGTGTTGATAAATGCAAGATGTGTTGATAAAATAAAATGTAAGATATGTTAACAAGTGTTGATCATTTAGTGTTAACATGTCGACGTGGAAAGACTACTTAACCAATATTTACTTTAAACCTGGTCAACCCGGGGCATTTGCTGGTCCTTACAAACTATATCACATATTAAAAAAACATGATCAACCAGTCACTCATTCACAAGTGAAGAAATGGTTACAGGATCAAGATGCCTTCAGTTTACTACAACCTGTAAAATACAGGTTTAAAAGGCAACGTGTCATTACACGTGGAATTGATGACATGTGGGATATTGATTTAGCTGACATGGGAAACATAGCTTCCTATAATGATGACACCCACTTTTTATTAGTTGTCATTGATGTGTTTTCCAAATATTTGTGGGTGCAGCCAATGCCTAATAAATCACATACCAGCGTCATAGAAGCCTTTCAAAAGATTTTTCATGAAACACAACGAAGACCACGAACTCTAAGGTCAGATAAAGGAACTGAATTTAAAAAGAGATGGGTAAAAGCATTTTTGAAGAAGGAGGGAATACATGCCTATACGACAAAGAATGAAACCAAAGCCAACTTTGCTGAGAGAGTCATTCGTACTCTAAAGGGAATGATGTATCGATATTTCCTTCATAATCAAACGTATCGATATATGGACATCCTTCCAGACTTAGTGTATAATTATAACCATAGACCTCATGGCTCCCTCCCTAATAAGTATGCTCCTGCAGATATTCGTAAAGACATAGAATCGAAAGTGTGGAAGTATATGTATGTAGACAAATTGAAATTAAAACCAAAGAAGAAGAAAAAACCCTACAAATTTAAAATTGGTGATCAGGTTCGCATTTCTCACATGAAATATGTATTTCAACGGGATTATCATATAAAGTGGACGCAAGAAGTGTTCATTATCACACATCGTTGTAAGAAGCAAGGAATACACTTGTATCGTGTGAAAGACTTTTTGGATGAAGATATTGACGGACATTTTTATGAAGAAGAACTGCAGAAAGTGACAAAAGATATTGAATCAGTCTACAGAATTGAAAAGGTCTTGAAAACACGAAAAAGACGAGGTGTTAAAGAATTATTTGTGAAGTGGTTAGGTTGGCCAAAGAAGTTTAACAGTTGGGTGAAAGAAACAGATATTCGAAAATGAAGCATCCATTCACGTGTTTGGTCTCTGGACCTACAGGCAGTGGTAAAACTTCTCTAGTTAGAGAAATTCTAGAACAAAAGTTAATTAAACCCTCTCCAAAAACCATTTTATGGCTCTATGCAGCAGATCAGCCTTTGTATAAGGGAATGAAAGGTGTGGAATTTTACCAAGGCATTCCAGATAACATTGAAGAGCGTTTTAACCCGAAAAAACCAAACTTGCTCATCATTGATGACTTAATGACTAAATGTCATAGTGATGAGCGCATGACACGTCTCTTTAGTGTTGGCAGCAGTCATCAAAATCTAAGCATTATTTTTATTGTGCATAATTTGTTTCATCATGGTAGAGAAATGCGTAATATTAGTTTGAATACACATTACATCATTCTGTTTAAAAATCCTAGAGACAGTCAACAAATAAGTACATTAGCGCGACAAATGTATCCTGGAAAATCTCAATTTCTCATAGAAGCCTATCAAGATGCTACCAGCAAACCTCATGGCTATTTATTCATTGATTTGAAGCCGAAGACAAATGATCAACTACGTATTCGTACAGGCATTTTACCAAAAGATACACATTACGTATATGTTGATAAGGTGGTGTATGAACAAGAACCAAGTCACTTAACCATTCGCAGCCAAGATGTCTAAACGTATTCAAGCGAATCAACCTTTCCTTCACTTGCTCGCACGCAGCGGGCCTAAACGACGTAAATCCTTACTACAACAAGCTACTAAGGAGGAATTAACTAGCTTGTTTGAAATTTGTTTGAATATATTGCGAGGACATTTACCCTTAAGCTCAAAAAGGTATAAGTTATTCAAGCGTGAACGTCATACCCTACGTACACTAGCAAATAAGAAGATATCACTTCGAAGAAAAAAGAAGTTGGTTAATCAGAAAGGAGGATTTATTGGAGCTATTGCTAAATTTGCATTACCCTTGTTAGCTCAGTTGCTGTTAAAATGAAACATACTTTGAAAATGGTTCTCATTCCTGAATATGAATATAAAATGTTGTTAGAAAAGAAGGGAAAAGATGTTGAAATCAAAACGAAAGTGAATAAACTTTTACGTGGGAAACGAACTCGTGAAAAAGCAATAGAAATGTCTCAAGTGCTTGGACGTCATTTACGAACAATTCAATCACAACAACAACAACGACAAAAGTCTGTTACAGCATCTAATGCAGAAAAATCAGAAAAGTCTCAACAGTTTCTAAACCATTTTCAACCCATTTATCATGTAAAACTAACACAACTTCTGGCAGAACTTAAGAAATATGGTACGAGTAGACAGATAAAAATGAACTTGTTTTAAAAACAGGTACTGTCATTACAAATTCTAACATTATTGATTTGTTGAAAGAAGCATTGGTTGCTACAAAAAGAAAAGAACGACGAGAACCACCGCGTGGTTGGAAGCAGTTTATTGAGGAAATTGTAGACGCTAATATTCCAAAAACTGTTTTTGGCAAAAAGACAACTCGTGAAGATATTACAAAAGAGCAACAACAACGTCAACAAAGATTGTTTCCAGAAGGATGGGAAACTTTTTAACATGGATTAAAGAGCTATGGTGCTGTTGTTGTAAAGAAAATGGAAATAAAAATACTATTCCTGTAAAAATTAGGTGTGTTAGTGCTTGTTGTCAGGGAGAAGTAGTAGATACCAATTTAGATCATGTAGATAGCAATTTAGACAATAATGTAGACAGCAATGTAGAAAGTGAGGATGAAGAGTGTCAAACATGAAGTAATGTATATACACATCTAGTCTATCTACATCACATAAACGATTTAGCTGTCATGGAGTCAACAAGTTTTTACATTACTTTACCCAGCAATGCTAGTATGAACTATTATCCCAACAACAAGACTTCGAATTATCAAATTCGTATGCCTCGAACCATCTATCTAAACGGAAAATATGAAGTGGCATTAGCTGAAATTCAATATCCACATACATGGACAACCATGAGACATGGAATGGACTATTCTATTCAGTATCGACAACAACCACTGAATGATATTGTTCTTGACACAATCAATATTCCTTATGGTTACTACAGATCCATACAAGAAATATGTCATGCAGTCAATGAAGAAGCAACTAATTCTATGAAAGATGACCTTAAAGAAGGTATTCGGATAAAGTATGATAAAATTAGACGACGCGTTTTTCTATATCTAAAATACGGCTTTGAAGTGTCATTCTCCACTGGATTAGCTGAGATTTTAGGATTTATCCCAGATCAATGGTATACTGAAACGTGTACAGCTGAATATAAAGCTGATGTGAAACAGGGGTTTTATACACTTTATGTGTATTGTAGTATTTGTGAGCCACAAGTTGTTGGTGATTATTATGTTCCTTTGCTACGTTCTGTTGCAATACAAGGACATGATGGAGACATTATCATGAAAACTTATGGAGAACCTCATTATGTTCCTGTAAACACATCCAAATTTGACGTGATAGAAATGAATATTAAGGATGACACAGACCATAATGTTCCATTTCAAACTGGGAAGGTGATCTGTAAACTTCATTTTCGACCAAAAGCATTATGAAAGCATACACACACAATCCATCTATTTATCGCAACCATTTTCTTCGTCAAGTGGGTGGAGAATTACCAGGATTTAAAGGAGCGCGAATACAATATGGAGATGGTATTGGTTCAATACTGGGATCATTGGCTCGAAAAGCTATTCCACTGCTTAAGACAGGGGCTAAAATCGTTGCACCACATCTTAAAAGGGCTGCAAAAGATATCGCGAAAGATGTTACAGGTCGAGTAGCACAACGTATGTTTGGTGGTGGGTTACGAGGACAAAAGAGACCGAAACGAGCAAAACGTGTCAGAAGGCGAAAGGCAGCTAAACGGATAACATCAAAAAAACATAAGAAAGATATTTTTTAATCATGTCTTTAATTCATAATCATTCTTGTGAATGTAGCCTTTCTCCATTAGAATGGTTTCACATACCACCAACGCAAACTGCTGTAGAAAAAAGTTATAATGTAGACTATCAACCAATGACTACCATTAGAGAGGGTGCTCCAATAGAATTCTACATTCCTGCGAGTACAGAAGAATATCTAGATTTAAAGAACAGTAAACTCCATATTGTATGTCGCATTGTCAAGGCTGATGGAACACTGTGTGGTGTAGATGATAACGTGTCATGTATCAATGATTTGTTTAATGGGCTATGGTCTAATATTGAATTATTTCTAAATGATCGTTTGATATCACATAGTAACAATACCCATGGTTATACTAGCATCATATCTCATCTCATTCATGACTCGGAAGAAAGTCTCCATTCTGAGCGATCTATGCGTCTCATCTTTAAAGATACTGCCGGATCAATGAATACTTATGAGGTGAAAAGACCTAATCATGAAAGATATGTATCAGGTTTTCATGTAAATATTGAAGGTGGTGATATAGCTGAAACAGGAAATAATGGTTTACATAATCGCTATTTGTATACACGTCTAAGCCGTGAGTTTGCGCTTACAGGTGGTTTAAGGGTAGATTTGTTTGAGCAGGATCGTTATCTTCCCAATGGTGTTAGTATGAAATTACGTTTACATAGACAAAAAGATGGATATGTATTAATGGCTGCAAATAATGGTTTTAAAGTAGAAGTGAGAGAAGCGTTTTTAACCATTCGCAAAGTGAGGGTTAGTCCAGGTATTCAGTTGGGACATGCAGATGCATTGATGAAAAGTCCTGCTAAGTTTATTGTTAATAGAAAAGAATGTAAAGTTTTAGCTATTCCAACTGGATTTCAATCTTTTGTGAAAGATAGCATCTTTTTAGGCCAATTACCAAAACGTATTGTCATTGGAATGGTTCATAATGAATCCTTTGCTGGAACAGTATTGAGAAATCCATACAATTTTGAACATTTTAATCTTAACTTTATGCAGCTTTACTCTGATGGTGAACCAGTCCTATCCAAACCTCTCAAGCTTGATATAAATCGAGGCAAATATCTTGATGCTTTTGAAACTCTTTACAAATCTTTTGACAGATTGGATGGTGAGAAAAGTTCCATTATAAAACGGGAAGATTGGCCTAGAGGTTATTCGTTGTTTTCTTTTGACTTAACACCTGATTATGATGGTGCTGATCATTATGCCCTTATCAAACATGGGAATTTGAGACTAGAAATGAATTTTGCTGGTGCCTTGCAAAATACAGTCAATGTTATAGTGTATGCTGAATTTGATAACATTGTTGAAATAAGTGCAAATCGTAGCATTCAATTCGACTACCAGTCATGAACACGAAGCAGATAGAAGCCATCCTATCCCATGATGCCACGACAAAAGACTTGTTTCAAGGTGTGTTTGCCATGGACCAGTTACCATCTTTACAACGCGGTGCCTATGTCATCAACACAGACGATCATGATGAGCCAGGAGAGCATTGGGTGGCAGTATATTATTACGAAGACCCTGCAGAATATTTTGACTCTTATGGACTTTTACCTATAGACAGTCGTTTGAATAAGTTTTTAAAGTTTAATTTCATTTATAATTCAGTTCCATTACAAACACCGATATCCTCTACATGTGGATTTTATTGTGTGTATTATATAATTCAAAGAGCTCGAGGACATAGTCCTTTTGAAATCATTGATGTATTAAGAAGAAGTGATGGTGATTTGGTTGTAAAGGATTTTGTATATAGACATTATAAACCATTATTTTATTGATGTTGTATTAGTTAAGTTGCATTAGTTAAGTTGTTGGTAATTGTGAATTGTATTATGAATATTGTAAATAAACAAGACAGTTTTATACAACATTCTTTTTTTTATTGTGTTATACATTATTTACATTTCACAATTATTTCACATTAAGCTTTTATTTTACAAATACATTCAATACATCAATAAACACATGCCATTCATACCAATCTAAATTAATATATGTATCATAGACATTACATCCACGTTTGTAAATGCTATGAAAACTAGCATAACACTGTCCATTACCAAACTTTATTATTTTAACATCTTTGTGTTCAGACAGTTTCAGTTCATATCCATGATCATTCATGTCAATGTTCATCACCATAACACACATGGGATGCGTCAGTTCAATGGACTTGGTGCCTCGCATGAGTTGCACTCCTTCCTCTTTGAATTCAAGCGTCAGGTTCTTTCCAATCCAATGCTTGTAACAGAGCGTGCCATTCCACTGTGTTGAGGGTGATGTAGTCGTAGCATTTTGCAAGCTCGTCATATTGGCGAAATCGTACAAACACGTCTAAATAGTTCTCAGTCACACGCACTTCTAAATCCTCTGAGAGTTTCAGGAGAAAGCCAGGTATCCTCAGCTTCTCTAGATGGTCTTTCAACACAGATTGTTCGTCAGTTGATAGAATGATATACTTTCCAAAATGTTTTAGCACGATGTCATCATATACGTTTCTCAGATATGAGAATCCATGCGTAATGGGTTCATATTCCGATAAAAAGTCTTCCATCTCGTTCAACAGTCAGATGAACTATGAGCTGTCTCATTGTCTGCAAAGACGTTTTTTATGCTCGCAAGATGGCAAAGAGTGGATGTTGTATCACTTCTAGGAATCGTAAGACTGCGCGCCAGTTCTTGATATCAAAGAGGATCAAATCTGTATATGGTGTATCTGGCACAACTCCCTTATAATCCTCTGGATAATCCTGTAAAAGATTTCTACAGATTTCTACACGTATGTTAGAATCATATTCAGCCACCGTCACTTCCACTTTATTTTCAAGTCTACGTTTAAACCCAGGTTCAAGTGGTATGTTTTTAAAGTCTTTCCACACTTCAGGTTTAAACCGATGATAACTTCTCTGAGAATCTAGTATCACTTCATTCCTATCATTTACAGTAAGGTAAGCACCACCGTTCAGCATGAGTGCATTCATGTTTTTACCTTGTTATGAGCCACCTTCTTGTCTGCGAAGCCTTTTATCCACTTCTTTCACCTGCTTCTTCAGCATTTTCCATTCAGGTATTGTCAGCAAAATTCCCTTTTTCGTTGGACGGTTTTTTCCAGTCCCCTCATCTCTCAGGTACTTGCGAATGTTTACCACTCCTTCATTGCTTTGTTTCATAATCTTGATATACTTTCCATTTCCTAGAGAAAGCATTCCATCCCACGACTGTGGTGTTGGTGCTGTCTCCAATTTCAATTTCTTGATGGTGGTGGTAGGATTTTTCACTTTTAAGTCTTTAACTGCATCTGCAAGAGTATCCATATCAGTTGTAGATCTCTTACGACATTCACGTTCCATGTTAACACTTCAATGTTCACACCTCAAATAACTCTTCCGTTGGAGGACCTCCCCCTTTTATACCACAGCCTTGTAATGTCCATGCGCTAAGGTGGAATAGCCATCATTCAGCACATATCGCTTGTCGTCATATGGGGAGAGGGCTACTTTCCTCAACTTCTCCGAGAAAAGCTGGTGACTATGACTTCGGATAATGTGTCCTGTAGCCATCGTTTGAGTTTTCTTGAACAAACTGTCTCTATACTGCACATGTTTAATGCGTCTTTGACAAGCTCGAGTGATGCCTTTAGCTGTATGTTTTTCTTTCCCACCGCACAATAAACTGTACATTTTCGGTCTGAGTCCAACAAACTCTTCAATGGGGACGCCGGCCGTCTCATCCTTCATTTTCCCAAGCACTTTTTTGTTCACGTTGGAATGTAGGAAATGATCCGGCGGATAGTCACTTGTGTCGAACAGGTCAGCATCCTGCTGCATATCCTTGTAGATATCTTCCGTTTCTATGTCGTAACATAGACTGTCGGTGTCACTGAACAATAACTTGGCATTGGGATACTTGACCATGATGTAGTTGTAATGAAAGTTGAACATAAGCACTTTGCTGAGGTCGAGAATGGTGAAACCAACTTGAATGGGTTTATCCAGAAGCAAATCCACTTTGCGCAAATGTACCGCGGTCAAATCTTCGTTGAAAATTTTGAATTTGTGGAAAGAAGGTTTGGCTACAAGTTTCTTGAACCGCTTTTCCTTGTGAACAAGTTCAACATTGATTTGCTTTCTCACATTTTCCATGGTTTTGCCAAACACCGAGTTGTTCATCAGTTTGAAGAAGTCTTTCTCAAATGGGTTCTTGGCCAATTTTCTCTTTTCCGTGTTCAAGGTAATGTATTTTGCCAACCATTTACTCTGTTCAAACATGATGGCGCGATGTACTTTAGTGACTTTCAACCCCAGTGAGACGTACTGTTGTAAATTCCTGTAATGAAGTACATATTTCTTCTTGTCAGACAAGTTAGGAATAAGCTTTTCACTGGGTTTGCCTTTCATGTTTAGATCTTCCAGTAGCTTCTGACTGTACTCTGACAATTCTCCAAATTTGACACATTTCCGTTCTGGAGCCACTGGGTAGTAATTATGACGATCATGGATTGAATTTGGATATTCTAAATCCACTTCCAAAATGAATCCAATGTCATCATCTTCATCCACATCCATGAAGTCGAGGGATTCTGGCTCGCTCACCCACATAAATCCTCTTTGTGGCATGCTTTGTGACATGGCCCAGCCATACAAGTTGTTTGCGTCGAGCTACATCAGGTAGTTGTTTGGTATCTCAGAATTGTATTCTGCTACGTAGGGATTATTCGCTTTCGCATACTTGTGTGTGATCACAGATATTCCTCCACGTATGCCTTGCTCAACCATTTGGTACATGTCAATGTCATTGATCAATTCCAACTTCACCTTTGTCGCTTTCAACATTGCATCCCACGACAGTCCTGGTGCTGTATAGTAATGAGCAGGATCCAATTCATACGTGTTGAGGCATACTTGACGAAAGTTTTCAAACACGTCAGCTAGTAATAACACATCTGATTTCAGGTACAGGTCGTGGTATTCACCAAATGTTGTACAGTTGAATGTATCCCACACCTTCTGTGCATGCGCATAATCCTCATCGCTAATGTCCTCTTCGCTAAGCTGACTATAAAACTTATCCTTTGATGGTAGCTGTGTTTCAGCAAACTTGGATGGTTCGTCCACGTAATCATAGGGGTACACACCCTTTCTCAGCAGCAAATCTTGTTGATCACTATTGCGAATGTGAGAGGTCATGTTGTAGAAGTTATCTTTCCCTTCTGCTGCAAGGTTGGATACCAACTTCTGTAGAGAGGTACTCATGAACTGAAAGCTGTCTGTAAATTTCAGATTGCTCAGGGTGAATGCAATATATTTCTCAATGGTGTTGGGAATGACTGTAATCGTTTCACCTTTGAATTTCCCAATTTCCTCCATGATAAGGTGACTGTCATAGCCTCGCAAATTGTGGAAAAATACGGGAATGATAAAAGAATCTTTATCCCCTTGCTGATCTTTTCTAAGTCGGAATTGTAAGTTGCATTCATTGTGCGCTGCTCCACGATATTTGCCATTGATGTGGTCATGATCTCTCACACGATCTGCTCCTAGAGGTTCATGACAAATGTAGCAATCAGTGGCGTTCTTGAAATTCTCTTTGTCTTCACAAGTCATCACCATTTCCTTTGGTTGCTCTAAACCACGTACAATACGATCGCGTTCATTCACCATATGGTCTAAAAAGACCTTTACGGCATTGTCTCCTCGATACACAACTGGTGCACGTGTGTTGTACTGGCTCACAACCACATAGGCAAAGCTGTTTGGACGATGATGTTGATACTTGTCTCCTTCTTCATGCTTTTGCGTGAAACATTCAAAGTCAGCATAAATCACAAACGGTGCTCGCTGTTGTTTAGCCACATTCTTGAACTTGATGAATGGTTCCTTGGGAAATGATAAACGTTGTGCTCCATTCTTGTCACACACTTCACGATGTTTATCTAAAAGATCTTGTCGTACAAACCCGTGAAGACAGTTGAAACAATAAAAATATGCAGCCTTATGCTTTGATCGATAACACATAAGTCTGCTAAAATTCTTGATGAGGCAGTAATGCCTTGTCTTGTCATTGCTAATCAGAAGTAAGTTGATTTCTCTGATACTGACGTTTCGACTAAGTTGTATTGGAACAACTACATCTTGTTCGTATCCAAACACGTTGATGGCTACATCGTTCTCCTTTTCAAACTTTGGAATATCAGTAATTGGTGTCGGAAATGTCATACCCTCTACCTTTAATTCCTTCTCAAATGGTTTGTAATGATTCACGCGATTTGGGTTGTTGTCAAGAGGGTGAAGGTAAGCCAATACTGACCATAAGAAACACTTGTTATCATCATTCTTAATGTTTATCACACCCATTGTTTTCTTCACTTTCTTCGGCAGTGGAATAAAACTACTCGCTTCTAGAGGCATCAACGTAGCTGTATGTACTTCAATGTATAGTATGTTATCCAATACCCAGCCAGAGCCTTGTCGCTCATGTTCGTCAAACTTGGTAAATAATTCTTTATAGGCTTCTGGCAAGTCCTGTTCAATATCTGCTGGATTGTATGCTGTATATGTTGGACTGCTGATAAATGCATTATCCACTTGTTCTACCATAACACCTTCAGCATTTGCTGTCAGTTTCTTGAAACGTGCATGCACGACAATGTACCATTTCATTCCATGGTTTAAGGTCTCCAACAAATGTGCTTTGATACGGTTCTCTTGCTGTCGCATTTCAAGCAGTAAATCCGATCCATCCTCAGGCTCAAACCGTTTTTCCTGCGCGTTTTCACCAAGACTAACCCTTCTACCTCTCCCTACTTGTCCTGTCTTTTGTTTCTTTGAAACATGTTCTTGAGACACATTTTCCATCTCAGCTGGTTTACATGCATGTGCCTCAAAAGTATCCATAGATGGAAACTCTTCATTGCATTCCGCACACTGGACTGGACCGTATGGCCAAATGTCATCTTCTTCCATCTTTTGTCTCTTTGCTCCTTTCCCTTCCTGTTTCACTAAAGTTTTCATCTCAGCTTTGCATGTATGTGCTTCAAAAGTATCCATAGATGGAAATTCTACATTACATTCCGCACACTGAACTGGACCGTATGGCCAAATGTCATCTTCTTCCATCTTTTGTCTCTTTGCTCCTTTCCCTTCCTGTTTCACTAAAGTTTTCATCTCAGCTTTGCATGTATGTGCTTCAAAAGTATCCATAGATGGAAATTCTACATTACATTCCGCACACTGAACTGGACCGTATGGCCAAATGTCATCTTCTTCCATCTTTTGTCTCTTTGCTCCTTTCCCTTCCTGTTTCACTAAAGTTTTCATCTCAGCTTTGCATGTATGTGCTTCAAAAGTATCCATAGATGGAAATTCCACATTACATTCCGCACACTGAACTGGACCGTATGGCCAAATGTCATCTTCCATCTTTTGTCTCTTTGCTCCTTTCCCATGCTCTTCACGTTCCATCTTAGCTAGTTGTTGTTACGTCAACTGCTGAAACTAAAATGCTGAAATGTAATCTCAAACATCCCCCTTTTATACACATTCATACATAGACAGAATTTGCGTTTTCATTTCATAACAGAGGATGGCCCTTAAAAGGGCCGAAAGATGTTAGTAATTTGACGCTTCACCAGCAAGTCGGATTGCCACAGTCGCACTGGTATCTGTAAAACTGTTCCATGGAGAACGGTCGTCGCGAGCACTTGAACGGATGACGGTTATAGTAGCCAAAGTTTTTTAGTGTCGCTCCACACCACCAGCAGTCCGTGCATGGCTGCGGTCCTGGCAATCTCGCAGTAAACTTGTACCACAGCAGCCCACCGCAAGTTTTGCAGCAGTAATGTCGTGGTGCATTGTGGTGCACCGGGCAGTTGTGTGGTTGACCTGGGTACTCCAACCATACCCAACACTTATAACACTCAGTCGTTAGCGTCACTGCCTTGCCGTTTCGCATCACTGTGATTTTACGATTTGTTGACATCTTGCTGCTTGTGTTGGATAATGAAGCTGTAACCCACCTTTATATACTACTAGCGAACATCCTCGCATTATATGCTGATGGGGGGGGGGTCCCGAGTTTAGCTTGGCTAGGGGGGGGGGGGGTCCTGAGTTTAGGTCGGCTAGGGGGGGGTCCCGAGTTTAGCTTGGCTAGGGGGGGGGGGGTCCTGAGTTTAGGTCGGCTGGGGGGGGGGGTCCGATCCTGACTTCAGGTGGTATATAACCCATGCTCATTTCAGTTTGGGCTCACACTCGCTTCCGTCAACATGGAGTGCTTCTTCGCGTTACATGATGCTCTCACCATTGCTGAAGTTAGAGAACTTCACCTGCCTGTCACACAGCCACAGGCACCGCCAGAAAGAGTCTACTTCTTCCAGCTGCTGCCAGACCCAGTTCATGGATCCATCATGTGTGTGCCCGTCCTGTACAACCGTCAAGTCACGATTTGAAAGAGGCTCAGAGATATAGAGGCTGGTCACTATGATGAGGCGTTCTTTAGAACGATGATGCTAGGGGAGTCAATACCTTCGCGGTTGGAAGAAGAAGAGTACCCGGCCTGGGGGAGATTCTTCCTCCAGCAAGACTTGGATATTTGCCCAGGATGTGGGTGTATGATCTCCCCAGACCGGGTGCTGTCTGAGTGCAACCATCAAATGTGCCTGGTCTGCGCGGCGCACTGGACTCAACTGCTGGCGCTAAATGACCGCTACTCTGTGAGGTGCTTTACCTGCGGCATGCGAGGGGACCATTTTTTGTTCAACGGGCAACAGCTCACACATTGCAGTAGGCCAGTGCAGGACATTGTGACATTCTTTTAAACCGGGACCGGCAGCAGCAGGAGAAAAACTAACATCTCCTGGCTCTTTTAAGAGCCCACCACTGATACTGAAATAAGCGCTAATCGTGTCATGGTGCTAGTATGTATGTGTATGCATGAGAGTGTGAGAAATGCTTAAAAAATGGTCACCCGTTTGAATGGTTGTTTGAATCGCCGCCCGTTTGAATGGTCGTTTGAATGGTTGTTTGAATGGCCGCCCACTCTCCATATTACGTCATTATGACGTTCATATGACGTTCATATGACGTTCATATGACGTTCATATGACGTTCATATGACGTTCATATCCACTCCATATCACCTCTATATCACCTCCATAACACGTCCATAACACGTCTAGATCACGTCAAAATGACGTCACTGTTTTAGAAACCCCATGGGGCTATCAAAACACCACGTGACGTCATTATGACGTCCATATGATAACCATATGGTAACCATATGGTAACCATATGATAACCATATGGTAACCATATGACGTCAATATGACGTTAATATGACGTCAATATGACGTCACTGTTTTCGAAACCCCATGGGGCTTTGAAAACACCACGTGACGTCATTATGGCGTCACTTCCTGTTTTCAAACCCCCACTTTCCCCCTACTCAGGAAAAAGAGTTTATAATGTCGATGCTTCATCACTACTACTCTATGGGGGCGAAATGTGGACGTTGTATAGAAGGCCGAAGTCTGGGGATAAAATGGCAGCGAAAATGTCTAAGCCAAACTCGTTTGAAGTCGGTTCGTATTCAGTCATGGTCCGAAAGCGATGCTCTGGGCTAGCTGAAAGGCGGATATCGTCGTAACGGTCTTCCGTATCTTTGACACAAACACAGCTAAAGCCCAGTCTGAGATCGTGCCATACAGACACAAGGGACTGGGGACTTGAGGCCGAGTGCAGGGTTAATGGAGACACATGTGAGAAGTGGTGAGAAACTTCGAACAGAGACGAACAGATGATTTGGAAGAGAAACGCTGACTGAGGAAGAGTTGCTCCGAGCTGACTCCAGCGACTCCAGCAGCTAACCCCTGGCAGTTAGATCTCTTCAGAGGTCAGCTGTTTTATAGCAACGCCAAAATTCCAAACGGAGAGTAAAACGACAGTAAATAGTTCCAGTTATTTTTCATTTTTAGACCTACAGAACGGGATAAAACTTTTAATATGTAGTTGTTGTTGTTCATACGAAAATGACCAAATACGAACAGAGAACTGAAATTGTTAGATATTTAAGCACTGAATAAAAAAATAGTTTGACAGCGCCCATGAATATCTTGTCTCGCAGGTAAACAACAACATGTGAAATGAAAAAGAAAGTGTCGGTGTTGTTATTTTCTTAAACAAAAAAACGTGAGTAAAAAGGTACATATTGATCTGCAATTTTTGTTTCTACTTTAATAATATTTTGTGCTCATCGGTGCATGTACTTGGACTAAAAGACAAAAATACTGAAATTTTAAAAACTTCTGCGAGTTGTAGCTCCGAGTCAGCTGTGACTTAAATAACATCGTATATCTCTCTGTGTGTGGAAACCTAGTAGCGTGCCACTTCGTGGAGCTGTGCGAAGTGGAATCGATCCATAGGTAAACTAGAGCTTTTGGCCGGTAACACAATATTTAACATGCATGGTTATCATTGGAATCAGGCTCGTAGTCGTAAATGCCCATAGCCGGGCACCCTCGGCTATAGCTCCGAGTAGCTCTGACCTGTATAACATCGTATATCTTAGTCCCAGCGGACCGTTTCTATCTTCCTAGGACAGAAAGGGTCACAGTTCCTACAATAGAAATGGCCATTGATCTCAATTTCTTAGGCTCTGAATCTTTCGGCGCACGCTCAAGGACACCTAGGCTCGAACTGACAGGCCTTTTCTTTAAAAGCACACTGAGAAGTATACTGGCGCATAATTTTCGACCTCAGCGAAACTCCCAAACTAGAGTAAAGCGTGGTTTTGCAACTGTGGATTCACTGTTGTTGTGGGCGATAATGAGGGATTCGATATCCTGATCTCAAGAAAACACATATTTTTCTCAGTAAAAAATTGTTATCTGACCATAAAACTTGTTCGCCATAATTTATAATTGGGCCATTAATGTGATGCACCCTTTCTAAAATAACGCCGTTGGCCCCAGTCGTGCGCCGAGATTTGAAAATTGACATCAATGACATTTCCTATTATAGGAACTATGACTCTTGCTGTCATAGGAAGACCGCAAGAGTCATCTAGGACTACGTATATCTCTGTGTCAGAGCTACGAAGCCTTCCATTGTTCCACTAGTAGGGGTCAATTTCATATGTTCTGAGGCACGAATGCTGCATACCAGCCCCTATTATTCAAACATCTACAGAAAGTTCATGCCCAATATGCCCTTTTTGTAAAACAGGCAAACTTTTTAGTGAGCTGTATATCTTTTATTTGTTAATAAAAGTGCAGAAAAGTTAGCTTCTGCATCCACCTGTCAAATGTTTGTTTACATTCTGGCCTTTAAATGTCACGTGACCAAATTCAAGGGACCGAAAATCTAAATAAAGGGGTCAAAGTTTATTTCTAAAATACGTACTAAAATAGTTGATAGATGCAGAGTTAGGTATAAATTTATTCTGTATACCCACAATATTTGACTTTTTATTTTTACGTTCTTTTTGAAATATCAATTTAAAAGTTTTTTGGTGGATAATTGCAAAAATTATTGTTACTATTTCACGTAATAAAGTATGCTACCTGTATAAAACAAATGTCAATTATTACGGGAGATTAGGGTTATTTCCGTATTATTTTCTTTTACAGAAAGCGTAACACAGAAGTTCTATATGATTACCGTTGTACTTTGAAGGCCTTTAGCAAATGTCAATAAAAACCTATGGGTCGTTGAATCTCGCACAAAGTAGCCTCAGAGGTGCCTCAAAGCGAGCGCAGTTGACTTGCTTATCGTTATATAGCGAGGCTTTGAAGCGGTGCCTGGAAACTTTTTAGCGCACCGCTTCTTGGAGCTACCTCGGCTGGGGACTCTCTCTGTATAATAGTCCCAGTGGACCCTTTCTGTCTTCCTAGGTCAGAAAGGGTCACAGTTCCTATAATAGAAATGACCATTGTTCTCAATTTTCGCGGCTCTAGATCTTTCGGCGCACGTTCCAGGACACCGAGGTTCGGAGTAACATGCCTTTTCTTTAAAAGCACACTGAGAAGTATCCTGGTGCACTATTTTCTACCTCGTCCAAATTTCCAAAGTGGAGTAAAGAGTGGTTTTGCAACTGCAGATTCATTGTTGTTGTGGTCAATAATGGGAGATTTTATATTCTGATCTGAAGAAAACATCTATTTTTCTCATTACAAAATTGTTATTTGACCATAAAAATTGTGCGCCATAATTTATAATTGGGTGATTTATGTGATGCACCCTTTCTAAAATAACGCCATTAGCCGCAGTCGTGCGCCGAGATTGCAAAATTGAGATCAATGACAAGTTATATTATAGGAACTATGACTCTTGCTGGGAAGCAGGAGTCATCTAGGACTATCTGTTTAAGAGAGAGAGAGAAGAGAGAGTCACCTGGGACTAGAATCAGACGTGCCACGGTCATCAAAAGTCGGGAAAAATGTTGAGTCTGGGGAAAACTAAGAAAGAAATGTTATCCGTGAGGAAAAATTCCTAAAAAGTCAGGGAATGGTGAGGAATTTTGAAATTTGCCAATTTATTTTATTTCTGTAATGATATTTTATGTCTTCTAATGGGGTTAGTTTCACTATATTTGGAAGAAGTTGAGTGCCTTTTATCATATAATTTTTACCCAAGTTAATTCGATGGTTAGGAAAATGCAGGAAATTCGAACGGTTGAATTTAATAAATTTTTACTTTTTCTGTCATTGTGTTGCATATTTTGTGCTCATTGGCACGTGTACTTGGGCTAAAGGACAAAAAGACTGAAAGTTTGAAAATTGTTCTTCCGAGGTCAGCAAGTCAGAATCGGTCAAAAAGTGAATATGAACTTTTCGGCGGAAACACATTATTAAATATGCATGGTTATACCTTAGGATACCTTAGGATGGTACTGGCACCAGGTTGCTAAACCTCTATGGCCAGCTCAGTTTTATCACTCCATGGCTTAATATTTCGACCAATGCTTTGCAAGTACAACGGAGATCTATAGTTATAAACTATTTCTTCCCTTTCAAAGAATTTGTCAAGTCTGTTCTTAAATGAATTTACACTGTGTGAGTCAATCACGGATTGTGGAAGAGCATTCCATATGCTGACTATGCGCTGGGTGAATGACTCACTCCTGATCTTCTTTTTGGACCTACTCTTTGCTAGTGTTTGACTGTGACCACGTAGTTTTTGTTGACACTCTTTCGACTTTCGTTTTAAGTCAGGAACGACCTTACTATCATAGATACCATTCATTATTTTGTATGTTTCTATCATATCCCCTCGTAGTCTTTGATAGGCTAGGGTTGGAAGCTTTAGTTTCCTAAGCCACTGTTCATATGTTAACTCTTTCATTCCTGGTAAAAACCTGGTTGCTCTTTTTTGGACATTTTCAATAGCGTGTATCCACTTCGCTTTGTACGGAGCCCAAACACTATTTGCATATTCGAGATGACTACGAACCAGTGCTTTGTATAATGGTAAAAATGTTTGTTCATTTAAAAATTTGTAAGATCTTCTTATCAACGCTGACATATAGTTTGCTTTATTGATTTTGTGATGTTATAATTTTAATATGGGTGCCACGGTCATGCAAAAGTCGGGCAAACAATGTTGAGTCGTGGGGGGACATCAGGAAGACATGTGATAAATCAGGAAATATTCCTAAAAAATCAGGAAATTGAAGTATCGAAATTTGTCAATTAATTATATTTCTGTAATTTTATTTTACATCTTCTAATGTTTTTTTTTCACAAGATTTGCACTCCCAGGGATGATAGCTTTTTCGAACTTTGGAAGACTTTGAGTGCCTTTTGTCACATTTCAGACACCCACCTCAATTCGATGGTCAGGAAAAGGCAGAAGATTTGAATATCCAAATTTGTTAATCTTTACTATTTCTGGCATTGTCATGTATGTATTCAGATCTGGGTTATTTACACTCCCAATGATGACTTTGTTAAAATTTGGAGGACTGAGTGCCTTTTCATGCCTTCTAGGCACCCTCGTTAATTCGATGGCCAGAGAAAAGTCAGGACATTCGAACATCGAATTTTGTCAATTTTTATCTTTTCTGATATTGTGTTTTATATATATATTCAAATCCGGGTTATTTCACTAGATTTACACTCCTAATGATGACTTTGTGAGAATTTTGAGGGTTTTGAGTGCCTCTTCTCACATTCTGGGCACCCACGTTAATTAGGTAGGCAGGGAAAAAATACAGGAAAAATCCTTTTGAAATTGCGTCTCAACCGATTATGTTATAATAAATTAATGTGATTATGAGTCTTTAAAAAAGAACTAAATACTATAATGGTATATATTATTATACTATAATATATAGTAATAACAATATATATATTATTACTATTTTATAAATTATATATGTTACAGGGAATCTGTGAAATTAGGGATTTCATGAAATCCCTAGTGGATTCGTGTAATAACTTACTCAATCAATTTTGATGTTTTTATTGAGAATTTTCATGTTTGCAATGTAGTATTTTACCGAAATTAATAGTAGATTTTGAATTAATATACACAAAGCACTCGATTGCCGAACTATCGTTCATGAGATACTTCAGTACCTGAATTTAGCGGTATTTTTTATCCTAGGTAAGTTATGTCACATTTCACGCCAAATTCTGTTATTTTGGATGGTAATGTTATAAATTCCAACTCCTTTCGATGTGAAAAGAGATGCACAGTTTTGAAGAACAACTAAACAGCCTTCCTGAATGGATAATTTCTCAAAATAGTTTTATAATCAATATGAGCTTATTCATTACACGAATTCCCTAGGGATTTCATGAAATCCCTAATTACACAGATTCCCTGTAACACATATATATAATTTATAAAATTGACATTATATGTGCGAGGTCAGGTAAAATTGGTCAAAAGGTAAAATTGAACTTTTGGGCGATAACGCAGTATAGATAGAACAAACACTGTGTTATGGAATATATCATTTAGAACAACAAGCGTCCTTTATATTATTCATAGTCTCAGTGGAAATGGCGAAATCAATGTGAACAGGAAAATAGGCAGTTTTATGGATTTGTAGTAAGGTGTTATCGAAGGAATTAAATTTTTTCTGTCCAAAATATCAAACATAAAATTCTGCTTCAAACCGGGAAGTTCGATTTCGGTGCAGTTGCAAGTTAACTAGTCATTTGCAAGTTGCAAGTAGACTAGAACTAAGTAGAAAAGGGGCGTAAGCGTTTCTACGTGTTCCTTAACATGTTGCGCTGTGTTACACACAAAAACTTGGGTGATTAAAACCGTAAATTGTCGCCCGGTCTACCTCTCAAACCTCCTAACTGTATATAATTTTGTGCTTAATAGTACCGATATTAATAATAGCGATCCCTATCATTATCATGTGATGTTTTTGTATATTAACTTATCAGTTTGCAACAATTGTTCAAACCGCTTTAGATAGGAACATAGACTACAGCCGTTTAATTTAGCCGAAGATTATTATACTCCGAATTCTCCGTGCAGTGATTCACAGAAATACACTGCAGATTTCCTAGCCCTATCTAACGCAGCCATATAATGTTCTTGACAATAGTCCCATACAGACACAGAATGATTACAGTTACTAATCATGCAAGTATTGCATGTTCGCATCGATTCCATTCTAGTGTTTGTCACTGGTACATAATCTCGCATCCCGAGCTGGGGCTGAGCTTGACCTTTCGCATCCCAAGCAGGTAACACACCACTGCAATCTTATGGGAGATGGGCGAGATGATACATTCCTTCGTAGTCCCATGGACGAGCTGCATGTCACTGGGGCATCTAGTTTGAGGAAAACGTCTGTACTTGTTGACCAAACCGACCAAAAAAAATTGTTGTCATATTGCGCAAACCTGTTGTTTTAACTTATGTACAGGTACTGTGGTCGTTCTAGTTGCTGTATATCTTATTCAGTTTGAGACATGTTATGGCTTGGAAGGCCATACGCACATAATTTGTCGTTGTAGTATTTGTGAATGGAAATGGAAAACACGGATTGCAATTCGACAGAAATTTTTGAAAAACTTAAATTGCAAAATGGCGTTAGACTTTTTATGTTGACACAAAATTCCAGAGTTGTGTTTGTGTATTTCATTATATTTTTTTTTTCAGTCGTATAGTCGTACCGCTAAACGGGGCATTAAACACCAAACAAATTGCTTGACGTTCTTGTTAATGTTCACTTTGTCACATCTACTGCCACGAAAAACTGTTTTATCTCTTATTTTGGAGCTGTCGTATGGGTTTTCATCTGAAGCAAAACGAAGTGTAGGCAGGTTTATTTTATTTACAGGGTTTAAAACAAGTATGATGTAACTGGGGGGCATAGATGGAAAATGTCTTCCATTGTTGCTCCGGCTATAAGCAACAAGTCAAAAGATGGCGGAAGGATCACCGAGAGAAACTAAGGGGCCCAGACCTGAATCCGAACAGAACCTATTGGTAAGTGATGTGTGATTTGTTTTAAAAGAAGGGTGAAGAAGAAAATGTCACTACAGCAATATATCGGCAGCAGCTTGTGTAAAACTGCTGACTTAAGGATGTCCCTAATAACCAGGTAACGGTCGGTTATGTCCGCAGATATCGAGATTGGGTGTTGCAGAAATCGGGAGTACTGTAATTATGTAATTTTTGCCATATTGGTGTACAGGTAAACAACAAGAACAGTAACTTTTCATTGGATTGTTCTGAAATTTCGCATCGGGCAGAGCATATGTTGAAGGTGTGCAACGTCGCATTTCCATTCCGATTCGTGAAAATTGTCAAAATAACAGTATTTTGAAAAAAAAAAGAGCATTCATACACTTTTGTCCGTAATGGAACGTCGTGTCCGGGCTTTATATCCGAATAGGAGTGTTTTGAAATTTCATGCACATATTGATGGCATGTAAAGTCTGTTTTTGTTCGGAATCAGGACAAATTCTCAAAATTGCAGTATGTTGAAAAAAATCTAAAATTTAGAGTTTACGTAATTTTGTCCACATGATGGAACGTCGCGTCCGGTTATATATCCGATTGTTTTGAAATTTTGCACCTGGATAAAAACACATACGGAAGGTGTGCAAAGTCATGTGTTTTTGCGGATTAGTTTTTGTCGTAATGTCACAGTGCAAAACTGTTAGAATGTGAAAAACGTTATGAAAGTGGCAGTGGTTGGTATGACACTTTGCAAACCGATTTCAGCGCTGATGTCATAGGTCGTCCGCGCTACAAGGCTTATTGTGTCCCTGAGGCTCTAGTTAGCCAGTCACAACAACAAGGAAATAGTGTCACGGAATGTTCATTCAAATAACAACCACCTAAACCATTCGATAAACGCTCGAAAGTGTCTCAGTGTAGTCCGTTCGTGAACTAGCTGACCGGATTGCACGGGTATTGGCTTATGACATTTGGTAACTTGGCAGGTGGCTGTGCGAGTGAGACCGATAAGTGAAGATGAGATCATTCAAGGGGCAACACCTGTGGCGTACGCTGTCAATAAAAAGGTACTGTGACAAAAATTAGCCCACACACTTTGTGACCTGCGCATTCGAGAATGATTAGCACTCGCATGTTGTGCGTCCTAATTGTGTTTCTTAAGAAAAAACCGGAAACAAGCCAATACCCCCCCCCCGGTAATTACCCCCCCGGCCTACACCCCCGGCCTATACCCCCCCCGCGGTGATTACCCCCCCGGTGATTACCCCCCTGGTGAATACCCCCCTAGGTGATTACCCCCCTGGCCCTTACCCCCCCCCCCCATCCCAGTCAAGCCCCTTCTGGGTCTGTGCTCTCACCTTATTTTCTGTAGAATAAAAATGTGCTACAGATCTCATACACTGCATGATTATAAGAACATTCGATTACAAGAATGAAATGATCTTAAGGTAGGACTTGATTTAAGCTAGGCGATTATCTAGTCAATTGCATAGATTCTCGATTAGAGGATGGGGATTGAGCTTTATATTGAAGAAATAAAGTGCAAAATAAAAATTTTATCCTTGTCATTTTAGTAGAGTTTTATTGTAGAGTTGGGGGGGGGGGGGGGTAAGGGCCAGGGGGGTAATCACCTAGGGGGGGTATTCACCAGGGGGGTAATCACCAGGGGGGTAATCACCGCAGGGGGGTATAGGCCGGGGGGGGGGGTAATCACTGGGGGGTAATCACCTAGACTCGAAAAAACCCATAGCTGGTGTGGGTTGCTGTTTACTCTGACTGAAACCCCTAGCCGCTCAGGAACCATGTTTCTTCTCTTCTTCTTCTTCTTCTTCTTCTTCTTCTTCTTCTCTTTGTGATTTTACGGGGGGCGGGGTTGATGGTGACGTGGCCTTAATCACCGTACATTTCTTGTGTGCTTTTCTTATCGCTTCGTATCGTGACAGCCGTCCAGCTATGGCTTACATGAGCTTGACAGCTAAGGTCATCTAAAAGTGACGGCTCAATGAGATGCTTGTGAGATCTGGTGCTGATACATGAGGCACTTGTGTGTTGCGATTACTACAGGCGTTGACGATGTTATTTTGGTTGACACCCGTCGAAAGATTTAAGGGACTGTTGATGATGTTCTGTCTTGATAGTAAGGCCTCGTTTTGTCGACATCGCCGGGATCGTGAAAACTCGAATTAAGCGAAACCAATTTAAATTGCATTTAATGTATCTCAAATAATATTTATTTAAATAGATCAAATTTTCCTTTGTTTGCAAACGAGAGGCTTTAATTCTTCTTAACACCTGGCCGGTCGGACAGGCATGCAAAGAGATATGCTTGCCCGGCCACACTCTTTACGTTCCCGAACATCCACTTGGGGTTGCGCTTTTCGCCGTTTTGGTCGTCGCGTTTTGGTCTTCTCCGTTTTGGCTGTCGCCGTTTTGTCCGGGATTCAGAGTGAAGATATATATATCATGCAGTAATGCATCCTGGTACTATTTATGAATTCGGCCGAAAATGGACACACCTGCATTTTGTGTTAAATGACTAAGAAATGACACATTTTTCATCGAGACTTGGTTTTGTCCAGGCGAGTTCTAAGGAATAAAGAAGTTGTTTCCTTCAGGCGAGTTCGCAGATGTTTCAAGGCCCATTCTTTTGGAACCTTCGCAGCGAATATATGTATATATCAGATGTAAAACGTTGCATTAATTTCGAAATCAGAAGAAAACATGTATATATTTATATTACAGATGTGCAAAGCAGTATTATTTCGATCGGTGTTTTTTATTTTAGATTATAACAACTTACACATGTTGCGTTGTCACTCGGAGGTGCCTTTGCATCTTGCTTAGTTATGTTGTCGGAGTGAATTCTGGCTACATTTTATGCTCAGAACGAATTGTTGAGGATACAGAGAGTAGCTAGAAAATAGAATTAAAAGTGCTGCCAATTGTCCTCTGAATTTCGAGAAAAAAGTGCAGCGCTAGTTCACTTGACGGTCTTGTTTGATTAAAGTCGTTGGATAAGAGTGAAGGAAAAAAGTCAAGAGAATTTTCATAGAAATAAGAAATTTTGTAATTTTAGAGAATTCAAGTAAATTAAAGCAGTTTTTAAATTAAAAATTGAATATTTTTTAAATTAAAAATTGAATAGTTAAACAAAAAAAAAAAAAATATTCCGTAAGGTACTTCAGATATTCAGCCTAAAATCCGGGCAGTAACCAAAGTACTTATGGAACATAATCGCGCGGTGCACTGGGAATAAATAACAACCGTCTGTGAGCCTATTACAAGAGGGGTGACGGTCATACCTAAAGCTTGGAATATGAAAAAAAAAATGAGTCCGTCTTTTGCGACGTTTCTGCAGAACTGTATAACCATGAATTTCACAATTTTGTGCATGTTTATTTTTCTCAGAGACTTCACCGGTATTCATGTTGCACTGATATTGCACCAAAAACGCCAACAAATTTGCAAACACGCGTTAATAATTAGCTATGTCGAAAACTTTCTTAATCAATAAAGCAGATCCGAAATTTGGTCACTGGGATGGAAGGTGTAAATTTAAATTGTTCAAACATACCGATAAGAAAGAAAAGGTTGCTCCCTGACCCAATAGACTGTAACCTATCAATTTCTTTCTTCAAAAATCGATTTCTCTTCTTGATTCATCCCGCCCGACGTTTTATGTAATGCTGCCAAGCATCAAAAGCAGGGTTATTTGTCGGTACATAGCACTCTTTCCAGTACTTACCTGGATTAAAAAAACGTATTTATAAAATTTTCTCCCCTTTAAGGATAGTATGACGATAACTAAAATGCAAAACTCAGTCACTACAAAGAGGCAGAAAAATTTAAGGACTGTGCCTAAAATTTTAACACCTTGTTGTCGGAGTTACGGTCTAAGAAACAGAGACCCGTAACACTTCAATAGCATTCAGAGTAACACAACTCTATTACAAAGCAAAACATGTTAAGCAGATTCAGCAATAAGTTAAGCCTGAAATTTTAACGTATATGCCTATTTTGGTCCCAGGTATAATTTCCGCTACTCGCTGGCAAAAATTGTCTAGTTTGAAAATGAATTCGAATTCGAAGTTCCGCATCATATTTACTTACCGATGGTTCTTTTCTTTCTCTTCTGGCTGCAGGTCGTGGTGTTGATGGATCCCCAAGACGATCCCGATGACGTGTTACGTGCCAACAGGTCACGTGAGAAAAGCTACGCCTTTGATCACGCCTTTGATGGATCGGCATCACAGGTTTGTAAACACCTCACCATATGCTCCCAATCTATACATGTGAAAAATAACGACAATAATAAAACAAATTAAATAATAAAATATTAATAATAATAATAACAATAATAATAATAACAATAAGAAGAAGAAGAAGAAGAAGAAGAAGATGTAAAAAAATTAAAATACAAAAATAATAATAAAAATAATAACATATTATAATTATTGTAAAACAGTAAATAAAAACGTAAACAAAATAACGCGGAGATGGGTGATTTCTTATTATTCTTACATATATCAGAAGAAAGATAAGGTCGCTGTAATTAGGTTGTGACCAACCCCAGCGCTGACAGAACGGTATTGCTTAAGGGAGGCAGAGGCTTGTGACAATGGGCTGTCCGGACAGTCACCATTACTTAATCAGCATTAATATAGATTTGCAGAAAAAAAAACAATTTTTCGAAATTGTAAATTGTTGTAATTGTTATTTCCCTGCCGCCATCCGTGCCCCACTTGTCTGCCATAGACTTGTTGGGAGCTGTCTGCTCCACCAGATCCACTCGCACTGTGTGTCCATTTCATGTACGTACATTTTAATGATCACAAGTAAAACATTATTACCAGTCACCCCTTCTCTAAACCACAGTGCCTGGGGATACAAGTGGTTGCGGTGTTTTAGTGACCAGACACGACAGGTCCACACTGCCCTCGGATTGTTCGCTGTTCACTGCAGATAACTCAGATTGAGCAATTCGGTGTTGATAAAGTCAAATTAGCCGTTGTACGCCGGTTGACAAATTGCTTGAGTCGAAATGGAGTCGCTAAATTGGGTCACTGCACATATTTTGTTCCATTGCATATTTTCTTAACGATTTTTGTTTCTCAGTAATTGACTGATTTGAATAAGTAATGGCAGTAATGAGAATGACGGAAAGAAGTCATTAGCGCTGTAAATAACAACGCCTCTAATAAGTGGACGCTATTCTTGTAGCTGTGCAGTAGCATAATCTATGATAAGTTCGTCAACAACACCAATCTGGTGTCTTAAAAAACTTTTAATCAGCGAAAGTGGGCTTAATGATAACGTGATTTCGTGGGCTGCCCTCATTTGGCGACCAGATCGCTGTGTTTGACCATATTCAAGTTTCTGTGATGTAGTTAAACACACATGCACATAAAAATATAAGTAGTTCTTGAACAATTTGGGAAAAAAAATCTGCCAGCGATTTCTTTAGGTGTCCGGCTTACAAAAAGCTAAATCAAAAGAATCTCAGACAAATGACTCTCTCCATTATGATTATATATAAATAAATCATACTCTTGTGTGTTTATCGAAGTCAGTGCTATGTATATACCTTTCAGTGTCACGTGAGTTATAATGCAACGGCTATTGACGTTGTTTAGATCCGAGTCTTGTAGTACTGTCAGGAGAATGGGGGTGGTCTCACAGCATTCGGTGGTTCCTTGTTTCTGCTTGTGGCAGCTTTGCGGCGCCTAGTCCGCCGGCAGTAATGTATTTGTGTCGCCTGACCTACAGGAAGCCAGCCTCGAGTGAAGTTGAGACGCTTTGTTAAAAACGTTTTCCGTATGAACATTTTTGGGAAAGTGGCACATTCCTCAGTCTGCTGTTTTACAGATTTTCAGTTTATGAAGAAAGAACCACAGGGGACTGCTACAACGTCACGTAAAATCTCTGATCCAGAGGCCACAAAAATTACTAAAAGCATAGCGATATCGCTCACTAAGAAAATATAACAAATTTTAGTGTTGTGCATCAGTTTTCCGTGAAACGCCGAGAAACATTGACTTAACTATGATTACATGGAATGTGAATGCACACAGCGAGACGATAGAATCATGTACTCATGTGTCATTTAGATTAGCTCATCCAGATGTAACTTTCTTTTGCAAACAAAATCAGTGCCAGAGATAACGAATGGTTCAGTTCTCTAACCCGCTGGTCCTCAAGATTTCGGCAGGGAAGTGGGGTTAAGGGTGGTAGGTGGGCAGGGAAAGACAAGGCATTTAGATATCACTGCGTGGACCTTTATTGTGCCAGCTCCGTTTAGCCTTGTCGTAACAAAAATATTTTTCTTCAGGATTCGTTTCAGGACAGTCATCTGTTTTTGATTTAATGCAATGCTAGAAGTGCAAGCTTCAGAGAATTCGCGAAAAAGAGGATGGAGTGCTGTGCGCAAAGCTAGTCACTGGATAACGCCACAAAAATCTTCGTACAGAGTGGTGAATCGTGTGTCTGTGAATTGAAACAGTCATAAACAAGGTTCTTTCGCTACTAAGAAGCGAAATATACATTTGCGAGCGCAAAATCACTATTCCGAAGACTCAAAAATGCAGGATTGCCGATGGAACTTCGTTAAAAAAGTGATAACACGAATATATAACAATTCAAGGTTACACAAAATGGTATTTTTGGTTGGCTAAGGTTGTGGTGTTGCCATTCCTACTTTTCAGTTGGTGAAAACTGGCGAATCGCCTGAATAAAATAAAGCTTCGTTAAGTTTGCTGGCCATATACCCACAGCATTTGAATAACCTCTAGTGAACTGTACAAGTAGCGTTCAGTCAGAGCTTATAGGCGGACGGACAGAGGACAGAACCCACGCCATTGGTATGGCTAGTGTGGCCAAAGACCATATGGGCCGCAAAAAACGGGATGCATTACAAACAAATCACCTTAAATGTCAGTAACATCGCTTAAACAACCAATTTAATTTTGACTAAGTAATAAAGAACACATAACTTTTCTACTCTCTCGTTCACGACGTCTTCAAAAGAGAGCCATACACAATTTAAACCGGCATGCAGCACATGTTATGGCGGGTACTTATCACAGTCCTGAAGCTTGGATTTTCGTGGAAAAGGACGCAGTCGGTGAAATGAAATGTTCGATTTATTACCAGATGATAGGATTGAAAAGGAGTATTTCGCGCAAGCATTTATCAATATATAGTGGCTTTGTTGTGTGGTGTGACAGGAGGGCGGGGGGGGGGGGAAGTTCTAGGGCACTTCACAATTGTATTTTTTCTCTCATGTTTAGTCTCCAAAACCTCGTACATACTGAAATCTAGCATTAAAACCAGTTCATGTATGGATATATTATAAAATAACGTCATCGTGATACGTCATAGGTTAAAACGCAAGCCACTGCGCTGTCCATTGCAATAAGAAGTCTCACGACGTATTTTTGCTCCACAGATGTTAGATCCAACGTTTACGAGTTCACGTTGAAAAATTAATGACGCCATAAGACGCTGATGGTGGGGAGTGCTTGGGAATGCGGATTTCAGAGTGTATTTACGGGTACGCGCACAGCTTAAGTCAGAGTTTTGCGTGTTTCAGGAAGTATGTTGAGTGTTTCATAGAGACTGTTGCGAGCTTCTGGAAGAAAGTTGCGTGTTTCAGGCAGACCGTTGCGTGTTTCAGGCAGACCGTTGCGTGTTTCAGGCAGACCGTTGCGTGTTTCAGGCAGACCGTTGCGTGTTTCAGGCAGACCGTTACGTGTTTCAGGCAGACCGTTGCGTGTTTCAGGCAGACCGTTGCGTATTTCAGGCAGACCGTTGCGTGTTTCAGGCAGACCGTTGCGTATTTCAGGTAGACCGTTGCGTGGTCCAGGCAGACCGTTGCGTATTTCAGGCAGACCGTTGCGTGGTCCAGGTAGACCGTTGCGTATTTCAGGCAGACCGTTGCGTGTTTCAGGCAGACCGTTGCGTGTTTCAGGCAGGCCGGTGCGTATTTCAGGCAGGCCGTTGCGTATTTCAGGCAGACCGTTGCGTATCTCAGGCAGACCGTTGCGTATTTCAGGCAGACCGTTGCGTGTTTCATGCAGACCGTTGCGTATTTCAGGCAGACCGTTGCGTATCTCAGGCAGACCGTTGCGTATCTCAGGCAGACTGTTGCGTATTTCAGGCAGACCGTTGCGTGTTTCAGGCAGACCGTTGCGTATTTCAGGTAGACCGTTGCGTGGTCCAGGCAGACCGTTGCGTATTTCAGGCAGACCGTTGCGTGGTCCAGGTAGACCGTTGCGTATTTCAGGCAGACCGTTGCGTGTTTCAGGCAGACCGTTGCGTATTTCAGGCAGACCGTTGCGTGGTCCAGGTAGACCGTTGCGTATTTCAGGCAGACCGTTGCGTGTTTCAGGCAGACCGTTGCGTGTTTCAGGCAGGCCGGTGCGTATTTCAGGCAGGCCGTTGCGTATTTCAGGCAGACCGTTGCCTGTTTCAGGCAGACCGTTGCGTATTTCAGGCAGACCGTTACGTGGTCCAGGCAGACCGTTGCGTGTTTTAGGCAGACCGTTGCGTATTTCAGACAGACCGTTGCGTATTTCAGGCAGACCGTTGCGTGTTTCAGGCAGACCGTTGCGTGTTTCAGGCAGACCGTTGCGTGTTTCAGGCAGGCCGGTGCGTATTTCAGGCAGGCCGTTGCGTATTTCAGGCAGACCGTTGCGTATTTCAGGCAGACCGTTGCGTATCTCAGGCAGACCGTTGCGTATTTCAGGCAGACCGTTGCGTATCTCAGGCAGACTGTTGCGTGTTTCAGGCAGACCATTGCGTGTTTCAGGAGGAGGTCTACGAGCAGACGGCAAGGTTCCTCATTCCAAGCGTTATCCAGGGATACAATGCCACCGTCTTCGCCTACGGAGCCACAGGTGACCGCTGCTCTCTACCAAAACAATCAAAGCTTCTCATTTAGCAAGTAGAACTTGATTAAACCTTTTAATTAGTTCTTCTGCTGGTCGACATTATGCCGTTCAGTTTAAGATCTTCAGCCAGATGCTGGAATGAGTATCGTATTTTTTTCGGGATTTTTTTTTCTTTTGTTTTGAACAAAAACCAAGAGGAAGTTCCATATACATGTACGGTAGTGTTAGCACGATCCTGATAAAGGATGGATTCGTCGGCAATTCTGTCTTCAGGCGACATGGAATCTATTCCAGTTACGTGAAATTGATTCCCTACCCCCTCCCCCTCCCCACATCAAGGTAACTATTCCAGTTACGTGAAATCGATTCTCTAGCGACTTTCCCAACAAGAAAAATAGACTTTAGAAATAATAATAAATGAAGTTAAAGTATATACTAACAACATAAGCATATTTTAAGTATTGGATGAAAACAATTGTATTTTTGATTCCCATTCTGGAATCGATTGATCGTCGCCAGGGGCTCCCGTTTTATCGATTCCAAAAGCTGGACCGATTCCTAGCACTACTGCACGGTATATCACAATGACGTTTTACTTGATCGTAACGAGTGGCGCTATGATTGTAAAGAAAAACAACAAGTGTACTGTTGTTAAATAAAATTTAAAAATAAAACATAAAATTAAAAAATACAAACATTAAAATAGCTTTCTGTCCATAGATTAAAGCAAACAATATTTTCATTTATGAGCATAGCACAGAAATAGCAATAGGACTAGTGCCTCATCGGTGATTCAACCCCAGACATTGATTCTGTACTATTTTTAACGATACTCTCCATGCATCCCGATCCGAACTCGCCTCTGGTCACGAATGGCATGCTTCTCTTTATAGCGCGAAATGCATTAATAATACAGGACTTAAGACACCCCCCTGTCACTCCTCCCCCTCCCCCCCACCCTAGCTTTTGGCAGTTTTATGGCGATAAATGTTTGCGTGAGGATAGACACTCTCTCCCCCGATGCCCACTTGGTCAAGGGCCCTAATCCTGCGTGACGCAAATAGAATCTTGTGTTAGACGGCGTGTCTAGTTCGGTGAGTGTGTGTGCAGCGTAACCCCATTATGACAGCATAGTCGGAATCGAGAAAGTATTCCGTTTTGACTGACATTTTAGCCGTGAAAAGCTAAGCTGTCGTTACCAGCGCTCTGTCGGTGCAACCAGTGTTGTTATAATGAGTTTCTGTTGAGTCACTTTTTGTTTTTATCGAAAGCAGCAGAGGGTATCGGGGCGAAAACTATCGAAAAATAATTCCCCTATGCTTTTGTAAATACTCCGAATTTCAAGAAAAAATATCTCAAAAAAGCAGAATATTCAGCTGCCGCGTGGGAACGAAAGCTTGCCATTTTAGACTTCACTCACCAAGCCCCCCCCCCCCCCCCCCCCTCAGCCAATATTTATGTTTCCCCCGCAGAGGAGAAAGATTTTTTTAAGTTCTGGGTATGTTTGTGTGTATGTAGTGTATGTGTGGCTGTTGTAGAAACTTGATTTTGTTGACAGGATAACTCTTAAACGAAACGTCATATCAGCTTCAAACTTGACGGAATTATGCTATAGATTACTTCGCTGATTGGTAATGTATTTGTCATATAGGCGTGAGGTCATATGACACCCTAAATTGCATCATTACTATAACTGCATAACAAAATTTCGGATTGGCTTCAAACTTGGGGTAATGTCTTGGTTGGATCCGACGGTTCGTATTGTATTGCCTGCATATGGCGCAACGTAGGACCTCATATAACGCAAAACGTGATGTGAACACTAGACTTTGTTAACACGATATTCCTTGGAGGATAAGTCGGATCAACTTTAAAGGTGATAGGACTATGCCTTGGTTTGGGTTCTTCTGTTCTTGTTGTATTTGACACATAAAGTGCAACGTGTGACATCATGACGTATTGTGGACACTGGACTTTATTTCAAACTTGGTGGGATTGTGCTGTTGGTGGGTCCGCCGGTTGCTTTTGTGTTTGACTCATTTTGGACAATGCATGACGTCACATGGCTCCAAAAGGTGAAAAAGTGCCATCGCTATAAACTGCAAAAACGACGGATCAGCTTCCAACTTGGTGGAATAATGCGTTGGGTGGGTAAGGGTTCGTATTTTATTTGCCTTATAAAGCGCAACGCATGACGTCAGTGCGTGTGTTGGACACTAATTTTTTTAACACAATAACTCTCGAACGACAAGTCGGATCAGCTTCAAACTTAGTTAGATTATGCCTTGGGTGAGTTTGCCGGTTGCATTGTGTTTGATTTTGATTGTACAGCATGTGACGTAATGTGACGTCAGAACATAAAAAACTAGTCATCGCTCTGGAAATTCAACGTAATTCATATCCGCCACCCCCTCCCAAAAAACAAAAAAAAAAAAAACAAAAAAAAAAAAAAAAACAAAGAATCGTGGATTGTCTGTTAATTGTTTGTTAAAAATTGAAGCTGGTAAGTTTATCAGTTACGTCACAGGACGTCATAACGTCTTTGGGTTCAAACTGTGTTAAGCTGATTTCGCATCCACAATCTTGTCTACTGCGTTGTTTTGGGGATCTCTTTTCAGTGCTTATAGTCGAGATCGTAACCCAACTGCCCCGAATCCCGTCCTCCATAATTCAGAAAAAAACGACGAACTCTGGATGTTATGGCCATTATACATACCTCTTACGGACTAGCTATTAATTTTCCTGGGTACAAACCCACACCGTGAAAGGGATAAAAGTGTTCAGTCTGCGTTCAGAGCCGTCCCACATTAGACAGTGGGGGAGGGGGTGACGGTATACCCCCCCCCCCCTCCCAAAAAAAATCATCACTGAAATAGAGAATTGGTCATGCAGAGAATACCATCGTGACCTGGATAAATAAAAGACTGTGGTAATACCTGTTTGTTGCGACCACCTTCAAAATCCGAATCAAAAGACTTACAGTAAAACCTATTAGTAGGGACTACCTTCTAGACCCGGATGAAAAAGGGGAACAGTATAATTTGTTTTCAGTGCCCACCTCCCATACCCGGATAAAACACGTACCATTAAACCTGTTTTTAGTGACCACCTTCCATAATCGAATAGAGAGACGTACAGTACAATCTCTATTTCGACCACCTTCAGAACCGGATAAAAAGGTAAAGTAAAACCTGCCTGTCGTGTTCACCTTCCAGATCCAAATAAAAAAGACGTGCAGTAAAACCCCTGTGGATACCACCTTCCAGACCGGATAAAAAGACGTGGAGTAAAACTTGTGACCAATGACCACATTCTAGACCCGAATAAAAAGGACTTAGATCATAAACCCTGTGTATGGTGACCAAATTCCCCTGTACCCCCGCACCTGGACGTATATAGAAATTGAGGATTATGAAACCACCAGGTCAGTTCAAGTACCCCCTCCCCCTTTCAGAAACATGATAAAGGTGTCATCAAACATGTTTATTCATATATATTTATTTAAAGTAAGAGGTCTTATATATGTGAAAAAGTGCAAAGTTATTGTTAAAATAAACCTTCGTAAACAGAAGAGGGGGAAAGTAGTGGTATATGAAAGCGAGGGAGGGCCGCGTGGGAAACATTTGTTTTTGTTTACAAAAACGAACCGGCTTTGTAATAACAGTGTTTGACATGCTCGGGTATTCTATTGCTCATGTAGACTGACTCTAGTTTAATTTCAAGTCGCTTGGATGGAGCAACCAAGTTAATTTATGTGCTCTATAAATAATGTGCTCTTTTAAATATGTCATTTTCGGAACGTCCCCATTGGCTGAATGTTTTTTGGAAGGCCAGCCCAAGCTGGCCTTCCTATAGTGCTACATTCCGCTTGGGGGATTTTTTTTTTTGAGACGGTTCCAATTTCAGTCATAAATTTACTTTCATTCATAATATATTTACGTTCATTGATGAGTCAACTAATAGTAACTACAGTGGGCCAATGAAATTTGAAGATTTTTGTGATGTCATGCATCTGCTTTGAATATTGATCACCTCCCATTGAGGAACGTATTAGGGTTTGTCTCAAACATTGAATGAGTAGGACATTTATTGCATTTCGTCTGAAAGAAGCTGAAAAACAGCGACTTAGGAATACTGGACCATGAAACAAGTCGCAACTTGTCGTCTAGATTTGCCATAGTCACAGCGATTTGTTAACCTGTGGATTGTGGCTTACTATTTTGTTATTGAGTTTTGGCCGATATTCTTTGAACTTCGATAGCTTATTGATTTTGTTTCAAAGAGTCACTGTTTTCATGAAATATTAAAACATTTTTTTTGAATAGATTAAAAAAATACAGAGGCATTTTTATGGGTTTCGTGGCAATGCTTTCTTTAGATTGAGCATTGAAGTGTGACTGCATCTGTTATTGACTTGTGTGCCAGTGCTGCCCTGCAGTGTTAGCTCGTGGTAATCGTTGCCAGCGGTTATACTGCATTTAGGTCATCAGTGACTCATTTGCTGCGCACTTCTTTTTCGCTGTTTTTGAAAGTAGACTGTTCATGTTTTGGCAACACGGCAAATGTGAACGGTTGAGTACGGAAGCACAGAGAGCATTTTACTCAAGTTTTGTTAGGAATTAAGTTGTAAAATGAATAGAATATTTGTTTCTTTATCCAACTTAAATCTCTTATACAACTCCCTTCAAATACATGTGTATATTGTGGCAGAACATGGCCTTCCACCGATGCTTTTAGCCTAGTTTTTTTATGCGTCCCATTTTGGTAACTGCCGTTTGGGATTTCCTTTCCCGATTGGCTGCTGCGAGAAAAAAGGGAAAGGAAAGAAAACAGAAAATAAAAGGAAACCACAAGAAACAAAAAGGCTTGGAGAAAGATGAATGAGAAAGGCCCTTTCATCAGTAGTGTGTGATTGATTGGCGGACACTCTTTCCCTTATTCTCACTCCATTATAAAGTTTATTGACTTAGAACGGCACATAAACATTCCGACGTATTGGAGAAACTTGGTCCCAATCTCGACGCCAGTTTGGGTCACCAGACATCAATATGACATGAGCCAAAAAAAAAAAATCAGACAATCAGTATAACCTCGTTATAACGGCATGTCGGGGACCGAGAAGTCGTTTTATACGATATATCGGCATGTCTGATATTTTAAAACTGTGAAAGCTGAACTGCGACCACGTATTTATCTCGTAGCCAGCGATTTGTCACTGTAACCAATGTCTTTATAAAAACTTAGTACTCTAAACAAATAAACAGACATGATAATTGTGAAGTGGGTTTCGATTAGGACTGGAACGGGTCCGAAATTTTGGACCTCAGTCTGTAAACCTAATAGACCCCATCTACTCCTGGTTTCGAATGCTGGGAAAGTGTATTTTACGGGCAGGCGCGGGCAAGACGTACACTATGCTGGGTACGGACGAGGAGCCGGGCATCATGGCGCGTTCCCTTAACGACCTGTTCCTCGAGATGCGGCGCACGGGCGAGGAGATGGCCTACCAGGTCACCATGTCCTATCTGGAGGTGGGTCAGTCTGTTCTGTCTGGGGTTGGGTAAACACGTCCTTTCTGGAGGTGACTGGTTATGTTTCATCATATCTTGTCCGGAAGTGGGTGATGTTTCACCGCATGCTGTCTGGAAGTAGGTGATTATGTTTCACCGCATCCTGTCTGGAGGTAGGTGATTATGTTTCACCGCGTCCTGTCTGGAGGTCGGTGATTAAGTTTTACCGCGTCCTGTCTGGAGGTAGGTGATTAAGTTTTACCGCGTCTTGTCTAGAGGCAGGTTATTAAGTTTTACCGCGTCGTGTCTAGAGGTAGGTTATTATGTTTCACCGCGTCCTGTCTGGAGGTGGGTGATTAAGTTTTATCGCGTCCTGTCTGGAGGTAGGTGATTATGTTTCACCGCGTCCTGTCTGGAGGTAGGTGATCTTGTTTTACCGCGCCCTGTCTGGAGGTGGGTGATTTAGTTTCGCTATTCCTCGCGTTGAGGTGATGTGTAGTCACTTTGTCACCATATGCTATCGGGGGTTGAGTCACTAAATCACCATATCATGTGTGGCTCGTTGGTAAGCCCGTCATGTATAATACAACAGGAAAATAAATAGGGATTTCTATTTTGTAAATTTTTTATTCGAAAAGCGGGTAATTTTTTCTTGTGTTACGTTATTTCGTGTATGGCATTTTAACATGCGAATCAGTGGTTGTACTTGTCCTCATATACGCGTTTGTATGGATGTCAATTGATACGTTTTTAGATTTACAACGAGATGATCAGAGACTTGCTGAACCCAAGCTCCGGGTTTCTGGAGATACGTGAAGATCCCAAGGGCGTGCAGGTGTCTGGTCTGACCGAGGTGACTGCCAAGTCCACCAAAGAGGTCTGTATCCCGCTGCTGTGGACAAGGAAGTGACGAGGGGGGAGGGGGGAGGCGGGAGGTTAGCAGCGAGGAAGGTGAGCTTTGAGTTTATGCTCCTTGTCTTGGCTGGCAAAAACAGGGCGAATGAACTTGCTGGTTAATCACCTTTCCTCTGCCATGCCTGTAATCAAGTAGCCTCCCCTTGTAAGGTGTGAAACAGTGTTGCTACACCCTGCGTTGTTTGCCGGTCTTTGGCCATCCTCTGATTTCGTACGTTTTTGAACTTTTTCTTTCCGTTATACTTTTTTGTGCATTTTTCATCTTCCTATAAAATAAAAATGGCGAAATCGACAAATGACTCAAGAATTTCATGAAATTCATCAATATCAGACATTTGTTTCACCATGCACTTTAATTGTCATTAACTCTTCTGTGTGAGTTAATTCTTCATTTAGATATAAATCGTTGCTTATGTGGAGTATGAGTGTTTACTTTCCCACAGGTGAGAGCTAATGAGTGGTATTGGGGGGGGGGATGCCAGTAAATAGTACATAGCTGTGTTAACTCGCACAGGTAACGGACACTCCGATAATAATGGGGTGGGGGGGGGGGGCTGCTATTGTAGACTATAGAGCAGTGTTACCTCCGGCAGGTAACGAACACCCCGGAGTGGGGGGGGGGCTGCTATTGTAGACTATAGAGCAGTGTTACCTCCGGCAGGTAACGGACACCCCGGAGTGGGGGAGCTGCTATTGTAGACTATAGAGCAGTAATATCCCCGGCAGGTAACGGACACCCCGGAGTGGGGGGGGGGGGGGGGTGGCTGCTATTGTAGACTATAGAGCAGTGTTACCTCCGGCAGGTAACGGACACCCCGGAGTGGGGGGAGCTGCTATTGTAGACTATAGAGCAGTGTTATCCGCGGCAGGTAACGGACACCCCGGAGTGGGGGGGGGGCTGCTATTGTAGACTATAGAGCTGTGTTACCTCCGGCAGGTAACGGACACCCCGGAGTGGGGGAGCTGCTATTGTAGACTATAGAGCAGTGTTATCCGCGGCAGGTAACGGACACCCCGGAGTGGGGGGGGGGGGGGGGGGGCTGCTATTGTAGACTATAGAGCTGTGTTACCTCCGGCAGGTGATGGGCATCCTGGTGCGCGGGAACCTGGAGCGCACGTGCGAGCCCACGGCGGCCAACAAGACGTCATCGCGTTCGCACGCCGTCCTCCAAATCCACATCAAGCAGCGCCAGCGCCTGCGCAGCGTGCGCAACGAGGTGCGCCACGGGCGCCTCTTTCTCATTGACCTAGCGGGATCGGAGCGCGCCGCCAACACACACAACACGGGCAAGAGGATGGTGGAGGGCGCCCACATCAACCGCTCGCTGCTCGCGCTCGGCAACTGTATCAATGCCCTATGTGAGTCTGTGCACAAACACGTCCTTAGTGTTCTCAACCATTGCGTTCACCAAATGTATCAGTGCCCCGTGTGATTCCATGCGTAACAAGAGCCTATTTCTCAAAGGTGAAAGATGAACCACTTAGCCAAAAAATAAATAAATAAAATAAAAAAATAATGAAATTAAAATAACTTTCTCCCTTCAGGTAGAATTTTAAAAAAGTTTCAGCCTGATTTTGGTTTACTTTTCCTCTGCGGACAAGCCAATGTTTTTTTTTAGGTTCCGAAACCTTTCTAAGAACCTCTTTTTTTTTGCAAGTTCGAAACCCTTCCAGCAGCTGGATCAATGCCCTTTGTCATTCCATGCATAAACACGACCTGACTGTTCTAAATCTGCGCATATTTCCTGGTGAAAGCTGCAAACTAGGAAAAAAACTGTTTACGTGTGGCTACACAATAGGGACATTTTCTGTTGGTGTATCTATTTGTCTCATCTAAACTTAATGACATTACAATACAGAACTCTGCTTTTAGAATTTGGCTTTTTATATAAGATAACAATGCGGAAGATGAATGATGTTCCGTGCATCATGCTTTCCCTGTTGTTTATTCCCTAGTTTGAAGTGCAATATTTATGAGACAGTGTCCCTGGATCATTTATCATTGTTGATGCCTGATCAATAATAGAAAAGACCGGCAGCTGCGGCGGAATCACTTCCCATCACTGAAGTGACACAGCGTATATCCGTGTGCAGTTATTATGCCTCCCCGAGCAACTGGAGACATAAGTGTTTGCACGTTCTGCGTGCGTGTTTGTGTCAGTCTGTTGTGAAAATAATGTGTGCAAGATATCTCGAGAACAAAAAGTCGAATCGACTTCAGACTTGATCTGTTTATTCCTTGGGTAGGTCGGACGGTTCTGTCAACTTTTGCGCATGTTACGTTAGGGAAGGCGTGGACGTCATTACGTAAAAATCTTGTGTGCAAAATTTCTTAGCCGTTGAACGTCGGAGAAAGTTCAAACTTGGTGGGATTGTTGTCTGGTAGGTCGAAACGATTCTATCAAGTTTTGTTGAGTACAACGATCGCGTGCGGTGTACGACGTCATCACGTAAAATATGTATATAATGTAGACAGGATCTTGTGTGCAAAATATCTAGAACAGGGAAAGTCATATCGACTTCAAATTTTATATGGATATTCCTTGGGTCAGTGGGACGGTTCTGTAAACTTTTGATGGATGTGGCGAATTTAAGAAAGTCGTATGACGTCAATACGTTAAAATCTTGCATGCAAGATTTCTCGGCCGCTGAAAATCGGAGAAAGATGAAACTTGGCGTTTTTTGCGCTTGCCAGGTCCGAAAGATTCTTTCAAATTTTGCGGTGAGTACAACGAACGAGTGCGGCGTGTGACGTTATCACGTAAAATTTGCATATAATTTGGACAAGATCTTGTGAACGAAATATCTGGCTAAGGGAATGTCGTATCGACTTAGGTTTATATTTCGTATTTCTTGGTTCAGTCAGGTGACTGTTTGAACTTTTGACGCGTGTGGTGAAATTAAGAAAACTCATTACGTGAAAACTTATCTGTTGTTAAGCAAAATATCTCTATAGCGGAAATTCGGATCGACTTGAAACTTAGTTATTTCTCGGATAAGTCGCACATTTTTTGGTTAAACAATAAACTCGTATAAAAAATTAAGAAAGGTGCATGACGTCAACAGCCCCCTCCCTGGATGTTTTGTCGGCTCCCTTGTTAACTAAGCCTAGTTGTTAATTCTGCTTATAATTTCAGCGTTTTCCAGAAGATTTCGAGTGGTCCTGCAGTTTGTAGAATGCTTGAAAAAAGCAACAGCATTGCTGTTGGTCCGTTGCTATTTCTTATTCCCTGAAATTGAGCTTTTGTGCGTTTCTCATCTGCGGCCTTTACTTAACATGCCACTCAGTGAGGAGTTATTGTCAATTGTGATACATGATGAAATCGTTATCTACGAGGTCATGGAATGGTGTTTTGTGTTTATAGGTTTCAGCAGGTCTAGCTATTGTTGTTTTTTTTTTTTTTTTACTTGATTCAGTTACCAAGCTGTTCCATATATGCATCGGTTAGCGATTTTGCATCCTGTCTTTACTAACTTCCAGACCCGGATAAAAATGTAAAGTACAGTAAAACTACTGTAGCGACTAACTTCAAGGCTGGATAAAAAGGACCTACAGTAAAATCCGTTTTAGAGACCACCTTCTAGACTCGGATAAAAAAGACGTGCAGTAATATCTGTTTTAGTGACCTCCATCAATTTTGTACAATGAATTATGATTATGTTTGCAGAAATGAATGTTTTATTTCAGAAATAAAAAAAGGAATTATGGGTTTAGTCGGGGAGACATGCTTTGTTTAGAAAAACAAGAAACTAAGGAGGCATCGATTGAAAGTGTGTAATATAAGCTTGTACTCTAATGTCTATGTGCACTGACCGTTCTAGTTTATACGGGCTTCCTATAAAGTCCTGGAAAATGAAGCGGTCGAAAAAAGCCCTGCATAGTGCTGGAAAACGACGAAAAACTCCTGGAAAGTTGAAAAATCTCCCCTAAATTTTTCCAGACTTATATAGGGTCAGTAGTAGAATAATTTATCTATTTTACGTATCTGGTTGAGCATATACCACATTTATTTGCCTGTATATAATCCATATAATCGATGCAGTCCTATGGTAAACTGGCTTGGAAACGTCCTGTCTCAACTTTGTACGAACCCTGTTTGTAACCCGGGGTAATCCGGACAGTTAGGTGTCGCGCATGCATTTTTTGTTTGTTTTCAAAAACAAACATAATCGCGAGCTTTGTTTTTAAGTTTTTATTGCGCTGCAATCAAGTGACTATAAACAAGCCTTGTGTGTTGTGACTGGCAACATATTTCTGAAGTACCGGAGCCTATGTCCCTGTTTTGTGTAGATCTTTTTGTCAGTATTTTGCAAGATTGCTAAAAAAAAATATTAAAAATATAACTTGATCTTTGATCAGCTATGTTCAGTTTGGACTTTCAGCTATTTCGCGTATTTATTTACATTTAACTGCATTTATTTAGATTTATACACATTTATCTCTGCCAGTGCCTGCGGTACAACCGGTAATATTGCTTTCTTATGAAATCTTGCTGAGCATTTGGTCTTCTACTTGCATATTTTGAAATGTGAGTACCGATAATGAAATTGCTCTACTGCCTACTCTTTGTGGGCAGATCAGTAACTCAGTGCCTCATTACCTCGGCCACGGGCCTTTAGGCACACGTTGGCCGGTGCTTTCCGTACCTTTTTACCCCGGCCGCGTTCCTGTAGGCACGCCTAGGTCAGTAACTACGTGCCTCATTACCCTAGCCACGGGCCTCTCGGTACACGTAGGTCAGTAACTCCGTGCCTCATTACTCCGGCCTCGGGCCTCTAGGCAGGTGTGGGTAAGTAACTCCGTGCCTTATTACCCCGGCAACGGGCCTCTCGGCACACGTAGGTCAGTAACTCAGTGCCTCATTACCCCAGCCACAGGCCTCCAGGTACGCGTGCGTCTGCGGGGCCAAGGTCAGTAGTTATCCGCGACTCATTACCCCCTTTCTCGTGTCTGCGCGCGTATATATCAGTAGCTACACGCGTCTCCCGCGTCTCTCGGTAGGTGACAAGAACGGCGCTCGGTACGTCAACTACCGTGACAGCAAACTGACGCGACTGCTCAAGGAAGCCTTAGGCGGCAATTGCCGTACCGTGATGATTGCACACGCCAGCCCCGCCAGCAATCAGTACGAGGAGTCCCGCAATACGCTCGTGTATGCCGACCGCGCCAAAAACATCAAGACCAAGGTGAGGGGTGGCGGGAGGGGTGCGAGGGAGGTGTAGGATGGGAAGGCGTCTAGGGTCCAAGTAGGGGAAGAGGGAGGGTTGGCTCAATGACACAATATGACCTGCAACAGGTTGGCGGTGTCGTTAAACCAATCAAATAACTAACTAACTAACTAACTCAGTGCGTAGTGGGATAATGGGATAGGTATTTATTTGTCAGTACCTGGTAATGGCGTTGGTATTTCTTTGTCAATATTTGGCAGTGGGATGGGTATTTTTTGTCAGTGTCTGGTAAATGGAATGGGTAAGTTATTTGTCAGTATCTGACAATGGGATGGGCATTTATTTGTCAGTGCCTGGTAATGGGATAGGTTTTTATTTGTCAGTCTCTGGTATTTATTAGCTTTGTTCCTGTTCTGTCTTTAAACGTCAGTCCTTTTTTCCAGTTGTTGAAAGATAAATAAATTTATTTTAATTTGATGTTTAAGATATGAAAAGAAACACTTTGTACTTATTAAGTTAATGCTCAAGCTACTAAATTGTAGTTAGAACTTGAAAAAAGTTGTCATTTGGGTTTAAGGTCCGGCGCAATGTGATGGACGTATCGTACCACATCGCACAGTACACCAACATCATAGCGGAGCTCCGTGAGGAGGTCAAGCGGCTACACGTGCGCCTCGACGCCGCCAATAAAAAGTCCGTCAGCGGGGAATTACTCCGCAGTGGCCATTCGGAGCTGGACCGTTTGAAGGAACAGTTGCTGGATGTGTTCAGAGAGCAGATGGATCTCAGGTAGGCCGGAAACGTGTCACATTTGTTTATTGCCCCTCATCCAGAGTCCGTAGTCGGGATCCATGACAAAAGTCCCAGGTTATTGTTCATATTTATGGTGCGTTGTTTATAACTGAATCATGAGCACATAAAATGATGTCGGTAGAACACATGAACTCCAAGAAGCCGGGGAAATGTGCATGTGGTTATTGTGTGTGCGGTTATTGATCATGTGTCTGTGACAACCAAGCGCGAAGATAATGCTGGGATGCTGACTGTCTTTTCATTAGTTCTTAGATGAACATGGAAGCAATTTTCGCTTTCGTGCATATGAAAATATTGTTGTTCATATCGAGTATTTATAATTTTTTGTGTGGAACATTTCTTTGCTGTTACAGACGAAATCTAATGGACATGAATAACACTGCCATGGAAATCAGTCTCGATTATACGCGCAGTAATCTAGTCATTAAAAAGTAAGTATACGTAAATGCTTCTTAAAAACGTGGCATACAGGCATTTTTCATGGTTTAATGACCGTTTGAAAGCCTTTTGATTGTCAGTAACGTAACACCACTGAGTGATGAGCTGTAGAATATCTGAGGTTGTGTTTCAAGTGGGAGCTGTTGGGAGGGCGTAACGATAGAGGGGGGGAGGGGGAGTCGGACACGCGTGGTATTACTTAAGGGTGGGCTGTAGACTGTGGGGGACAGTGCTGCAGATGGCTGGGAGAAGCGTTACAATGGTAGGGAGGGGGGCGGGGGTTAGGCATACAGCAGACAGACTGACGAGAAAATACTGAGTGACGAGTAGTAGACATTGTGGGACTGTGCTTCAGATGGGAGCGGGAGAAGGCGTTAGGGTGTGAGGGTTAGGTGCGATACACGTGGCATGATGAGTGTAGACTGTGGCACTGGGAGCTTGAGAAGGCGTTACTGTGGGAGGGTGAGGTGCAAAGCGTGGGGGGGGGGGGGGGGGTGGAGGGGCCGGGCATTCCTGAGTGCTGAGCTGTAGACTGTGAGTCGCTGTGCTTCAGGTGGGAGTGGGAGAAGGCGTTACGGTGGGAGGGTGAGGTGCAAAGCGTGGGGTGGGGGTGGAGGGGGCGGGCATTCCTGAGTGCTGAGCTGTAGACTGTGAGACGCTGTGCTTCAGGTGGGAGCGGGAGAAGGCGTTATGGTGGGAGGGTGAGGTGCCAAGCGTGGGCGGGGGGGGGTGTGGAGGGGGCGGGCATTCCTGAGTGCTGAGCTGTAGACTGTGAGTCGCTGTGCTTCAGGTGGGAGCGGGAGAAGGCGTTACGGTGGGAGGGTGAGGTGCCAAGCGTGGGCGGGGGGGGGGGGGTGGAGGGGGCGGGCATTCCTGAGTGCTGAGCTGTAGACTGTGAGTCGCTGTGCTTCAGGTGGGAGCGGGAGAAGGCGTTACGGTGGGAGGGTAAGGTGCAAAGCGTGGGGCGGGGGGCTTGAGGGGGCGAGCATTCGTGAGTGCTGAGCTGTAGACTGTGAGTCGTTGTGCTTCAGGTGGGAGCGGGAGAAGGCGTTACGGCAGCGGCACGGCAATAACTTTCTCACCGACGAGCACGACAGCAGCAGTAAGTCACCGTTCCCCTTCCCGCCAGTGCCACATCCGGTGCCCTACATCCCACTAACACGCCAGCCTGATGCACTGCTATACCGCTAGCTCGCTCGTGGACAGCACGTTGTGCCGACTGCGTGTTATCCTGTCATACAGACAATGTGATATCCCGCCCATTCGAAATGTCAGCTACGGGCTATCCGGACAGAGTGTTATCGTGACAGACAGTTGAACGCCCAGCACCATAACGCTAGGGAACGTTATCCTGGCAGAACACCATGGCAAGAGAACGTTATCCCAACAGCACATTACACAAGAGAACATTATCCCAACAGCACATTACACAAGAGAACGTTATCCCAACAGCACATTACACAAGAGAACGTTATCCCAACAGCACATTACACAAGAGAACGTTATCCCAACAGCACATTACACAAGAGAACGTTATCCCAACAGCACATTACATAAGAGAACGTTATCCCAACAGCACATTACTTAAGAGAACGTTATCCCAACAGCACATTACACAAGAGAACGTTATCCCAACAGCACATTTCACAAGAGAACGTTATCCCAACAGCACATTACACAAGAGAACGTTATCCCAACAGCACATTACACAAGAGAACGTTATCGTTATCCCAACCGCACATTACACAAGAGAACGTTATCCCAACAGCACATTTCACAAGAGAACGTTATCCCAACAGCACATTACACAAGAGAACGTTATCCCGACCGCTCGCTACATGAGAGAACGTGATCCCGAAGACACTATACATATGACCACGCGAGTGAACGTTATCCCCACAGCACGCTACGTGAGAAAACGTTATTCAGAAAGCACACTGCACGAGAACACTACATGAGAGAACGTGATCTCGACTGCACACTGCGCGAGAAAACGTTGTCCCGACAGGACACCATCCACAGAGAACGTTATTCTGACAGAACAGTCACGAGAGAACCGACGCACACGACGCAAGCAAACGTTATCCGATGGCATATTCTTGCGAGAAAACATTATCTCGATCTGACACGATCGCCATAGTACGTTATTCCGCAGAAAACGTTTGTTTGAGAGGACACTATCGCGAGGGAACGTTAGTCCAACAGTGCGGTTGTCCCGGCAGGACATTAGACTGCAAGTAGAAACAAATTAATTGCCTCAGGTTTATGAGCAGCACTCCGTGATCACATGTCTTTTTTTTTTTTTTTTTGGTTCAAACGTTACGTAAAGAATTCGGCTTCGTAAATTGTTCGTTTTTGAAATGTGTATAGGAATGTTTGATTGTCATCAAAATTTCAATTTTTGAAATGACAGTTTGAAAATGTGCGAATTTCAATTTGTTGACAAAATTACTGTGGTGAAACAGAGCGTGCCATGCTTCTCGGTGACTTTAGCCCAACTTAACGTGTCGCCCTACAGCATTTCTAACGGAGGCCAAAGCGCGGGACAGGCGGGGTGAGGAGAGCGTGGAGCCGGCGGAGGTGGCGGCAGCGCGGCAGGAGCTGGCCACACTGGCGGACGAGCGACAGCGCACGGAGAACCTGCGCACCAGCATCACGCGGGAACTGGCCGATGCCAAGGACAAGGCCGCCAAGATTGAGGAGGTACAACAAAAATTCTTGCCACTGTTTCTGTCTCTGCATTTCTTGTTCAAGCATTTGTGAGTCAGTCATTGTGTTTTCTCGACCGTATCGACCTCAAACTTTATCTGAATACTCCCGGGATCAATAGGACGGTTCTGTTAAATTTTGATGCGTGAGGCGAAATTACGGAAAGCGTGTAACGCCATTACGTAAAAACCGTATTTACAAGATTTCTCGGTCGCTGCACATTGAAAGTCCTTCAAATTTGGTGGAACATGTTGTCGCGAGTGGAACAAGCGATTACTCCTGTGACGTCATTACATTATATACATGAAAATGTGTGGAATGTTAAGTTTGAGATCTTTTTTTCGTGCTTTGGAGTCACTTTGATCTAAACGAAATTATATTAAGAAAAAAAGTGTTCATTTGGCAGTTTTGCAGTGATTGATTTCCCTTTGTGGTGAGGCATTCCATTCTTGAATAGGAATGCGGCGCAGATCTTGAAGCGTGTGGTAGGACTGTAATAGTCGTGGTATACCAGGGTACTAAACAGAATATTCCAGTTTTTCAAAGCACTTTATATATATATATATATATATATATATATATATATATATATATATATATATATATATATATATATATATATATTGAACAAGAACTTGTGTGCAAAATATCTCGATGACGTATATCTCGATGTCTCGAAACTTCAAACTTTCTGTGCAACGTCGGCGATCCGGAGTTATTGGGATTGTTGTTTGGTGCCTTTCTGCAACTTGCTCTCGTTATGATTAACTTAGACGATAGGTCTGCACTATGAAATACGATTCAACTCAGTTAGGGAGGTGTGCTACTAAACGGTTAAGAGAATAACATTTCTAAAATGGCCCTAAAAGTACAATGCATCTGTTTCTTCACATCAACAAGTTGACCAGTGTTTTTTTTTGTTTTTTTTTTGCGTTTCTATTTGTGCAGTATTCTATTCGGGCCAGTTAATTTAAATTTAAATCAAAATTTTAAGATGGTAAGCTTATGTAACTGGTGTTAAGATTTAGTAAGAAATTGGTTTTTACATCAGTATTCGTGAGCTGGGGCATTGTCCATTGACAGTCTTGTTAGAAATAGCTGGTATATGATTTTGAAATATGAAAGAAATTAGAAACATAAAACAATGGTACAAACAATGTCTTGAAATGTCGGTTATGATTTGGGGGTTGAACAACTTGGTCTGCTGCGCAGATGCTGCCTAGAGTAATAACTCACAGAGAACAACAAGAGGTCTTGAGTTTACTGTGTAAAGTCCACGAACTTGAGATTGAAAACATGGAGATGCAGTCCGCGTGCCTTCTCAGAAACTTTGAACTAAGGTGAGAAGAACCTTGCCATTGTGCAGACTATCATCAGTGGGCTATACTCATCACTTGTGGGACATCCGTCGTCCGTTTTGTGTCTGTGTAAAAAGTTCTTTGAAATGTTCCCTGGGTAATCTTCCACACATCGTTTTGGCGATTTGACCAAAATTGGCCAAAAATATGGGCAAAATTTGAGAAAACAAAACAAATACTACTCTTCCTGCACATCCGGCCGGATTGCGGTGAAGTTTAACAGAAATGTTGACGACAATATTGAATTATAACGGAGATCCGGATCAAAATCTCATAGAACATCTGTGGGGCGCAATTAGCAAGGCACTGACAGAAAAAATACTCGAGAATCTACGCCACGATCCTTCGCGACGTATTACTGGATCAGTTGGTACGCCTTCTGCGGGTGACTATGGATAACTTAACCAATAATAGCCTGCGTATGCGCTTCACGGAATGCAGTGAGGCTTAGGCAGAATATTCGCACTATTAAGGATTATGTTGTCATTTTTAGATTGTCCCTTTTCATTTTAAGAAACAAATTTTACAGCTTTAAAATCTGTTTTCAGCTTTGAAATGTTAATATGTCACGGAAAAAGTGGTGAAAAATATTATTTAGGTGTTTTATTTCATTGGGATGGCGTTATCACGGAGTAGTGCGAATTCGCTGACACATACACAGTGCATTTTGTGCACAGTGTAGTTCTGCTTCTCACGGAAGCATGTAAAGGCCCATACCACGTTAATTTATTTTTTTCTTACTTTTCTTCTTTCTTAACGTCCCTCCCTCTTTTCCCTGATCCCAGGTAGATCTTCAGTGGAGATGTAGTGTTTTCCTTATCGGTTGGGGAAAAATTTGCCAAATAAACGGATATTGTTACGAGAAACACGAAAAATGTTGTTCGTCCAACGAAATCTGTCCGACTACCTTTGACATCACTTTTTGCTCAAGAGGTTCTGCCAGATCTAAATTGGTCAAAATTGCTGTTTTTGTCCTTTCATCTTTGTACTGCATTCGCTTTTATGGCTGAACACAATGTCCACGGAAATTCTAGTTTGTTATAGAACTTATTTATACTGAACGCCTTCCCGGCCGGTGTTTTTTTTCATATGTGTTCACTATAGAGAGGGGAATTTCAGACTGAAATTTAGAAATTCGAACAATATAGTGCTCAGTCATAGATTTCACCATGTAGAGGTGTTCACTACACGGGGGAATACTTCAAAAACTAAAAATCTAAAACAATTGTCTTATATTTTTAGTTTTAGGATTCAAATCTAATTTAGGTTCTGTGGATGATTATTATTAAAAACAAAGGTCTTGATCCGTTGTTGTACCCGCTCCATAATTTAGAGTGTAGGAGCAAAGGTACTCCCAGTAGCATTCAGTGGTCTGTAGCGGTACTCGTCCCACATTTTTTGCTATTCATATCGGTACTTGCTCTTCTTGGCTCGCTATTGTTTACCATCGGAAGCTAGTCTGACAGTAGTTGCAAGGCGGGTTTCATGTCGCATCAGATCCACCATCACATAGATTTAGAGACATTTCTCACTTAAATAATTACCGCTATGTAAGAAAATATTCTCGATTTCAATTTATTTCCGAACCCATTATGGAGTATTGAGGAGTCACCTCAGTAGGATGGGGTAGGGGGAGGCATTCGTGGTTGATAGGTACGTTTGTAAACTTCACTAAATGCTCCTTCAACTACAGTTTTGATCGGATTTCTTCCATATCTCACACAAATATTCCCTAATATTCGTTTATTTCAGACGCTAATTCTGCAACAATATTAATCGAAATGCTTTCAACATTTTGAGCGAATATTCCGTAGGTAGCCCTCTCTTCAAAAACATTTGGGCAATTCGGTAAAATTGGTCAGGGTTTGCCGTTTTATTCATAATTGTTGCACAAGGGCTCTCCAGTAGACAATCCATAGGCCGTGCAACAATGTAGGCCTACAATTACCCCTTGTGCAATGAAAAATTGAAGCCGTTGTAGTTGGCAAGACATTATTATTAGGAACAGACCTTCAATTATATCCTTAAAAGATTAAGAAGATCCAGTTTTTAATAATGACTCTCCTCCTGCATGTAGTTTTAGTCAGATTGCTTTAAAAAATTCATACCAGTTTTCCAAGTTTAAACTCCCTCACAGCTCCTATGAATTTTTGACTAAATATTTAAACCAAATGTCTAACTTTTTCGAGGGATTGTGCAAATGACACACTTTGAATAATTTTCTTTTACCTTTTTTTTCAATGCTTCTACCACTTTTTGGCGATCCCACAAGCCTTTGACACTTAATTGACTGAATATCAGCATGTAACAATGTCCCTGGACGTTCTTCCTTTTTTTAACCAGTGTTTACCCTGCATAACCTGTGTACTAATTTTTGTACTCACAAACAATGAAAATGAAATGTAATGATTTACTTCAGAAAATGTACTCACGACTCATGCAGTTAAAAACTTGCGGCCAGTGTTAGTTTCTTTCTGGGGGAAGTCCAAATTGCGTACAAAGGGACCACAATTGCCAATGAAAATGTTCGTATTTTGAAGGGACAATTTCATTTAATTATAACCCTGTGCATAATTTCACAGTTGCACACAACTAAGCCACCCTGAATTAAGCACACAATAAGTTACGCAAAGTAAATATTGGAAAGGTACGAAATGGTAAGCAAGGGTACGAAGTGTCAGAAAAATTAGGTACGAAGTGTCGAAAAAGGTACGAAAATGCAAGGTGACGAAACGGCAAAGGTATGCAGTGAGCAGGTACCTAAAAAGTGGAGAAAAGAAAGACTTTAAAGTAACCAAATAAAAAGTAAAGGCTTTTTTAAACAGGAAAAAGGATTTGGTGCTGTTGACGTACGAGCAGCATCGTCTGCTGTGTGATGACATCATCAGCCAACAGAGGGCGCTTATGGAGCAGCAGCAGGTGGCCGTCTCCAAGGAGTTGGATGAGCTGTACGAGCTCTACCAGCAGGAGGGCGGCGACCTGGCGCTGGACAGACACTTCTCCCTGCCCGACATACGCGGCTCCGTCAAGGTACGTACTGTGACGTCATACCCTACATCCGCGGCTCCGTCAAGGAAATTGCTGTGACGTCATACCCCACATCCGCGGCTCTGTCAAGGAACGTGCTGTGGCGTCATGCTATGATGACACACCCGACATCCGCGGCTCCGACAGGGTACGTACTGTGACGTCATACCTCACATCCGCGGCTCCGACAGGGCACGTACTGTGACGTCATACCTCACATCCGCGGCTCCGACAGGGCACGTACTGTGACGTCATACCCGACGTCCGTGTTACTTGATATCCGACATCCTCGGCTCCGTCAGGGAGTGCCCCAGCTGAACTTTACCAAGGTACTCAGCCCTTGAATGAGTTTAACATATCCGCGCTACATTTTATGACTGGTTGTTTAAACAGTTTAAGTGTTGGCAGTTTCTGAACTATTAAGGGCACTTTCGGCAGGGGACTCAGCCGGTTTCACCGGCAGCTTGTTCGTATTGTGTAAAATTAAAAGAACAATATTTCTGATTTGTAGAACGGTTCGATATCCAACCAAAGCCGCAAGCTTGTGGAAATGGAGAGTGTCTCGGACCTGACAGTGCTCGAATATTTGCATCGGGACGGCGAAAGTAATTCCCAAAAGGCGAGCATGCGACCTCAGATCCAGCTTCCGAAAGAAGTGCAGGGCATTAACAGTGTGGCGGCCAAGAGGAGACTACAGAGTGTGCACCGTGTCCAGGAGTGAGTGACATTCTGTCGATGGCACTTACACTATAGTCATTGATGCCATGCCGGTAACCAGTGCCCGAAGTCGAGTGGTGCAGGGCCAGCGTTAATTGTTGTTGCAAAGTCCGTTGTGTTTTTTCCCGGCGACTTATTGCTTTGTATAGCATTACGAAAATACGCCTAGCGAGGATACACCTGTCGATAATTGGTCTCATTTTTTCACAGTTTGTCAATTCCCCTCGCAACGATTTTGCATAAATTATTGAGTGCGACGATTCGCCTGATTTTTTTTATTTAGTGTTTACTTTTTTCAAATGCTCATGTTCTTGCTCTTCCAAAGAAAAAATGCCCGGACTTGAGCCAATTCAAATGGATGCAAGCTAACACAGAAGGAAAAATATTTTCAAACCAAACCAGACGTCGTGTTTACGGATTCGTGTTGTCGCGGATTCCTGATGTCGCGGATTCCTGATGTCGCGGATTCCTGTTGTCTCGAATTCCTGTTGTCGTGGATTGCTGTTCTAACTGTGGCCATTATTGGCATTTGCAAAATGAACCAATTGCTATGGTGTTTCAGGGTTCGCGTGTGCGGGGTTTTTGTCCACTTTATGGGCATTTTTTACGAAATGACCCACCGAGTCTGTCTGAACCTGACTGAGTCACACTTTCTTCTTTTGACTCATTCATAAGAACCCAGCGCGAACCCTGTGTTTGGCTCGGGGGTTTGGGTGGGATTGCCAAATTTGGGCAGCCTGGATAAAGTTATTGTCCACCGTGTAACGCAGGGATATAGCTACAAGCTTTTCCATTCGTTCGCATGCGTGTCTGGGCTATATCCCCGAAGCTATAGATTGAATTGTTTGAAAATTTCACACACGGATAGAGCATGTATTGAAGGGGCGCAAAATCGTATTTCTGTTCGGATTCATGAAAAATTGTCAAAATGACAGTTTTTTTTTTTCAATTATTGGAACTGCGTATATTTGACTTTGTGTCCAGGCCAGATCTCCAAAACCATAAATAGGAATGTTTTGAAATTTCACACACAGGTAGAGCAAATATCGAAAGTGTCTAAAGTTCTATATTTGTTGGGATTTTTGAAAAATTGTCAAAATTTCGTAAAACTTTACGTCTTGATATAATTTTTGTCTGCGAAATTGAATGTGTTCGTCCAGGCTGTGTCTCCAAATCTGTTCTTCCATTTTTTTTTATTTCGCACATCTGCAAAGAAGGTTTTTAAATTGCCAAAATAACTTTTTTTAATATAAAACTTAGCTTTTGTCGAAATTTAAAAATGTAAAGCTGTTAGAATTGTGAAAAAATGTAATGAAAGTGGAAGCAGTATGACACTTTGCTCACCGAACTTAGCACCGATTTCATAGTTGATCCGCCCTACACGACGGATCGTGTCTCTATCAGGCTGTAGTTTAACTTCCACGGAATCGAATCATAATGAAATTAATTAAAACAAGAAGTGCTTAAAAGATGGGTTTCAAAGGGAACTCTTTCTGTTTGGCAGGGAAAATAAGACGCTGTTTTCACGCAGTCCCCGCGCCAAAGAGATCATGAGGGAGAAGGCGCTCGCCAAGGCGACGGACAAGTCCGCCACGTCCCTGACAGCGCCAGACGTGCCACCCCCCGTACTGCCGCCCCACCTCCCGCGCCAGCAGAGTATCGTCACGCTCAGCAACAGCCATAGCAACAGCACGTCACCGTTGCCAGGCAACGAGTCTCCCAAAAACATCGAGGTGGCGTCGTACAGTGACGTGGAGGATGAAGTGCTCATGCGCAACCCGGAGAAGCGCAAACTGATCGCGACGGGAACGCGCCACATCGCCGCGCTGGCGGTGGCTAAGCGACGCACCAAGCAGCAGAGTGATGCCATTAACATACGCCACAAGCTTGGACTGGAGGCGCGCGGAGGTGACGCGGGCCGGACGTTCGTAAACGCGATGCCGCGGCGTGGAGCGCCGGAAGCGGCGGAGAAGTTGACGCGTAGCCGCCTGGCGCTGCACAACAACTCTCACATCGAGCCACACATTGCCACAGACAGCGATCGTGACGTCGGCGGTCATCAGGAGAGAGGTCAGACACGTCACAAAGGCGCCACGGCGGTCAAAAGAAGGCAGCAACCAATCAGAAACGGACAGCTCCACCGCGTGAACGGCAAGCCTGTGGCTCGACATAGGCTAAGGCAGGACCCGTCCTACCAGGAGGTGAGCGATAATAAGGCCTACTACAGCCAATTGACTGCTATAGTGTCATTGTTATAAATCAGCTCACCACAGGGGAGATTTATATGTTATATTATATACAGGCGAAGTCGGTTAATCGCGTCTCGTTTTTTTTCATATAAAATAGACCCGATAATTGATATATTGAATTTGTGCAACGTCGTGTTATTTTTCAAATCGGTAAAAAATTGCCAAAATGGCGACTTCTTGTGTCCGGTTGGGGTCTTCGACGATGGCTTGTTTCATATAAAATAGACCCGATAATAGTATAAATCGGTTTAACGCATAACATCCTTTGGAAAATTAGCCATACAATCAACCAGTTTCACCTGTAAACATAAATCGAATGTATACAAAAAGTAGTTCTGCTCTTTCAATGAGACCACTATTTTTTCGAAATCCGTGGTGTGTCGTCATAATGAAGAGATGTCAAACAGGCAGGTCGGCTGTCAAGGCCGGCTGTTTGTAGACGCCTCTTAGTGAGGTAGTGACGTCGTTTTAAAACTGATATTTGCTTTAAAAATACCAGAGTTTTGTTCTCAAGAATATACAAGCAGTTCTTGGTAAAACATTTGTACATATACTCAGCTGTCACTTTCGAGTCCGACAGGCCACACGCCCCCAAAATCTTCTCATTCTTCACTGGGACTTATGAGCGGTGTCATTAATTTAATAATTCTACTAATTCCAGATATACATATATATTTTCAAGTAAATGCGTGATTTTTGTTTTCATCATTTGAATACCTTTTCAATTAATCGATTTTGATTTTATAAAATTATATACATTAAAAGAAAGCATACGTTTTCAAACAGATGTCACCAGAAGCATTTTTCAAACAGGTTTGTCTTTGAGTTTGGTTTGAGATGGGAGTTTGTGTGATCCCTATCCGCGTGCGGATTCTACTGTATGCCACAAACTGAAATCTTTAGTTTCCTCTCCCCACACACTAAGTTCCATAGTGACTGTGTACAATGGATTTAATGTGAAAAAAAAAACTGCTTGTCTGACATGCAATCTGAGCTATCCCCATAAAGAGGAAACATTTTGTTTTTGTACTTTCTGTGTGTGAAGGTGTGTGTGTGTGTAGTGTATGTGTCTGCTGTAAACACTTGATTGTGTTACCACGATAACTCTCGAACGAAACGTCGAATCAGCTTCAGACTTTGTGGGATTATGCCTTTGGGTTAATGGGCCGGTTGGCTTGTTTTTGACGTATGTAGGACAATGCGCGACGTCATAGAACGTTAAAACATGACAATTACGTCATTATTGTAAGTGCATAACGAAACTTTGTATCAGCTTCAAACTTGGTAGGATAACCCTTTGCTTGGGTCCGACAGTTCATAATATATTTGGTCTGTATAACGTAACGTATGACCTCATATGACATCATTACGTGTTTTGGACACTGGAATTTATTAACAGGATAACTCTTAGCGACAAGTCGGATTAACTTCGAATTTAGTGGGATTATGCCTTGGTTTAGACTACCGATTGCTATTGTATGATTTGATATCATATGACGTTAAAACGTGAATGCAGTGTGGCTGTATTTACAAGCCTCTGCAGGGCTTGGCCTGACAAGAAAGCTGTTTTCACTGCCAGGCTACTCCATGTGCGGGAGCGGTGATGTAACATTTGCTTGCAGTCCCTGGAATTGTCACTTTTTGAGCGAAAAAAAATCACCAATGAAATGCGGAATTGGTTATGTGGCGACCACCTTTCAAACCCGGATAAAAAGACTGTATACTAAAACCTGTTTGTAGTTTCCACATTGCTTAACTCGTACCTAGACATATATAGAAATTAAGAATTAAGATACCCGGAAGTCTGCCCTTACTTCTCACCCCCCCCCCCCCCCCCCTTCATCCCTAGGAATGGAATAGAGGTGTTCCGTAACTCGACCTCAGGGTACATCATATATATATATTCAAATATATTTATATATTGTAAAAAGTTTTGTAGCTCTGAAATAGTGCAAAATAAAACTGTGTAAGACGAAGGCGGGACAAGCGGTGAAAAAGGATGGGGGTCGGGGGAAAAAAAAAGAAAACGGCAATGGCTGGCTAAGGGCTTGGGGGAGGGGCTTTTCAAGGACAGCGTTGTCATCACTCATATTTTTTTAACCGCCCTCCCGCAGGTTTACCCGAGACGCGAAGATTAATTTTGATTAAATAATTCACAGATGTTGACACAGTACGCATATTACCGTTGGCCTGCCTCGTTATGCCACATCAGACCACACTTAGAAAATCGTATTGTTGCAGCGATATATTAAAGCAGCAACACAAGTCTTCACACTTGTAGTGGTCCGTCTCTCACACATGTCACATTAAGATTTTGTCTGACCTGCGACGCCTTGCCACGATTCCGAGGGTTGCTCTTGCTCTGGCTTCTTCTTCCTCAGCTTTGCCCTTGTGGTAGTGGTGTTTCCCCCAATGCCTTGCCCCTTGATTTACAATACACTTTTTTGTCATGAATTAAATGATAGATTTTACATGATTGTTGTGTGCGTTTTACATGATTCCGGTGCAGATTTTACATGATTTAGAACGTAGAATTTTATCACCTGCTCTCTTCACCTACCATACCTACAAAATACCATGTACTGTAGTTTGTTCTCAGAAATACTACACTTTTCATTTTGTATCATTTTGTATTACTTATTAAGAGTAAGATTTTAGGACGCTTTCAACATTTTAATTTTCCTTTCATCTTACTAGCATGGTTTTCTATTTCATCCTGATTTTGTGTAAACTAAAAATCACACACAATAAATACTTCAAACATAAATATTTAGGCACTTAATCGCTCGAAATCTTCTCTTTTAGCAAGAAGCAGTATTTCTTTTCGTTTTCTATGTTATTCTAACTTATTGCGTGATTTTCAGCTTCGAAATCTTTATACAGCCCATAAGTAAGATAACTGTTATTATCTGTCTTTACTGATCATTTTATGTAAAGGTAATATTACAGGGGCCCCTCGTTAATTCGTCCTCGGTTAATTCGGTCCCTCGGCTAATTCGTACCAATTCCGTCGGTCCCGATTTTGGGACCAATTCACTTCTATGTAAAAGTACGAATTAATGAGGACTCGGATTATTCGTCCCAAAATTTACCCTCAATTTTTTTTCTATTCTGGTCTTTTAACAATGCAGAGCCATACAGATTAGGCATGCCACACAGTTAAAACAACACGTTACTCAGGCATCATGTGTAGCGAGATGAAGGGGTTGCATAATGCGCATTGTGGGGCAGTAATGATAGGGGTTTAGTGATTATGATTCACATCGTTTGCTCAATACACCGAGCGTCTTAGTGTGCACAGCATTTTCACTGGCCACTAATCCGGAGCATCGTCTGTCACATACTATGCAGCAGCTTAAGATGCCGTTTGTTTTCTGTGGACACTTCGCGCTCCGGAGCGTGTATATGTTACAGGGAATCTGTGTAATTAGGGATTTCATGAAATCCCTAGGGAATTCGTGTAATGAATAAGCTCATGTTGATTATAAAACTATTTTGAAAAATCATCCATTCAGGAAGTCTGTTTAGTGGTTCTTCAAAACTGTGCATCCCTTTTCACATCGAAAGGAACTGGAATTTATAACATTACAATCCAAAATAACAGAATTTATCGTGAAATGTGACATAAGTTGCATAGGATCAAAATACCGCGAAATTCAGGTGCTGAGGTATCTCATGAATGACAGTTTGGCAATCGAGTGCTTTGAGTTTATTAATTCAAAATCTACTAATAATTTCGGTGTAATACTGCATCGCAAACATGAGAATTCTCAATAGAAACATCGAAATTGATTGAGCAAATTATTACACGAATCCACTAGGGATTTCATGAAATCCCTAATTTCACAGATTCCCTGTAACATATATAAATTGTGAACAGTGGTCAAGCATTTCAACTTGCAAAATGGCATCAAAAAGGAAACACAATGATTACACAATGAACCTTAAGTTCAAAGTGTTAAAGCAAATAACGAGTGGCCTAAAAACCAGAACTGAAATAATGACGGAGTATGGGGTACCTAAAAATACACTTACTTAAAGAGTAAGGATAAAATAATCAATGGTGTTGAAACCAGCCAATTTGAGCCTGCTCGAAAGCGCGCAAGGCTTGAAGGTTCATTGTTGTTTTTGTTCATTCGAAAATTTGACCCCCGGTTAATTGGTACCCTCGGTTAATTCGTACGTTTTCCCTTGGTCCCGAGGAGTACGAATTAACGAGGGGTCCCTGTAATAGTAATTAAAACGGCCTGCTGTTTTAAAAAAGGTTTATTGAATATCTTTTTTTTCTGCAGTACTAATTCTTGACACAATCAAATGAAATTTTCAAGTCATGTGCTGCTTAAGAACTTCATTTTTTATTCAAAAATTCGTTTGTCCTGAAGTTTTTTCCCCGACTCTGTGCAATTCTTGAGGTAGTTTTCGCTTTGTTATTTTGTTTATTTATTTATTTGTTTTTTCTTTTTTTTTTTTTTTTTTGTCTGCTCGTTTATAAGAATAAATCGTTTTATAACTAAAGAAGTGGAGTGTAGAATGGGTTTGTTTTAGGCTGTTAAGGACATTCCAGTTTTTTTAACTCGTGCTAATTAATAATCTCAATTCTGCTGCTTCATATAACACTAAATAATAATAATAATAATAATAATAATGATAATAATAGTAGTAGAAAGGTTCAATGAAGTGCCTAGTTCTTTAATTCTGTATTTCATATTTCTACAAGTTTTGACATGCTGGTGAATTTCTTAACCGAAGTTCAGAGCTATTTTGTGTTAGTTTTACAGCACACATGGTAATGGCCGAAGGGCAGAAATCCACCCATTCTGTATAGGAAATGTTCAGGAATTTGTCAGTTGAAGCACATTGTTAAAGCCTTCTCTTATTTTACGTTATTTTTATTTATTTATTTTTTTTCTTTTTTTGGTACCAGTTGGCAAAATCGACCCCTCGTAGCAAGTCACGCCCGGACAATCCGCGCGTTACGGGGCCGAACAAGAGAAGCCGCCTGCCTGCCCCCACCCACCCCATGCCCAAGCAAAACCTCGAATTCAACTTTGGTAAGTGAGGGACCTGGAGTGGGGGGGGGGGAGAGTTCTGCCAGACTGCTGTTTAGTTTTTTTGTTGAATATTTGTTATCACGCAGGTGACGTTTGTATCCGTTGATGACCCAATAATAAATATAGTTATATTTATGGCTGACAGAAAAATATAGCCTACTTGAATAAAAGCGTAATAATGTCATGAACTAACGCTTAGTGTTTTAATGTGAGATTATATCTTTACCTGTTGAAAAAAATAAGATAAATGGAGGTTGGCCGATTACTGAAAACTGTCTTCATTTTATGAAAACAAATAAAGGAGGCGATATGGTTGTCATGGAAGCGAACAACTCGATGGGATCGAGCACAGTGCGCCAGAATGGCCCGGAGAAAGGACGAGGAATGACGGTACAGAAGAAAGTCAGAGGTAAGTGACACTCACGGTACAGAAGAAAGTCAGAGGTAAGCGAGACTCACCTTACGTAAGAAGGTCAGAGGTAAGTGAGGCTCACGGTACAGAAGAAAGTCAGAGGTAAGTGACACTCACGGTACAGAAGAAAGTCAGAGGTAAGTGAGACTCACCTTACATAAGAAGGTCAGAGGTAAGTGAGGCTCACGCTACAGAAGAAAGTGAGAGGTAAGTGAGGCTCACGCTACAGAAGAAAGTCACAGGTAAGTGAGACTCACTCTACATAAGAAGGTCAGAGGTAAGTGAGGCTCACGCCACAGAAAGTCAGAGGTAAGTGAGGCTCACGGTACAGAAGAAAGTCAGAGGTAAGTGACGCCCACGCTACAGAAGGTCAGAGGTAAGTGAGGCTCACGCTACAGAAGGTGAGAGGTAAGTGAGGCTCACGGTACAGAAAGTCAGAGGTAAGTGAGGCTCACGCTACAGAAGAAAGTCACAGGTAAGTGAGACTCACCCTACATAAGAAGGTCAGAGGTAAGTGAGGCACATGGTTCAGAAAAGGTCAGAGGTAAGTGAGGCTCATGCTGCAGAAAGTGAGAGGTAAGTGAGGCTCACGGTACAGAAAGTCAGAGGTAAGTGAGGCTCACGGTACAGAAGGTCATAGGTAAGTGAGGCTCACGCTACAGAAGGTCAGAGGTAAGTGACCCCGACGCTACAGAAGATGAGAGGTAAGTGAGGCTCACGCTACAGAAGGTGAGAGGTAAGTGAGGCTCACGCTACAGAAGTAGGTGAGAGGTAAGTGACTCCCACGCTACAGAAGGTCAGAGGTAAGTGAGGCTCACGCTGCAGGAAGTCAAAGGTAAGTGAGACTCCCGCTACAGAAGAAGGTGAGAGGTAAGTGACGCCCACGCTACAGAAAGTCAGAGGTAAGTGACGCCCACGCTACAGAAGGACAGAGGTAAGTGAGGCTGACGCTACAGAAGGTCAGAGGTAAGTGAGGCTCACGCTACAGAAGGACAGAGGTAAGTGAGGCTGACGCTACAGAAGAAGGTCAGAGGTAAGTGACGCCCACGCTACAGAAGGACAGAGGTAAGTGAGGCTGACGCTACAGAAGGTCAGAGGTATGTGACGCCCACGCTACAGAAGAAGGTGAGAGGTAAGTGACTCCCACGCTACAGAAGGTCAGAGGTAAGTGAGGCTCACGCTACAGAAAGTCAGAGGTAAGTGACGCCCACGCTACAGAAGGACAGAGGTAAGTGACGCCCACGCTACAGAAGAAGGTGAGAGGTAAGTGAGGCTCACACTACAGAAGTAGGTGAGAGGTAAGTGACTCCCACGCTACAGAAGGACAGAGGTAAGTGAGGCTCACGCATGAACTCATTCTCTTTTGTCCGACCCCCATCACCAGGAAAAATGAAAATTGTTGTTGTTGCTTCAAGGTAAAAATAGTCAGAGATAAGAGTACTGTAAATTTCAGTAGATTAACCGGGGTTAGCGTACTTAATTTGCGAACCAGAACCTCTGCTGCATCTGATCTGGTGCTGCATTCAGTGTCCTGATATAATAACATAACCGTGCTCCATCCGACAACTGCTGGGCCTCACAAGTCAGTGCACGTGATTATAACATTACCAGGGGTCGCTAAGAAGGGTGGGGGTCAGTGAGATAGCGATTGTAGGTACTCAAGCCACTAGGGTTATTAGTGGTAGAATATCATGTGTGCGGTTAATGTGGCAATGCAGCTAATGCAATTGAAATTGACCAATAAAAATATCTACATTGCGGTCGCCTTAGGCCGTTACTTAAGCACAGAATACGCCTATTTCCCTGTCAGTCGTGGGCATGTACAAGGGATGAACCGGCGATAAAAGGTACGGGAGTGATTCGCAAAAATTGCGGGAGACCCCAGAATCAGAACGTGCGAAAAAAAAAAAAACGAATAAAGTCCGTTAATCGCACGTTATTTTAAAATCCCTTCCAGTTCCCTCCCCTGTAACTCAAAGCGGAGTATCGCATGATGCGGCATCGGATCAATGCGTGTTTTAACGTTTTCCACTGTGTTTCACCTTCTTTCACGCGATTTCGTTTTTCCTTCAGAAAGACTTTTAATGAAGTCTCTTGTGTTTGGTTGATGCAGGTCCGGCGCCGCGACAGACGCTGGAGACGCAGCCACCCACCAAGTCACCAACCAGTACAGGCAGCCAGGCACCCGAGCAGCCAACCAGGCCGCCGCCAACCATCCCCGTCTACGGCACGGCTGATATTGGCATAACTGGCTTTGCCCTGCAGTGACGTCACCGCTGGCAAAGCCCACCCCCTCACCCTCCATATATCCCTCTCCGTCCTCCACAAATCTTCCATCTCACCACCCCATCCCCTCCCCCCGTCCTCATCTCCCCTCATCTCCAAGCACTCAATACTGCTGATATGTAGTCTTTCGTTTAAAGCATGTCGACGCGCAAAGTAGAAGTTTTGCCAGTTTATGAGCCTTAAACTGTTTATTGCACAGTTGCTGATGTTGTTGTTTAAATATTATTATTATTGTTATTATTTATTTGCTATGATTTAGTGTATTAATTGAGCTTAACAGTTAGTATGGTTTTTTAATGGAATATTATTTAATAGCTGTGATATCCCAATTTTTGCCAGTGCGCTCCTTGACGCGTCGTCAGAGTGAACTTTCCCTATCAGCAGGCGGCTAGACAAATCGGGGGAAGCGCGTATCATGTAGTTTGGAAGACGCGAATAGTGCAGGGTGGGGGAGTCGTATCCCCGTCCCGCACGATGTTTTTTTTGTTGTTTTTTCTTTCGTTTTAGGACCATGGATAAAAGTTGAATTTGTTTTCTAATGCGAAGTTAAAGCAGCTGTATGGTAATTCACTTTGTTAACAGGTCAAAAGTAGAAAACTGTAGCAAATTTAACATTTTTATTTCATACGGAAAGGAGAAAGTTGTCTATTTTTTCAAGTTTTGTTGAGTGTTTGCTGGTTTCGGTAGTCCAGCGGTTTGAAATATTAAATTGCGTTCTAACGTTAGCACCCATTGTATGTACTTTCACACCCGTACATACACCTACACTCACACTGGCTTTTCATGTTAGTATGATTATTTTAATCGCTGTTTATTACCGATTTTTTGTGTTTTGTTAGGACACATCTCTGATTGTCCGTCTGTCCATCTGTCTGTCCGCTTTCGTGCGCCCTCGTGTCCGGGTTATATCTCCGAAAGTATTTGTCGTATAGCTTTGTCATTTGGCATACGGTTAGAACGTATTTTGAAGGTATGCAATGTCGTATTATTTTTGTAACTGGCCAAAAATTCTCAACAATACGATTTGTCAAAAATGGCTGCTTTTCAGGAAATTTGTTAGCACGGAGGTTTTTCCAGTCAAGTTCTCCAAAACTATTCCATCCAGCGTTGTGAAATTTTGCAGTGAAAATGTATCTTTATTATACATGTGCAGCGTCGCATTATTTTGAAATCGGCCAAAACTTGTAAAAAATACGACTTGTCAAAAGTGTATATTTTAGTGGAAACTTGTTTGCACGGAGATAGATTGTGTCGAGACGCGTTCTCCGAAACTATTCGATGCAACGTTCTAAAATTTTATGCAGTGAAAATATATATATGTGTTGTAGATGTACAACGTCGTCTTATTTTTTAAATCGACCAAAAATTATTAGGGAATGTATGGTTTTCAATTTCATTGAATGGACTAATATCCAGTGACATTATGTGTTACACGGGGGATCCTGCTTCACTGAGGCTCTAGTTTACGTTTGATTTTTCTGTTGTAAATCTGTTCAATGCTATTCTATATTGCTGCGGGGATGAATGTTGATATTTACTATATTTAAATGCCGTGAAAGTGTACGAAATATATACCAATGTATTTCAAATATATGTGCAATGATTAAGGAGCACAGATGATCCCTGTATGAGGATCTGTGAATACTGCTGTCTGTTTACTCAATTAAGTACCTTGCCTTTATGCAATGACGTACAGTTCTGATATCTCTGTCTACTGATCTATTAGCATTTGTATTTTGTACACTGTTCTGTGAGATATCATCTGGTCTACGAGTACTCTTGTGTCTCTGCACTAGTCTAGGATTACCCCTGCTTTCTGTACTCGCGTCTCTGTGTAATCACTGTGCCAATGACTTTGTACTCAGACTGTGAGTAGCTATGACTGTCTGTATTAGTCTATGAATAATCACGTTTATGTACTGGTATGCGAGTACCCATTTCTTTGTCTACTGGTCTATGTGTACCCGTGTCTCTTGTCCAGATATCTGAGTACCCATGCCACTGTTTACTGGTCTGTCAGTAGCCCTGGCTCTTCAATGAGTACCAGTCATTATGTGTACTGGGGGCTCTGCCACGCGGCCAAGCTCCTGTGACGTCATTGCTGTTTCTCCGTCGCAGTACAAAACCACTGAAACTCTTCTAAGGAGAACAATGGGAAACTGCAATAAGCCAAAACAGGCGTGTCACAAAGTTTGTGTAAAGTTTGAATGATAGCAACATATCCTTTTTGCCCATCGGTGTATTGGTACATGGCATTTTTTGTCAAGATTCGCGTCGATGCAGCTCATTTCGAGCAGGCAAGCAGGTGTAAAACAAACGTACTGTCCAGGGTGATTTCATGAAGGCTAAGTGGCTTTGTCAATCTCGGTCTCATCACATCTATTCCAGTAGATTAACCGCGGTTACGCTGCCGAATTTGCTAACCAGAACGCCTTTCGTGGTTAATCTAGCGATGCGGTCAGCTGTAGTGAAACAGAAACAACTGCCGTCAACCGCCTATAATTTCTATAATTATAGCGATTAGAAATTCATAATGAATTCAGTTGCATGTCCTTAAAGAAGCAAAAGATTGTAGATCAGCAGAAAAGCAGTTTAATGCTGATGAGTCAGTAGTAAGTCAATATTATATTTTTAGTTGAATGCGTTTCATTTGCTGCGTTCTTTGCGCGATTAATCTTGCGACGTGGTTCATGTATTGAAACTGAAACGAAAACTGAATTTTCGGGGCTGCGGCTAATCTGCCGGAATTTACGGTACTTGTGTAAACTTTAACTTAAAATTCTTCTACTAAAGTTTTTATCGGATTCCTTTCATATTTCGTGCGAATGTTCCCAAGGTGGTCCTGTCTTGAAAATTTCTTTTTTGACCATTCGCCAAAAATTGGCCAAATGGCGCCATTTAGAAATTTTTGATTGCCTACTTTCAAAATATTTCTTCTACAATTTCAAATTTTGTGCAGCATGGCTGGGTCAGAGATAAATACCTTATCTTTTAAAAGACATGGCTGAATAGTGCGATTGAATGAATCTTTTTCAACCCTACGTTTGGACCTGCTTTCCGTAAGCTGAGTTATTGGAAATTATAGGTATTGGTAGCTTTTTAAAACCTGACACATTCTTTTAAACGTTTATTAGGTAAATGCAAAACTTGCAAATGTAGTATATTTTATAACTAAATAACATATATTATGTATTTTTCACTATGCATTGAGTTGTCAGTCATGTCAAGCTAACCTCACAATGCTATATTTTAATCGTGCTTCATTTTCATGTGTATGTATTATCCTACAACACTATAACCCCGTTATAACGACAAGGCTTGGACCAGAAAATGTTGTTGTGACAGATCTGTCGTTATAAACCATCTTTTTGTATATACATGGAAATGTTTGCTAAAATAGATTCAGAGAACGATTTCTTAATGAACTGTAATTGGTCATACCTTGATGTCGTTATAGCGAGGTTATTCTGTGTCCTATGATTGTTGATAAGCAAAACAGTTGATTTTTCCTGTGATTTAAAAATGGCATTTCTACACGTGAAACTGATGATGTAAAGTGATATAAACTGCAGCACAGTGTGAAGATTCGTAGAGTAGTGCAGACATCCTTTTTCTCTGATATTCTGTTGTTGGACTGCTCTCTGCTGCGGCTTTCTCTCTTCTTTGTGTCTGTGATAGGACTTTTGATACTGCTGCAACTGACACGATGCAACGCTAAAGGCCTTAACCTTGCTTTTTTATGTATAAACCTCACAAACTTCATACACAAGCCAGACTCGTAACGTTAATGAATAGCATAAATGTCATAGAATATTGCCAATATCCTCAATCAGGTGTATGCTAGAAGTCGAGCGGTGTGTGCGAATGCTGTGCGTGTGACGTTGATGAAAAGTCGAGCGGTGTGCTGATGCTGTACGTGTGACGATGATGAAAAAGTCGATCGGTTTGTGCGACTGCTGTGTGTGTGACGATGATGAAAAAGTCGATCGGTTTGTGCGACTGCTGTGCGTGTGACGATGATGAAAAAGTCGAGCGGTGTGTGCGAATGCTGTGCGTGTGACGATGATGAAAAAGTCGAGCGGTGTGTGCGAATGCTGTGCGTGTGACGATGATGAAAAAGTCGAGCGGTGTGCGCGAATGCTGTGCGTGTGACGATGATGAAAAGTCGAGCGGTGTGTGCGAATGCTGTGCGTGTGACGATGATGAAAAGTCGATCGGTGTGTGCGAATGCTGTGCGTGTGACGATGATGAAAAGTCGAGTGGTGTGTGCGAATGCTGTGCGTGTGACGATGATGAAAAGTCGAGCGGTGTGCAGATGCTGTACGTGTGACGATGATGAAAAAGTCGATCGGTTTGTGCGACTGCTGTGTGTGTGACGATGATGAAATGTCGAGCGGTGTGTGCGAATGCTGTACGTGTGACGATGATGAAAAAGTCGAGCGGTGTGTGCGAATGCTGTGCGTGTGACGATGATGAAAAGTCGAGCGGTGTGTGCGAATGCTGTACGTGTGACGATGATGAAAAGTCGAGCTGTTTGTGCGACTGCTGTGCGTGTGACGATGAGGAAAAAGTCGAGCGGTGTGTGCGACTGCTGTGCGTGTGACGATGATGAAAAGTCGAGTGGTGTGTGCGAATGCTGTGCGTGTGACGATGATGAAAAGTCGAGCGGTGTGCAGATGCTGTACGTGTGACGATGATGAAAAAGTCGATCGGTTTGTGCGACTGCTGTGTGTGTGACGATGATGAAATGTCGAGCGGTGTGTGCGAATGCTGTACGTGTGACGATGATGAAAAAGTCGATCGGTGTGTGCGAATGCTGTGCGTGTGACGATGATGAAAAAGTCGAGCGGTGTGTGCGAATGCTGTGCGTGTGACGATGATGAAAAAGTCGATCGGTGTGTGCGAATGCTGTACATGTGACGTTGATGAAAAACTTAAATACAGTTCAACGTCATGAGTGGAATCGAGAAAATCTCCCTTTATCCAACGTCGTTAGAACCGATATTTTAAACAAATGACAAAAGCGTACATGGAACCAAATTGTTGTCGTGATGAGGCTGTTTGTCGTTATAACGAGGTTCTACTATACCTATTACAGCACTGGAAGTGAGAATCATAACGAAAATAAAATCGTCAGAGAAGTTATCTGTTGTTATAGTGCAGGGTTTAACGCATGGCGAATCGTGGTTGTGGCCATGTCTCTGTTCAAGGGAGTAGCACATTGCAACTGTGCTAAAAAACTGTGATCTTGTAGATACAAAGTTTCTTTTCAGTCAATAAAATATATTGTAGTCTCATTGCTCGATTTTATTTTGTAGGCCCTGCTTCTACATAAGCAGGGCTATAGCAGTCGTTGAAAGCATATGCGTATGTACACTTTTAATTTAAAATATCGTATCCCTTCCTGTGTTTTTATCCTGAATATCTTAGTGTGAATTTTGGTTGAAGATAGCGGACTTCAGTGCCTCCTTGGCTGGCTGTTACTTCTTTTGGAAATTCGCCAAAAATTTGCGCTAATATTGGCCAAAACCCAAATTTGTTAAAAAAATATCCTCCAAGGACTTCAATAAAACCGTCCCAAATTTTTTATGGAAGGTGGTGGGCAGGTAGTTAATTTTTGCAGATTTGCCAGGGAAAAAGCCTTAATGCCTTGAAATTGAAAGTAAAGGTTGCAGGCATTGATACTAGCCTGGTTTTTTTTGTGATTCACCAAAAAATTGGCCGAAATATTGGCGAAGAAAAAAAAACGTCAGTAAAATCTTAACTGACATCAGAGAAATAGCCTTACAGTTTAAAGGTTTTTGAAAAAAAAAATGGAGGAAGTATTTCTTAGAAAAACCTTGCGCTGTGGATATAATCTTCCCGTCTTAAAATTTTGAATAACGGAAGCGGAAATTAGTACAGATCTGGCTTTTTTTAACCCAGGGGACTATCGTCGCTGGACGATACTCATCACATGGGAATTTCCTGTCCGTTAGGTGTGCCTGAGGGTGAATGTGTGTGTGGACTTGCTTTCTTCCTCATGGCTCATTTCTCTCGTCGCTCATTTCTCTCTGGCTTTTAATGATAAGAAGAATAAATTAATCTGTAAAGTAGTAATCATAGTAACTAGCAATAATAAAAGGTAACAATTATTATGAAAAGTAAACATAGCAAAAACAATAGAAATATCTACACAATCAATCATGCAACAATACTTATGAACTATAAATAGTAAACACCATAATATTTAAAATAAGACTTCTGAAGCAAATAAGAAACTAGATATTTTCTCGTAGGCCATTCCGAAATAGTCTACTGATAAATCGAATGTCACAGAAACCGAACTTTTTCGTTATTTTACCATTTCACGTTCCAGACCGTATAAGCAACTTATTTTCTTATCTTATAAATAGAAAAATATAGAAAAAAAAATTAAATTTCAGTAGGTTATTCAACAATGAACCACCGATATTTTAATAAAAAGCCAAATGTGCGTTAAGTTTTTCAATATTTTTATTTTCCTTTCGCCAAAAGATAACAATTTACATTGTTCAATTTATTTTCACCCTTGGTATAAAAAAATGAAGCATTACTGATTTCTTCTACATTCGAATTATCGGTAGTCTATTCCGGAATAGCATAGCAAAAGATATCTGGTTTCTTATTTGATTCGGAATTCTTATTTTAGATAAAACAGTTTTACTCATGATAAAAATACTTGTGTTATGCTCACTGTATTTCAAAATAAAATACACCAATGCAGAAATAACATTGATAACAGTGTATTAAGTTAATGCAATAATAATAATGTTATTGAGCTTCTTCAGTTCTCATCCAAAAAAAGGAACGGATATAGATCACGGGCGAAACTGTTTTATGATATAGATTAGTGAATGACTATGTACCGAAAACGTCCAAGTATTTTGAAAATCCAGTAATGGCCAACACTTCGCCGGCTGTTTCTCCTACCCTGAATATCCGTTTCTTTCGATTTTGATTTTGATTTGATTTATTCATCTGAACACAGAGCTGAGCAAATATATATATACATATAGATGAATTATAATATTACATAGAAATTTCTGAACAGAGGAAAAGGCGATTTCAGTAAGCAAATGCTTATAGAACGAAATCGCCATTAGACTGAACCCAAATTTACCTCATGATAGCATCGAAAAAACACTGGAACTACCACATTTAGAACAAACCTCACCCATTCTAGATAAGCGTAAGCCGTCTTGGAACTGATACAGGTACCTTTACTAATCGTTATTAAAGACTGTTTTCATACTGAAGAAAGACATTTTTCTTGTACAATTTTTTGAACATGCAGAAGTTTTTTGCACTTTTGACATCATCCGGTAAAGTATTAAAAAGAGCGATACCATAAATACATACACAACGACCTTTTAAGGACGTTCTTGCATACTTGGTCTTAAATTTCCCGATGCTTCCTTATGAGTATTTCGAGTTAGCGTCTCTAATAGCTACTTTACATTGAATATTTTCGGGCAAGTCACCCAAATAAGCTTTATACATTACAGTAGACACTCTAAATCAATTAAATCATAAAACTTTAATAACTTTAAATAAATAAACAGAGAATTTGTGTGATCGTATTTGTTAACTTTGCAAATAATTCTAACAATTTTTTTCTGGAGTAAAGAGATGCATTTGGTTGCACATTTATAAGCAGTACCCCACACTTCAACACATTAAGAGATATACGGTAGGAAGAGAGAACAGTATAATGCGCGTAGCGCACCAACATATAAAATGTCTCTACATTTATATATAACACCAGTACATTTCGAGAGTTTTTGTTTGATATTCAAAATATGATTGGACCAAGTCAGCCTACTGTCAACCAGAACACCTAAGAACTCGGTTACATACACTCTGTCTATTTCATATTCATCAATTTTTAGGGTAAAATTTTCAAAGGAAGGCTTATTTGTAAAAACCATATAATTTGTCTTTAACACGTTGAGCGACAGTTTGTTGAGTTTAAACCACATATTTATATTCTCTAGTTCTACATTCATAGATTCACAGATTTCCTCAATATTATTACCAGATAGGAACAAGTTCGTGTCATCAGCAAAAAGCACAAACTTCAGAATATTTGAGACATTTCCTAAGTCATTGATGTATAAAACAAATAGGAGTGGGCCCAAAATAGATCCTTGAGGTACACCACAAGTGATTGGTAACATATCAGAATCAGAATCATTAAATTTTACAAATTGTTTCCTGCCTGTCAGGTAACTAGAAATCCACTTATTGGATAGCCCTCTAACACCATAATAATGAAGCTTTTTCAATAGTAATTCATGATTAATTGTGTCGAAAGCTTTTTTCAGATCAATAAAAACACCAATAGTAACTTTCTTATTATCAATAGCTTCAGTAATTTCCTCAGTTAAATCGACTAATGCTAATGACGTTGACCTTTTATTTCTAAACCCATATTGACTAGCAGAGAATAAGTTATTGGACTCAATATATTTCATAAGACGCAAGTGAAACAATTTCTCAAGTATTTTGGAGATTTGAGGTAGCAGTGAAACGGGCCTATAATTTGTGAACAATGAACAGTTGCCAGATTTAAACAAAGGAACAATTTTTGCAATCTTCATTCTGTCCGGGAAAGTGCCCGTTTGAAAGGATACATTACAAAGGTGCGTGAGGGGTTTAACAATACCTTGTATGATTTTTTTAACCATACACATATCAACATTATCACAATCCAAGGATTTCTTACTTTGAAATTTACTGATCAAACTAACAACTTCCTCCTCCAATACAGGAGATAAAAATAATGAATTGTTTGGTCCAGGTTTAAGATAATCTAATACACTGCTGCTAGATTTCGGCGACTGAATTTTTTCCGCCAGTTTTGGTCCAACATTGACGAAAAATCTATTGAAGCCATTAGCAATATCATTTCTGTTTGTAATATGTTCACCTTTTTCATTTATAAAATATTCAGGAGTCACTGGAGTCGTACACTTCTTTTTAATCACAGAATTAAGAACTCGCCAAGTTGCTTTGGCATTGTTTTGAAGTTTTTGGAGTAGATCGCTGTAATACTTTTTTTTACAATATCGCATGAGAGTTGTTAAGCGATTACGATATGATTTATACTTGGTTTCAGAACTTGGGTTTCTGTTTTTAACAAATTTTCTGTGCAGGTTATTTTTACGTTTAATACATTTCATAACACCTTTTGTTAGCCATGGTGTGTTAAACGATTTACTATATACTTGTACTTTTTTCCGTGGACAATGCTTGTCATACAGCAATTTAAATACATCAATAAAATTATTATAAGCAACATTAACATCATTACAGTTGTAAATATCACACCAATCATGGTTAAGCAATTCACTGTTTAAACTTCTAATACTATCCTCATTAACTTTTCTGGTATATGTATAGGTTTTTTTATTTACTCGGGCTGATTCGCCATAATCAAGAAACGTAAAAACAGGTAAATGGTCGCTAACTGAGTCTTCAATTAAGATACCATTGAGACTTTTAACTAACATATTTGAAAAGATATTATCTATTACTGTAGCACTGTCGAGCGTTACACGTGTGGGCTTATTTATTAATGGATACATTCCGAAGCTATATAGTAAGTCAACAAATGCCTTTGTACCAACATGTGATTCATAGTTCAGCAAATTAATATTAAAGTCTCCACATAAGAGTATGGACTTTTCATTTTTAAACTGATCTAGGAATTGTTCAATATGTCCACTGAAAGTTTCAATGCAACTTCCAGGGGTTTTATAAACACAGCTAACCATTATATTTCTTTGATTTTGGACCAGTAGTTCGATAGTTATACTTTCAAAGAGTCCATCAACGGCTAAAGAAAATGAATCAACAATCTTAAATTTAAAAGCATTTGACACATATATTGTTATATATGTGTTATATATTGTTAATATTATAAACCCTTAATGAAATTAAATGACTATCAGCACTAGTAATAACAACAACAATAATAATAATAAAACACGAACAATAACAGGCAATAACAGAAGCTATAAATTGGAAAATAAAAATAAATACCCCTTTTGCTGAACTCAAATAAAACAGTAATAGTTGAAGTAATAACAATAAAAATTAATAATCATGCCAATAATGACAGGGACAGCAGAAAGAAAGCAAATCTGCAACATGCCAAGAACGAAGACAGAAAATAATAGTAAAACAGTAACAAAACATGACCGAGCCTTGGCAGGTTACTTTGTGTCAGTACATATAACAGATAGAAATTATATACGTATTCTTCATTAAAACTGATAAAAACAGTAATAGTTACAACAAAACGAAAAAAAATAATGAGTCGTTAAAATGAATAATAATCATTATAATAATACCAAAAAGTAACAATAATAAAAAAAACACAAGTAATAATAATAATAATAATAATATAATGACTCATTCCTGTGCCAATAACAATGATAACAATAAATAAATAAAAAACAATTATTATAATAACAACAACCCCTTGCAAATTAGAACAATAACATGAAATCTAATAACAGCAAAAATAAACAGAAACATTACCGGTAGTAATGATATATAATGAATCTATGAAAACAACAATGTCAGAAATGTGCAAATACAGAAATAAGAATACTGATACATAAATAGATAAAAATAAATAGATTAAAATAGGAAATTTACAATAGTAAAAGTAATAGTGCACAAGAATAAATATCAATGATAGTGTGGAATGCCGTTTTAACATTTAATGCTTATTTTTGATATCAAAATATAATTAAAGATATCAAGAAATCAATGTAGATCTCAATAATTATATTTTGCTATAAATAATTGAATTGTAGATGGCAAAAATTTATTTTTGAGATAAAAAAAAAAATTTACACACTTAAAAAATCTTAAAGGATATACACATTTACATAAAATTTAATGAATCGTCAATTAAATTTTGGAGATGAAAACTTGAATTATTGAGATTAATAATAACAACAAATTATTTGATATCAAGAGTTGCTTCCTTTTTGTACAGTAAAAAATTTAAAGAAAGATTCTGCATGCAAGGGCCAGTCGTTCAATTTATAGATGTGTGTTTCTGAATTTTTTATTGAAAAAAAAGACTGATATTTTGACATCAAAAATCAATTTTTGAAATAAAAAAATCATTTGTAGATTTCAGAATACAAATGAAAATAGTTCCATTCTGAAATAATGATATCTGAAATAAATTCTTGATACCAATAAAAGGAAAATTAATTATTGAATTCAGAATTGATATTTTGCTCTCAAGTATTTCATTTTTGCTCTAAAGAATGTAATTTTTGATATCAAAAAATCAATTTTAGATATTATTAAATCATTTTTGATATCAATAAATATTTCTTGATATCTCTAAATATTTATTGATAACAAAAATTATTTTTTGAGATCAAGAATACATTTAGATATATCAAAAATACAATTAAAGATGGCAAAAATTAATTCTTGATGTCAAAATATGGATTTTCTGAGATCGAAAATTAATTATTAATATCAAAAAATCTGTTTTTGAGATCAAAAATTAATTTTTGATATCAATAATTTTCTAAGAAATGTGAAAACGGCATTCCATATGATAGCAGCAACAAATAGAGCGGCCAGTGCACACAAAACATAAGAGTACAGGCTTATGTTATACACTTTCAATCGATACCTACTTAGTTTCTTGTTTTTGTAAACAAAAACAAATGTCTCCCCGACTAAACCCATGATCCCCACCCCTATCCAAAAATATCATTTTTTAGACCAGCCGACTATGTCGGGCTGGTCTTATCTTATCAAAAGAGGGGTATCCGTCGTTTGTATGTGCGTATGTATGTGTGTATGTACGTGTGTAAACTTTTACTTAAAATGCTTCTTCTCCTTCAGTTTTGATCGGATTCCTCTCAAATTATACACGAATGTTCTCTAGGTAGACCTCTTTTGAAAAGTTACTCTTTTCGGTGATCCAAAAAAATTGGCTAAATGGGGGGACATTTGTAATTTTGTGAATGCCAATTTTCAAAATGCTTCTTCTCCCACAATTTTGATCAGATTTTCTTCAAATTTTGCACAAATATTCCTTAGGTAGGCCTCTTTTGAAAATTTACTCATTTTGGCGATCCGCCAAAAATTGGCCAAATGGGGGACATTTTTTAATTTTTTGGTGTCAAATTTTCAAATTGCTTCTTCTCGCACAATTTTAATCGGATTCCTTTCCAATTTTGGATAGCTGTTCTCTAGGTAGACCTCTTTTGAAAAGTTACTCTTTTTGGCGATCAAAAAAAATTGGCTAAATGGGGGGACATTTGTAATTTTGTGGTTGCCAATTTTCAAAATGCTTCTTCTCCCACAATTTTGATTAGATTTTCTTCAAATTTTGTACGAATATTTCCTAGGTTAACCTGTTTTGAAAATTTACTCATTATGGCGATCCGCCAAAAATTAGCTAAATAGGGGACATTTTTTTATTTTTTTTGTGTCAAATTGCTTCTTCTCCCACAGTTTTGATCGGATTCTTTTCCAATTTTGAATACTTGTTCTCTAGGTAAACCTCTCTTGAAAAATAACTGTTTATGGCGATCCTCCAAAAATTGGCCAAATGGGGGACATTTGTAATTTTGTGGTTGCCAATTTTCAAAATGCTTCTTCTCCCACAATTTTGATCAGATTTTCTTCAAATTTTGCACGAATATTCCTTAGGTAAGTCTCTTTTGAAAATTTACTCATTTTGGCGATCCGCCAAAAATTGGCTAAAGGGGGGACATTTTTTTATTTTTTGGTGTCAAATTTTCAAATTGCTTCTTCTCGCACAATTTTAATCGGATTCCTTTTCAATTTTTGTAGGTTGTTCTCAAGGTAGACCTCTCTTAAAAAATTAATTTTTTTGGCGATCCGCCAAAAATTGGCCAAATGGGGGACATTTGTAATTTTGTGGTTGCTAATTTTCAAAATGCTTCTTCTCCCACAACTTTGATCAGATTTTCTTCAAATTTTGCACGAATATTTCTTAGGTAGGCCTCTTTTAAAAATTTACTCATTTTGGCGATCCGCCAAAAATTGGCTAAAGGGGGGACATTTTTTAATTTTTTTTGGTGTCCAATTTTCAAATTGCTTCTTCTCCCACAATTTTGATCGGATTCCTTGTCAAGTTTAGGTAGTTGTTTTCAAGGTAGATTTCTCTTGAAAAATTCCTTTTTTTTTGTCGATCCACCAAAAATTGGCCAAATGTGGGACATTTGTAATTTTGTGGTTGCCAATTTTCAAAATGCTTCTTCTCCCACAATTTTGATCAGATTATCTTCAAATTCTGCATGAATATTTCCTAGGTTAACCTGTTTTGAAAAGTTACTCATTTTGGCGATCCGCCAAAAATTGGCTAAATGGGGGACATTTTTTTATGTGTGTCAAATTGCTTCGTCTCCCACAGTTTTGATCGGATTCTTTTCCAGTTTTGGATTATTGTTCTCTAGGTAAACCTCTCTTGAAAAATTACTGTTTTTGGCGATCCGCCAAAAATTGGCCAAATGGGGGACATTTGTAATTTTGTGATTGCCAATTTTCAAAATGCTTCTTCTCCCATAATTTTGATCAGATTTTCTTCAAATTTTGCACGAATATTTCCTAGGTTAACCTGTTTTGAAATATTACTCATTTTGGCGATCCGCCAAAAATTGGCCAAATGGGGGACATTTTTTAATTTTTTGGTGTCAAATTTTTAAATTGCTTTTTCTCCCACAATTTTGATTGGATTCTTTTCCGGTTTTGGATACTTGTTCTCTGGGTAGACCTTGAAAATTTGGTCTTTTTGGTGATCCGCTCAAATTTGGCTAAATAGGGGACATTTGTAATTTGGGGTTGCCAATTTTCAAAATGCTTCTTCTCCCACAATTTTGATCAGATTTTCTTCAAATTTTGCACGAATATTCCTTAGGTAGGCCTCTTTTGAAAAATTACTCATTTTGGCGATCCGCCAAAAAATTGGCCAAATTGGGGACATTTTTTAATTTTTTCCCTTTATGAAAGAATTGAAAGAATGACTCCTCATCAGCCACAACTACACCGATCAAGTGAGCGAATATATTCTCCATTCAGTAACGGCTTTTTTCGTAACCGCTGTCTGCGAATTTGATCGTGATTTTGTCTGTGATTCTTAAATATATATTCTGTAGGTCACGGCTGGTCACCATGTCCCTGGACATGCTTGTTTCATTACTGAAATAAAATATTCGTTTCTGCAAATTCATTGTGAAAAATTCAAAATAAACAAAACAGATGGTGATCACTAAAACAGATATAAATGGACGTCTTTTTCCATCCGAGTCTAGAAGGTGGTCGTTAAAACGATTTTTACTGTACGCCCTTCTTACCCAGATCTGAAGTTGGTCACTATAACAGTTTTACTGTACGTTACATTTTTATGTTTTCTGGAACTTAGTCAAGACAACCAGGTTTTACCGTACGTCTTTTTACCCGAATCTGGAAGGGAAGGGGTCACGACAAACCGGTCTTACTTCACATCTTTTTATCCAGATCTTGAAGGTGGTCGGGATTTTTTGCTAACCATCATCCTCCACACGCTCCCCCCCCCCCCCCCAGTTATTTAATGTAAGTCCGACTATAAAGGCAAATCTAACCCTTTTACCCAAGGCAACGGTAGCCGTCTGCACCCTAAGTGTAGTTATAGCCATGATATGCTACCTTGTCTTCGCACATTCCCATCGGCCAAAAAGCACTAGAAAGGCATTCTTCATAACTGTTCATCAGATGACGCACCTTGGTGGGAGAAGAGGGAGGCATTTCGGTGCCAAAATGGCGAGCTGCTTCTCATAACACAAGGAATCACAAGACCCGCTTTAATAGCGAAAAATGCTTCTGCAAACAATGCCAATCGATACAAAATAGCTCCTATATACAGAACACCTTGGCAACCGAATCAAGTATGCAGCGAAAAAAAATCAATAGCTAGACCTGCTTAGACCTATAATACGACAATAGCATTCCATGACCTCGTAGATAACGACTCCATCATGACCACAACTGACATTGACCCCTGACTGAGTGGCATGTTACGTAACAGCCATGGATGAGAAACACACAAAAAGTTCAATTGCAGGCAATAGCAAATAGCAATGGACCGACAGTAATGCTGTTACTGTTTTGAAGCCTTTCAAAGAATGCAGGAACACTCGAGAATCTTCTGGAAAACGCTGAAATCCCCAGCGTAGTTAACACCTATGCTTAGTTAACAAAGGATCCAAGAAATGGGCAGGTGGGGGGGGGGGTGTTGACGTTATGCACCTTTCTTGATTTTCTATACGAGTTTAATAGTGTTTAACCAAAACCGTGCGACTTATCCGAGGAATAACTACATCAAATTTAAAGTCGATCCGACTTTCCGATGTCCAGATATTTTTGTTTAACAACAGATAATTTTTTGCCCGTCAAAAGTTTAAACAGTCGTCTGACTGAACCAAGGAATATCCATATAAATTTGAAGTCAAAATGACTTTCCGTTATCGAAATATTATGCATAGAAGATCTGGTTAAAAATATACACAAATTTTACGCGATGACATCATACGCCGCATTCGTTCATTCCACTCGCGGAAAAAATTAAAGTTTCTTTCGAACCTACCAAACAACAATCCCACCTATTTTCTACTTTCTCCGATGTTCAGCAGCTTAGAAATTTCGCACACAAGATTCTTACGTAATGACGTCATACACCTGCCGTAATCACTTGACATGGTGAAAAGTTGATAGAACCGTCCGACTGACCCAAGGAATACCCATATAAAATTTGAAGTTGATAGGACTTTCCGTTATCGAGGTATTTTGCACACAAGGTCTTGTTTATAATATGTAAATATTTTACGTGATGACGTCATACGCCGTATTCGTTTTTTCTACTCGCAAAAACTTGTAGATTCTTTCGGACCTACCGAACAACAATACCACCAAGTTTCAACTTTCTCCGATGCTCAGCAGCTGAGAAATTTCACACACAAGATTTTTGCGTGATGACGTAATACACCTACCCCAATCACATGACATGCGTGAAAAGCTGAGAGAACCGTCCAACTGATCCAAGGAATATCCATATAAAATTTGAAGATATATTGAGATATTTTACACAAAAGTCTTCTTTATAATATGTAAATATTTCACGTGATGACGTCATACGCCGCATTCGTTCTTTCTACTAACGAAAAAAAATAAAAATAGTCTTTCGGACCAACCAAACAACAATCCCACCAAGTTTCAAGTTTCTCCGATGTTCAGCGGCAGAGATATTTTGTACACAAGATTCTTACGTATTGACGTCATATGCCTGCCCTAATCACGTGACATGCGTTAAAAGTTGACAGAATCGTCCGACCTAACCAAGGAATAAAGGGATCAAGTCTACAGTCGATCCGACGTTTCGTTCTCGAGATATCTTGCACACAACACTTTGTTCACAACAGACTGACACACACACACACGTACACACAAACACACACAGAACGTACAAACACTATATGTCTCCCCTTGGTCGGGGAGACATAATAACATGTAATAACTATTGTAATTATGTTTTCTCTACTTTCCAATTATATTTTCTCTAGCTTTTGTCATTATTTGACGGTCAATTCCAACTTTGCTTATCTCAGGTATTTCATATGGAAACATCACATCAATAGAGGGGTATCCGTCTTCTGTATGCACGTATGTACGTGTGCAAACTTTTACTTAAAATTAGGGTTCGCAATCGAGTCCCGCCCGACGAGTGCCGCTCGTTTCCTTCGAGCCTCGACTCGGTCTGTCGATCCAAACGAGCTTTTTTAATTGATATATTATTTATTTAACTGTATGTGAATGCAAAATATTTTCCTATTCATAATGGAGTAATAGCAAAAGGGGTGTATCTCTTACCAAGCCACTAATCCTCTTATCAAATACGCAAACGTGCACGAGAGATTGTGTTTGAGCAGGTTAGGGGGTGAAAGGGAGAGGCCTTGAGAAGACATGAGTACAGGCCTGATTGCAATTTAAGTTTCTGTGCCGTAGCTTTTAGAAATTAAGAGTTATGTGTAAGATGCCGTTTGACCTTTGGTTTCTAATTGGTCAGTTTTCTTTGTACGCAGTTTTATTGACAGCTAAAACTCCTGTGTCTTTTTAATTGCTTAAAACTTATTGGTTAAAAAATTGCGCGTCAGACCCCCAGGATGCAATTACTCGTACAATTCAGCCTATTCTAAAACTGACCGTTGAAAAGAAAACATCCAATGAGGGCTAAATAAATTACAAAGCAGAATAAAGTAAGTTTTATCAATTTCTTATATCGAAAACTGGCCATGAAAATTCCGAGTCCCGCGAGTCCCGCTTGACGAGTCCCGACTCGGTATTTTGCTCAAAATTGGCTAAATGGAGGGCATTTAAAATTTTTCGGTTGCTAATTTTCAAAATACTTCTTCTCCCACAATTTTGATCAGATTTTCTTCCAAGTTTGTACGAATATTCTCTTGGTAGGTCTCTTTGGAAAAATTGCTCATTTTGACGATCCGCCAAAAATTGGCTAAATGGGGTAGGGGCATTTTTTTATTTTTTTGTTGTCTAATTTTCAAAATGCTTTTTCTCCCACAATTTTGATCGGATTCCTTTCCAATTTGACATTTATTCTCTAGATAGGCCTCTCTTGAAAAAGTAGCTTTTTTTGGCGATCCGCTAAAAATTGGCTAAGCGGGGGGTATTTGAAAACGGGGGCATTTAGTAGCCAATTTTTAAAACGCTTCTTTTGCCACAATTTGACCGAATTCCTTTATAAATTTGTAAAGTACAATCAGGTATGCAAATATTTTTAATCGCTGTGAAAACGAGCATTATAAATTACAAAAAAATGATACAATATGATTAGCAAGATTGTTTTCTCGATTTTCAGCAAAATATGAATTTTCTCAAATTTATCCTTTTTATCCTTTGTTTATCTTTTTTTCTTGATGACTCCGTGACAACACTGATAGTCGTCATCAGCAAAATGTTCTCTCTTAATGAACTCGGAATGGTGGCTAGTCGGCTCTTTTAAACTTCCAATTTGGAATGCTTTCCCGGTGGCAGGGTTTAGCTCGGCTCAGGAAAATGGGAAAGTGGTTATTGTCACAGAGATCATCTGATACTTTTCACTTAAAATGAGGCATAAGATAGAAGGATCTATTTACATATCAATGGAGACTTTTGAATCAGGACGGGGATGGCGATAGGTTTTCGCTTCAAGTCAGTGACCCTAAATAATTTATCTCGCACTCTCAAAGAAGCACATGGATCTACCTTATAAATTTCTCCATGTGTGCTAGGAAATATTAAGAATAGACCCACTGCTTTCTGCTCCGTGCATGCCATAGGAGGCGACTAATCAGAATTTCTTAATAGCTCTTTTTTTCTTTACATCACCTTGGATGGATAGAATAATTTCTAACAGAAACTCATCAATAATGACAACGTCATTGTTTTCTTTGTTCTATAAAAATGTTATAACAAGACATGGAAACATGGTGTACACAAAGACCTTTTTAAGTTGGGGCCACGAGGTCACCATTGTTCAGTATATGACAAGAAAATGGCGCCAAGTTGAAGTTTGAAACGGCCTTCATTCATAAATTCTTTGATAAATTGCTTAGCTTGAGTGATTACTATTTATTAAATGAACTCCTGTTTTAGGTGGTGTCAATAATCAGTGAGGTTGATTTGTAGGGAAAGCTCATCGAAGATCTTCTAAATCATCATATTATTAACCAGATTTATTAATCAGGTCATCAATATTCTCTTAATAAGTTAAAACCCTATAAACAGGCACTCTAATTATCAAGATTAGCCATGACGAAAAACTAATGATTTGCTTCAATGGCGGTACTACAAGCAACTGAGAACTTGAAATATCGAACGTTTATTTCTAAAAAGACATGACTTTCTTATAAAGACTGGAAAAGAAGTATTGGATTCCAAACCATTTAGGAATTTAAGGTAACGAAACAGCTGAAAAAGTAGCCAAACACGCGCTAAACGAACACAAGAAATAGAAAAGGTCTGTAGTAACAATATTTGAACCAGTAATAAAATAACACACTGTTTGTAATCATATCTATCGTTAGATGTAAAAATGTCCTCCTTAAGCAATGTCCGGACGATATGGTTATACAATAGAGCGAGAATAGGTCATGGTTTTGCCAGCCACAAATATATTTTCAGAGGCGAGCCTGCACCCCAGCCGAGAACGGTTATTTCTTTGACTTTTAATAGGCTGTATCAATCATCAAGTCGGCTGCTCACATCATTTCGGAACTGTCTCTTTGAAGCTGCTGTTTGATGGAGTTTTTAAAAGAAACGAACCTGCATCAGTATTTATAGAAGCTATGTTTATTTTATCGTTTCAGAATCTATAATAATGCTGACTTTTAAGGTTAATGCTATTTTGTCTGGTCATTCGCCATGATACAACGATTTAACTCGCAGAGTCAACGATGTTGTTAAACAAACTATGCAACTATTTTAGCAGCAATTTTTGGACTGATTAAAATGATTTGGCAGAATACAAGTATGCAACCGATGAACGCTATAATGCCGTCATCTGATAGAATTTCCAAAGATAAATTCTTCAATACGTGAAAATATTGTTTATATACACAAAATAGTTATCTTCGCTACCACTACTGGAACAAGAAAAATAGCCGAAACTTCAGTTTTCAGTATTTCAGAATAACCTTTTGCGCCATGCTCTGCAAATCTCAACCAGCGGAATGACATATTTTACATTGACCATGTTTGTGAGTGAAAGAGGGATTGGTAACTTCAATTACCAGGGATGATCATTGTTTTAGTGTTACCGAAACAATTACAAATTTTGCTGTTTTCTTGCACAATGGAAGACAAGCTAACCTTGTTTCAACATGAAAAAACTCTGCTTTCTGTTCTGAATTTCTTTTTTGCTTTTTTTCGCTCTTCTTTTACTATTTCTTTATCCTTCTTTCTTTTCCCCCGCTTATTTCTGTAGCAAGTACCTCCCAATATAGCCCAGTTGTTGAACAGAGCATTCAACACAAAAAAAACAAACAAACATGAAGAAAAGACCTGACACACCCGAATTAAAATCACCCGAGAAAGAAGCCTTCGTATGGAAGTCATGATTATTTCAAACTGTGTAAGTGTTTTTGTGTTAATTTTTTATACCGTTTAGTAATTGTTACCAATGGCAGACAAGTTATGGGTAAAATTAATTATCTGTTGCATTAACACAGCAGAGGCCACGACAAATTGTGCTGATCACCTGAGAAAGGTTAATAAATCTCATGGTTCGCTTTTATATACATCGTGTATACTCACGCATCATAAATAATTAGAGAAGCAGCCTATCTCAAAGCAAACATTTACGATTGGCACACCCTAAAACTTCCTCATGGTCATGATAAACTTTCAAACCAAATTCAAAGTCTATGAAATAATCTTCACGAGTTGTGTGCGGATCCCTGTTTTGGGTGACTGAACTTAAAATCAAGCAGCTCTAGAAAATTGAATTCCTTTCTGTATAATTTCTCTCAATCCGAGTGCTCCACTCGGTTTGTTAATTATATATGTAATACCTGAAAAAGCAAAGTTGGAATTGACCGTCAAACAATGGCAAAAGATAAGTAGAGAGAGTACAGTGCTCAACATAATTAGTGCATATTTTTTCATCCGCCTGATGAGTAAGGTAAAAATTGGAATGTTATGAACAACAGGTCAAACAGTTAAAAATCAACATTCCTAGTACTATAGAAACCAAAACAAAAGAATTCCATTCAATCATTTCGTCATAGCCACTCGATGAACTGTGAAGGGTTGCCTAGCATTGTTCACAAAATAGGCAGTGCATCCCGTTAACACATTTTTCAATATGAATATTGACACCTTATATGGTTTATTGGTCATTATGGTCAACCCCAACAATAAACATTATTCCTTGTGCCCACGTGTGTTTGAATCTATGCAGGGGAATGATAGTTAATTACAGCTCGGTGTTAAACAAAGAGAAACTTGCTTTTCGATCTGATGTATCGCAGTCCACCGTCAGTCAACTTGCCGCAAAGTTTAGAGAAACTGGGGACGTTAAAGACCGGCCGCATACGAGTCGACCGTAAAAAAAACACTGTACAGGAAGACCGATTTGTCAGAAGTGTTGCAGTACGAGTCGATAAACGCCATGGATTGGGCACCCAAAAGCACGGATTTGAATCCGATTGAGAACATTTGGCGGCTGATGAGGCGAGTTTCGCGTCGAATTGAACAACATCACAACTTGGATGATTTACTAAGGATCTTGAGAGAAGAATGGGAGAATATTCCCATGGCGACCGTTAACAACTGCATGGATAGTATGCGCAACAGAGCTGAAGAGGTTATCGCTCAAAGAGGTGGATACACAAAGTACTGAACATTTTGTGAAATTTAGGGGTGCACCCCACCTTGGTTTGTGACGTTGTTTTGAATAAAGCGGATAGGTTTTGATTTCGTGTTTTCTTTCTTTTTATAGTTGGATAACCCAAGTACCATTTCGGGTAAATAAATTTAGTTTTTAATTTGCTTAAAATTGTACAATAGCCCCTTTCCTAAAATATGCACTAATTATGTTCAGCACTGTATAACTGGAATAGTTATTTAATAAATAAGATCAACATTTTCACACGTTTTATTGAAAGCATTTGCGCTAACAATAAATATATCTTGCCTTTGTATGCAATTTTGAGTGAATGGAGTCAGTGAATTGCTTATAAATGTTCTGCTGGCATACCGGTAAATTGCTACCGCCAGCTAAAAGTAATAATTAAATAAAATTAATAATTCCCTGGCATATCTGTGCACGAATTGGGTGTAATTATGCAATATTTGTGTGAAATCAACCACAGGAACGGTGTTATTAGGAGTTGAGACTGTAGTTGTCCGAGTGGTATCCGAGTAAAAACGAAGGAAACCTCAGTTTAAAAGGGCAGAACAAATGTAATTATTATGACCATTGTTTCTGGTATTACTTTATTTACTTTCTGTTGTCCTGTTGTTTCTTTCTTAATGCTGATTGTTTTAATATTGATTATTTCACACTTATTACTGCCTTTACTCCTACAATGAACCAGTTAGTTGTTATTATTTTCCCTGTTACATTTTTTTATTACTATAATTAGTGTTATTATTTTGTAGATGTCTCTGTTATGCTTATATTTCTGAAATAATTGGCATTGCTTTTTGGAGATATTGTGTTTTTTTTATTTTGCTGTGTATGCTTAATGGTATTACATGTTATTGTTGCCGTTATGATTTATATTTATTTCTGTTTTTATTACTTCTGTTATTGTTGTAGATTTCATTTTTTATAAGTAATTTAATTATTTATGAATTGCTGTTATTATTCTTGTATTTCTGAAGTTGTTGTTTATATATGCATTATTTATCATTATTTTCTGCATTTTTATAGCGATCATTACTGGTGTTAATGTTATTTATCAGTTTTATTTATTTTGATCATGATTTTTAATTTCATTCCTATGTAATTTTTGTTATAACTCTTCATGTTTCGTTCATTTTGTTTCGTTATTTGCTTTACTATTAATTCTGCATCATATTATTGTTATTTTTATTATAATTGTTGTTGTGTATTCCTTTTTATCATTGTTATTGTCACAGGTCTGACTCTGTTAGTTGGATATTATTATTATTATTATTATTATTATTATTATTATTAGTTTTATGTTCATTGTTATTGTTATTATTAGCTTTTGCTGTTATCATTACTGTTTTTGGCATTGTTATAATTATTAATTTTAATTTTACGCTTTTATTATAGCTGTGTTATATGTACTGACACAATGCAAGGTTCTAAAGATCGGCGATGTCATTAAAAATAACATAACTAACTTAATTTATTACTGTTGTTATTGTTGTTATTTGTTATTACATTAAAGTTGTTGTTGTTATTTCTTTTTTGCAGTCACTATTATCAAATTTACAGTTATTGTTAGTATGTAGTTGTTAGTTCTTTTGTTGCTGTTTTACTATTATTTTTCGCTCTTTGTTATTATTATGATGCAGGTTTACTTTCTTTACGCTATTACTTGTTATTGCTATTGGTACGATTATTAATTTCTACTGTAACTTTTACTGTTTTATTTAATTTCACAAAGGCTATTTTTTTTATTTATGCATTTTGTTGTTGCTTATTGTCAGTGTTTTTCAAGTTATTTGTGTTATTGTAACTATTACCGGTTTGTTTTAATTTTACTAAGGGATATATATTTGCTTATTGATGGCTTTTGTTATCACCTATATGTTCCTGATATTACTATCATTATCATTATCATTATTGTTGCTATTACTGTTCTTTTATTGTTGTTATTTATTATGGTTATCATTATTTATTTTTCTGTTGTTTTATTATTATTACTATTATCATTAGTTCGGCTATTGCATTCTGTTATTACTAGTTGCTGTTACTGTTATTAATTGTTTATGTTATATTTGTGGATTTTCTATGGAATGCCCTTTTCACATTTATTAGTGAATTATTGATATCAAGAATTAATTTTTTATCTCAAAAATTGATTTTTTGATATCAAGATTTAATTTTTGATCTCAATAAATCCATATTTTGATATCAAGAATTCATTTTTGCTATCTGTAATTGTATTCTTGATATCTCTAAATGTATTCTTGATCTCAAAAAATAATTTTTGATATCAATAAATATTTAGAGATATCAAGAAATATTTATTGATATCAAAAATGATTTAATGATATCTAAAATTGATTTTTTGAGATCAAAAATTCAATTCTTGATAGCAAAAATGAAATATTTGAGAGCAAAATATTAATTTTGAGCTCACTAATTGATTTTCTATATATTGATATCAAGAATTTATTTCACATATCATTATTTCAGACTGATACATTTTTAATTTGTATTTTGAAATCTGCAAACGATTTTTTGATCTCAAAAACTGATTATTGATATCAAAATATCAGTCTATTTTCTAAAATAAAAAATTCAGAAATGCATATCTGTAAATAAATAATGGCTGTCCTTGTATACAGAATCTTTATATTTATTTTTTACTGTACAAAAAAGAAGCAATTCTTGAGATCAATATTATGCTGTTATTATTGATCTCAATAATTCAAATTTTCATCTCCAAAATTTAATTGACGATTCGTTATATTTTATGTGAATGTGTGTCTCCCGTAAGATTTTTTAAGGTTTGTAAAATTTATTTTTTGATCTCAAAAATAAATTTTTGCCATCTAAAATTCAATTATTGATAGCACAATACAAATTAATGAGATCTAAATTGATTTATTGATATCTCTAAATATATTTTGATATCAAAAATAAGCATTAAATGTTAAAATGGCATTCCATAATTTTCAATCTCTATAATTCATTCAGCTAGTACAATACGGGAAGAGGCTCCTGTATGATTCTTTTTTTCTGCCATAAACTGTCATGCGAACTCCTCTGAGACATTTAGGCCTGGGGCGCTCAAATTCGGCATAGTGTTGTATGTCTAGTAGATACATATTTATTTCTCTTTTTCTTTGAGAATTCATAAATATTTTATATGCAAGAATGCACACTAAAATATTGCCACTGAAGGCCACATCCAAGGCTATGCTAGCAATCAGTGAAGTATATTGACATCTCAACAGTAAGTGAACCAATATTGCGTGTGTATATTATGCGTTGTATCTTGCCGTTGTGTTAAACAGCAAATAGCTCAGCGAGGTGCTTATCACTCACATTTGGTGCTTATCTACTTTGTCCTTTATTTACGTATTTAGCACAAGCCTTGGTGGGAGCAGCCGTTGGTATCTTTTTTTCTTGACAGTGATCGGATTTCTTGTGTCATCTCCTCCACTGGCACTACGGGCCCTAGGGCCACGAATCTTGGGACTTAGGTAGAACTTAATATGAACGTGTACATGACACTTTTTATTTTCGCCTTTAATTTCGTTTCCTTGTTTAAAACGCCATGTGGAAAGAGTGTTTTTGTTGCGTGTGTATATTATGCGTTGTATCTTGCCGTTATGTTAAACAGCAAACAGCTCAGCGAGGTGCTTATCTCTCATATTTGGTGCTTATCTACTTTGTCCGTTATTTATGTATTTAGCACTTGACAAGCCTTTGTCTTGCAAGGGCTATTTGAATTTATGGGAGCAGCCGGTGGTATCTTTTTTTTTCTTGAAGCGATCGGATTTCTTGTGTCATCCCCTCCACTGGCACTACGGGCCCTAGGGCCACGAAATTTGGGACTTAGGTAGAACTTGATATGAACGTGTATATGACACTTTTTATTTTCGCCTTTAATTTCGTTTTCCTGTTTAAAACGCCATGTGAAAAGAGTGCATTTGCTGCAAGTAAATGCGTAGCATTTCATGCATAGCACTGAACAAACAGTTGCTCAGCTTTGTGCGAGCTCTCGCTGCGTAAATAGATAACAAGGCGTATGCCTGATCAGTCAATAAAACCTTAAGTCAACAAAAACCAAAGTCTACTCGGCTTATAAGATGTATTCATTTTGTGTTGTTTTTAATATATTATTCAAGAAATGACCCATTGAAGGAAGTATTTTTGCGTTTTAATTTTTGTGAAGTGTTTAGCATCTCGCTTTCGAAATGAGGTTCTAGTTTTTTATTGATATGTGTATTATTATTTGGCTTTGTTTTCAAAATAGGTTAATATGCATTTCTAAGTGCCAATTTTGTACTAATCTTGTTTCATTAATTTTGAGATTTCGAGTTTATAACATTTCACGATAACTCCTTTCTTCGAATGCTGGGAATTTTTCAAACAGTAGAATGATCACAAATTTTGCATTGACCATGACTTTAGAAATTCTTCTATCATTCTACGCACTCACGTTGAAGGAAAGGACGATAAATTCAAATTGTGGATGATGATTATCTTCAATATTAATGCTATATTTACAATTCTAGCTAGTCTCTGGTATCGTGGAAGGAAAATCCGAGCACGAATCAATATGAAGAAAACAACAGAAACAACTAAATTACCACCGCGAGATGACTCACCAGAGGACAGCTTCGTATAGAAGATACGTTGGATCCAAAATTCTACTTTGGTATATTAGCTACAATGAGAGCGAGAAAATTTGCTCTTTTCAGATTCCATAATCCATTACTTTGTGACGAGTCATCTCTTAGCTGGAAAACTGCTGAATGAAGAAAAGTGTTCACATGTTCACGTGAGAAATTCTAACAAATAATGGACGGCACAGGCGTGCTCAAGTTATCAACCATGACCTTATAATGTATAATGTAATACAAAGAAAATGGGGAATCACTGTGACTGTTCATTACAGTTTTTGTTTGCTGATGGGTGGCTAATACGCAGGTATTGTAAACCTCGCATTTTTTTCAAACTTGTCTAAAAACTTCGGGGTGATATATTTGCTCGTTCTGTGGTCAGCTTTGCATTCCGATACCTTTTGACTGAGAGCGATTGCAGAAGAAAAGATACCGGGGCCATGTAGAAGACATTTGAATGGCTGTTAAGCGGTAGCAATTGCTGACGTCAATGCGGATGATAACGAAATACAGGTCGATATGAAAGGACCGTTTTATTGTGATTTCTTGTCCAAGATAATTCTAGAGCGGCCAGTGCAAACATAACATAAGAGTACATGTTTTTATTACACTTTCAATCGGCACCTATTTAGCTTCTTGTTTTTGTAAACAAAAACAAGTATCTTCCTGACTAGGCCCATAATTCAAAAATAAAATTTTTCCTTTTTTCTTGTAACTGAAATAAAAGATTGATTTCCGCAAATATAATCATAATTCATTGTCAAAAATTCGAAAATAAGCAAACTTAGATGGTGGTTACCAGCGCAATTTTACTGTACGTCTTTTTTATCCGAATCTGGAGACGGTCGCTAAATCGGGTTTTACTGGACGTCCTTTGCATCTGGGTCTCGAAGTTCGTCACCACAGCAGTTTTTCTGTACGTTACATTTTTATCCGATACTGGAATTTGGACAAGACAGGAAGGTTTTACCCCACGTCTTTTTATCCGAATCTGGAAGCGGTCATAACAAACTGGATTTTCTTCACATCTTTTTATGTGGGTCTTGACGTTGGTCGTTACAAGTTGATTTTACCGCAGTCTTTTTTATCCGGTATCTGTAAGATACTCGTTACATCACCACTTCCCTACTTCATTGGTGATTTTTTCAGCCTGCATCGCCCCCCCCCCCCTTCCGGCCACCTAATGTAATTACGCCTTAACGCAACCCTAACCCTTTCACACTCAAGGTTAGGGTAACGGTCTGTAGTATAGTTAAGCTATGATATATTAAAAGGTCAATTGCAGGCATCCATGTGAAAACAACACACGTATTATACGTGTCCCCCTAACGGAGACATATATAGTATTTGGTGTGTCTGTCCGCAGCGAGTTCTTATGAAATTAATGAGTCGATTTTTCTCAAAACATGCATATATATTGGGGTACATGTCTTGATGATGCCTGTGTTATTTTTTTTGCTCCTTTAATAATTTAATTTTGGCAATTTTTTAACATGGGGGGGGGGGGGGGGTACGTGCATTTTTTCACTTTGGCAGGCTAACTCTCCAAAACAGTTCGTTGGATAAAACCTTACCTGTATTTCTTGTGTGCGTGCCAAACGGATGATTTTTTCACACAAGACGAAGGGGTTGCGATAATTGCAATCCATGGAAGTGCAACTGAGTATGGGCGAGAGAGAATGCAGTCACTTGTAATTGCAATCAATAACATTGTAATTGGAGGTAAGTGGGAGAGATGGTTGTCAATTTGGTCACAATAAAAGAAACTGCAACTGGATGAAAGTAGGAGAAATGATTGTTAATCTTGATTGCAACAAATAAAATTGCTGCTGAGTGTCAATGGGAGAGATTGCAATTACTTTTACTTGTAATTCATAAAAATGCAATTATTTCATCGACTGCCAACGAGACTAGCAGAATGACTAAGCAAGGAAACCCGTCATTGGACAACTCGAGCAACCAGTCCGAGATGACACACTGCAATTTTCCTGCATAAAAAGTGCCCGAATTTACAAATAAACTTCTTGACCAGCCGAGATTCAGTGAATTAAGTGTCAATAGGCTTGTATGGTCTTCAAAAAGTGGTAGTAATATTTTAACAAGAATGTCCAACGACATTGTGACCAGTCGAGATCTAGCGAATGAAACATCAATAGGCTTGTGTGCTCGCCAAAAACTAGTACTCGTATTTTAAAAACCGGTTATTGAGAATTCGCACAAAATTTTTAAGGGTTCCCAAAATTGTGAGAGAAGCATTCTGAAACTTGGCAACTAAAAAATTTTAAATGGCTCGAATTTCGCAAATTTTTGGCGGATTGCCAGAATGGAAGTAGTTTTTCAAGAGAGAGAGCTACCTGGAGAGCATTCGTACAAAATTTGAAGAGAATCCGATCGACACTGGGGGACAAGCATTAGAAGTAAAAGTTTACATACGTACAGACAACGAATACCTTCTGCTGATGTGATAAGACCAGCCCGATGAACTGGTCTAAAAAAAGGTCACAAACATTGGCCCCGTACAACTTCAATATACTCTTAGCAAGTCTTTGACAAGTGTCATCAATTGTATCGCTATCTGCCAAGTAAATTGGCGATCTAAAAGAATGAGGGTAGCTTCCCATTGCCCGATCTGTTTGTTACAAGTTCCTTACACTGTACTTTTTTAAACTTGTAACCAAGGATAGAATAATCAGCTCAGTCATTTAATTCATGCTGCGTTTACAATCAAGAAACTGAAAAAGTTTCGTCAACTGTTTAATACGGTAACAACTTGGTAATTTTTTTATTATTTATCGTATTTTCGGCCAACTTAGTGACCACTCAGATACAAAATTTTGTGTGCACTCACTGGTGGGGCAGGGGAATGGAAGCAAACCGATTTTTTATATTAGTATTTTGGTAATTTATTAATCATTACTTGCTTTTTTCTGGCGATTTCAATCCTAAAAATCTACAATAAGAAAAGTCTTACTTTTTTACCAGCCCTGTCGTTTTTTTTTAATCGAAACAACCCGTGTGTAAACGTTAGGCTGTGCTCTACGCCGAAACAGTACAATACAATATGGATATTTAAGATGAGTATGGCGCTATTATATATAGCTAGGTGTGTTTGACTGGTAGACTGGTGGTTTCTGCATACCGCACCAGTATGGCGCTTCAAACCTTCCACAAGTTAAGCTGGTCAGTTGAAGTACTGAGCTCATATGTAATGATTTCGCTTCTTTTATAACAAATACAAGAATATGAAAAACAAGCCATCATCGAAGGCACAGACCTCAACCGGACACAATAATCAGTCAAGCGCAAAAAATGTCAGTTTCCGCATCATCCAAAAATAACGCTTCGTCGCACAGCTCCACAACTCGGTCTTTCTATGTGCAAAAGAAAACTTGATTACGTCTATCCCCCGTGGGCGATATAAAGTGTAAGGCAACTGTGTGTTGACTACGCAAAATTTAAAGGTGGTAGGACAGGTAGACGTAGTGTCTAACATTTAAACTAGTCAATCCATTAACCAGTAGGCGCGGGAGGCTGCCGTAGGTACGCTAAGTACAGCGCCGATTGTGAAAAATACGCCATTTTGTCAATTGAAGTCCCGTCCTATAAATTCTTGGTCACTGCACTGTGGAAGGGTACAGAGAAGCCGTGTACAAAATTTGAAACGAATTCATCCATTAATGTAGCCTGCAGGCGAGTGAGACTGCCGCATATACGCTAAGTCCAGTGCCGATTTTCAAAACTCCGCCATTTTGTCAATTTTTTTTCGGATCCGGAAAATTCTCGGTCACTGCACTACGTAAGGGTCCAGAGAAGCCGTGTACAAAATTTGAAAGGAATCCACCTATCAATGCGGCCCGTAGGCGCGTGAGACTGCCGTATATACGCTAAGTCCAGTGCCGATTTTCATAAGTCCGCCATTTCCGAAAAGTTCAAAACTATATCCCTCCGTTCCACGGGGGATAATTGAAATCCATTGAATGGTGCCAGAGATATAGCCCGTACAAAAACCGGACGGACAGAAGGACTGACAGAGGTCAATCCTATAGATCTCTCCGGGTTCACCCGATTGCGGTCTAAAAATGCATCAACATTAAAAAAATACGATTCCAGATTTTCTGGAAAAAAAAAACGACAAGTCCGTTTTTTTTTCTCGTTTATTCGCAAAGTATGTAGGAAAGGAAAGTGACTGTCTTTGAATGTCTATTTCTTCGCCTGAGCCTTCAGAACCTTCACAACTATCTTCTGCTCTTCTATTAGGAAGGCCCTCACGATCCTGAAAATAAAATATACACTTACAATACACATGATGGCAAGGTTAAAAAAAAGTCATGTCTGCAAATCAAAGGGAGTTGGTTCGGGTATTTCTACGGTAACATCATGTGCCAATTCGTTAAGCCAGAATGTCCGTGGACATTGTGCTCAGAGGTAAAAGCGAACGCATTACAAAAGGGAAAACAGAAAATCAAATTTGTAGAAGATTTCCCCGGAAATAGTGCCATCACGAAAAATTGGACTAAATCTTTGGGAGAAACAGCATTTTTTCATATCCAGTAATCACTTGTTCTAATCACGACAAATTTGAAAGAATCTTCCGTACCAAACAACCAACCATCCTGTCAAATTTCGAATCAAAAGTTGAGAGAATCGTCCGAATGACCCAAGGAACAACCACACAAAGTTTGAAGCCGGTACGACTTTCCGTAATCGAAGTATGTTACACACACCTTGTTCAAATTATATACACATTTCACACAAGGGCGTCAAATGCCATACGCGTTCGTTCTACTCACGACAAAATTTGAAACATTTTTTCGGACCTATAAAGCAACAATCCCACCAAATTTGATAGTTCTCCGATGTCCAGCGGCTGAGAAATTTTGCACACAAGAGTTTTACGCAATGACGTCATACGCCTTTCTTAATACTGTAACACCCATCAAAAATTGAAAGAACAGCCTGATTTACCCAAGGAATAAACAGATCAAATTCGAAGTCGATCCGACTTTCCGTTATCGACATAGTTTGAAGTCGATCAGACTTTACATTTTGCCAATATTTTGGCCAAATCACCAAAATGAAAAACATAAGCTGTGTTGAATACAACCAAGGTGTGATGGGTATAGCCGACAAAAGTCATTTTCATAATAAAAACTAGATGCTGTCAGAGAGCAGCAATATCCCCCGTGAAACCCTAAATATTACCCCTATGCAATATCTAAGCTGGACACCCTTCCTTGAAGTCCACTCCGTTTGCATATATGTCGATTTATGACGATTTTTAAAAGCCTGTCATTTTGTCAATTTTGCTTCGATCAAACTGAAACCTTGACGTTGCACATCTTTATACCCTATATGTTGCCTATATGAAATATGAAAGCTGAATTATGCTTCGTTGATATAGAAGTGGTGTCCACAAAGTCCTATACATGTGCACATATGTCTATTTTCGACGATTTTCAAAAGCCTGTCAATGTGTCAATTTTGCTTCGATCAAACTGAAACCTTGACGTTGCACATCTTTATACCCTATATTTTGCCTGTATGAAATATGAAAGCTGAATTATGCTTCGTTGATATAGAAGTGGTGTCCACAAAGTCCTATACATGTGCACATATGTCTATTTTCGACGATTTTCAAAAGCCTGTCAATTTGTCAATTTTGCTTCGATCAAACTGAAACCTTGACGTTGCACATCTTTATACCCTATATTTTGCCTGTATGAAATATGAAAGCTGAATTATGCTTCGTTGATATAGAAGTGGTGTCCACAAAGTCCTATACATGTGCACATATGTCTATTTTCGACGATTTTCAAAAGCCTGTCAATTTGTCAATTTTGGTTCGATCAAACTGAAACCTTGACGTTGCACATCTTTATACCCTATATTTTGCCTGTATGAAATATGAAAGCTGAATTATGCTTCGTTGATATAGAAGTGGTGTCCACAAAGTCCTATACATGTGCACATATGTCTATTTTCGACGATTTTCAAAAGCCTGTCAATTTGTCAATTTTGCTTCGATCAAACTGAAACCTTGACGTTGCACATCTTTATACCCTATATTTTGCCTGTATGAAATATGAAAGCTGAATTATGCTTCGTTGATATAGAAGTGGTGTCCACAAAGTCCTTAGCTTGAAGAGGGGACGGACGGACGCACAATCTCAAACCTATATCCCTCCGTTTCACGGGGGATAATAATAATAACAGAGAAAAAAGGATCCTTATTCATTTTGTCATAGTCATCCGGAACAATAGTAGAAATTTTACAGTTCTGCATTATTTTTCTTATGTCCATCTGGCAGGTTTATATTTTTTATCAGTCCGAAGCGGGTTGATAAACAAGGTGGTTTTCTTTATTGACCTTACTCTTTCCAACATAATTCCCTTTCTGTAAGGCAACCGCCCTTTCACCTCTACACAATCTCAAATATCACTCCTGAATATTTGTCACAGATTATTTTGCAAAAAGTGTTTCTTCGTCATATCTCGAACATTTCAGTTTTTTTTAATGGCGGGGAGGGCTGTATTTACCTTTCCCTGACGCATTTGTGGCAACGCGAGCCGCCGTAAGTACGGCTCACCGTTTTGAGTCGTTTTGTCATGCGCGAGCGCTCCATGGGTCGTGACGGCTTGATCTGCAAACACACACAAATCAAACTAGTGACACGTTACAACGCCAGAAAAACCCACAAGCCAGTGACCCATCACTGCATTACAAGCACCACGTCACAACTCAGACCGACTTCAAAGCGCACGTCAAAATCAAGCAGCAAAACGCTTCCATTCTATTAACGGAAAAACTTGCCACTACTCAACTTGTTTCCTACACCTTACAATCCCGCACCAACACAACTAGATGCTCGAGAAGCATGAATCCGCCGGGTTCGCGCAAATTGTATACCTGATTATGATGTTTCTGTGAACAACTGTTCCAAAGAACACCATACAGCCTTGGGGTCAGTGAAGTAGAGGTTTGTAGAGCCAGTGGTACATGGTTGATTTGGTGTGAAGATAATCAATCCACCCAGTAATGCGGCCTGTAGGCGCGTGAGACCGATATGTGTTATGCTCATTCCTAATTCATTTCTTCCATTTTTTAAAGTTTTGTCATTTTGACAATTATAGTCGGATCCGGTCGAATCCTGGTCACTGCACTGCGGGATGCTTAAGAGCAGCCCTGGGTAAAATCTTCAATCAATCCACCCACTAATGCGGGCTGTAGGCGCGTGAGACTGATGTGTGTTATGCAAAGTCCTTATTCAGTTTCTGCAATTTTTTAAAGTTTTGCCATTTTGGCAAATTTGCTCGGATCCGGTCGAATCCTGATCACTGCACTGCGGGATGCTTAGGAGCAGCCATGGGTAAAATCTTAAATCAATCCACCCACTAATGCGGGCTGTAGGCGCGTGAGACTGAAACTGCACAGACGGACGGACAGACAGACGGACAGAATGAAAACTATATCCGTCCGGTTCCCGGAGGATAATGATTAACTTCTTTCTACTGTTCTATTGACGAGCCACTGCACGCCCTCTATCCCAAGGACAAAACCCTGAATATTCTGTGACACACGTCGATAGATTTGTCACACATGTGCCACCACTGCCCGATGAAAAGGGGTCTTACACATGTATACATTCGTAGAGCTGACTTACCCCCAACAACGTGGTTTTACAGTCGCCGCATTTCGGGATGGTGCCTTGTTTCTTAATGTAGTGATACACCAGCTTGCCACCAGGAGTTTTCACTCTGGAAAGAACGAAAATCAATTCCCTTGTCAAGAAACACACTCCAAATACACTGACGGTATTGAGTAGCTAAAACCTCAGAGAGACAATTTCTTCCAAGGGCCATTTATTTTAGCATGAAATAAATGGCCTTTTTAGCCTTGCCAAACGATGGTGATTATAACGCAATTGGTCAGCCGCTTACCCTTCCTTGGGTAGCACGTGTCTCCGGAATGGCTTGGTTAAAATATAAACCATTAGACACAGGAAGGCTTAATACACGATGTCCAGGGACATTGTGACCAGCCGAGACCTAGTGAATCAAGTATCAATAGGCTTGTATGGGCGCCAAAAAGTGGTAGTCGTATTTTAAAAACAGGTCATTGACAATTTTCCAAAGGCCGGCATTTCCATAATCTCTCCCAGATCTCAGAAAAGTAAATTGGACTTCGTCTAAAAATGAAAGCAGTCTGACTAAAATTATTTGCAGAACCATTTTGAAAAACTTGCGCCTTGAGCCAGGCAACGCATTTTGGAAAACAAAGCGATTTAAAATGACGCCAATTGGCCAACTCTTGCCCTCAAATTACAACGGTAATGATATACAACTTCTCTGTTGTGCTTTCTTTAAAAGAAAATACGGAAACAACCAGAAATCTCTTGCAATAATGGATATTTGTTTGTATACAGCGAGCATTGTTTAGTATGTGAAAAGGCAACAATCATTTATGCTGTTATCCACCAAGAGACGTCTGAATTGATATTTCACAAGTATTTGTGAAACACACGCAGGCCCCAACCGCCCCCAAATTCATAGGGGTATACAGCGATGACGTACAGACGGACGGACACCCCAAACCTATAGGCCCCAATCCGAAGGGTTGGGGCCTAAAAAAGACGGAAGAAATTAAAAGCTAAAAATTTGCCTGTTTTACAAAAAAGGGTATATTGCGCAATTAACCAGAGCAGACCCTTTCTGTCTTCCTAGGACAGAAAGGGTCACAGTTCCTGAAATAGAAATTATCTCAACTTTCGAGGCTATGGATCTTTCAGCGCACGTTCCAGGGCACCGAGGTTTGGACTGCAGGCTTTTTCTAAAAGAACACACTGAGAAATATCCTGGCGCATCTTTTTTGACATCGGCGAAAATCCCAAACTGGAGTAAACAGTGGTTTTGCAATGCTCGACACATAGTTGCGGCCCATAATCAGGGATTCTATATCCATAACTCAAGAAAACATCTTCCAGTAACCTAGATTAAACCCGCCTGCGCCTGTAGCGTCGCCACCTCCCGAAAACAACAATTATCCCGGAAACGATATTTTTTGCCGAACCTCCCGACAACTGCCACCGCTTCTCGAATGCAAAATACTGAGCTGCTATAAGTAAACTGTTAGTATACATATATGAAGTCAGCTTTATGCTCACATGCAATCCTTACAGCTCTTAGCAGTCATTTTGAAAAGCGAGTTGATAGTATTACAGTTTGCACTTAAAATTTATATTTCAGGACGATAGAATAAAGTGGCGAGATACAGCTCGAAAATCCTGCCCGAAGAAAAAAACATCGTAAATCACGACATTTTACTTCGCGCCTAACAGAAAACTTGTGTAAAATCCTGTATTTGCTACATACCCGAATCGCGTCCAAAACACGAGTTATTGGGCAAAAACCATTAAAAAGTGGCGGACGGTTCTAGGTTACTGGTGTTTTTATCAGTACAGAATTGTTATTTGATCATAAAAATTATGCGCCATAATTTATAATTGGGCCATTTATGTGATGTACTCTTTCTAAAATAACGTCAATGTCTAGAGTCGTGCGCCGAGATTGGTAAAATTGATACAACGGCAACTTCTATTATAAGTAGAAGTGTCACGGTTCGTACCGAAAACCTAGAAAAGGTTTCGGTTCGAACCGAAAACCGAAAAGCCCAATCACGTTTTCGATTCGGTTTTTTTTTTTTACTGTTTAAAACAAGATAATGCATTAATTTTTTATTATTATTATAAAGCATGCTTATAACTTGGTAATATATTCTAATTATAATTGGCTATAATTTGGTAATGTTATTTTAGTTCTTTTAGTATAGTTTAGTTTTAGTATATATATATATATCACATGGGACAAATCAACAAATATTTCACACATTTTTTTTACATGTGAGTCTGTCAGTCAATAACAATGTAAATTCTTGTGCAAGTAAGCTTTGAGATAATAAATATAAAACACTACCGTTATATGTTAGGTTTTGTATCCGTTCTAAGGTAAAAAGAAATATCTGCTTAAGTGCAGGCAATTATAAATAAATAATATATATATATTTTTTATATATATTTGAAAAGAAAACTATCGGTTGGTTTAGCTGAACCGAACCGAAGAATTTAATGAACAGAACCGAGCCAGATGTGAACCGTCACACCTCTAATTATAAGCCAAATTACACTTTGGGTGTTTCGAATAAAATGCCTAAGAATTTTGAATTTCGACTGCGAGGGAACCGGATAAAAAAATTAAAGAAATGATAGAAAAATATAGAAGAAATATCGCAAAAACAGCTCATACACTGAACATAAAAGAAATTGAAACTTGAAACTACTTGTTAAAACGTTAAAACTTTCAATTAATTTTCGAAATAGCATACGGGTTGTTAAAAACCTGATTGCCCTATGGTGCAAGAGAAATTTGAAATTTAGGAGAAATCTCTCTATCATTTCTTTCATTTCTTACCCGGTCATTTTTATTCGAAACTCAGAATTTTTGCGCATTTTTATTGGGAACGCCAAAAGTGTGATTTGGCTTATAGGAACTATGACTCTTGCTGCCACAGAAGGAACGCTAAGACAAATTAGACATGGACTTTCTGTAAATGCTTCAATAATTAAGGCTGATATGCAGGATTCATGCCTTAGAACATATGAAGTTGACCCCAACTGGTGGAACCATGTGAGGCTTCGTGGCTCTGGCAGAGACATATCATGTTATTGACACGGAGCTATTAAATATAGCCATGAATTTATTCCTCTAACTTTAGCCTTTTGTGCTTTTAGACAAAAAGGACATTTCCACCAATTGCTGTTAATATGCATGTCAAACAATCAAAATTTTGTTGAATGACGAAGAAACACTGAAACTTACATTTTCCTCCTGTTTGACTTGGTATTGTAGCTGAGCCTGCGGCGGAAAGTTAGTCTTTGCACCATGACTACAAAATCCTTTTATCTGAAAAAATACACAAGCAGTCCATAATAAACTATTGCATGTTAGTGTTGAATAAGTACAACAAGCTGTGAGGCGTCTCATACATCTTATAGCCTGTTTGATTGTTAAGATTCGCCACTGATGATAGGCAAAAATAAAACACCTTCTTGTTTACGTACCAGGAAAGCTGAAAAGGAGGCAAGCCGGATGTTTACAGATTAAGAAATAGCTGCATGTTCGAACTTACGAAATATCGCCACTGACAATCATTAAGCTGGAGATCTGCGTTCAAACGGACTAAAAACAATTTGAACGCAGACCTCCAGCAAATGATAGACTGCGATGTTCGATCACTTAATTAACATTTCACATATGAAAATACTGATGTGTGCAAGAAGAAAAAATTGCTATATATAATTAATTTAGTATTAAATTTGAACAAGCAATTGTCCTATTTGCAAAGTTCTAACTATTGAAAATTCATACAAGTAGAGAGTAGTTGGAAAACGGGGATTCCAGACCAGCTATGACGTCATAATGACGTCACAAAGGTGGTCTGGAATCCCCATGAGAGTTCTGGACCAGATGGTCTGGAATCCCCATTGGGGTTCTGGACCAGATGATTTATAGAAGCGCGCGCCCGTGTCAATCACGTCATAATGACGTCATCATGACGTTATCATAACGTTATGACGTCATGACATCATACTAAGACTGTCCTACGCAGCATACCTTAAGTAACCTGTCAATCATCATGACGTCAACAGTCACGTGACCTGTCAATCATCATCAGTCACGCGACCTGTAAATCATCAGTCATGTGACCCTAACCCTGTATGAGGAATGTTTTCCCGAACATTAACCTTACGTCCCGCGTGGCTCACTTGGTAGAGCATGGGACTCGTAAGCAGACCCATGGTCGGAAGGTTCGTGGTTCGATCCCGCCCTCGGGCAACACTTTCACCTTCTGTCTGTCATACCGTCATATCATGGGGTTCTCAATGTGAGGACCTCCCCCGGGGTCCTCAATGTGAGGACTTCCATCATCTGTCTATCATACCATGGGACCCCCGGGGTCCTCTTGTGAGGGCCTCCCCCGGGGTCCTCCATGTGAGGACCTCCCCCCGGGGTACTCAATGTGAGGACTTCCACCATCTGTCTATCATACTATAGGAACCACCCCGGGGTCCTCCATGTGAGGAAGCAGCCCTTTAAGAACACACTTTGTGCCCACAAGTGTTCCATTCTTGCTATGGCTGTTGTTGGATGCACATGGAAGAAAAGGAAGTGAAAACATTTGCTCTTGCTGTGATTGGATATACATGGAGAACAAGTGAAAGAGTGGTTGGAATACACATGGAGACGAATTGGCAAAAGAGTCGTGGTAAGTAACTTTTTTTTGTGACTCTGTGACATTATGTGACTCTGTGACATCATGTCACATTATGTGACTCTGTGACATTATGTGACTCTGTGACATCATGTGACTTTATGTGACTCTGTGACTTTATGTGACTTTGTGACATCATGTGACATCATATGGCTATATGATTATGTGAGGACTATGTAAGCATAATTAATCTAACTATGTGTGTAATTATCGCCCACCAGACCTGCCTCTTTAGCTCAGTGCACAGCGCGTGAGACAGAAGATTGGTGGTTCGATCCCGCCTTGGGGCAAACACAACTTTTTTTTTTGTTTTTTGCTTGTTTTTTGTTTGTTTGTTTGTTTGTTTGTTTTTTTACATAGTAGCTATATTTCTATGTCTATTTTCACTAATAATATTTAATTAGTCATATTTCAGTGGTTTTATTACAGTAACCATACACACACACACACACACACACACACACACACACACACAGCGTAGGAATAAGTACATGAAAGACCTCAGAGCGTGAGAACGATCAATAAATTTCAGAGTGCACGAGTTCAGAGCGTGGGAACGATCGATAAATTTCAGAGTGCACGAGTTCAGAGCGTGGGAACGATCGATAAATTTCAGAGTGTACGACTTCAGAGCGTGGGAACGATCAATAAGTTTGAGAAGGAATGGGATTTTCCCAACGCTAAGTCTAATGTTATGTTTTATGTTATAGTAGTGGGAAAATGGTAGTTGTAGACCAACTTTAACAAATTTAGTTTTTGATAACATATGATGTATAAAATAGGTTTTAACATTTACCAAGCTACTTATTCGAATGTTCTAAAATCATAGTAGGGGGAAAACGGTGCTTCTAGACCAACTTTAACAAATTACCTTTTTTGACAACGTATGATGTGTAAAATAAGTTTGAACATTTTACTATGTTGTAGTAGGGTAAAAATTAGGGTTCTAAACCAACTTTAACAAATTAGTTTTTACACGTTTCAGACGATTCTGCCACTTGATTGGTTGGTTGATTGTTGGAAAATGGGACGTGAAAATGTGGTTAGTTATGTAGGAAAACTGCGCCCATTCAAACATGTGTTCGAATGGCAAGCCTATTCAAAAGACGTGTTCGGATGGCAAGCTCATTCGAAACACGTGTTCGAATAATTTTTGGAACATATTACGTCATGGTATTGTTCAACAAATTGTCCAACATGTTCAACATGTTGTTCAACATGTTCAACAAATTGTTGTATATAAAGGTATGTTTAAAGACTTCCTCATCATTTGAATAGCGTAGATTGAACCGAAAGGATGTATAAGTGCAACATTTGTTCGAAATCTTACAATCACCACAAGGTCTTAAAAGACACTTAAAGGTTCCTCACACGTCAGAAGTGGATGAAGAATCGGATATGGAAAACCCTGTAAAACTACCTCTCACGGAAACTTTAGATGAATCTTCTATGGAAAGTGAAAGCGTTAACATGGCTGAAAAGAATGCACATGCTTGTACAGAATGTGGTGCATTATACAACAGCGAAGAAGCTTTGCTCAAACATATGGAGCAGTGTGGTGAGGATGCTGAGGAGTTCTGAAAGTTAGTCAGAAACAGACTCTGAAAGTGAGTCAGAAATAGACACAAGAAGTCTACGATGACTATGATGACAAATTTCAAGAAAAGGTTTCAGAATATGAAGAACAAGGGCTTGAAGATGTGCGAGGAAAAGCAAGTGATGACCTTCAACCCGTTTATAAGCATCGACTAAAAGAACTGTTTATGAGACTATTCAAATATACCCAACTTCTAGAACAAAGCGAACATTATCAAAACATTTTAGAAGACTTTAATTAATGAGAAGCATTATGAGTATTCAAAGGCATTAAAAGCGGCTATAAGAAAAAAACAGTGCGTTCTTTGAAGTGCTTCTAGATAAGGAAGGGAATGATGACAGCGACAAAGAAAGTGATATGGACAGTGAGGTGGAACAGAGTGAAATACATGAAGAACAATAGACTTATTTGACTAAATTTGAGAAATCAACAAATGTTGTAAAATTGTCATTAATTTAAGCGCTGTCTTCAAAGTGTATTAATAAAGCTGTTAAATATATGTCTTGCTTTCTTGTGTAAACGCAGTGTCAACATTCTTCGCATATGAAATCGCAATGTTCAGTTTACCCTCCATTAAAGACAAAGTCCTGCTGAACACTATGATAAAACTGGTCGAGTTCGGTCCAGCAGTGAGAACAAACTTGCACATTTTTTCATGCCAATTGAACAGGTATTACCTATCACTTGTCAAGTATTGAAGAATCAGTGCAGCGCCACGGGCTCATTCTCCATACAAGCAAAAGATGTTACAATAAATATGTTTCTTAATGCTTTCTTTCTCAAGAAAGAGCAGCTACCAGAAAAATTTCCATCCTTTTTTCAGGACCAACAACTCGAATGAAATGAGGGCTAAATGTTGACTGCTGATGTATTGTCAAGAAGCACAAAACGGAATTTTTTTTATTACAAGTGAGATCTAGAAAGCATAGCGTATTTGATATTTAACGAAATGGCATAAATGAATTGAATGTATATCATTTTTTAATCATCCAAAACCTAACATTTAAGCTATCTGAGGTGTCATATCTATCCAACGTCATCATTTTGGAAGAATGCTTCTGGATTTTTTGTCACATCTATCCAACGCTAGTCCAACGTCAGGAGGTGGGGAACGATACTTCTGAATTTTTACATTCTCACGGGTCAGTAGCTGGAGAAGAATACTTCTGTATTAACATCGATCAGTAGGTTGGGTGGCAACAGCAATAACAACAAAAACAATGGCAACAACAACAATGAGGTCAGTCATCTTAACATAGTACACAACAGGTTCACTCATGCCTCCGTGAATCAAGTCAAATTATTCTCTCGTGGGATTTGAAACGATTAACGGGACTACACAGCAGTCTCATAACAGCATATGGCTGCACTGTTTACATTATCGTGGAATGTCGGCAACATCAATCATGGGCTTTGAAATAATTGATAAATTTACACAGCTGTCTCATAACATTAACATCTGGCTGCACTATTCACACAGACCTAGAGCTTTCTCCCTGGCTGGAAAAATCTGGTCAAGAAAAGAAATTGGTCAAGAAAAAAGCAGTCAATTTTTTTCTAGCCGGGGGTATAGAGGGGGCTGACCCAGTTCCCTCGTTTTGTCCAGTTCTCTCGTTCTATACTCTAATCGTGGCCCAGTTTTTTCGTTCTATACACAAGGCTTTATGGCATTTTCGTTCTATACATCTGGCCCGGTTCTCTCGTTCTATACTTTAGGTTTGGCCCAGTTCTCTCATCCTATAATCTAGGCTTTACCCACGTCTCTCGTTTGGCCCAGTTCTCTCATTCTATATTCTAGTCTTGGACCAATTATCTTGCTTATACTCTACTCAAACATATAACAGAAATAAACAGAAATTTAAATTTCGAAAATCTCATCAAGCACAAAACCATTACCAACGATTTTCAGTTCTGTGCAATGCCAGTAACAATCCCAAAAATATTAATGGTGTACACACGTGTGTTCACATTACTTTGCGATGTAGGACAACTGTTTCGTCTGCTCTAGTTTGCGCACCTACCTGTTTCTTACATTTGTTAGCTTTCTCTGATCCAATGAAAATTAACTTTTTTGTCTTTCTATTGAACTTGTTCATTGAAACTGCACTTTCACAACTCTTCACAAAATATAATTTTTTAAATTTAAAAATATATGTTTGTGATAATAACACACTGACATGGATCTGATCAAAGTGTGGCATTCTCATATTTCTTTAAACGCAAGTTATACGTTATTAGCTAAAATTTGTTATTTATGGCATTTTCAGATGTGCTAGTTTTATGGCAAACTACCATGTAGCCGATTTGATAAATGTATATGCTCCTTTGCCTGGCTAGCTTGAATTAAATGAATTAAGACGCTTGAAGAAAAAAAAACAGATCGTTGAATGCTAGTAGATAGGATAGGAGACTTCAGCATGGTCATCTAAAAGTCTCATGAGACTCTGAGATGATCCATCCAGAAGTGTCCTTTACTATCTAGAAATCTCAGAGCCCAAGTGAAAAAAATACAAAAATGGCTGTTTTATGCTTCGTGGCAATGTATTTTTATTTCATAACACATACATCAACAATCATACATCATCAGTCAGCAGATTTTGTGCTTATTTCATAAGAGCTTGTGGTCCTGAAAACGACCGAGGTTTTTTAGTTTTTAGTTGAAGATGATCCTTTCTTCGTCGATTCTTCCATCTTTACACTGGTCTCCATTGACAATGTAGTACGTGGTCAGAACTCCACACTCTGGGCATTTGGAGTAGTTTTCGGTTCTTGCCAGATGCGTGATGTACATATGCGGGCACTGTGTGCTCATGTACCTGTCCTCTTTCGGCCAACGCCCACACTTCCCGCATACGGTGTGGTATACGTTGCCATAATACGGTTCAGAGTGCATACTGGTCTTCTTCCTGCCTTGAAGGTTGACCTCGTCCCAGACATAAATTGTAGCGTGTGGCTTTCTCGAAGTCATCCTCTTCAATTGACTGTAGCCGCCACCCTTTAACAACTTTGGAATTGAAAGTGAATGGAACACAACGGAGCTTGCTTCTCCTGGAATCTGGGTAGAGTTCATACAGAAACAGCATGCAGGGAAACGCCTTTAAATTTATGCCTGGAACAACATCTTCATTTTCAACGGAAACGATTTCAGCAAATTGTACATCTTGTATGATGGGTTCAACGCGCTTGATAGTTAAGGGTTGAGATTTTTGTATGGTTTTATGTTTCAGACAGTTCTTATCATCTTTCATTTCTAGACCCCCCTCTTCCTTGGCGGGAAATTGAGATTTTTGTATAGTTTTATGTTTCAGACAATTCTGACCATCTTTCTTTTCTGGACACCCCCAGGCTTGAAATTGATATTTTTCTATAGTTTTATGTTTCAGCCAATTCTTATCATCTTTCATTTCTGGACCCCCCCCCGTAGGCTTGCAATTGAGATTTTTGTGTGGTTTTACGTTTCAGATAATTCTGAACATTTTTGGTTTTTAACCCCCCCCCCCCCCCCCTGTAGAAACGAAAATCAGATTTATGCATAATTTCACGTTTCATAACATGCTGAACGCTTCTCATTGTCACCCCCACAACCCCCTTCAGGGTTGAGAAATTGCTATATAAGAGAGTGCAAACCAGTTAGAATATCACTGCTTGTCCGTAAATCAGTGTGATTACTCTCAGTAGCTATCAATATGTGGAAATTCATTTATCTATTTCTATAGCTTCAGCTGCAGATATCCTCGCCAAGCATCGTACTGGGCTCATTATAGGAAAAGTCCATAATACTCACCATGGTGTTTTGCTATTATACGTTATTGGCCGACGTCTTATCACAGCTACAAGTGTCCGAAGAGACCGTATAGCAACAACCAATACCGGGACGCAGTAAGGTGTCGCTGCAGTAACCCGAATTAACCATATTGTGAATGATTTAGACGGAGGATTAGGACTCATATTCTAACATAACAGCAACATTATACAAAGACAACATTCCTGATACAGATGATGAACAATATCCATTTTGGTTAGCTGCACAATTATTTTAAAAGGATGCTATTATGGCATATCTGACTACTACCAGACCACTGCTGCTACTACTATGATTACGACACAAAGCACGCCAGTTACAGCTGTGAGTACGACAGCTACTGAAGCAGTTACTAATGAAAGTGCGGCGTATACAGAAGTGAAAAAGAAGAGAAAGAGCAGTTTAAGAATACCATCGATGAAGAGCCTAGTGCTGAAATAAAAGCACATCGTGCACATTATAAAGAGGAGCAGTAAAAGTTGGATGCAGAACCACATCATATACCACAACGTACACCACAAGATATATCCATTGTGATAACAACGGTTAAAATTACGTCAAGATATCACGTAACATTGTAAAGTGAAGACAAATCAACCATACACATATGTATATTTGTAGAAACTATAATTTCCATTATTTGTCATCAAGACAGTGAAGTGATAACATATGGATATCCCAAATGAAGAAGTGAACTGTGGATGGTGTCATGCACTGCTGCCAAACTTAGATGAATCTGAGAGACATTTAGCGGATTGTCTTTCGCAAAGAAAGAGGACTTGTTACTTGCTGCGTTTGCTTCCATGTCTTCAACAATGCTGAATAATATTCAGATCATATATGTGAAACAGCAATGTATAAAAAGATCAGCTGATGAGCCAGATCAACCTCCTGCAAAGAACCAAAGGAGAAACAAATAAAGAAGGATGTAATGCAAGTAAGTAAAGGTAAAAGAATAAGCCTTGGTTGACAGGCACAGCAAGAAGTGTTTGAACCCGACTTATACTAAAAATGCAACAGCAAGAAAATCGCATCACACGACATTTGAAAGACAGATTAGACAATGGAATAAAATGGTACATTGTTGTTTTAGCTCGATTCAAGAAAATAACAAGAAATGAACAGACCGTGTTGGTAGGACGTGTGGATAACACTCATCTGAGCACTTAGACTTTCAGAGCATTCAATGAAATGGATATTGTGAACGATTTGCCAACTCAGCCACGGATTTGTTTAACAAGTTTGATGAACATGAACGTCAAGGATCTGGATGGGTGCTGAATAAGATTCTTCAGATTGAGGTTCATACAGCTATATTAGAACCCTTGCAGGCCTCCAGCCCAGCCACACTGAATTGCCAAAAAAGATAAAGAATACAAAGAACACAGACAACACGTGCTTCCTGTGGTCTATATTGGTTCCTCTTCAACTGATGAATGACAATGTAAGTTCGGCATACAAGTATCAACCGTTTGAACATGAATTGAATGTGGAAGCTATGACATTTCCAACACAAGATTATAAAATTCCTAAATTTAAGAGGATGAACAACAGTACCATCAATAATTTTGGTTGGGAAAATCAAGTTGTGATACTCATTCACATAAGTCGCATGAGTCAACATTAGAATGTTGAGTCATGAAGCATCGTACAACACATCGTGATAAAAGGTTTTACTGCTTCCATAGTATGCATGGGTTTATGCGACAATACCTTTTGGACAAACATCGTGAAATTTGTGGGAAGCATGGAGCACAACGATTATCATTTCAAGAGGATACAGTCATTCGATTCAAGGGCATTGCGAAACAACAAAAGATACCCTTTGTCATTTATACTGACTTTCAATGCTGTACAGAGAAACAGGAAGGTGATCGTTACCAACATCACATGACTAATAGTTTTGTGTATTTTGTCGTCAGCGATTAAGAGAAGTTTCCTCCATCCTTTACCGTGGAGACAATGCTGCCCACAAATTTCTACGGTATATTGTGGATGAACATAATCGCATTTTGAATCAAATGAGCAACCCTCAACCATTAAATGACTAATGAGGATAAGAAACAGTTTGCTCAAGTTACTCATTGCCACATTTGCCATGAGTTGATGGAAGTGGATCGTGTGCAAGATCATGATCAAATCAGTGGAAAATACCGTGGAGCAGCCCATAATGAATGAAATCTACAGTTTCACTTAAGAAGGCATCAGCAAGGAAAGTGCCTACGAGGATATGATATGGGGAGTACAGAAAGTTAAAAAAAACATCAAGCTATCAGTCATTCCAAACACTGTGGAAAAAGCACATTGCGATTACTATGGCTAATCTGAAATTCCTCGACTCCTACCAATTCATGGCAGCATTCTTGCAAAAATTAGTAGCCAACTTAGCCGCTGAAGGCAAAAATAAGTTTCAGAATATGACTGCTCTTGTGCATGACAGTCAGCAGCGAGAGTTGCTTTTGAGAAAATGAGTATATCCCTATGACTATGTTGATAAACCCTTAAAGTTTGCAGACACTAAGCTTCCACCACAAGACGACTTTTACAGTCATTTGTCTGAAGAAGAAATTAGTGATGAGGATTATGCTCATGCACAGCGAATCTGGAATGTATTCCACTGCAACAGCTTCGGAGAGTATCATGACCTCTACCTGAAAACAGATGTATTGCTGTTGGTAGATATGTTTGAAAATTTTAGAAATATGTGTCTCAATACGTATGAATTGGATCCTGCTCATTACTATGCAACACCAGGTCTAACATGAAACGCTATGCTGAAACATACCAAAGTTCAATTGGAATTGATAGATGATACTGACATGTATCCAATGGTAGAGCAAGGTCTGTGAGGAGATATTTCAGTCATTACACACAATTATGCAAAAGCCAACAACTCCTACATTTCAGACTATGATATGATCAAGTCAACAAACTATATTATGTACTTTGAAGCCAACAATCTCTATGGGATGAGTGTGTAACAAAGTTTGTCAGAATGTGGATTTGCATGGGCGGAAGATCAGATTCTCTGAACTACATGAAACTGAGTAAAGATGCTTAGACAGGATATATTTTAGAGGTAGATCTCACATACCGGATGAAATCCATGATCGACATAGTGACTACCCAGTGGCTTCCGAGAAGTAAAACTGTTGTTATTAGTGAATTGTCCGAATACAGTCAGAACCTGAGAACGCAGTTAGGACTGAAATGGAAACCTACAGAAAAGTTGATTCCCAATCTCAGTGACAAGGAAAAGTATATGGCACATGATCGAAATTTGCAGCAAGATGTATCTCTTGGATTAAAAGTATCAAAGGTGCACGGAGCCATTATGTTAAAGCAGAGTAAATGGCTAGCTAAATACATAGATGTCAACACAGAGAAGAGAAAAGTGGCAAAAAAACCCATTTGCCAAAGGCGAATGACACATGCTCAATACAAGGCAATTTATTTAAGAAAGAGCAGTCATATGTCGTGGGAAACATCATTCGAAGTCATAAACATCGATGTTTTTCCGACAAGATTGTTGAGGTTCGTCTGTATGCTGCCTTACAGGTCATAGTGCATGAATATATGCTATAACAAAGTCTTACTTGAAGCCTTTATAACTGCAACAGCTAAAACAACGGTTGCAAAGGCAGTCACCCGTTAGAAAGATGAAAAGAGTTGAGTTTTTGCTTACATCTACCGAGCCACCGTGTAAAAAGTGAAAAAAAAACAGCTTAAGTTAGAGTCTAAAGCTGGTGCTTCCGCTGCCGATGAATGTTGAAAAAGCAAATGACGTCAATGGATCACTTGCTTCGGCAGACTGATGCGTATAAATGCTGTAACATTCAGGAGATGTTTCAGTAGAGCTCATCTTCAACCATGGACATATATCAAATTTTAAATTGGGTGAATTGAAATTATATAATTCAAAAAGAGTGAAAGCATTTATAATACTTATATCAATTTAAGTTGTTGTGAGTGGACTAATGTGTTTTATGTATTAGCGTAATATTATTTGAAATATTTTTGTTCTCAATAATTAATTGTACTTTTTCTCATTCTCAATAATTAAAAATATTTATGATTTTTTAAATTGTTGTTGAATCAATTGTAAATATTTGTGACTTGTTATGTTATATAAAAACACACATGATGCTTATCAACTTTTTATAATTCTTCTGTCTAAAAAAATACTTGATTATAATACGTAAGAATATATGATATATGGTTTATGGGTGACCTAACACCTCGCAAGGGACCCTCCTTAAGAATGAAAAATAAATAAAAAAAAATTAAAGAAATAAAAAAAATAAAAAAGGGTTCACGGGTGAGTTGACACCTTGCCAGAGACCCTCCATTTGAATGAAAAGGGACTTACGGGTGATCTCCGAGCGACTCATTAGAAGATATGACATCAGGATGACATTAGTATGGCAGTGTACCAATAATCATTTACAAAATATACATTTAGATAAATATATCAATAAAAATTTAACTACAAATTAAAAAAGTCAAACAAGTTTAATAGAACAATGGTTTTTAATGTCTATATACAAAGTCTTTGACGACAAAATCTCCATCACTTCTTTTTATTATATCCATAATGTCAAACCTACGATGATCTTGAGCTCCATGCAATACATAATAAACACAACAAAATCCAAAGTATTGGAAATGATCTGCTGCAATGGCATGGAATAATATACATGCTCATTACTTAAAAATAATTCAAAACGAATATCTATAGGTGCAAGTCCATAAGAGTCAAAATATTCCACAACTTTGTCAAAGTACACGGCAAGCCAATGTTCACCAGGTTCATCATGATTGTCTGTGATGATGACGTAGGCCCCTTGCTGTAATGCTGGTAGTTGATCCATGGGGAAAACTCCATGGAATAAGTCTTTTGTCATGACATCATGGGTCAATATGGCATCTCTCTGCTTCGTGTTCATGATTCATAATCAAACTGAATACTGGGATTTACAATTATTTAAATGATACTGTCAAATTCAGCAGAGACTATGGCATTGACTGTATTTTGCAAGGCGTCTCTAGCCGTAAGTTTCTATGCGTGATAAGGGCGTAATGGTCATCTCCATCATAATTAGGTGTTAAGTTGAAAGAAACTAAACATAACCTGTAGGCCAATCTTGCCGTTGTATGATAGACCTTCTCTCAACACTCAATTTATAAAAAAATATAAAGAGTTTCAAAAACCTCAAGATATTTTCCTTCAACAATGCTAAACTTGAGAGTTTGGATAGAACTGGTTCACTATCTGTGGAAAGTTGCATGTAATTAATATCAAAATGTTTAAAATTGTATGGATTTCTCAACACTGTTCCAGCAAAGGTTTCATTATGAACCATTCAAATTATAATACATTTTGGTAATTGACCCAAAAGATGGTATCTTTTACAAAAGAGAATGGCTAAAGTTTTACATTCTTTTCTGGCAATAGGAAATTTGGCAGGAGTTTTTACCAATGCATCTGTATGTCTTGGCTGAATATTGGACTAGCGCTCACCTTACGAATGGTTAAAATGCATCTCTCATTTCTACCTAAAAGATATCATTTGCAGCCGTTAATAAATATTCATCTTTTTGCCTATACAAACGCATTTTCACACCCATACCATCCTGTTCAAATCCACTCTTAAGGTACCTGTAAGCATAAACTCTTGGCTATACAAATAACGATTATGTAAACAATTATTTCCTGCTTCAGGTATGTCGCCACCATGAGCATTTAGTATAACCATGGAAAGTGTTACTATGTGAAATCAATCGATCATTCAGAAATAATTCAATACTGGACCATAAACCATTTAACAAATCATTGATGGATGTTATGCTATCATCTACACCACAAGCTGCACCATCTCTCTTACTATGGTGCATACAATATGAAGTCTACTATTCTTTTAATCTAAATATTCTTCTGTAAAAACGGGAACAGAAAAATGTGTTGGAGCACAATCTCTAATGGCTGTGAGTGGTTGATAGTCTACACCATAATTTTCGTCTACAGCAGTTGGTTTTGATGGTGTACGAACCATTCCAATGAAGAAAGACTACATTCACAAGAATGATTATGAATGATTTGCATTTGTTTTCAATTTCCGAAATATATATTTCTTTGATGTTGCTCTTTTCACTTTCTTTTACCTTCTAACAATTTTCTTAGGTGTACTTCGTTTATTAATAGCACCAACAACTTCTCTAACCACATTTTTGCAGCCTTTTTAGGATGTGGTGCAACAATTTAGCTCCTGTCTTAATGAGTGGAATAACTTTACGAACCAATACCATCCCAATCCTGACCAATCTCCACCCACTTAATGAAGGAAATGATTGTGTGGATAGATCGTGTCTATACGCTTTCATGATGCTTCATAATACTTTTTGTCGAAAATGAAGTTTACAGATCACTTTTTCAGCATGAAATGTAACATTATGATTTGTATCATCCTCTATATTGATTTATCATGTCAAATTTTGATATGTTATCAGATACGTAATGAGGTTCTTCATAAGTTTTCATAATAATATCACCATCATGACCTTGAATGGGAACAGAATGTAGTAAAGGAACATAATAATATCCAACAACTCGTAGTTCACAAATACTGCAGTACACACAAAGTGTATAAAATCCCTGTTTCACATCTGCTTTATGTTCAGCAGGACCAGATTGTTTGTACCATTGATTTGGTATAAATACTAAAATCTTGCTGGTAGAAAAGACAATTTCATAAACATTTTTCAAAGTAAGAAAAACTCTTCGTCTAATTTTATCATACTTTAACCGAATAGAGCTTGCATTAATTGATATTGCTAATTCTTCATTTACTGCATCACATATTTCAGATGCAATGCCAACTTCATGAAACGTATTATCTAATGATAACCGATAATGAACTGCGTGCATTGCGTACGCTGCGTGCATGACCCACATTGTTGCTGTGTATAACTCCTTGACAACAAGCACTTAGACACCTTATTTTTACAAGAATATGAGTTGTAGTTTCATTTTCTCAACAACAACATCATAACCATGTTAGAATTTTCCATCATTGTGGAAACTGTGCTTGTTCACGCTGTGTCATTTCTTTTGTAATATCTTCACGAGTTTTCTTTTTGCCAAAAATAGTTTTTGGAATATTAGCATCTGCAATTTCCTGAGTAAACTGTTTCCAACCACGCGGTGGTACTTGTCGTTCTTTTATTCTTATAGCAACCAATGCTTCTGTCAGTAAATCAATTATGCTGGAATTTTCAATTTAGTCTCCAGTTTTCAACGTCATTTTTATCTGTCCATCTCGTACCGTACTTATTAAGTTCTGCCAGAACTTATGTTGCTTTCACATGATATATAGGTTAAGAATGGTTTAGAAATGTTAACTGTTGTGACTTTTCTCACTTTTCTGCAACAGCTGTTACAGCAGACTTTGCTTTTGTGATTGAATTATGCGTAAATTCCGACCAAGATGTTGAGACATTTTTGTAGTAGTTTCACGATTTCGTTTCTTTTTAAAAGGTTATTAACTTTAGCTTTAATACTATCATTTCAAGGTTGACTCGATAATAATTTTCTATATTCTGATTCAGGAATAGGGACTGCAATTCCTGCAGTTGTTCCAATATTTCCACCTTTCTGATTGGTCAACTTCTTTTCATTTATGGACAATTTTCAGTTTTCAAAGCCAGTTGTCGAATAGTTTGTTGTTCACGCTTGTGTGACTTCAATGGTAAGTACCTATGCAATATATTCAAACATATTTCAAACAAATTCATTTTTGTGGCTTGCTTCAATAAGGATTTGCATCGTTTAATTAGCCTTGCTACGTGCTAATAAATGAAGAAATGGTTGACTTGCTCGAATTCGTCCAGACCTCTTGACGTTCAATACCAAACTGTTGCAATTCTTCATACACTATTTTATTCACATAAACAGAATGCGTATCACTTGTGCGAATACATAACTTATCTTCTGTCGTTGGTTTTAAATCAATAAATAAATAACCATGAGGTTTGCTTGTAGCATTTTGATATGACTCAATGAGAAACTGAGATTTCCCTGGATACAATGTACTGATCTGTTGATCACCCCTTGTATTTTTAAAGAGAATAATGTATGTATATTTAAACTAATATTAAGTATATCCTTTCCTTTGTGAAACAGATGGTGTGCAATGAAAATAACGCTTAGATTTTATTTACTACTTCCAACACCAAACAATCTGGTCATGCGTTCGTCACTGTGGAACTTAGTCATGAGTTCATCGATAATGAGAAAGTTATTCTGTTTTGGATTGACACACTTTTCAATATCCTCTGGAATGTCTTGATGAAATGTCACTCCTTTCATGTCTCTGTATAAGGGCTGATCCGTAGCATAGAGCCATAACATATTTTTAGGAAATGGTTGAATGACTTTTTGTTCAATGAGTGCTTTCACAAGAGCCGTCTTTCTACGACCTGTTGGTCTAGAAACTAGGCATGTGAACGGGTGCTTTATAGCATTTGAACATCAGATTCCTTTGTCCAGCTATTATATTTCTTTGGCCTGACTACTTGATAAATAATTCTTTCTTACCTCATCTTTTCCGTGTCTTCAAAGCTTTTTCAATTTTTATACGGATTGAATGTCTTTTGTACTAGGTTGTAATACTTCTTTATAGAAATGACCACCAATATCTTCGTCTAAGATGTCTTTGACGCGATACAAGTGTATTCTTTGCTTCTTACAAGTGTCCATTTTACATGGTGATCCCTTTAAAATGCATATTCCATGTGTGAGATGCAAATATGTTAACCAATGTTAAACTTGTATTATTTTGGATTTTTCGTTGATTTCATTTTCAATTTATCAATATACATTTGTTTCCACACTTTAAATTCAACGTTCTTGAAAATGTCTACCGTAGATAATACATTTGTTAAGAATCTATGAGTCTTTGTTTATAAATTGTAGACTAAGTCTTGCAAAATTTCTGTATGCCGATACGTTTACTGATGTAGAAAATAGCGATACATCATTCCTTTGAGAGTACATGTAACTCTTTCAGCAAAGTTGGCTTTCGTCTTATTCTTAGTACTATATGCAAGAATGCCTTTTTTCTTTAGAAACTGCTTTACCCATCTGTTCTTAAATTCTGTTCTATTATCTGACCTCGATGTTCTTGGTTTGAGTTTGTTTGGAATGGGTTGTACCCACAAGTGTTTGGAAGGGACATAAAATGACAATAGTAGAAATGATTGCCTCATTATGTTGTGTAGTGTTGGTCACACGTCCCACATATCATCAATGCAACAGGTAATGATACGTTGTCATTTAAATTTATATTTCACTGGATGAAGTAAACTAAAGGCATCTTGGTCTTGTAACCATTTTTTTAATTTGGAATATGTTACAGGATGTTTGTTTTGTTTCAGTAGTTTGTAGTTTATTAGGTCATGCAAATGCTCCAGGAATTCTAGGTTTAAAGTAAGTATTGGTTAAGTAGTCTGTCGACGTTACCCTATTAACTTGAAATGAAACCAATCATTCACATAACAAAACTTTCATTGACATGCAGACACAAATAACTTAACTAATATTTAATCAGAGAAAAATCCAGTTAAAAGATTATGCTGTACAGTACAGTTCATATAAACTTTTCTTCAAACATTTTTGCAAATCGGGAAGCACTTGGCCAAAAATTAAAATTAAAAAACCCTAAAATTTCTATTTTTAATTCAGATTTAGTGCGATTCCGTTCTAATAGGATAATTCACTTTTCATAACCATGTATCCTGCTAAAAACTGACCTCCATATAAGCGTGCATGCCTGGTGCAGAGCCCCCACCCCTCCACCAAATCAATCTCGAAAGTGTGGTTTTCTAAAGACTTTCGAAGCTTCTGTTTCACATTTTGACCGAGTAGTAGTATCCAAAAAAAAACTACATCGAAAACTTAATGACAATTAATTATTTATATATATAATATTTTATATATAATGATGTATTAAAATGATGCACACAGATATATACGCTATTAAATTTAAAGCCTAATAATTTTCTTATCGTGCTCAGCTGCACACAAGTTCAACTGATCTCGAGCTCTAGTGCATGCACACACATGTACTTCTTTTTAGCAATGCACCAAAGCTCCACTGCGTTTACAGCAGGCCTGAGCTATGAGGTAATAGCAAATTATGCACAGCGACCATCAGCCTTTTTCTCAGTGCAGAAGAAAGGAAAAATTACCCTGTCTTTGCGTATTAATTTGACCTTGAAAACAATCTTAATAATAAATAAAGAATATTAATAGACTAGTTTACGTCAAGTTCTGTATACTGCAAAAGTTTGATGTCAATCGATCCAGTAGTTTCTAACGAGTTGTGGTGACAAACGGACGGAAAGACTGCTTCTTGCAAAATGTTAATAATTCAAGCTGCCTAAATCGTATTGGCGTTGATAAATCTTGAATCAATTTCAACGGTATTCCCTGGTAAATTCAGTTATTCACATTCACTCAGAAAAGACTGGATGAAACGATATCTTTGAATCGTCCTTTCATCTGCTTCCCAGTGTTTAATCATATTCTTCACTTCCAGTACAGTCAAATTCAAAATAAATAAGCTTTGAAAATGAAGTCTATATAGTTCAATTTGAAAACACCATCCAATGTCTCCATATGTCTGTTCTTTCTTCTATAAAACAATCCGCCACCCGAAAGAGCACCCCTACCTCAGTACAAACAAAGTAAAATGCAAAACCAAAGTCCTCTGCGTCTTTTATTCTAGTTTCAGAACACTGCTCAATAAACTTAATGTTCAATTCTTTTAGGTTTCAGTGCGCCAAGCTCCTAAAGGCATCCAAGTGCCAAGGCTGTTCTTTCTCAAATCCAAAGCGAGTCAGTTCATCAATCATCTGCATAAATCCCTTTGAAAATAACATCCATGTTTACAATACAAAACAGCTATTTACAAAATCACATCTTAACTGCTTGGTCTGTACAGAATATAGAATATGGTCTCAATTCATCATCCATTCCTCTATATACATCTCGTCAACCTTTAAAGCTTCACATTTACCGCAAAAGCTTTCAGCTTCACATGATTTACAAGCAAATCTGTGGCAGAGGCAATCATCATCTTCCAGATATCCTTCAGCACTGAAATATGTACATATAAGTACAAGCTGGCTCTATACATTTGCATTATATAACGTCACCTCAACTAGTTTTTCCTTGCGAATTTAAACGAGTTCTAGTCTCTAACAGTTATAACTGGCAAGGCAAATGAGAGAGTGGCTTGGGTACAATGCTTTATTGCTTAACTGCTGATAACATTTAACATATAAGCAAAAGATACTTTTAGAAAAGTTCAAATACCCAAACCATAAAGTATATGTAGTTACGATAAGGCGTTTTCAACTTTTGAGCCCATGGTATTTGCGCAGTCAAGTCGGAGCTCAGAGGGACATCCGTGTATCGCATGTAGCTGTCCCCTTGGCTGTTAATCACCTGTGTTGGGAGTCCGCAGGCAAGTGTAAAAATTGTTCCGGCTGGGTGCAGGTTGTGGCTACTGTTAGCCGAGTCATCTAGGCCAATGGCACGCAATTTACATTTGAGTATTGGCAAAAATACTGAGTGGGATAGTGGGATGTTGCCGTCTGATGTGTTGTAGGAAAAGAGCGCCGCCTTTCTATGGGCTGGGGGCTGGCAAAAAAGGCATTCCCGTGCCGTTGTGGGACATAATGGAGACTATGCTATTTCTGGAACGGGCTCGTGAAAAATCTCGAAGTGTTTGGTGCGTTTCACATGAACTAAGGCGCCGTTCTTGCACAACGTTACGTTCTCCTGGCAAAGGTCAGTCCTACAGTTGTGGCACAATTGGTCGCGGGTAGCAGCGAGGATTTGCGCAGAAAGGTAAAGAAGCCAACGAGACATGCGGCCCAGAAACAAGCATTAAGCTGCTGTGATAGGCAGAGTACTCCTCGGATGCGCTGCAAGATATTCAATGAGAGCGGTAATTTCTATCGAGGTGGTGTGCCTTTCTGGGTCTCGATACCTTCCTGAAGCGTCTTCGGGAAGTGGTTGTCTTGGAGGGGATTCGCGAAACCGAGCTCCAAGTGGAGAAGGCGGGCTGTAGAAAGGTAACATCTCGCGGACTTGGGTTTCAGGGAGCGGCTAAGGAAGCACGAGTAACGGATTAAGGTCGTAATGTCTGCGGGGGCTGGGCGCATTGTAAAGAAGTGACAGAAGATTAGGTGCGACTTCGTTGGGCCGAGAAAGTTTCACCGGTGCTATCTGCAAGGGAACTGGGCTACTTCGTCGTCCAAAATCTGTGTTTCCCGTACCACTTCTGGAATGCGAACTGCATTGCCGGAGGTGACATATGGTGATACAGGTCTGCGAGTGGGACGTGCCCAAATGCATACGTAGCGTGTGGTAAGCTTGAAAGCCGCGAAATGGCATCTGGGAGTTTATTCGTTTTAATGTTTATACAGGAAGCACATATTTTAATGATAAATTGGACATATGATATTAAAATGTCACATAATACTTCTGAAGCGATGGTATTTTTAATCCTTCCTCGGCTGAGGGCACACAAGGTAGTGTTATTATGCCAGTATAGCTGGACAGCTTTAGAAGCACAACGCGGTGCCCAACGCCGCAGAGCTAAGAGAACGGCGGCTAGTTCCTTTGTATTCGCAGTTATTGATGGGCAAATCAATAGCGAAGTTGCAATAAAGCCAATCTATGGCTCTGTTATGGCGCACAACCGCTGCGCCAGCACCAGCGGGCTAGCGTCGGTGGTGATGTGAAAGGCGTGATGGGGCACAGCCTTCTTTGGGGCAAAGTAGCATGTACCGTTGAAAGAGGCGCAAAGCACATTACGCATTGATAGATCATGGCGAGTTTCCGTAGAGATACGGGTTCGGTGGTTAGCGCTACGGAGTGACGTCATGAGAACGATTAGACGTCGCAGAGCACGTCGTATTATGCTGACAATCCGACCATTCCAGTTTAGTTTGCAAAGGAGGCTCTGGAGATTGCGTCATGAGAAACATTTATCTGTTATTTGAACTTGCGTAATGGACCAGCAGAGACTGTACCTCGCTTAGTTTTTCCGTGGGAATCGACAGAGTGGAGTCGGTGGAGTCGATAGTTACTCCAAGAAACGTTAGTCTAGGCGTAGGAGAAGTGTGGTTTTCCCAGCTGATTGCAAAGCGAGCAATGTGAGGTGCCATATCAAAAGACGCATAGCCTTGAGGCCGTCGTCGAACGTCTCAGCGGTGACAAAATAGTGGTCGAGATAACAGATCAATGTTTTTACCCCTGTCTCTGAAGCATGTGGCAAACGCTCTGAGTAATTCGGTGAAAAATACCAACGCATAGCGATGCTCCAAAAGGCAGCCTGGTATCCATAAGGTATTAGTGGTGTTTGTCCCCTTTAAATTTCCACTTTAAACCAGTAAGACGCTGTGAACAGAACCTGGCGGTAAGCTGACTTAAGATCCACCTTTGCCATAAAAAAGGTTTTACAGACCAAGTTAGCAGCGATATCCACGGACGTGAAGACATGCTTGTCAGGTGATGCGTGCGAATTCACGGAAGCCCCTTGCTGTTGTGAACAGTTGTGAATTCAGCGGATTTCACGGTTTTCTTTGGGTATGGCGGAGATCGGGGAGACTATAACTGGTTTATCTTGAACCATTTGAAGCGACCTAACGAAATTTCTTTGTTGAGTTGGGTATCCACTTCATTGCGACATTGTAGCTCGGCAGAGCGGCTATTCTGGGCTTCGGCATACTGGGCGTTGTCTGTACTGATGTTAACGATATCGAAACCATCACGTAAACAATGAAGAATAAACGCCTTTTCCGTTTCGTTCCCATTCGTCAAGTCGCTCAGTTAGCGGGCTAGAGACCGCGTGACACTAGTTCCTATGCATAACCTCGGGATGGTTCTGAAAACATTTTAGACAGGAATGTGCAAAACGGCAGTTTGGTAGTCTGCAGCCACGGCGGGAATTAAAATTGCGACAAATCTCCATGTTTTTCGGGTCTCTTGGGGCCTCTGCCCTGGGCTTGCTTTACTGCTTCAGGATGGATGTTGCTTGGGAGCGGGACGAGAAGCAACAGATACCGAGAAGATATGTATCGTCTTCCCCCCCAAAGAGTTTGGCCGGAAGCCACCCGCTGACAATCTCATGCAGCTTCCAAAGGGATAATGTTCGCACATGTCACCAAACTTTATGGCATACAAATTGTAACGGTCGCGATCTTCTTCGGTCTGGAGTTGTTCGGAACGTTTTAGAGCGCGACATATTCGAGCGTGACATTTTATCCACTGCTGCCACGAGGTGTCCTCTGGCCTCACACGTTTAGCTGAGCTTATAACGATCACCCTCACCATTTGCAGATAACGCTGTCTCTGTGCCGTGGCTTCCGAGGAATGAGTTACAGAAATCTTGAACAAATACAGGTCGTGTGTTACCTGGTGTTTTCCCAGTTAGCCAGGGATCGTCGTCCTCTATCTGCGGCTTTTCCATGAGAGAATCCAGCATGGTGGTCTAGGTCTGGATGTTGAGGCGGGGAAGGGTATCAACGGTAGCCGGCGCTGCGTCGCTGCGTAGCCTTGGTTTGTTGAGTGGGAACTTCTCCATTATATCGGACGTCAGGCCGGAACGGAGACTCGAACTATCTGATTTCGCTTTTTTCAGGTCAGTGACACCTGCCAGCAGCATTCTTTCTTGACCGAGCGAGAGGATAGAGCCTTGATCACGACTTTGTCAAAATGCATAGCGCTCTCTATGGATACGATTTCTTCTCCGAGCAGCGCCTCGGCAGTTAATTCCAGGAGATGCCTCGAAGCAGCCCATTCGCGTATTTCCTTAATTGAGCTTTCTACTTTATCCTTATTCATTGCGTTTTCAGGTCGTGAGGCCGGACCAAGAACAAATTGCAATTAGAAATTTTAGTCAGGCGGTGAAACAGTGTTCTTAGTTGCAATTGGACAGCGAAAGCTCTATGAGTACTCGCAAGTCTAGCTGATTACTAATCTCGACAAGTCCAGGCACTAATTGCAATTGAACTTTGTATCGGCTTACTTATCATTACATTTTTTTTTTGCTTTTCTTTTTCCTTTTTTATTTCTTTCTGGGAGGAAATTACAGCGTGGGGCATATCACTCAGGTTTTAAAAGCAAATAACACTTTATTTTTTTATAAGATTGGTTATTTTCATTTGTTTATCCTCAGTGAACTGGACTGTTGTCACCCAACCATGACATTCCACACACGTCTCTTCAATCAAAAGACTAGATGTTGATGATGCTGCAAACTCATCAAATAAGTTTATTTGTTGTATTGCCTCCATCAGCGTTGTCCATTCCTCATCACTGAAGTTCATGTAGTAGGTAAAGTCTTTCCTTTGAAAATGAGAGACGTGCACAAAGCTGACATAACGCATGTTGTGGTATGAAATCACTTCTAAGCGCTTTGATTGTGTTAAGTACAGTTTAAAGACAATATTGTGCAGCTTCGCCAAGTTTTCATTTACTTTCTTCCAGAGGGAAGAAGATCATACAATCCATTTGTCATTTTAGTCTAATTTTGATGAATCGACCAAACTGTCTATCTTACTAAATATATTACTCCTCAGGTGCACACACGCACACATTCGTGGGGACGTCAGGCAACTTACTATGTTCTATCGTGGGAATGCCAGTTAGGTCAATCGTGGGAACCTGGGATGATTGACAGGGCTTAGAGTCATCCCCCTATATAACCGCAGCGCTTCAACATTCTCATTATCAATGCTCGTTTCACAGCCATGGGTGCTACAATTACAAAGTTCCTCAATGACCACTTCTGTGCTAAGTCCTCCAAGCTCCTTTGGGAGTGCGAACTCTTTAAGGCAAAGATGGTCCTTGATGAAGCAAAAAACCTTGTTCATAATTACAGTGAGTAAAATACAGATCGCTTCACAGCCTTTGCAACCATGGTAAAGTGCTCACACACAGCAACTGCAACTGCACAACCGCCTGCAAAGATCTCAAAACCTCGGCAATCTGCAACCACACAACCGCCTTCAAAGAACGTAAAACCCCTGCTATTACCTCTAGATGCGTCGCCAAAACTGTCGGACGATTTTAATATTCAAGCGGATGAAAAAATCATGCAAGGCGGTTTCAGAGATGATGGCAGATTGGCTCAAAAGTCACCTAACACCCGACGTCACAGTGACAGCTACAGAACAATCTGCGCCTTCAACTGCCAGATGTTCCTTTTGCCATATTCAACTGGCTACAGAAGAAGAAAACAAGACACATCTGAACATCTGTGCAGTGGGTATGCACGTCACACAAGTGGAGTGTCCCTGTGGAAACAAGTTCCAGACCTCGCGCCTCGCTGTGAACTACCATTATAAGAAATGCAGACATGATCACCATCTGGTAATGATATAATTGCGGTATGACCTAACAGGAAAACCTCGATCCTTTTCAGGACCACCAGTTCATGAAATAAGCGCAAAATCTGTCGTTGTTGTATGACTGATGATCTATGACTTCTAATATATGGGTTATGAAATAAAATTTTCGCTATGAAGCATAAAACAGAAATTTTAAAATTTTTTCGACTGAGGGGGTCCAAGATTTCTAGATAGGATAGGAGATTTCTGGATGGATCTTCTGATCTTCCTGATGTTCTTCTAGAGATGATTTAAAGTTACAAATTTATTTGAGAAATAGTTTGAGAACCCTAGAGTTGTCGCATTCTTTCATTTATATCAAATTTAAAAGCATTAAACAATTTAGAATATCAGCCAACCGTTACAAGTATGTTGACATGGCCCTCGAAAACTATGGTCCCATTAGCTTGACAGCATAAAAATGGAACTTTTCCTCACTCTAATGTCAATGACCTGTTTCCTTCTTAGGAAATGCTTTTCACATAAGCCCCCCCACTCCATTCGTCTTTTAAATATTTCGGTTTGTCGTTGGGTGACTGGAGTGTTCTCTCTATTACCGTGGCACAAAACCCCAAGGCGAGGTTGAAGAGGGAAGATTTACACAGACTTGTGCACACTCAAAGACTTATGCAGACCTTCTCAGCCTTACAGCCTTTGACAAAGGATAGTATAAGAAGAAAGAAGCAGGGTAGAAAATGTGCAAAATTTGTTAAAGAAAATTAGTGGAATAAATTTCAAATGCTAGACAAAGTTCAACATGCTGGATTATATGGAATGCCGTTTTAACATTTAATGCTTATTTTTGATATCAAAATACATTTAGAGATATCAATAAATCAATGTAGATCTCATTAATTTATATTTTGCTATCATTAATTGAATTTTAGATGGCAAAAATTTATTTTTGAGATCAAAAAATCAAATTTACAAACCTAAAAAATCTTAAGGGAGACACATATTTACATAAAATATAACGAATCGTCAATTAAATTTTGGAGATGAAAATTTGAATTATTGAGATCAATAAAAACAACACAATTTTTGATCTCAAAAACTGCTTCTTTTTTGTGCAGAAAAAAATAAAATAAAGATTCTGTATACAAGGACAGCCATTATTTATTTACAGATGCGTGTTTCTAAATTTTTTATTTAAAAAAATAAACTGATATTTTGATATCAGAATCAGTTTTTGAGATAAAAAAATCGTTTACAGATTTCAAAATACAAATTAAAAAAGTATCAGTCTGAAATAGTGATATCTGAAATAAATTCTTGATATCAATATATAGAAAATCAATTATTGAGTTCAAAATTGCTATGAAATATTTCATTTTCGCTATCAAGAATTGAATTTTTGATCTCAAAAAATCAATTCCAGATATCATTAAATCATTTTTGATATCAATAAATAATTCTTGATATCTCTAAATATTTATTGATATCAAAAATTATTTTTTGAGATCAGGAATACATTTAGAGATATCAAAAATACAATTACAGATAGCAAAAATTAATTCTTGATATCAAAATATGGATTTTTTGAGATCAAAAATTAATTCTTGATATCAAAAATTCAATTTTTGAGATCAAAAATTAATTTTTGATATCAATAATTCCCTAATAAATGTGAAAACGGCATTCCATAGGATTAAAGGCAGATTGTTTCTGAGAAAAAACAGCCCAGAAGAGCTTTTTAGCCTGCTTTTCAACCACTTTTTAACTAATGTTAAAGTAACTGTTGTTTTTTGACTGCATTTTGAAGTGCGTTAACTGTTAATGTATATCTTCCAACCGACAGTTTAATAATAAAGTGAATGTATTTCAGTTCCTGCTATAAATGAGAATTAGAGGTGTGTCTTTAAACCCCTTGTCGTGATGTTGCTGATTTCTTCTTTTTGTTATTTCACAGCCCCCTTCTACGTCACAATAGGTGCTCTGTTCCTTTCTGACTGACTGCATATTATGTTGTTTTTCATGCAATTATCGTTCCTATCGTGACAGGCTGCACAATAACAACTCATTCTGTCAGGGAGGTCATGTAACTTGTTTGTCGGGCGAATAACATTTCCGTGTCAAGTTTAGCAAATTTAATTTTAGAAAGCAGCATGTTTTTCAAGCAATTATCTCATCATGCTGACAACCTTATAATACCTTCAAGCTTGATCTATTCTTCTCTGTTACTTTTATGGATCTTGCACTTCCATTGATCTGTCGCTTTTGACATGTGAACAATAAAAGAGGGTTAGTCTCTGTTGTTCAACAACGGCTACAGTTTTGCTAAAAACAGTCACGTGACGAGCGCGTAAAACTCTCTCTATACTACTACTAACTGGAAAATGTATCTTTTCCTGGCTTCAAAAAGCAAAGAGAAAGTGAGTCCTTTGTTGATTGGGGTAGTAACTCACAAAATTCAACCGATTATCGACGCTCCCAAGCGACATCGTCTTCGTACTGCCGGTTCTGTAATCAGCAGTACATCCAGGGTGGCGGCAATAATTCTCTGAAACGGTTTGCTTTGTTGGAAAATGTATCAGCTGTAATTACTTGGATGGGCATTGATGGGTTGCAATTGTCTCGGTGGCATTTAGCTGGCTGCAATTGTCCACCGCTACGATCGCCCAACACATCTCTCAGGATAAAAAACTGAAGAAATTAAGGAATTTCGCAACCAATGCATTTGTTTATACATCTGTAAATTTCCGCCTGAACTATTACAACGTTAAACCAGACGAAATTTTGATATATCATAACTGCACATAATACAAAATCAAACAGCTGAGGTTATTTACAACAGAAGATGGCATATCAATTCCGATTCGAATAAACACTTTTGTTTTCCAGACAAACAAGGCATACAATTTACGAGTTCAGTTACTTTATTACTTTCCTTAATCTAGGACCATACCACAAACAGTTCCATATTGTTGTGAATCAACCTAATTGTAACACAAAGATATCTGCCATAACAATTCTAGTCTGAAATATAGTCAAAATAAATCAAGACAGAAGAAAATTCACAAAGTGATTTTTTCTCCTTTTTCAATCTTGAGACTCAGTCTCAAGGAGTTCTTTTATTATCAGGAATTCTGGAAGTTTATTGTTTCCTTATTATTATTATTGGTGGTATTATTATTATTATTATTATTATTATTATTATTATTATTATTATTATTATTATTATTATTATTATTATTATTATTATTATTATTATTATTATTATTATCGTTATTTACTTTATTTATTTGCTATTTAAAGTTTTTCGAGCCGTTTTTTTGGTCGACTGTCACTCACGTCGTCGAAACGACTGGATCTAGGAAAATGAAAGTTGTTATGCTTACATCTCACCACGGGATATTGATCCTCCTTATAATATTTTCTTCCTCTGATTCCTCTTATGAGGTCATGAAATGTTTTATGTGAAATTTTTCGAATGCGGCAGCACTTGCTGCATCGGAGTAAACTAGACCTCGTAGAGAAAAGTCAATTAAGTTCATAAAAATTATGTTGCTGAAGACTTAAAAAATTAGAATATTGAAAGGTCTTTGTTAAAAGTAATATTGTTATATCAGTTGCATCACAACCTTATGAAATATAGTTTTGGAGATTTTGCATCCCAATAAAGCAGATTTCAGGACCATTTTACGATGTCTTTGACACAACGATGAATAGGAGTTGGCTCAGCAGCTTTGATTAGATGTTGCTTTATGTCTCAAACAAAGCACCTCTTTTTTCAACCACCAATTAGCCTTTTTTGGTGCAAAGGTGCCAGCATATCCGCATGGTACATATGAGCTAAGTATCTCAGAACTGATTGTACTTACAGCTCTGCAGCTCTGTAAAATATGTCTGGTCCAATTTTTTTAAATTTTCTAAGCTCTTTTTCGTTTTTTTTTTGTTTGCTTCCATGTCCCCCGAAGTGGTAGGGAGATAAAGTAAACATCATACACATAAACTGAACCATGGGGTATGGATAGACATGCCAAGTTATGGAGCTACGACGTGATTACCTTTTTGTGCCGTCATAAATTTGTTACAATTAAATATCTGGACTACACCTCCCCCACCCTCAGAAAAGACCCGCTTAATGTAGAGATACCGCTTTAGAAATGTTATTTATTTGAAAGAATATTACTGGAAATAGCAATCGCTTGAAATATCACTTAAGATCAGTTAAGTTTGGAAATTCGATTGGTTTAATTTTCTTATCTGAAAAGGGGTTGAATATATTCATACCTTCTGAACCACAAAGGGCTAAGGTGGGATTTATAACTATAAAATTATAACGATTTTCGAAAATAAACGACCAACTGAATACAGTTTCGAAAATTCATCATTAAAAATTACATCAAATTACTTTATCTCCAGTACACATAACTGGTCCTTTTATGAATTGCTGCGTGACTACCAAATAGTTTGCATTGATTTTTATTGCCTCAAGCAGCACTCAACACAAAAAACACTGACTGCTTATGCAACAGCTCACTATTCGTTGTTTAGTTAGCACAGTTTAGTATCCTTTATGTACGGTATAAAATTTTATCCATAAAACCTAACATTTAAGACATCTTTTGTCTCAAAAGTCCATACAGCGCCAGATTTGATGCCCCACCTCTCGGACTCGTGTAAAATTTAGGATTTCTCTGTATAGATCTTCTCATTTTAGACCACAACAATCTGCAGAGAAATGAGAAAAACTTAGAAATTAGACTAAGAACTTATATATACTAGGACAGTTAAATTTTCTAATTGTATATATATTGTGAGACAAATTTTTTTGCAAAGTAATGTTTGGTTAACTACTTGTAATGCTATGCCATCCAAGAAATTTCAGACAAATTTTTGGGAAGTTTTTCAATACTTCCAGTGCTACTTCTTCTACATGCTTCAATGGGTCACGATAAGATTTTGTGGAATATAAAAAACTGAAAGAGAGGGGAATAAATACTTAATTTTTGTGATATTTTAGTTTTAGTTGATTTTTAATGACAGATCTGTTTTGCTTTAATATTATCTCATCATACAAATTTTGTAAAATTTAATTGAAATTATGCATGAGAACAATTAATGCCTTGATATATCTGTTGAAGTTTACAAACAATTGGCATCATGAATATTTTTTAACAAAATTGAATCCTGTATGTTGAGCTCTTCAGAATTACGACTTCTCTTCCCAGTGTAAATGTCGCTACTCGGTTGTGAAATTGATCTGGTTTGTTTCGTTTTCTTCGTCATTTTTACGATTTCAACACACCTTCTTCGAAACGGCTAGGGTTAGGAAAATTGATATTGCAATACATATACTGGTTAGTGAAATCTGAAATATTTTGAATCCATGATGTCATTATCGGCGACTTATTGTCAAAGGGAAATATCTCACAAAACCAGAACAACTACAGCTAAAAAAAATACGTCACGAGACCAATTTCTGCGAGGAACATATTTTCGAGGAAAATGTTTTTCATCATATGATGTCAATTTTAAATTTGTTTATTATTATTATGTTTCTGGATTATTTAATGTAATTGAGAACTCTAATTCAATGTTAATAGAAGTTTTTGTAGAACAAAAATTAGAGATAACCATAAAATTTTAAAATATTATAATTCCCCTCTTGCCTTCAAGTACTTGCGTTTAACTTTTACCTTTTTACCTAGTGGTTTATTTTGTTTTCTGCTCTCTGTTGAAAAGTTTCTAGGAGTTTGAAATAGTTGTTCATTTTATAGTTTTAAAAATAAGTTGTGCATTTGAGCAAGGTGATTTAAAATTTATGCGGTTGTACTTGATATGCTTTCCATTACGTTCTATTCTAGATATTCTCTTGTAAAATGTTCTTCACTTACGGGGTAAGCTGTGTCGTGTGTCCGTCGGACTGTAAGCTGTGAAGTAATACTACATTCCTTACAACTTTCTTTGTATCGTAAATTAAATTATTTCGATGTATATCCCGCTCAATTGAGCAGAAACATGCTATTACTATAGCTTCTTTTTTATTTTGGTTATTCGGCATTTTTGCTAACGAATCTAAAAGCGCTGGTGCGAGAAAGCTGTCTTCTCTAGTTTTAGTAATTTTGCATGAATAGTCTAGATCACAGACAAACTACTTTGTCGAATTTTTCAAAAAATGTTGATGTAGCTGATGTAGCTGACATGATTTCATTACTTTATCAAAGTCCTTGTGGTGTCCCATGTTTTTAAGCCTTCATGGTCAGGATTTTGCTCTCCGAAGTGTAAATTTTGCAAGTGTGTTGAGAAAACGGCTCAGTAATTTAATCCCATTTTTACTTTATTTATTGTTAAACCTCTTGATATAATGTTTAACTTGAGAATAATAATGATTTAAAATAATATGTATAACAATTAATACTTCTTATATGTGCTAAGATTAATGGAATGATTGTATAAACATTATCATTGTTGGTTATTTCGATGGAGCTAGTAATCCTTTAACGATTCCCGGGAATCTGCATTCAGCTACTGTTGAACGAAAAACATATAACAGCTGAACTCTGATGGGATCAATGTGATATACATAAACTTTTTACTCCATAGAACCGCTGGGGATTCCACGAAAGTAGCGCTCATAAAGTAAAGAAATGCATTTTAAAATATCCATCCGATCTGTATTTATATATAGCAAATAGATTTTCGGCGGTCATACTGTCTAACAGCGCGTCATACACAACAAAAAGAAGCCACCGTAGAGGTTAGCTGTTGAACAACAACGAAAAAATATGTATTTTAGTTTATTCTTACTTAGACCACTTTCTTAAATGAACGAAAAATGGCGACTTTGATGGAATCTTATGAACAGCAATATTCCAGCTTAACCGCCGAAATAGTTTCCAAAACTGGGAGAATTCCAAATCTCTCTGGAGGTGATAACTTTATATATACACTCGAACTTAATTAACATTTATTCCGACATAGGGCACTACCAGAAACTGATACAACACAAAATGTCGTCTGCTACTTCAGTTCATCCTGGCATCTGTCAGTCAAAATATAGAAATAATATAGCAGTATGGGCCGAACTGACAGGTTCCAGACACGGGCAGAATGGGACATTTGACATAGATAGCGTGAAACCTAGGAGAGAGAGTTGATAGAATTGGTTAGAGTAGACCGTAATTGGTGACAACAAAATATTCCATTTTCACTACGGTACTCGTAAATTTAATAAGCAGGATGCAAATTTGCCGACCCTTTCGACTCAAATATTCCTTATTTTGCAACACTTGACAAGTTAAAATTGTTTTCAGCTATGGAAGATGGTCTTTTCAATTTCGCCAATTGAATCTACTGTAGCCATTCGTTCTCCTCTGTCACGTATTTGACTCATTTTCATCTAATTAGGCAAATCACACTTTGGCCCAAATAGTTTCAAGCGTCAACTTCTTTTATGTTCTAAGTATGAGCTGTTTTTGCGATATTTCTATCATTTCTTTACCCGCTTCCCTCGCAGTCGAAATTAAAAATTCTTTCGCATTTTATTCGAAACACCCAAAGTGTGATTTGGCTTATACTGTAGAAGACTTGCGGTCTTCCTATGGCAGGAAGAGTGTTCCTGCCATAAGCTAAATCACACTTTGGGCGTTCCCAGTAAAACTGCGCAAAAATCCTGCGTTTCGAATAAAAGTAACCGGTTAAAAATTAAACAAATGATAGAGAGATTTCGCCTAAATGTCGAATTTCTCTTGCACCAAAGAGCAATCGAGTTTTTAACAACCCGTATGCTATTTTGAAAATTTATTAAAGGTTTTAAGAAATAGTTTCTAGTTTCAATTTCTTTTATGTTCCGTGTATAAGCTGTTTTTGCAATATTTCTTCTATATTTTTCTGTGATTTCTTTCATTTTTTACCCGGATCCCTCGCAGTCGAAATTCAAAAATCTTTCGAATTTTATTCGAAACACCAAAATTGTGATTTGGCTTATACTCATAGAACTTGCAATTAATGTCAATTATTTTTCCAATCTACAAATACAAACTATTATATCTCAAAACATCAACTGAACTATATACAATAATAATAATATAAAAATAAAAACATCAACTGAACTATATACAATAATAATAATAATAATAATATATATGTATATTATATAGTCGCCCCTTTTAATTCGAAGTGCTCGGGACGAATAAAAACCTTCGAATTATCCGGGTTTCGAATTAAGGGGGTTCAGTAAAACGGAACAGTAATTACTGATTGCGTAATACTGATTTGCACTCCAACCAATTTGAAGACAGCACTCTCTCATCTGTCACGCAAACTTCTACATCCTTTCACCAGTTTTTTTAGACCCCAACCGGGCGAGCCCGGGGGGGGGGGGTTTATAGGATTGCCCTCTGTCCGTCCGTGTGTCACACTTTGGATGCTGTTTTGTTTCCACGCAAGTTCTCCGAAACTGTTTACCCTAGGCATATGCAACCTTGCACAATGATAATATATGTATTGAAGTTGTGCAACGTCGTATTATCTTTCAAATCGGCCAAAACTGCCAAGATGGCGACTTGTCAAAAATTGTGATCTTTTGAGATAACTGTAACGTAAAACTTGGGTGCTTTCCACGCGAGATCTCCGAAACTATTAATTCTAGGCATGTGCTACCTTGCACATTGAAAATATATGTATTGAAGTTGTGCAACGTTGTATTATTTTTCAAATCGGCAAAAAATTGTTAAAATGGCGACTTGTCAAAAATTGTGATCTCTTGAGATAACTGCAACGTAAGACTTGGTGCTTTCCACGCAAGATCTCCGAAACAATTAATCCTAGGCATATGCTACCTTGCACAGTGAAAATATATATGTTGAACTTGTGCAAGGTTATGTTATTTTTCAAATCGGCCAAAAATTGCCAAAATGGCGACTTGTCAGAACTTGCCAATTTATTAGATAACTCTAATGTAAGACTTTAGGTGGTTTCAACGCGAGATCTCCGAAACTATTAATCCTAGGCATATGCTACCTTGTACAGTGAAAATATGTATACTGAAGTTTTGCAAAGTCTTTTTTCAAATTGGCCGAAAATTGCCAAAATGGCGACTTGTCAAAAATTGTGATCTCTTGAGATAACTGCAATGTAAGACTTGGGTGCTTTCCACACGAGTTCTGCGAAACTATTTATCCTAGGCATATGCTACCTTGCTTATTTTTTCAAATTGGCCAAAAATTGCCAAAATGGTGATTTATCAAAACTGCCAATTTATTAGATAACTCCAATGTAAGACTTAGGTGGTTTCCACGCGAGTCCTCCGAAACTATTTATCCTAGGCATATGCTACCTTGCACAGTGAACACATATATATATATTGAAGTTGTGCAACGTCGTGTTATTTTTCAAATCGGTAAAAAATTGCCAAAATGGCGACTTGTTGTGTCCGGTTGGGGCCTGCGCCTTCGATGATGGCTTGTTAGAGGTGTGCTATTCGTATGGCCGTATCTTGTGTTTGTAGGAGAAAAGCAGTCTGTGATCATCAATGTAGAGAGGCTTCTAGATGAATGCAAAGAACTGGTAAGCTTTACACTTTTCAGTGGTATGGAAATTTTGTACTTGGCAACGATTAGATAGAGTATTCGAAGGGTTTTTTTTTTATAAAAAAATCCTACACTTTGGGATGGATATTTTTAACCGTTTACTGCTCCTGTTCGCAGGATACAGTCTGGATCGAACAATATGTTTAAGAAAGTGTCAAAGAAAATATTGATGTTTTTTACGGTATTAACTTTGAGCCAACACGAGATTTAAAACTTGTGAATAACGGGTGTCGGGGATTGAGTTTAACATTTTTCTTGCCGTACAGCCGGGCTACCTGGTCCAAAGTTTCGCCAACCAAACCGAAAAGTGGCTGCCCGGTTGTATACAGCAGTATGTCAATATACGGTCTAATCGTACACAGATATTTATTCGATAAATCAAACTTAACGTCAACTGTAGCAGTTGAACTGCATTTGATTCAGTCAGTTTCACCAAAAGCTTCGATTCGTGATTAACGGACCCTTTTTCTGATGTTTGTGAATGTTATGCAAGCATTTTATAGCAGTAAAATGTGTGTTTATAAAATGGACTGCGTTTGTCAATAGGATAGCTGTTCATTTATTTCACGTTCACATAAATGGAAAACAAAACACCCAAATTGGTGAAGGTGAATCTGTTCACCTTCTCCAAATGGATTTCACCTTCGCCATGGCGAAATGCGAGGGTCTTATGTGCACCGCTGCAGGTACCAACCAGTTAGGTTTCGCGTCTCCCCCTCCGCCTTCAGCCTTCATTTCCTTGTACAATTATGTGTTCTCTTTGAATTTTTGACTATTAATTGTGATCGTGTTTGCAGAAATGATTCTTTTATTTCCGTAAAAGGATAAGGGGAAATGGGTATTGGAGAACTGTAGGTTTTGATTTGCGAGACATTTGTTATTGCTACAGAAACTAGACAAGTGTCGATTGACAGTGTGTGATATATCAATGGACGCTGGTGTTGTGTGCACTAGCAGCTCTAGTTTTTTCTCGTTTGTTTAAGGAGGTTCCTCATTTGTACTAGTTATCAATCAACAGGTTTCCTTCTAGTGTTTGTTATTAGCGGAGGACCTTGAGTTCTGGATGAAGCTGTGTTACGCGCTTCACGGCATTCTGTAAAGAATAAGCGAAAATATTGTAATAATAATAATAATAATAACAACAACAACATGTGTTGCATATTGTTTTCAGGTAGCTAACCGGGCTGCAAAATTGTGTAACTCGGTAGCCCAATCAAAAATCGGGCATCCTCGGACTGCGGCGGAATTCTATCCCTCTTGGCCTGTTGCATCATTTGCCATGAAATGCACAGCAATAATAAATAAGAACGTATTCAGTTTTAAAAAAAGTTTTTCAGTATCTTAGTTAGGCGTCATCCATGGTACACGTGTGTAAAATGTTCGGTGTTATTAGGATATACGCCGATCGTGGTCATATACATACTGATTACTGCTATGCGTTCTGGGCTCAACCACTATGATGTGAACATACCTTTGCTTTTATTTTCTTCTTCAGTTGGAGCAGATGGACTTAGAGGTGCGGGGCCTACAGGCGCCGGAACGACAGAAGTACGGCACACGGCTGAAGAGTTATAAAAGCGAACTGACCAACCTGGAGCGCGATCTTGTGAGTACGGAAAACGATCTCGTGCCTGCCGAGTGCAGTCTCGTGATTTCCGAGAGCTGAAAGCGGTCTCGTGAGCACCGAGCCCGGATATTGCGGAATTGCCACGTGATCTGAGAAGGGAATCAGTGTGGCATGTTAAAAAGAAAGACGAAATATTTGTGAGGTGAAAGAAGCGTCTTGCTAGAATTAATACATTACATGAGTGCATTGTATGTACGATGACATGGGGGCATCAACAAGAGCAGCGCAAATTTCTTGAATTCTATTCACATTCCTTACATGTGGCTGTTGACATATGTCAACACTATCCATGGTATCTTAAAATTTAATCGGAAAATCACCTCTGCCCACGAGCGTTACACGGTGAGCTTGACAATGCACATTTCCTTAATAAAATGAATTTTTTGTCTCCATTTTGAACATATACCAAGTTTCTTTAGTAAATTTTCTGCAGTTCCGTTTGTATGTAGCTCGATTCTTAAATTTTTAATGCAGTGATTATTTTTTCAAGGGAGTGTCTATTCAAGGTGAGTGTCTTTGTTTCTTTTGCTTTTGTTTAGTTTACATTCAGAGTTTATTGTAGCAGTACTGTACGAATACTGTAATGATGTAAAGCCGTGACATTACTTTCAAGTGCGTAGTTAAGCTGTATGTCTAGATTTAATCACTTTCTGGTCACTGACCGTGTGACCTGACAGGAACATTCTAGTTACTTTCAAAAGTGTTTATCGTCCTAAAGTCCTCGCAGTGATTCAGGAAATTACGTAGCAATACGTGAAACACTTTCGTGTGTAATGTTATTTGGGTAGACCATGGAAACAACGGTGAGTATTTTGGTGGTCTTCAAGAACCTGTTGCAATATGACATCATGATCATCGGGTTATAAGACAAACATCATTCCTCTGATGGCCAACTAGAGCGGCCAGATAGTCCTTTTCCCTGTTAGATATTTCAGTTTTATGTTATCCCGTGTGTATTGCAAAACAACTTTATCTATAGTAACGCAAATGGGGTTTCATTTACAAAGATTTTAGCGAGCGTTCCGTTGGCTTATCTCGATGATGTTTTTTCGTAGAACATAAAATTTACTTATTATTCTTTATACCGAAGTGCATATTTGACCCGTTTTGTGTCGCAATAATGACGTTTTAGGAATTTTATTGATCGACATAGTGTCCACTGATTTCCGCTACTCGCGTTTGGACACCAGTTCGATCACTAAAGGTGATTTATTAACGACCAAAGCTCTGTTTACGAAGCATGCGCAAGCACACAACCTGATGGTACGTTACAAAAGGCTGCTGCCGGAAGGTTGTAAATAAGAGCGATAATACGAAGGTAGACAATATGATTACAGTGTGAAAACAGACCGGAAATGAAATTCAGTCTTTTGGGGCTGACGGTTGAATTTTGCTGATTTTATGGTGGTGACTTTCTCATCGCATTCGCTTGTGCCGTATGAAATCAACATACAGCTGTTGAAATCATTGGATAAATAACTTCTGGAAGCTTTTTTTTCAAACATGCGGGAAATCATTTATTTTCAAATTGGACAATGCGACAACCAAATGGAGTCAAAGGTAAATGTGTTCGATTACTTGATTTTAGTGTGAAATCGGTAAATTCGTCAAAAGAACGGGATATAGCTTGATGTCGATGACCAACACCTAGCGGAACTCTAGCGGGCGGGCGCTATATAATATTGTATAATTTAGCGGATTGATAAAGACATGTTGTTTTGTTTTCTTTTTCTGTTTTTGACCTTGCCCTCTTTCGTCGATGGGCTGAATCCATCACTTGTACTGTATTCGTCGTCCGGTAAGCATGTTTGTGTGTAAACAATTTTTCAAAATGCTACTCTTTCTGCATTTCTGGTATAATTCTTTTGAAATGTGGCAGGAATATTTCCTTGATAGTCTTTCATAAAGCTTTTATTTGTTTATTTAATTGTAAGTTGCTGATGCAATTGATGATGAAATCTCCGGCCGAGGACTGGCAGAAAGGCATATAACCGCTCACGTATACTGTTGAGAAAGAGTTAGAAATTCTTTATTCGTGCAGTAAAAGAAGTTCATTATAAGTTCCCATAGATTGTTACGCCTCTGTGTGTGCCCTTTGTTTCTATGATTTTGAGAAAAAATGCGAATTTCAGTGTTTGGCAAGCACAGTTATTTCATATCGGTTGTTTGAAATTTCTCCAGTAAAGAAAAGTTGTCTGGTCGTCAGTTTTTCAAGCTGGTGTAATGAATTACTTGTATTTAAATGAAGATACGACTTTTTTGTCGTATTTTTAACTAATGAGAGTGTGTATTTTGATGACATTTACAAGTTGATCATTCAAGGGATATGAAGCGCAGCCGCATTCAGAGCTTTGGTAAGATGCGGAACTGGAGATAAGCGACCCAGCCTCGTCATCTGTTGTGCGAAGTTATTTAACCGTTGCAACTGGCAGAACGCATTACCTTTAAGATACAGTTAGAATATCTACATTTTAGGATATACAGTTGCCATATGTGATTCAAGATACGGCTTTGATGATGGTTTTATAGAAGTGACAGCGTACCGAAATTCTTTTAGTATCCACATGGTGGTCATCAAAGCAGGGATATGTGTAGAGGGACTGAAGCGCCGTCGCATTCATAACCGCGATAATATGTGGAGATATGGTGGGATGAGGAGGGGGGAGGTGAGTGTCAACTGCTCCGACGCTACTTGACGTCTGTCTGTCCGTCTGTCCGTCTGTCACGCTTCAGTCTCACGCGCCTACAGGCCACATTAATACATGGATTCGGTTCAAATTTTGTACACGGCTTCTCTGGAACCTTCCGCAGTGCAGTGACCAAGAATTTTCCGGATCGGCCAAAAATTGACAAAATGGCGGACATTTGAAAATTGGCACTGGACTTATCGTATATACGGCAGTCTCACTCGTCTACAGGCCACATTAATCGACGGATTCGTTTCAAATTTTGTACACGGCTTCTCTGGAACGTTCCGCAGTGCAGTGACCAAGAATTTTCCGGATCGGCCAAAAATTGACAAAATGGCGGACTTTTGAAAATTGGCACTGGACTTAGCGTATATACGGCAGTCTCACGCGTCTACAGGCCACATTAATAGACGGATTCGTTTCAAATTTTGTACACGGCTTCTCTGGAACCTTCCGCAGTGCAGTGACCAAGAATTTTCCGGATCGGCCAAAAATTGACAAAATGGCGGACTTTTGAAAATTGGCATTGGACTTAGCGTATATACGGCAGTCTCACGCGTCTACAGGCCACCTTAATAGACGGATTCGTTTCAGATTTTGTACACGGCTTCTTTGGAACGTTCCGCAGTGCAGTGACCAAGAATTTTCCGAATCGGCCAAAAATTGACAAAATGGCGGAAATTTGAAAATTGGCACTGGACTTTATATATACGGCAGTCTCACGCGTCTACAAGCCACATTAATAGACAAATTCGTTTCAAAATTTGTACACGGCTTCTCTGGAACCTTCCGCAGTGCAGTAACCAGGAATTTTCCGGATCGGCCAAAAATTGACAAAACGGCGGACTTTTGAAAATCGGCACTGGACGTAGCGTATATACGGCAGTCTCACGCGTCTTCAGGCCACATTAATAGACGGATTCGTTTCAAATTTTGTACACGGCTTCTCTGGAACCTTCCGCAGTGCAGTGACCAAGAATTTTCCGGATCGACCAAAAATTGACGAAATGGCGGACATTTGAAAATTGGTACTGGACTTTATATATACGGCAGTCTCACGCGTCTACAGGCCACATTAATGAATGGATTCGTTTCAAATTCTGCACACGGGCTCCCTGGCACCTTCCGCAGTGCAGTGATCAAGCATTTTCCGGATGGGACTTGACAAAATGGCGAACTTTTCAAAATCGGCGCTGTACTTAGCGTACCTACGACAGTATCACGCGAATACTGGTTAATGGATTGATCCGTCTAAATGTTAGACACTACGTCGACTTACATCCTTCCACTTGTAAATTTTTTTTTGCGCAGTCAACACGCAACAGCCTTACACAAACCATATCCCCCACGGGGGATAGACGTACTCCTCGAGACGTAGTCAAGTTTGCCACATGTATAGACGGTGATAAAGTCCCCCGAATCCCCAGTTGGCGGTCAAGGTCAAAATGAGATGAAAGTTGTTACTTGAAAATGGTTTCCAGAAAACTCATCCGAAACTTTTGGTGATATGAGCTTTACCTTGGTACACGTAAAGCAACAGTTAACAAGGTCTCGTTGAAACCGGAATTTATTTAACCTTAACTTGAAAAGTCAAACTAAAATCAAAATGGCTAAGAAAATGGTGCACATATACGTGTTTTTGAGTAAGGTGTGACCTGAATCTTGACCCTGAGGGTCCAGGTCAAAGGTCATGAGATTTTATGTAAGTAGGACAGCAGTTAGAGATAAAACTTGGTCATTATCTCAAAAACGATGAGAAATAGGGATATTTTCAGCTCAATTTCGATCCCTTTGCCTCAGAGAGGTATCTTGTTAACCTTGACCTTCTCAGTCAAGGTCAAAGTTTAAAACTAGAAGTTTACCATTGTCGGTTAGCGATTTTGAGCTTAGCTTCGGCCTTTATGGCCTAATAGACGTTATATAAGAGGTACTTCACCTATTTTTTTTTTAATATTTCTGCCTTTTTTTTTTTTTCTTCTTCCGCCGAATCGGTTTCCAGACATCTCCTCGGAGACCGCTGAAGCTAGACCAACCAAACTTGGCACATGTATGGAGGGTCATCTGAAGTGGTGCACCTGATAAAAATTTTTGACCTTGACCTTACTGGTCAAGGTCAAATCGCGAAAAAGGTCAAACGGTTTTCAGACAATTACTGCAAGGCCGTTGAAGCTAGAAAAGCCAAACTTGGCATATATATAAAGGGCGACGTGATCTAAAGCAACCAATAAAAATTTTTGACCTTGACCTTGACCATGACCTTGAAATCTCGAAAAACGTTATTTAAGAAAAACAATGAGTTATCTCGAAAACGGTAAGAGATAGAGCAATTTTGACCTCATTTTCGGCCTCCACCCCCTTGTCCTTTTGACTGTGTCCTGTCGTGTTGGGGATTCTGATGCTCTGGGTGTATGTTTTGACATCTTTTTCATAACCACTCCCATTATCACATATAAGAAAAAGTCAGGAATTTAGCGTATCCTTGAAAAGTCTATGGAAAGCCCGTGGGAAGAGATATTGCGGAGCATGGTTATTTGACAGTCACTTTATTTTAATGAGAAGGTCATGTGGGCTTCGATGGTGCCCCGCTCCCCTCCGTCTGAGTTTTTTTTCGTGCTGGTCTTGTCTTGTTTATTCCCAAAGGTAGAACCTTTGAAATTTACCAAATCCTGGAAATTATTCAGCATCGGAATGAGTTTGTTAACACGTTATCTCAAGAACAACTGCGGGGATTTTGACGAAACTTGGTATGTAGCTTCTATGGGAACAAACACAGATCGGTATTGTAAATGGGCCAAGTTCGTCCAAGGAAAATGCACCAACTGGACTTTGAAAGTTTCAGCTCTTGATTGGCTATTGATGGCCGTGTTTAAATGATGGGGGGCCTGTGGGGAATATGTGGGCTATGCACACTGCTCTAGTTATTTATAATATAGTTTGAGAACGACCAATGGGTGGATGAGCTCATTTGCGACTTTGATCTGTTTTCTATGCCTTTAAAGAAGGTATTTAGCATGATGCAAAGATGAGGTGATTACGTTATTTGGAACGGAAACATATTTATTATTTGGCGATTTCCGCGTGGTTGCACATTTAATAATAATTTAATAATCTGATTTAGAACGAGACTTGTTCATTCAAACAAACTATGGTGTAAAGCGTTCGTACTAAAAATGAACTTGTGAAGTTATTGATAATTATGCAACGCGAATTTTACCACAGTATATTAAAATCAAAGTGTGTAAAACGAATCCACATGCCGAACCTTCAAGAAAGAAACTGATGTTTTCCAGACAGTGCATCAAAGCAAGTGATTTGAAAGATCTTCTCGAAATACCTTCTTGAATTTAAAAGAAAATATTTTGTCTACATAGTGGAGTCAACTACACAGCCCACATTTTGCCGGTCGCACACGTCAGTTGGGCGTTGTTGCGATGTTGTGCGCTTGCTTTACGGTCGCTTCCCTAGAAATGCGACATCGCAGCGACGTCATTCCGATGTCGCAGCGACGTCATTCCGATGTCGTTTCTCTTGACTTTTTTTTTTTTTTCATTTTGCTATCCCAAGACGATCGGGGTAACACTTGAAATCTGGGCTTAACGCTTCAATACGTTTATTACGGAGACTTTTTTTAAATTTACGAGATAAAAGTCAATATCCCGTCTGTAAAAAATAGGGGCTTTTTTCCCCGTGTTAGTGGATGTCGCGGAATCCTACACAAGATACAAAAGGAGTAATGTTCAATTAATCTATTCTAAACCATTTTGTTTTGTTTTCACCAGAAAGGAAGATTTTAGGGATTGTTCTCGTAAATATGAAACGATTTCACACAAATTGTCATGTGTAAATGACCAGTGGTCACTAATTAAATTGTAATGTTCATCCGACCAGCGAACAAAACTCCCCCTCGGTAGAACAAGAAGAGGCTTTTTCAACTTCAGTGGGGAATTTTTAGCCCCTTCGTGTTCCAGAAAAGGGGGCTAAAATGGTGAAAGAGTGGGAGAAATCCCCTAAATCCCCCTCTGGGAAAAACACTGGTGTTGGAAGAACTTATCATATAAAATGTGACGTGAAAATGTGACCTCAGATTTGACACCACAATCCAATTTTTACAAAATCTGACAAGGTAAAATCCAACCCTCATTGCGCAATAAATAGGAAAAAACTTATCATATAAAATGTGACATAAAATGTGACCTCAGATGTGCTACCATAATCGAATTTTTCATAATATAATTTACGACCTTCTTGCCCAAAATGTCTATTTCCAGTTAGCGATAATAAAGCCTATTCAATGTAGCACCGACCTATTATGGCATTGTATGGCCATGCTCCTAAACTGGTACACAGGCGAGGACATGGATGAGATGGAACACGTCACCGAGGCTGAGTCGAATATATATGTTATCACCTGTGACAATTGGAGTCATTTGAATGGAGTCTTTATTTACACTCAATCGACTTTATTTACACTAAATAAATATATTAAACATAAAGTGGAACGTATTTTAAGAGGGTATCCATCGTCTGTAGGGACGTATGTGCGTGTATACGTTTACAACCTTTTACTTGAAATGCTTCTTCTCCATCAGTTTTGATCAGATTCCTTTCATATTTTGGTCTTATTCTCTAAGTTATTATTCTCTAACGAATATTCACTAGGTAGGCCTCTCTTGAAAAAGTACCTTATTTGCAGTCCACCCAAAATTGGCCAAAAATGGAGGCCATTTAAATTTTTTTCTTGCCAGTTTTCAAAATGTTTCTTCTCCCATAGCTGTGATCAGATTGTCTTCAAATTTTGGATGTTTATTTGGAAAGTCTGTCTTAAAAATACGTTTTATTGGCGATCCACCAAAAATTAACCAAATTTTTCAATTTTTCAAAATGCTTCTCCCACAGTTTGGATCTGAGTTCTTTCCATTTTTAACCATTGCTCCCAAGACGGTTCTCCCTTGAAAACTTAATTTTTTTGTTGATCCGCCAAAAATTGGTCAGATAGGCCGCATTTATAATTTTTTGGTAGCCAATTTTTAAAATGCTTCTTCTTCCACAGTTTTGATCGGATTACCGTCAAATTTTGCACAAATGTTCAGTAGGCTTTCCTCTCTTGAAAAATTGATTTTTGGCAATCTGCCAATGATTTGTCACATTGGGGGCATTTTAAAATTTTTTATGAGCCAGTTTACAAAATGCTTTTCCTTCCACAATTTGGATCATATTCCTTTTACATTTTGTACAAAGGTTTACTGGTAGACTACGAATGTTTACTGGGTAGACTAAATGGGAGGTGAGGCATTTTCCCGCCAAAAATTGGCCAGATTGGGGGCATTTGTAATTTTTTGGTGGCGAATTTTGGAAATGCTTCTCCTTCCAAAATTTTTATGGGATTATCTTTAGATTTTGTACAAATGTTCACTAAGCTTTCCTCTCCTAAACAGTTACTTTTATTGGCGATCCACAAAAATTGGCTAAATGGGAGGCTTTTTTAATTTCCCTGAACATGCTTCTTCTCCCGCAATTTGGATCAGTTTCTTTTCCTACTTTCTATAATTTTTCCCAAGATATCCTCCTTTTGAATAAACAATTTGACAATCCGCCAAAAATTGGCTTAATGGGGGCATTAATAATTTGTTGGTGGCCATTTTTCAAAACGTCCTTTCCCCGTGATTTTGATTGGATTGCCTTCAAATTTTGCATTCATATTCACTAAGAAGGCCTCTGTTGAGAAGTTATTTTTATTTTGGCGATTTACCAAAAATTGGTTAAATAGGGAATTTTTTAAAATTTTATGGTAGCCAGTTTTCCAAAAGTTATTTCTCCCTCAATTTTGATCAGATTGCCTTTTTATGCGGACTCCATAAATTGGCTTCATGCGGTCATTTGAATGTTTTGGGGAGCAAGTTTTTTTTCAAAATGGTTTTTCTGCAAGTAATTATCGTGAGACTGCTTTCCTTCTTTATACCTTAGTCCAATGTTACGGCTCTTTTATATTTTACTTTTCTGACATCCACCAAAGATTAGGTAAATGCCGGCCTTCGGAAAATTGTCAGTAACCCTTTTTTTTTCAATATGAGTACAAGCCTATTGATACCTGAGTCACTAGATCTCGGCTGGTCACAGTGCCCCTGGACATTCTTGTTTTAAGTCTTTAATTCCGAGAAATTACTTTTGAAAACCGCAGTTAAATATTTTATATTCTGTTTACAGCCGTTCAAGTGTTTATGTTTTTCAGTATACACTTTGTAGTCATGATGAGTTTAAGAAATTTTGCTGGGCAATGTTAAATGAATAATAGGACTGCTTTTAAAAATAGTGAGTTATTTTGTAGATGGATGTATATTCCGTTTTTTTCTTGACTTAAGAACGTGTTTTTCTATCAGTTTTGTTCATGTTTTTAGAATGTCTGATCAGTGTTGTCTACACTGCTTGAGGAATATACTGTGCTCATAGCTGTATCCCAAGTCAAGAAAGTTTCATTAAAAACACATTGGCACGTATTCGCGTGATAAGAATGCTGTTCGTCTACCTCTGAGAAAACAATGTTTTTGTTTGTTTGTTTGTTTTTTTTGTTTGTTTGTTTTTTTGTTTTCTTTTTTTTTGTGTGTGTTGTGTGTGTGTGTGAAATGGAACAAGTTTTATTCATCCAGGTCATTGTTTTACTTTCAGGGATGTTTTTTTTCGTAATTAAGCCAGTGTCTAGTTTTTCGTTATTGTTTCGTTAGGGATAGCGATTTTAACCGATGCTCGAGTATATGAAAACGGCTAGATGAACAGTGAACGCGCTTATATGAACATGGCTATATGAACACTGATTACGGCTGTGTGAGCAATCAAAAGCGTTACATGAACACAACTCTGTGAACGCTGAACATGGTTACAGGAACACGGCTATATGAACACTGAATACGGTTACATGAACATGGCTATATGAACACTGAACCGGGCTATATGAACATTGAATATGGTTACATGAAAACGGCTTTATGAACACTGAATCCGATTACTCGAACCGACTGCATGAACACTGAACATGGCTACATGAACACGGCTGTATGAACACTGAATATGGTTACATGAACACGGCTTTATGAGCACTGAACACGGTTACATGAACACGGCTACATGAACACAGCTGTATGAACACTAAACACGGTTACATGAACACGACACATAATATTTTTCTTGACTTGGGAAAGGTTTTGTCTGAATTTAAGTAAGTTTTTAAAATTGAAATAAAACCACAGCCCTGTTTAATCAAACGAAAACTTGCCTGGCGGGTTTCTAACGGAAGCTGCAGTAGCCCTCTCTTCCCATCAATCAACAGTTTTGTCATTGTCGAAGAAGCTGTGCAGAAAGAGCATAACAGAATTTTCTGTGATTCAGCGCGAGAGATCCTCATTTGCCGAAGGGGGTTAGCTGTGTAATACCTCATGTAATACTGCAAACGAATAAAGAAAAAAAAAACCACGCGGTGTATTCAGCTTGAAAGACTATGTGGTCTTCTCGTACTTAATTTGTGATAACATGAGGTTGCTGTGCTTACTTGGTCTTTCTTTCTTTCCTTTCTTTTTTTCTTTCTTTCCTTTTTTTTTTTTTTTTTTTTTTTTTTTTTTTTCTTTTGAAGTTTGCAAATCTAGGGTCTTGAGCAACAATTTAACTGTTAGTTGGTCGGGGTTATTGTTTCAAGCAGACCACGGGCTTTCCATGTGATGTTTTAGCCCAGCCGACTATCGTCGCTCAGCTATGCTCATCTCTTGGGGGGAATTTGTCGGTTGTGTGTGTATGTTTGTGCGTTGTCAAATTTTCCAAATGTTACTCTTCCTACATTTCCGGTCTGATTATTTTGAAATTTGGCACGAATGTTTCCTGGTAATCCAGTTTTTTTTTTTTTTTTTTGGTTTGGCCGATGTTGGCCAAAATATTGGCCAAATTTGGGTAAACACAAAAAATGCCACTCATTCTACAAATCAGGCCCGATTGCGTTGAAATCTGACAGGAATGTTCCCCTCAAGCTCCCGCATCAGGCCCTTTATTTTGTTCGACGAAATGACCAAAATTTAACAAAATATTGACACAAAAGTGTAAAATAATGAAAACAATCAGAATGTGGTTCCCTCGTGATGCACCTTCACGAGTTGCCTGACCATTTGCCTCGATAACTCAGTCGGTAAGGTGCTGCACTGATAACCACGAGGTGGTGGGTTCAAGCCCCGCAGAATGCGTTTTTTTTTCATTGTCTCCCTTTATCGGTTTTATTGTAATATTTATAGCTGTACCTCCCACAGAAGCTTGTCATCAGGGAAGCAAGAGATTGTAACCTCAAGACCTAGTCGGGAATCAATTTGTTTATGTCTGTGTGTGTTTTTTTTTCGCCTTTTTGGTGTTGCTGATCGGTTTCTCCTTTCACCTTTGTAATATATTCGCTTTTACGGCAGGGCAAATGTCCACGGACATTCTTGTTCACTCGCATCAAGGTAAATTGAACATTCATGATTAAAAGTTCTTCAGGCATCGCTTCGTCTGCTATTGATTTTGCTCAGCTGCACTTGGCTGTATCGCGAGTAAAATCAAGTATGCCCGGCTTAATTTAGTGTTTATGCTTTGCTATGGAAACTGCTCATAATTCATTTACGAGTCATAATAGCAACGAGATGTTATGAAACACGTGATCAGCCTGCTAGTGCGCATAGATATACCAGTCCCATCCTTACTCAATAAAAAAGTAAAGAAACAACAAGTTCACAAAATTGCTGGGAGAAAGAAAAAACACATGATGGTATACAAAATTCAGACGGTATGTGCTCAAAAAAAAAAAAAAAAAAACCGCCAAGGCCTTTTCCGTTGCAAAATAAATAAATAAATAAAAGTAGGGCGTATTTTGCCGCTGGATGTTACAACATGTGGGACTACTTTTCAGCTGCGTTGGCGGAGAGAGAGAGTAAGTCGGCCGCAACTACTCACTACCTTTGCTTCGCTTGTGGCCGTCACCAGTTTGATTTTATTTTTTGGAAAGGAGTTTTTTGTGTGTTCAGCTTTTTTAAACTGCCAGGACATACTTGGAAGGGGAGTAAAACATGCGTGAAATCGTGCATATTCAGGCTGGTCAGTGCGGCAACCAGATTGGCGCCAAGGTGAGTAATCTCTCCACCTACCACTTGTCATCTGCTATATATCAACCGGGCAATTTCTCCGTGCTGAATGTTCAACAAGCAAGGAAGTATTAACCAGGCACGCAGGCTTCCTTGTATTTCGTGTGAGAATATGTTGTAATTGTTGCCCTGAAGCTTAAGAGCGAGTTGCATTCTCGTACTTCATGTTTGTTGTTGATAACAACGCATTTTATGAATAATTACAAATCAATATTTGCTATCCAGTTGGTGAAGATCACATGGAATTGATTCAAAGAAGCAATAATGAAGTTTATGTTGCGAGCAAGATTTCTTTTATTTTCCATCTCGGTAGAAATTTAAAAGTGGAATCTTTCATTTCTAGTTCTGGGAGGTTATCTCTGACGAGCACGGAATCGACCCCACTGGCACCTACCACGGCGACTCTGACCTCCAGCTGGAGAGGATCAATGTCTACTACAATGAGGCCACAGGTGGGACATTTACTTCCTAATATGGGCATCGAGTATTTCCACCAGAAAAGGTGCTGTATCTTCAGAGGAAAATACCTGTAGGGCAACCATCGGTGTCCGGCGTGTCTGATGCGATAGCGAGGGAGTTGTCCGTCGTTGGCGTGTGTTGAGCCGGCGTGTCTGATGCGATAGCAAGGGAGTTGTCCGTCGTTGGCTTGTGTGTGTCCGGCGTGTCTGATGCGATAGCGAGGGAGTTGTCCGTCGTTGGCGTGTGTGGAGCCGGCGTGTCTGATGCGATAGCGAGGGAATTGTCCGTCGTTGGCGTGTGTGGAGCCGGCGTGTCTGATGCGATAGCGAGGGAATTGTCCGTCGTTGGCGTGTGTGGAGCCGGCGTGTCTGATGCGATAGCAAGGGAGTTGTCCGTCGTTGGCGCGTGTGTGTGTCCGGCGTGTCTGATGCGATAGCGAGGGAGTTGTCCGTCGTTGGCGTGTGTGGAGCCGGCGTGTCTGATGCGATAGCAAGGGAGTTGTCCGTCGTTGGCGTGTGTGTGTCCGGCGTGTCTGATGCGATAGCGAGGGAGTTGTCCGTCGTTGGTGTCCACAGACATGTGTGTGTTATGCTGCCTCTCAAACTACTGCTCTTTGGATCGTTTTGATATTACATATTAATTCAGTTTTCAAAGGCAACAGCCTTTAACTTGAATGCAAAAAAAAAATTGGCAAAACTTTATTGTTGTTTCTGTCACTGTTGCTTTTGTCTGTGGGTTTTGTCCATCATTTGGGCTGTATTCATCGTCTGTTATTTGTGTGTGTGAGTATGTGTAAACAATTTTCAAAATGCTACTCTTCCTATGTATCTGGTCCGATTCTTTGGAAATGTAGGAATATTCCCTTGATAGCCCACCATACAGCTTGTATGTTTTATTGATTTATTTATCATCCCCCGTGAAACGGAGGGATATAGTTGTGAGCTGGTTCGTCTGTCCGTGCCCACAATGATTATGCTATGTGGTGGATTTTCGGTACATCCGTCACTTATGTGGTTTTTCTTCCTTATGTGGTGGTTCTTATGAGGTAGCCACATAAGCACCCATTGAGCACAAAACATACCACATAAGGGAGTCCGTCAAAGTCCGTTGATCAACTGTCCTGTAGCACCATCTGTTGGAAAATAATGCAACTATAAAGCTAATTTCTAAAGCAAATAAGGAGAGCAGCATTTGTTTAAATCCCGCTGTGGGGTGGGGAGAATCTTAAGAATACACCCACTGCGAACAGTGTTTGTATTTTGGGGGATTTTTTGAAGAATAAACTTCAAAGTGCGTTTCCTCCTACAGTTTTTATCCGATTTCATTTAGTTTTGGTATCTAGTACGAGGCAGCCCTATATTGGTCGGGCATACGACTTGTGCTCTTTGACTCGATCTTGAATTTTGATTTTAGGGGAAATTTTTGAAGAAAATGCCTCAAAATGAATCTTATCCTACAGTTTTATCCGTTTATTTAACTTGTGTTAATGTGTGGTTATTATTTAAACATGCACACTGGTCTGAAATATGAACAGCGCATCGACGCAATTTAAGTTAACATGCGCCGTGATCCGAAATGTGAACCGCGCATCAGCGCAAGTTAAACAAACATGCGCACTGGTTCCAAATGCGAACCGCGCATTAACGCAAGTGAAATAAACATGCGCACTGGTCCGAAATGCGAACCGGGCATCAACGCAAGTTAAATAAACATGTGCACTGGTCTAAAATAAGAAACGCGCATCAACGCAACTGAATAAACATGCGGAGTTGTCCGAAATGTGAACCACGCACCAACGGAAGTTGAATAAACATGTGCACTGGTTCGAAATGCGCAACCGGACATGGACGCAAGGTAAATAAACATGCGCACTGGTTCGAAATGCGAACCGCGCATCGACGCAAGTTAAATCAATATGTGCACTGGTCCAAACAAAGAACCACGCATCGGTGCAAGTTAAGTAATCATGCGCACTGGTCCGAAATGTAAACCGCGCATCAACGCAAGTTAAACAAACATGCGCACTTGGCGCCCCGGGCATCAACGCAAGTTAAATAAACATGTGCACTGGTCTAAAATAAGAAACGCGCATCAACGCAAGCTAAATGAACATGCGCACTGGTTCGAAATGCGCAACCGGACATGGACGCAAGGTAAATAAATATGCGCACTGGTTCGAAATGCAAACCGCGCATCTACGTAAGTTAAATAAATATGTACACTGGTCCGAACAAAGAACCACGCATCGATGCAAGTTAAGTAATCATGCGCACTGGTCCGAAATGTGAACCGCGCATCAACTGAAGTTAAATAAACATGCGCAGTTGTCCGAAATGTGAACCGGGCATCAACGCAAGTTAAATAAACATATGCACCGGTCTAAAATAAGAAACGCGCATCAACGCAAGCTAAATGAACATGCGCACTAGTCCGAAATGTGAACCGCTCATCAACGGAAGTTGAATAAACATGCGCACTGGTTCGAAATGCGCAACCGGACATGGACGCGAAGTAAATAAACATGCGCACTGGTTCGAAATGCGAACCGCGCATCGACGCAAGTTAAATAAATATGTGCACTGGTCCGAACAAAGAACCACGCATCGATGCAAGTTAAGTAATCATGCGCACTGGTCCGAAATGTGAACCGCGCATCAACACAAGTTAAATAAACATGCGCACTAGTCCGAAATGCGAACCGGGCATCAACTGAAGTTAAATAAACAAGCGCAGTTGTCCGAAATGTGAACCGGGCATGGACGCAAGTGAAATAAACATACGCACTGCTTCGAAATGCGAACCGCGCATCGACGCAAGTTTAATAAATATGCGCACTGGTCCGAAATTTGAACCGCGCATCAGTGCACATTAACCAAACATGCGCACTTGTTCAAAATGTGAACCGCGCATCGATGCAAGTTAAATAAACATGCGCATTTGTCTAAAACAAGAACCGTGCATCAACGCAAATAAAAAAACATGCGCACTGGTTCGAAATGTGAACCGCGCATCAACGCAAGTTAAATAAACATGCGCATTTGTCTAAAACAAGAACCGTGCATCAACGCAAATAAAAAAACATGCGCACTGGTTCGAAATGTGAACCGCGCATCAACGCAAGTTAAATAAACATGCGCATTTGTCTAAAACAAGAACCGTGCATCAACGCAAATATAAAAAACATGCGCACTAGTCCGAAATGCGAACCGCGCATCGACGCCAGATAAATAAACATGCGCACTGGTCCGACAAAAGAACCATGCATCGACGCAAGTTGAATAGACATGCGCAGTTTCCAAAATAAGCACCACGCATTAACGCACGTTAAATATATCCACTGGTCGGAAAAAAACCACGCATCGACGCAAGTTATGTAAGCATGCGCACTGGTCCGAATTGTGAACCGCGCATCAACGTAAGTTGCATAAACATACGCAGTGGTCCGAAATGCGAACCGGGCATCGACGCAAGCTAAATGAACATGCGCACTGGTTCGAAATGCGAACCACGCTTTGACGCAAGTTAAATAGATATGCGCAGTTGTCCGAAATACAAACCGCGCATCAGTGCACGTTAACCAAACATGCGCGCTGGACCGAAATGTGAACCGCACATCGACGCAAGTTAAGTTGACATGCGCCGTGATCCGAAATGTGAACCGCGCATCAACGCAAGTTAAAAAAATATGCGCAGTTTTTCCAAAGGCGAACCACGCATTAACGCAAGTTAAATAAACATGCGCACTGGTCTAAAATAAGCACCATGCATTAACGCAAGTTAAATAAACATGCGCACTGGTCTAAAATAAGCACCACGCATCAACGCAAGTTAAATAAATATGCGCAGTTGTGAAAGATAAGTTGTAAAATATCTTTATACAGTAAAGTGCCACATATATAATTCCGTTTATTTACAAATGACACACACAAAGCATAAACATTATTGACATTGACATGACGCCTGCTGGGAACCACACAAGGGCACGGGCAAATATAAACCACCACATAAGTATTTTTTATTCTCAAATAATCTTGTCCGTGACCTACCACTTAAATGCATTTCAGGCATATCAAATGCTACCACATAATGCAACCACCACATAAGATACCTCTCGTTGGCCTGTCCGTCCGTCTGTCTGTCCGCAAACAGTACTAAGTTTTGTCCGGCCCACTTCTCATAAAAGGGTACGTCATAGGAACCTGAAAGCTTGCATGGTGAAAATATATATATTGAAAATGTGCAAAGTCGCATTATTGTCAAAATCGGCCAAAAATTGACGTCGTGGGAAATTGTCAAAAATGGTGACTTTTTGGCTTGAACTTATCCGTGAGGCGATGTTTTGTCCGGCCGACTTTTCATAGGAGTGATTGTCGTAGGAACCTGAAACCTTGCGTGGTGGAAATATATATATTGAAGATGTGCAACGTGGCATTATTGTCAAAATGGGGAAAAAATCGACTTCCTGGGAAACTGTCAAAAATTGTGGATTTTTTGCTTGGAATTCAGCCGTGACACGATGTTTGTGTGGCCGTTACTATGTGGTATTTACATTTCTGCATTCGACGTTTATTTCAGAAATACATGGGACTATTTTTTAACGTTCCGATTTACGTATGGTCTGTAGTTAATTATGTCTCCCCGACCAAGGGGAGACATATAGTGTTTGTACGTTCTGTGTGTGTGTATGTGTGTACGTGTGTCTGTGTGTCTGTGTGTGTGTGTGTGTGTGTGTGTGTGTCAGTCTGTTGTGAACAAAGTGTTGTGTGCAAGATATCTCGAGAACGAAACGTCGGATCAACTTCAAACTTGATCGAATTATTCCTCGGTAAGGTCGGACGGTTCTATCAACTTTGGACGGATGTCACGTGATTAGGGCAAGCGTATGACGTCATTACGTAAAAATCTTGTGTGCGAAATTTCTCAGCCACTGAACATCGGAGAAAGTTGAAACTTGGTGGGACTGTTGCTTGGTTGGTTCGAAAGACGCTGTAGATTTTTTTTCGCGAGCACAACGAACGAATGCGGCGTATGACGTCATCACGTAAAATATGTATATATTTTGAACAAGATCTTGTGTGCAAAATATCTCGATAACGGAAAGTTCTATCGACTTCAAATTTTACACCATTATTCCTTGGGGCAGTCGGCGGGTTCTATCAATTTTAGGCGCATGTCAGGTGATTAAGGGAGGCGTATGACGTCATTACGTAAAAATCTTATGTGCGAAATTTCTCAGCCGCTGAACATCGGAGAAAGTTGAAACTTGGTGGGCTTGTTGCTTGGTTGGTTCGAAAGACGCTGTAGATTTTTTTCGCCATCAGAACGAACGAATGCGGCGTATGACGTCATCACGTAAAATATGTATATATTTTGAACAAGATCTTGTGTGCAAAATATCTCGATAACGGAAAGTTCTATCGACTTCAAATTTTATACCAGTATTCCTTGGGTCAGTCGGCGGGTTCTGTCAATTTTTGGCGCATGTCAGGTGATTAAGGGAGGCGTATGACGTCATTACGTAAAAATCTTGTGTGCCAAATTTCTCAGCTGCTGAACATCGGAGAAAGTTGAAACTTGGTGGGATTGTTGCTTGGTAGGTCCGAAAGACTCTATAGAATTTTTCGCGAGTAGAACGAACGAGTGCGGCGTATGACGTCATCACGTAAAATATGTATATATTATAAACAAGGTCTTGTGTGCAAAATATCTCGATAACGGAAAGTCCTATCGACTTCAAATTTTATATGAATATTCCTTGGGTCAGCCGGACTGTTCTATCAATTTTTTGCGTGTCACGTGATTAGGGCAGGTGTATGACGTCATTGCGTAAAAATCTTGTGTGTGAAATTTCTCAGCTGCTGGACGCCGGAGAAAGCTGAAACTTGGTGAAATTATTGCTTGGTAGGTCCGAAAGAAATTTTAAATATTTTTCGCAAGTAGAACGAACAAAAGCGGCGTATGACGTCATCGCGTAAAATATATATATTTTGAACCAGATCTTTTATGCGTAATATCTCGGTAACGGAAAGTCATATCGACTTAAAATTTTACATGGATATTCCTTGGTTCAGTCAGACGACTGTTTCAACTTTTGACGGGTAAAAAGTTATCTGTTCTTAAAAAAAATATCACGACATCGGAAAGTCGGATCGACTTTAAATTTGGTGTAGTTGTTCCTCGGATAAGTCACACGGTTTTTTTTAAACATTATTAAACTCGTATAGAAAATCAAGAAAGGTGCATAACGTCAACACCCCCCCCCCGAGCCTCCCCATTTTTGGCTGCTTTGTTATCTATGCATGGGTGTTAACTGCGCTGGGGATTTCGGAAGATTTTCCGGAAGATTCTCTAGTGTTCCTGCATTCTTTAGAAAGCTTCAAAACAATAACAGCATTATTGTCGGTCCATTGCTATTTGTTATTGCCTGAAATTGAGCTTTTTGTGCATTTCTCATCTATGACTGTTACGTAACATGCCACTCAGTCAGGGGTCAGTGTCAGTGCATGATGGAGTCGTTATCTACGAGGTCATGGAATGCTATTGTCGTATTATAGCTCTAAGCAGCTCTAGCTATTGATTTTTTTTCGCCGCATACTTGATTAGGTTGCCAAGACGTGCTATATATAGGAGCCATGTTGTATCGATTAGCATTGTTTGCTGAAGCATTTTTCGCTATTAAATTGGGCCGTCCGATATCTTGTGTTATGAGGAGCAGCTCACCATTTTGCCAACGAAATGCCTCCCCCTTCTCCCACCGAGGTGCGTCATCTGATGCGCAGTTATAAAGAATGCCTTCCTAGTGTTATTTGGCCGATGGGAATGTGCGAAGACAAGGTAGTCTATCATGGCTATAACTACACTTAGAGTACAGACCGTTACCGTTGCCTTGGGTAAAAGGGTTAGAGTTGTGTTTATAGTCGGACCTACAGTAAATAGCTGGGGGGGGGGGGGGGGGCTTGTGGAGGTTGATGGTTAGCAAAAAAAATCCCGACCGCCTTCAAGACCTGGATAAAAAGATGTAAAGTAAGAACCGTTTGTCGTGACTCCTTCCACATTCAGGTAAAAAGACGTACGGCAAAACCTGCCTGTCTTGACCACCTTCCAGACCCGGACAACAATATAACGTACAGTAAAGCTGCTATAGTGACCAACTTCAGATCTGGATAAGAGGGGTCTACAGTAAAACCCGTTTTAGCGACCACCTTCCAGACACCGATGAAAAAAGATGCTCATTTATATCTGTTTCAGTGACCACCATCTGTTTGGTTTATTTTGAGTTTTTTACAGTGAATGAAGGTTATGTTTGCAGAAATGAATATTTTTTTTCAGTTTGGGGGGGGGGGGGGGGTCATGGGTTTAGTCGGGGAGACATTTGTTTTTGTTCACAAAAACAAGAAACTAAGTAGGTATCGATTGAAAGTGTGTAATATAAGCCTGCACTCTTATGTTTTGTGTGCACTGGCCGCTCTAGTTCCTATTTTTTTTTTTTTAAAAATCAAATGCGGTGGCGTTACAAGAAACCTTGCACATTTTGCATGTGTTTTAAGGATTATTTCAAGTGTGTTATAAATATACAAATTGAAGTTGTTATTTAGAAAATCTTCCAAAAATTCAAGTGAGGAAAGTTGTCAAAAATCGTTAATTTTTACCTGTAACTTTTTCATGCATTTTAGTTTTGCTGCTTCACGGGGGATGTTGCCTTACTGAGGCTCTAGTTTATTTTATTATTTATTTATTCATTTATGTATCTATTTCGTTCCTTTTTTTTTTTTTTTTTTTTTTTTTTTGTTTTTGGTGATTTAGTCAAATTGGTCAAAATATTAATAAAATTTAAGAAAACCCCCAAAAAGGCTACTCTTCTTACAAATCAGGCCGATTGCATTGAAATTTTGCTTGAATGTTCCCCTCAATTCCTGCGTCAGGCTTGTAATTTATTTTATTTATTCCCCACAGGGGGAATATATGCCATCGACCGCGTGTCGGTCTGTCGGTCGGTCGGTCTGTCGGTCTGTCATCAAGAGTTTGTTAACACGATAACTTAAAAACTCCTGCAAGGATTTTCATGAAACTTGGTATGTAGCTTCTATGGGAACAAACACAGATCGGTGTTGTAAATGGGTCAGGTTCGTCCAAGGAAAATGTTCCAGCTGGACTTAGAAAATTTCAGCTCTTGATTGACTATTGATAACACGATATCTCAACAACAACTGCAAGGATTATAAATGAAGCTTGGTGTGTATCTTCTGTTTGCACTAACAAGGATCGGTATTGTCAATGGGTTAGGTTGGCCCAAGGAAAATGAGCCAAATGCACTTTGAAATTTACCAAATCCTGGAAATTATTCGACATCGGAATGAGTTTGTTAACACGATATCTCAAGAACAACTGCAGGGATTTTCATGAAACTTGGTATGTAGCTTCTATGGGAACAAACGCAGGTCGGTATTGTAAATGGGCCAGGTTCGTCCGAGGAAAATGCACCAACTGGACTTAAAATATTTCAGCTCTTGATTGACTTTTGATGCCCGTGTTTAACTGATGGGGGTCTGTGGGGAATATATGGGCTATCTACACTGCTCTAGTTTGTTTGGCGATTTAGCCAAAAGTGAGTAAAATATTGGTCACAAATGGTCGATTTACAGAAAAATAACAAAATGCTTGTACTTAACGTTTCTTTAGCAGTTTTCTTTCTTTCTTTCTTTCTTTCTTTCTTTCTTTCTTTCTTTCTTTCTTTCAGCCTTTCTTTCAGCCTTTCTTGCAGCCTTTCTTTCAGCCATTCTTTCTTTTTTTCCTTCAGCCTTTCTTTCAGTCTTTCTTTCTTTCTTTCTTTCTTTCTTTCTTTCTTTCTTTCCTGATTGATTGATTGAAAGATCAAACACTTGTTTACTGAACACGTATAAGGGATGTGTTTGAGTGAGATAGTGCATCTTCAGTTGCAGTTATTATTGTGCATAATTGTGAACTATTTTCTTCGGGTTAACAAACACAAATCCGGGTGACTGGGGCAGCTGTTGACCCATTTGAAAAAATAAAGAAGTTGTAAATAAAAAAGAACATAGTAAACCAAGTCAAGGACAGAATCAGTTTATTAAATGTGGCCTTTATCTCGGGTAGCATTTGATCTTACTTAGTGAAAAGGTTTGGCATTTATTCCGGACGTTCTTGTTTCATAGCTGTGCGTTTGTGTCGTAATGGGCGAGTCAAAGGAAACTCCTTCTTCTTTCAAAGTCATCAATATTTGAGTGAAAATTTTAAGGCACCAGTTGGCGGTACTGTCTCTACCATTCCACCCCTGTCGGCTTTCATTGTGTTCGAGATTCAACATGAGCCCCACAGTAAGTCTTCCCCTCTAACAGAAATGGCTGGTGCCCCCAGTCTGGTGAAACTGAAACCCAGTGTAGCAGTCTCACAAATCCGAGAATTATTTGGGCTGTCTTAGGATCCGCCTGACAGACAGCATAAAAAATTGCTCTTCTTTCAGTGCAGCATAATAAGATCCAGTCTTGTGTTCAGCGCTAGAAGCATTTAACCCGAGCCAGACCTTGTGTTGAATGTGTGATGAATAATTTATTCGAATGTCAGGCGAAATACGTGTTTTTAAGCTATCAATTTCCATTGTATTTTAGCATTCAATCGAAATCCTACGGAATGAATCCGGCTACCTCGACATTATTATAATATATTTTTAAATGAAAAGCGTGAAGAGACCTTAGATAGCTTCAAAAATACCATAAATAAAGTGTAAACAAACATATAAATCTGTAATAAAAAGAAGTTTTCTCTGCTCAAGGTGCCAAATATGTGCCCCGCGCCATCCTCGTTGATCTGGAGCCCGGAACCATGGACTCCGTCCGATCCGGACCATTCGGCCAGATCTTCAGACCAGACAACTTTGTCTTCGGCCAGAGTGGCGCTGGCAACAACTGGGCCAAGGGCCACTACACAGAGGGCGCTGAGCTCGTCGACTCCGTCCTGGATGTTGTGAGGAAGGAGTCGGAGGGCTGTGACTGCCTGCAGGGATTCCAGCTGACCCACTCCCTAGGTGGCGGCACCGGATCCGGAATGGGAACCCTCCTCATCTCCAAGATCCGTGAGGAGTACCCCGACAGGATCATGAACACATTCTCAGTGGTGCCATCGCCAAAGGTGGGTAGTTCAGAGGCAGTGCGGGTGAAGTGGTGGGGGAGGGGGAGGGGGTAGGCAGAAGGAGACTGGGGCCGGGCGCGGGGTGGAGGGAGTCAAAGGACGAGTTGTTCTTAGATTGAGTCAAGCTGAATTTTTCGTGAAAAAGGTAAAGTGTACTAGGGTGGGGATGGGGATCGGACACCCACAACCACCAATCTCATCCCTCCCTCCTGGATCATTCTCCGGGCAGTTAGATCAACCGTGATGTTTCCCCCACACATGAGCAGTAAAGGTTGCTGATCCATCGAGGAGCAGGAGCGGTGGAATAGAGTCATCAGACCATATTAAGGATATTTGGAAGGGCAACAGTTTCAAATTTACTCTGATTCTAATGGCATGCATTGTAGCACATGGAAATGTGGCCTATCCACCGGAGAAAAAGGTTACAAGGTTTGATCGACCCCCCGCCCCCCAGCCCCAAACATGCTCACCTCTTCTGTAGAAACTTAGCCACTGTTCAGAGTTTGTAATTATCTAGCAACGGTTAATTTCTGGCTTTGAAACAAATTCTAGACGCTGTCTTTTTCATAAATTTATTGATTTGAAAATATGTGTCACGTTTCGTCTGCACTTAAAATTTACCACATTATCCCCCGCAGATTATATATATATATATATATATATATATATATATATATATATATATATATATATATATATATATATATCTTTCAGGCCCAAAGGGTGAAAGATACTCTTTAGCAAGGTACTCTTTAGCAAATGGGAAAAACTGAAATGCTTGAGTCAATATGCACACACAAGCTGTAATCGCTCGAATTGTGTACAGTTGAGCGATCAATATGCTATGCTGTTATCATACCAGGTCCCTTAACTGCGCAATCAAAGCGTTTGCCTGCCTTATAATGGGCGTGAATGGCAAAATCTCAATGTCCATTTTTGCATATTGAATGTTTATGAATTTTTTTAAAAGTTAGCTGCACCAACTACACATGCCACATTATGTCTCTACCAAATTTGGTCGCTCTAGCCTAGCCTTCTCAGAGGAGGTCGCGACTGAGTCGTACGAAAGCAATGAGAAACTAAGGGAATGGAAATCCCCAAGTGTAATTATGGGCGCATTTTCTAACCAAATTGACCGCATCACTAGATTAACTACAAAAGGCGTTCTGGTTTGCAAATTCGACAGAGTAACCGTGGTTAATCTACCGGAATTTGCGGTATATTTCAAACGATTTCGATTTTGGTATAGGTGTATTTTGAACAATTGAACAATTCCTTAAAGTATCCCACATTTCCCATTATATATAAAGCAATCCAGGGACCCTTGCCATGCCAAAGTACGTTGTGTTTGGACTCGCCTTTGAGCCAGCATGGGGGTGGCTTGCATTAAATTAAGTAAGAACCTATTAGTGTTTCTTTTCTCCCCAAACATACTTGAAGCACTTTACTTCACTTAATCATATTCTGCTAAGAACATTTCCATCTGTCCGCATATGCATGTAAAGGTCTTGAACTCAGGTTTTCGATTTGGAACAGCCCAAACTCGTATTTTGAATACGTTCTCAAATGAGTTTGAAACTAAAGCTTCAGACTTATTTTGGTTTTAAGTTTGAGCTAAGTTATTGAATACGGGCACAGGATTGGCGGGCCTCATCAATTTCCAAATAAAGTTCCCCCTCCCCCCCCCCCCACACATACACATCAAAAGAAAGCTGTTTATGGGAAAAGACATATATCTGGAAAAAGAAGTAGAACATGCACATCCAATATAGATAGTTTAGATGTAACGAGAACTGATTTCGCAAACTATTAGCGAAATGAACACTTGGCAGTTGAACAATTCATTTTCATCACCAATACAGGGGCCCCTCGTTAATTCGTACTCCTCGGGACCAAGGGAAAAAGTACGAATTAACCGAGGGTACCAATTAACCGGGGGTCAAATTTTCGAATGGACAAAAACAACAATGAACCTTTAAGCCTTGCGCGCATTCGAGCAGGCTCAAATTGGTGGTTTCAAAACCATTGATTATTTTATCCTTATTCTTTATCCATGAAGCAAGTGTATTTTTAGGTAGCCCGTACTCCGTCATTATTCGTCATTATTTGAATTTTGGTTTTTGAGCCACTCGTTATTTGCTTTAACACTTTGAACTTAAGGCCCATTGTGTAATCATTGTGTTTTCGTTTTGATGCCATTTTGCAAGTTGAAATGCTTGACTACTGTTCACCATTTATATACATGCTCCGGAGCGCGAAGTGTCCAAGAAGACAAACGGCATCTTAAGCTTCTGTATAGAACGTGACACACGATGCTCCGGATTAGTGCCCAGTGAAAATGCTGTGCACACTAAGACACTCGGTATACAGTATTGAGTAGACCATGTCAACCATAATCCCTAAACCCCCATCATTACTGTCCCACAATGCGCATTATGCAACCCCTTCATCTCGCTACACATGATGCCTGAGTAACGTGTTGTTTTAACTGTGTGGCATGCCTAATCTGTATGGCTCTGCATTGGTAAAAGACCGGAATAGAAAAAGATTGAGGGTAAATTTTGGGACGATTTATCCGAGTCCTCGTTAATTCGTGCTTTTACATAGAAGTGAATGGGTCCCAAAATCGGGATCGACGGAATTGGTACGAATTAGTCGAGGGACCGAATTAACCGAGGACGAATTAACGAGGTGCCCCTGTATTTAGGCTCTTCTTCAAAAGCTTTACAAACGAAGAGCACGATTTGACGAAAGTCAAAACGGTAAACACTTGGCCCAAATTAAAATTAAAAACCCCTAAAATTTCTATATATTTTTTTTAATTCGGATTTAGTGCGATCTCGTTCTAAAAGGATAATGCACTTTTCATAACCATGTGTTCTGCTAAAACTGGCCTGCATATAAGCGTGCATTTAACATGCCTGGTGCAGAGCCCCCACCCCTCCATCCAACCACTCTCGAGCGTGTGATATTTTTAAAAAAGTTTCGTGCTTCTGTTTTACACGTTGACTTGAAATTCGATGAGTAGCATCCAAAAACTACATCGAAAACTTTATGACAATTAATGATTTATATATATATAATATTTTATATATAATGATGCATTAAAATTGTGCATACAGAAATGCATGCTATTAAATTTAAAGTCTATTAATTCTTTTATCGTGCTCAGCTGCACACAAGTTCAACTGATCTCGAGCTATATTCTATATTTCATGCACACACATTTACTTATTTTTAGCCACGCGCCAAAGCCTCCACTGTGTTTACAGCAGGCCTCAGCTGTGAGGCAATAGCAAACTATGCACAGTGAGCATCAGCCTTTTGCTCAGCGCAGAAGAATGGAAAAATTACCCTGTCTTTGCGTATTGATTTAACCTTGAAAACAGCCTTAATAATAAATAAAAAATATTGATAGAACTTTTTCTTACGTCAAGTTCTATATACTGCGAAAGTTTGGTGTCAATCGGACTAGTAGTTTTTGACGAGTTATGATGACAAAATGATGGACAAAATGTAAAAAAAAAAAAAAAAAAAAAAAAAAAAAAAAAAAAAAAAAAAAAAACGATGAAAATCTCGCGGGTGCCCTTAAACCAAAGCATATAACTCTTCTCAAGACTTCGTTGTGCCAAGTGTTAATTAGCGTCAGCTAATGTAAATCACGACATATTTTTTTATGATTGCAGGATTTAGCAATGCCCTAAAGCCTCCACAGTGTTTACAGCAAGAGACCTTAAGTGTTATGTAACTGCAACAGCGCACAGTAAGCTTTTGCTCTATGCTGAGCGTTCACCATGCAGGCAGTAAAGGCAGCGAAAAAATCCTGTCTTTGCGTAATAATTTGACCTTGAAAACAAACATAATAATGGAAAAAAATATTGATAGAACTCGTTTAGTTCAAGTTCTATATTATTCCAAAGTTTGGTGCCAATCGGACCAGTAGTTTCTGACGACTTGTGATGAAAAAATGACGGGCAAAATCACGGCCGACTGTAAAGAAAAAAAACGATGAAAATCTCTCGGGTGCCCCAATACCAAAGCATATAACTGTTCGCAAGACTTCGTCTTGCCAAGTGTTAAATTAAAAGCCACGCGAAATGCACTGCTCCACACCTATATATAGTTTTTGATTTAATTAGAAGCTGTAAGCAATACACAGTTCCATGCTAAAGGACTGTGAGTCTTGACTGTAGTGCCTGCTGCTATGACATAATCGGCTTTGTCTAACCCCTCAACCCCTCCCTCTCAACTCCCTTTACATGGCCTGGTGATTCAGCCAACTTGGCTTGACTCCCATTAGCAGACTATATGCATCGATTAACTGCTTTGCTCCCGAAAAAAATAACCGTTTGAAGAGACATTTGTGGAAAGTAAATTGTGTTATCTGTTTAACACTTGGCAAGACGAAGTCTTGTGAAGAGTTATATGCTGGTATTAGGGCACTGGAAAGATTTCCATCGTTTCTTTTTCACAGTCGCCGGTAATTTTGCCCGTCATTTTTTCATCAACCCTCGTCAAAAACAACTGGTTCGATTGGCAATAAACTTTGGAATAATAAAGAACTTGATCTAAACGAGTTCTATCAATATTTTTTTTCATTATTATGTTTGTTTTCAAGGTTCTATTAATACGCAAAGACAGGATATTTTCGCAGTCTTTACTGCCTGCATGGTGAAGGCTTAGCACAAAGCAAAAGCTTACTGTGCGCTGTTGCAGTTACATAACACTTAAGGTCTCTTGCTGTAAACACTGTGGAGACTTTGGGGCATTGTTAAATCCTGCAATCATAACAAAATACTTCGTGGATTTACATTAGCTGATGCTACTTTGTATAGCTTTTGAAGAAGAGCCTAAATTTTGGTATCAAAAATGAACTGTTCAATTGCCAAGTGTTCATTTCGCTAATTCTTTGCGAAATCTGTTCTCGATTATTTTGTAAGTTGGGGAGGGCAGTCATTGGTTGTTGGGGTTTATATGCCTGTTAGTGTTTTTAATGCTGCTGCAAGGAGGATTTTGCCAGCACCTTTGTATGTTAGTTAGATATGGGTTACACATGTATTTGTTTTGCAAGAAAAAGTACGAGAAAGCAGAACTTAATTTTAATCAGTGAACTTTTCTACCGATTCTACCGAGAGTTTCCGAAAAGAAGCCCCCTACCCATATAAAAGCCCCGGGGCTCTTATTGGGAAACTGGCCCCCAATAGAAGCCCCGGGGCTGAACTTAATCCTTTGATGTGAGGCAAACCCCTAGACACGTTCTGCGTCGTTGCTTAATCCTGTGCTTCGCACAAGGCAACCTCCCTCCCCCCCCCCACTCCCATCTTAACTCCGGAGTATTACCGGTAGCGGAAATATAACGGGCTGGGTACTTGTCACCATATGCATTTATAATGGGTGGATTTTTCAATATCACCACAGTTTCAAAAACTGCTATGGCAATGGTTAGCATTAGAAGAAAGTCGTACCCATTGAAAGACAAATTGGAGATCTTGATCCCCCATCTAAAAAATAGAAGCCCCGGGGCTCTAATTAGGAAACTGTTTCCTAAAAGAAGCCCCAGGGCTTCGATTTGGTTTCTAAATGAGCGCCTGAAATTCACCAGTTTCCAAAAAGAAACTCTGGGCTTTTTCTCGGAAACCCCCGGTATTTTGAATTCTATCCAAGTCTGTTCGCTGTAGTTCTGACTACAAAAAGATTCTATCCGCCCAACTGAAATGGTTAGAATTAAAAGGCTATTCAGTAAATAAATTACTGGTTTGCCGATCACTTACTTCTTCTTGTTGATAGGTATCTGACACCATTGTCTGGCCCTACATTCCCATCATACAAAACCTGTCTTCACAAATCCGTGCAGTAAATAAAGTACTGGCTTGCCAATTATTTGAGCGCAACATGAAATGCTTAGTTTGGCCAGTCAGTTACCTTGTTCTTCTTCTTGACAGGTGTCAGACACCGTTGTCGAGCCCTACAATGCCACCCTCTCCGTGCATCAGTTGGTCGAGAACACAGACGAGACCTACTGCATCGACAACGAGGCTCTGTACGACATCTGCTTCCGTACCCTGAAGCTGACCACGCCCACATACGGAGACTTGAACCATCTCGTCTCCGCCACAATGTCCGGTGTCACCACATGCCTCAGGTTCCCAGGTCAGTTGAACGCTGATCTCAGGAAGTTGGCCGTCAACATGGTGCCATTCCCACGTCTGCACTTCTTCATGCCAGGGTTCGCTCCGCTGACATCCCGTGGTAGCCAGCAGTACAGGGCCCTTTCCGTCCCAGAGCTGACCCAGCAGATGTTTGACGCCAAGAACATGATGGCTGCCTGCGATCCACGTCACGGTCGCTACCTGACCGTCGCCGCCATGTTCCGTGGTCGCATGTCGATGAAGGAGGTGGATGAGCAGATGTTGAACGTACAGAACAAGAACAGCAGCTACTTCGTTGAATGGATCCCCAACAACGTCAAGACCGCTGTCTGCGACATCCCGCCACGTGGCCTGAAGATGGCTAGTACATTTATCGGCAACAGCACCGCGATCCAGGAGCTATTCAAGCGTATCTCCGAGCAGTTCACAGCCATGTTCAGGCGCAAAGCTTTCCTCCACTGGTACACAGGCGAGGGCATGGATGAGATGGAATTCACTGAGGCTGAGTCGAACATGAACGACTTGGTGTCTGAATACCAGCAGTACCAGGACGCCACGGCCGAGGAGGAGGGAGAGTTTGACGAGGAGGAGGGGGAAGAGGATGTGCAACAGGCTGAGTACTAATCAACAATAATATCTTACATCCCGAAAAACTCGTCTTGTGTGTTACAGCTACCTTTTTTAGACAGTACTTTTGGAAAATTGTGAACTCCTGTCTTCAACCCTTCTTGCTGGAGAGGAGATGCATTGAGTTTAATTTGTCGTTTAAATATCAAAATTTGGTTTTGTTTCACGTATTGCTGATTTGATGCATTTTTTCCAGGAATTTCAAACTCACGACACTCAGAAAAAATCGTCAAAATGTCCAGCAGGAACTGAAGAATAATTTGGGAAAAGCTTTGAAGGGTTGGGGGAGGGGAATTAAAGTGTGTTAGACAGGGGGTTAATATTATTTATTTTAATATTCCATATGTGATTTTAGGAAAAATTAGTACCTCTTTTGAGGCATCAGCAGAACAAAATACTAAAACACTGTCGTTGAAATAATTTCAGTTAGGACCCATTGCTACGTGGTTTTAAGTTTAACCGAAATATCCAGCTAATCAGTGAGCCTTCTGAATAAAAAGAAAATTTAAAAAAAAACGCCTCACATTTATGTCTGTCGTCGATGTTTGTGTACCGTGTAGTGCCGGTATTGTTTATGTAGTTATAAGTCTGACAAATTGAAATATTGGCCTCATAAAATGATGTTTTTCATAAAATTTCATAGGCACTGGGTTTAAAAATATGTAAGCAATTTAAACAAGAGTCATTTTGTTTTGAGCGATGAGCTAATTGAAGAAATGGGACCAAAGAAAGAGGTATATTTCACGAAGCTGAGGTATTCATAAATCCTAAAGTGTTCGAGCATGGTAGCTTGACTGTACTTGGCTGATAAGGCCAGCCGGCCCTTTTCATTGTCGGCGCACCTGTCTCGCCACAAGGTTTCATCCACTGATCCAGTCATCCCCCGCGTACACCTGACCTCCTTACAGTTTAAATAAGTTAATCATTTAAGTGACCATACTCATCGTCGCCCAAACTCCCCCTCCCCACCCCCCCCCCCCGCTCCCCCACTCCCGCATACACACACCTCGTTTTGCTTTGTGGATGACACCTTTCTGGAGGTAAACTGTGCCTTTACCATTATCATCTGTTCTGTTAGCAGCACAAATAAATTCTTCAAGAAACTTTTTTCTGTGTTTTATTTACAAAGTACATGATTATGTGACGGATAGAACACTGTTGTGGTGCCTTCGGACATTCGAGCCTTGTTGGGGCTGACAAAAACGTAGAGATATCAAACTTTCCAGGCTAGCAATAAAAATTTTAAAAAGTTGAAATAAAAAATAATGAATCGTGACACCAAGGAAAACAGTTTCAGTTCTAGAGATTTTGTTGTTGTTTTTTTTTCATACCATTGTTTATCTTATTTTCACTCAAATGAAATGTCATTTATAGGAAGGGGCATATTTGACTATTTTGACCCTTATTTCTCGTAATGGGTCGGGATTACAAAGGTCTAGGATCCCTTATGCCCTCGGTCCGTGGGTATATCCCCCAGACCGACTGTTCCACTGTCGGATGGACTGTGAAGGCTCTCTGACCAGCTCTACAGAGCAAACCGTGTCTTTGGGCGAGCACGGGAGGGGGAGGGGGGCTTAAAAAGTATACACCGTTGTCGGTAGTTTTGTTCAGAGTGGTCACATTTTAAATGCAGTGTGATTTACTTGGAAAGAAAATTGTAACAAAAAAGATGAATAAAAGTCGGTTCAAATGTCGCACCCTGCACTTTTTTTCGGACATTTTGTCGTTGGGTGTTATGTCGTCGGGTGTTATGTCACCGGGTATTATGTCGTCGGGCGTTATGCCGGGATACCGGGCTTCCGTTCTCTTTGATAGGTGATTTTCACGCCGTGCCTGATTTCCTGTGCTTAAGCCAGTTTCCAGCCGATCCATACTGTCTCGCGCTTTGTTTTTAACATTAGTGAAGAAAAACACAGCGCAAAGGATTCGGATCAACAAGAACCATGCAAACTGTATTTGGTGAAAGTAAACCAAAGGTCTGATAAATACCACCAGTGTCTTGATTTAGAACAGAACATTTTAAAAATATATAGCAGCAGAGAAAGAAGTAATTTAGAAAAAAGCTCTGAGTTGTTTTCCTCGTCTGGATAAAGTAGTGTGGAATGTCTACAACTTGATTCTTTTTCTTGATCGGCGCCAACTTTGTTGTTGACACTCGTGTCTCAAACTGAACACTTAGTGTGGGAGTGTTCAGAAAGAATCCTGCTCTAAAACGTGCAGTCCGAGTCAAGACGCTCAGAACACCAACCGACCCAGAGAATAAATGCCGTGCACATAGAGTAGTATTTAAAAAAACCGTTTGTAAATATATGAAATAAGATAGACACTTTAGAGTATACGCCCTGTTTGCGTTTCTCACAGTCGACCGAGTGGCAGTGTTTGCTGGACTAATTTGCCGTCAAGCCCTGTGTTTGCCTCGGTATACTTGGGAGTTTTTGTTGTTGCCACTGGATTCCCGCACGGTGGGACTTGTATATATGACTTTCAAAGGCCTTGTTATGGAAATAAAGATAAACAGCGCGACGTGGCATGTTTGTTTAAGCTTTTGTGCACACAGTTGGCGGATCGGATTCAATATGTGGCCAGAAACCCTTGTCACTATGTGGCCTGTTGTTTATAAATATGTATAATGCCTCTGAGTAATTACTCTGGATCGATCATGCACCAAGGGGTGCCGTTTTCTAACGGGCCGCTGCACTGGATCAGCGAGTCATTAAATCCATACTGCCTCTATTCACTGGTGTTTAGTTATGGTATGTAAAGAAGAATGTGACCCGAGGCCGAACTGCGACGTGACATGCCCAGAAAAAGGCGCGCCCCGAACAGGAGCCATAAGCCCCGTCCGCAGTGCTGCCCTATTTGGGGGGTCTATCGAATGTACTATACAGCTGTATATAGAATCGCACCAGTCCTTGCGCATAATACTGCGCCATAACGTAGCAGTTATAAAAAAAAACAAAAAAAAAAAAAACAGATTTCCCTACCCCTCAATTCGATGATTAAACAAGTGCTTAAAAAACTGAGTTGTTCTTTTAACTCACTTCTTATTTCACTTGCAATTCATATGTTTCTTCGACGAATTGAAGTTGCTACAAATTGATGCATAATCGGTTGACTTCGCGGCTTTCCGTTGTAGAACATACGATTTAGAAAGGGGTAGGGGGCAACGGAAAAAATAAGGCGACCCGGAGTTGAGTACAGACTCGATACATCGATTTAAGGTATCGAATAAGTATTCGAGTTCACATATGAAAAAATGTTTGTACAAATGTTCACTCGCTTTTTTTTTTTTTTTTTTTTTTTTTTTTTTTTTTTTTTTGCACTTGTTTAATCACCGAATTGTGGGGTTGGGTTCAATTTCCAAAGGAATTGATTTCTGCGAAGGAGGCAGACATAAGGAGGGTGAAAAAGCGAGGGGGGAGAGGGGAGGAGAGGAGGGAAGAGAAGAGAAGAGAGAGAAGGAGTTCTCATCGTCAAAGTGAGGAAAAAAAGAAAAATGTTCGTTGTTTTTTATAAAATCGAACTTTGATCTTTATCAATTGAACTGGTTTTAAACATTGTTGCAAATACCATTGTCAAACAGAATCGAGAGGTACTTTGAGTGTTGCTAAAAAAAAAATGCAACGCATATAATACCTGAACAAATAGCCGATGGTGTGAAGCTTTATGCCTGCTTGACTTGTGCTATTATGACAACGGGTCTTCTGTTTTCTTGAAGTGAAGAGTAATTCCCGTGGCGTATGAATTTCCAGTCTCGTTTTGAAAAGACTTTTGTCAAGCACAGCACTGCATTCTTTCCCTCCCATACGCGGCTAATCGATTATGAAATAAATCTTTGACTAAACACAATACCGTTGAATGCATGGAGGGGAAAAATAGTGCCCCATTGCTAAGGGACTACTTTAAGTAGCGCACGCGTAGTTAGGAGGTAATCCACAGAGCTATTCATCGGGAGGACTATTAAAAGGAAGTGCGGACTACCGAGTCGTTAGCAACCGCTCAGGTAGACACGAGTACACGCGAAATACACATTTTTCTGTCGTTCAAGACACACACAATCCAGCAACATGAGAGAAATCGTCCACATCCAAGCCGGCCAGTGCGGTAACCAGATTGGAGCCAAAGTAAGTCGCATTTAGTTTCTTCTCAATTTTTTTTTTTCAAATTTCAATTAGGCGTGAAACAATATGCCATTTGTGTTGGAACAAGTGATAGTGAAATGGATATAAGCTTCAGGTAGCCCAGCGGTTCGTGGGTCAAATGAAAAGTTCAAATTTTGCAGAGTGCTGAAATCGGAGTTAATTTTTGCCCGGATGGGAGGGGGGGGGTGTTAAGTGTGCGTATATGTGAACCTTTTAAGGGTAAAGAGAAATGTTACCGTGTATTTGCATTTTATTTGCCTTTGGCGAGCGAAACGGCCGTTAAGTGCAACATACACCATACTTGTATTACGGCATTGGAGAATCAACCGAGAAAAAAGAGAAGTTTTGTATCAGTATACGAAGTAGATTCCTGTGGGCATAGTTTAGGCGCCCCCAAGCGCGTCGACAATTAGTTCACACGAGTAGGCAATTTTGTTTTCAAAAGAGAACGAGAGCAGTGTTTGCTTTTGGTGTTTTCTTTGGCTTGTAGCCTTTCATTCGAGACAGAGATAGCAAACCCACGGAATTTAGTAACGGATGCCTTTTGCTGACGTCTTTCAAACAAATAAAAAAATAAAAATAAAGGGAAAAAGATAGAGCCGCCTGATTTCAATGTACCTGACCTGAATAAATCGTCGGTTAATTTCTTGCTGCCCACTATGGGAGAGGTCAGATTCCTAAATGTTTTTTTTTCTTCTTCTTGTTTTCAACCTCGCTTATAGATCTAAAATCAAACCCTGATACAACAAACAGTTGCCAGGGTAGGAGAGATTCAAGATTGAACCCAGCTTCCTGCTTGGGTTTGCTTCGCCCGCAAAGAAACATTCCTAGTACCTTGGATTTTTTTGTCTCGTGTGAACTGTTCCACTAAAATATAGGAAGCTTGATCTCTTGCCGCTCGCTGCTAAACTGCCCTTTTGTTGATTACTTCTAGTTCTGGGAGGTGATCTCTGACGAGCACGGAATCGACCCCACTGGCACCTACCACGGCGACTCTGACCTCCAGCTGGAGAGGATCAATGTCTACTACAATGAGGCCACTGGTAAGTTAACCCCGCCCCATTAACTACCCCCGCATATTAATGTGATTGGTAATCCGAGAACTGTGTCTTTAACGTGGCTGTGTTAATTTATATTTGTTTAAAAATGTCATTGGACAAATTGGATGAAGATTTTAAATTAATGCGATGTAGCAAAAAGGTAATTGGCAAAACAGCCAAAAACTAAGCGCCTGTTTTGACAAAATAGAATTTAAAACCTTTTATGCCCTTGATTGACAAGTTCTTCTGAAGCTTTCTACTCTGTACATTATGTCGAGTAAAGAGAACGAGCTCATCCGTCCAGCAGCATGTAACTAGAAGTGTACGGTAGTGTTGAACTTGAGACATTTTTGTTTTCAGGTGGCAAATATGTGCCCCGCGCCATCCTCGTTGATCTGGAGCCCGGAACCATGGACTCCGTCCGATCCGGACCATTCGGCCAGATCTTCAGACCAGACAACTTTGTCTTCGGCCAGAGTGGCGCTGGCAACAACTGGGCCAAGGGCCACTACACAGAGGGCGCTGAGCTCGTCGACTCCGTCCTGGATGTTGTGAGGAAGGAGGCTGAGAGCTGCGACTGCCTGCAGGGATTCCAGCTGACCCACTCCCTTGGTGGCGGCACCGGATCCGGAATGGGAACCCTGCTCATCTCCAAGATCCGTGAGGAGTACCCCGACAGGATCATGAACACATTCTCAGTTGTGCCTTCACCGAAGGTAAAAATAAGTTTTTACACAACTACGACTGTACAATTTTTTATTTTTCTTTGCTTGGGTGAGAATGAGCTGTGCCGTCGTTCTGACTAAAAAAAGATTTTATCCACCAAACTTAAATGGTTAGAATTAAAAGGGTATGGTCGGTTAAAAGTGCCAGACCACTTCCCAGTATACTAAACCTGTCTTCAAAATCCATGCAGTAAATAAAGTACTGGCTTGCCAATTATTTGAGCGCAACATGAAATGCTTAGTTTGGCCAGTCAGTTACCTTGTTCTTCTTCTTGACAGGTGTCAGACACCGTTGTCGAGCCCTACAATGCCACCCTCTCCGTGCATCAGTTGGTCGAGAACACAGACGAGACCTACTGCATCGACAACGAGGCTCTCTACGACATCTGCTTCCGTACCCTGAAGCTGACCACGCCCACATACGGTGACTTGAACCATCTCGTCTCCGCCACAATGTCCGGTGTCACCACATGCCTCAGGTTCCCAGGTCAGTTGAACGCTGATCTCAGGAAGTTGGCCGTCAACATGGTGCCATTCCCACGTCTCCACTTCTTCATGCCAGGGTTCGCCCCGCTGACATCCCGTGGTAGCCAGCAGTACCGCGCCCTGACCGTCCCAGAGCTGACCCAGCAGATGTTCGACGCCAAGAACATGATGGCTGCCTGTGATCCACGTCACGGTCGCTACCTGACCGTCGCCGCCATGTTCCGTGGCCGCATGTCGATGAAGGAGGTGGATGAGCAGATGCTGAACGTACAGAACAAGAACAGCAGCTACTTCGTTGAATGGATCCCCAACAACGTCAAGACCGCCGTCTGCGACATCCCGCCACGTGGCCTGAAGATGTCCGCCACATTCATTGGAAACAGCACCGCAATCCAGGAGCTGTTCAAGCGTGTGTCGGAGCAGTTCACAGCCATGTTCAGGCGCAAGGCTTTCCTCCACTGGTACACAGGCGAGGGCATGGATGAGATGGAATTCACCGAGGCTGAGTCGAACATGAACGACTTGGTGTCTGAATACCAGCAGTACCAGGACGCCACGGCCGAGGAGGAGGGAGAGTTTGACGAGGAGGAAGGCGAGCAGGAGGAAGCTTAAATGTTTGAACATTCAAGCGTTGAACAGTTGCAAAAAGACTTTCAGAAACAGCTTTAATTTTTTTTGGACATTTCACTTTTTGGTTTAGCTATTTTTACTTCAAAGCCGAAACAAAATTTGTCTGAAAAAGAAGAAATGTTAGACAACTAACATCACTGTTTAACAATGGTACTTTTCTTAAAAAAAGAGAAGTGAAATAAAATATGAAAAAATTCACCGACTGATGCATTTATTCGCGTTATATATATACAGCTAAACTTATATACATTAGCGGAATACACACTTTACCCATCCATCATCTTTATAAACAACATCATAATGATAATAACATCAATAATAGTAATAATAACAATAACAACAGCAACAAGAACAACAATAATAATAATAATAATATTACATTACTATACAGCTGTATTAAAAGAAAGGTATGACAGGGCAACAACTGGGCCAAGGGCCGCTAGACTGATTCCTTACTCAGCTAACATAACGTAACAATCTTGTTCCACATGCTAACCTGCTAGGTCTGGCATCAATATATAAATACATCAGACGTAAATGTTACCCAAGTTTCTCACGTGTAAAAAAATTATTTTCTTATATGGATGCCACGAACCCAGTCAGCCTCAAAAATAGTAGAAATGGAAAGAAACCAACAAAAATGTGTATCCTTTTCCAGCGTCTTTGGTAACATCTGTTGCACCTAAGATGAAAACACACATATACCTTCACAAACAGACAAACATACACACACAGAATAAATAGAATCTGAATATTGGTAGAATAGCTGGTACTTCACATGTATCAGCACTAAACATAACTTTGTATAATATGCGTGAAAAATGTATGACTTTCAATGATACGTGCCAATAAAAACACAGTCTGTGAATACCATGCTGCGAAACCAAGTGAAACATTTTGACCTCAATCTTTCTCAGATTACAACTTCATGAGTTGGTATATGAAATGGTATTTGTTAGGCTATGCAGTCCCACTGAATCTGAATGCGCTTAATTTTAATGGCAAGATGAAAAAGCCGAGGGGTGGGGGAATTTTCCCAGAAGTTTCTCCCCAGGCTTGTGTTTTGTTTGATGATTTGGCCGAAATACTGACAGAAAAATAGACCTAAAACATAAAAACGCTGCTGTTCCTACAGATGGAAAAAAAACCATCATTCCTGTTAAAAGTACAGTCATATCATTCAAACGCTAAACTTTCAAAAAAGAAAAAAAAAAAAAAACACACACACACACCCGCACACCCGCACATATAAATTGTGTTGAAATTAAAAAATAAAAAATAAAAAAAAAAACATGTTGAATCCGGCATCCTTCACATTACGTTTTAAACTTCTACTGCATGCAAACCTCTCGCAGTGTGAACGTTGGTATTTCATAAATTCTTCCCCTTGAATGAACACTGGGACAGTGTCGATATATTGCTTAGAAATATTGCTGAACAGATCCAGAGGGGCGTGCTCTTTTAGGCGACTGGATCTTGATACGTACTAGAGCGCATTGTGATTTGGGTCGTCGAAATTTACACAAAAGTAGTGCCGAAATCCATATGTTCCATTAAATTAGCAATGGGGCAACAGAAATGTGATATAGTTATTGAATTTGCGCTTGAAGTAATAGGATGTTGTAGGATACAATACACGTAGGATTCTATTATCAGGCATTCTAACTATGGAAAAAAATGGCATCGTATGGGTTCGTTTCGCCATGTCAAAAATGACGTGATGTTATAATAATGCAGTCCTAGTTTGGTAACACAGCCTTCGGTATCTTAATTGTCTTCACAAAAACCACACAACAGTCGCAGGCTGCGCTGCTGAAAGCTCATGTGTTGAGAATAGGATGTTTCCGGTTTTTATGGCGTGCCCGACGATAGCCGGAGGACCATATAGTAATTGACTTCTCCGTGCGTGCGTAACCAAAATACAAATTTCAGATAATGCCTGGAAACGTGTTTCTTCGATGAAATAAGGTGATTTTGACGTTAACAAAATTTCGCGCGTTGTGCGTGCGTGCGTGTACACTCATAGACTGAGTTTTGTAGACTGAACTTGTCCCAGGGTTTTGCTTCGATCGACCTGAAACCTATATGAATTGAAAGCTTATGGGACCTAGTTGTGTACCTCCCCTTGGGGCCGACTTCGGTCGGTCCGCCGGTCCGTGAGAGGTGTGAACATAGGCCCAAAACACACAGCTAGCTTAATTTATGGGTTTTGTTGACTGAACGTGTGCTGGGGCTTTGCTTCGATCAGTCTGAAACCTGCACGGATTTAAAGCTTATTGGACCCAGTTGTGCACCTCCCCTTGGGACTGGCGTCTGCCGGTCCGTGAGAGAGGCCTGAGCATAGGCCCAAAACACATATCTAGCTTAATTTAATAAAATGCTTCGCCTTACATCTTTAAAATATACATAGAAGTGCTTCAGAATGTTATGGTTTAGGCGGGCCATACGTGCTCCAACGGACACATTTCTAGTTGTACGATGAGGTTCAAGCTGTCGCGATTACCAGCTGTGTGATTTTTACCACGAATGCTTTTGGTGCAACAAAAGCAGATGCTGTTTTCATGACCTGATTAACATTGTATATGGCACTTAACAATGAAATTTTTTTTTTTTTTTGACATTCAAAACCCAAAGGGGAAACAGGCGTAAAAAGTGCATTTCCTAATTGGTTTCTTGGGAGCGGAGAAAGCGGTCGGCTTAATGGCGGATGGGGAGCAGGACTGTGTGTTGTTCGATATTTGGGTCTTGTTAGCAAATCGTGCTTGCGGGTGGAAAGCTGTGACTTTTCTTCTCTTCTCTTCTCTTCTCTTCTCTTCTCTTCTCTTCTTCTCTTCTCTTCTCTTTTCTTTCTTTCTTTCTTTCTTTCTTTCTGAGCACCACTCATCTGTACGTTGATTGATTGACTTGTCAATGCGATATGTCTAGACGTTTTCTGATGTCTCAAAGTACAAGTTATCCAATAACTTCTGCACTTTTCTGGATTCTGTGGTTGTTTCACGATTTGCTGTTATGTTTTTCTTAAATCTGGACGCTCTTTACCTGCAACAAGATGGTTACTGTTTTATCCGACCCCCCCCCCTCCCCCTACCCGCCACAACCACCCTTGCTTTTGTTGTATTTTAAACCTCCATCACATTTTTTCACTCCCAGCCCAGAGTTTCACATCGGGCTTCATTATTGACTTGTGGGAGATGACACGTACCGTCGAATGAGTGTTATTTTGTGGATTGTAAATGGTCGGAGCTTGCATGGGAGGGGGGGGGCGTGACAAGACAGACGGCCGCACGTTATCGAGTATGGGGGTGCTTGGATGGGAAAGGGACAGTGGAACAGAACAGATATATGTTCCTTTTGTTACTAGTGATGGAAGGAACAGGGTGAAAGACTGCACCTTTTCTCGGTGATCGTTGGAGCAGGGCCGACGGTCGTACTTAATATGATAAAAATGAATGCCCAATAACCCATTACAAGAAATAATTGCACTGGAACGATAAGACATGATTGAAGTGATTGTGGAAGTAGTTATTTAAGTCATTTAAGCGCAATATGTTGAATTTTGTCTTCGCCCAAAAATTCGGTAGACTGGGCGATGGCAGAAAACGGTAATCGGTTGCATGTGAACGCCTCAGGTATAAAAAAAAGTTGCAGCAGACAACTGCACATTCTGCATGAGCGCATGGTATGTTGTTACATGTTACATCAGCCAATCAAAATCTGAGGATTTGTCATCGTGAGGCAGGCCACACCAGCATACACAAAAATTCGTCGTGCTAGTTTTTGTGTGTTGGTAAAAAATGAACAGAATCTGGTCTAAAATGGTTGTTGGAGGGGGAGGTAAATGGTTTATAGATCATACAAGGAACCGTTTGGTGTGTAATGTACGTATAAATGTGTAACAATCATCAGTCTTGTATGTCATATACTGTTCTCTCCCCTACATTGCCGCCTCTTGGGACAGTTCGATAGAATTATTAAGAATGGTGAGGAAATACCATATCATATCTCTCAGGGTTCCTTCCCACACCCTAGGAAATTGTATTAATGTGGAACCTCCTCAAAAACCAGAAAACGGTGGTGGTGGGGAATGAACTGGGAAATGCTGCGTACTAAAACAGTCAGTTGTTCGCCTGTGAGTATTTTATCGCTATCAATTGCAACATGTTGCTTAAAACCTGAAAGATAAAGAAGATAAATCGTTCCGATGATTTTTGAATGTGCCACAGTTCACTCCATGGCACTTAAGAGTTTAACGAAGCCAGCTCCAGCAAGCCGCTGCAGTGTTGCCTTTCATTGTGAAACAGCTTCGTGATTGTCAACGTTTCTTTGATTAACATTCCTGAATATTGAATACCTGCAATGAACACGTCTGTATGCATTGTCTTCTGCATTGTCAACACTGGTGTTTAATGAACACTTCTGCATTGTCAACACCGGTGTTTAATGAACACTTCTGCATTGTCAACACCGGTGTTTAACGAACACTTCTGCATTGTCAACACCGGTGTTTAACGAAGACTTCTGCATTGTCAACACCGGTGTTTAATGAACACTTCTGCATTGTCAACACCGGTGTTTAATGAACACTTCTGCATTGTCAACACCGGTGTTTAATGAACACTTCTGCATTTTCAACACCGGTGTTTAATGAACACTTCTGCATTGTCAACACCGGTGTTTAACGAGCACTTCTGCGTTGTGAACACCTATGAATGACGAACAGTTAGCAATAATTGATTTATTTCAAGTGAACTTGGATTATAATGAAAGTAAGAAAATGCCTTTTCGTAGCTGTCAACGTTTTCGTAGCTGGTCAACAATGCATATTCATGTTGACTGAAATAAGTCAATATTCTGACTTATTTGGTGTTTTTTCTATGGTTTGGGAATCGATCAGTGAGATTACAGCATTTCTGCAAGTCATCTGTTTTGTCTCAAGATGCGCTGGTTCGGAAAAGCAGGTTCACACCCGCAGAAGGGGGTGGGGGAAACAAGTGTTACTGAGCATGCCCCAAAAGTAGAAAAAAAACGAAAGAAACGCAGAGAAAGGCGTATTTTGTAGCCACAAGGAGTGGCAGTTAAAAAAAGGGGGGATTAGGGGTCCTTGTTATTGAGTACTCCGCCCTTCCCACGGAAAGGGTTTTTTTTTTGAAGCGCATTCCTCGTCCAGTGGAAGGGGGAACCGAACACCTTACACACACTCCTCAGTCACGTGGGGGCAGGGAGTATTTTTCAAATTTGGCGCTTCACTTGCATCGTCGTTTTAAGAATGCGTGGAAACTAATTTGTGGGTGAGTTCCCCTACATGTTTTACGGTGTCTTGGGGAGGGAAACCTTAATGACGTGCGGAGTGTACGAAAGTGTTGCGACCATTTCTGGAGAATATATTTAAAATAGACTATGGCCGATGACAGATAAATATTTCGTAAAAGGGTCTTTTATTAATAAACTGATAGATAGAAAACAACATAAATTCCACATGACAAGTTGTATACCAGAAGTATAATATTATTGCCGTTGCGCTGTGGTTAATGGTTGTGGCTGCGGTTTAGTGCAGTGATGTGAGTGCGGCCATAGGAGCTGCCCTTCCGCCTCTCGCAATGCTACATAAAGGCAGTTGCACTGGTAGCCTCCGCCAGCACAGCTAAAACCACAGGATAACAACAGGACGTGATTCCATTAGCAAAATCGAATCAAAATGCGTGAAATTGTCCACATCCAAGCTGGCCAGTGCGGAAATCAGATCGGTGCCAAGGTGAGTCAAGTTCACTTGTGATTTTTCGCTTCTGAAATTTTAATTTGAGTCTGTTATCGTGCAGAAATTGCGTGGAACATTTTTTTCCGGTAAAATGGCCGAGAGATGCTATGCAAGATGAGTCACACTCGAGAAATCAATAGCGCACAACACTGCGATTGGATTTACAGTACTATCCCTTCAACGAGGCTGGTTTATGGAACGCCTGGGGCGGGGATCCTTGTTTATCTAAAAATGCATATCCACGCTCGTAGTTTGGCGAAGTAGAATGACAAGACCACATAGTCATGTGGTCCGGGCTACAGTCGTTACGGGTGCGGCGACTTGCGATCAGGGGGAATGGGGGGGGGGGGGGGGGTGATGGGGTGCAGACTGTGACAGGCTATAAATCTCCCAAACAAGGGACCATGCATAAAGCACGTACTTTTTAACACCCCCCCCCCCCCAAATCCCTCATCATCTATACACAATTTTGACATCATCGGTTACAACAGCGTACCTAAAAGCTTATTACTGGTGTTACTGGTAATGCGTATAAATATGGACGTATGTTTCAACCATTTTTCATACTTTGTATCCTGGGAAGTGCACTCCCCTCCCCTCCCCCCCCCCCTCCCCCTCCTCCTCCGCAGCAGTAAGTATTAAGGAAATGCTCATATCCTCCTCATCTGCGTGTTTTTCTTGGTTATTTATTTATTTTTTGTTAACGCGGATAAGCAAACAAGATGGCTGCCATTGAGGTGACTGTGCCGTGATGACTCACGCCAGACTTGTTCACGTCATATCCACAGGCTAGGCACCAATTCTCCCTCCCCCCTTCCATTTTATCATCATTCCTTTCTCATAGTGTATGCATGGGCCACACACTGGTGCATACCAAATAGGAAATGCGATTTTATATCATATCTAAAAAAGTACATGACTCACAACTGGGACGTCAAAGGTTATGTGAAGTATTAATAACAATTCCTTCTGCCCGCCACGTACCCCCTGCCCCCCTCCCCCAAGCAAAATCGGAACCTAAAACTTGGCTTCTATATGCCCTTTCTGATTTACATTAGTACCTTGCTTGACATTACATGAAAGTGAGCGGTGGGAGGGGGAGGGGTGTTTCAGATTACAGAATGCAATATTTTTATCAGTTTGCTGGCATGAAGCATTGCTTTGACATTTTGGCTCGATTAAGTTTGCACTTTCCTTGACATTTTAATAAACGCAGAAATTTGGCACAACAACGTGAAACTATTCACCATCCAAGACAAAGTTACCGAATGAAAAGGCTTTCGTGTGCAGTAGAACGAGCCAAACATATTGTCAGTGCGCAGCCATTTAACCTGAAATATGTTCGTCTCGTGATAAAGAAGAAAAAAAGGCGGAGATTTTATTGGCAAAATGTGATTGCGTGATATATGAAGGTTGTATGAAGAGAAGGAGTACTGCCTTTGACATTTAGATGAGCTCATGTGGGGCTGCAGAATTTTGGGGAGGTGAGACGGGGTATGAAAGAAATGGGTGGAAATAAATACTGTCATCGCAGTGATTGTAAGCGTAACAAAAGCATTATCGGGTGACAAGGCCAATGTAAGGAAATAGTTTTAAAGTGGCCTGGCGAGCGAAACTCTTAAATGTTTCATGCTCCAGAACGTTTTATTTAACAAGACCGAGTTCAGTGCCGAGTAGCCAAAATTGCACATTGAATTAGCGTTTCTTAATTTTGGAGCTAACGTCAGCTGGTACTGTGGTGGGAGGGTGCTTTCACCCCCCCCCCCTCCTGATCCCCTCCCTCCCCTTTTCCGTTCCCGAACATTTTTTCAAATGATGATGATTACTATAGTTTTTATTATGGTCTGTTTATTACATTTTTGTGAGCGGACTTGACATTGCATTGTGGGGTGTGAGTATGTTTTTTTGTTGGGGGGGCGGGGGGGTAGAGATCATTATCTTGATTCTCCTGTATATATGGCAGCAGATTAAAGGCCTTATTCAGGAATACTTTGAATAACAGTTTGCTAAAAAAAAAAACAAAAAACAACGAGTTAAAAATTAAGAAGTCAGAGATGCTGAAGTCGTATTAAAATTGCACTTAGGTAAAAGTATAAAAATAATCCATTCTTCGACTTCTAGTTCTGGGAGGTGATTTCTGACGAGCACGGAATCGACCCCACTGGCACCTACCACGGCGACTCTGACCTCCAGCTGGAGAGGATCAATGTCTACTACAATGAGGCCACAGGTGGGACATGCACTTCCTAATATGGGCATCGAATATTTCCTCCAGAGAAAGATCTAGTGGTGTATCTTATGCGAAATACTTCGGCTGCTTAATAGAAAACAGGAGTTAAGGAGTTATGTAAAGGCTTTCTTCAGTAAAAGGAAGGAATTGCAATAGCTTTCAGATGGATATAATGAATTCAAATTTTTATTTGCACATTGTAGGTGGGAAATACGTACCCCGCTGTATCCTCGTTGACCTGGAGCCCGGAACCATGGACTCCGTCCGTTCCGGACCATTCGGCCAGATCTTCAGACCAGACAACTTTGTCTTCGGCCAGAGTGGCGCTGGCAACAACTGGGCCAAGGGCCACTACACAGAGGGCGCTGAGCTCGTCGACTCCGTCCTGGATGTTGTGAGGAAGGAGGCTGAGAGCTGTGACTGCCTGCAGGGATTCCAGCTGACCCACTCCCTAGGTGGCGGCACCGGATCCGGAATGGGAACCCTCCTCATCTCCAAGATCCGTGAGGAGTACCCGGACAGGATCATGAACACATTCTCAGTGGTGCCTTCACCAAAGGTAAGATATTCATTTCTTCAATTTATTTCTGCCTGCTTTCCGTGCGTGATCTATAGACATGGGGGCATCCCTATACCTCACCTCCCGAATAATCCTTCTGTGCGATTTCAGCAAAACTCATACGATATGAACTTCGCGTACTCCGATCCCAGAATCACTTGAACTCGACCACATGCAAACCACTAGTCTGAAAACCCGCAAGCTACATTCCCTGGGTTACGCGAACCAGGGGAAACTCTTAATGATGCTAATCCAACAACCTAAAATCCGTTAATAATGTGAACTTCTCAGCCCACAAATGGTATGAACTCCACAGCGTACAGTTCCTAAATGACGCTAAAATCTACGAAGGCCCCTGAACCCCACAGGAAGTCTCTAAATCACGTAAACCTACAATCCGTAAATAAAGTGAAGCCCAAATCCTACACTGCCTAAGTAAAGGAAATCCAGCAGCATGCAACAACCTGTTAAAGTAATGAACACCTGCAACCCTTAAATCAATTACCCCCTCTCCCCCCAACCCCTTTATCCTCTAGAATGCATACGACAAACCTCTACTACTGAGGACATCTCAGAATGCTTTCATGCTTCCAGCCAATGCATTTTCGTATGCAACCCCAAAACCTACACTGCCTAAATAAAGGAAATCCAACAACCTGTTGAATCAAGTGAACACCATAACCTGCAATCCTTAAATCAAGTACCCCTCCCCCCCCCCCCCCCTCATCCTCTCCCCCATATTAAGTTAACCCAATTCTCAACAGTCCCAAAATCACACGAATTCCACAAATTATGTGAACCCAGACACTTGCAGTCCTAAGTCCAGTAAACCCAACCACCTGTCGTGCCTACGACAAACTTCTACAACCGAGGGCTTCTCGGAATGCTTCCATGATTTCAGCAAACGTATTTTCGTATGCAGCTACAAACTTGAAACCCTCAATTTAAGTTACCCTTAAATAGAACCTGCCTTTTTGTGGCACTTCAGTGATTGGTCTGTGGTTTATTCGTAGAGAAAAATAAATAAAATGGTACAGATATAAAACTATGAGTTTGCTTGTCATGGACATTTTTCATATTTTTTATGTGTTATCTCGGGATTCAAGGGGAGTAGCTTACTCAAAAGTTCACTGACGTGACGCATGTATGGTTCATTTTTTGTAGGTGTCAGACACAGTCGTAGAGCCCTACAATGCCACCCTCTCCGTACATCAGTTGGTCGAGAACACAGACGAGACCTACTGCATCGACAACGAGGCTCTCTACGACATCTGCTTCCGTACACTGAAGCTGACCACGCCCACATACGGAGACTTGAACCATCTCGTCTCCGCCACCATGTCCGGTGTCACCACATGCCTCAGGTTCCCAGGTCAGTTGAACGCTGATCTCAGGAAGTTGGCCGTCAACATGGTGCCATTCCCACGTCTGCACTTCTTCATGCCAGGGTTCGCCCCGCTGACATCCCGTGGTAGCCAGCAGTACCGCGCCCTGACCGTCCCAGAGCTGACCCAGCAGATGTTTGACGCCAAGAACATGATGGCTGCCTGTGATCCACGTCACGGTCGCTACCTGACCGTCGCCGCCATGTTCCGTGGTCGCATGTCGATGAAGGAGGTGGATGAGCAGATGCTGAACGTACAGAACAAGAACAGCAGCTACTTCGTTGAATGGATCCCCAACAACGTCAAGACCGCTGTCTGCGACATCCCGCCACGTGGCCTGAAGATGTCCGCCACATTCATTGGAAACAGCACCGCGATTCAGGAGCTATTCAAGCGTATCTCCGAGCAGTTCACAGCCATGTTCAGGCGCAAGGCTTTCCTCCACTGGTACACAGGCGAGGGCATGGATGAGATGGAATTCACCGAGGCTGAGTCGAACATGAACGACTTGGTGTCTGAATACCAGCAGTACCAGGACGCCACGGCCGAGGAGGAGGGAGAGTTTGAAGATGAGGAAGGCGAGGAGGAGGAACTAGCTTAGAAATATCAACGCGTCCTTAAGAATGCCGTTATTTGTTTGCCATTCCAACAAAAACAAACTGTTGCCGCACTTTCGTATAGTAATTAATTGAATTTAAGAAACAATGGTTTATGTTCTGAAGAAATAATTTTAAAAATAATACTTTTTACATACTTTTTCGTAGAAATAAAAGCCAGGTTCTGTGCGTAAATCATCAATAGTAAGCTACAGCTTCTTGTAATGCAAGTCCATAATGTTTTGTTAAAAAGGGTGCAGGTATGTTGCACCGCCCTAATTTTACTTTACCAGAATAAACCACGCAATAGATCTCATCAAAAAGAAATTCTTGCTACAGTAAATGTCCTGTCTTTCATTTGTTATGGCGTACCTCTCCCGTTCTTCGTCTTTAATACACAGCAACTACATGAATAGACGCTCACAGCGTCACCAAAACAATGTCCGACTTCATTAGGCCTCACCGACCAAGGGAGACATATGGTATTTGTACGTTCTCTGTATGTGTGTGTGTCAGTCTGTTGTCAACAAAATGTGTGCAAGGTATCTGGAGAACGAAAATCCCATCGATTTCAAACTTCATCTGTTTATTCCTTGGTTAGGTCGGACGGTTATATCCACTTTTGACGCATGTTACGTTATTAGGGCAGGCGTATGACGTCATTACGTAAAAATCTTGTGCCTAAGATTTCTCAGCCGATGAACATCGGAGATAGTTCAAACTTGGTGGGATGTTGCTTGTTAGGTCCGAAAGATTCTGTCAAAGTTTGTCGCTAGTAGAACGGACGAAAACGGCACGTGACGTCATTACATAAACGTTATATGATAAGCAAAATTTCTCGATAGCGGAAAGTCGGATCGACTTCAAACTTGTACTTATTCCTTGGATAAGTCGCACGGTTTTTGTAACCTCGTATAAAAATATTACATGACATATTTTGCAGTCACCAAATCTACCAAATTTGTCGGCTGTTTTGTTAACTAAAAGTAAAAGGTCTTCTTCTGAAAATAGTATAAACCTGTTCAAATAAAACTTTGTGAAATCACTGTCTTTGGAAACATTTGTTTTTTACAAAAACAAAAAGACAACCGCTGGCTAATAAAAGTGGCATGTTCCAGTGCATTGCTGTTGGTGAACACTGGCCGTTCTAGTTTGTTTGTATTTGAATTTTTGACAATGGATCAAGATTATGTTTGCCAATTTCCATTTTGCCAACACGCCCCTACCATGTTGCCAATTTCCGTTTGAGAGCAAAATAATTATGTCTCCCCGGCCAAGATGAGACATACAGTATACACTCCGTGTGTATACGTGTGTGTGTGCGCCAATCTGTTGTGAACAAAATGTTGTGTGCAAGATATCTCTATAACGGAAAGTAGGATAGACTTCAAATTTGATCTGTTTATTCCTTGGGTAGGTCGGACGGTTCTTCCAACTTGTGACACATGGTACGTTATTATGTCTCCCCGACCAAGGGGAGACATATAGTGTTTGTACGTTCTGTGTGTGTGTATGTGTGTACGTGTGTGTGTGTGTCTGTGTGTGTGTGTGTGTGTGTGTGTGTCAGTCTGTTGTGAACAAAGTGTTGTGTGCAAGATATCTCGAGAACGAAACGTCGGATCAACTTCAAACTTGATCGAATTATTCCTTGGTAAGGTCTGACGGTTCTATCAACTTTTGACGCATGTCACGTGATTAGGGCAAGCGTATGACGTCATTACGTAAAAATATTGTGTGCGAAATTTCTCAGCCGCTGAACATCGGAGAAAGTTAAAACTTGGTGGGATTGTTGCTTGATTGGTCCGAAAGACGCTGTAGATTTTTTTCGCGAGTAGAACGAACGAATACGGCGTATGACGTCATCACGTAAAATATGTATATATTTTGAACAAGATCTTGTGTGCAAAATATCTCGATAACGGAAAGTTCTATCGACTTCAAATTTTATACCAGTATTCCTTGGGTCAGTCGGCGGGTTCTATCGATTTTTGGCGCATGTCAGGTGATTAAGGGAGGCGTATGACGTCATTACGTAAAAATCTTGTGTGTCTGTGTGTGTGTGTGTGTGTGTGTGTGTCAGTCTGTTGTGAACAAAGTGTTGTGTGCAAGATATCTCGAGAACGAAACGTCGGATCAACTTCAAACTTGATCGAATTATTCCTTGGTAAGGTCTGACGGTTCTATCAACTTTTGACGCATGTCACGTGATTAGGGCAAGCGTATGACGTCATTACGTAAAAATATTGTGTGCGAAATTTCTCAGCCGCTGAACATCGGAGAAAGTTAAAACTTGGTGGGATTGTTGCTTGATTGGTCCGAAAGACGCTGTAGATTTTTTTCGCGAGTAGAACGAACGAATACGGCGTATGACGTCATCACGTAAAATATGTATATATTTTGAACAAGATCTTGTGTGCAAAATATCTCGATAACGGAAAGTTCTATCGACTTCAAATTTTATACCAGTATTCCTTGGGTCAGTCGGCGGGTTCTATCGATTTTTGGCGCATGTCAGGTGATTAAGGGAGGCGTATGACGTCATTACGTAAAAATCTTGTGTGCGAAATTTCTCAGCCGCTGAACATCAGAGAAAGTTGAAACTTGGTGGGATTGTTGCTTGGTTGGTCCGAAAGACCCTGTGTATTTTTTTCGCGAGTAGAACGAACGAGTACGGCGTATGACGTCATCACGTAAAATATGTATATATTATAAACAAGGTCTTGTATGCAAAATATCTCGATAACGGAAAGTCCTATCGACTTCAAATTTTATATGAATATTCCTTTGGTCAGCCGGATTGTTCTATCAATTTTTGGCGTGTCACGTGATTAGGGCAGGTGTATGACGTCATTGCGTAAAAATCTTGTGTGCGAAATTTCTCAGCTGCTGGACGCCGGAGAAAGCTGAAATTGATGGGATTATTGCTTGGTAGTTCCGAAAGAAACTTTAAATATTTTTCGCAAGTAGAACGAACGAAAGCGGCGTATGACGTCATCGCGTAAAACATGTATATTTTGAACCAGATCTTTTATGCGTAATATCTCGATAACGGAAAGTCATATCGACTTAAAATTTTATATGGATATTCCTTGGTTCAGTCAGACGACTGTTTCAACTTTTGACGGGTAAAAAGTTATCTATTCTTAAAAAAATATCTCGACATCGGAAAGTCGGATCGACTTTAAATTTGGTGTAGTTATTCCTCGGATAAATCAAACGATTTTGTTAAAGATTATTAAACTCGTATAGAAAATCAAGAAAGGTGCATAACGTCAACACCCCCCCCCCCCCCAACCCTAGCCTCCCCATTTTTGGCTGCTATGTTATCTATGCATGGGTGTTAACTGCGCTGGGGATTTCGGAAGATTTTCCGGAAGATTCTCTAGTGTTCCTGCATTCTTTAGAAAGCTTCAAAACAGTAACAGCATTATTGTCGGTCCATTGCTATTTGTTATTGCCTGAAATTGAGCTTTTTGTGCATTTCTCATCTATGGCTGTTACGTAACGTGCCACTCAGTCAGGGGTCAGTGTCAGTTGCGGTGCATGATGGAGTCGTTATCTACGAGGTCATGGAATGCTATTGTCGTATTATAGCTCTAAGCAGCTCTAGCTATTGATTTTTTTTCGCCGCATACTTGATTAGGTTGCCAAGATGTGCTATATATAGGAGCCATGTTGTATCGATTAGCATTGTTTGCTGAAGCATTTTTCGCTATTAAATTGGGTCGTCCGATATCTTGTGTTATGAGGAGCAGCTCACCATTTTGCCAACGAAATGCCTCCCCCTTCTCCCACCGAGATGCGTCATCTGATGCGCAGTTATGAAGAATGCCTTCCTAGTGCTATTTGGCCGATGGGAATGTGCGAAGACAAGGTAGTCTATCATGGCTATAGCTACACTTTGGGTACAGACTGTTACCGGTGCCTTGGGTAAAAGGGTTGGAGTTGTGTTTATAGTCGGACGTACAGTAAATAGCTGGGGGGGGGGGGCGTGTGGAGGTTGTTGGTTAGCAAAAAAAATCCCGACCGCCTTCAAGACCTGGATAAAAAGATGTAAAGTAAGAACCGTTTGTTGTGACCCCTTCCACATTCAGGTAAAAAGACGTACGGTAAAACCTGCCTGTCTTGACCACCTTCCAGACCCGGATAAAAATGTAACGTACAGTAAAACTGCTTTAGTGACCAACTTCAGATCTGGATAAGAGGGGCCTACAGTAAAACCCGTTTTAGCGACCACCTTCCAGATTCCGATGAAAAAAGATGCTCATTTATATCTGTTTCAGTGACCACCGTCTCTGTGGTTTATTTTGAGTTTTTTTTACAATGAATGAAGGTTATGTTTGCAGAAATGAATATTTTTTTTTTTCAGTTTAGGGGGGGGGGGGGTCATGGGTTTAGTCGGGGAGACATTTGTTTTTGTTCACAAAAACAAGAAACTAAGTAGGTATCAATTGAAAGTATGTAATATAAGCCTGCACTCTTGTGTTTTGTGTGCACTGGCCGCTCTAGTTAGGCAAGGCGTATGACGCCATTAGGTTAAAATCTTGCGTGCGAAATTTCTCAGCCGCTGAACGTTGAGAAACTTCGTGGGATTGTTGCTTGGTGGGTGTGAAAGATTTTGTCAAATTTTGTCGTGAATACAACGAAAGAGTGCGAGGTATGACGTCATTACGTAAAATATGTATATGATGTGAACAGGATCTTGTGTGTAAAATACCTCGCTAAAGGAAAGTCGTATCGTATTTATATGTCTCCCACTAAGGGAGACATATATAGCATTTGGTGTGTCAGTCCGTCCGTCCGTCTGTCCGCAGTGAGTTCTTATGAAATTAAAGAGTCGATTTTTCTCAAAACATACATACGTATTGGGGTACATGTCTAGATGATGCCCGTGTTATTTTTTTTTTTCGTTTCCTCAAAAATTCTATTTTTGGCAAATTTTTGAACATAGTGGGGGGGGGGGGGTTCGTGCATTTTTTTCACTTTGGCAGGCTATATCTCCAAAACAGTTTGTTGGATTAGGCTGAAACCTGGCAAGAACAACACACATATAGTGCAAATGTTTACTGCGAAGTTTTTCTTGATTTCCGCTGAAAATGTGTTTTTGGCGAATTTTAAAATTTTTCATTTTTAACTTTTTTGGCCATATTGTTGCGATATCTCCGAAATGGTTTCTTGGATTAGGCTGAAACGTGGCAAGAAGAACTCACAAAAAGTGCAAATGTTTACTGCGAAGTTTTTCTTCATTTCCTTTGAAAATGTATTTTTGGCGAATTTTTACATTTTTGATTTTGACTTTTTTGGCCATATTGTTGCGATATCTGTAAAGCTGGCAAAGAGATAATATTTTGTTGGGTAACGAGCCACGCTGGAATCCCGGGCAACGAGGCAGCCGACAAAGGCGCCAAAGAAGCGTTAAACCAAGACTGCTCAGATTTCCTTATACCGTCATCAGATTTTAAGTGCCATATTTCTAGATATGTCAAAAATCTATGGCAACAATATTGGGATGAACAAACCAACAATAAGCTATACCCTGTGGTAGGGCGCAAATTGCTCTCCCTAAATGGCCTTCGCGACGATATGGTAATTCACAGATTAAGAATAGGACATTCTTATACTACTCACAAACACCTCTTAAGAGGTGAACCACAACCCGAACGTATAAGTTGTCAGGAACGGTATACAGTGAAACACATCTTGATAGATTGTATAGACTTCAATCACATTCGTCCCCGTTATTATAGAGTTGATTCCATGAGAGAGCTCTTTGAGAAGGTAAATTCCAACGAGGTCCTAGAATTTTTAAAAGAGATTACCATGTATTCCTATGTGTAGACCACCATTAAGTCTATTTTTAGTATATTTTTTAGTATATTTAAGATTTTATTTTATGATAATATATAATTATTTTTAATCAATAAAGTATGAATTCGACAAAGTTACCAGGAATGACACAACATGACCTGCAACAGGTTGGCGGTGTCGTTAAACCAATCAAATAACTAACTAACTAACTCAATTTTTTGGGCTCGCCAATGTTGTATTTTAAGCAAGGATTTTTTCCACGTTACTGATTGGGGGCGGGGGAGACATATCCGTTTTTGTTTTAACAAAAACACTGGCCAATCTAGTTTATATAGGTATTGGTTTTTGTTAGTCCGACGGTCCTTTTGACGGATGAAGCGAAATTAAGAAATACGTCAAACGTCATTACGTTAAAATCTTGTATATTAAGATTTTTCAGCCGTTGAACATCGAAGGAAGTTGAAACTTGGTGGAACTATTGCTTGGTAAATCAGAAAGATTCTGTCAAATTTTGTCATGAGTACAACGAATGAGTGTGAGGTATGACGTCATCACGTAAAATATGTATATATATTTTTAACAGGATCTTGTGGGAAAAATATCAAATGGACTTGAAATTTTATGTGAATATTCCTGGGGTCAGTCGGATGGTTCGGTCAACTTTTGACGGATGTAGCGAAATTAAGAAAGACGTATGACGTCATTGCATGAAAAACTTGCATGCAAGATTTCTCAGCCACTGAACGCCGAAGAAAGTTGAAACTTGATGTGTTTTTGGCTTGCTAGGTCCGATTCTTTCACATTTTGTGCGAGTGCGACGTGTGACGTCATCACGTAAAATATGCATATAATTTGGACAAGAGCTTATGTGCAAAATATCTCGCTAAGGGAAAGTCCTATCGACTTGCAGCTTTATATGGGTTCAGTCAAACGACTGTTTCAACTTTTGACGCGTGTAGTGAAATAAACAAAAGGATCATTACGTAAAATTTATCTGTTGTTAAGCAAAATATCTCGATAGCAGAAAGTCGGATCGACGTAAAATTTGTTATTCCTCGGATAAGTCGCACGGTTTTAGTTAAACATTCTTAAACTCGTATAGAAAATCAAGAAATGTGTATGGCGTCAACACCCCCCCCCCCCCCTCACTGCCTCCCCATTTTGTAGGCTCTTTCGTTAACTAAGCCGAGTTGTTAACTATGTTAGGTATTTCAGCGTTTTCCAGAAGATTCTCGAGTGTTCATGCATTCTTTAGAATGCTTGAAAACAGCAACAACATTGCTATCGGTCCATTGCTATTTCTTATTGCCTGAAATTGAGCTTTTTGTGCGTTTCTCATCTACGGCTATTATGTAACATGCCACTCAGTCAGGGGTCAGTTTCAGTTGTGGTGCATGATGAAGTCGTTATCTACGAGGTTATGCAATGCTGTTGTCGTATTTATAGGTCTCAGCAGGTCTAGCTATTTCTTTTTACTACATACTGTACTTCATTCGGTTGCCAAGATGTTCCGTATGTGAGAGCTATTTTGTATCGGTTAGCATTGTTTGCAGTACCTGGAAGCATTTTTCACTTCAATGTGGGCCATCTAATATCTGATATCTTGTATTATGAGAGGCAGTTCATCATTTTGGCACCGAAATGATCCTTACTCCTCCCACCGAGGTGAGTCATCTGATGCGCAGTTATGAAGATTGCCTTTCTAGTGCTTTTTGTCGACGGGAATATACGAAGACAAGGCAGGATATCATGATTATAACTACACTTAGGGTACAGACCGTTACCGTTACCTTGGGTAAAAGGGTTAGGTTGCGTTTACAGTCGTACCTACATTAGGTGGCTGGGTGGGGGGGGGGGGGGGGGGCGAAGGATGATGGTTAGCAAAAAAAAAAAAAAAAAAAAAAAAAAACAGACCACTTTCAAGACCTAGATAAAAAGATGTAAAGTAAGACCTGTTTGTTGTGACCCCTTCCAGATTCGGATAAAAAGATGTACGCTAAAACTTGCTAGTTTTGACCAACTTCCAGACCCGGATAAAAATGTAACGTACAGTGAAACTACTGTAGTTACCAACCTCGAGACCTGGATAAAAAGGGCCTACGGTAAAACCCGTTTTAGGTACCACCTTCCAGACTTGGATAAAAAAGGAGTGCAGTAATATCTGCACCACCATCTGTTTTGTTTATTTTTGAAGATGAATTATTATTACGTTTGCAGAAATGAATTTCAGCAATAAGAAAAAAAGAAAAATGGCTTTTGGGAACTTATTGGTTTAGTCGGGGAGACGTTTTTTTTTGTTTAAAAAAAAAACAAGAAAGTAAATAGGTGTCGATTGAAAGTGTGTAATATAAGCCTGTGCTCTTATGTTTTGTGTGCACTGGCCGCTCTAGAATTTAATGTTTAATAAAACATAGTTTTTGAATCGATTGAATACATGAGGTCAAGGATTAGGGATGCAATTTAGATTCCATGGATTCTGAGTCATACCTTAGGGATGTGGATTCACGAATATTTTCCAAGTCGTGTCTGCCTTCGATTCAACACCTGAGGTCAAGGAATAGGGATTTGGATTCGCGAATATGCAGAGCCCCCGAAGAAAAGAGGGCGCAGAGCGTACGCAGAACTCCAGAAGCGCCTTAGAACCCTTTGCGCAAATTACGGATCTGGATCCAAAACACTGGAAGACTTTTTAAGGGGTGTCGAACATTGCATTAGGTTGGGGCGTTGAATTATGAAGTTGGAACTTTGTGTGAATTTCTGTTTCACAGAAAGAGATTGCACAGGAGTCAGGAGTAGAAATTGACAAGAGATTAAGAAGCTATTTGGGTGTAAAGTACAAGTGCCGAGTTATATGAGACAGTAGATTTGTGAGATAGTTTGTGATTCAGCAGCAGTCCTGAGTATAAATTGTCATGGAATAAAGTTGGGGTGTAAGGATTAGTGCTGGGGACTAAGCATTATGATGTCAGAAAAGTATAGTAATTGAGATGATACAAGGCGTCAATGTAGTCTTTTATTGCCCAGTAAATTATTGTGTGTTTTTCTTTATCTTCTATTTATTGTTTCTGTAAAAAAAATATATATATATACAAAAAAAATAATTCGTCGGCAAAATGGAAATTGGCAAAATGGTCGAGGTGTGTTGGCAAAATGGAAATTGGCAAATTAGCAATTGGCAAAACGACCTACATACTTCTTTTTGGACTGGACGTTTCTGTCGAAAAGGTCTGTTCAAACACGTTCCGTATTGCTAGGAGTTTAAAGTATACACTGAACTGAGTCAGGACTTCCTAACCCCGCTATCAAGGCTTTGAATGTTAATTTCGTACGGCCGAATTTTCCATTCAATTTTTTTATTGATTGAAAAAAATTTTTTAATTATATGTCTCCCCCTAAGGGAGACATATATAGCATTTGGTGTGTCTGTCCGTCCGTCCTTCCGTCTGTCCGCAGTGAGTTCTTATGAAATTAATGAGTCGATTTTTCTCAAAACATACATACGTATTGGGGTACATGTCTAGATGATGCCCGTGTTATTTTATTTTTCGTTTCCTCAAAAATTCTATTTTTGGCAAATTTTTGAACATAGGGGAGGTTTGCGCGCATTTTTTTCACTTTGGCAGGCTATATCTCGAAAACAGTTTGTTAGATTAGACTGAAACGTGGCAAGAACAACACACATATAGTGCAAATGTTTACTGCGAAGTTTTTCTTCATTTCCGCTAAAAATGTATTTTTGGCGAATTTTTTAATTTTTGAATTTGAACTTTTTTTGGCCATATTGTTGCGATATCTCCGAAACGGTTTGTTGGATTAGGCTGAAACGTGGCAAGAAGAACCCACCTATAGTGCAAATGTTAACTGCGAAGTTTTTCTTCATTTCCTTTGAAAATGTATTTTTGGCGATTTTTTTAATTTTTGAATTTTTACTTTTTGAGCCATATTGTTGCGATATCTCCGAAACAGTTTGTTCCATTAGGCTGAAACATGGCAAGAAGAACCCATATGTAGTGGAAATGTTTACTGTGAAGTTTTTCTTCATTCATTTTCTGTAAAAATGTATTTTTGGCGATTTTTTTCAATTTTTTGGGCTCGCCAATGTTGTATTTTAAGCAGGGATTTTTTCCACGTGACTGATTGGGGGGCGGTGGAGACATATCCGTTTTTTGTTTTAACAAAAACACTGGCCAATCTAGTTGATTGACAGGTACAGTTGCTCCATAGGACAGATGGAACGAACGTTTGTTTCGGGTAGATGCCATTTCAAAGATAGGTTCTGCATTTTTCAGTGTGGGGACTCGGGTTCTTCATAATGGTGACTCGTATTCCTCGCTGTAGGGACACATATTCTTCAGCATGGTGACCCGTACTGCTCGCTTCGGGGACTCGTATTCTTTTTTCTTTTCGTTTTTTTTTTTATGGCTTCTTGTACAATGAGTATTTTCGAAAATTAAGTTTAAAAATGGAGCGAAATAAAAATGGAGCGAAATAAAAAGATCACAGGTCTGGTAGATCACTTCTAAAGTGAGAAAATTTTGCTGCAGGACTCGTATAACGCACGCCTGAGCAAATGAGGAGGGTTTTGCAGCGATATAATGCGCCCATATGACCACGTTGCCAATAAAGCCCATATACGAGTGCAGTTGCTTTATTGTAAAATTAAGACCGGTTAATTTTGCTCAGGCAAACTTCAGCGCAGCAGTACGAATATGTTGACAGTGTGTATGCTAGCTCCTCTTGTTTCATGCCCCCTTTGTTGTCTGGCCCAGTGGAGACGCAGATGTCATGACTCAGCCGCAACTCTGCCCCCAAAATCTTGTTTTCCCACCACCACCCCAATAGGCCTCAAGTCTTATAGTTTCAAAAATTATAAATTGAAAAAAAAATGTAAATAGTTGTGTGTGGAAATCTTTAAAGAATACATAATGTTTTATGTTAAAAATATGATCTATTTACCACTAAATCGACAGATTCTCCCAACGTGTTTATGTTTTAACTTCTTTGTCAACAGCTAGAGACGCAGGGCAAATGCTTCTTGAAAAACTAAAAGTATATGTTTGAACATTTTTGACGCCCGGTAAATCAAATAAATAAATAGTTAAACTTGTAAAGGCCTGAGAAGTACTGCTATATATCTTGCGTGCCTGGGTGGATTCATGACAAAAAGCCGAGCGTCAAAAAATCTCGACCTTTTGTCGCGTTTTCCAGTTTCGACGTTTTGTAGCTCGATCTTTTGTCGGGGCCCCTGGCTGGATATCATGTGCGGCTTTGTTTTTTTTTTTCAGTTAACGTGTGTGTCAGACGTCGAGTATCCATATCTGTGTGTGTTTGTGCTTGCAGAAGAAGGCCCGGATAGCGTTTCGTGACGAAGTACGCACGCGCGATGAGCTGCTGGGCGTGGACGACATCCACCAATCAGAGGACCAGGTGATCCAATCTACATGCAGCTTCGTATTTAGTAGCCAATATCTCCAAAGCGCAGCAAGACCTGCCAAAGAAAGCATTTCATGACAATATTCATGAACATAGTTTGTGAACTAAATTTTTATCCTTTAAGAAAGGATTATTAGTGAGAAGTAAAGAAAGAATAAAAACAAATAATAAGGGGGACATCCATTTCTGGGAATTTTGACTTGGGCATTCATTTGTTTGTCAGCGAGCGAGATTGCTTGAGAACACCGAGCGCCTGGAAAGAAGCGGCAAGCGACTGGAGGACGGCTACCGGACGTGTATCGAAACGGAACAAATCGGTGCCCAAGTACTGGAGGACTTACATAGTCAGCGGCAAACCATACAGAAAAGCAGGGACAGGGTAAGAAAGGGATGGGGGTGGGCAGTAGTGGGACTGTATGTGGAGAGGGGTGGTATTATTGAAAAAATCGCAGGCCTTCCAGCGGAACCTATTAAACCTATTTTGTTCAAAATGGACCTGTTTTTTGCGAAAATGACCTATTAAAGCTATTACAACCTATTTTTAACTGCTAGTTAATTTTTTTTGCATATTTTTCTCAATACATTATTATCCATATCTTACACAAAATATTACCAGCTTCAAATTCTATGGGATTATGCCCTGGTTGGTCCAACGGTTGGGATTGTATTTTACACATATTGGACAACGCGTGACGCCATAAGACGCCAAAGCGTGACATTACTGTAACTGCAAAACATAATGTCAAATTAGCTTCAAATTTGGTAGGATATTAACTTGGGACGGGTCCGACGGTTTACGTTGTATTTGGTATATACGGCGCAACGCTTGACGTCACATGACAAGCAAATATGAAATTGCCCCCCCCCCCCCTACCTCCAGCAACGTTGTTTCACTTAGCTGGTAAGCTGTGCTACATCTGGGAGTACTTGAGTAAACTTTCGTAGTATTGCTTGTGGTACCTGGAATATCTCTCCCTTTTAAGTGGGCCATCTGCTGTGTTATGCTATGGCAAGCAGCCCACCATTTTAGCATCGAAATGACCCCTACCTGCCCCCCCCCCCCCCCCCCTAGTCCCTACCGAGGGACTACAGTTTTCAAGCTACCTTTGTGGTGCTTTGTTGGTGAGGAGTATTCACGAAGACAAGGTATGTATTATGTAAGTACATTTTGGGTACAGACCTGGACCGTGAAAGGGGTAAAGGGCTGCGGTTGCGTTCAGAGCCGTACCTAGATTTAGATAGCAGAGGGGGGGGGGGGGGAGTAGAGGGGGGAGGGGTGGCAATAAGCGTAAAAAAATCACCAATAAAGTAGAGAACTAGCGATGTGATGATCTTTAAAAAGACGTATAGTAAAACCAACCTGTCGGCGACCACCTCAACTATCCGGATAAAAAAAATACAGATAAGCCTCTGTGGTGATAACCTTCCACACCCGGATAAAAAGACTCGCAGTCATACCTGTTTGCAGCGACCACATTCTAGATCCACATTAAAGAAAGACGCATTAGCTCAGTTTATATTGACCACATTCCGCATTGCTTCACCTGCACCTGGACCTTTATAGAAATAGAGGACTTACAAAAAATAAAGCGGTAATGGCTTGCTAATAAAAATTTGACATCTTCGGGTACATTGATATTGTAGGCCGCTCTAGTTAATGACTCATGTTAATATTGCAATTTGCTGAATATATGTGACCAGTGAGAAAACAAAACAGAATCTCATCAAATATTAAAGTTCTTGCTTGTCTTAAATATCAAATTTTAAACGATGAACTGCATGTTGTTGTTTTTTATTTTTTTTTTGGTTTAGTTGCGAGAAACCAACGAAAACTTGGGAAAAAGTTCACGGATACTATCGGGCATGACGAGACGGTGAGTAGTATATACCGAGTCTGTATGTGCCGAATTGTGTGCCTAAGGGGTCATCTATAAAGGATGTGCACATAAGGGGGGTCCTACTACGGGAATCCCGAAAGAGGGGATTTCGGGAGGGACTTTCGTGAAGGGTGGTTACTGTTACCTAGAGGGTGGGTGTGTGCGTAGGCTGATGTAGTAAATGCAAGGTCTTGGACAGGGGATGGTGGTGCAGTGTTAAACAATCTTAACGTTTTGGGTATGTAATTTATGAACCATCATAAGTTGTCACGAACACAATGTGATTGGGTGGCGGCCAGTAATTGCAAAGTTTCTTTTTTACGTCAGTATGAAATTTTGTGTTGAGATTAGGTAATCATGTTTTTCTGGGCACCAAGTCGCGACTGAAAAAGTAAACATACTTGAAACTGAGACACGCGAAAAGTTTTTGCCTCATAATATTTGCGAAGTAACTTTAAATCCGAGCTTGATGCATGTATTTTTGTTTTCTTCAGAATTATACAGAACCGGCTGTTGCTAGTTGTCCTGGCTGTTGTGCTTGTCTTAGTGATTGGAATTGCAATTTATTTTGCCACAAAAAGACATTCGTGATGACGATCATCACAGCGCAGTGTCGCGCGTGGCCGAATTGCAATTACGTGTATTGGACTGTGCGCTGTTTCAGTGCTGGCAATGCCCGAACAGCAGTTTTTCGCAAAAATGTGGTACTTATAATCTCTTCCTTTTTACGTTCTAAATTTTGCCCTCATCATTATCTAAGGTGTAAATTGTGTTATTGTTGTTATCGTGCCGCTAAATTTAGCCGAAGATAGTTTGCAACAACGCTTTTATGTCTGTTGCACTAATCTTGTAAACCTGATAACCGAAAAAAAAGACAAAAAAAAAAAAAAAAAAAAAAAAGAAGCCCAGCGCGATTGCCATATAACACTGAACACATATCAACCATATAAAGACAGGTCTCTTGGAAATGGTTTTCAGCTCTGCCGGTAATCAAATGTGGCTGCCGGCCGCTAAGCGGTCAGGTCAAATGAGTCCAAATTTTGTGATCCTGTTGACTAATAAAGAACTGTGCTCGATGTTTAACTCTAAATAATGAGTACTAATTACCAAGTTTCTTGGTAATGAATAACTAAAGGGCCTAATATTCACAATCGGACATGTCAATAGAACAAAAACAAGAAGTTTAATTAGTGGAATTAATCAGATGAACTTCGTGAAAGGTTAGTCAGTGTGTGATTGTTAGAAAAAAGGTGTGTTGATTTCGTGATAGGTTTTAGAGACATTTTTTTAGCCCAGCCGACTATCATCGCTGGGCTATACTCATCACTTGTGAGAAATTTTTTGTCCGTTATGTGTGTGTGAACAATTTTTCAAAATGCTGCTCTTCCTTGTTTTGAAATTTGGCTGGAATGTACCCTGGGTTATCTTCCATGCAACTTGTATTTTTATCCGCCGGGAACCGGACGGATATAGTTTTCATTCTGTCCGTCTGTCTGTCCGGCCGTCCGTCTGTCCGTCTGTGCAATTCCAGTCTCACGCGCCTACAGCCCGCATTAGTGGGTGGATTGATTTCAGATTTTACCCAGGGATGCTCCTAAGCATCCCGCAGTGCAGTGACCAGGATTCGACGGATCGGAGCAAAATTGCCAAAATGGCAAAACTTTAAAAAATTGCAGAAACTGAATAAGGACTTTGCATAACACACATCAGTCTCACGCACCTACAGCCCGCATGAGTGGGTGGATTGATTTAAGATTTTACCCATGGCTGCTCCTAAGCATCCCGCAGTGCAGTGACCAGGATTCGACCGGATCCGAGCAAAATTGTCAAAATGACAAAACTTTAAAAAATGGAAGAAATGAATTAGGAATGAGCATAACACATATCGGTCTCACGCGCCTACAGGCCGCATTAGTGAGTGGATTGATTTAAGATTTTACCCATGGCTGCTCCTAAGCATCCCGCAGTGCAGTGACCAGGATTCGACCGGATCGGAGCAAAATTGCCAAAATGGCAAAACTTTAAAAAATTGCAGAAACTGAATAAGGACTTTGCATAACACACATCAGTCTCACGCACCTACAGCCCGCATGAGTGGGTGGATTGATTTAAGATTTTACCCATGGCTGCTCCTAAGCATCCCGCAGTGCAGTGACCAGGATTCGACCGGATCCGAGCAAAATTGTCAAAATGACAAAACTTTAAAAAATGGAAGAAATGAATTAGGAATGAGCATAACACATATCGGTCTCACGCGCCTACAGGCCGCATTAGTGAGTGGATTGATTTAAGATTTTACCCATGGCTGCTCCTAAGCATCCCGCAGTGCAGTGACCAGGATTCGACCGGATCCGAGCAAAATTGCCAAAATGGCAAAACTTTAAAAAATTGCAGAAACTGAATAAGGACTTTGCATAACACACATCAGTCTCACGCGCCTACAGCCCGCATTAGTGGGTGGATTGATTTAAGATTTTACCCAGGGCTGCTCCTAAGCATCCCGCAGTGCAGTGACCAGGATTCGACCGGATCCGACTAAAATTGTCAAAATGACAAAACTTTAAAAAATGGAAGAAATGAATTAGAAATGAGCATAACACATATCGGTCTCACGCGCCTACAGGCCGCATTAGTGGGTGGATTAATTTAAGATTTTACCCATGGCTGCTCCTAAGCATCCCGCAGTGCAGTGACCAGGATTCGACCGGATCCGACTAAAATTGTCAAAATGAAAAAACTTTAAAATTTGAAGAAACTGAATTAGGAATGAGCTTTACACGTATCGGTCTCACGCGCCTACAGCCCGCATTAGAGGTTGGATTGATTTAAGATTTTACCAAGGGCTGCTCCTAAGCATCCCGCAGTGCAGTGACCAAGATTTGGCTGGATTATTGGATAGATTATAACGTCTGTTTCATATGGATGGAGTTCGATGACTACTCTTTCCTCCGAAAGGTATTATTTTTGACATGTATTACACGTTACACGTTATGCTTAATAGAGAATTAAGTATTTCGTAAGTTTCAGTGTCAGCTTGAGTTCATTTACAACTATTTAAGTTCGTGGGTAACATGGTGATGTCATGTGCATGCACATAGCGTTATCATCATTGCTATCACATAGTGTCATCCACAGTTTTGAAGTTATTGAAATGTTTTTGCTGTTTTGTTTTTAAAGAATTGCTCTTCTAAATTTGATCATTCTTATTTCAAGTTTGGCTCTTTTTCAAATTAGTACAGTTGGTTAGGGATGTATTCTATGTGATCCAATGCAGATGAGCCTCCACGTGGAGTCACCTGGTAACATGAACAGGGCTCAATAATTAATTTTTTGTAACGCTTAACGCATGAGGCTAAAATAGATTTCGGCAGAATCTTTATTTCATTTGTTAAACCCCTTTTCGTGGCTAAGTCATCTGGCTCTACAAACCTCTACTTCACTGACCACAAGGCTGTATGGTGTTCTTTGGAACAGTTGTTCACAGGAACATCGTAATCAGGTATACAATTTGCGCGAACCCGGCGGATTCATGCTTCTCGAGCATCTAGTTTTTTCTGATGATTTGCCAAAATTGGCCAAAATATGGACCAAATTTGGGATTACACAAAAAAATGCTCCTCTTCCTACAAATTCAGCCCAGTGGTGTTGATATTTGACAAGAATGTTCCCCTCAAGCTCCGGTTCAGGTTTGCCTTTTGTTTGGCCATTTGACCAATATTGCCCAAAATACTGGCCAAATTGTAAAATTGCGGAAATATCATGTCATCCTTCCTGATGGGCCTTCACCAGTCGCCTGACCGCTTCCCGCGATAGCTCAGTCGGTAAGGTGCTGGGCAGATATCCCGAGATTATTGGTACAAGCCCTGCTGAAGGCAATTTTTTTTATCTCCATTTATCGGTTTATGGCTATATTTACAGTTTGCCTCCCATAGAAAAGTGGTTTCGAACAAAGCAAGAGGTTGTGAGTTCAAGCCCCATTCAGGAATTTATTCTTTAGGTGTGTTTTCCTTGCCCGCTCTAAAGTACTCTCGCTATAAAGAAAGGAAGAAGCGCGGTATTAATATTATGTGCAAAATATCACAATGCGCTCGTACTTGATATTTCTTTACTGGTCGCCCATGAGGCCTTCTTCCAAATGTAAATTTTCTCCAAATTCGTCGGTTTCTCTTTTCACCTTTGTAGTCTCTCCGCTTTTACGGCTGGGCACAATGTCCATGGACATTCTTGTAAAATACATTGCTGCGATATTAAAATTTAGAAGGGAAAAATTGCGAAAACAGGGAAGAAAAAACTGGAACTTATCATATGTGAATTGCTTTTAGAGTTTTGGTAACAACAGGTAACTGTGGTCCTTAAGATTTATGGGTATTTCCTAATGGTATAAATTATGTCGGATGGAGAAAAGAAAACCGCAATTAGTACCTAAAAAGGCAGAGATTTTGTGTCAGCATAATACGACTGAATATTGACAGAATAAGTTTGTAGACAAATGCTCTGGGTGAGAAAGGATTGTAGATATGCTTGTGTATTTGATATAATCCACAGAAAAACTTCGTTAAACTGACATCGCTGGAATCGCTTGAAAAACGTGTCATATTGAGCTGTATTTGGGTTGAACCGATATTTACTGCATGATACACCAAGATGTCGGTTTAAAAATAAGTCTGATTAACTTATTTTTCCCTGTGTACGTAGCAAAAATATACAGTGGGGTTTCATGTAGGGAACACCTTGGGGGCCGGGAAAATGTATATTATTGAGGTTTACACTAAAGAGAGGTGAATTTCATTATGACGGTTCTAAATTCGATGAAAATCGTGTTCACTAATTGATCACTAGGTAGAGTTGTTCACTAACACAGGTTTTACTGTATATAACATTGAGGATATCAGTGGAATGAAGTGCGCAGGCGTATGTATAGTGATGTTAGGCTTAATGTGTACAGAAGTCTTATTACTTATCTAGTCAGTATATGACGCTGTTTATTGGTGGCCCGCACTCCAGGAATGCTGTGTTGGGGGACGTACTTACAGTACTCGTACTCGACTACTGAAGCGACGGTGACCAGTACTTCAGCATTAAGGCTAAGATAACCCGTACTCCGGTACTAAGTCTGAGGGGACCGGTACTCAAGTACCGAAACTAGAGTGGTCAGTGCTTTAGAATAAGGTTGAGGTGGTCCATGTACTTAACTACAAATTTAGGGTGACTCGTTCTGCAGTACAAGGTAAGGGTGACCCGTACTTTTGTGCACGTTTAACTTGACCAGTACTTAAATTCAAGGTTAAGTACGGGAGTGACCTTATTTTGGTACAAGTTCCAGGTGACCCGCCATTAAGTACAACGTGAAGATGATCAGTACTTAGGTACAAGCATAAGTTAAGGCGCGTCAAAGTACAAGGTTAGGATAATAATAATAGTGAGTTTTGGTAACTGACACCTAAACAGCACCTGTTCTAGTTTTAATAAAAGAGGTCGCCTTAGTTTGAACTAAGTGAATCTCAATGAATTTTGGTCATTCTTGTTTTCATTTTTCTTAGGCCAGTTGTTATTTTCACAAGGTCATGTGGTTCTAAATCGTTTCAACACTTTCTTTTTTTTTTTTTAGACCAGCCGACTTTGTCGGGCTGGTCTTTTCGCATCAGTAGAGGGACATCCGTCGTTTGTATGTGCGTATGTAAATTTCTCTTAAAATGCTTCTCCTTCAGTTTTGATCGGATTCCTTTCAAATTTTGTACGAATGTACTCTAGGTGGGGCTCTCTTGAAAATTACTTATTTGGCGATCCGCCAAAAATTGCCCAATTGAGGGGTGGGCACTTTTAATTTGTGGCTGTCAGCTTAAAAAACGCTTCTTTTCTCACAATTTTGATCAGATTTTCTTTAAAATTTTGTACAAAAGGTCACTGATGAAGCCTCTCCTGAAAAATTACTTTTTTTTGGCGATCCACCAAAAATAGAACAAACGTAGAGGGGTGATTTTTTATTTGTCAGTTGCCAGTTTTAAAATGCTTCTTCTCCAACAATTTTGATCAGATTTCTTTCCAGTTTTGTACAGCTGTTGGCTTGATGGTTCGGATGGAGGGCATGTATAATTTTGTTGTTGCCACTTTTTCAAAATCTCCCACAGTTGTGATCAGATTTTCTTCAAATTTTATATAAACGTTCATTAAGAACGCATCTCGTGAAAAATTGCATTTTTTTTTCGAAAACCATTTTTTTCGTAAAATCTTAACTATTTGCAGGAAAATAGTCTTACTGTCTTGAAATTGTAGGTGAAAGTTGCAGGAGTTACTGCCTATCTGGCTATTTAGTCCCCCGCCGGAAGACTATAGTTTTCGGGTCTGTCTGTCCGTCTGCCGACACTTTTTTTGTTAACACACTCAAGCCTACATTTTTCGACCGATTGTTAAGATATTGTGTATATGGGTAGTACTGGAACGAACAAGGATCGGTATTGTAAATGAGCCATGTCGGCCGAAGAACATTGGCCCAGATGAACTTCACAAATTTTCCCAATCCTTACTCAGTTGAATGAGTTTGTTAACACACTCAAGCCTACATTTCTGGATCGATTGTTGAAATCTTTTACAGATAGGAAGTATTGGAACCAACAAAGGTCGGTCTTGTAAATGAGCCCTGTCGAATCAAGGACATTGGCCCAGCTGAACTTCAGAAATTTTCACAACCCTTATACACTGGAATGAGTTTGTTAACACACTCAAGCCTACATTTTTTGATCAATTGGCAAAATGTTATACACATAGATAGTATGGGTGGTGACAAGAATTGGTATTGTAAAGGAGCCAGGTCGGCCCAAGGACATTGGTCCAGCTGGAATTTTAAAATTCACGAATATGATATGAATTGCTTAAGGGTTGTAGTCCAACCTAACAAAATCAAATCCTGGGATTGTGCGGCGGGGGACATAGTCAGTTTCACTGCCCCACTATATACGGCAGTCTCACGCGCCTACAGGCTGCATTGATAGATGGATTCTTTCCACATTTTGTACACGGCTTCTCTTGATCCTTTCACAGTGCAATGAACAAAGAAATTTCCGGATCCGAAAAAAATTGACAAAATGGCGCAGTACAGTAACCAACAATTTTCAGGATGGGACTAAATTAACCAATGGCGAATTTCTTAAAATTGGCGCTCTACTTAACGCAACTACGGCAGTCTCACGCGCCTACTGATTGATGGATTGATTCGTTTAAATGTTAGACACTACGTCTACCTATCCTTCCACTTTTAAATTTTGCGTAGTCAACACGCAACAGCCTTACACACAGAATATCGCCCACTGGGGATAGACGTACCCCTCGGGACGTAGTCAAGTTTGGTGATTGGCCAAAAATTTGGCGAAAAATCAAAAACTTTTCAGTAAAATCTGAACTTGCTGGTGGAAAATAGTCTTAATGTCTTGAAATTTTAGGTGAAGGTAGCAGGCGTTCCTACATTTATGGCTGTTCCTTTTTTGGCGATTGGTCGAAAATTTGGCGGAAATAGTGGCGAAAAAATTTTTCAAACATTTTTAAATAACTCCAGCAAAATAGTCTTACTGTCTTGAAGTTTTTTTAATAAAGATAGCAAGTAGTACTACTTAACTGGCTGTTGCTGTTTTCGTGATTGGCCCAAAATTGGCGAAAATTTTGGCAGAAAATGGGAAAATTGTCAGTAAAATCTTGAGAAACTCCCAGGCAAATAGTTTTACTGTCTTGAACTTTTAAAGGAAGATAGCAGGCTTTACTACCTACCAGGTTGTTATAGGATTTGGTGATTAACCAAAAATTGGCGAAAAGTTGGCCAAAACTAAAAAAAAAAAGTCAAATCTTAACTAAATACAGGAAAATAGCCTTATTATCTTGACATTTTGCGTAACGATAGCAGGCAGTAATGCCTAACTGGCTATTACTCTTTTGGAAGTTCACAAAAAATGGCGGAAATATTGGCCCAAAACCGATTTTTCGTAAAACGTATCTCATAAATCTTCATGAACTCCATGAATATAGTTTCATTGTCTCGAAATTTTAAGGAAAGTTAGGAGGCTTTATTACCTTCCTGGTCGTTACAATTTTTGGTGATTGGCCAAAAATTGACAAAAATTTTGATCAAAAACTAAAAAATTCATAAAATCTAAAGTCTTACTGTCTTGAAATATTAGGTAACGGTACCAGACAATATTACTTAACTGGCTATTATATTTTTGGTGGTTGGCCAAAACGTGTGGAAATTTTGGCGAAAACAAAACAATGTCAGTAAAATCTGAACGAAAATGGGCTGAGTACCTTGTAATTTTAAGTAACAGTGGCACACATTATTACGTAACTGGCTGTTTCTTTTCTTTCTTTTTTTTTTTTTTTTTTTTTTTTTGCCACTTGGCAAAAACTGGGGAAAATATTAGCCAAAACAAATTTCTCGAAAAAGTATCTCCTGAAGTTTTCTTTTTGGCGGAAGGTAGATTGCGTAAGTGTCCACCTGACTGTTACTTTGTTTTGCCCATTGTCCAAGCACACACAGAAGTAGAAACACGATGCGCAAGAATATATCTACGGGCTCATGTGTTTGTTGTCACTATTTTTAACAGAGAATTTCTACGTCGCCGGTCTTTTCACAATACACTTGTACAGACTGTAGACCTGCTATGGCTTTTACATGGCTGTGCCACGGTGGGTCGGCGGAATACCACCACAGCATAGGCGCGGTTGAGCTATGGTTATGCTACAGAACAGCTATAGCTGTGCCACGTGTTGTGTGGTAGTGGTCTGCCGCAGTAGCCTTATAGGCTTTCGTACCTGTCTATTCTCTCTCCCTCTCTCTCTCCCTCTCTGTCTGTCTCTCAGTCTCTCTCTCTCTCTCTCTCTCTCTCTCTCTCTCTCTCTCTCTCTCTCTCTCTCTCTGTCTCTCTCTCTCTCTCTTTCTGTCTCTCTCTCTCTCTCTCTCTCTCTCTCTCTCTCTCTCTCTCTCTCTCTCTCTCTCTCTGGCGCGCGCGCGCACAGAGATAATCACAAAATCGGAACGACCTCATCCAAACTATAATTGGTTCGATGATGAAGTTACAATCGAGTGAAGAAAAAGTACGAAAAAACCAAAAAGTCTGGTGACTTTAAAAACCATCAAGCTAAAAAGAAGTCAGTCACATGAACTTTGGGACTGTGAAGGAACCATTTCGCGCTGTTAACGACCTAAAGTCTCTAAATCTTCACAATATCCTGAATCTGCCTCGGAGGATGAGACAGCAAACAAAATTGCAAACTTTTTTTAGTGACAAGATTAAATCTATAGGTACTTTCCTCGGGTTGAAGAAGGTAAAGAGAGACTTAATCGTTTACAAAATTTCGGCTACTGTTCGAGCAAGATGTTAAACGCGTAGTTGCATTATAATGGTGTAAAGTTGCAGCTTGGTCCCAGTACCTTCTGAGCCTTTTTAAGCATTGCCTTGGCATCTTTGCAGCAACTCCCACCAGTATAGTGAGAGTTTTCAATCAGGCATACCTACTTGCTGCTAATAAGCAGGCGATCTGGAATTTCTGTTCTAGAATTATCGACCGGTCTCCAACTTGCTGTTTGTGTCGAAGGTTATAGAAAGGGAGTTGGATGAGCAGATAGAAACATACTGCGATACACAAAGACTTAACCGACCTCTTCAATCAGCTCTTCGCAAGCACCAATAGACAGAATCGGCATGGCTGAAAGTCCAGAAGACATCTCGCAATGAATAAAAAAGGAAGTGGTGCTGTTTACAATGTCTGACTTGTCGGCAACCTTTGATACTCTTACGTATCCGTCTGGCGCGACTTTCGGCGGACTTCGTACAGCATTAAAATGGTTTAAATCGTTTTTGCTGGATAGAATTCAACAGGTGAAGATAGGTGAAGTTCTGTCAGACTCCTAGGTCTTCGAAACTGGTTTTCCCTACTGCGCAAGCACAGGGCCTGGTTTGTACAGTAAAGTACACACTTTGCGTAGGTTATTTGATGCGTGCTATCGCCATATACTTTTTCATTCATCTGATGTCGACTGTCAACTGTACGAAAGTTTCAATGCGAACTCGCTCTCAGATCAAATAGAAAACCGTTTTTAAATGGAAAATGCAATCGATCAAGTGAAATAGCTGCCTGGATAAGGCGAAGCAGGCTGAAGCTTGATGAGTCAAAGACGAGGTTTATCATCTTTGGGACTAGAGGACAGTTGCAGAAAATGTACGACTCCGTTCATATCAGGTAAAACTTCTCGGCCATGCCACAAATCTTGGTGTATGGTTTGATCAGCATTTGCGTATGGACCATCACATTTTGCAAATGCTGCCCTCGAGATATTCTCATCTTCGGTCGATTCGGTCCAGTCACAGATTTTTAACAGAAGATGCAAGAAAGACAGCTATAAGAAAGCGTTTTGATTACAGTAATTCCCTTTCATCTGGGATTGCAAAGAACCAGATTGCACGGCTGCAGCGTTTTCAGAATAGCGCCGCGAGAGTCATCACAGATCACAACTTGGAGATCATGTAACTTCGATCATGATCGAATTACCTTCATACTGCTCTTATGGACTGTGAAAGCCCTTAATGGAGAGACGTCTCAGTATTTGACTCAGTTATTAGCGGCAAGGAAAGCACTCAGAAGCCTTCATCCAAGTTGATTGCTTTTAGTTGTACCGAAATCACCTGCTAAATTTGGCGGGGTAGCGGCACCTAAATGCTGGAATGCCTTGCCTCAGTCTCTCTGAAGGTTGAAGTCAGCAGGCTTGTTTAAAGACAGTTAAAGACCAATCTACTATTCCTCTACTAAACTGAGGAAAGACTGTGAAGAAAGCGGTTATAAAGCGTCATGCCTACCAGTAGAGACAGGATGCCGCGGTTTCATATGTAGATCAGTGTGGTCCATATGCAAGGTTCTAGGTCTGCAAGGGAGGGAGAGGAAGGGCCTGAGGCGCGAGTGTGAAGATCAGGCTGAGCGAACGTCCATTTGGTTGTGGCTGAAGCGTAATGATAAGGCATGGGCAGAGAAACACTAAAGATATGCCCAAAGGAAGTGAATGATAGTCAAGACCTGAAGAGAGCTGCTTTGTAACCCAGCGCGACGGAGTAGCTAACCGTTGTGGCCCCGCCATGCCGGTCAGTCAGTTGATTCGAGGGGCGAAACTGTGAGAGGCATGGTTCAGCTCTGATGATTGGGACGCAAAGCACTGCAGTGACCTCAGCAGAGGGTTCTACACCCAGCACTGTGCATACAGCACGAAAAATGTTACTCTGAGTTTATGTAGATATTTTAGGCCTCGGATGTTATCTGTATCACGATGATTGTTTTCTAAATTTAATTTTAATTTTTAAATGTCAAGCATTCTTAATTTCAGTTTGTTCATGCATGGGTTATTTTTGTAGTAGAACGGGATGTTATATATTTTCCTGGTGTTTTTCTTATAGTCTAGTTAACTTTCAATTCAAGTGATATTAAACGGCTGTAATATCCAGACACAAGGATAATTCTCTGTTTTCAATGGTATAAGTTGAATGGTGTCAGTCGTCGGTAGGGGTCTGTTTGCCATGGTCTGATCTGAGTCCACAAAAGAACGAACTAACCCGTGTGTATTTCAGTCAAAATTTGCAGAATTAAAGGATAATTATAATGACTACCATTTCATATATACCGATGGTTCCAAACTTGAGGACAAGGCTGCAGCAGCTATTGTCACAGAAAATAATACATTCAGAACCAGGCTCCCTGATGGGTCTTCTATTTTCTCTGCAGAAGTTAGAGCCCTGCAGCTAGCTATGCAAATTGTCAAGATAAGCCGCTACAAAAAATTCATATTGTGCGTGGACTCCATGTCAGTGCTTGAGTCACTAGAAAACTTACAGGTATCCAACCCAATAATTTTGGACTTGATAGAAAAACACGACGAAGTGGTAAAAGCTGGCAAAGAGATAATATTTTGTTGGGTACCGAGCCACGTTGGAATCCCGGGCAACGAGGCAGCCGACAAAGGCGCCAAAGAAGCGTTAAACCAAGACTGCTCAGATTTCCTTATACCGTCATCAGATTTTAAGTGCCATATTTCTAGATATGTCAAAAATCTATGGCAACAATATTGGGATGAACAAACCAACAATAAGCTATACCAAATTAACCCTGTGGTAGGGCGCAAATTGCCCTCCCTAAATGGCCTTCGCGACGATATGGTAATTCAAAGATTAAGAATAGGACATTCTTACACTACTCACAAACACCTCTTAAGAGGTGAACCACAACCCGAATGTATAAGTTGTCAGGAACGGTATACAGTAAAACACATCTTGATAGATTGTATAGACTTCAATCACATTCGTCCCCGTTATTATAGAGTTGATTCCATGAGAGAGCTCTTTGAGAAGGTAAATTCCAACAAGGTCCTAGAATTTTTAAAAGAGATTAATATGTATTCCTATGTGTAGACCACCATTAAGTCTATTTTTAATATATTTTTTAGTATATTTAAGATTTTATTTTATAATCATTTTTAATTAATAAAGTATAAATTCAACAAAGCTACCAGGAATGACACAATATGACCTGCAACAGGTTGGCGGTATCGTTAAACCAATCAACTAACTAACTAACTGATCTGTATAATATATCCAGAACAGACAGTCTGTTCTGTACAGGGTTGGTATACATGATAGAAAAAACTGTAGACTGACCGGAAGTGATGCCATGATGTGCCCCGCCTCCCCGTTATAAAAATAACCGAGTCAGCCTGCACCCATATACGTCGTTGTGTATGGACAATGTGTGCCCCCTCTAAAAACGTCATAGTGTTTCATCATAGGGTTACATAATAAAAGTGCATATCCGTTTTTATGGAATGCCGTTTTAACTTTTAATGCTTATTTTTGATATCAAAATATAATTAAAGATATCAAGAAATAAATGTAGATCTCAATAATTTATATTTTGCTGTCAATAATTGAATTTTAGATGGCAACAATTTATTTTTGAGATCAAAAAATAAAATTTACAAACTTAAAAAATCTTAAAGGAGATACATATTTACATAAAATTGAACGAATCGTCAATTAAATTTTGGAGATGAAAACTTGAATTATTGAGATCAATAATAACAACACAATTTTTGATATCAAGAATTGCTTTCTTTTTGTACAGTAAAAAATTCAAACAGAGATTCTGCATACAAGGAACAGTCATTATTAATTTACTGATGTGTGCTTCTGAATTTTTTATTTAAAGAAATAGACTGATATTTTGATATCAAAAATCAATTTTTGAGATCAAAAAATCATTTGCAGATTTCAATATACAACTTAAAATAGTTCCATTCTGAAATAATGATATCTGAAATAAATTCTTGATATCAATAAAAGGAAAATGAATTACTGAGCTCAAAATTGATATTTTGCTCTCAAATATTTCATTTTTGCTCTCAAGAATTGAATTTTTGATCTCAATTTTAGATATCATTAAATCATTTTTGATATCAATAAATATTTCTTGATATCAGAAATTATTTTTTGAGATCAAGAATACATTTAGAGATATCAGAAATATAATTACAGATAGCAAAAATTAATTCTTGATATCAAAATATGGATTTTTTGAGATCCAAAATTAATTCTTGATATCAAAAATTCAATTTTCGAGATCAAAAATTAATTCTTGATATCAATATTTCCCCAATAAATGTGAAAACGGCATTCCATACGTTTTTGTTTTTGTTATTCTTGTTGTGGATACTGTATAAGTGATCTAAAAATATAGTTTCGTTATGAAAAAAGGATATTGTTTTTATTAAATCGCCGTTGTGGATATTGTTTGCACGGTTTATAAAAAAAACCAAAACAAAAACATCATAGAGTTTAATTCATTCAGGTAAGTGCTTTATACAGTTTCTCAAACCTATTATTGTCGTCCGAACCCCTCAAACCTGTTATTATTTTCCGACACCCCTCACACGTAATATCGTCCGAACTCCTCTCAAACCTGTTATTATCGTAAGACCGCACCCCTCAAACCTGTTATTATCGTCCCACCCCCGTCCCCCTCAAATTTGATATCATCGTCCATCCTCTACGTATGATGTATGGTAGATATTCAAGAGCGCATTGCTTCAAAACTGCTAGACCGATTTTAACCATGTTTTCAGCAAAGTATTCAATAAGACTTTGAGCTTTTTTATTGATGATGGCATTTACTAAAAAAATTCAAAGAGCATAACTTTAAAACTGTTATTTCGATTTTAACCATGTTTTCAGCAAAATATTCAGTGAGTTTAATTTTTTCTTATTGATGTTGATGATATCCAGTTCCTTCAAACATGTTATTGTCATCGTCCACTCCCAACGTCCCCTGAAAGGTGAACAATGATGTTATAGAGGGATATGTAAGGTAGACATGACAACTTCAACAGTGTATTACTTCAAAACTACTGGACCAATTTCAACCATGTTTTCAGCAAAGTATTAAATAAGACTTTTTAATATTTTAATATTTCAAATGAGCATAACTTTAAAACTGTTTGGTCGATTTTAACCATGTTTCAGCAAAATATTCAGTTAGACTTTAATTTTTTCTAATTGATGCTGATATCTACTCCCTTCAAACCTGTTATTATCGACATCCACCCCCTTCCAGCTATGCAGTATATAAGGAAGTGTTGTTAGGTTGAGACAGTCACAAGAGCATAAGACAACTTCAAAAGAGCATCATTTATTGAGTTAATTTTTTTTTAACATAGTATTGAGAATGACTTTAACTGAAATTGAGGGACAAGAAATGAAACATAACTTCAAGATTAGTGCTACCTTAGCCATAAGCGTTGAAGATGGACAGTTTGGTCGATTTATTAGAATCAAGCGAAATGAAAGATGGACTACATTATCTGCCTCCCTCTGGAAGATTGTGAATGATATAACTTGAAAACGCATCGGCTATAAGCTGTACTTGACAAAATTTAAACACTTAAGTGATTATCTACAATGACAAGCGTTATGTTAGCTTTATACGTATCTCATACTTTGAAGGGAAAGACTATCCCTACCATATCAACCTCACTTAGAACCGCATTTCGCAAGCGAAATCTTCAACACTTGACAAATATTAACCGTTACAAAGCAATGCTCATTTTGGCGTGCGGTCCCGAATGACTCTAAAGCCCACCCCCCCCCCTCCCGCGGAAACCATTTGGACGCCTCCTCCAACGTTCTCAAACAATATTAATATTTTAGACTTATTAGTATGTCAGGTTTTTTTCTAATGAAATTGTCATGCCATTTATATATTAGCAAACACTACAGCTTGAATTCCGTTTATAAACTGTGTACATCTGTTTGGTTATATTGGCTCAGCGGCTTTATTGATTGAACTGACTAGAACTTTTTCTCTATGCAGGCAGAGCTCGCGTAATTCCCATAAGCTGCTCTCAAGAATTGAATTTTTGATCTCAATTTTAGATATCATTAAATCATTTTTGATATCAATAAATATTTCTTGATATCAGAAATTATTTTTTGAGATCAAGAATACATTTAGAGATATCAGAAATATAATTACAGATAGCAAAAATTAATTCTTGATATCAAAATATGGATTTTTTGAGATCCAAAATTAATTCTTGATATCAAAAATTCAATTTTCGAGATCAAAAATTAATTCTTGATATCAATATTTCCCCAATAAATGTGAAAACGGCATTCCATACGTTTTTGTTTTTGTTATTTTTGTTGTGGATACTGTATAAGTGATCTAAAAATATAGTTTCGTTATGAAAAAAGGATATTGTTTTTATTAAATCGCCGTTGTGGATATTGTTTGCACGGTTTATAAAAAAAACCAAAACAAAAACATCATAGAGTTTAATTCATTCAGGTAAGTGCTTTATACAGTTTCTCAAACCTATTATTGTCGTCCGAACCCCTCAAACCTGTTATTATTTTCCGACACCCCTCACACGTAATATCGTCCGAACTCCTCTCAAACCTGTTATTATCGTAAGACCGCACCCCTCAAACCTGTTATTATCGTCCCACCCCCGTCCCCCTCAAATTTGATATCATCGTCCATCCTCTACGTATGATGTATGGTAGATATTCAAGAGCGCATTGCTTCAAAACTGCTAGACCGATTTTAACCATGTTTTCAGCAAAGTATTCAATAAGACTTTGAGCTTTTTTATTGATGATGGCATTTACTAAAAAAATTCAAAGAGCATAACTTTAAAACTGTTATTTCGATTTTAACCATGTTTTCAGCAAAATATTCAGTGAGTTTAATTTTTTCTTATTGATGTTGATGATATCCAGTTCCTTCAAACATGTTATTGTCATCGTCCACTCCCAACGTCCCCTGAAAGGTGAACAATGATGTTATAGAGGGATATGTAAGGTAGACATGACAACTTCAACAGTGTATTACTTCAAAACTACTGGACCAATTTCAACCATGTTTTCAGCAAAGTATTAAATAAGACTTTTTAATATTTTAATATTTCAAATGAGCATAACTTTAAAACTATTTGGTCGATTTTAACCATGTTTCAGCAAAATATTCAGTTAGACTTTAATTTTTTCTAATTGATGCTGATATCTACTCCCTTCAAACCTGTTATTATCGACATCCACCCCCTTCCAGCTATGCAGTATATAAGGAAGTGTTGTTAGGTTGAGACAGTCACAAGAGCATAAGACAACTTCAAAAGAGCATCATTTATTGAGTTAATTTTTTTTTAACATAGTATTGAGAATGACTTTAACTGAAATTGAGGGACAAGAAATGAAACATAACTTCAAGATTAGTGCTACCTTAGCCATAAGCGTTGAAGATGGACAGTTTGGTCGATTTATTAGAATCAAGCGAAATGAAAGATGGACTACATTATCTGCCTCCCTCTGGAAGATTGTGAATGATATAACTTGAAAACGCATCGGCTATAAGCTGTACTTGACAAAATTTAAACACTTAAGTGATTATCTACAATGACAAGCGTTATGTTAGCTTTATACGTATCTCATACTTTGAAGGGAAAGACTATCCCTACCATATCAACCTCACTTAGAACCGCATTTCGCAAGCGAAATCTTCAACACTTGACAAATATTAACCGTTACAAAGCAATGCTCATTTTGGCGTGCGGTCCCGAATGACTCTAAAGCCCACCCCCCCCCTCCCGCGGAAACCATTTGGACGCCTCCTCCAACGTTCTCAAACAATATTAATATTTTAGACTTATTAGTATGTCAGGTTTTTTTCTAATGAAATTGTCATGCCATTTATATATTAGCAAACACTACAGCTTGAATTCCGTTTATAAACTGTGTACATCTGTTTGGTTATATTGGCTCAGCGGCTTTATTGATTGAACTGACTAGAACTTTTTCTCTATGCAGGCAGAGCTCGCGTAATTCCCATAAGCTGCTCTCAAGAATTGAATTTTTGATCTCAATTTTAGATATCATTAAATCATTTTTGATATCAATAAATATTTCTTGATATCAGAAATTATTTTTTGAGATCAAGAATACATTTAGAGATATCAGATATATAATTACAGATAGCAAAAATTAATTCTTGATATCAAAATATGGATTTTTTGAGATCCAAAATTAATTCTTGATATCAAAAATTCAATTTTCGAGATCAAAAATTAATTCTTGATATCAATATTTCCCCAATAAATGTGAAAACGGCATTCCATACGTTTTTGTTTTTGTTATTTTTGTTGTGGATACTGTATAAGTGATCTAAAAATATAGTTTCGTTATGAAAAAAGGATATTGTTTTTATTAAATCGCCGTTGTGGATATTGTTTGCACGGTTTATAAAAAAAACCAAAACAAAAACATCATAGAGTTTAATTCATTCAGGTAAGTGCTTTATACAGTTTCTCAAACCTATTATTGTCGTCCGAACCCCTCAAACCTGTTATTATTTTCCGACACCCCTCACACGTAATATCGTCCGAACTCCTCTCAAACCTGTTATTATCGTAAGACCGCACCCCTCAAACCTGTTATTATCGTCCCACCCCCGTCCCCCTCAAATTTGATATCATCGTCCATCCTCTACGTATGATGTATGGTAGATATTCAAGAGCGCATTGCTTCAAAACTGCTAGACCGATTTTAACCATGTTTTCAGCAAAGTATTCAATAAGACTTTGAGCTTTTTTATTGATGATGGCATTTACTAAAAAAATTCAAAGAGCATAACTTTAAAACTGTTATTTCGATTTTAACCATGTTTTCAGCAAAATATTCAGTGAGTTTAATTTTTTCTTATTGATGTTGATGATATCCAGTTCCTTCAAACATGTTATTGTCATCGTCCACTCCCAACGTCCCCTGAAAGGTGAACAATGATGTTATAGAGGGATATGTAAGGTAGACATGACAACTTCAACAGTGTATTACTTCAAAACTACTGGACCAATTTCAACCATGTTTTCAGCAAAGTATTAAATAAGACTTTTTAATATTTTAATATTTCAAATGAGCATAACTTTAAAACTATTTGGTCGATTTTAACCATGTTTCAGCAAAATATTCAGTTAGACTTTAATTTTTTCTAATTGATGCTGATATCTACTCCCTTCAAACCTGTTATTATCGACATCCACCCCCTTCCAGCTATGCAGTATATAAGGAAGTGTTGTTAGGTTGAGACAGTCACAAGAGCATAAGACAACTTCAAAAGAGCATCATTTATTGAGTTAATTTTTTTTAAACATAGTATTGAGAATGACTTTAACTGAAATTGAGGGACAAGAAATGAAACATAACTTCAAGATTAGTGCTACCTTAGCCATAAGCGTTGAAGATGGACAGTTTGGTCGATTTATTAGAATCAAGCGAAATGAAAGATGGACTACATTATCTGCCTCCCTCTGGAAGATTGTGAATGATATAACTTGAAAACGCATCGGCTATAAGCTGTACTTGACAAAATTTAAACACTTAAGTGATTATCTACAATGACAAGCGTTATGTTAGCTTTATACGTATCTCATACTTTGAAGGGAAAGACTATCCCTACCATATCAACCTCACTTAGAACCGCATTTCGCAAGCGAAATCTTCAACACTTGACAAATATTAACCGTTACAAAGCAATGCTCATTTTGGCGTGCGGTCCCGAATGACTCTAAAGCCCACCCCCCCCCCCTCCCGCGGAAACCATTTGGACGCCTCCTCCAACGTTCTCAAACAATATTAATATTTTAGACTTATTAGTATGTCAGGTTTTTTTCTAATGAAATTGTCATGCCATTTATATATTAGCAAACACTACAGCTTGAATTCCGTTTATAAACTGTGTACATCTGTTTGGTTATATTGGCTCAGCGGCTTTATTGATTGAACTGACTAGAACTTTTTCTCTATGCAGGCAGAGCTCGCGTAATTCCCATAAGCTGCTCTCAAGAATTGAATTTTTGATCTCAATTTTAGATATCATTAAATCATTTTTGATATCAATAAATATTTCTTGATATCAGAAATTATTTTTTGAGATCAAGAATACATTTAGAGATATCAGAAATATAATTACAGATAGCAAAAATTAATTCTTGATATCAAAATATGGATTTTTTGAGATCCAAAATTAATTCTTGATATCAAAAATTCAATTTTCGAGATCAAAAATTAATTCTTGATATCAATATTTCCCCAATAAATGTGAAAACGGCATTCCATACGTTTTTGTTTTTGTTATTTTTGTTGTGGATACTGTATAAGTGATCTAAAAATATAGTTTCGTTATGAAAAAAGGATATTGTTTTTATTAAATCGCCGTTGTGGATATTGTTTGCACGGTTTATAAAAAAAACCAAAACAAAAACATCATAGAGTTTAATTCATTCAGGTAAGTGCTTTATACAGTTTCTCAAACCTATTATTGTCGTCCGAACCCCTCAAACCTGTTATTATTTTCCGACACCCCTCACACGTAATATCGTCCGAACTCCTCTCAAACCTGTTATTATCGTAAGACCGCACCCCTCAAACCTGTTATTATCGTCCCACCCCCGTCCCCCTCAAATTTGATATCATCGTCCATCCTCTACGTATGATGTATGGTAGATATTCAAGAGCGCATTGTTTCAAAACTGCTAGACCGATTTTAACCATGTTTTCAGCAAAGTATTCAATAAGACTTTGAGCTTTTTTATTGATGATGGCATTTACTAAAAAAATCAAAGAGCATAACTTTAAAACTGTTAGGTCGATTTTAACCATGTTTTCAGCAAAATATTCAGTAAGTTTAATTTTTTCTTATTGATGTTGATGATATCCAGTTCCTTCAAACATGTTATTGTCATCGTCCACCCCCAACGTCCCCTGAAAGGTGAACAATGATGTTATAGAGGGATATGTAAGGTAGACATGACAACTTCAACAGTGTATTACTTCAAAACTACTGGACCAATTTCAACCATGTTTTCAGCAAAGTATTAAATAAGACTTTTTAATATTTTAACATTTCAAATGAGCATAACTTTAAAACTATTTGGTCGATTTTAACCATGTTTCAGCAAAATATTCAGTTAGACTTTAATTTTTTCTAATTGATGCTGATATCTACTCCCTTCAAACCTGTTATTATCGACATCCACCCCCTTCCAGCTATGCAGTATATAAGGAAGTGTTGTTAGGTTGAGACAGTCACAAGAGCATAAGACAACTTCAAAAGAGCATCATTTATTGAGTTAATTTTTTTCAACATAGTATTGAGAATGACTTTAACTGAAATTGAGGGACAAGAAATGAAACATAACTTCAAGATTAGTGCTACCTTAGCCATAAGCGTTGAAGATGGACAGTTTGGTCGATTTATTAGAATCAAGCGAAATGAAAGATGGACTACATTATCTGCCTCCCTCTGGAAGATTGTGAATGATATAACTTGAAAACGCATCGGCTATAAGCTGTACTTGACAAAATTTAAACACTTAAGTGATTATCTACAATGACAAGCGTTATGTTAGCTTTATACGTACCTCATACTTTGAAGGGAAAGACTATCCCTACCATATCAACCTCACTTAGAACCGCATTTCGCAAGCGAAATCTTCAACACTTGACAAATATTAACCGTTACAAAGCAATGCTCATTTTGGCGTGCGGTCCCGAATGACTCTAAAGCCCACCCCCCCCCCCCTCCCGCGGAAACCATTTGGACGCCTCCTCCAACGTTCTCAAACAATATTAATATTTTAGACTTATTAGTATGTCAGGTTTTTTTCTAATGAAATTGTCATGCCATTTATATATTAGCAAACACTACAGCTTGAATTCCGTTTATAAACTGTGTACATCTGTTTGGTTATATTGGCTCAGCGGCTTTATTGATTGAACTGACTAGAACTTTTTCTCTATGCAGGCAGAGCTCGCGTAATTCCCATAAGCTGCTCTCAAGAATTGAATTTTTGATCTCAATTTTAGATATCATTAAATCATTTTTGATATCAATAAATATTTCTTGATATCAGAAATTATTTTTTGAGATCAAGAATACATTTAGAGATATCAGAAATATAATTACAGATAGCAAAAATTAATTCTTGATATCAAAATATGGATTTTTTGAGATCCAAAATTAATTCTTGATATCAAAAATTCAATTTTCGAGATCAAAAATTAATTCTTGATATCAATATTTCCCCAATAAATGTGAAAACGGCATTCCATACGTTTTTGTTTTTGTTATTTTTGTTGTGGATACTGTATAAGTGATCTAAAAATATAGTTTCGTTATGAAAAAAGGATATTGTTTTTATTAAATCGCCGTTGTGGATATTGTTTGCACGGTTTATAAAAAAAACCAAAACAAAAACATCATAGAGTTTAATTCATTCAGGTAAGTGCTTTATACAGTTTCTCAAACCTATTATTGTCGTCCGAACCCCTCAAACCTGTTATTATTTTCCGACACCCCTCACACGTAATATCGTCCGAACTCCTCTCAAACCTGTTATTATCGTAAGACCGCACCCCTCAAACCTGTTATTATCGTCCCACCCCCGTCCCCCTCAAATTTGATATCATCGTCCATCCTCTACGTATGATGTATGGTAGATATTCAAGAGCGCATTGCTTCAAAACTGCTAGACCGATTTTAACCATGTTTTCAGCAAAGTATTCAATAAGACTTTGAGCTTTTTTATTGATGATGGCATTTACTAAAAAAATCAAAGAGCATAACTTTAAAACTGTTAGGTCGATTTTAACCATGTTTTCAGCAAAATATTCAGTAAGTTTAATTTTTTCTTATTGATGTTGATGATATCCAGTTCCTTCAAACATGTTATTGTCATCGTCCACCCCCAACGTCCCCTGAAAGGTGAACAATGATGTTATAGAGGGATATGTAAGGTAGACATGACAACTTCAACAGTGTATTACTTCAAAACTACTGGACCAATTTCAACCATGTTTTCAGCAAAGTATTAAATAAGACTTTTTAATATTTTAATATTTCAAATGAGCATAACTTTAAAACTATTTGGTCGATTTTAACCATGTTGTAGCAAAATATTCAGTTAGACTTTAATTTTTTCTAATTGATGCTGATATCTACTCCCTTCAAACCTGTTATTATCGACATCCACCCCCTTCCAGCTATGCAGTATATAAGGAAGTGTTGTTAGGTTGAGACAGTCACAAGAGCATAAGACAACTTCAAAAGAGCATCATTTATTGAGTTAATTTTTTTTCAACATAGTATTGAGAATGACTTTAACTGAAATTGAGGGACAAGAAATGAAACATAACTTCAAGATTAGTGCTACCTTAGCCATAAGCGTTGAAGATGGACAGTTTGGTCGATTTATTAGAATCAAGCGAAATGAAAGATGGACTACATTATCTGCCTCCCTCTGGAAGATTGTGAATGATATAACTTGAAAACGCATCGGCTATAAGCTGTACTTGACAAAATTTAAACACTTAAGTGATTATCTACAATGACAAGCGTTATGTTAGCTTTATACGTATCTCATACTTTGAAGGGAAAGACTATCCCTACCATATCAACCTCACTTAGAACCGCATTTCGCAAGCGAAATCTTCAACACTTGACAAATATTAACCGTTACAAAGCAATGCTCATTTTGGCGTGCGGTCCCGAATGACTCTAAAGCCCACCCCCCCCCCCTCCCGCGGAAACCATTTGGACGCCTCCTCCAACGTTCTCAAACAATATTAATATTTTAGACTTATTAGTATGTCAGGTTTTTTTCTAATGAAATTGTCATGCCATTTATATATTAGCAAACACTACAGCTTGAATTCCGTTTATAAACTGTGTACATCTGTTTGGTTATATTGGCTCAGCGGCTTTATTGATTGAACTGACTAGAACTTTTTCTCTATGCAGGCAGAGCTCGCGTAATTCCCATAAGCTGCTCTCAAGAATTGAATTTTTGATCTCAATTTTAGATATCATTAAATCATTTTTGATATCAATAAATATTTCTTGATATCAGAAATTATTTTTTGAGATCAAGAATACATTTAGAGATATCAGAAATATAATTACAGATAGCAAAAATTAATTCTTGATATCAAAATATGGATTTTTTGAGATCCAAAATTAATTCTTGATATCAAAAATTCAATTTTCGAGATCAAAAATTAATTCTTGATATCAATATTTCCCCAATAAATGTGAAAACGGCATTCCATACGTTTTTGTTTTTGTTATTTTTGTTGTGGATACTGTATAAGTGATCTAAAAATATAGTTTCGTTATGAAAAAAGGATATTGTTTTTATTAAATCGCCGTTGTGGATATTGTTTGCACGGTTTATAAAAAAAACCAAAACAAAAACATCATAGAGTTTAATTCATTCAGGTAAGTGCTTTATACAGTTTCTCAAACCTATTATTGTCGTCCGAACCCCCCAAACCTGTTATTATTTTCCGACACCCCTCACACGTAAAATCGTCCGAACTCCTCTCAAACCTGTTATTATCGTAAGACCGCACCCCTCAAACCTGTTATTATCGTCCCACCCCCGTCCCCCTCAAATTTGATATCATCGTCCATCCTCTACGTATGATGTATGGTAGATATTCAAGAGCGCATTGCTTCAAAACTGCTAGACCGATTTTAACCATGTTTTCAGCAAAGTATTCAATAAGACTTTGAGCTTTTTTATTGATGATGGCATTTACTAAAAAAATCAAAGAGCATAACTTTAAAACTGTTAGGTCGATTTTAACCATGTTTTCAGCAAAATATTCAGTAAGTTTAATTTTTTCTTATTGATGTTGATGATATCCAGTTCCTTCAAACATGTTATTGTCATCGTCCACCCCCAACGTCCCCTGAAAGGTGAACAATGATGTTATAGAGGGATATGTAAGGTAGACATGACAACTTCAACAGTGTATTACTTCAAAACTACTGGACCAATTTCAACCATGTTTTCAGCAAAGTATTAAATAAGACTTTTTAATATTTTAATATTTCAAATGAGCATAACTTTAAAACTATTTGGTCGATTTTAACCATGTTGTAGCAAAATATTCAGTTAGACTTTAATTTTTTCTAATTGATGCTGATATCTACTCCCTTCAAACCTGTTATTATCGACATCCACCCCCTTCCAGCTATGCAGTATATAAGGAAGTGTTGTTAGGTTGAGACAGTCACAAGAGCATAAGACAACTTCAAAAGAGCATCATTTATTGAGTTAATTTTTTTTCAACATAGTATTGAGAATGACTTTAACTGAAATTGAGGGACAAGAAATGAAACATAACTTCAAGATTAGTGCTACCTTAGCCATAAGCGTTGAAGATGGACAGTTTGGTCGATTTATTAGAATCAAGCGAAATGAAAGATGGACTACATTATCTGCCTCCCTCTGGAAGATTGTGAATGATATAACTTGAAAACGCATCGGCTATAAGCTGTACTTGACAAAATTTAAACACTTAAGTGATTATCTACAATGACAAGCGTTATGTTAGCTTTATACGTATCTCATACTTTGAAGGGAAAGACTATCCCTACCATATCAACCTCACTTAGAACCGCATTTCGCAAGCGAAATCTTCAACACTTGACAAATATTAACCGTTACAAAGCAATGCTCATTTTGGCGTGCGGTCCCGAATGACTCTAAAGCCCACCCCCCCCCCCTCCCGCGGAAACCATTTGGACGCCTCCTCCAACGTTCTCAAACAATATTAATATTTTAGACTTATTAGTATGTCAGGTTTTTTTCTAATGAAATTGTCATGCCATTTATATATTAGCAAACACTACAGCTTGAATTCCGTTTATAAACTGTGTACATCTGTTTGGTTATATTGGCTCAGCGGCTTTATTGATTGAACTGACTAGAACTTTTTCTCTATGCAGGCAGAGCTCGCGTAATTCCCATAAGCTGCTCTCAAGAATTGAATTTTTGATCTCAATTTTAGATATCATTAAATCATTTTTGATATCAATAAATATTTCTTGATATCAGAAATTATTTTTTGAGATCAAGAATACATTTAGAGATATCAGAAATATAATTACAGATAGCAAAAATTAATTCTTGATATCAAAATATGGATTTTTTGAGATCCAAAATTAATTCTTGATATCAAAAATTCAATTTTCGAGATCAAAAATTAATTCTTGATATCAATATTTCCCCAATAAATGTGAAAACGGCATTCCATACGTTTTTGTTTTTGTTATTTTTGTTGTGGATACTGTATAAGTGATCTAAAAATATAGTTTCGTTATGAAAAAAGGATATTGTTTTTATTAAATCGCCGTTGTGGATATTGTTTGCACGGTTTATAAAAAAAACCAAAACAAAAACATCATAGAGTTTAATTCATTCAGGTAAGTGCTTTATACAGTTTCTCAAACCTATTATTGTCGTCCGAACCCCCCAACCTGTTATTATTTTCCGACACCCCTCACACGTAATATCGTCCGAACTCCTCTCAAACCTGTTATTATCGTAAGACCGCACCCCTCAAACCTGTTATTATCGTCCCACCCCCGTCCCCCTCAAATTTGATATCATCGTCCATCCTCTACGTATGATGTATGGTAGATATTCAAGAGCGCATTGCTTCAAAACTGCTAGACCGATTTTAACCATGTTTTCAGCAAAGTATTCAATAAGACTTTGAGCTTTTTTATTGATGATGGCATTTACTAAAAAAATCAAAGAGCATAACTTTAAAACTGTTAGGTCGATTTTAACCATGTTTTCAGCAAAATATTCAGTAAGTTTAATTTTTTCTTATTGATGTTGATGATATCCAGTTCCTTCAAACATGTTATTGTCATCGTCCACCCCCAACGTCCCCTGAAAGGTGAACAATGATGTTATAGAGGGATATGTAAGGTAGACATGACAACTTCAACAGTGTATTACTTCAAAACTACTGGACCAATTTCAACCATGTTTTCAGCAAAGTATTAAATAAGACTTTTTAATATTTTAATATTTCAAATGAGCATAACTTTAAAACTATTTGGTCGATTTTAACCATGTTTCAGCAAAATATTCAGTTAGACTTTAATTTTTTCTAATTGATGCTGATATCTACTCCCTTCAAACCTGTTATTATCGACATCCACCCCCTTCCAGCTATGCAGTATATAAGGAAGTGTTGTTAGGTTGAGACAGTCACAAGAGCATAAGACAACTTCAAAAGAGCATCATTTATTGAGTTAATTTTTTTCAACATAGTATTGAGAATGACTTTAACTGAAATTGAGGGACAAGAAATGAAACATAACTTCAAGATTAGTGCTACCTTAGCCATAAGCGTTGAAGATGGACAGTTTGGTCGATTTATTAGAATCAAGCGAAATGAAAGATGGACTACATTATCTGCCTCCCTCTGGAAGATTGTGAATGATATAACTTGAAAACGCATCGGCTATAAGCTGTACTTGACAAAATTTAAACACTTAGAAGTGATTATCTACAATGACAAGCGTTATGTTAGCTTTATACGTATCTCATACTTTGAAGGGAAAGACTGTCCCTACCATATCAACTTCAACTAGAACCGCATTTCGCAAGCGACAAACATTAAAAGTAAAAAAAAAAGTAATGCTCGTTTTGGCATGCGGTCCTGAATAACTCTAAAGCCCCCCCCCTCCCGCGGAAACCATCTGGACGCCTCCCCCAACGTTCTCAAATATATCAATATTTTGGACTTCTTAGTATGTCAGTTGTTTTTCTAATGAAATTGTCATGCTTTTTATATATTAGCAAACATTACAGCTTGAATTCCGTTTATAAACTGTGTACATCTGTTTGGTTATATTGGCTCAGCGGCTTTACTGATTGAACGGACTAGAACTTTTTCTCTATACAGGCAGAGCTCGCGTAACTCCCATAAGCTGTTCTTTTTCTCAACCGTTACTTTGCTTTTAAATGCGCTGTGTTTAACACTTGTTATTAGTCCCCCGCGACCGCGGAGCGGGGAACTATAGTATTCGGGTCAGTCCGTCCGTCCGTCTGGCGACACTTGGAAGCACAGGTTTGTGCACGCGGTATCTCCGCTGCTATTCAACCCTGGCTTTTGATTTTTGCCACAGTGAAAATATATATATTGAAGTTGTGCGACGTCGCATTATTTTTCGATTCGACCAAAAAAAAAAAAAGACGATGAAATGGCGACTTATTGAAAACAGGCAATGTTTTAGTATTTCTGTTGCCTAGAGTGCAACTTTGTGCACGCGATATCTCAGCCACTATTCAACCCTGGCTTTTGATTGTGCTGCAGTAAAAATATATATATATTGAAGTTGTGCGACGTTGCATTATTTTTCAATTCGACCAAAAAAAAAACCCCAAAAACCACGAAATAGCTACTTGCTGAAAATTGAAAATAGGCAATGTTTTAGTATTTCTGTTGCCTAGAGTACAACTTTGTGCACGCGATATCTCAGCCGCTATTCAACCCTGACTTTTGATTGTTGCTAGGGTGAATATATATATATATTGAAGTTGTGTGACGTCGCATTATTTTTCGTGGCGGGGGACATTGATCAGTTTCACTGATAACCTGTTTATTTTAATATCAGCTGTGTTCGCGTGGCGTGTTAAGCATGAAAACGAAATCGTAGACAAAAAATGCGGGATGCACACCCTTAGATCAAGTTCTAAACAAAGTTTTGTGGTCCTAGGACCTGTAGTGTCATAGAAGAAGCTGAGACAGAAAAATGAATTTTTACACTCAAGAAAAAAGCACCAACGGCTGCCCGCACAAATTCATATAAGCCTTGACCAAGTCAAAGACTTGTCAAGTGTTAAATATACTCGCACGCACCCCAGCCCCTAAAAATAAAACTGTCTCCTAAAGGGCTGTGAGGCAGGGGGAGATAAGCAGAAGTGGGAGGCATTTGGTGACAGTCTCTTGGTTCAGAATCATGAAAGTTTGAAAAAGGACAATTTTTAGCTGCTTTCTATGCTAATTTGTGCGTGTGTGTATGTGGGGTGGGGCGGGCGGGGCCGAGAATGATTCTAAGTTCCTTCCTCCCCATTCCCCAAGCTTTTGCAACAAAGAACCACAGCCGCCGCCCCCTCCGCCAACAAAAATATTAATATATACTTCCTTTCCCTCACCTTATGAAAACTTGCAAAACACTTAACCACCATTTGCATAGAATTTTGTCACAACCAACAACCAACATATTTTGTAATTTTGGATTCACAGAATCGCCGACAAACAATAAAAACCTATTTCGTTGTGATGACCACACTGAGATTAAACGTTCGGCACTCTTACACACATGCAATGTTAACTGGTTGGAGGCAATCATATTTCTCGGTCGAATTTTTTAAATTTTCTAATTGACTGTTTTTATTTTTCTAAAAGATTATCGACTGTTTATAATAAAAATACATTGATTCCTCGAGATTTAACTCAAATGTCACGAATCTGCTGCTACATCGGGATTTTAAAGGTAAAAACTGCGAAATTCCAATGTAATAACATCCAGTTGAGAAAGTAACGCTCCGAGTATGACAAGAACTGAAAATAACCTGATGTTTCCGATGGCTCTGCATGGCGTCAGCGACAGCCAATGGGTGTACGGGGGGGGGGGGGAAGAGTGAAGGATCACAAACAGAACTTAAGGTCGGTGCTTTCGCAAAAGACATTGGCTTTACCGTAAATGTCCGCACATTCTCTCTCACCCTCGCAAAATGCCACATTCGCGAGATCACGAGAGGGCTGAAGGCTTGATTTACCAGTTTTTCTTGGAATCGTTACAATAAGGCTTGTAAAAACGTTTCAGGAAAAGCGGGTGCTTGCTTTAGCAGCCCCGACTTACCCAACACCCTCCACACACGCGTTACTCCGGTCGCCAATACCACGTACGGCAGCGTCTCTAGCGGAAACGTTGATATGGTGCTCATTGCATATTTACTACTTCTTGCCATTCGTAGTCCGATGCGGGCCTGCAAGATAAGAAACACAAGGACTTCAAAGTTATTATCTTGTGACCAGATGAGATCTAACAAATTACAAAATGCTTGTAGGATCGCCACTAAGAATACATCAAGGGATGATTCATCTTCAAAAAAAAATTGATCAATCCGATTTTCAATTATGTTTTAAACTGGTTATTGATTGCTTTTCAAATTCAATATTTGGTGGATCTCACGGGAACTCTCAAATATATATATATATATATCTGAAAGCAATCCGATTAGTTTATAAACTCACTGCTTAAAAATTTTGAAATACCGAATCGCTAAAAAGTAATTATTACAGAAAAGATCACTTGAAGGATGTTTCTTCAAAAATTGAAAGCACAGAACCACTTTGAAAATCAGTTCCACAAATATATGGAAAAATGACACTATTTAACCATTTTGGACGCATCGTTAAAAATGTAATTTATAAAAAAAGTGTACAAAATTTTGAAGAAAAAAAAATAAAAATTTGAAAGCAAGCTGATTAAGACTGGAGGAGCATTTTGAAAATTGATTTGCAAAATAAAAAAATATATTGCCATTTTTTTCCGTATCACCAAAAATTAACCTTTCAATCAAGACTCCCTTGGAAAACAATCATATGAAATTTGAGAGCAATCCTATAAAAACTGTGGAAAAAACATTTTTTATGTTTTGCAAAATGTTAAAATGACGCCATTTGATCTATTTTCTGGTAGATCGCCAAAAAGAGCTTTTCACGTAGGACTACCTATTGAACATTCGTACAAAAACTGACAGCAATTTGATGAAAACTTTAGATGAAGAAATATTGTGCAACATTTTGGAAGTTTACGGTTCTGAAGTCCGCGGTGCTGAAATCCATGGTACTGAAGTCCGCGGTACTGAAAACCATTATACTGAAGTCTGTTTTACTGAAATCCATGGTACTGAAGTCTCGAAGTGCCACTAATGACCCGCTGACACAAAGGACTCGAAAATATCTTTTCGTGAAGTTGCAAAAATCAAAGCGGTAGTACTGATTATCTCAAAATATGTCCCTTTCTTGTTTTGTTTTAAATGGTACGACGTTAGGTCATTTTCAGTGAAAATCAACTATTGTTGTAATGATAAAACATTTTTTCGAGAAAAAAATTAACGTGCCACTTTGTGATCTCGGCACTTAGGACCGTGTTGACGATGACCCCGACTTCTGAACAGGTCACGGTCTGGCAGAATGTACCTAATGTGTAATGTACATATAAAAAAGCGGTATCTCTTAAATAATCCAGACAACAGATTGTCATGGGATGAACCATGAGTAAGACGTTCTTCACTCCATGAGTAAGACGTTCTTCGCGCCAAGAGTATGACGTTTTGGCTCCATGAGTAAGGCGTTCGCTAAAAATGCCTAAGCTAAGCGACTGAAGTAGGTTAGATTACCAAAAGCCAAAGTCAGATTTAGTCTTTCCGTCATCCCTTAAGAAAATCAAGTAACTTGCGTAAACTATTCAGACTTGTAGACCACCTCACCCCTTTCACGCACTTTGTGACGTCACCTAACAATGGGTGCACCAAAAGTTCCAACCGCAAACCCCGCTACTTTCTCCTACCCATCCGCCCCCCCCCCCACCATCTTCCTCAAGCCACTGCTTCCTCAAGTTTATGAATGACGTACAACAGCGCTTTGAGGGTGTGTCAGAACCACCCTTTAAGAAAACCTGGATCTGCACCGTTGACATCAGATTTGAAAAGCAATTCCACCACATATCTGAGAACTTGAACCCATTGCAATCCAACAATTATTTCCTCATAAATTTCCGCCAATCACATGAAGGTTTTTTTTGCAAGCCAACAAACATAAGATGCGATAAATTCTGATTATACGTCTGTCACTTTATTGGGTCTTCCAAATTTTGTACTGACATGTGGGCCCCGATTTCGTGCATGTCTTATCTTGTCAAATAATATATATATATATATATATATATATATATATATATATATATATATATATATATATATATATATATATATATATATATATATATATATATATATATATATATATATATATATATTTCCACTGAAAGCGCCCCCACTTGAGTGTGTCTTAGATCAGTACATGTTCACGACGTCATAATGCACGAATATATTGATATAAAACTAAACCAAGGGATAAATCTCCAATATAAAATTCGTATTTTGATAAAATAATGTAAGGCGTTGTTTTGTCGTGCTCTTTTGACTCTAAAATTTTAACATTGGTAAAATGGGTGAAGGAGAAGTAAAGTTCATTTCACTATGTGTTATAACATTTATGACCTTTAACATACAAGTTCTGAGTTTTGAGGACTTTGAGAAGTGTGAGAAGACTTGGCTTGAGACTGAATGCTTGAATTTGTCGGGCAACAAAAGGGGAACCATACTACTGCTACGGTGGTGAACACATCCGTGATAAACAGCGCCCAGATAAAGCAAAGAAGGACACGTATGTCGAACGTTTGCGTTTCATTACTTCGCCGTGGCGTTGAGTGTTGAGTTACTGCTGTCTGCTGCCTTTCTGTGCGCTTGTTCCGCTTTCTGCGGTGTGCATACCACTCTGGTGGATAATCTATTGCGTTTGTGCCGCCCCTGTTCCCAATATCACTCATTTAGTTTACACCTGTGACGTCATCCCTTTGTTCTTACAGTCCATTATTTAAATGTAATGGACTGATGGGAGTCCATTATTTTAAATAATGGATTCTTTGCTGTTCGAGTCCATTATTTTAAAAGAATGGATTCGGTGCTGTTTGAAATGAAATTAAACAAGTATATCAGTGAATGTACCGCTGAAAGATATCTGAATGTACACTCCTCCGGTCAAAAGCTCACCGAAAAATCGCAAGTAAAAAAGCAGGAAGATGGTGGACGGAATTTTGGTCAGGGAACAAAAGTGGAAGCATCGTGCCTCCACAAAGAAAAATTTTGATCATGCCAATCCCACGTTGCACAATCGCAATATATATAACTTCGCTCCATAAAAACTCAAAAGCCTGCCGTGCAGAATAACTGAGAAATTGCGCGTACAAAAGTGCCCCCACAGTACCCCCCACAAACAAAAAATTTGGTCAGTTTGAAGTTTCACGCTTTCGTCAATTATTGGTCAGTCAAAAATAACCCCAGGTCGCACAACTCCAACACATGTTGTTACTTCCCACAAAAAAATCAAAAGCCTGCGGTGAAACGTGAGCGCTTTATAAGTCCCCCGCTCCGCGAGTACCGTGGCGGCGTGGGACTAACGAGCTAAAACAACCACCGTTCCATGTGTTAACCAACCCCCCCCCCCGGCCCGTCCCACTATCCCCCGTCTCCCCCTCGCCGCCCCGTTCCTCCATCCCACCCCATCCCGCCCCCCCCTCGCGTTTTGTGTGTGTGTGTGTGTGTGTCTGAATGTGTGTGTGTGTTTACTAAATTTTACAAAAGAATTTGCATCCAATGTGCAATATAGCCGGACATTTTCATTAATGATATCCAAGAACTCTTTTTCCATGTTTACACTTCGCACACCACACAGTGAATGAAAGACTCGGAACTGTCCATTATTTTTCTCACGTCTTGTTTATTGATTTCAAACCAGACAGCGCGTGACAAAATGGGTCGCAACAAAGTGGGCGACATAATTTCACACTAGACTTTTGTTAGGGACAGTCCATGGAATTGGTTGTGAATTGTGTAAACTAAGTCAGATACAGAACTCAGAGGGTCCAAGAGTTCAAATAATGGACAGTTCCTCGGCGTTGCCTCGGAACTGTCCATTATTTGATCTCTTGGACCCTCTTCGTACTGTATCCTATACATAAACAACTTCAAAAAAGAAAGCAAAGGTATTGTTGACAGCCAATTAAAAGCTGTAACTGTCTTTGGTTTAACAAACCGTGTTTTTTAAAATAGATCCCATTGGAGAAAAGAATCTTTTTGAATTCGCTAAAGCGTTGTGTAAGCAACATGGAAGGATACTATTACTGGGACAGGGGCAGACGACGTGGGGCTGTGTCACTCATCTATAACCGTTTAAGCCATCCCGCTCATTGAAAACAAAGATCTTGCACAGGGTTGCGATGCGGAATACCAACATTCGAATCTTCGATTCATACTGCCATTCACACTTCAAGAGCAACGATCAGGGCATCAGCTTATGTATACGAGTCGGGTACACAGAGACAACCAGTCAGGAAACCGAAAAGTTAAACGCACTTTTAAACAAGTTCTCCCTGCCCCAAAAACATGCTTAATTCAGTAGCACTGCTCCTAAGAAAGGAATTTAATTGACAGAATATTACGGTAGATAAAAATCACTGAAAAGATCACTGAAGTCTGATAATTTAAAAAGTTCACTGATTTTGTCATCTAAAAATGTTGTTGCTGGATCTATGCAAGGTGGGAGGGGGTGGGTAATAACGGTGAGTAAATATAATACGGTAAATTTGGAAGGCTAGAAAGTAGTTTCAAAACTGTAATGGTTAGAAAAACTGAGCAACCATCTACATGTTTTCGACGAATTCCAGACATAAAAAGGCGACGCGCAAAATGGCAAGAGTTCATTAGGTTCAATTTTCAACCAAAATCTGAAAATTTATTTATATCTAAGAAATCTGAACATCTGCAATGAGATGATAATCCATGGTTTGGTGAGCAAGGGACTTGAATCCAAGAAATGCAATTAGATTGTAAAACTCTGCCTGAATGAAAGACCAGTGTAATATTGTGTCCGTGATATTTAACGTCCAAGTAAGCCTATCCTAAACTATAGCGGCTGTGTAAGCAGCTTTCATTATCTGTGTATTCTGGGCAATGAAAGACCAAAGTAATAACTAGACAGATTTCACTACGACGTATGTAGGAACGAAATAAACGCTTGAAAACACTCTGTAACAGTCTCAAAGGTTTACTTGATAGTTTATATCAGAGGTGTTATCTACATTGTTCGATTTACTGATCGATTGAAACTATCGCTTCAACCATGTTCAGGCTATGTTCTTTCACTCTTTATCACGTTACATGGTTTCGGATCTACAGATGTTATTGCCAGAGAGAAAATCTATCACTTGTTTTATAGCTTTCTTTTTTAATATTCTTTAATAGCAAATCAAGGGAAGATGGAAGATGCCATACTCGAACTCTCATTTTACACTACTTGTTACCAAACAAACACCCCTTGAGCTCAGAATTACTCTATCTTTTATCGTTTTCGAGATAAAGTGGAACTTCCGGTTTTGGGCTCGAAAGTGAGCTTGAGGTCAAGGTCACCGGAAGTTATACCTTACGTAACGTCGTAGAGGGGATGGAGGTAAAAAATCAGCTCAGAATTGCTCTATCTCTTATCGTTTTCGAGATAAAATACAACTTCTGGTTTTTGGCTCGAAAATGACCTTGAGGTCAAGGTCACCGAAATCTATATCTTATGTGCCGTGGAGGAGCGGGAAGTCGAAATGCGGTCGAAATGGCTCTTCTCTTACTATTTTCGAGATAAAGGACATCTTCCGATCTTTGACTCGAAAGTGACTTTAAGGTCAATATCACCAGAAGTTATACCTAACGTGACGTCTTAGAGAAGATGGAGTTCCAAAATGAGGTCAGAATTGCCGTGTCTCTTATAGTTTTTGAGATAATGTGCCACTTCAGGCTTTTGTCCCGAAAGTGAACTTGACACAAGGTCACCGAAATTTGTGTCTAACCTAACGTCCTAAAGGACGTAAAGGTTCTGGGTCTGGTGTGATTTTTGTTTCTGGTTGGTCTTATCAAGCACATAAATTATACTTACTTTGGGAGAGCAGTTATTCTTTATCCTCTATAAAACTGTGAAACACTCCTTTTCAAAGGACTAACAACAGCGACTTGTGATCGTATATGTCAATTGAATGAGTTTGCAACAAAACCTTGAAAATGGAAAAAAAATCAACACCTTGTTCTCTTTGTAATGAAAAGCTGTCAGCTGCTTGTAAAAAGCCACGTAAGTCCAATTCAGCGTCCTCAGTAAACAGCAGCATCGCAGATGCAGTAGCTGACAGTTAGCCTTCCAGTATCGTCCAGTCACAAGCGAGTATGCACTATGTTTATGCATACGCTCACAGACAGCAATGTTCTGCTTAGGGTGACCGTTAAGACTAAGTATTCAGGACGGGTGTTTTGTGTACGTTTTGGGATACGGCCTTTGGGCCTTTTACAGGACACTAGGTAGTTAAAGGTTTTTTTTAACCGCCAATTCGTATACAGCTGAGCTATCTGCATGTTGTGTATCAATATTCCGCTTTAAAACCGACCAGAAAAAAGCGAAACAGAAAATGACGTCTTTAATTATTATGACTTTTTGCGTTAAAAATGTTAACACGATGTCCTTTGTCAAAAAGTAGTCTCATAACGTATTTTGCTCGAAATCTCTAAGTCCAGTCGTTTTCGAGATATTCAACATTGAAATGTCCATGACGTCACAAGAAGTTGATGACGTCATAAGTCAATCAAAAATTATTTGGCAGGAGCTCACATAGTCGACTATAAGTGTGCCAAATTTCATTCGCCTAGCTTAAGCCGTTTCGTTGGAGATATCTGGAAACCTGAAAAAATGGAATAAACTAACAAAAAAAAAAAAGAAAAAAAGAGATACTTTAAGTACTTTAAGCCCACACTTTCCACACCGATTAGAAACAAGTAAATTGAAAAGTTTAAAGGGGACGGGAGAGGGGGCGGAAGGAGTCCAAGGACGACAGAGAGGGCAGGAAGGGAACGGAAGGAGTCCAGGGACGGCAGGGAGGGCAGGAAATTGACGGAAGGAGTTCAGGCATGGGAGGGAGGGCAGGAAAGGGATGAGAGAAGGGACAGCAAGGTGATAACAGGAGTTTGGGAACGGCAGCGAGGGCAGGAAGGGAATGGGAGAGGAGGCAGAGAGTGGATGACAGGAGTTTAGGAACGGGAGTGAGGGCAGGAAAAGGACAAAAGGAGTCCAGAGACGGGGGGGGGGGGATGACAGGAAGAAGATGGGAGAGGGGACAACGAGGGGATAACGAGGGGTTAAAGGACGGAATGGACGGCAGGAAGGAGACGGGAGAGAGGACAGCGAGGGAATGACAGGCGTTCAGGGAGAGAGGACAGGAAGCCGACAGGAGAGGGGACGGAAGGGGCCCAGGGACGGGAGGGAGGGCAGGAATTGGACTGGAGAAGGGACATGGGAGAATGACAAGTTCACGGAGGAAGGGTAGGAAAGGGACGGGAGAGGGGACCGAAGGAGTCCAGGGACGGGAGGGAGGGCAGGAACGGGGCCTGAGTGGGAACAGCAAGAGAATGGCAGGAGTTCAGGGAGGGAATGCAGAAAAGGGACGGACGAGTCCATGGACGGGGGAAACAACTGGAATGGGACGGGAGAGGGAAGAGCGAGGGAATGACACGAGTTAAAAGACGGAAAGGCAGGAAGGGAACGGGAGTGGAGACAGTGGAGGATGACAGGAGTTCAGGGAGAGTGGACAGGAAGGGGATGGGAGAGGGGACGGAAGGAGGGAAGGCAGGAATGGGACAGGAGAGGGGACGTTGGGGAATGACAGATGTTCTGGGACGGGAGGAAGGGCAGAAAGGGGACCGGGGAGAGGACAGCGAGAGAATCACAGGAGTTCAGATAAAGAATGCAGGAAAGGGACGGAAGGAATCCAGGAACGGGAGCGGTGTTAGGAAGGGGGCGGAAGATGGGATGGAAGAAATCCAGGGACGGGAGGGAGGGCAGGAATGGGAAGGGAGAGGGGACAGTGAGAGAATAACAGAGGGAGGGCAGGAAAGGGACAAGAGAGGGGACGGAAGGAGTCCAGGGACAGGACGGAGGGCAGGAAGGGGACAAGAGAGGGGACAGTGAGGGGATGGAAGGTGTTCAGGGACGGGAGGGACTGTAGGAAGGGGAGGAGTGATGGAACAGCGAGGGGGTGACAGGAGTTCAGGGATGGGAGGGAGGGCAGGAAGGGGACGAGAGACGAGACAGCGAGGGGATGACAGAAGTTCAGGAACATTTGAGAGTACGATCGAGAAAGACAGTGAAATGAGGAAGAGTATATTTGCGCTCACCGCTGTTAGTTTAATGAAAACTTTTCTGTAATGTTGCCACTTGTTGTTTCTTTTAGAAAGGCTTTTTAAAATCAGTAACTTGAAAAAAATACCTTGGGACGATTGTGCCAATGTTGCCTCTTTGGGCATCGCAATTTTGGACTTTGTCTTTTTGGTCGTCGAGTTTTCAGAGTCATACCGTCTTCGACAATTCTGCCTTTAAAACTGATATCAAAGTACATAATCGCCATGAAAGAAAACCTTTTTTGCATTTCTGCCTTGCCATCAAATAGCCCGCATTGATCTTTCTGACCTCATGCAGCGCACCCGACAACATACTGGCTGCTTAAGCAAGAGATCACTGTCTACTGTGTCGCTGGCTAAGGCTACTCATGCTTTGTTATCGTTCATATGTGGTGTAAGTTGACTACACTACCAGTAAAAAACAACATCTAAGGCTTCTTTTGCCTCCAGATTCATGTAGCACCAGAATGGATACTCCCGATATCCATGCAAAATTTCCACTTTCTAGCCATTCGAGTTGCGCGAAAAAACACAGTAAATTCATGGTAGCAAATTCAATGAAACTGAAAACCCTACATTGCCTAACAATTTTTGGTCGATTTAAAAAAACAAGACGACGTTGAACATCTGCAATATATATATTTTCACTGCATAAAATTTCAGAACAATCGAATAGTGTTAAAGAACGCGTCTGGACAAAATCTATCTCCGTGCTAACAAATTTCCTGAAAAATAGCCTTTTTTGACAAGTCGCAGTTTGAGAATTTTTGGTGGATTTCAAAAATAATATGATGTTGCACATGTACAATATATATATTTTCGCTGCATAAAATTTCAGACCGCTGGATCGAATAGTTTTGCAGATCTCGTCTAGACAAAACCGTGCTAATCTCCATGCTAACAAATTTCCTGAAAAACAGCCATTTTGACAAGTCGTATTTTTGAGAATTTGGTCGATTTCAAGAAATAATACGACGTTGTACACCTTCAATATACGTTCTAACCGTATGCCAAAGAAAAAAGCTATACGACAAATACTTTCGAAGATACAGCCCGGACATGAGGATGCACGAAAGCAGACAGACAGACGGACGCCCGGACAGACGGACAAACTGAAACTTGCATCCCTTCGTTACACGGGGGACAAAGACGTCTCCACATAGATCCTAAGAGGAAAGAGGTTTTAAGAATTTGGGTTTAGGCTAATATTACCGCCAGTTTTCAACAGATCGTCAAATAATGCAAAGGCCAGGTAGGGTCTATCTTTAACCAACATTTCAAGACAAGACTGTTCCCCGTCGTCAGTTAAGGTTTTACTAAAATCCTATTTTTCCGTCGATTCTTCCAACAATATTTGCTTAATGCAAAATAGCCAGATATGTACCAAAGCTCCCTACATTAAAAAAATATTTCGAGAGAGTAAGGCCATATGCCTGCAGACAGCGTTTTTGCCAATATTTCCGGTAATTTGTGGCAAACCACCACCACAAAACTACAGTGGCAAGTGCACACCAAAATAATGTATCCAAACATGTCAAACTATGTTTGCCCCGACATCCCAAAGCCGCCTTTTCCATCAGCTTTTTTTTCGTTCTTTGGAACGGACGGACGGACACAACAGAGACCCCACACGATGGATTTAGCCCATGTAATAGTAATAGCCGCGTAGGTACCAATATCCCCTACCTTTCACCAAAATTTCAAAATTGTATGGTCATAAACCTGGCGTCAGTAAGAAATTCGGTTTCCCCAATATTTCTTCCAATCTTTGGCGCATCATAAAAAATGGCCGGGTACATACTAATGTCCGCGTCCATTATTCGAAATTTGATTATATCCCTCACATTAGGTTTTAGTGAGAAATTGGTTTTTTGCCAATATTTCTGAATATCGAAACAAGAATGTTCACGGACATTGTGAACAGCCGAGACCTAGTAAGTCAAGTATCAAAAAGTGGTAGCAGCATTTTAAACAATGGTTACTGAAACATTTTCAAAGGCCGAAATTTTCTTAATCTCTGGCGGATATCAAAACAGAGAGGAAAATTTGATGGAAGCTCTCTTCTTCGACTATGCCTAAGACATCTAACTAAAATTACTCGCCGAAGAACTAGTTTGAAAAACTTGATCCCTAAAATTTTCAAACCACAACATAAGGTAAATTTTTGACGGAAAAAAATTTGAAGGGAATCCAATCGAAATTGAACATTTTGAATATTGGCTAATAAAAAATTTCAAAATGAGGTCATTTGGCTAATTTTCGTTTAAAATTTAAAGCAATTTGAAAACTGGCTAACAAAATTGAAAATGACGTCATTTAGCTAAAACGCACTGGACAGAAAATATTCGTACGAACTTAGGAAGAAATGATATTAAACCTGTGGCGGAAGAAAAATTTTTAAAATTGGCTTATAACTCTTTTTTAAAATGGCGCCATTTGACCATTTTTTGTCGGATCGCCAAAAAAAATTTTCAAGACAGGACTATCGAGGGACCTTTCAAACAAAACCTAAAAGAAATCCGATGTAAATTTTTTGGAGAACCAGCATTTTGAAAACTGGCTAACATTGCATTTCAAAATGGGGGCATTTTTGCAATGTTAGGTGAATCGCCAAAAACAGTTAATAATTTTTGAAAACAGAACTACCCAGAGAGTAATCTATAAAATCTGAAAGGAATGAGACCAGAACTGTAGCAGAAGAAGCATTTTGATTTTGGGTAATAATAAAAATTCAAAATAGCGCTATTTGGCCGGTTTTTTTAGAATTATAAAAAGGGAAAAAGAGGACTAACCAGGGGACTTTCGGAAATTTGAAAGGAATCTTTTCAAAACTGTGGGAAGAGAAGCAGTTTAAAAATTGGCCAACAACAAAATCCACATGGCACTATTCTGCCAATTTTTAGCGATTTTTTTTTAAGACAGGACCACCTAGGGAACATCATACCAAATTAAACGATATATATTCAAATTGTGGGAGAAGCATTTTGAAAACTGAATGACAAAAAATTGCAAAATGACGCCATTTGCCCAATTTTTGGTGACTCGCCAAAACAGTAAATTTATAAGACAGGATCAACGAGAGGACATTCGCACAAAATCTGAGAGGAACATACGAACGTACGTGCATACAGACGACTGGTGCTAACCCCCTATTGATGTGATAAAAACACTTATGGTCAGGTAAGTACCAATGACCGCTATCCTTAACCAAAATTTCAAGAATAAGGCTATTTCTCTAGCGACATTTAGGATTTTACTGTAAAATTGTTGGTCTTTTGATAATATTTCCGCAATTTCCTAGCGAACCTCCACAAAATTAATGATGAGATGGCCACATATATCCCTACCTTCCATAAAAATTTCAAGACGTTTGGTCTTTCGATAATATTTCCGCAATTTCCTAGCGAACCGCCACAGAATTAAAAGTGAGATGGCCACGTATATCCCTACCTTCCGTAAAAATTTCAAGACGTTTGGTCTTTCGATAATATTTCCGCAATTTCCTAGCGAACCGCCACAGAATTAAAAGTGAGATGATACGTATATCCCTACCTTCCATAAAAATTTCAAGACGTTTGGTCTTTCGATAATATTTCCGCAATTTCCTCCGAACCCCCACAAAATTAAAAGTGAGATGATACGTATATCCCTACCGTCCATAAAAATTTCATGACGTTTCCATTAAAATCTCAGGAGATACATTTTAAAGAAACTTGGTTTTTGACCAATATTTCCACCAGTTTTTCACAAATTGCCAGAAAAGTAAGCCAGGTAGGTACTAATGTCCGCTCCATTTTAAGACCATCAGGATAAAACCCAGGAGGAGACACGCTTTTAACTTAACAGCATACGTACCAACATACGCACATACGGTAATAAGAAAGAGAAACTTCGTTTTCCATTACGGAATAAGTTAAACAAGGAAAGTGAAACTTTCCAAGTGTAATACTGCTGATCTCAACATTATCTATACATCATAGATAAGAGTGTTCAGCTAAGGAGATGAAAGCTAACAAATCTGTTACAAGTGAAAAAAGCAGTCATACTAAGCAATGGAAGATTGAATTTGATAAAAAGGAAACAATGACCCGGAATGTAAACCCGGGGGGCGGGGAGGGGGGAGGGGTTGGGGGTATCATGCGATCACGTCTTTGATTCCACTATCTACTTCTTTTGTTGACTATAACACAACCACCTGAGAGAAAATGTTTCCCAACATGAATGTCCATGAGAGACAAGACAATAAATAAGGTTGCACGTACTTCAGCGTGGCTGGTTTATGACTGTAAACTGTTCATGATCACAAAATTTCCCACTTCCGTCATCCACAAGTCACTAGTAGCTTAAAATGTATAACTTTCCATGTCATAGAACGAAGCCATAGCTTAGCCTTGGTCATGAATACCCGGGGCTGGGGTAGGATGTGGGACTTGACATCACATGTGTTACCAGGTAGTGTCCAAAGAGAAGCGTGGATACTTCTGAGGGGGAACGCGATCCTCGCGGAGTGGAAAATTTCGTTAAAATGGGATAATTTCCATTAAGTATTCCGCGTTTCCTACTCAAGGGGAAGGGGAGGTTATTTCGGAAATTGACTCCGCGTTTAAAAGGGAGTTGAAAAAATGGTATTGTTTCAAACTTAGCTCCTCTCTTTTAGGAGTCGTTTTGAAAAAGTCATGGACACGTATGTTAAGCAGTTGGTACGTGAGTGCCCCCCCTCCCCCCCAGGCATGAATACAGGTCTATATAACATGTACAACCATAACACTAAAACACATCAGCAGAAAATATAAAAAAGGGGTTAGATTTACACTTAAAATATCTATAGTTTATTGAATTCGTATGATGTGGCTAGATGTTTTCGTATGATTTCTTTTTTTTCTGCCATGAGCTTGTCACGCGAACTAATCTAGGACGATTAAGGTTAGGACGACCAAATTAGCCAGGACATAATGATGGATGTCTAGTTCTTCATTTATTTGCATTTTCTAGGCAAAAACGGACACTGACATGTTGCCATTGAAGCCCAGAAATGACAAATCGTGCAAGTTATTGATCTCTTCCTACCGACGACTCAGCAAATATTGCGCTGATGTGAATTTGCCCACCTCACACTTGCTACTATTTTCATATTATAAGTGACATTTGGGATTTCCTTAACTCGCTGAGAAAATCAAGCAACACGCGAAGAATAATCCGTACATTTATTAGAAAATGTTTATAACGTATTTTTTAATGTGTCGTCAATGTTGGGTTTTCGATGATTTTTATGGCAGTCTACATGGCACAAAACATGGGTATGGCAAAAATGGCGTTCATGCCAGATTATCACCGGTTAAAACAAAACACGTCATATGACCACCGGCCATGTGGCTACCAGCGAAAGGGAAAACCGTAAAAACCGCACACTTGACGTTCGCCCCCGGTATTCAGAAAGGTTAACTGTGCAGTTAATGTACATCACTCCTGGGAAATCTGCTGATTATTTAAATTATGCAGCTTTTTGCAAGAATATGTTTTACCATAAAAGTAAAATTTCAAAAGGTCTGTTAACTACAGCAGTTAACAGAATTTGTTAACCTACAGTTAATTTATGTGAGTGCGGTCCCAAGTCATTCTTCCTATTTTTTATTTATTCTTTGGGAGGCGGAGGGGGGGGGGGGTGAGGAATTTGCAGTCAAATTAATTCACAGAGGTCGTCTTTTTTCAGCAGCTGCTAAAATAACGGTGGGGGAGGGAGAAGACTCTGAAAATCAACTTCACAACGTCTAGCTACCGACTTATTCAGATGTCGAAAGAGTGACATATAGGCGTAGCGAAAGTACTGATCACATCAGCGTCTAGACAGTGATAATCATAAGGAGTAGTAGACATTGCTCCGTCAAAGTTCTCTTTATGTCACTGGGTAACACATGATTTCCATGAAGTCAGTTCTCATGAATATATTTTAAAAGTAGGCACTAAAATCTGCCGCGCTACTGAATATCCCACACTTTATGTTTGATTTTCGTTCATTTTAAAAGGGACCACTCATTACCAGCACCAGACCTTTATTTCCTGTGAACGATAACATTTTGCGACGTCTTTTTTCGACGTGTACATAACTCGTCGATTTCTTTGAAATATATCCAACGTTGCGTCAGCAACGTTACCTGAACGTCCGGAAAAGTTTCGACAACGAAAATTAATATCACATCTAAAAGCGTTTTTATCAAACGTGTGTTCAATGGATGTTAAAGAATTTGAGTGGGTGTTGATCTATGGTTGCACATGTTGGGAGCAAAAGCAACGTCATCGTCGCTTGATCAATGTCTGTCCAATTTTCTCTCAAAAACTTTGATCTGTGGCCGCATTCAATCAAAACCAAATTACAACCGGCTTCAATGGTGCCATTTGACCTGGTCACTGACGCAACCTGAAACTGACGTTTTTTCGACGTCAGAATGTTTAACGGAGAATAACATACCAAAGCCTGTGTTGCGTAAGGTTTTGATGCAACTAGCAACTTAGCATAACTTTTAACAAAGATTTTTTTATAGAATTCTAAATTTTTAAGTGTTCAAAATCGCATGTTTGTAGAAGTTGATCTAAGGTTCAGACCAATCACAACCAAATTACATCCCATTTTAACGATTTAGTCGGATCGATGTTATATCGACGTCGGAAGTTCACTGGAATATAGCATGTGAAAAGGTGTCACGTAGAGCTTTTCTGCAACTGGTAGTGTGGCAGTACTTGTAACAAAGCGCCTTAAAGAATTTCAAATTTGCAAGTTATCAGGATAGTAATTTCATTGGCTGCCGTTGTTATTCAACAGCCAATCACTGAGTATTCCGTAAAAATAATACTTATAAAAGAGCGGAAATACTTTTAAAATATCCATCTACTCTGTGTTTATACATTATACATAGATTTCATTTAAGGTCAGCTGTTTTATAACAATGCTGTAGCCCCAAGTTTAATTTTCGCTACTCGGTAGCGAAAACAGTCTAGTTAAACATGAATTATTTAAGGAGTTGGTGATATGTAAGTGACAGTGCATTTTCAAAACTGCAGAAACACATTACCTAAAATCATTGAAACATACTGGAACTAGTAATAAGTGCTTGCAAAATGGGTGAAAAAAGTAATGAGTTTTGTGTTCTGCTGCTCTGTGGGATAGGTATCCTTCTCGGGTTGCAAATGTTAAGTTACGACGACTTTAGGAACTGTGTGAAGCCCGCAGAGACGAAAAAGTGCCTCAACCCACCCGGTCACAAAACCACAATAAAAGGTGACCGCGATGCTGTTATAGCGGTGAATATATCGGCGCGGAACCAGAGCCGAAGCGCGGGAAAGCCCTTCAATGACATGTCTCTTGACGAATGCTCGCACGAAGCAAACTCAAGCTGTAAAACGGTGGAATTTTATTTCTTTGCAATCATGATAGGTATTGAGATAATGGCAGTTATATTTCTTCTCATCTCCATTTCATGTCTTTGCTACCACACCTTTTGTGCTGATACCTATTGTTTACAAAAATCAGACGACACAAAAACGCAAGGGATTGATGATGGCCAATTAAAAGCTATAACGGTCATCGGATCAGCAGACTGTGTTTTCGAAATCGACCCCATTGAAGAAAAGGCAATCCATGAATTTGTTAAAGGGTTGTGTGAAAAGACATGGGAGGACAACTTTACAGGGGTGGGAGCTGACGCAAAGGGGCTGAGCCATTCGTTGATAACAGTCAAAACCATCCTGGGCATTCAAAACGAGCGTCTCGCCCAGAGCTACGAAGCGGAATACCAACAATTAAAACGTCGATTCAAACTGCCATTTATGCTTCAAGAGCGACCAATAAGGTCGGACACATTGAAATATCAAATCAAAAGGACGGAACATGAAAGCAAAGAATCACCTGACACCGAAATGACAGAGCTAACTCAATCCCTTCCAAATGCTGTCGTGGGAGCCACAAATCAAGACCTTATTGAGGCTGCTGTCAGGGATCTCAAACAGCCTCTCCTTGAATTGCCCAGTGAAGGTCTTAATACTAGTCCTGCAACGGCCCCTGAAGTTCCGCAAGAAGCTCGGCTTGTACCACGCACCGAGTACATAAGACAAGAACTTACGTTGCCATTAAAAGACAGTACTATCCGATATGCACATTGTCGGGAAGGAGAGGTATTTCTGTTTCACGGAACGCGACGTGATAACCTCCAAGGCATAGTTGAAAACGGATTTGACTACAGTAAATGTAAACAAGGCCTGTATGGTCGTGGAATTTACCTGGCAGAAAGCAGCCAAAAAGCGGATCAATATGCAGATAAAATGGGCGGACGCCGGACGGACAATTTAAGCATGTTGGTTGTGAGAACGAGTCTGGGTGCCGTGGGCTGGCACAGCGACAAACAGACAGAGCCTTCATGTGACACTGTAGTGGGTGGACAGGGAAAGCGCTTTAGGGAATTCGTTAAGACTAATACCTTGCAGATGTATCCAGAGTTCCTTGTTATATACGATCGAACATAATTTTCTTTCTTTTTTTGTCGTGAAATAAGTTTCGGATGTTCTCTTCATATACGATATATTTAGCAGCAAACTTTTAATCAATGAAAGCTGCTAAATACTGACCAAATTCTACTAGCAGATTTCAATTTGGTGTAAGTGTTCACCTTTCACTGGAATATTACCGCTATTTGATTAATATCTGTATAAAACGAATTTTTACCCACACACTGCCTTTGAAAGGCGTTATCCTATGACACGTTGTGCAGAAAAAAATGAACTTCAATGTGATTCAATTAACAGTTTGTTAGAAAGCAGCCGTTATCTGCAAGTTAGACTCTACCCGGCAGTAAGGGTAACGGATTTCTGGGCATCTCTAAACAACTGCTCGGACCTTCTGAACTTTCGGCTCGAACAGAAATGCATATATCGGCGGAAGCGGATACGAAAAGTTGGGTAATTTTGGACTCTATACATGGTTTTCCTTTAGGTTCAGCACTTGAAAAATATGAGTGTAGTTTGGAAATATAGGAGTGGGTACAGTAAAACCTGTATTGTGGACACCCTGTCTATTATGGGCAAACTGGGTCAGATTTTTAGTGATAAGCCACTGACTTGTAGAGTTTTAAACCCTGTTTATAAAGGGAGTTTAAGGCCTGTTTATAAAGGATATCTGGCCGTTAGGAGCTGGGGACGGTTTTTGGCTGAATGTCCACAAACACACTGAACAATTATCATTATTAACTTGTGCACTGTGGACCCCAGATTGTTGTTTCCAGAATCACACTGTACATAAACCGCTTCGTAAAGCACCAGGTAATGCTTGTTCGCACTGCTTATTTTTCTTACTCTTAAATACACCGATGTAACCATGGCTTCTGTCAGAAGTAAAGGTAGTTATAAAATAAGGACTATTATGATGTCAATTTTTGCGAAAAATATGGAGAAGGTGGGAAGGTGAAAAATATGGAGATGGCTTACATAGAAGCAAATCGAAAGATATTTTTTGTTAAAAAACTGGTATGTGAGACAAATAAAGTTATTTAAACTTAATGTAGTTTTACACTGGAAATATTAAAATTACATATATTTGCTGTTCTTTAGAGCCTATCTTTTCTGGACACCTGTGTCCTTAATACCGGGGGGGGGGGGGCAACTCCGTATGAAAAAAGTGTAGTTGTGCAAAAATACAGAGTACTTGTGGGTTCAGACATCGTCCTTCTGGACTACCAATTTTGTCGAAAAGATTCGTTCAGTACTCCCAAGATTTTCCACAGATAGGAGAGTTGTTTCAGAAGTACTTTGCTATGTAAGTGTCGAGTTTTTTTATTGCTATGTTCTATGACAGTAGCAGGGAGCGTTCTATTCCTGGAAAACTCAAGGAAAACTTTTCTTATTCATTTTGACACTGCGCTCGGGGCTGAAATTGTATGGTTTAGTTAAAAATGGCATTTGTTCACGCTTAGCACTCCGCGTTGAATGGTTGTTCTATAATGTCATATTTTATTGCACTCCTTGGAAGTTTGAAATTTAAATAATGGTTTGGCCATAAATGTGATACGGTTTACTTATAACCTCATTTAGAATTCTTTTGTTTGTTGAACGTTTTGGTGGTTTCCATGATAACAGATATCAAAGCACAAGTTTACAAGTTTATTGCAATAAAAGTTGTTCATATATAATTGCAATTAAGCCCTTAAATCAGCCTGAGAATCAAAGAGGGTTCGACCGTCCAAATCGGGAGTAATTTCTCACGTTTTAGTTTGTTATTTCCCAGTTAAATCGTAGCGACCATCAGGCGTCTTCGCCCAAAACGTTGACAAGCCGTCGTCAGATGGAAGAAGCGAAGTGCAGCTCTAGTTCGAATGGGTCCCAGGCCATCAATCCAAACAAACTCTCACTAAGCTTTATAAAAAATATATTGACAGGTATAGACGGAATTGTGTTCACAAGAGGAACAAAAAAATACCAGGACAAACAAACGATTATTTGCACCTTATCACTGATCTTATTATCAGGCCTATAAGTTATTTAAAAACACTCATTCGTAGCACTTAGAACATAGTTTTTGTTGATTTATTGATCTTTTGATATAGCGATGACTTCATGCAAGAAGTCTTAGAAAATGAAATGAACGAGACACAGGTGGGGGGAGGGGGCGGGAGGGGGTAGGGGGCTTCACCGGGGTTATGGATCTTAAAATGACATGTACCGATTTTACTTTTGCGTCTCAGGGCAGTTAACATTTTGTACTTTACCACTCAACTGGAAACGAAACTGGCTACTCACGGTAAAATGGTAGACCCCTCGTAGATGCGGTCTGTGAAACAAAAATCATGAAGATTACAGATATTTTCACTGCAGTTATGTATTGGCGTATACTGGTGTTAGAAGTTCCAAGCGTAAATTGAAATCCAGATAGTATTAACATTCCTTTGAATAGTGGTCAATTCACCAAATGCTCCAATAGAAAAAACTCTATTTGCGAAAGAATCCTTGGTAGATACATGGTAGACACATACCAGACATATGGTAGACACATGGTGGATAGATGGGAGATACATGCCAGACATATGCTAGACATATGATATATAGATGGGAGCTACATGCCAGACGTATGGTAGACATATGGTAGATAGATGGTAGACACATGCCAGACATATGCTAGACACATGGCAGATAGATGGTAGATACATGGTAGACACGTGGTAGATACAAGGTGTACACGGGGTGGGTAGATGGTAGACATATGGAGACACATGGTAGATAGATGGTAGACACATGTTAGATGCCTGGTAGACACATGGTAGATAGATGGTAGGCACATGATAGACACATGGTAGATACATAGCAGATACTTACTGGGTTTTATCTCTTTCTGCGTGCTTTAGATATCTAAAAATATGTCACATTTAAAGATAATGAACTTCTGGAAATGAGCCGCGATGCTTTACACTCTCATTATGAAATATTGCTACCATAGTAACAATATTTAAACTGTTACAAGTTATTTGAGTTGTCATAGCAACCAAACTTTTCCCACCCATACAGGAACGTAAAGCTACAAAACCGACAGAGATATATTCTTAACATCAATTTTACATCAGGCAAAAGTCGACAAATACAATTTTAAACAAGATTTACGTGAAAACTGTGGATGCAATTAACTTTCAGCTAGCATATGTCAGAGTGGTAGAAAGCACGTAAAAATATGACGTGCTTAGGTTCATCACGGTTAACTTTAAATTTGAATTCCGTTGCCGAGTGCGCGAATCCCTGCTCTAATACTTACTTGGGCCAACATATGCAGATAATACAGATGCACATGAGGGCAAAGAGAAAGATGAAGAGGGCGAGGGCGATGAGCTACCACTAGCCCGACCACCAGCACGTCGTCACCTTGGCCTCACACACCTGCCCCCAGGGGTAACAAGAGACCAGCCAGTGTACGCCAGGCCGTCACGTGTTTACCAGTGTTTACCAGTTTACCAAATTATACCAGTTTCAAATTAACCGATTTGAATGGAAAACCGATCAACTCTCTCCCCTCCCCATCCCTCCATCTCCGTGCCCCCTACACGGACTTTAATAACACTTCATTCTGACAAATTTCTACTTAAATGTAACCTATCGTATACAACGTAACATATACAAACTAATTTTCTTTTCTTTTATTTCATTTTATTAACATCGTATTATTTTAAATAAGAATTCTGAAGCAAATAAGAAAATGGTGGTCTATTCCGAAAAAGCCTACCAAAAAAATTTGGTTTCTTATTTGTTCATATTCTTATTTTAAATTGTTAGTGTTAGCCAGGAATGTTATTTTCGAGACGCGCGTGTGCCGCACCTTACAAAGAGCTGTCATTTGAAGGAGGGGAAGAACAGGGGCAGGGAGTCGCGTACTGAGAATGGGCCGGCCTACCATCTCCTTAAGTTAGCAGTGGAGAGGGATGGGCGAGAGGAGGGTCTCATGTACTCAAGAGGTGATCCGCCTACCGTACCCGTTCGTAGCAACGGCTCTCATGGTAGGGACGGGTCGGAATAGGGGGAGTGGGGTCCTTACAAACAGCGTGAAGGTGGCCCTCCTGCCCTGCCCGTCAATGGCTACAGTTCTCAGTAGTGTTCTTACAAACAACGTGAAGGTGGCTCGCCTGCCCTGCCTAGCCGTGGTAACGGCTCTCATGGTAGGATGGGTGCGGGTAAGAGTGAGAGGAGGAATCGTGTACTTACGAACAACTTGGAGGTGGTCCACCTACCTTGCGCGTCCGTGGTCACGGCTCTCATGATAGGATGACTGTCCGGTAGGGGCTGTACGGGGGAGGGGCGGGTCGTGTACTTACAAACAGCGTGGAAGTGGCAAGGGCACCCTATCCCGTCCGCACGTGGCAACGGCGTTCAGGATAGGGTGGGTGCGGGGTTGGGGCCGTGTGGAGGCCGGGGCGGGTGGTGTACTTATAAACAACATGGAGGTGACTTGCCTGCCCTGAAGGATGGATGAGGGTAGAAGTAGGGATGGGGTGTCGCGTACTTAAAAACAACGTGGAGGTGGCCCGCCTGTCCTGCGCGTCCGTGGTCATGGCTCTCATGATAGGGATGAGTGCGGGGTAGGGGGCGTGCGGAGGGTGGGTCGTGTACTTACAAAGAGAGTGGAAGTGGTCCCTACCCTGTCCATACGTGGGAACGGGGTTCATGATAGGGGTGAGTGCGGGGTAGGGGCCGTGCGACAGACATGACATGAAACAAACGTGCACGACCGAACATTCTGTTATGGTAGCATGATGTTGGTAAAGATGTGATATTCAGACAATATGTAACAGTATGTAACATCGACTTTGTATCATGGTTGCAGTTATTTATACAGGATATAGGACATTACCTTAGTGGAAATTACCCTACCGGACTTCATCAGACAGGACTTTACCCTACTTGGGACAGTATCCTACTGGACATTACCCTGCTGAACATTACCCGACATAGGTCAATAACTTACCGGACTTTATCCTGCTTTTAAAGAAAAAGTAATCCATATTTTCTATAATTTAATTACTTATTATTAAATAGAATATATATATATTCATTATTAAGTATTATTTATTATTATAATTAAAAAATACCACTATTCTAAATTACTTATTTTTAAGCTATTAACTGTTACCTATTGCCAATAGATAAAACATATTAAAATGATTGTTTTACTTTTTAATCGATCCTAAGATTAAAGATTACTTAATCGACCTCGGCCAGAATGGCACCAACTGTTCGATCTTGGGACCAACCTGTATGAAAATGCTTGAACTGTATACAGAGTACAACAGAAAACCAATCATTTGGTTCGAATAAAAAATGGTAGGACACAAAAGCATTAGAAGGAACAGTTTTAGAGTTACGGCCTGGACAAAAAGTCACATCTTTGTTAAATGTTGCACACCTCCGATTTACGTATTAACCGCATGCAAAACTAAAAAGTATTGATATGAATAGTTTTGGAGTTACGGCCTGGACAAAATGTCACATCTTTGCACATCCCAACTAAATTTTTATATATTTTAAAAAAGCTGTCACTTTGACAATTTCTTTTCAAATCGAACAAAACATTTTCATTATACGTGTTAACTGCATGTAAAACGAAAAAGCATCAGCATGAATAGTTTTCGAGTAACAGCCTCGACAAAAGATGGTATACTAGAGCGGATGGACAGCCGGACGGACGGACAGACAAGCTAAAAGCTATATTCCTCCGTTACACGGGGGATAATAAGAGACCTGATTTAAAGGGAAAAGTCTCCTTGTTTACGCAAAGCGTCCCTTACAGCTGGTGACGATCACGCAGCTTGCATCATTGCTACAGCTATGTATTGCAGGAAGTTATGGTTCAATACATTTGGTATGTTAATGCTGTTTACAAACCTGTTACAGTCCATTACTATTACCGTGTCATTAGAACCATTTTTGCAGCTTGAAAATAACAAAGTTGCGTGCTATGCTTTTAAATTGCGTTTTCCACACGAAACTGATGTCTATACTTATTTGCAACGTGATGAGGATGATAAGAAAAAACAAACCCATATTATAACCCATTCTACGGCTGTTTTTCCATCCAGTATTATGACCCATAATGTCCCGTTATAGCAAAAACGATAACCCAATTTAACACCAGAATTTCAGGTCAAGACCCAAATAGGGGTGATATTTCAGTTATCTTTTAGAGAAAAAATACGGGTCTTGCTGGGATTCGAACCATTAGTCTCCTGACTTCGGATCTACTGCTTTATCCCCTCGGCCATGAAGATTTGTTTATAACTGTCATAAATAGTACTACAGGAGCCCCTCGTTAATCCGCCCTCGGTTAATTCTTAGCCTCGGTTAATTCGTATCAAATTCGTCGGTGTCAAGTTTGGGACATATTGGTTCCTATGAAAAAGTACGAATTAACGAGGTTCTACTGTAATAAAGAAACAAAAGGAGAAAAGGGAGATCGTTTTACTCCTGTTGGTCTGAAATAGTTTATATTGTGTGGTAAATTTAAACAGCAATTCTCGCTGAAATGCAATTTATTTATTTTTTCGGGGGAAGGAAAGGGGCTAGGTATCAAAAATTCGTAAAATCTCCATTTCCAGCAATTGCCCCACGATTGGAAGCATGCAACAAACTCTTTTTAGTCGAGCTGCGTTCATCATACAGGTCAAACATCATAATTTAACTCTGTTCATGATAAATGGAATTATCATCTATCCAAAAGCACCCGTTATAGTTAGGTTTTTCTTACACTGAATTTTCAATATTTAAGTGTATCCTACAAAAAATCATCATTATCATCTTGAGTACTGTTCTAGCATTCCTGAAAAGATTCTTAGCCACTTCTGTTAAACGGTGTCTCCATATAAATAAGAGATGATGGGTGGAAAAATAAATTTGTTTCTCGGAACCTATATTTTAGGGTTTTTAAGGTTATCCTGACTTTTTCAGATATGACGCAATCTCGAAATTCCAACATGATATTTAATATGATATTTAATATAAACAAATTCCGATATTTTATCCTGGTGACCTCAAGGTTGGATCTGGAACTTGTTTACTCTATGGTTTAGCCAGTTATCACAGTTTTTTATTCTGAATTTTAAAACTAAATATCTGTAAAGCTATTGCCTTTTATGTCATTAGCAGGAGTTTCATCATTTCGACACTTTTTATTAAATGATTAATATACATGAGCTCTTGAACTAAGCTAGACACTGATGCGCATCATTGCAGTGCGCAAAATTGCGCTTATAATGGACACATTTAATGTTTCAGTGGAACTAAGTTTTAAAACTGACAAAATTGTGACGTAGCTACTAGCAGTTACTCAGACAGCAAACCGTCCGTGCCTGAAGTTTCTCTGTTTTAGGAATACTTAAAACTTAGAGTCTCAAACGACTGCTTCATCCGGCTGCGACATCGGAATAATCGTGTCTCTAACACAGAATTACGGAAAGTTACGGTCAACTACACTCGCATAAAACTAGGAACGTTTTGGGTAAACTGTATTTTCCACTGCTTCTTTCCTCGATTGAACAGTAAGCAATAGCAGAAAAACTACTCCATTTTCGTTAAAATTCAGACTTGACCAAGAACGAGTAGATGAAGGTCACCAAGGCACCTCTTCCCTTACATCTTCTCTTTTAGGCCAAAATGGTCGATAATAAGCTCAAAGTCGCACTACCTCTAACTCTTTTTGGAACTTCCTGTTTTCGACATTGACCATGACTGAAGAGGTTAAGGTAACCCATGTACCCCTTATATAAACTTTTCAGGTTCAAAGAGTCGAAAATAAGCTGAAAATCTCTAACAATTTTCGAGATAATCGCCAACACTCGGTTTTTTTTTACATTGACCATGACCGAAGTCAAGGTCACCAAGGCACTTCTTATGTAATGCTGTTCAGGCCCAAAGGGCCGAAAATGAGATCAAAACCGTTGATAATGGTCAATTTTCGGTTTTTGACATTGACCACGACCGAGGAGGTCAAGGTCTCCTAGTTACCCTTACATATCGTCATATCGTCTTTTAGGATCAAAGGATCGAAAATAAACTCAAAATCGCTCTCTCGTTTTCAAGATAATGGCCCACTTCCGGTTTTGACTTTGACCATGACCGAGGGGGTCAAGGTCATCCAGGTATCTCTAACCGTTTTCGAGATAATGGTCAATCGTTCTCTAAGGTCGTGGTTAAAACAATGCGGATTTTACGATGTCTAATCATCCACTATCAGAGAGCCAAATTTCATCGCTCTTTAGCAATTGGAAAAACCCAAACGCTGCAGCCAACTTTAGCTTGCACACACATGCTGTGATGGTTCTCATTGTAGACAGTTGGGCGATCAAAACGCATAGGCTGAGATGGTTCCAGTTCCTTTAACTGCGACAAAGCTTATAAAGGGCGTCAGTGGCAAAATTTCAATTCCACATTTTTACACATTAAATATTAATGAATTTTTAAAACAATTGACCTGAACCAACTACACATCCTACGTTATGTGTCTGCCAAATTTGGTCGTCCTAGCACAAGCAGTCTCAGAGGAGCTTGCGTGACAAGGTTTACAATTTTTAAATTTCGATGTCCATCTTTGCGTATAAAATATTAATGAATTTTTTAAAAAAAAATGAGCTGAACCAACTAGACTGATATACTATGTCTCTGCCAAATTTGATCGTCGTGGCCCTAGCCGTCTCAGAGGTGACAAGGTTTTGGCGGAAAAATGAAACATACGGAAACACTTTTCCGAATCTTTCGAAAACAATAAACTAGAGAATTGAAAATCCCCAAGTAAAATAACGAGAAACGGAGGCGCTTAAGGTGCCAAAAGTCGAACATTGACAAAACTGTAATAATAACTCTTTACAAGTTATGATTTGTGTAGATCTGTACAGTGGTGCCCAATCCACTCTAGTTTCCCTTGTCGTTCTAGTTTAACTGTAAATTTATTGTGTGTTCTATTTAAAAGATAAATCACACGGCCCAGGGTCTTTCAAGCTATTCGCGTATGTCCTAGCGAGAAACATATGTCTGGCAACTGCGCGAATGTTTATCTTACATTTCATTTTTATTAATAGCTGGCCGTCTTAGTGGCTAAGTATTTCACCATTTGTTTACGCTGATGCCACCTGGTTGAAACACATATTGAAAGGATTTGCTTATAATAAATGTAAACTCACAGTTATGTTTATGCGTAAAAGGCGAAGAGTTTAGGCTTCGCACTGAGAAATCTCATGGTTTCTCATGGACCGCGTAAGCAATGCGATACCTGGTTTAGCCAGGGCGCTAAATCTGTGGCTTTGTTCTCACAAAATTACGGGTGTTTTCAGACATGTTGTAACCTGCCTGCTTGCTTACGTTTCCTTGCCATTGTTGACATATTGCATATACGAGGCATGCGTTTTATATGCCAGATGTCACGCTATGGAGTGCAGATAGACTGGGATAGAGAGACATAGACCAGAGACAGAGACACAGTGAGAGAGAGAGAGACAGAGAGAGAGAGAGAGAGAGGGAGACAGACAGACAGAGAGAGAGACAGAGAATGAGAGAGGGGGCAGAGGAACTGTAGTGAAAGCAACATCAAGAACAGTAGTAATATCTAAGAAAAGTATGTAACATCTTAAAGGAACATATGAAAATTAAATGAAATTAACTAGCAATATTTTAAGCAAATAATAGCTAAAGTGGTAGCTAACTTTAAACATCAAGAAATAAACGAATCAACTCTGGAGGGACATTTCTCAAATAACCGGAAGACTCTCTCATATATCGCGTTGCGCTGTTCGGCTGTCTGTACGTAAAACACCGTAGAACAGTAGGCCGTGTTCCATGATACCAATGAGGACTTGAAAGAGAGAAAAAAAATAGAAAAAATAAGGAATTAGAGTAAAGAAACAGAAAGCAGATTAAAAAACAGAAAGCAGAAAGCAGATCAAGAACAGAAAGCTAAACCAAGAGAAAGACAGAAAGTGAGAAAATAACAGAATCAAAGGAAGAATTAATAGAAACTTGAGCTAATAAGAAATAAAAGCAAGTGTCAAAAAAGAGGTGAAAAGTTTGTGAAAAGTGCCCAAGTCGGTAATTAAGTTGTGCTGGAACCTCCGACTGCCCAACTCAACCCAAGAAACTCAGCCCAAGGAACCAGAGGAGAAAGTCAACCCTACAGGACCACGTGGACACGGTGAGACAACAATTTCCAAACGGTATAAACATTTCATTATGCAGCGTGTTATTTCTGCAGGAGACTTTCAAGAATCTTTTGTGATTTTTAATGACGTTGTCGTGCTACTAAATTATAAGGAACACTTGTAGTATTAGGCTTCTTTAAAGAGAACAATGAACAGTATAGCTCAATGGTTCGTTGTGTCTGTGTACAAACAAAGACTTTTATATTTACGTTAGTTGGCCGGCAACCGGACAATTAATTCGCGACGCAGTGTTACCTGCGTTAACTGACTACCTGAAAGTTTAATTTTTCACTTAAACTATTAGTAAAATTGTTGTGGACACATTACCCTGTGCTTTAAAAATCTGGAATAAGTGGCTTTTAGAAGTTTTAAATAAGAAAAAGTTTTACAGTCGTAGTAAATAAATGAACAACAAACATAACCGAAACCTGTTGCTCGTATGCATTTTTCTCCTGCAAGTTATATTTGAAAACCGGATAAAAATAAAGAACTGATAGTAATGTCCTCGAATTCTGAATCCGAATTAGAACCCATCCCCCTAGGAAACCGGCAAAAGATTCTAGCGTAATATATTTTAGTGACGTGGTATTTTACAACTGAGTTGACTTGTTTTCCATAACTGTAACAGAATCCCGAACAGATAGGGCTTGATCCTTTGCAACACGCGTTCCATCAAGTACAAGTGGAACTCCGAGCAGGTAAGTTGGGAACGAGGGTCACAGATTTTAATGAGGATGGTGGGAGTGGAGTGACTCGCTGATATTGAACGAGTAAGCGTTGCTGTCGGAGCCGACGACAAGACACTTGTTTGTGTTTCGAATCCCTGAAAGGCCCTGCCGCTGAATATTTCTCGCGAATAGTACAGGAAAACCCCAATATTAACTGGGCTCAATTGGTCAGTTGGTCAGAAATCAGCACTCCGAGACAAGCGACACCCACCTCGCTCCACAGCAATTCAGGGTAAAACAAAGAAAAGGAGAGTCCATACAGTCATTTTCCAAACGCATAAGGAAGCTTATTCAGGAGGTTTATGATGACCAAGACATTGGTCAGCCGTTGATTCAGAACTCACTTATCGAGGTCTTAATCGATGCCGTGTCCGATGATATAATAGCTAGGAAACTTATCAGAAACAGACCTGCTGACTTCAATGCGGCTGTTACAGCTGCAACGCAAGAGCAGGAAGCTACAAAGCAATTTATTATAAGACGTTCTGGTGAGGAACCAATGGTAACTGATGAATTAAAGGCAAGGCGGAAACCCAGAAAAGTAGAAGGAAAGTTAGATTCGTTCTGCTCAAAATTTGTCAAACTTCTGATCCCCTCAAACCCTCCAACTAAAGCCTCTGTGCCTAATTCTGTAGATGTACTACTTGCGAACATTAACGATCTGGAGCAAGCGTCTGGGCTTCCGAAAAGATATGACCACCCAAGGCCTAAGAAACCAGACCACAGAGAATGGACCAAGGACGGTAGGCCCAATTGTTTACATTGCAAGGGGGCTGGGCATATAAGACGAGATTGTTAACGCCGGAAGGCTGAACAATCCCACCCAGTACGTAATGAAAACTGGTAGCGCCCAGCTGTGCAACGCGGAACACACCAATGAGCGTGTACGAAGAAAGTTCTGCAAAAGACCCTTAATGGGCCAAATTATGTACACTTGCGTTTGGTAAATTTGAGACTGACGCGTTACTTGATACATGGGCTGAGGTTTCGCTTGTGTCGGCCAGCATTTTTAATTTACTTCGCAAACGGCAGAAAATCGTTTTGAAATCAGACAGTTCAATCACCCTTACCAGTGTAACTGGACAACCTCTAAAGGTAGTAGGAAAATCGAAACTCCATGTCAAATTGAGAAACAAAACAATTGCTCATACCTTTATAGTTGTTGGTGCACTGAGGAGATCGGTTATCTTGGGAAGCAATTTTTCTAGTGCTTTTGACATTAAAGGAACTTTCAAAACATATCAATCAGTTTGGGTTCATCAGTAAAACCCTGGAAAGAAAAACGACGAGCTAGCTAACTCAAACTTGTTCGAGCAGAACACAACGTTTACATACCAGCTATGTCTACAGTTCCCACGCAATGCACGCTGCCAAAACATTCTAAGGGTCGTTGTATAATTACACTTCTCGAAAATAGTACGCTTTTTTCGTGATCAACCGAGACTTTTAGCTCCTTACACTTTAATAGACACAGAAAATCTTCAAAGTACAGTACTCGTTGTTAAAAACGACACCAATAGGTTGTTCACCGGCCGGAAAGACCAAACAATTGCGGTAGCAGAACCATCACAAAACGAAACCTATGACAGCAATCTAATAGAACAAATTGAAAAAGACAGTTTCGAAGTAAACAAAGAACCGATTGCACTTAGCTTTGGAAACATTGCGCCGAAACATAGACCCCAATTCGAGAAATAACTTCGTGAAAATTCAGAATTATTCGCATAATCAGATCTCGATTTACGAAAAACGAATTTAATCAAAATGACAGCAGATACAGGTGATCAAGCTCCACTCAAACAAAGATCTTATCGAACACCTTTCTCACAAAGACCACAGATTGAAAAACAGTTGGATGAAATGCTCGAGACAAAAATTATTAGGCCAAGTACTAGTCCGTAGACAAGTACAATAGTCATTGTACCGAAGAAACGTATGTGTGTAGACTATCGAAAAATTAACAGTATCACTAAGAAAAATTCATACCCATTACCTGACATCTCAGACAGACTATCACAATTCAAAAACGCAAAGATTTATTCTTGTTTAGACTTACGCATTGGGTACTGGCAATTGGGAGTAGAAGAAAGGGATAAAGAAAAGACTGCATTTGTCTGTCACAGGGGTCTCTTTGAATCCATTGTTTTACCATTTGGGTGTGTGTGGCTCCCCGGTCTTTCAACGACTTATGAATCGGTACTTGGAGACACGATGGCGTTCACTTTTGTTTATCTTGATGACATCATTTACTTGTCCATCGTACAGGAACATCTACAAAATCTTCAGATAGTTTTCAATAAGCTCAGAAAGACGAACTTACGACTGAAGCTTGCAAAATGTAATTTTGGGTGAAAAAGGTGAATTTCTTAGGGCACACCATAATTCCGCAAGACATTGAGTCTGATTGTGACAAAGTTAGGATTATCAGGAACCCGAAAGCGCCCACCACTGCAAAGGAAACTAGTTCGTTCATCGGCATGAAGTCATACTACCGCCGATTCATCCCCAATTTCAGCAATATCGCTGGTCCATTGACACGGCTTACTCACAAAAATGTGCGATTTTCTTGGAACGACCAATGCCAAGAAGCGTTCGAGGAGTTAAAGAAAGTCTTATGTGCAGCGCTAGGTTTTGCTCATCCGAATCTCGAACAGTCCTATAAGCTGTATACGGATGCAAGTCTTGCTGCGATTGGAGCAATCTTGACGCAAACATTTCCGGAAGGGGAGAGAGATGTACAGTATGTATCTAAATAACTCAGTTCCGGACGACAAAAGAGGGTAACTATAGAACGGGAGTCGTACGAAATAGTCTACGCCGTGAATAAATTGCGCCACTACCTTTTTGGAACGCAGTTTACGGTCTTCACTGATCATAAACCCTTGCGGTCTCTCTTCACTTCTGAAATGCACAATTCTCGACTCCAGCGATGGGCTATAATGCTCAGCGAGTACGGCTGTGACATACAGTATCACAAAGGAACGAGTAACACTCCTGCCAATATGCTTTCAAGAACTGTCGATCCCGCACCAGCTGTACTCTCAGGTGATGAGGATGAAATACCAATACTGAACAGTCCGAGAAAAACGAAGCTTGAGTTCCTGATGAGTCCAATGAACAATTGGCAGATGAAAAAGAAGGTACAACTCACCTAGGTCCTTCAATTGATATGGCTTCAGATCAATTTTCTGCCGAAACTTTCGACGTCATTACCAAATTTTTACAGGAAGGAGAGGCCTTCCAAGAGTACGCACTCGAAGATGTAACACATTTCAACACCTGTAAAGAGGGATGATAGTCCGCGTATACAATTGGCAATTCCCAAAAAGCATACGTTAGCTATTCTAGAACAATTACATAACTCCGAATATGGAGGACATGTAAGCACGGAGAAAACCTATGATAATTTGCAGCATGCAAATCCTGATCGTAAGTGGGACAAGATTTGGCAGCAATACGGTACCGTGCAATCTACGAGTTCGAAGTCGGATAATGAATATGAAGTACCAACTATGCCGACAAGAAGACAACCTCTTAGGACTGTCAGGTTTACTACGCCATTAGCACAGTCACCAACAAGAAAACAGGTTAGAGAAACTCGTGATAGAGGGATAAGGTGTCCTATCTAGACGAGTTTCAGGCAAAACCCCAAAGATCAGAAGCACCAGAGGAAGAAGAGGAGGACACAGATGTCCAGGAAAACGGTATGGAGTCCGATCCTATTGAGCCCTTACAATTAAGAAGGCGCCCAGGGTCACCATTGCAATGGGAAATTGCTAAATGACTAAGATTTATGACAACTCATTTAGTTGGAAAATATCCTCGTTTGTGATGACACTGCTGGATCTTTTCGATGCTTAAAGGTTTAAATTCGTGATTTGATTGTTTATCAAGCTCCCAATCAACATATTAAATATATTTCTGTATGTTTCAGTACTGCAGAAAATCAAGAAGGCTGTGATATCTTTGTTTATTTGCGTATTGCTTCTAACACACTCAAGCAGCAGTCACGCACAATCTGGAACGTATTTTGTATATGAAAATGATGTATATCGCTTGGGTCATAACGTACACGGTTGAAATGAAACCCTACCGGGTACAACTGAAAGACGTATTACGTGAAATTAATTTCAAGATTCGGTTAAATCCCTATTGCGTTCCCGTCTTAGATCAAACATGACTGAATGACAAAACCATCGGACACAGTACCTTAGCTATATGAACAGCTAAATGACCTTCTTCAAAAAGAATCAAAACAATTTTATGAAGAATATGATTTCATAAAGAGCTTATCCTCTGGAGTGCTATCTTTCACAGATGGACTGACAAACAGACAAAAACGCGCAGTAATTCCATTCGTTGGTGAATTGATGTCCTCATTGTTTGGTGTCTCAACTCAACAAAATGTTAATAGTTTACGCGAATCTATACTTCAGTCTACTCGAGAAAGCCAACAAATTCATCACGTTTAATTTGATTTCGACAGTCATACAGCAGATGTACATAGCCCTTTCTGAATTAATTATACAAATACAGAGCGCTATACAAGGTCATCTATTACCTTTACTCATAACACTACCAGAACTAAGGATGCTTCTCAAAAACATATAGTCACAACTACCAAGGGGCATACAATTACCATATCCTTTGACAGACAAGGACTGATAAAATATTATGAATGCTTACAGCCTACACTTATCTCTGCACATAGCATTTCCTCTGCTGCATAGTAAAACAAAATATGAACTTTATAAACCAATACAAGGACCCGTACCAGATCCTAGCCTAGCTTTGGGAGCGAGATGCACACTCGAAACCGAATGTATTGTAGCTTCATTGGACAGGACCTTATATATTCCATTAAGCTCCGTGGAACCTTCACAGTGTTTAAGGGGGCGCTTTGTCCCTTCACATTTCCCCTATTCAGTATTTTCGCATATCCACAATGTGTTATCTCATTACTTCTGCACGGCGAATGTTGTAAATATGAAAGATACACCAGTAAAGGCTCATTTCTACTTTGACACCCTTTGATATTAAGGGAAGCTGCCCGAAAAGCAAAGAAACTCTTGAAATCACCAACGTTTTCATATTAAAGTTAGAACCTAATTGCTCTGTTGTTTATATGTTTTTATGATACCGGCTAGACAGTTTGGTGAAACCTCTGCAACCCAAAAAGTCAAATTTAACGCTGAGTTTGAAATTTCTATGCTAACACGTAACATTTGTAACTACACCGAATTGCTTAGGAAAGCACTGAAAACCTCTCAATTGGACCTGAACGCGTTGCAAAAAGAACTACCCAAAATTGAACATATGAGTCAGTTTATTCTCAGTCTGAAAAGATATATTTACAATTGCATCTTTTACTGGTTTACTTATTATTGGTACCGTTTAAGTGTGTTATTCAAAAAACGGATTTTTAGAGATCCGAGAAAAGGCCTAAGATTAGTTTGTAAAACCCACCCAAACTCCACAAAAGTGGTTAAGTTCGTCAACGAATCTATCCCTGATGCCGTACAGGGTAGTACACCCTCAAACGTTTCAGAAAGAGAATCTCAGGTTATTATAGCATCTGATCTAGCTATGAACTGAATGAAGAATAGAAAGAACGAGTTTTGGATTATGAATCTATATTGTTAGAAATTTAGATTTATATATGTTGTATTGCTAATGGAAAAGTCGAATACCTGAGATTTCCAGTGACCGCTTTTGTATGTGAAACAGCAGTCACTGAGGTTTTAACCGGTTAACTGTAATTATATGTGTATATATGCATACATGAAATTGTATTATTTTGCCTTTGGATCTTACACAAAGTATGTAAAACAGAGCAAGTTACTGAATGAAAATATTATAGTTTAGTTACGATGCATTTCTTGATTTAATTAGTTGGTTTTGGTTTTAGTTCTAATTTTAGTGACCCCTAAGTTTAACAATATTAAAATGTTCATTAAATAATGATCGATTACTGTAAATGTCTTGAAATTCCTTGTGTTAGTTAAATTACCTAGAGTAACTATTAATTGAATGATCGGATGTGATCTGTAGAAATTAGGCATTCCTTTTCTCACACAAGGTAAATTATATACATAGATAGGAGATGCTGTACCTTGCCTCATGATGTCTTGCCCAAATACATATTTTTATTTAAAAAATAAATCACACGTCCCACGTCTTTCAAGTGACTCGGGTCTATCCTAACGAGAAACATGTGTCTGGTAACTGTGCGAATGTTTATTATTAATAACCCTTAACACACATTGAAAGGATTTGCTTATAATAAATGTAAACGCACAATTTTGTTTATAAGTAAAAGGCGAAGAGTTAAAGCCTCGCACTGAGAAATCTCTCAACTTCAATTGTTTCTTAGGGCAAAAGTCCAAGACAACTAATAGGTTTCTCGTTGATTGCGTAAGTAATGCGATGGTTTATCCAGGGCGCTACGTTGCTTACCTTTCCTGTGCCATTATGTGACGTCTGGTATATAAGAGGCATGCGCCGCATACAGTGCAGATAGAACGGAACAGAGAGACATTGACCAGAGAGAGAGAGAGAGAGAGAGAGAGAGAGAGAGAGAGAGAGAGAGGGCTGGAAAATTGTAGTAAAGGAAAACTAAGAACAGTAGTAACATCTAAGAAAAGTGTGTAACATCTAAGAGAAACATATGAAAATTAAATGAAATCAACTAGGAATATTTTAAGTAAGTAATAGCTCAAGTGGTAGCTAACTGAATCAACTCTGGAGGGACATTTCTCTAATTGTTCGAACCTCGCCCCTAACCGGAGGACCTAGCCCCTCTCTCATAAATTGTGTTGTGCTGTTCGGCTGTCTGTACGTCAAACACTGTAGAACAGTCGGTCGTGTTACAGATGCAAGTCTAGAATGTAAAATATTTTATACATTTCCATAGCGATAGGTTGAAAATGGAAGTACAAACGCCGGAAAAGCAACATTTATAGACTTCGGGGAAATACTAATCTTGTTTCGCCATCTTAATAACCACAATCATAATGTGGGTACCCCTCTGTCACAGTACCCCGCCTTTGAGTCATCCGTCACGCAAAATGTGTATCAAATTGATTTCCCTGAATATTTCTCAAATTGCAATGACTATCTTGAAATTCATATAGTGTACTTCCTTATTTTGGTATATTTCCAAAGTGACCTGCCATGGCTACCATTTCCTATGAGCGACAATGCAAGGAAGTTGTTTTCTTTTGCTTGTGAGTCGGACGTCTATACAACGTTGATTTTTCAACGTCGATTCAAAATGGCACCAAAGGCGTTGATTAGACGTCAAAGAAAGTTGCGTTTTGGTTACCTAGAGAACGTTGCTTTCCCATCGTCTATTCAATGTTGTATCAAAGATGCTGGTACTACGTTGATCTTTGGTCGTGACTAATCACACCAACGTTCAATCAGAGTTAATGTTGTGGTTTGGTTGGTTTACCTTCACAACCTAAATTCGATGTTAGGATGTTTACTCTGTGGATAAAGCGAAGTTCCGTTATAGTTTAAATGTTTACAGCAAGCATGGGGAGAAATGGTATCCCTTACAAACTCCCCCGTCACCTTTAATAGCGAGGCACCCGGTAATCCTAAATACTTGAAGGCTGTGCTATGTGCTTTCTTTTTTTATGAATATAGCCAACTTTTATTTCACTGAATTCCTAAATGTCACCCTGTAGCCCTTTATGATAATACGGTCTCAGGAAAAAGCAGCTGAATGGATGCAATGTTCTTATACTGGATGTAAGAGTTCGTTTGGTTGGTTATGGAGGGAAAAACCATAGCCTTTAGCCCTGTGAGCAACCTGAGCTTAAAGGCAATTGAGTAATTAGGCGGGAAAAGGCTTGACACATGTGGGCGTGGTTTGCGAGTGCTGACGTCTTTGTGGCAGTTCCAAATTGGACTGAAGCCTACACAAGGGCTATATCACAGATCCATAGATGTCTTGAATTGTTTGATGGGCCAGGGGTTACCAGCCATAATCGCTCCTCTAAGATCCCCCCCACCTGCCGGCCACCGCACTCCTTAAAATACCAACAACAAAGAGATTTTGAACAAAAATTATATCACCCCTACCACACGTTAGGAAAGGTTTAGTGATGCATGCTGTATGTCCAAATGGTGAGAGCGATTTTACTAACAATACTTTATTAAAAAATAAATTGCTTACAAAGCAGGTGAAATATATTAAGAACACCTTAGTAGCAAACTGTATCAGTTGAGAGACATAATATTCCCGACACAAGGTCACGGCGAAAGAATGTTAAGACGTCGACCTCACGCTTGGGAAAAAGTTAAATTTTTCGACACTATGGCCATCAATTTACACTATTAAATTATAGGTTATTGAAAAATAAATACAAACCAAGTGTTTGCGTAGTCAGTGGAGAACGTATGTCAGCGTATATTTGTTCTGTCAGCAAAAAGGGGTGCATATCACTATGAAGCAAATTTTGCATGTGCTTTGTCAGGATCTATATAAAGGCGATTTTAATATAATTATTAATATCTAAACATTTAAGATGACAAGAAACTCTTCAAGCTTTGATAAAATGTTTTGTTCATTTTTGTTAAATTAAATTGATATTTACACATTCAGGCTGCGAAGGAGCCTTGGAATCTTATATATAGATGTATACAACAATCACGCGCCAAATAGGCCAAGAACCGGTCCATCTGATAGAGATAAAAGCAACGGCAAGGTGTTTTATATAGTTTAGCTTAATTTCCTTTTAATCTGCAAATTTTATTTTATCTTTTATCCCCAGGTTTTGTTTGCTCTCTTAGATGAGAAAAAGGAAGAAGCAGTAGGTCTTGGAAATAGGCTAATGTGAAACACCTGTTTGACGGGTGATATGAAAGTTGACACTTTTTATTGGAAGTTCTCAAAACAAGATAATGGTTACTTTCATGTCATGTCGTCATAATAACACAAAGTCATTCTTTGTGCAGTAAGTAAATTAATTCAGTGTGAAATCAGTAACTTTTTAATTAACTATTTGACGACTAGACATCGTAAATTTCTCGCAATTCAAGTATGGATATTGAGGGAAACTCGGACGCAGAATAAGAATGGTGAATATCTACAGGTTAGCCCTGTTCTAAGATCCTTTAGTGAAAACTAAATGAAGTAATAAAGGGATCAAGCAATCAAAATCACCCCACAACATTCCTAAAGTAATCAAATCAAAATCACCATTCACCTTTGGCAGTGCGATCAAGAGCTTTAGGCGGCAGAGGCATCACATGCAGCACAAAGCTTTGTGTTATTTCCCCCACACAAAACTGTCCAGATAGCTGTGTCCAGTCCTCTGTGTAAACAATTAAGGGCACTGCATCTATCCACTTGCTTAGAACAATCAAGAGCACTGCTTAAAACATTGAAGACCATTTTGTCTAGCCAGACAGTTAAAGGCACAGTGTTAAACCAATTATTGCTTGAAGCAATCAAGGGCAGTGCATCCAACCCTCGACGTAAAGCAGTCAATGTCACTGTAACTGGCCCCTAAGCAGTTAAAGGTATTGTATTCAGTCTCTTGTGTAAACAAACCAATGCCAATTGCGTAAAGTAATCCATGACAATGCACACTCATGTTTATTTAAAGCTTGTAAAGGCACAAGTAATAGTTACACCTAACTGTTACCAACTTTGTGACCAAACAAATAAATTTTGATAAATTTTTTAGTCACTGTGCCATTAGAGTCTATATTTTTGCAGTGAATAAGAGGGTCATACTTACCCGCCTCCTAAATCACAACGTTGCGTAGAAATAAGCTGTAAATTTTTCTCTCTTAAATATTTCATTTTCCAGGATTAAACATTTATCTCGACTCCTTAAGCTGTTTTTATCAGTCACATATGCAGAGTGGACATATATCAGCACTGTCTTCTCCAATACTGCTGTGTCCTGTCGAAACGGTTTCTGCCTGCTCTATGATTCTAAAACTTTATATACATTCTTACTTTTAGGTCCATATTTTTAAACTATCTTCTTTACATGTTGTAAATGAAACACTTACACTCTGGACTACATACTTAAAATGGAGCTTTAGCAAGCCAATGTACATACTGGCATCGCATCCCTCATTCGCCAATGTACAGAGTGGAATCGCATCCCTCACTCGCAATGTAAACATTGGAATCACATCCTTCGATCGTCGATGTACACATTGGAATTGTAGCCTCATTAGCCGATGTACATATTGAAATCGCAGCCCACACTCACCAGTGTACACAATGGAATCGCATTACTCACCCGCTGATGTACACAGTGGAATCGCAGCCCTCACTCACCGGTGTACATACTGAAAAGACATCTTCTACTCTTTGACTTTCAGACCGCCACTGGCTCTCTTGATCATAAGAACCTCTTTGAACTGTAAGCACTGATTCAACTGGCACTGGACAGATCTGAAACAAACCGAATATCTGAGACAGCAAAGTTAAGTAAAATGTTCTTAGCTCTTGTTCTAACAGTACCAACATTTAATTCTTATAAAGTTCTACGTTCGCTGAAATCTAAACGCTATTTTCCTCAAATGCAATTTATGTTAAGTGTGTGGTTAAAGTTCATATTTTGTATTGCAGAATCTTTAACTTTTAAGATACAAAACTGCAAGTCTCACTCTCTCAAGTATTGACACTTTTTAATTCATGTATTTACATACTATTGACCTAGGAATGTGTCTATGCATACTCAGTTAGCTAACTATGCAAATGGACGTTAACCACGCAGTTAACTGTCTGTCTAAATGCTGAGTTGTAACATCTGGGAAAATTTTGCTGCCTACACGTGCTCTAGTGACGAAGCTATGATAGCATATATTGCATATTTTGTGTTTTGCATAATATGGTGTTCTTATAGTTGAAAGATAGAACAGCTTAACATATCTTAAAGCTTGTGTTAAAAACAGCAATAGCCATTTTGTCTGTTGGATTACATAGCAGTGCATCAAGTAGAGGCGTAGCGTGGGTGAGATAGTGTCACTTGGACTATTTCCCCATCTCACTATGAGTAAGATTATTGATTAATGTGTGGTCAAGGAAATTATTGATAAAGTAAATAAGAGCTCTCTGTATCTAATATCAGTAGGGACCATCAGTTTTGTTAGAGCTGCAGCCTTAACGGTTTTCTTTAGGAACAAGAATAAGAAGAGGTTAAAATGACTGCAATGTTGCATTTATGTTATGAACCAACAGCTCTCCAATGGGGGTTATTACAAGGTGAATTATTTGTACAATAGCATCGGTTATTGCTCATGATAGATTGAACCAGTTGTTAAGTGAGGAAGTCACAGAATATTGTGTGAATAATTTGTTAGCTAATTTTCAAAGTACAGTAAACACTCTAAGCTATCCACATAACATACACAACAAAAGAAAATGAAAAATGAACGTAGTTGTTCCGTGAGGCATTGTGGATGTACAGGAAACAGAACCATAACAGCGAAGCAATAAAGCAGAGGTACATAGAGACAACACCTACACACTGTCGTGGTCCCCTCTCTACTGTCATGTCAAGTGTAAAACAAATATCAAAACAATATATTCGCTTCATTAATGCTGAAAATAATTACAGTCACCAGATGAAAAAAGTTATGCCAGTGAATGTATATTGAGTGTTTCTACCGTGATTTACTAGAATTGCAGCATCACTGAATTACAACACTGGAATACAAGTTGACTAGCACCCTGAGTAGCTTTAATGTTAAATGTACTAAATCTTCTTTTCCGGAGAAGAAAAGGTTTTACGTAATATTCTACTATATACATTCCTGCGAGTTAACTATAAACACGTGTCCAAAGCAGAGATTCCAGTTATGTTCTTTTCAGTTATAAGTCGTCAATCGCTTAACAGAAAATGTCCCTGCGATGCTCTAGTATTGTTTTTAGTACTGGTACAAACTCCCATGCTCTTACCCTATCTCTCCTCATCTGTCCTCTCTCTCAGTCTCCCTCTCTTCCTCTCTCTCTCTCTCTTTCTCTCTCTCTCTCTCTCTCTCTCTCTCTCTTTCTTTCTTTCTTTTCTCTTTCTCAATAATGCATCCATGTCATGATATATCTTTAGGAGATATAGAGTTAGTTATTTTGACAAATGAAAGCATATAGCTTAGATTTATGTGCCGTCTAATGTCACTTTCTTGTTTGAATAAGTCTTCTTATTTACGGATATAGACATTAAAGGAAGTCAAGTTTAAGGACTGTTACTTTTATTCTCACTTTAAATGTTGTGCAGTTTGTTTGTATAGGTTTATTATATGATCTTTGCATGGTTCTTCTTTATAAAATAATTGCTAAAATGTTCAAAGAATTGTTTTGTCTTTCAAAAGTGTGGGAATAGATTTTGGTTTAATACTTATTACTTTACTTGCAAACATGAGTACTTTTTGTAGGCCACAACTCGTGATACATGTTATCGCTCAGATTAGTGTCATTACCTGAATTCAGACTAATCAACCCCTCCCCTATGGAAACACCCCTGACTGAACTAAAAACTTCCTCAACCTTCTCGTCCTGCAAATAAATTCATACTTTTTCACATCAGATAGTTCTTACATGTTAGTTAGATACTTTAAACGAATTTTCTTTGCGCAGATCGCTTTTGAAGTCCTGTAGAAATAAGTAACTTTCAATTTTGTTAGCGTTTTCTGCAGCTTATATATTTATAAATTGGTTGAAAGTAAGCCAGGCTGTTAAATATTATCATTAAAATGTTTCCTCCAACTGTATTTTAGTTAATATACAAATCCTAAGTACAGTTACAGCTCGAAAGAGGGGGGGGGGTTATTTGTATGGAGTACCGGCTATAGTTAAGAATCTGGGAACCAGCTCCTTTTGTGCCACATACGCTATAAGTTATTTGGGCCCAGGATGTGTTTGAGGTTGATTGCAGTTTAGGGTTAGGTCTGAAGTAAGAGTCAGTTAAGAGAGAGGATATAGCTACACGCATAGCCTGGTAGCCTAAACTATTATTAATGCAATCATTTATGCAATTTTTCTGTAAAAGTCTGTAAAAACTTGAACGTAATCTCACTTTATTTAATTCGAAGTGAAACAGTTGAGTTGAAGACACAACCAGCCTTCTAAGTTGTTAACAGTTGCATATTACAAAACTTTTAGCATACTAATATAGGAATACTGATATTTCACTGCAATAAATTAGTACTTTAGGATGGCACTTCGCCTTCAAGCTTACAGGAATGTTCTAATGAAAGTCGTAAGGACAGAAGGGAATCCTCTAAAATCTGCTTATTTCGAGAAAATGGTTTATAAAAGAGGATTTAGTCGAAAAGATATTCAAATAAAATACACCTAAAACACCACTGAAACTTGCTGATATTTCGCAAATTAAACAGCCTGTTCGCTAGCCGAAAACAATTACACATTTCGGTCCAAAAGACAGGTCGATGGAAATCGATGTGAAAATGTCCTGTATCCCAGTAGACCAATAGTGGCACAACAATCCGCTATTATCGATAAATCCGCTTTCAAAAACAAAATTGGAATAAATAATTTTTCAATGCACGAAACTTGTGCTCGATATCCATGTGCAGCTTGCTACCAAATAGTTGGACATTAAACCACTTTATTAGTTAATTATTAATTAATCTGACGTTACATAACCAACTTAATTATTGTCCATCAACTGTAAAAATTTATTTTGCGAATAGAATAAACACCCAACACCTTCCCATAGACTCGTGTGAACCACTTTCTAGCTTTTCAAGTTTCCGACAAATTGTACCAATATGATTTGTAGAGAAAAAAGAGAAACATTGAGGCATGTACGAATTTAGTTACACTTCGAAAGTGAATTTTTAAAAGTGTAATAGAGTAAAATATTAAATGCAACTATGTGTACTTTGAATATATGCCACTACGCCAATGATTAAACAGTTAAAAGTAGATGGGAAATGAAACTTCTGGTCGGCCAACCCCTTTTCCGGATGACTGACCAACCAACCGATCCCAATGTTGACTAATTCGGGGCGAAAATCAGATTGTGTCATAGGTTTACGTTTCAGACAATTCTAACCATTTCTATCATTTTATGACCCTCCCCTAGTCATTGATGGCGTCATTGATGACGTCATGTATCAAAATTTCAAACGAGCATTACTTCGAAACTACTGTAATATCCAGCATTTACCATGAAGACGGTGAAGTGATAACATCACAAAAATGAACATCCAAAATATTGAAATGAAATGTGGATGGTGTCATGCTGTGCTGCCAAACTTAGATAAATCTGAGAAACATTTATTTGAAAAACTGATTGCCTTTCGTGACGAAAGAGGACTTATTACTTACCACTTCTGCTTCCATGCCTTCAACAATTCTAAACAGTATGCAGATCATAAATGTGATGATACGTATATTCATGCAGCACCAATGCAAAACAGACGTTTAAAAAGATTAGCCAGAGTCAGAACAACCTCCTACAAAGAAACAAAAGAAGAAACAAACTAAGACACAGCAGCGAGAAACTCGAATCACACGACATTTAAAAGAAAGATTAAACAATGGAACAAATGGCACTTGGTTGTTTTAGCTCGATTAAAAAAAATAACAAATGAAGATGGAGTGTTTGTTCTAACGTGTGGATAGCGCTCATCTGAACACTTGGACTTTTAGAGCATTCAGTGAAATAGATATTGATAATGATTTGCCAAATGCATTGAAGGATTTGTTCAGCAAGTTTGATGAGCATAAACGTCAAGGATCTGGATGGGTGCTGGATAAGATTCTTCAGACCGAAGTTCACACAACTACATTAGAGTCCTAGCCTGCCTCCAGCTGCACTGAGTTGCCAAAGAAGACAAAGAATACTAAGGGTGTTATCAGCATCAAGAACATAGACAATAAGTGCTTCCTATGGTCTATATTATCTCATCTACATCCATGGATGACCATATAAATGAGCAGTACAACTATCACCCGTTTGAACATGAACTGAATGTGGAAGATATGACATTTCCAACACCAACTCATCCACTTTTCTAAATCTGAAAAGAAGAATTCGATTTAAGGGCATTGCAAAACAACAACAAAAGGCACCCTTTGTTATTTATGCTGACTGAATGCTGTACAGAGAAATGTGACACATAGGACAAGTATCAACATTACAAGGCCAACAGTTTTGCCTATGTTGTCGTCAGCGAATATGAGAAGCGTGATCCTGTGCTTTGCCGTGGTGGCAATGCTCTCCACAAATTTCTAACGTGTCTGTTGGATGAACGTGATCACATTATGAATTGACTGGGGAAATCAAAGCCCATTGAAATGATTGCTTTTCTCAAGCTACTCATTGCTGCATTTGAGATGAGTTAATGGGAGTGGATTGTGTACGAGATCAAGATCACATCAATGGAAAATACCGTGTAGCAGCACACAGTGAATGCAACCTACAGTTTCACTTAAGAAAGAATCAGTCAGGAAATGGGATTCATTCGTCATTCGTACCCTATTCCGCAACCTACGAGGATATGCCAAGATCTTCTTATGGGTAATATAGGAAAATTCAAAACTTGAAGCTGTCAGTCATTCCCAACGCTGTGGAAAAGTACATTGCGATTACCATAGGCAATCTGAAATTCATGGACTCCTACAAATTCATGGGAATTTGCATCCTTGCAAAAATTAGTAGCCAACTTAGCGCCTGAAAGCAAAGATACGTTTCAGAATATGACTGCTCATGTGCGCCACAGTCAGCAGTAAGAGATACTTTTGAGAAAAGGAGTATATCCCTGTGCCTATGTTGATGAACCTAGCAAGTTTGCAGAAACCAAGCCTATACCACAAGAAGATTTTGCAGTCAACTGACTGAAAATGGAATTAGTGATGATGACTATGCTCATGCACAAACCGTCTGGAATGTATTCCACTACAACAAGTTTGGATAGTATCATGACTTCTAACTGAAAATAGAAGTGTTGCTGTTGGCAGAAAACCATTTCCTGCATTTCACTGTGAACAAGAAGGAACACAGTTTTCTGTATGGTGGAAAATAGAATCGTACTGCTAAGGGCATTGCACTCGCCCGCCAGGAGCGAATGACACGTGCTCAATACAAGGACAGTTTATTTAGGTAAGAGCAGTTACCATTCAAAGCCATACACATCAAATGTTTTCAGAGAAAATTGTGAAGGTTGGTCTATCACCATTTGATGACAATCGTTATGTGTTGGATGATGGCTATGCCACGTTAGCTCATGGACATTACACAGGTGTTGCTGTTGGCAGAAAACCTTTTCCTGCATTTCACTGTGAACAAGAAGGAATACAGTTTGCTGTATGGTGGAAAAGAGAATCGTACTGCTAAGGGCATTGCACTCGCCCGCCAGGAGCGAATGACACGTGCTCAATACATGGACAGTTTATTTGGGTAAGACCAGTTACCATTCAAAGCAATAGACATCAAATGTTTTTCAGAGAAAATTGTGAAGGTTGGTCTATCACCATTTGATGACAATCGCTTTGTGTTGGGTGATGGTTAGGATTTATGATGATACGTTAGCTCATGGACATTACACAGGTCATAGTGCAACTTGTGGATGCCTGAGTTAAAAGGCGCCCACGCTCAAGCATAGCAATTATTCTGTATCAAACTGTTGAAGAGTGAACATGTCTGAAGTGAGTGAACAACAACTGACATCTATGACAATGCCTACGGAAAAGTCTGATACAATACCTACAGCAAAGTTTGAGATAATGTGCATAGCAATGTCGGAGACATCGTCACTGTATTAGCTAAAGCAACAGCCTCAAAGGCAACCACACTTTAGAGAAATGAAAAGAGTGCTAGCTTACAGCTACCATGACACCGGTAAAAACAAAAAAAATGAGCTTAAAGCAAAGCCTAAAACAGAACTTACGAAAGCTAAAGGCAAGTGAACACCTAAGTCCAAAGCAGAGCGAGGACCTGAGGTTAAACCTGTTGCTCCTGCGAAGCCTATCAAGAAGATGATCCAGATGATTTATCGATTATGATATCCATCAATGGAGAAAGATATATTAAACTTGTGAAATTCCAACAGCAAGTGATTATTACCATTCGTGAATATGTCACGGATCATGCTTCTAGGAAGTTACATCTTACCAAGAAGGAAAAATTTGTTGTCATTGAAAGAATGGCAAATGATGTCAGTGAATCACATGCTTCAGCAGATTCATGCCTTTAAATGCTGCGACATTCAGCAAAAAAATAATCATTTGTCATTATGAACTCAAACGTGCAACTATCTCTGAATAACTTGGTAACTGACGATCTGTTATAGTGGAGCTTTCATTATCCTATCTCCTAAAGATCGAGCCGTGGGGAAGGATTATTTTGAATCTTTAAGTGTCATAAGATCTTGGTGTGAAAGACATGGAACACTGTATACAGTGTCAACAGTATGACGAGCTTACCAAACGCTACGATTTGATCACGCTCAGTGCAGAACATCGGAGTCAAATTTATTGCGCTTGGCAAGAACGTGAAACTCAGCTTCAACCATATGTGCATGTACGATTGTTATGTGGTTCAAAACGTATTGACTTTATGTAGACTATGATAAATAAATATAATAGTATGTAGACTATGATAAATATGAAAGGTTTAAATGAAATGACACTATCAAAACCATATCAATGTGAAAGTCATTGCGTTGGATCAATGGTATGTCAGTTTTCATACGACGTGTTGCATTTATGATACTTTCATCAATTCAAGTCGTTTTAAGTGGACTAGTATGTTACATGTAGTAGTATAATATGAATTTGAAATGTTTTTTTTTTCAATAATTAATTGTTATATTTTTTGTTCTCAATAATTCTAAATATGTTAAATTGTTCTTGTTCTCAATAATGGTAAATATTTGTGATTTATTATGTTAGATAAAAAACACACATGATTCTTTTCAACTTTTTATTTTTTAACTCAAACAATAATTAACTATAATACATAGCAATATATGATATGTGATATATGGTTTACCGGTGAGTTAACACCTCGCCAGGGACTCATCTTAAGAATAAAAAGCGGTTTAGGGGTCAGTTAACATTTCGAAAAGAATCCTCCATTTAAATGAAAGCTTTACGGGTGAATTAACACCACGGCAGTGACCTCAGTAACGCATTAGAATAATATAAAACCAGTATGATATTAGTATGACACTGTAGCCGTAACCATTTACAAATATACATTTAGATAAATATATCACTAAAAAATTAACTACAAGTTTAAAAAATACCTAAACAAATTTAATAGACACACTATCTATAGAAAAAGTCTTTTATTACAAAATCTCCATTACTTCATCTTAATACATCTATAATATATATAAACATGCTGCATGCACACAAAAACCACAAGTATTGGAAATGAGCTGCTGCAATGGTATTGAACTGTACACATACTCATTATTTAAGAATTTTTCTAAACGTTCATACATATTTACAAGTCTATACGAGTTACAATATTCCACAACGTTTTCACGGCAATCCAGCGTTCACTGGTTCATCATGGTTGTCCGTGTTGATGACAGAGGCTCTTGATGTAATGGTGGCACTTTTTCTACAGGAAACACTCCGTGGAAAAAGTCTTTTGTCATGATTTCATACGTCAATATGACATCTGTCTGCTTCGTGCTCATGATTGATAGTCAAACTAAATACTGCGATTTGCACTTATTTCAGTGATGTTGTCAAATTCAGCATAGATTAAGACATTGACTGTATTTGGCATGACATTTGCAAAATTCATCTCTAGCCGCAGGTTTTCATGCTTGATATTGGCGTAATGGTCATCCGTAAGCATAAACTCACTGCTCAGACGCGTGTACAAATAATAATTATGTAAACCATTATTTCCTGCTTCCCCTATTTTCATTAAAGCCTGTTATGTACTTTCCATCATTGGCTGATTTCACTGCATGAGAATTCATCGATCCAGCAGTATGCTCATAGATGAGACGCATGAAGCGCTCAGAATTAAGACTTCCGAATCATGAATGAGGTGTGAAATGTTCCTAGTATAACCCTTTGAATTGTTACCATGTGAAATCAATCGAGCATTCAGAAATAATTCAATATTGGATCCTAAACCATTAATCCAATCATTGATAGATGTTATGCTATCATCTACACCAAAAACTACGCCATCATGCTTTACAATGCCACATACGATATGAAGTCTACTATTTGTTAAATCTAAATATTCTTCCGTACTAGCAGGAATATAACATTTTATTGGAGCACCATCTTTAATGGCAGTGAGAGGTTGATAGTCTACACCATAACTTCTTCTACAGCAGCTTGTGTTGGTGGTATGTGAAACCATTCTAATGTGGAAAGACTATATTCACAATAATGATCATATATGCTTGACATTTTTTCTGTTTCTGAAATGTATATTTTGATGTTACTCCTTTCACTTTGTTTCGCTTTCTAACAACTTTCTTTTGTATACTTCGTTTATCAATAGCACCAACAACTTCTTGACCTACACGACCAGTCACGCCCTTAATCACATTCTTTGCAGCCTTCTTAAGATGTGGTGCAACAATCTTAGCTCCTGCCTTAATCAGAATAATAGCTTTGCGACTCTCCAAGAACGAAACAAGGCCATACCCATACTGCATGCGTGCACCTTTACATCCTGGCAAATCCCCACCTATTTGATGAATGAAATGGTTGCAATATGCAGATGGAACGTGTCTATATGCTTTCATAATGCTTTCATAATACTTTTTGTCGAAAATGAAGTTTACAGGATTACTTTTCTAGTTTCAAATGACACATTATGACCTATGTCATCCTTAATATTAATTTCTATCATGTCAAATTTTGATGTGTTAACAGGTACGTAATAAGCTTCTTCATAAGTTTTCATAATATTACCATCATTACCTTGAATGGGAACGGAACGCAGTAAAGGAATATAATAATCTCCAACTATTTATGGCTCGTAAATACAAAAGTTCACACAAAGTGTATAAAATCAACGTGTCACATCTGGGTGATGTTCAGCAGGACCAGATTGTTTATACCATTGATCTGGTATAATTACTAAAATCTCATCTAATCCGTAGGAAAGACTATATCACGATCATTTGCCAAAAGTAAGAAAAACCCTTTGTATAATTTTATCATACTTTAACCAAATAGAGTTTGTGTTACTAGATCTTTCTAATTCATTTCTAATTCATTTCTGCAGTATATATTTGAGGTATATATCTATAGTAACCATATGGCATGGCAACGTATCATCTTCATAAAACGTATCATCTAATGATGACCGATAATGAATGTAATAGTCCACTCCAAAGTAATGTAAAAACTGGTTGACTTTAATACCATCATTTGAAGCTTGACTTGATAACAATTTTCTATATTCTGATTCAGGAATAAGGACCACTTTCATTGCAAGCTTAATTGTTAATAACAATTGAGTTAATAATGGAAGCGCAGTTACTGCAATTGTTCAAATAAATCCATCTTTCTCATTAATTAACTTCTTTTCACGTTTGAGGGAAATTTTCTTATCAGCCAGTTGTCAAATGGTTTGTTAATTAAATGGTAAGTGTCCATGCAATATATTCAAACATAAACAAAAAGGCCAATTCATCTTTTGCTTGCTTCAATAAGGATTTACGTCGTTTAGCACTGCTATGTGATAGTAAATGAAGAACGTTATATAAACTTTATATGTATCACTTCCTAGAATTTCTGTGAAAATAAATAAAAATCAATGAGAAACTGCAATTTCCCTGGATACACTTATCGAACCAGTGTAGTAATCTGTTGAGTATCTCTTAAATTTTAAGGAAACTAGTGTAATGTGTATTTAAACTAATATTTCGTATTTCCTTCTCTTGGTGAAACAGACTTTGTACGAGGAAAATAATGTTTAGATTTTTATGGCTATTTCCATCACTAAATAATGTAGTCATGCATTCATCACTGTGACATTCTGCTCATGAGTAAGTTATTCTGTTTCTATTGAAACAATTTTCAACATCCTCTGGAATGCCTTGAAGAAATGTCTCTCCTTTCATGTCTTTGTGCAAGGGCTGATTCGCACCATAGAGCCATAAAATATTTTAAGGAAATGGTTGAATAACTTTTTATTCAATGAGCGTTTTCACAAGAGACGTTTTTCCACTAAATGTTGGTCTAGAAATCAGACATGTAAACGGATGCGTCATAGCGCTTGAATATTAGATTCTTTTACGCAACTATTAAATTTCTTTGACCAGCATAACTACTTGACAAATAATTCTTTCACACCTCGTCTATTTCGTGTCCTCAAAACTTTTTCGATTTTATATACGGAGTGAAAGTCCTTTGTAACAGCTTGTAATTCTTCTTCATAGAAATGGCCATCAATATCTTCTTCTGAGAAGTCTTTAACACGATACAAGTATATTCCTTGCTTCTTATAACGATGCGTGGCAATGAACAATTCTTGTGTCCTTTTTACAGAATTCATATGTGTAATGCAAACATGTTCACCAATATTAAACTTCAAGGGTTTTGCCTTTTTCGCTGATTTCAGTTTTAATTTAACAGTATGCATATGTTTCCATACTTTGGATTCAACCTCCTTGGTAATGTTCACCGGTGATAATGCATTTGGTAAGGTCTTTGATTATAATTGCAGACTAAGTCTTGTAAAATATATGTCTACCAATACGTTTTTCGATGTAAAAAATAGCAATACATCATTCCTCTGAGACTATTATAACTCTTTCAGCACTGCAAATTTTAGTGTCAGTGTTAGTTTGGTGGATTATGTCACTTAATTTACTTTTCTATGATTTTCAAATCTAAATTATTCCTTGCAGTATATATTTGCATATATAATAAAAAACTTTCAAAGTATTTTCCCAACCTTATGCGCAAATTTCAAGCGAGTGTAGCGCTGATTGCAATGTCAGTAACCAAGCTATTTTCTAATAGACTCAAAGAGAAATATACAACATAATTAAAGCTGAACCAAATGTTTTCCCAGAAAATTAGCGATGTTTTTGTTACGGTAAACTGAACTAGTCGCACATCTTAAAGAAGTCAATATTTTGTAGAGAAAATAAGTTATTAGATACAGAGCCTGTCTGTAGAGATAACACCGACATTATGCACATATATAGACATGCTTTACATTGCATACATACACTTACGTAAACGTATTGATATTATACAAATACACCCAAAATAACATTACATACAAATTCTGATAGTACGCATTAACAGATGAACCTTCTGACAGGTAACTTACATTTATATAATCTCAGGGCAAAATTCAAACCCATTGCACTGCTGGTTATTAAAATGCCCTCAGTGTAATAGTTCAATGCGGGCATTCCAATTTCCAAAAGCTGAGAAGGCGAAGGGCTGAAAGAAGAGTGCGGAAGCTCAATTCACACGTCAGTAAAAGTTCTTTTGTGAAGACGGACTCACTATACTTAATTTAATTCATCAGCTCATTGAACATTGGTTAAGAAAAAATGTTTCACAGGTTTAGTAGCATTTATAGAACAAATAAATGTTTTACTTCAAATAATTTATCGAAGCATATCTTGGCTAACACATGAACTAATTTCTTGCTCATTACTACTGGACATTTCGAATATGAGCCAATCCGAAGCAACGAAGATAAATTGAACTTTACATTTCTCATGCTGGTTATATCAGTCTGCTGTAGAAAAGAATGATGTGTTGAGAATATTTAACACCCTTTTCGATATGAATTCAGCAGCTGCTAAATTTAAAAAATGGTGTAATATTAGTACTTATCAAATAAACCAAATTGTCAATCTTAAAGAGGGTCAATTAGCATTTCATAATCTAACTTGGTAGCAAGAGAAGGCACTCTTTACTATTAAACTTCAAAATAAGTTGGAAACGCTCTATTAATTCATACTTTACTAGTTACACGCATACATAGAATTACCATTTATACATGTGCCAAAAATTCTTTGCTTTGACCTTTTCTGTCTTCTTTAATGACATTATAGGAGTGATTTGCACTTCAATAAATCGTCTATTTTCTTGCTTGGATTTTGAAAAGATAGCTGCTAGCTGTCGTCTTGTATTGAACAATGCCTTGACACCATGGCAGCCAGCTGACCTGTCATACTCAGGAAGAAGTGAGGAAATGACATGTCGTGTGGTGCTGGACGGTTTGATTAAGAATTCGAAAAAATGAGCATTTTCATCTTTAACCTTTTCCTTTCGATTTGCTAAAATTCTATCACAAGGGAACTGCACTCAAAAATATTATGTTTTATCTTAAGTAAAACAGTTTGGTGACGTCCTTTGTCGCTCTCCGTATCGGATCGTTCCTGCTTTATGGCCTCTTCTACATTGTATAATTTCTATAATTTTATATAACATATCAATACTCTTTGTCATTTTTAATAAATGGTCTTCCGTAACATAACAGTGTTTTTCCTTTCCGGTCTGGTCGAGATAAAAATAAAGCAAACCGCCATGCCTGTTAGCTTTACCGCGAACGACAGGCGAGAGATTTTCGCCTGCATCTTTATAAACAACAGCACTGAGAGTTAAGGGACATTTTGGTTGTTCAATTAACCGCCGGAATGCATAGTTGTCTGCTGCTTGTCCAGTTTTGTTAATTTACAACTTTTATCGACTGCCTCAACCCCTGGTTTCATACACTGTATTAGTTTTAGTTACCTGTCCTTTATTGGTAACACCGCTGATGCATAGTTAAGTTGCAGCTAGATAAATTCTTAATAGATGATATCGCAACATTTATCAAATTGTCTCTTGTGACGCAATATACAATAATACTTTTACTTTTTATATTCTTAAGTAATGGGCGAATAAAATTTCCGGTACTTTAATTCGTGTCTTTAAAGATATGATACAAAGGCGAAGTTTCAAATAATCTTGGACGAAACGATTGATTTAGTATAAATATCTTTACAGCAAGAAAAATAGGCACATATATAAATTATTACTTGATCGTCCATGGCTGTGCATGCTTCATGAAAGAATCGTTTTAACTAAAATTACTAAACATGCAGTTTTAAATTTTCCAATCTAATAATATATTTATGGCATTTCAATTAGACAACAAACGTTACAGATTTTATTTCGGCATTTTATTCAAACTGAAGAGAACATAAAGCGGAACAGTTTAGCCAGCCAATAAACAAATAACTGCTCTCAGTTTATCGCTCAATTGCACAATTTCGTGGAAGAGTAAACGTACTCTGCGGCTGATAACCGAGTGACAGCTAACCTTTCTCCGAATGAGAGTGAAACTTTGAATCTTTAATTAACTAATAATCAAGTAACCATCAAAGGTTTTTGCTTTAACGAAACTACATGCGTCGTCTCCGGCAAATAGTAAATTTTAAACATTTTAAAATTAAAATAATTGAAGCGTGGATTTCGTAAGCATTTTTTAAGGTAAAGCTTGATTGTATAAATTTTTTCACTGACGATTTAGTTTCAACCTTCAATTGAACTGCTATGCAAGATTTAGAATAATAATGTCATAAATCACAGCTGAACAGGAGATACCACACTTTATATACCAAGCGCAAATGCTATGAATGATTTGACCAAATCTTCTCAGCACATACTAGCACTGATAAGAAAAGTACCATCATTACTATAATAAACTTTTGTTCTCTTTTAAATTTAATATTTCTATAACGATAAACTCACTGTCAGGTTGGAAACACCATTATCCATTCCGTTTGTGTTTAAACCTACACGATTAAGCTACAACCGATAAATCTGACTGCCTTTTGAATTTCAGACAATCGCGATACAGCTCTGTGTGGCTATGATAAGCCTTTATATTTTTGGCCTTTCGCTTTGGAAAGTTTACGCAACTAAATACGCTTCATTTTTACTTTCTACAAATAGACAGTGTGTAAAAAGTGCAACAAAATTCCTTGATAACAAAACAGGCTACATTAATGATTTTAGATATATTTAAACATTATACTTGAAAAAATAACTCCAACAATTACACTCTTTTTCATGAATATTTCACATTTTAATGTAAAGTAAAGTAAAGTACAACTGGTAAAAAGAACACTTTGCTTCACGATTTTAACGAACTGGTTCCATGATATTCTCTTTTTGTCGACAACAGGGATCTGCTTAAATAAAACTTGCCTTTTTAGATCCCATGTTTCGAAAAGGCTCAGAAAAATGCAGAAGGTGAGAACATGTAACCCTTACACCTTGAAGTTCATGCCACACAAAAACATCGCAAGAAGCGGCATGAATAGATTCCAGCTTGGAGATCCAATATATATATATATATATATATATATATATATATATATATATATATATATATATATATATATATATATATATATATATATATATATATATATATATATATATATATATATATATATATATATATTAAAAGAGATTTAGTCTATTCTACATCAGAAAACCGCTGATCTGAATTTGAACATCTCTTTTAAGCTAATTCTGTAATTTTTAAGCTCCAGGCTATACCAGGCTATCAATGTATAAATTGACTGTTTTCCGGTCATCAATAGATACCATGATCATTTCAGGCTGACATAGGCAGCTTGGTTATAGTCATAGCCTGTAACATATGTTAAGGATTTATAAATTGTACAAAACTTACCCAGTTAACCTACATAGCTTGCAAATTCCTGACCTGAATGATCTTAATTCGTGTGTTGACACCGATCAAATTAGTGAGAAGCACGGCAGTGTGGTCATACTTATTGTTCAATAGATCTAAAAACATTCATGTTACCTTAAGCATGTGTGGTTTTGTTGAACATCTGGCGCCTTTATAATATTTACAAAGTTTTAAGAATCCAAGCGTTGAATTTCCCAGTAAATTTTAAAATCTAAAAGTAACTGGTATGCAAGTGCAAAGTGCCTCCTGAATAAGTCGGTGCAGTCGTCAGGGATAGTATTTGCGGCAACACCTTAAGGAAACAAGTGCTAAGACTGTCGCCGACGCCCTACATACCGAAATTATCTGCCGCTATGGTGATTTTGAAACCCTCGTCTCTGATCGAGCCATGAATTTCATGCCTCCGTGGTAAAGAAACTCTGCAGAATACGATATAGACCAACACTTCATATCGCTGTACCATGCCCAAGTTAACGCAACATGTGAACGTCAAAATTCGCGAATCGCACAATCGCACAGCTACTCGATCGCACAGTTACCGACCCACCCCTGCAAACACATCGACATACTTCTCACCTTACTTCTTGCTCTTTGGACGTGAATGCATTCTTCCTCTTGACACCGCATTAGTCTCAGGTAGACAACACTCAAAATGTATTCAAGATTACGCAGAACAACTTTTTATAAATGTTGAACTTAGCAGAGACATTGCAAAGTCAAACCTCAAAAGACACGCAGTCGAGCACTACTACAACAAACTGGCAAAAGAACCACAGTTCAGAATTGGAGACTAGGCATACCTGGAAAATACCAGCAAATTCATCGCTCAGTTTTACATCACCAGCCGTGAACGCAACTACACCTATAAATTACACTGGGTAAAAGACAACAAGCCCCACAAATTCAGAGTACATGGCAGTCACTTAAAACGATGCATACAAGGCAGCAAGAAAATAATCAGCACACACAACCAACTCCAACGGCAACTCAAACCAAAATCAACAACGCGCAGTTAAACCCACGCACACAAGTCGAGTATTGGCGGATTCAACCATAACGGGTAACATAAACGTTAAGCTTAAGGGCAATAAACGTTCAATTTCCCTTTCACGAACAGACGTTCCAGATATTTTAATTAGAAAGTTTTACATAGGTCAAGATCGTAAAGAACAAATGAAAATGAAAACAAAATTAAACACACAAGTAGGAACAGAGACAAGTGGCAGAAAAGTGGAAAGTAGACTAGAATGGCATCAAAACTGAATTGATATCACAAGGTAACTCGGATCCGGGACACTTTGCGCGCACCTTTTGGAGTCTAAATTCAAAAGATTTTTTTGCCTCAGGTAACTTTCTCCAAAACTGAGTGCTCTGTAGTCCTGTTACAGTTGCATTAACAGTGTGTTTTTCTAATTACATATGTGAGTGCAATAACAATCCTACTCCTATTCACCCAAGCAGTGGTATGGTCGAACGTTCAAGAGGATCTGGTGGCTAGACTAAACTACGGTGTCCTCTTCCAGCACGTGGCCAAAGTCAGTAGCACTGAATCTTCACCTGCCAATTCTAGAACCGGCTTACACAGAAAAGATATTTCAAGATGTCATCGCTAACAGGAACCTATCTCATATAATGGATCCCACCTCCATAGAAATCATATCAATTCTCAATACGTCCTGCAACCACTTGTCCAGCATTCTCAATTCTATAAACACGCTCCTACCAGATTACACTAAGGTGATCGCCACAAGAAAACACAGATATCTCTTACCTTTTGTAGAACAGCCCTTCAGTTTTCTGTTCGGTACAATAGATGAAGAAGATTTCAAGAAATTATCGCATCACATCAACCACATGTGAAGCAAACAAAACAAATTTTCTCACGATTTCGAAGTTATGAATGACGAGCTGTCCTCCCACGCAACAGCCGTCAACTCTGGTCTCGATGGAGCTGTCGAGCTCGTAAAGGACAATCATGACCATCTAAACACCATGGTCACTGATGTGATCCGGTTTCTTCAACAGTCACATTTTAAAATCACGCACTATGAACAACGAGGACTTTCTAAGGAGAAAACCAGAAACCTTTATCCATGGACTCTCAGAAGCCCGCCAACGACGCTTTTTACTGTCGCTCATCCATGTCGTCGTCTTCCAAGCATCACTAAATGACATCAACGCCCAGCTGAACTCTAAAGGATTACAGCTGTTTTTAACACAGGGCGCTTTATACGACGTCAGAGGTATTGCTACTGGACTCCACAGCAACTCGCTCTTTATAACTCTGAACTTACCATTCTCAGCAGCATCATCTCAACTTGAGGTTAATTACATCAAGACAATGCCTGTTCCAGCCAACAACACAGTCACTCATACAACACAAGTCGAGATGCTACCTAAGTATATAGCATTTTCTCACGACAGAACGTCTTATGTCGAAATACCTGTGTTCACTTTTCAAAATGTACTGGTTTCCATAAACGCCATTGTTCCTTATTGTTAATATAAACCTTCTTGTGTCAGTGTCCTATTTCATAGCGACACAATTTTAGTCAAATCGCTTGGTAAATTCTCTTTTAAAACAAATTCTTTAAAACGAAATCTTTTAGAAATGGAGGAAGGCAAGATTTTTATATCTAACCTTAAAACCTTAAACACTTCGTGTAACGATATCAAAAAAGTCGAACAAGGTTGTATGTTTAGCATGATCAATATTTCATGCGGGTGCTCAGCTTCAGCTGAAAATTTCTTTATTGCAAAGCGATTACGCCAGTGCCAAAGTAATTCGAAATGTTTCGTATCTCACTCTGCTATTCTGATATTTCTACAACACGTGTTTTCCGGGGATCTTTTTTGTTTGTTTTTTATTTATTTATTTATTTATTTTTACAAATAAAACAGGTAAACGCACACAAATATCTCTGGACAACAGAAAACGAGACATAATGAGTACCACAGCACTTATTCTTACCCAAATATACTACAGTCTGATTTATGTCATCATTTACGGACAATCACAAACCACATAAAGCATTTAAAACGTCAGTCACAACATTTCCTCAAGTTTGAGTTAAGACGCTTTTACTTTCAGGATTCATCGCCGTTTTGTTCTAAATTTTCGCTTTGCCCAACTAGTTGCGGAAATTGGCGGTATTTGTTACTGAAATTTGCAGCAGACAAAAGCCTGCGATCTACGACTATTCTTTTAAGTATCTCGAAAATCATAACATCAACTGATAAATACTTTTTTTATGTTCTGATATAAAAAACTTATTTTTTAATAAGCAATAACATCATGTTCATGGCGGGATCTGTAGCTCCAAACAAAAATTCTGTTTTTTTGTAATATTTTCCAAAAGCAGATTTCTGGTATCTATACATTTAAATAACTTTTCGAGCCACGTTTTCGTTGCTTGGCATTCAATAAGTGCATGCACTATTGTATCAGGAGTGTTCGAATTACAGAATTCACAAAGTTCACTGTCTCTTATTTTCCATTTTTTTAGATTACTTCCAGTGTTTACAATATTGTGGACAAGGGCTAATATCTTAGGCTCTTTTATGGCTTTTCTACACAACGGTAGACTACTATAAATTGCGCCCTCATCTAAGCCTTCTTCTAATGACCACAGTCCTACCGAAGTAGGTGCTTGAGTGATAGTCTTTAAAAATTCATCGTAGAATATCCTACTTTGGGCTTTAGAAATATCAATCAATTTTTCGCTTATTAGTTTAAAGATTTTGCTTTCAAAATTAACGACTGGCCTGGGAGTACCTATTACCTCAGATTTTAATCCGCTATTTTTTAATAGCACTTATTACCCCTAAGTACCTCAAAAAGTTTGTCTTGACATGGTAGCGTTCTACAAATTCGGTATATGAAAGAAAACTACCATTTCTTTTACATAGGTCATGAATAAAAACTATTCCCTTTTCAAACCATTCTTTAAAAATTAGGCTTTTCCCGCCCACTACTATTTTACAATTGTTCCATATTATCTTAGCACAATCATTGAATATAAAAATCTCTTTTGCAAAATTTAACATTCGCTTGTAAAACATAGGAATATATGGTAATTTTGAAGTATCATAGTCACATCTTAATAAAAAATTTAATCCACCAACAGGAGTAAAATATTGTTGCGCATACTTGTTCCAACTGTTACCTTCTACTATCCGCCACAGTCACTGAATTCGTAAAGCCTTTAGTTGGCACCCAACATCAATGCTTCTTAGACCCCCTTTGTCAAAATTAGCTATTGCCGCAGTATGCTTAACTTTCGGGGGTTTGTAATTCCAAACAAACCAGTTTATCTCCTGTTGTATTTTTTTCAAAGCTATGTTCAATTTCAGTTATTGACATAGAATAGATAAGGTTAGAGATGCCGAAAGTTTTAGAGATATATATTTTCCCAAAAATACTGATGTCCCTTTGGCACCAAATTTTAAAAATTTGGACCATTTTATCAAGTTTCTGTCTGAAATTTATATAATGCTTATCTTTGTCGCCTCTGCCAATTTGAATGCCAAGCATATTAAAAGAATCTCTTTTAACTGGCATATTAAGGACATTAAAATCTTTGTATCTCCAGGGACCCAAAAAGACCAGAATAGACTTGTCCGTGTTCAATTTTAAACCGGACAATTCTGAGAAACCCCGCAGTGTTTCAATTAAAGTATATACAGACGGAATAGTTTTGAGCAAGCACGTGCAATCGTCTGCAAATTGTTTTAACTTATTTACATCTTTACCAATTTTTATCCCTTCAATTTCTGTGTTGTTTCTGATTTTATCCCCCATTACATCTGCACAAAGAATAAACAGCAAACCCGATAGACCGCACCCTTGCCTAACTCCTCTGCTAAGATTGAACCATTTAGATGCAAACCCGTTATTGATTACGCAGCTATAAATATCAGTGTAACAAACTTTGACTAGTGAAATAAGGTCTGGGCCAAAGTTAAATTCCCTCAAAACTGAAAACATGAAAGGCCATTCAGTAGAATCAAATGCCTATCAAAATCGAGCTGAATTAATATACCGGGTTCTTCTACACGATCACAATGTTCAATAAGGTCTTCAATGAAACGCACACTTTCACCAACAAACCTATTTTTGACGAAGCCACTCTGATCAGGGTGTATGATAAATGGTATTACTTTTTCAAGTCTCCTGGCAAGGGTTTTTGTGAGAATCTTATAGTCAGTGTTTAGTAAGCTAACAGGTCTCCGATTCTTTATTTTTGCAAAGTCTTTACCTTTCTTTTCCAGTAAAGTTAGAACTCCTCTACGTTGTGACATTGATAAAAATCCACTCCGGTCTGGAAAAATTGAAACATTCTACCAATTTGGGACCAATGGAAGTCCAGAATTCTTTATAAAACTCAGCAGGTATGCCATCACATCCCGGCGATTTATTTGATTTAAAACATTTTAAAGCTTCCAAACACTCATTTACAGTTAGTTCGCCTTCACAAGCTAGTTTTTGATCTTCTGTTAAATGTCTGTCTGTCGCTACGTTTTGTGTTTTCCAGGGATCTGCTTGAGTCTATATCCGGAAATATAATGTTAAATTCTACTTGGAACTTTACTGTTCCAGATCTTCATGATAAAACCCTAAAGCTAGATCTTGAGCACGTCGCAAAAAAAATATTATCTAACGAAATGTTATATGCTGACCCTAGTGATCCCATTTACAATATAGAATGGAATCCATCTTTTAATTGGTTGTGCCTGCAAGGTTTTTGTTAATCTGGTCATTCAGTGTTCTCTGACGTTTATTATTGTAACACTGGTATTATTGTGTAAAGGTTCATAACTGACGTTAGCCATACTATCTACCACCATGTCTGTAGACGGATATCCTGTGCCGTATACTCGGCCACCTTTGCTATACTCGGCTTCGCAGTATAAAACCACTTATATCACGTTAACAGTACGTGACTTTCATGAAGTTATTTTGTACATACTATGTTTTCTGTTCCTTATTGATGCATGTGGTAAAATTATTCGCTATGTACGCTCACCACGTGTAGCCATTATTATGGTCTTAACAAATCTCACATCCTGCGTACATATTGACATCAAATCTTGTCAAAATGCCTGCTTGACAACGTCACTCTTAATATTATGGATATTAAATTAACTGGATTGTTCTTTAGATCAAAGATGGATTTTAACTGGGAGTATGTGGACAAAGAATCATGGATCAAAGGTACAAAGGATGTGAAAATTTAATATCCCAAGTCCCATTCAGCTTACTTAAATAGAAACAGTGTAACTATCTATGTGTTGAAAAATTAATGTGTTAAATGTTGCGCTAAATATTGTAAGAAACCTTTGTATTGTTAGGAATGTATGTACCTTTTTTATCTTCTGCTATAAATGGATCAGGAGATGCATTTTCTTTTGACCCTGGGAGATTATTATAAATAGGCGATCTCCAAAACATCGCCCAGAGAGTTTTTGTACATATTTTTTTTTATCAATGCTGTACAGGAAATTTGTGCATAAAATGTAATAGCACTGTATGTCCTAAGACTGTAGTGTTACTTACTAATCCACTTAGCCCTTTTCAGAGAATAACGACTGTTTTTTAAAAGAAGATTAGTGAGTTGATCTCAAAAGCCCTGCTATTGTTAAGAAGCCTTTGTCTTCAGTTATAGGATTTATTGTTTTGTTCCAAAACCTGTTTAAACAAATTGACGCCTCTGCACGTAATTACAATTAGCACTAACGTTATGCAAAATAGTCGGGTAACTTTCTAAGTGGAAAACCTTCACAAAGCTTCTAACTAATTTAAGCCTCGAAAACTCCGAACGGAAATTTAAAAAACAGAAAAGGGAATTGTGATTAGGACTTCAAGGAAAAAACAACTAAAATTAACTCAAAAAATTTAAGAAACATTTTTCACAATTCTGATGCACCAGAAGCAATGAACATAAACATTTTCGGAGCCGAACGAGGAACGAAACGGCAACGGAACCAAAAGATGTATATCACGTTTAGCAACTTTTATGTTAGTTTATCAGAGCAACTGGTTATATATTTAGTTTGTCCGTATGTAAAATGCATGTGAGCTATTGAACTGTTCTCAAAGATTATTAATGATTAAGGAGCTCTTAAGCAACATAGTTGAGAATAAATTTAGCAACTTAAAATCAAATTATCATTTTCTCTTGTAGTTATTTCCTTGTACGGTCACAATAATCGTTTGGATTGACTTCACACTCATTGAAACACTAAAGGTATTACTGATAACTGAACCTGAAATTAGAAAACATAACGGCATGTTCTAACGCCCCGGATATGCAGAACCCCAAAACACAAAGTCTAATATTATGTCCCGCCTAGACATACATTACATTTTCTCTATGATATCAGCACGGGACTATTTCGCTATCTCCAGGCAGTTTAAAACGCCGCTGCAACGCTTAACTTCCAGTCTTCTGCACGCGATCGTTCCACTCCACTTTTAAAGTCCTTACACTGGCTTCCGAATGAAAAAACGCATTTTTCAAAATCCTAGTTTTTGCACACAGTAGCTGGTATGGTAGTTCCCCAGATTATCTTGGACAGCTGGTTCATATCTCAACGCTCTGTATGGTTCGCTGACCAACACTGTTTGATGAGCATAAAGACGTGACAGTTTTGGTGGTTGTGCTTTCGTCAACGCTGTACTTGTCCCTGAAACAGCCTGCCACTCAATATTCGTGTGCTGGTCTTAGTTGTTCATTAAACAGCACTTAAACCTCAACTTTTTAAGATGAGGTTTAAGTGTTTTTTAATTTATTTTTAGAGCTCTTTTCAGATTACGTTGTTTGAATAATAATAATAATAATAATAATAATAATAATAATAATAATATGGAATGATTTCATCGATTTCTACAACACTCACTGTTTTTCGTAACTTTATGGATGATATCGTCGTCTATCATCGATTTCCATACCAACTGATGTCTTTCGTCGCGTGATCAATCGCTTTCAGTTATGATCGTTCGTGATAAAACGCTTTTGGTTTTTCTCAGACTGTTGTGTATTTAAACGACAATAGCCAAAATAATTGATCATTTATTAGAACGAAATCGAAGGGTAAACATGGAAAATGATATAATAATAATGAAACCATGCGCGAGTTGTGTTTTTGCGAGAAAGAAAATAACAAAACCAGTGTTCCATTATTTTAAGAACTGTAGAATTCCTCACAATTATTGCTATAATGATCAGGTAAAAAACTTAAACAATACATAGAGACTAGGCTTCTCAACAATGCACCATAGCGTCTTGACTCAAAATAGTAACAAGCTATCCCACAATCCACTATAGCGCCTTGACTCAAGTTAGAACATGCTATCTAACACTGCACTGTAACGTCTTGATTCAAAATAGTAAAAAACTATACCACTATGCACTGTAACGTCTTGACCTAAAACAGTATCAAGCTATCACACATTTCAATATACGTAATGCTTAAAAATAGACACAAACAAACATGGTTTTCAATTGTAATTAGATAAGTAAGCCTCCGTAGTATTGTTATGTTTAAGAATACACGCAAGCTAACCTCGTTTCAAATCAACCAATTAGAAAGTAGGTCACCAATGGATCCAAATAAAAAATACATGCCAAGTGCATTCGTTTCGATATTTCAGAAAAGAGTTCTACTTATAACGAGCACATAAGACAATGTATTCAAGCTTTGACAGTACTGAGTTTAATTCCATCGAAGAAATATGTTAGAAACAAACAGGTGAGAAATTTCATTAAGCATCTATGTTTCATGACAGTTTCAATAGCACTGATTTTGATCTGATAGATGAAATTGTTCACAAAGAAGCTTCATATGTAAGTTCTGATAAGAGTGATGTTGCAAACTCCAACGGAAGGTCTACTAAAAAAAATTCCATTCTGTAATAATTTACAAAAAATATGACCATCTTACGTCTGCAAAAACCAAAAGATGTTGATGAGTGGAGCAAGACTGCTATATCACAACCAGATCTCCTTGGAAGAAAGTTAAGTGTTATCACTGCCATCAATTCATCTGTAAAGAATGTTTCCCTCCCTGAACGTTTAAATAAACACAAACCAGCCTCGTTTTTAATTAACCAGTTAGTGTTGGGAATGCCCACGCTAACATTCCAGCCAAAGTGACGTCATAATTGTGAGACCAAATTATGTTGACGCATACCCACGCTAACCTATTTCACTGTGCACTGTAGAATCATGTTTAAAAACTTAAATAAGTCAGAGTAGACGTCGTCATCGTCGTTTTCATCGTCGCCACTATGTTGTTATCATGATATGTATTAAAGTTCAAAGATTTGTTTGTCATTTTAGAAGTAGACTTCAAGCGGAAAGGATGTGGGCAGAAAGTCTTAAGACAACTGAAGGATAGACACACTTCAGAAGACAAGAGTGAGGGAACTGTCGGAGAAGCGGTGGTAGAGAAAGCAAGAACCAATATTAAATTTCAAAGCCATCATGGATCTTTGAGTGTAATTAATCTGACTAAAAACTAATTTCACCAGGAAAGAATGAAGTCAGAGACGCAACACCCATTATATGATCAATTTTAAATATCTCATGAGTCACGATTAGTGGGTACGATCACGTTTCATGGAAGCCTAGATAAATTTGTGATGGTATGCAATCAATCAACCTAGAAGTTGTTGCTGACCCTAGACATAACACCTGATGAAAAAAGATTTAAAACTTATATTTATAACCACATTGGAACTTTTGGAACTGTGATGAAAGCCTTTGAATTAAATATTTATTGCATTGAATAGAATGGACTATAAGTACAAATATAATGTACAGAAAAACATTGATAGAATCTTTTTGCTGTTCCATCCTAATGGTCACGGGTGTGACGATAACTTACCCGTAAATAAACAGTCATCTAATAGGAATTGATGTGGTATTAATTTAATTTGGTATTAAATTATTAGTTTGTCGATTTCAAGCAACGAAAACACTAAAGTGTTCCATTCAGCTTCGGAGATTTATGTGAATAATTTACCGTTTCATTCGGTTACCTGTTGCTGTGACACGTAAATCTGACCTTTGACCTGATTCACTTTCACGGTTATAGTGCCGCTTAAGTTCACACCCTTCTCTTCGCCGTTCTAAAAGGTTGATGAGAGCATTGGTGCGGTATATCGTTTATTCCAAAACACATACTTCTATCTCTTCGAGAAAACTTGATAGATTTTCCGTACTCTCATGATTTCGTCAATTTTTAAGGTATTGCGATCACTTTGCTTCATTATAACCCGTTCCGTTCGACGCCCCATAGAATAATAACTGTCGAATCACCACAACACACACACAAACATAAACCTACATTCACACAATTGTAATGCAACACACCAAATCAAGAGAAAGCATTCTGACATGCTTCATCGTGTTCAAATAGATTTTAGGAATTCTGATGATGTGAAATCACCCCCGGCTTACAATAGCGATGAGTCAAAACTGAACCGACCTATTTATGAAGCTGGCGTAATCTCAGTGCAGGGTACAGGAAGGTGTCGATTATGGAATATATAAATGCACTAACTACTCTTAGGGTGGTTTCAAAGAAGTAATAAGAGCACGCCTCAGAGGGTTTTATCGTATTCGTATACAAAATAGTGACTTTAGATTAAAACAACGACTTTATGGGGATTTATTATGAAATTTTAAAATTTCGACTACATTTGAGCTTTATAGTTTTAACACAAAATTTAACTTCAATATAGCTATGTAAACAAAATGTAAAAACATTATCATGTACTTTAGTTTATTTTCAAGAATGCTAGCCTTTAGTATAAGTATTAGCATCACGAACTTTAAATGGAACTAAAATTTCAAAACAACAATTTGGTACAGCGAAATACAGCAGAAAGCAAAAAGTTACCTTGTTTAAATCGGGTCAATTTTCGTTAATTCAAGGACGACTTTCTTCCCCATGATTTGGTAATAATGGGGAAGGATGGAGGCGGGAACTTCAAAGTGATAGGGATATTCGGCTGAAGAAAGCACAAAATACCGATCTCTTCAAAAAAAACCCCAAAGCAAGGTCACTAAAGTTTGGTAGTTCAACAAGTTTTTTCAGCAGAAGAAAGTTGTACGATAACAAATTTAAACGTTTCGAATCCAGTCAAAAGCTGGATGTTGAAAATCCTATTAGAAAATTCAATACTGGGAGCTATAATATTAACAAATTTGCAGATTAAAACGGTTTATTAAACAACCAGCCATATACATTTCATATTAATGTGTATACTTTCAAGTACTCTGCCTCTAAGACGACATTAATGTGTATACCTTCAAGTAAACAAGTGTCTTTTTAGTTGTTCCTGCCTTGCTACCAGCCGTGTTGATTGCGGTCACCTCATGCAGCGCGTCACACATGTTGCATGAGAGCATTGTGCTCAGCCAGCTATACAGCTGCTTTGCTATCACACATGTGCGGTATGAACTAAAAACACATCTAAGGCATATTTCGCGTCAAAATTTCACAACAGAATTCATGCCCCCTACGCCCTAAATGTTTTCCAAAACATTATTCTTACGTCCCGAGTAAAGCGTGGGCGACACTTCTACCATCTGTCTATCATACCGTCATAATGACGTCAGACCCCCATAGGGCATACCATGGGACCCCCCAGGTGACACTTCTACCATCTGTCTATCATACCGTCATTTGTTTTTGCTTTAACCTCATGTTTTCCACATCAGTCACCAGAACTGCTCTATAGCTCAGTCAATAGGGCGTAGGACTCAGGCCCGGAAGATTGGTGGTTCAAGCCCAACTATAAGCCAACATAACTTTTTTTCTTACTTATGTGACATGGGTGAAGAGCACACGCCATTAACAAGAACGTGTTTGAATGGCACGCGCACCATTCACACAAGAACGTGTTTGAATGACAAGCTTCTCCCTTTACCGAGTGAGCTCCTCGGGGCGTAAGGATAATGTTCTGGAAAACATTCCTCATATAGGATTAGGGTTAAGGTCACATGACCGATGACGTCATGATTATTGACAGATCACGTGACTGATGACGTCACGATGATTGACAGGTGGCTTAGAACTCTTGTTAGGGTTAGGGTTAGGGTTATGCCTCGTAGGGATGGGGGGGGGGGGTGATTGACTGCATGATTGAGTGTAGTAGAACGTCCATTTCCCCCCTACTCACCAATTACTGTCGTTTCAATTTTTCCATTTAAATTTCTAACGTGTTTGTGTGAGGTTTTGATATGCCACACATTAACAGATGTAAGTCCATTTTTATTTCTTTTGAGCATTCTTTTGCATAACCAAAACTTAATTACAAGATGCAGTGGCGCTGTAATTTCACTGAACACACATATAGTGTAGACCTCGAAGCAGGCTTCGTCGGTTACTACGGTTACTAGATCGGCATATCCGGGAAATGCACCTCCGTGATCGTTTTCGTATTTCGAAAATGACCATAGCGGAGATATGCGAGCGCTACGACCAGGTTTGTGTTGACCAGGTAGATCTTTTAGTACTGGTGGCCTAATGATCTGGGGCGTTTGTAACATCGCTCGCTCACAAATTGTCATTTCCGATGAAAATTTGTGCTTTATGCAGAGCAAATGACTCAAACACGCGTTACTTACTGAGACTGGGCTACACAAAAATTTTGTGATCGGTTTAAAATGTTACCTTCATTTTGTTTCAGTTGCAGTTGGGCTGAGGAAATAACGGTGCTATGAGTTTATTTGAAGGATATTATTAAGTTTCTCCACTGAAAAGAATCGATCACTTTGTGGGAATAGACGTCTATTTTAGCAAACGTATTTTAGAAAAGGTTTCTGTTCATCAAATTTAGACTAAACTAAACCGAAATTCGCACAGCGAATTAGACCCCACTTGGAATGATAACTTATAACGTAAGGTAAATGATATTGCTGTTTATCGGTACGGTCAATGTCAAAAATTTTTATCAGGTGCACACTTCAGATGACCCTCCATACATGTGCCTAGTTTGGTTGGTCTAGCTTCAGCGGTCTTGGAGGAGATGTCTGGAAAACGATTGCTCTATCTCTTACCATTTTCGAGATAAAGGCCAACTTCCGGTTTGGGCCTCGAAAGTGACCTGAAGGTCAAGGACACCGGAAGTTATACCTTACGTATCGTCATAGAGGGGGGGAGGTCGAAAATGAGGTCAAAATTGCTCTAACTCTTACAGTTTTCGAGATAAAGGCCAACTTCCGGTTTGGCGCTCGAAAGTGACCTGGAGGTCAAGGACACCGGAAGTTATACCTTACGTATCGTCATAGAGGGGGGAGGTCGAAAATGAGGTCAAAATTGCTCTATCTCCTACCATCAAAGTCAAGGTCAAAAATTTTTATATGTTGCTTCAGATCACATCGTCTTTTATATATGTGCCAAGTTTGGCTTTTTAGCTTCAACGGCCTTGCTGTGGATGTCTGGAAACCGTTTGGTTGGTCTAGCTTCAGCGGTCTTGGAGGAGATGTCTGGAAACCGATTCGGCGGAAGAAGAAATAAATATTTTAAAAGCGATTAAAAAAATAGGTGAAGAATTCGAGTCAATCCATCCCCATTTGTTATTTTCAATACCAAGTGGGAACTAGAACCTTATTTCGCTAGCGAAATGTTAAACACTTGACAAAATTAAATGCAAAAATATTTCATTCAATGGGTTATTTCTTGAATAATATATTGCAAACAACACAGTTTGAATACGTCTTATAAGCCGAGTAGTGTTTGGTTTTTGTTGGCTTAAGGTTTTATTGACTGAGCAGGCTATACGCACTGTTATCTATTATCTACTTGAACGATACTGAATTCCATTGTCGTCCTGTTTTCATGCTGCTTTGTTCAAAACGAGTAATTCCAGCGGCGAATTTGTGTCAAATGGCTCCTTTAACGACCATTCGAGCCTTTAAAATGTGGTTACGCACTGAACCGTTCAATGTGGGGCGACTAACCCGGGATTTATGCCTTCCTGAAGTCTCAAGTGCTTCTCAGCTGCCAGACCTTAAGTGCGAATGTGTAATGTAACTACACTGTTTTAGTGTCGGCCTGTCATCTACTGACCCAACTTCTGGGGGGGGGGGGCGATTGGCAAAATTCCTTATCGCGGTACTGCTGCAGCCAAATCGCATGATAAACTACGGACGGTATATGAATAAGCAGTTTACAGGTGGTGTTTATTGTTTATGGAAGCCATTTTAATAAGGAGATGATCGCTCATTTAAATATGGGAGTTCGGAAATAATTAAATAAAAAGACTGATATGAATTTTTCAAGTTGATCAGTCTTACGTGTCGATGTGGTGCCAACGCGACGTAAAGAACGCCGGTCCGACCTCTGTCTATATGGTGCTGCCCTGGAGCCGTATGTCACACCGTACTCGTACATGTTGTTGTGTGCTGAAAGTCTTCGGTCACCCACGCATTGCCATGGCTGTAAGCAAATGTTCTAAACCCTGGCTGACAGCTCGCGCCAGTAGCGAGGGTCTACGTTATGCTACACAAATAAAGCGAAGGCTCTAAGTCGTCAGAGATTTTCGATCGGCACCGCTGTTCATTCCGAGTGACCATCGTTTAAACCTGATTAGGTAATTATTACGCAGTCTATTATTTTGAAAGTGTTTTTTCCCATGTGCCGTCGGAAAAAAAAAAAACAAACGAAATTTTTAAAAAAATTTCTCAGTATGAAATACAGCGAAATCATACTGCAGTCTCTCAGTTACAAGCCCGGTGTCCCTCTATTAATTTTTGACACGAAAACACATTATTGATTTCAAAGAAATTAACACCTTGTATCTATAAAAGCACATATATTTACGGTCAAAGTAAATATTTGTGTGGCATTTTCATGCCATTTCTGTTCTAGGTATGCCGGTCACTAAAGATCAGGGGATCGAGATATTTCGGCCAAAGATATTTGGGCCATCGATATTCGGGCCAGAGAAATTTGGGTCCATCAATATTCGGACCAGAAAATTTGGGCCATCGATATTCGGGCCAGAGAAATTTGGGCATTCGATATTCGGGCCAGAGAAATTTAGGCAATCGATATTCGGGCCAGAGAAATTTGGGCCATCGATATTCGGGCCAGAGAAATTAAGGCCATCGATATTCGGGCCAGGGAAATTTGGGCCGTCGACATTCGGCCAGTCCTGGATTCTTCAATACAGCAACAATATGAATACTAAACAGACACTCAATAATTGTTGTGTTTTAAGAACGGTGTTTTAATATTTTTTTTTTTTTGTTTTTAAATTCTTGTTATGCATGCAAAACCACTCTTATTGTTTATCACATGATATCGATCTGTGCTTTTAGACATCATTTTTAATGCAAATAGAACTGCATATGGCAGGATTTATGAAAAACTTGAGGTAAATTAAATTTTGGTAGATTTCTGTGTCTTGTTTCAAGTATGCATTTAAGTGGGAGACATTGAGCCCAGCGACATTTCGAACAGGAGTTAATAAGGGATAGTTGACACCTCTGGACACAAGTTTCATGGATCTAATTGTAGGTCTTTGCTGTATGAGTGGTCTGTGTGATCTTTGAGTGCTGTTTGTTGGATGGCACATATTGGACGTGTTTCCAAAGGGGTTTGAAATGCCGTGAAATTTTGCCACCTATCGTGCGCTGTGGTATTTCACGTCTGGACCACTGTTGACGGGAGGAGATAGACAGCAATTACAGACAGTGAAGGCTGAAAATATGTGTTAAGGCCAAGAACAAAGTCTCTTGCAATAGAGACCTTTTGCAAGACGTTAACTTTTCATATTTAACACTTGACAAGCCTTTGGCTTTCAAGGTGTTTCTGAATTTGTGCGAGCATCCGTTGGTATCCTTTTTTTTTTTACAGTGAACGGATTTTTTGTGTCATCTACTCAGCTGACACTACCGGCCCTAGGGCAGCGAAACTTGGGACATAGGTAGAACTTGATATAAACGTGTGCACGACACTTTTTATTTACTGCTTCGATTTCGTTTTCTTGTTTAAAACGCCATGTGAAAAGACTGTATTTTTTTGCAAGTAAATGTGGAGCATTTATCACAGAACACACAGTTGCTTAGCTTTGTGCGAGCTCTCACTGCGCAAATAGATAACACGGCGTATGCCTGATCAACCAATAAAGCCTTAAGTCAACAAAAACCAAACACTACTCGTCTTATAAGACGTATTCCAGCTGTGCTGTTTGCAATATATTATTCAAGAAATAACCCATTAAAGGAAGTATTTTTGTGTTTTAATTTTTGTCAAGTGTTTAACATTTCGCTAGCGAAATGAGGTTCTAGTTTACGTCTGAGAAGATTCAGAAATGAAAAGTGAAATTTATTGGCAAACAATATTTTGCAAGAAGTCGAATTTATTTTCAATAAAAACGGATAAATGTTCACCATCTTTTAAAAAACAAGTGTGAATAAGATAATAGTATGTTTCGTATTTCAAATGTGAGATAATATGAATCAGTTACCCAGCCCTAAATATGAATCGAAGCTGTGCTTTGCTCAGTAGAAACGAGGTAGAATCTATAGGCACCTATGTATGTAACTGATAGATTCTATATCGTTTTTCGTAGCTAAGTGTTCTGGTTCAAATGTGAATAAAACATTTAACATGCATGCAATATATTCAAGAATATGAATGATTACTCCAATCTGCTAAATATTCAATTTTAAAAACATTTTATTTGAGGAGCAATGTTTACTTCTGAATCGTGTTTGCCAAGTTAACACTTTTCAAGAAACGGTTTAGTTTGCACACTGCACCCATAAGGCGTAAAATTGGACGCAACATGAGAAGTTTTTACTTCTTGCAAAAGGTCACTATAAGCACTCCAAGTACAAAACGTGTTTCTTCTGCGATATCCTATCATACCGGACGTCCACAATTATGTGCTGCTGTTGTGTCATAATAACGCTAAGCGTCTCACTGTTATCTGCCTCTCTTGTCAATCACTGATTATAAAAATAATAATATAAAAAACATGTTCTGTCTAGAATGTTCTAATGTTTCAATTTGTTATATATATGTACTGTCCCACACTCCTGTACTAATAGTTATGACAAGATATTTATTGCCGAGTATTAATTTTATATTTATTCATCCCTTTGTACAAACAGACAGATTACCGGTACAGTGGTGACTGGTGTGGTGTCAAAAGACGACCGCGTCATTTCTATGTGTGGGTTATCAATAACGGTCATGCAATTGTTGGGTTTGTCACCAACAGCACATGGTAGATGTCTAAAGGCATGCTGACACCATATTACAGCTTTTCAATGTGCAATTATGACCTCATTGAGTATATGATAAATTATACTCATCAATAATCATCATCATTAATAATTCAACTGAATATCTTTGCATTTGTTGTCATAGATGATAATAAGCTTTCATCATGGCATATGCCCGTTCTTTGTTCTAATGTTTTTTTTTTCTTTTGCTATGGTTTAAGATTTGCTTCCCTTTTGGGCTTTCAGATGAGCCTTGGATTGGCTATTGCAACGGAAGTGGTCTTTGTGGCCCTTTCAAAAAAATACAATTTTAAATATAAATGGTACCAAAACAACACACGAACATTCAGATAATAATTCAGATAAATACCTGAATATTAGATCGTTGGAACGTAATTTGATGATTTTTATTGTTCAAAACTCTCCTATGGTCTAAAATTATCAATCCCTGGTGTGGAGGAGGAAAATACTCACAAAACAAGGCAGTTCCTTTTTTCATGAATTGACATGTTAAATGTTGCTTAAGCAATATCATATATATATGGTTCAATAAATAGATATTCAGTGCCTCCTGTTTTAATGTGAGCCGGTGGTGATGGACATGTGACACGGCAGACGCGTACTAGGTAGAAAGGGCACAACGGATCAGTCTCTCGACAAAACTGAGCTAAAATTGTCATTAGTTTTTCTGCCAAAATAATTTCTAGAGGAGCTTTTCTATGGTGAATTATTCGCTTCATTCCAGATTTCCAGTCATGCTTCAAACTTTGGATTTTGCTTGGAATACCATTTGGCAGATATAGGATATAAAAGAGTTAAAAGCAGAGTTGATTAAATCGCTCCTCGTGAAAGCAAAACCTCACAATTGTGATTGACAAAAATGGCATGTCTTGCGGGTACAGTTCAAGCCCAATCAATGGTGAGGTTTTTTTTCTTTTGCCTGACGTATTTGCTTGATCCTGATTTTGTGAATACAAAGACAAACAACGGAAGATTAGTGTCAAGCTATCAAATAGTCAGCAACAATGGGTGAAAAAGAAACATGCGGGGTCAATGCAAAACATAATCAAATATTTCCAAATTGACAACCGTACGAAACACGGGCACTCGCCTTGTACATTCTGTCGCACGCCTTAAACACGAAGTATTTTTTCAAAAAGCATTGTTTTAATTATAATCAGAAAGGACCGTTTTCACCAAATTATATAATATATTTTATGAGAATAGGCACATTTTGAACCCAAAATTTTGCAATCAAGAAAATTAGAGAGGCATTGAGAAAAGCGTGTGTGCGTAAGGCCTCCCTTTTTCTTTGGACGCGGAGTGCAGTTTCAAAAGCATTCCATGTTGCTGAAAATGCTGAGTACTGAATGATAGTTGCCCCCCTCCCGCAATACCTTAAAAAAACTAAATTGACACTCCGGGCGGACCGCGACTGGTCTAAAAATATCCCCTCCAATTTCTACCTGTTTTTTTCTGCATATAGTGCCAGCATGCTACCAGTAATGCTGAGCTTTAGGTCAACAATTCAACACTTTAGTGACTGGTCAATAATACTTCATAATAATAATAATAATAATAATAACAATAATAATAACAATAATAATGACAATAATAATAATGATGCACTTTGTGTCCTAACCAATGGTTCCCATTCATTTATCAGCGGATGGACGTGATTGACAAGTTTTCACATCAGTGGTGTCCAGAATATCTCAAAACCCAATCTGTGACTTTTCGGGTCAAAAATATTTCATACCCATCTTCAAGGAAAAAAAGGTTGAAAAGCCAATTTGTAAACCCCTCCCACACATTAAAAGTTCCCTATTTGTACATGCTCATGTATTACTTATGGGCTGGTGGAAGGGGCGTATGTTTACTAGACTGTACGTGGGTTCGAGAAAAAAATCATCTGAGGATTTCATCAGTTATACAAAATAACATTGCAAAAAGGAATGATGAAACGTTTATGACATTAAGACCAATACTGGAATCCCGGTCATCTGCTCCCCGGTCAACTGCCCCCCGCCCTGTCATCTGCCTCCTTTTTTGCAATCCGGTCGACTGCCCCCCCCCCTTCAAGTGGAGGGGTGGACGCTTGCCCCCTACATATACTATTTTTTCTTGGGTTTTTGGCTTACAAAGACACCATAAATAAAATTATATTTATTTTATTGAATGTATTGCACCTCGGCAAATTGCTATTCACCAACAGGAAACTAATTGCAATTAGAATTGCAATTAGCTTAAGGATTAGTCTCTCCTAAGATCAATAATGGTGATTAGATCCTTAAAGATCAATAATATTAATGTTTCAGAGACAAAGTAGACGGGGACATAACAATTGCTTAATTTGTTAGAGAAGTCTTTTTCCACTAAAAAAGGAGGAGGGCAGATGACGACGCCGTCAAATTGCACGGGGGGGGGGGGGGATGGGGGGCAGTCGACCGGGTTACAAAAAAGGTGGGCAGTTGACTGGGGGGACAGTTGACCGGGGGCAGATGACCGTTTACCCCAATACTGTGATAACTGTACCCGAAAATGACCCAAAAGTTTCGATAATTGTGGTGAAGTGCACGTGTGGTGCATCCCCCCCCATAAAAAAATCTACAATGGTGGAAAAAAGACAGATGAGTAAAAAAATGTTGTCCACTCCCCTTTCGAAGAAAGCCAAAAAAATGGTGGACGGAACTCCCCCCCCCCCCCACCCCGGTGTACCGATTTCAGATTACCCCCCTTAAATGTTCCCCCCCCCTCGGGAATCTGAAATCGATAGCAGATTCCTTGCCCGGAATCTGAAATCGATTTCAAGCTACCCCCCCCCCCACCCCCCGGGTATACGAAATCGATTTCAGATTCCCCCCTCAGATTTCATTCCCCCTCCTCCATGCATACCTAGAATTTTACATTTGTCAATGTGTATATACAGATTTGTAGTGCCATGGCTGTCATCGAAGCAGTGACAATAATCCTCGATGCTCCGGTGACTGCTTCCATGTGCCTTTTGTGGGACTGGCTTGTGATTTGGTCTTTAATGACACTACTACTCCGACTCCGTCTTCCTGTGCCCTCTTGTACACATCAAGCATTGTTTTATTGGTTAACCTGTATCTGGTGGATTATCCTCCTGTAGACACTCCTGTAGGATTCTCACCAAGAGAATATTTTGATAAGCCATCTCTCTCCCCACTTTGAGCTAGCTGTTCTGTAGATTTATTGCATAGATACAGGGTTGTAAGAAAGAACAGATGACTGAATACATAGTGTGTGAAGACTGGTGATAGTATTAATGTTTAGAAGCTGTAGTATATAGAACGTATCATTGCGTAAATGTAAGCCGTTTTTATAGTTCGGTAGAAAAAAATCATATAACTTTATTTCTTGTTTTATTTCTGTCTGTATTTAATTTTAATAGGAGGGAATTTGGAATCGGAGGGGGGAATCTGAAATTGGGGGTAATCTGAAATCGTTACACCGGACCTTTTCCGCCCGGCCCTTTTTCCCGGTTTTGTTGACAGTAGGTCTTTTCCCGCCCTGGTTGTTTTTCTCCCGGCACCCCTCCCCCCGCCACCCTGTCTATTTTTTTGTACTTTTCTATAAAAAAAAATCAAAATGTTTTCAAATCAAATCAAAATAATTTTTTTAAAATATATTTAAACATATTTTTGTGATATTAATGGATCAAAACCTCTTTCAAGTAATTGTGTGAGCATTTAAGTGCCAGAGATCGTCTTAAGAAGTTCTACTGATATTTTTGCTACCGGAGATTCCGGGGGGGGGGGGGGTAAATTGCAATTAAGTTTACATCTATAATTTCACCTCTGAAGAGATCAATTGAGATTTCGAATTGCGATTAATTTCCCCTCTGCAATTGCGGTTCTCAATAGATCAATTAACCAAGTGATCATTGTGATAATTGTAATTCTCAATAGATCAATTAGTCGATTGATATCTGTGATAAATTTAATACACAAATAAAAGGTCTGTGTCATATTTATTGTGCGATCGGGTATATAAACGGGTCGTTCCTTTTTAACACACTTAAACCATAAAGATGGAAATTAAAACAAATTCTAAAGGCGGTTCTCTTCCCTGCTACGAAGAATGAACATACACAAAAAAATAAAAATCTTCGAAAACAACAGCTTAAATGATCAGTGATTAATTTTGACTGATATGCCTAATTCTCCTTACTCTACCCTCCCCCCCCCCCCCCCCAGTACAATGATCTATTGAGAATTACATTTAATTGCAATTCGCAGGACAATCTCCGAGTATCAGTTGATTTACTGAGAAGTGCTGGCATAATACTCACAATTACTTGAAAGAAGCTTTGATCCATTAAGACCAGAAAAATGTCATATTTTGTACGAGAAATATGTCTAGATATACGTATTTAATTATTTTAAAATAATTTGCCTTTTTTGGAAAAGTATAAAAAAATTTTGAGGGGGAAGTTCCGGGCGGGAAAAAAGGCCTAGTGTGCACCAAAAGAGGGAACAGGGCCTGGGGGGGGGGGGGGGATTTCCGGGATTCATAGAAAATACCAACTATAAGTACACTTCTCTGTTTTGCTAGAGACCCGGATCGCTGGAATTTGTTTTGAACATCTGTTTTAACTGTGAAAAAATTATTTGGAGAAACCGGGTAGGGGTCATTGAGGCACGGGAAAGTTCGGGAGGGCGCGCAAAACCAGGATGGCTTTTTAAAAGGTAGAAAGGGCCATTGTTGAAATGTATTGCCCATTGTCCTTGTTGATAATCACATTTAAATTTGAATTCTACCGTTAACATTCTTGCAATGGTGCGATCTTTTTTAATCAAATTAAAACTGATGTCCGTACAGTGGTATAAAGAAAGCAATCCCTAAAACCCAGCCTCTCAGCACCCAAATTAAAACAACAGGCCTCCCGTCCGCCACTTTTTGTTGGTGGTAAATCCATGGTTCCTCCCCAGGAACGACTTTTTTGTGTTATTATTTTGTTATTTCTCAGTGATTAAATAACAATTTAGGCTGACATTGCAGTTGGTTGTTTATCATTTCTTTAAAAAAGTTCTAGCAGACATATTTCTATTTAATCCCCAATTTGATGTTACATGTATTGGAATATAAAGATGCCAGAAAAAAAGTGACTTCAGACTTGAAGATATTTGTTTTAACTCTTTAATTCTACACGCGGATACTCCAATTAAAATGCTTGAAATAACTTGTTTTCGACACATATATGCATTTATTTTTATGATCCAGAAGGCAGCATTACAGGCTGGCCATAGGTGAAACAAGAGCTTGATTTTCACTATAAAATTTACCTAAAATCAGAGAGCACGATTGTATGACCAAACCGCCCCAGACCAAACCGCCTCCAATTCTGCAAAGTAGGACTAAACCGCCCCCAAGGACCAAACGGTCCAACACTGAACTGCCCCTGTCACAAACAGTAAATGAATGAATTATGCTAGCTCCATTCTTTTTTTTTATTTTTTTATTTATATATTTTTTAATTTAGATGAACGCCACCATTATAGTCAATTGCTATTGCGATTTTTATGCGACCAAAGGCTCGCGACCAAAGTGTTCAAACGAAAAATGAAACACAACATCACAAATTATATATTTTTAATTAATTAAGCTAACTGTATTACTACAGTAGCACACACAGTACATATTTACCAAAGATAAAAATTAATTGATTAAAGGAAATAAAAGATCTTAGTTGCCTCGTGTAAACACTAAAGTTAAGAACAGAACAGACAGAACATCAGTGTTGTTATTGAGGTGTTACCTATTGTCAAAAAGTGCAGTTATCAAACGTTAATGCTAAGAATTGTCCTCCGGTACAAGCTCACCAATGATCTCCGTCAAATGCCCCGAACTGTTCGTTATTTGTACATCAAAGTCAATTAAAAGGAACCACCGTAATATAATATGACCGAAAATAAAAAGTCAATTAAATAAATAAAGAATAAAAAAGGCAATGAAATTTAAAAATCATCAAACTAAGAATATTGCATGGGTCGGTTTGGTCCTGGGCCGGCTGGGTTCTAGGGGCGGTTTAGTCCTACTTTGCAAAATTGGGGGCGGTTTAGTCCTGGGGCGGTTTGTTCCTTGTGCTATTTGGCCCGTTACCCGGGGAGCGGTATCCATACATTTTGTCGAGAGACACTTTGTCGAAATTTATGTGGGGTTGTTGAAACTAATTTAAAAAAAATAATGAGTAGGATTGTTGAAACAATTGAAAACAAAAACTCGTAAAAACGTTTTATTTCACCGTCCCATTCACACATTAACATCAAAATTTACAAACAATAGCGGCAAACTCGTCGAATTTCACCGGAGTAGATTGAATACTCACAAATACCCCATTGCGTAATTCTGAAATGTATTATTTTCAGGTGTAATTGCAATCAAGAATTGTATTTTCAAAAACAGATGTACCAACAACTCTGGTCAGTGAAGGGATTAAACCCTTTCCTTTCAAGTACTGCATTGCAACTGACAAGTGGAAATTATTAACAGCTGTGCGACTCTGATCTGTGATATGGGATCAAGCCTCATTTCTTTTAAGTGGTAATTGCAACTGACAAGTAGAAATTGATAATACAGTTGTAGTTGTAAGAACGACTCTGGTCTGTGATGGGATCAAACTTAAGAATTGTACTTTAAAGCAATTTAAAGGAATGACTCTGGTTTCCAGATATATTTAGGAAAAATTCTTTCATCTGTTTGATTGCGATTTACTGCCAAACACAGTACTTAGTAAAGTTCTTCGATTCGAGGCACATTTTAATGTTTGAGTGAAAAAGTGTATCAAATTTTACTTTTTTGAGAAAAGAATCAAACCACCTTCTAAAAAATCGGCTATAAAGATATTATAAATTTCTACAAAATGTCTCGAATATCACTTTCGACAAAATGTCCCTCGACATAGTGTCTCTCGACAAAATGTCTTCGACAAACTGTCTCTCGACAAAATGTCATGGATTCCCGGGGAGCACATGCAAGAAAAGACAAAGAAAATGAATGAGGACTTTGAAGGCTGGTTAAGTGTGTGCAAGTCTAAAACCCGGAATCGGACAATGGAATTGAATGTGCCATTCCATTCCAGGATTCCATTCCGGTTTTCAGACACTGCCGCTTATAAGTAAAAAGATGCTCAGCAACTAGATTTTATCATCACAGCGTGTGTTCATCTAACTCTTACCAATGCACACTTAAGTGAATCCACGAAAATTCACCTACCGACAATTCGTCTAGCGACAATTCATCGAAATGAGGTGGGTGCGAAAATTCATCTAAACTGTATATAGCTGCAATTTTTAAAAAAATTCGAAGTACGTGGTAAGAACAATTTTAATTGAATATAAAGGGTTAAAACAAAGTAAATGCTGTGGAAAATACCTTAAATAGGACAGCAGTAGCGCACTAATCCCTTGCCTATCACACCACCTTACTCATTATCAAGGAATATTGACTAAAGCCTTGGCAGGGTCAAAAGAAACGTCATCAATGGCAAGGGGTGTCTGCATTCTCGGTGGTTAAATATCCACATGTGCGCTTAAATCCCCAAGTGTTGATCCCCCGGTGTAGGTTATGCCCCGTGTGCCAGATGATCTCCAAGATCCAGTAGTCGAAGGTGAAGGGGCTGAACCGCTGGCGAAGACACACGACAGCTGCTCTTTTTTTTTTTTTTTTTTTTTTTACAACGGCCAGCACTCGAACTCCCGACTACCCATCTTTAAAACAAAAATGAAAAGAGTACCGCTTTGCTATAAGATCGTAAATGTTGACTTAGCACCAATTAGCAGCTTTGTTATAATGTTGTACATTATTACAAATATGAATCTATGAACTAGTAAAATATTGGAGTTTGAAAACTTATACATGTACTTTTCTATTAATACAAATTATATGAATTGTCGTACCCCCTCATTCAGATGAATTGTGGCTAGATGAACTGTCGCTAGATGAATTGTCGCTAGATAACTTGTCGGGATACCCCACTTCAAATTCCCCATTTAGTTTCCCTTGTCTCTTCCTATATTTGTCCCCTTTTAAGTGCATAGAATCTCTTTTCATTGTTATGCATTTATTGTTGCTTGGACCAAACAGATTTAAGTAGCTTTAATCGTGTCACTCAACATTTCGTCTTGCTCATGGCCAATCGGTATGTTTCTTTCTGGACATACACATATGCATCGGATTTGCTTTTTTTACGCCTTTTTCATTGGTTTCCGCACAACCCCTGCGAAGCGGCGAGAGCTAGGAAAATGATCTTTGATTCACTTATAGCTGGCCATGAGAACTTGTTCCAACAATAATATTTAACACTTGGCAAGCCTTTGGCTTGCAAGGGTTATATGAATTTGTGCGAGCAGCCGTTCGTCCTTGGTTTTTCTTGACACTTTTCCGATTTTTTGTGTTTTCTTCTCCTCTGAAACTTTGGACCCTAGGACCATGAAACTTGGGACTTACGAAGAGCTTGATCTGAAAGTGTGCATGTCACTTTTTATTTTCGTCTTCGATTTCGTTTTCTTTGTAAAAAAAGCCATGTAAAAACAGTGTATTTTTTGTATGTAAATGCGTAGCATTTAACGCACAGAACAGCACACTACACAGTTGCTGAGCTTTGGGAGAGCTCTCACTGCGTAAATAGATAACACGGCGTATGCCTGATCAGTCAATAAAACCTTAAATTAACAAAAACTAAACACTACTCGTCTTATAAGACGTATTCAAGCTGTGTTGTTTGCTAGCTGTGGTATTAAGTGATCAATCTATGGAGTTTTTTCTTGACAGTGGTCCGTTTTTTTTTGTGTCGTCTTCTTCTGTAGCACTATGGACCCCAGGACAACGAAACTTTGGGCTTGTGTAGAACTTGTGAATAATAATAATAACACGGAAAAATTTGGCGGGGGCCCCAGTTTCAGAAAATCCTCCCTAAATTTTTCGCTGGGGCCGCGATGGCCCCCAGATTCCATAAATTGCCCCCAGTTTTTATGGCTGGGGCCATTGATGCATGTTGTAAAATACTTTATATTATTCAAGAAATAACCTATTGAAGGAAGTACTTTTGAGTTTTAATTTTTGTCAAGTGTTTAACCTTTCGCTGGCTAAATGCGGTTCTAGTTTTATCTATGACTTCATCAACGTCTTATGACGTTATGAAGTCTTTAAAGCTGAATATCACGGAAACGGTTGCACTTACAGCTTCAGGGTAAAATACGCTATGAGACTACTTTTAACAAGGTATTATGTGGTGACTAATTAACACTTGACAAGCCTTCGGCTTGCAAGGGTTATGTGAATTTGTGCGAGCAGCCGTTCGTCCTTTTTTTTTTCTTGGGACTTATGAAGAGCTTGATCTGAACGTGTGCATGTCACTTTTTATATTCGTCTTCGATTTAGTTCTCTTTGTTAAAATGCCATGTGAAAAGAGTGTATTTTTGCAAGCAAATGCGTAGCATTTAACGCACATCACAGAACACGCAGTTGCTAGGCTTTGTGCGAGCTCTCACTGCGCAAATAGACAACACGGCGTATGCCTGATCAATCAATAAAACCTTAAGTGAACAAAAACCAAACACCACTCGATCGGCTTATAAGACATATTCAAGCTGTGTTGTTTGCGATATATTATTCAAGAAATAACCCATTAAAGGAAGTATTTTTGCGTTTTAATTTTTGTCGAGTGTTTAACATTTCGCTAGCGAAATAAGGTTCTAGTCTAAAATGTGCAATGATGCTATTTACACTTGAATGATGCGATTTACAACATCCCCTAGTGTATTGAATTTGTACGAAAATTTTAGCCGCAGTTGTGCGCATGTTTTTTTTTTCTTTTTTTTTACTTTTTTTTTAGTTTTTCCATGGAACTAGTTAGGGCCGTTAGGGCTAGAAAGATGAAATTTGGATATGATAAACTGCACTATGCCTAGTTGATCCTCTTGCATTTTTTTAATTCGCTTGATTTTTCAATAAAAAAAAAACGACAAAACAAATTTGCGAAACAGGCGGCAAGAAGCTGAGAGCAGTACTTTAAACGTGATATCAGCCTCGGTGTATTGATCTCAATGAAAGCCATCACAGCAAGTGTGCAAATTTAAGTTGGGGATTTTGGCAAAGCCAAAGTGTAAATAGCATCATTGCAGATTTTAGACAAATCTAAAACACGGAATATGCTCATTGCAAAAAAAACAAAAAAACAAAAAAAAACAAACAAACAAACAAACAAACAAACTTTTACACAAAAAAGAATTAATAATGACAACCAGATTCCGTTATGATTGCCATCTGATCTGTAGAAAGCTTGGTTACATAGCTTAGGGGACCCCCCCGCCCAGCCTTTTTTTTCTTTTTCTTTTTTTGTAAATGTAAGCACAACAGAACCTGTGCATAAATGTAAAATTGTTGGTACTCTATTAGAAGGGTTTACCTTCTGCTTCAAGAAAGTTACAATCGCACGACAAAAACAATTTAGCCTTCATTGTTTATTGAACGTGCAATTATCTTATTCTGTGTATTTTAATGGATTATTATTTAGAGTTACCAAATGGCATTTGGCTACAAGATTATTATGAAAAGCAGAAAACGCAGGATTTGCAAAACGCAGAAAATGCGAAAATGTATGTTTATTTTTTTTATCAGGGCAGATCAAAAGACGTCTTTGTCTTTTGAAGTCACTGCACTTGCCGAAGAAATCTGTTCGCTACCGAAAAGGTAGTTTTGAATGACATTCCTGGCATGTGCCTTTTTTTGTGGGGAGAGCATTAATGCTGCAACATGAAGTGGCGTGGTCATAACGCAATCAGTGCTTACAATTCACTCTGTGGAACGTTGATATGGTGCGAAATAAATGTTCACATTGCACAAGCATAACAAAGATTTAAAGACAACTGCTGATATGCTCAGTTTTTGTTTTTCGCCAGTGGGACCACTCACTCACATATTAGCTGGCATGCGTGCCCATGACATGCACATGACAAGCACGAGTAATTTAGATGTACCCAATTTTCAATTCTCCAGCCTTGTGCAAAAGACGGAGACCTGAATTTAAAAAAGAAAAAACCCTTTCAACGAATAAATACTCCATTTCGGCTCCCAAAAAAAATCATATACGGCATGTATATTAACCCACGCGAACAAGTGGAACCTCTCCTTTTTCACAAATAGTGCGTAAAATTTTAGCCCTTTTCCATCTTTCTTCTGCTGCAACATTTGTTTTGAGACAATCCTTATTTATTTATTCCCACTTGCAAACATAATTTGCAAATGGTTATGCTTTGCTAAGAATTCTGGCTATTTATTCCTTCCTTTTTTTCTGTCTCGGAGGTTTCCAAAAAACTCCTCTATTTGACGTAGGACGATGAAATTTGGCACAGTGATAGAGGGTGATGAGATGTTGTGAAATCCGCAGTTTTTTTACCTTGACCTTCAAGGTTAAGGTCAAATTGAGGTCAACGTATTTTGACCTCAAAGTGTTTTTCAGAAAACTCCTTCTACAGGGTTTGTAGTAGAAAGACGGCATTTGGCAGAGACATAGAGGGTAATGAGTTGTCGTGAAATCCGCAAATTTTTTTGACCTTGACCTTGAAGGTCACGGTCAAATTGAGGTCAAAATGTTTTTTCAAACCCCTACTCATCATGCAAAATTGCTGTAATTAGGACTCAAATCCTTGTATGGTGTCAGTAGGCAGTAACATCGCGGACTGAATCTCGACATTCAGGGTCAAGGTCAAGGTCATGTGACCTTTGTATATCGTAATCCGTTGGAGATAGAGTGTCCATTATCTCGAAAACGGTTAGAGATAGAGCGATTTTGAGCTTATTTTCGACCCTTTGGCCCTAAAAGACATCATATAGGAGGTACATCTTGACCTCCTCCGTCATGGTCAAGGTAAAAAAACCGGAAGTTGACCATTATGTCGAAAACGGTTAGAAAACTGAAATTGATTATTTGTACCCAAAAGAGACAACATTATATTTACTTCTATGTCCTCGTCCAAGATAATAATTCAGAAGCTGATAACTATGTCGAAACACTGAAAAATGTGTCTTTGACCAGATAGATTGTACTATTGCAAGTGGGTGCCATTTCGCTACGTGTAGCGAAATTCGGTTTAGCTTATTTTTGCTTTGCTGTTATAGGAAAAAATTATAGGAATTGGGTAACCAAAAGGCGGTAGATTCCCAGTAGACAATAAAATATTGGCGACTTACTTGATTCGAATAAAAAAACTCGTCACGTCTAAACATATTCTAAGCTCTATTAGATAGCCTGCGAAAAGAAATGAGTGTTAATGAATCACTGCAAAGAACTGAGAAAAAGTTGACACCCCTAACTTGTAATATATACTACATCAAGTTCTAATCTGGACTATACGCTGGTAAAGGGACAAAATCCGACGGGACAAACACTGCCAGATGAAATCCACCTGAAAAAATCACACCCTAGATCAACAAAATCGATCCGGGGAAAAACCGCCGAACTCCTCTGAGACGGCTAGGGCTAACACAACGAAATTTAGCATAGGCACAATGCGATACGTCTAGCCGGTCCAGCTCAGTTTTGTTTTTAGAAATTCATTAAAATTTTATATGAAAAAATGGACATTGAAATTTGCCATTGAAGGCCATTTTAAGGCATATAAGGCCATTATAAGGCATGTTGAACTGTCCAGAGGGAGAGCTGTTACAGCTTGTGTGTGCATATTGACTGCAGAGTTTCACTTTCCCCAGTTCCTAAGGAGTAATATATATATATATATATATATATATATATATATATATATATATATATATATATATATATATATATATATATATATATATATATATTTATATATATATATATACATATATATACGTATTACGGATACGCTGAAATCGTTACATTGGTTGCCTTTACGCTCAAGGATTAAGTATAAAATCCTGTTGTGGACATTCAAAGCCATGCATACATAATATGGCCCCAGTTCAGATACAGGAACTCATTCAGTTGCATAACCCAGTCAGATCGACTCGCTTTAATGACAATTTTAGCAGAGCCCAAATCAAATCTTAAGTTTGCTGTGGATCGCCCTTTTAGTGTGGTAGCTCCTCGGTTGTGGAATAGTTTACCTGAGTCACTTCGTGGTATATACTTCTTGGTAATCTTCAAGAAACATCTGAAGACATACCTTTTTATTGAAGTTTATGGATAAATTTTAACCATCATCAGTATTATCGACAGTATTATTATATCGCTATAGTATTCTAGAACACTTTATTCCTTTTACTGACAGCATTGCAAAGCGCCATATTGGCATGATATGTGCGCTGTTAAAGTATTATATATAATAATAACAATAATTATATATATATATTTTTTAATGTTTTTAGTTTACGTTATTTGACATAGGATAATGAAATTTGGCTCACTGACAGGGATAATGAGACGTTATGAAATCCGCAATTTTTTGTTACCTTGACCTTAGAGAACGATTGACAATTATCTAAAAAAACGGTGAGAAATAAAGCGATTTTGAGCTTATTTTCTACTGTTTGGACCTGTAAAACGATATGTAAGAGGTACCTCTGGGACCTTGATCTCCTCTTTCATGGTCAAGGCCATAAGCCGGAAGTTGACCATTATCTCGAAAACTGTTATAGATACAGCTGCTTTGAACTTATTTTCGACCCTTTGGATCTAGAAGATGATATGCAAGAGGTACCTCGTTGACCTTGACCTCGGTGTTGGCCTTTATGTATAAAAGGGTTAGAGATTGAGCTATTTTGAGCTTATTTTCGCTCGTTTTCAGCCTAAAAGACGATATGTATGAAGTACCATGGTGAACTACCATAATTTTTTTCGGTCGTGGTCAATGTCAAAAACCGAAAGATGACCATTATCTCGTAAACGGTTAGAGATACAGTTTTTTGAGCTTATTTTTCACCCTTTGGGCCAAAAAGACAGTATGTAAGAGGTACCAGTGTGATCTTGACTCCTTTGGTCATGGTCAAAGACCGGAAGCTGGCCATTATATGCAAACGGTTAGAGAAAATGGTTAGCTAGTTTGAGCTTATTTTCGACTATTTGCGTCTAAAAAGACGATATGCAAGACGAACCTGGGTGACCTTGACCTCCACGGTCATAGTCAATGTAAAAACCGGAAATTGACCATTACCTCGAAAACGGTTAGAGATCCTTTTATGTCTAAAAGAGGATAAGTGAGAGGTACCTTGCTCACATGAACCTCCAAGTTCATGCTCAATTTTGAATTTTAGGAGCTTAAAATTATATTTTTGCGACCCCAAGTGTACTTTTCGCTACTCAGTAGTGACAGCAGTCTAGTTTTTATTGACGCAACCAGGCACCTGTTCCGATATCTTATTGCAATGTATTATTGTAGACACAAAATATACAACTGACAAAGTTATTAATAAACCTACAAACACTGTAATTCCATAATTCTAGCTTCGACAGCAATATGAAGATCAAATCACCATCAAATTAACCCGTTCACAATGAATATTAATTACAATTTTAAATTGAACCTGTAATTGTAATTTAAAGCTATCCGGAAATCCTGCCAAATAAATTTAGAAATATGTGCTTTTATGCGACTTGACAACCAATTCTCACGGCAAAAAGTTTTTACATAAAAAACTTTGGATTATGCATTTAGATACTCTAAAGTCTATTTGATAAATTAAAAAAAATAAATTTTTGTTTTAAAGGTTCTCAGTTTGTTAAGATTTCGGCTTTCTCATGTTAATTGTGTCTATGTACATGAATTTTCATATGCAGATGAAACCAGCTAATCACATAGTCAGTTTTCCCGGGGATTACCCGTTAATCCGATGTATGCAATTATCCGGAGTACTCGTTGCCATACAACCACAAATGATACTCTTTTTATTTTGGCATATGCTCAGCAACAACGCTGCTTTTTATTTTCCCGAAAATATAATATTCTTCCTTTCCTTGTTTTCGTTCTTCGAATTTTTAAAGTTTTTAACATTGTATATGTTCAATTACTTAAACATCATTCTGATCACCATAAATATTCCAATTTTCGTTTGAACTGTTTATTCTATTTAAAGGATGTTGGAAGGGAGTAATGTGCATGCAACCGGTCATACATCTGGGAGACAATGCCTTTGACAAATAAACAAGAAGTACTTCGTATAGCAAACCGTTCGCTAACGTGTTCGTGTGAGGCAACATTTGGAAATACTCCTAAGAACTATGCGGCATATTACCCATTTATCCAGATTAAAAGCTATGCCATCTTTTGATTTATGCAAACTGTATATAATTATCCAGTTGAAGTTACGTTACATAGCATAGAGTTTGGTATTTGAGACTGTTATGCCATTAACGATTTGTGCGTTTAACCGGTGATATCGTCTTTATTACGTTTCAGCAACTTTTCATTCTTCTTAATATTTTTTCTAAATAATATCTGTATTATTTTCGATTGAAACGTGTATATTCTGTTGTGAGATAATTTGAATAATTGAATAATTTGTTGCATGCCGATGTATTAGTGCCAAACGATAACTTTCTGGCTTACAAAAATACTACTTACCGCGATGTAGGTCTTAGACAACGCATACATTCCAACTATAGCATGACACAATGAATAATCCTCTGTTCCATAAATTGTGAATTGCATTGAGCTTATATTAATTAGCTCTCAAATATTTTAATTTATTGACTATGGTCGTTTAGTTGCATTTTGTGTTGTCTTTAAAATAGTTAGACTGAGCATTTTATGGACTAACAAACATGACTGGCAAGGAGTGTAGGGAAAGATAAAAAGTGTTGAATCAAACAGAAATCTGTTTTTATACGTCATATGCAGATGAAACCAGCTAATCACATAGTCAGTTTTCCCGGGGATTACCCGTTAATCCGATGTATGCAATTATCCGGAGTACTCGTTGCCATACAACCACAAATGATACTCTTTTTATTTTGGCATATGCTCAGCAACAACACTGCTTTTTATTTTCCTGAAAATATAATATTCTTCCTTTCCTTGTTTTCGTTCTTCGAATTTTTAAAGTTTTTAACATTGTATATGTTCAATTACTTAAACATCATTCTGATCACCATAAATATTCCAATTTTCGTTTGAACTGTTTATTCTATTTAAAGGATGTTGGAAGGGAGTAATGTGCATGCAACCGGTCATACATCTGGGAGACAATGCCTTTGACAAATAAACAAGAAGTACTTCGTATAGCAAACCGTTCGCTAACGTGTTCGTGTGAGGCAACATTTGGAAATACTCCTAAGAACTATGCGGCATATTACCCATTTATCCAGATTAAAAGCTATGCCATCTTTTGATTTATGCAAACTGTATATAATTATCCAGTTGAAGTTACGTTACATAGCATAGAGTTTGGTATTTGAGACTGTTATGCCATTAACGATTTGTGCGTTTAACCGGTGATATCGTCTTTATTACGTTTCAGCAACTTTTCATTCTTCTTAATATTTTTTCTAAATAATATCTGTATTATTTTCGATTGAAACGTGTATATTCTGTTGTGAGATAATTTGAATAATTGAATAATTTGTTGCATGCCGATGTATTAGTGCCAAACGATAACTTTCTGGCTTACAAAAATACTACTTACCGCGATGTAGGTCTTAGACAACGCATACATTCCAACTATAGCATGACACAATGAATAATCCTCTGTTCCATAAATTATGAATTTCATTGAGCTTATATTAATTAGCTCTCAAATATTTTAATTTAAACATTTTGTTGATAAGAGAAGTATGTAAAGTATATATAATACGGTTCTAAAACTGAAGGAACTTAACTGGTGATCTGGTGCTCTGTACTCGTTCTGACGTATAAAAACAGATTTCTGTTTGATTCAACACTTTTTATCTTTCCCTACACTCCTTGCCAGTCATGTTTGTTAGTCCATAAAATGCTCAGTCTCACTATTTTAAAGACAACACAAAATGCAACTAAACGTTTCAATTAGGATTCGTTTCGTTTCTAATTTGTTGACCAATATTTTCAAAAATTTTGAAGATTGTCAAGAAAATGAAAGAGCAACGCCCAAGACCATAGTCAATAAAATGTTTGATATATTATAACGTTTACTTGTAAAGCCGGGTGCTAGCAAGATATGTGAAAAATTGAAAGTTGAACAGACAAATGAAATATAAAGGAATGATAATTGTTCTTTTGCACATTCTGAAATAAATTTCTATATTCTTCACTCAAAAACAAAATAGGTTGTCCTTAACTCTTATTATTTTCATGTCGATGAGAGAGTACAATAATATATGTTAATTTTGTACTTTAAATATGTTAATAACAGGAAAGAATGCAATCATTGAAATCTGTAATGCAATTAAATGGTTTACTATCACGAGTCTTATCTTGGCCATAGTCCTAGATATATGTTTGTAGCTAAGCCTAGTAACTATAATATCGATCATGTTAGCCAGTCATTCAGTTAGTTGCTTAGTTATACTTACAAATTTTCGATCCCATAGTTTATTGAATTCGTATAGGTCATTTCTGTCTGATTCTTTTTTTATTCTGATAAACAGGACTAAAAGTATTGCATATATCCACTGTGGTTTATCCTACTCTGTTTTGAAATGCATGTGCATATTATATTATATGTAATGTGTGTTATTATATGTAATGACACAGAAAATTTTCCATTGAAGTTCATGAGTAAGGCCGAAAAGCAGAAACAGACGCGGTATATTGATCGTTCCACCATTATCCAAAGCCTGTTAACAATTATAGCGTGTTTGTGCTAAAGCTTGTTACGTCACAGTGGATAGTAGACTTCTCAGCGGTGATTTTTTTATGGCGAGCTTCAATTTTTGCCCCAGAACTATAAATCTACTTGGTAAATTTACTCAACAACATTTTTGTTTGTCAAGCTTTCCCTTACCAGTGACCAGAATTTAACGAATGTATATTCTACTGATTTTAAAAAATGTCATTGACCTGTAATATATGTTTACATATCTACTAAATGCACTATTCGTCCCTGTCAGTTTTGCTATAACACTGTTTTCCTTTACTATCAGTTAGATATGTGGTCAGCCAGATAGTTAGTTAGCTAGTTAGTAGTTAGATAGTTATTTAGACAGTTGGTTATATGATTTGTTTATCTACAAAGGCAATCCATACTGGAATCCTGTGTGTTTCTACCTGTCGGTTCATTATGAGATTTGTAGCAAAAAACGAAATGTTAAACATTTGGCCAAAAATAAAATTATTAAATACTTTTTCCTTTCAAGTTGCTTTGTAAAAATTTTAAGTGGATTTTGGATTTAATTTTCCTTAACAGACACACTAATTTTAAAAGACACATTTTGAGAGTTTAGCACCTTACTAGATAATGAACATGGCTTTGCTATTCACTTTATGAAATAATATTCCGTGAATCACCTTCCCTCCAAACCTTAGCCTGACGCCCTGTGTAGCAGGTTTAATTCATTTTAGCTAAGACCTTTTGAAATTTTTACACCGTGAAAATTGTCATTTTATTGAAACGAACGAACGTAAATTGCATACAACTCATTGTTTATTATTTAAATGTACAATGTTTTATTAATTTAACCAAGTTAGATTTTGCATCCACCTTTCGAGCTTATAAAACCAACACATGCATTTCATTCAAGATACATGCCGTATTCATTTAATGCACGCCGTGAATGTATCACTGTTTTTATTTCTTATTTTTACCCTTAAAACGAAAACAAAAGAGAAAACAAATAACAAGGTGCACATCATCACATGAAGTGTATATGTGAGCTATGGCCATTATATTAAGGGGGAAAGCAGAGACATAAAGACAAATACCCTCAATAAAAAATATGTGAAAGAAACGTACGTTCGTGCCATTTCTGTATTAAAAGCAAATTTTCTTGACCTTCATTTCTTTTTTCTAAAGTCTCTTAAGAAGTATAATGTTTGTTATTACATTTAATGTAGTTGCTGAGATTAGTAACGGCGTTATAGATACCAGTTAATCAATTTTACAAATAATAATAATAATAGTTATAATAATAATGATAATAACAAATTTGCTCCCTTAAACATAACAATCTAGGCAATATATATATATATATATATATATATATATATATATATATATATATATATATATATATATATATATATATATATATATATATATATATATATATATATATATATATATATATATATATATAGTTGTAATATTTTAAAATTTTCCGTTCGGCGCTAGCATTATTATATAATGAAGGTTGAAATGCTGCAAAGTAGCAGCTTATTAATTGATAATATGTTGAGTCACATAAATTTTATAAAACCATTAAGCCGTATTTTGCTATAGTCGAAGCAAGAATTTTAGCCAATACCGAGTCACAGAAATTGAAAAAATATAAAAAAGGTAATATATATGTTAAGACATGTCAACGTTTTATTAAACCGTTGGACCACAATTTGAAATAATCGTAGCAAGTGTTGGCCAATGCCGGGGCACTAAAATTGTTAAAAATTAAAAAGTTAGGCTTGGGCCTGGTCTAATTTTCTTAGGAAAAATTAAAAATCACTGGAAACTGGGTCAAATTAAAAAAAAGGAATATGAATGAAGACTATTATTCTTGGCCCATGCACTTTCTTGATGCATGCTCCATAAGCGTAGAACTATTACAATCATAGCTGCATGTGGTGTGCATATCCCTGTAGAACAAGAACACAATGACCTAATTGTTATTTTGTATCAAGCCTTGTGATTGGACAACAGTTCAAAATGAGGACAAAGGGAAACAAGTGCGAGTTCAATCATCGAGAGAAGTGTGGACTTGGTTTATGGCGGATTTGAAACAAGATTTTGTTGAAATATAGTGGAATAAGATCAAAGGAATAATATATCGGCCATGCCGCATGTGAGTTCTAGCGGCGGAGACGATTTTGCCTCGTCTGATGAGGTAAAAGTGTATAAGGATGAAGGTGAAGAAGAAAACAGATCGTCTGAAAATCTTGCCGAGGATAAAGTTGTTTTGGTGACAGAAACGGAAGAGGTATTACCGATTTCAAAGTTTCTTTGATCTTTTTCATGCATTTTTAAGATCTTATGCTGGATCTTGACAAACCAAATTTGGATAAGATAAAGTTCAATCATGATACTATATTATTTGCAGGGTAAAACCTCGGATGGTCCAAGGGATGCTTTTGACGGGGGCAATAAAGACGGACCCCCAGTCAATGGTGAGTGATGTACTTTCCTTTGATGTTTGATGTAAACATTTCCGTGTTCCTGGCGTTCTCAGCGCCATTTTGAGTAGTGCGTTCTACTTGTGCTACTATATCATTTAAGCCTCAACGGCAGTTTTAGATATACATTGTCATATAGTGTCAAGTAAAATTGTGATGGTTTAAAGTCACTTTTTTTCGGATTTGTTGATGTATTGCACGAGTACATTCTTAAGTTGGCGGCCGAAGTGGGCACCGGTAGTTAATTATTTTTTTAATTCTTTGTACAGTGATAAGTAATACTAATCAGCACTTGTCCCCCTATGCCGTACCTACAGTTACACTTATTCTTTATTTTATTTATTTTTTAGTTTTGGTAACGCTGTTAAATACTGCACTTCCGTGAGGATTATGAAGAGCATGTGCGGAATTGCGTGGGACTTAAAAACTTTTTTCATCAAGAATATGCGTTTGGCACAATATTCCTCAATGTCAAGTTGTGCTGAGATGATCTATGTTTATGTTTAGGTGATGTCAAGCCTCATCGACCAATATGGAACCCGTTAATAAGTCCTTACCCCCCATACCCAAATGGTGCTACTTTAAGTGGTTTGGTAAGTTTGCTATCGAGACAAATTGTAAAGTCTTGGAATTATTGTAAATAACATGCTTTAGATGTCCATATCGTGGCCATCTAACAGCTTTCGATTTTTACAATTAATGTTGTCTCAATTTGTTGCTCTGTAGGCCCAGATTTCGCGCTCGTATTTTATTGTAAACGAAAGTCATCCATGAGTTTTCAGACTTTTAATCTCGGAAGCCTCTCACCATTGTTGAAATCACATGTCATTAATATAATCTCATACCCAAACAGATTAAATCTCGTACTGTAAATATTTAACAGTTCCACCCCGAGCGCATTCACAGGGTTTTTCCTATGTGATAGAACAATGGGTGTGATCGTGTTTGCGGAGTTTTGAAATCCGCTTCCCTCACTGTTTGTGAGAGAAAAAAGTTGGTACAGAAGCCGAAAAGTGCAGTGAGGGACATTAATAGGTGAGTGGTCTTCCAGATTTACCCGATATTTTATGTTTGGATGGGCCTCAATACACCCAAATGAATGTTTTCTGAAAATAGAAAAAACCTTGGATCGAACATGTGTATTTTTTAATTTTTTTATGGGGGGAGGGGGAGGGAGGGGGCAGATTAGATTATGGGCGACTATTGCTGCAGTGAGGAAGACCATATATTTGTCACCGTTGATCCGTTCATGGCGAAAGTTGTGGTTTTAACAGTATGCTAAAAGCTGAACTTATTTTGAAGGATATAAGCAAACAAATAATGACAATAGATAGATAGGTATTAGGTAAGAGTTGCCTTGAAAAAACTCGAGCACAAGTGCCAGTGTTGTTGAACGTTGTGGAGAAATGTTGATAAAATGCTTAGCGTTCATTGGAGGTTGCCGTGGGCTACCTGAGTTCCTCTCCCCCCTCCCAAACACATCTTAGCAAAAGACTCGCAGTCACTATGTATTTGTTAAAATCTCTAAGAATGTTTTCTTCAGAATCGGGACGTTGTTTGGGTCGGTGGCTTTTACCAGATTATTCTATGTGCTCCAACAATGTTCCTTTGACTAGATATTTCCGCTGCGCTTTCACTTAAAAGTTCTCCAGATTGCTGTTCAGGATTCAGTCGTTTCGTTTGTCTTAGCGTGCTATTCGAATATGGTCAGTGAATGTGGTAGATTTGACAACAGCAAAATAAATCCAGAAAGAAAAGTTTTTCATGTGCCGATTTTCTTTTAGTTTGTTTTGTTTCGAGCATTGCAAAATCCTGTTTTGTTTGCCTGTTTGTGCGTGTGCTGGGTTTCGGTCGTGTGGAAAAAGATGGAAACAGGTGGAGAAGAAAGCGGAAATAGTGTAAACCTTTTCGGTCAGTAACGGTTTTATATATAAAGCGTCTTGGCCTGTCTTGAAAAATATTAAACTGAAGCCGATATCTTGTGTATATTTCATGAAACTATTTGGTTTTTCCGGTATCGATTGTAGTGGAACAGGGAGGTGCGCTGAAAAGCGCATGTGTCAAGAACTGCGAGGCTGTGTACAGGTTGACAGGCCGAGTCGGCATGAATATAAAACCATCAGGCTCAGTGTGATGTACTCAAACCGGAAACTTGATGTCACCGCAGGTCGAATGCTTAACCTTCCACGGCTGTGTTTCAAGTCCATGAACGTCTGTTCTATTTCATCGTTGTGTTGAGGTTGACAATACGGCGTCTGGATCTCAGGTTTTGCCTCTAAACAGCCTGCAGCTGTGAGCATTTCTCGCAGAGCAGGAGGGAGAAATTTGAAATATCCGAAAGACTGTTCTTAAGAATAGAATTGTAAACAAATCTTCGACGGGGAGTGTTTTTGTATATTTTGGCAGTCTAGATGTATGCTTGTAATCGTTTAGTATTTGTTTCAACGCAATGGAGAAAAAAGTGACACGAATTGATAGTTTTATGGCTCAAAGTTTAGATAAAGTTGATCAAGTCTCGTTTGTTATGTCACAGCTCTGTGATGGCAACAAAGAACAGATCCCTTTCGCCAGTGGTGGAGAAAAAAAATCAGACCAAGAAGTTGAAAAAAATGGATTGCTTCGATTAACCCTTTTCTCCGCCATTTTTTGATATCTTTCCTAGTTCTTTTCTTTGTGAGCTCATGAGACGTCTGTGTATATTCATGGAAGTTAATGAAAAGAAGTGCAATTTGTGACTTGAGATCATGCGTGGAAATTCCCTCACAATACCATGCCTTTTATTATTTTTTTTTTATTTAAGAAAGTGGGCGCAGTGGAAATTTGAGACACTTTCGCGATACAACTTAATGAGAGAAACCTTAGACATCTTCACTTCATTGTAAAAGTTTTGTTGTGCTAAAGTAGTCATTGTGTACAATTTCTTGCGTGTTGGCTGTTCTGTTTACAATGAACATCCGATTCTTTCAAAATGTTTTATTCCTTTACTACAAAGACGAGATCTGTCAACTTGAACTTTGTCAGTACGCCAACCAAAGCACTTTTCTCTATTTTCTTATATTTTTGAGCTCGAAAAAATCCCACCCAAGTGTTATGTATTTATGCATAGATGTTTTAAACATTAGTTGTATTGCAATTGCCATAACTGGCATGCATTAATGATTGTAGGTAGCAGCAGGGTAAAGACATTTCATAATCGTTTGAGCATTAACAGAGCGTGTTGCTTTTTACATAGATATGAGAATAAGTCGCTTAAATCTGGAACAGATTAGGAAAATATTCTCTGGTTGGGTGTGAAAAAGAGTGCCTTTATGATTTAGGTTGAGAAAAGTAGAAAGAAAATGTGACAGGAAACGCCTTTGAATGGTTTGCTGTCTTTAGAGAGGCGCACACAATTGTAAACGGTTGCCAAACGCAAAATTCAAAAGCACACCAACGAGTGTGCGGGAAATCTATTGCCGTTTTCAATGCAACTCTGTCAGAAAATTGAATGATATCGCGTTGGTGAGTGTAATAACTTCGACTTTTAAATACATCTGAAAATGGATTTCTGTTTTCACGCGTCGCCCATTTGTCAATTGTGTGAATGCTTAGGTTTCCAACCGCTATGAGTCGGATGAATGAGGAAGACAGGTTTTGGAGAAACTTGGGTGATAACGGAGGAAGCGAATGCCCCGTTTTTTCCTCCCCATTGAATGTTTGGAGAGGATAAGCAATAATGGGTGTGCTAATTTCTTGCTGATTTCTGCACGTGTGGCAATCGCTGTGCCTCAGCTGACGATCTCTGAACAGCTTGACATCCTTCAAGATTTAGTAATATTTTGTGAGTTGTCGGTGAACTTGATACATTGTCTTGGTAGCGCCACCATGATTGCGGAAAATCGGCCGGGACATTTTTTTTTTACCTTATTCCGGGCGCATGTTTCGCCCCAACAAGCACACGCGCAAATCCTAGTTTTGCATTTTCGCTTACGCATTTCGTTTTTCCGGGGAGGGGGAGGGGGGTTATAAGGTTTCCAGTAGCGTAGTTTTCTGGGTCGTGTGATGAATGGATTGCATCTATGGATTATTTTCCGGTTCATAAAGTCGCGTTTATCGATATCCCCCAGCAGCAGCTAAGGAAAGGGGGGAAAAAACTGACAGTTGAACATAAACAGCTTTTCAGCAATATTATGTAATCATAATGCTTTTAATGATAACACACACATAATGGCATGAGAAATAGATCTGTGTTTGAGCTATGTTGAATCATAAAAGACCTTTTGCCTGTGTCGGCTTATGGGGCGTAAATCGTTTTTGTCGACGTTTCTAGCCGTTGATCAGCTGCTCAACCATGCGGCGGACGAGCTCCATGTAATTTTTGTTGCCCGTGTCAGGTTGGCACGTAAACACCGCACTACCGCATCTCCTGGTTGCTTTTGGACTACTGGTAAAGGGAGTGGGGGGGGCGCTTTCAGGATCTCCGAATCAGTGAAGCGTAAAGTTAGCCAGGGTGCATTCAATCTATTCAACCTCTTTACTTCAATGGTCGGGTTAATAGTTTTCAGTAGGGTGTCAGATAATTGAATTGTTCGAAAACTTTTATTACCGTCAGTCAGGGAGATGAGAAAAAACCTAGACAGGCAAATTTTACAACACTTAAACTAGTAATAGGGGCTGATAAATATGCAATACCACCAATTCTTTGTGAGAAATGCTAGCATTTGTTCTAGGCGTTAAGATCATTTGGACGTTTTGTTGGAGTTGTCCTTTATTCTCGAGCTTTGCTATAACATTTTGTCTTACGGTTCTCGACCAGATGCTGTCTATTAGTTAACCGCAGTGCTGGATGGTTCGTCTTTTCGACAGACATTAATTTAAAGTGGCACAGTTTCATCTCCACCAACGATTATCGCGAGTTTCGTAGTTGCGACCTGTCTTTTCTCACAGCCGAATCGCCAGTTCTAGAGAGTGATTTATGGCATGTTTAAGAAAACGCCGTTTGCATTTTGCAAGTCTACAGCGGCATGCAAGGGAAACATTTAGCCTTTTTATTTGCGCGGCTTAAGGTTTTACTACATAGCTGCGAACTGTGTCCTGTGAACGTTCCGCTTGATATTTGCGAACGTTTCCCTGTACTGCATAGCTGCGGATTCTGCTTTGCGAACAACTAACTGTTGGACCAATGTTCCAGAATCTAAAGATGTGCAGTGTTTAGTGCAAGAACACAGTGTACCAATTCCCGCCTCATCCCCCTGTCAATGTGGAAAGTTGTTCACATCCCTAAAACATCTTCAACACATAATTGAAGCAAGAAATAACTTGATGGTTTAGCCAAGAATATTGTCTTCATAGAAAATGTTTAACTGTGATTTACAGAGAAAATCCGTTCCGATGTGGTACGACTGAAAGAAAACAGTGTTATCCATTTTTTTCTGTTCCAACATTCGAACGGGAAAATGGCACGGAATTCCGTTCACAACTGTGTAGTAACCACCTCGCCATAGGTTTACATGGGATCCATTTTTTCCGCGGTCGTTCGTACGCAGACAGTCGCAACTATGTAGTATGATCTTTACACGCTTCAAATCAATCAGCTGGCTATTTATGAGTATTGAAGTCAATTAAGCCGCGAAAAAAGAAAGAACTAAAACAGTTTTTCATCAGATGTGTTTTTTTCTTGTCTCTACACACCGACGGGCAGTTGTTATTATACATCGTGTAAACGGGGGATACAGTTATGATCGTGTGTGTCTGTCTGTCCGCTGGAAACACATGGTTTTGTCCGCGCAAGTTCACAACAACTGTTTAAGGTACGGTTCTGATTTTTTATACAGTGAATATATATATATAGTAGATGTGCATCGTCGTATTATGTTCGAGATTGGTGAAAAAGTGATAAATGACTAATTAGCAATTGTGCGATATTTTGTCCGCACCACTTTACATATAACAATTTCTCGTGGTGACCTGAAACCTTGCATGTTTTTGTTGAAATCCGTGAAAAATTGGCGAAATGACAACTTGTCTCTCTCGGTGTTAGCTGGAAAGTAATCCATACAAGACCAGCAAGAAAAGAGGTTGCTATCTAAAGGTATTAGCTAACTACAGTTTCAGTTAAAATGTCCAGGCTAAGGTGAATGGGGACCATTTGGGACAGAGACAACTCCTCCATCATAGAGGGTGTTCACTGTTGGAGTTTTGCTCCAATCGTTTTGATATTACGCAGGAATGTTCCCTGGTTGGCCCCCACCTGGCTGGTACTTTTTTTTTTTTGACGATTGACTAAAAACTGACAAAATGGCGGCATTTTTGTGCCCGTTTTGACCCATTTTTTAAATGCTACTCCTCGTACAGTTTTACAATAATCGTTCAGATGTTACGCAGGGATTTTCCCCAGGGGTTCGCCTACCAGGCTGGTATTTTTTTCCCGGTTCGCCAAAGTCTGTGGAAATGGCGGAACTTTGAAATTTGGCAAAAACTTGAATAAATGGTAGTAATTAACTGAATTGTCAAACCATTCGTTTCTCTCAGTCTTTTTCAAATAGTTATAAAATTTTAATCGAAAGTTTCTTAGGTGTTTCTCCAACTTTTTTTCGCAAATGACAAAGAAAAAAAATTGTTGAAATGGTGGAATTTTAAATTTTTTTGTAAAAGTGTATAAATGTCGATAAAGACGTGAATCTTCAAAACCCAACCTCTCCAACATCGCTTTTCGGGTTCCAATCGGGAAAACTTGTTTTTTTTTTTTTTTTGTATAAAAATTATGAAAAAGTAACGTTCAGAAACAAAGTTCTTAATTTTTTGGCCTAACAGTATTCGTTTCAGAGTTTTTCTCTCTTTCCTTGTTTGGTAACTCGGCTGGGTCATGTCCTTGGACATGCTTGTTTCATTCTTGCTTTATTTTCTTTCTATCCTCCCTTCCCTCCCGTTCTCCTTCCAAAGAAGATCCTCAGTGGATTTGTAGTATTTTTGTCCTCGGTTCGACAAAAAAAAACTTGCCTAATAAACAGGTAGATTTAAGAGATTCGTCCCACAGACCTGGTCCAATTACATTTGGTAGAGTGTTTACCATGAGGCCTTCTGTCACATCTAAATTTTGTAAAAATTTGTCGGTTTCTGCTATCACTTTGCTTTTCAACTAGATTAGTGTCCGCCCTCGTGTCCGGGTTGTATTTCGGAAACTATTTGGTATATAGCTGTTTCCTTCGACATACAGTTAGAACGTATTTTGAAGGTGTTTTTAAACCGGCCAAAAATTCTCAAAAATAAGACTTTTCAAATATGGGTGTTTTTCAGGAAATTTGTTAGCACAGAGATAGGTTTGTCCAGACGAGTTTTCCAAAACTGTTAGATACATCGTTCTGAAACTTCTCAAAAAATACAGGGTTTTCAATTTCATTGAATTTACTAGCATCCAGTGACATACGGTGTTACACGGGGGATCCTGCCTCATTACGGCTCTAGCTCAATTTTAGCGGCTGTTCGAAAACGAATCCCGGACTCGTTTGTATAGGAATCTGTCCCCCCCCCCCCCTCCTCCCCCGTCCACACACACACACACATTCCTTGACTGCAGCACTGCTATGGCAGTAACTTACTCTTGTTCGGTATCGTCCAAGATCATGTGGTCATTAAGGTCTTATGCAGTCCCTGTGACATCGGCCCCCCACCCCCTCCTTTTCCTCGGCTATCAAGTCTTGCTCATGTCACAGATTTGAGCCTGTAAACCTTCCATGCACAGTTGGAAGGTTTGGTTGGGGGGACTGAACAATGTCTTTGCCTCTTACCAAAGGGTTCTGGCAGTAACAGCGTGACGATTTTGTATTTCTGACACAATATGAGCCGATGTGAGCGAGGAATTGATGTGACAAAACAGCTCCATTTGTTCCCAGTTGACCTTCCTTCCATCCCTTATACAATTACTCCATTGTCTTCTGTCATTCTCAGTTTTCCATTTTTGTGATATCTATCTTCCGGCAGTGAAGGAATCAAGCCGTAATCAGTGCACAAGTGATTACCACGTCATTAGCTGCGCTGATAGTTCATATGAAGGGGGTTCACATACAGACAAACGCATTGACACAAAAGGTCGGACCCAATTTCTTGGAATCAAATTTGTCAGCATTGCTTGTGACCAACAAATAAATGTCGTTTCTGTAGGATTTCGTAACCACATCCCGATGATAATAAGGTCTGAGAAGGTCTCCCCTGCAATTATTTAAAGTTAATACTATAAATCTTTGATTGCTGTCTATTAAAATAGTTTGCCCTGCCTGTCTTGTTGGTTTTATCGCACATTTATATTACAAGTTTGACGTGTAGAAGAGGCTTGCAATTTTATGCCCACGTACTTTGATATTAATATTTTGACAAGTGAAGTTTGGTGTTTTTTTTGTTTTTTTTTGTCCCCTTTGCATCCCAAGCAATTGTCATTGTAAATAAATATAAGCTACAGTGAAAAATGATCATTGAAGATAGAGAAATGGCAATAACACCTAGTTCTTTTGTGTTATCTAAACATAAAGTGTTATTCATATGGTACCCTGAGTGGTGTTTGACAGTGCACAGAAAAAGAGTGAAACTTTTTCTCTCTGGCTAAGTTCCCAGTGTGAAAGTTGGACGTAATTTTTCGCTCGCTTTTTACCAGTGATATTTATGATTACCCAGTTCGATGAGGTTAAAACTACACCCGCGTCTATAGACTGCGCATAAAAAGTGACACGTTCTTGATAGTATCAATTGTATAAACAGGCTGCTTTGTACATCTATGCACATAAAGGGATTGGAGGCAGTCGGCCATACAAATTTCATGACCCTCTCCATATGTAGAAATGTTATAAGACTCTATACAAATTTTTTAACTGTATACTAACAAGTTTTACAGTTTTTAAAACCCGATATCGAGAAAGGCTCAGAATGAATGAAAAAAGTAGCTGCTAACCACATTTTCGAGTCAAATTAAAAATATATGGTTGACCTTTCTAAACGTCAGCCCAGTGTTGCTTATTTTTATGTTGCGATATTGAATGTTAGTTTCTTCAAACGAAAATGCCTTGGGATATTGTTACTGCAACGAGCGTGGAAAAAACTGTTCAGGCTTGAATTAACTAATCTTTCTTTGGTCTGTGACATTAAATCGAATTCTTTTCCTTTACTATAAACCGTGCTTTGAATACTAAAAATTATCGCTCATGTATATCGTAGTGTTCCTAGATTTAACAATTTCTCAATACGCTTTTGAAGCAGTGCTTTTTGCAATGCGTGTGTATATAAAATACCTCGTATATGGTCCTTTAAAATAAACTGAAAAATGTCTCCCCCTACTATGTCAAATTATGGCCCGAAGGATATGTTTCAAAGTACTGCTGATATCCTTCTGTCCTCTGCAACATTATAACCAGTTTAAAAAAAACTGAAATTATCGTGTCAAAGTAAGGCGATAAGTGTATTTTTTCGGCGGAAAAAGAACCCTTTTCACGTAACGAAAACTTAAAGACGCACAGTGGCGCACAGCAGGTAAATAACGTGGAAGTCGCGCTTTTGCTTATGACTAATCTACCTGTTTTTAAAGGGGCGCAGAGTGGTCGTTTTTGCTTTCGCTTGTATTGGAATTTCGGCGGCGAAGCTCCCGATTCAGGCATAATTAAAAGAGCGACCAGACGAGACTGCGTAGAAAAAAGATTGGGAATGTATTTATTTTGTGTAGAACAGTTAACACTAAAAGTGACACACGAAGCAATGTTGGTGGTGCATTCACACGATTAGCATTACTGATGGGTTTGTTGTGCCCGGGAGAATGCATATTAAAAACATTACAGCAAGTGTCACCGCAAGGTTTCGCTTGTTACTGGCAAACACTTTCTTCGAATCACAGATAAGTTCTGACAACTTGATGCGCGTATTCCTACAGGCATGTATATGCCATTCATATCTTGGTGTTTTAATTTTTGTCAACCAAAATTAATTTGCCTATGCACAAAAATGGTGCCTTGAAAAGAAATGTTGATTTAAAATTGACCCGGTCTCCTTTCGCTAGTCACACAGCTGCTAGTTTAGTTGACCAGATTTTTTGAGATTATAAGGCTGTGGGGGATTCGCCGTCATGCACAGGCTTTCCTTGCATATTATGACATCCTTCGTTATAATTGTGTAGCATTGTCAGTGAATGGCTACAACAGTGATTCTGGCGTGTGGTCTGCTCACATTAGTACATTAATGATGCTTTGCCCTTAAATAGAAACTCTTCTTTAAATGGCGCTATAATAGTTCGTTACACGCATAAAAGGGAAGTGCTTCTGACCTCAGAGCTGTCTTGCTCGCTGTTGTTTTCTTGAGGTATTCGTCTTTCTTTCCACCCTCGTTAAGTACACGTGTGGGGTGCAGCACCGGCTCAATGCGATGCGAAAAGAGAGGCAAGTTCCTATTGTCTGCGTTCGATGTGGACATCGAAATATGTGCGTGACACAAGTTGATTAGCTCACTCATTGCAGATCACGGGGACGCCCTTTCTCTCCCCCCCCTCCCCCCCCCCCCCATCCTTATCCCCATGCTCGGTTATGTTAAAGGTGCTGTTGAAAATGACCCCTCGCTTCCCGTGATTGATAGCCATGGCATCGTGGTTATTGCTGCGCTCCGAGCTTGGTGGAACCCATCAAGTGGCATACCCCCGCCCCAAACCCGCATTTCCGATGAAGCGGCCCCAAGTACCATCTGGCACACAAAGCCATCTGGTTCCGCGGATACAGGTGCGGGATGTCATCACTGGGCGCAATTCGTGTGGCAAATGTCTCTTGGTAGCACATTGGGAGTACTATTTGCTTGCTTGGAACTCATCATTTTATGGTTCAGAATATTGCTATTGTAACTAAATTAAGTATTGGTTTGCGATGTGGAACCCATGAAAAGTCGTGATGCGTTGGTAATTCGCCGGTTGCACGACCAAGCAACCCCTTCCCCAACACGAAGTACTGTGAAGTTTGTGGCTGGTTGCCGAGGGTTTGGCTCATTGCTGCGCGTTGGTGCGGGCGAGTCTAGACGATTGGATTATGTCGGCTGGAGGTTTCTCGAGAATAGCTTAGAAAAAATTCGTGTCTTTTGTGTGAATGCTAACTACCGCAACCATGAAATTTTAGGCGTGTTTTGTGCGAGGGCTTTTGATAGAAACTATGAAATACTATCTTGAAATCATGCTTTCAGGTAAGTTTTTTGTAAATCATCATTTGGCTTATGCAATATTAAGAACTATCAGGTTGTCGGCCATTTGCGGATCTTTTTAAAAGAACGACTCTGGGCATTATCAGATTTCGGAACTGGAAAAGACTTTGTAAAAGTGGAAGCATTTCTTTATTTTTTATTCTTGTGCACCCCGCTCCCCCTTCCCAAATGAAACTCGTTTTGATAGTCTGTTGCAATTTCAAACGTTATTAAATAGGAAATAAAAGGTAAGGTTCGTGTCGAAAATGTCAGCGCTGCAAAGGACATAGTGCTCAGCTGTCTGGTGATAAGTTTCGGTTATAGGTTACACAAAAAGCAAATCAAAATTTACTTTTGGGTTTGACACTTCGGAATTTACCCAGATCACTCGGAAGTAAAGAAATAAATACAGACTTCATGGTGTTTAACTAATAATAGATGTAGAAAACTAAAGTTCATGGATCTGCCGTCTTACACATTATGGCCCGTGTAGCATCAAATTGTCATCCCCATCGAAACCTCACTCCGCTGAAAATTAAATATTTTACTCTCAGCCTGGTGAAAATTTGCATTTCAAATTTTATCTCACGCTGGCACACAAAGTGGAGGTATTGCTGACAAGTTGAGGTGTGCGATCTTTTAGTGCCTCAAAAATCAGCGTGCTGGTTTTGTTTTTTTGTTTGTTTTTTTTTGTTTTTTTTTTTTTTTGTTTCACTTTTGAATTGACTTGTCATAAGTTGCAAACACAAAGAAAAAAAAAAGGCGGATATCCAACGGACTAGCGGATCTTCTGTTCGTCAGCTGGTCTCAATGCTGGTTCCGTTAGTAATATGCTGTGTAACTGCTTTTCTTGTGCGCCCTTCGGGCTTTTGCTATTTCATTTAACAAGTCAGCACCCGTCGTCAAAGGGGAAATCAATTATAGCCATGCAATTGTCACATCTTGAAACGGTCTCTGTCAGGTGCGTTTGCTACCAACAATGAAATCGCGGTACAACAAATTTCGAACTGAGAGAAAAATTGTGTTTGGAGTCTATTTAAGTGTCGCACAAAAGGTTCTGATATGCATTTTTTTTTTTCGTTCATGGAAATGGTGCTGGGGAGTAATTATGTGAACGGGATTCATTGACAGATTTAGACTTTTACATGAAAACAACGGGACAGTGCTTCTGGGACAATTTTCCTCTCTAATCACGCCAGTGACAGCTCCCCCCGCCTCCTACCTCCGCCTCGCATAGTGGTATTCTCCATGAACAACAATTTTTTTTGTGTCTTGTTTTTTCATAAAAAATATTTTCAGTGAATTTTCTTTTCATTTCTGGATCCATGTCTCTGGTCAACTGTTTATCTGTTTGGCTATAGAGTTCTTAGTGTCCTTATAGAGCATGCTGCATAATGTGCCCGTTGGTTTTGAGAGCCCAATCCTGGTGTGGCGTCGCTCCAGGTAAGCGGGTCCTATGGGAGCTCTAGAGAGGCGTGTTTTTTTTTTTTTTAATGCAAAACTTTCATATTACGAACAGTTGATAAATAGTTAGGAAAAAAAATAAGTTCTCATTAGTTCATGATTTATGTGCGACATTCATTAGATCACATTCAGTAATTACATATCGAAATTTCACCTTTCTAGCCCTTACGGCCTCTGACTAGTTCCACGGACAAACTAAAAAAAAAACGAAATAAAAAATTGCCACAACTGCGGCTAAAATTTTCGTACAAGTTCAATACATTAGGGGATTTTAACAGATCGCCAAGTAATTATGTATGAAAGTACGATGGATGCTGTAGGTCAAAAGCTGCCAGAAACCTATGTCATGGAGAAACTAGACCGGAGTAGCGAAAATGAAACTTGGGTTCCACCAAAAATACGATGCTGAACTTCTAAAATTCGGAATTGATCATGAACGAGGAGGTCAAGATCACCGGGTTTCTTATTACATATCGTCTTTTAGACCCAAATAGTCGAAAATAAGCTCAAAACCGCATATCTAACCGTTTTCGAGATAACAGTCAATCGTTGTCTTAGGTTAAGGTAAAAAAATTGCAGATTTCACGACGCCTCATCATCCTCTATCTGTGAGTCAGATTTCATCTTCCTACGTCAAATAGCGTAAACTAAAAAAAAAAAAAACATTAAAAAAAAAAAAAAACGAACAAACACACACACAAACATTATATATATGTATTGTCTCTAGCAAATTGGGAAAACTGAAACGCTGCAGTCAACAGAACACACATGCTAAGAACCGCTCTCATTGTGTAGAATTGGGCGATCAATATGACTCTGATCTCATACCATGTACCTTAACTGCCAAATCAATGCGTTTGCCTGCCTTATATTGGGCGTCAATGGCAATACTTCAATTCCATTTTGCATATAAAATGTTAACGAATTTCTAAAAAAATTGAGGTAGACCAACTAGATATGCTACATTTTGTCTCTGCCAAATTTGGTCGTCCTAGCCCTAGCCGTCTCAGAGAAGGAAAAAAAGGAATCACACGAGAACAGTTAACCGAATCGTACGGATTCAATAAACTAGGGGCTGAAAATCCCCAAGAGTAACAAGTCCATTGATCTGTTGTCACACAAACGAAACGTAAATTTAGAAAATATCAAAAGCGCTTTGGCATCCGTTGAACCGATTCCCCTTAAACTATATTGAAGTTCTGGAAATTGAGTCTCTCTGTGTCGCTGGTCTTGATTTTTGTTGAAATCGTGCATCACACATCTGTTTGTTAGGAAATAAATTTGGAGACGATTCCTTGTTAAAAGAACCCCCCCCCCCAAAAAAAAAGGAAGGCTGCACAGTGGCTTTTGTACACACATCTCTAGCTTCAATAGACCTGCCTTTTTGTTGAAAAATATTGAATCACAAGTAATTTAGAGTCAACATTATAACGTTAAAGGAGGGTTTAAGGAGAGAAAATGCCTTTCAGGCCATTATTTCTGCTGGTGATAGCGCACAATCGCGTCATTGTCGCTGCTTTCGGTTGTGGGCCCTTGATTCAGCTGTAGTGGCACGAAACCTGAGAATCTTTGGCTTATGTAATGCAAAAGGTATTTTTGGTCGCGGGGGGGGGGGGGGTAGTCTAGGTCCGGGCCAAGGGATTGCGCACTGTCGGTCTACACGTGTATTGTTTTTCCCAATACGTGTGTGCTTTGAGTGAGGAGGCGATATGAATTTCTGACATTATTGTTCGCAGGCATTTTTGCTGCAGAGTTTTGGCATAGGCTTTATGAATAATTATTATAATCGAATATATGAAGACGATTGAGAAAAATAGTGAAAATGGGAGTTTTTCCCTGTGTGTGTTTAAAGGAACAAAAAGACACATGGCAATTGTTGCTTTGAAACTGCCCTTGGTGGACTGAGTTTTGTTAAAACACTTTTGTTAGAGTTTCTCCTTAACGTCAAATGTGTGTCATGAGGTCGACATCTCAAGTGAGGAGTGAGGTGGGTCGTGGGTTTCGATTACAAGTTCACTTCCTTCGGAGGGGGCTCCTTGGTTTAAACGGCTCCCATTGCGTGTGTATGCGTAAGACAACACGTTTTTATCTTACATTTACTGTGGGTGAATATTTGTTTTATATCATATCGATGGACTTTTGACTAAGAAGAAAATGTGCACGGTATGAAAAATTAAGTATGTTTTTAGGACTGCAATCTGAAGCTGCACTTTTGGCTGAATAAATAGCCTGGGGTAAATTATTTCATGATCTGGTCGTTTTTCGTTGACACAAAACGTAATCTTCGATCAAGTAAAGAAGAAAGGACGTATTGAGGTATTTGTTTACATAGAATGGGCCAAAAATATTGGTGTTCATTTAAAGGAATGAGATGATCATGAGAGATAATCTAAACACTGGCTCACATCCATAATTCAATCACAATGACTTCTTTTATCAATGTGTCAACTTAAAACACGTTTGGGGACCGTCTCCAGATTTGCCAAGTTCCAAGACGGCGCCGTAGTGTTAGTAAACCGTAAATATTCATAGGTAACTTTTTATCTGAACAGTATTTAAAATAAGTTATTGTTATGAAATAACAAAGAAATTAAAAAATCAAACAAGAAATATAAAAATGAGTTCTGAAGAAAATGTTTGGTTCTGACATTCAACTGCAGTTGTGAATTTAGGCAGGGCTTCATTGCAGTGCGCGTCCAGGGCACATTTATGCTGTCGAAGGTGGAGTGGAAGAATTAAGATTTTCAAAATAACTAATACGTATCTTACACGTGCGTTCTTTTGGAATCATGCTTGAAAGTGGGTTCGGGAGGCGAGAGCCCGGTAGTTGTTGGCTAGTCAAATGTGTGCCTTTGGCCAATTTTCAAACCCTTACTTCGTGATGTTAAATTGTTCGGAGATGTTTTTTTTTTAAGCGGAATGCTGGCTGATAATAGGGAGCAAGGTGTTTCTGCAATTGGGTTGTTGGGCAGAGCGGTTCTTGCTTTGATCACACTGCGATATAATTATGACTGTTCTATATATGGCAAGCATTTCCTTAAAAGTCTGATTGGAAAATAATTGCCATTTTGTGACGGATTTTGACGTGGCACCTTATTTCCTTTAATTCAACAACGGAGAGAGAGAAAAAAATCGGCTGATTTTAGGCCTTTCTGATCAGCACGTTGAAAGTAGAAACGTGATGTTTTAAAATGTCAGTTCACCAGCGAGCGAATCGTTAAGTGTTGCTGGAAAAACTTACTGAATACAGTCGAGAAAATTTCGTTGATAAAAAGGGGGGTTTCTATGGCTGGGAGCTAGTGAGTTGGCACGTGCATGAATAAAGTGTCATTCGTCAAATGAGTGCGATAGGTGTTGCGCTTGGTGATGCAAAATGGCGTGTGGGAGAAAATGTGTGAATAAAACTTTACAAGTTTACGCTTTATCGGGCTTTATTCAAGAGAAGTATCTTTACCTTGGCGAGTTGCGTAAAGGTAAGGCAATTCTTGCCATAACGGTCGGTAATGCATGCTTGTATGAGATATCGTGCGCGTTGTGACGTCGGAGCAATGACAGGCCATGTGGCGTGCGCCAGCCAGAATTGTGTTACTTTTTTTTTCAAAAGCGAAACATTCTGGTCTTGTCTTTGATAGTGCAGTGCTTCGGCCTGCGCATACTACACGTGGTGCATTGTATGCCACTTCGTGAAAATGGCCTTTTTAACTGGCGTTTGCACAGTATTTTTTAGCCCTGTGGTATTTGGCACTGAGTTCGGTGAAGAAGGTTGCACTGAACGTCGCATCACAGCCTGACCACCTTTGCCAAGTGCCGCTCGCGCCGGTCAATAACCTCGGCGACGCGCGAGAGTCAAGGTTGGGAGACGGAAGCCCCTTTTCCTGTCAGTGTGTCGTACGCTCGGGGGTGGGGGGTGGGGGGGGGGGGGTAAAACTTGTGTCAAGAAGAGGGTGGATGGACGGGTGTTGGGCTGTTGGAGTTTGACAACTGCTTCTTTTGTGACCATAGAGACTAGCAGTAATTCTTTCAGACTAGTTGGGAGCACAGGCTTTCCAATCCACCCTCGATTCGCTTCGGTTTAACTTTAGGGCAACGGGTATCACGTGGCTTTCAGATAAAAACCAAACTTTCAAGAAACTTGCAAGCAATACCTTTTGCCCAATAGCTCTGTCGGTACATCATCCCCAGTGCAGCTTGCATACGGTTTGGATGGATGCACCGGCACGGGATGCGCTTTTCTTTAGCTTAATCTTTGCACCTGTGACTGAAAGCCATGGCAACCTTCGCGGTTAAAAATCGGCAAATCATATCTGACATTGTACAAATAAACACAGCCTTTTAACGCTAGCATGTGTTTTTTTTTTTCCTGAACGTGAATGTGTATTATATACTCTGCCTTTTAGCATAGGTAGTTTGTCGATTTTTGACACAAGAAACAGAAAAATGTGTGTTTTCAGTGTTTTGTGAGATTTTTCCTCTTTCTGAAAAAAAAAAACAATTCAGTATTTTACAAGCACATGATTCTGTATAATACATTACCTTTTGTCAATGCAATCTGCGGGAGCTAGAATAGGTTTGCGCCGAGAGCAGATTGCAATGTGCCCGTAGAGCTAATGAAGCAACGGCTGAGAGGGAGGGGAGAAAGACGGTGCGAGCACAACGGAATGCCTTAATCAAGAGATACTCTTTGTCTTTGATCATCGCTCAGGCTCTCCCATAACATACTGGTCTCTGCCTCCACCCTCCTCTTCCCTACTTCTGGGAACAGGTACATGTTTTCCACTCGCTAGTCGAGTACTGATAAACTTAATATTGACATTTAGTAGAGGGTGCAAATGGGCAGTTTTATTCAATCAGGCACATTTGGGGGGAATAGGATTAGGAGAGTCGTTGTGGCAGAGTCTGTCGAGTCAATCAGCGATTATGGGCATTGTCAGTGGAATATTTTGTGGTGTCATCACATACTTGACGGCTCATCTGGCAGCAGTCAGAATCTATTGTGAATCACGCCGCCAGTGATTCCGACTAATAAAGCCGTGATTGGGGTGACAGGGTGCCAACATCCATGGCCGCCCGAGTGAAGGAATGTATTTCCGATCTCCAACGATTTAGAAGGTGTGGCTGTAATTGATTCTTCTGTACCGGCAGGTTGATTGTAGAAAAACAATCCACCCTCCGCTTTGTGAAGCGTTGTAAGTGGGCAAAGTGCCGCCCGATGCACATCTATTTCTTTCCATATTTCCGTTGGTCCGTTGCAGTTCGTCGTTAGGGATTCTGTCACTGCGTCTGCGTTGCCTGACATGAGTGCTGTAAACCCGCGCCCCCCCCCCCCCTTACCCAACGTTGTACATTCCATTCAGCACTGGTCGTCTTTCTGCGCTCGGGCGCATGTGCTTGACGTGTAATTATTGTGGAACTGGGGGAAGGGAAATGAGAAAATATATGATGGGGCATCAGCAATTCTGCTGCAGGAAAAAAAAATAAACTGGTGGTTTCTTTGAAAATTTGAAGTGCAGGAATTGATCAGTCCCATGCTTGTTCTTTGTTTTGTCGTGCGACAGCAACCAGTTTCAAGATGAGAATTCAGCAAGGGTTTGTCCGTTTATAAGTCTGGCTTGATTAATCGTTTTCGAACTTTTAAGTATTGATGCGAGTACAGTTCAGATTGCTATAAAAAAGTACTGAAGGCTTTTGATAAATGACGTTATATCATGTCTGAAAGTGTTCAATCCGCGAAGCGAATACAAGAAACATAGAAAGCCATGTCAGAACTGTGTGATCGGTCAGTTCTTGAAATATGCGCGCGATGTTTTTTTCATCTATGGCAGATATTTTACGACGGCTGTCACGGCAGGCTAGAAATTTGTGCGGCGTCCATGTGTTTTGCTGAAATGGGTTTGACAAAAAAAAAGCCTCTGCGAAGTGCTGCAGAAGATCTCCTGGAATGGGCCCCTGAAGGCCAAACCGTTTAGCTACTGTCTGTAATAGAAAATGCTTGACTGCTTTGTGAAGGATTAGGATTGTTCCCACTAATCTTGCCATTTAGGGAGAGCGTAGTGAGCGTGTTATTTGCAGCAGGTTTTTTTTAAACAGGGGTTAACTTCATTGAACGTTGGTAAAAAATGCCCCCTTCCTATGGTCCAATAAAAAAAGCTTCCTTGGGTACGATGAATAAACATTCTTGATAGGCCCGTCCGAGAAAATCTCCCCCCCCCCCAGCCTTTTCAAACCGATTGTGGGGCAGGTCGACGAAATGTGGCGTCACAAGGATACTAAATTAGGAGCATGTGCTTCATAAATTTGGGTAAATCATATAGAATCATGTGATTGATTTTTCGTGATCCCGTTGTCAGTTTAAAGGAGTTCTGCCTTCCGTTTCATATCTCCATACATGGGAATCTTCCGGCTTTTCCGGCCTTTTGTAAGCCAAATGGACCCCTTTTTTCGACCCCGTTCCCGTGTATGGTAAAATTTTCCGGCTTTTTTTTTTACCCCGGTCCCATGTAGATATCTCTGTTGACCTTATCAAGTGGAATAAAAATTTAAAGTAATGTTATAGAATTTCGATTCACATCAGTAAACTAAATTTAAAATATGCTGGGGTGGTGCGAATCCTATTCGTTAAGCCGTCCAATAAAATCTCTTTGATGAAATTCTCGTGTAATGAACAATACAGTTCTTCACGTTGCTAACGACAGAAGCTGTGTATTTGGTGAATTATACACAGTTGCTGTTGTTTTCATCCATTCTTTTGGCAATTAAGGAAAAGTAGCCATTCCTCCGCTGGTGTTTATTCTTTTCATTTAGCCATTTACTGGCTTAAAAATGCTACGCATGACCTGAAACATTTTTCGTGAAAAAAGCATCGCAATAAAAAAAAAAAAAACGATAAGGTCAGACAAAAATGCGATGTTATAGTTTTTGGGAATATATTTTTCCTTTACCCGAAAGTTACATTTCAAAGGAGATTCGCAAAACATGGTATCTAAGCTTTGAGTCGATCCTGTATCCAGTTTTACAACCTGTTCAAAACAGCTCAGTTTTTCACCCTGACAGGACCAGTTAAATGGGTGCACGGCCGTAAACATGGGTTTATTTGTGGCAAAACCTTGTGACGTGTGACAAGTTTGTAAAATGCCTGGAAAACATGCGAAATTGATTGGATTAAATGCGTTTTAGCAGATTGAAATTTAGTGTAAATACGTAAGCGTTTGTGTGGCCCCGCAGCAAAGTTCGATGCAGTTTGGAGTAGAAAGCTTTTAACGCGTTAGAAAAGTAGGGATATAGGATGGAGACCCTGGAGTCCATTGGGCTGGGGAGGGGAGGGGAAAGGGGGCGGGGAGGGGTTGTAGGAGGGGCTGGCAGCAAGCAAAATTGTCGCTGTGCAATTGAAGTTGACACCAAGCCGTTTAAACAGTTGTTGTGCGCAGTACAGTGGTGCTTTAGTTGGCCAGGAAATTAATTGCCCTTTCACTGACATATATTGGCCACTTGTTGCCCAAGAGGCATTGTGAATTGCCTCAGCGTGAAAACATTTATGCAGTCGTCATGTGACACAGCTGTTCAAGGTCATTTTGTGTGACCTTGGGTGTGTGGGTACGAAAGCGAGCAACGTTAGCCGGCCGGGAGGGGAGGGGGAGGATAGAAGTATCCAGCCTGAAGTAAAGACTGACACTGTTCAAAGATTTTCTTATCTGTTTGTTGTGGGATTCAAAGGTCTTGTTTCCCTCAGAAGCAAGTGCAGTGTGTTGATTTCTCAATAACTGCCTGTAGATATTTTGCTTCTGTCTCTAGGTTAATCGCAAAACAGCTTAGTTTCCAACTTGAGGGATTTACAGTAGTTTTTTTTACTTTTTTGTCTATTTCTTGAGTTCGCTTTGCATACCGAAGTTGCAAGTAAGAAAATATGCATTTTCCCGCGCCCATATTTGTATTTTGCTGTTTTTTAGTATTATTTTTCCAAGTTCTTGTTTGAAGCGAATTCATTGACAAGTGACCTAATTACTGAGAATCACAGCCAGCAGATCGTGATTCGAGAAACTCGGCGCGTATTAGCCTCCTTGACGTGGGTTGCTCTTGTTTTATCACAAGCTGTCAGTCACACCGGTCACTTTACAGCGGCTAAATAGTGCTCACGTTAATGTTAAGGTCATGCTGTATTAGCACAATATTAGCATGTTATCATAATACTGGTTACGCAAAAAAAAAAAAAAAAAAAAAAAAACAGAACAAAAACAAAAACAAAAAAAAAAAAAACAATAACGCTACGTCTTTTGAAGTTGCCCAGTGTCCCAGTTGGGGAGATCGGTCCAAGTAAAGTGGCTCCTTATGTACTGGATTAAAACTGTTACCACGGATCGAACTGAATGGACGTAGTTATGATGCGGACTGAACAGGCTCCTCATGAACAGGACTGAACAGGGGGCCTCATGAGCTGGACTGAACGGCTTCCTTCATGAGCCAAACTGAATAGTCATCCTTATCAGCTAGACCTAACGGCTTACTTCATCAGCTGGACTGAATGCTGATTCAAACTCTGCGAAGTGTGTGGCGTGAAGAAGTGGCGACAGGAAGTAGACTGAATTTGCTGTGACGAAAGCATTATGGCTTTATTTTCGAATCCCACAGCAAAGGTTACCTTGAAATATATTCTAAAAAATTGCAATAGCCGAATTTTGGGGAGTGGTGTTGGGCTTTACGTTTTTAGGTTTTGTTCCGCGATGGATATTACATTCAACTAATGGACAAAGAAAAAAAAAAAGAAATCTGCAAACCTCTACTGCCAGGAACTGACAGTGAAACAGCAGCGTTCGAAGATAAGGTGTGGCTTATTAACAACACTTACTTGTCGTTTGTGATGACAAGTTGTGACACTAGAGCCCCACATCGTGTTTTAACAATTGATCAAGGCCCTGAAAAAAAGAACCCTGTTATTTTGAAATAAAAAATTGTTTTCCCAGCAAAATCTATTTGGTAATTCTCATAAATGTTACCCATTGATTCGGTTGCATTGTTCTGTGAAGCGATTACTTAAGGCGTCAATTTAGACCGAATTAAGAGGAAAAGAGAATGAAAAAAGTTGGAAAAAAAATGTACTTCAGACAGAAGCTCTTTGAAAGCCCATCAGATGTACAACGAGTTGTTTAAGGGGTGAGTCGGTACTGTGTGTAAATACAACGAGTGAATTTTTAATGGAGTTCTGTTATTGTGCAGTTTTATTGGGCTGTTCCATGTTCGATATCTGGCGATCAGTAGTCAATACATTTTGATATGCCAGGCATATTTTTTTTCTCCCCCTTTTTCCTTCTCCTGTCTTTGTATGCAGTCGAGTATTGTTTATGCTCCTGTTCTGACGGAGCAATACAATCAAAAAGCACTAGATATTACCGTCGTATATGCCGACATTTTCCAGGTAATGGATCATACACCAGTGCTCAGAACATATATTTTTTTTATGCCAAAGGCTGGTTATTATCATACAGCACACATGCATTTTTTAACAGCATTGAACGGCGAATATATTTCATGGCAATTATATTGAGAAAACGCTGATACATGTATGGTATCACTTAACCAGCGCTTCAAGAGTGTTGCTTCTCCTACCACAAATAGAAAGCTTGAAGCAGTCATATATCAAAGAAAAGCCAATAATAGGCTGAGAAGGTTATGATAAAAATCCTTGGAACGTTTGTTGCCATAGTAATTTTCATTAAAAACAGTGAATTGCATTGGTGATAATTAATTCTTCCATATTACAATTTTTTCCTCTTGCAATGGTCTTTTTAGCACTTGATGTAATTTAACATCTTTACAGTATTCTCACGACTTCTGTTAAATATTTGATTGCCACTGTTACATTGTCGTGCGCGACATTTCAATGGTATATTTGTATTTCCCCCTGTTTCCGACTTGAGGTGTGTTGTGATTTCTATTGTGGAAGTAATTTGCCTTTGTAATAACTGTATAATTGTGGGATATGAATGATGCACATCTGTTGTTTGAATGATTATTCATTGACTTTTGTTCGTTGGCGACAATAAATAAATAAAATTGGTTGAAATTGCAAGTTTTAAAGTTAGGTCTGATACCGGGACGATAGTTGGGGAAGGGAGGTATGATTATCGGGTTCTTCGCTTAAGAATACAAACCCTGATGTTTTCTTATCAAGCGCAAAGGGGACCGTATAACGAAGAGGATCCAGTCGCGGATTGTTTATATTCTTGCTTTACGTTCTGTGCCTTGTGGAGATATATCAGGTCTAAATGCGACCCCCCGCCCCCAACAGGTCCCCCAGTGTGTGGAAAACCCGGAAGTGGTCTGTATACGACTTCAAACATTGAGATAGCGGCGGAGAAGATGATAAAAGCAGGCGAGCTGGTGGACTGATCCGAAAAATCCTCCTGCAGCCTCGGGCACTTGTAGCACGAGCCTGAAAGGCGAGTGTGACCGCGGTGAGAAAAAAACCCGAGTTCAGCGTCTGATGGGTAGATAGTACAAACTGAATGGCCGCTGTCAAAAAAAGAGGCAGAACATCCTGACAGGAATAGATAGGTAAAGAAAATCAGCAGAGAATCCATTATGTCGTTCATAGGCTGACAGGCCCTTCCTCTCTTTTGCTCGTCTGAAGAGACAATAGGTTCTGTGCATCCGCTCACGTTCGACTGAAATGCAATTTAATTCATGTTCTTGGGGGTTTGCGCGTCTATTTGTCTGTCATGAGTTCTCTTCGCTTTATGTTTAAACCAAAATATTCGTAAAAAAAAAAAAAAAAAAGACGTTCGAGAGGTCACGTAAAATCAGATGCCGTATAGAGAACAGGAGTTGTGTGTCAGGTATTTTACGAGACAAACGGTGGTAAATAATTTATATATGCATGTTTAAATGCCAGTGCTGTTTTGTTAATGCAGACAACGATATTGATGTGATACTTCTATGCTTGACACACTGAAGTTTTTGTTCGGGAGATTTCAATTATTTTTTCGCCCACATTGTTTACACATTTATTTTTGTGAAAAACAGAGAAAAATGTACGTAAATAGAAACGCATGGACAAATACCGAAAGATCAAAGGTGTTTAATTCTCATGTGAATTGTGGCAATATGTTACCTCGCTTATCATATGGGTAATCGACTGGAAACTGGTTTTGGTGCAGAAAGTGGTGCTAAATTTCATGACTGGGTAGAATAGTTTTATTTTTAGTTGCGATTGTTCTTATTTATTTACTTTTATATTTCAATATTATAAAATGGGCGCACTAGGATTCGTTCCGTTTGCAACTTTTTTATTGAATCTTTTTTTTTTTCTTTTTTTTCTTTTCTTTTTTTTTTTTTTTGGCGCATTATGGAAAAGTATTGAGCGACAAAGTCTTGGGACAAGTTCAGTAATGCATTGAGGCCTGAGCGCTTGAGAAATGCTATTTTGCCAGCAGGTAAAAAGGCGGCACTGGAACTAGAGCTTCTTTGATCTTGACAATGCCCGATTAGAGATCGAGTTTACAAGGGTTATTCACTGACTTTTGACCGTCGGTGGGAAATTTCAGGCCAACTACAGTTGATCTTTCTAAATACATTTGTTTGTTCTACTCGAACACACTGAAACTACTCTTTTCTCTGAGTAGTTAAAGGCCTAATCCGCACCCTCCCTCGAAAAGATTAAAGTACAATTGCAAGCGTGTGTGCGTGTGTTTTTAATATGCTAAATTTAATTACAGACCGGTTTCATGTTTTTTGATACAGTTAAAACTGCAGATAAGAATTCAGTAGGTTTACGGGAAAATCTAACCTTATCATACTCTATTCCTATTTAGCCAGGTACATAACCTTCCTGCTAATACTTACGAACTATGAAAGAAACGTGTAGACAACTGTGGGTGCAAATTTCAAAGCCTGTGTTAATGTTGCAATGACAGCTTTTAGTCACGGCCTGTTTTGTTTCATTAGCTACGTGGCAGCAACTTGATTAGATAATGTTGACAAGTTAACTGAAAAAAGTATTTCTCATTATGTTACTGTTATTTTTCGCCCTGTATTGTTACTCTGTTGTTCTCATGCCCCCCCCCCCCATCCCTCGCGCCAGCGTCCCCCCCCCCTCCATCCATTTTGTGTCCGACCCATTCTCCAGTGCATTGGGAGACTGTCCATCCCCTTCTTGCATGCCAGTCCATGTGAATTGGGGTATCCCATGCTCCAGCGGCCGTAAGGGCCAATCGGTTCTTGTGTGCAATGCTGCATGCGCGCGTTGTGATGGCTGAAGCCGCTGTGCGATGATGCATCTCCAGCCCATAGTACTCGCGAATACTTGCCTCTGTCTTCGTTTTAGCCGACTTAGGAAGGAGACTGGGGAGAGCTTGCTGTATGTTAAAAAAAAGGCTATTGAACCTTGCTGTGGCAGCAGTTGTGTCATGGGAGGGCTCATTGGGATCTATCTGCAAGGAACTTGGGTCCGATTTAGTGGATTAACGCTGCCCTTGTATTTCTTAAGCCCCGTAGAAGGGCATCTAACTGCATGGGCTGATCAATGCAGTTAGAACTAGGGACCATTTTTAAGGTCATACGAGTCTGGAACCAGGGTAGATGGCAAAGGCTACTCCCTTATGTACGACAGTTACTGACATAGTGCATTGAAGGAATTTCTGTGAAAGTTACATCAGAATGATCTTTATTTTTGCTTCGGTTCCTGCGACAGTGACTAACGAATCCGGGACAGAAGGGCCTGGGACATGACGGCCTTCGACATTAGGGCCTCCGACAAAAGCGTAGGGACATAACGGCCCCTGATGAGATATTGGACAAAAGGAGGGAGCAGTGCTTGCTACCTGAGCTTTTCATTCGACGTGTAGCTTGCTAACGCTGTGATTTTATAGATAGCTATACAGAAAGAAAAGAAGGTAGTGTAGCCATAGACTTTCCGCAGAAGCACCGCGTACTATCTGTAGCAGATGAGACCGGGAACCGAAATTGCGGTTCATTATCCAGCAAAGGCGAGTGAAATTCGTAACGTTTAATGGCAGTTAAATGATTGGACAGCGTGATTGGAAATCATTCTGTCTTCTTCTAGTGCATGTTAAGTTTCCTGTTTCAGTGCTTGAAACCTGCACGATCTGCACCCCCTCCCTCTTTTCCGCGAGTATTTTCAGAGAGAAAAAGAGAGGAAGAAAGAGGAAGCTCGCCAAAAGAGCCGTCATATTTTGACAGCTCCGGTGCAGTCGCACTTGTGTCTTATTTACAAACAGTCCTTTATTATCGTCACGCCTTTAGCCTAAATGACCCCCGCTGCCTCATTCTATGGCCATTTCAGTGAAGCAGATAAATGTGATTATTATTGCCTTTGAAGCTCAGTCGGTGTTCTCTTTAATTTCAAACTGACCAATCCCTTTGATGCATTCTTCTTGTTGCCATAGCGCTGGCCAATCGCTGCTGCTGTAACATCAAGAGCTGGTTGAAGACCTTATGCAATGGAGTTGATGCTGAGAAATTGCTAATTAATCGCCTGACAGCCGCCTTAGGATAATGTGAAGCCCCCAGGGTATTTCACTGTTTTGGTTTCCTGTACATATACTGTGACTTTTTAGCAGAGCTTTTTGAATAAAAATGACCAGCATACTGGGTTCGAGTTATGAGGGAGGGGGTGGGGAGCTATTATAGAATACTTTGAGCATTTCCGTCTTCCACAGTGTAGTTGCAGACAGGTGTTTTTCTTATTTTTTATTTTAAGGGTACGAAAAGCACCGAAGAAGCTAGTAACCGTTGTCGTAAAGGAAACGTTGGGGCCTTCCTGGTTTTTGTTCAAAATAAGAATGTATCAAGCAAGTAAGAACTGAATTTTTGTCTTGGAAAAAGTAAGTCATCATAGACACCCGGAACAAACACACAACGCTCAGTCTGCTTTAAATATATAGAAGTGGAATTTTCGTTAGCCTACGTTAAGCTGTGCTGGAGTGGACTTACTTCACAATATCGCGTTGTGTCGCATATAGCAAATGAATAAATAAATAGCTAAATAAACAATTCTGAATTCATATTTTCTTGATTATTCTTAGTTTAAATAATAAGATGTTGCGATTAGAAAGATGATGGGTTAGGGAGGGGGGAAGGTTCCACTACTTTTCTGTATTCAAATAGAATCAGAATGTAGTGATTGACAGCTTGTCGAATGGAGAGAATTGCCACAAAAGTAATGGGTATTATTGATAACAACTTAGACACATAGCGAATGCCTTAATAAATAGACGCCGGCAAAGATCAAAGGCAGTTTTGTTTTGACAAAAATATTAAGAGCAAACTTGCGGCGTAATGGGTTTGACCCCCCCCCCCCCCCCGCCCTACCTCCTGTTGGCTCTGGATCATGAGTGACACGGCTAAATATGGCAAATGCTCAGTTTTGGCTGTTAAACAGCACTGAGGTGCTATCTAACCTCCCGCGCTCCCCCAACACTCACACCTAAAATGCTTAATTTACGTTATTGATACGTCAGGAATAAGCACCACTAATCGACTATTCAGTTCCTTTTTTTTGCAAGAACGTCTATGGTTGACAGCACAGCTTTGCATTGCTTTTTTTTTTATCCTTTGAGTATCGAGTACTCATGTATGTTTCAGATAATGGTGTGTCCAGTGTTCCGGAAAATAAGGGCAATAATTCACACGGGGGTTGACAGCGCTTGTCGTGGGATATTCAGTTTATAAATAACAAGTTCCATTTTATATTGAAAATTACATGTCGGTTTTTTTGTTACGATTCCAGTGCAGATCGTGGAAGAAATCTGATGAAATTATGCATCGCATATAACAGAGGTGACCCGGCAGGGTGTATGTCAAAATTCGGAAGTACAATGTGGCCCGAACTGGGTGAAGAAGATGGACTTTGTTAGGGATAGTTTTCCTTTTTGTAGTACATTTGATAATGTGAAAAATGGAAGTGTAGTCTCCCCTCAATAATTAGAATCCAGGAAAATAGTGAGGCACAAGTCCCGCTGTTTGTGTGTGTTTTGTGTGCGCGTCCGCGTGAGTGTGTGCGTATGCCTGTGTGTGTGAGCGGTAGGAGAGAGAGACTACATAACGTGTACACCATTCTCTGTGAATATGTTTGACAACGAGGCGCTTATCGATAGGAGTGTGGGCGGGTGGCTGATGGTGATCTCAGCATCCTTCAACACTGTTTTAACAGTGCTTGTATCGTGTCACTCGGAACTTGACCTGCTTCTTGATTGACATTCGTGTGCAAATAAAAATGTCGCATCATCGCTCAAAACACTAATGTAATGAGGAAATGTCGCATGGAGGTGTTTTTTTTTTCGTTATGTCGGCTCCGGAGTGGAAGCGGCTAGTAGTCACGCATGTCGATAAGTCAGTTATACGATGAAATTCAGAAAAGTAGGAGCTAGTGACACTGAAAAGTGTTTAAGGCCGAATGGGCGCGGACACACAGACAGACAAAAAAAACGTGCAGTGTGTACGAGTGACCCGTCTTTCTCCTTGTGGTTCTCATTAGGAGTGTTCTGGCTCCAGCTTTTGGGTGATGACACCATATTCATATCCTCCTTATTCAGATAAATCGCATACATTTGTATTCATCTCTTGTACAGTATGATCATTTGTTGGTTGAATATTTAGGCGCATTGTCGGACAGATAAATGGCTACTTATCACTGACGATGTTTCGTTGTTCATAGGCTGTATCGAAATGGTTTCAGGAAGAACATTTTCATTTCAGTAGTTTTGAGGGAAATTGATGATATTGTACATTGCGTGTACATCACAAATATTAATGTTCACCACGACGAGACGCTAAATATTCTTATTCATTTTCGAACCTTTTGTCAGCAAGATTGTTTTCTTTCCAAACGAAAAGAAGCCAGTTCTCTTTCAAGGATTTGCACAAACCCAAAAGGCTTTAAAGGCGGACCTTAAAACCACTTTAGGACTGCTGGCATTGTATTGTATAATAGGATCTTTGTTTAACGAGATGGGGAAAGAGATTGGGAGCATGGGGTTTTCCTTAGTATTTCTCATGTTTACAGCGAAACCACAATGTTAACCAGTGACGTATTTGTTTAGTTTGCCTAAATATGGCGATTTTGAGGTTTGTAGTGTGTGGATGAAGATTTTCAAGTGCTTTTATGTTTTGAAGAAAAAAAATTGCAGGAATTTCCTCCCCCCTAACTCTCACGCCTGATTTATACATGACACATGTCATTCATTAAACCCCAAACCCTTACAACATCGTGTGTATCTTTTTGGAGATTTGATCCTTGTAATATTAATAATATTCACGTGGTGAAAATGTATTTCAAATGCAACTTCCCAAAGGCCAATGTTTGTCAGTTTTCGTATATACTGAAGTGTATGCGTTAAAACAGACATGTGTCATGATTGATTGGTTAATTGAAAAAAAAATGATGGCGGCGGTATTTTATAGCGCGGATGTCATGGTGTTGCACTTCGAAATATAGCGCAATGAAAGACTTGCAGTGACAGAAATGTTACATTCAACTGATATCACGCCAGACTTTGAAATCAGCCTATTGCTATTGTTACGGAGCCTAAATTAGGTGATTTCTTTGAAATTCATCCATATATAAATCTATTGAAGAGGGTCAAATACAAATCCTTTTTTTACGGTGTTATTGAACCAATTTCGGGGAATAAATTTAAGACTGCTGTGTTGAGCAATGCAGTTGATCATTGTTTCTTAATAATCCTAAATGTCCTGGAACTGTCGTTTGTACGAAAGAAAACAAGTTTCAGGTTCCAGGCTGGTAGATTTCGTGTTCTCACATAATGAAAAACCTGCCAACTTATTATCCGCTGTGTAACGGGGGATATAGTTTTGTACCTGTCCGTATGTCCATACCAGGCATATCTCCGAAAATTGTTGGTCGGATTGTTTTAAAAATTTAATGCACGGTGAGAACACATTTAAAGGTGAACGTCTTGTTTTTATTCGGGTTATGAAATAATGTCAAAGTGACAGAATTTTTTTTTTTCGATTTTTTAACTTAACGTATTTTCGACGTCGTGCCCAGGCCGGATCTCCAAAACTATTAATCGGATTGCTCGGAAATTCCACACACGGATATGACATATATTGAAGATCGGTATTTTTGCTCGAATTCATGAAAAATTACGAAAGTTACAGTGTTTTGAAATTGGGTAAAATTGGCGGTTTGATATAATCTTGTCTGCGTAATGAACGTGTCGTCTGGGCTGTGTCTCCAAATCTATTCGTTAGATTATTTTAAAATTTCACTTAAAATATAAAACTTAGCTTGTGTCGAAATTTAAAAATGTAAAACTGTTACAGGTGTGAAGTAACGTGACACTAGCAAACCGACCTTAGCACTGATTTCATAGGTCGCCCACACTAGATGGGGGATCGTGTCTGTGAGGCTGTGGTTTATTTATTTACATATTTCATTTTTGAAAGCATGAATTTCCATTGCCTTTATGCATATAATTTATCAACTGCGTTATACGCTTGTCATAAAATATGATAGAACTTTTCATTACTTGAAGGTGTTACACTTGTGCTGTACCGTAACATAATGCAATCCCAGTGATTGATGACTTCGTATGTACGAGTCCTGTGGCACAGGTGAACAGAATGAAAGGGGGGAGGGGAAAAATAAAAAGGGGCAAGGGGAGGAGAAAACAGATGATACCTGTCATTATTCCGCACCTCGTTATGACGTAATGAAAGGCAATCATGCCGACATGTAGTGTTCTTTTTCACCGCACGGTGGCAGCATTGTGCGGTGTCTCTCCTGATGATGGATTTCTTGCGCATTTATTCACTCGCCTGCCTGTTTCAAGCACATGGGGCCATTTTATTTCCCAGTTCACAGGCATATCCGTGCTGATCTGAGCAAGAGCTTGTTTTAAAGTCATTGTATGAGTTCTGTATAACATCGAGAGGGAGGGGGGGGGGGGGGGAGGTAAAATGGAAGTGCATGAACAAGGCTAGGGTCTTTTGTTGAAATGTAGAACAATTTATCTTATGCAGTCAACCCCCCTTCCCCCGCCAACTGCCGCTATTGAGCTCTTACATGAATCCAGTGTTAAATCAGTTCACAGAGAGTGAAAAAAATGTATTCACATAAACCGATTGTTGATTGAAATATCCCTCGAATACATGAATGTCTTGCGTATAAAAAAACTTCGTTCAATTAAGATAGTTCCTGGAAGGCATGTCTGAGAGAGAGAGAGAGAGAGAGAGAGAGAGAGAGAGAGAGAGAGTGTGTGTATGTAAAAAGATCGATAGCTCATATGGTTTGTTGTATTATTTCTTGTGAAAAGTCGCACCATATCCGTAAGTTCGCCCATCATCGATTCCATGTTTCGATGTTGAGGACACTGTTGGCTATTTCAATTCGAGACGGCTAGAAATGAAGACAAAAAATCCCACACTAAAACTGACTTTTGTCTCAAGAACGAGTAAATTGACACAAAGAAAAGTCTTCACTACTGACATCATTGTTGTAATTTCTCTCCGTGTTCTGTGTGATGTGTCAGAAGCAAGAACTGTATTGCCTCATATTACATGATCGGTTCTTCATTCCCGTCTACTGTTCCAGTGTCGTATATAATGTGCATTTCATGACAGCTCTCGGACGGGATTAATAATGACCACAGTAGGGGACTTTCTGCAGATTTGACGGATAGATTCCGCAGCAACATTCGTTTCTAGACACTTGCTCACGCAGCTATGCTCGGCGATTTTAGCTCCTGCCTGCTACATAGCCAATTATTTATCATTGTCTATCTCCCGGTAGATAGTTATGCAGAAGAGCATAACTCTATTAACTGATTGCTGTGGAATGTGCTGCAACTGAATAAGCAGAAGAGGGAGGCGGCCGTGGATGCCGCTACCCACATTACAGACTGAGTTACAGCGTATGTGAAGCGATGCGTACATGACTAAACAAGTGTAACATTACGCAAGCCAACCCCCCTCCCCCCTCCTCCCCCCTTTACTGTTGTTTGCCTGCTTTTCCATTCGTCATGTTTTTTGGCAGCTCCAAGTGGCAATATTTATCTAGTCGCTATCGGCGCTTGTTATCTTAAGCCGGTAAGAGCTCTCCTGATTAGGACGGTGATAGACCGGTTAGCTGACTTACATGCGTTCATTATGGCTACTCCACAACCAAAAGGCGAATCATTCCCTGGCGTCATTCTTCTTTAACTTCCTACTCCAGGGGTTTGTGGAAACTTGTATCTGACAAAGAAAGCCGTTCTTATCAACAAACGATTTAGTTGGATGACACCCAGAGCAGTGAAAAGAATGAATTAAATAAAATGAGAATGAATTATGTAATAGAGAATATTTTGAAATTTCCATGCGTGCCATTTTTTACGTTTCCACTAACCAACTTGAAAATTGCCTCAGTTCAACTAACGCACTTTTCAAGTTGGTTAGGTCACTTAATGACTGCCCAGCTACAGCTAAGGTACATACAAAGCAACTGAGTTTAATTTCATTTAAAAATTAAATAAACAAATGACGAGAGATGTTGGTTAGGGCGGTTAATCGTGGTCAATCTACCGCGGTAGAACAGCCCTTTCCCTCGTAATTATAATAATAATAATAATAATAATAATGATGACGTTTTAACTTACGCAAAGGCCTGCTTTTAAGTAGCCGCATTTAAACAACAAAGTTGCTTTTACTTTGTTAAACCACGGCTTTCAGTGGCATCAACTTTGGATTATTCAAATTTGAAGTTTTTTAGTTTATTCTCTACAACTTAAAAACGTAAAAAAGTAACAAAACGAACCACATCTTTTCGGCAGTGCATAGCTCGTTGCAGGGGAGAATGACGTCATTGTTGAAAGTCTATAACGTTTTTCTCTCAGTTAACAAACACGTAGATTAACACCTTTTAACCGCGCAGCGTCAGCTTCTAGCACAGTGACGTCATAACTCTCCGTTACTCGTGACACTGTCTGCAGCATTTTTGTTTGCAGTATTTTTCGTTAAGTAGGCTGCAGTAGAAAGTGCTTAACATGCAAAATAACAAGATATTTTCTCGTAACTGTGAACACCGTGGTTTCATTAACAAAAAAAAACAAAAAAACAAAAAACACCATTGTTTAAATCCGGCGAATTAAGTGAGGTACGTGTGAGCCAAAATGAGTTTGTTCTTTTTCACTTCTTTTCGGCAGGGGACAGGATTTATATTTTCTTACTTTAAATTTTATTTAGGAGTAGGGAGTAATAGTACGAGATAATCGTTTTCTAAACTTTTTTATTTATAAATTAAATCTACAGCACCAAATTTTGTATTTTTCCTCAAACAAAATGAAACCGAGCTAGTTTTTAAGTACCTCAGCTCTGCGTGACTACTTATGAAGCGTACTCAGTTTAATGAAGGTATTTAACAAGTGAAGAGGGAACTAATCTACTTTGAAAGTGCATTAGTTGAACGAAGGTATTTTAGTTAATTACAGAAAACCTTTAAAAAATATACAGGGAAATTTCTAACATATTCTCAGTCACATAATTTATTCTTATTCTATTTATATTATTAACGGTGTTTAAAGCAAGTTAATTTTTTTTTTGAAGAACTTAATTCAGTTTAGAGTAGAATGAGCTCATGTACTAGTGACCATTAAGACGAGTACAGGGCTGGTATGGGTGCGTTGTGACAACACAAGGGCAGCAAAGCCCTGAGCCACTCAGCAGTGTGCCCTGCTCACACCTGTGACCAGTAGTACTCCACTGCATTTGCATTTTTAACTATGTGGGAATAAATCTGTGAGCGGAAAAATGAAACGACGGGGAGAGTTTCATTTTTTTTGTCGTTATATCACCCGAGTTTGTGTGTGTATGTGTGGTGAGCCCGACTTTTAAAATGATTCATTAAAAATAAATTGCTTTTGCGATCAGGAAGAATTACACAAAAATAACAGAATTTAGAATCAATTTCACAAAAGCGAAATATTAAACACTTGGCCAAAAATAAAATTAGCACATAAGTTTCTTTGTTTAGCATTTTGAAACTTTTCAGCTGATATTTTGATTTCATTTTTATTTTACAGAAACGCCAGTTTTGAAAGGAACATTTTTTGCAAGTTTGAAACCTTTCTGGAAAAAAAGAACATGACTTTGTCACTAACTTTATGAAACGGCGTCTTCCACACCCCCTCCCCCTCCCCCCCCCCCCTCCCGCCCCCCCACCCAGTCCTAATCCCTTAGCTCCATTGTGCATCTGTTTGTTTAAACAAAGGCCTGGTAACATTTTATGCCCTGGAAATTTCAATTTTATTCCCTTGGGATTTTAAATGGAAAGTCGACATTTTGAGACTCTTATATTGAAACCAAATAGAAGAGCCGGGGGCTTCTATCTGGAAATTGTTTCCAAATATAACATCTGAAAATTGTTTTCAAATATAATATATTTCCAAATATCTTTTCGGAAACTCCGATGTATCTTTGTAAGTCTAGGACTGCGGATCACTCCTATTATTGCTGTTTATCTGAACATTTTGAATTAGTCTAAATGCATATTACATCTAAAATTATAACCATACTTTCAAGATAAAAAGTACAGTCTCTGACTTGTTGTTTTGGAGAGGAAATATATGTCCGATTTGGTTGCTTTTATTAAACATTTTGGGGAGAAATAAGAGCGTTTCCCTCTTACCTCTGTGCATCATGAAACGAGGATTTACCGGACTGATAACGATGATACTGACAGGGGTGCACATAAGACCTTCGCATTTCGCCATGGCGAAGGTGAAATCCATTTGGCGAAAGTGAACAGATTCACCTTCGCCAATTTGGCGAAGGTGAATTTTAGGCTAAAAATTATTATAATGAAATCAAAATATGGACTGAGCAACTGATGTGGCTCTATAAAGACATAAACTGGACAATATAGTTAAGAATATGTTTAGTTCAAATGCAGTAAACAAATTAAGTTAAGTTTTAGTAAGAGGGTTAATTTGGCGAAGGTGAGCTGAACATCCTTCGCCAAATCGGCGATAGTAAAAAATTCCTTATGTGCACCCCTGTACTGATATTGGAATAGTTATGACGTAACCAGACAGTCTTCTCGGAACTTCCAAGAAACCTTTCGTTCGCTTTTGCTGCTTGTGAAAGAACTTATGCGCGAAGAACAAAATATATTCCTTGTCTCTCACAGATGTTACTTAATAAACTGTTGAGTTCACCGACAAAAAACCCATATTCAGCTAGTCGCCTTTGTTCCTGAAATGGATGTTTACTCATAAAGATCTCCTGTATTAGAAGATTAAAATACTGCCGGATTAGAATATGTAGGTCCAGACTTTTGATACACCGGAATTCAAAAGGTAAGCCAAGCGGCGTCGTAACCTTATTTTGTCGGTGATAAAAATGTCTCAATTCTTATTTGATTTGGCGTATTCTTATTCAGTCACTTTTAGAACTGTGGACGGAGAACATCACTCACCCTGTGGTTATCGTGCCGTTCTACTAAAGATTTGCTCCACTTTTAATGAGCAAAACTCGGGATGCAAATTTTAGTGCACTAAAGAGGCGCAGTGTCGTTTTGACCAAACGATGCACCCGGACGCGTTGGGCGCAACTAATTTCAGCACTGACAATAAAAGGGTATTTCATAGTTTTCTCAACGTGGTCCAAGAAGTTGTCCTCAAAGGCGTCGTGTTCTTGAGACTCCCTTAAAACTCATCCCGAGATTTCGTGAGTGCTTTAAACCATATCATAAGCTGAGTAGGCACATCTCAGCGGCGTGACTGCCGTCGTAAAACGCCACACGAAGCGAGCACCCCCCACCCTTCCCTCTCCCTTAGTTCTGCCTGGTCCTTATTTGCAGCGAAAATGTTGCTTCAAAGCACCCTCTTTATCTAATCTACATAAATGTAGAAAGTGTATTAGGGGCCAGGCAGAGATGCTGGTTAGGGGCGCATCAAACACGGCAATTAGACAAGCCTTTCTGTGCAAGAGGTAGCAATTTCCCTCCCGTCTTTCATCTCAATCTCCCTATCAGATAATTCAATTACTCGGCGAAAAAGCCTCAAGGATAGGGGCGACGAGCTCGAGCACTGTGGAACGAGTGTCCTTAAAAGTCTCCCTTCTTACATATTTGCAAGTGTTTAAAATGTTTCACCTCACATATGGTTTACAACATAAATTATTATCGCTATGGTTTATCCACTTACGAGTTGTGTTTCTGTTGGTCTCCACTCTGCGATTTCCTGTGCATTAATGTTCAGGTCGACGAATGTTGCATGAAAAAAATTATTCTTTACAAAAAAGATAAATAATTATCTCAAATCACCAGCAGGTGACATGTTGTTAGTCGATTTTATTTTCCACTTAAAACTTTTTTGAGTCACAGAAAATCGAATGATTCGATTATCGGTGATCAATTAAAATTTCAGTAATAAATTGCCTCTTCAAAAGTTAATTGATTTCCCTGTTTTGTCTCGGTTTTTTTTCCCCCAATGATTTTAAATTATTGATGTGACTGATAGGAGCGCTTGTACATTTGTAAGATGGTGCCGCTAGCGGTATGCTCGCGAGAGTGACAGACGACAGTTATCTTGAATGGGCTGTCTGTTAAACTGCCAGCCATTACATCGATGCGCGACTGATAGCGCTGGTCATGTTTTTACTTCAGATCACTCTACTTGACGGGAGTGAAACCGACAAGTCGTACTGGCTTGGATTTTTCCGACAGTTTTTTTTTTTTTATATAGAAAACGTCCAAAGCCCAAACAGATTAACTGTTACTTTTGTTGCAAGAAAACCCCTTTTGCTAACAATCCAGAATTGCCTGCGATCTTATGAAAAGTTGACACGTGGGAAGTTAATATATTTACAGTGAAGTAATTGGCACTTTCATTGCTATCAGCTGTAAATTTCTCAAGTAGGTACTGTTAAATAGGTGCATGTTACTGTCTGTATTTGTTCGCTCCTCGCGCCTTTGTATTTGTCCGTGCTTCGGTCATAGGTATTTGTCCGTGCTTCAGTCATAGGTATTTGTCCGTGCTTCGGTCTTGGGTATTTGTTCGTGCATCGGACCTGTATTTGTCCGTACTTCAGTCATGTATTTGTGTCTCCCCGACCGAGGGATGGCAGATTGTTTGTAGGCTCTGTCTGTGTATGTGTGTCAGTCTGTTGTGAACAAAATCATGTGTGCCAGATATCTCGAAAACGCCAATCCGGATCGACTTCAAACGTGGTCTGTTTATTTCTTGGAAAGATCTGACGTTTCTACCAACTTTTGACGCGTGTTGCGCTATTAAGGAAGGCGCATGACGTCTTTACATAAAGTCTTGTGTGTACAATTTCTCAGCTGTTGAAAGATCAAGCTTCGTGTGATTGCTGCTTGATAGGTCCGAAAGATTCTGTCAAATTTCTGCAGAACGAACGAGCATATGACGTCGTAGTGTAAAATATGTGTGCAAAAAATGTCGATAGTGGAAAGTTGTATCGATTTCAAACTTTGTATGGTTATTTCTTGGAACAATTAGACTAGAAAAAAAATGAAAATACTAATAAATTTTTGAAAATTTGAAATTGCAGTAGGTTGTTTGTTACTGAACTACCATCATTTTAAGACGCAGCCAGATGTAAATTCATTAATATTTTTTATTTTCCGTTTGAAAAAAGTTAAGAATTTGCTTTGTTCAATGTATTTTCACCCTTCGGTGTAAGAAAAAATTGATTTCTGTGACATTCTAATTATCGTTAGTCTATTCCGGAATAGCTTACCAAAAAATATCGATTTCTTATTTGCTTCAGAATTATTTTAGGTAATACAGTGTTGAAAGGCGTATGACGTCATCACGTAAAATCTTGTATGCCAAATATCTCAGCCGCTGACAGCGGTGAAAGTTCGAACGTCGTGGAATTGTTGATGGGTGCGTCTGAAAGATTGTCAAGTTTTGTCGCGAGTGGAACGAACGGGTACAGCATCTGACATCATTACGTAAAATATGTACATATTTCTAACAAGGTCTTGTGTGTAAAATATCTCGATAGCGAGAAGTCAAATCGACTTCACACTGTTTTTGAATATTGCTTCGGTTAATTGGACAGATCTCTCAACTTGCGACGCATGTTGCGAAAGGGAGAAAGGCATCTGACGTCATTAGCCTCAGTGAATAGTATTACATATTGAATTCCTCGGCGCGGGACCAGTTCCCTTGGTATTGCATTATGTAAGTTGCGGTAAGTGGCAAGTCTCTGCTGAGATATATGATTCAACTGATAGCGAGAGGTGTGCTTAAAAGCTAACAAGAACAACATAACTAAAATTTCACATATTTACAGTGTATCAGTTTCTTCATGTAAACAAGTCATGAATAGTGTGGTGTGAAGTTGTGCAGGGCTTATAAAGTGGGCTAGGTTAAATGAAGTTCTGGACCTAGCGTTGAGGGCAAGTGTTTTTTTTTCTCTGGGGAGAGGGATGTTGGGGCTATATTCCGTGATCAAAAGATGTGTCATATCAAGCCTCAGGCCTATGTGCTTGTCCATGTCTTGAGCCTGTGTATTTGTGCCTGTCATGGATCTATATATGTGCGTGCTTCAGGTCTGTGTGTTTATCCGTGTCTTGGGGCTGTGTATCTGTGCGTGTCGTGGATCTGTGTATGTGCGTGCCTCAGGTCTGTGTGTTTGTCCGTGTCTTGGGGCTGTGTATCTGTGCGTGTCGTGGATCTGTGTATGTGCGTGCCTCAGGTCTGTGTGTTTGTCCGTGTCTTGGGCTGTGGATCTGTGTATGTGCGTGCCTCAGGCCTATGTGTTTGTCCGTACCGCGGATCTGTTTATTTGTCCGTCATTTGGGCTTCTGTATTTGTCTGTGCCGGGCGTCTCTGTATTTGTACGTGCACCCCCCCCCCCACCCCAACCTTCTCCAAATATTGCCTTGAAGTCGACAATGGGATAAAAAAGCCCGCTGTAATTGGACAAGGGTTGAACGCGAAAAAAAGGTACCAGACTTGTAATGTTTTTGCTGTATATTAATGAAGACTGGGGTAGACAGGGGTGGTTTATTGTTAGCGTTCTGCTGGGCTGATCAAAGACCGTCTTGTCAATTTCACTTACTCAAGGCAGTGCCTGATAATGTCAAATATACTCCAATTTTGCGGAGAAATTAGCTCTCGTGGGACACCGAAAGAGACCTCCTCCCAAATTTGATTGAAGTCATCGGAAGAAGAATCTACTGCACCGAACAAAAAGTAGAAATATTAATAATTTTGACAATTCATGAAGAACTTGACCATAATTAGTGGAAGATAGTCCTCACTGTCCAGTACTGGCTGGTGATATTGGGGACTCCTCAATAACCACCGTACGACTGTTTGTATTATTTATTCCCACTTGGCATTGAAAATGCCAAATGGGGATGGATTGCCTCGAATTCTTCACCTATTTTTCCTTTTTTTTCTCGCTTTTTTTTAATTTTTTTTCTTCTTCCGCCGAATCGGTTTCCAGACATCTCCTCCGAGACCACTGAAGCTAGACCAACCAAACTTGGCACATGTATGGAGGGTCATCTGAAGTGGTGCACCTGATAAAAATTTTCGACCTTGACCTTACTGGTCAAGGTCAAATCGCGAAAAAGGTCAAACGGTTTTCAGACAATTACTGCAAGACCGTTGAAGCTAGAAAAGCCAAACTTGGCATATATATAAAGGGCGATGTGATACAAAGCAACGAATAAAAATTTTTGACCTTGACCTTGACCATGACCTTGAAATCGCGAAAAACGTTATTTAAGAAAAACAATGAGTTATCTCGAAAACGTCAGAGACCACTGAAGCTAGACCAACCAAACTTGGTACATAATTGGAGGGTGATCGAAAGTGGTGCATCTGATAAATTTTTTTGACCTTGACCTTACTGGTCAAGGTCAAATCGCGAAAAAGGTCAATCGATTGTCAGACAATTACTGCAAGGCCGTTGAAGTTAGAAAAGCCAAACTTGGCACATATATAAACAGCGATGTGATCTGAAGCAACCAATAAAAATTTTTGACCTTGACCTTGACCATGACCATGAAATCGCGAAAAACGTTATTTAAGATAAACAATGATTTATCTCAAATACGGTGAGAGATAGAGCAATTCTGACCTCATTTTCGACCTCCACCTCATATACGACGATACGTAAGGTATAACTTCCGGTGTCCTTGACCTCCAGGTCATTTTCGAGCCCCAAACCGAAAGTTGGCTTTTATCTGGAAAACGGAAAGAGATAGAGCTATTCTGACCTCATTTTCGACCTCCACCCTCTATACGACGATACGTAAGGTATAACTTCCGGTGTCCTTGACCTCCAGGTCACTTTCGAACCCCAAAACGGAAGTTGGCCTTTATCTGGAAAACGGTAAGAGATAGAGCAATTCTGACCTCATTTTCGACCTCTATCCCCTATACGACGATACGTAAGTTATAACTTCCGGTGTCATTGACCTCCATGTCACTTTCGAGCCCAAAACCGGAAGTTGGCGGGGGATGTGCGTATGATTTTATTATCGCACTTCTCTATAATTCAGAAACGGCTACATATATATCATATTGCTGTAATCGTAGGTAAGCCCTTTTCTATGCTGGATTGACTCGGAAATGTCTCTCTCTATCTATCTATCTATCTCTCTCTATCTCTCTCTCTCTCTCTCTCTCTCTCTCTCTCTCTCTCTCTCTCTCTCTCTCTCGCTAACGTGATTATGAAGTTTCACAATGTTATCATATCGTTTACGGTCCCAAGCATTGAGGGAAATCAGAAAACACCTTTCCTCTCTTTATCTCAGTGTGACATTATTTATGGAGGCTTTTGGTACATTTCATCGACATTAATTGCCCAAATGCAACAAACATTGGATGGTGATGGTGGTTGTTAAGAGGGGGTGTGGGAGGTTGGTGCGTTAGATTTCTTTTCCGTTATCGTCCTTCAAGTTTTACATATCCTGTGTGTGTTTTTTTTCGTATGTTTCTGCTGCATTTTTTGGAGTAGTCGTGCTTTTACTATGCGCTATTTGATGTACAGTATCAAGCCTACATCGTCCAAGTTTGGATCTCTCTCTCTTTCTCTCTCTCTCTCTCTCTCTCTCTCTCTCTCTCTCTCTCCAAATATATATATATATATATATATATATATATATATATATATATATATATATATATATATATATATATATATATATTAATCACAGGATGCACACACACACACACATATATATATATATATATATATATATATATATATATATATATATATATGTATATGTGTGTGTGTGTGTGTGTGTCTGTGTGTCTGTGTGGTGGCTGCATCCTGTGATTAAGTGATTTATTCTACTATATGATAAACATTTTTGGTGTGCGTATGATTTTATTCCCACTTGGTATTGAAAATACCAAATGGGGATGGATTGCCTTGAATTCTTCACCTATTTTTTTTCCTCCTTTTTTTCTTTTTCCGCCGATTCGGTTTCCAGACATCTCCGACGAGACCGCTGAAGCTAGACCAACCAAACTTGGCACATGTATGGAGGGTCATCTGAAATGGTACACCTGATAAAAATTTTCGACCTTGACCTTACTGGTCAAGATCAAATCGTGAAAAAGGTCAATCGGTTTCCAGACATCTACAGCAAGGCCATTGAAGCTAGAAAAGCCAAACTTGGCACATATATAAAGGGCGATGTGATCTGAAGTAACCGGTAAAAATTTTTGACCTTGAGCTTGACCTTGAAATCGCGAAAAACGTTATTTAAGATAAACAATGATTTATCTCAAATACGGTGAGAGATAGAGCAATTCTGACCTCATTTTCGACCTCCACCTCATATACGACGATACGTAAGGTATAACTTCCGGTGTCCTTGACCTCCAGGTCATTTTCGAGCCCCAAACCGAAAGTTGGCTTTTATCTCGAAAACGGAAAGAGATAGAACTATTCTGACCTCATTTTCGACCTCCACCCCCTATACAACCATACGTAAGGTATAACTTCCGGTGTCCTTGAACTCCAGGTCACTTGTGAGCCCCAAACCGGAAGTTGGCCTTTATCTCGAAAACGGTAAGAGATAGAGCAATTTTGACCTCATCTTCGACCTCTACCCCCAATACGACGATACGTAAGGTATAACATCCGGTGTCCTTGACCCCCATGTCACTTTCGAGCCTCAAACCGGAAGTTGGCCTTTATCTCGAAAACGGTAAGAGATAGAGCAAATTTTTGGCCTTGACCTTACCGGTATAGTTAGTAGTGTTTAGGAGGATATTCTGCATTCAGAAATGTGAAAATTGTCAACAAACTGCAATATCATCTACCTTCCGCTTTAAGTTATCATTCCAAGTGGGGCTAATTCGCTGTGCGAATTTCTGTCTAGTTTATTTTGAGGCAGGGACGAAAAAACTTACAGCTACTCTTAGGGACATTTAAAAAATGGCGTTTTGCACACCATAACCTGTCGAATGCAAATTTAATTAAAACAACCTGTACAAGTATTGGCCTTGTCTTATTGCCCTCGTACAAACAACATTTGATCACTTGTTACTGGTATATGTAACTGCTCATCACCAGTGCAGAAACGGGGAAGAGTAAAAGAAGATTATAAATAGATAATAAAAAACTTTAAAATGACAGTTTGCATACCATAATCTGTGTAAACGTGGTAACTACAAATACGGTTTTAAAAGCTGCATTCAAAGTCTCCACGCTTCTGACGGCGTTTGTAGACAGAAATAAAATTTGATGACAGGTTAATATGGAAAAGAACTCTACGTACCACTGCCAAAACTGATTGAAAAAAAAATGAAATTTTCTAAAAATGGCGTTTTGAATCAGAGAATCTGCATGGATCAGAGATATCTAAGTTACAGGAAGTCTGCTCGTGGTTTCCTCGAAACAGCTTCCAAGGACATTTGAAGACAGAAATAGAACTTGATTACAAGTTAATATGTATAACTACTCTCTATGGGAGACCCCCACCTGATGAAAAAAGAATCACAAATGGCTCGTACAATTTGAACCAAAAAACGTGGGCCAAAAGGACAAAGCTGCACTGGGAGGCATCTCAATTTAGTATTGTGGCGTGTTCATAAATAACCGAAACTGCAGTAATTTCACGTGTTTGATGTTGCTTTGTTAATGCCGGAGATTCGAGTTTCTTTTGTCAGTAATTTACCTGTTGATAAATGAGGTACGGATTAGCTGAGGGACAAATCTTCTTTACCCCCGGCGACAGCAGATAAATAATAATAAGAAAAGTAAATAAATAAAATAATTAAAAAACATAGCTACCTCAAGGTGCAACATAAGCAAATTTTCTTACTCGCCAATTTGGCAAGTTGATTTTTGCTGACTAGCTAGGGGCATTTTTATCTCACCAGCTTGGCGAGTTAATTTTATTGTAATTCGCCAAGAAAAAAGGCGTGTATTATAACATTCAATTAAATGCATAAATAACTTAATTGAGGATTTATTTATTTATTTCGTATCTTAAACACGATCGTTGCCATTTATTAAAGTCAAAGTTCACTATTCAAAGCCCAGTTCAGTTTCGAATTGACCCGTGAAGTCCATGATACGGGTTCGGCCACCTCATTATCCACTTGTTCGAAATCTTCATTTGCATTACATGCTGGCTCTTCGTCACTGGCGTCTGGTGCTGTGTGCTTTTAAGAGTTTCTTTTGTCTTACTTCTGGACCACGGATCCATGATTGCTATTACGCGATATTTTGTGTGCGCTGGCCGCTCTAGTCCTTTCAGATAGCACCTGGTATAAAACGTGAAATTGTGAAAAAAGAGCAACATTGTGTGAAATTTTTACGCAGGTTGGCGGGTTAGGAAAAAATGTCCGATTTAAGCCAATGGCGTTATCAACCCAGACATTAACCATACAAAACTCCAATGATTTTGAACATTATTGATAAATTATTGATTCAATTCAAAGAAATAAGAAATATTAGTCAAAGTTCAGTTGTTCAGTAATTGAAGTATCAATGCGTTTGAAACTATTGATTTCCATTGTTCATAAATCGGTTTCAAGACAATCCAATAGCAGGGGGACAGGCAAATGAGACCAGTGTTGCGAGGCTTATTACCGAGTTCTGAAATATCTCTCTGCATTGCAGAGAAAGTTATAATGGTTCCCAAAACATTTGACATAAGATGTCATCGAGCCCTGGCATTTCACTCTGACGTGTAATTCATCGTTAAAGTTGCGTTCGTTGTTGGAGCACTAAATGATGTGACGTCAAGTAACTACTGACGTACATTGGCGCAGGGTAACGTCTTGCATCTTGATTGCCAGCGTCCGAAACTTGACGTCACGTAAAGTCAGCTCATCAACACATTATTGATCATTTGTCCCAGTATTTATTTATCCCAATTGTTCCAGTACTGGGATGGGTTAAATAACGTTTGACGTATTGTACGAAGTGACCTCTAGCATATCGGGCTAAATGGCGCCGAATGTAGTAGTGTAAATGACGTTTAACATTTTGGGCCAAATGACGCCTGACGCCGTTACGTGACGTTAAGTTTGCAATGCTGTTCGAGCTCGGGGGACGTCACACCAGGTGCGTTTCTCGATGTTACGTTGGGCTGTGCTGCGAAACAAAGTATCCCCAGTGTGTGCGTAGCGTGTGCTCTGGTATTGGGAACTAAATGACGCCCAGTGTTCAGCTGATATCTGCCTTGGCACCGGACACACCAGCTATGGACAACGCTGGATTGTCCGAGAATTATCAGGGTCCTGACGGCATGTTCCTGCACACTTGAATAACGACGGTTTCTGTTGCAAGAACATGACTATAAATTTCAATGTTATAAATTCGTACAGATTTCAAAATTTTCCAAGCGACTTACTTGCAAGGAACAAAAGTTGATCCAACTCCCGTTCTTTGCTTTAAAATATTGAAAAACTAATTAGTCGCCACCGGGAAACTACAAGACATTTGGTCGCTGCAGCAAAAAAAAAAAAAAAACAAACAAAAAAACTGATCCCCATGGGCGATCGAGAAGTCTCCATCCTGATATGCAATCGGGGAAGGAAGGCCGAGGTCTGAGTCACTGTAGGAGGCAGTGCTACATTCTGCTATGGTTTGCTTGCAGACGCCGTTCACCTCTCTGTGGTCACACTACAGCGCAGACCGGCCGTTCGGCTCGCCGCCTCCCGCACACATGGGCATCCCCCCTGTACATATAGACCCCAAAGGTGAGTCATCTGACCGGCGGTTCGGTTCGCCGCCTCCCGCGCACATGGGCATCCCCCTATACATATAGACCCCAAAGGTGAGTCATCTGACCGGGCGTTCGGCTCGCCGCCTCCCACACACATGGGCATCCCCCTGTACATATAGACCCCAAAGGTGAGTCATCTGACCGGCCGTTCGGCTCGCCGCCTCCCACACACATGGGCATCCCCCTGTACATATAGACCCCAAAGGTGAGTCATCTGACCGGCCGTTCGGCTCGCCGCCTCCCACACACATGGGCATCCCCCTGTACATATAGACCCCAAAGGTGAGTCATCTGACCGGCTGTTCGGCTCGCCTCCTCCCGCACACATGGGCATCCCCCTTGTACCTATAGACCCCAAAGTTGAGTCATCTGACACGCTTCTCAATTCATGGTGAGGAACGGACATGATTTACAGGAAGAGCATACATGGGCATCACCCCTGTACATATAGACCCCAAATGGTGGATCACTGTGAGGAACAGTCAACATGGGCAAAGAGAGCTCAGAGGTGAGTCACGTTACACGTCCGTCTTTTAAGAGCGAGGAAGTGGACAAGCCTGCCGTTTGAAGTCTCTGCCATTAGGTTATAGTGAGTAAAAGGACCCAGGTTCCAATTTCTGACAGGGGACATTTCAGTGGGGCGTTTGTCGAAATGATGGTCGTGAAATATTAGTTTAATGTTTCATTTACACGGTTGTACTAAGTAGCGGAAGCAGATTTATTTATGTAAATTTGAATGGAGAATTTGATAGTTTTCAACTGCATGCCACTGTTTGCTTTTGGATTTGGGACCTTATTTTATTGATGCATTGAAACCCCAAATTAAAATTTCGAAGGTGAGATGACTCTCTTAGAAGATCTTATGTAACATTCCTTAAACTTGCATTTCTTGAAGTGTTAAAGAAACTCCTTTGATCGCTTGCTTTTGGAATTAAAGCATGAACAAAATTTAATTTATTATCCCCCGTGAAACGGAGGGATATAGGTTTGAGATTGTCCGTCCGTCTGTCCGTCCGTCCGTCCGTCCGTCCGTCCCCTCTTCAAGCTAAGGACTTTGTGGACACCACTTCTATATCAACGAAGCATAATTCAGCTTTCATATTTCATACAGGCAAAATATAGGGTATAAAGATGTGCAACGTCAAGGTTTCAGTTTGATCGAAGCAAAATTGACAAATTGACAGGCTTTTGAAAATCGTCGAAAATAGACATATGTGCACATGTATAGGACTTTGTGGACACCACTTCTATATCAACGAAGCATAATTCAGCTTTCATATTTCATACAGGCAAAATATAGGGTATAAAGATGTGCAACGTCAAGGTTTCAGTTTGATCGAAGCAAAATTGACAAATTGACAGGCTTTTGAAAATCGTCGAAAATAGACATATGTGCACATGTATAGGACTTTGTGGACACCACTTCTATATCAACGAAGCATAATTCAGCTTTCATATTTCATACAGGCAAAATATAGGGTATAAAGATGTGCAACGTCAAGGTTTCAGTTTGATCGAAGCAAAATTGACAAATTGACAGGCTTTTGAAAATCGTCGAAAGTAGACATATGTGCACATGTATAGGACTTTGTGGACACCACTTCTATATCAACGAAGCATAATTCAGCTTTCATATTTCATATAGGCAAAATATAGGGTATAAAGATGTGCAACGTTAAGGTTTCAGTTTGATCGAAGCAAAATTGACAAATTGACAGGCTTTTGAAAATCGTCGAAAATAGACATATGTGCACATGTATAGGACTTTGTGGACACCACTTCTATATCAACGAAGCATAATTCAGCTTTCATATTTCATATAGGCAACATATAGGGTATAAAGATGTGCAACGTCAAGGTTTCAGTTTGATCGAAGCAAAATTGACAAAATGACAGGCTTTTAAAAATCGTCATAAATCGACATATATGCAAACGGAGTGGACTTCGTGGGCACCACTATATGAACGGACGTTAATTTGTTCTTAAAGCGCATTAGGTGAGTAATATTTTTGAATGATTTTTATCCTAAAGCTAATTATATTTTCAGTTGTCATATGTCATGATACGGGTGATTGGAAATGCTACACGATTTCATGCGTATAGCATTTTCATACGGTATATAATGAAATGCATTTAGGGTTTCACGGGGGATATTGCTGCTCTCTGACAGCATCTAGTTTTTTCGGTTTTATACTGAGGTCAATCCATGAATATATATATTTTTTAAACGATATGTGTGTGTCAAAGAAAACTGAGCATCATGGGACTGTGTCTCCCTTTGGCTGCCTGTGCCCTTAGATTTTTGTATAATTGCATGAAATTTCGTGTATTATCGCACAGCTTGTCATTACGGCGTCTGCTATTAAGTTCTGTCTACCCTGGTATCCCGACAAAAGGCCTCGCGACAAAACGCCTCGCGACAAAACGCCTCGCGACATAACCCCTCGCGACAAAACGCCTCAAAATGTTAAGGGCGACAAAACGCCTCACTTTTTGAAACAACAATTAAAACACATAATTCCACTTTCTAAATCTGCTTTTAATTTTGCCATTTAGCCATCGCTAACAAATGAGCGTTTTATTACACAGCAAACAGATATATTTACAAGATATTTACTACTCGAAATCTTCACTATACTGTATCTAACAAAGTTAAAACTGTTCGCCATAGCAAGTACATTCATTTACACCAAATTAACGACTCGAAATCTTCACTCCACTACGTATAAATGTCTGTAACGCTTTGTCCATTGCAAAAATGTATTTTTACACTATAGTTTCGACTTGAAGTATTTACTGTACTACATCTATATCTGACATGCATAGTTCACACATGCATTATATTTGCTATTCAACAGCTCGGTTGCAATCTTTGATGAACAGTACAGTACAGTTAGAACACTAGTACATTAGCTTTCGCAGGTTGAATATCCAAATTGTTCAGTCTATTGCGCATCTCCTTCTTGATGCTCACGATTGATTGCTTTCCAACGAATGTTGTGACCGACTCCGCGCAAAAATTGAGCAATAGTCTTTCGGCCATCAATACGATCACGACTCTGTGACTCTGATCGGACTACTCTTTGAATGCAAGACCAGCAAAGGAAGCATTTCTTTGTTTTTGCTCTTCTTCCTTTGTAGAATAAAATATATAACAAGCATCTTGGCGTAGACAAAAATGAGCAAAAATGTCAGAAGAAATGAAAAAAACAGTACGAGCAAAAATTCAGAAACAAGTTCAATGACAAATGTGTAATAGGCGAACAATGAGTGTACGATAAAAAGTAAGAAAAATGGGGGAAAATAGGGAGTTTATACGAGTGAGGCGTTTTGTCGGACTTTATATTTTGAGGCGTTTTATCGCTAGGCGTTATGTCGCGAGCCGTTTTGTCGCGGATTCGTCTACCCTACCGTTCAGAAGTTACCCAACCACAGAAAATAATAATAATAATGATAATAATAATAATAATAATAATAAAGTAAAATACTTCCTAACTATATTTCAGGATATCAAAGTTGCCGCATGTTCACGATTCAGATACAACTTTCTGAGAGAGAGAGAGGGCATAGTAGGAGATAGCAAAGTGAAGTTGTTTTTGATTCTCTAGGTTCACTTTTTAGCTTCAATTCAAAACTAACACGCAATTTACGATTGAACTTGAAAGAACCCGAATAACAAGTTTGTTAGACAAGGAATAAAAATGCGTGCAACATGAGCGAACCCTACCCTTAGTTCAAAGAGGCCCTGTTTTTGCCGTACGGTTAGCACCCGATCATGAAAAATGTATTGTCTCCACCAGCTTTGGATGTCCCGAACCTGAAAGGGAAACTCTTCGTGATCTCGCAAAAACAAACACGGCGGAGAAAGTCGACATCCTTGTTAACATTCTCTCTCTCTCTCTCACCCTCTCGCCTCCCCCTCTCTTGTCTTTGAGTGTATTTTTGCTTGCCCGGCCTAACGAGGACTGCCATAGCATCTTGTAGAGCCGATGTCATGAACATGCCGTGCTTTGGATCTCTTGTCTTCTTGCCGAGATGAAAGCTGTTGGCGCTCTTTAGATCCTTGTTTCTGCCGTCGCTCCTTCACTGAGTGACTGGCATTAAAGTAAGAGGGCAGAAATGTCGCCCCTCCATTCGCCAGTATTTTTCTGGCTTGCGTATGTGAGTGTAAGTGTGCACGATCTATATTTTCGTATGCCACACACAGACACTAACAGACAGTATGTGGAATTATGGGTAAAAGACGAGATCCACTACTGGAGGCAGTCGAGAGCAAAAGGGTCGAGTGTAGGGGGTTACAATATGACCGAAAAAAAATAGTTCGCAGCGGATGTGGCATTTCGATGTTTTTGGTATGTGGTAGGCCATAGCACTTGATTCTAATGCGTCTCGTCCAGTGAGACAATGCCTCGCTTATTGCACTAATGTCGCAGCGGCGCGCCTCATTATGCGTGCGGAAACGGCATCAAAACAGTAGACACTGTTCAAACGTTCTTTGAAATGTGCGTTTACTCAATTCGTCCAAAAAAAGGTGCTAAATATGGTCAACAATTTTTGTTTTCCCTCATTGCTGCTCCCCCTTCCCCTTCATGTACGTACTTCTAAGGCTGTAAAGACAGGCAGCAGATCAAAACATTGCGGGTGAACAAAACATGTTAGGACGGTGTGGGGATCACGGCCTTACACTTGAGGGTGTCCGGGCCCACCCAGCCCACTCCGTCTCCCCTTCCTCTCGCTGCATGTGTGTTTTGAACTAATTGCACCTAGGCACAGAGCTAAAGTAAAGGCATGACGACAGAAGTCGATTTCTCCAATCAGTGCGTCTGATTTGGTGTTTCATACAGCGTAGCATACGATATTTCTTTTCCTGCGGTTGATCCAGTTTGTTCGTCTCGTCAGTAAGTCAGGCTTCAGTCGCAACGTGGTTATGAGGGAAAGGAAGACGTCCGTGCGTATTGTTGGGTGAACATGTTCACGACGCCTGCTCGACTTGTCATCCATTCCACCATTCTTTATAGAGAACGTATGGTAATAACAGAGCCACAGTCGGACCATAAAGAGGAATTGGATAATCTGGACTTATTCCGAGTCAGTATGCAGTATTGTTGACCAGTGAGAAAGTGTTGACCTGTGTGCTATGTTGATTCCATCTTCATGTTGACTCAAAATAAGCGAGATCACAGCAGTTACCCAAGTCCTATAACAGCGGCGAGTGTAGTCAAAAATAGTTCTGAGTAGTGGCTTTAGGCGTGCGGAGAAAATCCGCCCGAAAAAACAACTCCCGAAGAAATTTTCCCCAGTTTGGCAAGTTTTTTTTTGGAGTACTTGTGTAAAATTTTGTTCAACTTATTGCGCAGAAATCGAAACATTTTCATTATTTCATCATTTTAGGTTACAGACTATGTGAACAAGTCAATTTCTTGCCTTAGAAATAGGAAAAAAAATCAAACAAATTAAATTAAAAATAAATGTCTAAAAATTCAAAATTTCGATAGGTTATTCAATATTTTTATTTTCCTTTCGCTAAGAGATACGACTTTCCGTTGTCAAAATTATTTTCACCCTTTGGTATCAAAAATGAAGCGTTTTTGAGTCTTGACATTCGAACTGTTGGTAGTCTATTCCGAAATAGCTCACCAAAAATATCTTGTTTCTTATTTGCTTCAGAATTCATTTTATGTAATACGGTGTCATATGTAAAGGATGTAAACTGTAGATATTAGTAGAAGACAGGCCTTCCAACTATTAAAACCGATAAGACCTATTTTTAAAAATGCACCTGCTTTTGTGAAAATGGCCTGTTAAACCTATTAAAACCTTTTTTTTTAAGTGCTAATTATTTTTATTTTTGCCTGTTAATTTTTCTTAATATTATCCATTTCTTACACAAAATATTACAAAAAAAAAAAAAAAAACCCACATTCTTAGATTACTTTCACAGAATAATGATGGTCAAAGTGTATTGGTGAACAGAGTACATCTAAATTTAAGATTCTTATTTGATGGTTTTAGTAAAATATGTTTAAAAACCCTTAAACCTATTAAAACTATTTAGAACGTCAGACCTTATAAAAGGTTACTTTTTGGACGCCCCAACAACCCATAAAACCTATTTTTGACGCCAAAAAACCTATAAAAACTTTTTAAAACTAAGGACCTATAAAAATAACCTATTTTTTTTTCTTAAGAGCGCTGGAAGGCCTGGTAGAGGCTTTTCTCCGGGTATGACAAAAAAAAAAAAAAAAATTCACCGCAGTTGCCAAGGTGGGGAAAAGAATTTTCTCCTGGGCATGTCTCTTCGGGTTTTTTCTCCGGTTTTTATAGGTCTTTGATTGCATGAAAATTTCCGATCAAAAAAATCATCACATTAAAGCGTGAAGACCAGATTATGGAATGCTTTCTTTTGGAAAGAAATTCTAAACATTTTTGTTTGTTCCCGTTTTAACACGTCTCGTCCCATCCCGAATTTTTATCAGCAATAAACAATTATTGAAAAAAAAGAACACTAAAATGAGGTCAATTTGTTTGTGCGATTCTTTTTCCTGGGTTGATGGGGAAAAAAGTAGCTATGCTGTATGACCATTCCGTACTGGATTGGTCGACGTGACAGAAAAATGACATGCTCTTGTAGCATTGGCATTCTTTTGAAATTTCGTTTTCACAGCCGCGTACTGAATTTCAAAGCGACACTAGTGGTAGAGAGAGAGGCGAATCACTTCTGAAGCCGCTCCCGTAGGACACGCGCCGGAGACGCCACGAGCAGTCATTTCTCCTTGTAGATAAAATTAATAAAATTTGGTCCCAGTCTGATGTTTGTCATGAGTTCCTGAATAAGTCTTCTGTCATGTTACATTTGGCCGCCTTTCTTGTCTCTCCGCCGCCTCCCATTAACACCCCCTCCCCCGTTTTTTTTGCGTGCTTACACAATCTTTTTTTCGTGCACATGCGCCGTGCAACTGTGTCTGTGTTCTACCTTTTGTACGCGGATGACGGGTTACACTACCTTAAGAAAACACTGGCGAACTTAATCACTGCCACTTCTGTCATGATACCCCCATTCACATTAAACATCGTGCAATTGAGAACTGCCAGGACCATATCAGCCATTATTTGTCGTGAATAGTACCGGGGATTGACAAAGGGCTATTCCCTTTCATTCGCAGGCCGGGGCTAATAAGGCATTCCACAGGTGCCCTCTTTAAGTTGGTTTAGCACAATGGCGATGACACAACATAACATAAACATGAGGTTGGGGTGGGGCATTAGGGCAGTGTTGATGCGCATATTGCATGTGCTCCACCCGTATGTACACAACACACAGGCGCCCCACCCCGTCATCTAAATCTCGTCCGTCTTCCGGGAGTACAGGCTTGACGAAAAGCCCTCTTAATTCATTAGCACAGCTACAAGAGTTAAGAAAAGTGAATTGCTGACCTCCTTAACATGCCACGGACGAATTACTCACAGCTAACAGAGTAGGGGGTTTGACCATTAGCACGCCCAAAATACTGATTACCGTGGCCTCATTAGCAACTGGTTAATTTAACAGACGTGATGGCGGCGCGTTTGACGGATGATGCAGCAGCGCATATCACAAACGTGATAGCCGCGTATCTGAGGGATGTTATAGCGGCGCATATCACAGACGTGATAGCCGCGTATCTGAGGGATGTTATAGCGGCGCATATCACAGACGTGATAGCCGCGTATCTGAGGGAATTTGTAACGTCGCATTTCACGGACCTGATTATACGAAGTATCTGAGGAGTATTGTAGTGGCGCATGTAACAGACATGATAGCGACTTACCTGAGGGGTGGTGTAACAACTCATTTCACGGATGTGATAGCGACGCATCTGTGTGATTTTGTAGCAGCGCATTTCACAAGGGTGATAGCGACGCATCTGTGGGATGTTGTAGCAGCGCATTTCACAGAGGTGATAGCGGCGTGTCTGAGGGATGTTACAGCGACGCATTTCACAGAGGCGATAGCGGCGCATTTAAGGGGGATGTTTTGCGGCGCATTTCACAAAGTTGATAGCGGCGTGTCTGGGGGTGTTGTAACAGCGCATTTCACAGAGATGATAGCGGCGCATTTAAGGGGTGTTTTGCGGCGCATTTCACAAAGTTGATAGCGGCGTGTCTGGGGGTGTTGTAACAGCGCATTTCACAGAGATGATAGCGACGCATTTGAGGGGTGTCGTAGCAGCGCATTTGGCAGATCCTGAAATGGCTGTGGTTGATGCATCAGGCTTATCCTTTTAGAACAGCATTTTCAGCGTGGTACCAAAAACGAATCCACGACATTTGATCTAGCGACATTTGGTCTACCGATATATGATCTAAATCTGCAGGGTACGGCGATTGGTCTGGATATTTCTTTCGTATGTTTTGTTTTTTGTTGTTGTTTTTTCATTGGAAGAGAAAAAATAAAGCAATGAAAAGTTTTCGCCTTCTATGCCGTGTAATCGATTTATACAATCTTCAATTGACAGTTTATTGCAAGTATTAATGGGTATTGATAAGTACATGTATCATACTAGATAGCTTTTACAACAATCTCAACCTTGTTGATGCTCGCGGTTAATCGTTTTCCATCTCATATTGTGGCCTACGCCGCGAAGAAGTTCTTATATACCTTCAGTGACACGCCATCCTCATCCGGATTACGTGTGGTGCAAAAGGTCGAGATTCTGTCCAAGTAAAAGCACCTTGGCACTCTGGTCAGTTAGACCCCAGTTAGAATATTTTGTATCGTGGTATAAAAGGCAAATAAGAAGATGAAATCTGTTCAATTGCTGTATTTTCCTGTTAAAATTTAGAAAAAAAATCTAGAGCAATTGTTGTACTCTGCACATTTAGATCAAATGCCGCTTTACCAAATGCAGGGATATCACCAAGACAATGTTATCCTAGTGTGGACATTGCGTGAAGGTCATAGACAGCTATAAAGGTGTAAAAAGCCAAGCACGGCACAGTCATAATGTGTGCGCTGTGTCGCCCAGGGCTCTGTGCTCCTCTTCCCGGGAGGGGACCGTCAGCTCCCACAACCATAAAATATAGTATAAAAATATAAAAGCTCTCAGCTGTTGCTGCGTGACGTCATTATGTCACGCCTGAATACTGTGACTGGCGTCGCGTAAAAAAAAGAAATAAATAAACAAGTAAATAAATAAAAGATATAATGCCAGTTGCAACAGGTGACAACTATCGTTGCTTTTGAAGAGAGCCTTGATGACTGACGAGAGGAGATGTTGAAAAACCGCACAACAGGAAGAAATGGTGATCAAATTCTTTAAATGTCAACCCATCACTAGAACAAATGATGGTGAGAAGTGAGAAAGAAGAAAATCTTTGTAGGGTTTCGAAATTGGCAATTGGGGGAGGAAGTTGTTTGAGTATGGTCGCTGATCACTATGGCCACGGACGAGTGAACACGGCCTTAATGAGGAAGCCGAGACGCGGCTCCATAGTGACGGCAAAACTGGCCTGCATCACGCTCGTGCCACGTCGGCGTAATCAAGCGGCAATAAATAAGCAGCTAGGAGGTTCCTAACAATTCCAAACTTGTCGGGGGTCTGGGTGATAATGGGGATGTGGGGGGGGGGGGGGCAGTGAAGGGGCTCGTTGCCACTGTTTCCGTTATTGAAACTGACCTTTCCCCCCCCCCCCCCCCCCCCCCGCCTTTGGCCTTCTGACTACAACAAAGACAGAAGTGGGAGTTGAACTGATTTCGTGTGTGGCTCTGTGTCCGACATCGAGTGTGTAAAAAAAATAAAAAATGTAACGGTGGGGCTAATTACGAGAGCTGTGTGACAGGTTGTACAGCTGTCACTCCCGTCCTTATTACGGCTTGTAAAACACGCTGTTGTCCTCCACTCAAAAGCCCGTGTTTTTCCCCTTCAATGATCTTATTGCTTTGTCTCCCTTTGTGCTCGCCATAAGCCACGGAGCCGAATGCGATATTGCCCTCCCCCCAATTAATTGTAATCATTGCAGCGGCATGCTGTATTTTAAAAGGGACTGAGAGAGGGAGTGAGAAAAGGGAAAAAAGGGAAAAGAATACATGGGAAGAGTGAAGTAAAATGGTGGAACACGTGATATTTCTAAAGACACCAGCCAAGTTCTGTTTTGCAAAATTATAAAAATTGGCAGCAGACAATATGTGTTGTTGCTGTTTGTAGTCCTTTCGGTGTGGAATCTTGTGTGTGGGGAGGGGGGGGGGCAGAGGGTTATTACCCCTAAGATTACAAGAATTCGCCCAGCTTTTCTGGCTCGTAAGTCCACAAGATCTTAAGGGGCGGTAGTTTTTCGCGGCGCCTCGCCTGGATGAGATGTGACATTTTATATATGCTAAAAGCCTCTGATTGGCGAGCGTAGTTCATCCATACATATTACATGGCTGTTCAAAGGCAAACGGGAGTAGGTAGTTGCCCAGCGGTAATTTTTGTTCCATTACCCTCGTAACTTGTGAATTAACCTTATAAGCCGAAGCGACACAGCAGTTCCTAAAACACAATCCGTCATTTGAAGGAAATGAAACCCAACATGAAGCACTTTGATATACACATCAAAAGGGCGGGCTTTCCAGGCCCGTGAGGGGGTGGGGGTGTGGCTTGGATTGTACCCTCATTGGCAATTCATTTTTGCTCGCGTTGTTACGAGTTAGCGGGAGTAGGTGGGGGAGAGGAGGGACAGTATGCTGTCAGTAAATGTAGCCGTGTGTGTCAGGCGATCAAGACCCTGTTGTAAGGGAGGTGCTTGTGGCTGGAAGCACTGGATAATAAGTTACACCATTAGCGGTTTTCAAGAAAAAAAAAAGCTCCTCTCATTTGGATTCTCCCCCGGTCAGCGGAAGGATCCTCCAAATTAAGAGTCCGCGACTCCCTTTGTGGATGACCGCAGATTAAAAGAAGCGAGCTGGCTGCCTTTTGATATATACTATTACTGAATTTTACCCTTTTGCCTGCAAGCCAAAAAGCCTCGAAATGGTAATTAGACACTTTCCCTCATTTGCGACACTCAGACTTGCGTTGATGTCGGAAGTCTTGTTGGCGTTACGAATTAAGGAAAAATCAGATTCAGCTTGAGCAGAAAGTAACGCCACGCCCTTGCAAAGGGTGCCTTGCTGTGACGTCACAAATAGACATGGAACCCCGTATTTGAATTTTTGACGCCGTATAATTTTTCCCGTCGTCCGGTAGACTTTGGTATGCCCGAATATCAAGCCTGAAATATTGTGTTAGTGGGGGATTCGCCCAGCCCTACGACCCCCTTCCCTCCCCTGATTTCTTCGTAAGCTGGTTCGTTCACTTTTCCCTCTTTTCCGCATATTGCTTCAAAGGCCATATTCGTTTCCCTACTAAGTGATCAGACGCAATCGCTTAAGCATGGACGGAAGTATTGCTGAACGTCCCAAACTGTATTTGTGAAGCCCGCGACCTTGTGCATATTGTAGTTATGCATCCGACATTTTGTTCCAAACTGCACATTTATTGAGGGGGAGAAAGAGCGATCAAAGGCAAAAGTGGCTGGAGGAAATCAGACCGTGGGTCACGGATTGATCCGTGATCCTCGTTAAGGGTCGTCCGTTGTCTGGCAGTCTACTCGCTTGGAGTGAAAACAATTGCTCGTAATTAGAGGCAATTCAGAGGCCGGGCCTTTTTGAAGTCGCTCATCTGTAACTGGACTCACAGGTGCAACTGGTGCACAGGCCTTTCATTTACCTCGCTCCCAGCTCGCCCCAGCATTAGGGTTCAGTTCCCTTACACGGGCACTAATAACTGTCTAATGGTTTGATACTAACCCACCCAGACGCACACGCGCACACACAGCCGTACACACAGCCACTGAACATTCTTCGTACAACCAGTCCCGTGTCTTTCATGTACACGGAAGATGCCATACATCTCAGCAATCAGTTTTGATTTTCTATCATTCGGGCCAGTGAAACTTGACAGGGAAAGAGAAAAACTTGGCCAATAATTGATGACAAGGGGAACCACACAGGCGAAGCGACGATTAAAGGCAACTACAGCTTGTGCCATGACGCAAGTGCAGTTGAGCTGCAAGTAAAAGGACTGAGCTTGGCCAGTCAGAGCAACGTCTTGGTTGAAACCAGCAGCCAATAGGAATGCGTCTTGCAGCGGTGGAATCGGGGGGTAGGCAAATGAGCGAGCAAACTTCCCTCAAATACTGCCGTCGCGGGCCTTTGATGGGGAGATACGCTGTTTTTCACGGAGGGGATCAAAAGACCATTAACTCATAAGCAGACGAGCGCAAATAAATTGCTTCAAGTATTAAATCGTAGATGAAATTCCACGGACGGGAGTGGGAGAGTTAAGGCGACATAAAACAGTTGCACACAGTTCTTTTGTTTTTAATTGTACTACTTGTTTTCTACAGAAACAACCAGAAAATAGAATTAATATTATAAAAGTGAGAGTTTATTATTATTGAAAGGACAGTAATCTCATAACGTTCTATCTTGTGCTCATACAAAGGAAATCTGTTGATGAAAATGCTTCTGTTCTTGGCAAAAATTTGGGGGAGCAAAAAGATCCTAATAACTGTAATGATCGTTTGATCTGCGATACTTTAAAGGCTTGAAAGAGAATATTAGCGACAGGAAGGTGGAGCAAATCAAGATATAATAAAAAACAATTGACTCACTTTCCTCCTTTATTCTGACGGCTATCGAAAGCCTTCTGATTTGTCCCTTGTTAGAAGTCCGGAAATTTTTTGTGAGTTATTAAAGATAAAAAGATAAAAACATTGCGGGGGGCGAGAAAGAAACATCAGCATGTATCAAACAGAGAAGATGGACAAACTTGAAAACTATCATGTCAAAATCGAGGGCATGGGTGCTATGGGTGGTGGCAGCCTTGGCAACGGCGATGTTGTCTCCAACAGCAACGTAGTGATGGGCGATATCGGGGGATACAACACGGTGCTGGACTACAGCACGGGCAACCAGGGCATGGCCATGACGGGTGGCTATAACGACGGCGGCTATAACGACTATAATACGGGGGCGGCGGGTGCCAATGCGGCCGCTAGCGGCGATCCTAGTCTCGATGGCAACGGTGAGTCGCTTTCGCGTTTTCTTCGGCGTTTTCTGTGTCTTGACGCAAGCGCATTGGAGGTAACTTTGGACGCAACAGTTTTAAGGTACGTGCATTTAGTTTTGTTGTGTGTTTTTAACTCTTGGGGCGCAAATGTAGTTCATGTCATTGTCAACTTGTGTATAGGTTCAGCAACGGGAAAATCAAATATGACTGTGAAATGTGTCAGCAAAAAATAAGGAAACACTGTGATTTCCTCGTGAATATCTTTTATTATTTTTTCTTTTTACGTAAAATGTTTCAGTATGAAGTGGTTTAAGTGTTTTACAAGGAGACTGAATCTTTGATCGTCTTAAAATCAGTGACTAAACTGCTTCATTTAATAAGTTTTAATCGGCAGTTTTTAAATTCTTTTAAAATATTGTACGACTTTCAAGAGGAAAGATTCCTTCTTTTAAGTAAATTTTTTATGGCTGTTCTGTCGGAAAATATTTCTTCTGTTCTTCAGTGGCAATTTAGGATAACTGATTATAAGAACCTCCGTCTGTAAGAAAACGTTTTAGCAGTGTTGGGATTTCCCACAGCTCTGAGTGTCGATGGTAATTCTGACATATTTCACGGATGAGTAACATATACAGTAAAATATAAATAAACCAACATTATACAGGTTCTGGAAAATGAAACGGAAGAAAAAAAGTCCGGGAAAGTCCTGGAAATTAAAAATCCACGGAAACAAAATTTCAAGACTTATGTAGGGTGAATAATTCAGTAAAACGTCTTTCTTATTGGCCTGTACGTAATCGATAATTATATGATATATATATATATATATATATATATATATATATATATATATATATATATTTATATATATGGTAAACAGTCCCGGAATTGTCTTGGAACATGGTGCTAGAAAGTCGTCCTGGAAATTGGCTGTTTCAATTTGTACGAACCTTGTACACTGTACGCAAGGGGAATGTTTCAGATGCATAATTTCGGAAATTCATCCTAATTTTTTTAAAATATTTTTTACGTTAGACCAAAATCGTAAAACCACCAAAAATAGTTAAACGCAACAAGATTTTAATTTTTATTAAAGACTTGCATTTTTTCTCTTGTTTTCCAACTACTGCGTATTTTACCTGTTTTCGGGAATACAAGTTTTTGTTCGAAATTTTAAAGAAGCACGTAAATTTTTACTGTGTAATTCATCTACTTCATTGGCATTGAATTGCCACGCGACGTTTATAATCATAAATATATCTTGTAGAATTAAGACAGTTCCAAAAGTTGTTGCCTTTGTGAATAATTTCGGAAAGTCTAGATTTTCATAAAATCTGAAAATTTGATGCCGCTATTTTGCCTCGTGATTTAAGTTTTTTAAAGAAAACTCTAACCGATATGTAGAAGAACAGAAGGCTGATCTCTTGGAGTTACGGAATTTAAAAAGAAATCATTTAGAAGAGTCACATACTAGTGAAAAGAAAAATAATACTATTAATAAAAAATTTTTGTGTAAAATTTGCGAGCAGTTCTGGTCATGCTTATTTAATACATTTCAGTTCTGGACGACCCTTCTCAATTCTGTCTCTCGTTTTATTCACAATGTTTGCTATTTTTGATAGAATTTCTGGTTTAGGACATTCCTGAAACATATTTTATTTTATATCCTAGAAGAATAGTTGAAAGGAAGTAAAGATACAGTTTCTTACACTGTCGAATTTCTACCTTTTTACCGGAGGTAAACTTTTAATGCCTGCAATTTTGTACGGGCGTTAAAACTGAAATAGAAACTCAAAAAAATACGGGCAATTTTTAAAATTTTGAACAAAATTAGTCATGAGCAAAACTTTTATTTTTTAGTTTTAACTTTTAAGTATGAACTCTGTTTTACGTCATGGAATTAACATACGTCGCTTCGTCAAAGGTAAATTTTAAATATTCTTCCGCTAGAAATTTCCAGGCCTCAAAACTGCATTTCCAGGCGTTTATTTCTCGCTTGATGTGTAAATTTCGAGTGCTGGTTTGTTGTCTGAAACACCTCCATTAACTCACAATGACATCACGTGTATAATCTGATGTTTTTTTATTGTATTGTCATTTGTAGTAAACAAACCTACTTTTATAAACAAATGAGTATTCATCCTCTGTACATTTCAGCAAGAAACACCCGCTTTATACTTTCGCTAACGGTTCTGGTTGGTTTTTTAAATATAGTTTAAAATCTTTGGCAGCTCTTTGGCAGAACGTGTGCTGATGCTATCAGGAATTACATGCAGATTGCATCTTAAACATGTTCCACATTGAAATTGCTTTGTAACAACCCCGCATATTTATGTGTAGTTTAGTTATTATGACGAGATATGTAAAGGAACGACTTCACAACTTTTATGTCAATTATTATCTGAAACTGCATCTCTCTTGCTATATCTTTTTTTTTCTTTTTTTGCAAAATAAAAATATGAACGATGGATGTTTATGGGTTGTTCCCCTGTATTTTAGGACTTCTGATTTTTGTTCTGAGAGCCCCCCTTTTTAGGCTAGTGTAGTTTCTTTTTTATTATTATTATTTTTTATTTTAAAGTTGACCAGCTCGATTCCCGCAGGTTATTTGCAACTGGGAATGTCAAGCGTTTGAGTATAAGTGAAATGCTGGAAATGGAACTGGATCGGAGTTAAGTTCTGAAAAGTGCAATTTAGTGTCCGCGTCACTACAAGCGCATGCAGTTTCGTACGGTACGGTTTGAAGCTTCGATTGTCAAGTAAATATCAACCAAAACACTACACAGTGATTCCAAAATCAATCTTCAGTTGAAATGATGGCGAATATCAACAGAATACGAAAAGTATTGACACCTGTTAAAATTGCTTTGAAGGCGACATAAACAAAGTAGAAACAAAAAAAGAAGCGACATGGACACTTTGCAAAAGGGGTCGTATATTAACGTGAATGCAGTAGAATTAGAGGTGCCGAGGTAAAACAATGATTTTATGCGTCGTTTGCCAACTCGACTCCTAGCTTTTAGACGCCTGCTTTTGGAAGCGTGCCCTTAGATGGCACTAGACGTTACAGGAAGTCAGCGAGCTTTCACTGAAAAAGCGTTTCTCGGAGGCTGTAAAGCGGTGATTAGATCAGCGCAATCATCATAATTACCGCCTGCATGTTTTTCACGACGTTGGCACAAAGGAACGCATGACGTAATTATTTTGGCCGTCGTTGATTACGAACCTCCTCACGGCTATACCGATATGCACCTGTTAATGCACCGTGTTTGCACCTTCATGTGATAGCAGCGCTTTTAAAGCACACCTTTTTTTTTTGCATTCTCAACCACCCCGCCCCCTCTCCAACCAGCCCCACTACTTAACTCTTCCTGCACAGATTGATGAGGGAATATTACGCATAACTAGCTCTCAAGTCACAATGAAGTAATAACCCCAACATGGCAGACGGTTCCTTCATAGCGGACTCACTCGCAAGAATTAGTGATTTGCTGCTGGCCAGGCTATAATTTTCACTAACGAACAAGCGTTGATTGCCGTCGGCCACGGGAGTTTCGGTTGCGGCCTGTTAGCCCCCCCCCCCCCCCCCTGCCCCACCACCCCACTTCCTTACCGTTTCCTTTCAGCCTGTGCGACCTTCGCCGGGTGATTTCAGGAGAGCCCAGCGATCTTGGGCAGGCCTTGCTGCCGGGGAGAACGAGTTCTCACATTTTATTGATGCCGCTTATGGTTCATTTGCTTCCCAACTTCTCCTGTTCCAAAATGGTGAGAAACGAAGTAGGTTTTTGGCCACCAGTGTACGCTAATTCCATTTTACACACTACATTTGATACAAGGAAGACCCGTAGAGTCCGAGTACTTCAAAGAAGACACCTCAGCCCGCAACACTACAATAATATATGTTGGTTTTGATATACTGCAGTGTATCTGATCAAGTAGTCCGTCTTTTTCGCGAAAAGCTTGAGAAAAGTTTCTGCTATAATATATTCGCTTGTATGGAAATGAATAATTAAAAATTAAATATCTTCCACCTGTCGCTGTGACAAAAACGAAATAAAAGAATTTGAAAACGGTTGAGTGAAGAAAAAACATACCTACCGTTCTGGGTAGCCTACCGATAAATCGCATCCTAATTGTGGTGCATGAGTTGTAGTATTATTTCGTTAAAAAACAGAGGGGAAGGAGGGGAGTGGGCCCATGAAAGACATTTCCAAAAAAGGAGTGGAACACACAAAGAATTTACTGGGAAGATGCTTAATGCAGATACTTATCGTTTGTTTGCAGGCTGGCCCCGCCCGCTGCCCTTGCCTCCAGGACAGTTCCCCCACCCATTCTACCCAGAACTTTCAAGTGCAATGCAATGGTGAGTACTCTCTCTAGTCCTATTGTAAGAACAATCTATCATTTAAAATAAGAATACGTCAAGCAAATAAGAATCTACGTATCTTTGTTGAAGGCGAAATAAAACGTTATCGGCAAAGTGAGTCTGTTCCGGAGTGGCCCCATGAGGCTCCATGTCACTGAAATATAGAGAGAATCATACAAGTTGAATTGTCGTTAATTTAAACTAGTCTGTTCTGGAATAACGTCGACTAACTTTGACTGTAGCCCCTTGATTCGCAAACTTGTGAATTTTATTTGCTTGATGTATTGTTGTCATTTAAATAAAGAGTGTTTATTTTGAAAATGTACTACTTTGGAGTGTCAGAGAAAATCGAAAACTTTCGAAGTGTTGTATGGATGGATTTTTTATCTCTGAGTTTAGTACAGAAATTTGACGAAGCGCTAGTCATAAAGAGAAAAGCTCGTCAGTACTTTCTAGTGGATGAAGCAGTTATTATATGAACAATCCGGAAAAAATAATAATGGTTTTATGTGTTGTTTTTACTTTGTATTTTAAGAAGAGCTTTAGTCGCTTCGGAGCTGACAGGTTTCAGCCAATTCTTATAGGGCAAAGAGCTGTGTCCCGTAAAGGAGTACAATACTGCAATTATCTACACAATAATAAATTATTGAAAGACAGATTTATACATTGATCATGACAACAAGAAAATAAGTAGAACTCAATTTCAAGGGTTGATTGATATTGAGAAGAAAGTCGGTGTGCTAAAAATGTAGCCTTTTTTGAAGAATCCAATTTAATATTCACACCTGTGACTAACGACTTGTAGTCTTATAACAATACGAACAAATTTGTGGTGAAGCCGAATAGTTAGAGAATGCCGCGAGACAAGGTAATGAATGAACAGGCATAGTTTGAACCCGTAACATGTTATTTACCCATCACGTACTTAATAAAATATCGGCGCCTGTGGAAAGTGTATATCGTCGAGCGAACTGAATTTATGTCTTCTCTCTGTCTCTCAGATTTCACGGGAGATAGACGATAACGTTCAGAGGTAACATAAATGGCCTATTTCATGTATTTAGAACCCCCTCATGTGAATGCGTGTACTGGGATTGTACGTACAGCCCGAAGCAAATGAGTCAACTTAGTCGCTGCTTAAAAATGTATGATACAAAGGGAGGTGGGAGCGGAATGTTCAGAAATGATAAACATAATAGAGAAACGGGCAAAGATTTGTCATTTGATGTTGGCAACTGTGCAGCGAAGAAAAAGGGCTGGTACTTTATGATAAGTAATGGCCCCTGTTCTCGGCCAATCAGCTTCGCTGTAACAGATTTAAGAGGATACCTCCTATGAATAGTTCTTGGTGACTGTTGTATATTGTCTTCTTTTCGGCATTCTTGTATTAATTTACACGGGGTTTGAAACGTGTATGCAACGAATTTTGTCAGAATTGAACGCCCGTCTCTGTCGGCAGTGATACATCTCCTGCTTTTGTCTAATAGTTCACAAGACACTTGAAGCGTAAATGGGCATTTTTAGAGTTTCCATATAATACCAATAACAACTGCATCAATAATAGTAAAAAAAAACTGATAATAATAATAATAATGAATAATTGTAATAAATAAATAAATGATTAAAATTAAAAACAAAATTAAAATGTTATGTGGAACCATAGTAAAGTGAGCCAGTGATTAAAAACAATACCGCCACATTAATTTGTCTTATGGAGTCGGAATATTTCTGAAATTAAAAACTGGTGAGAAATTAGCAACATAAATCCCGAGCAAAAAAAAATAAATAAATAAATAAAAAATAACTAAACATTCTGCACCTTGCAGTGCGAAGGCTTAATGTAGAGCGACTGCCGTCGTCTATTATTCATAGACCCGGCAATGGTGTGAGCATCCTTTTTCAAAGAGTCAAAGCTGGCAGAATTTATGATTAGAAATTCCATTCCGCGACACGAAATGTGCTTCTGGTTGGGAAGCTGACTGACGTTTGAAATCGGAGAGATGAGCCATCGCCGACTAATTGTCACGGCTTCAGAGCGCTGCTTTCTGGCTCTTAGCCGATGCCAAAGGTTAATGGAACAGCCGCCCCCCCCCCCCCCCCATTCCCACGACTCATTCTCCGCCCCATCTCTCGTTCAGGTGTTTCGAAACAGTGATTATTTTAAGAATTAAACAAGGCACAAGAAGTGATGCCACAGGCAAAGTGAAAAGTGAACTGAATTAAGCAGTAATAATCATAATAAAAATAACATAGTGTGAAAACATCTTTAAAAGCAATTACTCATGTTTATGTCTGTAAATAGAAAGAAATATTGATATAAATCATCGCATGGCGAGGTAATGATAATCTCCAAACCTGCTACTGCACACACAGTTCTTGTAATTAAAATAAAACTACGAAAGTAGAGGGGAATGTTAACTCTATGGTATTTCTCTGGTTTTCCCGAGTAATTTATTTGTGATGTACTTTTTAGCTAATTATGTATTATTTTTTCTCAGTGAGCAAATAAGACGAACAGCGGCCTTCCGTATAACAGTAGTCCTTTCAGAAATAACTGCAATAGTCATACAAGTCACTATTTAAGATGTACAGTACTGGCACCACGCCAGGCCTTCCACGCCCAAATACAGACGTTTAAATTTCTGTTCACTGCTATATTTTCTCGGAAATTTGGGATTTGTGTCGACGTGTATGACAAAATAACAATGTGCCCTGCCTGGCCTGGGCGCGTCACTTCCGCGACTACTTGATAATAAAATAATAATAATTTTGCGAAAGCTGTGGTCGGTATGGTAACACAAGTGAAGTCTATTTAAAGCTTTGTTTGTTCGATAAACTGGTCTTCGTTTTCGTGAAAATTTTTCAACATTGACATGCAAATTGCATATTCACTGGTTTTTGAACATAATGAAATCAGCAGAAGAAATTGGATTTTAATTGATGCATACAAATCTCGCATGCAATTGATATAATTAATTTGAATTCAATAACTTGAATAATTATAGCCGTGTTATTCGTTTTATTTTCAAATAATGTTGGGGTAAAATGAGAAAAGCGTGACAATTTTGTAGCACAAAAAAAACGTAATTATTGTGCTCACTTCTCAAACTGCAAATGCTATTTAACGCATCGCATTTAAACACAGTGGTGTGCAAATAGCTCACAATGATGAAAAACAAAAATTAACAGAATAATAGTAATAAAGTAATACTGATGGCATAAACAGTTGTAAATTCAACATAAAATTTCAGTTTAGTAGTTCTATTTACTTTCAGTTCCAGCCAGCTCTTATTTCATGTTTTTATATAAAGCAGTTGTATTTAAATGAAGAGCTCGAGAAAAAATGATTGGCTATTGTATTTTTGGTCAGTGAGAGTGTGCCCAGATTGTGTACATTGTTGAGGTAGCCACACTTCTGTCATTGAAGTGCGAACTTTTTTTTTCAACAATTCCTTTGTTGAAGGGACTGGGGGAAGTGTTGAACGACGTAGCTCTTGTTTAATTTGACACTGTAATTAGAATACATTAAAAGTGACTTGTTTAGAGTGAGGGAAAAAAAGACACTAGGTCGTTTTGCTGCATTTTGTGTGTACAGGTTTGTTATGGAGATGAAACCTCTGCAAATAGGCATATGTTGATGGAGATTTACAAAAAAAGGGAGGGGGATGGGGAAGGGCCATGCTGTGCCACTGACGCTGGACAAAATTGTGTGATTTCCGCCCTGGAATGAAAACATCCATCAGTTTGTGATGGGAAGTCTCACTTGTATGTCTCAAAGCTCTGCAGTGTTTACTATTGTCATAAATAGATTCCCTAAAGAATTCAAGAACAAAAATGCAAAAGAAATAAAAAATACAAATAACAAGTAACTGAAAGCAAATTAAAAAAAAAAAAAAAAACAAACAAACTGCCGGAGGCTTCTAATTGTTGTCTTGGATTATGCCTCAAAAATAAATGTGAAGTTGTAAGGTGGTTTAACCAGTGCTGTTGAAATAAAAAATGCAACTAGAGAGTGTGCTTAGTTAAAATACTTAGCCAAGCTAATTTGGTGAATTTAACCAAGGAGCAACTTGTTTTATTGGCATTGATCTGACTTGTTTATAAGAACAGGTCACATTGTGCCGAAGAAAAGATTTGTATCGTCTTTTAAGATTCGCCATTTTACTAAACCATGTGTCTAATTAGGAAGAAATTAATTAGATTGAAAAAGAACATCTCGTAAATCTGTTGCCATCTTTATGGAAAAGAAAAAAGGGGGCGCTTGTAGGCAATTAATCAAGAGAAATAAATGATATCATTTAGTAGTAATTCTTCGTAAGCCCTTCCATTCATGCCATGTTGGTTAATTGTGATATTTGTCGCTGATTTCAAACTATGGGGGTCATGAAATAAAATGCCACCCTGAATGAAGAGTGAGACATTAAATACGCCCATGATTCACGTTTTAAGTATGGCTCCTCAATTGTCCTTGGAAACGACTGTGTTTAAGATTTTTGCGGCCGGTTGACAAAACTGCACACTGTTATTCCATTTCTCTGTCCCAACGACATTTTCTATAAAACAAAGTGTTTACAGCAGTAAAGCGCCAGCATTGCATTGACTATTCGCTGTTTTTTTTATCCCGTTTTCTGATTTTCGTCTCCAGATTCAGTAACTCGCTCTTCAGCTCCCTCCGCCCCGCACCGTTTATGCTCGCTTGTGCGCCGAGTCAACAAAACTACTTTGATTGAATTACCGTCGCGCAACTGTTGACTAGAAAAGATTGTTGTGGAAAAATATTCATTATCAAGGTTGAATACTCCAGCAAGAAACTGTGTGAAAGCTCTTGTACAAGTCGAAAATTCAGCTTTAAAAAAGAAAGAATTTACATTCAAGCAATAAATTAGAAGCACCTGGAAGTAATGATACACCGGGGGCGCAAATAAATAGATACCTTAAAAGGCAGCAATTACGATTGACGCTTGGTATTAATATATCATGTTTAGCGCATTCAAATGATGACATTTGGCTGGTCATTATGGTAAAATAATACCAGTTTAGAAAAACTGGTCTCGTTTATTATATTTTATTTATGTACTGCGAAAAGGGTGTTTTCATAGACCTGTGTCTCCCAGGTCCGAAGGGGTGAATTTATGCACTGGATATCATGTAACAGTAATAAATAAGAGGCCACATATTTCTATTCACACGAGGTAATAGGTTTAGAATAGTTGACGTAAATTTAACTGAAAATCTCAAGTTCCATATGACACAGTCTTTCACATGAAACAAGAAAGCCTTCTTTCATATTTTTAGGTTGAACACATTTTGAGCCAGTGATCGCCAGTTATGTATCAAATTTATGTGACATAAATCTTCTAAGATTAAGTTTGCTTTATCTTAGAAATTACTTGATTTCTAGCCAAATGTGTTTGGAAATTGGTCTCAGAGCAAGAAATCCAAAGCTTGCCAATGTAATACGGGTCATTTCGGTCAGTTAGTAATGCTATTTTTATTTGTTGTCAATCATAAGACTGCCGCAATATTGGCACACGCAGTGATTTTTTGGCAGATGGGCCTACTTTTTTTGTCCGTGCCACCGCCTGTGGTTCTTGTGATGCCTGTCTGTAGCGTTGTGCGTCCGTGTGTGTGAACCTTGGAAAAGTCTCTGAAGATAGTGAGCACTGTGTGGACATTCTTCACGCCATTATGAACATTTTCCGTGGACATTTGGCACATCTCTGTGTGAAACGTTCACAAATTATTGTTCGATCTAAAATTTTAGAGTTTCCACAGTGCTGGAAACCAGTAACACCGTTTTATTCAAGATAAGAATTCCGAGGCACAGAAACCAGATACCTTTTTGGTGGGCGTTTCCGGAATAAACTACCGATAAATTAATTGTAAAAAAGCATTTTAAAAATAGTTCACAAGCATAGTTTTAGCTTGCAGGCTGTCTAATTTATTTACTTATTTATTTATTTAATTTTTTCCAAAAAAATTAAAAAATGACAATACAAATAATTTTTAAAAATCTAAATTTCCATAGATTATTAGTCCCCTCCGCCGCGTGGCACGGAGCGGTGAGCGATAGTTTTGGGGTCTGTCCGTCTATCGACACTTTTGTTAACACGCGCAAGCCTTCGTTTTTTGATCGAGTGTTGACATATTTGACGTGTTGAAATATTTGACGTATTGAAACTAACAAGGGTCAGTGTTGTAAGTGAACAGAGTTGGCCAAGAACAGTGGCCGAATCGAATTTTACAAATTTATGCAATCTTCGAGCACTTTTTTAACACGCTCAAGCCTACATTTTTTTATTAAATGTTAAAATATTTTAAGTAGGGGTAGTTCCTAAAGTAACAAAGTAACAATACTGAACTACGAACATCTCAATACACAGCCGAATTTGAATTCAGTTTTTGAATATTTTTATTTTTGGCCAAAAAATTAGAATTAATATTTTTCAACTTATCACGCATTGGCATAAGAAAAAATAAAGCAGTTTGATGCGTGCGTCATTTGAATTATAAAATGTCGATTCCGGATTTCATAGGAAACAGTGTCTAGTTTCTTTTTTTCTTCAGAATTCTTATTTTAAACAGTACGGCGTTCAGTGGTTAGTAATGATGTGCAAAAGTAATAAAGCTATTTTATTTGTTGCCGTTGATAGGAGTGGCCCTGGAGGCTACCCCATGTCGTCATCAGGTCTGCGAGGCCCCTACCCACCACTCAGCAGTTCACCACTCTCCAGGTTCAGCCCGGGACTGTTCCCACCACATCCAGGTCTGCCGCCAGGCTTTCCACACACAGCCGGCCTCGTGTCGCCCGGCACCAAGCAAGAGCTGTCCTCCATGAGTGCCGATCACCCGCATCATCCATCACACAGGTGCTTATTTGGGTCAAAGACTATAAACAGTCTTTGTTTGGGTGCAGTCTTGCAAATGGAAAATTCCATTTAATTTGTGGAAAATTCCTATGAAAAATACACTGGTTAATATATTAGGATTTACTTGATGATTTTTAAATATTCAGTGAAAATGGCAATGAAAGCTTTAGAGTAAATCTTTCGTTAAAAAATGAAAATACACATATTATATTCTTTGCTTAGAAGTAGTTCTTACGGTTGTGTTTTTTTCTATGTTTTTATACTGTACCAGTGTAAAAACATAGAATACATACAAACCTAAACGAATAGACTGTAAAACTGAGGCAGCAAACGTTCATATTATGAAAATTTTAAATACCTTTGACATACCATTTTTTGTCAAGTTCTTCCCAGTGAGTATTAGAGATTTCCTAAAAAGTACTTCTAGCAAACGTTGGTTCATTGTGAGAAGGACTGCCCGGTGTGCATGTACATTTGATTGGCGCGGGTTGTTTCTTAATTGTATTTCCCGAAATTTTAAAACGGTTTTTACCAAAAAAAATCCTTACAAAATGTTGCGTTTGATGCATGTTCTTCTATTGGATACTCATTAAGAGTAATTTATATTCCCGTAAAATTCTGTGGAAGGTAAATGCTGACTTCGAACTTCTTTTCTCAGAAGTATAAGGTTCCAAATTCTCTTTCTCAACATGCAGAATTTTTCACTTGAGTACGGTTTTTTTGTTTTTCGAAATCTAGGCGAATTTTCCTCTTCTGTTATTATCTTATAGCGAATTTTACATTGTGAGTAAAATAGAGCGGCTGGTGTACACTGCATACTTGTTTCAACCCGCTATCACTCGATCTGTTTTAAAACAGGTGAATTAGAGATTGCCCCGTTTTGGACTGAGAGTGATGAAATACATTCCATTCAAGTTGCAACTTTTCTTTGTTCATGCATAGCTAATAGAATTTCCTCCAATTACAAATTGTGTTGATTGATTCTCCATCGTTTTAAGCATTAAACTAACAAAAAATTGGTTTAATTTCTATTTTTTTAAATTTCCGCACTAAAACTTCTACCTGTGTTGTGTGTTGACCTTTTTGCGACACCTGTTTTTTTTTCTTAAGAACGTACAAGTTGTTGTTGCAGATGGGATTAGATTCTTTTCACTCGTGGATAGATATTTCTTTAGTGATTTTCAAACTGTTAACCTATGTTTTTTAATCCTAAGTTTGTAAGTTTGGAATCCTAACAGCAGTGTGCTTTTAGAGTTTGCTTAGAGAGGGGAAGAAGGTAATAGAATGTAGACTTTTCGTTCCCTCTTTTGGCTACCATTGCGTGGAGAACTGAAAATGGAGTGGAAATTTAAAAACAAATGGATACATTACAGAGCACACACGCTGGACTATGGTCTAGCTCACAGTCCAGGTCACCGACACGACGCGGAGAGTGAACGCGTCAAACAGTCCCCGCGCATCAAGAAACCTCTCAACGCCTTCATGTTGTTCATGAAGGAAATGAGGCCCAAGGTCATAGAGGAGTGCTCCCTAAAAGAGTCCGCTGCCATTAATCAAATTCTAGGTCGTAAGGTGAGTCTTTTGAAACGGTCTGGACGAGATCCAAGGACGAGGTCTTATCGCAAAACTCACTTTGGCGTTGGTGTTGAAATTTTCATCGGATTTTTTTTTTCAACCCGGAAGTGTTTGAAGCGCCATTTAGACTCTGGGTTTTGCCGTCCATAAGTGGCGCACACGCCTGCTCACGGGTCATTGCTCGCACCGCGATTGGCTTACGGCGGCGGCAACGGTCTTGGTTGCTGGGCGACCATGTGGTGGTCGCTATGGGGCTGTGACTCAGTTTTCTAGGTCGAAGTGGGAAGGTTGCTATGCAGTTTTCAAAGGTCGCTACCCCCTCCCCCCGCTTTTCAGTGGGGGCCAGTTCGGCTCATCCTCAGTTGCAGTGCGCCCGGATCGTCTCGTTGTCAAGGTCACCCCTCATTTCGTTTCCACTCCCAAAACAAAAAAACCCTGTGCCGTGGGGTAACCAGTTTAAGCGCTCAAAAAAAGTTGTACTGTTGTGTGTCGCTTTTGCAGGTTGCATAACGGCCACACGGAGCCCGAATCGCCCCCGGTTAAGAAACCGCCTTATGTTAAGAAACCTCTCAATGCGTTCATGTTGTTTATGAAAGAAATGCGCCCTAAAGTTATCGAGGAGTGCACTCTGAAAGAGTCCGCCGCCATTAACCAAATATTAGGTCGCAAGGTGAGTCGCAAAGTGTAAGAAAAAATAAATAAATAACTTCAAAAGCAAATCGTGTGAGAGAAATCATCAGAAGTAATAAGAAATCTACGTTCCGATGAGTTAGTATTGAAATTACTGACGAATGGTTGAGGCTTGGTAAACTCAGTCAAATGAAACTGGTGAAAATATAAGTGGCATGGTTCATTATCTTTCACTCGTGAGGGTTATTGACTGAGGCAACTTCCGGAATTATTTCCCATGCCCTTTGCATATATGAAAAAAATCAAAAGTAGAAATTTTGTATTGGACTATTTTTCACTTTTCTGATATCCGACTTTTCTTGTGACATAGACAGATTACATTTCACAAACTGCGTTTATGAAGTATGGGAGGTACTTTTAAACTTGGGAAGTACCCATGTGAAAGTTTAAGTATTTAACAGACATACTCAAACAAAAATAGAATAGGAAAAAAGAGAGCGGCGATACTGTGAAGAAGTGTAGGAATGTTTAGTTGTAACAATAGTCCCGCAACAAAAGCCAATAAAACGGAGCATTATGGGCACTTTCAGTTCGCTTACACCTCAGTGAATTTTCCCATTACGATCTTCATAATGCATGAATGGAACAAAAATAGGATACAATTAGTATCTGATGCCCCTGAACAAAGGAAGCCGATAGATTCGTATCGCTAACAAGACAATTCCTATGGAAAAAATATCGGCACCCAAAGTTGTCCCATTATCGCTCAGACGCTGTCCGTTTGAGGTAATTGTTTTGAACGTGAAAAAATGTGTGCAAAAAATTACAACGAAGGACGGATCGATTGGCAGATCCCTAAAAAGGGCTACTTTAACAATTTACCCCTCCATTCTTTATTCATAAATTGCTGAACCAATATTTGCCTTTGCAGTTTTCTGCGCCATTCCTTCGAAAGTACCAAGAGCTTACCTTTGCCAATGGTCTGCCAATGTTCTTAGCTCGTTGGTGAATAGCCTACGACGCCCACAGTTAAAGGAACCACAGTTCTAAGTGCTCAAGCTAAATTGCTAATAGGGGAGGATTTGGGATGGGATATTCATCCACTTAGGGGACCCAGTTCCTTTGAGGATGGCTAATGATGTTGAAAGGACATGTTCCGTATGGGAATGATAGATCAGTGATTGCGCTCGAATTCATGTAATGGATAATGAAAAGTGAACGGGCAGGATTTACATAAACAAGTTAGCGCCCGGGTCGGTCCCCCTTTGCGCATAGCCCCTGAGATTCAATTAAGTCAGCTCTGCAAAATATGCGCAAGTGTATTCTCTACAAGATTGAGTTAGGAGATGGAATGAGCGATAATGGGTTAATTACGAATTACAGCGCAGAAACACATGCTTTCTTAGATCATTCGTCTTCGTCGTTTTGCGTTGGGGATACTTGTCAAAATGTAATAGCTGGTCGTGTTTTTCAATGTGTCCCTTTCTTTTATTTCATGCATTGTTTTACACACCATATTTTTCAGTTTTAACTCCCCGATTCCGGGATCCCCTTCTTTACTATTTCGTTTGAAAACATTGGTAAGTGATTTACTGCAGTCACTTTAATGCATCAAGCCATATATTTCTAGTTATCCCCCGTGAAACGGAGGGATATAGGTTTGAGATTGTCCGTCCGTCCGTCCGTCCCCTCTTCAAGCTAAGGACTTTGTGGACACCACTTCTATATCAACGAAGCATAATTCAGCTTTCATATTTCATATAGGCAAAATATAGGGTATAAAGATGTGCAACGTTAAGGTTTCAGTTTGATCGAAGCAAAATTGACAAATTGACAGGCTTTTGAAAATCGTCGAAAATAGACATATGTGCACATGTATAGGACTTTGTGGACACCACTTCTATATCAACGAAGCATAATTCAGCTTTCATATTTCATATAGGCAACATATAGGGTATAAAGATGTGCAACGTCAAGGTTTCAGTTTGATCGAAGCAAAATTGACAAAATGACAGGCTTTTAAAAATCGTCATAAATCGACATATATGCAAACGGAGTGGACTTCGTGGATTAGATTAGATTACATTAGATTAATAAAAAATAGATTCGGGTTATATCTGTTCAAAGACAGTTTGTAGTATTGTTGATTTGTCGTTCAAGGAAGGGTGTCCAGTTTCCTGTCAATGGTAATCCATTAGCTTAGATATTGCATAGGGGTAATATTTAGGGTTTCACGGGGGATATTGCTGCTCTCTGACAGCATCTAGTGACTTGCATTTGTCTTGAAAATAATAATTTGTCCTGTTTCATTTTGTTACTGGACGTATTTCTGTGAGATCGGACTTTTGAGTTTTTTTTTTTTAACTTTCTTATCTAATTTCCACGTGCCCCAAACTCGTTGGTGAGAAAAGCACAAACCAGTAAACCAGTGTTATAAAGATTTTTTCGTGAAACGAAACTTCGAGTCGATTATGTGCAAAAGTTTTCACTTTATTGATAGCAAAATAAGCACAGTCTAGTTGAACAAGTGCAAAGATATTATCGCAATGGGAAAGCTGTCACCCGTGTCTTCTAAATGAATTTGAGCGATAAATCGCGGTGAATATTTTCATGTGTAAGAGATGTATGTCGGGCGCATCTGTAAACTGCCACAACCCGAGCCCGGATTGCCTTACGAACGCTTCTTCACATGCCATATTTATGATGTGATCAGTCGATACTTAGCTTATGGAACGGAGTCTTTTTGACACGTCTATTCAATTTTTTTGTTCTTTTGTTTGTTTGTTTTTAACCCAGCCGACTTTGTCGTATCATTATAGGGGCTTGAATGTATGTGCGTATGTTAAACTTTTTCTTTAAAATGTTACTTCTCGTACAGTTTCGCTCCAATCGTTTTGATAGTACGCAGGAATGTTCCCTGGGTGGTCCTCCACCTGGCTATCACTTTTTTGACGATTGACGAAAAACCGACAAAATTTTGTGCCCATTTTGACCCATTTTTAAAATGCTACTCCTACAGTTTCACTCCAATCGTTTAGATGTTATGCAGGAATGTTCCCCAGGGGTTCGCCTACTAGGCTGTTATATTTTTTTTCGCGGTTCGCCAAAACCTGCCGAAATGGCGGAACTTTGAAGTTTGGCAAAAACTGGAATAAACGGTAGTAAATAACTGAATTGTCAAACCATTCATTTCTCTCAGTCTTCTTCAAATATTTATAAAATCGAAGGTTTCTTAGGTGCTTCTCCATCTGGCAGTGTTGCCACATCATCCTTTTTTAAAGGATTATCCTTTTTTTTTGAAAAAGCCCGATTTTATCCCTTTTTTTATCCTTAAATACTTTTTTTATACTTTTTTTTTTTAAATTTTCATCCTTTTTTTAATATTTTTTCTCTTTTCATCCTTTTTTTTATTTTATATTTGTCTAATAAATTAAAAAAAGTTTTTGGGAAACAACGAAACTGTTTTCCTGTTTTCCAAGGCTTCATTAACAAAATGATGGGGAAAAGACAGTCCTTTTGGTAATATTCAGGACAATTTTGAAGTACACTCACGTATGTAGATATTTTTAATCGCTGTGAAAACGAGCATTTCAAGAAGTAATAATTACAAAAAAAGTGATACAACATGATTATTAACATTAATGTTTTCTCGATTTTCAGCAAAATATGAATTATCCTTTTTTTTTCATACTTTTTTTCCCCCAATTTTATCCTTTTTTATGCTTTTTTAGTACTTTTTTTCTTGAAGACCCCGTGGCAATACTGACATGGACTTAGCTTTTTTTTCGCAAATGACAAAAAAATTCCGAAATGATGGAATTTTAAAAATATTGTAAAATTGTGTAAATGTCGGTATATACGTGAATCATCAAAACCCAACCTCTCCAACATCCCTTTTCGGGTAGCTTCCACCCGGGAAAACTCGTTTTTGTATGTTAAAATTATAAACAAGTTACGTTCTTCATTTTTTGGCCTAACAGTATTCGTTTCAGAGTTTGTCTCTCTTTCCTTATTTGGTAACTCGGCTGGGTCATGTCCTTGGTCATGCGTGTTTTGTTTTGTTTGTTTGTATTTTTTTTTCTGAAAGTTTTTTGCATTAAACAACATTTCCCCCATTAAAAAATCTTTGAAGGGAAGAGCGAATTCAAAATTGACAGTAAACAAAATAATGAGAGTAAAAAACAAACAAACAAACAAACAAAAAAAAAGAAATATAAAACATACAAACCAAAAAAAAAAAAAAGAACAAAAAAAAACCGGGTAGACCGCTGAAAGAAGTCACAGTGATATGCATTTTTGTCTTTGGTAATGGCAGTTTGAGCTGCGTAACTTGAAACAAAGGGGCTATTTTCAGTTAATCACGATCGCTGGGCTGAGGCGTGTGTTATTGAATTAGTGGAAAGCAAACGCAGCGGAAACATTTGCAACCCCCCCCCCCCCCGCCCCTGCCGGCTCCCCACAAACTTTGAACCAAGCAGTCTGAAAACAAGGCGAAAGGGTGTGTCTGTTTGAAGGGACAACCCAAAATATTTCGAAAAAGGGGTACTGCTATCCAAAAAACGTGGATAGTGTAAATCGCCTTTCATGTTTTGGAAACGGTATGCATGCTGTAAAAGTTTGTGCCAGGAAAGGGGGGAGGGAGGTGAGCGATTTCAAACTCTTCGAACCCCTTCGGGTTGACGTCATTGAATTGTAATCGCCCAATCATATCCTATCGCTTCCGCTCGGCTGCACCCGTAGCGCCTTTGATGTAGCAGGTTTCCATGGTAATAAAGTGTAAACAATATAATAAGGCACTGATGTCCTCAGTGCTCTGCCAGGCGGAAAGCTGCCCCCTCCGCTCCATCCCCCTCCTCTCTCCTGTTCCTTTGATGTCGAATTCTAGTCTGCTCCGGGCAAGGATTTTTCTCCACCGAATTTTTTCTGCCGCTAATATTCTTAGTCAAGATTATTATCTGAGCAAAATAGAAAATTGGCTGAATATTGAGCCCCAGATGAGTTAATAAACATTAGGTTTTCAAGCAGTGAGTTATTTCCAGAATGGAGTATGAAATTGTTAATTAAGCCTCCGTTTCTTGCTTCTCGTTGAAATAGAATTTTTCACGGGGAGGGGGTGGGTGTTATTGGAGATTTTTTGCTCTGCATTCGGACATAAGAAAACCCATTTTATCATGCATTTCCCATACATTTGATCTTAAGTTCACATTCATAGGTAGTAAGAAAAAACTGCATAGCTTCCTCGTCTCAAGCTTTTTTTTATAACATTTTATCAGCACCCAGCCAAGGCCTCAGTCCTCGTAGTGGGGGCTATAGGTATTGTCTGTCGTCCATCCGTTTGCCGAGACGTCTGTCTTTCGCACCGTCCGTGATGGCTGTTACTGCCACACTGATAATTCGTTTGCTACGCTATTTGGTATAATGATGACCTGTAGTAGTGGGTAGGGGCACGTTTTTTGATTTGATCTTGAATTTTCAATTCTGGTTGGGGGCTGTGCGATGGCTTGTTTATTGTAAGTTCTGGACAATGTAAACAACACCGAGAAGATCCAGTGCTTTGTGCTGTTTACCTTTTTTCCAAGGTCTTAAGGGGGAAGCAGTGCGATCCATTTGCTAAAATATAAAATGAAATTGCTCCGTGCTTGTGATTTTCATTTATATAAAAAGAGTACGTAAATTCTGGCGTTACAATTTCTTGTTATTTTTATTCGTAATGTGAGGTGGACATCTTTTTAGTAATTATGTTGAGTTGGCTGACCAGGATAAGTTGAGCAGCCCGGTTGGCCAACGCCTGGGGCGCTTATCTTCTAAATCACTTTTAGAGGATAAAATATGTAATCAAATAAATAGGTAAAAGAAAGACAGGCCGTGGAATGTCGTAAAAAAAGGAGTAATAGTGAAAGAAGGTGTAATAAGTAAGAGGTACAACCAAGTAGGGGAAAAAAAGTAACCGCAAAAAAAAAAAAAAGTCAAGGAAATAGAAAAATAATAAACAAGCGGAAAGTGCGAATTCAAAATAGATCACGCAAAAAGAAGTTAAAAAAATAAATAAATTAAGCTAAGTTATTTAATTTATGTTACACAGTAAAACCCTGTCAGTGAACACACCTGTACAGTGAACAAGCACTAATTACTGAACACTCGTTTCTCCGAAATGTGTATTTTTATTGTAAACGTCCCTGACTTTAGTGTTAATCGTAGAGAAGGTTTACTGTTTCTTTTTATTAACATTTTAAAACATCTTTATAACGAACGCTTTAGACATCGCCGGAAATGTTCATTAAAGTGAGGTAAACGTCATAATAGTGAAAAATTCGGCGAAAGTAGTGCTGACTTGTTATGGGACTGTTCACGAAGTAGAAGGTGTTCTGTGACCGAGGTTTTACTGTATATATCAGTGAGCGTGGTTGTGGACATGTTTGTGGGTTTGCGTCGCAGTGGCATGCCCTGGACCGCACGGAACAAGCCAAGTACTACGAGATGGCGCGGAAGGAGAAGGAGCTGCACTTACAGCTCTACCCGGGCTGGAGCGCGCGCGACAACTACGGCACGCATTCGAAGAACAAGAAGAAGCGCAAGATGCCTGGCCAGTCGTCAGGCGGGGGAGGCAGCGAGTGCGAGTTTAACACGTCCAAGTCGGACGCGGGTCACCCGGTGCATGGTATCTACATCAATGACTCGGGTGAGTGGGGGAGGGGTGGGGGGGGGGCAAGGTATGACACGGCCAGTGCGGGATGACGTGGGGATGAGGGGGGTGGGGGTGGGAAGAGGAGCGCCCATATCAGCGTGCCGGAGTCCGTTCAGATTCTCTGTGCCTCTAGTGTTCTAGTCAGAACTTGTAGTAAATAACAAGTTTCTTCTTTGGGTCGTTTGAAAATTTTAGTTTTTAGGAAAATTCATATTTGAAGAATAAAATTTTGAAGAGTTTTGTTAAATTTATTTATAAATATTGGTGATGGATTTTTTTTTTCTTTTACAGAATGTGTAAATAATCCAAAGAAGTGTCGAGCACGATTCGGTCTCGACCAACAAAACCAGTGGTGTAAACCCTGCAGGTTAGTGAACCTCTCCCCGCTCGGCGCGTAGCCCTTAACAACTTCCGCTCACCTTTCAAGGCCGTTTCGTGATCACGTGGCTTTAAGACATGGACTTTGGATTGCACATGAAAGGCCACTGTTTGGGGAGATTTTTGGAAGCGGCCTTGCAAGAATGACGGGAGGTGGGACATTGTCGTGTTCTATGTTTCTAAGCCTGTTTTAATTCTTCAGTCAGAAATATCCTTATTTTTGTCTTGTTGTAGAATTAGTAACGCACTTAAATCATGGTTTTCAGATGTAAATAGAAATTACACATTTCATAAAGTTATCACTGAAGTTGTTTTATATTACTGTGTTATAAGTTCAGTGCATCTGATGATACTGTTTATCCAAGATGTTGAGAAATTATTAATGACACTGATGAACAATTTGCTTTCGAGATATCAGTATTTAAGAGCCAGAGCGATAACAAATCTGTCACTTAATGTCGCACTTGACATCACCGACTAAGCCATACCAAACCTACTTAACTGACTTAACACGTCATATATTTTTTTGGCTTTTTATCTTATTTGAGTAATATATTTTGGTTTATAGATTGTACATCTTAACTCAAATGGGTGTATGAGTGTAGCGATTTAAATTGTCATGGCAGTAGCATAATGCGCTCGTATGCGGTAGCGGTTGGATTGGGGGGGGGGGGGGTTGTGCGGGTGTCGCGTTTCACATAGTGTCGCCGATAGTGTTTCACAAAGCGATATCTCTACGCATAATACTTCCTGAAACACTAGATAAAACAGTAATTGGCGATGAAATCAAGTCATTTCGAATGCGGATTGCAAATTTAAAGAAAGTAGCATAGCAAATAATATAGGAAAAATGTTGTTGAATCAATTTTTTTAATCATTTTTTTAGAGAACATGGTATACCAACATCACTTTCCATTTGCACAAATAAAGGAAGTAAAATTGAATTTATGCCACTGAAAGATTAACTTGATATATTGACGTATATATCTAACTTAGCCAAACCGCCACGCCCCCGCCGCCCCCTCCCCCTCCCACTCCTGCTCGTATGTGCAGTCGTTGCAACCATTATAGACAGTCTGGAGATATTTATAATAGGAATTTACAAAACTGACGTAGAAGCGTCACTTCAATGCCTTGAGCTAAAATAGGGATCGTTCCTACCATGTGATTCCTGATGTGTTAGTGTTGGTTTGGACCACAACTGTATCTAGGGGTCGAAAAATTCATCTTGAGGTAGAATCACTCAATATAAAAACCATTATAGCGAACGATATCGGTTTATACAACCAACATAAATTACTTCTGTTTTATTACAGTTGTTTAGAGAAACAGTTCAACACAATTTTTGTTGTTTGTTGTTTCAATGCAAAACAACAGTAATAAAAGTAGAGTAGCTTTATCCGCAGAGGGCTAATGTAGCATTAGGTTGTGCTTTTTGGAGGCTTCTGGCTCTTGTTATATTTTTTAAGTATTGCCACTACTGAATTGTAAAAGATTGTAAGTCTTCTGATAGAACAGCTCAACAGATTGTCACTAAGTTCTTGCAGTTCAGCGCCGGGAGTGCGTACAATTGAGAACAAAGCTCTTGCAGTTCAGCGCGTAAACCTTCAGGTTTAATGCCTCAAACTTTCACGATTAAGTATCTGAACAGGGTTCGTTTTTTTTTCGTCGATCGACAGAAATTCGTCGATTTTGAGCCGAAATTCGCGCTCCTCAAGAATTCTGCAATAATATGTTTTTTTTTTTTTTTATGGGGGGTTTGGCTGAGGTTGCTATTTGCAGATACTGTTGTGGAGATTTTAAGTTGTCGTAAATTTTTCGCGCTGGCGCCTTCGGCGCTCGCCAGTCAACACACTGCAGTTTTTGCTATGCTTTAGTTGTGGTTGTCATTGCGCCGAAAATATCACAAATTTATCGGCTGAAAATTTTACGTCGTTTATGAACGATCCGTGCTGAAGCTCTTACAATTCTTGCTGTTCTGTCGCCTAGTTACGCGGCTGAGTGGAGGGGTAGCGTGCACTTAGTCATGTAGTTTAGAATTTACAATGGAATCACACTTATTCCTTGTTTTCTTGTTTATTTATATAAAGTGAAATGCAGTTCAATTTTTTAAAAGAAAAAGTGCGAGCTTAAAGTTTGCGATTTTGTAAAAATTGACAGCCCTGAAATAAAACAGGAAAACCAGGAATCGGAGATGATCGATAGGTAAAAAAAGTAACGATGATTTCTTTTCGCTAGATTTAATTGGGTTATGTTGAGTAATTATATCTTTTAAATGATAATTGAAAGGAACTGTTATTTTTCTAAAATTGTAAATACCAATAATGTAGTTGTGTAGTGTAAGAAATGTTTTCTAATCAAGAGGGGCTCTTTGTGATATTCAAGACAGATGTATTTGAAACCGGTTGTCGAAACTTGTTTTCGCATTTTAAAAAATGTATATATATATTTATAAAACGCACTAAAAAGTTGAAGAACAAAATCGGGAAAAGTTTTGTGTGTTTCAAATGCATCTGACGATTTGTTTGACAGATAACAATGTTAATTGCTAGTTAATATTCTAGTTGAAGGCTTTTCGATTTCTAAACTGTACCCCCTCCCTCCCCCCCCACCATCACAGGCGTTTTGTGACGCAGGAGGCCCATTTTTCTGCACAGTAGTTCGCGAGGTCACGTCACTTGTCATGTTCTCCGTCCCTGGTGCCCCCTCCCACAGTTGCTGTCAGCACGGTGTCCTGATTAAGCCAGTACTGTAGTCTACGTGGTCCGGGGGAGGGGGAGGGGGATTGACACACCCGTCTGCTCACCCTTGTAGTTATCATAGGATGCACAAGTAGTCTGTAACGACTAATATTCCCCATCCTGCTGCGCGTTCAATCAGGACAACGACCTACACACCCCCTCCCTTCCCCCGGAGCAGTATGCATAGATCCGCTCTCATACTGGGTCTGTGCAGAAGTATGTTAAGGGAGGCCTGAACCGGGAGACGACCCCCCTTCTCTCCCCCACCCCAGGCAGAGCCACATGCACAGATCCGCTCTGCCATTGTGTGTTTACAGAAGCACGTTCAGCGAGGCCTATAGCGAGAACGGTGACTCGCTTGTGGGCGCAGCACTGGCAGGGAAGTCACCCGCCTCACCGCTAGACGTCAAGCCCTTACTGGTCGACCACTCGCGTGTCGTAACCACCATGTTACAACCCGTGTCGACGGCCAGTAGTAACTCAAGCCTGTGATCTACCTCTCTGTTTTATAGTCACAAAACATATATATATAATATATCAGGTACAGAAAACAGTACACGTCGGCAGTGTTTGAGCGCTTGATTTAGACAGTGTTGTAACTTTTTACTGTTGTGACGTTATGCGAGCGCGCGTGTGTGACGTCATACGACCTGACGTGTTCCGCTTGGATCCATCGATTCATCGACACTAGCCATACCCTTGTTGGCAGAGAGAGTAGGGGACATTTTAGCAAAATGCCCCGCATCATTGTGACGTCACGTGAGCTGTTGGTGGCGTGACCGGCATGTCGCCTCATGGCTTTCGTGATATCATGTCAAATAAAACCTGCGACACGCATGACGTCACTTGACTCGTACAGCACGCCCTGGCGTTGTTTTACACGTCGCGATGTGGATATAGACGTTGTACATTGCATAGCTGTGTGTGTGTGTGTGCCAGAGATTTGTGTTTGCCAATATTTATTTACTCCCCATCCCCCCCAAACCGACCCAACTTTTCCTGTTTCTTCATGAAAAAAACCTCTCTCTTTCTCTCTGTGCATGCGTTGATTTGTGTTGTAGAATCTGTATAATTTTCTCTCACTCTAAGTGTGGTTTTAACACAGTTTATTTTTGCTAATAATTTTATGTGCTTGTTTTCTTTGCGTCGGTACACTTTTACTCATGGAGTAAAACTTCAATTGCATGCCGTTGCTGGAATCATTAGACTTGGAAGCTTACTACGTTGTAGTCCAGATATTGAGTTTTCATAGTTCTTGTTTTTATTTATGTCTTTATAAAGCGAGTTTTTCTCTAACAGCATCACGTGCTTTGGTCATAAATGTGGGACATGTTTTTTGCTTTGTGTTGTTTATACGTTAAATAGTTACTTATATTTAAGTTTTAAAAGCCTTTTGTTGCAACTTAAAATTGCAGCTGTTTCGTATAGTCAGTTATGGCGGTCTCCTGCTTGGCCGCGTCGTAACGCCAAAAGCATATTCTTATCCGGAGTTTGAAGATTATAAATGAAAAAAAAATGATTCGATGAAAGTGACGTCAGTGATTGCGACGTAACTAGACCAAAGTACTAAAGGCTGGGGAGGGGCATTGTAGGTGTTATCACGAGGCGTAACACAGAAGGTAGCGCGGGAGGAGGGGTATTGTAGGTGATAACACGAGGGAGTAACCCGGCGTGCGTTGTGGTTGCAGGAGAAAGAAGAAATGCATCCGCTTTCTGGAGGAGGGCGGTGTGTACAGTGATGATGAGGAGGAGGCGGAGGACAACAACAACCAGGGCCCGGGTGCCGCCGCACCGCTCAGCGTCTCCAGCAACGCCTCCGACACGCGTGACCCCTCACCCCCGCCCGCCCCGCCGTCGCAGCACAGTCCCGTCCCGGCCGCGCCCGACCAATCACAGCCACCACACCCACTTCGCCTTACCTCACGGCCACCGGAAGTGCACCCAAAGTTGCTGCTGCCGCCGCCGCTGCCTGCATTGTACCAGCCGTACGACATGTTTGCGTCGTCGACGAGACCTGCAGCTACGCTGTCAGCGGCACCCCCGCCGCCGCTGTCGGCAGCCCATGCCGTCGATTCCAAAGCGAATCTTTTTGACCTTCGGCCACCTCCAGAGACGTCAGGTGGCAGTGACTCGGCGTCGTCGTCACGGGAGCGACCGAGTCTGGCCGGAGCCAGTCCGAGGCTGACGTCAGTGACTGCCAACATGATCCTGGCCACGTAATGGGGCAGGCGCTTCCGGTCCACGGGCAAACAACAGCAAATGTAGCGCGTGTGTGGCGCTTGTGGATTAGTACGATCATGCAGGCGCACGCACGCACGCGTACACACACAAAATTGTACAAAAGTTACTGACGTCATGTAGTGATGCCTGGTTAATTCGTAGCTTTCTCATCAGATTTAGAATACTTTCTAACACAGCCCTTTAAAATTGTAAAAATGGAATAATATTTTTTTTCGTAGCTATTCTTCCCGCAGTTATTCCAGAAAGGTAACCTTAATTTATATAGATTATTTATTCCGCGGATACATTTCGAAAGAGATAGAAATTGTCAATCTGCAAATATCGCCGACTTTACAAAAGGGAAAAGAAACAAAACTTACCCAGGAGAGCGGGAAGGCTGTTTTCTGCGATCACCTGGTTGCAGGGGGGGGGGGGGGGGGTTGGACATATTTGTTGCACCTGTTATTTGTTGTGCCAGCCATGCGTCTGTTTGTGTGTCGTCCTCAGGCGAAGGGGGGGGGGGGAGTTAGCCCTGTCATCATGTGCTACTATTGGGCAAAAAGTTTTAAAATCGTGACGTATTTTTTACGTGAACGGACCTGGACGGTGTGGTCAGTTTGTGTATTTTGAAAATTTCATGTTAAATTTTACCTCACAGGACAATGAATGGGCTATTTCTGCAGTAGTTGAGACACAACTATGTTTATTTTTCTATAGACGTAACAACCGGCGGGAGCAATTTCAGCTGACTTTATTATACAGAGAAATAGTAGGATAATTTTGCTAACGCAGCGAAACAGACAGTTTTAGGGCAGAAAGCAGTAACGCTTTTGAAAAAGGTCATTTCTTCATCGTGTATATAGCCGTCATTTACTGCTAATGCATGTGTTGGTATCATTTTCACATGAACACTTATATGGTACAGGTAAAGTTTCAAATCAGGCAGTTTACAAAGTGGCTGATTGTACCAGGCAGTTTACCAACTACCTGAAATTTTCAGGCACTTTGTAAACTGCCATATTTTACAGTTTGCCTGTAACATATATACATATGTGTATACATATATATAAAAATATACATGAATTTTGCTTAATTTAAACAAAATCACACACACATACAAGTTAGTATTTTAGTGAGCTTTTTATACGTTTGTGAGGTTGTGTGTTTTCTAGACACAAAATGTGGTGTCACAAAAGAAGCATAGTATTTTATCTCCTGATTTCCTTTATTTAAATAGATATTTTATGAAGCACCAAGCTTTGGATAGGTATAAGGCTTAGTTGATTTTTAGCTCTATCTCTCTCAATAGTGAACAGTGAACTGGTCGTTGGAGCGAGTTATTTTGTTTGTAATAACGTACAATTTTTTGTTACATACGAGGTTTTAAAGGCTTAAATATGAACTATTTATTCAACGCACAAACAGAAAATACACATGAAGTATTATTTTATAGGCTTTCTGTATTTCCGTATCTCTATTGTTATCAAGCACGGATAAACTTACTGAACTTTGTTATACTGTAAATTGAATAACCAGTTGGGTACTATCATGTTATGTCGTGGAAGCGAAAAACGAAAGAAAAAAAACCCCCGTAAAATTCGAACATCGAGCCACAGGCGTCGGGCCCGATCACACATTCCAAGATGTGATGTCCTTTTTTATCTCCTGTGTGTTATAGGAGGTAGTAATACTACATAGTCGATATTCATTAGCTTTGGTATTCAACGAATTGCAATTTCCTGATTCTCAGACATAACCGGTTATTTAATGTCAAGTAAAAAGTGGCCTATTGAAAAAAAAAGGATTTTTTTTCTGTGTGAGAGCAGAAGAGGATATACTTAAGAAATTGCTATTTTTAGAATAAGTTTCAATAGTGCAGGGGCATGTCGTGGAATTCGGAAGAAGATCCGCAGACGATTATACAAAATCGTTGCCAAACATCGAAGGACTTGCGATCGGGTTTCAAATTGTTGCACACGAGTGTTAATATATGTATGTACTAATTTATTGTTTTATTTAATATTGTGCTGTTTGATCGAATAGACGAACAAAGAGGAGCAGTAGGCTTGCTGTGTCACTGCCCTGTTATTATTATTAGCCAATGAAAGTGCTTGTTACATTTTGTGTTCTGTCGCTGTGGCGGCCATCTTGCTTTTTGCGCTGTATTATTCACCCGATTAGTTGTTATGGTTGCTATGGCAACTGAAAGACTGATTGGATGGAAGTCTATGAAAACGGTTGATAGCACAAAAAGAATAGACAAAAACTGTAGAATATTCTGGTAGACGAATTGCGAGTTAGATTATAAGAGTTGATTGTAACTGTTAAGCGGTTAGGCCGCTCTGTGTCTATTTGAACCCGTAGGGTGAACAAATTGTGTTTATTGGCAAATTTCTTCAGAAGAAATGAGACAATTTTTGTGTGTTTTTCGAAAGTGTGACAAGTCGTGATAAAAGTAAAGTAAATTGCATTTAATCAGGATTTAATTGTTTTGTTTTTTTTTGTTTTTTAATAACGGGGAGTAATGCGTTGTGTGGCCTCAGACTGCACTTTTAAATGATTTTTTTTTTTTTTTTTTTTGCCGCCCGTACACGTAGACACTACCGGTGAAACAACAGGAGAGATTTTTGGAAATATTTTCAAAAGTTTCTGTAACCTCATAAAATACTGTAAAAAAAAAAAGACAAAATTATGGAAATCGCTTTTGCGTGATCTTCAGAAATTTAAGAGATGCTTCTCCAGCTGAAAAGCAATGTACTTTTTCTTTTTTTTTTTTTTTTTTTGTTAGGGGCGTGGGGATAGAAATCGCAGCTTGTATGTGATCATTGTAGATTCTAAGTTAGTGGCTAGGACGCGGTTCAGGATCGTGCAGTAGCCTATGACACGACAGAGCTACGGTGGCGTCTCCTTGTTTTCTCTCTCTCTCTCTCTCTCTCTCTCTCTCTCTCTCTCTCTCTCAGATAACAGACAAACGATGTAATGTGTTTTCTCAGTGACTTCAGTGTAGGAAGCGAGACCAGTGGCGTTCTTGTTATTCTGGTGTATGATCTCTTATATTTCGCACACGGCGACACTGAAGAGACTGTTTAGTGACAGCGGTGTCTCGGTGAGGGTCTTACCACGTCATTCATCCAACATCTCCCCCCCCCCCCCTTCCCACCCCAACCCACCACTTTCCGGTATCTCGTTACATACGTGGAGTTCACATGGAAATGGTTGGGGTGAGTTAGTTGTTAGAAGTTTTGTCGTGACTATAAAGGTTGTTCGGTGGAGGCGGGGGGCGGGGGGTATTCAAAGATTGAAGGCGGCTAGTAGAACCCTCTTCCCCCCCCCCCCCCCCCCACTTCAGAGACGTTAAACAACCCAACCACTAATTTAACACACTAATGTGATAGAAAGCAATTTTTCGCAGGACGGAGGGTGATGGGTGGGTGGGGCAATTGCGCCGTGTTTAAAGCTGGATGCGATCAAAATGCAGGACCCCTCTACCCTCAAATACACACCGTCATTTGCTGTGGCTCCCGGGCTCGTGAGGGACTGGCCATGGTTGTCTACAAAGCGCGATAGAATTCACGTAGGGGCTCCTATAAACCCTCCACAGCGGACCCGTGTAGTGACTTTGGAAATTGGAAAAGACGTGTAGTAGTGCCTGTTCAATAGCATGTCAATCATAAGGTAACTGAATCAAATGTATTAGTCGGATCTTACAGCATATCTCTAGGGTTTTGTGCTAATATCGACTGTAGATTCTAATTCTTAATATATACTAGTTTTATCGAAGAAATGTGCGTTTTGTTGGATTATTATTTCCTTTCTTTCTCCTTGTCAATTTATTGTGTTGTATTTTTTGTGCCTTGTGGTCTGCTAATCAGTTAATATGCATTAAAAAAAAAAAGAACAAACTGCCTTCTCTGGAATTTTGATGGAATTCCACAGGCAACAGTCCTTTTAGTGTCTCGTTGGCGCGAAAGGTGGGAGGGCCAGATAGAGAAATGCATATGTACAAAAAATTTTGAATCTGAATTTTGAAGAAAAAAGTGAGATTGTTTTTCCTTGTGAATTGTAATTTGAAGTGCAGCAGATTTTGTGTTGGGGATCACCCAATAGGAACGTGCGCACGGTGGAGGGGGTTTGTGGATCTGTGTGAATGCTATTGCCATTGTCAATAGTTGGATGAATTGAAGAACAAAAAATTCGACATTTTTTGGGTAGGTCCTTTGTGGATAGCACCCTCAATTTCTCGTTCGTATGCCCGTTTATCCACACCGAGTTCCTGCTTTGGTAACAGCCTTCTGGCTTCTGAAGTCTCGTAAAATCGGAAAACAGGGTACATTGTTTAAAAAAAGTCCATGGGGCGATTGTTTTGATCCCTCGATGTATTAAACAGCACAGTAAAAGTCGCTTTTGTATGTGTGTTTTTTTTACCAGAAAACGCGTGTGGTGATCTTTATTTTCGTGTCTTGTGTAAACGTATAGGTTTTCGTGTAACGAACTTATTGATCATACATTTTTTTACTAAAAATCTCAGCTTCTTAGCAATTGACGGCTTAATCATTCATAGCTTTTTAAATGTGTTAAGAGCAATGGGACTGCAGTTAAAGTACCAATTCATGTGTAAGTTGTCTAATTTTAAAAGAATTCTGATAAATTGCATTGAAAGGTTTCAAATGACGCTTGTTTGGCACCAACCGTTTGGGCAGAGTACCGGTAGCATTATCCCAAATTTATAAACATGAAAAAAAGTTGCTGGGAAATAATTGTTAGAAAGTTTTCAAAAATGGATGACACAGTACGAATTGATGTGGCAGAGGCAGACTTGGTGTAAGAAAGAAATGGAAACAGTATTTCATTTTTATTTCTTTTTTTTTTTCACCCCCAGTGGAAGATAACGCAGCATGGAATGTTATAGTAGTTTATTATCGTATTGCTCAAAATAATTTATTTCGTTCTTTGTGTTGACATGAAACAAAAAGATATGTAATGTAAGGGAACGTTGAGTTGCCAGTGACACTATCATATCACTGCTGTATCGCGGTTTTAGGAGGTGGGGTGGGGGGTGTTATGAAATAATGGTCCGTTTCTCATTTACGCGGTGTGCTGAATTGAATTTAGCAACAAAATTGCTGGGCGCTAAAACACGATACAACAGTTTTGGCCATGCGACAGTGTGTCGTTGGCACTCCTGTGTCGTTGGCACTCCCGTGTCGTTGGCACTCCCGTGTCGCCGTAGTGAGTGTATTCAACACGATTTGCAAATCTGAACTAATTGTACAAAACTTAAAATTGTAATGTGTATTTGATTTTTTTTTCGTAAATTCCATGGGACCCCTAGTCATGCATTTATGTGTACAATATGAAGTAATAAAAAATTACTGAATAAAAATTATTTTGTTTCCTTTGATTAGCCCGGGGGCACGAGAGACCCTGCCATTTACCCATCATTATCTCCCTGGCCTTAGAGACAGTGTTTGTGCGTTTTTTGTGTCATGTCTGTTGTCAACAAAATGTGTGCTGGATATCGCGAGGAGAAGTCGGATCGTTTTCAAACTTGATCTGTTTGTTCCTTGGGAGGTCGGACGGTTCCATCCACTTCTGACGCGTGTTGCTTTAGTAGGGAAGGCATGTGATACCATTGTGTAAAAATCTTGTGTGCAAAATTCCTCAGCAAATGAAGATGGGAGAAAGTCAACTTAGTGGGATTGTGGCCTGGTAGGTCCACAAGATTCTGTCAACATGTCGCGAATATAATTTCTAGGGGTGTGACGGTACGCAGTCCCCACGGTTCGTTTCTGTTCGGTACACTTAAATTGTTCGGTTCGGTCTGCTCGGTACCATTTTCCAAAAAATTGTGCCGAAGTGATATAATATTTGTATTTTAGCTAAACGTTTACCGTCTAACAGCAAATTATACCTCACAGCTATTTGATTTGAAATAAAAACACCAGTTTGTAACATTCATAATTCTGAAATTGATAAATTAGAGACCATTTTCAGACCAGCCGACTTTATTGGGCTGGTCTTCTCAAATCAGTAGAGGAGCGCCCGTCGTCTTTATGTACGTGTGTAAACTTTTACTTGAAATGCTTCTCCTCCTTCAGTTTTGATCGAATTCCTTTCAAATTTTATACAAATGTTCTCTGGGTAGGCCTTACTCTTTAACGATCCGCCAAAAATAAAATTGGCCAAATAGGGCATTTTTTTTAAGACCAGCCAACTCTGTCGGGCTTGTCTTATCACATCGATAGAGGGGCATCCGTCGTCTGTATGCGTGTGTGTAAAATTTTACTTAAAATGCTTCTACTCCAGTTTTGATCGGATTCTTTTCAAATTTGTAGGAATGCTCTCTGGATAGGCCTCTCTTGAAAAAAAAAATTACTTGGCTAATGGGGAGGGGGTATTTAAAATTTTACGGTTGCCAATGTTCAAAATGCTTCTCTAACAGTTTGGATCAGATTTTCTTCAAATTTTGTACCAACATTCCATAGGTAGACCTCTTGAAAAAGTACTTATTTTGGCGATCCGCGAAAAATTGGCCAAATGGGGGCATTTTTTTTTTTTTTTTTTTTTCAAAATGCTTCTCGAACAATTTTGTTGAGATTTTCTTCAAATTTTGTACGAATATTCTTAACACAGACCTCTCTTAAAAAATTACTTTTTAGACCAGCCGACTGTGTCGGGCTGGTCGTATCCCATCAATAGAGGGGTATCCGTCGTCTGTATGTACGTGTGTAAACTTTTACTTAAAATGCTTCTCCTTCAGTTTTGATCGGATTCCTTTCAAATTTTACAAGAATGTTTTCTAGGTAGCCCTCTCTTTAAAAATTATTTTCTTTGGCGATCCGCCAAAAATTGGCTAAATGGGGACATTTGAAATTTTTCGGTTGCCAATTTTCAAACTGCTTCTTCTCCCACAATTTTGATCAGATTTTCTTCAAAGTTTGCACGAATATTCCCTAGGAAGGCCTCTTTTGAAAAATTACTCATTTTGGCGATCCGCCAAAAATTGGCTAAATGGGGTACATTTGTAATTTCGTGGTTTGCCAATTTTCAAAATGCTTCTTCTCCCACAACCTTGATCAGATTTTCTTCAAATTTTGCAGGAATATTACCTAGGTAGGCCTCTTTTGAAAAATTACCCTTTTTGGCGATCCGTCAAAAATTGGCTAAATGGGGGACATTTGTAATTTCGTGGTTGCCAATTTTCAAATTGCTTCTTCTCCCACAATTTTGATCGGATTCCTTACAATTTTGGATAGTTGTTCTCTAGGTAGACCTCTCTTGAAAAATTACTCCTTTTGGCGATCCGCCAAACATTGGCTAGATGGGGGGCATATGTAATTTAGTGGTTGTCAATTTTTAAACTGCTTCTTCTCCCACAATTTTGATCAGATTTTCTTCAAAGTTTGCACGAATATTCCCTAGGAAGGCCTCTTTTGAAAAATTACTCATTTTGGCGATCCGCCAAAAATTGGCTAAATGGGGTACATTTGTAATTTCGTGGTTTGCCAATTTTCAAAATGCTTCTTCTCCCACAACCTTGATCAGATTTTCTTCAAATTTTGCAGGAATATTACCTAGGTAGGCCTCTTTTGAAAAATTACCCTTTTTGGCGATCCGTCAAAAATTGGCTAAATGGGGGACATTTGTAATTTCGTGGTTGCCAATTTTCAAATTGCTTCTTCTCCCACAATTTTGATCGGATTCCTTACAATTTTGGATAGTTGTTCTCTAGGTAGACCTCTCTTGAAAAATTACTCCTTTTGGCGATCCGCCAAACATTGGCTAGATGGGGGGCATATGTAATTTAGTGGTTGTCAATTTTTAAAATGCTTCTTCTCCCACAATTTTGATCAGATTTTCTTCAAATTTTGCAGGAATATTGCCTAGGTAGGCCTCTTTTGAAAAATTACTCATTTTGGCGATGCGCCAAAAAATGGTTAAATGGGGGACATTTTAAAATTTTTTTGTATCTAATTTTCAAATTGTTTCTTCTTCCGCAATTTTGATCGGATTCCTTTTCAATTTTGGATATTTGTTCTCTATGTAGACCTCACTTGTAAGATTACTTTTTTGGCGGTCCTCCAAAATTGGCTAAATGGGAGACATTTGTAATTTCGTGGTTGCCAATTTTCAAAATGCTTCTTCTCCCCCAATTTTAATCAGATTTTCTTCAAATTTTGCAGGAATATTCCTTAGGTAGGCCTCTTTTGAAAAATTACTCATTTTGGCGATCCGCCCAAAACTGGCCAAATAAGGGACATTTTTCTTGTTTCTTTTTTGTTTTGTTTTTTTTTGGAATCTAATTTTTAAATTGCTTCTTCTCCCGCAATTTTGATCGGATTCCTTTCCAATTTTGGATATTTGTTCTCTAGGTAGACCTCTCTAGTAAGATTACTTTTTTTGGCGATCCGCCAAAAATTGGCTAAATGGCAGACATTTGTAATTTCGTGGTTGCCAATTTTCAAAATGCTTCTTCTTCCACAATTTTAATCAGATTTTCTTCAAATCTTGCAGGAATATTTCCTAGGTAAGCCTCTTTTGAAAAATTACTCATTTTGGCGATCCGCAAAAAATTGGCCAAATGGGGGACATTTTTTTATTTTTTGGAATCTAATTTTCAAATTGTTTCTTCTCCCACAATTTTGATTGGATTCCTTTCCAATTTTGAATATTTGTTCTCTAGGTAGACCTCTCTTGAAAAATTAATCTTTTTGGCGATCCGCCAAAAATTGGCTAAATGGGAGACATTTGTAATTTCGTGGTTGCCAATTTTCAAAATGCTTCTTTTCCTACTATTTTGATCAGATTTTCTTCAAATTTTGCATGAATATTCCCTACGTACGCCCGTTTTGAATAATTACTCATTTTTTGCGATCCACCAAAAATTGGCTAAATGGAGGACATTTTTTGGTATCTAATTTTCAAAATGCTTGTCCTCCCACAATGCGGATCATATTTTCTTCAAATTTTGCACGAATATTGCCTAGGTATGTCTCTTTTGAAAAATTACTCATTTTGACAATCCGCCGAAAGTTGGATAAATGGGGGACATTTGTAATTTTGTGGTTGCCAATTTTAAAATGCTTCTTCTCCCACAATTTTGATCGGTTCCTAAACAATTTTGAATAGTTGTTTTCTAGGTAGACCTCTCTTCTAATTTTGCAGGAATATTCCCTAGGTAGGCTCCTTTTGAGTAATTACTCATTTTCGCGATCCGCCAAAAATTGGCCAAATGGGGGACAATTTTTAATTTTTTTTGGTATCTTATTTTCAAAATGCTTCTCCTCCCACAATTTTGATCAGATTTTCCTAAATTTTGCAGGATGATTTCCTGTGTAGGCGTCTTTTCAAAAATCACTCATTTTCGTCGTGGAAATTTTTACTTCGAAGTTTTTCTTCATTTTCTATAAAAATGTATTTTTGGCGATTTTTTCAATTTTTTTCAATGTTGTACTTTTAAGCAAGGAATTTTTTCACGTGACCTATTGTGGGCCGGGGAACACCTATCCGTTTTTGTTTTAGCAAAAACACTGGCCAGTCTAGTTACTTTTTTGGCGATCCGCCAAAAATTGAAAGTTGAATAAACATCGCATTGGTTCGAAATGCGGACCATCGACACAAGTTAAAGCACTAGTTCGAAATGCGAACCGCGAATCAAAGCAAGTTAAATAAATATGCGCACTTGTTCCTAATGCAAACCGTGCATCAATGCAAGTTAAATAAACTTGCGCAATGGTCCGACATAATAATGGCGCATCAACGCAAGTTTAATAAATATGCGCAGTGGTCCGAAATGCAAAAATGCATCAACGCAAAGTAAATAAACTTGCGCAATGTTCGGAAATAATAATCAACACAAGTAAAATATACATGCGCATTGGTCCGAAATGCAATCAATGCATCAACGCAAGGTAAATAAACTTGCGCAGTGTTCGGAAATAATAATCAACACAAGTAAAATAAACATGCGCATTGGTCCGAAATGCCAACCGCGCATCAACGCAAGTTAAATAAACACGTGCTCTGGTCCGAAATGTGAACGTGCACAGCAGTGCATGTTAAATAAACATGCGCACTGGTCCGAAATGCAAACCGCGCATCGACGCAAGTTATATAAACATGCGCAGTGGTCCAAAATGCACATCCCACAAAAGAATACATACCCAAACGTTAAACCTTAAGTAATACCGTTTAATACGCGGCGTTTTCTTCTTGTCAAAGCGCAAGCGCAAACGTAATCGCATGTGTTTGATCATATCACCATTCCCACTTCGTTTCTGTTCCATGAAAAAATTGTGTGTGAGTAGTAGGAAAAGGGGGATTCGAAAACAGGAAGTGACGTCATAATGACGTCATAGGGTGTTTTCGGATATCCATGGGGATTCGAAAACAGGAAGTGACGTTTAAATGACGTCATAGAGTGTTTTCGCACCCCCATGGGGATTCGAAAACAGAAAGTGACGTCAAAATGACGTCATAGGGTGTTTTCGGACCCCCACGGAGATTCGAAAACAGAAAGTGACGTCATAATGACGTCATAGGGTGTTTTCGGAATCCTATGGGTTTTCGGGAACAGTTTTTTGGATAGAGCGCACGTCCGTTCGAATGACGTCATAATGACGACGTGATGACGTCAAGATAACGTTATGATGACGTCATGATGACCTCATAACATGATGACGTCATGATAACATCATAACGTTAGACTCTCCTAAGCAGCATAACCGTAGAGTGCGTTATGAATGTGTATGATGACTGTGAATTATGAATAAGCACGTTATGAATGTTGGGTTATAAGAAAGGCAGCTACTATGTACCAACCCCCCCCCCCCCCCCAGGATACACTATGTGCCGACCCCCCGACCCCCTCTGGAGAGGGAAATTACGTCAACTAATCAAGTCGTATATAAGTGTGGTTTCACCTTTGGTTTGCCTAACAATTCCAACATGACTAGCAAGACAGTGACGCGAAACGGCCGTGAAGTAACACTGACAAAGGAGTGTTGCAAGTGTTGAGCGTGGTTGGAATATGCAGGGCAGCCTCACAACTGTCCAGTACACCACAACGCACAGCTTCGGCTCTGTTGCAAGGCCTGTGGCGGCCTTCTGTTGTATAGGTTTACAGCAACATTGCCTGGGCCCGGACCGGCGTGCACAGACTGCTGGTGGTGTGGTGCGACACTGAAATGCAGCAGTTATTGTAACAGCCTTCCCTTCAAGTGTGTAGGAAGACCGTTCACCATGAAAGTTTACAAGTACCAATGCCGCTGCGGAAATCCAACATGTTGGTGAAGAGCCAACGTACTAAAACTTTCGGCCCTTTTAAGGGCCATCCTGTGTTACGACATGAGGCTGATTCTGTCTATGTATGAGTGTGTGTGAATGTGTTGGTTTTTGACCTCGGACCCCCCCTCCACCCTATTTTGAGATTATTGCATATTTACACGTTTCAGACAATTCTGAACTTTTTTGTTTTTTTTACTTCCAACCCCCTCCCCCTCCCTCATTTTGAGATTATTGCATATTTACACTTTCAGACAATTCTGAACATTTTTGCTTTTTTTGACCTCTGATCCCCCTCCCTCATTTTGATGTGATTGCATATTTACACGTTTCAGACAATTCTGAACATTTTTGGTTTTTTGACCTCTGACCCCCCCCCCCCCCCCCCCTCATTTTGAGATGATTGCATATTTACACGTTTCAGACAGTTCTGAACATTTTTGGGTTTTTTACCTCTGACCCCCCTTATTTTGACATTATTGCATATTTACATGTTTCAGACAATTCTGAACATTTTTTTTGGTTTTTTTACCTCTGACCCCCCCCCCCCCTCCCCCCTCATTTTGAGATTATTGCATATTTACACGTTTCAGACAATTATGAACATTTTTGTTTTTTTACCTCTGACCCCCCTCCCTCATTTTGAGAATATTGCATATTTACACGTTTCAGACAATTCTGAACATTTTTGGTTTTTTACCTCTGACCCCCCTTCTCTTAATTTGGGATTATTGTATATTTACACGTTTCAGATAATCCTGAACATTTTTGTTTTTTTACCTCTGACCCCCCTCCCCACTTCATTTTGAGATTATTGCATATTTACACGTTTCAGACAATTCTGAACATTTTTGTTTTTTTACCTCTCATCCCCCCTCTCCCCCTCATTTTGAGATTATTGCATATTTACACTTTTCAGACAATTCTGAACATTTTTGTTTTTTTTTTTACCTCTGACCCCCCCCCCCCCCCTCATTTGGAGATTATTACATATTTACACGTTTCAGACAATTCTGAACATTTTTGTTTTTTTTTATACCTCTGACCCTCCATCCTTCTCACTTTGTCATATGGCTAACTTCAACAGCGTATAACTTTAAAACTACTTGGCCGATTTGAACCATTCTTTCACTAAAACGTTCAGTAAGACTTCATTTTTTAAATGCTGATGAGTCTATATATAATGTTTAGTTTGGGAAAATCCAAACCTAAGCGTATAAATGTGTTAGCTTTCACTTGACAAATAACAATGTCAACATTACTGTTTTACTGATGTGTAGAGACCATGGATGATGTCTTCAAAGTGAACTATGTTGACTATGTGTTTTCAAAGCTTCCTGCTTTTGAACCGGATTGGATTTTGCAAGTGAAGAATTTGCATAAACACTGGGAAGCTGTTGAAATGGCAATTCCAAGAAATCGTTTCATCCACTCGTTTTTGCGTGAATGTGAAGAACTACATTTACCATTAACTTACGACATTGATTCAGCATTTATCAACGCGAATACAATTTGGACAGCTGACCTCATGCTAGTTGTAGCTGCTAGAATTATTTTATATTATGATGACGATGTTTCAGATAATGTATCAAAGTCATCATTTCATGTGCAGTCATGGAGAAGACAAGTAGCTTTAAAATCAGTGCAAACTTAACCATTACTGTGGAGCATGGAGAATTTGGACCATTTCTTCAAATCAAACGTGGAGAGAAATGGCTTGCTTTATCACCATCTTTGTGGAAGACTGTGTGTCAGAGCTTGAAAAATTTACGCAACATTGGCTTCAAACTGTACTTAACGCAAACGAAGTGGCTTGAAGTCATTTCATACTTAGACATGCCATATGTGAGTTTTGTGCATACATCACTGTTTGAAGGGAAAGAATACACGTATCACATCAACATGAATGATGGTGAATGGGAGACACTGCTTCAGGAGATGGATAACATTAACATTAACTTATACCATGTACGGAATGTCATAGCGAGAAAACTTCTATCAAACTGCAAAAGAATGATCGGATGAAGGTGACAAAACTTTCCAAGAAAAGACTGGCTGAAGTTCAGTTGGAGAACATGAACGTGCAAAATCAACTTGAACTTACCTGTGACTATTGTGGTGCTTGCGGATATGTGGAGGATTATCAATGTCATTGTCACAAGTACAATTGCAAGATGTGTGAACCGAACAACTTCTGCAGCAAGTGTGGAGTACTTAAAGTCTGTGAAGCAAAGTAGAAACCACATTTTTCAAGACGTGTGACAAGGTGGACGTGTGTTTTAAAAAGGCTTATTTTGACTTGATGATTGTTAAACTTGCTTGCTGTGGAACTCCAGACTATCAGCTTTATTATTTAGACGCTTTTTGGGATGTTGTTCACCACAGTCTTGATGTGATTGAACTGCATTCAAGATTTATTAGAGAATGTCATAAAATTGGAATAGAAGATCCTGAGGACTTTGATTTGATTTCGCGTGGTTCATTATTTGAGAGATTGTTGCAGAGAACAGGAAGAAGAAGAAACTGAGTAGCTTTTTCAGGTAAGAGAACTTTAACAACAACCTTTTAACAACTTTGAAGACATAACAATGTTTTTCTTTCTAGCAAATTTAATCTTATGTGAGTGGTTGCAAAGTGAACAAAGAAAGAAAATGATAGAAGAGGTAGCAGACATTTAAAAGACGTTTACCGTGTTCATCATTATCCTAGTACAGGAAGAAACTAATATGTCAGCGACAGAATAAACAAAGAAACAACGTTTTGGTGAAAAGGATACATCATGGAGAATGTGTTATTTTTTAGCGGTCACAAAGATGTTCTTTCAAACATGTTTCCAACACGATTTGAAAAGTATGGACATACGTTCAGCTCAAGTGAAGCTTTGTATCAATATGAGAAAGCAGTTTTTCATCACCGTCAAGATATTGCTTCAGCTATTGTTTCATGTAGAAATGGATATGAAGCGAAAGGTATTGCCAAAGTGATAAAGCCATGTCCTTTATGGAATACAGTGAAGATGAGCAAAATGCAAGATGTTTTGCATATAAAATTGAACCAGTGTGTATTGTTTCGCAAAAAGTTAAAAGAATGTAAGGATAAGACTTTAGCTGAAGCAACTTATGATCATTGGTGGAGAGCTGGTGTTAAACAATTGTCATCTCCATCATATCCTGGTAAGAATATCATGGGAAAGTTGTTAGAAATTTTGTGTGAGAAAGGTATAAAAAGTGGTGTTAAATACTTCTGCAACAAGTGTGCAGATGTTGTCGTCATAGTCTGCAGACGTGTAGGAGTATATCGACATGTGAAGCAAGAATGGATGTTGAAGCGTGTTTTAAGAACAAGTATGTGGACTACATGATAAGTGGATTGGCACGTTTTGGGACTGTTGAACAACAACTGGAACACATCAACATCTATTAGGAACTTGCTCAATCCACGCTGAACTTGACAAACTCGCGTGAGGATTTTTTTGAAAAGTGTGTGCTTTTAGACATTACTGAAGCTGAGGATTTTGATGTGAAAGCGGCATATCACCTTGCTCGATTTGGTCCAAGACTGTTTGATGAAGTGAGAGAGTGGTAAATCTATATTGCAGTATAATGGCAGACATTACATTGAGACAATATATTGTACAAAAAGCCTATTGCGAAAAAATGTTATTAGCTGTAAAACAATTTGCATGTTTACTATGTCCTGCTTGTCAACATGAAGAGTGTCAGGAACATACTTGCCATGCTACATGTGTCTATACATATTGGAATGAAGCTAAAAATAATATTCATTTAGAAAAAGTGTTAGATAATGCAAAAAAGCGTTGTAAGAAATACAGTGTAGATGCTATCACATTTGATGAATTAAGTAGTTAGTTAGTGTTCATTGAAGACCAATGGTCTTCAGTTATTCACACCATTGCATCTATACTTGATTTGTAAGACAAGTTGATTGAGTTAAAAGATATGTTAGTTAAATTATAAAAAGATGTGGGTTGAGTTATAAAATAAAAATGTTCTGTTAAGAAGTGCTTATCATTTTGTGTTAACATGTCGACGTGGAAAGACTACTTAACCAATTTTTACTTCAAACCTTGACAGCCCGGGGCATTTACTGGTCCTTACAAACTTTACCACATCTTAAGAAAACATGATCAACCAGTCACGCATTCACAAGTGAAGAAATGGCTACAGGATCAAGATGCATTCAGTTTACTGCAACTTGTGAAATACAGGTTAAATAAAAGACAACGTGTCATTTACACGTGGTATTGATGACATGTGGGATATTGATTTGGCTGATATAGGAAACATAGCTCCCTGTAATGATGACACTCGCTTTTTACTCATTGTCATTGATGTGTTTTCTAAATATTTGTGGGTGCAGTCAATACCTAATAAATCCCAGCGTCATATAAGCCTTTCAGAAGATTTTTCATGAAACACAACGAAGACCACGGACTCTAAGGTCAGATAAAGGAACTGAATTTAAAAATAGATGGGTAAAAGCATTTTTGATGAAGGAGGGAATTCATGCTTAAACCATAAAAGAATGAAACCAAATGAAACTTTGCTGAGAGAGTCATTCTTATTCTAAAGGGAATGATGTATCGGTATTTTCTACATAATCAAACTTACCGTTATTTAGACATGCTTCCAGACTTGGTGTACAATTACAACCATAAACCTCATGGTTCACTTCCTAATAAGTATGCTCCTGCAGATATTCGTAAAGACAACGAATCTAAAGTATGGCAGTATATGTATGTAGACAAATTGAAATTGAAACCGAAGAAGAAAACCTACACATTGAAAACATGGTGATCATGTTCGCATTTCCCACATAAAATATGTATTTCAACGGGATTATCACACAAAATGGATGCAAGAAGTCTTCATTGTCACACACTGTTGTAAGAAGCCAGGAATACATTTGTATCGTGTGAAAGACTTTTTGGATGAAGATATTGATGCACATTTCTATGAGGAAGAACTGCAGAAAGTGACTAAAGATATTGAATCTATCTACAGAATTGAAAAAGGCTTGAAAACACCGAAAAGACAAGGTGTGAAAGAATTATTCGTCAAGTGGTTAGGTTGGCCAAACAAGTTTAACAATTGGGTGAAAGAAACAGACATTCAAAAATGAAGCATTCATTTACATGTTTGGTCTCTGGACCCACAGGCAGTGGTAAAACATCTCTGGTGAAGGAAATTCTAGAACAAAGGTTGATTAAACCCTCTCCGAAAAGTATTTTATGGCTCTATGCAGCAGATCAGCCTTTGTACAAGGGAATTAAAGGTGTCGAATTTTACCAAAGCATTCCAGATGACATTGAAGAGCGCCTTAACCCGAAAAAAACAAACTTACTCCTCATTGATGACTTAATGACTCAATGTCATGGTGATGAACATATGACACGTCTCTTTAGTGTTGGCAGTAGACATCAAAATTTAAGCATCCTTTTTATTGTTCATAATTTATTCCATCATGGTAAAGAAATGCGAAATATTAGTTTGAATACACAATATATCATTCTGTTTAAACATCCTAGAGACAGTCAACAAATTAGTACATTAGCGGCAAATGTATCCTGGAAGATCTTAATTTCTCATAGAAGCCTATCAAGATGCTACTAGCAAACCACATGGCTATTTATTCATTGATTTAAAACCAAAGACAAATGATCAACTGCGTATTCGTACAGGCATTTTACCAAAAGATACACATTATGTATATATTGATAAAGCGGTGTATGAATAGAACCAAATCATATAACCGTTCACAGTCACGATGTCAAAACGTATTCGAGCGAACCAACCTTTTCTTCACTTGCTTGCAAGTAGGGGGCCTAAACGACGTAAATTCTTGCTACAGCAAGCTATAAGGAGGAATTAACTGGCTTGTTTGAAATTTGTTTGAATATATTGCAAGGACATTTACCCTTAAGCTCCAAAAGGTTTAAGGAATTCAAGCGTGAGCGTCACTCTCTACGCACTCTAGCAGATAAGAATATATCACTTCGAAGAAAAAAAGAAGTTGATTAATCAGAAAGGAGGATTCACTGGAGCTATTGCTAAATTTGCATTGCCCTTGTTAGCCCAACTACTGTTGAAATGAAACATACTTTGAAACTGTTCTCATTCCTGAATATGAATATAGAATGTTATTAGAAAAGAAAAATGGTGGAATTAAAACAAAAGTGAATAAATTTACGTGGGAAACGAACTCGTGAAAAGGCAATGGAAATGTCTCAACTTCTTGGTCGCCATTTATGAACAAGTCAATCACAACAACAACAGAAGTCTGTTACATCATCATCTGAAAAACCAGAAAAGTTATTTCTAAACCATTTTCAGCCTATCTATCATGGAAAAGTAATACAAATTTTAGCAGAACTGAAGAAACATGGTGTAAAATGGACAGAGAAAAATGAACTTGTTTTGAAAACGGGTGATGTCATCACAAATTCTAACATTATTGATTTGTTGAAAGAAGCATTGGTTGCTACAAGAAGAAAAGAACGAGGAGAACCACCATATGGTTGACATCAGTTTATCCACGAAATTGTAGATGCTAATATTCCAAAAACTATGTTTAGTAAAAAGACCACTCGTGACGACATTAAAAAGAAATGAAACAGCGTCAACAAAGCTGAAGTATGGGAAAATTTTTAACATGGGTTAAAGAGTTATGTTGTTGTCAAGAAAATGAAACGAAAACGAATATTCCTGTGAAATAAGATATGCAAGTGCTTGTGAAGGAGAAGTAATAGACACTGTTGACAATGTGAAACATCATGCATGTAGTTGTGAGAATGGCGCGCGCAATGCACAAAGTGATGGTGATTTTATTGTAGAGGATTTTGTATATAGACATTTTAAACCATTGTTTTGTCAATGTTGTATATAGAGTTGTATTAGTTAAGTTGTATTAGTTAAGTTGTTGATAGTTGTTCAGTTTCATTTATGATAAATAAAAAATAAGTTTCATACAACTGTCTTTTTTATTGTGTTATACATTATCTCACAAACTTTATTTACAAACACATTCAATACATGTCAATCATTTTACAAACTTTATTTAAAAACACATTCAATACATATTAAACAATTATTTTACAAACTTTATTTACAAACTTTATTTACAAGCACATTCAATACATGTCAATCATTTTTTACAAACTTTGTTGCATTCAATACATTGATAAATGAATGCCATTCATTTAATCTAAATTAATATATGTCTCATAGACATTATACCGACATTTCCAAATGCTATGAAAATTCACATAAGTCACATCACCAAACTTTATAACTGTATCAGTTTCATGTTCAGACAGTTTCAGTTCATATCCATCTTCATTTATGTCTATGTCCATCACCATAACCCACATAGGATGTGTCAGCTCAATGGATTTGGTACCCCGCATGAGTTGTACTCGTTCCTCTTTGAATTCAAGCGTCAGGTTCTTGCCAACCCAATGCTTGTAACAGCACGTTCCATTCCACTGTGCTGAGGGTGATGACGTCGTAGTGTTCTGTAAGCTCGCCATGTTGGCGCAATTGTGCAAACACCTCTATACAGTTCTTAGTCACACGCACTTCTAAATCATTTGAGAGTACAAGGAAAAAGCCAGGTATCCTCAGCTTCTCTAAATGATCCTTCAACACAGAGTGTTCTTCAGGCGATAGTATGATATACTTTCCAAAATGTCTTAGCACAATGTCATCACATGCGTTTCTCATATGAGAATCCATCTGTAATGAATTCATAATCTGATAAAAAGTCCACCACCGCTAAACACGAGTGCATTCATGATGACAGTACCCTTTTATGAGGTATCTTCTTGTCTTCGAAGCCTTTTATCCACTTCTTTCACCTGCTTCTTCAGCAATTTCCATTCAGACATTGGCAGCAAAATTCCCTTTTTCGTAGGACGGTTTCTTCCAGACCCCTCATCTCTGAGGTATTTGCGAATTTTCACCACTCCTTCATTACTTTGTTTCATAATTTTGATATACTTTCCATTTCCTAGAGAAAGCATTCCTTCCCACGACTGTGGTGTTGGTGCCTTCTCCACTTTCAATTTCAATGTCATCACATGCGTTTCTCATATATGAGAATCCATCTGTAATGAATTCATAATCTGATAAAAAGTCCTCCATCTCGTTCAACAGTTGAATCAGCTATGAGCTATCTCGTCTGTGACAGGGGGTATTTATGCTAGGATGATGGTGAAGAGTGGATGTTGTATAGCTTCTAGGAATCGTAAGACTGCGCGCCAATTATTTACATCAAAGTCAATTAATGATGAATATGGAGTATCTGGCACAACTCCCTAATAATCCTCTGGATAATCCTGTAAAAGATTTTTTCCAGAAACTAACACGTATGTCAGAATCATGTCCAACCACTAACACTTCAACTTTATTTTCAAGTCTCCGTTCAAACCCAGGTTCAAGCGGTGTGTTTTTAAAGTCTTTTCACACTTCAGGTTGAAACCGATGAGCAGAATTTATCATCGCTTCATTCATATCATTTACAGCGAGGTAAGCACCACCGTTAAACACGAGTGCATTCATGATAGCAGTACCGTTTTATGAGTTGTCTTCTTGTCTTCGAAGCCTTTTATCCACTTCTTTCACCTGCTTCTTCAGCATTTATCATTCAGGTATTGTCAGTAAAATTGCCTTTTTCGTAGGACGGTTCCTTCCAGACTCCTCATCTCTGAGGTATTTACGAATGTTCACCACTCCTTCATTACTTTGTTTCATAAGTTTGATATACTTTCCTAGAGAAAACATTCCCTCCCACGACTGTGGTGTTGGTGCCGTCTCCACTTTCAATTTCTTGGTGGTGTTATTGACAGGATTTTTCACTTTTAAGCCTTTGACTGTGTCAGCAAGAGTATCCATATCCGTTGCAGATCTCTTACGTTTATGATCCATGTTAACGCTTCAGTGTTCACATCCCAAATAGCTCTAAAGTTGGAGACTCTCCCCCTTTTATAATGTGGTCTTGTAATGTCCATGCGCCAAAGTAGAATAGCCGTCATTCAGCACGTATCGCTTGTCATCATATGGGGAGAGAGCTACTTTCCTCAACTTCTCCGAGAAAAGCTGGTGGTCATGACTTCCTGTAGCCACCGTTTGAGTTTGGTTGAACAAACTGTTTCTATACTGCTTATGTTTTATACGTCTTTGACAAGCTCGAGTGATGCCTTTGGCGGTATGTTTTTCTTTCCCACCATACATCATACTATACATTTTCGGTTCAAGTCCAACAAATTCTTCAGTGGGAATGCCTGCCGTCTCATCCTTCATTTTCCCAAGCACTTTTTTGTTTGCGTTGGAATGCAGGAAGTGATCTGGCGGATAGTCACTTGTGTCAAACAGGTCAGCATCTTGCTGCATATCATTGTAGATATCTTCCGTTTCTATGTCATTACATAGACTGTCGGTGTCGCTAAACAACAGCTTGGCGTTGAGATACTTGACCATGATGTAATTGTAATGAAAGTGAAACATTAGCACTTTGCTGAGGTCGAGAATGGTGAAGCCGACTTGAATGGGCTTATCCAGAAACAAATCCACTTTGCGCAAATGTACAGCGGTCAAATCTTCGTTGAAAATTTTAATTTGTTAAACGAAGGCTTGGCCACAAGTTTCTTGAACCGCTTTTCTTTGTGAACGAGTTCAACATTCATGCGCTTTCCCACGTTTTCCATGGTTTTGCCAAACACAAAGTTGTTCATCAGTTTGAAGAAGTCTTTCTCAAACGGGTTTTTGGCCAATTTTCTCTTTTCTATGTTCAAGGTAATGTATTTCTCCAACCATTTGCTCTGCGCAAACATGATGGCGCGGTGCACCTTAGTGACTTTCAACCCCAGTGAAACATACTGCTGTAAATTCCTATAATGAACCACATATTTCTTCTTGTCATATAAGTTGGGGATGAGCTTTTCACTAGGTTTGCCTGCCATGTTCAGATCTTTCCGTACCTTCTGACTGTGCTCTGACAATTTTCCTACTTTGATACATTTATATTCTGGAACCACTTGGTAATGATTATGACCATCATGGATTGTCTGTGGGTATTCTAAATCCACTTCTACAATGTATCCAATGTCGTCGTCTTCAATCACATTCATGAAGTCGAGGGATTCTGGCTCACTCACCCACATAAATCCACTTTCTGGCATGCTTTGTGACATGGCCCAGCCATACAAGTTGTTTGCATCCAAGAACATCAGGTAGTGTTTGGTTTCGTCGGATTGTAATCTGCTACGTAGGGGTTATTTGCTTTCGCATACTTGTGCGTGATCACAGATATTCCTCTACGTAGACCTTGTTCAACCATCTGATACATGTCAATGTCATTAATCAATTCCAACTTCATCTTTGTCGCTTTTAACATCGCATGCCACGACAGTCCTGGCGCTGTATAGTAGTGGGCAGGATCCAATTCATACGTGTTAAGACATACTTGACGAAAATTTTCAAACACGTCAGCCAGCAACAGCACATCTGATTTCGATATAGGTAATGGTATTCACCAAATGTGGTACAGTTGAATGTATCCCACACCTTCTGCGCATGAGCATAATCCTATCCTCAATGTCCTCTTCACGAAGCTGACTGCAAAACTTGTTCTTTGACGGTAGTTGTGTTTCAGCAAACTTGGATGGCTCTTCCACGTAATCATAAGGTACACTGCCTTTCTCAGCAGCAAATCTTGTTGGTCACTATCATGAATGTGGGAAGTCATGTTGTAGAAGTTATCTTTCCCTTCTGCCGCAAGGTTGGCTACCAGCTTCTGTAGAGAGGTACTCATAAACTGAAAGCTGTTCGTAAATTTCAGATTGCTCATGAATGCAATATATTTCTCAATGGTGTTGGGAATGGCGCTTGTCGTTTCATCTTTGAATTTCCCAATTTCCTCCATGATCAAATGACTGTCATAGCCTCGTAAATTGTGGAAAAACACAGGGGTGATGAAAGAATCTTTATCCCCCTACTTATCCTTTCTAAGTCGGAATTACAAGTTGCAGTCATTATGCGCTGCTCCGCGGTATTTGCCATTGATATGGTCATGATTTCTCACACGATCCGCTCCTAAAGGCTCATGACAAATGTAGCAATCAGTAGTGTTCTTCACGAGTGATCACCATATCCTTTGGCCGCTCTAAACCGCGCACAATACGATCACGCTCATTCACCATATGGTCTAAAAAGATTTTCACGGCATTGTCTCCTCGATACACGACTGGTGCACGTGTGTCATATTGGCTGACAACCACATAGGCGAAGCTATTTGGATGATGATGCTGATACTTGTCTCCTTCTTCATACTTTTTCGTGAAACATTCAAAGTCAGCATAAATCACAAAAGGTGCTTGGCCACATTCTTGAACTTGATAAAAGGTTCTTTGGGGAATGATGAACGTTGTGCTCCATGCTTGCCACACACTTCAGGATGCTTGTCTAAAAGATCTTGTCGCCTGAACCCGTGAAGACAGTTGGCACAATAATATGCTGCAGCCTTATGCTTTGATCGATAGGCCATAAGTCTGCTGAAATTCTTGATAAGGCAGTAATGCATTTTCTTGTCATTGCTAATCAAAAGTGAGTTGATTTCTCTCACACTGTTGTTTCAATTAAGTTGTATCGGAACAACTACATCTTGTTCATATCCAAACACGTTGATGGAAAAATCGTTCTTCTTTTCAAACTTTGGAATGTCGGTAATCGGTGTGGGAAATGTCATGCCGCCCACCTTTAATTCCTTTTCAAATGGCTTGTAATGATTCACGCGATTTGGATTGCTCTTTTAGGGGTGAAGGTAAGCCAAAACGGACCATAAGAAACACTTGTTGTCATCATTCTTAATGTTTATCACACCCTCTGTTTTCTTCACTTTCTTCGGCAGTGGGATAAAACTGCTTCCTTCCAGAGGCACTAACGTAGCTGTATGTACTTCAATGTATAGTATGTTATCCAGCACCAAGTCAGAGCCTTGTCGCTCATGTTCGTCAAACATGGTAAACAATTCTTTATAGGCTTCTGGCAAGTCCTGCTCAATATCCGCTGGATTGTATGCTGTATATGTTGGACTGCTGATAAATGCATTATCCACTTGTTCTGTCATAACACCTTCTGCATTTGCCGTCAGTTTCTTGAAGCGTGCATTCACCACAATATACCATTTCATTCTATGGTTTAACGTCTCTAGCAAATGTGTTTTAATCCGGTTCTCTTGCTGTCGCATTTCAAGTAGTAAATCTATCCATCCTCAGACTCAAACCGTTTTTCCAGCGCGTTTTCACCAAGACTAACTCTTCTGCCTCTCCCTACCTCCCCCGTCTTTTGTCTCTTTGCAGCTCGTTCTTCGTGAACCACATCTTCCAAACAGTTCCAGAGATGGAAAACTTTCAATACATCTATGGCAGAGGACTGTATCAGGTCTGTCAATGCCATCTTGTTCTGTCTTTCGTCTCTTTGCTTCAGTCTCCCGAACAAGCTCTTCACAAGCACGTTTCATCTCAGCTGGTTTACATCTATGTGTAACAAACAATTCCAGAGATGGCAATGTCACATTGCAATCATGACAGAAGACTGATGTGTCTGAATTAGTTGCCATTGTTGCTGTTGTCACATCAATCGCTTGAACTGACATGTCCGAAATGTGCTCACTCATCCTTTTATACACCCCTAGAGTGCACAGCAGAGACATCTAGCGTCAAACGCTTCTAAGCAACTCGAGCGTGTGTTCAAGAAGTTCTGATGATGTCCTTGGCGTTTGTCCTACAAGAAACACCGCTCTTATACCGGTGTTTCGCTGATTAGGCTGAATTTCTGCTGCTCTGGCAGAGGGAGGGGGGGGGGGGTCGACATATAGTATGTCCTGGGGGGGGGGGGGGGTCGGCACATAGTATGTCGTAACCAGAATGTTTGTGAAAAATGCCATATAACCTTATAACGCATACATTCATAACATACATTTATCATACTCATTCATAATGTACTCATTCATAATATACTCATTCATAATGTACTCATCCATAATGTACTTATTCATAACGTACTCATTCATGATGCACTCATTCATCACGTGCTCATTCATAATACACATTCATGATACACATTCATAACACATTCATCACGTACTCATTCATAATGTACTCTTTCACAATACACATTCATAACACATTCATTACGTACTCATTCATAATGTACTCATTCATAATACACATTTATAATGCACTCTATGGACAGGCTTACGGTTATGACGTCATTATCACGTCATCATAACGTCATCACCTCATCATTATCACCTCATTATGACGTCATTAGAACGGATGCGCGCTCTATCTAAAAACTGTTCCAGAAAACCCATGGGGTTCCGAAAACACCCTATGACGTCATTTTGACGTCACTTTCTGTTTTCAAATCCCCATGGGGATCCGAAAACACCATATGACGTCATTATGACGTCCCTTCCTGTTTTCGAATTCCCCGTTTCCTACTACTTGTATGTCCGACCAACAAAACACGTGTGTGGATACAATTTCGATACGTTGTTCGAAGGTATCTCTGGTATAGTGCCCAGTCTGCCCAGTCTACCAGAGATACACAAGATCTGTTTCCCATTTTTCTGGGAAACAAATCTTTGTATGTATTTATCGGTCTATGTTCAAGTCCGATGCTAAATTAATTATTTAGCTAGCTCTTTGCCATCTCGTCTTTTGAAGACCAAATTTTGAGGGAAATTCCCTTGCTCATGCACGCTGGAATTGGTCTTATCGCCTTTTGTAAGCTAGGACCTTGTCCTTGGACACACTGGAACAATTTGACTACCACTTCTTGGCCACCATACAAGCTTATTCATACGTGATTCACTAGATCTTGGGCTTCTTATAATTTATTGACGTCCAATTCTCAAAATCCTTCTCCAATAATTTTGATTGGATTCCTTATCAATTTTATATGATTGTTCTCTTGATCGTTCTCTCTTACTTTGTTAGACCAACCGGCTGCGTCGGGCTGGTGTTATCACACCAAACACCGTATTATTATAAACAAGAATTCTGAAGCAAATAAGAAACCAGATATTTTTTGGTAACCTATTCCGGAATAGACTACCGAATGTCACAGAAATCAGATTTTGTTCATTATTTCATCACTTCATGTTGCAGACTATATAAACAACTTATTTTCTTTCCTTATAAATATAAAAAATATGAAAAAATACAAAGTAATTTTTAACAATTTTGAATTTCAGTAGGTTATTCAATACTGCATTACCGACATTTTAATAAACAGGCAAATGCAAATGCAATTTTTCAATATTTTTATTTTCCTTTCGACAAAAGACAAAAACTTACATTGTTCAACTTACTTTCACCCTTTCGTATAAGAAAAATGAGGCATTATTGATTTCTGTGACATTTGATTTATCGGTAGTCTATTCCAGAATAGCCTACCAAAAATATCAGGTTTCTTATTTGCATCAGGCCTCTTATTTTAAATAATGCAGTGTTATCAATAGAGGAGCATCCTCTCTGTGTACGTATGTGCGGATGTACGTGTGTCAACTTTTACTCAAAATGCTTCTTCTCCTTCAGTTTTGATCGGATTCTTTTCAAATTTTGTACGAATGTAATCTGGGTAGGCCTGTCTTGAATTTTTTTGCGAGCCGCCAAAAATTGGCCAAATGGGGGGAGGGCATTTAAAATTTTTGGTTGCAAATTTTCCAAATGCTACTTCTCCCACAATTTTGATCAGACTTTCTTTAAATTTTATACGAATATTATCTAGGTACGTCTCTCTTGAAAAAAAAATTTTTTGCGATCTGCTCAAAATTTGCCAAATAGGGAGCATTTTTTAAATTTATTGGTAGAACATTTTCAAAATGCTTCTTCTCGCACAATTTTAATTGGATTCCTTTCAAATTTTAACGAATGTTCTCCATTGGTCTCTCTTGGCCTCTCTTGAAAAATTGCTTTTTTTGGCGATCCGCCAAAATAGCTTTTTTTGCCACAATTTTGATCAGATTTTCTTCAAATGTGATACGAGTAGTTCTCTCTTAAAAATTTTTTTTTTGCGATCCTCCAAAAATTGGCTAAATGGAGTGCATTTTCTAATTGTGTGGCTTTCAATTTTCAAAATGCTTCTTCTCCCACAATTTTGCTTGGATGCCTTTCAATTTTTTATGATTGTTCTCTGTGTAGGCCTGTACGTGTAAAGTTACTTTTTTGGCGATCAACCAAAAATTTGAAAAAGGTGGGGTATTTAAATTTTTGGTTCCCAAATTGGCACTGGTCCGAAATGTGAACTGCGCAGCAATGCATGTTAAATAAACATGCACCCTGGTTCAAAATGCGAACCGCGCATCAATATAAGCCAAATTAACATGTGCACTGGTTCGAAATGCGAACAGAGCGCAATGAAAGTTAAATAAACATGCGCATTGGTCCGAAATGTGAATCACGCATCAACGCAAGCTAAATAAATATGCGCACTAGTCCGAAATGCGAACAGAGCATAACGAAGTTAAATAAACATGCGCACTGGTCCGAGGTGCAAACCCCGTAAGATAATACATACAAATCATTGAAACTTAAGTAACAGAACGGCATGAGGTTCGAAACATTGACTCCACGTGCAGTTATTAATAAAGTCCTACGCTCTGCACACTGCTGGATAAAGAAAAGTCGACGATTTCTCACCCATGACGCTACAAAAACGCTTGTGCACGCCCTTGTGATATCTAAGCTGGACTATTGTAATAGCCTGTTAGTTAATTACCCAGCGAAGATAATCGACAGCTTACAACATGTTATGCGAGCAGCAGCACGTCTCATTGCACGCGTCCCGAAGTATGAGAGAACCACCCCTATCCTCATCTCCTGGTTGCCTGTCCCTCAGTGCATTGAGTTCAAGATCTTGCTTATCACATACAAGGCGCTCAACGATAAAGCCCCGTGTTATGTTAAGGAGATGCTGATACCATACAAGCAAGTAGATTGCTACGCTCTGCAAACTCAATGGTATTGAACGTACCGAAAACGAGGCTGAAGTATGGTGAAAGGGCATTCAGCCACTCTGCCCCACAACTCTGGAATGCTCTACCAAATCACATAAAACATGCACAGTCATTAACTCAGTTTAAAGGTCTACTAAAAACACACTTGTTCAGGAAAGCTTACAATTGTGCGCTTAGTGGCTCGGCTAAATAAGCGCGTTACAAGAACCACTATGATGATGATGATGATGCTGTACAGACTAAAATCTTCCCCCTTTCTTCAAACTTTTTCCCCTTTCTCCCCCCTTACAGTGGGCGTATGCACTCCTGCCTATGGTAAATCTGTGTATGTGTTTATCGGTCTATGTTCGGGTCCGTTGCCTTATTTATTATTTAGCCTGCTCTTTGCCATCTCGTCTTTTGAAGCCCAATTTTTAAAGGAAATTTCCTTGCTCATGCACGCTGGAATTGGTCTTATCGCTTTTCGCTTAAAGCTGGGACTTTGTCCTTGGACAAACTTGTTTCAACAGTTAAAGCGCTCAAGACATTGAACTGGAAGTGGGACTTTCCTTCTAAGCATTAGATGTGTTTTACAACAGATATGTCGCGAACTAAGGTTGTAACTTCTTAGGCAGCGGAATATAGCACGAAAAGGATAGAAATTTACTTAAAAAAACAAATCTGATATCTAAGTTTTACTTCGTAAAAGATCCGCTTTTATACGGGTTTTCTCGTAAAACTCTAAGAATCACACAATTAGGAACTAAAATTTCTTCTAGTGGCTCGACTAGTCCCGTCCTTGGTCCCGGCCAATCAGCATCCTTGGTAAATGTTACCAAGCCTCATTCTCGTATTGCGTGCGGTAACCAACTACACACGTGTTGAGGCTGGAAATTTTTTTATTTTTCTTACCGTCAATTTAAGGTGAATTTCTCTGAAAATACTTTTATTAGTTGCTGTTAACGTTCATTCATGGATATTTAGAGACTAAGGCTCGTTGGTTTGTGTAATTTGGATATTTTTGCCTTCGTACGCTACTGTTAGTATTCTGAGTTTGCATCACGGGGGTTACAAATGTTTTTCCCCGACGCATTGGAGGAGGTACGCGCCAAGAACATTAAGCGGAGAGTGCGTCGTAAAGTTCAGTCCCTGTCTTTGGATATGCCTAGAGCTTGTTTCCCAGTGGTTGGACAGGTATCTTCTCCTGTGCGTGCGGACAGGGATGTGACTTTGACTTACCCCGAAGAGGAAGAAAATCAAATCTTCAGCAACTTATCGGGCAGTGGCGGAGCTAGACTTGCCTGAGGCGGGTGAGACAGCTATTCTGGATAACGCCTGGTCAGTCTCTCACAAAAGGAGACTCAAAAAGCAATTTCGGAAGATTCTATCCTCACTTCTCCCCCATCCATGCCCCGCCGTGAAGGAGAGGATGACTGTCACGCATGCAAAGTAAGGGGCGTGTTTTACCAGCCGTGTGGGAGAGTTTGGCAACCCCCCACGCCCAGACTCGACTCCGACACAGATTTTGGATACCCCGCTACTGCCTCAGGCGGAGACATTGAACATTTCTCCATTCCTGGCTATGCAATCCCAACTTCAGCGGCAAATCCAGGACCTTCAAGAAGCTCTGCTCTCAAGGCATGAACCGAGACGAAGACACACACCAACTGCGACTGTCTGCCGTCAATCAGACGATCCCCCGGTGCTGTCAGTTTCTAGACCTGACCTCCGTCAGTGTCTACCCCCGCTCCCACTCACCAACAGCAGGAGTTAGACGCTAAGGATGCCCGGGAAGCTATCATCCTCAGCGAGAGTGAGTCCGGAGATCTCCCCCATCGGACCAGATCTCACTAACACAGCGCGTAGAGGAGGATGAGGATCTCGCCCCGCTGGATTCGTCACCTCTGGAGGCTATCCCCAAAAATACATAGAGGACTATTTACACCCCCGTATCAGGCGCAGTCATGAAGGAAGAGCCTGAGCCGGAGGAAGGGAGGTGACTCTCCTAGCAGCCTTTTCCTGTCAGTTCAGTTCCCTCTCAGCTCAACAGACCCCATTCTTTCCCCGGGCAAAGGACAGCGTCTGTGGAAGGACACAGCAGCGGTGGGGAGACGTCCGATTCGTACGCCGTCTCCGCCGAATTTCTGCTTGGTGCCGGAGACATCTGTCTCACTACCAGCAGAATCGGTAGCCCCCGAAGATGTACCATTTCGGGATGCCATACAGGAGATCGCCAGGCTTGCAGGTATATAGTGCGGGCGCCCGATGTCAGACAGAGAGGACCCGCAAATCCGTATGACGTCGCAGACAACCCTTCACCAAGCTAAGGCGTTTGTGGCTCTAACGACCAACGCCTTGTCGGTACGCTGCCGGGAGTTCAAGCGCTTGGATGCAGCCGAGGGACGGGTGCAGTCACGTCTCTACCCCTCCAAGCACTGCACGGTGAAACAAGGCCCATACCGCTCCTCGGATGACCTGATACCCCTGGAAGCCTTGGAACAGCCCACCAAACGTACAGTTTGGATGCCCTCGGTCCGACAGGACTCAGATATCCCTATGGTAGAGAAGGACTCTAAAGCCATAGAGGGTTCAGCACGACACATTTTGAACATCATGTCCTTCCAGGATCACACCCTGAGTGCCCTGAAGAGACGTTTGGATGATCTGAGCCTGCCGGACCCGGTAGCACTCAAGCTGCTAGAGTGCCTTGCCTTGGCTACTGGGGATGTGGTGAAGATGGCTACCTATCTGACCTCCTCGCTAGTGTACCTGCGACGCGACGCTGGTCGAGCACTGCTGGTCGAGCGTCAAAGGCCTCCGTGACCTGCACCATGCTCTGATTCTGGGATAGAAGGAACTGTTTCCCCCCGAGGGTTCACCATGAGAGCAGATTCCTATCGCAGGACCTAGCGCTAATGGCCAGAGCACCAAGGCAGTTCGCACACCCACAGAATCACCAGTGCTCACAGCCTTCTCGCCACAACAGGTCGAGGTCGAGCAGCAAGACTAGGGCTTCTCCTCCAAAGAAGCCGAGGCAGCACGGCAGCGACAAGACACCCCCACGTGCCTCACAGCAGTGCAGGTCTCATGGGTAAAAGGTGGGGAGGGCTCCCAGCCCTCCAATGACTGTGTGCTCGTAGGAGGCAGGCTAGGCAGTTTCTGGCAGGCTTGGCTGGACATGGGTACTCCGAAAAAAGTAGTGCGTTGGCTAAGAGAGGGTTACGCGCTCCCGTTCAGATGGGACCGACGAGGGCACGTTCCACCCATGCCTCTGCGCTACCAAGCCCCAAGCCTGATCGCCTCCTACGATCAAAACTCGCCAAAGCATCGAGCTCTTCTACCATCGACTGAAGAGCTCGATGCTTTGGCGAGTTTTGATCGAAGCATAGTTTAGTGAGCAAGGCCATAAGGGAGATGTCAGAAAGCCAGAAAGGGGTTTTCAGCCGGGTCTTTGTGGTGCCCAAGAAATCGACGGTTAGTCATAGATCTATCCTTTCTGAATCAATTCCTCCACGTGACGCCTCTTCAGATGGACACAGCCCAGATTATAAAGAGCACTCTTGGCGGGGGCATGTGGGGCACGTCCATGGACTTATCCGACGCGTACTTGCACGTGCCATTGCACCCGTCGGCCAGGAAGTACCTATGCTTCCAAATAGGGGAGAAAAAATTCTGGTTCTAGGCTCTCCCGTTCGGCCTCTCTCCGGCTCCCTTCGTCTTCACAAAAATCATGAGAGTGTTGAAGGCGTGGGCCCAAGTTGGAGGTATGTTGGTCTTCCAATACCTAGACGTATGGTTCCTAGCTCATCGCGACCGAGTCATGGTAAGTCGGCCAATGACCTTGATCAGTCAAGCAACGACGGTGGATCTCTTAGTAAACTTAGACAAGTCCGAGCTAACTTCAAAACAGGTAATAGTGTTTTATGGGGGAAAATGGGATCTGAACCTAGCAGGGGCTTACCCCGACCCGAACGGAGAGAAAGGATCCGGGCAAGCGTCAGATCCGTAAAACCAGGTTCGGGGGTGAGTTTGGCAAAAATGGAGTCCTTTCTGAGCTGTCTGGTGGCGACAGAAAAGACAGTCCCCCTAGGGAAACTCCCAAGAGTCGTAATGTGCCTTTCAGCAGAGGCTCACCAAGCGACGATCAGGTCATGTGCGAAGGGGTCTCCTTTGCGGCACCACCCCCGGAACTAGAGGTGCAAACCGATGCATCTCTAAGTATAATGAGTATAATGTTACGCAGGTACTCAAGCCTACTCCTGATAGCCCCGTGGTAGCCCGAGGCCCCTTGGTTCCCTCTCCTAATCAAGTGTGCGACCAACCAGCCGTTAAGGCTACCTTGCCCCCCAAGCCCCACCTCCTGGACCTACACCTGTGGTGCCTGTCCCTTCGCTGTTAGAGAAACAAGGTTTCTCCAGGGAAGTGACGGAAAAAATGCTGAATAGCCATAGGGAGTCCACTGCAAAGGTTTATCAGTCACAGTGGAACAAATTTGCTAGCTGGTGCGCTAAAGCCCAATTAGATCCATTCCAGGCCACACCGGCAGTGGTAGCAGACTTCCTGGATCACCTGTTTGCGACCGAGCAAAGGTGGGTTCGATCGAGGGCTACCGAGCCGGTATAGGCTCTAGGCTGAAAGCCTCAACGGGTTATGATTCGGGGGATGATCCAGCCCTTACTATGCTGTTTTAGGCACTTCAGAGTGAATTCTTCCCCGTCAAACGCCAATATAGCCCATTGGGACCTGTCGTTGTTCTACGTTACCTTCAGAGAGCGGACATCTTCGGGGACGTGATCACACCCAAAAGTGCAACGGTAAGATTTACGTTTCTATTGGCACTTGCGTCGGGCAAGAGAAGAGGGGGAAACCACGCCCTGGACCGTCAGATAATGAAGGAGAACGGGAAGTGGAGAAAAGTCTTCCACAGACCGACGGCAGGTTTCATGGGTAAAACACACATCGTCACCGCTGACCTTTATACCCTGGAGCAGATAACACTACCAGGACTGGAGGTAGGGGACGAGGACTCAGGTCTGATCTCTCTCTGCCCGGTTCAGGTTTGCGTAAGTATCTCCAGGTATCAGAGAGCTACAGGAGCGACGGGCAAAAAATCTTGATCATTTCCTTCATGCCCAAGTTCAATAAGGATCTATCTAAACAAACTATCTCTAAGTAAATTAAAATGTCATTTTGGAGGCTTATGAAAAGGCCCAGACAGAACCTTGGCTCGGAGATCTGTGTAAAGTTAAAGCTCATCACGTAAGCAAGTGGCCAACTCAATAAGAGCACTGCGTAGCGTGTCTCTAACTGACATTTTAAAGACAATTTGTTGATCTTCTCCGAACTCATTCATTAAATATTACCTGAAGGACTACTCTCAGTGCGAACTATCATCCTTGTGCTCTTTAGGCCCCTTCGTGGCTGCTGAGTCAGTAGTCTCTAACTAACCCTTGTTTTTGCAGTGAACCGTCAACCAAGGGCAAAGGCAAGTTCAAACGCAAGGAAACCTTCTTCCAACGGTTTGGCAACGGCGCGGCAAGTACAAGAAGGGCCAGAACTAAGGCCACCGTTAACCACGTCGTGACACGTATCAGCGCCGTTTGAACAAGTGTTGCGCTCTAGTTATGGCTCAGTGCTACGGGAGCTCACACGCCTGTATTTAGCTCACACGCTCACACGCCTCCATCTTCCCTTGGCAAAGGGGGGGGGGTGTGCACTTGAACGCACTGCGCACCCCCTCGGTGCGTCCGTCATATCCCTAGAGTCGGCCTCGCAGGGATCAGGTACCTAGACTAGCTGGTGTCACTTAACTAGTGACCGAGGTCTTACATTGGCACGTTGTAGCGCGTTCATTGTGTTCTAGTAATGATATGTACATGTATTGAATGGGCACATGGTAGTGCGTCATCAGTCATAGAGGAGTGCGGCTACTTTCCGATCGGCGTTTTGACTGAGCGCATTGTGGTGCGTTCAGGGTAAGGCAATCGGTACGATGGAATAGCGTTCTGTTAGAGTGCACGCTAGTGCGTCGACCTGTATTATACGAATACCTTGTGTCACTTACTTCCTATACTTTAACAAGAACACTGCGTTGAGTCTTTGCTTAATTATTGGTTAATTTTGAAAACCTAAAGTGTCAATTTGTGTTGGACATATTGATTTCATTTTTGCCCATAATAATGAATTTATTATATGTACAGTTCGTGATTGACCAAGCTTGGTAAGCAATTGCTTGGTCAAGTAGTTAACTACGCGAACTTGGTTCCGCGATCATGTTTGTGAAGCGTTCAATTAAAGGGGATTGCTATGCGTATTCTTAAATCGACCTTGCGATTAGGCTGGGCTACCATCTCGTGGGAGGGTTGAGGGAGATGGTGTTAGCAAGGATGAGAACGGAGAACAGTTTGGTCATCGGTGCGTCTTCTTCTCTTCTTGGTTTCTTTGGTTCGTTCATCCTTCCGTGTGCTAGAGTTGTTCACCAGCTCGATTATATTTTGATCCAAGGCACATTAAACACATTAACCATACTCGGCAGTGTTTTATTTACGCCTTTCGCCCTCACACGGAAGACAGCACGTTCTTTGGAGTAAAAGTTAAATTCTTTGGAAATTTTATCTAGATTTGGCTCGAAACGCAGGTCACCCCGACTCCGGTGTTAGTCCCGTATAAAAGTGGAGAAAAGCGAATTCGGAACTTTTACGAAGTAAGACGGACGTTTTATTTTCGGGTGTGGTTGGCGCAGTAATGCAATACTCAAATGAGGCTTGGTAACAGTTACCAAGGATGCTGATTGGCTGGGACCAAGGACGGGACTATTCGAGCCATTAGAAGAAATTTTAGTTCCTAATTGCGTGATTCTTAAGAGTTTTGCGAGAAAACCCGTATAAAAGTGGAGAACGCGAATTACGCTTTTACTCGTAAAAGAGCGTTTTACTAAAATAAAACGTCAGCTTCATGTTAATGCAGTGTTTACTTCTTGTGGTTACGATGTAGTGCCGAGTTTTTTGGGGGTTTTTTCACACCGAAAGTCGAGTGTTGTACACAGAACCGACGTCGAAGAGGAAAGAAAATATAAAGCGTGTTTGCGTGCTTAAGACAGGACGATACACGATATATTTACTGGGGCCTATTTAACATTTAGCGTGCAGTGCTTATTATGTGACGTCATTGTCATAGTAAAACCAAGACCTTTGCAATACAGTCAGGGGAGATTTTTCGTCTCTTGGGAGGGCAGATTGAAGATTTTTGTCCCGTGAGAGGGCAGATTGAGGATTTTCGTTGGGGCTTGTGGTTCTTTAGCAAACACACTTTTCCCCCGGAGATTGAGAATTAAAAAGTCAGTTTTTTCTTCGGATTATTTCGTGTTTGTTTGTTAGGGAAGGAGTGGGGGAGGTAATGACTAGTTTCTGGATCCGCTACCGAAAACATCTTCTAATACATCTTTATATATTTGTGATGTAGTTAGGAGGGTGATATGCAGTTTTGTTCAGTGAAATGTTACACGAGTGATTTTTTTACCAAGAAATGCAACGACTGAAGACAGCAGCAACATTTGCCAGTAAGGGTTGTCGTCTGCTCTGCACTGAGGACCCGACAAATTTTTCATATGAACTCCCCGCCCCCGTCCACGCCCCCGCCCCGCCCCCATCTTTAATTGTGTCTTAAAATCACTGCTTCTTCCGCCCCCCCCCCCCCCCCCACCGTGACGCCGTCAGGGGTGGCATGGGATCTTTTATCTTCTTGTATTCCCACCGCACCCCCGCCCCACCACCCAAATATGTTTATCCCAATATCTTAGTTTTTTTCATAAAATGTATACAGATACACATCTCTATTCACAAACTGTTCAAGAAAAAAAGATGCGAAATTTCACTTTTTGGCATATATATAAAATATATTTATATATAGCCCCCACCCCCCACCCCACACCTCCTACGCAACAAATTGCGTTTTTTTTTGTTTTTTTTTTTTTGTTTTTTGTGTTTTTTTTTGTTTTGCCTTTCCCATCGGCTTTGTAATTAAAGATTTGAAGCGGCTTGATCAACGCAGCAATATGAGCAGCATTGACGTTTTCGCATGGTATGGTTTTGTTCACTCTTTTTATGCATTCCACCTTTCGATGTTAATGCACTGAGACGTGCATTTTTCGCGTATGTGCCATTTTAGCCAATTTAGCCTATATTGGCTAAATTGGGTGCATTTTAATTGTTTTTCCATAAAATATATACAAATACATATGTCTATTCATAAAATTTTTCAAAAAAAAAAAAGATGCGAGGTTTCTCTTTTAGGCATTGGAGGGGGAGAACGGGGAAGAGGGGGGGGGGGGGCTAAAATGAAATTTGTCTTTTTGGATTGAGAGGGGGGCATATATATATGGGGCGGGGGACATAACAATTTTTCGATTGTTAATTTTCAAAATGCTTCTTCTCCCACAATATTGTCAGATTTTCTTATAAATTTGTAAGATTATTTTTAGGTAGGCCTCTCTTGAAAAATTACTTCATTTGGAGATCCGCCTAATATTGGCGAAGTGGGGGCATTTTTCTTTTTTACTTTTTGGCGTCGGATTTTCAAAATGGTTCTTCTCCCACAATTTTGACCGGATTCCTTTATAAATTTGGAAGATTTTTCTGCAGCCGGGTTTAGCAATATGACCACTTTCTGGCGACCATACAAGTCTACTGATACGTGATTTACTAGATCTCGGTTGGTCACAATGTCCCTGGACATTCTTGCTTTGTTTTCATTTTACATGTTAGATTTGTCATGTTTGAGAGGGAAAATAAACCATTATAAACATAACAAAAATCATATTTTTCGAAAAAAGTCTAAGTTGTGACATCGATGACCTGTTGGTGGCCCTGAGGCTCGGTTGCTGGTACTGAGGATTCGGTGGTGGTAATGAGGACCCTGTGGTGGTAGTGAGGACCCAGTGGTGGTAGTGAGGACTCGATGGTGGAAGTGAGTACCCGGTAGTGGTCCAGGTCCCCGGTGGTGGCCCTGAGGACCAGGTGGTTGTACTGAAGACCCGATTATTTTTAATTTTAGATTACGTATTTTCAGTGAGAATAAACACTTTTTACAAGTGAAAGTGTAGTTTGCGTTCTCCACCTGCGGTAACTGATGCATAAATTGTGACTCGAACGTTTCTGCACATGCAGGCGTGCAATGTAAATAAACATTGCCAAAAATTGCCTTATTGGGCAGTAAAACCACCTAATCTAGCATTTTGAAGATAAAAAAAGTTTGGGTCCTCAGTACCACCACCGGGCCTCAGTGCCACCACCGGGTCCTCAGTACCACCACTTTACTTTTTTCTGAAAGTAAGCATTGATTTTTGGTTTTGAACGTTTCTTTCAGCTTAAAACAACTTAATCTAGCATTTTGAAGCAAAAAAAAAAAGTTTGGGTCCTCAGTACCACCACCGGGCCCTCAGTACCACCACTTCACTTTTTTCGGAGAGTAACATTGATTTTTGGTTTTGAACGTTTCTTTCAGCTTCTTTTTTCAAAAAAGTTTCTTTTTTTAGTTGCAGCAGTTTCGATGTTTGGACACCATCGCAAAATGGAGTGAAAAAAAGAAAAGAAAAGAAAAGTGTCAGTTTTTCGTTCAGTATTCAATCTGGTGAGATAATTAGACCAAACATTAGAATCTTTATCCAAGAAATGTTTATGAACTGGAAAAAGTAGGGCTTACTTCTTTTGAACAATCGCCACTTTTTTTCAAATGTTAAAAAATTTGAATCTCGAGTTTTTAGATATATAGAGAATCTTTTACTAATTATTTAAAAAAAACCACAGGTATAATGTGTTATAATGTGATTTCTGTCTCACGAGGCACGTGCATAATCTGGAGAATTTTTCCTCCAATACAAGACAGCTGCAATCCACAGCCTCTGCTTCCCTCCGTCAATTAAACAATGGTCTTTTTAAGCTGTCGGAAACACGATGATATATATAAGGAAAAATGAAATGATGTGGATGTCATAAAAAAAGGAAGAAAAAAAGCACTATGTTACCGCTCCCTTGAAATGAAGTACTGACGTGTCTCTTAGAAATGAGCAAATGTGAGATGCAAACTGTTGCTATTTAAGTTGTTACTCTTGGTGAAAACCCAGTAAACATTGCGACATTGGACAACGTTGGATAAACGTCGCAGCCCGCGTCGGATCATCGCCCAGTTTATTTTGGTTGTTTATATTCGGCGAAACAACGTCTACCTTGCGACATTAGCTAGGCTTCGGGGAAGTGGCGTAATACAGACGTCGAGAAAATCTTAATCTGGAATCGCCCGTAATGACAGCACTGACATAATATGGTCACGCCTCCGTCCCAGTACCCTAACCCTTGGTTCATATGTGTGTAGTTGATGTATGAGGTCGGTTTCAATGATATTTTTCAAAATTAGGTGGAAAAACATATTTTACGCTCTCCTTCGGGTCACTTTGGATGTGATCTGGCATGGCTCCTGTTACCGGTGAGCGACGATAAAAGACGATCGCTTTCGGTTGTGATCCCAACGTCTACTAATGCCTATTTTCGATGTCTGTCCAACGTTGATTTTCTGACGTCTATTCAACATTCAACGCGTTGAGTGTGTGAAATTTGGTTTCGTGTAACAAGAGTATATTTTCTTGCTAGTCGCGGTTGTGATTTGTTTAAAAAAAGTTACAGGAGGCGTGATACCGATTTGCACGCGAGTTCCACTGCTTCCGGTTTGGCCCCGGCGCGGACAAATGTTCCCGGGAATCACATGGCTTGCCTCTCAGCCAGACCAAGTTCTTTAAAATAGAAGATGAGAAGCAAAATCAGTTTTCTTCCTGGCCTTATCGCTTTGTTACGGGGTGGGGGGTGGGGGGGGGGGGGTAGGGGCGTGTGTGTTGAGAAGACTGTATGCACTTTTTAGCTCAGGTCTATGGCGTGATACGTTAAAAATGTTGGAATCCACTTGCAGTAGCCCAGCTATGGCTTGGTGTGAAGATTTCGAGAATACGTGCCCAAGTCTTTGAATGCGTTGCTGCGGTCCTTTCAACACCGGTCACTGAATTGTCTAGCACTTTCGCCCTTTTATAACTTCTGCAAAAAAAAAATTAGCGGGTGAACAGCTACACCAAACCATACATTCGTCGAAAAAACTTTTGTGGATGCAGGTGTCTGTCAGCGGTTAAGAATTTATAAATTTAAGAGGTAGCTTTGGATCCTATAGCATTATTGTCAGCAGAACGTTATAGCCTGTGAGAAGTAAGGCAGAGATGGTGAGTTGTTTATGAGGTTCAAAAAGTGTATCGGGATGTTTTTTTAATAGTCATAATATCACGAGATGGATGTTCATTGGTGAAACCAAGGCCAAAAGCGAGAGCGTGGCTATCGCCATTCACATTTATCTGCAGAATTCCAGGGGGCCGGATACGTGTTCCCCTTCCTCCGATTCTCCCCTAACGTTCGCAACCCCCTACCCCCACCCAAAAAAAAAAACCAAAAAACATCTGGGGTTCTCAAACGAACATTGCATTAAATTTCCGATACTTTTTTCAACCTGTAATCACTTATCAGCGCCTGTGACACAACGCGGGACGGGGGAGGGGATGGGGGTGGGGGGCTCTTGGGGGGAGGGGAGTCTCTTGCTCAGTGCATACGCCCACTGTCATTTACTAGCCCTTAAAATTAAAGAAAGCGTGAAATGTGTATCTGACTTTTGGAATTTATGCATACAGATTGACCTCATGCATATGGAAATGACCGTTTAATTTGTGTATCCAGGCGTTTAATAATAATACTATTCTAATAATCCTTTACACAACTTTATACAACCTTGATTAGCCGACATTAAGGCAACATCGATTCCCGCGTCTATGCAACGTCATGGGAGAATACCTTTTCTTCGCCTCAATAACCAACCATATTCCGAGTCTACCCGATGCCGCGTAGGGGTGTCTAATCGACGTGAAGTACACGGCCCATGCTGATATAAATTGTGTCGACACTGCCTTACACATCAAATCACGTCAATGACCCTTTCTTTCCTGGAAACTTGCGCAAAAATGCATTTTTTTTTTAATTTTCCCACGTCCACTCTCCATCCCCACCCTACCCCTAACACCCTCCCTCCCCTCTTTCAAACTATGGAATTTCCCTCATAGGCTACAGTAGTTCCGTTCAGCATGACCACACAACCAGAATATCACCGGGTGCCTCCAGCTTTGGGGAAATAAGTGGGTGCCTCTGATTGGCCCTTAAACATCACGTGTGCTGACAGGAATTCTCAACTGAATTCAAATGACGTCAAACAGACCAGGCACAAGCAAGAGGGAAGGAGAAAAAATGGAAGTGGAGAAAAAAATGCAAAAAAGATGGCTAATTCCTCAATTATTTAAGGTATGTGAATTATGTTATTTGTTTTCAATGTATTAAAAGCATGGAGTTGCTGGTATTGCGAAATTTCGGCAGCCGAAGGAAAATAACCAAAAAAAAAACTTCTCGGAAAGTGGCTGGCCGTCTTTCAGACTGAATAAATTCTTTTTCGGTTTGCAAGAAATGTTCTTGTAGACAGTTTTTCTCGGAGTCTAAAAGTTGTAAGCTGCAAGGGGTGGGGGGCTTGTTCGTGGCATGTAATTATTATTGTTATTGTTGTTCAACTCCGGGATGAAAATTTCTTTGCCTAAGGCGAAAGAGAGGAGGACTGCAGGGTAAAGTTTCGTCCAAAATATTCAGTTTACAGGTCATTTAAATAAAAAATCTTCGGTTTAGAGGGGGAGAAATGGGATTTAGAGGGGGCTGAGCAAACTTGCAATCCCATAGGTCCGATAACAATCCCAGTGTTGTAAAAACCAGTGGTCACTAACCTCAGTAGAACATACTTTCGAACTGTGACAAGCTGGAGAAAAGACAGGAAAATTGAATATTGATGAGATATTTACTGCTTGGATTTGTGTAGATTTGATTAACTAAGTGATATATATGCTGTTATCCATTCCACTTTTCAAATTGTCAGAAAAACGAACAACTTATACGTGGACAAAAATGTGGTAATGTATTTCAACATGAACCCTCTGAAATGTATAAAAGCTACGAGCTATTATTATTATTATTATTATTATTATTATCCCCCGCCGTCCTAGCGGAGGCGGGGGATATAGAAATGCCTCATGTCCATCCGTTTGTCCGTCCATTCGTCTGTCCGTTATCACTTTTGTCCAGGCCATATCTCCGTAACCGATGATCGCAGGTATACCATACCTTGAGGAATGAAAGAATATATAATGTAGTTTTGAATCGTCACGTTAATTTTTGATTTCATGTCAAAGTTATGGACTTCTGAAATGTTTGGACTTGGTCGTTTACTTAGGTACCTTGTTGAACTTCAGACAAGTTTGCCCAGGCTGTATTTTTGTTACTATTCATCGCAGACCAATAAAACCCTACAAGTAGAAAGTATATAACGTGTAGTTGTGCAATGTCAGGTTATTTTTCGATTTCTTTAAAACATGTAATTTTGGCGATTTTTGGACAATTTAGACTTTGTCGTAGATGAGCGCGGCGGGGGATGTGCAATCTGTGCTCGTCTTGTTAGTCCCCCGGAGCCGAGTAGCGCTGAGAGGGGGACTATAGTATTCGGGTCTGTCCGTCCGTCCGTCTGGCGACACTTGGAAGCACAAACTTGTGCAGGCGATATCTCAGCCGCTATTCAATCCTGGCTTTTGATTTTTGCTACAGTAAAAATATATATATATTGAAGTTGTGCGACGTCGCATTATTTTTCGAACCGACCAAAAATGACGAAATGGCGACTTGTTGAAAATAGGGAATGTTTTAGTGTTTCTGTTGCCTACAGTTCAACTTTGTGCGTGCGATTTCTCAGCCGCTATTCAACCCTGGCTTTTAATTGTTGCTACAGTGAAACAAAATATATATAAGTTGTGCGACGTTGCATTATTTTCGATTCGACCAAAAATGACGAAATGGTGACTTGTTGAAAATATGCAATGTTTTATTATTTCTGTTGCTTACAGTGCAAATTTGTGCACGCGATATCTCAGCTGCTATTCAACCCTAGCTTTTGATTTTTGCTACAGTAAAAATATATATATATTGAAGTTGTGCGGCGTCGCATTATTTTTTGATTCGACCAACAAAATGACGAAATGGCGACTTGTTGAAAATAGGCAATTTTTCTGTATTTCTGTTGCCTGCAGTGCAACTTTGTGAACGCGAAATCTCAGCCGCTATTCAACTCTGACTTTTGATTGTTGCTACAGTGAAAGTATATATATTGAAGTTGTGCGACGTTGCATTATTTTTTTATTCGACCATCGTTCGTGGCGGGGGACATTCATCAGTTTCACTGATAACTTTATTATTATTATTGTTATTATTATTATTATTATTATTATTATTATTATTATTATTATTATTATTATTATTATTATTATTATTATTATTATTATTATTATTATTATTATTATTATTATTATTATTATTATTTGCGAAAACGGTTGTTTATGACCAAAGGATGAAAGACTAGCAAAAAAAATTATGTGGCGTCCGCTGACCCACACGGAGTACAGTTCTGAAACAAGGCCACTTTTTGGGCGCGGAATTAACTGAATAAAAATTACAGCCATTTTACAGCAAAATTGACCCTATGCACGGGCTGCGTCTGACCACAAAATTACCCTCTCCGCTTCAGTGCCATCATTTGGTCCCACTGATTACCAGATGAATACAGTAAAGGCCTGTGTGCGCCCATGAAGGGCCCGGTATTAAGTCTTGTACAAACGGCAGATCTAGTGTGAAATTTTGCAAGTGTTAATAAGAAAAAAAAAGGTTTGAAGGAACAAGTGCTTCAATTTTAAAAGGGCTATAGCGTCATCCAAATGCAACGCAGGTGGATAACAAAATTGAAAAGTATTATAAATCAATACAGAAATGGCCTGTTTATGAGAATTCTATTACTGGGCCGTACACGTGCAGACCTCTCGTGTGTCCTACCGGTGCAAATTGATTGAGGTAGTGGTGTTTGCATTGACGACTGCCCGGCCTAACCGGACACATCTCTGGTCTGGCAGATAGCTGTGGGGTCTTACCTGCCCAACGGCGCGCTTTCTGACAAGACAAGAGGATGGAAGGAATTGCAATGAGTGAACGACATGGGGGAAGTGGGTCCATGTACGGTTTGTCCTTTTCAATTTTTTTCCTTTCAAATGAAAAAATAGTGAAAAAAAATGCTTTTCCATTTTGAATTTGCATCGCAAAATGCAAAACAAAAACGATCTGTGGTATTTTATTTATTAACACTTGACAAGCCTTTGGCTTGCAAGGGGTTTTTGAATTTGTGCGAGCAGCCGTTGGCATCTTTTTTTTCTTGACAGTGATCGGATTTCTTGTGTCACCTCCTCCACTGGCACTACGGGCCCTGGGGCCACGAAACTTGGCACTTAAGTAGAACTTGATATGAACGTGTGCATGACACTTTTTATTTTCGCCTCCGATTTCGGTTTCTTGTTTAAAACGCCATGTGAAAAGAGTGTATTGTTTTGCAAGTAAATGCGGAGCATTTGACGCACAACACAGAACACACAGTTGCTCAGCTTTGTGAGAGCTCTCACTGCGTAAATAGAGAACACGGCGTACGTCTGATCAGCCAACAAAATCTTAAGTCAACAAAAACCAAACACTACTCGGCTTATAAGACGTATTCAAGCTGTGTTGTTTGCAATATATTATTCAAGAAATAAGCCATTGAAGGAAGTATTTTTGCGTTTTAATTTTTGTAAAGTGTTTAACATTTCGCTATCGAAATGAGGTTTTTTTATTTTTGCAAATTTATGTGTTGATAAAACTTAAGTATTGAATCCATACCTCCACTCCCCCACCACCGGCACCCAGTGTTGTTGATTTTTTTTTGTTACTTAAATAATAACGTGTTGCGAAGCTGTGCGTTGATGCAACTTAAGTATTGAATCTATATCTCCACTCCGCACCCCCTCTCCCAGACACCGAGTTTTTATTTTATTATCATCATCATTATTATTGTTATTATTATTATTTTTATTGTTATTGTTATTATTATTATTTTTTTTGCAAATTTGTGCATTGATAAGTATTGAATCCATACCGCCACTCCCCCCCCCCCCCCACCGGCACCGAGTGTTCATTTTTTGTTACTTAGATGACAACTTGGTGCGAAGCTGTGCGTTGATGTAACTTAAGCATTGAATCTATCTCCACTCCCCGACGCCGAGTGATTTATTTGTTTATACATTATTGTTTCTAATAAATTGAAGTTGTGCAGGACATCGTTCGTTTGTCCGACGAGGCGTTTTTTTTTTTTTTTCGATCGGAATTGGGTTTGAACTTAGGCAACTTTACAGCAGTTAGATGTTTTTTGTACTAAGTATTGTGGATCGCGTCTCACTCTACTTGTTTGTTTAGCGATTTATTTGTTTAGATTATTGTTAGGCCCCAACCCCTGAAAGGGGAGGGGCCTAATAAGTTATCTTCTGCCCTTCTGTCCGTCAACATTTTTGTAGAGTTTGTCCGCGCCAGTTCTCCGCAACAATCTATAGTGTATGATTTTGTTACCCTGCACAGTAAAAATATATATATTACAGATGTGGCTTTTTATATTATTGTTGAAATCAGCAAAAAATTGACCAAATTAGGACTTGTTAAAACTTGACAAAATTTATGCGTTCACTTAGTGTAGAGATAGAGTTTTGTCCGCGATAGTTCTCCAAAGCTATAAAGGCACATGCTTTTGTTGCCTTGCATGGTGGAAATATAGATATTGCAGATGTGTCTTTTCGTATTATTATTGAAATCGGCCAAAAATTGACCAAATTAGGACTTGTTAATGTTTTCTAGGCGATTCTGTCTGCGAATCATATCTTGTAAGGGTATGGGCCAAGTGTATTTCCTAAATATTTTCTTGTTTCTAATACACTGAAGTTGTGCAGGACGTCGTCCGTTTGTCCGACGAGGCGTTTATTCGGTTGGAGTTGGCCTTTGAATTTAGGCAATTTTACTGCAGTTAGGTGCTCTATGTACTAAGTTTTGTATATGTATAAAGCTTAATACATTTTTATTCTATTTTGGAATATTTTTGGAGTATTTTGGAACCGACATAATTTGTTTTTGCCTCGTTACTAAGTCTGTGCTTATTCATCCCTTCCTTAAATGATAACTTGGTGCGAAGCTGTGCGTTGATGCGACTTAAGTATTGAATCTATATCTCCACTCCCCACCCCCTCCCCGACAGCGAGTTTTTTTTTTTAAGGTGGGGGCAGAGGGTAATAAAATATGAGGGAAAAGGTGGGAAAGGGTGTAAATTAGGTGAGTACCACAACGTGCTCAGGGCTGTCGTAACTGCTACAGTATAACTTCTTAATATACGTAAGAAACTTTGAAAAAAACTTTGATAATGGATAGTTTTTGGCATGACAAAAGCACATTTCTGTTTGATTGGGTCCTCCAGGGAAAGCGAGGCAACGGCAGGCGAAGAGGAGGACAGCCATCCAGCGGAAAGCCGAGTAGAGGACAGCCAAGAGGTGGACAGCCAAGCGGTGGACAGCCAAGTGGAGGGCAGCCAAGCAGAGGACAGCCAAGCAGAGAACAGCCAAGTGATGGACAGCCAAGCAGTGGGCAGCCAAGTGGAGGACAGCCACGCATTGGATAGCGATAAGTCGATTTTTTATTGTTTTGTTTTTAAATCGTGAATATTGACGTATTCCATTTCGGGATTCGGGCTTTTTCCTGGTTCGGTTCGGATTTTGTTTGCGTTATCATCATATTAATTACGTTCTTCGTTTTAGCTGTGTTTCAGGAGGACAGGGCAGCAGTGGACAGCCAAGCGGAGGACAGCCAAGCGGAGGACAGCCAAGCGGTGGACAGCCAAGCGGAGGACAGCGATAAGTCGAATTTTCATTCCTTTTTAAAAAATCGTGAATATTGACGTATTCCATTCCGGGTTTCGGGTTTCTCTGGGTTCGGTTCGGTTTTGTTTGCATTATCCTCGTATTAATTACATTCTTCTTTCTTAGTGGTGTTTCAGGAGGACAGGACAGCGGAGGCCAGCCAAGCGGAGGCCAGCCAAGTGGAGGCCAGCCAAGCGGAGGCCAGCCACGCAGAGGACAGCCAAGCAGTAGACAGCAAAGCGGACGACAACAGAGCACAGGTTGGGGTTTTCTATGTTATCATCATATTAGTTATGTTCATTTTTAGTAGTGTTTCAGAAAGGCAGCACAGCAGTGGACAGCCAAGCAGAGGGCAACCAAGAGGCAGCCAAGCAGAGAAGTAGGACATTCCGACAAGCCAATCAACACGTACGTCCCTTAAATCGAAGCTTAGTTGAATCAAACACAATCTCCACCATTTCGTGACTAGCTTTGGTTTATTTTTTGAAAATCTTGCCAAAAATACGCAATAATGAAAGTTTTAAATCGTGTAAAAACAAAAATAAATAAAATCAAAATATGTAGGTTTTTGTTTGTCAGAACTAACGCGGACATGTTACATTTGTGGTATAGCTAGCGAGCAGATGCCGGAACACCGCCAAATATGAGAGCATCGGGTCATCAGGACGAGCCAATCAATGCGTAAGAATCCATTTTAACGTTTCTTCAACTCCTGAGGCCATAAGCAATGGCACAAATTGACCATGTGAGGCATTGGTACCCATTAATTTGCACATACTCGTCCCCAAGTGATTTGTCCAGCGCTGCCCCACTCCCAGATTTGGCATTCTAAAGACTGATAAAAGATTAGAATAACCTTTTAAAATGCTTTCCTACGCTCACAACAAGAATTTTTATTCTATATCTCCTTACCCTGCGTGAAGAAATGAAATCGATAGTCTTTTATTGAGCAAATAATAACCGGTCATATTTTTGTTTGTTTTTTTTTGATAGTGGACGAAAGATGCCTGACAACCGACAAAGATGGCATCGCATCACTAGGCCGGGTCCATCAGCAAGTAAGTTTTTTTTTCAAATCGTAAGAATCGGCGTTCTGAAGCAGAAAAAGGAAGCAGAACGTAATGGCATTGTTTTGTCATCGACGTCACAGATTTTTTCGGCTTTCGATTTCCCCCTCCGATATATTTTTCATCAATTTCGCTGCCGTTGATGAAACATTCTTCTGCTCATGATAGATAAATCAAGACCTTTTAAAGCTTTATGGGAGAAACTTCTCGACAATTGAAAAAAAGAGAGAGGCAAAACAGTTCTTATTTAACAACACAGCATTTTACTGTTTTGACAGATTGGGACGGCGGACAGCGGGCAAAGATGAAAGCATCGGGTCAAGAGGACGAGTTCACCAACAGGTAGGAATCTATTTTCAGTAGCTGGATTAAAAATGTAGCATTATGAATAAAAAATCAGATGAATCAGCCTTGTTTAACCCCGATAACTCAATCGTATGCACCACGTCTCTAAACCTAGCCCGAAGTAATATTCTTAAGGAGCTGTGGCACAAAACACTAATACGTGCTGACAGCTGTTATAAGAAACGGAATAGAAGTCCACATAATATTGCAAAGATTTTGGCTTGACAAAATATCAAATCTGATTTGTTTGAAGAGGACAGCCAAGCGGAGGACAGCTAGGCGGAGGACAGCCAAGCGGAAGACAGCCAAGCGGAGGACAGCCAAGCAGATCACAGCCAAGCAGTGGACAGTCAAGCGGACAAGCGGACAACAGAGCACAGGTTGGGGTTTTCTTTGTTATCATCATATTAATTATGTTCATTTTTAGTAGTGTTTCAGAAAGGCAGCACAGCAGTGGACAGCCAAGCAGAGGGCAACCAATAGGCAGCCAAGCAGAGGAGTAGGACATTCCGACAAGCCAATCAACACGTACGTCCCTTAAATCGAAGCTTAGTTGAATCAAACACAATCTCCACCATTTCGTGACTAGCTTTGGTTTATTTTTTGAAAATCTTGCCAAAAATACGCAATAATGAAAGTTTTAAATCGTGTAAAAACAAAAATAAATAAAATCAAAATATGTAGGTTTTTGTTTGTCAGAACTAACGCGGACATGTTACATTTGTGTTATAGCTAGCGAGCAGATGCCGGAACACCGCCAAATATGAGAGCATCGGGTCATCAGGACGAGCCAATCAATGCGTAAGAATCCATTTTAACGTTTCTTCAACTCCTGAGGCCATAAGCAATGGCACAAATTGACCATGTGAGGCATTGGTACCCATTAATTTGCACATACTCGTCCCCAAGTGATTTGTCCAGCGCTGCCCCACCCCCAGATTTGGCATTCTAAAGACTGATAAAAGATTAGAATAACCTTTTAAAATGCTTTCCTACGCTCACAACAAGAATTTTTTATTCTATATCTCCTTACCCTGCGTGAAGAAATGAAAGCGATCGTCTTTTATTGAGCAAATAATAACCGGTCATATTTTTGTTTGTTTTTTTTGATAGTGGACGAAAGATGCCTGACAACCGACAAAGATATCATCGCATCACTAGGCCGGGTCCATCAGCAAGTAAATTTTTTTCAAATCGTAAGAATCGGCGTTCTGAAGCATAAAGAGGCAGTAGAATGAATTTGCATTGTTTTGCCACCGACATCACACAGCTCTTTTCGGCTTTCGATTTCTCCCTCTGATATATTTTTCATCAATTTCGCCTCCATTGATGAAACATTCTTCTGCTCATGATAGATAAATCAAGACCTTTTACAACTTATGGGAAAAACTTCTCGACAATGGAAAAACTTCTCGACAATTGAAAAAAAGAGAGAGGTAAAACAGTTTTCTTATTTAACAACACATCATTTTACTGTTTCGACAGATTGGGACGGAGGACAGCGGGCAAAGATGACAGCATCGGGTCAAGAGGACGAGATCACCAACAGGTAGGAATCTGTTTTCAGTAACTGGATTAAAAATGTAGCATTATGAATAAAAAATCAGATGAATCAGCTTTGTTTAACCCCGATAACTCAATCGTATGCACCACCTCTCTAAACCTAGCCCGAAGTAATATTCTTAAGGAGCTGTGGCACAAAACACTAATACGTGCTGACAGCTGTTATAAGAAACGGGAATAGAAGTCCACATAATATTGGAAAGATTTTGGCTTGACAAAATATCAAATCTGATTTGTTTGAAGAGGACAGCCAAGCGGGGGACAGCCAAGCGGGGGACAGCCAAGCGGAGGACAGCTAAGTGGAGGACAGCTAAGCAGAAGACAGCCAAGCGGAGGACAGCCAAGCGGACGACAACAGAGCACAGGTTGGGGTTTTCTTTGTTATCATCATATTAATTATGTTCATTTTTAGTAGTGTTTCAGAAAGGCAGCACAGCGGTGGACAGCCAAGCAGAGGGCAACCAATAGGCAGCCAAGCAGAGGAGTAGGACATTCCGACAAGCCAATCAACACGTACGTCCCTTAACCCGAAGCTTAGTTGAATCAAACACAACCTCCACCATTTCGTGACTAGCTTTGGTTTATTTTTTGAAAATCTTGCCAAAAAAACGCAATAATGAAAGTTTTAAATCGTGTAAAAACAAAAATAAATAAAATCAAAATATGTAGGTTTTTGTTTGTCAGAACTAACGCGGACATGTTACATTTGTGTTATAGCTAGCGAGCAGATGCCGGAACACCGCCAAATATGAGAGCATCGGGTCATCAGGATGAGCCAATCAATGCGTAAGAATCCATTTTAACGTTTCTTCAACTCCTGAGGCCATAAGCAATGGCACAAATTGACCATGTGAGGCATTGGTACCCATTAATTTGCACATACTCGTCCCCAAGTGATTTGTTCAGCTCTGCCCCACTCCCAGATTTGGCATTCTAAAGACTGATAAAAGATTAGAATAACCTTTTAAAATGCTTTCCTACGCTCACAACAAGAATTTTTTATTCTATATCTCCTTACCCTACGTGAAGAAATGAAATCGATAGTCTTTTATTGAGCAAATAATAACCGGTCATATTTTTGTTTTTTTGATAGTGGACGAAAGATGCCTGACAACCGACAAAGATGGCATCGCATCACTAGGCCGGGTCCATCAGCAAGTAAATTTTTTTCAAATCGTAAGAATCGGCGTTCTGAAGCAGAAAGATGAAGCAGAACGGAATGGCATTGTTTTGCCACCGACGTCACACAGCTCTTTTCGGCTTTCGATTTCCCCCTCCGATATATTTTTGATCAATTTCGCTTCCGTTGATGAAACATTCTTCTGCTCATGATAGATAAATCAAGACCTTTTAAAGCTTTATGGAAGAAACTTTATGAAAATTGATAAAAATAGAGAAGTAAAACAGTTTTCTTATTTAACAACGTATCATTTTACTGTTTGACAGCCGAGGCCGGCGGACAGCAGGCAAAGACGAAAGCATTGGGTCAACAGGACGAGATCACCAACAGGTAGGAATCTGTTTCCAGTAACCGGATTAAAAAAATGTAGCATTATGAATAAAAAATCAGATGAATCAGCTTTGTTTAACCCCGATAACTCAATCGTCTGCACCACCTCTGTAAACCTAGCCCGCAGTAACATTCTTAAGGAACTGTGACCCAACACACTAATACGTGCTGACGGCTGTTGTAAGAAACGGGAACAGAAGTCCACTTAATATTGGAAAGATTTTGGTTTGACAAAATATCAAATCTAATTTGTTTGAAGAGGACAGCCAAGCGGAGGACAGCCAAGCGGAGGACAGCCAAGCAGAGGACAGCCAAGCAGTGGACAGCCAAGCGGACGACAACAGAGCACAGGTTGGGGTTTTCTTTATGTTATAACCATATTAATTATGTTCATTTTTAGTAGTGTTTCAGAAGGCAGCACAGCAGTGGACAGCCAAGCAGAGGGCAACCAATAGGCAGCCAAGCAGCAGGCAGAGGAGCAGGACATTCCGACAAGCCAATCAGCACGTGCGTCCCTTATCCCGAAACTCAGTTGAATCAACACACAATCTCCATCATGTTGTGACTAGCTTTGGTTCACTTTTTCAAAGACCTTGCCAAAAACGCAATAATAAGTAAAAATAAACTTTGATAAGAAACTTGCAAAATTTGACTTACTTAGCAAAATATAACAGTGGCATATTATTTCATATATAGGGAGAAGACGCCGAGCTGCTTACAAGGATAGCTTGGAGTCATTAGGACTGGCCAGTCGCGTGAGTTTCTTATTCCTAACAGAAATTCGACATTATGAAGCAAGAAAGGAGAAGAGGACGAATTGAGTTTGTTCTGCTATACTCTGCTTTTCGCTTCTCCTAAGATTGGCCCCCAATTTGGAAGCTTTCCGACCCTTAACGACAAGCAAATTAAAAATCACATTCAAGCTTGTTTGAGAAATTTGTAAAAGGTTCATGGAAATGTTTTTCCATGTTTGACCAAAAAAAACCCCCACTTTTCAGAGCGAGACCAGACGCCGGACAGCGGGCAAAGATGAAAGGGCCATCAGGACAAGCCCACCAGGCCCAACAGGTAAATCGTTATCAACAGATTTGGCAAAGAAATCAGACGAATCAATCTTGCTCGACACGGGTATCTCGCCATTGAACAACTACATCCACGCCGCCCCCCCCCCCCCGCCCCCACCAGTCATTTCCAGCTTTGGTCCCAATTCCTGAAACAATTCTCATGGCTTCCTTCTTTAAGTCTGCGTAAGAAAATAATAAAAACAACAAAGAAAAAGACTATCGTCACTGGGCTATAGTCATCACTTGTTTGCTGTCCATTATGTGTGTTGTCTGTGTGTCGGTGGATGCGTGGGTGTATAAACAATTCTGCAAACTTCTACTCTTCCTACATTTCTTGTCCGATTACTCGATGTGGCTGGAATGTTCCTAGTTAATGCTCCATACAGCATGTTTTAGACCCCAACCGGGCGAGCCCGGGGGTCTATAGGATCGCCCTCTGTCCGTCCATCCGTCTGTCCGTGTGTCACACTTTGGATGATGTTCTGTTTCCACGCAAGTTCTCCGAAACTGTTTATCGTAGGCATATGCAACCTTGCACAGTGAAAATATATACTGAAGTTGTGGAACGTCGTGTTATTTTTCAAATCGGCCAAAAATTGTCAAAATGGCAAGCTTTTCAAAAATTGTGATCTTGAGATAATTGCAATATAAGACTTGGGCGCTTTCCACAGGATATCTCCGAAACTATTAATCCTAGGCATGTGCTACCTTGCACAGTGAAAAAACATATATTTAAGTTGTGCAACGTCGTGTTATTTTTCAAATCGCCCAAAAACTTCCAAAATGGCGACTTGTCAAAACTTGCCAATTTATTAGATAATTCTAATGTTAGACTTAGGTGGTTAGGTGGTTTCCACGAGAGTTCTCCGAAACTATTTATCCTAGGCATATACATATATATACATATATACATATATTGAAGTTGTGCAACGTCGTGTTATTTTTCGAATCGGCCAAAAATTGCCAAAATGGCTACTTGTCTCTGGTTGGGATCTGCGCTTTCGACGATGGCTTGTTTTTTTTTGTCCCGCCGTCCTAGCGGGGGCGGGGAATATATAAACGCATCATGTCCGTCCGTTCGTCCGTCCGTCTGTCCGTGTGTCCGTTATCACTTTTGTCCAGGCCGTATCTCCGTAACCATTGATCGCAGGCATACCATGCCTCGAGGAATGAAAGAATATATGATGGTTTTGCAACGTCAGGTTAATTTTTGATTTCATCGACAAATGTCGAAGTTATGGACTTTTGAAATGTTTGGACTTACGTAGAGTACTTTGTCTTTCTCTGCGACCACACGGCGTGGCGGGGGATGTGCAATCTACGACTGTCTTATTTTCTAGTCCCCCGCCGCCGCGTAGCGCGGAGCGGGTGACTACAGTATTCTGGCGACACTTAGAAACACACATTTGTGCACGCGATATCTCAGTCGCTATTCAACCCTGGCTTTTTATTGTTGCTAGTGAAAATATATATATTGAAGTTGTGCGACGTTGCATTATTTTTCGATTCGGCCAAAAAATGACGAAATGGCGACTTGTTGAAAATATGCAATGTTTTATTATTTCTGTTTGTTACAGCGCAAATTTGTGCACGCGATATCTCAGCTGCTATTCAACCCTAGCTTTTGATTTTTGCTACAGCGAAAATATATATATATTGAAGTTGTGCGGCGTCGCATTAATTTTTGATTCGACCAAAAAATGACGAAATGGTGACTTGATGAAAATAGGCAATTTTTCTGTATTTCTGTTGCCTACAGTGGAACTTTGTGAACGCGAAATCTCAGCCGCTGTTCAACCCTGACTTTTGATTGTTGCTACAGTGAAAATATATATATATACTGAAGTTGGGCGACGTTGCATAATTTTTCGATTCGACCATAGTTCGTGACGGGAGACATTCATCAGTTTCATTGATAACTTTTTTTTTTTTTTTTGCGATTCATAGTTATTATAAATATAAGCAAATATATCACAGTGCGCTCGTACTTGATATTGAGGTTGTATGTGGCCATTGTTTCGGGCCTTTTTTTATCTTTTCCGGTCCGCCATCCCATAGCCATACATGACCCAGGACTCCAAAATTGTGCAATATGTACTTTATCTCTTCAAAACGAGAAACCAAAGTTTTAAGTTTAAGCTGACCGTTGTTAAATGCCTTGGTTGGTTTTATAAGAACGATGCATTGATGCAAAATCTAAGTGAAAATGGCAAGTCATTTTAAGTAACTGAATGCTAATAAAAATTGTCTGGAAAGCCATTTTCACATTTGTTGGGCAATTAGTGATATCAAAAATTAATTTTTTATCTAAACAAATAATTTTTGACATCAAGAGTAATTTTTTTTATCTCAAATTCATGTTGTTATATAAAGAATGGATTTTTGTTATCGTACTTATACTTTTGGTATCTCTAAATGCATTCTTGATCTCAAAAAATCATTCTTCATGTCAATAAATATTTAGAGATAACAAAAAGTATTTATTGATATCAAGAATGATTTAATTATATCTAAAACTGATTTTTGGAGATCATATAGAATGTCGTTTTAACATTTAATGCTTATTTTTTTGTATCAAAATATAATTAAAGATATAATAAATTAATGTAGATCTTAATAATTTATATTTCGGTATCAGTAATTCAATTTTTACATGGCAAAAATCTATTTTTGAGATCATAAAAGAAAGATTCTGTATACAAGGGCCAGTCATTATTTTAATCACGGGTGTGTGAATTTTTTTATATAAAAATACTGATATTTTGATATTAAAAATTAAGTTTTGAAATAAAAAAATTATTTACAGATTTCAAAATATAGATTAAAAAGTCTCGCTCTGAAATAATGTTATCTGAAATAAATTTTTGATAACAATAAAAAGAAAATTAAAATTATTGAGCTTACAAATGAGATTTTGCCTTCAAATTTTTCATTTTTTTCTATGGAGAATTGAACGTTTGATCCTATGGAATGCCATTATCACATTTATCAGTGAATTATTGATCAGAAAAATCAATTTTTGATCTCAAAAATTGATTTTTTGATATCAAGAATTGATTTTTGATTAAAAATTCATATTTTGATATAATGAATTAATTTTTGTTATCTGTAATTGTGTTTTTCACATTTTCACAATAACTTCGGACATCAATAACTATTTAGAGATATCAGAAAATATTTATTGATATCAAAAGTGCTTTAATGATATCATTATTTCGGATTGATGTTTTTTTTAATTTGTATTTTGAAATCTGCAAATGGTTTTATTTAAAAAATTGATTTTTGGTATCAAAATATCAGCCTATATTTTTTAGTAAAAATTCAGAGACACATGTGTAAATAAATAATGACTGGCCCCCGTATACAGAATCTTTCTTCAGATTTTATACGGTACAAAAAAGAAGCCATGCCTGAGATCAAAAATTGTTTTGCTATTATTGATCTCAATAATTCAAGTTTTCATCTCCAAAAATTTATGACGATTCGTTATATTTTATGTAAATGCGTGTCTCCCTTGAGATTTTTTAGGTTTGTAAAATTGATTTTTTGATCTCAAAAATAAAAAATATATTTTTGCTACCAAAAATTCAATTATTGATAGCAAAATATAAATTAATGAGATCTACATTTATTTATTGATATGTTTAGTTATCTTTTAAAGTCAAAACTAAACATTAAATGTCAAATGACATGGCATAATTATCTGCTTCAGTTACGCACTGTTCGTGGTGAGATGGGCAGGGGAAGGGGGGGTGGGGGTTTCGTATTAGACTGATAATTACGGGGTCCTGGATTCAAGCCCCGCTGGAGGCGATTCTTTTCATTGCCTCCCTTTATCGGTTTTTACATGCAATATTTATATTTCGGCAGTTTTTGCGGTTTCACATGCGAAGCGAGAGGTTGTGAGTTCAAGCCCCAGTCAGGAATCGATTTGTTTGTTTATTTTTTTATGTGTGTTTTGCTTGCCTGGTATATCTTTATTGTTGCTGAAGGGGCGCAATAACACTATACTTTTTGCTTTGATACTCAATACATTGTATTACTACAAAGGAAATGTAGTAATTAAATGTAGTAATTATGTTATCGGTTGGCAAAAACTGGCCAAATAAACTGATAACTTTAAGAAAAAAAAAAACAAATGCTGATCGTCCCACAGTTCCTGCCCGATTACCTTTGACAGCAGTGTTGCCCATGAGGCCTCATACTTTGTCACATTTTGTCAAAATTCACCGGTTTTTCCTTTGACCTTTATAATGTCTTCGCTTTTATGGCTAGGCACGATGTCCATGGACAGCCCTGTTTTTATTGTCTAAAAACGTAGCAGACACATTTTCATTTAATATAGCTGACGAGAAGATGTCGAGCAGCTGCCAGAGATGCGAGCATCTGGTCATCAGGATGAGCCAATCAACGCGTAAAAATTTATATTTCATAATTTATTAACGTGCTGAGGCCAGAATAAAATGGGACGAATCGAGTTTTTTGCCAGATATCCCATTGCCATCAACCAGTCCTGACCTTTGTAAGACAGTAATGAAAAATAAAAATAAAATGAGTTTTACAAAGACGTTCTGTGCTTATGGCAAGAACTTTCCGATACCTCCTTCCCCTAGGTGAAAAATAGTAAAATAAAACGTATGATTGATGGTATCTGTTAAAAAATAACACGGGCAAGCTTTTGTTTTTTGATAGCTGGCGAGAAGATGCTCGAGAACGGCAAAGTCGGCCTCGTGTTATTAGAACGGGCCCATCAGCACGTAAGTTTTCATTTTGATTAGAAATTAGTATTCTGACTACCCTGATAAACAAATTCAAAGTCCCTTTCTAATTCGCGCATTTCTTGATGCTAAGTTTAAAATGGGAGAGCTAAAATGCTTCTTTGACAAACATTATTTTGCTGTTTGACAGCTTCCGGACAAGACCCTGGATAGCGGGCAAGGATGAAACCATCGGACCTTTGCGACGAGCCCACCAACAGGTAAGGGTCTGTTTTCAATGAGTTTTGAGCAAATACGAATGTAATTATTATTTTAAGTAAGATATTCGGATGTTTCGTACCAGATTCTTAAACAGAATCTCTTTAGTTCTCTAATCCTGTAAAAGTGGTTTTAGTGTAGTTTATTTAAAAGCGTACAAGCCGAATAATGTAAACTGGGTCGAGCAGATTTGCCTGAAAAATTGTCCGAAAAAAGTTATCCATCAAAACACCGAGGTCTGCAGTTTTACGTTCGTCAATCCCTTAATGATTAACGCAGAACGTTGTTAAGGAATGTTGGAACTGTGACCTCTGGTAAATGGCAGACTTTGTCAAAAGATTACGGTTAGAAAGAACAAGAATGCCTCTACTGTTCTATTAACCCTCCACCCCTTTCTCTCCTCCTTAGTCCAGTGTTTAAGAAACTTTTGAACGAATATTATGTTAATCTACTTAAACGAAAGGTGTTTTAAGCAAGTAAGCTGTGTTTTCACAGCTCCAGGCTAGACTGCAGACGAAGAAGATGTGAAGAGTATCGAGGATGAGCCAGCCAACCAAGTAAGAATTTATTTCAATGTAAGCAGCTGAAATTCAAAGCAAACCAGTTTAATAAAAAATACAGATAAAAAAACCGAAATGAACACTTCGAAAGTATTTCTTGTGGGGGTCTAAATATCATGGTTAAACTAACTATTTTCACATTTAAGGACACTTGTACGTTGAGAAGTCAGCCGGTCCTTTTGCCTGTAGATTACAATTGCAAGCATTTGAATCCTCACAGCAGCCAAAGGACTCAGCCAAGCAGCCGCTTCCCATGAGGACAGCAGCGAAGTGGACGCCAGCCAAGCGGACCTACCACCGGGACAACAACCACGTGGATACCAGCCAAGCGGACCCCGGCCATGAGGACAGCAGCCAAGTGGACGCCAGCCAAGTGAAGCCCCGCCATGAGGACAGCAGCCAATTGGACGCCAGCCAAAGGGACCCCGGCCATGAGGACAGCAGCCAAGTGGATGCCAGCTAGAGGACGCCAAAACTGCTAAGTCACTTTTGTTATTTTTTTTTCATTGTATCTTAATGTATATCAATATACTTGTCATTCATCTATTAATTGCAATTTTGATTTAAGTCTGTTTAGATGACAGGGTCCAAGCAGTCAACGGAGGCATCGGACCACAGCTGCCGGAATGCAGCACACAGCAGGGAGCTAGTGGACACGGCATGCAGAAGGTAAGACGTTTGTCAAGAACTCAATAAAGGCATTTAAGACATTGAAGGAAAATATAAAAATAAATTGAAAAGATTTTTTTCTTGCACTGCTGCAATGTTTTATAGGGTTGGACAAAAATCGCCGGCTTAATGATCCCAGTCCAAAGTTAATTTGTACTATAGCTTCAACAAAATACAAATGCGATAAGTTTAAGATGATGGATTTTTGTATCAAACATTAAAATGCGTAAATTGAATTGTATAAATTTAAAAAGCTGATTCTAATATAATTTTACTTCAAAACATAAAAATTTTCCTCTTTTTCTGACATTCTTTACGTTCAACAGCCATCGGCAGGATGCAGCAGAACTACCGTGAAAATCGCAGTCTTCACTTCACGGGACGTCGACCGAGGGTGAGAACGCTTTTCAGATTTTCTCACTACCTTAATATTGAGCAAGAATTACATTTGAAGAGTTTCTCTTTTTCAACAGCAAGACCCTACTGGCAAAATAACTTCAGTTCCAGAACGTTCTAAGCAACAAAATATATATTTAACTGGTGTTGATTTGAGTGTTGACTTGAACTAATTAAACTGGAAAACTGATCTCTTTAAAGAAACGTGTAAAGTACGTGTGAATCTATTTCATATGAATGTTGTAGAGAGGAAGATGGAGCGAATGAAGAAGCGGGCTGTGGTGGGCGGGGGTTCCAAACATGCGGATAGGCGGCAACACGTAATTGAGTTTTAATTTAGATTTCAAACGTTGCTTTAAGAAAACGCAAGTGAAAGATTGCGATCGGAAAATAACTCAGTAGTGGGACGTTGTTACAAATGAAATAGATATTCAATTAGTCTTGACTTGAGTATTGGCTTAAAATAATTAAATTGGCAAATTATTCTTCTGTTTTAATGGAGAAATTCTTGTGCTTTAAAACATGTAAAATACACGAGAATATTTCCTGTTCACCTTGTAGGCAAAGGAAGAGGACGTTAGTGGAGACGCGGGCTGTGGTGGGCGGGCCTTCCAGGCATGCGGATAGCGGCAACAAGTAAGCTTTTACACTTGAAACTCGTTTTGAGAAAATACAAATGTAATTATTTTCAGTGAGTTATTTCATTTTTTGTAACAGTGAGCTGCATTTTGCAAACCGGCTGAATAGATTTGCCTGAAAAATTGCTTGAAAAAATTTATAGCACCGAGGTCTAAAAATTACAAAACCATTCTTTTACTTCAAAGGTGTAAAATACATGTGAATATATTTCATGGGAATGTTATAAAGGAAGGAATATGACGTCAATGAAGACGCGGGCCGTGGTGGGCGGGCCTTCCAGGCATGCGGATTGCGGCAACAAGTAAGCATTTACATGTGAAACTCGTGTTGACCAAAAATACAAATATAAATATTTTAAGATAATAGAATTTTTGAAAAGATATAAGTTGAATATTGTATAGCTGCTTAGCAAGATTGCCTGAAAAATTGTCTGTAAAACTTTATGAAACACAGTTGTTCAAATTACAAAACCATTCTTCTACTTCAAACGTTTGTGAAATGCGCCTGAATATATTTTCTGGGAATATTGTAGACGAAGGAAGGTGGCGTCAATGAAGATGTCTGCTGTGGTGGACGGGTGTTGCAGGTATTCGGATAGTAGCAACAAATAAGCTTTTATATTTGCGACTCCTTTTGAGGGATAGAAAAATAAATATATCAAGATTTTGGAATTTTTATTAAAACATACACGTTGAATATTGGAAACCAGCTGAACAGAATTGCCTGAGAAAGTGTCTGAAAAACTTTATTGAACACCGAGTTCTCCAATGGTACGTCTGTCAGACATTATATAAACCGAAGATTATTGTCCAGGAATATTAGGAACTTAGTTAACACCATAATATCTTTGCTGTCCTATTAATCCTCCGCCCCTTCCTCGTTAGTCCAGAATCTATTTAGAAAATTTTGGAAAAATAGGTAAAAAACACTTACCAAACGGTGTTGAAGGAAGTAAAATGTTTTTGACAGCTCCCTACGAGACTACCGACGAGGAAGATGAGAAGAGTCGGCAGAAGGAGCCAGCCAACAAGTGAGAATTTATTTGAATGCTAGTAGCTGAAATTCAAAGCAAACCAATGGAATAAGAAAATACATAAAATTAACGAGCCAATCAGTCCCTGATCGATAAACTGAAAGGAACACTCGTGGAGGTCTAAATATGATGGTTAAACAATAAGCTATTTTCATATTTAAGGACAGTTGTACATTGAGAAATCAGCCGATCGTTTTGCCTGTAAATTACAATTGCAAGTATTTGAATCCTCACAGCAGCCAGATGGACTCAGCCAAGCAGCCTCTTCCCATGAGGACAGCAGCGAAGTGCACGCCAGCCAAGCGGACATACCATTCGGACAGCAGCCACGTGGATGCCAGCCAAGCGGACCCCGGCCATGAGGACAGCAGCCAAGTGGATGCCAGCCAAGCGGACCTTCCATAGGGACAGCAGCCAAGTGGATGCCAGCAAGAGGACGCCAAAACTGCTAAGTCACTTTTGTCATTTCCGGAATACGTCAATATTCACGTATTTTTTTCATTGTATCTTAATGTATATCAACATACTTGTCCTTCATCTGTTAATTGCAATTTTGATTTAAGTCTGTTTAGATGACAGGGGGCCAAGCAGTCAACGGAGGCATCAGACCACAGCTGTCGCACACAGCAGCGAACTATTGGACACGGAATGCAGAAGGTGAGACGTTTGTCAAGAACTCAATAAAGGCATTTCAGATATGGAAGGAAAATACAAAAATTAATTCAAAGTATTTTTTCTTGCACTGCTGTGATGTTTAGTAGGGTTTGGACGAAAATCGCCGGTTTAATAGATCCCAGTCCGAAGTTTATTTGTACTAAAGCTTTCACAAAATACAAATGCGGTAAGTTTAAGATGATGGATTTTTGTATCAAACATTAAAATGCGTATATTGAATTGTATAAATTTAAAAAGCTGATTCTTGTATAATTTTACTTCAAAATATAAGCTTAACATTCCTCTTTTTCTGACATTCTTTTCGTTCAACAGCCATCGACAGGATGCAGCAGAACTACCGTGAAAGTCGCAGTGATCACTTTACCGGACGTCGACCGAGGGTGAGAACGCTTTTCAGATTTTTACACTACTATTTTAATACTGAAAAAGAATTCCAAGACTTTCTCTTTTTCAACAACATGACGCTACTGGCAAAAGAACTTCAGTTCCAGAACGTTCTAAGCAACAAAATATATATTTTAGTGTTGATTTGAGTGTTCGTTTGAAATAATTAAACTGGAAAACTGATCTCTTCAAAGAAACATGTGTAAAGTACATGTGAATATATTTCATGTGAATGTTGTAGAGAGGAAGATGGCATGAATGGAGAAGAGGGCTGTGGTGGGCGGGTTTCCAAACATGCGGATAGGCGGCAGCACGTAATTGAGGTTTAATTTACATTTGAAAGCGTTCCTTTAAAATCAACGCGCAAGACTCCGATTGAAAAATAACTTCAGTTGTGGAACGTTCTAACCAACGAATTTGATATTTAATTAGTGTTGACTTGAGTGTTGGCTTGAAAAAATTAAATTGGAAAATTATTCTTCTGTTTTAAAACATGCAAAATACACGAGACTATTTCTGTTCATCTTGTAGAAAAAGGAAGATGACGTCAAAGGAGACTCGGGCTGTGGTGGGCGGGCGTTCCAAGCAATTAGAGCGGCGGCAACACGTAAATAAGCTTTAATTTAGATTTCAAACGTTGCTTTAAGAAAACGCAAGTGAAAGATTACGATCGGAACATAACTCAGTAGTGGGACGTTGTTACAATTGAAATAGGCATTCAATTAGTCTTTACTTTAGTATGGCTTAAAATAATTAAATTGGAAAATTATTCTCCTGTTTTAAAATGGAGAATTATTCTTGTGTTTTAAAACATGTAAAATACATGAGACTATTTCCTGTTCACCTTGTAGAAAAAGGAAGATGACGTCAGTGGAGACGCAGGCTGTGGTGGGAGGGCCTTCCAGGCTTCCGGATAGGGGCAACAAGTAAGCTATTACATTTGAAACTGGTTTTGAGAAAATACAAATGTAATTATTTTCAGTAAGATATTAGAATTTTTGTAAAAGTAAGCGAGCTGCATTGTGTAAACCGGCTGAGTAGATTTGCCTGAAAAAGTGCTTGAAAAATTTGACAACCTGGTCTTCGAATTACAAAACCATTCTTTTACTTCACAAACGCGTGTAAAATACATATAAATATATTTCATGAAAATGTTACAAAGGAAGAAAGATGACGTCAACGAAGATGCGGGCTGTGGTGGGCGGGCCTTCCAAGCATGCGGATTGCGGCAAGAAGTAAGCATTTGCATTCGAAACTCGTTTTGACAAAAATACAAATGTAAATATTTTAAGATGATAGAATTTTTAAAAAGAAAAAAGCTGAATATTGTAAAGCTGCATAGCAAGATTGCCTGAAAAATTGTCTGCAAAACTTTATTAAACACCCAGTTGTTCAAATTACAAAACCATTCTTCTACTTCAAACGTTTGCGAAATTACTATTTTCTGGGAATATTGTAGACGAAGGAAGATGGCGTCAATGAAGATGTCGGCTGTAGTGGGCGGGTGTTGCAGGTATGCGAACAGCAGCAACAAATAAGCTTTTACATTTGCGACTCGTTTTGAGGGATAGAAAAATAAATATATCAAGATTTTGGAATTCTTGTAAAAATATACACGTTGCATATTGCAAACCAGCTGAACAGAATTGCCTTAGAAATTGTTCGAAAAACTTTATTAACACCATATTCTCTGCTGTCCTATTAATCCTCCGCCCCTTTGCTCTCCTCGTTAGTCCAGTGTCTATTGAGAAAATTTTGAAAAAAAAATTAGGTATAAAACGGTGTTGAAGGAAGTAAAATGTTTTTGACAGCTCTCAACTAGACTACCGAGGAGGACGATGAGAAGAGTCAGCAGAAGGCACCACCAACGAGTAAGAATTTATTTCCATGCTAGCAGCTGAAATTCAAAGCACACCGGTGGGATAAGAAAATACATAAAATTAACGAGACAATCAGTCCTTGATCGATAAATAAACCGAAAGGAACACTCGTGGAGGTCTAAATATGATGGTTAAGCAATAAGCTATTTTCATATTTAAGGACAGTTGTACATTGAGAAATCAGCCGATCGTTTTGCCTGTAAATTACAATTGCAAGTATTTGAATCCTCACAGCAGCCAGATGGACTCAGCCAAGCAGTCCATTCCCATGAGGACAGCAGCGAAGTGGACGCCAGCCAAGCAGACCTACCACTATGACAACAGTCACGTGGATGCCAGTCAAGCGGACCCAGGCCATGAGGACAGCAGACAACGTCGATGCCAGCCAAGCGGACCCCGGCCATGAGAACAGCAGCCAAGCGGACCTACCATTGGGACAGCAGCCAAGCCGATGCCAGCAAGAGGACGCCAAAACTGCTAAGTCACTTTTGTTATTTCCGGAATACGTCAATATTCACGTATTTTTTTCATTGTATCTTAATGTATATCAATGTACTTGTCATTCATCTATTAATTGCAATTTTGATTTAAGTCTGTTTAGATGACAGGGGGCCAAGCAGTCAACGGAGGCATCAGACTATAGCTGCCGGACACAGCAGGGAGCTAGTGGACACGGAATGCAGAAGGTGAGATGTTTGTCAAGAACTCAATAAAGGCATTTCAGATATGGAAGGAAAATATAAAAATAAATTGAAAAGATTTTTCTTGCACTCCTGCAATGTTTAGTAGGGTTTGGACGAAAATCGCCGGTTCAATAGATCCCAGTCCGAAGTTTATTTGCACTAAAGCTTTAACAAAATACAAATGCGATAAGTTTAAGATGATGGATTTTTGTATCAAACATTAAAATGCGTATATTGAATTGTATAAATTTAAAAAGCTGATTCTTGTATAATTTTACTTCAAAATATAAGCTTAACATTCCTCTTTTTCTGACATTCTTTTCGTTCAACAGCCATCGACAGGATGCAGCAGAACTACCGTGAAAGTCGCAGTGATCACTTTACCGGACGTCGACCGAGGGTGAGAACGCTTTTCAGATTTTTACACTACTATTTTAATACTGAAAAAGAATTCCAAGAGTTTCTCTTTTTCAACAACATGACGCTACTGGCAAAATAACTTCAGTTCCAGAACGTTCTAAGCAACAAAATATATATTTTAGTGTTGATTTGAGTGTTCGTTTGAAATAATTAAACTGGAAAACTGATCTCTTCAAAGAAACATGTGTAAAGTACATGTGAATATATTTCATGTGAATGTTGTAGAGAGGAAGATGGCATTAAGGAAGAAGAGGGCTGTGGTGGGCGGGGTTTCAAACATGCGGATAGGCGGCAGCACGTAATTGAGTTTTAATTTACATTTGAAACCGTTCCTTTAAAATCAACGTGCAAGACTCCGATTGAAAAATAACTTCAGTTGTGGAACGTTCTAACCAACGAATTTGATATTTAATTAGTGTTGACTTGAGTGTTGGCTTGAAAAAATTAAATTGGAAACTTATTCTTCTGTTTTAAAACATGCAAAATACATGAGACTATTTCTGTTCATCTTGTAGAAAAAGGAAGATGACGTCAAAGGAGACTCTGGCTGTGGTGGGCGGGCGTTCCAAGCAATTAGAGCGGCGGCAACACGTAAATAAGCTTTAATTTAGATTTCAAACGTTGCTTTAAGAAAACGCAAGTGAAAGATTACGATCGGAACATAACTCAGTAGTGGGACTTTGTTACAATTGAAATAGGCATTCAATTAGTCTTTACTTTAGTATGGCTTAAAATAATTAAATTGGAAAATTATTCTCCTGTTTTAAAATAGAGAATTATTCTTGTGTTTTAAAACATGCAAAATACATGAGACTATTTCCTGTTCACCTTGTAGAAAAAGGAAGATGACGTCAGTGGAGACGCAGGCTGTGGTGGGAGGGCCTTCCAGGCTTCCGGATAGGGGCACCAAGTAAGCTATTACATTTGAAACTGGTTTTGAGAAAATACAAAAATGTAATTATTTTCAGTAAGATATTAGAATTTTTGTAAAAGTAAGCGAGCTGCATTGTGTAAACCGGCTGAGTAGATTTGCCTGAAAAATTGCTTGAAAAATACCACCGAGCTCTTCAAATTACAAAACCATTCTTTCACTTCAAACGCGAGTAAAATATATATGAATATATTTCTTGGAAATGTTATAAAGGAAGGAAGATGGCGTCAATGAAGACGCGGGTTGTGGTGGGCGGGCCTTCCAAGCATGCGGATTGCGGCAAGAAGTAAGCATTTACATTTGAAACTCGTTTTGACCAAAAATACAAATATAAATATTTTAAGATAATAGAATTTTTGAAAAGATATAAGCTGAATATTGTATAGCTGCTTAGCAAGATTGCCTGAAAAATTGTCTGTTAAACTTTACCAAAACACAGTTGTTCAAATTACAAAACCATTCTTCTACTTCAAACGTTTGTGAAATGCGCGTGAATATATTTTCTGGGAATATTGTAGACGAAGGAAGGTGGCGTCAATGAAGATGTCTGCTGTGGTGGGCGGGTGTTGCAGGTATGCGGATAGCAGCAACAAATAAGCTTTTACATTTGAAACTCGTTTTAAGAAAATACAAATGTAATTATTTTCAGTAATAAATTAGAATTTTTGTAAGTGCACATGAACTGAATATTGTAAACCGGCTTAGTAGAATTGCCTGAGACATTGCTTGAATAGTTTATAACATAGAGGCTTCAAATTATAAAACCATTTTTTTACTTAAAACGTTTGTAAAATACGTGTGAATATATTTCATGGGAATGTTATAAAGGGAGGAAGATGGCGTCAGTGAAGATGCGGGCTGTGGTGGGCGGGCGATCCAAGCAACCACTGAGGCGACAATACGTGATTATAGTTTTATATTTGAAACGGTGCTTCAAGAAAACTCAAATGAAGATTGCAATCGGAAAATAACTTCAGTAGTGGAACGTTCTAACCAACGAATTAGATATTCAATTAGTGTTGGCTTCTGTGTTGGTTTGAAATAATTAAATTGGAAAATTATTCTTCTGCTTTAAAACATGTAAAATATGTTTCTATTGTCTATTCACGTTGTAGGGCAAGGAAGATGACGTCAGTAGAGACGCGGGCTGTGGTGGGCGGGCCTTCCAGGCATGCGGATAGCGGCATTAAGTAAGCTTTTACATTTGAAGCTCATTTTGAGAAAATACATATTTAATTATTTTCACTAAGGTATTAGAATTTTTATAAAGACATATAGGCTGAATATTGTAAACCGGCTGAGCTGAATTGCCTGAAAAATTCTCTAAAAAGTTTATTAAACACCGAGGTCTCCAAAGTACAAAATCCTTTTTCTAAGGTGTGTGTAAAAGCAGCCATCTGAACCCACCCATTAGGGCAGAAGCCAAGTGGACCAGTGAGAGTAGCATTCAAGTGGACGAAAGCTAAACGGACCCGCCCGTTAGGACAGCGGCCAAGTGGACGTCATAGAGTAAGTTTCCTTCAGTTTTAAGACTTGAAGAAAGTTCAAAGCGGCAACATTTAATGTTTATATTTGTTACTTTGGTGAAATTAGGGAAAAATACAACCAAGTATGTAACAGCTTGAAAGCATTAAGTATATTCGTCTACTTTAAATGTGTGTAAAATAATTTTGATATATACTCTGCCAGCTTTGCAGAGAATGAAATGCGGTGTCAATGAAACTGCGGTATATGTTATGCGGCAGTTCAAATCATGTAGATAGAAAGCAACACATTAAAACAGATAAATTATAATTTCTATAACCCTGTAAAAGTGGTTTTACTGTAATTTACTTTCTCAATTTATCAGTATGTCAACTGAATATTCCTACTTCTGACATTTATTCTTTCAACAGCCTTCTGCAAGATGCAGCGAAAGCATGGGAAAGGAAAACGTCACCACCTCCTGGTTTCAAGGGTGAGAACGCTCTGCAGATCTTTTCACTAGCAAGCTGAGAGTTCGTAAAAGCGTGACATAAAGCGATGCACTTTCTCGCATTTTACACTATGTAAAGAGTTGGTCTTGTTTATTTATTTATTGTAAATTCCAAATGCTATACGTTTTATGGCACTTTGCTATTTTATCTTTCGTTCGGGTTTTGATAAGGTGTGTTATGTCGTTGTTTTCAGATCAAGCAAACTCGAGAGAAATTTCGACTCCCACTGGCGCAAAAAGAATGTCATCAAAACAGCGGTCTCCGGCAGACAACACATTTGTATTTTAGCCTTGACGTCGCTTTCACGAACTTGACAACTGATAAATCAGAAACAGGAACTTTAAGCCTGGAACTGTTATAAAATTGGTTGCATAAACTAAATTAATGTAAGTGAAGGGTGGTAGGAAAGGAGTACACAAAGGAATTTCCTTGGTTTTGAGTTTGTGCAGTTCTTTCCCTTGAAAAATCGGAAAAAAATGCAGAACACAAGTTTTTTTGTGGTGCTATAATGGACTCGTTCACTACACCGAGAAAATGCTTTTGATACGGTAGAAGAGACCCTTATGGATTCATTGTTAGGTTCAGCTCAAAATTTGCACATATGTGTGGCTTGAGCTCTTCTTACCTACGAACCTTCACACACACACATACACACACACGCACATGCATGCGCACGCGCGCACGCGCACGCACGCACGCCCACACGCACACAGCGTTGGCGTTCGTTATTGGGGGCCCCTCCTACATGCCGAAAAAAAAAACGCCTCTGAAAATCTCCCTCACCCATTATCGCAATGGCAAAAGATTCCCAGAGTTTGGCACACACGTGACCGCCCCTCTCCTTATAACTCCAAAGGCAAAAGAAAGCTTAATCCATAACCTGTAATTTATTCCCCACAGGGGGTAATATATGCGATCGACCGTGTCTGTCGATCTGTCGGTTTGTCATCAACAGCATGTTAACACGATAACTTAAAAAAGGATTTTAATGGAACTATGGGAACAAAAAACAGATCAGTATTGTAAATGGGTCAGGTTCGTCCAAGGAAAATGGACCAGCTGGACTCTTGATTGACTATTGATGGTCGTGTTTAACTGATGGGCGGGGGGGGGGGGGGGGGCTATGGGGAATATGTGGGCTATGGGGAATATGTGGGCTATGCACACGCCTTAATATGTTAGTGTTGTAAGAACAACAGACATCAAAGACATCAAAGTTTCAGTGATATAAAAATATTACAAAAATAAAATAATAGAAATAATACTAGAAATATAACAGAAATATATAGAGAAAAAAGATAGTGGGGGTGAATTAGCCGGGGGGTGAACTAGTCTAGGGGGTGGAATAGCCGGGATAAGACAGCCGGTGGTGAAATAGCCGGGGTGAGACAGCTGATTCCAGCTTCTTACAGAGGCGGGGACTATAGCAGTCGTATGTACGCTTGTAAGGTTTTCAGACCGAAATTCTTGAAATTTTGATAGATTGATTGTGGTAACTACATGTACCTTCCTGGCTGTTAACGTTTTTTTCATTTCGCCATAAACTGGCGGAAGTAATGGCTGAAAACCAAAATAATTTTTTAGTTAAATCTTAACCGATGCCAGAAAAATAAAATTTTGGTTGAGATCACTTTCATTTGAAATTAAAATTGCAATAACTTTTTGGTGATTCGGAACAAAATAGCAGAAATGATAAATATTAGTCAAAAACCGATTTCTTAAACTCTAGGGAAATAGTCTTACTGTGAGAAAAATTTTAACGAATGGAAGCGGAGACTAGTATTTACCAGGTGGTTTGCGGTTCTCCAAATTCTTGGAAATATTGGCAAAAAACCATTTTCTTACTGAAATCTCAAATGACGCTAGGTATATCGCCTTCCTCTGTTGAAATTGTGAATACAGGTAGCGAGCATTGTTATCTACCTGGATACCTGGCTAGTTGTATCAATTTTTGATTCGCAAGAAATTGGCGTAAGAAATTTTTACTGAAGCCTTAATTGACGCCAAGGAAATAGTCTTTGCCATGAAATTCTGGATATAGCTGGCAGACTTTAGTACCTGCCTGGGTTTTACCTTTCTTTGGCAATCTGCTAAAACTGGCGGAAATATGTTTAACGAAACGTTCTTAAACATATCTTCTCCTAGGATCTTTGTCAAAACGTCATAGTTTTGATTGAATGTGTGTGTTCGTGAGGGAGGGGCGTATAAGGGGTAAGAGTTGAAAAAATGTTTTTATTAAAATCTTAAATTTAGGCCAGAAAAGGCATTGCTGTCATTAAAAAGTGTTTTCTCCTCCTGGGAATTTGTAAAAAAGTCTTGAAATTTTGATCGAAGGCACGAAGTACAAATGTACAACTACTATTTTTTGTCAAATCGCTAAATATTGATTGAAGTTTTGACTGAACGTACTTTGAACAAGTGCCCACCTTGCTATTATTATTTCTAAATGGCCAAAATGGCGGGTATATTGGCGATAAACGAGTTTTGTATTGAAATCTCGACTGACACAAGTTCATAGCCTTACTGTCTTAAAATAATTGTTCCTTACAGGTTATACTTGCATGTCATAAATCTTGTGAACATTCTTTAGTCTGTATATTGTCCATTTCAAATCTTGTTTATGTATATTTTGAAATTGGAAATGATTTGGTAATCTCAAAAATTAATTTTTGATATCAAACATTTTATTTTTGTATACAAAATTCAAAAGCAAACATCTCAGTGAAATAATGACTAGCTTCTGCATATGGAATCTTTTGATGCACAAAAAAGGAATTCTTGACCTCAGAAATTTTATGATTATTGATGTCAGTAGTTGTTTTTCATATCCAAAATTTAGTTAACGATTCGATAAGTTTTATATAAAAGTTTGCCTCCCTTAAGATTATTTTTAAGTTTGTAAAATTTATATTTTGGTATCAAAAATTAATTTTTGACATCTGCAATACAATTCTCGAAAGCAAAATATCAATTAAAAAATCATACTATGGAATGCCGTTTTCAATTTATTAGGGAATTACTGATATCAAAAATTAATTTTTGATCTAAAAAAATCCATATTTTGATATCAAGAATTAATTTCTGATATCTGTAATTGTATTTTTGACATCTCTAAATGTATTCTTGATCTCAAAAAATAATTTTTGATCTCAAAAAAAAATTTTGATATCAGTAAATATTTAGAGATATCACGAAATACTTATTGATATCAAAAATGATTTAATGGTATCTAAAATTGATTTTTTGAGATCAAACATTCAATTCTTGATAGCAAAAATGAAATATTTGAGAGCAAAATATCAATTTTGAGCTCAATAATTCATTTTCCTTTTATTGATATCAAGAATTTATTTCAGATATCATTATTTCAGAATGGAACTATTTTAATTTGTATTTTGAAATCTGCAAATGATTTTTTGATCTCAAAAATTTATTTTTGATATCAAAATATCAGTCTTTTTTTCTAAATTAAAAATTCAGAGGCACACATCTGTAAATTAATAATGACTGGCCCTTGTATGCAGAATCTGTTTAAAGTTTTTTACTGTACAACAAGGAAGCAATTCTTGAGATCACAAATTGTTGTTATTATTGATCTCAATGATTCAAGTTTTCATCTCCAAAATTTAATTCACGATTTGTTAATTTTATGTAAATGTGTATCTTCTAAGATTTTTTAAGTTTGTAGTTTTTTTTTTTTGATCTCAAAAATAAATTTTTGCCATCTAAAATTTAATTATTGATAGCAAAATATAAATTGAGATCTACATCGATTTCTTGATATCTTTAATCCGCTATTCAGTCCTGGCTTTCGATTTTTGCTACAGGGAAAATATATTGAAGTTGTACGACGTTGCACTATTTTTCAATTCGACAAGAAAATGATGAAATGGCGACTTGATAAAAATAGGCAATGTTTTAGTATTTCTGTTCCCTACAGTGAAACTTTGTGCACGCGATATCTCAGCCGCTATTCTACCCCAGCTTTTGATTTTTGCCACAGTAAAAAACCAGGGTTGAATAGCGGCTGAGATATCGCGTACACAAATTTGTGAGTCCAAGTGTTGCCAAACAGACGGACAGATTTTTTTGTGTCCACTGAAGCGATCCAATTGTTCTCTTGCACATGCACACACTATGTAGTGGAGGTATGCAACGAGCGGTTATTTTGAGACTTTCTTAAAAATCGGAAAACTTTGAAAATTCAACACAATTGACCTATTCAATGGGTGTTTGGCGGCGCCATATCTCCGAAACCATTGACCAAATCTATTCTTAATTTGCACCTGCAAAGACTATATAGTGGACCTGTGCAACGAGGGGTTATTTTGAGATTTTCGTAAAAATTGGGACAATTGGAAAACTTGAAAATACAGCACAATTGACCCATTCAATGGTTCATATTTCCGTAGCCATTGAAGTGATTCAATTGTTCCCTTGCAACGAGTGCAACGAGTGATTATTTTATTTTATTTGTGATTATTTTATTTTATTTGTTTTATTTTATTGTTTTGCACACAGAAAGGAGAAAATAGTAGAACTGTTAGAAAAATAGGTTATATGTAATTTTTACAAAAGTATAAAAATTGGAAAACCTATAAATATACCCTATGGACTTGTGTTTTTGATCACTGTCATTTACCATTCAAATTAATCCAGTTTTTACCAATTCAATAATTTCTGACAAAACTAGCTGAAAATGTCACTGCCTTCATATATTTGTATTAAAATCCTGTGATTGCACGCCTGCGGGGGACTCGGTCAGTTTTACTGACATGCTTGTTCTTAATATTTCTGTTCCTGGAAATTTATTGAAAAGTCTTTTAAAATTTTGGTCGAAGGCACGGAGTACGTATGTACAGCTGGCTATTGTTTGTCAAATCGGTAAATATTGATTGAAATGTTGATTGAAAGTACTTGGAACTTGTGTCCATCTGGCTATTGTTATTATTGGTGGTTTGTCAAAAAGTAGTGGAAATACTGGCGAAAAAACACTTAAGATCTTAACTGACACAAGGTATATGGTCTTATTGTCTTGCTTATTGTCTTGTCATTTTGCTTAAGGTCAATGGACATTGATAACTGCGTGGCTGTTACTGTTTTGGGGAATCACCAAATATGGCCGATATATTTTCGATAAACGCGAGTTTTTTTGTATTAAAATCTCGACTGACACAAGTACATAGCCTAACTGTCTTAAGATAATTGTTACTTACAGGTTATACTTGCATGTCATAAATCTTGTGAGTATTCTTTAGTCTGTATATTGTCCATTTCAAATCTTGCTTAATGTATATTTTGAAATCGGAAAATGATTTGGCAATCTCAAAAATTAATTTTTGATATCAAACCATCATTTCTTTTTTATACAAAATTCAAAAGCAAACATCTCAGTGAAATAATGACTGGCTTCTGCATATGGAATCTTTTTGCTACACAAAAAAAGGGATTCTTGACCTCAGAAATTTTATGATTATTGATGTCAGTAGTTTTTCATATCCAAAATTTAGTCAACGATTCGTTAAGTTTTATATAAAAGTTTGCCTCCCTTAAAATTTTTTTTAAGTTTGTAAAATTTATATTTTGGTATCAAAAATTAATTTTTGACATCTGCAATACAATTCTTGAAAGCAAAATACAAATTAAAAAACCATACTATGGAATGCCGTTTTCACATTTATTAGGGAATTACTGATATCAAAAATTATTTTTTGATCTAAAAAATCCATATTTTGACATCAAGAATTAATTTCTGCTATCTGTAATTGTATTTTTGATATCTCTAAATGTATTCTTGATCTTAAACAATAATTTTTAATATCTATAAATATTTAGAGATATCACGAAATATTTATTGATATCAAAAATGATTTAATGGTATCAAAAATTGATTTTTTGAGATCAAAAATTCAATTCTTGAGAGCAAAAATGAAATATTTAAGAGCAAAATATCAATTTTGAGCTCAATAATCCATTTTCCTTTTACTGATATCAAGAATTTATTTCAGATATCATTTCAGAATGGAACTATTTTAATTTATATTTTGAAATCTGCAAATTATTTTTTGATCTCAAAAAATTTATTTTTGATATCAAAATATCAATCTTTTTTTTCTAAATTAAAAATTCAGAAGCACAGATCTGTAAATTAATAATGACTGGCCCTTGTATGCAGAATCTTTGTTTAAATTTTTTACTGTACAAAAAGGAAGCAATTCTTGAGATCAAAAATTGTGTTGCTATTATTGATCTCAATGATTCAAGTTTTCATCTCCAAAATTTGATTGACGATTCGTTAATTTTATGTAAATGTGTATCTCCTTTAAGATTTTTTAAGTTTGTAAATTTTATTTTTTGATCTCAAAAATAAAGTTTTGCCAACTAAAATTAAATTATTGATAGCAAAATATAAATTGAGATCTACATTGATTTCTTGATATCTTTAATTATGTTTCGATATAAAAAAATAAGCATTAAATCTTAAAACGGCATTCCATATGAATCCACATTGATCGATTTATATCTGTAATTATATTTTGATGTCATAAATTATTATTAAATGTTAAACTGATATTCCATACCAATGTGCGTGTGCTTGCTATTAAGTTGACGCATATCACTTCCCAACTTTTCAAGCCTCAAAAGCGTTAACATTTTGATTGAAGGCAGGGAGCATAAGTGTACAACTTATTAATGAATTATTATTTCCCCGCGCCGCGTAGCGCGGTGAGGGGCTATAGTATTCGGGCCTGTCCCTCCGTCCGTCCGTATGGCGACACATGGAAGCACAAATTTTTGCACGTTATATATCTCAGCCGCTTTTTATTTTTGCTACACTGAAAATATATCTATTGAGGTTGTGCGACGTCAAATTGTTTTTTTATTCGACCCAAAAAGTGACGAAATGGCGACTTGATGAAAATAGGCAATGTTTTAGTATTTCTGTTGCCTGCAGTGAAACTTTGTGCACGCGATATCTCAGCCACTATTCACGCGATATCTCAGCCGCTATTCAGTCCTGGTTTTCAATTTCTGCTTGCGTTTAAAATAAATATATTGAAGTTGTGCGACGTTGCACTATTTTTCAATTCGACAAGAAAATGACGAAATGTCGACTTGATGAAAATAGGCAATGTTTTAGTATTTCTGGTGCCTACAGTGAAACTTTGGGCACGCGATATTTCAGCCGCTATTCAATCCTGGCTTTCGATTTTTGCTACAGTGAATATATATATATATATGGAAGTTGTGCGATGTCTCATTTTTTTTATTCGACCAAAAAGTGACGAAATGGAGACTTGCTGAAAATAGGCAATGTTTTAGTATTTCTGTTGCCTACAGTGCAATTTTGTGCAGGGATATCTCAGCCGCTATTCAACCCTACCTTTTGATTTTTGCCACAGTGAAAATATATATATTGATTGTTATTACAGTGAAAATATATATATTGAAGTTGTGCGACGCTGCATTATTTTTCGATTCGACCAAAAAATGAAGAAATAGCGACTTTGTAAAAATAGGCAATTTCTCTGTATTTCTGTTGACCACAGTGCATTTTTGTGCACGCGATGTATCACCCGCTATTCAACCCTAGCTTTTGATTTTTGCCACAGTAAAAACCAGGGTTGAATAGCGGCTGAGATATCGCGTGCACAAATTTGTGAGTCCAAGTGTTGCCAAACAGATGGACAGATTTTTTTGTGTCCACTGAACCACTGAAGCGATCCAATTGTTCTCTTGCACATGCAAACACTATGTAGTCGAGGTATGCAACGAGGGGTTATTTTGAGACTTTCTTAAAAATCGGAAAACTTTGAAAATTCAACACAATTGACCTATTCAATGGGTGTTTGGCGGCGCCATATCTCCCTGTGCAACGAGGGGTTATTTTGAGATTTTCGTAAAAATTGGGACAATTGGAAAACTTGAAAATACAGCACAATTGACCCATTCAATGGTTCATATTTCCGTAGCCATTGAAGTGATTCAATTGTTCCCTTGCAAATAGAAAGATTATACAGTGGATCTGTGCAACGAGTGATTATTTTATTTTATTTGTTTTATTTTATTGTTTTGCACACAGAAAGGAGTAAATAGTAGAACTGTTAGAAAAATAGGTTATATGTAATTTTTACAAAAGTATAAAAATTGGAAAACCTATAAAAATACCCTATAGACTTGTGTTTTTGATCACTGTCATTTACCATTCAAATTAATCCAGTTTTTACCAATTCAATAATTTCTGACAAAACTAGCTGAAAATGTCACTGCCTTCATATATTTGTATTAAAATCCTGTGATTGCACGCCTGCGGGGGACTCGGTCAGTTTTACTGACATGCTTGTTCTTAATGTTTCTGTTCCTGGAAATTTATTGAAAAGTCTTAAAATTTTGGTCGAAGGCACGGAGTACGTATGTACAACTGGCTATTTTTTGTCAAATCGGTAAATATTGATTGAAATGTTGATTGAAAGTACTTGGAACTTGTGTCCATCTGGCTATTGTTATTATTGGTGGTTTGCCAAAAAGTAGTGGAAATACTGGCGAAAAACCACTTAAGATTTTAACTGACACAAGGTATATGGTCTTATTGTCTTGTCATTTTGCTTAAGGTCAATGGACATTGATAACTGCTTGGCTGTTACGTTTTTTGGCGATTCGCCAAAAGTCAATGGACGGTAATACCTGCGTGGCTGCTATTCGCCAAAAATGGCGATATATTGGCGCCAGGTACCTAACCTTGCTGTCTTGAAATTGTCCTTACAAGTTGTCTGTCACAACAAGTTGTCTGTCATAAATCTTATCAGCATTCGTGAGCTGGGGCATTGTCCATTGAAAATCTTGTTTAATGTATATTTTGAAATCCGAAAATAATTCTTGATCTCAAAAATTAATTTTTGATTTCAAAGTATAGATTTATTTTATGTGGATGAAATAATCAGTGGTTTCTGGATAATGAATCTTTCCTTTAATTTTTGCAGCACAAAAAAGAAGCAATTCTTGAGCTCAAAAATTGCCCCCAAATAATTTTTGACATCGGAAATGAAGTTATTGGAAATGAAGTTATTGAGAGCAAAATATAATCTAAAGAGATTCACATTGATCTATTGATATCTTAAGTTATATTTTGATAGCAAAAATTAGCATAAGCATTAAAATGGCATTCCATACGAAGTGCTCTTATTGTCTTACAAAGATGGCCATTATTGTGCTTGCCTTGCTTTTACTGTTTTTTTCCTAATTCCAAAAAAATTGGCAGAAATTGTTGCGAAAATTTGGCAAATAAAATCTTATGTACCACTGGTTATATAATCTTAAAATGTTAAATTTTGAAATGGGGAAGCGGGCCATTCGTCACCACTTGGCTATTTTTTAGTGACTTGAGGAAATATTGGCGAAAAACATTTTTCAGTGAAATCTTAATTTACTCCAAGAATATAGACTTACTGTCTTGAAAATTTAGATAATGACAGCAGGCATTACTGCCTACCTGGCTATTATTTTTTTCTTTGGTTGGCCAAAAATTGCGGAAAATTTGTCCATCTGTCCGTCATTCTATGCTGCACGATACCATTCTGAATATCGTATCTTTCACTGGCTGGATATTAATCAGATCTGGCATATGGCTTTTATATGTAATGCTCTGGAGCTGATTAGGTTTTGGTGACCTTGTGCCATTACTCAAGGTCACATTCCAAGTGGTTGATGAACATCATATCTTAAGATTCACTGGTCGGTATAATACGTTAATTTCATACTTGTAGTTGAAAAATATGTTCAGGTAATTGCTCTGTAGAAGTCCTTATTCGCCAAACTATATGGCAGTTCGATCGGGCGTGCGTGTTCTTGTTCCATGGGACACCTTTCTAGTTTTTGGCACTTCGAAAAAATTGGGAAATTGGGAAAAACCAACATTTTATCAAGTGAAATCCAAATAACGCGTTGCTCTTGCGAAATTTTAGTAAAAGAGGCGGTCTTTGGTACCTACCTCACTGTTTTCGGTGATTCGGCAAAAATTGGGGGGAAATACGAATAAAAAGCCTAAATTCTTTTTGTAAAATTTAAACACACGGAAGAAAAATACCCTTGCTCTCTTCAAATATCAAGTGAAAGTAGCAGATATTACTACCTTCCTGGCTGTTACTTATTTTTTGATTGGCCAGCTAACTCTTTTTGACATCAATAAATGAATGAACAGAGATGAAGAAATATTTACTGATATCAAAAGAAACCAATTTAATAATCTCTAAAATTGATATTTAGGCTAAAATTGATTACCTATTATTTTTTTTGCGATTCGGCAAAAATTGGCAGATATATTGGCGATAAACCCTTTTTGTATTAAAATCTTGACTAACGACAGTTGCATTGCCTTACTGTCTTGAAATTCGTGAGTTGGGGCATTGTCCATAGATCATATAGTCAAAAATTGTTTTTATATATAAAATTCCGAAGCAAACATCTGTGAATAAAGTAATGACTGGCTTCTGTATATAAAAGCTTCTAATTTGTGCTGCATAAAAAAGGAAATAATTCTTGAGATCAAAAAATGTATTATTGTTTTTCATCTACAAAATTTAATGATGATAGTTAAATTTTATAAGAGTGTGTGCCTACATTAAGATTTCTTAAGTTTGTAAAATAGGTTTTTGATATCAAAATCTTGACATAAATATGTCAGTTTGGGCATTGACAATGGACAGTCTTGTTAAATTGAATTAAATCTCTTGTAAACAGATTTGCTTGTTTTTGCTTTTGCAATAAAATTAGAATAAAAATTATTCACAGATCTTCAATGTGTTTAAAATTTATTTCACAGTATTTCCAAGTCTCTCATAAACAATAAAAGCCCATCACTTAGTTTGGAATCCGATGAGGTATTTTTGACCAGAAAGAAAATTTGGACCCTCAGGTCACCAATATCATCATATTGACTCCAAATTAGGCAATACATGCACAGTGGCATGCATTATTTGTTGTGTCCATTGCGAGATAATGTTAATCCAGTAAGGTGTACGACAATGGCATAAATATTTTAAATAAAAATTTTCTCAGATAAATAGCAAAATGGCTAGAAATAGATCAAAATAAAAGCACGCGTTTTCGTTTTAATATTGTGTAAATAAGTAAACAAGAACCTTATAAGCCCGCTGCTTCCGTCAATACTTACAACAGTAAGTGACTTAAATTTGTTGGTACTTTGTGAGTTGCTTATCTCTCGGGAAAACTAAATAGGTGAAGATCTATATCCAAGCATCTATCCTTTGGCTGACTGGCTGGATTTGCTCAAAGAATATTCGCAACAAATAATTACCACTGTTGCAAATTTGCACGCTACTAAATTGCATTCTTTACTTGAAAGTATTTTATTTCGCAATATTTTGAGAAAAAAAATTCGTGAAGGAACATCTATTAAAAAGGAATGAACTTTAGGTACCCTTCAAAAGTACTTGATCCGATGTGAAAGTCTTTATAAGCAGCATAAAACGCATTCCATATTTTATGCCTTTCTCCCACAAAAATTAAAACTATACAGTAAAACGAAACTATGCAATAAAAGAGAACAACAGGTAAAACTTGAAAATGTTTATGCTTCTCTTTGATGAGCAAGCTAGCTAATATGAAGAACAAATAGTTCACTGAGTACTGGTGCAGCTAGCTAGGAAAAGCATCCCACACGAAAAAAACCCCAGCATAATTCGACACTCTAATCTGAGATTAAATTTAGGTCACGAATTGGACTCACATTGAACAGTCTTGTTTTCATTTTCCATTTTTTCCATTCTTTTACTCTGAGATCAATTTGGGTTTAATTTAAGACTCCTAAGGAATGCCAAACGTTTGATAATTGAAGAAATTAGTCTTGAATTGCAGGATCGATTTAAAAAAAGAACGAGGACATACGGCTCCAATTTCAGACTGATTTGAATCTATTGATCCCCGGTTACCCATCTAAGTACTAACCATACTTAACGATACGATACATATATATAAAATATTATTTCTGCATATAATATATATATTATATGTATTATATATTTTTTATATTATATATAATAATATTATATTTATAATATTACACACGTAATATATTGTATATAAAGGTTTTTATTCAAAGTTAATTTGAGACACCTTAATTCGAGTCAATTCAAGATGTTGATTTCCCTGTCCCATTTCGTGATTAATTTAAGATAATTCGAAACAGAAACACCTCAAATTAGACTAAAACTAGTCGAAAATGTACCTCAAGTTAAAAAGTTTTATTTTTGTATGTGGGACAGTAATCCGGAACCATACTGGACTAGCCAGCACAAGTCCAGGAACTCACCGTTCCTTAAGTCAATAAACTGGCTGGCTGACAAAATTTTCGAGATGCTGTCTAGCAAATAAGGACAGATTTTTATATTATTTTTCTTATTGTTTTTGTTATTATTATTGTAGTTGTTATTATTATAACATTTAGTCTTCTCAGCCACTGGGGAATCCGTGGAAATAGACTCATAAAGTTTATACAGAACACACACTTTCTGAGAGGTCATCTCTTTTATAACAACGTTTTGAAAGGAAGCTCTGTTTTATAGCCGTTTTGAGCCACTTCGTTAAATCTACTATAGCCGTTTAGAGCAAAAACAAAAAAATCTGTTGTTGTTATCATTCTATTCTCCTCCAAAGCTGTTCGGATTAGCAGAAAGAGACAGCTTTTTAACAGAGGGGTTTTTGATTCTTCACATTCTCTAACATTGGTAAATCGCCCCCCCCCCCCCCCCCCGACTATCCCAAGCTTAGAGACGGACGCACAGACCGCAGAGGCCGCACGATGGATGTAGCCGACTATTTCCTGAGTTGAAACGTAATTCAATGCGTGATGAACACACCGCATTAATTTGCAATCAAGTTAATTAAATGTACAGTAGAGTTATGAAGATAACATAGCTCCTTTACAGTCTCGTTCAAAGCCATGATGAAGTTTGCAGATGCGAATTTTATGAACATTTTCTCAATTGTCGTGCAAACCCGTTTTCTAGCATGCCAAATATACAATAATTACGAGTGTTCTTGCATAACAACGCATCTGACAGTCCCGCCACATAATAAAATTTCAAAGTACAAACATATCTCACATTCAAACATACCTTTTGACTCGACGACTTGGCTAGGACACACGATTCTGACAATGTCCTTTCAACAAAAAGAAAAATCTCCCTCTCTCCCTCCTTGAAGCCCAGCTAATAAGAAGTTCTGGCAATAAATCTCTCGTGAATCTGTTGTAAAAATCTGTTGCAATAAGATGCCGTCTTAGCAAGACATGACACATGAATCCATACCACATACGAAACACTGCATGTCACTGCATATCGATCTATATTATTTGTTGATCACATGATCAGAAGACTTTATTTTTAACATTAAACAGTCGGATGTTGCATTATGATTTAATCAAAGTTTAAAGTTTAATTGAAGACGTGGAAGTGAACGAAACTCCATGCGAAACTCCGTCATAATTGAAAGCAATGTGATAAACAGGTTAATGAGCACTTTTTAATTTTAAGCAATGGTGAAAATTCGCTCGGGCACTTCTCGGTACACACACTTCTGCTTGGCCGCCTCAACCCCCCCCCCCCCCCCCCTCTGTTGCGCATTTATCACAGCCCACTCCTTCAAAATGATTAGAAAGCGCTATAGGTTTGAGTGTGTGGCCGTCCTGGCTTTACACAGAGAAATCCCCCGTACAGCGCTTTGGTTTTCCTCTGATTCCATGAATTTCATTATTAAGGATGTATATCATCTCAACACGTTGTTGTTTTATACTTTATGTTCTCCGGAGAAGCATTACTCCGGAGTATATACAGGCCAATGCATGCTTCTCTGGAGTAAGAGTAATTGATAAGGTAGCCAATAATAACATACATCAATGCTCCTGAGCAGATGTAATTTAAATTGTCCCTAAGAAACTAGGGAGAAGTCCCAGTGGAAAGAAATAACAAATAAAAGAAAATAATTTTATATAAAGATAGAGAAACTCAGCAAATAAGATCATTCTATAAAAAGTGTGGTAACTCACCGCGTGGCAAGTCACTGCGTGGAAAATCACCTCGTACGAACTCTCTGGATACCCTTTTGCTGTGGCTATTCAGGTGGGTAATGAGACAATACCATTTGCTACTTAACACTTGACAAGCCTTTGGCTTGCAAGGGTTATATGAATTTGTGCGAGCAGCCGTTCGTCCTTTTTTTTTCTTCTTGACAGTTTTTCCGATTTTTTGTGTCTTCTTCTCTGACACTATGAGCCCTAAGACCATGAAACTTGGGACTTATGAAGAGATTCATCTGAACGTGTGCATGTCACTTTTTATTTTTATCTACGATTTCGTTTTCTTTGTTAAAACGCCATGTGAAAAGAGTGTATTTTTGCAAATAAATGAAGAGCATTTAACGTACATCACAGAACACAGTTGCTGAGCTTTGTGTGAGCTCTCACTGCGTAAATAGATAACGCGGCGTATGCCTGCTCATTCAATAAAAGTTTATGCCAATATAAACCAAACACTACTCGGCTTATAAGACGTATTCAAGCTGTGTTGTTTGCAATATATTATTCATGAAATAACCCATTGAAGGAAGTATTTTTGCGTTTTAATTTTTGTCAAGTGTTTAACATTTCGCGAGCGAAATGAGGTTCTAGTCTTTTATATGAAGTTCACGTATTTGGACGCATTGTTAAATGTGAAGGATCACTTTCCACTGCTCATCTTGCCCACAAAATGATATTACTACCAGGGAATAAATTTTCAGCTTGCTGTATTGCGTCAACCAATAAATGTAGCTTTTTGCTTATATATCCCCCAATCTTTATGAAGAGAGAAATTAATAGAATTCAGCAAATCTCCCACGAGAAGATATTATCAACATATGCGTCACGTTTGTTATTGTTATTCTAAACTTAGCTTACCGCACATGTCATGAAAAGAATTATTTCACAATCCTACATGAAATAAGAAAAGACTTAGTATTGAAAAATTATTGCAAACCTTACCTTGCAAATAAGACCACAGACTTATAATTTATGTTAAAAAAGTAAATAACATTAAAAATTGGTTAACTGCGTAACTGTATCCTACCTGATACATGCAATATCCCAACAAATATTCATATCAGAACGTTTTCAGTGACAGGGTAAATTGACTTTTCAATGATAATAAACTTGATATCAGTAATTTGTTAAATTTTTCAAGTAGCTATTACGAAATAAACGACAGCAGATATATTAACTTCAACAAGATAAATTTCATTTATGACACAATTATTCTTTACCAGTTAGTGAAGCTTTAATTAATTTTTTACCGAACTCGCTCTTTATTTGATAGCAGTATCTTTCTTGTTAAAAAGAATGATAGAACTACAGACTTACAGAAAAAAGCTGTACACCATTTCATTGGTATCAAGCGCTCACTCTCTGATGTTCAAGTGGTCAAACAAAACGGAGCAGAAAAATACACTGTTCAAAAATAGAGTGATTCTGAGCTTATTTTCGACACTCTGGGCCTAAAAGATGACGTGTGTGATGTTAAGATTTCAAAATCGTATTTTTTTTACCCCAAGTGTAATTTTCGCTACTCGGTAGCGAAAACGGTCTAGTCCAAATTAACTCAGGTTTGAAATAAGAACATGACATAATCTTATTGCCACTCCTTAATAAAAAAATATGGATGGTGAATATTTACTCTTTTTTTTATTGAAAATCAATTTTCCTTCTTGCAAAACACTTTTTAGCCAAAAATTATAACTTTTCATTTCAGAAATCTTCTCAGATGTGAATTTTGAAAAATTTTCTATATGCAGAAGGTCTCTATTGTTTGGGATTAACGTCAAATTTTACTTTAATATCTTTTTCTGCTGGGTGGAGTGGGGATTGGGATGCATGTATTTAAGACACCAAAACTCAACTTCAACAGCTACTGAACCTATTCAGATAATCATATTTTGAGTCAGAACACGTCATATCACATGTATTTGTTTATGTCGCTTAAAAGCGACTACATTTTTCGTTTCCATTTTGGAACAAATGTGAAATTTTGAAATTGCTGTTTCTTGTTTTTCAATTTCAGTTTGAGATTAAAAATGAAAAATCGAGTCGATTTTCCATTTTTTATGTCAGTCTTTTAGTTTGTTCATAACCATAATGTTTCGTTGGCAAGGTGATATTATGTTTTCTTCCTTTTTTGTAAACACCAAAATACTTTGGAAACTGAAAACAGGATTTATGGTAACTCAGCCTTGGTTCGAGCCGGAGGTATCTCGTTTGTTAGCTGAGCATGTTAGCTGAGCATGTTAGCTGAGCATGTTAGCTGAGCACGTTAGCTGAGCATACTACCTTATCTTCGATTCTTACTGTTCGCTTTTCGATAAGTTGTGCGGAAACGACATAGAAAAAGAAAAACGTCTGGATACCCATAAATTTGACAGCACTGGGAGAGTAAAATATTCCAAGTGTAAATTTTTTCATTGTAAAACAACACACACAAACACCATGCTTGTATATGTTGTTTTATAATACCCGTTTATTTGTTGTTATTTAAGTATCATTGCATATCTACTCTAAGTCTGGCCAAACTCATCGCGTCCCCCCCCCCCCAAAAAAAAAAAAAGAAAAAAAAACTCTTCCACGTGTGCAATGCTAGAGGGTGAGGGCAAAACGTGCAGGGATTTCTGCCTTGCGGTTTTACCGTGTATATTACTGTCATGTAATATTTTTTGTCATGTAATACTTTTTGTCATGTAATACTTTTTGTCATGTAATATTTTTTTCGGTCTTTACTAGACGCATTCAGAGTTGGAAGGGGGGTGCACTCATGTACCAACTGGTTACCATGCGTATCCATGACTTTTTTAAAATGACCCCGCAAACACACAGCGCTATGTTAGAAGAATCCCGGTCATCTGCTCCCCGGTCAACTGCTCCCCTGTCATCTGCCCCCCCCCCCTCCCTCCTTTTTGCAACCCGGTCGACTGCCCTCCCCCCTTCAAAGTGGAGGGATGGTCATTTGCCCCCTCCACATACTATTTTTTCTTGGGTTCTTGGCTTACAAAGACACAATAAATAAAATTATATTTATTTTATTTAATGTACTTCACCTCGGTAAATTGCAATCCACCAATAGGAAACTAATTAGAATTGCAATTAGTCTAGGGATCAGTCTCTCCTAAGATCAATATTGGTGAATAGATCAATCGTTTCTTGCATCCCTGTTACTGAGCTACAATAAACAGATCAGTCGTTCTTTATATCTATTTTAACCAGCGACAAAGAACAGATCAATCGTCTCTTAGATCTCCTTTTGTTCAGAGACGATGAATAGAACAGTAGTTTTTTCACATCTCTTTATTTTAACCAGAGTTAAAGATCAATGAGGATCAATTTTTTCAGAGACGAAGTAGACGGGGACATCACAATTGCCTAATTTTTTTAAAGAATTGTTTCCATTGAAAAAAGGAGGGGGGGGGGGGTGGTCAGATGACGACATCGTCAAATTGCAGGGGAGGGGGGGGGGGGCAGTCGACCGGGTTGTAAAAAAGGGGGGCAGTTGACTGGGGGGCCGGCAGATGACCGTTTACCATGTTGGAAATAAAACCTCCTTTTTAAGCAAACGCTGAGTGCAGTCCTGACAGAACACCCTTTGTGTGGCAGACGAGGACTGCTGAATGAAACTCACCCCTCCGTTTTTCTGGCCTCAGAGTCACACCCCTTTCTCCTTAGTAGTTGTAAAAGGACAGTTCTGGAACAGGAAGTGACGTCATCAGTCACGTAACCATGGTCATAAGGACCCCCTCCCCTCTCCTATGCGACAGGCGGACTAAGCCTAGAAGATACTATGTGTGAAACCCATTATGACGTCATAATAGGCGGCGTAACCATGGAGATAAAGTGAGGACCCCCAGGACATGCTATCTGCCGACCCCCCCCCCCCCCCAGGACATACTATGTACCGACCCCCGACCCCCCTTAGTGAAAAAGTGGGATAACTTCCGCAATAGCTGACCGATTTGAATGACAATTTCACTGTTTGATTCAGTTTTATATCTAGCTTTGACATAAAGTAGTCACAGGCTATTTGTGTAGGTGGCTGTATGCATAATTGTGACATGCCGCCATTTTAACTTTGTAAAAAGTAAAAAAGTGGGATAACTTTCGCTATAGTTGACCGATTTGCATGAAAATTTCACTGTTTGATTCAGTTTTATGTCAAGTTTTGTTATAAAGTGATCACAGGCTATTTGTGCAGGTGGTTGTATGCATAATTGTAACATACCGTTATTTTAATTTTATAAAAAGTGGAAAAAAGTGAGATAATTTTCGCTTAAGTTGATCGATTTGAATGAAAATTTCACCATTCCATTCAGTATGATGTCTAGTTTTAACATTAAGTAGTCATTGGGGGCTATTTGCGCAGGTGGCTGTATGCATTATTGATTCACCTTTAAAGTATAACTTAAAAGTGATCCCGTCATGGTTGACCGATTTGAATAAAAATGTCACAATTTCATTCAGTTTGATGTCTTAGTTTTTTTTACATAGGGGACTATTTTCAGAGGTGGCTGTAAGCACTTTGAACTTAGACAAATCGGTCTAAGTTCAAATCGGTCAACTATTCGAAAGTTATCTCATTTCTTCACTTTTTACAAAGTTAAAATGACGGCATATCACAATTATGCAAACAGCCACCTGCGCAAATAGCCTGTGATCACTTACTGTTAAAAAAAGATATAAAACTGAATAAAACGGTAAAATTTTCATGCAAATCGGTTAGCAATGACGGAAGTTATCCCACTTTTTCACTTTTGACAAAGTTAAAATGGCGGCATGCTACAATTATGCATACAGCCACCTGCGTAAATAGCCTGTGATCACTTTATAGCAAAACTTTCCATAAAACTGAATCAAACAGTGAAATTTTCATGCAAATTGATCAACTATTCCAAAGTTATCTCATTTTTTTTCACTTTTTACAAAGTTAAAATGGCGGCATGTCACAATTATGCATACAGCCACCTGCGCAAATAGCCTGTGATCAGTTAATTTAAAACTAGATATAAAACTGAATAAAACGGTAAAATTTTCATGCAAATTGGTTAACCATGACGGAAGTTATCACACTTTTTCACTTTTTACAAAGTTGAAATGGCGGCATGTCACAATTATGCATACAACCACCTGTGCAAATAGCCTGTGACTACTTTATGTCAAAACTAGATGTAAAACTGAATCAAACAGTGAAATTTTCATTTCAATCGGTCAACTATTGCGGAAGTTATCCCACTTTTTCACTAAGGGGGGGTCGGTACATAGTATGGGGGGGGGGTTGATGGTCCGCAGATAGTATGTCCTTGGGGGGAGGTCCTCACTTTATCGCCATGGTCACGCCGCCTATTATGACGTCATAATGGGTTTCACGGTATCCAGACACCTCGTAACCGGACATCTCGTAACCGGACATCTCGTAACCGACATCTCGTAACCGGACATCTCGTAACCGGACATCTCGTAACCGGACATCTCGTAACTTTTGGAGAAATGGGACATCTCGTAACCAGAAAATTTCAATGACTTTTTTTTAATATTTTTTATGACTTTAACTTTATTGTAAGTACCACTTTTCATGAGATATCAGACCGGAGAGTTTTGTTTAATTTTGAGCATGATTTACATTTGGATTATCATCAGTTAAACTACAGATCTGTTGAGATAAAAGACAACCAAATGAATCCACATCATTTGCAAATCACGGCAAGATTAGGACAATTAATTCAGATTAAAATTTAACAACAGATTAGGCTAAGAAAATCTATAGCTGTAGTAAGATGAAAGATTGTGGGCTGAATCCACATCATCGCCAAATTGCGGCAAGTAAGGATTAGGATCAACCCGTCGGATTTAGATTTAAATTTAGTGACTGATCTGTTCAGAACACAGATTTATAGCACATGCTGGACAATTGGAAATAAATAATCTCAAGCAATCTAAGTTAAATAAAGTGAATATTGTGAAAAAGATTGTGTTTTTTTTAATGTAGAAATAACCAGTTTCTCAGCTGTAAGATTTCATGCTTTTTTGTTGGTTACGAGATGTCCCATTTTTCCAAAAGTTACGAGATGTCCGGTTACGAGATGTCCGGTTACGAGATGTCGGTTACGAGATGTCCGGTTACGAGATGTCCGGTTACGAGGTGTCCCGGATTCTGGTTTCACACATAGTATGTCCTAGGCTTAGTCCGTCTGCCGCCTGGGGGAGGGGGTCCTTATCACCATGGTTACGTGACTGATGACGTCACTTCCTGTTCAAGAACTGTCCTTTTGAAACTGCTCTCCTTGTTCTTTTTAACATACATGGTAATATATATGATACCAAATGCCTCCCCCCACCCTGCGGGATGTAGGCTTAAAACATGTAAATACTTCTTAACACGAAACTTTTGACATAAAAAAAACATTTCAATCATTGCAATGTGAATACGTGTATCTAAAAAACCAGTACTATTTATCATAAGTCTGAAATATAAAGCAAATAGTTTTTATATCAAACGGCGGCAACCAACATACATTAGTGTGTGAAAAAAATATCTTCTCTTACTTGAGAGCTCCTTCAGTTAGACAGATTAAACTTTTCGATGTTAAGGACATGTCACTTTTGATATTGCCACCTTTGATATATATACAAGAGTCTTTAAACCACTCACATACCACTTCTTTCACTGGGCACGCGCTAACCACCGCTTAATCCATGGGAGAGGGGGTTATTACAGGGTTACCAAGACCATAACACACCAGCGGATAAAGAGAAAAGGCGCTTTCAGGTCCACAGGGATCAAATTCATGGTAAAACATTGCAAGTGAATGAAACAAAAATATTTTTGTGAAGCAGCTGCTTCCACCGGCAACGACGTCCGCATAACTTACTCTCGTCTCTTGGATAGTATCAGGCAAAATACGACCAAATGAATTCGAATAAAAGTAGGAACGTTTCTGGCAAACTGCATTTTCCGCTGCTTCTTTTCTCGATTGAACAACGCTTAAAAATACAAATAATTCAAAGCGGAGGCACTTAATGTGCCAAAAAGTCCAAACTGACAAACTACATAATAATTAACTACTGCATTACAAGTACAATATAAGAAGGGATTGAGAGGGAGGTAAACAAAGAGAAGACATAGCATACATATACCTTCTAGATAATCAAAGAAGCAAAGGCGAGAGACAGAGAAGGGGGCTGGCAGGACTGACACTTATACATTAAATACGGTAAAAGGGGTCTGGGGCGAGCGGGTGTAGGGAAAAATGGCAACGGAAATAATGGCAACGGAAATAATGGAACATATGGCAAGTTGAAACAATGGCAACGGAAAAAATGGCAAAGTGAAAAAACGAAAAAATAGCAAAATAACAAAATAATTTTTTTTTCGCATTTGTCAAATTTATTCTTAAGCGTAATATCACGAGCATGTTGCTCATTCTAGACAACGCCCTTAATCAATGTATTGTTGTGATGACACCGAGACATTCATAAGCTAAGTTTTGCCTGATGCAGCCCAAATGAGTCTGGGAAAATTCCCCCTCCCGACAACTCCCGCAGGCAATCCCCCCCCCCCCCGACAACCCCCCCCCCCGAACAATTCCCCCCGTAGGACAATTCCCCGTGAGGACTAGCCCCCCACTTAATTGTCATCAAGAGCTGTTAACACAATAACTTAAAAACTCCTGGAAGGATTTTAATGAAACTTGGCATGTAGCTTCTATGGGAACAAACACAGATCGGTATTGTAAATGGGCCAGATTCGTCTAAGGAAAATGGACCAGCTGGACTTGGAAAATTTCAGCTCTTGATTGACTATTGATGGCCGTGTTTAACTGATGGGGGGGGGGGGGGGGGCTGTGGGGAATATGTGGGCTATGCACACTGCTCTAGTTATTTTTATTTTACTTTGAATGCCAAATCTAAAAATAAAGCAACCAGGTATCTGTCATTTCTTTATTTGCAAAATACCTTAAAACCAAAAATTCATTTTAAATACTATTTGACGAATGCGCTTCGCAGAGTCGGCGTCCTGGCGACGTGGTGGCTCGGGCAAGCGACCACCCATAATTTGACCAGATGCACCGCGAAAATTACGGCGGATCCGACCGATGTACACATAAAAACCAACAAACTCCGGAATTTCCAGCTTTGATTCGTTTTTGCTGACCCTGACGTGGTCAACTTAAAGTTCATTGCTTTGGATAAGGCATGTAAATTGCAATTGCTACAATATTGAAAGGACAATGACACGACCTCCAATTAGAAGATAAACATGCAATAATTTGAAAAAATATAAAAAGGGTAGAGAAAAAATACAAATAAAAGAAAAAATAAGAAAAGTAAAAATGAATTGGGGAAATAGTCCTCGGGGGGAATGGTCCTACGAGGGAATTGTTCGGGGGGGGGGGGGATTGTCTGTGGGGGAATTGTCTGTGGGGGAATTGTCCTGTTCCCACCCGAATCCGGGACAAAATGACTCCGCCCAAAATGACTCCGTCCAAAATGCCTCCAAAAACTGCAAGGGGGGACAAAATGACTCCGCCCAAAATGCCCCGAAATATTATTTCGAATTTTTTTTAACTATTTCTGGCAAAGTGCCAGAAAATGTGTTTTGAGTAGACGGGCTTAATCCTGATCACGGGGAGTGTGAGAGGTGTGGCTTCGTTTCCGCAAAGCTGCCAGTAACGGTGTTTTGAGTAGACGCACTTAATCCCCCTGCAGTGCACTGCCGGCCTGAAACGCATGTTAATCCCACTCCGGAGGACTTTGATAAGCGTGGTTTTGTTTCCACAAAGCTGCCAGAAACTGTTTTGAGTAGACACACTTAATCCCGCAGCAGAGTAAAGTGAGCCACTGAGTGAGTGAGTTAGAGACACTGTGATTGCTAACTGAGTTGATTAGCTAAATGCGCCAGTGAACTTGGAAAACCAAGAACTCCAGGGTTGATTTGCCAGCGAGTTAAGAGACACTGTGATTTTTAACTGAGTTGATGAGTAAAGTGAGCCACTGAGTGAGTGAGTTAGAGACACTGTGATTGCTAACTGAGTTGATTAGCTAAATGCGCCAGTGAACTTGGAGAAACAAGAACTCTGATTATCAGTTTTGATAAAATGTGAATTAACAAGAGTTGTCTTTTTCATTTATTAAAATAAACCATTCTTCCCTTCACTTTGAAAAAATAAGATTTCGAGGTATTTTGGGCGGAGTCATTTTGTCCCCCCTTGCAGTTTTTGGAGGCATTTTGGGCGGAGTCATTTTGGGCGGAGTCATTTTGGGCGGATACCGTTACCGATACAAATAAATGTTTTGTTACGTTGACACCCTAGCATGCAAAAGATTAACCGCATTGTACACACAGCGAATAAGTTTTGCCTGATGCACCCCAAATAAATGTATTGTTACGTTGGCACCCCGGGCATCCAAAGGATTAACAGTGCCGCACACAGGGATTACGTTTTTGCCATTTTTGCTTGCACCCCAAATACCTTGACATCAAGTGGCATTAAGTGGTTTGGATTGGACTTTCTTTGATCCTGAGTAGTCAAGGTAGGCGATTTCTTTGTTTCGATTGAACATCAGTGAAGCCTGCAAAATTTGCCATTTTTTCCTTTTTCACTTTGCCATTTTTTCCGTTGCCACTATTTAAGTTGCCATTTTTACCGTTGCCATTTTTTCCGTATCCCGGAGCGAGCATACCATAAAAACATAAGAGCCATAATAACATAATAACTGATACGCCACCAATGCGACAAAAGAGGAATATGTGCGGTGGAAGGACGGCAGGCAAAATATGGCATACATACGCTTACGTAAAGATTAAGGAGAGGCCAGGGGTGGAAGGGGACAAAATTCTGCTCGCTGAAAGAACTTGACGTTGCTGTTGTATGCGGTATATGACTTTAATACTGAATAAAGCGTGCAAAAGAGTGAGTTATTTTTGGCATCAACTCGATCGAGGGTTGGAACTTGGTCAATGAGCACAAGAAGCGCCACATAGCGGCATGGCGAAATGGCGACAAGATGTCTGGGGTGGACATCGTGCGTGTTGAGAATCCAGGGTGCCGAAAGTTTTTCCTTGAACAATACATAGAAAGGATTACTCTTCTACTCATCGCCCTCCTGGTTTTCCGCGGCTGACGGGTTTCCAGCGAACACTGTGCCCTATCCCACGAAGAAACTCCTGCACGGTCTTCGGTCTTTCTCCACGGTCGTTGCACAATGTGGCGAGTCATTGTTGCAGCTCATGATACTGACCTCGAACTCTTTTCTAGGACGATCGCCAATTTCAACGTAAAAAATCTCTCCCTTTTTATCGCTCGACTTTTAACGATCGACCTTTTGTCGTCGACCTTTTGGTTTTTTTTTTGCCGTAAAATATGGTTTAATGGTTTTAACACGTTTATGTAACACAGTTACATGACAGAACACTTACATTGTCAAGTTATAAGTTGCTACTATAAGGCGTTTGAAGTGTTTTATATTGAAATATGAGCGTCGAAGGCGGGAGCATTCAATTAAAGATAAATTTCTCCCCTTAAAGGCAATTTCGATACTTTTTTATATTTTCTGGGCAACATTTTTTTTAATGTATACACTTGGTCGCCGGGCCGATTTCTGTTTTACATTTTACTCAAAACTTTTTATACCTGCCAGAACAAAAAAAAAATACACAGCATAAAATAAATGTTTCAAATTTATTGTATTTCCATGGAATCAGTTTCAATTTGTTGCTGGATGCAGCTTTATGTGTATTTGTTCGAATAAAAAGATCAGTCACCAGAAAATCTTTATTTGATTTTTTAGCAGCTTTTAAGGTATCGTGATCTTTCATTCCACACATAAATCACCTTTGCAATTATTTTTGTGTTTATTTTGTATTTAAAAGAATCATCAGGGACGTGGCGAACTTCTAAAAATCTCACCTTTGATTTTCTGTCGCAGTGGCACAAATCTCGTTGCCTGGTCCGCTTGCATTCTTAACCCAGTTTTACAAAGAGGGCTTCTGATTTCATAGGTAAAATGCAAACACACTTACATGCGGAAACATGTTAAATTTGTAGGAGATTTAAATCACGATTTATACGTTTTTTATCATATATTATATCAATAATATTTGTAACATTTTTTTAGAGATGGAATGGCTAATCAAAAAATCGCAGAAAACACCGGAAAAAGAAGCGAAGAAAAGGGAGAAAATTTCTCAGGCAGTTGAATTCGGGCAAACGGAACGCGTCAGGAAGTTATTGTTGAAAGGTTACAGTATTCATACTACAGATAAGTGTGGAAGGACCCTGTTGGAGCGTGTACTAATGGCTATCTGCAGCTTACCATATTACTCATTCAGCAAGGGGCAAATATCAACGAGAATAGACTGGGTGCTTTGAGGGCTGCAATCGAAAATCAGCACGGCAACATCGTGGCATTACTTCTTCGCTATGACGTCATTTTGCATGAAAAAATCCGATTTCCACCTCTTTCCGAAGATGTCTATCCGATACACTATGCAAGTGCCAAAGGCAGTGTTGAGATAGTAAAGCTGCTTCTAGAAAAGGGATGCTTTATAGAGCAATTCACTGACAGCGGGTTACGACCCATTCATGTGGCAGCAATTTTCGGTAGGATTGATATAATTACTGAATTGTGCAACAGCGGTGCAGATGTAAACGCACGCGAATATATGAACGAATACACGGCACTGCATTCCGCCATACAGCGAAAGCGTTACGGAGTAGTGGACTATTTACTGGGACTCGCAGACACAACCATAAAAGATCGCAACGGAGCGACACCGCTCGCTCTAGCAACTTCCCTCCATCTACCAAACATTGTAGCTCTGATCAATAAAGCGGAAAACAACCGGAAATATACGGATGACATGCACGCACTCGCCGCTGCCCAGGTGGATCAAAACACCAGACTGGCTCAAATTGAGCAAAAAGTAACCACACTTCCTTCGCAAATCGAACAGGAGGTCAGTCGCCAGTTGAATTTGATGTGCAACCAGTCGGCTACCAATAGCCCCTTTCATTATGCAAGGTATTCAACCATTTCTTCAAACTATGGCTCGATGGATCCCTTAGACGAGAGAGAGGAAAGCAGACGCAATTCAGGTGCTGGGAATGCCACGAGTTTGAACAATCTACCAGCAATGGTCTCGCTTTCGCAGCGCTACAGCAGAGAGAACTTGGCGACGAGCTGCCGGGAAGGAGGAGGCGCTGTTGAGGAAAATAGACCAGGTAAGTCTGATTCATTGCTATTGGGGGGTTTCAGTTCTCATAATTTGTTGAATTCGTACTATTTATTTCTGCCGATATCCAGACATTTGGGCCAGAGACATTTAGACGCTAAAAACGCCCATGATCAAATAAATACCGCTTGCCTACGACCCAAATAAATCCATACTTGATGTCTGCTAGAGCAGCTGAAGACCCAGCACATCCAGATTCCAACTGTACATAAAATAAACATACTCCTTAAATATGGGACAGGTCCAGGTCAAGCCCTGGACCAACTCCTACATCCCCCGTTACTGTCATGTTGGGAGAGTTGTATCCCGACATTTTACCGAGTCACATTTTGTCGAACGACATTTTACTGAGCGACATCTGCAAAAATGGACATCCACGACATTGAGATTTATAATTGTGGGGGATATCTTTTTTATATAATTGTTGGGGGATATCTTTATAATTGTGGAGTGTATCTTTTTTATATTGTTGGGGAATATCTTTTTTTACACTTTATGTTCCATGATTTCTGAAGGGAAATTAAATAATTGCAGTTCTGTGATAATCGCAATTTAATAGCGTTTAATTACTTAGTGCTAGTGATGGAGGTAGGGTTAGATGGAGGTGGGGTGCAATATGAGTCTAGGCCCAAACCCCCCCGACCGAAACCCCCCCGGCCCTAACCCCCCCGTCAAACCCCCCCCCCCCCCGACTAAAACCCCCCCGCGGCCTAAACCCCCCCGACCCAAAACCCCCCCGGTTCTCAGGTCTATTTTATATTTTGTAATTGCGATGCATCCACGTTGTTAATTACGCTTCAAATGCCCATTGAAGAGATCACACGGCGTTTAAAATTGCAATTTCTGAACCACTGAAGGAAGTGATCATCATTATCAAAGTAACTTCATGCATCCATTGATGATGGCACTCAGCTTTTGAAACTGCAATTGCTCTCACGATTGATGAGTGTGTACACATTAAAAATTGCAATTCATATGCCGGTTGCGAGATCAGTCGAATTTACAAATTACAATTGCGACAGATGTGACTTATATCCATTGTGACTCACATGAATGGGTAATTTAGTGAATAGCTTCAACACTAACAAGTCCTAAAGAGATCAGCTCCAGTTCATCGACTCCGAGTTCCGGAGTAGGTTTGCAGGAACGTATAAAATGACCCAGATTGCTGTGAAAAACTATCGTGGAATACATCACATCTGCTAAAGGCAATCCAAAGATATTGTACCAAGGGCATTTGTACGTAAAACAAAAAAAATCTAGTTCGAGAATTCAGTTTTTATAGTTGGAGAGTTGAAATGTTAGCTTTGAAATTATCATTACACTTTTTCTTTGAGAACGGGGGGATTTTGGGTCGGGGGGTTTAGGCCGCCGGGGGGTTTTAGTCGGGGGGGTTTTGACGGGGGGTTAGGGCCGGGGGGGTTTCGGCCGGGGGGTTTCGGCCTGTTCCCGTGCAATATATATTTTATGATCTCATTTTATACATATATGTATTTCATTGCTTTTTATATTATTATTCTTTCACCAACTATTGGTGGTTTTAACAAATAAGTAAATAAATAAATCTGTAAGTACAATGGGTAAGTAAAATAAGTAAGAACACTGAACAACTTTCTATTTTTATGTTATACAATGGGAAAAGAATGTCAGGCGTTGTTGCGAATTTCAGCAATGGCTTGGTTTCATTTTTAAATTAATTTGTGAAAGTATGTGGAACGTCGTTTTAACCTTTAAAGCTTATTTTTGACAACAAAATATAATTAAAGATATCAATAAACCAATGTAGAGCTCATTAATTTTTATATTTTGCTATCAAAAAATTGAATTTCAGATGGCAAAAATTTATTTTTCAGATTAAAAAACCAATTTCACAAATTTAAAAAATCTTCAGGGAGACACACATTGATATAAAAGTTAACGAATAGTCAATTAAATTGTGGAGATGAAAATTCAGATTTTGCTATCAGATACTTCATTTTTGCTATCAGGAAGTGAATTTTTAATATCTAAAAATCAATGTTATGATCAGTAAATCATTTTTTATATCAATAAATATTTCTTGATATCTCTAAATATTTATTGATATCAAGAATTATTTTTCGAGATTAAGAATACATTAAGAGATATCAAAAATATAATAACACAAAAATTAATTCTTGATATCAAAAAATCGATTTTAGAGATCAAAAATTACTTTTTGACATCAATAATTCCCTAATAGATGTGAAAATGGCATTCCATAAAAGTATAGGTGATAAAAAAAGATACACAAGAAATAGGATTCCTTTTCACACAAGTCGGGAGTGGAATTGTCCTGTCAGGTAGTGAGAGTACTGTTTCCTAGTTAGGTATGCGCAGGTACCTAGATTTATCAAACATTGAAATAGCTACATCTAATTCAATTAACTACGCCTAATTAATTAGATATGCTTTCATATTCTGGATACATAGCTAATGACTTTATATAGGATAAGGCCTGCATATTCTCACGGTCTTGGTGTAACATAATTTAATTTAAATATATTGAGATTCAAGCTAATCTTTATCTAATAAAATCATTTTTAAACTCAATTTAATTTTAATTTTTAATCTTTAATTTTAGAGGCGCCTCTCAATGAACATTCCAGGGATAAAATCGTCACAAAGTTTCCGGACCTGATCCGGATAATGAGGCCCGATGACGTCATACCGCGGCTCTACGCCAGACGAATCATAGCCGAGTGGGAAAAATCCCAGATACAAGCACTGAAATCTGACCGAGAGAAAAACGACTTCATCCTAACGAAAGTCCTCCTAAATGGCACCAACCGCATGTACAACAGTTTCATTCAAATCTTGAATGAAACGGCACAGGGCCACTTGGCAGACGTCTTGATATCCCCTACCACGGAGTGCTTCCGCCCAACTGGGTCAGGGGCCGTCCGACGGCTTTATTTTCGCGCGGCTTCCGAAGGGAACCTTGCTTTGGGCACTTCGCTGTTTTTCACTTCTACACAAACACAGGTCTGACTCACTTCTGAAATCAGCACACGTTATTTTCCATATTCTATTTTTATACTATGCACTCACTAAAACTGATCGTAAACACTTGATTATATCATAAAGCACGCAACGACACACACAAGCCCCTCCCCACTCCTTGAATAAATGTTGACTCATGAGTCAGTTATGTTGATTCTTTTAAGCTTCACAATCTCGTGTAAACGTTTGCTTGGGAAAGTCAACAATATTCACAATGAAATTAACTTCTCAGGTTAACAAATATTTAAGATAATCGGAAGAAAACCGAATTCTCCACGATGAGGGAAGTATGCACATGCGAACAAGGGCACTTGTAGACGGGCACGGCGTATTTTCATATCAGTTAAGCGCCCGGCAGACGTTTAGTGGCTCAGTACGTCAGACTCGAATGCTAAAGCTTGTAAAGTGAAATGGAACTCGTCAGAAATCTCATTTCGATCTCCGTCGCAGCAAAGTCGTTTCCTTATGACGTCGGTTTTCGTTGTTTTGAACTTTAAACGAACACAAACAAACATGGCATCTCAAATACGGTGTAGTGATAAGTTTGTAGAAGAATTTGTTAGGAGAGATAAAACTGCACGCCCGGATCTAGCTGTGGGGGAGAGGTAAAACTGCATGCACCACCTAGCCGTGGGGGAGAGGTAAAAGTGTACGCCCTACCTAGCTGTGGGGGAGAGGTAAAACTGCACGCCCTAATCTAACCGTGTAGGAGAGGTAAAACTGCACGCCCCCACCTGGCTGTGGGGGAGAGGTAAAACTGCACGCCCTAATCTAGCCGTGGGGGAGAGGTAAAAATCCACGCCCTAATCTAGCCGTGGGGGAGAGGTAAAAATACACGCCCTACCTAGCCGTGGGGGAGAGGTAAAACTGTACGCCCCTACCTGGATGTGGGGGAGAGATAAAAATGAACGCCCTACCTAGCTGTGGGGGAGAGGTAAAAATCCACGCCCTACCTAGCCGTGGGGGAGAGGTAAAACTGTACGCCCCCACCTGGCTGTGGGGGAGAGGTAAAAATGCACGCCCTACCTAGCTTTGGGGGAGAGGTAAATCTGTACGCTCCCTAGTGGATGTGGGGGAGAGGTAAAAATGCACGCCGTACCTAGCCGTGGGGGAGAGGTAAAACTGTACGCCCCCACCTGGCTGTGGGGGAGAGGTAAAAATGCACGCCCTACCTAGCTGTGGGGAAGAGGTAGATCTGTACGCTCCCTAGTGGATGTGGGGGAGAGGTAAAAATGCACGCCGTACCTAGCCGTGGGGGACAGGTAAAACTGTACGCCCCTACCTGGATGTGGGGGAGAGATAAAAATGAACGCCCTACCTAGCTGTGGGGGAGAGGTAAAAATGCACGCCCTAATCTAGCCGTGGGGGAGAGATAAAAATGAACGCCCTAATCTAGCCGTGGGGGAGAGGTAAAAATGCACGCCCTAATCTAGCCGTGGGGGAGAGGTAAAAATGCACGCCCTAATCTAGCCGTGGGGGAGAGGTAAAAATGCACGCCCTAATCTAGCCGTGGGGGAGAGGTAAAACTGTACGCCCCCACCTGGATGTGGGGGAGAGGTGAAAATGCACGCCCTACCTAGCTTTGGGGGAGAGGTAAATCTGTACGCCCCCTAGTGGATGTGGGGGAGAGGTAAAAATGCACGCCGTACCTAGCCGTGGGGGAGAGGTAAAACTGTACGCCCCCACCTGGCTGTGGGGGAGAGGTAAAAATGCACGCCCTACCTAGCTGTGGGGAAGAGGTAGATCTGTACGCTCCCTAGTGGATGTGGGGGAGAGGTAAAAATGCACGCCGTACCTAGCCGTGGGGGACAGGTAAAACTGTACGCCCCTACCTGGATGTGGGGGAGAGATAAAAATGAACGCCCTACCTAGCTGTGGGGGAGAGGTAAAAATGCACGCCCTAATCTAGCCGTGGGGGAGAGATAAAAATGAACGCCCTAATCTAGCCGTGGGGGAGAGGTAAAAATGCACGCCCTAATCTAGCCGTGGGGGAGAGATAAAAATGAACGCCCTAATCTAGCCGTGGGGGAGAGGTAAAAATGCACGCCCTAATCTAGCCGTGGGGGAGAGGTAAAAATGCACGCCCTAATCTAGCCGTGGGGGAGAGGTAAAAATGCACGCCCTAATCTAGCCGTGGGGGAGAGGTAAAACTGTACGCCCCCACCTGGATGTGGGGGAGAGGTGAAAATGCACGCCCTACCTAGCTTTGGGGGAGAGGTAAATCTGTACGCCCCCTAGTGGATGTGGGGGAGAGGTAAAAATGCACGCCGTACCTAGCCGTGGGGGAGAGGTAAAACTGTACGCCCCCACCTGGCTGTGGGGGAGAGGTAAAAATGCACGCCCTACCTAGCTGTGGGGAAGAGGTAGATCTGTACGCTCCCTAGTGGATGTGGGGGAGAGGTAAAAATGCACGCCGTACCTAGCCGTGGGGGACAGGTAAAACTGTACGCCCCTACCTGGATGTGGGGGAGAGATAAAAATGAACGCCCTACCTAGCTGTGGGGGAGAGGTAAAAATGCACGCCCTAATCTAGCCGTGGGGGAGAGATAAAAATGAACGCCCTAATCTAGCCGTGGGGGAGAGGTAAAAATGCACGCCCTAATCTAGCCGTGGGGGAGAGATAAAAATGAACGCCCTAATCTAGCCGTGGGGGAGAGGTAAAAATGCACGCCCTAATCTAGCCGTGGGGGAGAGGTAAAAATGCACGCCCTAATCTAGCCGTGGGGGAGAGGTAAAACTGTACGCCCCCACCTGGATGTGGGGGAGAGGTGAAAATGCACGCCCTACCTAGCTTTGGGGGAGAGGTAAATCTGTACGCCCCCTAGTGGATGTGGGGGAGAGGTAAAAATGCACGCCGTACCTAGCCGTGGGGGAGAGGTAAAACTGTACGCCCCTGCCTGGATGTGGGGGAGAGATAAAAATGCACGCCCTACCTAGCTGTGGGGGGGTAACACTGCACGCCCCCACCTGGCTGTGGGGGAGAGGTAAAAATGCACGCCCTAATCTAGCCGTGGGGGAAAGGTAAAACTGTACGCCCCCACCTGGCTGTGGGGAGAGGTAAAAATGCACGCCCTACCTAGCCGTGGGGGAGAGGTAAAACTGTACGCCCCCACCTGGCTGTGGGGGAGAGGTAAAAATGCACGCCCTAATCTAGTCGTGTTTGAGAGGTAAAAATGCACGCCCCCACCTGGCTGTGGGGGAGAGGTAAAAATGCACGCCCTAATCTAGCCGTGGGGGAGAGGTAAAACTGTACGCCCCCACCTGGATGTGGGGGAGAGATAAAAATGCACGCCCTACCTAGCTGTGGGGGAGAGGTAACACTGCACCCGCCCCTCCCCGCCTAGCTGTAGGGGACAGATGAAGCTCCACGCATCCACCTTGCGAGTGCATGTGTGGCTCTAACCCACTGCGGTGATGCTTCATGCTGTGGTGTTAAACTAAGAGCATATGCATGTGTGTTCGCCTCAAACAGTGAGGTTTGTTCCTCTCATAATGCCGCCTCCTGGCGTAAAAGTTGAAGTGGATGATACTGGCGCGCAATATCACGCCACCCTGGAAAGAGAATCTGGGTGAAAAAGATTGCTCTATAGTAAAAGGTTGGATTTTGCCCTTTTTTTTGGGGGGGGGGGGGGGTTGTACATGTCAATTCTGGAGAACAGCGGAATGCAAATAAAGTAGCATAGAATTAAGTTGGAAACTGTTTCTGCGTTATTATTCGTTTTTTTTATTATTATTCGAGCTACTTACACATAAAAGTACCGAAATACGATCCCAGCAGTGTACAACGAGGAGCACAATTTGACGAAAGCCAAATCGACAAACACTTGGCCCAAATTAAAACTAGTGCAGAGTTCAAACCCCTCCATCCAACCACTCTCGAGCGTGTGATTTTTTAAAGACTTTCGAAGCTTCTGTTTTACATTTTGACCGTTATAACTTAAAATTCGATGAGTAGCATCCAAAAACTACATCGAAAACTTTATGACAATTAATGATTTATATACATAATATTTTACATATAATGCTGCAGTGAAATGATGCACACAGAAAGGCACGCTATTAAATTTAAAGTCTATTATTTCTTTGGTGCTCAGCTGCACAAAACTTCATCTGATCTCGAGCTATATTGTATGCACACACATGTACTTATTTTTAGCAATGCGCCAATTAAAGCCTCCACTCTGTTTACAGCAAGCCTCAGCTGTGAGGTAATATTTCCTCTATATATTAAACGTTTCAAAAGACGTCATGATTTGGTGACGACAAACAACAACAACTGAGGAGGGTTTTAGTCGTGCGACGTCGCCACGTTAAATACACGCTATATCGACGTCGTCATGTTAAATACACGCTGTATCGACGTCGCCACTTTAAACACATGTTATATCAACGTCGCCACGTTAAACACACGCTGTTTCGACATCGCCACGTTAAGCACATGTTACAGTAGTATGAAAATGGTGGTTCGAGCACAGGAAGTAACGTCATAACAGGCGTTGCCATGGAGATAATGACGTCATCAGTCACGTGACCAATAAAAAGCCAATGAAATTAATGGTTATTTTTATATATTTATATAAATATGTTTTTCCCCAAAAAATAATTCGAATACATGTTTAAATGGGCTTGCCATTCGAACACATCTTTGAATGAGGGGGGTGTGCTCCAACCAAAGTGCTTACAGCCATCTATGCAAATAGTTTATAATCACTCTAAACTAGACATCAAACTGAATGAAACGAGAAAATTTTCATTGAAATCGGTTAACCATGACGGAAGTTATCTCACTTTTAAGTTAAAATGCTGGCATGTCACAATTATGCATACAGCCACATGCACAAATAGCCAATGACTACATTATATAAAACTGAATCAAACTGTGAAATTTTCATGCAAATCGGTCAACTATAACGAAAGTTATCTAACTTTTTCACTTTTTACAAAGTTAAAATGGCGGAATGTTACAAATATGCATACAGCCACATGCGCAAATAACCTGTGATCACTTTATAGCAAAACTTTACATAAAACCGAATAAAACAGTGAAATTTTCATGCAAATCGGCCAAGCATAGCGAAAGTTATCTCATTTTTTTCACTTTTATAAAGTTAAAATGGCGGCATGTTACAAAAATGCATACAACCACCTGCGTAAATAGCCTATGACTACTTTATAGCAAAACTAGATATAAAACGGAATTAAATAGTAAAATTTCCGTTCAAACCAATCAACAATAGCGAAAGTTATCTACTTTTTTTAAGTTACTAAAATAAATATTATGCTTACAGCCACATGTGCAAATAGCCTGTGACCACTATTATGTCAAAACCAGAAAGTGGGCGGGGCTTCATTGTCTTCATTGATTTCATTGGCTTTTCATTGGTCATGTGATTCATGGCGTCACGATGATTGACAGATGATAGACAGAAGTGGGCGGGGCTTCATTGTCTTCATTGATTTCATTGGCTTTTCATTGGTCACGTGACTGATGACGTCATTATCACCATGGCAACGCCTGTTATGACGTCACTTCTTGTGCTGGAACCACCATTTTCATACTACTTGTTATACCTTAAACACATGCTTTATCGACGTCGCCACGTTAAACACAAGCTGTATCGACGTCGCAGAGATTGATTATGTGGACATGCTGATTTGTCAGTATATATATATATATATATATATATATATATATATATATATATATATATATATATATATATATAAAGCTGTTACAGAAAACTGTGTTGCTTTTTTTCGACCCTCTTTTTGGCAACTGATCAAGCTTTTATAGATCAGCTGAGTGCCAAGTTAACCAGACATCGAGTATTTCACTTAACGACTTTATGTTGCATTCCTGAATGTAAAAATGAGCTTGCACATTAATAATCCAAGTGTCAACGATTTGCACACAGCGTGTGGACACCAAAAGTGAAATAGAATGAGAAATGACTCACAAAAAATTCCCAAGCCTTGCATTGGACATTTTCTCACCCAAAAACTACCACTTCGAGCACTTGACGCTTTACAGCGGGTTCACACTGGCATGAGGATGACCAGTCTGGTTTTAACTTAACTTTTACTAACCTGTAAGCCAAGCATAGATCAGGGTTTCAAACCGCATTGGTTACCCATGACGCAAGTGAGTTGGATTGTTCGTCTAAACATTCAACACATGGAAATACTGTTTCAAACTAGTTTCAACGCTAATTGAAACTGCCGCGTGAACGCAGCATGTGTTTGCGCCAAACGACGAAAATAAAATGTTTGAAGCATCACTTCTGCCATGCCCTAAAAACGATAGAATCTATGTCACTTGGTAGGAAAAAGTAAATAAAATAATAACTAAATAAAGTCACGACGACCCCCCGGCATCCCTCACTCGACAAACTAACATAACAAAACGTAATGCCGCATTTTTTGATGAAAAACTAACCACTAATCAACCAGCCAGATCTATAAAACAAGCATGTCCAAGGACATGACCCAGCCGAGTTACCAAACAAGGAAAGAGAAAAAAGCTCTGAAAGGAATACTGTTAGGCCATAAAATGAAGTATGTAAAATGCATTTAATTCGAATTTGGAAGCCACCCGAAAAGGGATGTTGGAGAGATTGGGTTTTGATGAATCACGTATTTACCGGCATTTACACAATTTTACAAAATTTTTAAAATTCTACCATTTCGGCATTTTTGTCTTTTGCGAAAAAAAAAACAAAGTCCAGGTGGAGAAGCACCTAAGAAATTTTCGATTAAAATTTTATAACTATTTAAAAAACAGAGCGAAATGAATGGTTTGACAATTCAGTTATTTACTACCATTTATTCCAGGTTTTGCCAAACTTCAAAGTTCCGCCATTTCGCCAGTTTCCTGCGAACCGCGAAAAAAAATAATTGCCTAGTAGGCGAACAGCAGGAAAACATCCCTGCGTAACATCTAAACGATTGGTGTAAAACTGTAGGAGGAGTAGCATTTTAAAAATGGGTTAAAACAGGCACAAAATGTGCCGCCATTTTGTCAGTTTTTCGTCAATCGTCAAAGAAAATAAAAGCCAGATGGGGGACCACCCAGGGAACATTCCTGCATAATATCAAAACGATAGGAGCAAATCTGTAGGACGAGTAGCATTTTAAAGAAAAAGTTTAACATAAGCAACATTCAAGCCCCCATATAGTAATACGACTAACCCAGTCCGACAAAGTCGGCTGGGTTAGTAAAAAGTAAACAACAGTGTCCATGGACAATGCCCCAGCTCACGAATACTGAAGTCAAAATTTATGCCACATAACTATATATAACCATTACCAAATTTTCAAGATAGTAAGCTATATACTTGGCATCAGTCAAGGTTTTAATACAACAACCGCTTATAGCCAACATTTCGCCCAATTTTCGACAAAGCGCCAAAAAAGTAATACCCTCGTAGGTACTAATGTCTGCTGCCGGTACCTTTAATAGAAATGCCAAGGCAACAAGACCATATCCCTGAGTCAGTCAAGACCTTAAAAAGAATTTTTTACAATATTTCCATACTTTTTTGGTCAACCGCCAAAGGATAAGAGCCAGGTGGACACTTGTGCCTTCTACAATTAATCAGTATTTTATTAAGTTTTCTCTAAAATCCTAAAAGTGGTAGTCAAGTACTGATATGTGTAATGTATGTAAAAGATGTTAATAACAGTTTCAGGAGAGAAAGGGCATATACCTGGGCCCATATGCATAAAACTTTAACAGAGCTTTTAACATCGATAAACCTATGTTAACTCTAACACCACTGTTAAGTTTTTGTCAGCGATATGCATAAATTAACACCGCTGTTAAAACCGAGGTTAAGTGGGGATTTAGCAACGGAAATTTAACAGACCCTTGGATCTATGTTAAGAACTTAACAACGGTGTGGAAAAATGAATGCTTTAGGTGTAATTGAAGAAACTGAGTGATCTTTGCGAAGACAAAGGTTTTTTGGTATCACACAGACGCAAATGATTATTATGACGATGAAGAACTTTATTCAAGATACAGATTTACCCAAGGGGGATATTGTTTTTGAGCGAGAGTCTGCAAGACATTCATTCGAAAACAAAATGAAACTGTGCTTTGCCGGGGCATGTAATAATATCTTTGGCCTTGAGATACCTCGGAAAAATAAAAGCATAAAAAAGAACATGTCCGCACAACCAACCTCCTGACTATGCAGCTGACTCGCTAGCAGTTGCGCTATTCAGGCATTCGCTCAAACAGCAACAATTTCTCATTAAAAGTCTAACGAACCAGTCAATGACCAGATTTATAAAAATCAATATCTTAATCACCCACTAAACGCACAGAAAACTTTTTCGCCGTTGTTTTGTTGCAACAATTGCGAGTTACCGTGCTCGACGTCCTAATTATCAACATCACAATCAGAATCAGATTTATTAAAACTCATTTCAACCGTCAGGTTGAAAAATAATGGTATATACATAAATACATTACTTGTTATCATCTTGTATGAAAAAAATAACATTTAGAGATAGTTAAAGTACTGAAGAAAGTTCGTTACAAGTTTTCAAATTATGAAATTTGCAAGTTTCTTTGCCTTTTTCAGTTTTAGTATTCTATTCTAATTATTGATAAAGAGGCAAAGATAACGCGGCCTGGTGCTTATCTACATGGTGCGCAGTCTTCTGTTATGCACTACATAATGTAATTAAAGCTTAATATAGCATACACTTATATATCACAATTTACTTACTGACTATCCGCTCCACATATTTTACAATTTTACAAATAAACTCAATTTATGTTTGTTTACGACGTACATGAACCGACTAGCAACCAAGTAGAAACCGTTGTTAACTTTAACAACATGGTGTCAGCTAACATACCTTTTATGCATACGACTTAACAACGATATGTTAGCTAACAGTGGTGTTAAATCTAACAGCTGTTTTAACAGGCTGGTGTTAACTATTTTTATGCATATGGACTCTGGCATCAGTTGAAGTTTCAAGAACAAATTGGTTGTTCGCTAATATCTTCGCTTTTTTTTTGGCGAACCCCAAAACAAACTACAGCCATGTACCTGTGGATGTCCGCTTCCGCTGTTCAAAATATTAAGACAGTAGGATTATATTCATAGCGTTAGTGAAGATTTTAATCAGACAATGGTTTTTGAGAATATTTTGGCCATTTTGTGTGAATCACAAAGAACAGTAAGTAAAAGCCAGTTCGGTACTAATGTTCGCTACCATCATTGAAGTTTTAAGACAGCAAGAGAATAAGATTACAGCCCTCGAGTTAGTGCAGATTTTCATGAGAAATTTGTTTCATCCCTTCTTGAGAAATTTATATGGATCACAAAAACAAAAGCAATAGCAGCCAACCAGGTAGATTCGTATATCCTCTACCTTCTACCAAATTTTTTCAGACTTTTCCACTAAAATTATGGTAAGAAATGTGTTTTTTTCCTTCAAGAAAATTGGTTTTTGGCTAATAATTTCAACTTTTGGTGAATAACAAAATGACAATAAAAGCATTATTAATAATAATAAGTAATAGTAATAATGTAATAATAATAATAATAATAATAATAATAATAATAATAATAATAATAATAATAATAGAAAGTAGGTACGGGAACAGGGCAATTCTTCCCCCGAACAATTCCCCCCGTAGGACAATTCCCCCCAATTCATTTTTTTTTTTCGTTTTTCTTTTCTTTGTATTTCTCTCTCTCTCCCTCTCTCTCTCTCTCTCTCTCTTTTAAATTATTGCCCCTTTATCTTCTAATTGAAGACCGTGTAATTTCTTTCAACATTGTCGCAATTGCAGTTTACATGCCTTATCCAAACCAATGAATTCTAAGTTGGCCACCTCGGTGCCAGCAAAAACGGCTTTTCACATGTTACATCGGTCGAATCCGCCGTAATGTTCGCGGTGCATCTGGTCAAATTATGGGTGGCCGCTTGCCCGAGCCACCAATTCGCTGGTACGCCGACTCTGCGCAGCGCATTCGTCAAACAGTCTGCGACTTCGGAAACCGACATAATGTTGACTATTTGCGTGGAATTGCCCACAACATCAGGTTTTAAATGGCAGAATAAACTTTCGTTTCAGACAGAAAAATATTGCATTTATGATTTTAAGGTATTTTACAAATAAAGACTTTGGCATTCAAAGTGAAATAAAATATAAAAAAAATTAAGGAGGGGGGGATAGTCCTCGGGGGGAATTGTCCTACGGGGGTAATTGTTCGGGGGATTGTCGCTGGGGAGTTGTCTGGGGGGATTGTCCTAGACCCAGTAGATACTTATGTGCTCTTCCCTCACTCAAGCATTAAGACGGCAAACTTATATCCCTAGCGTTAGCTAAAGTATTACAGAAAAACTGTTTTTGCCAATATGACTGCTGTGCTTAACCAAGATTTCAAGACATTTAAAAGCCATCTTTGTGGCGTGAGCTAAGAATTTTTGTTTGTTTTTCGCCAATATTTTCGCACAATTTTGGCAGATCACAGAAAAGCAAGTCAGGTAGATAGTAATGCCTGCTACCTTTACTTCAAGACAGCACGGCTGTTTTCGTGGCAAAAGTTTGGAATTTACGAAAAAAGAATGTCCAGAGACATTGTGACCAGCCGAGATCTAGTAAATCACGTATCATTAAGCTTCTATGATCGCCAAAAACGGTTTTCACATTGTTAACCCGGTTGTAGAAAATCTGTACAAATTTATTAAGGAATCCGGTCCAAATTGTGGGAGAAGAAGCATTTTGAAAATTGGCTGCTAAATATTTTTAAATGCCTCCCTCCCCCATTTGGCCAATTTATGGCGGATTGTCAAAAAGGTACCTTTTCAAAAGAGGACGACCTAATGAACATTTATGAAAAAATGGAAGACAGTCCGATCAAAACCGTGGAATAAGAATCACTTTAAAAGAGGCCCACTCAGTAAATATTTGTACAAAATCAGGTAACATGATAGAAAATTATGAGAGTAGAAGCATTTAGAAAAGTGCTAAGCAAAAAAAAAAAATATAAATGCTCACTATTTAGCCATTTTTGGTGGGTCGTGAGAAAATTAATTTCCAAAGGAGGACCACCTGTCGAACATTTATGAAAAATTTAAGGGGACCCGATCAAAATTGCGGAAGAACAAGCTCTTTGAAAATGCCCCCATGCTCTATTTTGGCAATTTTTGACAATATATCATTTTCTAGGAAGTTTGCCTTAGAAGCATGTAAGAAACAATGCAAAGCTTAATATGTCGTTAATTTGGTTATCACAGGTTTTTTTGCTTTGGGGACATTTTGGCCCTAAATTCATTTGGGGACCTTTTGGCCGGTGACTTTATGGCTGAAGACCTCTTTACAGTGGACGTTTTGTTCTGGATTCTACTACGACAAATTTCGCTTTGAAGACTTTGGGGACCTTATGGCCGGGGTGAAGCTTAAAAAACGTTAATTTAGGTTATCGTAATATTTTTATTTTGGGAACGGTTTTGTCCGAAATTCATTTGGGGACCTATTGGCAGGGGGCGTTATGGCCGGGTACTTTATGTCCAAAGACCTAATGACGTTAAATATTTTGTCCCGGATTCCACGACATATTTTGCTTTGGGACGTTTTATTTTGGAGACTTTTTTGTCCAAAATTTATATGCAGACCTTAAGGCCGGGGGCATTATGGACAGATACTTTATAGTCGAAGACCCTATGCCCGTTATAAAGCTTATTAAAGTTTTAATATAGGTTATCATACGTTTGTTTTGCTTTGAGGACGTTTTTACTCTAAATTAATTTGGGGGTCTTATGGCAGGGGAAATCATGGCCAGATACCTTATAGCCGGGGACCTTATGACCGGTGTAAACTTTAATAAAGCGTCAATTTAGGTTACAAGTTCTTTTTTTTTTGCTTATCGCAGGGACTCCGAAAATTTTTTAATCCCCCCCCCCCCCCATTTGGCCAATTTTGGCGGATCGCCAAAAAAAGTAATTTTTAAAGAGAGGACAACCTAAAGAACATTCATACAAAATTAATCCGATCAAAGTTGAAGCAAAAGAAGCATTTTTAAAGAACTTATAAATGATATTTTTTTTAACGAAAATTCATGAAATGAAAATCGTAAGTCGTGCGCACTCGCCTTTCAGGCTCGTGCTACCAGTGCTATAAGCTGCGAGAGAATTTCCGGTGTAACAGTATATCTTGCTCCCTGTACAGCACCCCTCCCCCCGGGGAAAAATAGATTAGGCTATCTTCCTCCCCGGGGCGGGGGGAGGTAGACTAGTCTATCTCCCCCTAACCTGGTATTTTTGCCTCCTGTTCACTCCCCCCACCAAGGCTGGGTTCTCCCCATATTTTTTTTCGTTTTTTTTCTTTCCGTCCCCTGTTCAGCCCCCTAAAGCCATTCTAGCTTTCCCCTATTTTTGTCCATTTATCTTTCTTTCTGCGGCTGAATCAAAGCCACAAGCCGTCTTTATCCTTGTAATATCGAACTCTGATAACCAAAATTAGTAAGGTTAATCTGAGTGTTTAATCTCCGTCGCATTTACCAATGGCAGCCAGATCGGCGCTGTATTGAAATAAAACGAATCCGCATCTCTTTTGCTTTCAGTTTTATTTATGTACTGTAACAGGCAATTAAAACAGCTAGATAAGAAACCCCGGGTAATTTTAAGTTGCGCCATAAGATGTAGTCCTGGCTGTAAGCATAAACTGGAAGCTTTTTCACCACCTGGAATCACTTTCTTAATAAATAACAGAACTAAGAATCTCAGGGAAATTCATTTTGCGGCGAAAATTTACTCCGACGTGAGATGTTACCCCTCACACGTAAGTATAAATAGGTCAGTATTTCATCTTGAAATTCATAATTCAAAATGGAATCGAAAGTTAAGCAAACGCCACAGCGCTTTTTGGTCGGCAACTCAACCTACAAGTGGCTGACCTATGTTGCTGAACCAAGAGCATTAAACCCACTAGGAAGGCTTAGAAAATCCTTTCCGATGATTTGCTTTGCGAACATTCGCCATCACTACATGTCAGTTTATGACCTTTAACAATTGTGGAAATAGGCAATTGCATTTTTTGGACCAACTGGTTATTATTGTTAAAAATTGAGCATTTATGAAATAAAAGAGTTTTGAAGTTAAGTTTTTATGCCACTTGTTGAGTTTGTAGGGAGAGGGCAAAATATCGAAGGGGACTAGTCTAGCTAGCCCCTCCCCGGGGGGGGGGGGGGAAGCTGTACAGAGGGAGGGGGTAAGTTAGCCTGTTATACCGGGTCAGTCCTCCATCTCGTGTGGTTTTATCCGTGAAGTTCCCAACATTAAACCTTATTGAGTTGTTTTGCCTCTTATTCCTACCTCTTCTTCATTTTTATATTTTTAACCAGTGTTTGTCCACACTACTCCTAGACGTTTTTTCCACGTATAGAGAAATTTTTCCACGTATAGAGGGTGATGGAAACTGAAAAATTCAAAATTATGGTTGACCTTTGCGGTCAAGGTCAAATTCTCGAAATAAAACCTATTTTTTAACTTTAAAGAAAACCATTTATCTCCAAAATGATAAGAAAATCTAAGCTTATTTTTTAACTTTAACCCCAATAAACAGTCACATAAGGGATAACATTTTCGGTTCATATATATTATAGGAACACACAATTTTGATCTTGACGTATGAGAGAAAGACTCATTTAAGGATTGCAACCCCCTCTAGGGGTTGGGAATGCGCTATCTCTGTTTACCGGAACATGACAATGTAAAAAATCACTTAGAAACTGTCAGAAATAGAACGATTTTAATCCCATTTTCGGGCTTCATCCTCTCCACTGAGTGACATATGGGCTAACTTCGTGATGTGAACTTTGACCTGTATTTTCAAGGTCACAGGTCATGTGACCTGTTTTATCTTGGAACAGATAGAGATAGGGCGATTTTAACCTCATTTTCGGACTCTGCAGTTTTATAAAGGCAGGCACGTGAACGGTCCTTGATAAAAAAAACGGTTTTTCAAGCTTTAATTTTGAAAACAAAGGTTTTTAAAAGGTTTTGATGAAAATAACAGTTTTTTAAAGGTTCTTTAAAATTTAATTATCAGTGAACATACTTTTTTAAAAGATATTTTTATACAACATATGAAAATCAATGGGGATGGGGAATAAAAACATAAGAACATAGCGTCAAAGAACATTATTCACCATGCATTTTATGCGCAGAAAAATGAATAAAGATGAAGTGCAGTGTATTATATGAATGAAATAAGGTGTTGCATGCATGCATACATTTAGCAATGGAAAATTTTCTTTATGGAATGGGATATCTAAAGGTTTTTTGTGAGTAAAATAAAGGTTTCGAATAAAAATAAAGGTTTTAAAAGGTTTTAAATGTTTTGTTTACATGTCTGATAAAGAGTCAGTTCGTGATGTGAACTTTGACCTAGGCTTTCGCAAGACGAAAGTTTGCTTTCATTGATACGCTTTGGAGTTTAGGAACAATGTTGAGGGGTTATTTACTACCAGTTACTCTCACACTACAATACACACTACAATCACTATCGCATATCAATACATACCACTATACACACTACAATCACTATCACATATCAATACACACTACAATCACTATCACAGTCACACTTCAATACACACTACAATGCTACCGTATCAACCCATATTGTCAAACTCCTCATTGCTTGCCGAAGCGTGAACACTCATCGCAATTTTTAACACTTAGTACTGAAACTCCCAGAGTTATTTTCTTACTGAAAATTTCGAACGTCTCTCTTTTCTTTTCTCTTTTTGCTTTACATGCATCTCTCGCGAAACAGCTACGGCCAGGAAAATAAACCTTGAGATACATAAATTGGACCATGGGTTCAGAACTACGTGAAAAATTTCTGACATTAGTATTATCTTATGACGTCGTGACATTTTCAAGGCTTCATATCTTGAGCACTATTGCATCTAAAGTTGCCGAGTAAAATACACATTGTATGAATTTTCATGGCCAAAACCATTTAAACTTGTGCAAGTTTTATGTGGATAACCCATCGAACTGATCAGACTGGTGACTTTGAGTCGTCATTAAGAGTCACAGTTGGAGTGACTATTTATCTTCGGCACTGTCATAAAGGTGACTGGGTGTTATGAAAACGATTCTGCCAAAGCATCACCAACGGATTTTGATGAAACTTGTGAGTGTTCATATCAATGACCTCTCGCGCTGATTAGATTTTGGTGACCTAAAGTGGTCATTCAAGGTCACTATATTGGACTGCTACTTTCTACACAGGTTGGTTCTTGTGTGCATTATGAACCCGAGTCTGCCGGAACATAAAACTCAGTGCCAGTGTTCACATGGATGATCTTTTGGGCTGATTTTGTGACCTTGAGATGTTATCGCAAGCACCTATGGGTGGTTCTTTTGCGTCTTGTGAGCCTGATTCTCCCAAAGCATAAGAACGGATTCTAACAGAAGCCAATGTTAATTTTGGATGTAGATGACCTCTCAGTATCAGACTGGTTAGATTTTGGTGACGTTCTGGACCAAAGCATGTAATTGGATTTTGAGGAAATACAGTGTGATTACTCACACAGTTGGCAAGCGAGGAGCCACAATGTACAGCAAAACAAGGAAACAATGACCTATCCGGGCAGCGTGCAGCCGAGCCACATGGGCATCTACGCACCCCTTCTGTTCTAAAAGTTGTTCGAAACTACTGATCAATGCCTAATGATCGAGTCTAAATTTCACATAAACCCTCGCCCTGAAAATTGAGACTACATTCTTTATTTAAGCATATCCTCTCAATACCACACTGTTGGACAGGACCAGCGCCGTTACTCGGCAAGATTAGCTTTCTTTTCCCGACGAACTGTCTGATCTCGAGGAGTTGATACTTAACCTGTGGGCAATATTTGTCAGATCCTGGATGGGCAGACTGTTGCTCGCGTCACCGTTCCTGCGCCGCCCTCCCCCACGCCCGACCCCTGCGCCCATGCGGTCCCCGTCCATCCCGCCCACACGAGCTTCCCTGTCGTAAACATTCTCGCCGTCACCGTTCAACGTCGATGTCGCGTTCTCGCCGCCACCCCGCCGTCGCCGGTGACGTACGACGCAAATGACGACAGCGATGACGGCACCGATGAGCAGCGCCACGACGACCACGGGCGCCACAATAGCCACGACGGCAGAGCGCGAAGCGGGAGCACTACTCGCCGCGCCAGTCCTCGTCACTGACGCGCCCGCAGCTTCTGACGTCGACACAACAGCGTTTACATCACTAAAAGTGGTCGCTGATGACGTCATAAAATTGCTGGTTGTAATTTCTTCAGCGGTTGTAGATTCGGCGACTGTTGTGGGATGCTCTGTGGTAAACAGTGTAGTTTCAAAGCCTGGCATAGTCGTAGATTCTGGAGCAGATGTGGGCACGGGGAACGGGTATAGGTATCTATCTGGATCGCATATTAAATCCGGCTCAAGACGGTCTGGAAAATAAACGAAATAGAGTGGAGTGAATCCAAGATTTCACAGATATGGAGGGGGGAGGGGGCGTAGGCAGGGGATCAAGACTCAAATTTTATTCAAACATTGTGAAAAACATACTATTTTAAGGAAAGCTGTCGACATAAGGGACTCCCCCCCCCCCAAGATCCGTCCCTGCGTTGTATTGTTTAATATTTATTTGTTCCCTTATCGTTTGGTGGCTACATATTTAACCTTTCCTTTTCATATCTGATCCGGCGCACAGCCAGGAACATTAAATTAATGCAGATAACAGTAAACTGCCACCAGTAGGATATTTATTCTTAAAAATACGCTTAAAATATTGACAAACAAGTAGACCTGGTGAGAATCCCCCGCCGATTTGCTCACAGACTGCTGGTTATTTCAAATGAATGAGTAGTTCCGGCAACATGGCGCGTACATATCTTAGCTAGTTTAAAGATTAAATTTAAAAAAAAAAATTTAAGACAAGCATGTCCAAGGACATGACCCAGCCGAGTTACCAAACAAGGAAAGAGAGAAAAACTCTGAAACGAATACTGTTAGGCTAAAAAATGAAGACCGTAACTTGTTTCTGAACGTAAATAGTAGTTGAGAAACGAGAGAATCACTGCATTTTGTGACGTCATACTGACGGACCCCCCCCCCTCGGGACATACTATGGACGGACCCCCCCCCCCCCGGTAGAGAATCAAATACCATGGGGACCCCCCCCCTGGTAGAGAATCAAATACCATGGGGACCCCCCCCCTCGGGACATACTATGGACGGACCCCCCCCCCCTGGTAGAGAATCAAATACCATGGGGACCCCCCCCCCTCCCGGCTACTTTTTACGCCGCTGGCTCACGGCTCACCGTCAGTAGTATAAAAAGGTTGGGTTGACACCACTCTAATCATTGCATTGCCAAACCATCATGGACCAACCATAGTATGTGATTTAGCACTCCTATAAGAGCACCTTGTCTGTGCACATATGCATCATTCAAGCTCTGGCTACCGTTGGATACACATGGGAAAAAAAGTGAAAACAGTTGCTCTTACCTATTGTGTTGTGCTGTTGAAGAACAATTGATGGATTGACTGGAATACACATAGGAGACGAAGTGAAACATTGACTATTCTTTGGAAAAAGGAAGTGAAACATTAGCTATTCATTGGAAAAGAGAAGTGAAAGATTTGGTTATTCTTTGGAAAAGGGAAGTGCAAGATTGGAAGACAAATTAACCAATGACTTGTGGTAAGTCATTTTTTTTTTTTTTTTTTTTTTTTTTTTTTTTTTTTTTTGAGACTGAGAAATTTAAGAGTGCACTCGTACAGAGTGTGAGGGAAAACCGATCGATAATTTCAGAGTGCGCTCGAGTGTAGGAACAATCAATAAATTTGAGAAGGAATGGGATTTTCCCCACGTTAAGTCCAATGTTATGTTTTAAGTTATAGTAGTTGGAAAAATGACACTTCTAAAACACATTTAACAAATGTAGTTTTTTAACACCATATAATATATAAAATAAGTTTGAACATTTTAGCATGCTACTTATTTGAATATTCTAAAGTCATAGTAGTGGAAAAATGGTGGTTCTAGACCAATTTTAACAAATTTTGTTTTTTGACAAAATATTATGTATAAAATAAGTTTAAACATTTTACCATGGTGTAGTAGGGTAAAAATGAGGGTTTTAGACCAACTTTAACAAATTTTGTTTTTTGACAAAATATGATGTAGAAAATAAGTTTGAACATTTTACTATGGTGTAGTAGGGTAAAAATCAGGGTTCTAAACCAAAATTTAATTTTTTTTTGAAAATATATTATGCTTTTCTTTTCTTAATGCTTTCAGGTATCGTCAGAACACATCGCTCTCCGCTAGATGTCTCTGCAATACATGCCTAGGTGGTATAAATAGGATGAGTGAGACCTACATTTCATCATATCAGTTTAGGCAATTGACGTGACAACAACAATGGCATCTAATTCAGACACATTAGTCGTCTGTCATGATTGTAATGTGACATTTCCATCTCTGGAATTGTTCGTAGCACATACATGCAAACCAGCTAAGATGAAACGTGCTAATGAAGAGCTTGTTGAGATGATTGAAGCCAAGAGACGAAAGACGGTACAAGATGGTGTTTTCAGACCTCATCCAGTCCTCTGCTGTGAATGCATTAAAATATTTCCATCTATGGATACATTTGAGGCACATGCATGCATACCAGCTGAGATGGAAAATGCGTCTCATGAAGAACATGTTTCACAGAAAGAAAAAACAGGACAAGTAGGGAGAGGTAGAAGGGTTAGTCTGGGAGAAAACGCACAGGAAAGACGATTTGAGTCTGAGGATGGATCGGATTTACTGCTTGAAATGCGACAACAAGAGAACCGTATCAAGACACATTTGTTGGAGACCTTAAACTATGGAATGAAATGGTACATTGTCGTTCATGCACGTTTCAAGAAACTGACAGCGAATGCTGAAGGTGTTATGGTAGAACAAGTGGATAATTCATTTATCAGCAGTCAAACATATACAGCATACAACCCAGCAGATATTGAGCAGGACTTGCCAGACGCCTATAAAGAATTGTTTACTAAGTTTGATGAACATGAGCGACAAGGCTCTGGCTGGGTATTGGATAACATACTATACATTGAAGTACATACAGCTACGTCAGCGCCACTGGATGCGAGTAGTTTTATTCCACTGCCGAAGAAAGTGAAGAATACAAAAGGTGTGTTAAACATTCAGAATAAAGACAACAAATGTTTCTTATGGTCTGTACTGGCTCACCTTCACCCTTCAACAAATGTAAACCCAGAGCGTGTACATCAATACAAGCTATTTGAGAACGAATTGAAGGTGGAAGGCATGACATTTCCAACACCGATTACAGACATTCCAAAGTTTGAAAAGGAGAATGATGTGTCCATTAACGTGTTTGGATATGAACATGATGTCGTTGTTCCCATACAACTCAGTCGAAACACCAGCGCCAACAGCGCGAGAGAAATCAACTTGCTTTTGATTAGCAATGACAAGACAAGACATTATTGCCTCATCAAGAATTTCAGCAGACTGATGGCTTATCGATCAAAGCATAATGGTGCAGCTTTTTATTGTTTCAACTGTCTTCACGGGTTTATGCGACAAGAGCTTTTAGATGAACATCGTGAAGTGTGTGGCAAGCATGGCGCGCAACGTTTATCATTTCCCAAGGAACCATTCGTTAAGTTTAAGAATGTAGCCAAACAACAGCAAGCACCGTTTGTGATTTATGCAGACTTTGAATGTTTCACGCAAAAGCATGAAGAAGAAGACAAGTATCAACATCATCGTCCAAACAGCTTTGCCTATGTGGTTGTCAGCCAGTATGATACACGTGCACCAATCGTGTATCGAGGAGACAATGCTGTAAAGGTCTTTTTAGACCATATGTTGAATGAACGTGATCGTATTGTACGTGGTTTAGAGCGACCAAAGGAAATGGTGATGACTCGCGAAGACAAAGAGAATTTTAAGAACGCTGTTGATTGCTACATTTGTCATGAACCTCTAGGAGCAGATCGTGTGAGAGATCATGACCATATCAATGGCAAATATCGTGGAGCAGCGCACAATGAATGCAACTTACAATTCCGACTTAGAAAGGATCAGCAAGGGGATAAAGATTCTTTTATCATTCCTGTGTTTTTCCACAATTTGCGAGGCTATGACAGTCACCTTATCATGGAGGAAATTGGAAAATTCAAAGATGAAACGATTACAGTCATTCCCAACACCATTGAGAAATATATTGCATTCACCATGAGCAATCTGAAATTTACAGACAGCTTTCAGTTCATGAGTACTTCTCTACAGAAGTTGGTATCCAACCTAGCGGCAGAAGGGAAAGACAACTTTTATAACATGACGTCACACATTCACAATAGTGACCAACAAGATTTACTGTTGAGAAAGGGTGTGTACCCTTATGATTACGTGGATGAACCATCCAAGTTTGCTGAAACACAACTGCCGTCCAAGGACAAGTTTTACAGTCTGCTCAGTGAAGAAGACATTAGCGATGAGGATTATGCGCATGCGCAGAAGGTGTGGGAGACATTCAACTGTACAACATTTGGCGAATACCATGACTTGTACCTGAAATCAGATGTGTTGCTGCTGGCTGATGTGTTTGAAAACTTTCGTCACGTATGTCTCAACACATATGAATTGGATCCTGCTCACTACTATACAGCACCAGGACTGTCGTGGGATGCAATGTTGAAAGCGACAAAGGTGAAGTTGGAATTGATCAATGACATTGACATGTACCAAATGGTTGAGCAAGGCATACGTGGAGGAATATCCGTGATCACACACAAGTATGCGAAAGCAAATAATCCCTACGTAGCAGATTACAATTCTGAGATACCAAACAACTATTTGATGTACCTCGACGCAAACAACTTGTATGGTTGGGCCATGTCACAAAGCATGCCACAAAGAGGATTTATGTGGGTGAGTGAGCCAGAATCCATTGACTTCATGGATGTGGATGAAGATGACGACATTGGATTCATTTTGGAAGTGGATTTAGAATATCCAAATTCAATCCATGATCATCATAATCACTACCCAGTGGCTCCAGAACGGAAATGTGTCAAAGTTGAAGAATTGTCAGAGTACAGTCAGAAGCTGCGGAAAGATCTAAACATGAAAGAGAAATCCAGTGAAAAGCTCATTCCTAACTTGTCTGACAAATAGAAATATGTATTTCATTACAGGAATTTGCAACAGTACGTCTCACTGGGGTTGAAAGTCACTAAAGTACATCGCGCCATCATGTTTGAACAGAGCAAATGGTTGGCAAAATACATTGCCTTGAACACGGAAAAGAGAAAATTGGCCAAGAACCCATTTGAGAAAGACTTCTTCAAACTGATGAACAACTCAGTGTTTGGCAAAACCATGGAAAATGTGAGAAAGCGAATCAATGTTGAACTTGTTCACAAGGAAAAGCGGTTCAAGAAACTTGTGGCTAAACCTTCTTTCCACAAATTTAAAATTTTCAACGAAGATTTGACCGCGATACATTTGCGCAAAGTGGATTTGCTTCTGGATAAACCCATTCAAGTTGGTTTTACCATTCTCGACCTCAGCAAAGTGCTTATGTTCAACTTTCATTACAACTACATCATGGTCAAGTATCCCAATGCCAAGTTGTTGTTCAGCGACACCGACAGTCTTTGTTACGACATAGAAACGGAAGATATCTACAAGGATATGCAGCAAGATGCTGACCTGTTCGACACAAGTGACTATCCGCCAGATCACTTCCTACATTCCAACGTGAACAAAAAAGTGCTTGGGAAAATGAAGGATGAGACGGCAGGCGTCCCTATTGAAGAGTTTGTTGGACTCAGACCGAAAATGTACAGTTTATTGTGCGGTGGGAAAGAAAAACATACAGCTAAAGGCATCACTCAAGCTTGTCAAAGACGCATTAAACATGTGCAGTATAGAGACAGTTTGTTTAAGAAAACTCAAACGATGGCTACAGGACACATTATCCGAAGTCATAGTCACCAGCTTTTCTCGGAGAAGTTGAGGAAAGTAGCCCTCTCCCCATATGACGACAAGCGATATGTGATGAGTGATGGCTATTCCACCTTAGCGCATGGACATTACAAGGCTATGGTATAAAGGGGGAGGTCCTCCAACGGAAGAGTTATTTGAGGTGTGAACATTGAAGTGTTAACATGGAACGTGAAAGTCGTAAGAGATCTACAACTGATATGGATACTCTTGCAGATGCAGTTAAAGACTTAAAAGTGAAAAATCCTACCACTACCATCAAGAAATTGAAAGTGGAGACAGCACCAACACCACAGTCGTGGGATGGAATGCTTTCTCTAGGAAATGGAAAGTATATCAAGATTATGAAACAAAGCAATGAAGGAGTGGTAAACATTCGCAAGTACCTGAGAGATGAGGGGACTGGAAAAAACCGTCCTACGAAAAAGGGTATCTTGCTGACAATACCTGAATGGAAAATGCTGAAGAAGCAAGTGAAAGAAGTGGATAAAAGGCTTCGCAGACAAGAAGACGGCTCATAACAAGGTAAAAACATGAATGCACTCATGCTGAACGGTAGTGCTTACCTTACTGTAAATGATAGGAATGAAGTGATACTAGATTCTCAGACAAGTTATCATCGGTTTAAACCTGAAGTATGGAAAGACTTTAAAAACATACCACTTGAACATGGGTTTAAACGTAGACTTGAAAATAAAGTGGAAGTGACGGTGGCTGAATATGATTCTAACATACGTGTAGAAATCTGTAGAAATCTTTTACAGGATTATCCAGAGGATTATAAGGGAGTTGTACCAGATACACCATATACAGATTTGATCATCTTTAATATCAAGAACTGGCGCGCAGTCTTACGATTCCTAGAAGTGATACAACATCCACTCTTCGCCATCTTGCGAGCATAAAAAACGTCTTTGCAGACAAGGAGACAGCTCATAGTTCATCTGACTGTTGAACGAGATGGAAGACTTTTTATCGGAATATGAACCCATTACGCATGGATTCTCATATCTGAGAAACGTATATGATGACATCGTGCTAAAACATTTTGGAAAGTATATCATTCTATCAACTGACGAACAATCTGTGTTGAAAGACCATCTAGAGAAGCTGAGGATACCTGGCTTTCTCCTGAAACTCTCAGAGGATTTAGAAGTGCGTGTGACTGAGAACTATTTAGACGTGTTTGTACGATTTCGCCAATATGACGAGCTTACAAAATGCTACGACTACATCACCCTCAACACAGTGGAATGGTACGCTCTGTTACAAGCATTGGATTGGAAAGAACCTGACGCTTGAATTCAAAGAGGAAGGAGTGCAACTCATGCGAGGCACCAAGTCCATTGAACTGACGCATCCCATGTGTGTTATGGTGATGGACATTGACATGAATGATCATGGAGTTGAACTGAAACTGTCTGAACACAAAAATGTTAAAATAATAAAGTTTGGTAATGGACAGTGTTATGCTAGTTTTCATAGCATTTACAAACGTGGATGTAATGTCTATGATACATATATTAATTTAGATTGGTATGAATGGCATGTGTTTATCGATGTATTGAATGTATTTGTAAAATAAAAAATTCAATGTAAAATAATTGTTAAAATGTAAATAATGTATAACACAATAAACAAAGAATGTTGTATAAAACTGTCTTGTTTATTTACAATATTCATAATACAATTCACAATTACCAACAACTTAACTAATGCAAATTAACTAATACAACATCAATAAAATAATGGTTTATAATGTCTATATACAAAATCCTTTACAACAAAATCACCATCACTTCTTCTTAATACATCAATGATTTCAAAAGGACTATGTCCTCGAGCTCTTTGAATTATATAATACACACAATAAAATCCACATGTAGAGGATATTGGTGTTTGTAATGGAACTGAATTATAAATGAAATTAAACTTTAAAAACTTATTCAAACGACTGTCTATAGGTAAAAGTCCATAAGAGTCAAAATATTCTGCAGGGTCTTCGTCATAATATACTGCCACCCAATGCTCTCCTGGCTCATCATGATCGTCTGTGTTGATGACATAGGCACCGCGTTGTAAAGATGGTAACTGGTCCATGGCAAACACACCTTGGAACAAGTCTTTTGTCGTGGCATCATGGGATAGGATGGCTTCTATCTGCTTCGTGTTCATGACTGGTAGTCGAATTGAATGCTACGATTTGCACTTATTTCAACAATGTTATCAAATTCAGCATACACTATAACATTGACTGTATTTTGCAAGGCACCAGCAAAATTCATTTCTAGTCTCAAATTCCCATGTTTGATAAGGGTATAATGATCAGCACCATCATAATCAGGTGTTAAGTCAAAAGAAAACAAAGAATAACCTCTAGGCCAATCTTCCCGTTTTATAATGGAACTTTTCTCACCATCCAGTCTATCAAAAGATTTGTAAAGTGTTTCAAAAGCACCAAGATATTTGCCTCGATTTATATCAAGCTTGAGAGGTTTTGATAGGACTGGTTCACCATCAGAGTAAAGCTGCATAAAGTTAAGATTGAAATGTTCAAAATTGTATGGATTTCTCAATACTGTTCCAGCAAAGGCTTCATTATGAACCATTCCAATGACAATACGTTTTGGTAATTGGCCTAAAAAGATACTATCTTTCACAAAAGATTGAAATCCAGTTGGAATAGCTAAAACTTTACATTCTTTTCTAGTAACAATAAACTTAGCAGGACTTTTCATCAACGCATCTGCATGTCCCAACTGAATACCTGGACTAACCCTCACTTTGCGAATGGTTAAAAACGCTTCTCTGACTTCTACTTTAAAACCATTATTTGCAGCCATTAATACATATTCATCTTTTTGTCTATGTAAGCGTAATTTCATACTAACACCATTGGGAAGATAACGATCCTGCTCAAACAAATCTACCCTTAAACCACCTGTAAGCATAAACTCACGGCTTAGACGTGTATACAAATAGCGATTATGTAAACCATTATTTCCTGTTTCAGCTATATCACCACCTTCAATATTTACATGAAAACCTGATACATATCTTTCATGATTAGGTCTTTTCACCTCATGAGTATTCATTGACCCAGCAGTATCTTTATAGATGAGACGCATAGAGCGCTCAGAATTGAGACTTTCTTCCGAGTCATGAACGAGATGAGATATGATACTGGTATAACCATGGGTATTGTTACTATGTGATACCAATCGATCATTTAGAAATAATTCAATATTAGACCATAACCCATTGAACAAATCATTGATACAGGATACGTTATCATCTACACCACACGCTTCTCCATCAACCTTTACAATGCGACATACAATATGGAGTTTACTGTTCTTTAAATCTAGATATTCTTCTGTACTCGCAGGAATGTAGAATTCTATTGGAGCACCTTCTCTAATAGTAGTTAGTGGTTGATAGTCTACATTATAGCTTTTTTCTACAGCAGTTTGCGTTGGTGGTATGTGAAACCATTCTAATGGAGAAAGACTACATTCACAAGAATGATTATGAATTAAAGACATGATTAAAAAATATCTTTCTTATATTTTGTTGATGTTATCCGTTTAGCTGCCTTTCGCCTTCTGACAGGTTTTGCTGGTTTCGCTGTCTTTTGTCCTCCTAACTCATCACCAAACATACGTTGTGCTACTCGACCTGTAACATCTTTCGCGACATCTTTTGCAGCCTTTTTAAGATGTGGTGCAACGATTTTAGCCCCTGCCTTAAGCAGTGGAATAGCTTTTCGAGCCAATGATCCCAGTATTGAACCAATACCATCTCCATATTGTATTCGCGCTCCTTTAAATCCTGGTAATTCTCCACCCACTTGACGAAGAAAATGGTTGCGATAAATAGATGGATTGTGTGTGTATGCTTTCATAATGCTTTTGGTCGAAAATGAAGTTTACAGATCACCTTCCCAGTTTGAAATGGAACATTATGGTCTGTGTCATCCTTAATATTCATTTCTATCACATCAAATTTGGATGTGTTTACAGGAACATAATGAGGTTCTCCATAAGTTTTCATGATAATGTCTCCATCGTGTCCTTGTATTGCAACAGAACGTAGCAAAGGAACATAATAATCACCAACAACTTGTGGCTCGCAAATACTACAGTACACATAAAGTGTATAAAACCCCTGTTTCACATCAGCTTTATATTCAGCTGTACACGTTTCAGTATACCATTGATTTGGGATAAATCCTAAAATCTCAGCTAATCCAGTGGAGAATGACACTTCAAAGCCATATTTTAGATATAGAAAAACGCGTCGTCTAATTTTATCATACTTTATCCGAATACCTTCTTTAAGGTCATCTTTCATAGAATTAGTTGCTTCTTCATTGACTGCATGACATATTTCTTGTATGGATCTGTAGTAACCATAAGGAATATTGATTGTGTCAAGAACAATATTATTCAGTGGTTGTTGTCGATACTGAATAGAATAGTCCATTCCATGTCTCATGGTTGTCCATGTATGTGGATATTGAATTTCAGCTAAAGCCACTTCATATTTTCCGTTCAGATAGATGGTTCGAGGCATACGAATTTGATAATTTGAAGTCTTGTTGTTGGGATAATAGTTCATACTAGCATTGCTGGGTAAAGTAATGTAAAAACTTGTTGACTCCATGACAGCTAAATCGTTTATGTGATGTAGATAGACTAGATGTGTATATACATTACTTCATGTTTGGCACTCTTCATCCTCACTTTCTACATTGTTGTCTACATTGTTGTCTACATTGTCGTCTAAATTGCTATCTACATGATCTAAATTGGTATCTACTACTTCTCCCTGACAACAAGCACTAACACACCTAATTTTTACAGGAATGGTATTTTTATTTCCATTTTCTTTACAACAACAACACCATAGCTCTTTAATCCATGTTAAAAAGTTTCCCATCCTTCTGGAAACAACCTTTGTTGACGTTGTTGTATCTCTTTTGTAATATCTTCACGAGTTGTCTTTTTACCAAAAACAGTTTTTGGAATATTAGCATCTACAATTTCCTCAATAAACTGCTTCCAACCATGCGGTGGTTCTCGTCGTTCTTTTCTTCTTGTAGCAACCAATGCTTCTTTCAACAAATCAATAATGTTGGAATTTGTAATGACAGTACCCGTTTTTAAAACAAGTTCATTTTTATCTGTCCATCTCGTACCATATTTCTTAAGTTCTGCTAGAAGTTGTGTTAGTTTTACATGATAAATAGGTTGAAAATGGCTTAGAAACTGTTGGGACTTTTCTGATTTTTCTGCTTTGGATGATGTAACAGACTTTTGCCGCTGTTGTTGCGACTGAATTGTTCGTAAATGACGACCAAGAACTTGAGACATTTCTATTGCCTTTTCACGAGTTCGTTTCCCACGTAAAAATTTATTCACTTTCGTTTTGATTTCACCATCTTTTCCCTTCTTTTCTAACAACATTTTATATTCATATTCAGGAATGAGGACCATTTTCATAGTATGTTTCATTTTAACAGCAACTGAGCTAACAAGGGTAATGCAAATTTAGCAATAGCTCCAATGAATCCTCCTTTCTGATTAACCAACTTCTTTTTTCTTCGAAGTGATATCTTCTTATCTGCTAGTGTACGTAGGGTATGACGTTCACGCTTGAATACCTTATACCTTTTTGAGCTTAAGGGTAAATGTCCTCGCAATATATTCAAACAAATTTCAAACAAGCTAGTTAATTCTTCCTTAGTAGCTTGTTGTAGCAAGGATTTACGTCGTTTAGGCCCGCTGCGTGCGAGCAAGTGAAGAAATGGTTGATTCGCTTGAATACGTTTAGACATCTTGGTTGCGAATGGTTAAGTGACTTGGTTCTTGTTCATACGCCACCTTATCAACATAGACGTAATGTGTATCTTTTGGTAAAATGCCTGTACGAATACGTAGTTGATCATTTGTCTTCGGCTTCAGATCAATGAATAAATAGCCATGAGGTTTGCTGGTAGCATCTTGATAGGCTTCTATGAGAAATTGAGATTTTCCAGGATACATTTGTCGCGCTAATGTACTTATTTGTTGACTGTCTCTAGGATTTTTAAACAGAATGATGTAATGTGTATTCAAACTAATATTTCGCATTTCTCTACCATGATGGAATAAATTATGCACAATAAAAATAATGCTTAGATTTTGATGACTGCTGCCAACACTAAATAGGCGTGTCATGCGTTCATCACTATGACATTTGGTCATTAAGTCATCAATGATGAGTAAATTTGGCTTTTTCGGGTTAAAACGCTCTTCAATGTCATCTGGAATGCCTTGGTAAAATTCCACACCCTTCATTCCCTTGTATAAAGGCTGATCTGCTGCATAGAGCCATAAAATGGTTTTTGGAGAGGGTTTAATTAACTTTTGTTCTAGAATTTCTCTAACTAGAGAAGTTTTACCACTGCCTGTAGGTCCAGAGACCAAACACGTGAATGGATGCTTCATTTTCGAATATCTGTTTCTTTCACCCAACTGTTAAACTTCTTTGGCCAACCTAACCACTTCACAAATAATTCTTTAACACCTCGTCTTTTTCGTGTTTTCAAGACCTTTTCAATTCTGTAGACTGATTCAATATCTTTTGTCACTTTCTGCAGTTCTTCTTCATAAAAATGTCCGTCAATATCTTCATCCAAAAAGTCTTTCACACGATACAAGTGTATTCCTTGCTTCTTACAACGATGTGTGATAATGAACACTTCTTGCGTCCACTTTATATGATAATCCCGTTAAAATACATATTTCATGTGAGAAATGCGAACCTGATCACCAATTTTAAATTTGTAGGGTTTTTTCTTCTTCTTTGGTTTTAATTTCAATTTGTCTACATACATATACTTCCACACTTTCGATTCTATGTCTTTACGAATATCTGCAGGAGCATACTTATTAGGGAGGGAGCCATGAGGTCTATGGTTGTAATTGTACACTAAGTCTGGAAGGATGTCCATATATCGATACGTTTGATTATGTAGGAAATATCGATACATCATTCCCTTTAGAGTACGAATGACTCTCTCAGCAAAGTTGGCTTTGGTTTCATTCTTTGTCGTATAGGCATGTATTCCCTCCTTCTTCATAAATGCTTTTACCCATCTGTTTTTAAATTCAGTTCCTTTGTCTGACCTTAGAGTTCGTGGTCTTCGTTGTGTTTCATGAAAAATCTTTTGAAAGGCTTCTATGACACTCGTATGTGATTTATTAGGCATTGGTTGCACCCATAAATATTTGGAAAACACATCAATGACAACTAATAAAAAACGGGTGTCATCATTATAGGAAGCTATGTTTCCCATGTCAGCTAAATCAATATCCCACATGTCATCAATTCCACGTGTAATGACACGTTGCCTTTTAAACCTATATTTTACAGGTTGTAGTAAACTGAAGGCATCTTGATCCTGTAACCATTTCTTCACTTGTGAATGAGTGACTGGTTGATCATGTTTTCTTAATATGTGATATAGTTTGTAAGGACCAGCAAATGCCCCGGGTTGACCAGGTTTAAAATAAATATTGGTTAAGTAGTCTTTCCACGTCGACATGTTAACACTAAATGATTAACACTTGTTAACATATCTTGTATTTTATTTTATCAACACATCTTGTATTTTATCAACATATCTTACAAATCAAGTATTGATACAATGGTGTGAATAATTGGAGTCCATTGATCTTCAATGTACATTAACCAACTACTTAATTCATCAAATGTGATAGCATCTACACCATATTTTTCACAACGTTGATTTGCATTATCTAACACTTTATCTAAATGAATGTAATATTTAGCTTCATTCCAATATGTATAGACACATGTAGAATGACAAGTATGTTCTGAACACTCTTCATTTTGACAAGCAGGACATACTAAACATGCAAACTTTTTTACAGCTAATAACATTTCTTCACAATATGTCTTTTGCACAATATATTGTCTCAATGTAATGTCTGTCATTATACTGCAATGTAGATTAACCACTCTCTCACTTCATAAAACAGTCTTGGATCAAATCGAGCAAAGTGATATGCTGCTTCCACATCAAACTCCTCAGCTCCGTCAATGTTTGAAAGCACACACTCTTTGATGAAATCCTCACGTAATTTCGGTACGTTCAGCGTGGAATGAGCAAGTTCCCAATAGATGTCAAAGTGTTCCAGTTGTTGTTGAATAGATCCAAAACGCGCCAGTTCACTTATCATGTAGTCCACATACGTCTCCTTGAAAAACGTTTCTACATCCATCTTTCACATATCTACACACTTTGACGACTGGTAAGCAAATGACTTGTAGTCTTACTCGGCAGATACTGTTAGTGAGCCACACTTGTTGCAGAAGTTGTCAGGTTCACACAACTTGCAATTGTACTTGTGGCAGTGACAATCATAATCCTCAGCATATCCGTAAGCACCACAATATTCACAGGTAAGTCCAAGTTGATTTTGCACATCCATATTCTCCAATCGAACTTCAGACAGTCTTTTCTTGGAAAGCTTTGACACTTTCATTCGATTGTCCTTTTGCAGCTTAACAGGAGTTTTCTTCCCATGACATTCCGTACATGGTAGTAAGGCTGAGGTTATGCTATGGATTTCCTGAAGCAATGTCCCCCATTCACCATCATTCATGTTGATGTAACGCGTATATTCTTTCCCTTCAAACAGTGATGTTTGCACAAAACTCACATAGCGCATATCCAAGTATGAAATGACTTCAAGCCACTTCGTTTGCGTTAAGTACAGTTTGAAGCCAATGTTGCGTAATTTTGCCAAGTTCTGGCACACAATCTTCCACAAGGATGGTGATAAAGCAAGCCATCTCTCTCCACGTTTGATTCGAAGAAATAGCCCAAATTCTCCATGCTCCACAGTAATGGTTAAGTTTGCACTAATTTTAAAGCTGCTTGTCTTCTCCATGGCTGCGCGCTGAATGATGACTTCACTTCACCCTTCTCCTTTTATGCCATTAGAAATTGCAGAGTCAGCTTTTTTATAGTTCTTCAAACATTTTACAAAGCTTTGAATTCACTTCAACTCGTTCATTGTTGAATCGAACAAGTTCTGATGCATTCGTCGTCAATGGAACGTCATCATCATAATGTAAAATAATTCTAGCAGCTACAGCTAGCATGAGTTCAGCTGCCCAAGTTGTATTCGCGCGGATAAATGCTGAATCATTGTCGTAAGTTGATGGTAAAAGTAGTTCTTCACATTCGTGTAGAAATGAGTGGATGAATTCATGTCTTGGAATTATCTTTCCAACAGCTTCCCAATGCTTATGCAAATTCTTCACTTGTAAAATCCAATTAGATTCAAAAGCAGGAAGCTTTGAAAACACATAGTCAACATAGTTCACTTTGAAGACGTCATCCATGGTCTCTACACATCGGTGAAGAAGTAATGTTGACATTGTTAATAATCAGGTGAAAGCGGAGAGCGATGTGTTCTGACGATACCTGAAAGCATTAAGACTTAACGTAGGGAAAATCCCATTCCTTCTCAAATTTATTGATCGTTCCCACACTCTGAAATTATCGATCGGTTTTCCCTCACACTCTGTACGAGTGCACTCTGAAATTATCGATCGGTTTTCCCCCACACTCTGTACGAGTGCACTCTTAAATTTCTCAGTCGGTTTTCCCTCCACACTCTGTACGAGTGCACTCTTAAATTTCTCAGTCGGTTTTCCCTCCACACTCTGTACACATGTACATATGCTGTATGTGTGTGTGTGTGTGTGTGTGTGGTTACTGTAATGGGAAACCATTGAAATATGACTAATTAAATGTTATCATAATAATAAAAAAAAAAACAAAAAAAACAAAAAAAAAAAAAAAAAAAAGAAGGAAAAAAAAAAAAAAAAAAAAAAAGAAGGAAAAAAAAAAAAAAAAACAAAAAAAAAACAAAAAAAAAAAATTTTGGGGGGGGGGGGGGTCAGTCCTGACTGCCGCCTAGGGGGGGGGGGTCCCCATGGTATTTGATTCTCTACCAGGGGGGGGGGGTCCCCATTGTATTTGATTCTCTACCAGGGGGGGGGGGGGGGTTCGGTCCTGACTGCCGCCTAGGGGGGGGGGTCCCCATGGTATTTGATTCTCTACCAGGGGGGGGGGGGTTCGGTCCTGACTGCCGCCTAGGGGGGGGGTCCCCATGGTATTTGATTCTCTACCAGGGGGGGGGGGTCGGTCAGTATGACGTCACAAAATGCAGTGATTCTCTCGTTTCTCAACTACTGTAAATTTTTTCATAATTTTAATACACAAAAAAGTTTTTCCGGGTTGAAGCTACCCGAAAAGGGATGTTGGAGAGGTTGGGTTTTTACGATTCACGTATTTACCGACATTTATACAATTTTACAAAATTTTTAAAATTCCACCATTTCGGCATTTTTGTCATTTGCGAGAAAAAGCAAAGTCCAGGTGGAGAAGCAGCTGAGAAACTTTTGATTAAACCTTTCGACTATTTGAAAAAAAAAAAAAACAAAAACAGAGAGAAATGAATGGTTTGACAATTCAGTTATTTACTACCATTTATTCCAGTTTTCGCCATTTCGGCAGTTTTTGGCAAACCGCGAAAAAAATAACAGCCTGGTAGGCGAAGCCCTGGTGTGCTGGGGAACATCGCTACGTAACATCTAAACGATTGGAGTAACACTGTAGGAGCAGCAGCATTTTAAAAATGGCTCAAAACGGGCACAAAAAGTGCCGCCATTTTGTCAGTTTTTCGTCAATCATCAAAAAAAGTAATAACCAGGTGGAGGACCACCCAGGGAACATTTCTATATCAAATCGATTGGAGCAAAATAGGAGGAGTAGCATTTTAAAGAAAAAGTTTAACATACGCAGCACATACATTCAAGCCCCCTATAGTGATACGACTAACCCAGTCCGACAAAGTCGGCTGGGTTAAAAAAAAAACGGAAAATAACTACATGTCGCACAGCTCCAATGTATGGTATGTCTTTGTGTAAGGGAGAAGCGGACCCGTTGAATTCCTGCCGAGATATAGCGCGTACAAAGTTATCACTATTAGTAGGGGACAAACGGACGTGCAGCATTTCAACACTCCTCCGCTCCGCGTTGCCGAGGGACTAAAATTCATTATTTTACAATGTAAACAATGCCAACAAATGAAAATATACGATTATCAATGATCATACCAAGTGAAATAGTGAAAATCAAGTTTTTCTCCACGTAGCGCCAGGCACGGGCACCGCCCAACGAGATCATCACGTAGAGGATGGGCGTGGCCTCTGTGACGTCATAGGCAAACCAAAGCCCGCCAAATTTGCCGTCTGACCAATGAGAATCATCCAGCCTTAGCCAGGTCGTTGTTCTACGTCGGTCAAGGTCATAACGGTAAACAGTGATGACGTAATCCCTTTCTGTGGTCTGATCCAATGCGTTTGGAAAGAGAGCACAAAAACATGGCCGTTGTATAAAATCTGAAGTGTGAGATTGATAGGGCTGGCGAATATCGAGCGCCAGGAATGGCTCATCCACCGAGATTGATGCATTACACATTCTGCTCTGCCAGCCTGTAGAAAAACACAGCAGATATACATGCACGGTTTGGAATTTTTAACAATCAAAATCTAGATCATTCAAATGTGGTAGGTTGGGATTGACAAGCAAATAGATTTTTCATTAAAAGCTGGTTTACAGCAACGGGGGGAGGGGGGAGAGCAATCAGACAAGTACGAAAACCCGCCGTACGGAAAATGTGAAAACGTTCAAAGCAATCGTCATCACAATCATCAATTTATTATTTACTATTATTTAAAATTAACTATTTCGCTAATTTTAAAAATAGACTCACATTTAAACTATTGATCTGTAAAATGTAAGAAGTTCGCTATGCAAGAACGCCCAGCGTCCATTATGATGGTGTGAGTAATTCCTGGACAAGTTCTTTTTTACCTGTATCAGCCCTAAGGAGGTTGAGCTGCAAAACAGCCGCTGTCCTCGACAAGCATTTTATCAACATCCAGATCAGTAAAATAGCCATATCCCTCCAGTCTTGTTTGTTTATTTATTTATCTTCATACTGATTTCTTTGTTATTATTTAGTCATATTTTATTGCTTATTTTTATTCATACGTAGTATATAATTTTAATGGCAAAATGCTCAAGAATAAAAATGACACAAAATAACAATTTTATTCCTTAACAAATAATCCACATTAAAGAAGTGAACATTTGAAAATGCCACATCGAAGCATTTTTTCCACGGAAACAGTAGCTGTAGAATAACACTATTTGTGTACTTAAGTTAGTATCCCGTGTCACAATGACAAAAAATTTTTTTTTCACATAAAAAAAATCCATATAATGCCGACAATGAAAAGAAATGGTTATTCTCAGCACGAACACAATCAATACACCATTATATTCCTGAACTATCTTCAACAACAACGATGAGCAACAAATACTTTTTTTTCTTTCAATACCTTAAAACTACAGGATCTGTATAAAACGTGTGACGGTGGTTACTCAGCTTCAGAACCTCACAACACACCGCTTAAGCCGAATAAACTCGCTAACAAATCGAATCAACGGCTGAAATCTTCTCTCTCAGAACGATTTAAACGCCATAAACAAAACCAGTATCTGGTTGATGAAAAACGTTTTACTCTATAAACAGCACAAGGGGACCAAATGCAGGAAACAAACAGGCACACACTATGTGATATGCCATGGATTTACTAATTAATCACACCGATTCTCTTATTTCAGGACAAAGAAGGCCCGATCATATGCGTCCCGCTATTTGGCAACAACCACTTAAAATATCGAATGCAGCGTATCACGTGACAATGCTGTGCCTGTGAGCTCACTGAAGCTCCTGGTCACCAACAACAACGGCCCCTTCAAAAGCTGCGCTATGTTTGTCTATAAAAAAATGAAATAATGGCACTTGTTGCCATGGCACTAATATCAACACTCGACCAAAGCCAACTACATTTTCGTAAATGGCTGAGAGCACCCGATAAAAGGGGTGGTATGGGTAGGGGTGGTATGGGTAGGGGAGGGGGAGGGTCGTTGTGCATAACATGGGGTTTTTGTTTGCAAAATAAAAGCGAATTTCACCTGACTTCACTCCATCACATAGTTTTGTTTTTCAATGTGTACAACAAAATTGTTAATATTCGCCATTCTGCGACTTGAGAGGCTTGCAAAAGTGATGCGCTTTCCAAAATAACGGGCAATTATCCTGACCGCCCCTCCCTCCTACAAGAAGTAGTGATCGATCCTCCCTCCCCCGAGAAGCAATCTGACCGCCATCCCTCCTCTGCGACGTAATCTGACCGCCCCTCCCTCCTCCGCGATGTAATCTGACCGCCCCTCCCTCCTTCACGAAATATTGTGACCGTCCCTCCCTCCTCCGCGAAGTGATGTGACCGCCCCTCCCTCCTGCACGAAGTAATGTGACCGCCCCTCCCTCCTCCGCGATGTAATCTGACCGCCCCTCCCTCCTTCACGAAATATTGTGACCGTCCCTCCCTCCTCCGCGAAGTGATGTGACCGCCCCTCCCTCCTGCACGAAGTGATGTGACCGCCCCTCCCTCCTGCACGAAGTAATGTGACCGCCCCTCCCTCCTTCACGAAATATTGTGACCGTCCCTCCCTCCCCCGAGAAGCAATCTGACCGCCATCCCTCCTCTGCGACGTAATCTAACCGCCCCTCCCTCCTCCGCGATGTAATCTGACCGCCCCTCCCTCCTTCACGAAATATTGTGACCGTCCCTCCCTCCTCCGCGAAGTGATGTGACCGCCCCTCCCTCCTGCACGAAGTAATGTGACCGCCCCTCCCTCCTCCGCGATGTAATCTGACCGCCCCTCCCTCCTTCACGAAATATTGTGACCGTCCCTCCCTCCTCCGCGATGTAATCTGACCGCCCCTCCCTCCTTCACGAAATATTGTGACCGTCCCTCCCTCCTCCGCGAAGTGATGTGACCGCCCCTCCCTCCTGCACGAAGTAATGTGACCGCCCCTCCCTCCTCCGCGATGTAATCTGACCGCCCCTCCCTCCTTCACGAAATATTGTGACCGTCCCTCCCTCCTCCGCGAAGTGATGTGACCGCCCCTCCCTCCTGCACGAAGTAATGTGACCGCCCCTCCCTCCTTCACGAAATATTGTGACCGTCCCTCCCTCCTCCGCGAAGTGATGTGACCGCCCCTCCCTCCTTCACGAAATATTGTGACCGTCCCTCCCTCCTCCGCGAAGTGATGTGACCGCCCCTCCCTCCTGCACGAAGTAATGTGACCGCCCCTCCCTCCTTCACGAAATATTGTGACCGTCCCTCCCTCCTCCGCGAAGTGATGTGACCGCCCCTCCCTCCTGCACGAAGTAATGTGACCGCCCCTCCCTCCTTCACGAAATATTGTGACCGTCCCTCCCTCCTCCGCGAAGTGATGTGACCGCCCCTCCCTCCTGCACGAAGTAATGTGACCGCCCCTCCCTCCTGCACGAAGTAATGTGACCGCCCCTCCCTCCTTCACGAAATATTGTTACCGACCCTCCCTCCTCCAAGAAGTACTGCTGCATCGCCACCTTTACGAAATACTTGGGGTGTATTCACTTTTATTTCATGACTACCAGTGCACTTAGTAACGTACAATGGGAACAGTAGTATTTTTGCACTGCATAAAACCTGTAAACGCGCTCGTCCGTATTTCCCGCTCTTCCGGTATTGAAAAAGTCACGCTACGCACGCTGAAAGTATGTGCCAATTTCGCTATAACAATTAACTCCACAACAGAAAACATTGCAGACAAGTGCAAAAATACAGGCTGCAGGAGTCTTTCGTTCCAGTCATTGGAAGAAAACAAGTTCAGGGTGAGGCCAGTTTGGTTTGCTTGTTCGTTTTTTTTTATGGCTGCTGAATGGGGTAGATCCGAGTCGAGCATAGCACCGTAGATAATCCCATCCACAGTTTATCAACAACACGCTAGTATCACAGCCGCACAGATGAGTACTACATGCTTCCCTTTCTCCCTTTTTGGCAATGTTCTTTTCTCCGCCTGACTGTGGTATGTGAAATGGCTATACTCTGACGGAAAAATACAAACCGGAAATGAATACTTTCCACACCACAAATTGCTTAGAGAACTGACAATGCACAAGTCTGTTCTTGTGCAATGTTTTTCCTGAGAAGACAATGAGTACTCTACGAGTATACATATTACAAGTACTTTATGTGCACTTGAAGGATAAGTACTTCCCGTTGTCAAGAAGAGATGTACTTTCCTCGGTCAAAAACAATAAGTGGTCCCAAACGACAGGCACGCACCACTGTCACGAGCGTTAAGTACCCTCTCAGGCTGAAACGGATCCTTAAATCAGTACACGTGTATCCGCTCAGTATCCACACGAAACACTACATGTGAAAGCACGAGTATTGTCCAGTACACAAGTGAACTGGTGGTCCAAAATCACCGACAGTTTACACTGACCCTGTATTTATGAGGTTTTGTACTCAGCACGCCGTTACAGTTCAATCAGCGTAGCTTCGTCAGATCAGTGATCACAGCACGGCCCACCAAAAAGAACATCACAGAGCTTCGTTTCAGCGCGTCCAAACACAACATTTCCGCGCGTCCACGCACAACATTTCAGCGCGTCCACGCACAACATTTCAGCGCGTCCACGCACAACATTTCAGCGCGTCCACGCACAACATTTCAGCGCGTCCACGCACAACATTTCGTGTATCGCGTGTCGTAGCCGTATAACGAAAAAATCGACAGCGTATCGTGTACCTGTGCATCCGCTTTCAGCTCTAGTACCTTCAAAGGTCACAAACGATAAGTACTCTCCACGGTCATAAGCTAGAAGTATCCTCGAAAGTCACAAACGATAAATAGTCTCCACGGTAACAAGAAATGATAACAACGACAAGAACTCTCCAAGATCACAAACGATAAATACTCTTCACGGTCACAAACGATAAGTACAAATACTTTCCGTTGTCACAAACAATGTGTGTTCTCCGTGGTAACAAACCATAGTACGCTCCGCAGTCACATACCATAAGCACTCTCCCTGGTCATAAATAAACGATAAGCAATCTGCGCGGTAGGTATTCTCCGTGGTCACAAACGACAGTTAGTTTCCGCTGTCACAAACGATAGTATTCTCCGTTGTCACAAATGAGAGGTACTCCCCGGGGTCACACACAATAAGTATCCTTCGTGCGTGCACATGTTACGTACCCTCGTTGCCTTGCATATACGAGAAGTATTTCCCCGAGCGCGGGAACGAGTTTTAAAACGGTGAGTTCATCCCCAGCTTTGTCCCGAAGTCCAACCTGGCTCTTTTTTGGTACCTCACTGAAAACCTGCGAAAAAAAAAACGAAAGACATCCATCAACTATTAAATCTTTGTCTAAAGTTACGCTAAGCCTGGGTTAAGCCACAGTGAGGCTAAGCCTGGGTTAAGCCACAGTGATGCTAAGCCTGGGTTAAGCCACAGTGAGGCTAAGCCTGCGTTAAGCCAAAGTGATGCTAAGCCTGGGTTAAGCCACAGTGAGGATAAGCCTGGGTTAAGCCACAGTGAGGCAGAGCAGTCGCGCGTTCACAGAAAGAGAAAAAATAAGAAACTTGTGAAGGGAAGTTTTACAGATGAGACACATTGGTCAACATCACGACGATTAACAAAATACCTAGTTTCTGTCAGTTTCTTTTTTTTTTCTTTTTTTTTTTTTTTTTTTTGAACACTTTATAAAAAAATAATACAAACATAATATATATTTAATTATACAGGAATCGAGAACTATATAGTTTTTGGTTGCCTCTTCCGAGGGGGTGCGGGGGAGGGGGGTTGGGGTGCGGACCACTTGATTTATGTTTGGTGTTTTGCTTACTTGATCTCCCTCCGCTTGACTAGTTCATGGATTGCCACCGTCACCAATGGCCACAGACAGGTCATCGCTATGACGTAGGAGGGCACGTGACCAAGATGGCGGCTCTCCGCGTTGTCTCGCTCCAGATTCGCTCTTGTGACATCAAGAGTGAAATAAATGATCTGTACACAGAAACTGAAAATCAAAAATATAGAAAACAAAATGAATAAATAAAAAAATACACATATGGCTTAAAATTAGGGTTTAAATAAAACACTGGCCAAACATTGAACATTTTAAAATTGCATTGCGGGTCAGAAAGCCTAGTGCATAAATAACTGATGTCAAATTGCAACAAATAAATAAAATTAAAAAAGTGAGTCAACTGATCCCCTCCCCTCCACACAGGACGCAAGCTGGCAGCATTACTTACATGACCAGGCTGCAGATGAGCCAGGGCTTATTTGATAACGGAGATCTCTGCCATAAATGCTGCTTTCTGTGCACAAAACACATAGACGCAAAGACTGCAACAAAAATACAGTCATTTTGTATTACATTTATAACCTTAAAAATCCTCCTATTTGAATTCCAGAGGTCATTCAGAAAATATGTACGCACCGGGTGAAAGGGCAAGGGGAAGGGGGAGGGTGGAAGGGGAGGGGGAAGGGGGAGGATGGGAGGAGATACGGAAAGGGAGAGGGAGGAAGGGGAGGGGGAAAAGGGAGAGGGGAAGGGGGAGGGTGGAAGGAGAAGGGGAGAGGGGAAGGGGGAAGGGAAGGGGAGAGGGGAAGGGGGAGGGAGGAAGGGGAGAGGGAGAGGGGAGGTGGAAGGGGAGAGGGGAAAGGGAGGGGGAAGGGGAGGGGAGAAGGGGGAGGGCTCCAAGCTCTCGCCTTAGAGTGAATCGATAGCAGACGTCAGAAATAATACGTACAAGGGGAGTGGTGACAACGGGAGTGGTGACAACGGGAGTGGTGATAAGGGGAGTGGTGACAACGGGACAGGTGACAACGGGAGTGTGAGAAGGGGAGTAGTGACAGGGGGAGTGGTGACAACGGGAGTGGTGACAACGGGAGTGGTGATAAGGGGCAGTCAAAAAGTTTTGACCGCGTTATTTATATATGTCCCATTCGACATAACTCGCCAAGGCATAAATTCTTTATAAATCCCGGTAATTATCAAGCCTTCAGACACTTTTATAGACACTTCAACCCACAAAACAAAGCGATTGAAAGAACACCCCCACCCCACCCCAAACCCAACCCCACCCACCCCAACCCCCACTCCACCCCACCCCCAACCCCCACCCCAACTCCCACCCCAAACCCACCCCCACCAAATAAAAGCACTTACTAAAATATAAGACGATCTGGAAGGCAACGACATTCTGGCTGAGGACCAGCCCGGCGCCATGGTCAGCGTACCACCCGCCCCAGGTGTGCAGCGAGCCGGACGTCCTGCAGGGGACAACAGCAACAAGGGCTCAGAGGCTAACGTTAAGTGAGAGTCGCTAAATTTCTTAACACAGGTGAGCTAAATCTCACAATATTATTCTCAATACTGAAAGAAGTTCCACATATACAATAATTTCAACAAGTATAACGCGTTGACCTTAACGGGATCAGTCTGCCAAGCAATAAAAGAAACTTCTTAAGCTTAGCACAATATTTATCCTATCAGATGAAATAGGTTAACCGCAAAGAGGATCATCGAATGGCGACATTATTGACCAGACGCTTAAATGTTGGCCTAAAGGTCAAAATTTTCTTAATGGTCAATATCAACTAATTGTTGAACAGTAAGAGAATGTTGATAAGACGCCAACATGAGAACTTAATCACCAGTAAGAAACTGTTGGCCGGGAAAAGAGTCAACATGAAGAACTAGAGCGGCCAATGCACACAAAATATAAGAGTACAGGCTTATATCACACTCTCAATCGGCACTTATTTAGCTTCTTGTTTTTGTGAATAAAGACAAGTGTCTCCCCGAATAAATCCAAAATTCATAAACAACCATTTTCATGGTGGCCACACAATTTCCGGAATCATTTTTTCCTGACTTTTTCTGACTTCGGGAGCTTTTGGCTGACTTTTGAGGCCCTTTTTTCCTGACTCTTAAGATCATTTTCCCTGACTTTTCCTCACTTTCTTGGTTGTTTTTGGTTTATTTTTTGTGTCTCTTTCAGTTCCAAGCCATTTACCCCTATCAGGTGTTCTGAAGACGACGATGAATGTTGTGCCTCATAATAACGCTTCTACTCCCTGTGCTCATTCCTATCACTTTTTAGAAGTCAATCTTCAATGTTTATAGCTGATCGGGAAAAGTGCCGTTAATAAAAGATTAACCATAAGAGCAGTCAAATCCGACTTCACATTTATAAGTACAAGTTTTTGAGCCCTGATGTTATAAAAAAACTCGCATAAAAGAAAAGCTTTACGAGGGCTTTAAATGAACAGTCGAGCCAACATTTACACCGAAATCTTTCACCATTACGGTTTTGAAAATGGAATCGTGAGCATTTCAGTAATTTTTGGTGTGGAACACACATAAAAATATATGTATGGTTAGGACTACCCCCCCCCCCCCAAACTTAGCTTGTTTCATATTCAAACGGTTGAGAAAGCACAAATAGAGAAGAGTGCAAAGCTACTGAATGAATTGCAATTTTAAAAGACTGATTCAGCTACTGTTTATCATTTAATGATCGGAACGACTGAAAAAATTAGACATATTCATGTTTTTGAAATCACATCTATGTACGGCATTTTGAAGCATGATTGTTGAAATATACATCAAGTATTTCACACAGAATTTCAAATACACTGTAGATTTGAAGGGGCAAATGCACACCAATCTCGCAGAAACTCAAAGCTAAATAAAACTGCCTGAACAAGTAACATCTTAAATAAGGCCAGCTTATTTAATAGATGACTGATTTCTACGTAGCTATAACTGGGTTAACTGTGCCCCCTCAGAATCTACCATAGATCACAGACAACATGGCCTTAGTTATATGTCGAAAATACCCTGGTCATTAACACCAGGATTTTAAAGCACTTTTCCTGCAAGTATCGCTTTCACGGACTGAGGTTCTGCGAGGTGTCAAATGGGGGAAGGAATTACAATTAATAATGAAAACAAAAATGTCCGTGGACATTGTCCTCAGCCGTAGAAGCGAAGACACTACAAGATGGAAGGAAAACGCACTAACTTTGACAAAATACTGATTACATGGAGGACCTCCTGGGACAACACTAACATCAAATTTCAAAGTGATCGACCCGAATGTGTGGGATGAGCAGCATTGTTTTTGTTTGTTTTTTTTTTTTTCTTTTCTTGAGATTTATCCGGTTTTTTTTTACTATTTTGGCCGAACTCACAAACAAAATACTACAGTTCCACTGAAGAGCTAACTAGGATCTTTGCTGTTACAGTCTGAAAAATAAATGCTATACAATTGGCACTGTTGCCTTTTCTTATTTTGGTCGTGTTCGACCAATTTGTTTAGCCAAATTTCCAAGCACAATACAAGTCGATTTGGAACATTCCTGCTATATCTCAATTAATCGAATCAGAAATACCCCAGGAGTATCATTTTAAAACAGCATACACACATGTACAAATGATGGACGACGGATAAGCCCATCAGTGATGGATATAACCCACCCAAGAAAGTGTCAGAGATGCAAAGCCCTCAGCCACAGTGGGATACTCAACATGAAACGCAGCAGCATATTATTAACATTGTTCAACAAAAACAACTTATCGAAAAAAACATAAATACAGACGAAACCGGTTAATCGCACAGCCAATTTGCCAAGCCCTGTCATGCGTTTATCCGATATATGCGTTTATCCGTATTTAGTAGGAGCTCAGGCGGCGCGGGGATTAGGAGTTGTAGGCCATTATCTAGCGTCAGCTAAGGCGGGGATTAAGGATAAAGGTTATTATCTAGTGAGAGCTGAGAGAGTGCGGTGTTTAAGAGTTCGAGACTCACTGTTAACAACCGCGAGTGGGGTTGGTACATGTATACAATGGGTCAAGCAAACAGAAGACCATGCATTGGATACATAAACAAGGAGCAGCTCACGCCCTTAGTTGGCTTAAAGTGTGGTACTTTTTGGATAGTCACCCAGAATTATGCAATTACCCGGTGCGCTTTCCATTTTAACGTGAAAAAGCTATGCGTTTATTCAGTTTATGCGATTAAGCGGTATGCAATTATCCGGTTAAATTTCCAATAGATAGCATTGGAAATGGTTTGGGATTTGCGAATAATATGCAGTTAACCGATTTATGCGTTTAACCGGTATGCGATTAAGTGATTTCATCTGTATCACGAAAATAACTAAAACATATATTCTTTCATTTGTTGAGTAACAAGACCCAAAAGAGAAAAGGTAAGAGTCTTTCACTGTGTGAAGTTTTAAAACTTAAGGGAGCAAACCCATGCCAAAAGGTGTGGCCAGAGTACCCATATGGGAGTCAATATACAAGATTTTCAAGTATTTCCTATTTCTAAGTACTGTCAGTTCGATAATTTTGTCAATCCTGATGAAACCTGGACCAAGCACATATTCCTTTACTGTGTGAAGTTACTTAACAGAAGGGAGAAAACTTAATGGCAGAGAGGCGCGAACAAAGAACAACAGGTAATTGCTAACGGACGGAAGGCTTGGCGAAAATGTCATTGTGTCTTATGTGCATTATGTCTAACCGCAACGGATACGGTATTTTGAGGGATTTTAAAATTACTACGAAATTAATTTCGAAATCATGTTTCCTGACTTTACCTGACTTTTTGGCCATTTTCCTCACTTTTCCCGACTCAGTTTTTTCTGACTTTTCAGGTTTTCCTGATCTGTGACCACCCTGCATGTACCATTTTTCTTTTTAGGAAAAAAATAATTTGTGAACACATAATTATAATTCATTGCCAAAAATTCAAAAATAAACAAAATCGATCACCAGTGCACCCGAACATTTCATACACTTTTATTAGCCAGCCGTTGCCTTATTGTTTTTTAAAGAACAAATGTTTCCCCCGACAGCCCTTTCACAAAGTTTCACTCGAACAACTTTGTACTATTTTCAGAATGATAAGATCTCTTACCTTATATAAATGTATCTCATGTGCCCAGCAGTCGGGTTACGTATCACCATTACCCAATTTTGAAGAAGGGGAGGGGGGGGGGGGGTACATAACTTGACTTTTGGGTATATCGGTCCTCTTTTTTATTTAAGTCCAGGTACAAGTGTTTTTATCTGGGTCTAGAAGGTGGTCACTACAGCCAGGTTTAAGGCACGGCTTTTTTATCTGGGTCTAGAAGGTGGTCACTAACAGAAGTTTCACTGCACGTCTTTTTACCCGGTTCCGCATGGTGGTCACTACCATTAAGTTTGACTGTACGTTTTTTCAGGTCTCGAAGATGGACACTAAAACAAGTTTACTCTATGTCTTTTTATCTGAATCTGAAAGGTGGTCGCTAAAACAGGTTTTACTGTGCGTCTTTTTTATCCGGGCTTCGAAGTTGGCCATTACTGCAGTTTTACTGTACATACTTTTTTATCCGGGCCTGGAAGTGATCAAGGCATGCATGTTTTACCGTACGTATTTTAATAAGAATCTTGAAGATGGTCACTAAAAACAGGTTTAACTTTTTCCCTAGGTCTTGAAGGTTGTAGTTAGGAATAGGTTTTACCGCAGTCTTTCTTTTTTACTAACCCTCACCGATTTTAAACGCAACGCTAACCCTTTTAACCAAGGTTACGGTAAGGGCCTGTATCTAAGTGCAGTTATAGCTATAATATACAACCTGTCTTCATACGTTTCGATAGGTCAAAAACACTAGAAAGTCAAAGGGTGTAGGGACATTTTGGTGCCAAAATGGTGAGCGGCTTCTAATAGGACAAGATATCAGGTGCCCCACTTTAAAAGTGAAAAATACTTCCAGGTAGTGTAAACATTGTTAACCATAACATAATTATTCCCCTCTATGGAACAGCTTGGCCCCGAAACGAAAACAGGTCTGCTGCGAAAGAAAAAACTATCTAGACCTGCTGTGGGCTGTAAATATGCCGATATTCGTATCCCTCCCTCACATCCCCAAATCCTCTGATTAAAATGTAATTGGACGATGGAGGGGGGAGGGGTTGTTTCCTCAAACAACTCGATGAATCAAATGTATCATATTTCTTAGCATAAACATACAACTCATACAACTAGTGTGTTATAGCAGATAAAGACCTTATACTATACTACAACTGACACTGACCCTTGACTGAGTGACATGTTACGTAATAGCTGTAGATGAGTAACCTACAAAAATGTCAATTACTCGAAATGTAAGAAATAGCCATAGATAAACAGTTGTGGGGCCAATGTGTTTCAAGAATGTCTGAAGAATGCAGGAAACATTGGACAATCTTCTCCAAAATGCTGAAATCCAAAGCTTAGTTAATAACTATGCTTAGTTGACAAAAGACCCCACAAAACGGGGAGAGTAGGTTGAGGGGGTGGTATTGGATTCAGCGTCTGCAAAATATTTCATGTACATGTACTACTTTTACGCAATGGGGCCTTTCACGATTGTCTATGCTTTGAAAACACGCGACTTACCCAAGGAATAACCACATCAAGTTTGATGTCGATTCGCCTTTCCGCTATCGAGATATTTTTGGCACATTTTTTCACTAATGACGTCATATGCCGTTTTGGTTCGTTCTACTTGTGGCAAAAATTAATAGAATCTTTCGGACCTACCAAGCAACAATCCTCACAAGTTTGAACTTCTTCCAAATGTTCACTGCTCAGAAATTTCGCACTAAGGTTTTTACGTAATGACGTCATACGCCTTCCCTAATGCGGTAACATGCGCCAAAAGCTGAAAGAACCCTCGGACCTACTCAACCGAAACAAATATCAAATGTGAAGAATATCCGATTTTTATTTCTCGAGATATGTTCCACACAACATTTTGCTAACAACAGACTGACACACACACACACAGAACGTGCAAACACTATATATCTCCCCTTGGTCTTGGAGACATAATTATTGACCAGTAAGAACATACTGACCTTCAGGCAAACACGGCTGTAACTGGTCAGAAACATCTTCAATGTGATTTGAAATAATTCAATATACGCCTTTTTCTCATTTTAATTACAGTATGTGTCCACATTGGCGTTCTCTTTAATACAAAGAAATGATCGACCAACAGGTTTCAGCATTAACCGAAGTCATGAAACAGTATTTAACACTGTTTTATACATCTAAATTATTTCTAAATATTTTAATACGTTTGAAATATTTTGTAAAAGCTTTTATATACATAGGACTGTACTCACGTGTTGCCAAACCAAAAGCTACACTCGCAGGAATGCCTTTCTTTTTCGTCATTCCCAGCCCAATTCGTGACGTTGGCGGCAAAGCCCGTGACGTCATCGAGACCGCTCCAAGTGATGGCTTCACCAACAGTCGAAGGAGTGCCGATGTCAGGATAGGCATCACCAGCAACTGTGACAACAGCGCCGGCAGCGCCAGAAGAATGCGCCGCGCCATTGGCGTTTGGAGCGGTCTGGCGGCATGTCAGCAGACAGAGGTGGTACAAAGTCAGGCCGTGGCCCACGGTACTGACGAGTACGCTAGGCAAGTACCGCAGTACCCAGTACAGCACGAACTCGCGCACGTTCTGAAACCACACACCCAACTCAATATTCGTACAAAGATTAAAATTGTTACTATGAATGAGGATTTTTTTACAAAAAGAAAAATACCGAAAAACCCCTAAAAATGCGACCAAGCAAAATATAATAGACGATATTGCCCAATACAATAAATACAGACACATCAAATAAGTCCTACATATACTTTACATGGAGTACTAGCAATTCAGTGCAACAATTTATCATAAAGGAAAGGCCTTTGGATGATCTTTTTCAAGTTGATATTTCAGATATTTCCAACAAGACTCATATTAACAGCAGCTCTGCATGTTACAGGCAATATCGGAATTGGATTAATTCATGTATTGCATAAACGTATCAGGCTAAGTTGTTAATTGCCTGAAATGCCTGGCGAATATGTGTGTACTGCCTTAAACATTAGGTTAATTCATGAATTAACCTAAAATTTAGCTTTGCAATTACACAGATTTGCCAGGCTAGAACCACTGAATAAAATGTTAAGGGTAATTTTAGTTTATTATATATATATGTTACAGTCAATGTTGGAAACCCGCCATTTCACGAAATGGCAAACCGTGTTAGGTAAATTCGCGTAATGCCTAAAATCTTTTGCCATTTCACGAATTAACCTAAAAGTTAGGTTATTTCCCGAAATTACCTAAATTTTCGGTTTGCCATTACGTGAAATGGCAAACTGTTATCTATAACAATAGAATATCACAGGAATAAAAAAAGACAGTAGTTTGAACTGTTTAGTGATGAAAAACGGGTAATACAATCAACTATCGTACGAGATCGTTTCACACCACACGATGAACGATATGAATATCACATCACCGCATTGCAGAATTTCGTATCTGAAAATTAAAAACAGGAAAATCTTTTAAATTTTAACCTACATTTGAGACAAAAACATGAACAAAAATGCAGAATTTTAAAGACAGCTAGTATTTTTCTCATCTTTAAAACTAGAGTTAAGAGTAATATTAAAGCTGTTGTATCCCAATAACGTTATACTCCAACTCTATTTTAATAAACATTGAAATTTTCAAATATTATCCGAGTTATAATGACCAAAATTTATATTTATAATAATAATTTCATACTTGTTGATAACATAATATTCAAGCCTGCTTTTTGTGCCGGTGTTCATGCTTTTAATTCCTCCGTAGTCGAGTAATATTGGTCTTTTGGCATAAAGACCGATTTGTGTTGTTCAAATACTTTGTACAGCTCCTGTTTGTATTTATCTTCATTTGATTCTCCCATTTTTAAGAATTTTATAAAAACGTCCCGATTTCAGGTAAATTTATATCAAAATATATCTTCTCCGGAGGGCCAATATGGAGAAAGTTTCCTTATAATGACCAATCCGTGAAAATGGCTTAATTCCCGAATAGGTAAAAGCAGACGTTATAGGGTGTTCTTTTTCAGAGTAGATAAACCGCAAATCGGTGACTAGTTCCTGAGTACATCATCTTAACCCAGTTCAGTGTGTTGCTTGAAATTTATCCTAACAGCTATTAAATGAAATCAGAACACAAACAGTTGTGTGCATTACCATGAATTACAATTAATATGATCGCGTTAAAAGCTTGTGATCAGTTGCAATCAATTGTGATGTATTAATTAAAGGAACAAACCAACTATGGTGTATTAATTGTATTTGAAAACTGAAGTAATCTTATTGCAATTATAAAAGATAAAAGATACAATATCTGTCATGATTGTAAGTACTTTCGAGCCAAAAAAGATTATTTCACAATTTTGCCTGATCTTTGTTTGCCAATTTGTGAAATAAAATGTAAGATTTTTAGGTAATTCCGTGAAATAACCTGACTTTTAGGTTATTTCGTGAAATGGCAAAAGATTTTAGGCATTACGCGAATTTACCCAACACGGTTTGCCATTTCGTGAAATGGCGGGTTTCCAACATTGACTGTAACATATATATTGTATATATTTTTTTTTTAAATTAAATTCAAACACCTGTGAAATATTATTCTGTTACAAGTAATCCTGTGCATTAATGATCTGGGTTTATTTGTTAAAACTGTCAAATTTGTGCATGAACTAGTTTTTTTCAAAACTTCGATTGCGGGACTTTGTAAAGTTCCATTGATTGCAATTAATTTTATTATAATTTTGGGATAATCCAGTGGCTGCTACAGTAATACTGCAAAAGTGATATACTCCAGAAGCACCATTAAGTATTTTACAAATTCCGTCGAGACGTGATCGCTTCAATAAAATGCCTGGGATAATCTAACAGGCTCCCAATAATTACTTTTTGGCGATCTGTGAAAAAAAACTAGTGGAATAGCGGTCTTTGCATGAAAATTGGCTTATCAAGGTTCCTTAATATGATATATACTTTTCATTCTAGTCACAAAATACAAAATTATCTTAAAGCAGAATTCTGGTTATTTTATCTGAAAGTCACAATACTGATCATTTAAACTGCAACTTACAATACAGATTATTCGAGAAAAGAATTGTAATACTCAACAAATTATCAATTCCAATCATAATACTGAACAAATTATCAATTTTAATTATGATACTGATCTAATTATCTAAATACGCATTAGTACATAGTAGTTTTTTTTTATTTTCAAACAAATTACCAATCTTTTTATTCGAGTTTCGTTTATCAGACAAGTCAAACATCACAGCTTTTTTCTCTGTTCATGATACATAGAATTATCCTCTCTAGTCCGATGTAATTAGGTTTTTCTTACACTGAAGTTTCAAAATCCTATATCCTATAAAAATAAATTCATCATTAAAATCATCCGTTCTAACATTCTGTTTTAGCATTCTGGAAAAGATTCTTGGTCGCTTTTGTTAAACGGTGTCTCCACAGGAAAATTAAGGATGGGATTCTGGTGAAAAATTAAACTTTTCCTCGGAATCACATTTTTTGGACGTGATCCCAAAGTTATCCCGTTTTTTTTTTCAGATTTGGTACAAATCCCGAAACTTTAACATGATCCAATTGCTATCCGTTAATATCATATTCCGGTATTTTATCCTGGTGAGATCACGATAGGGTTCTTAAACTTGTTTTCTTTAGGGTTTCGCCAATTTTCACACATGTCTTTTATTCTGAATCTTAACCCTAAAAGTCTGTATAGCTATGTCCTTTTACGTCATCAGAAGGGGTTTCTCATTTTGACACTTTTTATACAATAATCAATATGTACAGGTTCTTGACCTGAGCTGGTCATGAGGCTTGTTATATACACATTTAATATTTCAGTGGAACCGACAAAGTTCTTGCACAGATGGTTACCTGGTGAGAAACAAACTCGTGACTCGTCATTCGTCGTTTCTCAGCCAAGAAACCTTCTGTACTTGAAGTTTCTTTTTTTGCATTCTGTGTACACAATCAAGAAAAAGCTCATTACATGTATTTTTTCTGTACACATTCCAGGAAAAGCTCATGACATGCGTTCTCTGTACACATTCAACAAAAATACTCACTACATGTATTCTGTGTACACATTCAACCAACAGCTGACTACAGCCGCCAGTGCACGCGAACATCAGTGTACCGGCACATGTCAACACTTTTATCAGCCAGCCATCGCCGTTGTGTTTTTATAAACAAAAACAAAGGTTTCCCCCGCAAACAGGTTTTACTGTACGGTTTTTTATCCGGGTCTGAACGTTGTTTACTACAGGTTTTACTATACGTCTTTTTTATCCGGGTCTTGAAGGTGGTCTCCACAACAGGTTTTACTGGACGACTTTTTTATCTGAGCCTGAAAGGTGGTCGCTACATCACCAATTCCCTACTTTATTGGTTTTTTTTTTGCTTACCGCCAAACCGCCCCCGCCATCTAACCAAGGTATGGCTCTGAACGCAACCCTAACCCTTTTACCGCTCTCATGGTATGGGTCTGTACCAAATTATTGTTACATCCATGATATCCTTCAAGACTATACAATAGATGACTCACATCGGCGGAGAGAGGGACATTTTGGCGCCACAATTCCAAACAAGGCTTGCTTCGCTGTAAACCCAGTAAAATCAAGTTAGTCAGCCCTGCAGAGGTATGTAAATAAGACCATAACATAACGAGATCAGTCGCTTTATTCCTGAATTATGGGGGACGGAACTGAGGGCGGTAGGGTTAGGATCTCGGTCACAAGCACTGGAAAGGGATCCTTTATGACATTGCGGCAGACAGGCTTGTGGAGTGTAAAAATCAAGCGTAACAGTTTATAGCTGAAAACGTTACAACGTCATGTGACGTAACTAATATATGTATCAGCTTAAATTGTTCATAGGTAAGTCTAAGCTACCCAGGGTATTATCCTACCAAGTCAGGGTGCATACGAATTTCCATTAAATTTTGACAGCGATGATCATTTTTCTTTCACGTTTTGACGTCACAACACACGCTGCGCGTTGTCCAATCCAAGTCAAATACAACCCGCGGACTCACTTAAGGCATAATCCCACCAAGTTTGAAATCGACTTGTCGTTCGACAGTTATAGTGTTTATAAAGTAACGTGAGCTGCATCAGCCAAATAGATCACGAATCATCTGACCCATCCGAGGCACCATCCTACCAAGTTTGAAGCTGATATGACGTTTCGTTTTAATGTTACGCTGATGAAGCATTTTCACGTTTTAACGTCATATCACGTAAAGCGTTGTCCAACATGTGACAACAACAGTGGACGTTTCAAGCTGATCCGACTTGTCATTCGAGACTTATCGTGTTATGAAAATCAAGTGTACAACAGAAACACATACACTACATACACAGACACAAAGAACTTAAAAAATGTTTCCCCACCAAAGGTGAAACATAATTACATGTAATGTTTGTATACATTCAAACAGAACTCTTACATGTTTGCTTATGTGCTTCACATTCTTGCCTTGCGCCATCTTCACAATGTCCTTGTCCAGCTCGGCGGCCATGTTGGACAGCGACAAGAGCGGCACGACGATCCAGGCCAGCCACATGACGTGATGCGCGGCGAGCGGCGGCGGCTGCATACACAGGGCACTCGTGACGTGTAGCAACGCCAAGAAGAGCTCGAACACGAGGAAGAGGAAGAAGGTCGATCTGAGGGAGAGACAGTGGTGCCGCGCCTGCCAACCAGAAAAAAACAGCACACAGGCGTTAGTACGCCAACGCCCCTTCCCTGTCTCCCCCACCTCCCGCCGCTCTCTCTCTCTCTCTCTCCTCTCTCTCTCTCTCTCTCCCTTCTCTCTCTCTCTCTCTCCTCTCTCTCTCTCTCCCCTCTCTCTCTCTCTCTCTCTCTCTCTCTCTTCCCTCTCTCTCTCTCTCTCCCCTCTCTCTCTCTCTCTCTCTCTCTCTTCTCTCTCTCTCTCTCTCTCTCTCTCCCCTCTCTCTCTCTCTCTCTCTCTCTCTCTTGCTTTTTTTCTGCGCCCCCACACCGCACATACACACACATTTTCTTCTTTTTCTCTACTCATCACTTACCGCAACATAGGATAACGATTTATTACTTGGAAATCTATGACATCTGACGAGACAATTTATTTCGTTCTACTCGCAACATATTGTAGATGACGCCGAGTCACATACCTTACTTATGTATTTGTGATTTCAGTGTCCATTTGTTAACAGAAATAAGAATGTCCAGGGACGTTGTGACCAGCCGAGATCTCGTGAATCAATTATCAATAGGTTTGTATAGTCGCTAAGAAGTGATAATTATGTTTTAAAAACCTGTTACTGAAAATTTTTCATAGGCTGGCATTTCCCTAATCTAAGAAAATAAAAATCCAAGAGTCCTAACGTTGGACTACGCCTGAAAAATTAAAGCAATCTGACTAAAATTACTTGCAGAAGAACTATTTTGAAAAACTTCATCCAGAAAACATTCAAACTGTGGCAAAAAAAAAAACAAGTTTGTCCAAGGACAAAGTCCCAGCTTACGAAAAGCAATAAGACCCAATTCCAGCGTGCATGAGTAAGGGAATTTTGCTGAAAAATTGGGCTTCAAAAGATGAGACGGCAAAGAGCTAGCCCAATAATTAACTTAGCACCGGACCAGAACATAGACCGATAAATGCATACAAAGATTTCTTTCCCAGAAAAATGTGAAACAGATTTTTTGTATCTCTGGTAGACTGGATAGTCTGCCAAAGATACCTTCAAACAACGCTCGCATTTCGGACCAGTGCGCATATTTATGTAACTTGCCTTGATGCGCGGTTCTTATTCAGACAAGTGCGCATGTTTATTTAATTTAGCGTAGATGCGCGGCTCCCATTTTGGAACAGTGCACATGTTTATTTAACTTGCGTTGATGTGCGGTTCGCATTTCTGATGAGCGCCCATGTTTTTTTTTTTTACCTTTTGTGAATGTGCGGTTCTTATTTCGGATCAGTGCGCACGTTTATTTACCATGTGTTGATGTGCGGTTCTTATTTCGGATCAATGCGCATGTTTATTAACCTTGTGTTGATGTGCGGTTCTTAGTTCGGATCAGTGCGCATGTTTATTTACCTTGCGTCGATGCGCGATTCTTATTCCAGACCAATACGCATGTTTATTGTACTTGCGTTGATGAGCGGTACTTATTTTGGACAAGTGCACAAGTTTCCATAGGTTGCCTTGATGCGCGGTTCGCATTTCGGACAAGTTTGCATGTTTATTTAACTTGCGTTGATGCACGGTGCTTATTTTGGACGTGTGCCTATGTTTATTTAACTTGCGTTGGTGAGCAGTTCGAATTTCGGATCATTACGCATGTTTATTTAACTTGCGTTAATGCGCGGTTCGAATTTCGGACCAGTGCGCATGTTTATTTAACTTGCGTTGATGCGCAGTGCTTATTTTGGACCACTGCAAATGTTTATTTAACTTGCGTTGGAGGGTAGTTCGCATTTCGAACCACTGCGCATATTTATTTAACTTGCGTTGATGCGCGGTTCGAATTTCGGAGAAGTGCGCATGTTTATTTAACTTGCGTTGATGCGCGGTGCTTATTTTAGACCAGTGCAAATGTTTATTTAACTTACGTTGGCGCGGGGTTCGCATTTCGAACCACTGCGTATGTTTATTTAACGTGCGTCGATGCGCGGTTCTTATTTCAGGCCAATGCGCATATTTCTTTAACTTGAGTTGATGCGCGGTTCTTATTCTGGACCAGTGCGCATGTTTATTTAAGTTGCGTTGATGCGCAGTTCTTATTTTGAATAGTGCGCATGTTATTTAAGTTGCGTTAATGGGCAGTTCGCATTTCGAAATGGTGCACATGTTTATTTAACTTGCGTTGATGCAAGGTGCTTATTTTGGTCCAGTGTGCTTGCTTATTTAGCTTGTGTTGCTGTGCGGTTCGCATTCGGACCAGCGCACATGTTTTTTTTAACTTGTGTTGATGCGTGGTTCGCATTTTGGACCATTGCACATATTTATTTAACTTGTGTTGATGATCGGTACTTATTTTGGACCGGTGCAAATGTTTATTTAACTTACGCTTATATGCGGTTCGCAATTCGGACCAGTGTGCATGTTTATTTCATTTGCGTTGATATCCGGTTCGCATTTCGAACCAGTATACCTGTTTCTTTAGGTTGCGTTGATGCGCAGTCCGCATTTTGGGACAAGTGAGCAGGTTCATTTAACTTGCGTTGACGCGCGATTTGCGTTCCGGACCAGAACGCATGTTTATTTAAGTCCCGTCGATGCCCGACTCTTATGTCTATTCAACTTGCGTCGATTCATGGTTCTTTCTTCGGACCACTGCGCATGTTTATTTAACTTGCGTTGATGCGCGGTTCTCATTTCAGACCACTGCGCATGTCTATTCAACTTGCGTCGATGAGTGGTTCTTTTTTTCGGACAAGTGCGCATGTTTGTTTAACTTGCGTTGATGTGCGGTGCTTATTTTGGACCGGATCGCATGTTTATTTAACTTCCGTCGATGCGCGGTTCGCATTTCAGGCCATTGCCCATGTTTATTTAACTTGTGTTGATGCGTGGTTCTCATTTCAGACCAGTGCGCATATTTATTTAACTTGCGTTGATGCGTGGTTCGCATTTCGGACCACTGCGCATGTTTATTTAATTTTCCTCGATGTGCGGTTCGCATTTCAGACCACTGCGCATGTCTATTCAACTTACGTCGAAGCGTAGTTCTTTTTTTTCGGACCAGTGCGCATGTTTATTTAACCTGCGTTGATGCGCGGTGCTTATTCTGGACCAGTTCGCATCTTTATTTATCTTCCGTCGATGCGCAGTTCACATTTCGGACCAATGCGCATGTTATTTAACTTGCATCGATGCGGAGTACTTAATTTGGACTACTGCGAATGTCTATTTAACTTGCGTCGATGTGCAGTTGTTAAATCTGACTACTGCGCAAGTTCATTCAACTTGCGTTTATGCGCTGTAGGAGGAGATTCATTTAATTTTTTTTTTTCAAAAATACCGAAAAAAATTCAAAAGTTTTCCAATTCACTCAAAAAGCACAAGCCGTATGCATGACCCCCTAGAGACGGCTCATATCGAAAATAAATGAAATCTGATAAAAACTGTAGGAGGAAATGCATTTTGAATTTTTTTCTTCAAAAATTCTCTCATCGACTGAAAAAGACAGGCCATATTCACGACACCCTAAGCATGCCTCAGCCACAAAATAAATGATGTTTGATCAAAACTGCAGGAGAAAATGCATTTTGAGGTATTTTCATCAAAAATTCCCCCCGAAATCAAAAATTCCCAAGTCGAGTCAAATAGCACAAGCCCTATGCGAGACCTACCTAAGGATGCCTCATAGCAAAAAAATAAATGAAATTGGATAAAAACTGTAGGAGGAAAAGCATTTTGAAGTTTTTCTTCAAAAATTCCCCAAAAATACAGAAATTGTCGGATCGACTAAAAAGCGCAAGTCGTATTCTCAACCCCTTAGGGACGCCTCAAACCCAAAAAAAAAAAAAAAAAAAAAAAAAAAAAAACTGTAGGGGGAAATGCATTTTGAAGTTTTGTTCTTCAGAAACTCCCTAAAAATACAAAAATTGCCCGATCGACTAAAAAGCACAAGCCGTATCCACTCACACCAAAAATAAATGACATCGAATCAAAATTGTATGGGTAGATGCATTTTGAATTGTTTTCGAAATTTTTGCTTCAAAAATTCCCCAAAAATACAAGCTAAAAAAGCACAAGCCGTATGCACGATCCTTTAGGGGTGCCTCATGCCAAAAATAAATGACATCGGGTCAAAAATATAAGAGGAGATACATTTTAAAATTTCTTTAAAAATTCGCCAAAAATTCAAAAATCACCCGATCGACTAAAAAAGCACAAGCCGTATGCACGACCGCTTAGGAAATCCTCACACCAAAAATAAATGACATCGAATCAAAATTGTAGGAGTAGATGCATTTTTTTCAAAATTTTTGCTTAAAAAAATCCCCAAAAATACAAAAATTCTCCGATCGACTAAAAAAGCACAAGCCGTATGCACGACCCTTTAGGGGTGCCTCATACCAAAAATAAATGACATCGGGTCAAAAATGTAGGAGGAGATACATTTTTATTTTTTTTCTTTAAAAATTCGCCAAAAATTCAAAAATCACCCGATCAACTAGAAAAGCACAAGCCGTATGCACGACCCCTTAGGGATGCCTCACACCAAAAATAAATGACATCGGATTAAAATTGTAGGAGGAGATGCATTTTGAAACAAAGTTTACAGCGCACTAACTAACTAACTAACTAACTAACTAACTAACTAACTAACGGACGCCACCCGCAAACCGATAGGAATACCCCAGCTTACGTGTAACGTAAGCTGGGCTAAAAAGACTGTTAAGGAAAACACCACATAAAGAGTAACATACTAAAAGTTCGAATAAATCTGGCAACAAAAATTATAACGCTCCCCACCCCCACCCCCCTTCGACAGATCACCCAAAAAAAATTAAGAGGGAACCATCAAGAGAACAATAGTAAAACACTGGAAAGTAATCTGATCAAAACTGTGCGAGAACAAAAAAAAAAAAAAAAAACTTCAAGAGAGGCAGAGATCAGAGGACAAGAAGCATTTTAAGCAAAAGTTTAAATGCCTATCAACGCCCATACGTACACACGTAAATACGTACACGCGTACACACGTGCAGATATACATACAGACGACGGATGCCCCTCTCCTGATGTGTTAAGCACGAGTCCGACGAAGTCGATCTGCCTAAAAACAAGTAATGGCAAACAAAGGAAGACAATATTTCAAAGAAGAGACAAGCGTCTGACTCACGATGCCGATGAGCTGTAGGACGCTGAAGCTCTCCTCACGGCTGAAGCTCACAGCGCATGGGATGCTGTTGAGCAGGGCGCTCAGCTCCATCGGGGTGGGCCCACTGTCCACCCACGCACGCTCAATGACCGGGTACTTCTGGCAGAGCTGCGGGTACAGTGGCTCCACGCCTAGCCTGCAACCACAGACGTAGATAGAACCACAAACCCACATACATAAATATAACCACACAGGCGCGCTCAATAGTGCAGTGGCTCCACACCTAGCCTGCAATCACAGACGTAGATATAACTACAAATCCACATACATAAATATAACCACACAGGCGCGCTCCATAATCGAGTACTTCTGGGAGAGATGCAGGAAAAGAGGCTCCACACTTAGCCTGTAACCACAGACGTAGATATAACCACAAACCCACATACATAATTATAACCACACAGGCGCGCTCAATAGTGCAGTGGCTCCACACCTAGCCCAGTGCTGCTAGTGCGTTTTTTTTTAAAGTATATTTTCACTGAAAAACAAGTATTCAAAAGTTGAAAAAAGTATTAAAAAAGTATGCAATAAAACGCATTACTGGTATTATGAAAGTACTTCAAGGTTAACTTATTGAGTTAAAATACTTATTCCTTCGACACAATCTTGTTTTGTCCGACTCAAATTTTCCTGAAGCAACAACATCTGGTTGGTCCAGTCCGTGGTTTTGTTCCCAAGCAGGTGAGCTCACCCAGTGCGCATGTTTATTTAACTTGTGTTGATGTGCGGTTCTTCTATGGACCAGTGCGCATGTTTATTCAGCGTGCGTTGATGCACGATTTGCATTTTGGACCAGTCCACATGGTTATTTAATTTGCGTCGATGCCCGGTTCGCATTTCGGACCAGTGGGCATGTCTATTCAACTTGCGTTGATGATCGGACTAGTGCGAATGATTACTTGTGTTGATACGCGGTTTGCATATGGGACCAATGCGCATGTTTATTCAACTTGCGTTGATGCGCAGTTCTTATTTCGGACCAATGCGCATGTCTATTTAACTTGCGATGATGCGCAGTTCTTATTTTGGACCAGTGCGTATGTTGCTTACGGTTGCGTTTTTTAGAGGTTAGCATTTCGGACAAGTGCACATGTTTATTTAACTTGCGTTGATGTGCGGTTCGTAATTTGGGCCAATGGGCATGTTTATTTAATTTGCGTTGATGCGCGGTGTTTATTTTGGACCAGTGCCTATATTTACTTGAATTCCGTCGATGTCCGGTTCTTATTTCGGACTATTGCGCATGTTTATTCAATGCAACGCAGTTCGCATTTCGGACCGCTGCGCATGTTTATTTACCTTGCGTCCATGCGCGGTTGTTATTTCGGACTTGTGCGCAAATTCATTTAACTTGCGTCGATGCGCTGTATGAGGAGTTTTTTTTTTTTTTTATAATTCCCAAAAAAAAAAAAAATCAAAAATTTTCCATTTCACTCAAAAAGCACAAGACGTATCCATGACCACGGCTCATACGAAAAATAAATGACATCTGATAAAAACCGTAAGATGAAATGCATCTTGAGTCTTTTTCTTCAAACATTTTCTGATCGACTCAAAAAGCACAAGCCGTATTCACGAACGCTTAAATCATACCTCACACCTAAAATAAACGATATCGGATCAAAACTGTAGGAGAACATGCATTTTGAAGTATTTTCTTCAAAAATCCGATCAAAAATTAAAAATTCCCAAATTGAGTCAAAAAGCACTAGCCGTATGCGTGACCCATCTAGAGATGCTTCACACCAAAAATGAATGCGATCCGATAAAACTGTAGGGGGAAAAACACTTTGAGGTTTTTTCTTCAAAAATTCCCCAAAAATACAAAAAATGTTCTATCCACTAAAAAGCATAAGCCGTATGTAAGACCCACCTAGTATGCATCTTACCAAAAATAAATGAAATCGGACAAAAATTGTAGGGAGAAATGCATTTTGGAGTTTTTTCTTCAAAACTGCCCCCCCCCCCCCCACCAAATACAAAAATAGTCCGATCGACTAAAAAGTATAAGCCGTATGTAAGACCCACCTAGAATGCCTCATACCAAAAATAAATGAAATCGGACAAAAGCTACAGGAGGCAGGGCATTTTGAAGTTTTCTTTCTTCAAAAATTCCCCCCAAAATACAAAAATTGTTCGATCCACTACAAAAGCGGAAAGCATATGCATGACCCATCTAGGATGTTTCATACCAAAAATAAACTAGAGCAGTGTGCATAGCCCACATATTCCCCATAGGCCCCCCATCAGTTAAACACGGCCATCAATAGTCAATCAAGAGATGAAATTTTCCAAGTCCAGTTGGTGCATGTTCCTTGGACAAACCTGGCCCATTTGCAATACCGATCTCTGTTTGTTCTCATAGAAGCTACATGCCAGGTTTCATTAAAATCCTTGCAGTTGTTCTTGAGATATCATTCCGATGCTGAATAATTTCCGGAATTTGATAAATTTCAAAGTGCATTTGGCTCATTTTCCTTGAGCCAACCTAACCCATTGACAATACCGATCCTTGGTAGTGCGCACAGAATATACACACCACGTTTCATTAAAATCCTTGCTGTTGTTCTTGAGATATCGTGTTAACAATAGTCAAAAAAGAGCTGAAATTTTCTAAGTCCACCTGGTCCATTTTCCTTGGACGAACCTGGCCCATTTGCAATACCGATTTGTGTTTGTTGCCATAGAAGCTATATGCCAAGTTTCATGAGAATCCTTGCAGGAGTTTTTAAGTTATCGTGTTAACAAGGTCACACAATAGTCAATGGAGAGCTGAAATTTTCTAAGTCCAGCTGGTCCATTTTCCTTAAACGAACCTGGCCCATTTACAATATCGATATGTGTTTGCTCCCATAGAAGGTACATGCCAAGTTTCATGAAAATCCTTGCAGGAGTTTTTAAGTTATCGTGTTAACAAGCTCTTCATGACAGACCGACAGACCGACCGACAGACCGATCGACAGACCGACACGCGGTCGATCGCATATATTCCCCCTGTGGGGAATAAATAAATGATATCGGTTCGAAAATATAAGAAGAAATGCATTTTGAATTATTTTTGAAAATTTTAAGGGTGCCTCATGCCAAAAATGAACGACATCTGATTAAAAATGCAGGTGGAGATACATTTTATAATTTTTTTTCAAAAATTCTCCTAAAAATTAAAAAATTATCCGATCGACTAGAAAAGCACAAGCCGTACGCACGATTCCTTAGGAAAACCTCAAACTGAAAATAAATGATATCGGTTGTAAGAGGAGATGGATTTTGAATTATTTTTGAAAATTTTTCTTCAAAAATTGTCTGATCGGTTAAAAAAGCATAAAGCCGTATGCATGACCCCTCAGGGGTGCCTCATACCAAAAATGAACGACATCGGATCAAAAATGTAGGAGGAGATACATTTTAAAAAATTTTTCTTCAAAAATTTACCAAAAATTAAAAATTATACCATCGACTAGAAAAGCACAAACCGTACGCATGACCTCCTAGGGATGCCTCACATAAAAAACTAAATGACATCGGATAAGAACTGTAGGAGGAGATAAATTTTGAACAAAGTTTAGTAAATGAAGAACTACCTAACGAACTAACTAACTATGGGGCGCCGTCTGCAAACCGATAGGGAAACCCAGCTTACGTATAACGTACGCTGGGCTAAAAAGAAGTATAATGCTTTTAAAAAGTATATTCTAGTAGCACTGCGACGGATTAATAGTAATGCTCTGATGAAAAGAGCCTGAGATATCACCCTGACTTTCTTCCTGTAAAGTTTGGTGATGCTTCTTTTTTTTAAGATTTCGCGCCGACAAAATAATTGCATACCGACCGTTCGACGGGCGGACGTACAGAACAATAGCAATAGCCTTCTGCCAGTATTGTATGAGGGCTCAAAATTTAAAAAAAAAAAAGGGAACAGAATTGAAGGAAAAATATCAAAAGAAAAGTTATTAATAGAAAAAACTAAAATAAAAAAACTTTTTTGAAGCTCACGAAAAAATTAAAATGACATGACATCGAGCAAAAAAAAAAGTATGGAAGACGAAAAAAAAGTAGAAAAAGTATAAAAAAGTATGTTTTTGGCGCAATCTAAAAAAAAGTATAATACTTTTAAAAAAGTATACTCTAGCAGCACTGCTAGCCCGTAATCACAGACGTAGATAACTACAAACCCACATACATAAATATAACCACACAGGCGCGCTCCATAATCGGGTACTTCTGGCAGAGATGCGGGAATAGTGGCTCCACACTTAGCCTGTAACCACAGACGTAGATATAACCACAAACCCACATACATAAATATAACCACACAGGCGCGCTCCATATTCGGATACTTCTGGCAGACCTACGGGTACAGTGGCTCAACACCTAGCCTGCAACCATAGACTTAGATATAACCACAAACCCATATAATAAATATAAGCACACAGGCGCACTCCATAATCGGGTACTTCTGGCAGAGATGCAGGAAAAGTGGCTCCACACTTAGCCTGTAACCACAGACGTAGATATAACCACAAACCACATACATAAATATAACCACACAGGCGAGCCCTATAATCGGTACATCTGGCAGAGATGCGGGCAGAGTTGCTCCACACCCAGCCTGCAACCACAGACGTAGATATAACCACAACTCACAAGCATATACATAACCGCACTGGTCATGATCGGGTACTGGCAGAGTTGCGGGCAAAGTGGCTGCAGGCCCAACCAGCTACTACAGACTTAGATATAACTTCAAGGCCATATGTATATGTATGTAAACCTACGCAAAGTTGAAGTTTGTTGATGAATTTCAAGTTCTTATCACTTAAATAATGAGTAACGGGTTTAAGCAAGGCACACAACATTTTTTGCGATAAAAATGGAACTACTAGGCCGATTCTCAAGATTTTGTTTAAACTGTAGCGCAACATACTGCCGTTATCGTGATTTTATAATATCATACCAGTTTCAACCCATTTTTTGTTCTATATTTGCATATAAGTTTACTGACGTTAACTTGCTCTTTTGCATTAAAGATATCATAAATTATGTGTAACATGCTCTATGAAAAAAGTGGCTAAGTGAATTTACCTCCTTTTTGCATTAAAACCTCAACCATTATGAGTAAGTAACAATTCTAGTGCAAAAAGGAGACAAGTGGACTTGCCTCCTTTTTGTATTAATAATATTGGTCATAATGAGTATCATTTTTAATGCAAAAAAAGGAACAAGTCGACTTGTCCCCTTATTGCACGAAACACGTGTTTTCATAAGAAAAAAGTACTTGCCCCCTTCTTGCACCAAACCGATAAAAGAGCTGCGCAGACAACAGCGCAAGGTGGGTGGGGGAGGGAGGGGCAGTAGTGGGGACTTACGTGCAGTCAGCCTGTAGGAAGATCTGTGTATTGTCTATGTTAGCCGAGCTACCTAGACAACACACCACCTCGCCGTACTCCTGCATGATGCGCAACATTTCGGTCGTGGCTGCAAGAAATCACGGCAACGGCTGTTAATCACCACAACGAAGTTCGGCCCCTACCGGGTCTAAATTTTGAAGAAAACGGTCAAAGTTAAAAAAAAATGGGATGAGAAGCAAGACCTTTCAACTTGGCCTTATATCGAAACATTATTGTTACAATGACCTTAGGACACTATGAGTGTACTTTTACCAAGGTTCCTTACAGAGTCTCTGAATGAAGGTATGAGTGGAATTGCAACGAGGTTACCGCGTGCAAACACTTCGTGAATAAGGGCACTGTGGGTGGAATTGTCACGGGATAACTTACAGCGCGCAAACACTTCGTGCATAAGGGCACTATGAGTGGAATTGTACCGAGGTAACTCACAGCGCGCAAACAATTCGCGAATAAGGGCACTATGAGTGGAACTGTACCGAGGTAACTCACAGCGCGCAAACAATTCGCGAATAAGGGCACTATGAGTGGAACTGTACCGAGGTAACTCACAGCGCGCGAACAGTTCGTGAATAAGGGCACTATGAGTGGAACTGTACCGAGGTAACTCACAGCGCGCGAACAGTTCGTGAATAAGGGCACTATGAGTGGAATTGCACCGGGACAATTTACAGCGCGCAAATTGTTCGTGAATAAGGGCACTGTGAGTGGAACGGTACCGAGGTAACTTACAGCGCGCAAACAGTTCGTGAATAAGGACACTATGAGTGGAACGGTACCGAGGTAACTCACAGCGCGCGAACAGTTCGTGAATAAGGGCACTATGAGTGGAATTGCACCGGGACAATTTACAGCGCGCAAATTGTTCGTGAATAAGGGCACTGTGAGTGGAACGGTACCGAGGTAACTTACAGCGCGCAAACACTTCGTGCATAAGGGCACTATGAGTAGAACGGTACCGAGGTAACTCACAGCGCGCAAACAATTCGTGAATAAGGGCACTATGAGTGGAACTGTACCCAGATAACTTACAGCGCGCAAACAATTCGCGAATAAGGGCACTATGAGTGGAACGGTACCGAGGTAACTCACAGCGCGCAAACAATTCGTGAATAAGGGCACTATGAGTGGAATTGTACCCAGATAACTTATAGCGCGCAAACAGTTCGTGAATAAGGGCACTATGAGTGGAACGGCACCGAGGTAACTTATAGCGTGCAAACAGTTCGTGAATAAGGGCACTATGAGTGGAACTGTACCGAGGTAACTTACAGCACGCAAACAGTTCGTGAATAAGGGCACTATGAGTGGAATTGCACCGCGACAATTACAGCGCGCAAATCGTTCGTGAATAAGGGCACTGTGAGTGGAACTGTAGCTAGATAACTTACAGGGGGCAAACAGGTCGTGAATAAGGGCACTATGAGTTGAATTGTACCCAGATCACTTACATCATCATCATCATCATTCGGTATTTATATAGCGCCCATTTAGCTTGGCAACTAGCGCACAATCATGAGTAATTTGAGTATGCTTCTTTAAATAATGTGTCTTCAAGAGTTGTTTAAATTGCGAAATATTATTAACAGTCTTGATTCTTTCTGGTAGTTTATTCCAAAGAGAAAGGGCTGCAAACGAGAACGCGCGCTCTCCCAATTTCGTTTTTGTTCTTGGAAGTGTGAGCCTGAGGCTCCCTCTTGATCGAACAGATCTTGAAGGTTCGTACAGTTGCGACCTGTCCCGGATATATCCAGGGGCCTGGCCTGGAACGTTATTAGCAATACTTTAAACTCGACACGTTTGGGAACCTGTAACCAGTGCAGCTCAACCAAAGATGGAGTTATATGATCGTACTTGGAGACACCAGTAATTAATCTCGCAGCACAGTGTAGGATATATTGCAGGCAATCGTGATGTCTGGCCGGTAAATTAACGAGTAAACTGTTGCAGTAATCAAGCTTTGATATAACGAGTGCATGAACAACAGAATTGGTAGCTTCCTTTGTCAGAAAAGGTCCAATTTCGCGTATCCAGTTCAGGTAATAAAAGGCTGATCTTGTAATTTGATTGATGTGAGCGTCCACGTGCACATGTTTATCTATTATGACACCAAGATTACGAACTGAGGATGACGCTCGAATGGTTTCGTCTAGTGATGTGACGGTTTAGGAATCATCGGCATAAAGATGAATTAGCAATGAAAGTAGTCGGATGAGTACTCCCAAAAGCTGACCATAATCACTTTAGACTCTAGGTCCAAGTTTGGAGCCTTGTGGAACTGAACAGGAGGAGTTATCGGTGTCGGAGTAATGTCCTTCCACACATACTTTTGCTGTTCTATCAGACAAATAGGAGATGAACCACTTTAAAGCATTACCACTTCGTTTGATAGTTCTATGAAGACGATGAATGAGGATTTTGAGATTGACGGTATCGAAGGCAGCTGAAAGGTCTAATAAGGCCAAATAGATACCTTACAGCGCGCAAATAGTCCCTGAATAAGGAATGATTGGAAATGTACCGAGGTGACTTACTGCGTGCAAACAGTTCGTGAACTAGAGCAGTGTGTATAGCCCACATATTCCCCACAGGCCCCCCATCAGTTAAACATGACCATCAATAGTCAATCAAGAGCTGAAATTTGGTCCAGTTGGTGCATTTTCCTTGGATGGACCTGGTCCACTTACAATACCGATCTGTGTTTGTTCCCATGAAAGCTACATACCAAGTTTCATTAAAATTTTTGCAGCAGTTTTTAAGTTATCGTGTTAACAAGCTGTTGATGAGTGTAAATTTGCTGAGGTTACTTCAAGTCAGGCACCCGGTCCGCAAATAAGGACATTATAACTGGAAGTTGACAGTCGGTCACACAGTCCTTGAATGAGGACAGGGAATTTGACAGAGATTACTTACAGACGGGAACACAGTCCTTGAATGAGGACAGGGAAACTGACAGAGATTACTTACAGACGGGAACACAGTCCTTGAATGAGGACAGGGAAACTGACAGAGATTACTTACAGACGGGAACACAGTCCGTGAATGAGGACAGGGAAACTGACAGAGATTACTTATAGACGGGAACACAATCCGTGAATGAGGACAGGGAATTTGACAGAGATTACTTACAGTCGGGAACACAGTCCTTGAATGAGGACAGGGAATTTGACAGAGATTACTTACAGTCGGTCACACAGTCCTTGAATGAGGACAGGGAATTTGACAGAGATTACTTACAGTCGGGAACACAGTCCTTGAATGAGGACAGGGAAACTGACAGAGATTACTTACAGTCGGTCACACAGTCCTTGAATGAGGACAGGGAATTTGACAGAGATTACTTACAGTCGGGAACACAGTCCTTGAATGAGGACAGGGAAACTGACAGAGATTACTTACAGTCGGGAACACAGTCCTTGAATGAGGACAGGGAAACTGACAGAGATTACTTACAGTCGGTCACACAGTCCTTGAATGAGGACAGGGAATTTGACAGAGATTACTTACAGTCGGGAGCACAGTCCTCGAATGAGGACAGGGAATTTGACAGAGATTACTTACAGTCGGTCACACAGTCCTTGAATGAGGAACAGGGAATTTGACAGAGATTACTTACAGTCGGTCACACAGTCCGTGAATGATTACAGGGAATTTGACAGAGATTACTTACAGTCGGGAGCACAGTCCTCGAATGAGGACAGGGAATTTGACAGAGATTACTTACAGTCGGTCACACAGTCCTTGAATGAGGACAGGGAATTTGACAGAGATTACTTACAGTCGGGAACACAGTCCTTGAATGAGGACAGGGAAACTGACAGAGATTACTTACAGTCGGTCACACATTCCTTGAATGAGGACAGGGAATTTGACAGAGATTACTTACAGTCGGGAACACAGTCCTTGAATGAGGACAGGGAAACTGACAGAGATTACTTACAGTCGGGAACACAGTCCTTGAATGAGGACAGGGAAACTGACAGAGATTACTTACAGTCGGTCACACAGTCCTTGAATGAGGACAGGGAATTTGACAGAGATTACTTACAGTCGGTCACAGTCCTTGAATGAGGAACAGGGAATTTGACAGAGATTACTTACAGTCGGTCACACAGTCCTTGAATGAGGACAGGGAATTTGACAGAGATTACTTAAAGTCGGGAACACGGTCCTTGAATGAGGACAGGGAATTTGACAGAGATTACTTACAGTCCGGAACACAGTCCGTGAATAAGGACACCAGCAGAGGGACGTTGTCGACCTTTTCTATGTGAGGACGGATATTTTCAATACCTTTTGGCAGACGCGCCTGTAATAAAATGGAATTGTTGTTTTGATTTCGGGCCAATAAGTTAACATTTACTTGACTTTTTGTCCTTATCGTGCTAAGCTAATCTCGATTGCACCTATCCAAATACATTTTTATCACTAAAATTTTAACATTTTTGTTTAGTTTACTAGCCTGAATGTATCTGTAGTGTTAATTACGAAAATTACGGTGTTATTATTAACACTTTGCATGCTGTACGCCATATTATTTTGCAGGCATGCATCAGTTCATATCGCACGGAATGCATGGTATGCGGGTTAATGTAATACGTGGTTTCGACTGTACCGCTAAGCAAACGAAGCACGATACAATAAACCTTCATGAAATAAAAATCACGCCACTGGAAATACCCCTTGGAAGCTCATACAAAGGACCCACACGCGCAGTCCCCAACTGACCGGACTCCAGGTAAGCGTTTACGGCGTTATTGCCCAACGACCAAAATGTACGGCAATTAGGTCTATATTAGACCTTTTGTTCTACCGACTCAATGGAATTGCTGCGAATCTTAACTGAAAGAGAACTACTTGATAAATTGTGTTTTACACGACAGAGGTCAGCTGTTAATGTACAACGTCGCTGAAGGGTTTTACCGAAGCGCTTACCCTGTTGGAGAGGCCGAGGGCAGCCATGCTATCGGTCGTTTCCGTGATGTAACTCGACGGATGATAGCTGCCGAATGAGGACCGCTGATCGTCGTCCCCCTCGTCGTCGTCGCCGCTCCCGCCGCCGTCACTGTCCCCAGTGACGTCGCTTGCTCTGTCCCCGTCAGAACCGTCAATCATGTTATTGTGGCTGTTGGTGTTGCTCACGACAGTGACGTAGTCTATACCCGACAGAGCGCTCGATTTTCTGTCTCTGGACATCAGAGGCGTTTTGATTCCTCCATCCGTGTCGTGCTCACTCGATTCCGAACTGTTCTTTATTGCTTGTGGTTCAGTGAATACCGTATCATCGCTTTGCTGCAGACCCGATGGCATGTCGGAAGCGACTCTCCAATTATCCAGATCCGACGAGCCTTCGGTGGTGTGCCGGGATCTACCCTGCGACGCCTTCTGGTCTTTTCGGAGAAGTGGCTCTTCCTCGAGGCGAAAATGCACGTGTTCCAGGTCGGTGCGTGACGTCACCATGACGTCACCATGCATCCGGATCGATTCGTCCGGATCCAGATGTACGCCCTCGCTGGACGGGTACTCGTGGATCGGCTGCTCGGCCGACTCGAATTTCACTTGATTCTGCTCTGTGCTTATAGAGCCCGGGGCAGTAAATCTGAAAGAAAATGTCAAGGTCATTTATCACATGTTCTTTTTATGTCTATGCAACGTATTTTAAATACAAACTTTGGTCTATGCAAATGCAAAGCTTGTGTATTATACTCAAATAACAGCCATAAAAATTTTGCTTAAAAAATCTGGCAGCCCGAATTAACCCCACAGGTTAATTAATCCAATATTTCTGTCTTGACCCTCCTACCTGCGCCTTCCCAGTCTCGCCTTCACCCTGAACTCGTCCCTGCTGCCTACCGGCGACGGCCCCGTCTTTCCCTGATCCCCTTTTATCAGGCCCCGTCCCTGCCCAGCTGCCCTGCCCAGTCTCTCCTTGATCCAGGCCCCGCCCCTGCCTACCTGCGTCTGCCCAGACTCTCCTTCACCATGGCTCTGTTCCTATTTACCTGCCTCTGCCCAGACTCTCCTTCACCATGCTCTGTTCCTATTTACCTGCCTCTGCCCAGGCTCTCCTTCACCATGGCCCTGTTCCTATTTACCTGCCTCTGCCCAGGCTCTCCTTCACCATGGCCCTGTTCCTATTTACCTGCGTCTGCCCAGACTCTCCTTCGCCATGGCCCTGTTCCTATTTACCTGCCTCTGCCCAGGCTCTCCTTCACCATGGCTCTGTTCCTATTTACCTGCCTCTGCCCAGACTCTCCTTCACCATGGCCCTGTTCCTATTTACCTGCCTCTGCCCAGGCTCTCCTTCACCATGGCCCTGTTCCTATTTACCTGCGTCTGCCCAGACTCTCCTTCACCATGGCTCTGTTCCTATTTACCTGCCTCTGCCAGGCTCTCCTTCACCATGGCCCTGTTCCTATTTACCTGCGTCTGCCCAGACTCTCCTTCACCATGCTCTGTTCCTATTTACCTGCGTCTGCCCAGGCTCTCCACCATGGCTCTGTTCCTATTTACCTGCCTCTGCCCAGGCTCTCCTTCACCATGGCCCTGTTCCTATTTACCTGCGTCTGCCCAGGCTCTCCACCATGGCTCTGTTCCTATTTACCTGCCTCTGCCCAGGCTCTCCTTCACCATGGCCCTGTTCCTATTTACCTGCGTCTGCCCAGGCTCTCCTTCACCATGGCCCTGTTCCTATTTACCTGCCTCTGCCCAGGCTCTCCTTCACCATGGCCCTGTTCCTATTTACCTGCGTCTGCCCAGGCTCTCCTTCACCATGGCCCTGTTCCTATTTACCTGCGTCTGCCCAGGCTCTCCTTGCCCTTGGCCCCATCCCTGCCTAGCGCGGCAGCCAGAAGCGTGTCGGTGGAGTGATGGCTCGGGAAGGTTGACGGACGGGAGCCGGCTTCGCTGTGAGAACGGGACAGGTCGTGCGTGCTGGGCGAGGCAGTGCGGGATTCGCCCACAGGCGGCGCAGAGAAGGGTGCGTTCAGCAGCGAGATGTGGCAGTTCCAGCCCGCCTCCAGGCCCATCTTCTCCGAGAACACCTTCCACAATACATCAAAGTCACCAATCACAGATCCTTTTTCAATGTGCAACATTTTTTACTGAAACTGATTTTTCAAGAAAGGGACTTAACTAAAACTTCTAATACAACGTCTCTTAGTGTTACTCTCTTTTTACTACAGATACGGTATTACTAACTATATAAATATATAAATACATAAAAAACTCTTTACAAATGGACGTTATTTAAAATATCCTACACCCTTCACACGTTTTAACGCACTTTAATGCAAACCTTTTTGCCGGTTTAAGTAAGAAAGCACTTACTCTACTACGGAGCTCATTTTCCTTGGAGAAATGCACGAAGCGTATGCAGGCTGTGTCTAGGTCCTCTATCAGCTGTACCAGGTCCTACAGCCATAAACATGTACAAGGTCAGTGCTGCCAGCTCAGACAATTGGAGTAGAAGTTTACCTTTAAATATGTTGGATTGTTCTATCAGCTCATAAAAATTAGCAAAAATTTTCCATTTTAAGTCTATCAGAGCGCTGCCAGCTCAAACAATTCAATAAGATGTTTCCATGCTAAATATAGTGGGCGGTGCAGCGAGGAAAAAAAACTGGGCAGGAAGTTTCTTTCTCGTTGAAGACTGACGAGCCCCCTCTTTTTTTTTCATTGTGATTACTTCCTTTGTCGCATGCATTAAAACTCGCTGTCAAAGATTTCTGGACAAGGGTTTGAACAGACTATTGATCGGTGAAGCCACTCCACTCCACGGTAAAGCCACCCCACTCAATGTAAACATACCCTACACCACGGTGAAGCCACCTTACTCCACATAAAGCCACCCTACACCACCGTAAGGCCACCCCACTCCACGTAAAGCCACCCTACACTACGTAAAGCCACCAAACACTACGGCAAAACCATCACCCTCCACTGTAAAGCCACCGTTCTAAACGGTAAAGCAACCCCACTCTACGGTAAAGCCACCCTACATAACGGCAAAACCACCATCCTCCAAGGTGAAGCCATCCCCAACACCAAGGTAAAGTCATCCCACTCCACAGTAAAACCACCCTACCCTACAGTAAGGTCACCCCCTCATCACGCTGAAGCAACCCCACTCTACGGTAAAGCCACCCTACATAACGGCAAAACCACCATCCTCCAAGGTGAAGCCATCCCCAACACCAAGGTAAAGTCATCCCACTCCACAGTAAAACCACCCTACCCTACAGTAAGGTCACCGCCTCATCACGCTGAAGCAATCCTACTCCACGGTAACGCCACCCCACTCCATGGTAACGTCACCCTATTCCTCAGTAACGCCACCCCACTCCACGGTAACGCCAGTCTACTCCACGGTAATGCCACCCCACTCCACGGTGAAGCCACCCCAATCCGCGGTAAAGCCACCCCACTCCACGATAACGTCACCCTGTTCCACGGTAACGCCAACCTACTCCACAGTAATGCCACCCCACTCCACGGTGAAGCCACCCAACTGCATGTTGAAGCCACCCCACTCCAAAGTAAGCAACCCTTCTCCAAGGTAAAGCCACCCCACTCCACGGTAAAGCGATCCCCCACTCCACGGTAATGCCAATCTACTCCACGGTAATGCCACCCCACTTCACGGTAACGTCACCCTGTTCCAGGATAACGCCACCCCACTCCGTGGTAAAGCAACCCCACCCTGGAAGCATCCCTCCGTGTCATGTATCGACTTACATCCCCCTCCTCCCCACACGGTACTCACACTCTTGGCCTGGTACTGCATACTGATCATGCCGATGAACACTTGGTTACACTGGCCCCGGAAGCAGCCCTCCACGTCATGTATGGACTCGAGGCTCGTGCCCAGCATTACCGAATCGGCGCTTCCATGGTAGCCCCGGGCCGACCGCGCAGCCTCGCCACCCTCACCCGTTCGCGCGTCCCACGATCTGTCGTCAAAAACACCTCACACGTTCAAGGTCAAGCTCGACAAGTTTTTTTTCTTTATTTATTCATTTATTTATTTTTCTTTCTTCCTTTATTTTATTTTTGTTTATTTACGTAAATTATGCTGCTCTATTGTATTCTTTTCTACATAATTCTCTACATATTTTCTACTTTTACATATATATACTGCTGGTGAAAAATTCATTTTTACATATAAAAAATTTAATTGGCTTTGTGTGCTTACCTTGGGTTTTTCAAGTTCGCGAAATTGATTTTTTTTAAATCTCAAAAATAACATTTTGCTGTCTAAAATACAATTACAGACAGCACAAGAGAAGTTGATCTACAATGATCCACATTCATTTATTGTGGCATAAAATTTTAACCGTTTCTGTAATTGTCACGACAGCGAGGCTATGTACCTACCATCAGTCGAGATTTTTAATGGTTTACCGTCAATATTATTGCCAATTTTCAGCAAATCGCCCAAACATTAACAGCCACGTAGGCGCTAATGTCCGCAACCGCTACACAATTAGAGGCTAAAGAACAAATATCTTTTTTTCGTAAATACAGCGTGTGTGTGCTGCCATTATGGCGGAAACAGTTAGGCTAATTCAAAACACGAATAATTCGAAGTTAATAGCTCTGTTCAGAGCACTTCGAATTGAAGTACTGTATATATATTTGAATCAACTCGTCTAAACATTTTCGCGACTGGCGATCAGATCAGTGACAAAGACTTACTGTACCTGACGAGGGCGGGACTTTGTGGGACATCAAAGAGTCGACCCGAGTACTCGGGTACCTCCAGGTACACGTCCTGAAGCTCGAGCCCGAGGCGTTGCGGCAGCGGGCGGTAGGCGAACGCCGTGCAGTACGAGGCCATGCTCGTGCGGTGGTAGAAGTCAGCTATCCGCCTCCTGCTTAAGATACGGATATAAAGCACTGGCAAAAAGTTCGGAATAAAGAGTTTGTGGGTTGGTGGTAAACGATATTCACTGTATTTATATTTTACTGCAGAAATGGATCATGTATATTGCATTATCCGCCGTGGAACGGAGGGATATAGTTTTGAACTTTTCGGTCTGTCTGTCGGTCCGTCCGTCTAGCCCTCCATCTGTCTGTCTGTCTATCACGCTTCAGTCTCACGCGCCTACGGGCAACATTAAAAAGATGGATTTGTTTCTGATTTTGTAAACGGTTGACCAAAAATTTTCCGGAACGGAAAAAATTGACAAAATGGCGGACTTTTGAAAATTGACACTGGACTTAGCGTACATACGGCAGTCTCACGCGCCTACAGGCCGCATTGATACATAGATTCTTTTCAAATTTTGTACACAGCTTCTCTGGACCCTTTCGCAGTGCAGTGACCAAGAATTTTCAGGATGGGACTTAAATTGACAAAGTGGCGGATTTTTCAAAATCGGCGCTGTACTTAGCGCACCTATGGTAGTCTCACGAGACTACTGGTTAATGGATTAATTCGTTTAAATGTTAGACACTACGTCTACCTATCCTTCCACTTTTAAATTTTGCGTAGCCAACACGCAACAGCCTTACACACACCATATCGCCAACGTGACCTAGTCAAGTTTGATACCTTGACAGTATGCATCGACAATATGCATAGGAGAGCAGAAGAACGTTATGCCTCGGGTGGAGGATACACCACATATTGAATTTTGTGATATTTGTGGTACGAGCCCACCTGTGTTCAAGTGACATTTCAGCTCGAACCAGTTCACTGATTTGTTCCTACAAGGTATCAAATGTAACACATATGATCCATTTCTGCAGTAGAATATAAATACAGTAAATGTCGTTCTTTCTTTGACCAACCCACAAACTTTTTATTCCGGACTTTTTTTTCAGTGCTGTATATAGGCATTGGGCTGGGGTGGGCGGTCGGCAAACGCCATGCAGTGCGAAGCCATGCTCGTTCGACAGTACACACAGTAATCCATGGCCATGGACAGGGGTAGGGGAGAACGACTGGCTCCGACAGCTGGGGTTTGCGTGCGATACGTGCATGTTGTTCAGCATTATAACAAGCAAACATGTGACAATGCACTCCCGTGTAGAGAAATGAGCAGTAAATTTTGCGTTCTCTAACCGCGTAAAAAAAACCAAGCCTATTTGATGCTGACGAGACGAAATCCTTTCTGCTTTGCGTAACTGTGTGACACAGAGTCAACGAAACTACTGGGAAATATCTGAGAGGGGAAAACCAAGTTATTTGGTTGTCACAGACATGATAAGTGTGTTGTTGTTATGGCGATAAACTATGTGGCTGGTGTGCTAGGTATTTGATCTGGGTACACTGAACTCACAGGCTCTCCACGCGTGCCTCAATCCCATACCAAGCACACCGGCCTCATGATCTAGGCATAACCTGTCATGAATACAAATCTCCCGCTGGCAGCCAGGACTGACCCCGAGACCTCATGCGGGGTCGGCAGGGACAGCAGGGGGTGGTCTACCACGACAACCAGCCATGGGGGATTGTGTCACACTACAATACTATTCTCGAACTCACAAATACACCAATTAATTACCTTAGGCACAACAAACATTACCCACTCAACCCGTAATTGATCACTTTTCAAATCATGAATAATGTGAACATAATCCTTATATTTGTCTCTGTTTTTTTTAAATAATAAGTAGCTGTTTTGTTGGATTGACCTGCCACTGTTGCTGAGCGCTCTCAGCTGGCTGCCGTCCCAGTACTCGCTGCAGGCGTCAAGCAGAAGGTCCCCAGTGCCCTGCGAAAACAGCTGGCTTATACCTGCAAACAAATAAAGCAGCTGATTTATACATGCTAACAAGCGAAACAGCTGACTTATACCTGCAAACAAACGAAACAGCTGACTTATACCTACAAACAAATAAGCAGCTGATTCATACATGCAAATAAAAGAAACAGCTGACTTATACCCGCAAACAAACGAAACAGCTGACTTATACCTGCAAACAAATAGAGCAGTCGATTCATACATGCGAACAAAAGAAACAGCTGACTCATACCTGCAAACAAATAAAGCAGCTGATTCATACATGCAAACAAAAGAAACAGCTGACTTATGCCCGAAAACAAACGAAGCAGCTGACTTATACCTGCAAACAAACAAAACAGCTGATTCACACAGGAAAACAAACGAAACAGCTGACTTATACACGCAAACAAACGAAGCAGCTGACTTATACCTGCAAACAAACAAAGCAGCTGATTCACACAGGCAAACAAACGAAACAGCTGACTAATACCTACAAACAAATAAAGCAGCTGATTCATACATGCAAACAAACAAAACAGTTGATTCATACATGCAAACAAAAGAAACAGCTGACTTATACCTGCAAACAAATAAGGCAGCTGACTTATACCTACAGACAAACAAAACAGTTGATTCATACATGCAAACAAAAGAAACAACTGACTGATATCTGCAAACAAACAAAACAGCAGGCCTATACATGCAAACAAAACAGCAGACTTATACCTGCAAACAAACAAAACAGCAGACCGATACTTGCAAACAAATAAGGCGGCAGACTTATACCCTTATACCTGCAAAAAAAAAAAACAAGCATGTCCAAGGACATGACCCAGCCGAGTTACCACACAAGGAAAGAGAGAAAAAATCTGAAACGAATACTGTTAGGCCAAAAAATAAAGAACTTTGTTTCTGAACGTAATTTTTTCATAATTGTAATACACAACAACGAGTTTTCCCGGGTGGAAGCTACCGGAAAAGGGATGCTGGAGAGGTTGGGTTTTTCCGATTCACGTATTTACCGACATTTACACAATTTTACAAAATTTTTAAAATTCCACCATTTTGGCATTTTTTTTTTTTTTTTGTCATTTGCGAAAAAAGCACAATCCAGTAGGAGAAGCACCTAAAAAACTTTTGATTAAAAATTTATAACTATTTGAAAAAGACTGAGAGAAATGAATGGTCTGACATTATTCAGTTATTTACTACCATTTATTCCAGTTTAAACCTCTATTTTAAATAATAGGGTGTTAACCTCTAATTGGTGAATATTTTGTTTTTCAATTTCCAACTTTCAGTATGAATTTCACCTCGTTTTGGTGACCACCTCTGTATAATGGATATTTCAGACGGCCCAGAAGGTGTTCATTCTAAAGAAGTTGTACCGTACGTGCAAACAGTCTGCTGACTTATACATCGAAAAAGTAATATCGAGTCTTTTATTTTACTGTTTCTGAATTTAAAATTCAGTATTCAAAACAGAGAAACAAGCAAAGTATGTTGGCACACACCTGAGTTTGCCTCTCGAGCCACTACGGAGAAGACATTAGGCATGGGCATGCGATACTTGATGAACGACTTGGCCTTGGGTAGACGTTCTTTCTCCGAGCCCTGCGTCGTCTGAAAATATGTCCCCAAAAACTAGAGATATGTTCAAAGGAAGACGCACCCCCCCCCCCCCCAGTATCGCAAATTAGTATGAACTTTTATCGTTTCTTTATCTGAGCACGGCAACTTGTGGGTGGGTGGGTGGGTGAGTGAGTGAGTGAGTGAGTGAGGATAGGGCAGGGTAGGGCATGTAGGTAGGCAGTTGGGCGGACTGTAATGCCATACGCCAGCGCTAGCACTGCGCGTACTGTGAAAGGGTTAGAAATCGGTAGGGGCCTTAAGCTGAAACGGGATTAGTTTGCTCGACAACTTCAAATCAGTTATATTTATCTTCAAAGTTGAGTTTTAGCGAGTCATGCACCAGGGAGTACGCACTAATCTGTCTTGCATTTCTTCGCATTTTCAACAAGTTTTAGGAATATTTAAATCCGTCTTGATCAAATAAATGATAAATTGAAAGAAACAGCTTCGCTGTGGTTCAGAACTTGCCATCTTTGGAGTGAACGAATCAGTATCTCGTCTTGTAGACCCCATGCAAACTGGCGAACAAAAGACAGGAACGAAAAGATGAAGGCAGAAGCCATGAAATACGAAGTGCGCGCATACTTTGCTCCGTCCACTCACCAGTTGGCGATACATGCCAAGCACCTGCTGTAGGTGAAAGATATCCAAGGCTTGGCTTGTAAATCCAATGGCTTTGGACAGCTCACAAAAACACCTGCAAAGTACGGTGTAACATCAATAATCAAATTTTCCAGTTTTTTCTCTATCGTTTCCTTATCAAACATTCTAATCCACTGCAGATGGAACATCAAAATTTTGCAAACTCTCAGACCGTGATCTGGCTCCTCTTTCGCCTAAGGATTATGCACTAAAACACAGGATTTTAGATGTAAACTACCTTCTGTAAACTACCTTCTATTGACAACGGGGACTGCCGTCTCCTGATTGGCCGCGACACAAGTCACATGGTCAGCAAATTCTGTGTACTTCTCCGCCGTGTCAATGTTACAAGTGTTCAATAAAATATTCAACCCCTGTAATAAACAAGAACGCGCGTGGATATTGTGCCCAGCCGTAAAATTCACTCTCCAGCATTATCACGGAACTACACACGATCAATAATTTTGAAGGCACGTGTCGTAAATTCCCATACATATTAGACGAGGCAATATCCCGAACAAGGTTCCCAAGTAGAACCCAAAGAAGGTTGAATTACCAAAAGTAATTAAAGCTATTCTAGGCTATTTAATCCTTTAGGAAACTAACTCCACTATTAAATACTTTATTTAATGGTGTCTCACTTTTAATTATTTGTAAACACAACGCATGTTAGTATTTTACTAATCCCCTGTTTTACGGACTGTAGATTTCTCTTGGAAATCGGCCCTTTACATGGTTTTTACATGTGTACCACGACTATCACATATGTGGCGGTCTTGGGTTAGATACATCCTTTTTGAATCTCGAAGGGCTTTTTAGGGAAATTCATCCCTGACCGCTTATATGTGTGGGTTAGAAATCGCCTGATGAGAACCATAGAGGTTCGAAACCGCTTGTGTGATCGTGTTATTTACTCTACCATATACGAAATCCAAGTTTCGGGATTTTCGGTATCGTTATTTAGTTTTACGTATGTTGCGTATGTTGATTACGTATACACGATCACTGGGGTAATGTGTGTGTTTACGTTAGTTGGTTTTCGAACTAACAGCGGTCGCGTTTTGTTGAGTTGCCATATTGTCTTTTGCCTCGTTTTTTATATTAAATTCCCATACATGAACAGCTCAGTAAATTAACCGCGCCTCCGGCAAATTCACTGTTTTTGGTTTCAATCTGACATTAACAGTGTTGCCATGCAGCAAACAAGAAACTAGACAAAACAGTACAAGCTAACATTACACACTTTCACTCGACATCTATTTAATTTCTTATTTTTGTAAACAAAAAACAAACGAGGAGTACGACTATCCCCCGTGGGCCATATGGTGTGTGTAAGGCTGTTGCCTGTTGACTACGCAAAATTTAAAAGTGGAAGGATAGGTAGACGTAGTGTCTAGCATTTAAACGAATCAATCCATTAACCAGTAGGCGCCGATTTTGAAAAATCCGCCATTTGGTCAATTTAAGTCACAACCTTAAAATTCTTGGTTACTGCACTGCGAAAGGGTCCAGAGAAGCCGTGTACAAAATTTGAAAGGAATCCATCTATCAATGCGGCCTGTAGGCGCGTGAGACTACCGTATATACGCTAAGTACAGTGCCGATTTTAAAAAGTCCGCCATTTTGTCAATTTTTTTCGGATCCGGAAAATTCTTGGTCTCTGCATTGCGGAAGGGTTCAGAGAAGCCGTGTACATAATTTGTAACCAATTCATCTATTAATGTGGTCTGTAGGCGCGAGACACTGAAGCGTGACAGACGGACAGACAGACGGACAGACTGAAAAGTTCAAAACTATATCCCTCCGCTCCACAGGGGATAATGTCTTCCCGACTAAACCAATTAATCCCCAATAACCATGTTCCTTTTTTATTACTGAAATAAAAAAGTCCTTCCTGCAAACATAATCATAATTCATTGTCAAAAATTCAAAAATAAGCAAACCTAGACGGTGTTCACTAAAACAAATTTTACCTATTTTATCCCGGTCTGAAAGTTGATCACTACAGCATTTTTATTTTGTACATAACATTTTTATCGGGCCTGGAAGTTGGTCAAGACAGGCAAATTTTAAGGTACATCTATTTATCCGAATCTGGAAGGGGTCACGACAAACAGGTTTTACTTTACATCTTTTTGTCCAGCTCGTGAAGGCTGTCTGCCGGAACACTTCAGAATCTCTGGAAAACGGTCTGTGTATTCATATTGTAGGCCAGACGGTTCTATCAACTTTTGACCCGTGTTGTGTTACCAAGGCAGGCGTATGACGTAAAAATCATGTGTGACAAATTTCTCAGTCGCTGAACCTGGGATAAACTTGGTGGGTTTATTGCTTACTAGGTCCGAAAGATTCTTTCAAATTTTGTCGCGAGCAGAACGAGTTAGTTCAGCATATGGCGTCGCTACGTATCTATGCACATATTTAACACTTGACAAGCTGTTACCTTGCAAGGGTTATATGAATTTATGTGAGCAGCCTTTGTCCTTTATTTTCTTCTTGACAGTTTTCCGATTTTTTGTGTCTTCTTCTGCTCTAACAATATGGGTCCTAGGACCATGAAACTTGGAACTTTTGAAGAGCTTGATCTGAATGTGTGCACGTCACTTTTTATTTTCGTTTTCGATTTCGTTTTCTTTGTTAAAACGCCATGTGAAAAAGAGTGTATTTGTGCAAGTAAATGCGGAGCATTTAAAGTACACCAAACAGTTGCTGAGCTTTGTGCGAGCTCTCGCTGCGTAAACAGATATCACAGCGTATGCCTGATCAGTCAATCGAACCTTAAGTCAACCAAAACCAAACACTACTCGGCTTATAAGACGTAATCAAGCTGTGTTGTTGCTTATATATTTAGCTGGTATGAAGTTATCAACCTATGGAGTTTTTTCTTGACAGTGGTCCGATTTTTATTCGAGAAATAAAACACTGTAGGAAGTATTTTTGTGTTTTAATTTTTGTCAAGTGTTTAACATTTCGCTAGCGAAATACGGTTCTAGTTATAACAAGAGCAATCAGTGATTGCCATATCCCCCGCCGTTAGTGTAATAAGTAAGGCGGGTGCTGTACGTCACACTTAAACTAAGTAGATAAAACAATTACACTATATTGTTGTTACGCATATCAAATATGAACCGGATCCGCTCACTAGTTTCGGAGATATCGTCTGGAAAACAAAGTCCAAAAACCGATCCAGATGGGCTTCTATCCAACCAAAACCCCCAAAAGGCACATCTAGATATCTTGGCTGTTACGCATATCAAATATGAACCGGATCCGCTCACTAGTTTCGGAGATATCGTCTTGAAACCAAAGTACACGTTGAGATCCGGATTTTGGGATTCTTAGTCCAAATACAGATCCAGGTGGGCTTCGATCCGACCAAAACCCCCAAAAGGCACATCTAAATATCTTGCTTGTTACGCATATGAAATATGAACCGGATCCGATCCGCTCACTAGTTTCGGGGATATCGCCTGGAAACCAAAGTACACATTGAGATAACGATTTTGGGATTCTTAGTCCAAATACAGATCCAGGTGGGCTTCGATCCGACCAAAACCCCCAAAAGTCACATCTAGATATCTTGGTTGTTACGCATACCAAATATGAACTAGATCCGCCAACTAGTTTCGAAGATATCGTCTGGAAACAAAACTGGCGACTGACGGACGGACGGACGGACAGAGTGCGTTTCTATATCCCCCGCCTGCGTGAGGACGGCGAGGGATAATAAGATTTTATGTGCAAAATATCTCGATAACGGAAAGTGGTACCGACTTAAAACTTTGTAGGAGTAGTTTTTATGGTCAGTCGGATGGCTCCAACAGATTTTGATGCCTCTGGCGCAGTTAAGAAAGGCGTATGCGTGATTATTTCAACATTTTATTTGTAAGATTTCTCAGCTGCTGAACATCGGAGATTCTTTACAGTTGGTGGGATTCTTGCTTGTTAGGTTCGGAAGATTCTGCTGAATTTCGTTGCAAACTGCGCAAGCAAAGAGCGCATATAACGTCATTACTTAAAGTAGTCATCTTGAACAGAATCTCGTGCGCAGACTATCTCGATAAGGAAATGTGAGACCGACGGTCAAGCATAACTTTTTTGCACAACTTCAAATGAGTACGGGAAATGAATGGACACAATTACGTAAAATACTTCGTAATATAAAGCACTGGCAAATAGTCCGGAATAAAAAGTTTGTGGGTTGGTGGTAGTCAAAGAATATTGACTGTATTTATATATTACCGCACAAATGGATCATGTCACATTTGAAACCTTGTTGGAACAAATCAGTTAAGTGGTTCGAGCAAAACTGTCACCTAAACACAGGTGGGGTCGTACCACAAATGTCACAAAATTCAATATGTGGTGTATCCTCCACCCGAAGCATAACATTTTTCTGCTCTCCTATGCATGCTGACGATGCATTTTTTTGTTTTGTTCTCTATGGAATGTTGTCCCACTCTTGTTGCACATTGTCCGGAGGTCTCTCGGGTTGTGACAAGGACGCAGTATGCGAGAAATTTTGCATTTCATAATGTCCCATACATTTTTCATCGGATTAAGACCAGGACTTTTCGCTGGCCACTCCATTCTGAATATCCTGTTTGGTCCAAGTAATCATCAACTAATGCAGCTCCGTGGGGTCTGGAATTATCATCAATAAATTGAAACCTGGCAGGACCCAGGATAACTTACGGCCCCCCAAACGAGTATTCCTGCACTACCAAACAGTGCAATAACTTCAATAATTTGGCTTGTTTTGGTTCGCGATATTTGTTGAACACGTTGAGGTTGAGAAAGGATTTTTGTGATTTGCGAAAGAAAGACAAGACAATATTGCTCGATATTGCCTATTGTTTCTGAGGTTGATTTTAACACCTTGAATGACAAGCCCGAGTCTGTTGCAGGTTGATCAGTGCACCGTTTATCTTTTCACACAAACGGATGCCTGGGTAGAATCTACCGCTCTTGGAACCGTTGCATTGCCAAAGAGTTCTGTTATACACCCTAGTAACATTTTTTTCATAAAAAACATACCATGTGTCAGAACAGATCCACAAACTTTTTATTCCGGACTTTTTTCCAGTGCTGTATTTTCTTTCGATGATCCCTCCTCCCCGACCCCTTTGTAGGCTGTTCTGTTAAATGCATATCGTAAATGAACTTGTGCTGTTAGTTGCTATGCTTGATATTATAACGTTTTCCAGAAGAATATTGATCATGCCTCGATTTTTTGAGGTATTTTAGTTTAAAACAGTGACAGCAAAAGACAAGCCATCGATCAATGCTGTATGACTCATACTGTCTTTTAACGGCGTCTTCATGCACGGCACATTGAGTGGTATTACGTAATGAATTCCTCGACCATGGGGTCAATTTCCATTCCACGTTTAAGAAAATGTCATTCCTACAGCTTTCGGTTGATACATGTACAGTTTTCACTTGTGAACATTTGCGTTTTCGAGCACGGCAATAATCGAGGTGGCATTTTTTTTCGATATTCAAAGTTTGTGTGCGGATGATTGTTTTTGGCGCATTTTTGTTTCTGTTTCAAACCATTCACCTCTACCAATTGTATTAAAAATGAGAACAGAAGCCAGGGCTGGCCGGTACATGTTGCCGTACACGTTTCACAGCCATTATTTTCAAAGGGAAAACTCTGAATTTACCCTAATTTACTGATTATTAATCTTTGGGATCGCAAAAAGCATTATGGTTTCGAAAATGAAATTATGAGCATTTCAGTAATATTTAGAGCATCACAGATCAATATTAATCTGGTCCATGACTATAGAGGAAAAGTAGAGATTGTCCGCACATGAAGTAATCTGGTGGTATTATCAAGTTATACAGCTCTCTCTTCACACCGCTAATGCTTGGAAAGTTATCATCTTCCTAAGTATTCTCTTTCCTTTGCCTTTGTCAAAGCGATTTTTGGCGGGCTGTCGAAAAAGAAAATCGTTCGTTTTTTGGCAAAATTGGCGAACTTACTTACAACTGGAAACTGATTCGAACTGAATCTAGTTAAAAATGAGCTAATTATGGGTTCTCTTTTGACGCCTTATCTATTAAAATATGAATTAGTAATTCTTAAGCGAATAAGAAACCAGTTATTTTGGTAGGCTTTTCCGGAAAAGACTACGCAAAGACTCAAATGTCACGGAAATCGAAAATTAAATTAAAACAAAGATGAAAATAGTAAAATAGTACAATACAAATTCTCGTTTTCTTTTTAATTACAAAAAATTAAAACAGTATAAAGCTTTAATTCACGTTCAATTTTGATTCACATTCGGTTTTGACACTGGCTCAGTACTGTATAGCAAACTGATGTTTGAATTAAAACATACTCATACATTCTTCCACTTTTTATTTGTATAAGCTGTTAATACACTTATTATCTTTAATTATATGTATTATCTTAAATTGAAATGGTTTGGCAAACAGAATTTATTTTCATAAAGATAAATATTTCAGCGCGGCTATATCTGGGTTTAACTGTGATCCCTCAGAATCCCCTATACAATGGATAACATGGTATTAGCTTGATGTTGTATATATCCGATGTATTGGTATCGAGAATGGAAAGCAATGCTCCTGCAAGTGTTGTCTGAGGCTTTGCCTGATATTAAACGGATGAAAAATTATAATAATAAATAATAATATTCCTATGAATAATTTTCTGGCCTTTTTAGGTCGGAGAGATACAAGTTTTGCTTACAAAAAAAAAAAAAAAAAAAAAAAAGAAATTAAATAGGTCTCAATTGCTCGTGTACGATATATATATATATATAAACCCTGTACACTGATGTTATGTGTGCACTGGCGGCTCTAGTTCAATAATATAATGATATTTTAATGTCGTTATTTTGATTTGTATTTCCCTTCACCTCTACCAATTTAAAATGTCTCATTAAACCAACAAATCTAACCTGAGGAGGGGTTTAGGCAATAAATGTCCGGTTTCGTTTCGTTTCCAAAATTAATCTAACCTGATGAGGGTGTTAGGTAATAAATGTCCGGTTTTGTTTCGTTTCGCAAACTTCAAGTAGCCATTGAGGGGCGAAACGTAAATATCTAATATTTAAAACAAAAACATTCTAGGTGAAACTTTTTTTACATAATTTAGCTTCATTGGTGAAAAAACTGACAAATGACATTTTGGCATAAATATGTCAGCGTTATGTATAATTGACCTTTTTATTTTCAAAACATGGTATTTACAGGCAAGCATGGATAATATACTAGAGAAACAGAATCCATGGACAGTTTTACAGTAAAGGGATATCGATACAGCAACATTTGAGACGAGTAACAAAAGTTATCCAATTTTCATGCGTTTTTTCCTTTCATTGTGATTTTCTGTACAAGATATTTCAAATTTATGTGTACTGACCCTTATTAAAGATAGTTAAAGTAATCTGAAAGTGGTATCCGCATGTCTTCTTGGTATTTCTCCTATCACAAATACATAATATGAAAATATCGGCACATAAATTATTATAATTTTTGATACATTTTAGGTTCACTGTAGCTTGATAAGATGCAAACTAAGTGAAATTTAAAATAAATATGGTGCACACTTTTTAGGGATTTATAAAATTCCCCTTTCGTTTCGTTTCCCAAAGTACAAGAACCACCTCCCCCCCTACTACCTGCAGTTTTCGAGACAAAACTTCTCAAGAAATGAGTAAGGTTTGTTGGTTTTATAGAGACTATTTTAAGTGGTAGAGGTGTAAGGATATGTAAATATATACACAAACTTTAAAATATTATTATGAAATAAAATAATTAGTTCCAAACATGAGAAAAGAAAATCCTCAAATGAGGCTCCATTTTGTGTTTCGTTTCATTTCGTTGCGCACACTAGAGTAAGCTAGTCAGACTGATATGGGAATATTAAGAAGGAAATCAATTAACGCTTGAAATATAGCCACACCTTACTTAGATCTTATTTACACCGTTATACAATGACATGTCAATTATTTTAAAAAAATGCAATAGAAAACTGCTGAAAAAAACTGTCAGCTCTACCGACTGGTTGTTGCGTCACTTTCGCTATACACATTTGGTTATTTTTGGATTAAATGCGATTCACCTTAGATACAGATAGAATTCCATACCCGGCGCAGAGACGAAATACAGCAGCGAATTCCAACAACTCGCCATGAATCATACAGAAGGAAGCGGACCGATCGAGTTTACCTTAAATTAACACGTAAGTAAAACTATTTCACACAATGTAACAATGCTTTGTCGAGCTGGCGGGATTCCCGCCTGAAAAAAAATGAATCCCGCCAAAAAATCAGACTCAGGCGGGCAGACTCAGGCGGACAAGCAAATGTGTCACCATGTATGCATATAACGAAACATATAAGTACAGTTATGCAATGCTTTGCCTTTAACATGTATTTCCTTTTCGCTAACACACTGTATATAACACACTCTTTTTGTATTTATTAACTGACACCTTGCTTACCTTTTGCGACGATCTAGACACATGGGGAAATGATCAGTTTGAGGTGTTATTAAAGCATTTCGGAGAGGAAAAAAGATGCAACACGTCAATGTCCCCTATTGTTGACGAGTGGGTGACAGTGAAACGACTCTGTAAGTCGCAAGGGTATACTAGCGATTCGCTCGCAGGGATATGGAAGTTGATCAACCAGTATCATAAAGAGGAATTTCCGAACGTTATTCGGCTATCGCTATTGGCTCTGACATCTCCCATACACACGTCAGATTGCGAGAGAGGATTCAGCGTTCAAAATCGGCTCAAAAGCAAGTTGCGATGCTCTCTTTCGGGCAGCAAAGTCGATGACCTCTCTCTCATCGAAATTTCCGGACTCTCTCTGGCCGTCTTCGATTACTATGCGGTCCGACGTCAGTGGAGAGAAAAGAAAGCAAGACGGGTGTTCACTGTTGGAATACTAGCCATCTGGACTAAGTGTTTTAGGGTAGTTGAGTGAAAGAATGAACGCCCAGAGGGCAAGGAAAGAAGAACAATTTAGTTTGTAATATACTTTAGTTCACGGATATTGCCCGGTGTTTAAAACTTTTCTTTACGTTTTAATGTTTGGGTAAAACATTGAAGTTGTTTAGTTTAGGTTTGAACTCATTTATACTCTGTTGTTTTTGTAGAACTATGCTAGATGTTCTAACATAATTTTGTGATGTTTTGAAAGTATATTTAGCCTTGTCAAAGGGAAATTTAGTTTCTTAGAAAAACTTGGTTTTCATTTCTTTGTGTGATGGAGATAACTGGTTAATAGCGATATCAATAATTTATAACAATAGGTTCACGTTAGAATTTTCAATGCACTGCAATACAAATTGCGTATTTATGAGATCACATAAACGATTTATAATGTTGGATTGGTTTCTTTAGTCAAGAGATCGTGTTATTGATTCACAAACGTTATTACACAAAAGAATATTTCTGTCCAGAATTATCATAGCATATACTTCTATGTGTAGAGTAAGGTGAGGCAAGACGCCCATGCGGGGTTAAAGGCCCACTCAACGTTATTTTGAAATGTGTTACTTTTTTCACTCAAAATCAAAACTGATCGAAGCGCCACATGACGAAAGCACACGTAATCTAAATAAAACCACAACAGTGGCACAATGTTGCAAGTAAAGACATTATTTAATTTTAGGGGGTCAATTTCATAAGAATCAGAATTTTTAGGAAGCCATAGAAGTTTTTATAGGTTACAGATTTTAGGGTAATATCATGAAATTAATAAGTGGCCTTGCTGTTTCTAAAAACATAACAGAGGGTAACCGATGATAGGCGACAGTAATTTTTTGAGATGATATTCACATTGTACCCTTCGGGGGCACCCGTGGGCCTTTTGCCCAAGGTATGGGGCAAAAAGCCCACTATGAGCAAAAATTTTTTATTCAGTTTTTCATGAAAAGTAAAAAGTTTTAATAACTGATTCACTATTGTGGAGGTAGAGGGATTTGAGGTTGAACACCAACCAAAAGATAAGGAACATATCTCAACTCAATAAAATTTTATAGCAAATCGCGCTTAAGGGGGGCCTCTTGCCCCACCTTACTCTACTACTTGTGCTCAGTATTAGTTAAGACTTTTGCTGTATTTTACATTATCTTTATTTGACATCTTGATTTTGTCTTTTGACCAGTTTCAATATAAAAAAGTGACTCATATCGAAATGTTAAGATTAGTTTCTTTAATATTTGAATCGTGTTTGAAATTCACTAAAAGCATTACTTTTTACACAAAAAAATTGTTTGCCAAGAATTATCGTAGCAAATACTTGTGCTCAGTATTAATCAAGATGTTTGTGTTATTTTTGCAGTATGTTTTAATGATTTTTAATGATCTTCTTTTGTCTTGAAACCAAGTTTTGAATAAAAAAAGAACAATATTCCTAGTTATTTGTATGAACAAAGATAAGTTTGAAATTATAACAAAATGAGGGTTTTTTGCACCAAATAAACGTCCTTTTTAGTCTCGTTATAATCCCGCCACTTTTTTTATAACGGTCCCGCCAAGTTTTAAGGGCCTGGCATGCAGCCCGCTATTTCTGAGAGAACTCGGAAAAGCCCTAGTGTAAAGTAAATATCTTGAAATGAATCAGTAATTTTTCATATGGGTTCCGCAATGACCACTTAACCTTCCTTGTTTTAGGTTAAAATATTGCCCTCTGTGCGTGCACAATTTGACAAGTAATCGGAATCGCGCTGTGTACATTAGAGCACATTCACAGGTATGGGCAACAGCGTCAAATTGGGCCACAAATAAAAGTGACACTTCTTTCATTTTTTACGCTCTCCACTTAAAACCTTTAGTTGGGTGAACACTACCCCTGGAAAATTTCACACGGAAAAGGTTATTAGACTGCGCAGCCTTTATTGACGTTACCGATAAGAGCCAAACAAACAAAATCAACCTTTTATTTACTGGTCACAAGTCGCCAGAATGTGTGCCCAATGTGTGATTACTGTCTTATGCATTTTACTGATGAGATATTACTTAACTGACTGAAGTGTTGACATAATAATAGACACACCTTCTCACTGGCAAATTTTTCCTTGTTTTGAATATATAAATTCCACATTTTAAATCGAAAATGTGGCAACTTGTGGCGAATAAATACAGGTTGACTTCTGAGGGAATCAACGAGTATGTCATCAGAAATCTGGTTAAAAAAGAGAAAGAAGTTTGTCCAAGGACAAAGTCCCAGCTTACGAAAAGCAATAAGACCAATTCCAGCGTGCATCAGCAAGGGAATTTTCCTAAAAAATTGGGCTTCAAAAGATGAGACGGCAAAGAGCTAGCTCAATAATTAATTTAACACCGGACCAGAACATAGACCGATAAATGCATACAAAGATTTCTTTCCCAGAAAAATGGGAAACAGATTTTTTGTATCTCTGGTACACTGGATAGTCTGCCATAGATACCTTCAAACAACGCTCGCATTTCGGACCAGTGCGCATATTTATGTAACTTGCCTTGATGCGCGGTTCTTAATCAGACAAGTGCGTATGTTTATTTAATTTTGCGTAGATGCGCGGCTGTCATTTTGGAACAGTGCACATGTTTATTTAACTTGCATTGATGTGCGGTTCGCATTTCGGACGAGCGCCCATGTTATTTTCCTTGTTTGGATGTGCGGTTCTTATTTCGGATCAGTGCGCATGTTTATTTACCTTGTGTTGATGTGCAGTTCTTATTTCGGATCAGTGCGCATGTTTATTTACCTTGTGTTGATGTGCGGTTCTTATTCCATACCAATGCGCATGTTTATTTTACTTGCGTTGATGAGCGGTACTTCTTTTGGACAGCCCAAGTTTCCTTAGGTTGCCTTGATGCGCGGTTCGCATTTCGGACCAGTTTGCATGTTTATTTAACTTGCGTTGATGCACGGTGCTTATTTTAGACGTGTGCATATGTTTATTTAACTTGCGTTGGTGCGCGGTTTGCATTTTGGACCAGTGTGCATGTTTATTCAACTTGTGTTGATGAGCAGTTCGAATTTCGGACCATTACGCATGTTTATTTAACTTGCGTTAATGCGCGGTTCGAATTTCGGACCACTGCGCATGTTTATTTAACTTGCGTTGATGCGCAGTGCTTATTTTGGACCAGTGCAAATGTTTAATTAACTTGCGTTGGAGCGTGGTTCGCATTTCGAACCACTGCGCATGTTTATTTAACTTGCGTTGATGCGCGGTTCGAATTTCGGATCAGTGCGCATGTTTATTTAACTTGCGTTGATGCGCGGTGCTTATTTTGGACCAGTGCAAATGTTTATTTAACTTACGTTGGCGCGTGGTTCGCATTTCGAACCACTGCGTATGTTTATTTAACGTGCGTCGATGCGCGGTTCTTATTTCAGGCCAAAGCGCATATTTCTTTAACTTGAGTTGATGCGCGGTTCTTATTCTGGACCAGTGCGCATGTTTATTTAAGTTGCGTTGATGCGCAGTTCTTATTTTGAATAGTGCGCATGTTATTTAAGTTGCGTTAATCGGCAGTTCGCATTTCGAAATAGTGCGCAGGTTTATTTAACTTGCGTTGATGCACGGTGCTTATTTTGGTCCAGTGTGCTTGCTTATTTAGCTTGTGTCGATGTGCGGTTCGCATTTCGGACCAGCGCGCATGTTTTTTTTTAACTTGTGTTGATGTGTGGTTCGTATTTTGGACCACTCTGCATATTTATTTAACTTGTGTTGATGACCGGTACTTATTTTGGACCGATGCAAATGTTTATTTAACTTGCGCTGATGTGCGGTTCGCAATTCGGACCAGTGTGCATGTTTATTTAATTTGCGTTGATATCCAGTTCGCATTTCGGACAAGTATACCTGTTTCTTTAGGTTGCGTTGATGCGCGGTTCTCATTTTGGGACCAGTGAGCAGGTTCATTTAACTTGCGTTGACGCGCGATTTGCATTTCGGTCCAGAACGCATGTTTATTTAAGTCCCATCGATGCCCGACTCTTATGTCTATTCAACTTGCGTCGATTCATGGTTCTTTCTTCCAACCACTGCGCATGTTTATTTAACTTGCGTTGATGCGCGGTTCTCATTTCAGACCACTGCGCATGTCTATTCAACTTGCGTCGATGCGTGGTTCTTTTTTCGGACAAGTGCGCATGTTTGTTTAACTTGCGTTGATGTGCGGTGCTTATTTTGGACCGGATCGCATGTTTATTTAACTTCCGTCGATGCGCGGTTCGCATTTCAGGCCATTGCCCATGATTATTTAACTTGTGTTGATGCGTGGTTTTCATTTCAGACCAGTGCGCATGTTTCTTTGGGTTGCGTCGATGCGCGGTTCTTTTTTCGGACCAGTGCGCATATTTATTTAAATTGCGTTGATGCGCGGTTCGCATTTCGGACCACTGCGCATGTTTATTTAACTTGCCTCGATGCGCGGTTTGCATTTCGGACCAGTGCGCATGTTTCTTTAGGCTGCGTTGATGTGCGGTTCGCATTTCGGACCACTGCGCATGTCTATTCAACTTACGTCGATGCGTAGTTCTTTTTCGGACCAGTGCGCATGTTTATTTAACTTTCGTTGATGCGCGGTGCTTATTTGGACCAGTTCGCATCTTTATTTATCTTCCGTCGATGCGCGGTTCACATTTCGGACCAATGCGCATGTTTATTTAACTTGCATCGATGCGCAGTATTTAAATTGGACTACTGCGAATGTTTATTTAACTTGCGTCGATGTGCGGTTGTTAAATCTGACTACTGCGCAAGTTCATTCAACTTGCGTTTATGCGCTGTAGGAGGAGATTTAATTTTAATTTTTTTTTTTCAAAATTCAAAAGTTTTCCAATTCACTCAAAAAGCACAAGCCGTATGCTTGACCCTAGGGACGGCTCATATCGAAAATAAATGAAATCTGATAAAAACTGTAGGAGGAAATGCATTTTGAATTTTTTTCTTCAAAATATCTCTGATCGACTGAAAAAGACAGGCCATATTCACGACACCCTAAGCATGCCTCAGCATTTTCATCAAAAATTCCCCCAGAAATCAAAAATTCCCAAATCGAGTCAAATAGCACAAGCCGTATGTGAGACCCACCTAAGGATGCCTCATAGCAAAAATAAATGAAATCGGATAAAAACTGTAGGAGGAAATGCATTTTGAAGTTTTTCTTCAAAAATTCCAAAAAAATAGAGAAATTTTTGGATCGACTAAAAAGCGCAAGTCGTATGCTCAACCCCTTAGTGTTGCCTCAAACCAAAAAAAAAAAAAAAAGAAAGAAATCGGTTCAAAACTGTAGGAGGAAATGCATTTTGAATTTTTTTTTCTTCAAAAACTCCCTAAAAATACAAAAATTGCCCGATCGACTAAAAAGCACAAGCCGTATGCAGTCACACCAAAAATAAATGACATCGTATCAAAATTGTAGGGGTAGATGCATTTTGAATTATTTTCGAAATTTTTGCTTGAAAAATTCCCCAAAAATACAAACTAAAAAAGCACAAGCCGTATGCACGGCCCTTTAGGGGTGCCTCATACCAAAAATAAATGACATCGGGTCAAAAATGTAAGAGGAGATACATTTTAAAATTTCTTTAAAACTTCCCCAAAAATACAAAAATTGTCCGATCGACTAAAAAAGCACAAGCCGTATGCACGAACCTTTAGGGGTGCCTCATACCAAAAATAAATGAGATCAGATCAAAAATGTAGGAGGAGATACATTTTATATATTTTTCTTTAAAAATTCCCCAAAAATTCAAAAATCACCCGATCGACTAGAAAAGCACAAGCCGTATGCACGACCCCTTAGGGATGCCTCACACCAAAAATAAATGACATCGGATCAAAATTGTAGGAGGAGATGCATTTTGAAACAAAGTTTACAGCGAACTAACTAACTAACTAACTAACGGACGCCATCCGCAGACCAATAGGAATACCCCAGCTTACGTGTAACGTAAGCTGGGCTAAAAAGGAGAGAAAAACAGAAACGAACGACTCTTTCACCTCACTGACAAAACTTGTTCTGTTCTCGATCTTTTGACGCTTGACCTTTTGTCGGGACACCGCTTCCGAAATTCTCCGGTATGTTCGGCGCTATGCATTTTAATTAAAAGACCTTCCTGGTCAAATTTCTACGTGATCTTTTGGCATGATCCCACTGGACAAATTTCCAAACAGAAATGCCATGGGATTTGGCCACTTGCCATACACGGTGGTATTTCTAGGCTGATCTGCTGTCTAAGGGTGGGGGGGGGGGGGAGAAATCATCATTGCTAATTTAGGTGTGTTTCTCCTGTACGATCTCCTGTTAACCTACTTTCCTAATAAACATTTCGCCGTCGATTTAACGTTAATTTGAAGTTGCGACGCCGACCCAATCAAACTGGGAAACTGGGACATTGAATCTGGTGGTGATTTGAAACTCCACTCACTCCGACATCTAATCAACTCCTTCTGTGCAACACTCAATAGACATCGAACAAACGTTGTCGTACAGACGTCGAATATTCCACGTTGTATAGAGATCGGGGTCTGAAACAACAAGCTCATAATCTCTCACCGGAAATGGATTGTTTGTTTATTTGATGTTTAACGTCCCGTTCAGAGGAGTTAGAAAGAAAGAAATTCCGATTAGTCTCTTCTTACGCCATGCACGGAACAGAAAGCAGTGGGCGTATTCTCAAGATTCCCCCCAACCCGCAGGGATAACCGGAAATTGAAGCCATTACAAATAGACGAAAATGAGGACGTAAAATATGGGATTTTTTAAGGTTCGCGCAGTTTTTTCCGCCTACTTTTGAAAAGTACCCCTGAAAATCAACTTCATACATATCCTGTCTTTCCGAATGAACCCAGTTTGGGGATACTTTATCGTACAGGCGACCAAGAACCTCATCATTATACGACATGCAAGAACAGGAGAATGTGTGTTTTTTTCGGGTGTAATATGGGCCTTTTCGGACAGAATTTGACAAATTTTCGGAAAACCACCACATAAAATGCCTGCCTGGGGGAGGAGCTTCTGAAGCATGTTCCCTTTACACTTTAAAGTAATCGGACCGGAATTATAAGATTTGCGTTTTTATTAATTTTTTTTTCGCCAATAGTTTGGGCAATTTTATCCAAATCAGCACATCGCTGAGTGAGATTCACCATGATTCGAAACCTCGTTTAGGCCCTGGCTTCTTCAACGTCTCGACTGGGTTTGGGGTCAACCAGGTCTAGACTTATGACATGAAATTGACCTTGCGTGCCTGTTCAAAACCATGTGCGCCCTCAATAACATTGTGTACACCAACAGACCTGTATGTACCGTTTATAACTTTGTGCACACCACTAGGAACTTCTGTGTTCGTCCACAACCGTGTATGCCAAACCACAACCTTGTTCGGCACCTGATGTACCTCGTCATAACGTTGTGTAACACCAGGATCTTATGTGCCCGTTCATGATCTTATATACACCAACAGGGCCTTGTGTGCCGGTCAGTAACCTTGTGTGCCTTGCCACAACCTCGGGAGACACCTTGTGTGCCTTGCCATAACTTTGTGCACACCTTCAGCACCTTACGCGCCCGTCCACAACTTATGTGTTCCACAAAAACCTGCTTCAGACGCACATGCTTAAGACGCACCGATGGGACTAAAAATGAATATCGCACGCTTAAGTAAGGCTCTAACTACGGACGAGCACACCGATAAGCAGGCTGTTCCCGCAATCACGCACCGATAAACTCATGGCCCCACCAGCGCACATCTGGGTAATATACTAACCAACAACCGCGGACAAATGTACGCTCCTCATCTATAACATATTACAGATATTACGATACAAAACAATGGAAAACACAGTGCTCCTGGTCACAAATATAATAAAGATATCTCTGTACACAGGACTACTGATATGAAGGACAACAAGGGGATCACCGATGATAAACTCACTCCCGACCGTCGCTTAAAAGCCCAACACAATGAAGCAGAACAGCACAAGAACGCCAAGCCTGACCAAAAACTGGACAGCAAGCATAGAGACGCTGCAAGGGCGGACCTTCTGTCGCCCCATGAGCGCACTGGAGGTCAAGGTCAGCGTAGACGATCACGCGGTGAAGCGGGGCGTACGCCGGGCCCCGGTGGCACGGGACCGGATGACGTCACCACGAGGAGGCCCCCGCCACAATACTACTACATGAAGCGCTTCTATTGACTATTGACTATTCGGCGCATGTCAAGTGATATGCACAGTTCTGTACTTTTGAATATGTTTTCTCGACTGCATTTGAGCTTCTCTTACAGAATTGACGATTATTTACCTTTTTATTTTTTTATATAACCCATTGAAGGAAGTTAAAAGTACGTTCTTTTATAACGAATTTTTATCTCTAGTATCAACACAACCTACACAATCACGAAAATGGCTTCTAAACGACGATATATATGAAACCACATTTTTTTAATACGGTAGCCTGAAACAAGCAAAAATGAGTACAAATGAGCCCAAATTATTATCCCTACAATTTAAAATTATTCATAATGTTAACAATTGTGTATCAAATCTTTTTAAATGGGGAATAGGGACAAGTGAAACCTGCGAGATTTGTAACATTCGTGAACCAGACTCAGTAACACATGCTTTAACTAAGTGCTCTAAAACAAAAGCATGGTTAGATGAACTCTTTACTCAGATAGATCCGGAAAGAAATTTTACAATTAATATTAGCTCAAATGATTTGATTTTCGGCGTCAGAGATATGGCACTCAATCATATTATTATCATAATTAAATTCTACATTTGTTACATACGAGGCTATAAAAAGAAGTTTTCTTGTAACGTTTTACTGAATGAAATTTACACAAGAGTGCAAGTTGACAAAATCTGTCTTTCGAAACCAAAATTTCTCAAAAAGTGGGGATATTACAAAAACATCATTGAAAAAGGCGAAGCGTTCTACGCACAGTAATCTCATAGGAAACGCATTCAGATGGTTAATAAATTCCTTTATTTCAAATTCTGTTCAATAATATCACATTTAACTGAGGATTTTCTCTTTATGCGTACGCTGTGGGGAAGGTGATAGAATAAAATATATATGAACATATAATATGTATATGAATTAAGGTTTTTGTGGAATAATTTAACAACACACAGAGTAAATGTGGATGCTGTGACATCCAGCGGTTGCAAATTGTGCCGTCTGTGTCGTCTGTCTCATGCCATCAGATGGAAGCGTGAGTGTGCTAGGGTGAAAAGTATGTGGCGTCTACTGTCGTGTCCTTGTCTTTGTTTTGGTAAATAAACGTTTAAAAACAAAAAACAAAAAAAAAGGAAGTATTTTTGCGTTTTAATTTTTGTCAAGTGTTAACATTCGCCAGCGAAATAAGGTTCTAGTTTACCGAATCATGTCATATGCAGTCTTAGCTTGTTAGTCACAAGCGTGAAAAGTTGAAAGAGTCGCCCGAGTGATCCAAGGAATATCCATACAAAGTTTGAAGTTGATGCTACTTTCCGTTATCGAGATATTTTGCACACAAGATCTTGTTCAAAATATATACATATTGTACGTAATGATGTCATATGGGGTACTCGTTCGTTCTACTCGCGCCAAATATGACAGAATCTTTCGTACTTACGAAGTAACAATCCCACCAAGTCTTAATATTACCCGAAGTTCAGCTACTGAGAAATTGGGTACACAAGATTTTTGCGTACAAACGTCATTCTTAATTTCGCCACACGCATCACAAGTTGACGGAGCCGTCCGACTGATCAAGGAATATCTACCCACAGTTTAAGTTGATATGATTTTCCGTTGCCGAGATATTTTGCAAACAGGATCTTGTTAAAAATATATACACATTTTATGTAATGACGTGATATGCCGTACTCGTTAGTTTGCTCATGACAAAATTTGACACAATCTTTCGGTTCTGCCAGGAAACAATCCCACCACGTTTGAACGATCTCCGATGCTTAGCGGAATAATTAAGTTTGAAATGGACTCAACTTGTAGTTCTCCAGATATCTTGCATATAACAGTTTGTTCAAAAAGACACATACACATACGCAAACGCACAGAACGCGCAAACCCTACGGGCCGATTTCATAACTTGAGTCTAGGCCTGATTTGGTGGAAACTCAGTCTAGACCGCGGTTAAGACTGGGTTTCAGATCACAGTGAATTTCACATCCTCGGTCTAGACCACATTCATATGTGATTTTCTATTTCCCGAGTTGTGCATTTAAACCCTGTCTGGACTGGGTTTGAAACCTGGTTTCAGACCAGGTCTAGACTTAAGTTGTAAAATCGGCCCTACATGTCTCGCCTCCGTCGGGGAGAGTAACCAATGAATTACTTGCCATTCTCACCAAACGCTTCCGCTCTCTTACTTACAGACATTCCCACCTAGTACCCCAGGGCTTCACATTAACGACTGCCCCACCTGCCAGGGCAGGTGAAAGGGCTGGTGGGGCAGGTAGACTCGCCCGGTTAGCTGCCCTACCTGGCAGGTAGATCCGTTCGGGGGGACGTGGCGTGACGTAATACCTTAACAACATACATCGGTGTCCGATAGCTGCACCTGACCCATACTAGCCATTGGCACGTTGCCAGTTTCTATGTCGGTGCTGGACTGTGCCTGACCACGGGCCAAATATCGCGTTGTGTCACTTGTGATACAATAATTGAAGAATAATATGCAAAATTATCGAAATTAAAAACTTAAAAATGTCCAACAGAAGAGATAAAAGGTGGGGCAGGTACGAGTGCTGGTGGGGCAGGTAGATTTAAAATCTACTTGCACCACTGGCTAGGTGCCGAAAAAAGTTAACGTAAAGCCCTGTACCCCTCGCCCCCACTAATATTTCCTACTCGCACTTCTCGCCTACTGCCTCATGGTCTCACTCATTTCCCGCCATTCTCACTCTCTGTACCCTGCTGCCACTTCGTTTGTTTGTTTGTTTTTTTTTTGTTTGTTTTTTTTTTTTTTTTTTTTTGGTGTTTAACGTCCCATTCACCAGCTAGGATGGGTATATTAGGACACAACTGCTACAGAAACAAGCGGGGGAAAAGGAGGAAGAATGAAGATATAGTAAAAGAAGACTTAGCAAGAAATTCCGATTAGTCGCCTCTTACGCCATGCACGGAACAGAACGCAGTGGGTCTATTCTTAAGATTCGCCCCACCCTACAGGGGGTTTTCACTTGCTTCACGCCATTCTCACGTAATGCCTATTATCATTTACTTCCCGTCATTCTCATCTACTGCCCCACGCTCTCACTCACTAACCGCCATTCTCACACTCCCCCCCCCCCCCCCCCCCACCCATTGCTCTCACTTGGCTCCCGCTATCCCCACCTACTGCCCCGCGCTCTTATTTATACATACGAAAACTTTATCAAAAGCTACTTACCAAGGGCTTCAGGGAGCTTAAGTAGCGCTTCCAGCCCGGGTCATCGAACTGCAAACCATAGCCATTCTGCAATAGCGTCAGTCAAGAGGTTCGATACAAATCACCTCTACATATATACTATAATTTTATTATCATAAATATTTTTCTTCAATATTTAAAATCAAAAGATTGACTATTTCATGAAAATCATTTTCGCATAAAATAGAACGAACTTGAAACATATATTAAAGCCTGATAACAAATTTGATCTAACCGGAGCTAATTTTAAATTCAAGACCGTCAAGTGACGGTGTCCAGATGGCGTCAGAGGCCTGGAGTGGTATTCTGCTCTGTCCTTATTTTTAAAGTTGTCCTTATTTTTAAAAATAAGGATAAAAAAGCTATTCTGCTCTATCCTCAAACTTAACAAAGTCCTTTAAAAATAAGGATAAAAATTAAGGATCAACCATCTAATCTCAAGAATAAGGACGTCCTTAAATATAAGGACAGAGCAGAATTCCACTCCTGCCACTGCGATTCTATCAAAATACGGCGAAGAATTAGTGAAAATTATTATTCTATCATTAAACATTTACATATCCTCAACATTACGGTAATTTCGTTCCAGGCGGCAAATTCTAGTCTGTCATCATGGTTGAATTATACGCAAAGGTACCTTAACCACTTCCATTTAGTTTATGGTGATATGATCCACACTATGATTTTGTGGAAAAGCACACTAAAACACACAACTGCATTAAGTCTGATTACTGATGCCAACGCGCCTTAGCCAGTCTAGCATGTATTGTCTGTGGTGCCACTGTGAAAATTTACACAGATAGCACATTTAATTTGCATACATAAAGCACAAGAATAAACATATAATTGAACTTATTGAGGTCATCGCTACCCAAGTGCCACAGCCATTTTATTTATTGTATATTATGGCTTTGACGAATCAGTACAACTGTTCTGGAACATTTCCTGGAACATTTTCTGGAACATTTCCTGATACTTTGACATATTATGGTGTCTGGGATCTCCTCTGGATCAAACGCCCAAACTCCGCTCAAAGTGTCGCCTGTCAGTTTTGGGACGATTTCAAATATAACATATAAAACAACGCTGCACATCTGCAATATATATACACTTATTCACTGTGCAAGTTCTAAAAGCCTTCGCCTTATAGTTTCGGAGACCTGTCTAGAAAATGTGAACAATTTTATCCACTTTCAACTACTGCCGATCCGTCAATTTAATAATAATAATAATAATAATAATAATAATAATAATAATAATAATAATAATAATAATAATTATTATTATTATTATTATTATTATTATTATTATTATTATTATTATTATTATTATCACTTTTATATCCAATCAAGTCAAGCGAACTACAAGAATTTAATTTATTTATCTGAAATCTAACCAAAACGCAAAGCTTAAAATAGTTAAAAAATGAAACAAAATTTGGCCACCGAAGACCCAAAATCTGGCGAACCCACTCGCTCATCCCCAACCTCAAAAAAGAGAAAATTCGACTGACTTGACTCACAAACGTAATAGAGAAAATACATTTTGTTTAAAATCTGTAAAATTTGAAATTTTGGCAATTCACCAAATTGGCGAAAATCAAAAATTGGCTCCAGTACTTTTTACCCCTGACCCAGAGTACTTTCATGAAAAATTTCGAGTAACTTTAACAATACAGTAGGAGCAGTCGGCCTTTTTCACAAAGATGGTGATCGGTTCGTCAAACTGGCGAATTGCGAAAATAAAATAATGGGCATTTGTCCCCTTAAGCGGCCACATTTCCACAAAATGTTACTGCGATCCGATGAAAACCGAAAAAAACGAAAAAAAAAAAACAACAAAAGTTTGCAGATGGACAGACAGACGACAGAGGTCCCACACGATGGGTGCAGCACATGTGGCCAATGGCTAACTGTGCTAAGGATCAGCCCTTCGTTAACAAAATGGCAAGCACATCTTTTTGAATGTGCATTAACTCGTACAAAGTGCAGAATTTGAGGAGTGGTGACACAAATAAATAAATCTGGAATGCCTACATAATTAAACAACTGATCAGAAGATTAACAGAATCTCATGTTAAGAACACAAGGTGATTTCACATGACAGGTGCTACGTCTTGCTTCTCTTCTGTCTCAAATATATCCCACAAGCTCACTCCCGTCAGAGCTCTTCTCACTCCCCTGCCCCCCCCCCCCACCCCCCTCCCTCTCCCTCCTCTCACCCCGATCCAAGGACTGGAACACACATTTCTGCCATAACGCATGTTCTGTTTACACACCTTTGCATTCTGGGTCAGATCGAGAACTTCGAATGCCACATCGCCGTCGCCTAGAAAGTCTGAAAATGCAAGTTCATTAAACGCTTCAGATTCGTAGACGCCCGTGAAACAGAAAATACAGAAGTAAAGGAGCCCCCTTTCAATCTAACGCACCAGTAATAAACATGTCAATAAACTCAGAGCTTCCGAGCTTATGTGCTCCACAGTACAACTCATCGTAGTTCCATTGACATCTGTCCCAGACACCTCCGCTCCTCCCCCACCCCCAGCCAAAAATTCACTTGGTTATAAGGCTTGCAGTCACTTATAACACATAACCAAGTTGCTAATCCTGCATAGCAACGCCTACTGTAGGTTGAACTTAAAACTATTACAAAGTGCGAAAGTGCATTCGAGTATAACAAGCAAACGCTACTTTCTTGCAAATTAAGTCTTGTTAAACGAACTGTCTTGGCGTACCTAAAACATTAACAAGTTTGTCCAAGGACAAAGTCCCAGCTTACGAAAAGCAATAAGACCCAATTCCAGCGTGCATGAGTACGGGAATTTTCCTGAAAAATTGGGCTTCAAAAGATGAAACGGCAAAGAGCTAGCTCAATAATTAATTTAGCACCGGACCAGAACATAGACCGATAAATGCATACAAAGATTTCTTTCCCAGAAAAATGGGAAACAGATTTTTTGTATCTCTGGTAGACTGGATAGTCTGCCATAGATACCTTCAAACAACACTCGCATTTCGGACCAGTGCGCATATTTATGTAACTTGCCTTGATGCGCGCTTCTTATTCAGACAAGTGCGCATGTTTATTTAATTTTGCGTAGATGCGCGGATCCCATTTTAGAACAGTGCACATGTTAATTTAACTTGCGTTGATGTGCGGTTCGCATTTCTGACGAGCGCCCATGTTTTTTTTTTTACCTTTTGTGAATGTGCGGTTCTTATTTCGGATCAGTGCGCACGTTTATTTACCTTGTGTTGATATGCGGTTCTTATTTCGGATCAATGCGCATGTTTATTTACCTTGTGTTGATGTGCGGTTCTTATTTCGGACCAGTTTGCATGTTTATTTAACTTGCGTTGATGCACGGTGCTTATTTTGGACATGTGCCTATGTTTATTTAACTTGCGTTGGTGAGCAGTTCGAATTTCGGATCATTACGCATGTTTATTTAACTTGCGTTAATGCGCGGTTCGAATTTCGGATCAGTGCGCATGTTTATTTAACTTGCGTTGATGCGCAGTGCTTATTTTGGACCACTGCAAATGTTTATTTAACTTGCGTTGGAGCGTAGTTCGCATTTCGAACCACTGCGCATGTTTATTTAACTTGCGTTGATGCGCGGTTCGAATTTCGGAGAAGTGCGCATGTTTAGTTAACTTGCGTTGATGCGCGGTGCTTATTTTAGACCAGTGCAAATGTTTATTTAACTTACGTTAGCGCGTGGTTCGCATTTCGAACCACTGCGTATGTTTATTTAACGTGCGTCGATGCGCGGTTCTTATTTCAGGCCAATGCGCATATTTCTTTAACTTGAGTTGATGCGCGGTTCTTATTCTGGACCAGTGCGCATGTTTATTTAAGTTGCGTTGATGCGCAGTTCTTATTTTGAATAGTGCGCATGTTATTTAAGTTGCGTTAATGGGCAGTTCGCATTTCGAAATAGTGTGCATGTTTATTTAACTTGCGTTGATGCAAGGTGCTTATTTTGGTCCAGTGTGCTTGCTTATTTAGCTTGTGTTGCCGTGCGGTTCGCATTTCGGACCAGCGCACATGTTTTTTTTTAACTTGTGTTGATGCGTGGTTCGGATTTTGGACCATTGCACATATTTATTTAACTTGTGTTGATGATCGGTACTTATTTTGGACCGGTGCAAATGTTTATTTAACTTACGCTTATGTGCGGTTCGCAATTCGGACCAGTGTGCATGTTTATTTAATTTGCGTTGATATCCGGTTCGCATTTCGGACCAGTATACCTGTTTCTTTAGGTTGCGTTGATGCGCAGTTCGCATTTTGGGACAAGTGAGCAGGTTCATTTAACTTGCGTTGACGCGCGATTTGCGTTTCGGACCAGAACGCATGTTTATTTAAGTCCCGTCGATGCCCGACTATTATGTCTATTCAGCTTGCGTCGATTCATGGTTCTTTCTTCGGACCACTGCGCATGTTTGTTTAACTTGCGTTGATGCGCGGTTCTCATTTCAGACCACTGCGCATGTCTATTCAACTTGCGTCGATGCGTGGGTCTTTTTTTCGGACAAGTGCGCATGTTTGTTTAACTTACTTTGGTGTGCGGTGCTTATTTTGGACCGGATCGCATGTTTATTTAACTTCCGTCGATGCGCGGTTCGCATTTCAGGCCATTGCCCATGTTTATTTAACTTGTGTTGATGCGTGGTTCTCATTTCAGACCAGTGCGCATATTTATTTAACTTGCGTTGATGCGCGGTTCGCATTTCGGACCACTGCGCATGTTTATTTAATTTTCCTCGATGTGCTGTTCGCATTTCGGACCAGTGCGCATGTTACTTTAGGCTGCGTTGATGCGCGTTTCGCATTTCAGACCACTGCGCATGTCTATTCAACTTACGTCGAAGCGTAGTTCTTTTTTTTCGGACCAGTGCGCATGTTTATTTAACCTGCGTTGATGCGCGGTGCTTATTTTGGACCAGTTGGCATCTTTATTTATCTTCCGTCGATGCGCAGTTCACATTTCGGACCAATGTTTATTAAACTTGCATCGATGCGGAGTACTTAATTTGGACTACTGCGAATATCTATTTAACTTGCGTCGATGTGCAGTTGTTAAATCTGACTACTGCGCAAGTTCATTTAACTTGCGTTTATGCGCTGTAGGAGAAGATTCATTTAATTTTTTTTTTCAAAAATTCCGAAAAAAATTCAAAAGTTTTCCAATTAACTCAAAAAGCACAAGCCGTATGCATGACCCCCTAGAGACGGCTCATATCGAAAATAAGTGAAGTCTGATAAAAACTGTAGGAGGAAATGCATTTTGAATTTTTTTCTTCAAAAATTCTCTCATCGACTGAAAAAGACAGGCCATATTCACGACACCCTAAGCATGCCTCAGCCACAAAATAAATGATGTTTGATCAAAACTGCAGGAGAAAATGCATTTTGAGGTATTTTCATCAAAAATTCCCCCCGAAATCAAAAATTCCCAAGTCGAGTCAAATAGCACAAGCCGTATGCGAGACCTACCTAAGGATGCCTCATAGCAAAAAAATAAATGAAATCGGATAAAAACTGTAGGAGGAAATGCATTTTGAAGTTTTTCTTCAAAAATTCCAAAAAATACAGAAATTGTCGGATCGACTAAAAAGCGCAAGTCGTATTCTCAACCCCTTAGGGATGCCTCAAACCAAAAAAAAAAAAAAAAACTGTAGGGGGAAATGCATTTTGAAGTTTTTTCTTCAAAAACTCCCTAAAAATACAAAAATTGCCCGATCGACTAAAAAGCACGAGCCGTATCCACTCACACCAAAAATAAATGACATCGAATCAAAATTGTATGGGTAGATGCATTTTGAATTATTTTCGAAATTTTTGCTTCAAAAATTCCCCAAAAATACAAACTAAAAAAGCACAAGCTGTATGCACGACCCTTTAGGGGTGCCTCCAATGCCAAAAATAAATGACATCGGATCAAAAATGTAAGAGGAGATACATTTTAAAATTTCTTTAAAAATTCGCCAAAAATTAAAAAATCACCCGATCGACTAAAAAAGCACAAGCCGTATGCACGACCGCTTAGGAAATCCTCACACCAAAAATAAATGACATCGAATCAAAATTGTAGGAGAAGATGCATTTTTTTCAAAATTTTTGCTTAAAAAAATCCCCAAAAATACAAAAATTGTCCGATCGACTTAAAAAGCACAAGCCGTATGCACGACCCTTTAAGGGTGCCTCATACCAAAAATAAATGACATCGGGTCAAAAATGTAGGAGGAGATACATTTTTAATTTTTTTCTTTAAAAATTCGCCAAAAACTCAAAAATCACCCGATCAGCTAGAAAAGCACAAGCCGTATGCACGACCCCTTACGGATGCCTCACACCAAAATTAAATGACATCGGATAAAAATTGTAGGAGCAGATGCATTTCGAAACAAAGTTTACAGCGAACTAACTAACTAACTAACTAACTAACTAACTAACTAACTAACTAACTAACTAACTAACGGACGCCACCCGCAAACCGATAGGAATACCCCAGCTTACGTGTAACGTAAGCTGGGCTAAAAAAGTGACAAAAATGACCTTTAATGTGTTTGCTGGGTTCCCAACATACCTCTGGCTGACCTCCTACATACCTCTGGTCACCTCATAAATTACCTCTGGCTGCCCTCCAAACGTACCTCTGGCTGCTCTCCTAACATACCTCTGCTGGCCTCCTAACATACCTCAGGCTGACCTCCTAACATACCTCTGGCTGCGCTCCTAACATACCTCTGCTGGCCTCCTAACATACCTCAGGCTGACCTCCTAACATACCTCAGGCTGACCTCCTAACATACCTCAGGCTGACCTCCTAACATACCTCTGGCTGGCCTCCCAACATACCTCTGGCTGGGCTCCCAACATACCTCTGGCTGGCCTCCTAACAAAGCTCTGGTTGGCCTCCCAACATACCTCTGCTGGCCTCCGAACATACCTCTGGTAGGCCTCCTAACATACCTCTGGCTGGCCTCCTTACATACCTCTGGCTAGCCTCCTAACATACCTCCGCTGGCCTCCTAACATACCTTTGGCTGGCCTCCTAACATACCTCTGGCTTGCCTCCTAACATACCTCTGGCTGGCCTCCCAACATACCTCTGGCTGGACCCTTACATACCTCTTGCTGGCCTCCTAACATACCTCTGGCTGGCCTCCTAACATACCTCTGGCTGGCCTCCGAAAGCTCCTGGATCTCGTCTGGTTGAAGTCAGCACTCGTCTCTCCCCGCCCTCCGCCACTTGAGATTGAACCTTCCCGCCCGGCAACGTGAGAGTTGTCCCTGTGGCATAGCAAATCAATCACTCAATCATTCAATCAAGTTTATTAATCAGAAAGAACTTCCATTGGACAGAAAAACGTGACGGTGTATGAGTGAACTTTCTCAAAGGCCTCATCATTGGAATCCTCAGACAACGTTTTAAATAAAAGGGTTCTTTTTAAAGGGAAACCAACCGAAAACTGCTTTTGATTTAACCCCTCTCCTCCCCAAAGAATATTTCGAGCTCTTCGAATCATCTGCATATATCAGATAAAATTTCAAAAATTCACCTAAAGAAAAAGACCTTTTCAGCGGTGGGATTCGGCCAAGAAAGAACTCCCTTTTTGTCTACGCAGCAAAAGTCCTATAAAAAACAGAAAGACAAGTTGTCAAGTTTTGGCATGTTTAAAACAAATCTCTTTTAAAACAAATATATTATATATATATATATCCTCACCGATGTACAAGACGTTTTTTCATGTCTTTTTTTCTTTCCTTTCCTTGTTTTCGCTATAACATGCACAGTGGCTGCTGGTGCGGACAGAACGTCACACTTAGCGTCACACTCCCCAGTGACTGCCCCAGACTGCTGGTGCGGTCAGAACGTCATAGTTACCGTCACATTCCCCAGTGACTGTACCAGACTGCTGGTGCGGACAGAACGTCACACTTACCGTCACACTCCCCAGTGACTGCACCAGGCTGCTGGTGCGGACAGAACGTCACACTTACCGTCACACTCCCCAGTGACAGCACCAGGCTGCTGGTGCGGACAGAACGTCACACTTACCGACACACTCCCCAGTGACTGCGCCAGGCTGTTGGTGCGGACAGAACGTCACACTTACCGTCACACTCCCCAGTGACTGCGCCAGGCTGCTGGTGCGGACAGAACGTCACACTTACCGCCACACTACCCAGTGACTGCACCAGGCTGCTGGTGCGGACAGAACGTCACACTTACCGTCACACTCCACAGTGACTGCACCAGACTGCTGGTGCGGACAGAACGTCACACTTACCGTCACACTCCACAGTGACTACACCAGACTGCTGGTGCGGACAGAACGTAACACTTACCGTTACCCTCCTCAGTGACTACACCAGACTGCTGGTGCGGACAGAACGTCACACTTACCGTCACACTCCCCAGTGACTGCACCAGACTGCTGGTGCGGACAGAACGTCACACTTACCGTCACACTCCCCAGTGACTACACCAGACTGCTGGTGCGGACAGAACGTCACACTTACCGTCACACTCCCCAGTGACTGCACCAGACTGCTGGTGCGCGGCAGGGCATCAGATTCGCCTCGAAGCATCTTTTTAAAATTCTGCAGCACGGTTTTTCTGTCCAGAGTTTCCAAGAGCTTGCTTTGCAAAACTTCACGGCTTTCAAATTCTTGCTTTTCATCGATCTTTGTTGAAAAAGAAAAATGTGAGGGTACGTACTAGACATACTATTGTCAGCCTTGCCATAGCTTTGTCGAGCATGTGTGAATCAACAGTGAAAAACCTCACATTTCATTGTAACCAATCTATGTCAGCCTCCTCTTCATGTTTGAAACAATAAATAAGGTGAAAAAATCGTGGGAGGAGACAGTGAGAGTGAGAACGAGAGAGAGAGAGAGTGAGAGAGAGAGAGAGAGAGAGAGAGAGAGAGAGAGAGAGAGAGAGAGAGAGAGAGAGAGAGAGAGAACATAGTTAGGTTGCATGCAGCATCAATAAATACTACGCGTACTTAAATTAGAAGCATTAACCAGTAATCAATAAGTTAATTCTATGCGATGCCAATAATTTAATGCAATACCCTACTTTTTGGGCTTTTTTTCGGCCGAGTGTGGGGCAGGGGAGAGAGGTTAGAAACATGAGAATTACACTTACCCTTTTCGTGAGCGTATGCTCAAATGACGTGAGCACCTTGGAGCTGCCGTAGAGCTCAACGAGCCGCCATATGATTGGATAAGCCAAAGCCGTCAGGGGCAGCACCGCCTGAACCTGATAAGCAGTAGGCGTTCAAAACGCTTTGGTGTCCGGCATGAATGAATTTTAAAGCTGCAGATAACAGTATAACCTTTATATGCAGAGCCAAAGAGCCAAATCATTCGAAAACATTTCGTTAAACTAGAGGTGTGTCCGATCGAAGCACGAATGCCCCGCCTGGCGGATAGTCAGTGACATAATCTTAGTTTGAGGGATGTGATTCTTCTTGAAGAAAGAATGAATAAACGGACTTAGTACCGAGCACCTAACTGCAGTAAAATTGCCTAAGTTCAAAGGCCAATTTCGACCGAATAAACGCCTCGTCGGATAAACGGACGACGTCCTTCACAACTTCAATATATTAGAAAAACTAATGTATAAACAAATAAATCACCAAACATATATGTAGAGTGAGGTACGATCCACAAAACTTGGTGCATAAAACATCTAACTTCAGTAAAATTGCCTAAGTTCAAACCCCAATTCCGACCCAATAAACGCCTCGTCGGACAAAAGGACGACGTCCTGCACAACTTCAATATATTAGGAACAATATTCCAAAAACAAAAACGCTGCCGGCCAAATAGCTACGCTAGAGTGCAATCCACAAAACTTGTACCTAAAGCGTAACGTACACACAGAAAGACGGATGGACAGACGGACGGCCGCACAAGTCAAACACTATATGCCATTTGTCAAGCGGGGCATAAAAATGTAACTTAACATCGATATTGAAGCTAAGTTTTGATCAAAAGTCACACTGTCTGGAAAACACACTATGCTGCGTTTATCAAGCGATGAACGTTTGTGCGCCCTTCGTATAATTGACGCGAACATTAATTCCAAAGAAACAGTGCGTCGGTTTGGACATTTCAGAACCACAATAAGGAATTCAGCCAATCGCCACTGTAAAACGGATCAGTGGACGATAGGCCGCGACCAAGATGGGGAACAGTGACCGCACCCCAGCAACATCCCTACATAGACTGTCGCGTTTTCGAGACTGCTTTAGACCTGCCTGTCGAACAGGACTTGAGGCTCCACGAAGGGAATCCCTCAGAGTAGTAACCATGCGGTGAGGCGCTGAGTATGTGAGCCTAATTTAAGGGCTCGAAAGCCAATTCGATGAGCCATTTTGACACCTATTCGCCGCGAAATCGCTTGTTTTAGACACATCAGCTTCAGGGTATTAGAGGTCTACCGTGGCCGTGCTTCTCGCCCGATCTCAATCGGGAACTTACGGGGGTCAACCGTGCCAAAGGCAGAGCTGTATCTGCAAAATATGGAAAAGTGCGGGCAATCCCGCACCTTCTCCGAAAAAGTGCAGGATTTTGTACTTTGGTGCGGGATTTTCCTGACATGCTCATCAATTTTCCTGACTTTTCCTGACATTTCCTCACATGTGGCAACCCTGACTGGGAATGTGACATAACAAAAAAAAAAACTACATAATAGACCAATATTTTTTAAAATCACCAATTTGGTAAAAGTGCGGGATCCGGCTCGCACCTTTTTCGGAAAAGTGCGGGATTGGTTCAAAAAGTGCTGGAATCCCGCACTTCCCACATTGTAGATACAGCCCTGCAAAGGGTAGCTGGCCAGGCATAAGCGAACACCAAACAGGGCACAGTTCATTACTGCTCTCCAAGCAGACTGAACACGCATACAGCAAGAGAAGAGTAGACGCTTACAACGTAAGTCTAGTTTGGGGGGGGGGGGGGGGAGGGGGGGGAAAGGATACTTGCACTGACGAAAGTTTACTTGCCCGAACTTGACCTAAGAAATTTCTGGACAAGTATACATAGCTTGATTTTCTCCCGTAATTTTGCACACACGATTTTTACGTGATGACGTCATACGCCTTTCATTATTTCGTTAAACGCGTCAAAAGTTGACACGGCCATACAACTGACCCAAAGAATACCCATACAGCTTGAAGCTGATACGACTTTAGGTTATCGAGATATTTTGCAGAAGTTCTGGTTCAAAATGTATAATATTTTACGTAACGACGCCAAATGCCCCATTCGTCCGTTCTTCTCGTGACTGAATCTTTCGGACCTAGCAAGTCTGAAGTCGTTCTCGAGATATCTTGCCTGACACACACACACACAGAACGTACATCGATATCTGTCCCGCTGGTCGGGAGATATAATTATTGATACCAATAACAGCCTCACAAATGTGAAAATGGCATTCCATAAATCATAGCATGGTGAAAGTGCCTTTCATGAGTATGAACAAGAACACCCTTTAATAAAACGTAATAGTTCAAGTGAACGTTTATTTCAAGATATCTTTAATGTTTAACGCGGTAAAAAATCAGGATAAGTACGGTAAGTATACGTGCCATAAATTAGACTTACCCTGTAACATATATATTTCCTTTTTGTTCTTAAACAGAATCACATGCCAAACATTTAGTGAAATAACGATGGTATATGTACCGAAATCAACTATTATTTTAAATTTAGGATACAAACATCGACTGCTATAAATACAGCCCCCCAAAACACTGCAAGCAGACACTGAAAAACTGGGTCCTGGGCGGGGCAGTAGCATTTTATGATTTTCCTAACATTTGGGCCTTTTTGGCCAATATTTTGGCCAATTGTAGCAAAATCGCCGAAAAAAAAAGCCTTGTGGAGAAACTTCTGTGCAACATTCCTGTCAAATTTCAAAGTGGTCGGGACGAATTTGTAGCAAGAAATTTCTTCTTCATAAATTTTACTGTTTTTTTCTACCAATGTTTTGTCCTATATTTTGGCCAAATCGCCAATCAAAAAAGAAGCGGGATGCAGGACTACCTAGGAAATACTATGCGAAATTTCAAAACAACTGGACAAAAAATGTAGGAGGAGTAGCATTTTGAAAAATTGTTTATATATATATACAAACAAATAACGGACGAGGGATGGCAGTCGGCTGGGATAAATAAATCTAACAGTATTTGCAACAAAAACACTGAGTCAACTTTACCTGACAACTGAGAAACATTTCCGTCCAGTGGCCCACATAGTGCAGCAGACAATACCTCAGCACATTGACCAGTAAGAGTAGCGCCTGAAAGAAGGGAACACCTTAAGGCGTCACTAGTCCTTGTACGCCAAACTAAAGCAGCCAATGCAAATCAACAACAACGTACCCGAACATGTCGAACACTTGTATTAGCCAGCCACTGCCGTTACGTTTTTGTAAACAAAAACAATTTTTCACCCAACACCTAAAGTATATGCCTGCCCTAAAAAACGCGGCATGCCGTCAAATTTTGACAGAACCGTCCGACCTAAACAAGGAATAAACACCAGATTTTTCGATCTCGAGAAATCCTGTACGCATTTTGTCTGACACACATACTGACACGCACACAATGAACGTATAAAACCTATATGTCTCCCCTCGGCGGAAGGACATATATATATATATATATATATATATATATATATATATATATATATAAATCGATTAACATTTGACTCATCGGTATTTTTTTCTCCAAAAAGATGTATCTTCATATATAATCACTGTGTAAAGCTTGAAAACACTCAGCTTAACCATTTCTCAGAACTTAACTGGACAAACCAAGAGCCTCCATGCAAAGTGTGAAAATTTTTATCCATTTTTTACAAAAGCCCAATTTAAAAAATTATAGAACACTGCACATCTGCAATAAATATATATATCTTTACCGTTTCAAAAGACTGGGCCTTCTAGTTTCTGAGAACTTCCACCCCCTCCCCCCCCTCCCCGGTCTCGATGCAAAACGTGTAATTTGTTAGCCATTTGCGACAAAGTACTATGCGCGAATTTCTGCCAGATTTCAAAACTAATACCGCTTAAATATGTATATTGGTACTGTGTAAAGTTCTATTATAGTTTCTGGTTTGAACAAAAATTCTCGGTGCAAAATGTGTAACTGTTTACCAGTTGCGAAAATATCTGGATAAAACTCCCGCGTCTCCATAGATACATGTATATATCCGATCGAATCGCTTGGCTATGCGCACCACAACAATCAAATTCGATACCAACTTATATAAGAACACATTTCTCTCACTATCAGTGACTGACACGAGAGTATACTTCCATCTTCATGGGCAGGGCATTTTGATTTGCTTTAAGCTATCTACACTGTGGTCTTCTGTGGTAGCCATGCTCCACGTCACCGTTTCCAGTCCATAATATTCCTTGTTACAGCTTAATTTGCATAAAACTACGACAGACTCTCAACTCAATCAACAAAATCAAACCTCACCAAATCCATCAAAAACGGAACGGAAATAATGGTAAACGGCAACAAGTTTGTCCAAGGACAAAGTCCCAGCTTACGAAAAGCAATAAGACCAATTCCAGCGTACATGAGCAAGGGAATTTCCCTGAAAATTTGGGCTTCAAAAGATGAAACGGCAAAGAGCTAGCTGAATAATTAATTTAGCACCGGACCAGAACATAGACCGATAAATGCATACAAAGATTTCTTTCCCAGAAAAATGGGAAACAGATTTTTTTTGTATCTCTGGTAGACTGGATAGTCTGCCATAGATACGTTCAAACAAGGCTCGCATTTCGGACCAGTGCGCATATTTATGTAACTTGCCTCGATGCACGGTTCTTGTTCAGCCAAGTGCGCATGTTTATTTAACTTGCGTTGATGTGCGGTTCTTATTTCGGACCAGCGCCCATGTTTTTTACCTTGTGTTGATATGCGGTTCTTATTTCGGATTAGTGCGCATGTTTATTTACCTTGTGTTGATGTGCGGTTCTTATTTTGGACCAATGTGCATGTTTATTTAACTTGCATCGATGCGCGGTTCTTATTCCAGACCAATGCACATGTTTATTTTACTTACGTTAATGAGCGGTTCTTATTTTGGACAAGCGCGCAAGTTTCCTTAGGTTGCCTTGATGCTCGGTGCGCATTTCGGACCAGCTTGCATGTTTATTTAACTTGCGTTGATGCACGGTGCTTATTTTGGACGTCTGCATATATTTATTTAACTTACGTTGGTGCGCGGTTTGCATTTTGGACCAGTGCGCATGTTTATTTAATTTGCGTTGATGCGCGGTTCGAATTTCGAATCAGTGCGCATGTTTATTTAACTTGCGTTGATGCGCAGTGCTTATTTTGGACCAGTGCGAATGTTTATTTAAACTTGACTACGTCTCGAGGAGTACGTCTATCCCCCGTGGGGGATATGGTTTGTGTAAGGCTGTTGCGTGTTGACTACGCAAAAAATTTACAAGTGGAAGGATATAGGTCGACGTAGTGTCTAACATTTAGACGAATCAATCCGTTAACCAGTAGGCGCGTGAGACTGTCGTAGTTACGCTAAGTACAGCGCCGATATTGAAAAAATCCGCCATTTTGTCAAGTCCCATCCGGAAAATGCTTAATTACTTCACTGCGAAAGGTGCCAGGGAACCCGTGTGCAGAATTTGAAACGAATCCATCCATTAACGTGGCCTGTAGACGCGTGAGACTGCCGTATATATAAAGTCCAGTGCCAATTTTCAAAAGTCCGCCATTTTGTCAATTTTTGGTCGATCCGGAAAATTCTTGGTCACTGCACTGCAGATGGTTCCAGAGAAGCCGTGTACAAAATTTGAAACGAATTCGTCTATTAATGTGGCCTGTAGACGCGTGAGACTGCCGTATATATAAAGTCCAGTGCCAATTTTCAAAAGTCCGCCATTTTGTCAATTTTTGGTCGATCCGGAAACTTCTTGGTCACTGTACTGCGGAAGGTTCCAGAGAAGCCGTGTACAAAATTTGAAACGAATCCGTCTATTAATGTGGCCTGTAGACGCGTGAGACTGCCGTATACACGCTAAGTCCAGTGCCGATTTTCAAAAGTCCGCCATTTTGTCGATTTTTGGCCGATTCGGAATGATGATGCGCGGTTCGCATTTCGGACCACTGCGCATATCTATTCAACTTGCGTCGATGTGTAGTTCTTTTTTCGAGCTAGTGCGCATGTTTATTTAACTTGCGTTGAGGCGAGGCGCTTATTTTGGACCAGTTCACTTGTTTATTAATCTTCCGTCGATACGCGGTTCACATTATGGACCAATGCGCATGTTTATTTAACTTGAAACGATGCGCAGTGCTTAATTTGGAATACTGCGAATGTGCGCTGTATGAGGAGATTCACTTAATTTTTTTTTCTCAAAAATTCCGAAAAAAATTCAAAAGTTTTCCAATTCACTCAAAAAGCACAAGCCGTATGCATGACCCCCTAGAGACGGCTCGTATGAAAAACAAATGAAATCTGATAAAAACTCTAGGAGGAAATGCATTTTGAATTTTTTTCTTCAAAAATTCCCCAAAAATTCTATGATCGACTCGAAAAGCACAGGCCGTATTCACGACACCCTAATCACGCCTCAGCCCCAAAATAAATGATGTCTGGTCAAAACTGCAGGAGAAAATGCATTTTGAGGTGTTTTCATCAAAAATTCCCCCGAAATCAAAAATTGCCAAGTCGAGTCAAATAGCACAAGCCGTATGCCCGACCCACCTAAGGATGCCCCACACCAAAAATAAATGAAATCGGATAAAAACTGTAGGAGGAAATGCATTTTGAAGTTTTTCTTCAAAAATTCCCTAAAAATACAGAAATTGTCGGAGCGACTAAAAAAGCACAACCCGTATGCTCAACCCCTTAGGTATGCCTCAAACCAAAAAACAAATAATAATAAATAAAAGAAAAAAAAAAGACATCGGTTCAAAACTGTAGGGGAAATGCATTTTGAAGTTTTTTTTCTAAAAATACAAAAATTGTCCGATCGATTAAAAAGCAAAAGCCGTATGCAAGACCCTTTAGGATCCCTCATACCAAAAAAAAAAAAACAAAATGACATCAGATCAAAAATGTATGAGGAAATACATTTTAAAACTTTTTCTTCAAAATTTCTCCAAAAATTCAAAAATCACCTTATCGACTTAAAAAAGCACAAGACGTATGCACGACCGCTAAGGGATGCCTCAAGCCAAAAATAAATGACATCGAATCAAAATTGTAGGAGTAGATGCCTTTTGAATTACTTTTGAAATATTTGCTTAAAAAATTGCCCAAAAATACAAAAATTGTCCGATCGACCAAAAAAAGCACAAGCCGTATGGAGGACCCATCAGAGGTACCTCATACCAAAAATAAATGACATCGGTTCAAAAATGTAGGAAGAGATACATTTTAAAATTTTTTCTTCAAAAATTCTCCAAAAATTCAAAAATCACCTTATCGACTTAAAAAAGCACAAGCCGTATGCACGACCGCTAAGGGATGCCTCAAGCCAAAAATAAATGACATCGAATCAAAATTGTAGGAGTAGATGCATTTTGAATTACTTTTGAAATTTTTGCTTAAAAAATTGCCCAAAAATACTAAAATTGTCCGATCGACTAAAAAAAGCACAAGCCGTATGTAGGACCCTCCAGAGGTACCTCACACCAAAAATAAATGACATCGGTTCAAAAATGTAGGAAGAGATACATTTTAAAATTTTTTCTTCAAAAATTCCCCAAAAATTCAAAAATCACCCGATCGACTAAACAAGCATGTCCAGGGACATGGTGACCAGCCGTGACCTACAGAATATATATCCAAGAATCACAGACAATATCATGATCAAATTGGCAGACAGCGGTTACGAAAAAAGCCGTAACTGAATGAAGAAAATATTCGCTCACTTGCTCGGTGTAGTTGTGGCTGATGAGGAGTCATTCTTTCAATTCTTTCATAAGGGGACAAGAATACCAAGCGTGTGGTGAAAAGACCAAACACAGGGAATAATTTCGGGAAAAGCAGTGGTAGAAGAGGCAAATGCAAGATCTAATGTCGTGTTAAGAGTGTGTGGTGGGATTACATACAATCTGATTAGTTGAAGGAAAATACTCTAATGTGTAAACACTCAAAGAAAATTACCTTGAAAATTATTCTAATGTGTAAACACTCAAAGAGTGCAGTTGAAATAAACTCCTTGGACAACACTTCATGTATGTTTCTTAGATCAAAAGCAAGGCCATGCGGAGGTCGTCGACATTCTGTTGAAACGAACTGGCCACATCTCAGTATGGGATGAAAGCCATCTATTAAAAATTTTTTGTTATCTTCGTCGGCTGTTAAACGGCTTTCAGCCAATGCGATAATGTCACACGCAAGATAGTTGTCATCACAGCGTACCAAATCAAAATGAGCGGCCATACTCAAAATTGTATGAGAAGAAGCAATTTGAAAATTAGACACAAAAGAATAAAAAAAATGTCCCCCATTTGGTCAATTTTTTTCGGATCGCCAAAATGAGTAATTTTTCCAAAGAGGCCTACCTAGGGAGTATTCGTGAAAAATTTAAAGAAAATTTGATCAAAACTGTGGGAGAAGAAGCATTTTGAAAATTGGCAACCACAAAATTACAAATGTCCCCCATTTGGCCAATTTTTGGCGGATCGCCCAAAAAAAAAAACAATTTTTCAAGAGAGGTCTACCTTGAGAACAACTATCAAAAATTGGAAAGGAATCCGATCAAAATTGTGCGAGAAGAAGCAATTTGAAAGTTGTAGACCAAAAAAATGAAAATGTCCCCCATTTGGCCAATTTTTGGCGGATCGCCAAAATAAGTAATTTTTCAAGACAGGTCTACCTTGAGAACAACTATCCAAAATTGGAAAGGAATCCGATCAAAATTGTGGGAGAAGAAGCAATTTGAAAATTTGACACCAAAAAATTAAAAAATGTCCCCCATTTGGCCAATTTTTGGCGGATCGCCAAAATGAGTAATTTTTCAAAAGAGGTCTACCTAGGGCATATTCGGGTAAAATTTGAGAGGAATCCAATCAAAACTGAAGGAGAAAAAGCCTTTTGAAAATTGGCAACCGAAAAATTTGAAATGCCCCCCATTTGGCCAATTTTTTGCGGAGCGCCAAAGAAAATAATTTTTAAAGAGAGGTATAGCTAGATAACATTCGTGTAAAATTTGATGAAAATCTGATCACAATTGTGGAAGAAGAAGCATTTTGAAAATTGGCAACCACAAAATTACAAATGTCCCCCATTTAGCCAATTTTTGGCGGATTGCCAAAAAAAGTAATTTTTCGAGAGAGATCTACCTTGAGAACAACTATCAAAAATTGGAAAGGAATCCGATCAAAATTGTGCGAGAAGAAGCAATTTGAAAATTGTAGACCAAACAATTTGAAAATGTCCCCCATTTGGCCAATTTTTGGCGGATCGCCAAAATAAGTAATTTTTCAAAATAGGTCTACCAAGGGAATATGGGTGCAAAATTTGAAGAAAATCTGATCAAAATTGTGGGAGAAGAAGCATTTTGAAAATTGGCAACCACAAAATTACAAATGTCCCCCATTTGGCCAATTTTTGGCGGATCGCCAAAAAGAGTAATTTTTCAAGACAGGTCTACCTTGAGAACAACTATCCAAAATTGGAAAGGAATCCGATCAAAATTGTGGGAGAAGAAGCAATTTGAAAATTTGACACCAAAAAATTAAAAAATGTCCCCCATTTGGCCAATTTTTGGCGGATCGCCAAAATGAGTAATTTTTCAAAAGAGGTCTACCTAGGGCATATTCGTGTAAAATTTTAGAGGAATCCGATCAAAACTGAAGGAGAAGAAGCATTTTGAAAATTGGCAACCGAAAAATTTGAAATGCCCCCCATTTGGCCAATTTTTGGCGGAGCGCCAAAAAAAATAATTTTTAAAGAGAGGTATACCTAGAAAACATTCGTGTAAAATTTGAGAGGAATCCGATCAAAACTGAAGGAGAAGAAGCATTTTAAGTAAAAGTTTACACACGTACATACACACATACATACGTACATACGTACATACGGACGACGGATACCCCTCTATTGATAAGATAAGACCAGCCCGACATAGTCGGCTGGTCTAAAAAGCACAAGCCGTATGCATGACCGCTTAGAGATGTCTCAAACCAAAAATAAATGACATCGAATGAAAATTGTAGGAGTAGATGCATTTTGAATTATTTTCGAAATTTTTGCTTAAAACATTCGACAAAAATACAAAAATTGTCCGATCGACTAAAAAAGCACAAGCCGTATGCATGACCCCTTCGGGATGCCTCACACAAAAAATAAATGACATCAGATCAAAATTGTAGGAGGAGATGCATTTTGAAACAAAGTTTACTAAATAAACAACTAACTAACTAACTAACTAACTAACGGACGCCACCCGCAGACCGATAGGAATACCCCAGCTTACGTGTAACGTAAGCTGGGCTAAAAAGGTTAAGTGCTAAAAATGGAAAATATGGTAAGCCATCTAATAATGACACATCAGAGTTAATTTTTTAATAATGAAACTACCCTGCATCCTTACTCTACATCAAAGAAAGCCCACTTTGTGTCTGAAATGCCACAAGATTCTGTCAAAACTGTAGGGGATATTTCAAAAAATAAGTTTACTGATATGTGAGACCATTTTTAATTTTTGGTTAAAAATTCCCCAAAAATTTGGTTTTCAAGAAACGATCACAAAAAAATCAGGAAAAGCGTACGTCATTCTGACGCAAGTTTCTTTTAGTTCGGAACCCCTCAAGCTAACAGTTTTTTGTTCTTCTGGACGGACAAACGGACAGACGACAGAGCCCACAATATGAGTTTAGCCCACATGGCCTTTGGCCACCTGGGCTTAAAACTGCTTACAAAGACAAGTGGCAGCACTTTGCGCTCTATGTGTAGCGTGTACGACGGAAAGCGCTCATTGCAAAGAAGCCCGGGCGGCCTTGCGCTCCCTCGCTCCAACATCAACCTGCCAACAAAAACAATATCATTATGGGGAGGAGGTGGGAGGAACGGTGGCCTCGCGCTCCCCCGCCCCAACATCAACCTGCCAACAAAAACAACAATCATTATGGGAAGGCGGTTGGAGGCAGGGCGGCCCCGCGCTCCCTCGCTCCAACATCAACCTGCCAACAAAAACAACACTCATTATGGGGAGGAGGTGGGAGGAACGGCGGCCTCGGGCTCCCGGTTCCAGCATCAGTCTGCAAACAAACACTGAGGAGCAGGGTGGGCGTCCTCACTCCCCTTGATGGGAAGGAAAGGGAGGGCGGTCTGGTACCCCCCCCCCCCCCCCACTCGCCTCAACATACGCCTGCAAACAAAATGCCCATTGTGGGTTGGTGGAGGGGGCGGGCATAGCTCTCCCCCGCTTAAGCATCAGCCTACAAACGCGGCACTCAGTGTGGAGACGGGGGAGGGATGGCGGCCTTGTTCTCCCCAGTCTAGCAGAGCCTGCAAACATTTTACAGTGGGGGGATCGGGCTCGCTCGGACACGCTCTAGCATCAGCCTGCAAACAAACGGGGCGCTCAGTGTGAGGAGGGGGGGAGAGGGGTGGCTGCGGTCTCATGCTCTCTGCTGCGGCATCAGCCTGCAAACAAACGAGGTGCTCAGTGTGTGTAGGGAGTTGATGGAACTGCGGTCTAAATTTTATACTAATTAATTTTATTGTCTTTTCTTGTATTTATTATAAATATTTAGTATTTTGATGTTTGTTTCTTCCTTTTTCTTTCTTTCTTTCTCTCTTTTTTAATTTATTTATTCATTTATTTATTTATTATTATTATTATTATTATTATTATTATTATTATTATTATTATTATTATTATTATTATTATTATATACTTTATTTTATTTTTGTTTATTTATTTTTTGGAAGGGGCGGACTATCTACTTAAGTTATCTATTTGTTTGTTATTTTTCTGTATCTTTTTTTGTTTGCTTCAACCAGACTGCAGCCAAACACCGTATTCACAATTTCACACCATTTGTCTTTTTCTAAAAATAGATTTTCTTCCAGGATGGTCGGAGAAGGGGGGATGGTAGGAGGGGAGGTTGGTGTTCAGGCATATATTTGTTGCTCATTACGGTATATCATTGGCTATCTGCAAGCTGGGGTGACGCTATAAACATAACAGAGCAACAATATGATGCGCCATATTGGTACAAATTAAGGAGCGTTTACCGTACCGGATGTTGTCAACAAAGGGTGTCTCCAGGGCAACGAAGGGCTGCGGTTGGGCGGGTCTCTGAGCCCGCGGCTCGGTCATATTTGCTGAATTATCGTGCTGGAATTCCGATCTCTGCTCAAATGTTGAATTCCTTTCCAGAATCAACTCTTCTTTTTCCGAATCCGCCTAAGCACAAAAACTTTTTTTCATTGCCACTTCTTGTTTTCCTGATTTTATTTTCCAACTTTTTAACATGACATACAAGATGATATAGTTGCAAAGCACGCAAAATAGTGTTGTAACATTATTTTTGCATATTCATTGATCAAATGTAAAAGGCCAACCTCTGTTTTTTAATCAGAAATACAGTTAAGTAAACTAGACCGTTTTCGCTACTGAGCAGCAAAAATTATACTTGAACCCACAAAAACATGATGCCTATTACCTAAAAAACAGTATTCTTTAAAAATCTTTCTTAAAAATCATGTCAAGTTGTCAGTTGCATCAAAACTCAAAATACGTAACACAGATTTTGACATGCTATATCCCAGTAAGTATTTTGACATCGATAAAACGCCAATTTCATGTCGCGTCAGTGACACGGCCAAATCGTAAAATTTAAACTGCTTGTAATTTGTAATTATAAATTACCAGTCAAATTACAATTTGACTGGTGGCGACCATACATCATCGTTTTGGAGAAACAACGATGTGTAGACGTTGAGGTTGCTTTCACTTTCACAAAATTAAATCAAGTGCAAATTTGGTTGTGACTTTCAACGACCATAGATCAACGTCTACTCAATGTCTTTAACATTCAGAACAGATGTTGGATAAAAACGCTGTTTCGACGTGAAATTGCATTTCCTGGGCGAAAACATCACGTTTTCCGATGCTTAATTAACGTCATTGATGAAACGTGGTGCATTTTTCGGAAGAGCGACGATTTGTGTAGACGTCAAAAAATTGACGTTGCAAAGATGTCTGGGACACAACCAAAAAAAAAAAAAAAACAAACAAAAAATCTAATCATGTTTTCGCCCACCGGAAACGGAAGTCTGGTACTGGTAATGACTGATCGATTTGAAAACTGGCGAAAATCAGGACAGAAAGTATGGGATATTGGGAAGCGCATCAGCTTTTACTGCCTTCTTTTTGAAAAAAGTATTAATGAAAATTAACTTCAGAAATATCTTTTGTGTGCGAGGATATATCGCACACTTTCAATTGATTTAATATTTAATTTCTTGGTTTTGTAAATAAAGAACATATATGTCCCCGACCAAATCAATCGTTTTGTTATACCCGTTCCCCATTTTTCCATTTACAGAAATAAAAAGTACTTTTCCTTTTCAGCATATTCTAATCATAATTCATTGTGATGAATTCAAAGAAAACACCTTGCACAAGAATGAAAGTCAAAATATTCTGGGAACCTGCAATATATATAATCATATGCAACATTTTTCATCGTAAGAGACATCACCAATGACCTCTATCCCCGCACCCCCCTCCCCCTCCCCCCCAAAGAAACACACCTCTCTAAATCAGTTAATTAATATATTTAGCACTTGCCGCTTGCCGTAGCTTACTTAATGCAATACAAAGGAACTGACCCCTGCCCCAGTAATTCATTTCGTCATACCATTCAGTGGGTCGTGCACGAAAAACGCACAGTGAGGGTCATACATCATTATCAAGGGGAGAGGGATCAGCCACACACATTCTTTTACTTAATGACGTCATACGCCATCCATTTACTTCCCGTACGCATTTCAAGTTCTGCAAAACAGTTCAACTTATCTACGGAATAAATATAAGAAGCTTGAAGTCGATCCCACTTCTTTTCGAAAGATATTGCGCACGATATTTGGTTTGGAGCAGAAAACATTATGACGTCATATGCGGTCTTCACTTGCGCAGTTGCAACAAAATTCAATAGAATTTTTCGAACCTAGCAAACAACAATCCCCACAGCTCTGAAGGATCTCCGACGGCAAGCGGCCGAAAAACTTTCTAATTAAAAGTTTGACGTGATGACAGAACCGTCCGACTCACACAAAAACATCCAAACGACTTTCTGTTATCGAGACCGTTTTCACACAGCACTTTGCTAAAAAATACATACATAGTTTACGTAATGGTGTCACATGCCGTACTTCGTTCTCCTTGCCACAAAATCTGACAGAATCAAGCAACAATCCCTCCAAGTCTGAACTTTCTCCGATTTTCAGCGCCTGAGAAATCGGACACTTAATAACGTAACACACATCAAAAGTTGATAGGACCCACCGACCTACGCAGGAATAAACAGATCAAGTTTGAAGTGAATCCGACTTTTTGTTTTTTTTTTTTCAGATATCTTGCACACAACATTGTGTTCATAACAGACTGACACATACACACGCACAGACCGTACAAACCCTACGTCTCCCCTCGGTTGGGGAGACATAAATAACGTTGGTAGGTAGACCCCTCCCCCCTTCCTATTTAGGCAACTACAATAGCTACCGGGAGTTCCACCCAAGCCTAAACCCACCAGATTTTAGGACGATCCTACTTACCGTTCGACAGTTACCCTATTAACAAAATCAAGTGTCGGAGTACGTTGTGACGTAATGCTTTGCACTGTATATGCTATATACAATATAAACCGTCGGACACATCCCACCTTTCGTCCAGAATGTAAAGTGATGACGCATTTTTTCACGTTTTCGCGCCATATGACGTCATATGGCATACGTTGCGCTTTATACACCAAATAAAGGGGGGAGTTAACAGCTGCGCATCGCGCTACCCGGCGAGTGTCCTGTTTCCACGGCAATAGTCCGCATACATTTTGGGGGTTGTGGAGGAATTTACCCCGGTGTTTAACTTTGAATAAAGCTTCTTTCCGGAAAACGCGAGACTGGGCTGGTGATATTCATGGAATAGGGGCGGGAGGGAAGCGGTGACACGACTTACTGGCTGCACGCGGCGACACCTAGCGAGCACCTTCTGCCCGGGCCTGACGTACATCACATCGCCGCGGGCAAGCAGCGCGGCTGGCACGTTGACGAGGCGGGCGTCACGCAGGGTCCACTGCAGGCTGACGCAGGGCGACAGCGGGCTGTGCAGGCTGATGTAGTGACAGGGCGCCCACAAGCCCTCCTTACAGCACGCTGTCAGACACACAAACACAAGCATTACAACAAGGCTGATGTAGTCACAAGGCGCCCACAAGCCCTCCTTACAGCACGCTGTCAGACACACAAACACAAGCATTACAAATAGGCTGATGTAGTGACAAGGCGCCCACAAGCTCTCCTTACAGCACGCTGTCAGACACACAAACACAAGCATTACAAATAGGCTGATGTAGTGACAAGGCCCCTACAAGCCCTCCTTACAGCACGCTGTCAGACACACAAACACAAGCATTACAACAAGACTGATGTAGTGACAAGGCGCCCACAAGCTCTCCTTACAGCACGCTGTCAGACACACAAACACAAGCATTACAACAAGGCTGATGTAGTGACAAGGCGCCCACAAGCCCTCCTTACAGCACGCTGTCAGACACACAAACACAAGCATTACAAATAGGCTGATGTAGTGACAAGGCCCCTACAAGCCCTCCTTACAGCACGCTGTCAGACACACAAACACAAGCATTACAACCAGGCTCATGTAGTGACAGGGCGCCCACAAGCCCTCCTTACAGCACGCTGTCAGACACACAAACACAAGCATTACAACCAAGCTGATGTAGTGACATGGCCCCTACAAGCCCTCCTTACAGCACGCTGTCAGACACACAAACACAAGCATTACAACCAAGCTGATGTAGTGACAAGGCCCCTACAGGCCCTCCTTACAGCACGCTGTCAGACACACAAACACAAGCATTACAAATAGGCTAATGTAGTGACAGGGTGGCCACACGCTCTCTTACACAACTATTACAAACTTAAAAATGTCCACGAGAAAAAAAGAATGACTTCCCCTTCCTGATCTCAGCTGATATCCAGAACTTGCATCATACGTATTAAAACTTAAATTGGTGCTTATTTTTCTTTTCTACCATCTATTCTTAATCAGTACTCCTTAGAACTTGCTACTTGATTCATATCAATATTATTTATTAATTTCCATTATAAATTTATTTTAAAATACTACGATCACAAACTGTATGTGTGTAAATAGGAGAATTCCTGTGCTGCCTGACTTAACAAAGCACGTGTCTATGAAGTGCAATCCGACCCAGACACCTTTGATTCTGGCCAGAACACGTCTTATTTTCATCTGTATCTCCTTGTTCCTCATCTCGCTGTCCCACTGGCTGAAGTAGATGTTGGCTGATAGCAGCATGAGCATGACACATGCTTCAAAAAGCAGCCAGCCATCCCTGTGTGTGACGCCAAAAAAAAAGCATGCTGAATAAAAAACTACAGCGGAGCAAACCAGTACAAGTCCGCTGTTCTCAGTAGGCATCAAATGTCGCAATGACTATTCGGCCCAGATTTACACACGAATATTCCAATATTTGGCACAAGACTTATGCGGCACATGACAAACTTGAAACTATGCCAGTATGGGAGAGCGATGCTGCGGGAGAGGGGAGGATGAGGGGGGGGGGAGCAGGTTGGGAGAGAAGTGGCGATGGTTTTATAAAAATCACGTGAAAAAAACCACCACTTCGGCAATTATAGTGGAAACTGTGACATTGCTGTGCGTAAGCGACGAGCAGAAGAAGATAAGATATCATCATGACGTCACCGTTCCTTTTATCTTGCTGCGAGTCAACGACGAGCAGAAAAAGATAAGAAATCACTATGGCGTCACAATACCTTGACGTCAGCGTTCCTTTAATCTCGCTGTGCGTAAGCGACCAGCAGAAGATCACTACGATGTTGCAATGTTATGACGTCAGCGTTCCTTTCATCTTGCTGGTCGTAAACGACCAGCAGAAAAGAGGAATCACGATGACGTCACAATGTCATGGCGCCACTGTTCCTTTCATCTTTCAATGCATGAGCGACGAGCAGATGGAGATAAGGAAATCGCTGTGACGTCACAATGCACGAGGCCAGCTCACCTGTTGTCTTGCTGTGCGTAAGCGACGAGCAATAGCAGAGAACAAATCAGGGTGAGCACCACGCTGGTCCAGTGAAACGCCGAGTATCTGTTGTTGTGGTGATACCAGCGACGCTTCCCCGGTAACAAATTCTTATGGCTTTCTGTACAACAAAACAACTCTTTACACAACGAAACCATTACAGAATGAACTTCTTGATTTTTTTTCTCTCGCTGTTTTTACTTATAACACTGTATTATTGAAAATAAGAATTCTGCAGTAAGTAAGAAACCAGATACTTTTGGTAGGTTATTCCGGAATAGACTACCGATAAATAGGATTCACAGTAATCGAAACTTCTCAGTTATTTCATCAGTTTAGGCTGTCGACTACACAATTACATTTTACTGCCTTAGAAATAGTAATATTTGAACAGAAATTGAAAATAAAAATAATTTTAAAAATTCAAATTTCGATAATTTATTCAATAGTGAACTAGTAAAATTTAATAAACAGCTGGATTTGAAATCAAATTTCGAAAATTCCCTTTCGAAACTTAACACACTGTTCAACCTATCTACAAACTTTGGAAAAATATAAATAAAGCATTTTGGACTGATGCGAATTATCAGTAGTACTTCCCTGAATCGCCTATTAAAAAATACGGGTTTCTTATTTCTTTCAGAACTCTTATTTTAAATTAAATTATGTTTTATTTTTAATACTGCATTTCAGCCGTTTCTGCTTACAACAGAAGAACGATGTTTTTCCCTCTCTCAGTACACAACACTGGTACGTCCGTAACAGTATGCGGATCCTGAGCATTGACAATATGGCCTATGACACTGGCACGAGTTGTTTTCACTCTAAAGGACAAACAATTTTTTAGTTTATCTAATAATCATTTTAAATAGATTGTGTACCTTGATGAATTTCAAGGGCTAGCATTATTTCGTCGTACAGTTTTTGCATAGCCTCGACAGTGGTTAGTCCAGTCAGTGGTGGCTCGGAGTCCTAAAAAAAACAAGAATATTTTAAGTAGTTGTATTGTTTAATTACTTCACTTTCCGTTATGCTTGTATATGTGCAATTGACCTGTTTAATACTTAAGGACTTGTTGCTCTAAATGTGGTGCTGTGAATTGAAAGGCACCGAGTAAGGAATGCCACCGTTAAATACCAAAATAAAACTTCGCATAACAAGCCATTGCCCACGGCACAGCGCCGATCAGACCGGATTCTGATTACGGAGGGTCACAGGGTCATGAAAAGTTTAGGAATGACACGACTTGGATATAATATGTTGTTTCAATACATAAGATTGCAACTTAGTGATATCATGTTTACAAGGAACTGCGAATGAAATGCGTATTTTTAAATGGTTAAGCTGTGCCTAAAATTTTGTAATGCTCGGTCATGTAGTTTATAACGTAGTTTACAACAAACTGAACATGAAAATCCAAGATGGAGGCTGCCGGCCATTTCGAACCCTCCTATGCAACCAAACCCTAGTCCCGAGTGCGACTTTCCGATGGCTAACCTACGCCTAAAATTTGGTGACAATCCGTACAGTTGTTTGCGAGTTCCCACATTCCCAAGTAATTGTGAGGAAAAATCCGAGATGGCGCCTGGCGGCCACTTTGAAGAGTTTATTCCAAAGTCAAAAACGAACGTGCTATTGAAACAGCTAAGACATGTCCAAAACTTGGTGACTATCGGTCAAGCTGTTATGTGATGTCATGTTATCACGTAGTTACGGGTGAAAATCCAAGATGGCGGCCAGGGCGACCTTGAAATTGAGTCATGGTCAAAATAAATAGGACTTGCACCTACCCTACTACGATAGGGCATCTACATACGAAATATCACCAGCGTGAGAGTAACAGGCGGCGATGGGATAAACGGACGCACAGGCGGGCAACATTCAAACATATAGTACCCCTCTGGCACCAAAAGCCCCGTTTGGGGGCCAGAGAAAAGCATGCTAATATTCTACCACAGTTGTACGAAACAACACGAGATGACAAGTGGCTGAACGCTTTTACGTCACCAACTGGCGCCGTTTTCTTCTGCCGGTCAATTCACTTCATAGAAGTAACAGATTTTCATAAAATGTTTGACGAAAAAAAAAAAACAATAAACTTTCAAATTCCACAAGAACAGAGCAAAATGTACAAACGCAAAGTGTAAAAGGGAAATGTAACTAACCATGTTTGAAACTGCTGTACTTCGCGACCCAAGGCACCGACATCAGCGGTTGACTTTCTCTCTGCAAAGCGAAACACCATCCGTACAGTCTTTTGCGGCGTACTCATTATTTTTTCATCAGCAGACTTTTTTTTTTTTTGCTCAAGATATCCTAACCCTGCCTCTCAACCGCCATTCCTGTCTACTGTCCCAAAGCCTGTTTTTCGCTTACACCAACAGTGCATGGCACTTCTAACATACAGTAACATACTACATTCACGAGGCATCAGTAGCTAGCACAAGGCATCAGTAGCTAGCACAAGGCATCAGTAGCTAGCACAAGGCATCAGTAGCTAGCACAAGTCCAAGCAATCTATGGACTTCCTAGACCTTACACTTGAAAGTTCTATAAAATCAATTTTATTGCAACAAAAATAAACTCGATTAGTGATATCATGCAGATCACAAAACTACTACAGATCACAAAACTACTACTTCTGACAACAAAAAAGAAACACTGAATGATGCTACATTAAACAATGAAAATAATTACTCATTTTTGGTCTCAGCGGTGATGCTGAACAGTTGCTATGGAAATGAACGTTTCTATCCCTGAATTAATGCTGCCGACTGTGCAGGTCATTACGCTCTCTTATAAGTTAGTCTGCACTGTGACACAAGAGAACACCGTAACTTGCAAGAGAACACCGTCTTTTTTTCTGGGGTCCCGCGGGACCCCAGTGTCAAATTCCAGGGGTCCCGAGTCGATAATCAGGGGTCCCCGGGACCCCGTGAACTTTATGCCCGGACATCATTCCAGGTGCTCTCAGCAAATGATACATAACCGCTCCTATATATGGAATAGCTCGGCAGTGAAAACAACTTTCTTGTCAGCCCATATTTTGGTGAAAAGTTTGGTGAAAATAAAAATATTGAAAAATTGAATCTATATTTGACTGTTTATTCAATTGTGGGAAGTTCAGTATTGAATAACCTATTGAAACGTGGGGGATATGGTTTGTGTAAGGCTGTTGCGTGTTGACTGCGCAAAAAAAAATTTACAAGTGGAAGGATGTAAGTCGACGTAGTGTCTAACATTTAGACGGATCAATCCATTAACCAGTATTCGCGTGAGACTGTCGTAGGTACGCTAAGTACAGCGCCGATTTTGAAAAATTCGCCATTTTGTCAAGTCCCATCCGGAAAATGCTTGATCACTGCACTGCGGAAGGTGCCAGGGAGCCCGTGTGCAGAATTTGAAACGAATCCACTCATTAATGTGGCCTGTAGACTCGTGAGACTGCCGTATATATAAAGTCCAGTGCCAATTTTCAAATGTCCGCCATTTCGTCAATTTTTGGTCGATCTGGAAAATTCTTGGTCACTGCACTGCGGAAGGTTCCAGAGAAGCCGTGTACAAAATTTGAAACGAATCCGTCTATTAATGTGGCCTGAAGACGCGTGAGACTGCCGTATATACGCTACGTCCAGTGCCGATTTTCAAAAGTCCGCCATTTTGTCAATTTTTGGCCGATCCGGAAAATTCTTGGTTACTGCACTGCGGAAGGTTCCAGAGAAGCCGTGTACAAAATTTGAAACGAATCCGTCTATTAATGTGGCCTGTAGACGCGTGAGACTGACGTATATACGCTAAGTCCAGTGCCAATTTTCAAATGTCCGCCATTTTGTCAATTTTTGGCCGATCCGGAAAATTCTTGGTCACTGCACTGCGGAAGGTTCCAGAGAAGCCGTGTACAAAATTTGAACCGAATCCATGTATTAATGTGGCCTGTAGGCGCGTGAGACTGAAGCGTGACAGACGGACAAACGGACAGACAGACGGACAGACCGAAAAGTTCAAAACTATATCCCTCCGTTTCACGGGGGATAATAATAAATTTAAGAATCGTTTACATTTACTCATATTTTAATTTTCTCATATTTTTCTATTTATAACACAGGAACATAAGTTGTTTACTTAGTCTGCAACATAAAATGACGAAAGAATGAAAATAATTTGATTTCTGTGACATTTCGGAATAGCCTACCAGAATATATCTGGTTTCTTATTTGTTTCCAAATTCTTATTTGAAATGATACGGTACTAACTGTACAACAGATGACTCACCTCGGTGGGGTGGGAGGGTGAGAATAGTGCCAAAATAGTGAGCTGCTTGACATAGCACAAGATAGCAGATAATCACATAAAAGGGAAAATTCTTCCAGTACCACAAACAATACCATATAAGGTTACATAACTGAAATTGTGAAGGATATTGGCGATCTTCGGAAACAGTTTTTACACTGATCGATTTGTAATAGTTTGAGGAACAATATTGCTACAATTTTAGAACTTATTGTTTTAATTTATTGTTTTATTTGCCAAGAAAACAAAACGGATAGATCTGGGACCAAAAAAGTGAATTTAAATTGAGATGTGTCACAAATTTTGACACGTTCATTTTCAATATGCTTGTGTTTGGATTATTCGTGTATGCACTCAGTATAATCAGCACAGTCACGTTTTCAAGGAATCACTTGATTAATCTAGGGCGAAGTTCACTGATCACTTTAAACGACTCCATTGTTTCGCACATCAATACTGTGGTAATTTCCAGGTTTGGAATTCCCCAGGATGGTTATCAACATGGGCTGGTATTCACACCGAGCGCTCAACCAATCCTTGTGGTTAATCGAACCGATCTGAACGGAATAAAAGGGTGAAGTATTGTAAAGAACAAAATGCATAATAAATACAATAGCACACCAATTCGTAAAACATAATTTGAGGGTAATTGATTGCAATAGTTTTACAAGTATTCAAACCACGGATAGAAAACAAAAATCTTCAAAAATTGACGTTATAAATGCACAGTCAGTAAGAAACAAATCGGATATAATTGAGGACTTTATCGTAGATCACAAGCTGGATATTTGTGCTATATCTGAGACCTGGATGAGATCTGATGATAATCAGTTATCTCGTATGATTACTCGTATGCTTACATCAAACACCGCGCCTGGAGCGCTGGGGGGTGGGGTAGGAATTCTTTCCAAGTTAAACTACCGTCAAAAACTCGTGGAGCTAAAACACTATGACTCTTTTGAGGTTATTTGTGTGTTACTAACGGTGGGTAATAAATCGACGAAGGTCGTTTGCGTCTATAGGCCACCGAATTTGTCACCACACGCATTTCTAAATGAATTTATATCATTACTTGAGGATATTACCCTATGTTCGGATCAGATACTTATATGTGGCGACTTCAACATTCACCTAAAGGATACAAACAGTCCCGTGGTTGTACAATTTCTAGAACTTCTGAGCTCGTTTAGTCTCACGCAGCTCGTGACCGCATCCACACATGAATCCGGACACATTCTTGACCTGATAATTACGCGGGAAGATGTCTCTCTTCCCTGGCACCCATACATTGGACCATTATTTTCAGATCATTTTGCTGTGTTTTGCGAAACTGCATCTGCACCTACAGACTTTGCTCGTAAAAAGATGTCATATCGCCGAACTACAGACATTGATAAAGAGCGTCTGAAACTGGATATTTCGGAAATGGTAGCACACATCCCAACTGATGCCGATGTCAACTTGATTGTTAATACGTACAACAGCAAAGTGTCGGAAATTTTAGATTTACATGCATCTTTAGTGACGAAAGAAATTGTTTTAAAACTCAAACGCCTTGGTTCTCCCGAGACCTTAAACTTGCCAAACTGAAACGTCGTAGACTTGAACAGAAATGGAAAAAGTCAGCCGATGTCTGTGATCGTGTGGCATTTATACGTCAGAAAAACTATACAAATAGGCTTATTGAAAATACGATACTGAATTTTATAATTCCGCGGTCACTGAGAATCAACACAATAAGAAGTCTCTGTTCAGACTTTATGATAAAATCACCAAAAAACCGACGGTCACACCTCTATCGCCTTCCGCATCAGATGAACTCTAGCCAATTCCTTCGTTCAATTTTTCAAGTCAAAAATTGATAAAATCAGGGAATCCTTTGACGTGAACAGTACTGAATACAGTAACAATGTTCATGATGATAGCAATACAGCACCTACATTTTCCACATTCTAACTTTTAACCGACGAACATGTTCGAAAGCTTATATTAGCTTCCCCAACCGCGTCGTGTACACTTGATCCAGTTCCAACAGATCCGTTGAAAGCTTGTGTAAATGAACTTTTGTCCCTACTGACTACGATTGCCAATAAATCATTAGAATCTGGCTACTTCCCCGATTGTTTTACGAAAGCTCTTGTAACGCCACTGCTTAAAAAGAAAAACGCAACCCTAGAACATAAAAATTACAGACCGGTAAGCAACTTACCGTTTCTCTCTAAGGTAGTGGAACGAGCCGTTGCGGAGCAAATTAAAAACCACTGTGTAGAACATAACTTGGAAGAACCATTCCAAATGCGTACCGATAAGGACTGAAACTGCTGTACTTAAGGTTAATAATGACCTTTTGTTATCATTAGATAAAAAGCAAACTGTACTAGTCGCACTACTAGATCTTAGTGCAGCATTTGATACTGTATCGCACGATGTGCTTAGTGCCCAACTCCAGTATCAATTTGGCATAACGGCTCCGCCCTTTCTTCCGCAAGGTGAAACCCAAGCCGTGGTCACCACCCATAGCGGTGCTACATCGTCAGTGGCAGCTAGTTTGAGTTCGACGATAGTGCCTGTCAGCCATCACAGTGCGCCGAACAACGAAAAAACTCACTTATGCACTCCTGGACAAGCAAGCGGATACGTCGTTTATATTGGACCACACGTGTGCCAAATTGATTGTGTCAGGACCAGAGGTGAATCTTTCTCTCTCAACTATGTTGACTGAAAATAAACAAGTGACGTGTCAAAAGGTTAGCGGTTAACGGTCAGAGGCCTCGACAGCGACTTACGTGTTCCTCTTCCGCCGGTTTACACAAGGAACGTGATATCAGCAGATCGCTCACACATACCCACTTCTGCTATGGCCAGAAAGTGGCCGCACTTGCGGCGAATAGAAAAGTTGCTAATGCCTGTGGCAGACGTGCAGATAGGCTTGATAGGCTACAACTGCACCAGGGCTCTGGCTATTAGGGAGGTTATAGTTTCCGGGACGGGCAGCCCTTTTGCCCAACGCACTGATCTGGGCTGGGGTATCGTTGGGGTTATTGACTACAGGAGCGCGGAGAGCGATCCGCTCGGGTTTATCCACCGAGTTTTAGGAGTTAAAATGGAATCAAAGTCGGTTCAACTATTACTCAAGACTAACGCTAAAGAAACTATTAGCCCTCGTGACGTCGTTACAGTATTAGGGACGGATTTTACGGACTCGTCTTCTGCAGAACAAGGAATGTCTCGTGATGATCTTTCTTTCCTTGAGACAATGCGCAGTAACATTCAACAAGACCCGGATGACCATTATGTCATGCCTTTACCGTTCCGCGTTCTCTTGCTGACAAAATGTTCCAGCGTTTGAAGTCTAAATTGGATAGTAATCCAGATTACAAATCCCAGTACACTACCTCCATGGAAGACATGTTGATGAAGGGATACGCGGAACCTGTAGAGACTCCTAATAACTATCCCACAGAGGTATGGTACATCCCACACCAAGGGGTGTACAACGAACAAAAGAAAAAGCTCAGAGTGGTGTTCGACTGCAGTGCCCGCTATATGGGCAAGTCCTTAAACAACACCTTATTACCTGGTCCAGATCTAACAAACTCCCTGTTAGGTGTCCTGCTGAGATTCAGGAAAGACCAGGTCGCATTTAATTGTGACATAACTAAAATGTTCTATCAATTTAGGATTCCAAAGGCTCATCACGACTTTGTTAGATTTCTCTGGTGTCCAGGCGGTGACACAAGTCGGGATCCACAGGTGTATCGCATGTGTGTACATATATTTGGGGCGTCCAGTAGCCCCTCATGTAGCAGCTTCGGACTAAAACAGATCGCTACCGATTACTCTGAGTTTGGAGAGGATGTGCGCGACTACTTGCACAACCACTTCTACGTGGATGATGGGCTAATAAGTCTTGTCCAGCGCACTACGCAGTTATGCTCTAAGAAAAGATACGAGCTTCATAAGTTTGTGCCCAATTCGCCCGCAGTACTTGAGTCAGTCCCACAGGAGGTCAAAACGATCGACAAACTCGATCTACGTTTTGAAGATATTCCAATCGAGCGAACACTAGGCATTGAATGGTGCCTTCAGTCCGATGTCTTCAAATTCAAATATTTGTCAAACAGCGCACGCTGACTCGACGTGGTATTCTAGCAACGTTGACTTCGATATATGATCCTGTAGGTTTTATTGCGCCGTATACACTTGTTGGTAAGCGCATTTTGCAGCACGTTTTCCATTGTAAGGTCTGACTGGGATGACGAGGTTTAGGTGCACACTGCCTCTCATTTTCAACGATGGCTAGCTGATCTGGGCAAGCTAGAAGATGTTTCAAGTGCACAATGTGTCAAACCAAAGGGATTTGTGACGAAATATGTCGAGCTGCATCATTTCTGCGATGCGTCGTCCACTGGTCACGGATTCTGTAGTTATTTACGATTTGTGGACGAGGACGAAAACCCAAATGTGACTTTAGTTGTGGCAAAATCACGCGTCGCTCCAATCAGGCCCATAACTATCACCCGCTTGGAGCTGGCTGCAGCAGTTTTTGCAGCCAAGGCAGCAAGGTTCTTACAGTCTGAGCTACGGTACGCTACGTAAAGCATTCTATACGGATAGTAAAGTCGTATTAGGTTATATTCAGAACAAAGCTTCGCGTTTTGACTTCGCGATTTGTTGCCAATCGCGTCGGACTTATTAACACTTACACTAGCGTAGACCAATGGCACCACGTGCCCGGTATTGTATTGTATTGTTCTTTAGATCCCTTTCAACTGCTATGGTCATATCGGGATCCCCCTGCCACATTATACTGAAATGGGGCATTCCAGCCCTCCTTCTAACCCTTACATGTGGAGTGCCTCACAGGGTAGCAAGGAGGAGTCCCAATTTTAAAGTCTTAGGTATGACCCGACCGGGGTTTGAACCCACGATCTTCCAGTCTCGAGGCGGACACTCTAACCACTAGGCCACCGAGGCTGGTGCCCGGTACCTTAAACATAGCGGACACAGGCTGCTTCGTTGAAGAACTTCGTCAAGATGTTTTTATGGACCAGAGTTTTTATGGCGGAGCTTGTTACCTGAGCCTACGACTGAGATTGACATGGCAAAAGATGACCCTGAAGTTAAAAGGACCATAGTTCGATGTTTCAAAATATGACCACTTCTCATCCTGGACACGTTTGGAAAAGGCGGTTGCGTTGATACTTCAGTGGCGAAGTTCATTGTTGCGGTCAATTAAAGGAGTTACAATTCGAGTTGGAACCCGAAGCCGCCCTGCCCTCTCATTCGACGAGTTTGTAAACGCAGAAAAACTTAGAGACACAGAGACTGAGATCCTCAAGCTAGTACAGGGCCATTCGTTTGCAGATGAGATGGGATCCCTGTCTAAGAAGGAACCAGTTAAAAGTTATAGCTCGCTTCGCAAACTAGACTTTTGTGGACAATGGCATAATCCGCGTTGGTGGACGGTTGCGACTGTCTTCACTGCCAGAATCCAATGTACATCCTGTCGTCCTTCCAGGTCAGCTCACGTTTCACAGCTGATTATCAGCCACTACCATAGAAAGGTTCTTCACCAAGGAAGAGGCATCACCCTCAATGAAGTGAGATCTAATGGATTTTGGATTCTAGGAGGCTACTCAGCAGTGTCAAAGTTTATCTATCGTTGCGTTATCTGCAGAAGATCAAGAGCGTCCCCTCAAACTCAGAAAATGGCAAATTTGCCTTCTGACCGCACACAGTTTAGCCCTCCCTTCACCTTTTGTGGAGTGGATTACTGTGGTTCGTTCATTGTCAAAGAAACACGAAAGGAAGTCAAGCGTTGGTATTGTGTCTTTACCTGTCTTTCCTGCAGAGCTGTGCATCTAGAATTGGTTAATTCACTTACGACAAGCTCCTTCATCAACGCTCTAAGACGATTCATAGCAGTAAGAGGCCCGATTTCGTTGCTGAGATCAGATCGAGCGTCTACCTTTGTCGGTGCCCGACGTGAGCTGAAGGAAGCCTTGAACGAAATAGACGACAAAGAGATTCGTGAGTTTCTGTTGGCTAATGGGTGTGAGTTTGAGTTTCGCATGAACCCCCCTCTAGCCAGCCACATGGGTGGCATTTGGGAGCGAATGATCCGCAGCGTTAGAAATATTATAGATACCCTCCTCTATCAGCACGGGTTCAAGCTAGACGACGAATCGTTGCGGACGTTCATTTGCGAAGCAGTTATCAATGGTCGTCCGTTGACGCTCAAAAATATTTCTGACCCAGATCATTTGGAACCGTTGACGCCCAACCACATCCTCACTATGAAGTCGAAAGTTCTTGTCGCTCCACTAGGTAGATTTATACGTGATGACGTATACTCTGTAAAACGGTGGAGGCGTATACAATACATGGTTGACCAGTTCTTGTCCAGGTGGCGCAAAGAATACATGCACCTTTTGCAAATGCGTCCTAAATGACTCAAGACGCGTCGCGATTTGAAAGTTGGCGACATCGTTGTAATTAAAGATGATTAGATCCATAGAAGTATGTGGAAGTTGGGTAAAGTGACACGGGTGCATAAATCTCCCGACGGGCTTGTACGAAGCGTGAGACTAATGCTAGCTGATGGACATTTAGACAACGTTTGCGCCCTGTGGTTTTTCTAGATAGGCCTATCCACAAACTTGTTTTGTTGGTAGAAGAAACAGATTACCTTTAGGGGTTAATTCCCGGCCGTGGGAGCCACTGTTTTATTGCTAGTATCATTCTTATTATATAATGTGTTATGTGTAGACCTTTTAAGTCGCATTACAAAATTATGTTAGAATTTTGGGGAGCCATGTTATAGTGATCAAAGGGTTCCTTTCAAAGGGGTGAAGTTTGTATTTTTTTGTGTGGTGCCCAGGCGTTTCCCGCTCCAAATATTGTTACTGGTCAGTCAAGCGTGCTCTCTTGTTTAATATAAATTCCTGGACCACGTGCATCTCTGTGCCAGTTTTCTTCCAAGTGGGTTAAGGGAGGAGCTGTTTTTTGGATTTTAAGGCCCGCATAGTCGGTAAATATAGAATTTTTCTTTGTATTACCTTGTGTTACTGGTGAAATTATCCAGTGTAATTACTGGAGTTATGTCGTGTAATTATTGAAGTGATTTCATGTACGATTTTCGGGTCGTAAGTTGACCTTTGTGAGTTTGGTCAGTGAATTGGTGTCAAATTTAAAAACGTTTATTTCTAAGAGTATTTTTTTGGTTATTGCATTTACTTATAAAGTCTTGTTTGTTTTACAGACAACCACGTTTTCAATAAACGCTTGTTTTCCACGTTTGGCCCTTTATTCCGTCACAATATCTATCTACTTTGTGCTTGTACATAACAGATAGATTTTCTCAGAGGTTATCTGTTTCACAAGGACTCCGGTGGGACCATAATATCACGTGATCTCAGATTCTTCAACTGAAGTGAAATTGGGTACAAAAAAGTATAATGGGAAGCGGTTAAATTTTCCAATAAAACATTAGTTCGAAAAAAATCTGCTGGCTTATAACAATCCTGTCCAACAGAATATAAGATAAGTCAGAGCTGACTCGGAGCAAGAAAGACTTGCTCAATGTGTATAAATCAATTGTGAGACCTCAACTAGAATACGCTATACCAGCATGGAGCACATGTCTAACTGAAGACCAAAGTAAAAGCATTGAAACAATGCAAAAGCGAGCCGTAAAAAATAATAACACCCAATCAACTATACATTGAAAGTCTAAAGGAACTAAACATTCAAACTCTCGAAGATAGAGGAAAAGACACATGTCGAAGATTCTTCCTGAAGATCCAAGATGATAGTGACAAGATACACCACCTCCTACCCATTACAAGAAAAAACTGTAACACGAGAAATATTGAGAAACTGCCAGTACCACAAGTTAATACAAATCGTTATAAGAACTCGTTCATTCCTTACTGCCTCTTTAATCTTTTCTCTATTTAGGTGCTTTTTCGTAGAAACAAAGAATAAAAAGAGACGTACATTCTGATTATCTATTAAAATAACACATATAAAAAAGCAGTCCTTAAAGAAAATCTAAGAAACTGTCTGTGTACTATAGTCTTGTATCCATGTAGAAGTATATCACAGTTTTGTTTCTATATAGAAATATGCATGCATGTTTATCATTTTTCCATTTTTTCGAAAGCAATTCAAGTATCTAGTTGCAAATTTCGATAAATAAAATATCTATCTATCTATAGTCCTAGGTGACTCTTGCGGTCTTCCTATGCCAATCTCGGCGCACGACTGAGGCCAATGGTGTTATTTTAGAAAGGGTGCACCACACAAATTGTCCAATTACAAATTATGGCCCACACTTTTTATGGTCAAATAACAATTTTGTACTGAGAAAAATATGTTTTCTTCTCGAGAACGGTATATGCAATACACCACATTCGCTCACAACACCAATAAATCTTCAACCGCAAAACAACTCTTTACTCAAGTTACGATGTGAGAGAGGTAGATTGGGCGACAATTCATGCTTTTCATTACCTAAGTTTTTTATGTGTGCCGCTGCGCAACTTCACCCAGCAACGTGTAAAAGAAGAGGCAAAAACGCTCACAACCCTTACCTTTTAAGTATTTAAGAGCTCCTACAATTTATGCAACAATGAAAAGATAAAAAAGGTAACTAGGGAAAACGGAAAGGTGAATTTGGCAATGTATAGTCTACCTTCTACTGTACCGAAACGTCGGACGGCCTAGCTTGGAGCAGTACTTTGTTTGATATTTTTTGGATAGAAATTGCTTTTAATGGCTTTGATAACAACTTCGTACTACTAATAAAAAACTGGCTCATTTTCCCTTGTTCACATTGATTTCAGGAATTTTAACGGAGACTTTCGATGTTTTCCTTGTGCTGATATGGTGATTGGGAGAATATAAATGCTTGCATTCATTACAGGAGTACCCGCAACCAGACCGGAACAATCAATCAGCTGATTATCCATTTCTGTATGTATAATTTATTACAATGAAACAGAAGTAATCTCTTGTTTTTAATAATGATTAATATAAAAGATGTTATATTAAATATATATCTCAATTACCCCTGACATATTCCATAACATAGTGTTTGCTCTATCTATATTGTGTTATCGCTTAAAAGTTCAATTTTACCTTTCGACCGATTTTACCTTGCTGACCTCGTAGGGAGTTTCGTTGAGGTCGAAATTAATGCGCCAGGGTAATCCTCAGTGTGCTTTTTAAGAAAAAGCCTGTTACTTCGAACTTGGAACGTCCGCCAAAAGATCTGGAGCCTTGAAAGTTCAGATCAATGACCATTTCTATTGCAGGAACTGCGACCCTTTCTGTCCAAGGAAGATACAAGAAAGGGTCGCTGGGATTAATTTAGTCCTAGATGACTCTTGCGGTCTTCCTATGGCAGCAAGAGTCACAGTTCCCATAATAGGAAATGTCACTGATGTCAATTTTCAAATCTCGGCGCACGACTGGGGCCAACGGCGTTATTTTAGAAAGGGTGCATCACAAAAATAGCCCAATTATAAATTATGGCGCACAAGTTTTATGGTCAGATAACAATTTTTTACTGAGAAAAATATGTGTTTTCTTGAGATCAGGATATCGATTCCCTCATTATCGCCCACAACAACAGTGAATCCACAGTTTCAAAACCACGCTTTACTCTAGTTTTGGAGTTTCGCTGAGGTCGAAAATAATGCGCCAGGGTACTTCTCTGTGTGCCTTTTAAGAAAAAGCCTTGGAGAAATGAAGTTAGCAGACAACAAGCCAGCAGACAATAAGAAACTGAAGCTGGCAGACAATAAGGAATTTAAGGTTATTATTCGCGAACACTTCAATATTTGTCAAAATAAAGTGAGTGATAATATGAGTTCTTGAAAAGATGTTTTGAAAAAAAAACGTAACAAAGAACATCCACCATATTAAAACACACGTAAACAAAACAACAACAGCAACAACAATAAGAGGTACAAGTATCCGGTATCGATTCCTCACATTTTATGTGATTTAAATAGAAACGTTGCTTACATGTGTTACAAGGAGAGAAACATGTAATTGAACAGCACAACGTAATTGGAAAAATTGAAAATGTGGTCTTTTAATGTGAAAACAGCCTTTGCGGTCATTATTCCAGGTTTCATCACAAATTAGAAGGCACACAGTTCACTATGACATCCTTATTTTAAGTCAGGATAATCTTCTGTTCACTTAAACGACAAAAAATTGTTTATAAGTAAATATAAAGAGTTTCTCTAAAGGCTGATACCGCTAGAGCATAGTGCACTGCATCATGCCTTAGTGTAAACAGCATTTTTTAAAACGTAAAATCCAATCATGCTCATTTTCTCAAGAAGTCTGCTTAACGCTGTGTGCTATTGTGGGTTCGACTCCCACAGCGTGCTCGCACAACGATTTCTTGTGCAATAAATTGGCACTCCCCGGTGGTAGCACACATATATAAGCACTTCCAGGCAAAAATCACATTAAAAAATATTAAATGAAAAAAAAAACGCTCAATTTTTTATGCTTTCAAATGTTTATTTGGCCGATTTGCGAGGTGGCACGTAGTAGCTGATACTCGGCGCCAAAAGGCTAAAACTAAATTTTCAAAGAAATTCTTCAGAAAAATCGCTCCATTTTTTTTAATTTGACCGATTTCCTCAACCAAACTTGGTTCAATTATGCGGCACTAATATACAAACAAGATGGTGAAGTCAAAAATGCGGCACAAGATCAGACCGGGTTGGGCGGCCATTTTGAATTTTTTTTAGCCAACAGACAATAACGAAGGGGGGTTTATTATTCGCTGTCAAACACTCATATGACCGATTTGCGAGAAAATACTTGGCAGAAAGTTGTAGGACACATGTACGCTTCTGATGGCATAAAAATTTGTGTGGCACAAGGCCCGGGGGTGCGGACGGGTGCCCGGCCCCCCGGGCAAAACTAAATTTGTTAAGAAATTCTTCAGAAAAATCGCTCCAATTTTTTTATTTGACCGATTTCCTCAACCAAACTTGGTTCAATTATGCGGCACTAATATACAAACAAGATGGTGAGGTAAAAAATGCGGCACAAGGTCAGACCGGGATGGGCGGCCATTTTGAATTTTTTTTTAGCCAGCAGACAATAAGGAAGGGGGGTTTATTTTTCGCTGTCAAACACTCATATGACCGATTTGCGAGATGATACTTGGCAGAAAGTTGTAGGGCACATGTACGCTCCCGATGGTATAAAAGGTTTTGCGGCACAAGGCCCGGGGGTGGAGACGGGTGCCCGGCGCCCCGGGCAAAACTAAATTTTTTAAGAAATTCTTCAGAAAAATCGCTCCAATCTTTTTTTTGACCGATTTCATCAACCAAACTTGGTTCAATTATGCGGCACTAATATACAAACAAGATGGTGAGGTCTAAAATGCGGCACAAGGTCAGACCGGGGTGGGCGGCCATTTTGAATTTTTTTTAGCCAGCAGACAATAAGGAAGGGGGGTTTATTTTTCGCTGTCAAACACTCATATGACCGATTTGCGAGATAATACTTGGCAGACAGTTGTAGGGCACATTTACGCTTCCGATGGCATAAAAATTACCGTAGCCGCGATACCGGATACCGTCGGCGCCCCGCCACCGGATACCGTCGTCGCCGCGCCACCGGATACCGTGGTACCTACGCTACCGCATACCGTCGTCCCCGCGCCGTCAGACTCCGTCGTCCCCGTGCCGTCTGCCTCCCTCGTCCCCGTGCCGTCCGACTCCGTCGTCGCCGCGCCACCGGATTCTGTCGTCGCCGCGCCACGGGCCTCCGTCGTTGCCGCGCCACCGGATACCGTCGTCGCCGCGCTACCGGATTCCGTCGTCGCCGCGCCACCGGATACCGTGGTACCTACGCTACCGCATACCGTCGTCCCCGCGCCGTCAGACTCCGTCGTCCCCGTGCCGTCTGCCTCCCTCGTCCCCGTGCCGTCCGACTCCGTCGTCGCCGCGCCACCGGATTCTGTCGTCGCCGCGCCACGGGCCTCCGTCGTTGCCGCGCCACCGGATACCGTCGTCGCCGCGCTACCGGATTCCGTCGTCGCCGCGCCGCTTGCCTCCGCTATCGCCGCGCCGTCCGCCTCCGTCGTCCCCGCGCCGTCCGACTCCGTCGTCCCCGCGTCGTCCACCTCCGTCGTCCCCGCGCCACCGGATTCAATTGTCGTCCCGACCGTGGTCTCCGTCACCGTACCGAATTCAAATCAGCTTCGAGTAATTAAGGGGCGTTTTGATCCCCTGAGTAACTTTTTCCCTTCGATTATTCAATATAAAGGGAGGTCATTCTCGAGCTCAGAGCACCTGTATCAATACGAGAAAGCATTGCATTTCCACCGTTACACGGTTGCAGAACAAATTTGGTATTGTAAGAGTGCGTATGATGCAAAAGTTGTAGCAAATAACAATGTTCCTAGGTACAGTTTTAGTTGGAACAGGCAGAAAGTAGTTGTTATGAAAGAAATATTTCGGTTAAAATGGGAACAATGTATGCCTTTCAGAAAGAGTTTAATAGACAGTATAGGATATCGTTTGAGTAATCCAGTACCAGATTTCTTTTGGGGAAGTGTTCACAAAGACAGCAAAAATATGTTCTGTAGGTTGCTTGGGGAATTTCGTACAACCGTTATTTCAAAAGAAAGTGCTCACTGGCCAGGTAGTAAAAATAGTAGTTCAAAGGTTTCAACTGGTAAGAATATAGGATTTTATAAGAATACAGTCCAGGTTTCTAGTGGGTATGCACCCCGAGACAAGCACTCAAAGCCGGTTGATACCGAGATAAATCATTTTATTGGTCAGAATATAGGATTTCAGCATAAGAATGAAGTACAGGCTTCTTGTGGTGGTGGTCCCCGATACAAGCGCTCAAAGCTGGTTGTTAACGAGGTAAGTGATTTTGTTTTGGGTAAAGTATTGGAGGTAGTAGAATCAAAAACTTGGGAATCTCTATCTTGGCGCAGCAGTGAAAGCCCGTAGGGAATCATTCTTCGCGAATTAGGTTGGTCAAACAACGAAACAAATAAGAAAAAACTCAAAGGAAGAGAATGGGCAAAGCAACGCACTTTCATCAAACGTCTCTGATTCTGGCAAAACTATCCAGCAAAATATTAAGCAGCTTCAAACATCAACACCCCATAAAATGAATGAAACACCAAAATTTTTACCAAGTGTATCACCAATAGAGTTGTCCGAAGTAAACGGTGTTGAAAAGTCTGTTACTGTTACACAAAGTTGCACTGACAATCAACAAAGTAAAAAAAGAAACTTTTCTCTGATGGCTTGGTAGCTAGGCCAGAAACCTCTAAAGAACATTCTACTGAAAATTCCAGCAATTCTGAGATCCAAGAAGTAAATTTAAATCCGACTTCAAATGTAAGACCCAAGCGCAAACGGAAGAAAAAACGGTCCTCAATCTGGCAGTTTGAGTCATCTAAAACAGAATCAAATGTCAATAATCAGGATTTACATCGTAAAAAAAATCTCAACCAAATCTTCCAACTTACTGCATATGCCAAGGCCGATCCAGAGAACCCATGATTCAGTGCGATTCATGTGACGAGTGGTACCATTGGGAGTGTGTTAATATCCCCAAAAATCTTTACATTCCTCGGAAAGCTTCGGACTCATCCTTTCGTTGTGGATTTGCTAATTGTAATTCGGGCGTTGGCTACTTAAGAAACGTCTTTTAATGAGACACCACTTCAAGATTACAAGCCTTATCGCGAATTAAGCTCAGAAAACAACGATTCTGATAAGTCCCAATTACATATGCCTTTAAATGGCGTTCCTGACGAGACAACTGTTCAATCAATTCAAAACAAAGCTGACCAAACCCTCAAAGAGCCAAAAAAACATGCAGAACCACAACAGATTTCGAATAACGCTTTCATCAGGGAAAGTCCAAAGCCCAGGAGAGGCCGTAGAAAACCTCTGACTTTACTTGAACAGTTAAATGGTTTATGTGAAAACAAAAAACTTGAAATTTTTGATATCGATCCAGTCATTGGAAAGGGCGTCAGAACGACAACTAATATTATAAAAGGGGAGGTATTGTTAGAGTACAAAGGAAATGTTGTCCCATTGCACTTAGCAAACGCAATAGAAGATACTACTCGAGTAATGTTTCTTCCAGACTGTGCAATTGATGCTACACGAACGGAATGTTTCGGTAAGCACATAAATCACGGGCGATGAGATAAACAGGGGGAAAATGTTTTATTAAAAGTAGTTAGGGACGGGTCTACACCCCGCGTTGCAATGATAGCAGCTAGAGATATAGAGCCAAACACAGAACTAAGGTACGATTATGGTGACAGAAGACCAGATGTTTTAAAACAAAACACCTGGCTTTACAAAAAGCCGCCACAACCAATTGCAAGCACACAAACTGTAACTGGAAAAACTGATCAAGAAAATGACTTCACAATTTGTGATGAAATTAGCCATAATCAAGAGGGCAGTCCTTTAACTGAACGCAAACTGAAAGAAGTTTCACACTGTAATATTTCTAAGGAACATTGTGATGTATCGGCCTCGAGTATGCATGAAACTTCTCGTGAAAATGTCACTCGTGATGGAATTACCCAAAACCCGAAGTGCAATACGCCAACTGAAGATAACCTGAATGAAATTTCCCATAGTAATATTTTAAAAGAATATTGTAATGTGTCTGCTTCGAAAAAGCATGAAATTCCTTTAGAGCTTTTAAATCATGGATGTAATGAGTTGCTGGATATTTCAAAGAATGCCACGGAAACCCTCAATGAAAATGAAAAAAATTGCCTTTTTCAAATACACTGTTAGAAGAGATTCTCGATACAAAACTACCAGAAAAATTGTTATTAGGTAAGGTTGAACCAGAAACCTACGAATTCAAAATAAAAACAAAAAGCTGGATTTCAATTTATGACCAGCGTAAGGGTCGGACTCTGCCTAAAAACGAATGGCAGCAGCTTTTTCTTGGTGGTTTGAAATTGCACAATAAAACATGTGTTTTCAAGTTTGAATATCATAAAGTATCGATATCTAATGAAAGAAAAACAAAAGCACCTCTATTTACTACAAAAACTAGTTGTTTATTTAAAGACTGCCCTCTAGCTGTTATTCTTAAAATGTTTAATCATCAAGAAGTACAGGTAGTGCATAAAGATAACAACATTAAGCACGACATCGGAGAAAGACATGCAAGACATATCGTTGGCTCTGAAAGAAGGAATTTAAAGGAACTTTTTGCAGCTGGTAAAAAGCCACTGAAGCATTTCCATGAAAAAATGAACGAAAAAACTGGGGCAGAAATAGTTGCTGGTAATATGGACGGAATAGGTGGAACACTAAAAACTTTCTAGTGAAAGTAGACAAAAACACAGGGTCTTGCCTGACACTTTTCAAAGCTTAATTGCGCTAAAAGCTGAATACGAAAAAAAACTTTCAAGTAAAAAGGCTTTGCCAGGTTTCATTCACGGTATAAGCCTTGATCCACGTTTTGTTTTCATGTCGTCATACTCAAGTGTAATAATTTGGCATGAGCTTTGTCGTCGTGATGCTGCATTTTTAGATGCAACAGGCAGTGTTGGGAGACGAACTGAAAACGGAAAACAATTTCTTTATTATGAGATATCATTTTGAAATCCAGTTCCTAAAAAAAGTTCAATACCAATTGCTGCAATGATTAGTGATTCACAATCCTGGACAACAATAGCACATTTTTTAACCGCTTTTAGGGCATCCGAGCAAAAAGTTTTTGGCTACAACATTTTATCTTTACCAAGTCAAATAAATATAGATTGGGCAATGGCGAGCATTAAGGCAATTTCACAGTTTGAATAAGGAGTATCTTTGGAGTATGTAAATCGAGCTTGGAAAATAGTGACAGGTGATGCAGTAGAGAGCGATTTTAAAAAACTGTCATAAGAGTGTGTTTAAGCCATTTCATGCACAGAATTTCTAAAAAATGTCTTGAAATTTACGGTAAAAGAAATTCCCAATTCGGCATGAGAACTGTAGCGTTGCTAGCTAATTGCAAAAAAACTTAGCGAGGCATCCGAAATAGTTTTTGACGCAGGCGTTGTCATGTGTAGTAAGTACGTAACGGACCTCTGTGAACAACAAGCACACGTTTAATTGTAAAAAATAAATAGCTACTCCACTAATGTGCTAAATGTAGAAGAACTTGAGGAATACGCCGACGACGTTGCACACTCACCAAGGAAAATATCCTTTGGCTTTTACGATGAAGCAGAAGTAATGGCAAGGCTTCCTAGCTCAAAATTTAGCAGTTGGGCAAAATCAGTTATAGCGTCAGTTGCAAAAAAGTATTATGCAAAATGGCGAAGCATGCGGGAAAGAATTAAATACACTGGTTCTGAACAATCGATATAAACCGGAATTTATGAATATTTTGAGTAAGCAATACCTTTCTTGTCTTCCAATTTGGGGCGATTTGCTTCTTGGTGCTCTTAAACGGCATTCAGAAAATTACAGCGAGATGAATCTTCCTTTAGATTCTGTACCACATCACGATCTTTATCGTTCCGCTCATATCCCCTCAAAACTAACGTCAATAGCTGAAGCAAGGTTCAATGTTGTAAAACGTGTCGATCTAAACGGGCAGTCTCAACTACGACTAGATGATTTTATTGGTGTAATGTTTGAAAGTTGGCAGGCAAAACTGTGGGTGAGTCAGCTCTAAAAACTGATAAACTGCGCAAAGATATTGTTGAAAAAGACTCAAAGCCCAAGGCAGAATTGAGGGAGGAATGGAACAAACGCAAGCCTGAACCCAATCAACTTAAGCAAAACAAAGGAAAAGGAAAATTCCAGCAGCCTCCAAAGCAACCATTACCTGTTTTTGAAGTTCTAAAGAAAACAATGAAATCGAAACAGGATACTATTTTCAAATCAAAGGCGCAAGCTGAGCAAAATTCACTTAGGAAACCAAATTTTGAAACTTCGATATTAAATAAATTTTGCAAATTGCCTAATATTCAAAATAACTGCTGGTTGAATGCTCTTATGCAAGCGTTGGCTCCTACTGATATGGTAACAAAAATTTTATGTCAAACAAATTTTGCCAGTTTGAGAAGACCCTTGAAATATCTCCAGAGAATATGGTATTTTTTGCGAACCAATGTTGATTCTTCGATGCCCAAAGATTTTCTTGTTGAACTGTTTGCTAAACAATCAAATTCTTGGGAAACTTTACCAGAAAGGTTCACCAACGAGACAGAAAATGATCCCCATGATTTTTTTTTGTTCTGTAATTACACAACTTCTACATAATATTGGTTATTCCACCACTGCGGAAAGAATTAGAACTTGTGATTCGTGCGACCACACAGATCTAACCAAAATTTCTGAACATTTTGTTTAGATTTCGGCTCTTGATAATACAGCAACGGTTCAAAAACTGCCCGATGCAAACTTTGGTGAGGAAAAGGGGAAAGTATATTGTCATATCTGCAGGCGGAATACCGATGCAACGTTCAAAACCCGCTTCACTCAAATACAAAATACCGTTTTGGTAACAATTAATAGAACTGCAGTGTTGCCACTCACTTTGCCATGAAAAAAAGTATAAAAAAAAGTATTTTTAAAAGTATTTCAAAAAAAAAAAAGTATAAAAAAAAGTATTTTTTAGGGCAACATTTTTCGGCTCGCGCCTTCGGCGCTCGCATTTATTTCTACCATCATTACTTATGTAGTGGTGATTGTTGGTATGTCATAAACAATACCTACATGGTCAACCCTAAAAAAAAATATAATACTTAATAACAGGAGCTTAAAAAATTGGAAAGCGATGTTCAAAGGGCAAATTTTAGAGGTATTTCTCTGGAAATCTATAGATATAACTTAAAATGTCTTGAAATAAAATGCAAATTAGCCTACCTTAAAATTTCCGACAAGCTTGTATTTTACCGAATATTATGGTGAGATTTCACGGCCGGCAATCCAATGAAGAATCAGCAAAACGACATCATAGAAAACGATAACAGTATAGAAATAAACAACAGATTATACTTTGATACGCAAAAAATATGTTTCGTGCGAATAAGCAAAAAAGATAAAAAATAAAGTAAAAAAAAATAAAAAAGATTTTTTTCTTTGGCAAATAAACATATTATTGTTAACAAGTGAGCATCTGCTCGTGATCTAAAGGTCACCTTTTGATATTACTTTTAATAACCAATACCAATACATAAGTAAAAAAGTATATACTTTTATAAGGAAACAAAAATGGAACAAGGAAAATGGTAAAACGTAGTTAGTGTCGGAGAGGGAAATATTTTCCTGAAAGGAATGCAGAAATTGAAAAGTACAGTAATGTATAAAAAAAGAATAAAGGCAAAAAAGCATAAAAATACATAAGCAAACAGCAAATACTTTTATAAGCAAAAAAAAAAAAAATTAAACAAGGAAAATAGTAAAACGTATTTATTTTCGGAGAGAGAAACATTTTTCCTGAAAGGAATTAAGAAATAAAAAAAAGTTTTTTTTTCGTGATTCCAAAAAAAAAAAGTATAAAAAATTATGAAGGCAAAAAAAATTATAAAAAAAAGTATAAAAGTATAAAAAAAAGTATTTAAGGCCATTTTTCAAAAAAAAAGTATACACTTTTAAAAAAAGTATAGTGTGGCAACACTGGAACTGTTAAAATGAACAACATGATTGTTAAGGATTCGAGACCAATAGAATTAAACGAAAACATACATTTCAATGACAAACACGGTTTCGAAACGTCGATGTTTGCCTTAAAATCTATTGTGTCTCATCATGGAAAATCAATATCTACTGGTCACTACACTGCCTCCATTATAAGCAGAGCAAGTGGCGAAGTGGCATTGACCTATCTGTGAGCCACAGTGATATGAGTGATATGAGTGAGCCACAGTGTGAACTAGTTAATGGAGCTTTCAATACCTCGGTCCAAAAAGGTGCCTATCTGTTAATCTATGAGCGTTGTGATCACACAGTTTCTATTCCACGATTTGTAGCTCCGCTACTTAAAATATTATCAGTCAGCAAATCGGTGCAAAATGTGAAACTAAAAAGTAAGTTAGATTTATTGGGCAATTTCAAACAGGAGTCATCTAATATTGAAATTCAAGAAATTGAAATATTACTGAAAACTGCGAAAAATGAATACGAGTTTGAGTTACTAGCTGAACTGGTTCACAAGGCGCTTACTGGAAAATTTGGCTCGTTAGTTGAAAATCATCCGTTTACCTACTTACGACAAGTACTAGAATTCTTAGCATGCAACACCGGGATTGATCAAGATTTACCTCAAAACGCCTTATTTGGATTTCATTCTTGGAACGGTCTGGAATGCATTTGCAAAAACGCTTTGGAATGGGGTAAAATGATTCATGTTTTAGAATTAGACAGTCTGGATCCATCGGCCTTAAAACTTTCCGTTGACAAAGAATTAAACAGTAGTAAGGCACCTCTTCAATGTGGTAAATGTCAGATGGATATGGGTACAAATTATCCGTATATTAGACTGGTACATAGTAGTTTATTGATATGCTTAAAAAAATTTAACTTAAAATCGCTTTCCAAAACAATCGACATTAATAGCATAATCAAAGATGCCTATCCATTAACAGCAGACACGTTTGAGGTAAGTACTATTTTGTTATTGTTTGATAACAACCCGTGGAAAATTTTTAGGCGTCTTAGGGAACCGAAATCGGATAACCAATTTGAAGAAATATTGATTTCCGGTGAGATAAAAAGTGCAGGTAAAAAAACAGTCGAAAGTTACACAACAGGTTGTGATACAGCTATTGTTGTTTTAGATCGCATGCATTACTCCTTACGGTTTCAGCTTTCCAAAGAAGGATTTTCCATAAAAAATAATCTGTCTGAAACCCCTCTTAAAAGTTTTTGCAACAAAATTGATGGATTTAGTGGAAAAATTGGGGCGTACCATGTAACTGAAAGAATTTTAAAAGATATTCTGACATACGAAAAGTGGTTTTCCTCAGACGCCTTAAGCATTTATTTTGATTTGTTATCAAGATCGTCACCAAGGAAGACCATCGCAGCACCAGCAGGTTGGTTTAATCAATACTACTTTGTAAATAGCAACCCAAACCAACCAAAAATGTACAAGTTTCATTTATTTGCACCAGAATCGATTTTCAGACATGAAGTTTTGCTGTTACCTATTAACAGAGCTAACATGCATTGGGTATTGGCAGTTGTTCATATGAAGGATAAAATTATAACAGTTTGTGATTCGAGTGGTTCTTGCCATGATAATATCGTCGGCTCGCTTCTTCAATTCATTTGTCAGGCAAGTTTAATTCAAAAACAAATGTGTGAAGATATAAAAGTTTGGAAAGTTCGGTATTTCAGTGACAGAAAAGATTTTTTGCCACAGACAGATTCAGTGAGCTGTGGTCCTTTCGTTTGTTTCATGGCAAAGTGTTTAATTTATAATATGCGAATAAAATTTGACCCACACCTTGCCAGAGAAACGATTGCATGGGAATTATTTCATGGTAAGATAGTGAATACCAAATTGTTTGCGTTTTAAAATGTGATTATTTTATATTAATATTTATTTGTACTAAGTTTTTTTATTTGGGCTTGGTAATCTGTTTTGTAACCGTTTATGATTTAGAACGCTTTGTTATTTGTTCGTTCTTTTTCCATTTTTTCACCTTTTGTTACTTTATTGAATTAAAGAAGGTTATGAGAATAAAACAACCTTCCATTTCAATGTATTCTTTTATTTGAAATGAAACAACTCTTCTATTTAAAAGTAATCTTTTATTAGAAATAAAACAACTTTGTTTGTCTCCACCTTCAATGAACTCACAACATACAGATCAAACTGTACACATCATTTAACTTTACTCATTAATTAATAGTCAATGTTTACATTTGCATTTTGCGACATTTCTTGTAAACACCTTTACAGCATATTTCTTTGTTTGTCTCCACCTTCAATGAACTCGCAACAAACAGATCAAACTGTACACATCATTTAACTTTACTCATTAACTTATAGTCAATGTTTACATTTGCATTTTGCGACATTCCTTGTAAAACTCATGCCTTCCGCGAACAAAACAAAGGACTTCTTATTGTCTGCTGGCCATATTGTCTGCTGGCTTATTGTCTGCCAGGTTCAGCCAGGTAAAAGCCTTCCAGTTCCAGTCTCGGTGTCCTTGAACATGCGCCGAAAGATCCAAAGCCTCGAAAATTGAGACCACTGGCCATTTCTATTGCAGGAACTGTGACCCTTTCTGTCCTAGGAAGATAGAAAGGGTCCGCTGGAACTAGGACTAATTCGGAGCTGAAGCACCAAGAAAACAGGTTCTGAAGTTCTCAGATGCAAGTTTCAAGTATACCAAAATGCTCAAGGAATAATTCAAAGCATGCTACATACTAAAGGCTTTTTAGTGCTTAACCAGTTATGGGGAGCTACAGTAAGAACTGACTCCGAGCTTGTCACTGAAGGACCGGTGGGCGATAAAATGAGATGTCTGTTTTTCATTAAAAAGTGTCAGACTTCAAATTTTTATACATAAAGTAAAAATTTGACAATACTTGAGTAAATTCCACATTACATATTTTCTAGACTACACTCAACAGAAAAAATCTCGTTGCTGTTCTTTCATGTTTTGTTTTGGCTTTTTTATTTATTTTTTGTTAGTCTGTCATCCTGCAATTTCCAAAATACGGAGCTGCAGGTTTTGTTGTTGTCTAAAATCCAACCTCTAGAATGTATCAGAGGTCGGCCTAATTCATAACAATGCTGCCGGTTTCGTTCATCATCTGCATCGTTGTTATGAAACAGCTGACCTCTGCATAAATCTACATGTTATGCAGACCAGCAGGCAGTATGAGCCCGTGGTTGTCCACTATTGCTTTTTCTTTTTCCTCTTCATTGTTTTCATCGTTAGTTCACTATGAAAGGGATACGGCGACACCGCCGTCGACGACACAGACTGAAAAGGCGCTTGTGCAGCGGGTGTTGACCTAACAATATGCGTTCCCATCGCTGAAATGAGATCTAACTGATGGGGATCAACGAGGTAAAATTGCGGAGATGACAACGTCACCGCAGCACGAGTCAATGGCCTAGGCTTGAATTTACGCTTCCTTGATTTCTTTGAAGCATCTTTGTGTGATTTTTCGCTGATGACACGGGTTGTTGCGACTCTGACGACTGTTCAATCTTTACGTCCTTTTTCTGTTTAAATTCGCAAACTACAAAAATTGTTTAGATCAATGTATTTGTACCAAAATTATCTCCAAAACATGATTTAACCTCACTAATCGTTAAAATTTACTTGTAGATATCCTTTCCAATATTTTTTAACATTGAAATTGTTTTGCATTTTACCAAGCTACAGCACCCCTAAAATGTGTAAAAACTTAAAATATGCTGCGTTTCTGTGCTGATATTGTCATATTATGTATTTGTGACAGAAGAAATACCAACCAAGAAGACAGGCGGATAACAACTTTCTAATTATTGTTGCTATGATTAACAAGAGTTATGACACATAAATTTGAATTATCTTAGAGATCGAGATATGGTCTATTAGTAGGGAAGAAACGGGGGTTCTAAAACAGGAAGTGACGTCATAGTGACGTCACGTGGTGTTTTCAAACCCCCACGGGGGTTCTAAAACAGTGACGTCATATTGACGTCATATTAAGGTCATATTGACGTCATATGGTTATCATATGGTTATCATATGGTTACCATATGGTTACCATATGGTTACCATATGGATGTCATAATGACGTCACGTGGTGTTTTAGAAGCCCCATGGGGTTTCTAAAACAGTGACGTCATTATGACGTGATCTAGACGTGTTATGGAGGTGATATGGAGGTGATATAGAGGTGATATGGAGGTGATATGAACGTCATATGAACGTCATATGAACTTCATATGAACGTCATATGAACGTCATATGAACGTCATAATGACATAATATGGAGAGTGGGCGGCCATTCAAACGGGCGGCCATTCAAACAACCATTCAAACGGGTGACCTTTTTTTTTTTTTTTTTTTTTTTTTTTTAAGCATTTCCCACACTCTCATGCATACACATACATACTAACACCATGACACGATTAGCGCTTATTTCAGTATCAGTGGTGGGCTCTTAAAAGAGCCAGGAGATGTTAGTTTTTCTCCTGCTGCTGCCGGTCCCGGTTTAAAAGAATGTCACAATGTCCTGCACTGGCCTACTACAATGTGTGAGCTGTTGCCCGTTGAACAAAAAGTGGTCCCCTCGCATGCCGCAGGTAAAGCACCTCACAGAGTAGCGGTCATTTAGCGCCAGCAGTTCAGTCCACTGCGCCGCGCAGACCAGACACATTTGATGGTTGCACTCAGACAGCACCCGGTCTGGGGAGATCATACACCCACATCCTGGGCAAATATCCAAGTCTTGCTGGAGGAAGAATGTCCCCCAGGCCGGGTACTCTTCTTCTTCCATCCGCGAAGGTATTGACTCCCCTAGCATCATCGTTCTAAAGAACGCTTCTTCATAGTGACCAGCCTCTATATCTCTGAGCCTCTTTCCAATCGTGACTTGACGGTTGTACAGGACGGGCACGCACAGGACGGATCCATGAACCGGGTCTGGCAGCAGCTGGAAGAAATAGACTCTTTCTGGCGGTGTGTGTGGCTGTGTGACAGGCAGGTGAAGTTCTCTAACTTCAGCAATGGTGCAAGCATCCTGTAACCCGAAGAAGCACTCCATGTTGACGGAAGCGAGTGTGAGCCCAAACTGAAATGAGCATGGCTTATATACCACCTGAAGTCTGGATCGGACCCCCCCCCTAGTCGAGCAAAACTCGGGACCCCCCCCCCTAGTCGAGCAAAACTCAGGACCCCCCCCCCTAACCGACCTAAACTCAGGACCCCCCCCCCTAGTCGAGCAAAACTCGGGACCCCCCCCCTAGTCGAGCAAAACTCAGGACCCCCCCCCCCTAACCGACCTAAACTCAGGACCCCCCCCCCTAGTCGAGCAAAACTCAGGACCCCCCCCCCTAACCGACCTAAACTCAGGACCCCCCCCCCCATCAGCATATAATGCGAGGATGTTCGCTAGTAGTATATAAAGGTGGGTTACAGCTTCATTATCCAACACAAGCAGCAAGATGTCAACAAATCGTAAAATCACAGTGATGCGAAACGGCAAGGCAGTGACGCTAACGACAGAATGTTATAAGTGTTGGGTCTGGATAGAATATCCAGGTCAACCACACAACTGCCCGGTGCACCACAATGCACCACGACATTACTGCTGCAAAACTTGTGGTGGACTGCTCTGGTACAAGTTTACTGCAAGATTGTATGGACAAGAGGAATGCACGGACTGCTGGTGGTGTGGAGCGACACTAAAAAACTTTGGCTACTATAACCGTCATCCGTTCAAGTGCTCGCGACGACCGTTCTCCATGGAACAGTTTTACAGATACCAGTGCGACTGTGGCAATCCGACTTGCTGGTGAAGCGTCAAATTACTAACATCTTTCGGCCCTTTTAAGGGCCATCCTCTGTTATGAAATGAAAACGCAAATTCTGTCTATGTATGAATGTGTATAAAAGGGGATGTTTGAGATTACATTTCAGCATTTTAGTTTCAGCAGTTGACGTAACAACAACTAGCTAAGATGGAACGTGAAGAGCATGGGAAAGGAGCAAAGAGACAAAAAATGGAAGAAGATGACATTTGGCCATACGGTCCAGTTCAGTGTGCGGAATGTAATGTAGAATTTCCATCTATGGATACTTTTGAAGCACATACATGCAAAGCTGAGATGAAAACTTTAGTGAAACATGAAGGAAAAGGAGCAAAGAGAGAAAAGATGGAAGAAGATGACATTTGGCCATACGGTCCAGTTCAGTGTGCGGAATGTAATGTAGAATTTCCATCTATGGATACTTTTGAAGCACATACATGCAAAGCTGAGATGAAAACTTTAGTGAAACATGAAGGGAAAGGAGCAAAGAGACAAAAAATGGAAGAAGATGACATTTGGCCATACGGTCCAGTTCAGTGTGCGGAATGTAATGTAGAATTTCCATCTATGGATACTTTTGAAGCACATACATGCAAAGCTGAGATGAAAACTTTAGTGAAACATGAAGGAAAAGGAGCAAAGAGAGAAAAGATGGAAGAAGATGACATTTGGCCATACGGTCCAGTTCAGTGTGCGGAATGTAATGTGGAATTTCCATCTATGGATACTTTTGAAGCACATACATGTAAAGCTGAGATGAAAACTTTAGCGAAACATGAAGGGAAAGGAGCAAAGAGAGAAAAGATGGAAGAAGATGACATTTGGCCATACGGTCCAGTCCAGTGTGCGGAATGCAATGAAGAGTTTCCATCTATGGATACTTTTGAGGCACATGCATGTAAACCAGCTGAGATGGAAAATGTGTCTCAAGAACATGTTTCAAAGAAACAAAAGACAGGACAAGTAGGGAGAGGTAGAAGGGTTAGTCTTGGTGAAAACGCGCAGGAAAAACGGTTTGAATCTGAGGATGGATCAGATTTACTGCTTGAAATGCGACAGCAAGAGAACCGTATCAAGGCACATTTGTTGGAGACCTTAAACCATGGAATGAAATGGTACATTGTCGTGCATGCACGTTTCAAGAAACTAACAGCAAATGCTGAAGGTGTTATGGTAGAACAAGTGGATAATGCATTTATCAGCAGTCCAACATATACAGCATACAATCCAGCAGATATTGAGCAGGACCTACCAGAAGCCTATAAAGAATTATTTACCAAGTTTGACGAACATGAGCGACAAGGCTCTGGCTGGGTATTGGATAACATACTGTACATTGAAGTACATACAGCTACGTTGGTTCCTCTAGAAGCGAGCAGTTTTATTCCACTGCCGAAGAAAGTGAAGAAAACAAAAGGTGTGATAAACATTAAGAATGATGACAACAAGTGTTTCTTATGGTCAGTATTGGCTTACCTTCACCCTCATGACGACAACCCAAATCGCGTGAATCATTACAAGCCATTTGAGAAGGAATTAAAGGTAGAGGGTATGGCATTTCCGACACCGATTACAGACATTCCAAAGTTTGAAAAGGAGAATGATGTGTCCATTAACGTGTTTGGATATGAACAAGATGTAGTTGTTCCAATACAACTTAGTCGAAACACCAGTGCGAGAGAAATCAACTTAATTCTGATTAGCAATGACAAGACAAGGCATTAATGCCTCATCAAGAATTTCAGCAGACTTATGGCTTATCGATCAAAGCATAAGTGTGCACATTTTTATTGCTTCAACTGTCTTCACGGGTTTATGCGACAAGAGCTTTTAGATAAGCATCGTGAAGTGTGTGACAAGAATGGAGCACAACGTTTATCATTTCCCAAGGAACCATTCATCAAGTTCAAGAATGTGGCTAAACAACAGCGAGCACCGTTTGTGATTTATGCTGACTTTGAATGTTTCACGCAAAAGCATGAAGAAGGAGACAAGTATCAACATCATCGTCCAAACAGCTTTGCCTATGTGGTTGTGAGCCAGTACAACACACGTGCACCAGTTGTGTATCGAGGAGACAATGTCGTAAAGGTCTTTTTAGACCATATGGTGAATGAACGCGATCGTATTGTACGTGGTTTAGAGCAACCAAAGGAAATGGTGATGACTCGTGAAGACAAAGAGAATTTCAAGAACGCCACTGATTGCTACATTTGTCATGAACCTCTAGGAGCAGATCGTGTGAGAGATCATGACCACATCAATGGCAAATATCGTGGAGCAGCACACAATGAATGCAACTTACAATTCCGACTTAGAAAAGATCAGCAAGGGGATCAAGATTCTTTTATCATTCCCGTATTTTTCCACAATTTGCGAGGCTATGACAGTCACCTTATCATGGAGGAAATTGGAAAATTCAAAGGTGAAACGATTACAGTCATTCCCAACACCATTGAGAAATATATTGCATTCACCCTGAGCAATCTGAAATTTACAGACAGCTTTCAGTTCATGAGTACCTCTCTACAGAAGTTGGTATCCAACCTTGCAGCAGAAGGGAAAGATAACTTCTACAACATGACCTCTCACATTCACGATAGTGATCAACAAGATTTGCTGCTGAGAAAGGGTGTGTACCCCTATGATTACGTGGACAAACCATCCAAGTTTGCTGAAACACAGCTACCATCAAAGGATAAGTTTTATAGTCAGCTTAGCGAAGAGGACATTAGCGATGAGGATTATGCGCATGCACAGAAGGTGTGGGATACATTCAACTGTACAACATTTGGTGAATACCACGACCTGTACCTGAAATCAGATGTGTTATTACTAGCTGACGTGTTTGAAAACTTTCGTCAAGTATGCCTCAACACGTATGAATTGGATCCTGCTCATTACTATACAGCACCAGGACTGTCGTGGGATGCAATGTTGAAAGCGACAAAGGTGAAGTTGGAATTGATCAATGACATTGACATGTACCAAATGGTTGAGCAAGGCATACGTGGAGGAATATCTGTGATCACACACAAGTATGCGAAAGCGAATAATCCCTACGTAGCAGAATACAATTCTGAGATACCAAACAACTACCTGATGTACCTCGACGCAAACAACTTGTATGGCTGGGCCATGTCACAAAGCATGCCACAAAGAGGATTTATGTGGGTGAGCGAGCCAGAATCCCTCGACTTCATGGATGTGGATGAAGATGATGACATTGGATTCATTTTGGAAGTGGATTTAGAATATCCAAATTCAATCCATGATCATCATAATCACTACCCAGTGGCTCCAGAACGGAAATGTGTCAAAGTTGAAGAATTGTCAGAGTACAGTCAGAAGCTGCGGAAAGATCTAAACATGAAAGAGAAATCCAGTGAAAAGCTTATTCCTAACTTGTCTGACAAGAAGAAATATGTACTTCATTACAGGAATTTGCAACAGTACGTCTCACTGGGGTTGAAAGTCACTAAAGTACATCGCGCCATCATGTTTGAACAGAGCAAATGGTTGGCAAAATACATTGCCTTGAACACGGAAAAGAGAAAATTGGCCAAGAACCCATTTGAGAAAGACTTCTTCAAACTGATGAACAACTCGGTGTTTGGCAAAACCATGGAAAATGTGAGAAAGCGAATCAATGTTGAACTTGTTCACAAGGAAAAGCGGTTCAAGAAACTTGTAGCCAAACCTTCTTTCCACAAATTCAAAATTTTCAACGAAGATTTGACCGCGGTACATTTACGCAAAGTGGATTTGCTTCTGGATAAACCCATTCAAGTTGGTTTCACCATTCTCGACCTCAGCAAAGTGCTTATGTTCAACTTTCATTACAACTACATCATGGTCAAGTATCCCAATGCCAAGTTATTGTTCAGCGACACCGACAGTCTATGTTACGACATAGAAACGGAAGATATCTACAAGGATATGCAGCAGGATGCTGACCTGTTCGACACAAGTGACTATCCGCCGGATCATTTCCTACATTCCAACGTGAACAAAAAAGTGCTTGGGAAAATGAAGGATGAGACGGCCGGCGTCCCCATTGAAGAGTTTGTTGGACTCAGACCGAAAATGTACAGTTTATTGTGCGGTGGGAAAGAAAAACATACAGCTAAAGGCATCACTCGAGCTTGTCAAAGACGCATTAAACATGTGCAGTATAGAGACAGTTTGTTCAAGAAAACTCAAACGATGGCTACAGGACACATTATCCGAAGTCATAGTCACCAGCTTTACTCGGAGAAGTTGAGGAAAGTAGCCCTCTCCCCATATGACGACAAGCGATATGTGCTGAATGATGGCTATTCCACTTTAGCGTATGGACATTACAAGGCTGTGGTATAAAAGGGGGAGGTCCTCCAACGGAAGAGTTATTTGAGGTGTGAACATTGAAGCGTTAACATGGAACGTGAAAGTCGTAAGAGATCTACAACTGATATGGATACTCTTGCAGATGCAGTTAAAGACTTAAAAGTGAAAAATCCTACCACTACCATCAAGAAATTGAAAGTGGAGACAGCACCAACACCACAGTCGTGGGATGGAATGCTTTCTCTAGGAAATGGAAAGTATATCAAGATTATGAAACAAAGCAATGAAGGAGTGGTAAATATTCGCAAGTACCTGAGAGATGAGGGGACTGGAAAAAACCGTCCAACGAAAAAGGGTATCTTGCTGACAATACCTGAATGGAAAATGTTGAAGAAGCAGGTGAAAGAAGTGGATAAAAGGCTTCGCAGACAAGAAGGTGGCTCATAACAAGGTAAAAACATGAATGCACTCATGCTGAACGGTGGTGCTTACCTTACTGTAAATGATAGGAATGAAGTGATACTAGATTCTCAGAGAAGTTATCATCGGTTTAAACCTGAAGTGTGGAAAGACTTTAAAAACATACCACTTGAACATGGGTTTAAACGTAGACTTGAAAATAAAGTGGAAGTGACGGTGGCTGAATATGATTCTAACATACGTGTAGAAATCTGTAGAAATCTTTTACAGGATTATCCAGAGGATTATAAGGGAGTTGTGCCAGATACACCATATACAGATTTGATCATCTTTGATATCAAGAACTGGCGCGCAGTCTTACGATTCCTAGAAGTGATACAACATCCACTCTTCACCATCTTGCGAGCATAAAAACGTCTTTGCAGACAAGGAGACAGCTCATAGTTCATCTGACTGTTGAACGAGATGGAAGACTTTTTATCGGAATATGAACACATTACGCATGGATTCTCATATCTGAGAAACGTATATGATGACATCGTGCTAAAACATTTTGGAAAGTATATCATTCTATCAACTGACGAACAATCTGTGTTGAAAGACCATCTAGAGAAGCTGAGGATACCTGGCTTTCTCCTGAAACTCTCAGAGGATTTAGAAGTGCGTGTGACTGAGAACTATTTAGACGTGTTTGTACGATTTCGCCAATATGACGAGCTTACAAAATGCTACGACTACATCACCCTCAACACAGTGGAATGGCATGCTCTGTTACAAGCATTGGATTGGAAAGAACCTGACGCTTGAATTCAAAGAGGAAGGAGTGCAACTCATGCGAGGCACCAAGTCCATTGAACTGACACATCCCATGTGTGTTATGGTGATGAACATTGACATGAATGATCATGGATATGAACTGAAACTGTCTGAACATAAAGATGTTAAAATAATAAAGTTTGGTAATGGACAGTGTTATGCTAGTTTTCATAACATTTACAAACGTGGATGTAATGTCTATGATACATATATTAATTTAGATTGGTATGAATGGCATGTGTTTATTGATGTATTGAATGTATTTGTAAAATAAAAGCTTAATGTGAAATAATTGTGAAATGTAAATAATGTATAACACAATAAAAAAAAAGAATGTTGTATAAAACTGTCTTGTTTATTTACAATATTCATAATACAATTCACAATCACCAACAACTTAACTAATGCAACTTAACTAATACAACATCAATAAAATAATGGTTTATAATGTCTATATACAAAATCCTTTACAACAAAATCACCATCACTTCTTCTTAATACATCAATGATTTCAAAAGGACTATGTCCTCGAGCTCTTTGAATTATATAATACACACAATAAAATCCACATGTAGAGGATATCGGTGTTTGTAATGGAACTGAATTATAAATGAAATTAAACTTTAAAAACTTATTCAAACGACTGTCTATAGGTAAAAGTCCATAAGAGTCAAAATATTCTGCAGGGTCTTCGTCATAATATACTGCCACCCAATGCTCTCCTGGCTCATCATGATCGTCTGTGTTGATGACATAGGCACCGGGTTGTAAAGATGGTAACTGGTCCATGGCAAACACACCTTGAAACAAGTCTTTTGTCGTGGCATCATGGGATAGGATGGCTTCTATCTGCTTCGTGTTCATGACTGGTAGTCGAATTGAATGCTACGATTTGCACTTATTTCAACAATGTTATCAAATTCAGCATACACTATAACATTGACTGTATTTTGCAAGGCACCAGCAAAATTCATTTCTAGTCTCAAATTCCCATGTTTGATAAGGGCATAATGATCAGCACCATCATAATCAGGTGTTAAGTCAAAAGAAAACAACGAATAACCTCTAGGCCAATCTTCCCGTTTTATAATGGAACTTTTCTCGCCATCCAATCTGTCAAAAGATTTGTAAAGAGTTTCAAAAGCATCAAGATATTTGCCTTGATTTATATCAAGCTTGAGAGGTTTGGATAGGACTGGTTCACCATCAGAGTAAAGCTGCATAAAGTTAAGATTAAAATGTTCAAAATTGTATGGATTTCTCAATACTGTTCCAGCAAAGGATTCATTATGAACCATTCCAATGACAATACGTTTTGGTAATTGGCCTAAAAAGATGCTATCTTTCACAAAAGATTGAAATCCAGTTGGAATAGCTAAAACTTTACATTCTTTTCTATTAACAATAAACTTAGCAGGACTTTTCATCAATGCATCTGCATGTCCCAACTGAATACCTGGACTAACCCTCACTTTGCGAATGGTTAAAAACGCTTCTCTCACTTCTACTTTAAAACCATTATTTGCAGCCATTAATACATATCCATCTTTTTGTCTATGTAAACGTAATTTCATACTAACACCATTGGGAAGATAACGATCCTGCTCAAACAAATCTACCCTTAAACCACCTGTAAGCGCAAACTCACGGCTTAGACGTGTATACAAATAGCGATTATGTAAACCATTATTTCCTGTTTCAGCTATATCACCACCTTCAATATTTACATGAAAACCTGATACATATCTTTCATGATTAGGTCTTTTCACCTCATAAGTATTCATTGATCCGGCAGTATCTTTAAAGATGAGACGCATAGATCGCTCAGAATGGAGACTTTCTTCCGAGTCATGAATGAGATGAGATATGATGCTAGTATAACCATGGGTATTGTTACTATGTGATATCAAACGATCATTTAGAAATAATTCAATATTAGACCATAGCCCATTAAACAAATCATTGATACATGACACGTTATCATCTACACCACACAGTGTTCCATCAGCCTTGACAATGCGACATACAATATGGAGTTTACTGTTCTTTAAATCTAGATATTCTTCTGTACTCGCAGGAATGTAGAATTCTATTGGAGCACCCTCTCTAATGGTAGTCATTGGTTGATAGTCTACATTATAACTTTTTTCTACAGCAGTTTGCGTTGGTGGTATGTGAAACCATTCTAATGGAGAAAGGCTACATTCACAAGAATGATTATGAATTAAAGACATGATTAAAAAATATCTTTCTTATGTTTTTTTGATGTTATCCGTTTAGCTGCCTTTCGCCTTCTGACACGTTTTGCTCGTTTCGGTCTCTTTTGTCCTCGTAACCCACCACCAAACATACGTTGTGCTACTCGACCTGTAACATCTTTCGCGATATCTTTTGCAGCCCTTTTAAGATGTGGTGCAACGATTTTAGCCCCTGTCTTAAGCAGTGGAATAGCTTTTCGAGCCAATGATCCCAGTATTGAACCAATACCATCTCCATATTGTATTCGCGCTCCTTTAAATCCTGGTAATTCTCCACCCACTTGACGAAGAAAATGGTTGCGATATATAGATGGATTGTGTGTGTATGCTTTCATAATGCTTTTGGTCGAAAATGAAGTTTACAGATCACCTTCCCAGTTTGAAATGGAACATTATAGTCTGTGTCATCCTTAATATTCATTTCTATCACGTCAAATTTGGATGTGTTTACAGGAACATAATGAGGTTCTCCATAAGTTTTCATGATAATGTCTCCATCATGTCCTTGTATTGCAACAGAACGTAGCAAAGGAACATAATAATCACCAACAACTTGTGGCTCGCAAATACTACAGTACACATAAAGTGTATAAAACCCCTGTTTCACATCAGCTTTATATTCAGCTGTACACGTTTCAGTATACCATTGATTTGGGATAAATCCTAAAATCTCAGCTAATCCAGTGGAGAATGACACTTCAAAGCCGTATTTTAGATATAGAAAAACGCGTCGTCTAATTTTATCATACTTTATCCGAATACCTTCTTTAAGGTCATCTTTCATAGAATTAGTTGCTTCTTCATTAACTGCATGACATATTTCTTGTATGGATCTGTAGTAACCATAAGGAATATTGATTGTGTCAAGAACAATATCATTCAGTGGTTGTTGTCGATACTGAATAGAATAGTCCATTCCATGTCTCATGGTTGTCCATGTATGTGGATATTGAATTTCAGCTAATGCCACTTCATATTTTCCGTTCAGATAGATGGTTCGAGGCATACGAATTTGATAATTCGAAGTCTTGTTGTTGGGATAATAGTTCATACTAGCATTGCTGGGTAAAGTAATGTAAAAACTTGTTGACTCCATGGCAGCTAAATCGTTTATGTGATGTAGATAGACTAGATGTGTATATACATTACTTCATGTTTGACACTCTTCATCCTCACTTTCTACATTGCTGTCTACATTATTGTCTAAATTGCTATCTACATGATCTAAATTGGTATCTACTACTTCTCCCTGACAACAAGCACTAACGCACCTAATTTTTACAGGAATAGTATTTTTATTTCCATTTTCTTTACAACAACAACACCATAGCTCTTTAATCCATGTTAAAAAGTTTCCCATCCTTCTGGAAACAATCTTTGTTGACGTTGTTGTTGCTCTTTTGTAATATCTTCACGAGTTGTCTTTTTGCCAAAAACAGTTTTTGGAATATTAGCGTCTACAATTTCCTCAATAAACTGCTTCCAACCACGCGGTGGTTCTCGTCGTTCTTTTCTTTTTGTAGCAACCAACGCTTCTTTCAACAAATCAATAATGTTAGAATTTGTAATGACAGTACCTGTTTTTAAAACAAGTTCATTTTTATCTGTCCATCTCGTACCATATTTCTTAAGTTCTGCCAGAAGTTGTGTTAGTTTTACATGATAAATGGGTTGAAAATGGTTTAGAAACTGTTGAGACTTTTCTGATTTTTCTGCATTAGATGCTGTAACAGACTTTTGTCGTTGTTGTTGTTGTGATTGAATTGTTCGTAAATGACGTCCAAGCACTTGAGACATTTCTATTGCTTTTTCGCGAGTTCGTTTCCCACGTAAAAGTTTATTCACTTTCGTTTTGATTTCAACATCTTTTCCCTTCTTTTCTAACAACATTTTATATTCATATTCAGGAATGAGAACCATTTTCAAAGTATGTTTCATTTAACAGCAACTGAGCTAACAAGGGTAATGCAAATTTAGCAATAGCTCCAATAAATCCTCCTTTCTGATTAACCAACTTCTTTTTTCTTCGAAGTGATATCTTCTTATTTGCCAGTGTACGTAGGGTATGACGTTCACGCTTGAATAACTTATACCTTTTTGAGCTTAAGGGTAAATGTCCTCGCAATATATTCAAACAAATTTCAAACAAGCTAGTTAATTCCTCCTTAGTAGCTTGTTGTAGTAAGGATTTACGTCGTTTAGGCCCGCTGCGTGCAAGCAAGTGAAGGAAAGGTTGATTCGCTTGAATACGTTTAGACATCTTGGCTGCGAATGGTTAAGTGACTTGGTTCTTGTTCATACACCACCTTATCAACATATACGTAATGTGTATCTTTTGGTAAAATGCCTGTACGAATACGTAGTTGATCATTTGTCTTCGGCTTCAAATCAATGAATAAATAGCCGTGAGGTTTGCTGGTAGCATCTTGATAGGCTTCTATGAGAAATTGAGATTTTCCAGGATACATTTGTCGCGCTAATGTACTTATTTGTTGACTGTCTCTAGGATTTTTAAACAGAATGATGTAATGTGTATTCAAACTAATATTACGCATTTCTCTACCATGATGAAACAAATTATGCACAATAAAAATAATGCTTAGATTTTGATGACTGCTGCCAACACTAAATAGACGTGTCATGCGTTCATCACTATGACATTTGGTCATTAAGTCATCAATGATGAGTAAGTTTGGTTTTTTCGGGTTAAAACGCTCTTCAATGTTATCTGGAATGCCTTGGTAAAATTCCACACCTTTCATTCCCTTATACAAAGGCTGATCTGCTGCATAGAGCCATAAAATGGTTTTTGGAGAGGGTTTAATTAACTTTTGTTCTAGAATTTCTCTAACTAGAGAAGTTTTACCACTGCCTGTAGGTCCAGAGACCAAACACGTGAATGGATGCTTCATTTTCGAATATCTGTTTCTTTCACCCAACTGTTAAACTTCTTTGGCCAACCTAACCACTTCACAAATAATTCTTTAACACCTCGTCTTTTTCGTGTTTTCAAGACCTTTTCAATTCTGTAGACTGATTCAATATCTTTTGTCACTTTCTGCAGTTCTTCTTCATAAAAATTTCCGTCAATATCTTCATCCAAAAAGTCTTTCACACGATACAAGTGTATTCCTTGCTTCTTACAACGATGTGTGATAATGAACACTTCTTGCGTCCACTTTATATGATAATCCCGTTGAAATACATATTTCATGTGAGAAATGCGAACCTGATCACCAATTTTAAATTTGTAGGGTTTTTTCTTCTTCTTTGGTTTTAATTTCAATTTGTCTACATACATATACTTCCACACTTTCGATTCTATGTCTTTACGAATATCTGCAGGAGCATACTTATTAGGGAGGGAGCCATGAGGTCTATGGTTATAATTATACACTAAGTCTGGAAGGATGTCCATATATCGATACGTTTGATTATGAAGGAAATATCGATACATCATTCCCTTTAGAGTACGAATGACTCTCTCAGCAAAGTTGGCTTTGGTTTCATTCTTTGTCGTATAGGCATGTATTCCCTCCTTCTTCAAAAATGCTTTTACCCATCTGTTTTTAAATTCAGTTCCTTTATCTGACCTTAGAGTTCGTGGCCTTCGTTGTGTTTCATGAAAAATCTTTTGAAAGGCTTCTATGACGCTGGTATGTGATTTATTAGGCATTGGCTGCACCCACAAATATTTGGAAAACACATCAATGACAACTAATAAAAAGTGGGTGTCATCATTATAGGAAGCTATGTTTCCCATGTCAGCTAAATCAATATCCCACATGTCATCAATTCCACGTGTAATGACACGTTGCCTTTTAAACCTGTATTTTACAGGTTGTAGTAAACTGAAGGCATCTTGATCCTGTAACCATTTCTTCACTTGTGAATGAGTGACTGGTTGATCATGTTTTTTTAATATGTGATATAGTTTGTAAGGACCAGCAAATGCCCCGGGTTGACCAGGTTTAAAGTAAATATTGGTTAAGTAGTCTTTCCACGTCGACATGTTAACACTAAATGATCAACACTTGTTAACATATCTTGCATTTTATTTTATCAACATATCTTGCATTTTATCAACACATCTTAAATTTTATTAACATATCTTAAATTTTATAAAAGCTCAATCAACATATCTTACAAATCAAGTATTGATACAATGGTGTGAATAATTGGAGTCCATTGATCTTCAATGAACATTAACCAACAACTTAATTCATCAAATGTGATAGCATCTACACCATATTTTTCACAGCGTTGATTTGCATTATCTAACACTTTATCTAAATGAATGTAATATTTAGCTTCATTCCAATATGTATAGACACATGCAGAATGACAGGTATGTTCTGAACACTCTTCATTTTGACAAGCAGGACATACTAAACATGCAAACTTTTTTACAGCTAATAACATTTCTTCACAATATGTCTTTTGCACAATATATTGTCTCAATGTAATGTCTGTCATTATACTGCAATGTAGATTAACCACTCTCTCACTTCATCAAACAGTCTTGGATCAAATCGAGCGAAGTGATATGCTGCTTCCACATCAAACTCCTCAGCTCCGTCAATGTTTGAAAACATACACTCTTTGATGAAATCCTCACGTAAGTTTGGTACACTTAACGTGGAATGCGCAAGTTCCCAATAAATGTCAAAGTGTTGCAGTTGTTGTTGAATAGATCCAAAACGCGCCAGTTCACTTATCATGTAGTCCACATACTTGTCCTTGAAACACGTTTCTACATCCATCTTTCACATATCCATATAACACGTCTGCACACTGTGACGGTTGGCAAACAAATGACTCTCAGTCTTACTCCGCAGAAACAGTTAGTGAGCCACACTTGTTGCAGAAGTTGTCTGGTTCACACAACTTGCAATTGTACTTGTGGCACTGACAATCATAATCCTCAGCATATCCGTAAGCACCACAATATTCACAGGTAAGTCCAAGTTGATTTTGCACATCCATATTCTCCAATTGAACTTCAGCCAGTCTTTTCTTGGATAGCTTCGACACTTTCATCCGATTGTCCTTTTGCAGCTTAACAGGAGTTTTCTTACCATGACATTCCGTACATGGCAATAAGGTTGAGTTAATGTTATCCATCTCCTGAAGCAATGTCTCCCATTCACCATCATTCATGTTGATGTAACGCGTATATTCTTTCCCTTCAAGCAAGAATGTTTGCACAAAACTCACATAGCGCATGTCCAAGTATGAAATGACTTCAAGCCATTTCGTTTGCGTTAAGTACAGTTTGAAGCCAATGTCACGTAATCTTGGTAAGTTCAGACACACAATCTTCCACAAGGATGGTGATAAAGCAAGCCATCTCTCTCCACGTTTGATTCGAAGAAATAATCCAAATTGTCCATGCTCCACAGTAATTGTTAAGTTTGCATTAATTTTAAAGCTGCTTGTCTTCTCCATGGCTGCGCGTCGAATGATGACTGCACTTGACACCTCACTCCTTTTATATGGACATTACATGTATGTTTTCATGAGATGTTTGCTAAATCGCGGAGTGATCTCGTTGAAACCATCCAGAAAGGCTGTTGGTAAACCGTCTGTTAGAGATTGTCTCATGACGATCACTAAAAAATCTCCTCGTTTGCGACTTCCAATTATCCATTGGAAGAGCATTGACATGGTGAAATATCCTTTTTCATAGAGGTAGGCCATCATCTCGTACACCTTAATACGTTCTTCAAGGTACTTGAAGCCATGTAGCATGACCTTTGCATATTTGGAATCGCGATCCTCATCAACACACTTTGGCGCCGGTAGACATAATGTCTTAAAAAGTTCCTCATGAAGACTTCTAATAAGTTGAACGAAACGTCTGGTCATGGCTTCGGAGAACTGTGGCTCTGACGCGGGAACATGCTCTATGTTTCCTTCTAGCATGTAGATAAGCTGAATGACAGTGTTCACTTCTTCCGTTAGGTATATGTATGTGTGTTGGTCGAAAAAGCCTTCTTCACATAAGCACCATAAAATGTTACAATCTATCAGAGGAATCACTGCTTGAAAGTTCCGTTTCAACAGCGTGACGTCTTCTTCAGTAACAGGAATACTTTTGCTCAATTCGAATTTAGATTTGAGCTGCTTTTCATCGTCGTCGCTGTCGTCATTGTCGTCATTGTCGTCATTGTCGCCATTGTCGTCATCGTCGTCGTCATCGCTTGACATGACCACTTCTTCCTCCTCAAGATGCTCTAGATGAGCCTGTAACTTTGTACTAAGTGGCTTGGCGCTACCATTTACAAGCGCATTGGCAACCCAGAACGGGTAGTCAGATCCCTCGGGATCGGGCATTGCTTGCTGTACTGGCTGTACTTCTTCAGGCCTAGTTTGCTGTACTGTAGACACGGCTGACGGAGCCCCTAATGCTTCCTCCAAGGCTTTTTCAGCTTCTTTTAGTGTACTTAGGAAGGCAGCAGTCTCCTCTGCAGTTAAAACTGCATCTGTAAAAGCCATTGTTTCATTGCTGAACAGGCTATCAATTTCCATGTTGCTAGCCGTTGTTGCGTTTCGAGACGTCTCCATGATGGTTTGGCAATACAATGATTAGAGTGGTGTCGACCCGACCTTTTTATACTACTGACGGTGAGCCGTGAGCCAGCGGCGTAAAAAGTAGCCGGGAGGGGGGGGGGGGCTCACTAGGTAGCTGGGCCGGGGGGGGGGGGCTCACTAGGTAGCTGGGCAGGGGGGGGGGCTCACTAGGTAGCTGGGCAGGGGGGGGGGTCGATCAGTTTGCTTTGCAGTCTGTGTGCAGTCAGTCTGCTTTGAACCTTTGAAGCGAACACATCGAAATTTAATCATGCAGTACAAGGACGAGTTTTTTTCTGATGAGCTTCGAGGTCGCTACTTTCTATCAGCGAGGGATGTCAACTTCTGGGAGGAGATATTTATAGAATATCAAATTTTTCTGTTTCGGAAGCGAGCACATCGAAATTCAACCATGTTGTATAAGGACGAGTTTTTTTCGGACGAGCTTCGGGGCCGCTACTTCCTATCACCGAAGGATATCAACTTCTGGGAGGAGATTTACATTGAATATCAAACTTTTCTGTTTCGAAAGTGGAGAAATTTCCTTGCGAACAGACCGGAGGAACGGTTCAACCTGTTTGGCAGGGCGGCGGAGGAGAGCCATAAGCGACTACGCCATCGTTCGCCGCCCAGGGACCCGTCGCCCTGCCAGGAAGTGGCCAAAGTGACCAGAGTGACCAGAGTGACCGCGGCAACGATGACAGAGACTCCTCCAGCCAGAGTGATCGCAGCAACGATGACAGAGACTCCTCCTGCCAGAGCAACTCCTGTCAAAGTCGCTGCGTCAACGATGACGACCCCGTTGAAAGTGAATCAAAAGGAAGCTGATGTGACTGTCCGGAAGGTGCTGGCGGCACCAAGCGCAACCGTTACAAGACCGGACAGTCCGCCACCAGCTCCTGACGATGAGCTTACAATCGCTGTCGCCAGTATTTCGGATACAGTCAGCTTCATACAGTCACCTTCAAACACTGACCGCAACAACGAACCTGCTCAGGTGAAACTGGAGAATGTCTCTAGAAAAGAGTCAGATTTCCAGGAGGTCATGCAAATCTTGGGCACTTTGGATAATGTTAATTATTGTAAATTCTGCCATTTTGGCTTTCCGGCAGAATATTCAATGAGATTGCATGAGCAGCAATGCCCGGAGGCTTTGAAGTCCGAATATTATTTTTGTAGTGTCCAGGGCAAAGGATTCACCTCGAGCAGGGTCGCGGTTGTGGCACATAAGCGGAAGTGTGGCTGTGGCGAGGTTGGTGGCGGCAGCGGTGCCAGCGGTGGCGTCAGCGGCGGCGCCAGTGGCGGCGACAGGAGAACCGATGGCGGGAGGCAGTGACAGCGGCAGGAGAACTGATGACAAGAGGCAGTGACCAGGACCAGACTACGGAAATCCCTCCAGGGCTGCTTTTTAGCGGCCCTCCCATTATTACGAAATGAAACGCTTCATCAGACAATCTTAGTATGAATGAGAGTGTGGGAAATGCTAAAAAAAAAAAGAGGACTATAAATCATTGATTTATAGCTCCATCTGTCCGTCTGACCGTCTGAAAAAGCTAAACAAATTGCTGCCTGGGTTAAAAAATACCCTAGCATGAGAAATGAAACGCTAAATCTGTCCGTCTGCCCGTCTGAGAAAGCAAAACAAATTGCTGTCTGGGTTAAAAATACCCTGGCATGAGAAATGAAACGCTAAATCTGTCCGTCTGACCGTTTGAGAAAGCAAAAAGAATTTGCTGTCTGGGTTAAAAATACCCTGGCATGAGAAATGAAACGCTAAATCTGTCTGTCTGACCGTTTGCTGTGTTATGTGTGTGAAGAGAGAGAGAGAGAAATAAGCCACTGTCTGGGTTTAAAAAAAAAATACCCAGGCTTGAGAAATATAACGCTGAATCAGTTGTGGCTATTTCTATATGTGTAGAGAGAGAGAGGGATAAAAAAAAACAAAAAAAAACCCGACTGTCTGGGTGTCCGTGTGTCTGGGTGTCCGTGTCTGGGTGTCCGTGTGTCTGGGCGTCCGTTGGTTTGGTTGTCATAGGTGTTAGAATAGTGAGAAAGCTTTAAAGAAAGGATTGTTGCTTGTATATGGCCACAATGCATGGAGACACCTCTCTTCCTTAAGGAAAAAGAGTGCTCATTTTTAATTGCTGCTACGGCAATCCATTAGTGAACGTGTGTGTGCTGGAAGAACGGTAAAAGCCCTAAAAACACTTGTTTCCGTGGTTTGGTTTGATGTGGGTGAAGAGGCATAAAAACTAAAAAAAAAACAAAAAAAAGGACTGTCTGGGTGTCCGTGTGTCTGGGTGTCCGTGTCTGGGTGTCCGTGTGTCTGGCTGTCCGTTGGTTTGGTTGTCATAGGTGTTAAAAGAGTGAGAAAGCTTTAAAGAAAGGATTGTTGCTTGTATATGGCCACAATGCATGGAGACCTCTCTGTGGTTAAAACACAGCATCCCTTAAGGAAAAGAGTGCTCATTTACTAATTGTTGCTGCAATGGCTTGGTTAGAGATCGAGAAAAGGCAGAAAAACAGTTGCTTTCATGATTTGGTGTGTGTGGAGAGAGAGAGGGATAAAAATTTAAAAAAAACGTATGTATGTGTGTCTATGTGTGTGTGTGTGTGTGTGTGTGTGTGTGTGTGTGTGTGTGTGTGTGTGTGTGTGTGTGTGTGTGTGTGTGTGTGTGTGTGTTCGGTTTTCGTAGCCGCAATGCATGGAGAGTTCTCCCCCTTAAGGAGGCAATGGCTGCTCACTTTTAATTGCTGCTACGACAAGCCATTAGTGATGGTGTGTGTGCTTGGAGAACGAGAAAAGCCCTAAAAACAGTTGCTGCCGTGATTTGGTGTGTGTGGAAAGAGAGAGGGATAAAAATAAAAAAAAACGTATGTATGGGTGTCCGTGTGTCTGGGTGTCCGTGTCTGGGTGTCCGTGTGTCTGGGTGTCCGTTGGTTTGGTTGCCATAGGTGTTAGAATAGTGAGAAAGCTTTAAAGAAAGGATTGTTGCTTGTATATGGTCGCAATGCATGGAGACACCTCTCTTCCTTAAGGAAAAAGAGTGCTCATTTTTAATTGCTGCCACGGCAATCCATTAGTGATGGTGTGTGTGTGCTTGGAGAACGAGAAAAGCCCTAAAAAACACTTGTTTCCGTGGTTTGGTTTGATGTGGGTGAAGAGGGATAAAAACTAAAAAAAAACAAAAAAAAACGTATGTATGGGTGTCCGTGTGTCTGGGTGTCCGTGTCTGGGTGTCCGTGTGTCTGGGTGTCCGTTGGTTTGGTTGTCATAGGTGTTAGAATAGTGAGAAAGCTTTAAAGAAAGGATTGTTGCTTGTATATGGCCACAATGCATGGAGACACCTCTCTTCCTTAAGGGTAAAGAGTGCTGCTGCAATGGCTTGGTTAGAGAGCGAGAAAAGGGCTCATGGGCCAGTGAGCCGGGGGGGGGGGGGGGGCTCATGGGCCGGTGAGCCGGGGGGGGGGGGTCTGTCGACTAGCTCACCCATATAGATACAGTGTATGCTGAAAGAGTGCTGGGCCGGGGGGGGGGGGGCTCATGGGTTGGTGAGCCGGGGGGGGGGGCCTACCAACCTGATGTTTGGCAGGCCCCGGGGGGCTTGCCAAGCTGGTGGTGGCAGGCCCCGGGGGGCCTGTCGACCTACTGTACGGCTGGCCCCGGATTGCCTATCCATCAGTTGGTTGCAAGCTTGAGTCGCTCTGTGTGACGTCATTGATGGGTCAAAATACACAGCAGGCCAGCTCTAACCATGTCTCTATGAACCCTTTGCTGTCCGGGTGCTTGGGTGCTCAAGTGCTCGAGTGCTCAAGTGCTCGAGTGCTCAAGTGCTCGAGTGCTCCAGTGCTCGAGTGCTCAAGTGCTCAAGTGCTCGAGTGCTCAAGTGCTCGAGTGCTCGAGTGCTCAAGTGCTCGAGTGCTCAAGTGCTCGAGTGTTCGAGTGCTCGAGTGCTCAAGTGCTCGAGTGCTCGAGTGCTCGAGTGCTCGGGTGCTCAAGTGCTCGGGTGTCATTTTGTCCGGGCACCATTTTGTCCGGGTGTCATTTTGTCTGGCTGCCCGTTTGACTGGTCGTTTGAATGGTTGCCCGTTTGAATGGTTGTTTGAATCGCCGCCCGTTTGAATGGTTGTTTGAATGGCCGCCCACTCTCCATATTATGTCATTATGACGTTCATATGACGTTCATATGACGTTCATATGAAGTTCATATGACGTTCATATGACGTTCATATCACCTCCATATCACCTCTATATCACCTCCATATCACCTCCATAACACGTCTAGATCACGTCATAATGACGTCACTGTTTTAGAAACCCCATGGGGCTTCTAAAACACCACGTGACGTCATTATGACATCCATATGGTAACCATATGGTAACCATATGGTAACCATATGATAACCATATGATAACCATATGACGTCAATATGACCTTAATATGACGTCAATATGACGTCACTGTTTTAGAACCCCCGTGGGGGTTTGAAAACACCACGTGACGTCACTATGACGTCACTTCCTGTTTTAGAACCCCCGTTTCTTCCCTACTTCTATTAAAACATGTTTCACTGTATAAAGTTACTGATACCCGACATATTCGGGTGCTGGTTTGCCTCTTAAAAGACGTTTGTGACTTGCATTTATATGTCCTATTCTTGCTCTGTGCATAACCAAGTCATTCCCAGAATTATTTAAGGAGCTTCTTTTTCCTATGTCAAAGATCTTAAGTATACCTCAACTATCTGTAGTACCGACATTGATTCAATGCAAATAATGAACTTATGAACTTTTTGTAAGGCTAATCTTGACGATTCGGGCGGGTAGCAGTAGGGTTCTGCACAGAATACTGATGACCCATCCGCGAGTCTTGTTTTCAAGATATTGTACTTTTAACTACTAAAGCTGCTGTTCATCGTCCAGTTTAGAGCCATCTATACACAAAATGTGACAATATTTGTACTGCCTTTTAACCTTAACCCCTGCAAAGTTTGCTTTCTTTTGGGAAGTACGAAAGAGATTTTTAAACTAAAGGCTTGGCTAGTGTCCATTTAGGGCGACTGTGAACCCTATAGTTTACAACAGACTACAATACCCGATTCCTCACGATGAGGTAAAATTCTGGCACCAAATGGCAGGGTAGCATTGAGTTTTCTATCTATAAACTCTGAGAAATCGGTTCCAGAGACTACTTCATGTGTGGAGTTTCTTCTGTGCGCATGTAGTGTTACTGCATATTGCATAACAACTTGTAACATAGGAACTTTAAATGGTTGTTTATTTGCCCCTACTTGTAGGCTGTCACATGGTGACATTCGGAAAGCATTTAGACCTTGGTTTTGTATGGATTCCAGAATCTTGATGGTCTAGTCATGATGGTCTAGTCAAGCCATAAACAATACTAGCAGTCTAAACTAGATTTTATAAACGCTCTATATAGCGTAAGTTTATTGTTCCTGTTTGCTCCCCAATCATGGACAGAAATTACCCAAAGTAGGTTCAATACCTTTTGGCAGTTTCTTTTCAGCTCTTTGATATGGGGAATAAAAGTCCATTTCGAGTGAAAAATTAAACCTAAAATTTTTTATTCTTTCAAAACAGGTATTTTGATATTTGAAATCAGTAAAATCGGATCATGATGGATTTGCGTTTGTTGCAAAAGTGCATGCAAACCGTTTTGGTCTGAGAAAATTTAAAACCGTTTCCATTTGCCCATGCTTGAAGGGAGTGCATCTTTTGCTGAAGACGGTGTTGAATCAGATTCACACTTTCGCCTGTATAAATCTAAAGTCAAGTCTATAATTTTGACATGATGATCAGTGATGATACTATTGTTACTTCTCAAATCACTAAATGAGTTGGAAGTTTTGCCTGAGATTTTTCAAGTGACTCTTTCAAATCATTTCAAGTTCTTTTAAAGAGAAGTATTTTTGGTTAGCTTCGACTGTTTTCCTGACTGTTTTTTGATGTGGTTAATCATTTTGTGTGCTAAAGCGTTGAATCTTGTGTATTCTATTTTATGAGCATTGTCGGGTATCTATTACAAGAATATCCAAGGACAATGTGACCAGCAGAGATCTATGTTTTAACAGGCTTGCATGGTCGTCAAAATGTGGTAGACATATTGTAAAACTCGGATGTTGAAAATTGATAGCCCGCACAGAATTTTAAAGGAAACCGGTCAAAATTGTGGGAGAAGAAGCATGTTGAAAATTGGCTACTAAATATTTTTAAATGCTCCTATTTAGCCAATTTTTGGCGGATCACCAGAAAAGTAACTTTTCAAATGAGGACTGCCTAGTGAACATTCTTGCAAAGTTTAAGGATAATTCGATCAAAATTAAGGGAGACAAAGCATTTCGAAAACTCGTAATCTACAAATTATACACGCCCCTATTTGGCCAATTAATGATGGATTGTTAAAACATATCAAAAGGGCTACCCAGTAAACTTTCGTGCAAAATTTAAATCTTTTGTAGTGTATTGAAAACTCATGAACAAGGTTTATGAGTTTTCAAGTTTTTGGATGTCTTCGGCATGTATTTTTCAGCAATGCAATAATAGTACTAGATCGTCAGCCTCAGTAAAATTCTCTGTCTTAAGAGCATTATGGCATCAATCAGCCTGCTTTACCGAATTTCTACTTCGGTACCCTTTCCTTGCGAAAGAGTACGGTCTGCCTAAATAAAATGGGAAAATGGTCGCTTCCGTTAAGATCATCTATAACTTTCCAGAAAAATTATAGAGGTTCTTGAACCAGTGCCGTGTTAGTTGCAGGCTGGCAGTACGTCACTGAATAAAGACGGGCCCTGGTGGATTAACAGATTTTCAATAAGTTCCCTTGAAATCGGACCTACTGTTGCCCCATAACGGGCTGTGTGCATTGAAATCGCCTAAAACAATACTGGTTTTGGGTAGTTGGTTTGCTGAATTGTTTTTCCTTTGTTTGGGGTTTTAATGGTGGCAGAAGGTATATACTGCAAATGGTAAATGCTTTTTTCTATTGTAACGCGAACTGCATGTCTGTCCTTGGAGGGTTATATTTATTAATAATTCCTTTAGGTGTTTCGTTTCCCACAAATATTGATATTCTTTAAGTAGTCCGGTCGCCAGCGAAGATTTTATTGTAACTAACGTGGCCCCGAAGGTTGGGTAGGTGGTTTTCTGTTCCATACATTTATTGAAGACAGAAAAAGGCTGGGCTATTGAGGTATATTAAAGTTAGCAGGTCTACATAATTGGTCCAAAAATCTCTAATATTCCATTAAGCATAATTGCTTATTTCAAAAATTTAGCTCGAATTATTACATTTTTTTTATTTTGGAGAACCATGAAAAAACAGACGGACTAAACGAGAGATAGATGGATGGAAATGCTGATTGTTATATTCTTCATGGGGATAATAAAAACTTCTTAAACATGCTCCATGATTGTTCATCATTATAATTATTATTGTGTCAAACAACATTAACATGATTGTTGCTAAAAAGCTTCAAGCAATCTGTACTTCATTATTATTCGTAATGTTGTCTGCATTTTCTAAAATGGTATAATGCAGCAGTTAGCGTTGCAATTAAACATTATAAGATGTTTAAAAAAAAACTCTGAGCGTGTTAACAAACTCATTCAAGTGCTTAAGAACTGTGTAAATTTGTAAATTCACACTGTCCTTGGGTCGAGCTAGCTCACTAACAATGTCGATTTTAGCTAGTCCATATTCATTTCAACATATAAATATTTCAACGATCGATCAAGGAATTGGATCAAGAAATGTAGTCGCAGCAACCACCCCTTTCCCTCCACCTTCTTCCTTCCCGCTGTGGGTTCGAGGAATTTTGAAAATAGACCTCTGCTGTGTGTTCCGTGCATATCGTAGGAGGGGACTAATCGGATTTTTTTTTCTTTCTAGCTGTTCTTTTACTATTTCTTCATTCGTCCTTCAGTTTTCCCACTTACTTAGCAGGTGTCCCAATGCAGTCCTCATTGATGCTGAACGGGACGTTCCCTTCTCCCACCACCCCTTCCCCTTCGCTCGTCCACCCCTCCATGCTATGCAGTCATTCACTGAGACACCTACCCATGTTCAATACGCATCATGTAATAACAACAGTTTTTTTTTAATTTTCAAAGGGCCGCCGTTCCACCATTTTTTTACCGGACACCTGAAATTAAACGATAATTTTGTGAAGAAGTATCAGGAGAATACTTGAATCGAAATTGATGTCAGCAAAATCAATGGTCTTGAGCCTTAGAATTTGAAAATAGTCTAACACGCACTCACACACACGGGCGACGGATAAAAAGTGATGAGACTGGCACAGCCGGACAAAGTCGGCTGAGCTAAAAAGCTGCAAGTTTCTTTTGCATTAAACTAAATTTCATAGCAATTCATATTCAATTTAATTGTGAGAGTCCGTCTACCACTAAATGTAAGCAAGTATACAAATTTCTTCTGGAATTTTCAAAAACTGCGTCAGTTATCTTTCAAGCGCGTATGAGCATCTTTCTATTGGTGAAGCATGAGAAATATTTCAGACATATTTCTTAAGTAGTTCTGTGTGTCGTTCCATTAGGTAAGAGTAGGAAATAAACGAGAGAACTGGACGCTGCATAAAGTATAGGGCGAGAGAACTGGATGCTGCATATAGGACGAGAGAACTGGACGTTGCATAAAGTACAGGACTGGAGAACTGGGCGCTGCATAAAGTACAGGACGAGAGAACTGGACGCTGCATAGAGTATAGGACAAGAGAACTGGACGCCGCAAAAAGGATAGGACGAGAGAACTGGACGCTGCATAAAGTATAGGACGAGATAATTGGACGCTGCATAAAGTATAGGATGAGAGAACTGGACGCTGCATAAAGCATAGGATGAGAGAACTGGTAAGAACTTGAAAGTTAGCTTTAAACCAAATGAACATGTGCAATTGATACCTTGTTCAAATAAAATTGTTCTTACGCCTAATATGTGGACTATGATAAAGACTATGATAGGTTGAAATGAATTGACATTATCAAACCATGTTGATGTGAAAGTGATTGGATTGGATCAATGCTTTGTCAGTTTTCGTAACATTTACAAACGAGGTGATAACATTTAGGATGCTTATATGAATTTAAGTTGTTGTGAGTGGGCTAATATGTTACGTGTATTAACATAATATATATTTGGAATATTTTTGTTTTTATTCTCAATAAATGTCACTATTTTAATTTGGTGTTTATGATAATTGTAGTTCTCAATAAGTGTAAATATTTGTGTTATTCAATAAAATAAAAAACATATATGGCGCTTTTCAATTTTTCGCTTTTTCTCAAGAAATATTTGACTATAATACATAATAATAATAATACAATACTTAATTATAATACATAAAATGTGATATATGATATATATGATATATGGTTTATGGGTGAATTAATATACTTTTTCGTCGCTGATGCCATTATACCCTCCTTATCTAAAATCTCTTCAAGGAATGCATTTTTTCTTATAACCCACTTAAGTGCGTTTGAATACTCATATTATTTTTCATCAACAAAGTAATTAAACTCTTCTAAAATGTTTTGATAATGTTCGTTTTGTTCTAGACGTTGATTATAATTGAAGCCTCATAAACAGTTGTTTTAGTCGACGCTTATAAAAAGGGTCGAAGATCATCACTTGCTCTTTCATGTGCATCTTCAAGCCCTTGTTCTTCATATTCTAAAACCTTTTCTTGAAATTTGTCACCATGATCATCATATACTTCTTGAACCATGTCATGCCAAACAGAGTCTATTTCTGACTCACTGTCAGAACTGCTGTCATCGTGACCCTCGCCATATGCGTGGATAAAGCTTCTTCGTTGTTTTATGCACTAAATTCTATACAAGCATGTGCATTAATTTCAGCCATATTGACTCTTTGACGTTTAACAGAAGATGCATCTAAAGTTTCCGTGAAATGCGTTTTTATATAATTTTCCAAATGTATCTTCAATTCTCCATTCATTTCTGAAGTGTCTGCATGCTTTAAATGCCTTTTAAGACTTTGTGGCAAATCGTAAGGTTTCGAACAAATGTTGCATTCACACATCCTTTCGATTCCACATCAAGTTTTGAAATGATAAAAAAGTCTTTGAATGTAAATATATAACAACAACAACGGCGACAACACCAGCAATGGGAACTGCAACAATGGCAACAACAACAATGACAGTGGCAACAATAACAATAATGGCAAGAACAACAATAGCAACAACAACACTGACAACAATACTGACGACAACAAAACAACCACAATGGCAACAACACTGACGACAACAAAACAACAATGGCAACAACACTGACAACAACACTGACGACAACAAAACAACAACAATGGCAACAACAACATCCTAACTGATGATATTCTACAAGCTGATGAGGTCTCTTTTTTTCTCCCCAAGGGTCAAAAATCAAAGTTGCTCGGAATCGTCTTAAACGGATAAATATGTAAAATTTCAAAAATTTTCCCACGGGAGAGAGGGAGGGGGGTCAGCGTCCAGTTGTCCCGTCCTATACTTTATGCAGCGTCCAGTTCTCTCTTCCTGTACTTTACGCAGCGTCCAATTCTCTCGTCCTATACTCTATGCAGCGTCCAGTTCTCTTTTCCTGTGCTTTACGCAGCGTCCAATTCTCTCGTCCTATACTCTATGCAGCGTCCAGTTCTCTGTTCCAGTACTTTATGCAGCGTCCAGTTGTCTCGTCCTATACTTTATGCAGCTTCCAGTTCTCTCTTCCTGTACTTTATGCAGCGTCCAGTTGTCTCGTTTATTCCCTACTGGTAAGCACAGAGCATATTTTCATCAATTTAGCATCAAATTTCTACACTTGTCAATACAAGCAAAAACAAAATGAACTTAGATTGATTTAATTTGACTGACAGAGACAGCTGAAGGAAAGATATAGGAGCCATGTAGAAGACAATTAAGTGACTGTCACTGTGATAGGTACATTTTGGGGACTCCATGGCTTGGTTAAATGCAAAATAATTGCAATTGAAAAAAACTTCTTGTGGAAAAGGACATCTACAAGTAAATAGTTACGCTAAAATATGTTTTAGATACCATTTTGGCCCAAATATATCGATTTGCGCAATTTTATTTTGTTTTTGAAATTCTTATTTCGTTTCGTTTCGCAAGTATAGGAAGTACCCCGCTGCCTGTACTTTGCGAAACGAAACGGAAATATATTTCCACCTTACCCCACCCGGGTGAGTTTTGTTGGTTTAAATGCGACTTTTTTATGTGTTACGCGTGACAAGAAATACAAATATATACAATAACATTAAAATATTATGACGAAATCAAATTATTACTTCACAACTTAAGAAAAGAAAATCCCCCAAAATGAGGACCAATTTTGTGATTCGCTTCGCAAACTACAGTAAGTCCACTGACAAGCACGTTTGCACCGAGTAGAATTCATTTAATATGAGATTTACATGTACACTGAATCAGAGATGCTGTAAAATTGTGATACCTGCGTTGGATTGCATAAGCTTAGCAGATTTCACCAGGGATGGAGTTGGGAGAAATCCTCCAAGCCGTTATCTTTCGAAATGCAGATGCGAGTTTTTGTCAGCTTTCGCCAACTCCTCCCGCTCCAAAAAATCCTACCAATTAGGTATTTTTGTTGGACCGTCCAGCAACAGCGCTTAGGTGCCGTCAGAGTAACTAGACAAGAACTGTAAATATTTTACTCTATATAAAAATGTGATATTTTGCTACGTCGTTTAGTACGTGAAAACGTGGCGAAAGAATCCAGTAAGGTAATAAAGAATAATTTGTTAAGTCTATTACAAAACATGAAGGATTCAGTCTTGTTCCTGTTTAAATCACACTATGAGCTTCGAAAACCTGCATATTAATCGACCTAAAATGGCAAAATCATGGTAGAAAGAGATGCCCCCCCCCCCCTCAAAAAAAAAAAAAAGTTTGTGAATTATTGAATGCAAAATGGTAAGGTCAGGGTATTAAAGTATGTCTCCCAATCCGTTCAAATATATATTTTTTTGGAGGCTACTAAAAAGCATGTCCAAGGACATGACCCAGCCGAGTTACCAAACAAGGAAAGAGAGAAAAACTTTGAAACGAATACTGTGAGGCCAAAAAATGAAGAACTTTGTTTCTGAACGTAACTTTTTCATAATTTTAATACACAAAAACGAGTTTTACCGGGTGGAAGCTACCCGAAAGGGATGTTGGAGAGGCTGGATTTTGAGGATTCGAGTATTTACCGACATAAACAATTTTACAAAATTTTTAAAATTCCACCATTTCGGCATTTTTTTGTTATTTGCGAAAAAAGCAAAGTCCAGGTGGAGAAGCACCTAAGAAACTGTCGATTAAAATTTTCTAACTATTTCAAATGAATGGTTTGACAGTTCAGTTATTTACTACCATTTATTCCAGTTTTTGCCAAACTTCAAAGTACCGCCATTTCGGCAGTTTTTGGGGATACGCATAATAAATAATAGCCTGGCAGGCGAACGCCTGGGGAACATCCCTGCATAATATTTAAACGATTGGGGGTAAAACTTTAGGAGTAGCATTTTAAAAATGGGTCAAAACGGGCACATAAAGTGCCGCCATTTTGTCAGTTTTTCGTCAACCGTCAAAAAAGCAATAGCCAGGTGGGGGACCACCCAGAGAACATTCCTGCGTAATATGAAAACTGTTGAGCAAAACTGTACGAGGAGTAGCATTTTAAAGAAAAAGTTTAACATACGTACATACATTCAAGCCCCCTATAGTGATACAATTAACTCAGTCCGACAAAGTCGGCTGGGTTAAAAAGGAGATGGCTGAGAACGTATCGGACAAAGTCTCGATGCAAAAAGAGTACGTTTTCCAATTTTGAAAAAGTGCCGATACGTGAATTCTTAGGAGATTTCAAAACTATATTAAACAAGCCATCGTCGAAGGCGCAGACAACAACCGGACACAATAATCAGTCAAGCGCCAACAAATTTCAAAGTTTCCGCATTTTTTAATTTTTCGAGAAATCCAAAAACAGCTCCACTACTCGATCTTTCTACATGCAAAAGGAAATTGAAATCGGTTGAATGGTACCGTGCAAACTGCATATAATGAGGTCAAGCACAGAAAATTCCAGTTTACGCATTTTTTTTTTTTATTTTCAAGAAATCCAAAAGTAACGCTTCGTCGCACGGATGCACTTTTTAGTCTTTCTGTGCACAAATGGAAAATCAAATCGATTGAATGGTGCCGGAGATATGGCGCGTACAAACTGCATATAATGAGGTCAAGCGCTAAAAAAAATCAGTTTCCGCATCTACTTTTAATTTTTAGAGAAATCCAAAAATAACGCTTCGTCGCACAGCTCCACTGCTCGGTTTTTCTATGTGCAAAAGGGAATTGAAATCGGTTCGACGGTGCCGCAGATATAGCGCTTACAAAAATCAGACGGACAGATGGACGGACTGACATAGGTCAATTCAAAAGACCCCCCCGGGTTCAACCGGTTGTGGTCTAAAAACAGTAGCATTTAGTCAAAGTTTACAATCTTGTCTCCGCACCACGACTGAGAAGTAGGAAACCCTTGTCATTGTTCTGCTAATACTGTGGTCAGTTAAGCGTAAATCGACAAACTACAAGCCTAACGCAGGAACTTTACAGGAACATTCCTGCCAAATTTCAACGCAACTAGGCAGGATTTGTATGAAAAGTAGTAATTTTTGTCTTTTTTCCTCAAATTTTCAAAGCATTTTCAAAAATTATTTACACATATACACACACATAACGGACAACAAATGTCCCACAGGTGATGAGTATAGCCCAGAGACGAGTCGGCCAGGCTAAAAAGCAAAAGGATGGCAGGGAATCTTCCTGTGAACATCCGCGCACATCATTGGTGCGATCAAGCCAAATCAATGAGTAGAAAACTTGTAACGGACATACAGCAAAACAACTGGTTTGAAAACTGCTGACGTAGTCAACAGGGCAACGTGATCAGACTAAAAATATGGACGAACTAAAAATAACAATATAACTATGATGCCATTTTTTATTCATTCATCAATCAATTAATTCATTTAGTTATTCAATTCTGAACACCCGTAAATACCCGAAACAAAGCTGCCTTACACATGGGATTTGATGATAAAATTCACATTCTATCACAAAATAAACAGAGACACGATCCCCCGTGTAACGCGGATGACCTATGAAATCGGTACTAAGGCTGAGACACGATCCCCCGTGTAACGCGGATGACCTATGAAATCGGCGCTGAAGCTGGTTTGCACAGTGCCATATTGCTGCCACTTTCATCATTTTTGCACAATTCTATTAGTTTTGCATTTTTAAATTTCGACAAAAGCTAAGTTTTATATTTAAAAAAAAATATTTTGGCAATTTTCAACACCTGTAACAGCCGTAAGTGAAATTTAAAAAAAAAAAAAAGAATAGTTTTGGAGACACAGCCTTAACAACACGTTCAACTACGCAAACAAAATTATATCAAAATGCGAAGTTTCATCAATTTTAAAAGTGCTGTCATTTTTACAATTTTTTATGAATCCGAGCACAAATACGACGCAGCACACTTGCAATATTGCACTATCAGTGTGTGAGATTTACTAATATTTGAAAAAAAAATCATTATATTGTCACTATTTCATGAATCTGGATAACAACACGACGTTGCATACATTCCACAAGCATGTGCTTTATCCGTTTGTAAAATTTTAAAAAAAAACCAAATAGTTTCGGAGATATATTTCGGGCATTACGCGATCAAAATTGTATGAATGTTATTTTTTTACTAAATTTCAAAATGCTGTCATTTGACAATTTTTCACGAATCCGAACAAAAACACGACGCTGCACACCTTTATGTGCTCTGTCCATGTGTGAAATTTCAAAAGAATCCGATCTATAGCTTCGGTGTTGTTGTCAAACAGATAACCTCTACGGCGGTTCGGTCTGTTGCGTATAACCTTTTTACTCTGCAGAGCCACTGGGGATTCCGCGCAAAGTAGTACCCACGAAGGAAAGGAATCACTTTTTTTTTAAAAAAAAAGTCACTAAAATATAGATTTTAGTGACTTGGACACTTATCTGCACCTCTTTCACCGATGTGCAAGAACCGAGGGGTGCACAGTACGGCTAGACAAATAGAAATATTCATCCGTTCTGTGTTTATACAGAGCAGATTGATCACCTCAGAGGTCAGCTGGTTTATAACAACAGTTACGGAGATATAGCCCGGATAGGCATACGGACGGACAGGTGGACAAGCTCATAACTAAAGTCTTCCGTTACACAGGGGATAATAACCAAAATAGGTGTGCATTAAAACCTCGTTAAACCGATATATGCAAATTAAATATATGTCAGTCAAGTAATTAGAACTAAGTGGCATTTATACAAGTTTTCTCCACCTTTAAAGTGGTTCATAAAGGCGTGTTTCATGTTACCCTAATGCACTGCAAAATAAGACGCGACTTGTATACATACATGCATTTTTTTTCAAAACACCTCGTTGTGCCTTACACCCCGTCGTGCCTTATATGCCGCCCGTTGTTTCAGACGAGCGTATTTTTTTGCCATTTTACCATTATTTCAGTGAACGTACTGGATGTTAAAAAAAGAAACAGTACTAATTCTTTGACCCTTGCATTCTGCCACAAAGCAGACTAAATTTGGTATTTCGGCGCACCAAACTAAGCACTTAACCTCATTATCACACAATTTTGTCTCAATTTCTAACTGAATAACTCCGAGTAAAGACGTAAGTCCCATATAAGAAACTGCCATCTCGTTCTGTTTGTTTGGACACTTCAGTGTCACTGTTGGATTAAGCAGTTGCGTTTTCATACGTTTACCATACGTTTCATACGTTTAACAACGATAAAGGGATACTACATGCCATAAGCTCCCGGGTACACGTACCGCGTGCTGTGTTATTACTGAGATTTAGTGTAAAATAAGGTGCGCCTTATATGCCTATTACTTTCAACATCAGCGATTTTTTGGCTATTTGCGCCTAAATTCATTAAGCTGTCTTCAGACAATCTGCACACAGGGTGGCCTCTAATTTCAATTAATACTCGAATTGCCTAAATATTTTAACCAGTAACCATACTGTCTGACCCCTACCCCGCCAGTCAATACACGAGCTGCCGGACAATTTCAGTCAATACACAAATTGACTGTAGCACATACACAAAACAGATTATTCTTCCTTGTTTTTCTATTTGGCCAATCAATTTCAATTGTACCACCCACAATTTGATAAATCAGTTGAAAAGCTAACACCACAGTTACACATTTCGACTAAATGTTGTAGATGACAATTTCGGATAAAAGTCGCGATACAAAATCAATAATATCCTGAAAATGTACACGTTTTGGAAATTTGGAATGCACATGTGTAACAATCTATAATACAGTTCTTCCTAAGCTCTATACTGGAAGAGCTTGCGCTATTTAGCATTTTAAAATCTTCAACCCTGCCAACTCCACTCCCTGACTGACTGCAGAACCTCGTCAGAACACATATCAGCACCATCAACAGTGTGCATAGCCAGGTCGGTTCCACAACACTGGGACATTTTTTATAACCAAGCCCTGAGCTCAGAACATCAATGAATCTATGATTCATTGTCATCGGAAATTACTGCCATTAACTTTTGTCAACAATATATATAAAATAGTGCAAACTGAAGTGCAACAGAAACTTGTGAACTTGAACTTCGCCATATCCAAACAAAATACTTGAGATAAAGAATAAACAAGTTATATAATAAAAAATACATGTAATCACCAATAACGAGACTGAACGCAGTTCGATTTATGGAACACTTCCCAGAGACCGAACTTGACAGTTACCAAAATTCATATTATCGAACTGGCGTGCAGTTTACAAAATCCTACCTGGTGTAATTTCAGTTTTTATTTAATTTATGTCAATTGCTTTTTCGATCAAACAGTTTTAGAAAATTTACCCGTCTCTAGTCAATAAAGCAAAGAGTTCTCGGGTAAGAATAAAATGCCGGTAAAAAAGTACAGTGATAACTCGGAACCTGACCGAGAAATTAAAATATTCCTAGTGGTGTAACACATCACATTTCACGACACTTCAAAAGATACAGCACTGCTACAAATGATATGCAAGTTCAACAACGTTTCATCACACATCTGGTTATCTCTTTAAGAAATCGCTCAAAGCAAAATATTTTAAAATCCCATCCTCCTTTCAAGACATTATATCATGGCGAACAAAGGCGTCACTAGCATTTTATCTGTCTTGCAAACCACATTATAACACTGTTGAAACAACCTTAGTTTGCTCAAGTGCCTATGCAAGTTTAAAACATAACAATCTGAAGCTGATTCCAACAATAAAATTAAACTTAACTCAGCAGTTATCACTGTAAATATTTAATCAGCAGGATTTCAGTACTCAAGCACTTCCCGATTCCCAAACAGGGCTAAAATTTGGTGGCAGAAATAAGAGCCTTCTAGAATTCTTCGTTTGCCGGATTCACTCACCCCACTTTTGATTTTGGACTTTGTCCCAGCGCCACACACTCTTCACCGCTACTCTCTGGAATTCTCACCTCACTGGATCGGATTGCGATTTTTTTTTTTTTTTTTTGGCTTAGGCACATTTGTTTTAAACGAGGATAATGACCTTTAATTCTTGTTCTCTTTCTGTGTATTCTGCCATTGTATTGGTGGGGGTTGGCGTTAAAGGTTTCCTGCTGGGTGAAAAATCCAGAGAAGCGTGGCGAAGAGTCCAACCTATATGGAGCGTAGATGCGTGGAGTTCTCCACAATAAGCACCCACGTTTGCACGAAAATAATAATAATAAAAAAAAACTAGGAAGAGTGGCGACACAAGTTAACCCAGCAGTTTCACCTATTCTAAAAAAGTTAGTAGCAGTTGAATGTAAACATTGTCTAAAACAACTGTGGGAGTATACAACAAATCATATATTTTCCACAAAATTTAAACTTGGCGCATTGACTCCTAACAAAAATAGCTCTTACCAAGACAATAACATAACAAAAACACACAAGCATGTATCTGTTTTGTTGTTAAATTTACTTAAACAAGAATATCCAGGGAAATTGTAACCACCCGAGATCTAGTAAATCCCGTATCAACAGGCTTTTAAAGAGCCAAAAAGTGGTGGTTATATTGTTAAACCCAGTTGTTAAAAATTGAAAATTCATACAAAATTATAAAGGAATCCGGTCAAAATTGTGGGAGAAGAAGCGTTTTGAAAATTGGCTAATAATATTTTTAAATGCCCTCCCCCGCCGCAAGATCGCAAAAAAAGTAACTTTCCAAGAGATGACAGACTAGTTAACATTGACGCAAAATTTGAAGACAATCCAATTTTAATTTCGAAGAAAGACCTTTTGGAAAATTGGTTACGAAAAAATTTTAAAATGCCAACCATTCGCCAATTTTTGACAAAAAAGCAAATTTTTAAGAGAACCATCTAAGGAACAGCCGTTCAATATTAGAAAGAAATCCTATCAAAACTGTGGAAGAATCATTTTGAAAATTCGCCACTATTTTTTTTTTTAATTCCAATCCCTCCCCCTCCCGCTCCCCCAACCGGATCGCCAAAAGAGTAACTTTTCAAGAGATGACCGACCAGTGAACATTTATGTAAAATTTCAACAGAATCTGATCAAACTGTGGCATAGAAAGCATTCTGAAAACTGGTTATCAACAAATTATAAATGAACCCCGCCCCCCCCCCCACTACCACGCCAATTTAGCCAATTTTTGTTGGATCGCCAAAAAAAAAAAGTAATTTTCAAGAGAGAACAGCCCAATGAACATTATTAAAAATTTGAAGTAAAATTGTGGAAGAAAAAAATCTTTGGAAAAATGGCCAGAAAAAATTTGAAAATGCCTCCTATTTGGGCAATTTTTGGTGGATAGCCAAAACATTTCAAGAGAGACCTACTCATCAAATATCTGTACAAAATTTAAAGGTAAGCTGGTTCAAATTATTGGAGTAGAAGCATTTTGAAAATTGCCAACCAAAAAAATTGTAAATGAGACTGATTTAGCCATTCCCTTTCTTTCTTTTTTTTTGGCAGATCGCGAGAAAAGCCAATTTTCAAAGGAGTATATTAATGAAAAATTTAAGCCAATCCAATCACAATTATGGAGGAGGTTCTTTGAAAATTGGCCCCCGAAAATGACCTCCCCCCTCCCACGATGGCCAATTTTATTGGTTGTTACAAAAAATAACTTTTCATGAGATGACAGGTTAGTGAACATTTCAGCAAAATTTGAAGGCAATCCGATCAAAATAAAGAAGAAAAAATCTTTGGAAAGTGTGTTAAGAAATTTTTTTAAATGGCCAATCGTTAAAAAAATACTTTTCAAAAACGGACCGCCTAGTGAACATTTACGCAAAATTTGAAGACAAATGATCATAACTATTGGGGGGTGGGGGGAAACCTGTGGAAAATTGGCTACCAAAAATTTTTTTAAATGTCCCCTTTTTGGCCATATTTTGGTGGATCGCCAAATTTCAAGAAGAGGCCCACCCTGTACGAACTAGAGCGGCCAGTGCACACAAAACATAAGAGTGTAGGCTTATATTACACACTTTCAATCGATACCTACTTAGTTTCTTGTTTTTGTGAACAAAAACAAATGTCTCCCCGACTAAACCCATGACCCCCCCCCCCCCCCCCCCCCAAACTGGAAAAAAATATTCATTTCTGCAAATATAACCTTCATTCATTGTAAAAAACTCAAAACAAACCAAACAGATGGTGGTCACTGAAACAGATATAAATGAGCATCATTTTTCATCGGAGTCTGGAAGGTGGTCGCTAAAACGGGTTTTACTGTAGGTCCCTCTTATCCAGATCTGAAGTTGGTCACTATAACAGTTTTACTGTACGTTACATTTTTATCCGGGTCTGGAAGGTGGTCAAGACAGGCAGGTTTTACCGTACGTCTTTTTACCTGAAAGTGGAAGGGGTCACGACAAACGGTTCTTACATTACATCTTTTTATCCAGGTCTTGAAGGCGGTCGGGATTTTTTTTTTGCTAACCATCAACCTCCACACGCCCCTCCCCCCAGCTATTTACTGTAGGTCCGACTATAAACACAACTCTAACCCTTTTACCCAAGGCAACGGTAACGGTCTGTACCCTTAGTGTAGTTATAGCCATGATAGACTACCTCGTCTTCGCACATTCCCATCGGCCACATAGCACTAGGAAGGCATTCTTCATAACTGCGCATCAGATGACGCACCTCGGTGGGAGAAGGGGAAAGCATTTCGTTGGCAAAATGGTGAGCTGCTCCTCATAACACAAGATATCGGACGACCCAATTTAATAGCGAAAAATGCTTCAGCAAACAATGCTAATCGATAAAACATGGCTTCTATATATAGCACATTTTGGCAACCTAATCAAGTATGCGGCGAAAAAAAAATCAATAGCTAGAGCTGCTGAGAGCTATAATACAACAATAGCATTCCATGACCTTGCAGATGACGACTCCATCATGCACCACAACTGACACTGACCCCTGACTGAGTGGCACGTTACGTAACAGCCATAGATGAGAAATGCACAAAAAGCTCAATTTCAGGCAATAACAAATAGCAATGGACCGACAATAATGCTGTTACTGTTTTGAAGCTTTCTAAAGAATGCAGGAACACTAGAGAATCTTCCGGAAAATCTTCCGAAATAACCAGCGCAGTTAACACCCATGCATAGATAACAAAGCATCCGAAAATGGGGAGGCTGGGGAGGAGGGGGTGTTGACGTTATGCACCTTTGTTGATTTTCTATACGAGTTTAATAATGTTTAACAAAACCGTGTGACTTATCCGAGGAATAACTACATCAAATTTAAAGTCGATCCGACTTTCCGATGTCGAGATATTTTTTTTAAGAACAGATAACTTTTTACCCGTCAAAAGTTGAAACAGTTGTCTGACTGAACCAAGGAATATCCATATAAAATTTTAAGTCGATATGACTTTCCGTTATCGAGATATTACGCATAAAAGATCTGGTTCAAAATATACATATTTTACGCGATGACGTCATACGCCGCTTTCGTTCGTTGTACTTGCGAAAAATATTTAAAGTTTCTTTCGGACCTACCAAGCAATAATCCGACCAGGTTTCAGCTTTCTCCGGCGTCCAGCAGCTGAGAAATTTCGCACACAAGATTTTTACGCAATGACGTCATACACCTGCCTTATCACGTGACACGCCAAAAATTGATAGAACAGTCCGACTGACCCAGGGAATATTCATATAAAATTTGAAGTCGATAGGACTTTCCGTTATCGAGATATTTTGCACACAAGACCTTGTTTATAATATATACATATTCTACGTGATGACGTCATACGCCGCACTCGTTCGTTCTACTCGCGATAAAATTCTATAGAGTCTTTCGGACCTATCAAGGAACAATCCCACCAAGTTTCAACTTTCTCCGATGTTCAGCAGCTGAGAAATTTGGCACATAAGATTTTTACGTAATGACGTAATACACTTGCCCTAATCACGTGACATGCGTAAAAAGTTGACAGAACCGTCCGACTGACCCAAAGAATATATATATAAAAGTCGATAGGACTTTCCGTTATCGAGATATTTTGCACACAAGACCTTGTTTATAATATATACATATTTTACGTGATGACGTCATACGCCGCATTCGTTCGTTCTACTCGCGAAAAAAATACACAGGGTCTTTCGGACCAACCAAGCAACAATGCCACCAAGTTTCAACTTTCTCCGATGTTCAGCGGCTGAGAAATTTCGCACACAAGATTTTTACGTAATGACGTCATACGCCTGCCTTAATCATCTGACATGCGTAAAAAATTGACAGAACCCGCCGACTGACCCAAGGAATATTCATATAAAATTTCAAGTCGATAGAACTTTCCGTTATCGAGATATTTTGCACACAAGATCTTGTTCAAAATATATACATATTTTACGTGATGACGTCATACGCCGCATTCGTTCCTTCTACTCGCGAAAAAAATCTACAGCGTCTTTCAGACCAACCAAGCAACAATCCCACCAAGTTTCAACTTTCTCCGATGTTCAGCGGCTGAGAAATTTAGCACACAAGATTTTTACGTAATGACGTCATACGCCTGCCTTAATCACCTGACATGCGCCAAAAATTGAAAGAACCCGCCGACTGACCCAAGGAATACTGGTATAAAATTTGAAGTCGATAGAACGTTCCGTTATCCAGATATTTTGCACACATGATCTTGTTCAAAATATATACATATTTTACGTGATGACGTCATACGCCGCATTCGTTCGTTCTACTCGCGAAAAAAATCTACAGCGTCTTTCGGACCAACCAAGCAACAATCCCACCAAGTTTCAACTTTCTCCGATGTTCAGCGGCTGAGAAATTTCGCACACAAGATTTTTACGTAATGACGTCATACGCTTGCCCTAATCTCATGACATGCGTCAAAAGTTGATAGAACCGTCCGACCTTACCAAGGAATAATTCGATCAAGTTTGAAGTTTATCCGACGTTTCGTTCTCGAGATATCTTGCACACAACACTTTGTTCACAACAGACTGACACACACACACACACACAGAACGTACAAACACTATATGTCTCCCCTTGGTCGGGGAGACATAATTCGTACAAAAGTGAAAAGTAATTCTATATAAGTTATCGGTGAAGAAACATTTTGAAAATTGGCTACCCAAAAATTAAGCAAGAATGTCCAGGGACATAATATTTTTATATGTATTGTAAATACACTCGCCAATTCCCCATTGTTTTTTTTCCCATGTCAAGCTTGGTTACGTTTATCTACAAAGATGGGTTCACTTCACCAGGGATTTTTTCCGCTCGCTTACGCGACGCAGTGCTAAAAAAAAGGGCGTCCCTGATCAAGTCATGCGTCTCGGGCGCAAGCTGTGCGCACTATTTAATCTGTATGCACTATTTTTTTTTCAAATTTATGGTACACAAAGAAGAAATGGACAGTGCTCGTTCTATAAATGACCGGAATGTCCAACGACATTGCAACCAGCCCAGCGCAAGGAGAGTAAATCACTTAACTATCTCACTGTTGCTTACAAAATCGCACATTCAGCTGTTGTATAAATAAAATATGACTGTACCAAATTCGGTAAGATGGACCCCTGTCTTAAAAATTTTACCCTCCCTCCCATCCCCCCAAATCAGTCAAAAATTAGTTGATTGAATCACTAGGCTGGAATTTTTTTTATTTTATTATTATTATTTTTTAAAATATAGATACTTGTGTTAATGGTCACTTGTCGTTCTATTTTATTGCAAAGACAAAATGACAGCAACTCGGCACGACAAATGCACCACCAAAGCAACTGCCATATTTGTACAGATCAAATTTACTAAAAATGAAGGGAAACATAGCTTTCTCTCTCCTTGTGGCTTTAATTGTGACCGTCGCTCAAGCACAACTGACTTCAAGGATTAGGCCGGATCCAACTGTTCGTGAAAGGGCGAGGGGGGAAGTTTCAACTTCTGAACCTTGAGTTTTTTTTTCGAATGTAGAGGGGGGAGGGAGTCTTCTGATAACACTGCATTAAGACACGCAGACACAACACTGCTTTTTCTACAGATTCAATCCGATCAAAAGTATCGAGATGAAGAGGGGGTGGTGGGGGCAGAACGGGGGGAGGGAAAAGGAGGGGCGAAACGAGATGTTAGATTCAACTACTGACCCAGAGATATTGTAGATATATATGTAAAAAATATATACCAAAATATACAAATTTCTAACAATTTTCAAAGCCCCGTCATTATGGCTATTTTCAGCCGATCGCGAAAAAAGTACTTTTCCGGTAGTGGACCACCTAAAGATTGTACATGTATAATATCAAGAAGATCCAACCAAAACTGTAGGAAGAGATGCATTTTGAAAAAAAGTTAACCAGAATTTTCGAAGTCCCGTCATTTCGGCTATTTTCGCCCGGTCGCGAAAAAAAAGTAATTTTCCGGTACAGGACCACCTACAGATTGAACATGTGTAATTTCAAGAAGATCCGATCAAAACTGTAGGAGGAGATGCATTTTGAAACATTGTCTAAAAAACACACATACTCACACATATCGCTGACGGCGAAAAGTGATGGGTAAAGCCCTTCGACAAAGTCGAAGCCGGGCTAAAAAGCTCCTATTTGGTCAATTTTTAAGGGTCGCCAAAAAAAAGTAATTTTTCACGAGAGGCCTTTCTAGTAAACATTTATGCAATATTTCAAGATAATCTGATCAAAATTGTGGGGAAAAAAAGCATTTTTGAAAATTGGCTACCAAAAATTTATAAATGCAAGCTACTTGGTCAATTTTTGGCGGATGGTCAAAAAAAGTAATTTTCGAAGTCAGGCCTACCTTGAGAACATTCGTACAAAATTTTCAAGAGAGAACCGTCTAGAGAAGAATCGTAAAAATTTAAAAAAAGAAATCTTCTCCAAATTGTGGGAGAATTTTGAAAAATTGGCTACCAGAAAAAAAAAAAAAAAATAAAAATAAAAATAAAAAAGCCCCCCCCCCGCCCTCATTTGGTCAATTTCTGGTGAACCGCCAAAAAAAAAAGTAATTTTTCAAGAAAGGCCTTCCTAGCAAACATTTATGCAAAATTTCAAAAAAAAAAAAAAAAAAAAAAAAAAAATGGTCAAAATTGTGGGAGAAGAAGCATTTTGAAATTGGCAAGGAAAATTTTAAATGACCCCTTTTTCGCCATTTTTTGGCGGATAGCCAAAAAAAAATTATTTTTCAAGACAGGTCACCTAGAGAACATTCTTACAAAATTTGAAAGGAATCAAATCAAAACTGAGGCAGAAGAAGCATTTAAAGTTATAGTTCACATACGTACACATGTACATTAGAATATTAAAAGAACTGAACACATACCCACATGTGAGTTAACACAACAATTTTAAATTAACATTTTACACCCTTCCATAAAATAAAAGGTGTAATCCTCAGCAAGGAAAATAAATGGCCATGCACATTGTAAAACAACATGTAATATTTAAACACTGCTAGCATCATGCCGTCCCACACAACACTTCTTGTATGCAAAAAAAATGCGCATCACTGGGGATTAGTTGATGCTATAACGACAGTACACAATGCAAAATATCAAAAGACGATGTGTTGCATAACACTCAGCGAGTTACAATGTATGTAAAATTTGTTGCGATTTATTGCGGCCTGCCAAATGCATTTTGGGACACACAGGACGCGTTTTGTTTCATTTTTCTGCAACAAAATGCACTTATTTTTTGAAATTTATTATATGACTTATTTTTGCGTTTGTCGCATGCGTATCTGTACAGACGACGGTTATTCCCTCTACTGATGTGGTAAGACCAGCCCGTCGAAGTCGGCTGGTCTAAAAAAGGGCGATCGAAAAAATTGTCGCTTCGACGACTGGGATATATCATATTCACAACCAGTCATACAAGATTCACTCACTCTCAAAGAATATATAATTGCTTATATTTCGGTTACATTTTTAGAAGTCAATTCCATGCTTTTCCCTGAAAAAACATTGAGCAACTGGAAGTTCAATATGGACTTAACATATGCCGCAAGAAATCTACGGCCGCAATAGCTGCCATAATGTCCCGTGCGGCATGGACCAGGAAATTTTTATTTATAATGCTTGATATCTCTAAAAACAGCATCAATTATCTCGTTCTGGTCCTCGGTACCTGAAATGAAATTAACTGATGATTCGTTCAATACTTCAGCTTTACTTTTAATATACATCGGCCAAACTATTGCATCGAAATACCCGTCGGGATCCGGGGGCTCGTAAACTCTCTGGTTTCTTCTTGCAATACATTCGTCCTTCGTCAGATGAAGAAAATATTTTTTATGGTACAAGTCGAACAGTGGCTTGTAGTTTAAAACTAGAATGCCCTCAACTATCAATACCGGAATATTTTCAATTTCGGTGTTGTTTGTGGAAACGGTGTTATTGTGTTTCCCGACCCAGTTCATAACATCTATGTGTAGCGACTTGAAATCAACCGCCTCTACAGTGTCCCAATTTGCATGACCATTAAATTCTCTTAATCTAACGTGATTAGGACTATCTGCTGGCCAAAAGTATTCGTCCATGTGAAAGATATTAGCGGATAACCGTGATTTTAATTCCTTGCACAGAGTTGTTTTTCCCCCATTAGTTACTCCGCCTACTCCTATGACTATGCACTTCGTTTCAGCTTTAGCCATTTGCGCTGGATAATTAAGAGATGATTTAGGTCTTGACCAGTTTTTACTGAAAACCTTCGTCGTTACTCGAACAATCGACTCTTTGTACAGTGGGTATTGAAGAGGCACCTTCATTTATTCTGTTTAAAAAAGAATTCAAAAGTTTTTTGTTGAGATGATCGGTTTGACAAAGCTGAGCATTTATATTTTTATTGTTTTCTGTAATTGGCTGTCCAAGTGTGTTTTTGGTTTCTATGCTTAAATCAGTTTCTTTCACGTTTTCAGTTTTAGTTTCATTTTGGCCTTCCATGTTGCTTCCGGTTTTCACACACATCGTAATTTAAACGCTGTTTTGAGCCCCAAAGGTATTTTTCGTCGGCAATATCACCAATAAGTACATTTATCTTTTTTATTTTATGTGAAAGAAATTATATTTCTGGTGCTACGTATAAAATCTTATGTTTTTATTGTTATCTTTTGACAATTTTTATGTGTAAGTGGCTTTATAAATTAGGTTTAAACGTTTTTGAATAATTTTAAAACATTTTTTGATACTTTTGAACAACATGTTGTATTTTTGTCAAAGTAGCACAATGATTTTACTCGATATAGTTTCGTCTTGAAAAATCTGGACCTTCCTCAAGATGGTTGGCCTTGTTGATTTCAAGGAATCATATAGTGTCCAACGACATTGCCATATGTTGTTAATAATTCTTTGGCACAAAAATTAGTCAGAAAAGAATCTGTTAGTCACTGCTTCATTGAACACTGAGCACAACTCCACAATCTCATTAGTTTATTTCTAGTTATATAATGGTTTTACAACAGTTGATTCTGAATTAAATTAAAATAAATTCTAAATCAATACCCAACATACTCTTGTTAGGCTCGTCTCTGCAGTTTCTCAAAGAAAATTCCTTAACACACATTAATCTTGACATGGTCACGTGAAGTTACTGCCTACTTCCTGTTTACACTCAACAGAAAATGGCTGCGAGAACGGTAAAATTGGATGCAAATGATTCCCTTACTTCTTTTAAGTGGTTGCTTGTCAGTCCTCGCCGTGAATACAGATGTGTTGAATATATCAACGAGATGTAATTGGACAATTTGTCCTACATTCTTGTTTTTTCAGTAACTGGAATTAATACAGTTTAATTCTGACTAGCAAGCCCGGTTCTTCAAGGCGGCGGAGATCTTACAGTTGGTCGTAATTCATTAAAACATAACTTCGGTTGTGGTATATATGGTCAGATACTGGCATATATTAATTGCGCTTCTATAAATATAGCAGGTCCTATTTTTATTTATTTTGAGGTCGGGGAGGGTAGCTCCAATAAACGGCACGCTACAAGGTTTCCACGCACCGCTTCAAATCCTCGCCATATAACGATATGCAAATCAACCTCGAGGTACAAGTACAACGGCAATAATAATAACTTCTGTGTTACGCTTTCTTTAAAAGAAAAGAAAACGAACATAACCACAGATCTTCCGCAGTAACTGACACTTGTTTGCATTCAGGGAGCATAGTGTATTCCACGAAAAAGTAACAGTAATTTTAGCAATTATACACCGAAAAACTTTTTAATTGATATTTCAAAATGATTGGGATAAATTAAACGTTAAATATTGTGGGTGTACAAAATAAACTTATACATAATTCTGCATCTATCAACTATTTTAGTATGCATTTTACAGATGATCTATACTTGTAACCCTTTTGTAAATTTTTGGTCACTTAACCATGGTCATATGACATTCAAAGACCGGAATGTAAACAAAACATTTGACAGGTGAGTGCGGAAGCTAACCTTTCTGCACTTCAATGAAAAAATAAAAGATATACAACTATTAAAAATTGTGTCGTTTTACAAAAGTGGCATATTGGGGAACTTTCTGTAAGTGTTTGAATAATTGGGACTGGTATGCAGGATTCGTGACTCAGAACATACGAAGTTGACCCATATTAGCGGAACAGTGTAAGGTTTCGTTGCTCTGACAGAGAGATATACGATGTTATTTAATTAAGAGCTGACTCGGAGCTGTTCTCCCCCTAGCTCCGAGTCAGCTCTCACTTAAGTAATGTTGCATATCACTCTGTCAGGGCTACGAAGCCTTACATTGTTTCGCTAATAGGTTTTTTTTTTGAAATACCAGTTGAAAATTTTTGGTGAATAATTGCAAAATTTACTGTCACTTTTTCACGTAATAAACCATGCTCCCTATGTGTAAACAAATGTGAATTATTGCAGGAAGTTTGTGGTTAGTTCCGTATTATCTTACTTTAAAGCTATCATTGCCGTTGTGCTTTGAGGGCCTTTAGTGAATGCAAATGAAGATTTGTGGGTCATTGAATTTTGCACATCACAATGCAGAAGCCTATAAGCGAGCGTAGTTGACTTGCATATCATTATATAGCGTGGATTTGAAGCGGGTACGCCGAAACTCAGTAGCGGGCCCCTTTTGGATGTATATGGAGGGAGGCAGGGGGAGGAGGCAATCCCAGCTTATTTAGGTCCAAGTCACCTCTTCCTTAATTACTTATTATATCTCCCCCAGTAGTGAACCACTTCTTGGAGCTACAGCCGACAATTTCTGTCTTCTCAGGACTGGAAGGATGCCAGGGTCCGCTAATTGAAATAACGATAAATGCTAAATCTAAAGGCTGGGGATTTCTGGTGCAGGTTTTATAACACCGAAGTTCAAACTGGACTTTTTCTTGAAGTGCATATAAAGGAGAATTATTGCGCATTGTTTTCAGTTTAATAACATCCCAAACCCGAATAACGACTCTTTCTGCAATATTGAATTCACTGTTGTTGTGAGTGATAACTGAAGGTTCGACAGACGAAGTCAAGAAAGGCTGCATTTTTTCAGTTCCAAATTGTTATTATTATTTTTTTAAAATGTGCGACATAATGTATAATGGAGTCATATGTGTAAAACACATTTTCTAAAAGTATTGTCGTTGTCCGTGGCATGCGCCGAGATTATCAAAGTTTACCCAGGGCAAGTTCTTTTATCTAAACTATGACTCTTGCTGTCATGGGAAGATTGGCGGTGGGGTGGTAATTTTAGGGTTAGACTCGATCTGCGCAAAATCTCATTTTTGTTGAAAAGTTCATAATTTCCATTCAGCACTCTGCGTTTTCATTGCCTTTCTTTACTGCTATCTATGTCCAACCAAAAGGAGGCATATAGGGGTGAAAATTATATAACATTTCCCGCTGTTCAATGCACACCGTGTTCTCGCCCTTTGTTGCAGAGAATTTAATAGAAGCTACGCGAATATGCAGATTGTAGGAGATACCGGATCGCTTTGGGAAAAAGTTACATTTACAAATAACTGAAAACGTTTAGGCATAGGAATGACAATTGAAATGCATGAGTAGACTGCGTTTTACTCATATTGTTGCTTTTCATGTTTAGATGTTTTCCGAATTTCCGCCGTTGGATTTGGTTATAATAAAATGCAAAGTCCTGCATTTGGTAGGTTTTACTTAGGGTAGTTGAAATCGGAATTTCTTCATCCATATATTTATTCCCTATCAGTTTGGGGAAGTATAATTTTTATGGAGCCTGCTGATACGTACCTGTGTAACTATGATTTATTCCCCACAGGAGGGGCGGGGGGGGGGGGTGGGGGTATATGCGATCGACCGTGTGTCGGTCTGTGATCAACAGCTTGTTAACACGATAACTTAAAAACTGCTGCGAGGATTTTAATGAAACGTGGTATGTAGCTTCTATGGGAGCAAACACAGATCGGTAAATGGGCCAGGCTCGTCCAAAGGAAAATGCACCAGCTGGACTTACAAAATTTCAGCTCTTGATTGACTATTGATGGCCGTGTTCAACTGATAGGGGCCTGTGGGGAATATGTGGGCTATGCATACTGTTCTAGTTAAGTTTTTGTGTTCCTTGCCGTAGAATTTTGGGAAACCCCTATGTCCCAATGCACCCATGCCCCAGTGCGCCGCGGTCGCCGCTATAATCCTATTTGAATATATGACTTATTTCGGTGTCATTTGATTGGTTATGTGTGTCTGTTGTTGCAGCTCTTGAGGAACTTCCGGATCAAGGGGCTGTGCTGCGCTCCCTGTACTCCATTTAAACCAAATGGGTAAAAATTTACTCGTTTCTGTTATGTGAAAAATCTACTGTAACACACGAAGTTTCATTCTAGCTTAAATTTTAAACATAGGCATCAGAGATGCAACGCGCTCAGCTCGAAGTGCATTCTCGAATTAACATGCAGTGTACCCCCACATGGGAGTCAATAAGTATACAAGATTTTCACCTGTTTTCAAGTACTGCCATTTTAACATTTTTCGATCTTGATAAAGCCTTGAAGAGGCACAGCTGCAGTATATATTCTTTCATGGTGTAGGGTGAAAACTTCGTGCCCACGAGGCGCGGACATAGTAATTGCTTGTGGACGGACGGACCCAACAATAGCAACAGCTGTCAGCGAATTTTGACGTGGTCTAAAACCCATAAATTTGTCTTTCTGCGGGAAAATTATGTATTTTGATATGTGCCGTACAAATGTAAAGGCCCCTCCACAACAGATAATGTATGCTGAGCCGAGTCGTTTGAAATGATGCCTACCATGTGCATCCATATTGAGGCCTTAAGGTTGTGACGCCTTCAATATACAGACGAAATTAGTTAATTGCATAGAAATCTGAAATCCCAAACGATTTCTTATGTTATCTAACGTAATTTCAACCGGATAATTGCAAACCACTACTCTGCATATTCCGGACAATCGCATGGCTTTTTCGGTGGGCTAAATGGGTAAAACACCGCTTACTGCTGTCCAAAAAATTTCACAGAAACAGGTTAACTCACGGCTTGCGAAATCAGCTCCTTGTTTGTAATAAAAGGCATTATCTCCTGGATGTACGACCAACACGCGCCCCACCTCTGGTTAAACAGGCAGTTGAATATGTGCGTTTTTTGGTGTTGATTAACATAAGACAAGTTACAAACACATAAGGTAGTAAGACTTTTAATCCTTACGTGCCTGTTAACGTGAAGTGCCAGAGCTTGACTCAGGTAGCGGTCTCACATATCAATGAACACAAAAACATCATTTGGCTAAAATAATCATTTGAAAAGAAAAATTGAATATTTATAGCTGAACATAGACCAGAACAATATTAAATGATTGCATTGAAAATATACAATGTCAATTGCTCTTATAAAAATTGAAAGTAGATTAGGATGAGCCGAATATATCTATTTTTTGCGGAAATTAGCAGCACATAGAGTGGTAGTTGCTGGGCGCGTGCAAATGTTAGATATGTGTGGGTGTCCCTTGTGGGAGTAAGTTACTCGTGGCATCGAGTACAATGCATAATCGCATCTATCGCATGAAGACATAATAACCCCTGGAAAATTGGCTGTCCGATTAACCGGTTTCGTCTGTACCTCTTAAATACGACATTGATGTTTTAGTCTTTTCTATTTTTATTTTCTCGGTTTTTTTCCCTGCCACCCGCAAATAATCAAGAGTTTTCTCTTGTTTTAGGGACCTTAATGCGGATCTTATCAAGGATTATGTACAACATTTGCTCGACTTTGGAATTTCTAATGCATTTGGTAAGTATTTATTTTTCTCGTTTCTGCATTGGTAGAACTGTTAACTTTTTCCCTGTATTCCGCCCTCATTTTTGTTTGAGGTGGAGAGAGGGTTACAGGGAGATTGGGTGCGATAACAGTACTAGAAAATATTTCTAGATTGTGCTAGTTGAATGCCGTTTCGAGTTTTCGTCAGAATCGCTGCAGTCAGGTTACACCCTAAAACACCTTACATGTTCCATCCTTGCTTTCCATTGTTCTTCGCTGGTTTTAACCCTACCTACTGAAGAAGCAGGGAGGGGCTTAAGCAATCGATAAAAGTATGTGCGTTTTTGATGTTTAAATTTTGGTGAAAGCAGGGTTGAGATTTCGCGGTCGCCCGTGACGACCAGCTGTTGGCTCGGGCGACCAACTTTTTCGAGTTGGTCGCCCGAGTGGCGACTGACTTTTTTTCTGAGTATTTTCAGGTAAATTTTGCAAAAATTGCGCCGGGCGACTAACCAGAAAATTTTTACGAAGTCTGTTAAAGGTGGTGGGCGTATGTAAAATGTCTTGTAACTTTGAGTGAGGGTAGGCAAGGGCTGTTATTCGGAATGTTTTGAAGTTTTGGATGAAGGCAGTGATAACTCCCCCACCTGGCTATTACTTTTTTTTGACGACTGACGAAGAACTGACTAAGTGGCCGCATTTTTTGTTTTGACCCATTTTTAAAATGCTACTCCTCCTACATTTTTACTCCAATCGTTTAGATGTTACGCAGGGATGTTCCGCAGGGGTTTGCCTACCAGGCTAGTATTTTTTTCGCGGTTGGCCCAAAACTGCCGAAATGGCGGAACTTTTAAGTTTTGCAAAAACTGGAAAAAGGTAGTAAATAACTGAATTGTCAAACCTTTCATTTCTCTCAGTCTTTTTAAATAATAAAAAAATTTTAATGGAAAGTTTCTTAGGTGCTTCTCCACCTGGACTTTGCTTTTCTCGCAAATAACAAAAAAATGCCGAAATGGTGGAATTTTAAAAATTTTGTAAAATTGTGTATGTCGGTAAATACGCGAATCCTCAAAACCCAGCCTCTCCAACATCCCTTTTCGGGTAGCTTCCACCCGGGAAAACCCGTTTTTGTATATTAAAATTATGAATTCGTTTCAGAGTTTTTCTCTCTTTCCTTGTTTGGGAACTCGGCTGGGTCATGTCCTTGGGCATGCTTGTTTTGGTAGCTTTTTTCACTGGTAGTGGACAGCTGTGAAATAAAGCACTGCTTTGCGCTCAACTATAAAACCTCAGTATGTTGACATGTTGCCCTTTTTTAACGAAAAATATGCACATGTGTCAAGTTATCACTTGGCATTTTAATATGAACTGTTCCTTCAGCTGCAGTAGCGTTGTTTTCTAAATGTGACTCCAGATTTAAAGCTTCTTGTAATATGTTTAAAAGCATTTTATGGCGTTATAATTCGTTATAATTAAGAAACTCTGTAAATGTTCTCATGCTAGAACAAAATTGTAATGACTGTTATGTGATATACTCAAACTTAAATGAAGGCAACACTGAAGTGATTGTTATAGGATATACTTTAACTTAATGGTGAGTTCGGTGACGTGATATAACACGTATATTGATTGTTATTTGAGATATTTATGCTTAAAATCATTTCTTTGTCTTTTTCAATATTTGTAAATATTATTAGACGGGTGCGGGTATATTAGTATCTTACATAACGTGGTTATGTCGTGCATCTACCACTTCTTGGTCTTCAGTTGAAGACCTAAACGTCACCGGACGTTAATTAATTTCAAGACGTTCCATGCCAGGCGGGACTACGACAGGGGCGACCTGCCTCACTCAGAAGTGGTGTATCTCAATCATGTTGGTGACCATCTCTTCTCATTTCGTCTAAGCCATAGCCAGATTGATGTTCGTTCGGCTGTTTCTTCACATGTTGGTATTAGTGCTTTGCGGTCGTTTCCTGACGCTCCAATCAAACTGCACATCTTCCAGATGGATCTTCCCACAAACCCTGTGCACCCTACTTCAATAAGCAGTGTCCATGCTCTCCATCCTGCTCTTTCACATTCACTTTTGAGATTGTCATATATGGTCTTCTTCCTCTCGTACGCACCTTCCATCCGCTCTTCCCACGGCACTGTTAACTCGATCATCGCAATCTGCTCGGACTCTTTGGACCACAGCCTTATATCTAAGTTGGTTTGCGTCACTTCTTCTGGAAACACCAATTTCACCTGCAGGTCTACTCATCTGCCAGTCGATAGTAGTCCTGTTATATCCTGCCCTTTTGGTCTAGCGCTTTCTGCAGCTTTTACAAACGCTATGAACCTCAATTTCGTCGGTTGTTTAGGTATCTTCTTATTAATGATCTGTTCCAGAAGTCGAGACACATTTTGTCGTGTCTCCATCGATATCATCCTTGATTCAAGGCCACACTACATGTGACAGGATATGCTCAAGAGTTCCTCGGCGTCCGCTCAACTCCATCCGTCTCACGCAAACTCCACTTCTTTAAATTTGCAGGAGATGGCAACAGGTCATAAACACTTTTCAACAGGAACCTTAGCCGCAACGGCTGCATCTTGAATACATCACTCCAGTTCAGCTTTTTTGATGTCGCATGTCCCATCTCGTCCACGCACCTTGACATGCCATCGATACTATCTTTGTCCGTTTGTCCTCTTCTGGCTTCGTCCTGATCTCTCCTTATATAAATCCTCTCCTTTCCTTCGCTGACGCATCTTTCCATCTCTGTCTGTTCGTCACACCTAACCCTCTCTGGCCTTGTCTAACCGTACCAACCAGGTCTTTGTATCTCAGAAGACTTGTAGCCTCGTTTGTTTCACGCTGGCCACGTTTTACTTCCCTTCACTGTGATGTTGGCCTCTGTAACTTATCATTTTTAGGTTGTCGTTGCATGACTTGTCCTCGCACCTTGGTTACCTTGTACTCTTCAACCACAGAGGTCAATGGGAGATTTAAGGCCGTTGTCTTGCCATACAACCCAACCGTTGAGAGACTCGGGGGAACGCCCAGCTACTTGCATAGGTACCTGCTGGACATTTTTGCCATCGTTTCCACTCTACTCATAGGGATATCATATATCAACAATCATACATCAACAATCTAGGTAACACACCATACTGGAAACATCATGCCTTAAACCTTCCGGGTAGTAATATGTCTTGTATCTTTGTCAGGTGCTGCTGTAGCTACTGTACAACTTTCCTTGAGGTTTCTGTGTCTCTCAAACTACCGCCGTACCATTTTCCCAGGCATTTCGTTGGCTCCTCACTGACTGTCGGTATCACCTCGTGCTACAGCTTGAATCTTATGCCCTTGTCCACTTTACCTCTCGTGATGGCTATACTTCTGCACTTTTTGGTTTTAAAAGACATTCTGCCCCATCGTATTAGCTACTCCAATCGCGATAATATCCATATGGTTCCTTGCGTTTTTTGTGGTTCCCATCATGAGGTCATCCATAAATGCCTTCATAGGCTTCTACTGTTGACAACTTGCTAATTTAGGGCCTCTGCATTTTTGAAAAATTCCAGGTTTTCCAGGGTATTTCCACGTAAATGTTTCTTTTACAAACTTGGATAGATTTAGTAAGAATTTGTTGAACGTTGTATTTTTCTAAGTGTTTAAGAGAAATATGAGAGATGATTATTGTTTGTCAACCAAAACATGTAAGTGTTGGAATTCTGAAAATCTACGCTGTCAAAATTCATTGTATGGACAATGTCTGGTAAACTCAGGGAAAACACAGGGAATTTCATTTCGAATTCCAGGTAGCCATCCTGTAATACCTTGAACCCTCTCAGGCACGCCGTACATCGTCATAGCATGATTTACTAACTCGTGCGGAATAGAACCGTATGCGTTTGCCAGATTCAACCAAACTAACGTCAAATCACCGCCGTTAGTCTTTGCCTCGTTGATCGTCTGCGTTATCATGCTGTTGTGCTCCTAGCATTCTGGGTAATCGGGTGTGCCTCCTTTCTGTACTGATGGGTCTATAAATCCGTTCTACCCCATGTAGTTGGCAAGTCCTTTTGCCAGTATCGCAAAAAATATCTTGCCCTCGACACTGAGAAGCGAATTGCTCTGAACTGCGAAATCAAAGACGACTCCTCTTCTTTTTGGCATGAAACAGCCTTCTGCCTTCGTCCACTCTTCCGGCGACGATTCCTCTCTTCCAGACCACAGCTAATAGACTCTATAGCATCGTAAGAATTCTTGGACACTTCTTGTAGAACTGGTAGAATGTTCCGCTGGGTCCTGGCGCTGACTTTACTCTTGCTTTCCTCACTACTGTTGTTACTTCTTTCAACTTGATATCCACCATCTCGAAATCTACCTGTTTTTTTCCAGTGGCTCTTTTTTCTTGGCACCGCTGTTGCTCTATCTTATCCTTCCTACACTTCAGACTCCACTCCTGGATTTCTGCGTTTTCCAGAAGATTTTCCAATGTTCCCACATTCTTTAAAGTAAAGTAGAGTAACACTTTGTAGTGACTACCTTGAAGTTTCTGCTAACAAGACGTACGGTAAACCTTCCTGTCTGGACCACCTGCTAGACCCGGATAAAAAAGTACGCACAGTTAAACTGTTGTAATGACCAACTTCGAAACCGAGATAAAAAGGAGATACAGTTAAACCTGTTTTAATGACCACCATCTGGAATCGGACAAAAAAGACGTAGAGTAAACCTCTTTAGTGACCACCTTCTAGATCCCAGATATAAACCGAAACCTAAATTTGTTTAGAAAAGAGGATTGAAATATCCGCAAGTCAAGTAACGTACCCCCCCCCCCCCCCCCCTCAAAAATTAAATAAAGGCGATATACAACCTGGCTACTGGACTCATGGGATACATTTATGAAAGGTAAAAGGAAAAAAGTACACACTTGTTCAAATAAACTTTCTGAAAGGGCTGGTGGGGCAAAAGAAAAATGGAAAATGGATATTGGTGAATTATGGCTTTAGTCAGGTAGACATTTGTCTTTGTTTACAAAAACCAGAAATTTAGTGGGTCTCCATTTAAGGTTTGTGATATAAGCCTGTACTCGTGTTTTGTGTGCACTGGCCGCTCTAGTTAGGATATCGTGGCTGGATGGAAGCAGCTATTTAAGACTCTAAGTATAAGAATAACCATAATACTTTAAATAGTTGGAGCGATATGGTGGTCTGATAGGTAAAAAGTGTTGTCGGGTATCCTGCCTGCCCAAACGGAGAATAGTTTTAAAAAGTTAACTTTTAGTACTGTTTATGATTGCGATACCAATGCAGTACTTAACAACAGGAATGGAAACGCTTAAGAAATTCGGTGGTATTTTCACAGAACTGAAATATAATGAAGCGCTTGTTGATCTAGGATATTGCTTCTTGAGCTTGGACACTATCCACAGACAAGCATGTTATAATCCAGTTGTTGATGCTTCCGCTTCTACAAAACCGAGTGCCCAACTCTTTTACTCCAGGATCCTTTCTCGCCACTGGATCTTTGAGAGTTCTTTGCAGTGTTGTCACATAATCCTTTTTTGAAAGGATTATCCTTTTTTAAAAAAGCCCGATTTTATCCTTTTTTATCCTTAAATACTTTTTTTTATACTTTTTAAAAATTTTCATCCTTTTTTCATACTTTTTTTACTTTTCATCTTTTTTTTATTTTGATACTTTTTAAATTTTTTTCGTTCAAAATATTTTTTTTTCTAATTAGTTAAATGTTTTTTTTAGCTAGAATTTTTCCTCACCCTAGTCATTACCCTTGATTAGGCTTTAATATTAACCGCTCTAACACTGTATGTGTATGTAATTTCCAACTTTTTTGCAGCGTCTATTATTAAAATCAATACATGTGTAGAAAAAGGGTATTTTGTCATGGAATTGAAACATATTTCGTAAACGTTATCAATATCTTATCACACTGTAAAATATTCATTATTCTAAGTGATGTTAAGTAGTTCTTATTTCTTGAATGATTTTGAATAACTTTAATCTATAATTTTGAGTTGCATGTCCCTAGGGACCATCGATAAAGTACGTACGCACATTTGTTTTAAATTTCAGACACCCGTATTTGTTTGCACTAAACTGTGACGTCATCGTAGAATTTGACTTTAAAGTTCGCATCCAACTACCACCATCCCCCTCCCCCACCACTTGCCTGGTACATATATAATTTATGGATGGTCCTTTATGTTATTGTATGTTTTGATTACTTTTAGGATGTATTTTTAAAGTTTTAGAATTTTCAGCAAAATATGAATTATCCTTTTTTTTTCAAAGTTTTTCCCCAAAATTTATCCTTTTTTATCCTTTTTTTCTTGATGACTCCGTGGCAACACTGTTTGATCCGCATTTAGAAAACAAAAAAAACTGTATTTAAAAACATAAATAGCTGTAATGGCGCATTGAAGATGTTGTCTTCTTTCTCCCTCCATTTAGTGAATGGTACAACCGGGGAAGGGAACAACATGACCATTGAAGAGCGGAGGGAGGCGGCAGCGGCCTGGGTACGAGAGGGCCAAGGAAAGTATGCACATTACCTTTTTCTGAGCTTTTATTTTGCAAAATATTTTTACGCCTATCTTGTTTGCTGCAGTTAATATGTTTATCCAATAGACAGAAATATTTTGTTTTTGTACTTTATTTGTGTGTGTATGTGCATGTAACGAGTTGTTGCATAAGCAGTCAGTCTGTGCGAATTTGGACAAAAACGCCAACCGGAAGGACAAAAACGCCAAATAAAGAGGACATAAGCGCCTACAGTGTAGGACTGCAGGTCCACAAAAAAAAAAAAAAACAAATTTAGAACAATAGCATTATGTAATTAAATCACAAGAGTACTTTCACATATCGCAAAAGTACAGTCCATATCGATGTTACTCCTGTTAAAAGTCTACTCGTGCTTTATACTAGTGTCCCATGGCAGAGATATAATGATGCCGATATATTTCTTTCTTCGCATGCTTGTTACCTTTTTTTAATCCATGCATGTCGAGTCTGTTTGATTAATAATCAGGAAAATATAAAGAAACGGTTTCCTCATAGTTACATAGTTCTTTTGTTCTTATTTGTTTCTTCCTTACATTGCTTTAAGAACCCAAGAGTTCGTCTGGACCCAAATTGGGGCGTCTGAGAGGGATTGATTGTACTTGCCGTCCATACTCAAATGATGTAACATCTTGATCGTTGCATAATATGGCTTGGCTCTGCCGTCTTAAAATTTTGGCGCATTTGTCCAGAGGCAGTTTAAAATTCTTCTTTTGGGATCGGTTCAGAATGTTTGACTATATTCACCTGTTTCTATATCGGAAAAGTAAAACAGTCAGCGATCGATTTTTTTTCACAATATCTGACATATAGGTAGTGTTGGTGCTAGCAAGAGTTGGTGTTGTAATTGAGCCAGGTCGCCCAAGGACATTACCCTTAACTTTAACTTTAACATTAATTTTAAAAATTTGTACAGTCCTTGAGCACTTGAATGAGTTTGTTAACACACTCAAGCCTACATTTCGTGATCGATTGGCGAAATATTTTACACATATGTAGTATGGCTGCTAATAAGAGTTAGTATTGCAAATGAGCTACGTCGGCCCGAGGACATTGACCCAACTGGACTTTAAAAATTCACAGTCCTGTATATGATACGAATTGCTTAAGGGTTGTAATTTTCTTAAAAACGTAAAGACGTGCTCTTAGGATTTGGGGAAAACATGATAAAATATTGACTGACTAGGGGGCACAAATGACCACCTGGCTATTTATTAGTATTATTTCTTCTTCTTTTTTTTTTTTTGACAGTTTACCAGAAGTAATGTAAATATTGGCGAAAAAACAATTTCTTATTAAGATCGAACTGTCTTGACATTTTACATAGCGGACATTAGTGCCTACGTGGCTATTACTTTTTTTCAATTCTCTGAAAAGTTTCGGAAATATTGGCCTTTTTGCATAGAAACCTGGACAGAGGCCAGTTATATAGCCTTACTGTCGTAGAGGTTTGGTTGACGGTTATAACTGTATGTCATAAATCCTGACATCAATGTTTCGTGAGCTGGAAATTGCCCATTGGCAGTATTGCTTTTGAATGTTATTTCCCGAGAGCATACAGAAAGGTGTGTGCATTTCTAAGTGTACCAGTTCGCCTAGAAAAGGCGAAGCGTCGCTGTAGATCAAAATGAAGCTCTTTTTGACAGCGTGGTAGAGCGGCTCAGAGAAGATACAATGAATTCTCAAAAAAAATGGTGGAAGATATGATTACTGAAAACCATGGTAACCTAGGTGATAACTGTGATAAATTACATGATAACTGTCGAAAAAAAAACAGATGATAACTATAGTAAATTATAAGTTTAATGCATATTTCAGGTTGTCCGCGGTTATTGTTCAAATAGGAGCAAATAACTTGAGGGAGAGCCAGAGTCTGGTAAATCTTCTCACAAACTCTCAAACAAAATGGATTGCCTGTAAAAAAAAGAAGGCAGTCGAAAAGAATACTTACAACATAATAATCTATGCTGAGATAACAGTTCACACCTCATGGTCATTTTAAAACTCATCCAGTGAATTTAGCCTGGAGTGGCGGAGAAAGTTGAATGTTTTCATTTTCCTTATTCAGGCGAAGCACGCCGAGAGCATCGGGGCGGATGCCATCGCCTGTGTGGGCACTGCCTTCTACAAACCGCAAACCTTTGGTAAACACTTTGTTTTATCTATGAAATTCGATTCGCCTTTGACCATTTTATTTTTGAATTGTCTAAAGTATTAACGATGCAATGTCAAACCTCCGAATTGAGACATCAGCGGGACAAATCTACAAGATCTTAATTTAGAGGCAGTTCTAAGATCCTTTTATAGTGCGACCGAATAACAAAGCTGCCGCGCAAAGCTAATTCAGGGACAGGTCTTGTTAGGCTTGTGGATTCCCAGGGAATTTTGTTTTACTGGAAGTTCTCCTTTGTTCTATTTTTTAGCACAGGAGGCCATTCACCACATGTGCCAAACCCCTCGTGTGGGGACTGTGTTGTTTTTCTGTCCCTCCGTCCGTCCGCATGTGAACTTTTGTTTGTTTGTTTGTTTTTTTGGCCTTTTTGCTACTTCTCTTTCAGTTTTCCTCGTATCGCAGTAAAGTGTCTGGGAAATGTGTACGCACTTCGGGGGTCAAATGCCCATTATTTTTTGTTTTCGCAGTCGGCGAATTTTCACAAGTTGGCGAACCGAGCACCACCTGTCCGAGAAAAAAGCCTACTTCTTCTGCAGATTTTGTTAAATCTCCTGGAAGTTTTGCGTGAAGGTAGTCTGGGTCAGGGATAATATAAAAAAATACTAGAGAGGCATTGGCATGATTGATTCAGGGAGGTGTTTCAGGAAACGACCCCCTTCCCCTTCCAGGCCAACTGAGGTGATTCATCTGTTGCACACTTATGAAAAATGCCTTTCTGGTGCTTTTGGTCGATAGGAATGTACGAAGAGAATGTATACATAACTAAACTTAGCGGACAGACCCTTACCATAACGTTGGCCAAAAGGATTAGGGTTGCGTTTAGAGTCGTACCTACATTAGATGGCCGGGAAGTGGGGGGGGGGGGGGAGTGGGGTGAAAGTTAGAAAAGAAAACTATGGCCAAACCTTGTTGTCACTATCACCTGGGTAGTGCGCCTTCATGTCACCATAAACAAAACGAACGTGACAGGCATTTTTTCATCTTATGTCGGTGCTGTCGTTGGCTCATACTCCAAATTAATTGGACAGGCAAAGTAAGAAAAGATCAGCAATTGATGCACGGTGTCAAGTGTTGATGAATTGACGAGCATCTGTTGCAAATGAAAGAGGTTAAAAATGACATTGTATTATTTTGAATAAAAATATATCCGAATAGAAGTGAGACCTTAGACATTTTTTTTTTGGTTTATTTTTAGTATAGACAAGCGTCTATAGTGCTTTGTTTTGTTTGTGACGAAAACGGTTAAATGTTTTATTACATGGCATATTCTTATTTCTAAAAATATTATGATGGTGAATGCATTTGGGGTGTTTATTAGCATTGGTTGACAATGTTCCTGGACATGGTTTTTTGTGCAGACGATTACGTGGCGTACATGCAGGAGGTGGCGGCGGCGGCGCCAGACACGCCATTCATCCTCTACGACATCGACTTTGTCACCGGCATCACGTGTAAGTGTCATGAACGTCACATGTAAGTGTCGCGGACGTCACATGTAGGTGTCGTGGACGTCACGCGTGAGTGTCGTGGACGCCACGTGGGAGTGTCACGGCCCTCACGTGTACGTGTCATGGATGTCACATGTAAGTGTCGTGGACGTCACATGTACGTGTCGTGGATGTCACGTGTGAGTGTCGTGGACGTCACATGTAAGTATCGTGACGTCACGTGTGTGTCGTGGACGTCACACGAAAGGCGTATGACGTCATGGCGTGAACTCTTGTGTGCAAAATTTCTCAGCCGCTGAACCTCGGAGAAAGTTCAAACTTGGTGGGATTATTGCTTATTGGGGCGAAAGATTCTATCAAATTCTGTCGCAAGTAGAACGAACAAGTACGGTATATAACGTCATTGTGAGAACGTTCAAACTTGTTGGGATTGTTGTTTAACAGGTTCGAAATATTCTACTGATTTTTTTTTTTTTTTTTGCAAATTTTGCAAGAGAAGACCGCATATGACCTCCCTTTGTAAAGTAGTTATCGGTTCTAAACAAAATGGACGCGGCATGACATCGTTACGTCAAAGAATTACGGTGTACATTTTGTCAACTTAGTATCTTTACGACACGCATGTTGATACTCTGAGGATTACGGTAGCAAACGGTTAAGAAAATAACATTCCTAAAATTGCCATAAAAGTACAGTGCACCCATTTCTTCTTTCAAACACCTTATCCGTTGACTGTTGTTGTGTGCAGTTTTATTTGTGAAGTACTCATAAAGTGGGGTAGGTTAAATTATGCTTCTGGACCCCGCATGGAGAGAACTGGGGGGGGGGGGGGGGTGGAAGTTGGAGAGGGGTTGGTGATGTATCCCTTGATTAGAAAATGTTCCATGTTATTATTTAAGTTTTGTTTTCTTTTTTTAGCCCAGCTTACGTTACACGTAAGCTGGGGTATTCCTATCGGTCTGCGCATGGCGTCCGTTAGTTAGTTAGTTAGTTAGTTAGTTCGCTGTAAACTTTGTTTCAAAATGCATCTTCTTCTACAATTTTGATCCGATGTCATTTATTTTTGGTGTGAGGCATCCCTAAGGGGTCGTGCATACGGCTTGTTCTTTTCTAGTCGATCGGGTGATTTTTGAATTTTTGGCGAATTTTTAAAGCAAAAAATTAAAAATGTATCTCCTCCTACATTTTTGAGCCGATGTCATTTATTTTTGGTATGAGGCACCCCTAAAGGGTCGTGCATACGGCTTGTGCTTTTTTAGTCGATCGTACAATTTTTGTATTTTTGGGGATTTTTTAAGCAAAAATTTTGAAAAAAATGCATCTACTCCTACAATTTTGATTCGATGTCATTTCTTTTTGGTGTGAGGATTTCCCAAGCGGTCGTGCATACGGCTTGTGCTTTTTTAGTCGATCGGGTGATTTTTGAATTTTTGGGGATTTTTTAAAGAAATTTTAAAATGTATCTCCTCTTACATTTTTGACCCGATGTCATTTATTTTTGGTATGAGGCACCCCTAAAGGGTCGTGCATACGGCTTATGCTTTTTTAGTTTATATTTTTGGGGAATTGTTTAAGCAAAAATTTCGAAAATAATTCAAAATGCATCTACCCCTACAATTTTGATTCGATGTCATTTATTTTTGGTGTGAGTGCATACGGCTTGTGCTTTTTATTCGTTCGGGCAGTTTTTGTATTTTTAGGGAGTTTTTGAAGAAAAAAACTTCAAAATGCATTTCCCCCTACAGTTTTGAACCTTTTTTTTTTTTTTGGGGGGGGGGGGGTTTGAGGCATCCCTAAGGTTTTGAGAATACGACATTTATTTTTGGTGTGAGTGCATACGGTTTGTGCTTTTTAGTCCATCGGGCAATTTTTGTATTTTTAAGGAGTTTTTGAAGAAAAAAAACTTCAAAATGCATTTCCCCCTACAGTTTTGAACCTTTTTTTTTTTTTTTTTTTAGGGGGGGGTTGAGGCATCCCTAAGGGGTTGAGAATACGACATTTATTTTTGGTATGAGTGCATACGGCTTGTGCTTTTTAGTCTATCGGGCAATTTTTGTATTTTTAGGGAGTTTTTGAAGAAAAAAATTTCAAAATGCATTTCCCCCTACAGTTTTGAACCTTTTTTTTTTTTTTTTGGGGTTTGAGGCATCCCTAAGGGGTTGAGAATACGACTTGCGCTTTGTAGTCGATCCGACACTTTCTGTATTTTTTGGGAATTTTTGAAGAAAAACGTCAAATGCATTTCCTCCTACAGTTTTTATCCGATTCCATTTATTTTTGCTATGAGGCATCCTTAGGTAGGTCTCGCATACGGCTTGTGCTATGTACGACTTGGGAATTTTTGATTTCGGTGGGAATTTTTGATGAAAATACTTCAAAATGCATTTTCTCCTGCAGTCGTGAATATGGCTTGTGCTTTTTGAGTGAATTGGAATTTTTGAAAAAAAAAATTAAATGAATCTCCTCCTCCAGCGCATAAACGCAAGTTAAATGAACTTGCGCAGTAGTCAGATTTAACAACCGCACATCGACGCAAGTTAAAGAAACATTCGCAGTAGTCCAAATTAAGTACTCCGCATCGATGCAAGTTAAATAAACATGCGCATTGGTCCGAAATGTGAACTGCGCATCGACGGAAGATAAATAAAGATGCGAACTAGTCCAAAATAAGCACTGCGCATCAACGCAGGTTAAATAAACATGCGCACTGGTCCGAAAAAAGAACTAAGCTTCGACGTAAGTTGAATAGACATGCGCAGTGGTCTGAAATGCGAACCGCGCATCAACGCAGCCTAAGGAAACATGCGCACTGGTCCGAAATGCGAACCGCACATCGAGGCAAATTAAATAAACATGCGCAGTGGTCCGAAATGCGAACGGCGCATCAACGCAAGTTAAATAAATATGCGCACTGCTCTGAAATGAGAACCACGCATCAACACAAGTTAAATAAACATGGGCAATAGCCTGAAATGCGAACCGCGCATCGACGGAAGTTAAATAAACATGCGATCCGGTCCAAAATAAGCACCGCAAATCAACGCAAGTTAAACAAACATGCGCACTTGTCCGAAAAAAAGAACCACGCATCGACGCAAGTTGAATAGACATGCGCAGTGGTCTGAAATGAGAACCGCGCATCAACGCAAGTTAAATAAACATGCGCAGTGGTCCGAAGAAAGAACCATGAATCGACGCAAGTTGAATAGACATAAGAGTCGGGCGTCGACGTTCTGGTCCGAAACGCAAATCGCGCGTCAACGCAAGTTAAATGAACCTGCTCACTTGTCCCAAAATGCGAACTGCGCATCAACGCAACCTAAAGAAACAGGTATACTGGTCCGAAATGCGAACCGGATATCAACGCAAATTAAATAAACATGCACACTGGTCCGAATTGCGAACCGCACATAAGCGTAAGTTAAACAAACATTTGCACCGGTCCAAAATAAGTACCGATCATCAACACAAGTTAAATAAATATGCGCAATGGTCCAAAATGCGAACCACGCATCAACACAAGTTAAAAAAAAAAACATGCGCGCTGGTCCGAAATGCGAACCGCACAGCAACACAAGCTAAATAAGCAAGCACACTGGACCAAAATAAGCACCTTGCATCAACGCAAGTTAAATAAACATGCGCACTATGTCGAAATGCGAACTGCCCATTAACGCAACTTAAATAACATGCGCACTATTCAAAATAAGAACTGCGCATCAACGCAACTTAAATAAACATGCGCACTGGTCCAGAATAAGAACCGCGCATCAACTCAAGTTTAAGAAATATGCGCATTGGCCTGAAATAAGAACCGCGCATCGACGCACGTTAAATAAACATACGCAGTGGTTTGAAATGCGAACTACGCGCCAACGTAAGTTAAATAAACATTTGCGCTGGTCTAAAATAAGCACCGACCATCAACGCAAGTTAAATAAACATGCGCACTTCTCCGAAATTCGAACCGCGCATCAACGCAAGTTAAATAGACATGCGCAGTAGTTCGAAATGCGAACCACGCTCCAACGCAAGTTAAATAAACGTTTGCACTGGTCCAAAATAAGCACTGCGCATCAGCGCAAGTTAAATAAACATGCGCACTGGTCCGAAATTCGAACCGCGCATTAACGCAAGTTAAATAAACATGCGTAATGATCCGAAATTCGAACTGCTCATCAACGCAAGTTAAATAAACATGCACACTGGTCCAAAATGCAAACCGCGCACCAACGCAAGTTAAATAAACATAGGCACACGTCCAAAATAAGCACCGTGCATCAACGCAAGTTAAATAAACATGCAAAGTGGTCCGAAGTGCGAACCGCGTATCAAGGCAACCTAAGAAAACTTGGGCTGTCCGAAATAAGTACCGCTCATCAACGCAAGTAAAATAAACATGCGCATTGGTATGGAATAAGAACCGCACATCAACACAAGGTAAATAAACATGCGCACTGATCCGAAATAAGAACCGCACATCAACACAAGGTAAACAAGTGTTAATAAACATGCGCACTGATCCGAACAAGAACCGCACATCAACACAATGTAAGTAAAGATGCGCATTGATCCGAAATAAGAACCGCACATCAACACAAGGTAAATAAACGTGCGCACTGATCCGAAATAAGAACCGCACATCCACAAAAGGTAAAAAAAAACATGGGCCCTCGTCAGAAATGCGAACCGCACATCAACGGAAGTTAAATAAACATGTGCACTGTTCCAAAATGGGAACCGCGCATCTGCGCAAGATTAAATAAACATGCGCGCTTGTCTGAATAAGAACCGCGCATCAAGGCAAGTTACATAAATATGCGCACTGGTCCGAAATGCGAGCGTTGTTTGAAGGTATCTATGGCAGACTATCCTGTCTACCAGAGATACAAAAAATCTGTTTCCCATTTTTCTGGGAAAGAAATCTTTGTATGCATTTATCGGTCTGGTCCGGTGCTAAATTAATTATTGGGCTAGCTCTTTGCCGTCTCATCTTTTGAAGCCCAATTTTTCAGGAAAATTCCCTTGCTTATGCACGCTGGAATTGTTTTTGTTGCTTTTCGTAAGCTGGGACTTTGTCCTTGGACAAACTTGTTTTTTTTTTTTCGGTGTATTTTAACGGTCATTCCTGTGAATTATTTTGTGTTTTCTTTTCGTTTTTCACTGTGAATTATGATTATATTTGCAGAAAAGAAACAGTGTTCTTTTGTTTCTGTAAAAGAAGAAATAGGTAACAGGCATTACAGAACCATGAAGTTAGTCGGGGAGACACATGTTTTTGTTTGCAAAAACAAGAAATTTAATAGGCCTCAATTGAAAGTGCACGCTATATTCCTGTACACTGATGTTTTGTGTGCACTGGCCGCTCTAGTTAGTATTGTCACGGGCAATACGTATGAGTGTCAAGGACGTCATATGTCAGTGTGTCGCGAACTTTACGTGTGAGTGTCGGTTTTGAGTGTTACGTCATTACATATTGTTGTGACGGGTGACGGATGCAACCTTGCCACAGGGACTACGTGAGGGAGTCAAGGTCATCACGTGTTCGTTTGAGGTGGGTGTCACCCACAAGTGTCACGGTCATCACATGTTCGTTTGCGGTGGGTGTTACCCACAAGTGTCAGGGACGTCACGTGTGAGTGTCGCGGGTGTGACGTTTGGGTGTATGTATGATGTACGGGAATATCCATAGAATGCACGGGGCAGTCTACAGTCTACAGTACAGTGACATATTCAGGCTATTTATGGATACTAAATTTCCGTAAACGGCATGAAAACTTAAAACGTAAGCAAATAAATTGTGGGGAAATACTGAGACCGCAAAATGAAAAGAGAGATGGGGTGAGCTGTCCGTAATCTTCTGTCCATATAACTGTGGGTAGTTCATAGCTTTAGTAAGTATCTTTATTGAAATTAAGTATAGCCATAAATTCCGGTGTATTTACCGCGGTTAATCTACCGCCAGAAATGTGTAGTCAGATTGCATGAGGTTGTATTATCCAATTAAATTCAAACTGAACGTTCTTGAAGAAGCAGAAGTTAAAAGTTACAGGTCAGCAGGAAAGCACTTTAATGTTAATGAGTCAGTAATTAGTCAGTCATATATTTCGATTTGAAAGTTTCATGTTCTGAGTTCCTGGCGCGGTCAAACTATTGTTGCGGTTAATGTGTTGAAACTGAAACCAGAACAGTGAATTTTCCTTGGGTGCGGTTGATGTAGTGAGCGGTGAATGTACCGGAATTTACGGTGTTTTTCTGCTTTGTAATTTTGGTAATATCTTGATAGTTTCACATAGTCCCCAAGATCTGGGGGGTGTATGCACCTTGTAAAACACTTTTCTTCCTCACTGAGATGTTCTTTGCGCGTGCGCAACGACAGGCAAATATCATTAAATGCCTGATTTGTCGCTGCTATGTAGTGCATAGAAAGGCCACCGATAAAGATCGTACGCATGGCTGAAGGCTGCCTCTCGCTGTGAAAGCGCTGGTAGTATACTAGCTGGGTGACGTCACATATTTTGCTTGGGAGGAGGGGTGGCGGTAAATCTGAAATGGATTTATGGATGACCCCTTTATCCGTGTATTTGCCGTTTTATGGATGACCCCTTTACCCGTGTATTTGCCGTTTTATGGATGACCCCTTTACCCGTGTATTTGCCGTTTTATGGACGACCCCTTTCCCCGTGTATTTGCCGTTTTAGGAATGACCCCTTTCCCCGTGTATTTGCCGTTTTATGGGTGACCCCTTTAGCCGTGTATTTGCCGTTTTATGGACCCCTTTACCCGTGTATTTGCCGTTTTATAGATGACCCCTTTCCCCGTGTATTTGCCGTTTTAGGAATGACCCCTTTCCCCGTGTATTTGCCGTTTTATGGGTGACCCCTTTAGCCGTGTATTTGCCGTTTTATGGACCCCTTTACCCGTGTATTTGCCGTTTATGGGTGACCCCTTTACCCGTGTATTTGCCGTTTTATAGATGACCCCTTTACCCGTGTATTTGCCGTTTTATGGGTGACCCCTTTTCCCGTGTATTTGCCGTTTTATGGATGACCCCTTTCCCCGTGTATTTGCCGTTTTATGGATGACCCCTTTCCCCGTGTATTTGCCGTTTTAGGGATGACCCCTTTCCCCGTGTATTTGCCTTTTTATGGGTGACCCCTTTACCCGTGTATTTGCCGTTTTATGGGTGACCCCTTTACCCGTGTATTTGCCGTTTTATGGATGACCCCTTTCCCCGTGTATTTGCCGTTTTATGGATGACCCCTTTCCCCGTGTATTTGCCTTTTGATGGGTGACCCCTTTACCCGTGTATTTGCCGTTTTATGGATGACCCTTTCACACGTGTATTTGCCGTTTTATGGGTGACCCCTTTCCCCGTGTGTTTGCCGTTTTATGGATGACCCCTTTACCCGTGTATTTGCCGTTTTATGGATGACCCCTTTCCCCGTGTGTTTGCCGTTTTATAGATGACCTCTTTACCCGTATATTTGCCCTTTTATGGATGACCCCTTTCCCCGTGTGTTTACCTTTTTATGGGTGACCCCTTTACCCGTGAATTTGCCGTTTTATGGATGACCCCTTCACACGTGTATTTGCCGTTTTATGGATGACCCCTTTCCCCGTGTATTTGCCGTTTTATGGATGACCCCTTTCCCCGTGTATTTGCCGTTTTATGGATGACCCCTTTCCCCGTGTGTTTGCCGTTTTATGGATGACCCTTTCACACGTGTATTTGCCGTTTTATGGGTGACCCCTTTCCCCGTGTGTTTGCCGTTTTATGGATGACCCCTTTCCCCGTGTATTTGCCGTTTTATGGGTGATCCCTTTACCCGTGTGTTTGCCGTTTTATGGATGACCCCTTTCCCCGTGTATTTGCCGTTTTATGGGTGACCCCTTTCCCCGTGTATTTGCCGTTTTATGGGTGACCCCTTTACACGTGTATTTGCCATTTTATGGATGACCCCTTAACCCGTGTATTTGCCGTTTCAGACGATGTGTGCTCTTTCTTTAGCCAGGCTAGAGAAAAAATCCCAACGCTATGTGGCGTAAAACACACAACTCCTAATTTCGTTAGCATCAACAACGTCAGTAATGATTTCCCAGAATTCCAAACTATTCTCGGATCTGAAGAGGTAAAACTAGAAACTTATTTAAAATCGTAGTCAAACCCGTGCGCTAATGTATAAGCTAAATGGACAAATGACCATGCACCGGAATCATGTAACACCGAAATTGCATCCGTTCTGAAATCAAGTCATACTGGGATCAAATGCAACTGAAATCAAGTGATACAGAGATCAAGTGGCACTGAGATCAAGTGTCACTTATATCAAATGGCACTGAAATCAAGTGTTTGCTGATATCAAATGGCACTGAAATCAAGTGATACTGAAATCAAATGGCACTGGTATCAAATGTTACTGAGATGAAATGGCACAGAAATCAAGTGTTGCTGACATCAAATGGCGCTGAAATCAAGTGATATTGAAATCAAATGGCACTGAAATCAAGTGATACTGAAATTATGTTGTACTGAAATCAAATCATGATTACGTTGCAGCCGCAAAAATAATTGTTGTGACAAAAGCCTATTTAAATAAAGCAGCTCGTAGCTTGAGGCGGCCTTAGATGTTGCATCGTTCATAGCGTAAGATTTAATTACCTACGATTTGAGAAAAAACGACGATCAGCCAAGATATTACTTGATCAATTTGAGAAGGCCTAATTACTTTTGGACGGAACTTGCTTGGTTTAATGCTTGCCCAGTTACACCCCTCCCCCGCACCTCTCCTTGTGTTTATATGTATAAAACTCGCCTTCAGAACTTCAGTTAAATAGAAATGAAAACAAAAGAAAACTAACGACTAACGACAGTTGTTATATTTAGCGGTTTGGTGCTCAGTTTGTTTGGTTTATGCCATAGTTCCCCTTAAATAGAATCTGTGTAAAATAAACCAAATTTTGATGACTGCAATTAGTCATTAGTGACCAGCTTAAGCCAATAGCAATAAATATTGATTATTGTACTTTTTGTCTTTTAAATTACTGTCCTTCTCACTCTTCTACAGTTATTAATCAACTTTAATAAAGCAAGTATTTCACATCAATAGTTTTTTTTTCGTAGAATAATTGCGTTTCTGATGTGCAACTAATTTGCATATAGTGGTGTTTTAGACCAGTCCATTTGTGGGGCTTGTCTTATCATATCAGTGGGGGGGGGGGGGGGGGGTCTCCGTCGTCTCTATGTATGTGTGTATGTATGTAAATTTTTACTTAAAATGCTTCTTCTCCCTCATTTTTGATCTGATTCCTTTCAAATTTTGTACGGATGTTCCCTAGGTTGGCCTCTCTTGAAAAAGTTTTTGGCAATCTGCCTAAAATTGGCCAAATGGGGGCCATTTATAATTTTTTGGTTGTCAATTTTCAAAATGCTTCTTCTTCCACAGTTTTGATCGGATTGACTTCAACGTTTGCATAGATGTTCACCAGGCTTTCCTCTGTTGAAAAGATACTTTTTTGGCGATCTAAAAGAAAATTGGCTAAATGGGGGGCATTTTAAAATTTTTGGGAGCCAATTTTCAAAATGCTTCTACTCTCACGATCTGGATCGCATTCCTTTCAAATTTTGTACGAATGTTTACTTTGTGAAATTTTCCAGCGATCCACCAAAAATTCGTCAAACAGGGACATTTTTTTAACATTTTTGGGTGACTAATTTTCCAAAGTTGTTTTCCCCCAATTTGAATTGAATTGTCTTCAAATTTTGCATATATGTTCACTAGGCGGTCAGCTTGTGAAAAGTTTTTTTTTTTTTTGGCGATTCGCCAAAAAGTGGCTAAATGAGGGACAGTGTTCAAAATGCTTCTTCTCCCACAATTTTGATTGGATCGCTTTCCAATTTTGAACGATCTTTTCCTAGACGGTTTTCTCTTGAAAATTTTCTTTTTTAATCGATCCGCCAAATAATTGGCTAAATGGGGGGGCATTTAACATTTTTTCATAACGAATTTTCCAAAGGTTTTCTCCCACAATTTTGATCGGGTTATCTTCAAATTTTGCATAAATGTTCTCTGGGCGATCCGCTGTTGAAAAGTTACTTTTTTTGGCGATCCGCCAGAAATTGGGTAAAGGGGGCATTTCAAAAAATTGAAGTAGCAAATTTTCAAACTGCTCTCACAGTTTTGATTGGACTTCTTTCCAGTTGTGAACAATTGTTCCCTAGACGGTTCTTTGTTGAAAATTTACTCTTTTCTGTCGATCCACCAAAAAATTGGCTGAGTGGAGGGAGGGGGGGGGGGGGGGCATTTTAATATTTTTCCCGTTTTGACCCATTTTTAAAATGCTACTCCTACAGTTTTACTCCGATCGTTTAGATGTTACGCAGGGATGTTCCCCGCCGGTTCGCCTGCCAGGCTATTATTTTTTCGCGCTTCGCAAAAAACTGCCGAAATGGCGGAACTTTGAAGTTTGACAAAAACTAGAATACATGGTAGTAAATAACTGAATTGTCAAACCATTCATCTCTCTCAGTCTTTTTCAAATAGTTATAAAATTTTAATCGAAAGTTTCTTAGGTGCTTCTCCACCTGAACTTTTTTTTTCGCAAATGACAAAAAATGCCGAAATGGTGGAATTTTGAAAATTTTGTAAGATTGTGTAAATGTCGGTGAATATGTGAATCATCAAAACCCAACCTTTTCAACATCCCTTTTCAGGTAGCTTTCACCCGGGAAAACTCGTTTTTGTGTATTAAAATTATGCAAAAGTTACGTTCAGAAACAAAGTTCTTCATTTTTTGGCCTAACATTAAACATGCGCACTGGTCCAAAACAACGCAAGTTAAACAAATATGCGCACTGGTCCGAAATGCCAACCGCATATTAACACACGTTAAATAAACATGCGCACTGGTCCAAAATAAGGCAAGTTAAATAAACATGCGCACTGGTCCGAAATGCCAACCGCACATTAACACACGTTAATTAAACATGCGCACTGGTCCAAAACAAGCACTTCACATCAACCCAAGTGAAGTTAAAACGCGCACTGGTCCCAAATGTGAGCCGCACATCAACGCAAGTTAAATAAACATGCGCACTGGTCCGAAATGCCAACAGCGCACTAACACACGTTAAATAAACATGCGCACTGGTCCAAAATAAGCACTGCACATCAACGCAAGTTAAGTAAACATGCGCACTGGTCCCAAATGTGAGCCGCACATCAACGCAAGTTAAATAAACATGCGCACTGGTCCGAAATGCCAACAGCGCACTAACACACGTTAAATAAACATGCGCACTGGTCCAAAATAAGCACTGCACATCAACCCAAGTGAAATTAAAACGCGCAATGGTCCCAAATGTGAGCCGCACATCAACGCAAGTTAAATAAACATGCGCACTGGTCCGAAATGCCAACAGCGCACTAACACACGTTAAATAAACATGAGCACTGGTCCAAAATAAGCACTGCACATCAACGCAAGTTAAGTAAACATGCGCACTAGTCCCAAATGTGAGCCGCACATCAACGCAAGTTAAATAAACATGAGCACTGGTCCGAAATGCCAACAGCGCATTAACGCAAGTTGAATATACGTGCGCACTGGTCCGAAATGCGAACCGCGCATCAAGGCAAGTTAAATAAACATGCGTACTGGTTCGAAATGCGAACCGCGCATCGACGCACGATAAATAAACATACGCACTGGTTCGAAATGCAGTGTTGCCACATAATCCTTTTTTAAAAGGATTATCCTTTTTTTTTTTTTTTTTTTGAAAGAGTCCGATTTTTATCCTCTTTTTGTCCCTTAAACATTTTTTTTAAATTTTCATAGTTTTTTTTTCATCCTTTTTTTCGTTTCTTTGTTCACAAAATATTTCTTTTCCTAATTAGTTGTATGTTTTTTTCTGCTAGAATTTTTTCTCACCCTTGTCATTACCCTTGGTTAGGCCATGATATTAACCTCTGTAGCAATGTACGTATATGTAATTTCCAACTTTTTTTCAGCGTCTATTGCTAAAATCAATACATCTGTAGAAAAAGGGTATTTTTTATGGAATTGAAATATATATTTCGTAAACGTAAGCATTATCTTATCACACTGTAACATATCTATTATTCTAAATGATGTTAAGTAGTTCTTGTTTCTTGAATGATTTTGAATAACTTTAATCTATAATTTTGAGTGGCATGTCCCCAGGGACCATCGATAAAGTACGTACGAACATTTTTTAAAATTTCAGACACACCTAATTGTTCGCACTAAAATGTGATGTCATTATGGAATTTGACTTTAAAGTTCGTATCCAACTACTCCCCCCCCTATCCCACTTGCTTGGTGCATATGTAATTTATGAATGGTCCTTTATGTTATCGCATGTTTTGGTTACTTTAAGGATATATTTTAAACTTTTAAAAATTTCAGCAAAATATGAATTATCCTTTTTTCATATTTTTACCCCCAAATTTATCCTTTTTTATCCCTTTTTTCTTGATGAATCCATGGCAACACTGGAAATGCGAGCCTCTCATCGAGGCAAGTTAGTCCTCTGGAGTAGTTCAGGTAGCGGTAGCGTAGGGGTTGCACGACAGGTCCCACCAAGACACCAATTTTTCAGCGGATAAATTTAATAAAAACACAAAGAGTGCTGCTCGCCCCATATATCGGGTTTGATCACTGTTAAATTTGACAGGGCTTTTCCCCAGCATGCCTTATATATTTTGTCAAAATTGTTAGCTTTCTGCTTTCAGCTTTGTAATGTCTTCGCTTTCACTGCTGGACACAATGTCCATGATCATTCTTGTTTTATTCTTGCCATCCCCCATGGTCTGTTTTACCCAGAGAACACAAACAGCTCAGGTATTTCTGCTTTGCCCCAGGGAACACAAACAGCACTAATATTTGTCATGTTTTTCTACATTCAGATGTACCTGCAAGGCCTGTCTATTGGCTGTGAGGCGGACATTATTAACTCGTACATGGGGCGCGTCTTGAACCGACTGAGAGAAGCGTACGAGAAAGGCAACATGGCGGAGGCGAGGAAGCAACAGGTGCGCCAAGAACCGCAACCAATCGTTGTCACTGTGGTTCTGCTCCTGGTGGAATATCTCGTAGTAGAAAAATATTTAAGGGGATCCCGATTGGGATACCGGCTGGAAAAATGTCGGGATTGAATAAAAAATATTCTGAGGGAATCTATATGATGCTTGCCCAATCTCGGTCAGTTTGCGGGTAGCGAAGTAGCGGTATCCCCATTGGGATTCCGGTGAAAATGTTGACATTTCGGTGCGGGATCCAGGTCTGTCCTTGAAATCAAAGGCTTTAGGCTCTCGCCTTGTTGCAGCGCTTTGCGACCATATTCTGGATGACTTTGTCTCTAAGGAGATTAAATTATGCAAACTCAATACAACGGTTTAGTGCTCAAAGTATTGACTAAAATATCGTGCGTGTCACATTGTGTAAATGCAAGTCGTGCGCTGAATCGTGAAAAATGATTTAATGCTGTGTTTAATTACAGCAAGTTTCATTAAAGAGTGTCCTGTGTTGGATAACATAGTTTATTGCTATGCCTTTGTGCAGTTCTTACGTATTTGCTTTATTTTAGAGCTATGGTTTGGCTGTGGGAAAGATCAGGAAAAAATACGGTGAGACAAGACGATATAGTATGAAGGGCTGCCACATTTATTTTCATATAACTAATCTCATGCGGGTGCACTGTTGTTGGTGTGCACTGGCAGCTCTATTTCAAGAGTGAAAGCAAATATCTGCAAGTCACTGTTAGAAACAATTGTAATCACTAACATTGATTGAACATCGGTTTTAATGACACCTTAATGGCATGTAACGACATGATTGTTTTTTGTTGGGCGTTGGGCGTCATATCTGCTTATCTGCAGATATGAGTAAAACGGTGTCAGTACTTGGGTTGAATGCCGTAAGTGGAGAGAGGGGGGAATGGGCATGCTGTACCAACGGACCACTGTTTGTTTGCAGGGTTGAGCATAGCGCAGGGCTCTAAGGCGGTTGTGCGTCTGACCGGGCTGCCCGTCGGCGACACTCGCCTTCCACTTAGCCCGGTCACTGACCAGCTGTTGGAGGATCTAAAGACAGACCTCACCGATGTCGGCTTCTTTGAGTGGGCCATGAAGTAAAATGAGCATTCGTGTGTATGCTGGACGGTAGAGACAATTACAAAAGGAGTTAGAAAGGTTGGGCTAGTATAAAGCCCATGTTTGGTTAGGGGGAGTGGGAGGGGTAATAGAATTCACCCCTGCCCACCCAACCTCCTGAAAAACAATGCCCTGCGCCCGTATTCAATAACGTGGCTCAAACTCAAATTTACGCCCAACTCGTAATTTAAGCCTAAGTATGAGCTTCAGTCATTCAGTAAGTAAAACAGAAGCTCAAAATGAATCTAGACTAGAAGGTGCCTGAAAATTAAGTAAAGTCAAATAAGATAGCTTTTGAACTTTTTTCTCACCATAAGATGTCTAAAAGTACCGGTACTTTATTTCAGTCATTTTAAACTGCATAAGCAAACACTTCTGCCTCTGCCCACAGAAAGCGTCTGGTGTTAAGCGGTCTTTCAACGCTGAAATGCTTAAACTCATATTTTGAGTAAATGCTCAAGTGAGTTTTAAACTAAAAATTCGGACTCAATTTGAGTATGAGTTTTGAGCTAAGTTTTATTGAATACGGGCGGTGAGTACGCCATATCTTATGTTAACAACAAGTGGGCGTAGATAAATTTGACCTATTTCACGTTTCCTTCTGATAAAATGTATAACCTTAAGGTGCATGGGGGGGGGGGGGGGGGAGGCTGGGGAGGGGAGGTGGGTTACTCCGCGAGGTAAGGGTAATGTCAGTGAATGTATTAATCTATTGTATTAACTTACTCGGCAATGTTTTCCCTCTGTTTCTTATGACAAAAACGAAAAGAGAAATGTTGAAAACTTTGTGGGGGGCAAGCAAAAGCTATTTCAGGTAGTCTTGATATACTGAGATTGATTTCATTCAGATTGGTGCATGAAATGTGACACTCTATGTCGTCGAGACGTTAAGGGACGGAGTGCAGATATTGTCATGTAGTCTTTACTGTTGTGAAGATTTTTTCGAATGGTGCTGTAGGATTTTTGTAATTATTTTACGATGGATGTTTTTTGTTTTTTGTATGAAAGCGAAGCACCGTCTGGGCCTACCCCAAAAGGGGAAATTTATACGTGCCCGTGGGCTGAAGGTATAGAATAACGTGTCAATTGTATTATAATATGCCTGACTTCAGGGGTACTTTTGGCTTAATTTGTTTAGTTCATAACAAACTACTTAGTCTCTGCGTATGCCTAGTTGGGGCGACGCGATATGAGTTACGCTACTGGTGGTGGGTTTTCATGTGGTCCTGTTATTGCTCGTGCGTATGCTTAGTTGGGGCGACGCGATATGAGTTACGCTACTGGTGGGGGGTTTTCATTCGGTCCTGTTATTGCTCGTGCGTATGCTTAGTTGGGGCGACGCGATATAAGTTACGCTACTGGTGGGGGGTTTTCATTTGGTCCTGTTATTGTTAGTGCCTTTTAAAAATGACTATATTTATTCAGAAGTTAATGGATATGAGAACTTTTGAACTTGTTTCAAAATAATAATAATGTAATTGTAATAACTAAATTGTAGCACAAGTATTCCCTAATTTCTACAAAAAAAAGGAAGTTTGTCGTTAATGCTTTCCAATTTACCACGAAGTTAAATCCTTTTGATCCGAAATACAGAGGAACTCCGGAATAGAATCCGCTCCCCTAACAGTGGATCGGATACAGAGGAACTCCGGAATAGGAACTCTTCCCCGACATATGTGCCAAATACGAAGGGACTCCGAATAGAATCCGCTCCCCTAAAATTGGATCAAATGCAGAGGAACTCCAGAATAGGATCACTCCTCCCACAAATGAACCAAATACAGAGGAACTCCGGAGTAGGATACCCTCCCCCACAAATGGGCCAAATACAGGGGACCTTCGGAATATCATACCCCTTCCCCCAAAGTGGACCAAAAACAGAGAAACTCCTGAATTGGATTCCCGCGCCTACAAAGGCCGAATACAGAGGAACTCCGAAATAGGATCCTCCCCCCCCCCACAAATTCGCCAAATATAGAGGATCTCCAGAATAGGATCCCCCCCTCACAAGTAAGACCACTTTTGAGTAGTGCCATTCTATAGGACTTCTGTTGTATAGAACGCAAGAAATTGGAGCGGCCCGCAAATGGGACCATTTCAGTCGAGTTCCACTGGTGGTCGGATTTCCGGGATTCCATTGTAAGTCATTGATAGAGCCGTGGATTTGATATTGTGTTATAGGGATATTGATTGTTAGACTAGATGAGGGTTGGTTATTTTTACGTACGAAAAGTGCATGACTGTACGATTAGTATTAACGAAAAGTACACCAATGCACGATTCGTGTTCACGAGAAGGATGCTTAATTTGTTTGGCATTGACTGTATTTCGAACCAGCGTATTTTTAGACTGATTTAGTTTGGCTTAGTTCCTGCAGTACAACTTAAAACAAAGAAGTGTTCAGATGTTTAAGCAGTAGATGAGTTTAAATTGAGACTTTGAGTCGGAATTAAAACTTTACGCTTATTGAGCCTTTTGGCCGTCCCTTTAAAACATATATGTTACTTGGAATAAAAATGTATCAACCAATAATACTTCAGATGCGTTTATATTAACAAAATAAAGCACTATAGACTGTCAGTATTCCGGAAAAAACTGAAGACTTCCCTGATACACTTGCTTTCAGAATTTGAGAACCTCTTTGGAACCCCTATGGTGACAGAGTAACATCATCTCTTGTGCCTTCTTCAAATGATAAAAATTCTTATTTGTTTTATATTTTCTTATTGAAATTAGTGGCAAGTAGTACTTGCTAAGGCATTAACAGTACTTGCTAAGGCATTAAGACAGTAGTAGACGTTAAGATAGTTGCAATCGTAAAGGCAGTAGTAGACGTTAAGAACACAGTCAAGTCCGTTCTGATGGCTGCTACGTAGATTTGCCGCACGTACTAAAATATTCGAGACTGATCCGTTATCTGCTCTTTGCCGATGTATGATGGCCTTTGTTTACTCACAGCATTGCAGGTATACAGATCATTACAGAGACTTGGTGATCCAACAAAGAAGTTCGGCCTTACCACCAGCCTGAAAAATACTGATATACTGTGTCAGCCTGCACCTGATGATAGACACGTTGACCCTATCGTACTTATCGGAGACACCAGCCAGAACTCTTGTGAAAAATTTCTGCTAGTGGTAGACTATTGCACAGGTTTTTATATACTCAAGACGAAGCCAAACGTTTATAATGCACATACATGGGCGCACATATCTCATCCGGACTACTTCCACATGAGACGTCTCTGCCGAATATGTGGTATCAACTGACAAGATAAAGTACCGAAAAACCGAAGTCTTGCGACAATGTGCAAGGGAGGGTCTAGAAGCCAAACTCATCCATAGTCAGTTGCGCTGGGTGGGATACGTTATTCGCATGTCGCCATGTACCGTAATTTCCTGTGTATAAGCCGCGGCTTATACAATGGTGCGGCTTATACACCGGTGCGGCTTATACACCGATTTCATTTAGAAATTTGGGACGTTTTTCATTTTTTATAATAAGTATTCAGTGTTATATAAATGAGTATGGCTAAATTTAAGGTCAGAAATAAAAAAGAACTAGTATATTTCTGATTTTATTCTACCTAACTATATCTATTTCTCAACAGTATTATTTACAACTTGTTCTACAATAGTTACAGACTCGGCTCAACAAATAATAGAGTGGCATTGATAGGCATTGATGAGTTTTTACTTTGAACTTGCTTAAACACCAGACATGTGTGTAGATATATTACAGTTACCAGTCTAAACTGGGTAGGTATAAGCAGACATTCGGTAAATCATTAGTAAAAAAAAAATGATTTTAATATTTTATATATTTTTTATTATTTTTTTATATGTTGAAAATGTCTGTTTTTATGTTTATTTTAAATTGAAAAAGTGAATAATGTAATAATATACACATATACATGGTACTGTAATATAAGGATGTAGATATATACGTATATTAAGATCAATCATGGGTGCGGCTTATACACCGATTTCAAAAACATTTAGTGCCAGTTTCAGGGGGTGCGGCTTATACACCGGTGCGGCTTATACACCGGAAATTACGGTAGCAATGATAACCTTCAAGCAGAGGCGAACAGGTGATACGGCAGAGAAGCGTAGATGGTGTGTGCGTCCAGGATAGGACTGACAACACACCACCGCGTTCACAAAGCCGACGATGTCTGCCACTCATTCTCGAATCGGGTGGAGAGACCGCACACACAGCTGTCAGGATAGCAGGAATCGTTAAGGCCATTTGACAAGCAATGAGGCGGAACACTGAATTGAGTGGTCGGAGGGAAGAAGGCCACACGCGACTTTTTTTGGTTCTGAGTTAGTGCAGTTCTTTCCCTTGAAAAGTCGCAAAAGATACAGAACAATACAAGTCTTGTGGTATTATAATGGACTTCATTCATGACACCGAGAACCTTTGCATTTGTACTGTTCGATTCGTTTCTGGGTTCAGCTCAACATTCACAAAAATTCCGCTTGTGCTCTTCTTACCTGCGACTCTTCAGTTGTTGGAATCAATGAACTGCGTATCCGCCAGTTTTGTTTATTTTGTTACACGTAAGCTGAGGTATTCCTATCGGTTTGCAGATGGTTAGTTAGTTAGTTCGTTCGTTAGTTGCTTACTAAGTAAACTTTGTTTCAAAATGTATCTCCTCCTACAATTTTGATCCGATGTCATTATGTCTCCCCGACAAAGGGGAGACATATAGTGTTTGTACGTTCTGTGTGTGTGTATGTGTGTGTGTGTGTGTGTGTGTGTGTGTGTGTCAGTCTGTTGTGAACAAAGTGTTGTGTGCAAGATATCTCGAGAACGAAACGTCGGATCAACTTCAAACTTGATCGAATTATTCCTTGGTAAGGTCGGACGGTTCTATCAACTTTTGACGCATGTCACGTGATTAGGGCAAGCGTATGACGTCATTACGTAAAAATCTTGCGTGCGTAATTTCTCAGCCGCTGAACATCGGAGAAAGTTGAAACTTGGTGGAATTGTTCCTTGGTTGGTCCGAAAGACGCTGTAGATTTTTTTCGCGAGCACAACGAACGAATGCGGCGTATGACGTCATCACGTAAAATATGTATATATTTTGAACAAGATCTTGTGTGCAAAATATCTCGATAACGGAAAGTTCTATCGACTTCAAATTTTATACCAGTATTCCTTGGGTCAGTCGGCGGGTTCTATCAATTTTTAGCGCATGTCAGGTGATTAAGGCAGGCGTATGACGTCATTACGTAAAAATCTTGTGTGCGAAATTTCTCAGCCGCTGAACATCGGAGAAAGTTGAAACTTGGTGGGATTGTTGCTTGGGTGGTCCGAAAGACTCTATAGAATTTTTTCGCGAGTAGAACGAACGAGTGCGGCGTATGACGTCATCACGTAAAATATGTATATATTATAAACAAGGTCCTGTGTGCAAAATATCTCGATAACGGAAAGTCCTATCGACTTCAAATTTTATATGAATATTCCTTGGGCGAGCCGGACTGTTCTATCAATTTTTGGCGTGTCACGTGATTAGGGCAGGTGTATGACGTCATTGCGTAAAAATCTTGTGTGCGAAATTTCTCAGCTGCTGGACGCCTGGGAAAGCTGAAACTTGGTGGGATTATTGCTTGGTAGGTCCGAAAGAAACTTTAAATATTTTTCGCAAGTAGAACGAACGAAAGCGGCGAATGACGTCATCGCGTAAAATATGTATATTTTGAACCAGATCTTTTATGCGTAATATCTCGATAACGGAAAGTCATATCGACTTAAAATTTTATATGGATATTCCTTGGTTCAGTCAGACGACTGTTTCAACTTTTGACGGGTAAAAAGTTATCTATTCTTAAAAAAAAATATATCGACATCGGTAAGTGGGATCGACTTTAAATTTGGTGAAGTTATTCCTCGGATAAATCAAACGGTTTTGTTAAACATTATTAAACTCGTATAGAAAATCAAGAAAGGTGCATAACGTCAACACCCCCCCTCCACCCCAGTTTCCTCATTTTTGGCTGCTTTGTTATCTATGCATGGGTGTTAACTGCGCTGGGGATTTCGGAAGATTTTCCGGAATATTCTCTAGTGTTACTGCATTCTTTAGAAAGCTTCAAAACAGTAACAGCATTATTGTCGGTCCATTGCTATTTGTTATAGCCTGAAATTGAGCATTTTGTGCATTTCTCATCTATGGCTGTTACGTAACGTGCCACTCAGTCAGGGGTCAGTGTCAGTTGCGGTGCATGATGGAGTCGTTATCTAGGAGGTCATGGAATGCTATTGTCGTATTATAGCTCTAAGCAGCTCTAGCTATTGATTTTTTTTTCGCCGCATACTTGATTAGGTGGCCAAGATGTGCTATATATATAGGAGCCATGTTGTATCGATTAGCATTGTTTGCTGAACATTTTTCGCTATTAAATTGGGTCGTCCGATATCTTGTGTTATGAGGAGCAGCTCACCATTTTGCCAACGAAATGCCTCCCCCTTCTCCCACCGAGGTGCGTCATCTGATGCGCAGTTATGAAGAATGCCTTCCTAGTGCTATTTTGCCGATGGGAATGTGCGAAGACAAGGTAGTCTATCATGGCTATAACTACACTTAGGGTACAGACCGTTACCGTTGCCTTGGGTAAAAGGGTTAGAGTTGTGTTTATAGTCGGACCTACAGTAAATAGCTGGGGGGAGGGGCGTGTGGAGGTAGATGGTTAGCAAAAAAAAAAATCCCGACCGCCTTCAAGACCTGGATAAAAAGATGTAAAGTAAGAACCGTTTGTCGTGACCCCTTCCACATTCAGGTAAAAAGACGTACGGTAAAACCTGCCTGTCTTGACCACCTTCCAGACCCGGATAAAAATGTAACGTACAGTAAAACTGCTATAGTGACCAACTTCAGATCTGGATAAGAGGGGCCTACAGTAAAACCCGTTTTAGCGACCACCTTCCAGATTCCGATGAAAAAAGGTGCTCATTTATATCTGTTTCAGTGACCACCATCTGTTTGGTTTATTTGAGTTTATTTTGAGTTTTTTTTTTACAATGAATGAAGGTTATGTTTGCAGAAATGAATATTTTTTTTAGTTTTGGGGGGGTGATGGGTTTAGTCGGGGAGACATTTGTTTTTGTTCACAAAAACAAGAAACTAAGTAGGTATCGATTGAAAGTGTGTAATATAAGCCTGCACTCTTATGTTTTGTGTGCACTGGCCGCTCTCGTTTACTTTTGGTATGAGATATCCCTAAGGGGTCTTGCATACGGCTTGTGCTTTTCTAGTTGCTCGGGTGATTTTTGAATTTTGGGGGAATTTTTGAAGAAAAATTTTTAAAATGTATCTCCTACATTTTTGACCCGATGTCATTTAGTTTTGGTATGAGGCACCCTAAAGGGTCGCGCATACGGCTTTTGCTTTTTTTAGTCGATCGGACAGTTTTTTATTTTTGGGAAATTTTTGAAGCAAAAATTTCGAAAATAATTCAAAATGTATCAACTCCTACAATTTTGATTCGATGCCAATTATTTTTGGTGTGAGGCATCCCTAAGCGGTCTTGCGTACGGCTTGTGCTTTTTTAGTCGATCGGGTGATTTTTGAATTTTTGGGGAATTTTTGAAGAAAAAATTTTAAAATGTATCTAATCCTACATTTGTGATCCGATGTCATTTATTTTTTGTACGAGGCACCCCTTAGGGGTGATGCATACTACTTGTACTTTTTAGTCGATCCGACAATTTTTGTATTTTTAAGGAATTTTTGAAGAAAAACTTCAAAATGCATTTCCTCGTGCAGTTTTTATCCGATTTAATTTATTTTTGGTATGAGGCATCCTTAGGTTGGTCGGGGCATACGGCTTGTGCTGTTTGGCTCGACTTGGGAATTTTTTATTTTGGGGGGAATTTTTGATAAAAATACCTCAAAATGCATCTTCTCCTACGGTTTTAATCAGATATCATTTGTTTTGGGACTGAGGCATGCTTCGGATGTCGTGAATACGACCTGTGCTTTCTGAGTCGATCAGGGAATTTTGGAAGAAAAAAATTCAAAATGCATTTCCTCCTACAGTTTTTATCAGATTTCATTTATTTTTGATATGAGCCGTCTCTAGTGGGTAATGCATACGGCTTGTGCTTTTTGAGTGAATTGGAAAACCTTTGAGTTTTTTTCGGAATTTTTGAAAAAAAAATTAAATGATTCTCCTGCTACAGTGCATAAATGCAAGTTAAATGAACTTGCGCAGTAGTCAGTTTTAACAACCGCACATCGACGCAAGTTACATAAACATGCGCAGTAGTCCAAAAATAAGCACTGTGTATAGGTGCAAGCTAAATAGACATGTGCATTGGTCCGAAATGTGAACCGCGCATCGACGGGAGATAATAAACATGTGCACTGGTCCGATATAAGCACCGCGCATCTACGCAACCCAAAGAAACATGCACATTGGTCTGAAATGAGAACCACGCATCAACACAAGTTAAATAAACATGCGCAATGCCCGAAATGCGAAGTGTGCATCGACGGAAGTTGAGTAAACATGCAAACTGGTCCAAAATAAGCACCGCACATCAACGCAAGTTAAACAAACATGCCCACGTGTGTGAAAAAAAAGAACAACGCAGCGACGCAAGTTGAATAGACATGCGCAGTGGTCTGAAATGAGAACCGCGCATCAAGCAAGTAAAATCAACATGCGCATTGGTCTGAAATAAGAACCGCGCATCGAGGCAAGTTAAATAAACATGCGCATTGGTCGGAAATAAGAACCGCACATCAACACAAAGTAAATAAACATGCGCACTCATCCGAAATAAGAACCGCACATCAACACAAGGTATATAAACATGCGCGCTGGTTCGAAATGCGAACCGCGTATCAACGCAAGTTAAATAAACATGTGCACTGTTCCAAAAATGAGAGCCGCGCAGCAATAAACATGCGCACTTGTCTGAATAAGAACCGCGCATCGAGGCAAGTTACATAAATATGCGCACTGGTCCGAAATACGAGCGTTGTTCGAAGGTATCTATGGCAGACTCTCCAGTCTACCAGAGATAAAAAATCTGTTTCCCATTTTTCTGGGGAACAAGTCTTTGTATACATTTATCGGTCTATGAACTGGTCCGATGCTAAAGTAATTATTGAGCTAGCCTTTTGCCGTCTCATGTTTCAGGGAAATTCCCTTGCTCATGCACTCTGGAATTGGTCTTATTGCTTTTCGTAAGCTGGGACTTTGTCCTTGGACAAGCTTGTTAATGTATAGTTTACACCCTTGCCCGCGCCTTCTCCGTCTCCGTCCGTTAATTGCGTAGAAGTTTTGTGTGTGTCATGTTTTTCCCTTGTTTTGTTATTGTTCCGCGATTAGGGTATTGGGATATCGCGGCTCGTGGCTGGATGGAAGCAGCCACCAAAGACTACTTACGTGGTTACTTAATTGAGCACTCTTAATAAAATACAGTTATACACAAACTGCTGGTAGGTCATTCTAATATTACTTGTAGCTGTAGTCAGAACAACGCAGTACTGTTAGTAATTCGTTTAGATACTTTGAGACGCATATTTCAAATTGTTTATTTTATACAATACGTAAAATAAATTTTAAAACGCAATTGAAATAAAACATAAGAAAACCAAATTACAAAGCATCGAGAGCCTTACAAGCAACGCTTTCATTTTAATATCAGAGAATCACTGAATAAACTTAAAATGTCTATTTTTGTAATGCTTTAAAACAACACATGTTTGCACAGTGTTATTTTTTTCTAATTTGCGGCTTCTATGATCAGAAAAAATGATAATGATAAAATGATTTTTATACATAATAAATTGCATGCATAGCTTTTTCACTTATACTAATATATTTATTTCTTGATATCTTATCGTTTGATTTGTCATTTAACTGTTACTATTGTGTCATGCCTTGGGTAAATACTGTAATCTCATTGGTCCATTATCAGGCCCAAGTTATTCCAGTGTGAAGATGTCTCTACTCAGCTATTTTGTTTCCTCCCCCAACTGCAAAAGATGCAAAATATCAAGTAAAAGAAAATCAATAGATGCTGTTACGTGACGTGAACAAATTCTGCAGTCTCATTGGTCGATTCCCAAGTCAATAATTTTTGATGTTGACCGGAACGCAAACGTTTATAAAATTACGATTACGGTGCAATCAAAACGCCACTTAAGCTTTATACCAAAACACGTATTTATTTCATTTGCGTCAGCACGTAGATATTATTAACCAATTACAATATTGTTAATCTGATGGTCAACATTTTCCTAATGGTCAATAATAGTTCATGCTGACGCAAAACAAGGTAATATGTAGTTATTGTGAAAAACTTCTCAAGTTCATGTCTGGCTTTAGGAATATCAAACTATACCAAGCTTTTCAAGAACACACTATTTTATAAATAAACCTTTTATAAACTATTACTGTTTATAATGGTAGCGTACGGGCTGATTAACAAAAGCGTGCTCCGGGGGGCACTTCATGGGGATGAGCACTTGGTATCGTAGGTGTTACAATGCGTGTCCACAAAGCACAGAGAAAGGATGGGCAATATTGAGGACAGAGGCGCTGAGAAGAGAGGGCAAATTTCGTTTAAAATGTTCGTTCAGTACTCCGCGTTTGCCACAAAAAGGAGGTTCTTTCAGAACTGTAATTCACGTTTGGTTAAAAAAAGTATTATTTCAAAATTTGCACTCCGCGTTTAAGATCATTTAAATATGCGCACACATGGTAACCAATTGGTACATGACTGGCCCAAAAGGGGCCACTTGATATGATATGTACGTGGGTAAGGGGGTAATTTTCAGACCAAACGCGGTCCGCACGTAGTACCAATTTGATTAAAGGGGGTTTCCCAGAAAAAGGGGGTTAATAAAGTCTGCGTTTAGGGATCGTTTCATAAAGTCAAGGACAATGGTAATCAGAATGTGAATGCCTCCCATGACGTGGTTAAAATGCGATCATAGATACAAACCAGGTTCCAACGTTGCTGAGCTCTGCTGGCCATCATCCATATCTAGCCAATTGTTGTATTCAAATTCATAGACTGCATTGATCCACATATCTTCTACAAGCAAGTATTTCAGCCACCAGCCGTTGGTTCCCGTGATGCGAATATGCACTTCCCAAATCTTCCCAATGTATGTGAAACAATCAACCGTTTTTGTCGCAATCCTGGCAACACAGAAAATCCTTTCTTGAACCATTATACAGTAATTATTTAATGTTCATTGTTTTGCATGTATCATAATATGTCTATTAATTGCTATCATTTTGTTGGTCAGTTCCCTGTCAATAATGGTAATCGAAGCGCAAAGATCAGTAGATATGGCAGTTATAATCAAAACGCTAATTAAGGCATGTCACAAAACATGTAATGACTTGTTTAAAACCATTAAGGACGATAATGTTGGCATAGATCAACATTTTCTTCCTGGTTAAGAACACGTGATGTTGATTTAAAATAAGTCAATATCTGTTAAATGTGATTGAAAATGAGTCATCTTAATAAAAAAAGTTGAAGCTTTTAAGGATTATACAAGTTATACTTGCTAAACAATTCAAGTTGTACTACTTTTGGACAAAACTTTACAGACATACACTTTCTTTACTGATTACATACAAAACGCTCAATTTCGTAAGCACACATAAAAATGCATTATTGAATAGTAAATATGTTTTTTAACAATAATAATAACAAAAACATATTTACTGAGACTTGCTGAATGATGACCCTAATAGCAATTCGCCACACTGTCCATATTCACCCGCTAATGTAAATAATACTTGCTCCGTTGTGTCGGAGTTTTCTATGCTGCCAGTGAAGGAAATTATTCTATACTGAAAAACTGCAAAGCATTTCGTCTGTTATCTGTCAAATTTATATAATTTTACTCATAGAAAAACTGCTGTTATGTGCGTTTATTTACCAGTAGCTAATTGTCGTTCAAAGTCGGGGCAATGCATCGGCGCCGCTCTGACCTCAGAAAGCGACTGTCTGCTGAGTACGTTTCGGGTTCGGATACGCTTTTTAAAACAGCCTACCTCTGAGGAAATCTCTCGGTTAAGTCTAAACACAGTGCGGGTGGACATTTTAAAAAGTACTTCCTCTCTTTATGAATCTCCAGTGGGTCTGCAGAGTAAAAAGGTGTCATACGTAACAGACCGAACCGTCGTAGATTGGCACGGACACCTGTGGACCGCGATTGGCCTAAAATGACCCCCTTGCTCGGTGTATTTATTTTTTTGGACATGGTAGCTACATATGATACCAAGTGGCCCCAAATGTGGCTATAATCTACGCTTCCTCTTGGATATTTTCACAAGATTGTGTTGCCGCCTGTGTGTTGCATAGTAGCATTGTGTTGTAGCTTGTGTGTTGCATGGTAATAACCATGAAGCAACGCAATGCTTTCGTCACAAAGCCTTTGTTAGCGTCACGTTCTGTTATCCCTCGTCGTTACCGAACAGCTAACCTCTGCGGCGGTTCCGTCGGTCTATATCAGACCTTTTTAGAAATAGGTATTCCGCGAAAACATTGCCCATTAAACTGTGGGAAGTAATTTTTAAAAATGCTCCCGATCTGTACATATAACAGATAAATCTCCCCTAGAGGTCAACTGTTTTATAACAACGGATTATCCTTTCGACATTTACATAATAATCTGGCTAGCAGAAGCTGAGAGGGAAAATAAGATTTACTTACGACTTCTTGATACGAGAGAGCATCTATCATTCCACATGTGGTATAATTAGCATTAGAACAAGCATATGCCCGTTTTAACCGATTTAACATTTAAAGTTATAAGATTTTGAAGTCTGTCAAAACTAACAGTAAAAGAGTTAATAAGTACAACGGAAAGAATAATACTCTATTTTATACAACAGAAATGACTAATCTGTAATTTTATGGACTGTAATAATATGTAATTCTATTTACGAACGAAATAATCAATTTTTGTTTATCATGTTCAGAGAGTTTTCAGCTGGTAGAATTTGTTTTTATATCAAGAACTATTTGTTTTGGGAAAAATTTGCATTCATTATAAAGTATGTATTTATATTTTTATCTGTTTGAATTTACCGATATTTGAATGATAAGTAAACTGTTTATTTCTAGTCCACTTTGACACAGTTATAACGCAGTTATAGCACAGTTATGACACAATTATGACACAGTTATGGCACAGTTATTGCACTGTTATGACACAGTTAAGACACAGTTATGACACAGTTGTGGCACAGTTATGACAGTTAAGACAGAATTGTGGTAGTTATGACACAGTTATGACGCAGGTATGACACAGAACTATGTATACGATAACATTGTCCATGAGCGACAGCACTGTGCAAAGTAGACTGACAGAGAAAAAGGGTTTCAAATGTGAAAGTGGTAACACGAAGTGACTATGAGCAACAGTGTAAGAAAAGAGGTGAATTTTATGGATGGGGTAAAGAAGTGATTGAAACCAACAGTAAAATTATAAATAAATTTTAAAATTAGTGAAAATACAATGATTCGAAACACGATACATACCTGGATGAAGCGCGCGGATCGGAGTATAGCCTTGTTCTGTGTCAAACCATCCATTGACTGGCAAGCGGTAAATCCTGTCTGTGCTTAGATCCTGAACAGAGAGCTCTGTGATATATATGCCATCATCACCGCCTAAACGTATCAGCAAACTTTTGAGGAACCCTACTGATGACTGGCATTCTATGTCGTCAATGTTGGTACTGTAATTCAAACAAATCTAAATGCTTTGCTTCTAACCATAATTTTAAGTTTGAGAGATAACATTTGCTGTAACATGGGATCTAAGCTCCACAGATAATGCTTTGCACCTAACATGAGTTCTAAGTTCGGGAGATAATACATTGCTCCTATGTTTCTATTTTTGAGAGATAATACTTTGCTCCTAAAATCAATTACAAGAGATAACACTTTGCTCATAACCGTTATCCTAAGTATGTTTTGATATATTGCCAATGAAATAATTATTTACCTTTTTTCTGTACTGGATGCAAATTAAGCGATACAACATGTAACGAAATTAACGTAGAATTCGTTAAAATATAAACCTGCTTTTCGGAAATTGTAGCTGTTTAAGCTTGACTTCTCCACACATCCCCATATCACCTTTAAATGTTGCATACAATCTGTTCCCTGTTTCGGCATCGTCAAGATTTCCTACTTTCACTGTCAGGCGATATCTCAGATTGACTGTAAAGTTGAAACATTGTTCTGATAAAATTCTGCATAAAGTAATGCGCAAAACTACTAGTATTAGTAGCTACTAGTTTCTATGAAGTATGATTTATGGTTCAAGTAAAAAATAACTCACCTATCAATAAATCAATAACCTTAGTTGTACATTTCTTCCCTACTATTAAATTCTTATTATGATTATTGGTCAGATATGCCTTATATATCTTGTAAGCTTTTTTCTATATTCCTCAACATGTGAGAGGGCGTTGTATGCTGCAAAATATTGCGACTTACTTATTTATGAGTAAGGTTACATTGCTTTGGTCTTGAAATATTACGACGTGTCATGGTATAAAAATAATTATATTCCTCCTTACAATAATCTTAGAAGCTTGGTTGTGTTTTCTTGGTGGAAACATTATTAATAATAATAATAATAATAATCATAATAATAATAATAATATCTAGTGGTAACGTGTTCCATAACGACGGTGCAGCGTAACTGAACGAACGTATGCCAGAATTCAGTTTTATCTAAGGCACAACTTGATTCACTTTCTTAGCAGAGCGTAGACCAGTGGGACGTGTCCGAGCAAAAGGTCGCGTAGGTAGTGTGGCCCATCTTAAAAATCACAGTTGGAATGAACAACATGAAAATTATGATTAAACCATTATTTTATTTATAATAAAGATACCTGGTTGAAGCTCAGTGCAGGTTGAAACTTGGCCAAGACTCACCAGTCTTTGACAGTAAGAGGATTTATAAGAGATGATTTTTTGTTTCATTGTGCTGTAATCAATGCCGGTGTTGGCCATATATTTAGCATCAAAGAGGTTTTCTATAGACTCTAACACAAAGCTCATAGGCATTGGATTTCCTTTCACTGTAGAAGCCCATTCCATGGCATCACCATTTCCGGGAGGTGTAGCGCCAACTGTTATCGTAGTTGTTTCAACACTCTTCTCAAAGTTTTTGACAGCACTTCTTTGCTCGGAATCAAAGCTAAAACCACCCCCAACGCTAAACACACCTGAATAGCTCGCCTGTGCAGAAACACTGAAGGAGCTTTCTTCGGCCTTCTTATATGATTTAGTGGTCATTTTATGTTGATTAGTGAATCGGGCACCAAACGTGACCTCTTTGATAAAGTGCGTACCGTATGTATCAAAGAAATCCCAATAAGCTTCCTGTGTATTTTTTAAAGCTAGACGCTGAAGGTAGCTAGCAAAGCTGGGATCGAGTGGGGGCGACACAGTAGAATCTAATTTAGCAAAATAATATTTACATTTTGCCTGTGAAATAATATATAATGATTCACCACTCTGAAATTCTGAAACAGAACTTTTATAGCTAGAACTCGCTGAAAAACTGACACCCCATCCTCCTCCACTTGCTTCTACCGTCGCTGACAAAGCTTTCGAAAACTCGCGTTCGTTTTGAATTACTTGGGACGTAAATGACGTCACACATGAGACCTCAGGCACTGCTATAAATCCCTTAGGTATAACATAACGACAATCGGCAGAAAACCTAGGATCTGAGTAATTTGTAGCAAAGACAGGAAGAGTGAAACCCGGATCGCGTCCCTGGGACAGCGGATAACCCCGCAGAACGTTGTATCCGAACAACGCATAATCCAAATCTTTGAAAGATTGCTTAAGTAATGGTTGGTGGCAATTTTCGACGCTACTTGGGCTGGCTGCACTTCGATCTACAAAAGCAATAAATTCATATTTTGCTATCCTACTATGAAAACTTACAGTTGTGGATAAGGCGTTGATTAAGAGAAAGGAGTTCAACATTAAATAGTCACGAGAATTAGTGATAAAACAGGAAGTTAAACAGTGAATTTTTTTCGAATTTGGGGGTTTGGATTGCAGCCGCTCACCCTTTTGGCTCCACAACTGTAAAATGCTTAGAAGTCTTATTAAACATATATAAAGCATGCTTAAATATGAATTCATCAATTTAAGGTTTACATACAGCTTGCTTCTTAGCCCGCTTCTGGAAGAGCGTTGTTTTAATTTTGTTAGAAAAGCGAACAATTATTTGCCCATAGGAATTCTTTCCTTATTTTTGGAGTACCTAAAAGAAATTTTTGTACGGGACCTCTAGTTATCAATACTGTTCATCATGAATGGAACATCACACTAGGCATATCATACAGCTCACGACAAAAATCTACCGAGGAATATTTAAAAGATCGTGTCATCCTAATTCCTTTTTTGTTTTTGGCTGATGAAATCTATAGAACATAAAAGGGTAATAGTTTTTTCTATAAGTTTTTAAAAGCATAACTTATTTTGTTTTTTTTCCCTTAGAAATTTTTCTATCTAAAACAGTGAGTCTTTTTTATATCAACAGCATATATCACTTAAGCCCTGTACTATCCAATGGGCGCATTATACTGCTAGGGGATCTGTGCGGCCTTCGAGGTATATGAGTACATAGCGTACCCACAAAAGGTCTCAGTATACCTTAATCATAGCAACTTGTTCCTTAGGTAATTGCCTAAAACAGCGGCACTATGAAAACTCTAAAAACGTATTAACATTAAAAAGGATTTACCACCATATCGCATTATTTGAATAATTTAATTTTCCTTATTTACCTATATTGTACAAATAGTGTTGTTCTGCTTTCTCGTCATCAAAGAAGTCCAGTACTGACACAGCACCCACGACTGATGCCTTCTTACTGACAACACTTGAAAAATTAATATTCATGAAAACTTGCCATCACGTCTGTTTCTTTTATAAATATATTTCGAAAACATTTGACAAAAAGAAACCGCTGTTAGCAAAATTTCTAGGAGACAGTGCTTTATTTAACTTAGCTTTTGATCTTCTTTAAAGCAACAGAAGCTGTGCAGAAAAGAATCCAAAAATTTATAAGAATTTGTTTGAACCCTCCTTTGCTGGAAACGACAATATTATTTGCTGGATGTACCACTAAAATGAAAAATTTTAAAAATTTCATGTTGAACATCCATTACAATATGATTAAAACAAGGTAACGACCAATGTCACTTTGAAGTTGGATTCAGGTCAATATTAACAGGATAATGTGACGTGCACCTATCCTTCATGATAGGTCAGCTATATACCCAAGAATACACGAAATGGATTGTCACTGTATGAGTAATAGCTGGTGATGGAAGGACAGAGAGAGAACGGATACACGGATAACCCCAAACTTGTGGTCGCCCTTCCTGGCATAAAATTCCGTTTTGAGGTTTATAATAATGTGTTATTGGTGAGTGGCATTTATTGGTGAAAACTATAGATATCACAGCAAAGTTCTATAAATATAATTCGAAGATATTTTCCTGGTATAATTACACCTATCCAAAGGAAATGACATCCTATAAGAGCACGAAGGTGATCACAACGTCTCTTTTAGTCCATTTACAGAGTTTTCGGTAAAAAACTCAAAGCAAGCTGACGGGCAGCTGTAAAACAAAGATTAAAATATAACAATTGATGTTTGTTATAAAAAATGAACATGTACTGAGTGTAAATACACAGCTTACCTGAGAATAACGATAAGGCGAACAGCCTGAAGCCATATTTGTGGTGGTGGTTGAAGCATTTCAAATCTGTTACATCAAGAAAGATGCTATTTGATCCCGTGCTGTTGGTTAAGGGAAGTTATGTATTTCAACTATCTCAATAATCCTTTTGTCATAACGTAATGCAATGTCAATACAGTTTGAGTAGAAATGTACTTTATGTTTTGTCAGTTTAAAAATCATATTTTAGGGAATTTTTACCGCAAAATCTTGGTGGGTTGTCGCTTTGTAACAATAACACACCTGCATTAAATTCTGACGACACATTTCACTGCTTCTTTTAAATGTAATACAAAGAAATAATTAAAGATTACCCAAAGAAAACTGCAAAAGTGCGGTAATAAAATTTCTCAAAGGAAGAACAAAGAAACAATCCACAAAGAAACAATGTTAAATCATCATTTAAATATTGCAAAAAAACTTTTGCTAAAAACATTTTCAGCAAACTATATTTTTTAAAAATATTTACATAATTAACATACATAAGAATAATACCATTAAACATTCAACAATATAATTTAACAAATAACATTTTTCAAACTTAACATGTCTGCCGTTTTTACTATTAAAATGCAATACACAATTTTGCAGGCTGTATATAATGAAAGATAAAAGAAAGGCATGTTATAAAAAGACCACGAACTCGAAACTAAAATACTAATTTGAGTTAACCGCTTCTTACTATTCTAGAATATTAATATATTGGCAGTTTTCTCAAATGACTTGTCAGCATAGTTTCATCATCGCAAAATGTTGAAATGTAAGGTTTTTTTTACATTTATTGAACAAATTATTGTATATTACAAATGTCTAAGTTTAAGTTAAGGGCGCAATGGTTAGCCCAGTTCATTAGAAGGTAGTGAGTACAAATTCGGTCCAGGATGGTAAGTAGGAAGCTGACTTTCACTCGAATTGAAACAGCTAAGGAAATGCATTGAGAGGGTAATATCATTTATCCCTATCGTGGAACTGACCCAGTTAGGCAAATGCATTGAATGTGTAACATCATCTATCCCTATCACGTAATTCATAATTGCCGCCCATTTAGGTAGATAACTCAGTAACGTCAAATCTTAATAGTTAAAAATCTGCAATGATTATATAAATATTATTTTCTTGTCACATCTTGCATTTTGCTTATTGTTACCGTATCTAAATGATTTGGACATAGCTATCTTATTCACTACATATATTTATCGAAATGAAATTGTTATTATAATCATTATTATTATTTTATTATTCGTAGTAGTAGTGGTGTAGTAGTAATTATAGTAGAGTTCTCTTAATGGTATTATTATAGTTGTTAAAGTGATTTATACATTAATGTAGCACATTAAGAATTATCCGTTTTAAAAACAGCTTCTGGAAACTGAACAGAAGAAACCAAGACACTAGTCTAAATTATATTTTTGTTGATGAACACGTGATTATCCTTTCATGTCAACGACATACTTATCGTTCAATAAGTGATACTTTTGAAGATTAAGATCTCTTGTTTTTATCTTCACATCAATCAGTGTGTTGGAACTGCGACAACTTGTACCCATTGATGCTACTACAAACTCATCAAGTTTTGTGCTTATCTTCCCCATAAAAATAACCTAATTTCAGGTTAATTGACGCTTCAAAGACAGGTGTCGTCATAACATGCATAGCCAGATTATATCAGCTGTAAGGCGTTGTTCGCCTTGATATACTCGCAATAGTCGCTAGCCTAGATGTGTATCAATTCTCTAGAACGGTAATAACAAGCCTTTGATGTACTGGCAATTTAAAACTACACCAGAACATTTGCAGCTCTCAGAGGAGTCTTCTTTTTAGGTTATATTTTTACAGGATTGTAATACGCAATAAAACAATAAAACCTGGTTAATCTGGAGCTGACAAGATGTGGCTCTATAAATCAGGTACAATACTTATTCAGGTTTTCTGACCTTATCATTTCTTTTTCTCCACTAAGGAAAGCAAAATATTGTTTGAAAATAAAGAATATCACTAGTGAGTCTAGAAAAAACACAATTAGTGAAATTATCTATTAATGTTATTAAAATAAAAGTGATAACATGTGTTGTCTAAAAATAAAAACTAGCACAAACATCCTGTCTTCTGAAGGTTCTGTTCGCTGCAGTTTTGTATATCTACTGTTGTTTAGATCACGATAGCTCTTTTTTATTGGAAAAGACATATAAACTGTCATTCAAATACGAATATTGAAATTCATAAAGGCTGTGTGGCAAAGTCTCAACAATTGCTCTTGTAATAGTTTAGCCTCAAATTGGCAAATGCTGACTTCTTATCTTGTTGAACCAGATGTGCATGCTTATATATTGTTCCGCAAGGTGAATTGCTCTCTAAAACTCTACTCCTTTTTACTTACTATTTCAACTATTTCTTTTTTTGTCGAAATATCTGCCAAATACTTTTGCTATTGGTATGAGTGCCCGGCGATGAAGAAAACTGTTGCGAATAAATAACTGAAAATTTCTGTCGACTATAAATAGCAAGAAAAAAAGTTGTTGTAAAATATATAATAGAGCTAAAAATGAAAAATGGGCTACTTTACGTCATTATCAATTTTAATGGAGGAAGGTGACAGTTAGCCAGTTCGTTAGAGTGATGTTCTGGTAATCCCAAGGTCTCGGGTTCGATTCCGGCTCGGAAGAGTAAGCAAGCGAGGGTTTGACTTTTGCTTTAATTATCTACCCTAAGAGAATGCAGCAGGTTAGGTCATCTAATGGTTCAATATTTAGAGGGCATATCAGGACAGTAAATGTTGACGCCCAATTATCATTTAACAAATCTTGTATTTCTAGTTAGCATGAAGATGGTCTTACCCAGTTTCAAAAATGTTCAGCTAAAAGCTTCTGGTAAGAATGAGCAAAAATGTTGATCTGAACACGAATTCATTGCATCAAAAGAAATATGCAAACAGTTTATCAGAACAATATCTTGAGCTGAATGAGATGCAGGAAAATCCTTATTTAACTTACATTTATTAATTTTATGATACCGTTCTTGTAAATTATACTTATTATCATTAAGTAGCTTTAGGCCTATGGAATACTGCTTTAACATTTAATGTTTATTATTGATATCAAAATATAATTTGAGATATCAATAAATCAATGCATATCTCATTTATTTATTTTTTGCTATCAATAACTGAATTTTTGATAGCAAAAATTTATTTTTGAGTTAAAAAACAATTTTACAAACTTAAGAAATCTTAAGGGAGACACATTTCGATGAAATTTAAGGAATTTAAGGACTTGCAGTTAAAATCAAAAGAAAGATTCATGTATACAACGATCAGTCATTATTTTACTCACAAATGTGTGCTTCTGAATTATTTATGTAAAAATTATACTGATATTTTGATATCAAAAATAAATTTTTTAAAACAAAAACTTTTTTGCAGATTTCAAAATATAAAATGAAAAAGTCTCATTCTGAAATTATGATATCTGAAATAAATTCTTGATAATAAAATTAATTTTAAAAAGTTAATTAATAAAAGGAAAATAAATGATATTTTGCTATCAAGTATTTCATTTGTACCATCAAGAATTGAATTTTTGATCTTTGAAAATCAATTTTAGAAATTATTAAATTATTTTGGATATCAAAAAAATATTTCTTGATACCTCTAAACATTTATTGATATCAAGATTTATTTTTTGAGATCAAGAATACATTTAGAGATATCAAAACTAAAATTACAGATAGCAAAAATTAACTCTTGAAACTAAAAAAGCAGTTGTTTGAGATCAAAAAGTAATTCTTGATATCAATGATTCCCAAAAAAATGTAAAGATGGTATTCCATACAGGCCTGTTGTTTTGTTTCTTTCATCAAAATTAATTCATTGACTATTTTATAGTATTTTCTTTTTCTAAGTAAATATACTTACTTTTAGGATTTCTTGTCAGCTTTATGAACACTTGGTTACACTCGGGAACACATCATATTGCGCTATCGGACTTTTTGCGATCGCTTTTTATACAGCAGTTTTGTGGCAATAAGTAGGCTTCACGTCACATCTTTGAAACCCGACATCCTGAATTGTTATCAAATTTCCTTGAATCTTGTTCTCATCTTATCAACTTGGCCATTTTTACCAGAAATCCAGGTTGTATACATATGTCTGACTGACCTGCCTGACTTTTCAAGAGCTCTTGCTGTATGCACCTAAACTGATGAAATTAAAAGTGAGCAGATAACTGGTATCAAATGGGTCAGACCGGCTATTCTTAACTTTTGTCTTTATATTATCTTGAACTATGTTATAGTTAATTTGATTTAGGCAGATTTTTTCCATCAGGAGACAACGAAATTGCTCTCTTTTTTAATCTGGTACTGAAAGGTTGTGTTTTATATGAAAGCGATATTAATCGTGCAGAATTGTAAGAGGTTATAGCCATTTTCATTTGCAACGCCTAATCTAAAGCTTCTCCCCAGTTTTGGTTGTCCATTCCCACTTTCTCATGGAAGTCGCCTAGGATCATACATGCATGCATGCATCATTATTTGGGACTGCACCAATTTTTGTTTTGAGATAAATCGAAGAATTCATCATAATTTGTGTCGCTATAACTATAATACGACGCACATGCTTGAAACACCATGGTCTTTCTATTTTGTGTCTCCATTGTTATGCTGACAGGTCTTGGCGAGATTATTTCAAATGACGTCATCCTATTGGTGCATTCTTTCTCCACTATTATAGCTGCGCCTTGTCATTTGATACCGTCTTCCCTACAAACATTATCATGGCAAATTCTTCTTCTTAGAACGTTTTTGGTATGTTTGGTGTCCGGGTGGAGCTCTCTAGCCTTTACCAGCTCTAGAAGGTCTGAACATAGAATACATAGAATACTTGTATATCAAATTCAGACACCATCAACATAGTCACAGATGTGGTAGTGGGGTTAAAAAGAAACATGAAAGTAGAAAACGCCTGTAATGATAGAAGAAAAGCTAAATTGGACAAACTAAGCGATCCTGGAAACAAAGTTAAAGGGGCAAAATACAAAGATCCCAACTGAAACGCAAAAAAGAGGTACAAAGACAAAAGAACAAGCTACTTGAATAAACGTAGAAGACCTTGAAAGCGATTATGAGAAGAACAATACTCATAAGCTAATCAAAACAGTGAGATACTTAAGCAATAAACAGGAGAAGGCGTGGAAGCAACGAGGGCAATTTCTTCATTTGTACAGATGTGGTTCTTAAATGGTGGCAAGAACACTTTAAGCATAATCTCAACACCAAATTCCCGCACGATAGTGAAACTGCTGAAGATATTCCAGAGCACCACTAAACGCTGATAATCAGCAACCGATAACGTCACAAGGGATGAAACTGCCTGATTGTATCCATATTCGTAACACACTGATTTTTGTTTCTGGCTGAGCATTTTCCTCAAATGCCGTCAAAACATTGGCTTTTCTTTTGAGCACTAGCTGAGCCTGAGTTTTACTTTTCCGAACTTCCCAGCTAAATTTCTTTGACTCAGTTTTATTGTTGCAATTTGATCATAGAGAGAAATTTCATGGTTTCATAGGCCTTAACTGCAATTAACATCTTTGAAAAAAAACAGTGGTCTTTATACACAACAAAGGTGATCATGTCACAAACGACGTTAAGAAGCTCATAGCGTTACGCTATTGTTTTTTTTTTGCATCATTCTATCGTCCCTAATTAGGGATCATGTACTGAGCTAAACAACATGGTAATGCAGCAAACAAATACTACGCTTAACCCGACTGCAAGGCTGTCTAGCGGATTGTTTGCTCATTGACTGCATGATTCAAGATGGGCGTTCCTAATTCTATGGTTAAAATGTCCATTTGGGACTGAGAAAAGGCGGACCGATTCTCTATTTCCGGAATGGTCCTAATTGTCAGGTTCTTTGCTCATTATATATCGTGTATCATTTTCGGTTCTGTGGAAAAGTGGTCCTAATTTCGAGATTGTTTGATCGCGGGATTACCTTGTGTGAATTCCAGTAATAAGGTTTAACATTACATCTTCGCTGACGTGAATTCGGGATTAAAAGAATCGTGCGTCATTGGTTTCGCTCCATGAACGGCGGTCTTTCCTCTTGTGATCGTCATGCCTGTACTTAAACGTCACCAAGAGTTCTTGATCAGTCGTCCTCAATCCTCTTCGTCTCCAGTGAGACACGGAGCCACAACCATCTTCCTCCATCTGTCTCTGTCGTGTGCGGCGTGCTCAGTTTCGCCCCAGGATAACTTCATCCCTTCCAGCTCGGTAGATTTGGTTTTACGCCAGATTGGCCTTCCGCGCTTCCTCTTTTCAGGCGGTGTCCGTTTGAGTGCTGTTTTCGGAATACGACGTCGGTCCATTCTTCTCACGTGTCCTAGCCATGTAAGTCTTCATTATTTGATCTCTACGACAATACTTCTGATGTTCGTCTTGGCGTGTAAGTCTCGGTTGGATATTTTGTTTGGCCAATAGATGCAGCATATCCTCATCAGACAACCATTATAGAATGCATAAACCTTGCGTATGTCCGACTTTGTGACTCTCCAACATTCCCATCCGTACAGCAAAACAGATTCAACATTACTCTTGAAGAGTTTGGTTTTCAGGATGAGTTGGTTTGATTTCCATATCGGCCGGAGTTTGGCGAATATACCTCGAGCTTTTCCAAATCTGACATGTATATCCTTTTGAACGCCGTTGTCCTTTGCGGTAACACTACGCAGGTACATAAATTCATCAGCTTTGTCAAGCTGCTGCCCACTCACAGAAACGGGTGTGGTCGCTGTGGTATTTATTCTCATCACCTTGGTGTTCAGACCAGCTTGTTTTACAAACCGATCAAGTTGGTTGGTTTTCTCTTGTATGTGGATGTTGCTTCTAGCTAACAGCGCAGTGTCGTAAGCGAAATCAAGGTCTTCCAATTGCGAGAACAGAGTCTATTTTATGCCTCTTTGCTTGTCATCTGTTGTTTTACGCATAATCTAATCTATCGTGATAATATGCAGCCTTGCCTCACGCCAGATTCGACTTTAAACCATTTGGCCAATCGTTCCAGAAATCAAGTTCGTATACATAGATTTTTTAAAATGTTTTGTTCTATGATAACTGAATGACTGTTTGTGTATGGCCTAGGAGAATTAAAACAATGAATAATTTTTAAAACTGATTTACATGTTGTCTTAAGCAGGAATGAAGAGAAACATTGGATCAGGTTTCGACTCATTGCTTTCGACATCGCTTTTGACTTTAAAATCAGTCTGCAGGAATGCATTTTAAAAGATTAATAGCCTCTTTATTAATAGCCTTCATTATTTCAATTAATTAAAAATAGTAATTAGCCAGTCTAATTCTTGATGACTGCGATGGATCACATTTTATCAGATAAACAGAAATATGAAAATATCCTCTGAGCATGTTTGTAGAATACATTGTAGAATCCCCTGTGGAAAACATTAAGAACATATCCACATACGCGTGTATACTCATGCACTCACGCACACACGCACAGATATATATACATATATATCTGTGTGTGCGTATATATATATATATAGTGTGTAAGTGTGTAAGTGTGTGTGTCAATTGATCTTGTTATTGAGCCTTTCCTTCGTCCCGAGTACCGGGAGTTTCCGAATAGAAGCTGCCCCCACACACAGACCTCGGAGCTTCTATTCTGAATCTGTTTCCAAATAGAAGCCCCTGGTGCCCCTGGTTTTAAAATGCTGATACAAGTTGTTTACCCTAAATATTACCCCTTTTCTTCAGTACCCGTGAGTGTTCACTCTTACTACTGATACGATTAATCTTTTGACTACACAAGGCAAACCCCCTTCTCCCGCCTCCTTTGGTCTACATGAAGCAACCCTGCACTGACCCCTCTGCTCCTGAGTATTAATCGATCCTTTATTCCTTAGAAAGCTTCAAGGTGCCGTGAATAAGACTTTTAAAAGTAAGGTACTGGAATTATTATCTTTGCTCAACCGCCAATATTTAAATCCATTATGCCTTTAAAAAGGGTAGGATTTTTGCTATTGGCAAAATAATAATAAAAGCCAGGAACATATATTTGGAAACATTATTCCAATAGAAGTCCCTGGTTTTCTATTTTTGTTTCAATGTGAGAGTTTCCGTTCAGGGCTTCTTTTCGGAAACTCCCGGTAGTAACAATACAAAACAAAACCTCGTTGCTAGTCCCAAAACGATTAGGTCAACCCGATTTGGTATAAGAACTACTTATGAAAATGGGAAACTGCATTCAAGCTTAAACACATTCGGATATGTATCCAGAACTGAATTGCCACGATGGATAACGAGACTGTAAAGCATTTCACAGTAGAACTAGTCAATGTCCGTTCAAAACGTAAACAGAAACAAGCATGTGGAGGGACTTGGTGACCAGTTTGGATCTGCAGCATATATATCTATATATATATACATTGCAATATCATTATCAATTGACTACTAAATCCCCTGAAAGGTTACTCGAAGCATTCCAAGCTAACTATAATTTTCAAGCTTCAAAATTATTAGATAACTTGTTTTTGCTATTGTCAATCTGATTGACTCAGGCCATCTATAGATAACTTGATCTAACAGGCTAACAACAGATAGCCTGGTCATAAACAATGTATTGTGGAATACATTGTAGAATACATCGTAGACTAAATCGTAGAATACATTGTGTCTGGAAACTTTTCACGTTTTCTATGGGGACATATGTATATAAATGCTTCACGTTTTCTAAGGGGACACTGTCCATGTATAGGAATGCTTCATGTTGTCTAAAGGGAAATTGTGCATGTATAGGAATGCTTCACGTTGTCTAAAGGGACATTGTGCATGCATAGGAAACTTTGAGTTGTCTAAAGGGACATTATGCATTTATAGGAACGCTTTGCGTTTTCCATGGGGATATTGTATATGTATACGAATGCTTCACGTTTTCCATGGGGACATCGTGTATGTATACGAATGCTTCACGTTTTCTATGGGAACACTGTGTATGTACGCGAATGCTTCACGTTTTTTATGGGGACACTGTATGTACACGAATGCTTCACGTTTTTTTATTGGGACACTGTATATCTATACCAATGCTTCACTTTTTCTATGGGAACACTGTGTATTTATACGAATGCTTCAGGTTTTCTATGGGGACATTATCTTTGTATATGAATGCTTCACGTTTTTGATTGGGGCATTGTATATGTATGCGAATGCTCCACGTTTTCCATAAGGGCATTGTGTATATATACGAACATCTCACGTTTTCTATTCGGCATTCTGTAACCGTTTTCGTGGTCATGGTCATCTTTTAGCTGTAATCGCTCTCATTGTGCACAGTTTGGCGATCAATATGCCTGTGCTGATTCATACCAGGTCCCTTAACTACGCAATCAAAGCGCTTGCCTGCCTTATCATGGGCGTGAATGGCAAAATTGTAATGTTCATTTTTGCATATTTAATGTTAATGAATTTTTATAAAAATTCAGGTGGACCAACTATACATGCTATATTATGTCTCTGCCAACTTTGGTTGCTCTAGCTTTAGCTGTCTGAGAGGAGTTTGCGTGACAAAGTTTTCAAATTTTAAATTTCAATGTCCGTTTTTGCAAATAAAATGTGAATGAATTTCTGAAAAAATTGAGCTGGACCAACTAGATATGCTACACATTTGTCTCTACCAAATTTGGTTGTCCTAGCTCTAGCTGTCTCAGAGGAGTTCGCGTGATAAGGTTTTGATGGAAAAAGGAAACATTCGGAAACACCTTACCGAGTTGTACGAAAACATTAAACTTTGGGATTGAAAATCCCCAAGTGTAATAAACACTCATTTTTGAGATGCACACATAAGCCACATAGTTTACTTCATACATTGTGTGTATATGGCCCCTGAGTTAATCGTGTTTTCAGCGGCCATAAAATATGGTAATTATATGATAGCCTATAATTTATTTTTATTTCATCCGGAGAGATCGTTGATTTGTTTTCAATTCCTGTGATTTTTCGCATGGTTAGAAAATATCGTATGATTTATTATCTTCAAGAAGATCGTTGACTTGTTTCAATGTGAGAGTTTCCGTTCCGTTCCGTTCGACTGTGATTTTTCGCATGGTTAGAAAATATCGTATGATTTATTATTTTCAAGAAGATCGTTGACTTTGACAATTGGCACTCACATAATCGGTTACCATGCGTGTCTAAAACGACCTCCTCCCCCATACGCTGTGTCACTTTTTCAACCGAACTCTCGTGTAAATTCATCTCCCAAAACGTGTTACATTTTGTTTTAGAAACTCTGTCCACCAAATTATATAGTTAAAATTCTAATCCACATTACTACAATCATCGAACGAAAACCAGACATACATTGACAAGTGTTTATGAAAATTTTGGTCCCCCTTTTTTTTGTTAGACATGCGGTTCGGAAAGAACCTCCCTTTTTAAAGGAATGGCCGGAAGACTCATTTGTGCTAATTTTGAATTCCGTGGTGGTGAATAATCTAGTGCAGTCGTTTAGCTTCTTAGGCAACTTGAGCGAAAGCCAATCCCCTGCTTTCCACCCCTGGCCAGTTTCGAAACAGGGGCCTTAGGATTACAGGACCAACGCTCTACCGACTGAGCTAACCGTCATCCCCCCGACTGAGCTAACAGTCACCTCCCTTTTTTTGGGAGACGTGGAATACTAACCGAGAATTAACTCGTCTGTTTTTAAAGAAATGTGGGTCTAGGACCAGCTTGGACGGGGAGAATGACCAGTCAGATTTATGCGCCCAAAAAGGACAGAGTTAGATAATCAAGGTGAAAACCATTCCTAACTAGAACGTCATTTCGCTAGCTAAATGTTGAACACTTGACAAAAATTAAAACGCAAAAAGAAACTTCCTGCAATGGGTTATTTCTTGAATATATTGCAACAACACAGCTTGAATACGTCTTATAAGCCGAGTAGTGTTTGAGTTTTGTTGACTTAAGGTTTTACTGGCATACGCCTTGTTATTTATTTACGCAGTGAGAACTCGTACAAAGCTCACTGAGCAACTGTGTCTTCTGTGATGTGAGTTAAATGCTACGCATTTACTTGCAAAAAATACACTCTTTTTTAGATGGCGTTTTAACAAAGACAACGAAATCGAAGACGAAAATAAAAAGTGTCATGCACATGTTCAGATCAAGCTCTTCATAAGTCCCAAGTTTCATGGTCCTAGGGCCCATAGTGTCAGAGAAGAAGACACAAAAAACCGGAAAACTGTCAAGCAAGAAGAAAAAAAGGACGAATGGCTACTCGCACAAATTCATATTACCCTTGCAAGCCAAAGGCTTGTCAAGTGTTGATGATGGGGGCGCCTTTAACTAAGAAACGATTACAATAAAGCATAGATCCACTGCTATGTGTTCCATGCATATTACAGGAGGGCGACTAATCAAAATTTTTTTCTTTCTAACTCTTTTGCTATTTCTTCATTCTTCCTTCTTTTTCTCACCTGTTCCTTTAACAAAAAAAGAGAGAAAAGTTGATAACACCAGAATAAATTCTGTAGCCGGATAATTATGTCTCCCCGACCAAAAAGAGACATAGTGTTTGTCCGTTCTGTGTGTGTGTGTCAGTCTGTTGTGAACAAAACTTTTTCTGCAAGATATCTCAAGAACAAAACGTCGGATCGACTTCAAAATTTATCGATTTATTCCTTGGTTAGATCGGACGGTTCTGTAAAATTTTGACGCATGTTGCGAGATTAGGGCAGGTGTATGACGTCATTATGTAAAAATCTTGTGTGTGAAGTTTGCAGCCGCTGAACATCGGGAAAGTTGAAACTTGGTGGGATTGTTGTTTGGTAAATCCGAAAGATTCCGTAAACTTTTTTTCTAATTTTATATGGGTATTCCTTTGGTCGGTCGAACGGTTCTCTCAACTTTTGACGTATGTTACGTAATTAGGGTAGGCGCATGACGTCATAGCATAAAAGTTTTGTGTGCGAAATTTTTCAGCCGTTAAAATTCGAAGAAAGTTGAAACTTGGTGAGATTGATGCTTGGTATGTTCGAAAAATTCTGGCTTTCGTTAGTAGAACGAAAGAGTGCCTCGTATGACGTCATCACGTTAATATGTATATATTTTTAGCAAGATCTTGCATACACAATATCTCGATAACGGAAAGTCATATCTACTTAAAATTTCATATGGATATTCCTTTGTTCAGCCAGTATCAGAATATCGTGTTCAACATTTTGGGGGTGCCTTTCTATGTGTTATTATGTGGCCAATCAGATTTCAACGCCAGCAAAATTTGGCGGGAAATCGGCGATCAACTGCGTTTGGTATGAAGTGCGATAAGTTTGCGTCTTTTAAGTTTAGATTACTAAATGGACTTTTCCTGGGGAACACAAAAATGTAAGTTTTGGTTCTGTTCCAGTTTGTTTTATGATTTTACGGGCGTTTAAAATTTTACTTATATGTTAAGTATAACGAATATCTCAGTAAATATTGAACGCATTTTGTAAATTTCTAGTGTCCATTTGTAGAGCGCATTGAGACTGTTCCTATGGTATAATTTTTGTGTTCGACAATTTTAGTTTTCTTAATTTTTTGGCGCCTTAAAAATTTTGTGTTAAAAAACACAACTTTGCACCTAAATTTCAGACAGTTAGAAAAGTAACATAGTCCGAAACAAATAATGCCACATTGTTAAGCGTCTCATGGTCGTTCTGAAAACATAGCTTTCTAAATCATATGTGACCGGAAACATGTTTTCAACCAAGTATTTTCTGACTGGTTTATTACATTAGACGCAACCTTGTGATTGGTCAATTTTCTGGTGGCGCGGCTACCGCTTGTCAGCGACTATATAAGAGACGCCGATTTTGCACCGCTAGCAGTTGGTTTTTGGAATGCATGGAGGCCACACGTCAGGTGTGGGTCTGTTTATTATGAGATAAGCAGAAATGAGATAAAGGCTGAACGAAATGGGGTGCGAAGGGTGTTGGCACCAATAAAAAAAGAAAGGATTTAAAGACGGTTTGAGAAAGATTGATGGATAAATGTTTATGAATATGTCTTCTGGGAATTAAAAGAATGAATAATGAATAGACAGTAAGACAAATCAGTTGATAGAGGATATGTAAATAAGTCAGACATAAAAATGGATAATTGCGCAAAAAGATAGATAAATGTGAACACATTGTAGGAAGCAGATAAAATAAAGGTTATAGTGTTGAAAGGAGTTTGTTTTCATTATCATCCGGATGCTATACGTTTAACGTTCATCAAATAAAAGACACGAAATTGTCGGAAGACGACACAGCAAGCCGTTCTGTTTGATATCGGGTATCTTTTCACTCCATGAGAAGCCATCGTCACCTACGCGCGGAGATCCCATAACCGTCACAACCCAAACTATGACACTCAGTTTTGACGCGTGTCGTGAAATAAAGAAAAGCATCATTACGTAAGAAATTATCTGTTGCTAAGCAAAATATCTCGATAGCGTGTCGTTGTTCCTCTGATAAATTCGCATAGAAAATCAAGAAAGGCATATAACGTCAACAACCCTTCCACCCCCCGCCTCCCCATTTTTTGCCTCCTTTGTTAACTAAGTATAGTTGTCAACTACGCTGGGGATTTCAGCGTTTTTCAGAAGATTCTCGAGTGTTCCTGCATTCTAGATGCTTCAAAAGGCTAAAAGAATTACTGTCGGTCAATTGCTATTTGTTATTGCTTGAAATTGAGCTTTATGTGCGTTTTTCTTCTACGGCTATTACGTAACATGCCTCTCAATTAGGTGTCAGTGTCAGTTGTGGTGCATTATGAAGTCTTTATCTACGAGGTCGTGGAATGCTATTGTCGTATTTAGAGGTCTCGGCAGGTCTGACTATTGATTTTTTTGATTCGCTGGATACTTGATTCGGTTACCAAGTTCTTCCATATATGGGAGCTATTTTGTATCGGTTAGCATTGTTTGCAGTACCTGTAAGTATTTTTCGCTTTTAAAATGGGTCATCTGATATTTTGTGTTATGAGAAGCAGCTGACCATTTTGGGACCGAAATGCCCTCCCCTTCTCCCACCGAGGTGCGTCATCTAATGCGCAGTTACGAAGAATGCCTTTCTAGTGCTTTTTGGCCGATGGGAATGTATCTAGACAAGGTAGTATATCATGGCTATAACTACCCTAAGGTACAGACCGTTACCGTTACCTTGTGTAAAAGGGTTGGAGTTGCGTTTACTGTTGTACCTACATCAGATAGCTGGGTGGTGGGGGTGTGTGGAGGATTATGTTTAGCAAAAAAAAAGTAAGCCCCGTTTGCCGTGACCCTTCTGGATTCGGATAAAAAGAAGTACGGTAAATCCTGCCTGTCTTGATCAACTTCCAGACCCGGATAAAAATGTAACGTACAGTAAAACTACTGTAGTGACGAACTTCAGACCTGGATAAGAAGGGCCCACAGTAAAACCCGTTTTAGTTACCACCTTCCAGACTCGGATAAAAAAGACGTGCAGTAAAATCTGTCATAGTGGCCACCATCTATTTTATTAATGTTGAATTTTTTACAATGAATTATGATTATGTTTGCAGAAATGAACATTTTATTTCAGTAATAAAAAAAGGAAAATTGTTTTTTTTGGAGGGGGTATGGGTTTAGTCGGGGAGACATTTGTTTTTGTTTACAGAAACAAGAAACTAAGTAGGTATCGATTTAAAGTGTGTAACATAAACCTGTACTCTTATGTTTTGTAGTGCGGTCTAACTTTTAAGTCCTTTGATCCAGTCCTTTTAGGAAAATTATAGGAAGAATGCCCTGGAACCGCCTGAAATTAAAAACACCTTTAGGAATCAGACTGGAATGCATGAAATCATTTCATAGTTCGGGTACATCACAAAACATTCAGCACGAAAACGTTTGAGAACTTCATTTGCTGCAACTCCACCGCCACCGGTCCAATTTGGGAACTCTGAATTTAAAGTGACATGTTTATATTATCCTTTGTTCTGATCACATAGAATTCCATCAAACGATATTTCTATATGTGCATTAAATTTTACTCTATTGGCGTTAAAAATAAAAACAAACTAAAACACACCTAAACTAAACTGCCCCGATACACAGTGCGCTGATTTCCACAATTCACTGCTAATTGGAATATCCTACGCATCAGAGTTTTCCTCTTTGTATGGATTTGTACTTAAAGCATTTTACTGTTGCTGTGCCTTGTGAAATTCAAGAAATATAACTAGGTTTTCACACTTGACCTTGCTAACCGGTCGAAAACTATGCCGTTGGTAACAGTCATATATCCTAACATGCCAGTTATAGTATGTCCTAAAAAAGCCTGTTTTTTCAATTGACATTACTTCTTCATTAGAAACTATCCCTTCAATTGAAACCACCAATATCTTGTGACCATAGTTGGGCTGGAGACTCTCAACTAGTTGCACTGGGCAACTTGTTTAGGAGTTGCTGGAGTGTATGCAGAATATATTCCAGTTCAAAAAATTTTAACAGGTACTTCAATTCATAATACTAGGCAGTTTTCGCCACCGAGTAGCGAAAATTCACTTGGGGTCACAAAAAATACGATTTGAAACTCTTGACCCCTGACATATCGTCTTTGAGGCCCAAAGGGTCGAAAATAAGCTCATAATCGTCCTATCTCTAACCGTTTTCAAGATAATGGTTAATTTTCCGTTTTTGGCTTTGACCATGGCCGAGGTCAAGGCCACCGAGGTATCTCTTACATGTCATCTTTTAGGTTCAGAATCTCTAACCGTTTTCGGGATAATGGTCAACTACCGGTTTTTTATTTTGACCATGGCTGAGGAGGTCAAGGTCACCAAGGACACCTTACATATCGCCTTTTGGGCTCAAAGGGTCGAAAATTAGCTCAAAATCACTCTATCTCTAACCGTTTTCGAGATAATGGCCCACTTTCGGTTTTTTTTACTTTGACCATGGCCGAGGAGGTCAAAGTCACCATATGTCTATATGACATATTTACTTGCTATAAAACTGTTTCAAAAAAGTTTATCGCATAACGTTCGTTACATTCGTAGATTATTTTTTACTGTTATGTAGACGCCCAAGATGCAGCTTGGGCGAATGATGGAAATCTTTTACAGTTTAGTGCAAATCTATATATTAACTGGACCGTTTTCGCTACCGAGTAGCGAAGATTACACTTGGGGGCCACAAAACGATTCTGAACTCTTCAAATTCAGAATTGACGAAGAACGAGATGATGAAGGCCACCAAGAAACCTCTCCCCGTACATCTTCTGTTTTAGGCCAAAACGCTCGAAAATAAGTTTAAAATCGCACTACTTCTAACTGTTTTTGGAACTTCCGGTTTTCGACATTGACCATGACCGAAGAGGTCAAGATAACCTAGATACGACTGACATAACGCTTTTTAGGTTCAAAGGGAGGAAGTAAGCTCAAAATCGCACTATCTACAACAGAATCGGAAAAGCTGGATCAGCACGTAGTATATGGCGGAAGCGATAAGCTCACTAACGGAAGCGCTTCTCCATTTTGTAAATAGTGGTAAAATACGTTTGACATAGTGAGTGTCCTTCCCTATCCCAAAACAAGTTCTCACCCTCATATTGTGTGTAGGATCATTTTTAATTAATATATTTTTAATTATTATAAATGTGCAATATCTGCGAGATATCCGTAAAGCAGGAATGCATAATAACTTTTCAATGAAATCTGCCACCCTGCCACCTTAAGATGACTTTCTTAATTCTAAGAGACCTCTCTTAGACCTAATGGAATTATCTTGATTAGACTGACATAGATGCGAGAAAAACATCTGTAGAGGATGCAGATCAGGCACGATTAAGTAATTTTCTGAGACGGTTAACTTCAATCTGGGCTCACTTGCTTAATCTGCCACCCTGCCACCTTAAGATAAATTCCTTAATGCAAAGGAACCTATGGATCTGTCTAAAAGCTAAAGGAGTTATATTAAGAGGGCTGATCTAGATATAAGAAACACATCTGCCAAGGTGCAGATCAGAGAAGATTAAATGATTTTTCACAGATCTAAGATGGCTAACTTAAATATGAGATCACTTACTTAAATCCAACACCAGTTCCATAACCTACGATTTCGAGAATAAATGCCCAGCACTTTGAATCGGCACTCTTAATTCACTGCCCAGCATTATTACGGAACAATTTTAGAGGGCATTTGTACAAAATTATATTTCTCAGCTTATGACTATACTTAAATTATTCAGTTGAGCGTGGAAAGTGTACTGAATCACATCTTACAAATTAGTGTTGAGGCGATTTATTTCGCGTTTGTCATTTTGTGTGATGTTTCACAGCTGTGGTGTTACGCAATGAAAATGTCCTGGCAGGTCGAAAAGTAACGCTTGGTATTTTCTTTGTAATTATGAGCTGCTCTGAGCTTTCTGCAGAGTGAAATTAAAGAAAATGTTACACAAGTCCCATCTTATTTTCTAATGAATTTATAAAATTTCTCAATGACGTTTAAAATTAAAATTGGTTCTTAAAAAGGAAGAATGGATTGCTGTGAAACTAGAACCGCATTTCGCTAGCGAAATGACATGACACTTGAAATGACACTTGACAAAAATCAAAACGCAAAAATACTTCCTTCAGTGGATTATTTCTTGAATAATATAAAGTATTTTACAACATACACACAGTGTGTTATACAACTATGTACTGAGCTTATGTATGATATTCTTCGGCTTATAATATTCTAAAAACATCGAACCACTGTCAAGAAAAAAGTTAATACCAGCTAAATATATTACGTCTTATAATACGTCTTATAGGCCGAGTAGTGACTGATCAGGCATACGCCGTGTTATCTATTTACGCGGTAAGAGCTCGCACAAAGCTCAGAAACTGTGTGTTCTGTGCTGTGCATTAAATGCTCCGCATTTACTTGCAAAAATACACTCTTTTCACATGGCGTTTTAAACAAGGAAACGAAATCGAAGGCAAAAATAAACAGTGTCATGTACACGTTCATATCAAGTTCTACCTAAGTCCCAAGTTTCGTGGCCCTAGGGCCTGTAGTGCCAGTGGAAGAGATGACACAGGAAATCCGATCACTGTCAAGAAAAAAAGATAACAACGGCTTCTCGCACAAATTCATATAGCCCTTGCAAGCCAAAGGCTTGTCAAATGTTAAATATAAATGAATTTCTTTTAAAAATTAAGCTGAACCAACTAGACATGCTATTCTCTGTCTCTGCCAAATTTGGTCCTCCTAGCCCTAGCCATCTCAGAGGAGTTCGCTTGACAAGGTTTTGGCGAAAAAAAGAAACATACGGAAACACCTTACCGAGTCGTACGAAAGCAATAAACTACTGGATTAAAAATCCCCAGGTGTTATTACTCCAGTATAATATAATAGTATATACGGTACAGTGCGGCGCGGTGATTTAAGGTCAGGTGGATCCCAGTTTGTGAATTGCCAGATACACGCAAGCGCGTATATTAACATCTAGGGCGAACGATAAACGAAATCAACAAACACATCAAATACTTATAAACAAACAAATAATAACTTATTTTAACTAGCTGTTAGTTAACAAACTTCATGTTAACTAACTACGTGGAGTTACATTACGTATTATAACTCATAACTCTTGAATGTAACAAACAAAACAGGGTATCTTTTCTTTGTACAACAGAAACCTGGTATAACTTGATTAAATTAACTAGCCCTGGAGACAAGTTTCGCTAAGCCTTTGAATTCTTATATGAGCAGAATGAAAAAAGCTTTTGAAAAGTAAGAATTGTGTAATAATGCTCCATAAAGACTGCCATAGCCGTGAACGACCACTTTATATCATATACAATTATATAATATTCAGGTAAAATTATAAGACTTATAAATATTCCACACAATTATTGCGTAACAAAATAGTAATATTTTTAGGAATGTCAGGAATTATTTTGCTGAATTTCCCTGACTTTTTCTGACAAATTTCTTCCCAAGAATTTCCTGACATGTGCCAACCCTGATGGTAAATGTGACATAAAAAAGACTAACTAATAGACCACTATATTTTAAAAATTCTGCACCAGTTTTGTAAAAGTGCGAGATTAATTTGAAAATGTTCGGGATCCAAGACGCACCTTTTCGAAAAAGTGCGGGATTGGTTTAAAAAGTGTGGGAATCCGGCACTTCTCACATAGTAGATACAGCCCGCAATAATAAACTAGAAACTTCAAGGTGTAAACTGCCACATTTCCTGATGGAAGGTTTAAAGTAATTATGTCTCCCCGACGAAGGGGAGACATATAGTGTTTGTACGTTCTGTGTGTGTATGTATGTACGTGTGTGTGTCAGTCTGTTATGAACAAAATGTTGTGTACAAGATATCTCACGAACGAAAATAGGATCAACTTCAAACTTGGTCTGTTTATTTCTTGGGTAGGTCGGACGGTTTTGTCCACTGTTGACGAATGTTATATTATTAGGAAAAGCGTATGGCGTCATTACGTAAAAATCTCGTGTTCGAAATTCTAAGCCTCTGAATATCAGAGTAAGTTCAAACTTGGCGGGATTGCTGCTTGGTAGATCCGAAAGATTTTGTTAAGTTTCTTCGTGAGTATAACGAACGACTGCGGCGTATGACGTCATCATCAATATCTATACATTTTGAACAAGATCTTGTGTGCAAAATATCTCGGTAATGAAAAATCGTATCGACTTCAAATTTTATCTGCATATTTTTCTTGTCAGTCGAACGATTCTGTCATCTTTTGATGTATGTTACATTTTTAGAAAAGGTGTATGACGTCAATGCGTGAAAATCTTGTACGTAAGATTTCCCAGCCGCTAAACATTGGAGAAAGTTGAAACTGTGTGGATTTTTTACTTCGTACGTTCTAAATATTCTGTCAAATTTTGTTGCTTGTACAACGAACGAGTGCCGCCTATGATGTCATCACGTAAAATGTGCATATAATTTGGGCAAGATCTTGTTTACACAGTATCTCTGTAACGAAAAGTCGTATCAGTTTCAAATTTTGTATGAGTGTTTTTTTATCAGTGGGACGGTTCTATCAACATTTGACGGGTGTAGCGAAATAAAGAAAGACGTACGAGGTCATTACGTTAAAATCTTGTATTTGTACATTTCTCAGCAGCTGAACATCGGAGAAGATGAAACTTCGTGGAAATATTACTTGATAGGTCCGAAAGATTCTGTCAAATATGCCCGGACGTCATTGGGTAAACACATCTCCATACAGGAAAATCGGATCGACTTTCCGCTCCAATTCCCTCAACCTCACCCCCTCACCTCCCCCTTTTGTCGGTTGTTTTGTTAACTAAGGATAGTTATTAACTACGCTTGGGATTTCAGCGCTTTCGAGATTATCCAATGTTCCTGCATACTTCTAGACATGCTTGAAAACACTATAAGCACAATTATCGATCATTTCTTGCATTTCGTGTGATGGACCTTTTTCGAGCGTTACTCACCTACAGCTTTTATCGTGTTTTTATTTGGCTAGCAAGCTGTAGGCCATATATGGGCCTAAGTAAGTAAATATTTGTAACTGCCAACTTCAAGATCCGGATAAAAAGAGGAAAAGTAAAACCTGTTTGTAGTGACCAGCTTCCAGTTCGGATAACAAGACATACGGTAAAACCTGCCTGTCTTGACCACCTTCCAGATCCGGATAAACAAAGTACGTACACCAAAACTGCTCTAATGACCAACTTCAAAAAAGGTAAAAATGGACGTACAGTAAAAACTGTTTTAACGACCACCATCTGCAACCGAACAAAAAGACGTACAGTAAAACCTCTTTAGTGACCACCTTTTAGACACAGATAAAACATCTAAGCCTAAACTTGTATAAAAAAGAGGACTGAAATACCCACAAGTCAAGCTACGTACTCCCTCTTCCCCCTTTAAAAATTGGATAAAGGTGATATATATAACCCGACTACTAGGCACATCGGATACATGTACAGAAGGTACAATGTCTTATTATTCTGAAAATAGCACACTTGTTCAGATAAAACTGAACAGGTAAAGGGCTGTCGGGGCAAAAGAAAATGGAAAATGGTTACTGGTGAATTGTTTGTTTAGTCCGGGAGGCATTTGGTTTTGTTTACAAAAACAAAAAAAATAATAGGTGTCGATCAAAAGTGTGTGGTATAAGCCTGTACTCAAAATTCCAAGAAAATAGGATTTTATAATCAACTTAGAACCAAGTTATTAAAGCGAAATATTAAACACTTGGCCAAAAAAATGATATTTTAAAAACTGCTTTCTCCTAGTAGAATTTTTCACACTTTCCAGCCTGGTGTTGGTTTATGGAATGCCGTTTTCACATTTATGAGAGAATTATTGATATCAAAAATAAATTTTTGATCTCAGAAATGTATTTTCTGATATCAAGAATTAATTTTTAATCTAAAAAATTCATATATTGATATCAAGAATTAATTTTGATTAATGATTAATTAATTAATCTCTAATTGTATATTTGATATCTCTAAACATATTGTTGATCTCAAAAAATAATTTTTGATATCAATAAATAGTTATAGATATCAAGAAATATTTATTAATATCAAAACTGATTTAATGATATCTAAAATTGATTATTTTGATATCAAAAATTCAATTCTTGATAGCAAAAATTAAACATCTGAGGGCAAAATATCAATTTTGAGCTCAATAATTCATTTTCTTTTTATTGATACCAAGAATTTATTTCATATATCATTATTTCAGACTGATACTTTTTTATTTATATTTTGAAATCTGCAAACGATTTTTTTTCATCTCAAAAATTGATTTTTGACATCAAAATGTCATTCTATTGTTTTAAATGAAAAATTCAAAAACACGCATCTGTAAATAAATAATGACTTATCCTTCTGTGCGGAATCTTTCTTTAGATTTTTACTATACAAAAAGAAGCAATTCTTGAGATCAAAAATTGTGTTGCCCTAATTGATCTCAATAATTCTAATTTTTTCTCCAAAATTTAATTGATGATTCGCTACATGTTATGTAAGTGTGCGTCTTCCTTCAAGTTTTTTTAATTCTATAAAATCGATTTTTGATCTCAAAAATAAATTTTGGCCATCTAAAATTCAGTTATTGATAGCAAAATATGAATTACTGATATCTACATTGATTTATTGATATCTTTAATTATATTTTGATATCATAAATAAACATTAAATGTTAAAACGGCATGCCATATTGGTTTGCTTTTCCTTTACAGACAAAACATTTTTTTCATATTTCGAAAACTTTCTAAAAACTTTTTTGCCAGTTTGAAACCTTTCTGGAAAAATATAGCTTTGCTACGTACTCCATGAAAAGTCATCCCTACCTGCCCCTAACCCTCATAAAGAATAGTGTGTAACTGAAGCTGATAATTTATATGAACATTTAGTATATTTAAAATGACCAGGTAAGATTTTGCATCCATGCATCATTCTTAAACAACCAACACAAGCAGTTCTCTATGCCCAACGTATTTGCCTTAATTGTTTCTTTGTGTAACGCACAGTGCGGCTGTTGGCAGATGCGAGAGACTTGTGCGTAAATGCTGCTGTAGACCTTACGCATTGCATTTCTTGATAACAAATCACTGGTTTTTCCTTCATGTTTTGAAAATAAAAACAATTGGGAAAACAAAAGGCGAGGTGCACAACTTCAAATCAAGTACTACATGGGTGCAAAATTTGGGAATCCCACGGCCAGTATAATCAGAGGAGCAGTAAGGACAAAATGACGGATCAGTAAATTGAGAAAAAAGGACACATTGCACCCGTACAACTCTTCATTATAATCTTTGCTAACCTTGGAGTTGCCAAGTGTTAACAAGTAGCTTTTTTATCATTCACGCATGAAATCTCGTTGCCAAAGAAGATACATCTTTGCCAATGCTGCAGTACCACGCTGTTCGACGTACTGACGTTTAGCTATTAGCAACATTTTTAAATGCCAAACTGCTACATATGGAACTAGGTCAAAAGCTCCAAAAATTTAAACTGCCTCCGGACAAATCCGCAAAAATTTTAAGACATTTGAGCCAAGACATATTATGCAACGATCAAGATGTTACATCAATGAGTATGGACGGCAAGTGCTATCAATCCCCCTTAGACGTCTTAGACGCCCCAGCTTGGATCCAGACGACCCTGTTGGGTTCTTAAAGCAATGAAAGGAAAAAGATTTCACAGAAACTACAATGCGCTGTTCTATCTCCCCCAGCCTTCAATTTTATTGTTTTATGGACGCTATTCGGAAGATTCTAGCTTCTGCGTGTATAAAGATTCGGAGCTTGGACGACATGAAGCGCAAACGCAAACAGAAAAATTTTAAACTGAAGTCGCTATGGAGCTCTACAACAAGCTTGCAAAGAAAGAAATATCTCGACGTCATTATATTTTTGCCATGACACACAAGTATAAAGTCCGAGTAGACTTGTAACGGGTGTAATAGCGATGTGAACTGTAGCTTTTAGATAAGTGAAACTGCTCTTATGATGTAATTATATAATGCTATTGTTCTAAATTTGGCTTTTTTGACCTGCAGTCCTAGTCGCTTTTGTTCTCTTTATTTTTTATCCTGCCGATTGGCGTTTTTGTCCAAATCCGCTGCATGATTAGCTGCTAATTATAATTTTACCTAATAAAAAAATTCTGCAGCTACTCCAAAATTAAGACTTAAATGTTAATTAGTTATCGGCGTTGACCGCCGGTACTCGCGCGTCACTGCTATTCATTGGATAATATAAGTGTTTCAACACCAAATAACTTATTTGGTTTGAAAGTGACCACAGTAAAAATCGTTTCCAAATTAAAGCCCCCTTGGACATCTTCACTGCTACTGAATATTTACTTGCACTACTGCTACGCTCAATCTCATTGAGTGCACAAACAACCCCTAATCTTCACCCTTTTGTCAACACAACACAAACCTCTACTCGCGCCTGTGCTCCAGAATAGAAGGTACTCGCGATGTAGCCAGGTTTTTGCTTGGTGGAATCCGCGATGTCAAGAATAAGGCCTTAGAAATTAAAAAAAATGAAATTTTTATTTTTTTATTCCAACTTTCGTGTCACAAAATGCCTTTAAATAGGATGGGATTTTCGCTATTGGCATCGTTTTTTCTACTTCCTTTGAAACAGCATGGCTGGCTAAAGAAAGTCTTACACGATCAAAGAGAAGCTGGACGCTAAATTGCACAAAGCATCGAAAGAGCTAGAAATAGACAGAAAAATGCTTCGAAACTCACAAAAAATCAGGTAGAATTTCCAAAACATGGAAGACAGGGATAGTCTTAGACGTAAGCCTGGAGCAGGTAGAAAGGCGATGCTCCCTGATCTAGAAAAGCGATTATTTGCCAGATTTAAGAATGAACAGGAAAAGAAACATGTCGTTAATTACAAAGAAGTAAGGCCGAGGCTCTAAGAGCTGAAATGGATATTGAAACCTCCGTACAGTTCAGCAAGAAATAGGTACATCTGTTTTGTCTCAGAAAAGGCATTACGTAAGTATTCTAGTCCCTTTGTGGTGATTAATTGCAATAGCATGCAAAATTAAATGAGGGCAAATTGTGTCTTAATTACAATTAAGTGTAAAACATTGAATTGAGATGCCAATGATGCAGATATATGATCTCAAAGGGTGTCGCAATTGCAATTTGATGTAAGAAATAAATAATGAGAAGACGTTGATGCAGAAAAATGCAATTAATTGGGATGTAAATGCTTTAAACTGCAATTTAATTTTAATTTTTTATATGTTTACAGGAGCAAAAAGATCACGCATCACGACCAGCAAGACAACAGAGATGGTGCAACTGGCAGCGAGATCGCATTCGGATATTTACAAGGCACGGAAAACGCCACCTCGAGATTCGATGCGAATCACATCTTTTGCATGGACGAAACGTGTTAGTGGATATGGCTGGGAAGACCATGCTTCACTTCGCCGGGGACAAGAATGTAGATGCCGGGCACACTGAAACGACAAAAGGCTCACTACAGTACTGTGCATTTCCGCCAGTGGCCGGGGGCTTAAAGGATATGTGATTTTAAAAGGACTAAAGCGAGTTCCAGCAGTCACTCTGCCCAACAATGTGAGGCTGACAGGCGGTTCTATGAGTGAGGATAAGATGACAGACTAGATTGATTACATTTTCACCAAGAGGTAGCCATACTTCTCCACTTCGCCAAGTCTCTTGATTCTGGACAGCCACCGGGCCCACACTAACGATGTCGTGAAAGCGGCATTTAGGCGTCTTAACATCGTCCACAAAGTTGTGCCACCAAAGTTTACTCCACTGCTACAACCGCTTGACGTGACCGGTAGCGAAAATGCTATTTTTAAGCAGCATTTGGCTGAGGAGTGGAATGAGTGGTTCATTAACGGAGAGAAAGAGTACACCCCTTTGGGATATCAAAAGCGACCATCGCACCAGATCGTTGATTTTGTTTCAGCGGCCTTGAACAAATTGTCGGAGAATCCAGCAGCCATTCGGCGATCGTTCGAGTTATGCGGCGTCAGTGAGGGTGCCGCATCAGTCCCAGTGAATGTCCTGTAACTGTTGGAGAAGAATCCGGAAACCGTCACCAGACCAGTGGTCACCGAGGACATGGACGTTGAGCTCGGGCCGGATGACGAGCTTGTGTTTGATTAGAGACATGTTTGTGATTTGTTATTGTTATTTCTTATTGATGTACCGATTCGCATTTCAGCAGCTTTGAGAGCCTCAATAAAAGTGTGGTTTGAAAATTGTTTGTTTTTTTTCTTGTTTTTAGTGAACGAATGGCCGAAATAATAAAAGCAACCCCGGGGCTTCTATTTGGAAACTGTTTTCGAATAGAAGCCTCAGGGTTTCTATTTGGTTTTAATATGAGAAGCTCAAAATATCGAGTTTCAATTTAGAAGCCCAGGGCTTCTCCCGGTGCCATGCAAAATGGCATTAGCATCATAAATAAGTACTGAAGGCTACGAATTTTTCCATTGTCATTGCCACTGCTGATGACGTCATAGGTAAGAAAACCAGGAGGATCAAGATCCCTTTATCACCTGTAAGTGTGGCAAGTTTCACATTCCTAGTCCTAGCCGACGAAAAAACGGTGTGAAAAAAGGAAGAAAGAAGTTTAATTAACGAACAGGAATATGAGTACTACAAGCAATCGTACGGTGCCACTAAACGCTTTGCTAAGCTTTAGCGGTGTCCACTCATAAGACATACGTCCCACTAGACCTGCCCCCGCCTCTCCCCACTAGAGCTACGCCTCACTAGACCTACACTAGAAATTTTGGATGTGTATTAGACCTATGCCTCACCAGGCCTACCTGGTTTTCGATATGCATTAGACCTACGCCCCACTAGCTTTATGCTCACTACACCTATGCGCTACAAAACTTAGTGTTTATCATGCAGTCAGTAGAATCTTTGGAGGTAATTAATGTTGTCTGTGATGTTTTGTGAGGAAATTAGTTGCAATTACTTAGTGCAATTATAAATTTATTGAGGTCTCTAGAGCGCAGGTCTTGTATAACGTGGGTCTAATGAGCACACTCATTTTTCCCGCGTAGATCTAGTTTAATTAACGAACAGGAATATGAGTACTACAAGCAATCGTACGGTGCCACTAAACGCTTTGCTAAGCTTTAGCGGTGTCCACCCATAAGACATACGTCCCACTAGACCTACCCCCGCCTCTCCCCACTAGAGCTACGCCTCACTAGACCTACACTAGAAATTTTGGATATGCATTAGACCTACGCCCCACTAGCTTTATGCTCACTACACCTATGCGCTACAAAACTTAGTGTTTATCATGCAGTCAGTAGAATCTTTGGAGGTAATTAATGTTGTCTGTGATGTTTTGTGAGGAAATTAGTTGCAATTACTTAGTGCAATTATAAATTTATTGAGGTCTCTAGAGCGCAGGTCTTGTATAACGTGGGTCTAATGAGCACACTCATTTTTCCCGCGTAGATCTAGTTTAATTAACGAACAGGAATATGAGTACTACAAGCAATCGTACGGTGCCACTAAACGCTTTGCTAAGCTTTAGCGGTGTCCACCCATAAGACATACGTCCCACTAGACCTACCCCCGCCTCTCCCCACTAGAGCTACGCCTCACTAGACCTACACTAGAAATTTTGGATGTGTATTAGACCTATGCCTCACCAGGCCTACCTGGTTTTCGATATGCATTAGACCTACGCCCCACTAGCTTTATGCTCACTACACCTATGCGCTACAAAACTTAGTGTTTATCATGCAGTCAGTAGAATCTTTGGAGGTAATTGATGTTGTCTGTGATGTTTTGTGAGGAAATTAGTTGCAATTACTTAGTGCAATTATAAATTTATTGAGGTCTCTAGAGCGCAGGTCTTGTATAACGTGGGTCTAATGAGCACACTCATTTTTTCCGCGTAGATCTAGTGGGGAGTGGGTCTAGTGGGACGTAGGTCTATTGGGGAGTAGGCATAGTTGGCAAAGGCTAGTGGGGCGTAAGCCTAGCTGGGGATAGGCCATGTGGGGTGTAGGCCAGTTGGGCGTAGACCTTGCGGGGCGTAGGTCTAGTGGGGAGTAGGCCTAGTGGGGCGTAGGCCTAGCGGGGTGTAAGCCTAGTGGGACGTAGGCCTAGTGGGGCGTAGACCTGATGAATAGGAATCACTTTAGCGACACCCGAAGGCTATTGTATTTATATGCCAAGTGATCGTTTCCGTATGTTTACATGGGATTTGAAAGGGGATCGAACGAAAAAAGTCGGCAACACAATAAAGCTTTGATATGCACCAGTGCAATGCGCTAATGCTTTAACTTGCATTCCATGATAATAGCTTTAGTATTTCATATTATTTACTATACCTTGCTGTGGAAGCGAACTTACTATGCGATTCCCATTTACTTTTTCTGGTTGTTAAATTTCAGTAACTTGTTATGACTATAGAGGCTCGATGTTTGAGTCATAGCTGTTACATTAAACGAAATATAACGACAAACAAAACAAGCAATTGAAGAGTTTATTGCACAACTCAAAACAAACAACCATAATATTAAAATAACATTACGTAGAAATTTACAAATTTGGTGGAATACGTCGTGAAAACTTTTGCTCAATATGACGCAAAGCTGTGACAAAAGTTAAATGCAATATTATACTAAAGTTTCTTGTCAGTTGCCATAACTATAGTGTGAAAAGCATGAATAAGTAGTGTTATGATAAATGGCCATGAGTCTTCTCACCATTTGCTCCTCACTGAGTTTTCTACATCTAACTGCCGTTTATACAGACACTTTCAAAAAGAAACACTGCGCAGTTTTGAATACACTGTATATATCGATACCATCACCCAAAGACAATAGCGTCACATCCGAAATCGGCTCACGAGTGCGCTGCCGTCCCTTTTCTAACACAAAGGTTTTTCCCAACCATTACAATGCTGCAAGTTACTGATTAATAAAAATAAAAGTAAATATTTTAACATGGGCGAAGAAACATAAAGAAACATGAGGAAATATGAATTTAAAAGCAAACCATAATCAGACAGCCGTTTTGAAGGGAAGAATGCGTCAGCTCGATCAGATTTTGTGTCTTTGCACACATGCATTTGGTTGCTCAGAGATCTACGTAAATCGTTAATTGATTTGTACTGTAAATACATGCTCAGAATTCTGAAATGCATAATTTCTTTGCACAGCCAAAATAGTGTGATGGTGTTGCAACAAAGGGCGCGCGGAAAATGATCCTAAAGAATGTTCATCTCACATGTGCTTGTATTTTTTTTTGCAGATTCGTAAATTGTTCCCTTACATGTGTCGTAATGTCCATGAATCGTACACCAACATGTATGGCCGCATTGCTCCTTATTACTGTTCCTGCAGCATATATGGCCAAATTATTCCTCATCACTGTTCCTGCAGCATATATAGCCGCAGTGTTCCTTATTACTGGTTCTGCAGCATATATGGCCAAATTATTCCTCATCATGTTCCTGCACCATATATGGCCGCATTGTTCCCACGTACTGTTCCTGGATGCGCTCCTATGATACTCGCAAGTTTTATCCTGATCTCGCATATTTGTCTTGTATGAGAACGTATTATTGCTAATAATACAACTTCGTGTGTATTGTTTTTGTAACCGTTGTCTTGTATGCCTTCTTATTGTAGGTTCTAAATTGTTTGCGATGTTAATTGAATGGTTGCTTGGTTGGGGAGAAATGTTATGTGGACTCCTACTGATTCATGCGTCATGGTGTGGCTTAAATACTTTGGTTGTCTGCAATCACATTCAAGTCAGAATTGCAGGCTCACATTTAATATCATGCAATAAACATTTGAAACAATTGATTTCCCAGGGGAAATGCGGTCTCAAAAGGGTTAGGGGTGGCGCATCCTAATTTTCAAAAAAATATAGTTGACTTTCGAGTTATTTTACAAATCGCCAAAAAAGTAGGGTTATGACGTCTCTTTCTCGGTTATTCGTTTTGGGGTTTGTTATTGCAAACAACCACAATCGAAACCCTTCTTCCGACAACACCATCACAGTTGGAGTGTTGGATTTCACGTGTAGCAATGCCCCCAGGGGAAGGCCGGGGGTTACTCCTATGAATGGCTTGTTGGGTTATACTTATGAGTTTTGGGGTATCCGTTGTCCGCTGTGTGTGTGTGTGTGTACAGATTTTTTAAATGCTACTCTTCCTCCACTCTGGTCCGATTGTTTTGAAATTTGGTCTGGGTGATCCTCCGGGCAGCTTTTATTTATTTATTTATTTGCAATTTGGCCAATATTGCCCAAGATATTGGCCAAATTTAATATAACACAGAATAGTGCTTCTCTTCCTACAAATCGGTCCTATTACGTTGCAATTACATAGTAATATTTCTGTCAAGTTCTTGTATCAGGCTTATATTTTCTCTGGCGATTAAAACCCAAATTGGGCAAAATATTGTTCGAAAAGGTAAAACAAATTACAGAAAAATTACAGTCTTCTCATACTTAATGCTTCTTCGCCAGTCGCCTCACCGCTTAACTGGATAGCCCAAATGGTTAGGCGTTGCACTGATAATTACTGTTGCATGCTCTGGGACGAGAAAAATAACACTTTGTTTAAACATTGCGTATTTCATTGCCAGCGCGGCATTCCATCTTGCTAGAATTTAACAATGAGATTGTAACGTGAAACTATTTTGCCGTAAATGTCGTTTATATCGTGAGTGTCGTAAACGCCGTAAGTGCCGGTTTGCTTAAAGAAAAGAACAACAAAACACACAAAGCTTTAACGACTGATCTTAATGCTAAACGTAAATCGTAAATCAATTTTACCTTGTTAACACTTGACAAGCCTTTGGCTTGCAAGAGTTATATGAATTTGTGCGAGCAAAATTCGTCCTTTTTTTCTTCTTGACACTTTTTCCGATTTTTTGTGTCTTCTTCTTCTCTGACACTATGAGCCCTAGGACCATGAAACTTGGGACTTATGAAGAGCTTGATCTTTATATCTTGCATTAAATCTTTAATGATTTCATTAATGAATAACTTACTTAACTTACAAGCCCCAGAAACTTTGAGTCTTACCAATTTTGTCGGACCTTTCCTCATACCCAATCCACCATCTATTTTACCATGGCGCATTTTGACACTGATTCATCAACATGATGCTTTAAAACAGTGACACATTTCATTTTAATTGATTCAATCATAGGTACGGTGGGTCACTTTCTATTTTACTACTTTCCTGTGCAATTTTCTTCTAAATCAGGTTTAAACTTGTTGATTTACAAACTTAACTACACCGCCTTTTCTTGTACCAGCTTTACAGCATATATTGCTTAATAAGCATGTAATAGTCGGGTATATCTGCATCCCTGGAGTATTAATAGCTGATGCGTTTCTTGCAGATCCACTCGTTATACAGTTTTACAACCCACTTGATTTTACTATCCGTACTTTCGGCAAAGCTGCAAAGAGTTGAAATCTTTATCATTTTATTGTTATTTATGTTGCACAACATGTTGCTGACTTTAGTAAATACTGGTTGCAGTTGGCGCGATAAATGTTCGCAAACTTTATCTTAAATTTTACTTTGCATTTTTACTTTTAAGGTACAAATTAACACTTCTTAACAACGTTAATGCATTACCTTTTTGTCGTGTTCACTTCAGCCTCTTCATCAGACACGAAAAGAAATCTTGTACTTTCCTCACAGTCACGTATGTCTTCAAGCTTTGGATACTCATTTTCTGTGTCATTTTTAAATATATCTGTGTCGATTTGTGACAAAATCGGGTCACTCTCGGGTTTATCATTAATCCCATCGGTATCGATTTGTGAGAGCATTTTGTCCAGTGAATCGTCATAATTTACATTTTCTTGATTTGTTTCGATTTGTGATATCAAAATGTCCGTGGAATCAGCACTATCACGTTGATTTAGAACCTGTGCTAAGTCGCCATCAAATAACTGACAAAATCCGTAAGTACCATTTTCAATATCTTGTGTATTATCCATTTTGTTGTTAGCCGTTTGACCGTGTGTTAGAAAAGGCGGTAAAATTGATTCTACGTCAACTATTTATAACGTGAAAGCAGATTTGATTTGTTCATACTTATTAATTGAATTAGCATGTGCGCACGACAACAAAGGTTTTGACTGACCAAACAAAACCACTTCTTGCTTGGAGAAAGTTGCCCACTAATGATTGAAAAACAGTAAATAATTCGAACAGAGGCTTTGACTGGATTTTCAAAACCTGCGGACTTCGCCCTTAGGTTTTGGAAAACCAGTCAAAACCTGGTTCTTATTATTTACCTTATTCATTGAGCATATCAAACACAAAATATATGTCATTTAAATGACTGCACAACAATTACGTAGTCTTGAGTTAAAGCCCGTTCAAGACGAATGTTTCCCTGTCTCTCTTCTCAGTTTGGCACTCAATATTTGACACTTGACAAGTCTTTAACTTGGTCAAGGCTTATATGATTTTGTGCGGGCAGCCTTGGGCTATTTTTCGTAAAAATTTATTTTCTTGTCTCAGCTTCTTCTCTGACACCACAGGCCCTAGGACCACAAAACTTTGTACTTATGTAGAACTTGGTCTAAGGGTGTGCACCCCGCCTTTTTTCGTCTACTATTTCGTTTTCATGCTTAAAACGCCATGCGAAAACAGCTGATTTTAAAATAAAAAATATACAGCGCATTTAAAAGCAAAGTAACGGTTGAGCAAAACAGCACAGTTTATAGGCGTTACGCGAGTTCTGCCTGCATAGAGAAAAAGTACTAGTCCGTTCAATCAATAAAGCCGTTGAACCAACAGTCGCATACGTGCTGCGCCATAAGCTCTCCACTTAGTTGTATTACAAACTATGTGACTTGTAAAACACTTCATGTTGTTCAAGAAATAATAAGCCGTTCAAAGAAATATTTTTAACTTTTGATATTTGTCAAGTGTTGAAGATTTTGCTTGCGAAATACGGTGCTAGTTATAATTGTGCCCCCCCCCCCTCCGCCATAGAAGCAGTGGTTTGCGCTGTGGCCTGCGCAGAGGTTATGAGTTCAAGTCCCTTTTCATTGCCTCATTTCATAGGTTTTACAGGCCATATTTATAGTTCTGCCTCTCATAGAAGCACATAAAGACACAAACTAAATTTTTCCTTACTTTCTTTTTTTTCTTCTTTCTTTCCTCCTTTCTTTCCCTCCCTACTTCCCTTCCCTGATCCCGGGTAGATCATCAATGGAGTTGTACTATTTTTATTATTCGCTCGGCAGAAACTAACCAAATAAATGGATAGCTTTAAGGAAAGAAAAAAAAATGTGGTTCGTCCCACGAATCCTCTCTGATTGCTTTTGATAGCAATGTTGCCCATGGGGCCTCCTACTAAATTTAAATTTTGTCAAAATCGATTGGTTTCTCGTTTGTAATGTCTTCTCTTTTACGACTGAGCATAATGTCCACGGACATTCTTGTTAAAATTTAAAAGTGAAAATTTATGATCTTGCTTCGAAAGCAGCAGAATTTTCATTTTTAGTGAAAAAGTCTCCGATCTTTTCGCCTTTTTATTACAATTAACGATATTTACGCTTTTGTGATTTTTCGCTCACAGAGTTACGATCTTTTTTCTTTTAATCTGTAAAAAAACTCGCTTTTCGCTTTTTAGGTTGGCAGTATGAAAATTTGTGAGTATAGACAATGAATGAAGCACTTAATCTAGTGTTACACGTTTTTCAGCGATCAGACGTTTAATATATAAAGGGATGCTGTGGCATCCAGCAAGTTGTTATATGTGACCTTAAAGCGCTGTTATGCAGGTACTTCCGTGCAAAGCTTATGCCTTTTTCACGTACACGTGTATAAATTACACTCCCTGAGTTGAAAATAAGAAACTGAACAACATTGTGTCATACGGATATTGAAACTCACTTCACTCCAAGCTCAAACGCGAGCACAGGACAGCTGTGTAGCTCAGAAAATCAATCAGTCAAATAATCGGCAAGTAATTATCTTTTTATCCTTTTGGTGAGGCAATTGAAAAATGCTCCTTTAACAGGACTTGGAAGCTGTAAAATGTTGGACTGAATGGATGAAGAGTAAGGTCGATTCAACTGTTCGCCAGATCGTGCTGACTTTTATGTTTTATGCTTACAATTAGGGTGTTTAGGAGCTTTGAAATTACGGTGTTTTAGAGAGGGACATGTTTTATGGACGACACTTGTTGCAGAATTTGAAATTGAACTGAAGCAATCTCTTGCTCTCGTTGTGGCATTGCATCTTGTCACTTTCGGCGCAAGTGCAAGCGAAACATTCCCTAAGCTTAAAAAAATGAGAGTTTTTGTTGAAAATGTCCACGCTCGCACAACAAAAGAAAGAGGTTACTGCCTGGTGATAGCTATAGGGAAGAGATACGTTTGCACAAGCTGTAGGAAGAATTTCTGACGCCAGTCTGGGCTCGGATATGTGGTTGCTCAGGTGGATCCAACCCTGATGTAATTGAATGTCGGAGGAAATGGTTTTATTGCGGCTGCCTGGTCACTAGCAATTGTTTAGTAATGTGTTATTTGATTTGTTTCTTAATAAAATCTATCAGCAGCCGCCTACCGTTGATTAAATGGGTCGCACTGACACCTCACAGCTGAGACACAGTCGTAGCCAAATCGCCACGCACCCCGCTAAATAGAGAGAGATAAATCCCGCTCTCTCTCGTGGAGAATCCTGCTCTTTTTGACATACAGTGTCACTCTCCAAATGGCAAATGTGACAGTCGCGCTGCTTCAACCCGGAAACGCGTCACAGAAACAGGAAAACCGAATCAAACCGATGAAATGCAACTGCTAGTTTTTGAAACGAGTTCGCTGCTTTCCTAATAACAATTGACACATTTTATTCAATTCAGTGGACGAGTTAAAAAAAAGAATAAACACTCGAGAATTCTAAACAATTTGATAAATTACAAGCTGAGACGTCGTTTTTTGTCTTTCACGGATCTTTATTGCTTCGAACAGTGAAAAGTTTTGTCCACTAAATAGTAAACTGGAGTTTTAGGGCTGCGCAGTCATATCAAAATCAACAGGAAAAAGCGGTCTTTTTGACACATGCGGGGGTGAAACGTCGTATTTGTAGTGAGTGAAATATAATGCTTTATACTGGAAGTAGCATTGGATAGTAGCGTTGTCATAAAAAAGACTTGTCAAATTGAAAGAAATATTAGTAGGTTAAAGAAGTGGGCCGCGAGAAAATGAAATGGAACAATGGCTCTAAGACTGTAATGTTATTATTTAAGTAGCAGTCACACAAAAGACAGGCAACGGGGAGTAATTTTATGAAATCATAAGCTTTACTTGTGTGTGGTGCTTTACTGAATGGACGAAATCTACAAAGCTGGTGAGCGCGCCCTCACAATGTCCAGCGATTAAAGACATGAGTTTCCTCCCTGGCTTCCACATAGCCAAAGAATACGTAGACAACTTATGTCAGGATATATGCCAGGCTTTCACTTCAGGTGGAGAAAAAGTGACGGAATGGTATAATGCCAACTCGCCATTTGGCTCCCCTGGCCTGACGTCACGGGAGAACCAAGGAGCAACGGAAGAGAACGGAAACGAAGTTACCTTTGTGCCCATAAAACCTCGAGGTGAGTCTCTCAGAGGGGGTATGGATGTAATTGTTCAGCGGATAACACCCCATACTCCCTTCGAAACCGGTTATATGATAAAACCGGGAAATGGGATTTTGCTCTGCATCAAAAATTCAAAATAATACTTCTACTGTTTTAAATGACTCGATGGTTATGAATATGTTTATGTTTTCGAAAACGCTAGTGGTTTATTCCATAGTAATTTATTTACTTCTTGGGTGAACTTTTTTATCTTTGTTTTTAGAATTTATTGTGCGTAACGTAAAGCGATGTTTGCATCAACAGACCTCATACCACCCTATTGTCGATTTCCACATGTTCATTTTAAGAAATTAAAAATTACTCACGGCACAGAAGGCGACAGTCTCGATCAAGTATATAAATATTTCAAATGATAAGGCTATTTTGGTGAAATCTGAGGTTCATCATGTAATATATATATATATATATATATATATATATATATATATATATATATATATATATATATATATATATATATATATATATATTTGTTATATGGTATGGGCAAATGTTGTAATCTCATTGGTCGATTCCCTAGCCCATAAATTGTCAATGTTGACCGGAACGGAAATGTCGATAGAAATTGCAATTATTTGCCATTAAAGCACCATTTAAATCATGTAACAAAGCAAATATTGACGTATTTTGAATCAACAACATGTCCTTTCTCCTCCACCCCTAATATCGATTTTCAGAGCTTCATTTTAAGAGATTAAAAAATAAAAAAAATTACACCAAACAACAAAAGAAACGCCAGATTTTAAAATCTCAATATTTTTGTTCCTAGCATTACAAGCAGAACTTTTGTTACATACACACGAAAAGCAATAGCTGCATAATTGAATAAGAAAGGCTGTGTTAGTCATGGTTCATCTCACACAGCAAAAGGGGCCACACAAAATAAGTATATTGTAAACATTGTTTAAAACTCTGTGTAAGGAATGTACTACGTTTAGCTGAGCAACATTTTGCAAAATTGGCATCTACGACATTTAGCAGAGATTTATAATTATAGGAGATACCTTGTTAACTGATTCGTGAAATTGTGCGTGATCTTTTTTATAGATAGGTCAATAAGAAGCAGTATATTCACGAAATAATCGTTTATAATTTTGGGTTAATTCTTTTATCTTTTTGATAACTTATTATTGATTGCAATTATAATTTAATAGCTTGTTAATAGAATTTAATAGCTTGTTACCATCTGGTGCTATTGATATTCCGACCAATGAAATGCAGTACAGTTCCAACTCTTATACTAACTGTACCTGTCACAATGAAACAATAATTGAGAGGTACTTGCATGAATGATGGCGTCAAAAGATAAGAAGAATTCACCCAAAATTACGAACCAGTTAAAAGATATCCCCGCACAATTATAAATCTAAATGACGTATATGAACGTCGTTTGGCTAAATGTGGCTGGGAAGCTGTCGGGATGCACTATGTAAGTTACCTTTCAATACCATGAATATCTGGTTGATATCAGTCTTTGTTCCTGTTTTATAAAATAGGATGAATAATCCAGGTTGTTTTCAATCCTACGCAAGTCCCTAAAAGTGCTTTTAGTGGGGATTTGGTACGAGAAAAATCTTATTATTTTCATGTACACAGCAAAAGTTTGCAATTATGTATTATGTGACTTCGCTCAAGCTCGAAGCGATTCTTGTCATTCGTTAGACCGTTTTTATCGCCATCACAATAACGTGTAACCTTGCAATCCCATTTACTCACTCTCCGTGTCGTTTGGAGTTCCTGTACACTGAATGCTCGGTCTTTTTTTTTTTCACTAACTGGCTAATCAGAAAACAATATTCGCGCACCCGATGACTTCCTGTTATTGGTTTATCAACTATGACCGTTTGGTTAATACAAAAATCAATGAAACATAGAAAGTATAGTGTACAAGCGCTATCTCAGAGGAATCAAATCTTGCTTTTACTTCGCAAAAGCTTTGAATTCGCTTATCTCCACTTTTAATGGGTTCCCTTCCAGTAATATTTACCACGCAATATAAAAAAGAACTTTTTGAGGTACTGTTCAAGATACTCTAACCCTTCCATCCATCCTATGGCCAATCAGAATGCCCGAGACGTCGTCTGCTAGTCTCGTATAAACGACATTCCCTTTTTGCGTGGCGTCGATACAACACGCCATTCTGTGTGCTGCCGGTTTTTTGCAGCAAGGGAACTGGTTTAAGGTGCGAATTGCTTCATTTTTTACTTAATTCACTGCCTAATGGATTGTTTTATCTATTATTGTGCGTTGGGATAAATTTATGGAGCCGAAGTGTGTTTATTCGCCATCTTACTCTTCGGTCTGATTAGGTTGAGTTTGCACGATCACGGAGACACTTTCCTAGTCCCGAGAAGTGCGCCTCTTTCTCCACTTTCATTCAGATCGAGGAACTTACCAGTTCCACCTCAGTTCGTCTAGGAGTAGGATCTTTTCAGGCTGCTGGACCTGATCAGACTCCAAGCTTTACCAGCCAGCTGTGTCATCGCGGAAATGGCCAGTTTTTGCTTAAGCTTTACTCCATGGGTCGCTTCTCAGTCTTTGTAGAGCAGGTTCTGCAAGTCTGACAGCGTTCTCCGACGAAAAGAGACGTTTTCTGTGACGTCTGAGGGTCATTTTCTTTGCCAGGACCGTTTTCCCTTTGTGGTCTTACGGTCACGGGTGCGAGAAGACCATTCTGGTCCAACGGGATTCACAAAACCCGTTACGGTCCGATGGTCCCAGGTGCATCTGAGGCAAGAGAGATCCATATCCGACACGGGTGGTGCCATTACGGTCCAGCCCGTTACGGCCCGGGAACGTTATCGTTCCGGGAAGCATCTCTTTTCGTCTTTCCTTAGACCCAGCGAGTTATTGCGGTGTTTAAGCAATTGTAAACACAGCTTGGAAGGTTAAAGCTTGCAGTTGAAGCAAAGCACGGAGAAATGTAGTTTTGTGCGTTGTTTTATACTACATATTCTCACCGTTGTTTTTCTCTGCTTGCATTTCAGATATGACAGAGGCCAGTCTACATTCTCCACCGTTACTGCCTCAGTGTATCCATCCTCCAACCGCGTGTAACCCCCACTCCATCTGCGACCGCTGTAGACGGAATAGTGGAATACCTCTGTGTGAGCCAGACAGCCAGTGTGGCGAGTGTCTACATCTTTCTCCAGAGGATTGGAAAGTCCTATTACGGAATAGGACCAAGAACGAGCGCAGGAGGGATAAGCGCAAATTCCTTTCGTCAGCTTCGTTTGTTACTCGTGAATTTATTCGTGATACCATGAAGAAGGCTAGCTCCGTTATTCTGGGCCAGGTCTCCACCCCCGTACACGTAGACACTGGTGCAGAATCGGAATCCGCTACGCCAGTTAAGAGACATAAAAAGTCCAAGAGTAAAGGACGTGCATTTTCTGAGACTGTAGCAGAATTGGACATCCCGGAAGGGCAAGAACGGGATCGTCTCCGCGAGGCATGGGCCTCACCTCCTAGAGTGAAACCCAGTGGCAGTCCAGGAGGGGCGTTTAAGTCCCCGTCTGAGGAACAAGTGACTTTAACGCATAAGGATACGGGAACAGTACTTTCGGCGGTTACAGGCCAGTTAGGCATTCCCCCGCGAGAGGACTTATCCCCCCCTCCTCAGCTGCAGCGTCTCCCGAGTGAATTTTCAGCGTTTTTGTCTATGCAATCGCAACTGCAAAAACAACTTTTGGATTTACAGAGTCAAGTTCAGAAGCAGGAGAGTCTGCTTAGTCAAAGGCAAAAGCCTAAACCATCAGCTACGGTTTCTCGTCCTCCTCCGGAAATTCAGTCAGTGGCAGCGATATCGGGCTCGCCTGTACCTCACCTCCCGCTGGACTCTAACGTGGATATTCCCGAAACGGTCACCATCAGCGAGGAGGATTCCGTGGGCGTGCCCCTTTCGGGCCAAGTCTCCGCATTGCTGGAAGATGATGAGGAAATCGGGCCGATGGAAAATTCTCCCCTAGCAGCAGTCCCAAGCAACAGGGAGAAAGAAATTTACACCCCAGTAGGGGAACCCCACATGTCACATTTTTCACAATCCCAACTCCCAGAAGCAGCATCTGATGAACAGGAGTCGGAGGTGGAAGACGGGGAAGAAGAATCCGAGGGTACGTCAGTACATTCCCGTTGTCATTTACCGTTACGGGCAGTGGAGCAGGTGCGTTCTCCCGGCCAAGGGCATCGACTTTGGAGAGATCCAGCGGCAGCGGGCAGACGGCCCATCCGTACTCCCTCTCCACCAGATCTTGCCCCATCGGTCGAGGACGCGGCCCCCTCGAGTTCTGCTTCTACGATTGCACCAGAAGACGTGCCGTTCAGGGATGCCATTCAAGAGATAGCCCGCTTAGCAGAGGTCTCCTGTGGCTCCCCAAATTTAGATAAGGAGGATCCGCCCATTCGGATGACATCTCAGGCAGCTCCACCACAACAGGACTCGTTTATCGCACTAGCCACCAGTGAGGGCATTGCTCATGCTGTCACGGTCCGCGCGAAAGAGTTCAAGAAGATGGACGCCGGTGAGGGTCGCACGTTGTCGCGTTTCCATTTATCTAAACATTGCTCAGTACGACCAGGACCATATCGGTCAGCGGATGAAAAAATTCCCCTAGAGGCACTGGAGCAGCCCGTGAAGCGTACAGTCTGGATGCCCACAGTGCGTAGTGACTCAGACATTCCATTAGTGGAGAAAGACGCAAAGACCATCGAGGCGTCTTCTCGCCACATCCTGAACATTATGTCTTTTCAAGATCATGCACTTAAAGCACTAAAGTCGCGTTGGGAAGAACTTCGCCTTAGTGATCCCGTGTCTGCTAAATTGATGGAATGCCTGGCCTTAGCTACCCGAGACGTGGTCAAACTTTCCACTTTTTTGATGACTTCAATGGTCTACTTACGTCGAGATGCCTTTCTCCAGCACTGCTGGTCTAGTGTCAAAGGTTTGCGGGACCTGCGTCATGCCCCTATCCTGGAGGAACGAGAACTATTTCCTCCCGCCGAGATAGAGAGGGTGAACCAGGAAAGTCGTTCGCTTTCGCAAGATTATGCCCTGATGTCCAGGATGTCTCGCTCCTCCTTCAAACGTCCACTGAAGAGGAAGAGACCACAACAGTCCTCTCCAGCACCGTCTAAGCCGAGTGCGCAGCTACAACAGCCCCCTGTCAAGAAACCGAAACCCAGCCCCGGCAGCAAGACAGAGGGTCCGGCTCCACAGTCGTTCAGGTAGCAGCCAACCAAAGTACCGTCACGAGATTCCCTTATCTCCTGGCGATACTTTAGCAAACTTAAGAGACTTGGAAAATTTACTTTCCTTAAACGCCTCCTTGCCCGTAGGAGGAAGACTAGGAAAGTTTTGGCAGCAATGGGCAGAAATGGGGGCGTCTCGAAGGGTAGTACGTTGGTTAAAGAGAGGTTACTCCCTACCTTTCAAACGAGACCGGAACGGGCTCAGGTGCCCTATTCCCCTAACCGCCCATGCGCCAAGACAACTAGTCACCTCTTACGCCAAGGGGTCAGAAAAAGACCGAGCTCTCCAAGAAATGCTACTGAGCTTGTCTCAAAAACAGGCGATAGAGGAAATGCCAGAAAATCAAATGGGTTTTTTCAGCAGAGTTTTTCTGGTTCCCAAGAAATCCGGAGGGTGGAGGCTGGTAATCGACCTTTCCCCCATAAACGGTTTTCTTCGAGTGATCACCTTTCAGATGGACACGGCCCAGGTGATAAAAGGGTCATTACGGGAAGGGATGTGGGGTACCTCCATAGATCTCTCCGATGCTTACCTCCATATTCCTCTCCATCGCTCGGCAAGAAAATTTCTAGCCTTTCAAGTAGGGAAAAGACGATTTTGGTTTCTGGCACTTCCCTTCGGTCTGGCTACGGCCCCGTACGTTTTCTCCAAGGTCATGAAAGTACTGAAAACATGGGCACGGCTAGAAGGGATGTTAGTCTTTCAGTATCTGGACGACTGGTTTCTGGCGAATCAAGACAGGCAGGTAACCGAGAATCATACAATGTCTTTAGTTCGCAAGGCACTAGAGGTAGGTCTAGTAGTAAACCTAGCCAAGTCCGAACTAACCCCCAAACAGTCCATTACCTTTCTAGGGGAGTTTTGGGATCTGGCAATAGCAAAGGCGTTCCCTACGCCAGAACGCCGCCAGAGAATTGCAGATGCCATAAAAGGTATTTCCCCAGGAAAGAAGGTGAGATTACAGGCCATGGAATCGCTCCTCGGCCTGTTAGTGGCAACAGAGAAGACAGTCCCCCTGGGCCGTCTCCATTACAGGCCATTTCAAAGCCAGGTAAGATGGGCGTTGCATCAGGGTCGTTCACCCGCAGCGAGGATGCAAGTTTCACAGGTAACCCTACAAGCCCTACAGTGGTGGTGCGATGTTCTAATTATGTCCGAAGGAATGCCATTTCAGCCCCCCACCCCGGAGATAGAGATTCAGACCGATGCGTCCCATGCGGGGTGGGGAATTTATTGGAATGGTCAGGTATGGAAGGGCAAATGGCCACCCTCGCTTCAGTCCTACCACATAAACTGGCTGGAGCTTCGGGTGGTCTGGATTGCCCTAATCAAGCTGACCAACCAACTCAGAAACAAGGCAGTCCTTTTTCGGTTAGACAACTCCACAGCCATAGCTTACCTCAACAAGCAGGGGGGCACCAAATCACGATCCCTGTCCAAACTTGCATTCCAAATTCTTTCAAAGGCCAGGGAGGAACAGGTGACCGTTTCCGCCCGTCACCTGGCCGGGAAATTAAACGTCCTAGCGGACTTAGCCTCCAGACAGGGTCAAGTTATCAACACCGAGTGGTGCCTATCCCCTCGGTCCTTTCAGTGGGTGACACACCAATCCCCATGGGGTGCCCCGACTCTGGATCTGTTTGCAAACGCGATGACCACCCAACTTCCCCGGTACGTGTCTCCTTGCCCGGACCCAGCAGCTTGGGCAGTAGACGCTCTCAATTGTCAGTGGCCACGGGACGAGGTACTGTATGCCTTTCCCCCACAAGCAATCTTAGGGCAAGTCCTGCAGAGAGTAATCGAGTTGAAACCACCGTTCCTATTACTCATTGCCCCATGGACACCGGAAGCCCCATGGTTCGCCCTCCTACTCCATTGCAAGGTAGTAAGGTCGATACCGATCCCATGCCACAACGAGTTGCTATCACAACCCCATTGGCATCACTTCCACCCCTCCCCTCGCTTACTGAACCTCCACCTTTGGTGTCTGACCAGTCCTTTCTGAAAAACAAGGGTTTTTCTAAGCAGGTGAGAGAGAAAATAGTAAACAGTCACAAGGGTTCAACGGCCAAAGTTTACAGGTCGCAGTGGAATAAATTTGCCGCTTGGTGTAGCACTTCTAAGCTAGATCCGTTTCAGGCTAGCCCAGCAGTGGTAGCGGATTTCCTCGATCACCTTTTCACGGAGGTGAAATTAAAGGTAAGTTCCATCGAGGGCTATAGGGCCGCTATAGGGTCAAGACTCAAAGCGTCTACAGGCTACGACCCGGGCGAAGATACTTCCCTATCACAGCTAGTAAGACATTTTAAAGTAAGCTCCCCACCCTGCCCATCCAACATAGCGCAGTGGGATTTATCAATAGTCTTACAGTATCTTCAGCGCCCAGATATATTTAGTAAGGACGTGATTTCAGCAAAAAACGCAACATTAAGATTCACGTTTTTATTGGCCTTAGCTTCGGGCAAAAGAAGAGGCGAAATCCATGCCCTAGACAGAAAGGTAAATAAAGATAAGGGTACATGGGAGAAGGTCACCCTAGTCCCTAGAGCAGGATTCATGGGAAAAACCCACATCATGACCCAAGGGATGGGAACGTTCGATCACATTACTCTCCCATCCCTACCAGATGACCCCGACTCAGACGGTCTGGTCTCTTTGTGTCCCGTCAAAGCGCTGCAACAGTATTTGGAAATGTCAGAGGCCTACCGATCAGATAATCAGAAGGCTCTCATCATTTCGTTTATGCCGAAATTTAACAAAGATCTTTCGAAACAGTCGATCTCAAATTATATTAAAAGGATCATTTTGGCAGCCTATGACGATGCACAAATCGACCCTAACCCGTTAGGGGAATCAAACATCAAAGCCCATCAGGTAAGGCAAGTAGCCAATTCCCTCAGGGCGGTACGCAACGTGTCCCTTTCGGATATATTAAAAACAGGTTGTTGGGTTTCCCCCAACTCGTTTGTTAAATACTATCTGAAAGATTTTTCTCAAGATGAATTGTCTGGCTTATATTCATTAGGACCGTTCGTGGCTTCAGAAACGACCATTACAGGCTGAGTGTTTCTGTTGTAGGAATGCTTCTCCCAAGTTTAAGAACAAGGGCAAGCACAAGAGTAACTTCTCCAAGGGCCGTAATGGGAATAGTAACAACAACAACAAGCCACGAAAGTAACAACCTACAAGAAGGTCTTTCCTTCTTACTCTGAACATTTCGCCTTTCGCTCAGGTCCTTTGGACCATTTCGGTTCGTGCTTATATTAAGTTACGGACGAACGCTGGACGGTTATGTTTAATTAAGCATTTATTTACTCCGAAGTGTTCAGGATCGCATGTGTAATGAGTACAGCCCAGTCTTCGGTCTTACGGCTACTCGGATGCTTAAGTTTTGATCTCCTTTCTTCATGTTTTTCAGAAAGAAAGGGGGGGGGACCATGTCGGTCCCAGACGTACCCAGTGACCGTACACCCGTTGTAGCCGGAAGGCCGAAAGCCGGTTTATGGTTCATGGTATGAGGTACCATAGTATCATTATGGGCTTATGGGACCATAACGGCCCCATATAGGAAAACAGTCATAAATAAGCAAAATTTTTTCTGTTTTTCATTTTATGACGATTTACAGTAGTTTTAGTACTATCTAGTCAATCGCTATGAGTTTATTTCAAATAAACGTGGTAATTTATCAAATGAGAAGAAGAAAAGTTAGACAGCGGACTCGCTTTCTTTTTCAAGTTTGAATTGCATGTCTTGTAAGACACTTCAGTCACTTTACTAGAAGTGTCAAAGAGTTTATTTGCGTAATTCCTATGGATTTACGATCGTTTTGTAGTACTTCTAAATAAACCTAATTGTTCATCAATACATAGCAAGTGAATAGTGAGAACTTGAGGAAGGGATCCATCCGGTGGGCGGTTGGAGGGGGATGGTGATAGTTCTCAAAAAAGATGATGGCATGGTTGGAAGCCTTCTCATCTCAACTGACAGTTGCTGTGATATTTTTTACTTTGTTACGATTTACCTTATGTTGAAAGACCGGAATGGTACGCCTCCGGACTTTATTTAGGAAATCATTAAAAGAATTGAAACTTAGCTGACAAGTTTTATTTCTTCTTTGCGTCGAGTGCACAGCACTCCTCGCCTATATGCAATGAGCTTTTACAAGCCATAGTGTAATTCGCGACCTTTTTGGGCAGTTCAAGAATGGCAGGCTCCCCTGCTCCGGACTCAAGTCCCATTAAAAGTGGAGATAAGCGAATTCAAAGCTTTTGCGAAGTAAAACTATCGTTTTATTTCGTAAAACGAGCTTTTACGAGTAAAAGCGCAATTCGCGTTCTCCACTTTTAACTTTGATTTTAACCCGTCCCATCCATCCCCAACTAGCCTGGGCGTGTTTTACCGCCTTTTGGGGCTAAAAAGGGAATGTCGTTTATACGAGACTAGCAGACGACGTCTCGGGCATTCTGATTGGCCATAGGATGGATGGAAGGGTTAGAGTATCTTGAACAGTACCTCAAAAAGTTCTTTTTTATATTGCGTGGTAAATATTACTGGAAGGGAACCCATTAAAAGTGGAGAACGCGAATTGCGCTTTTACTCGTAAAAGCTCGTTTTACGAAATAAAACGATAGTTTTATACACGACATGTTCAATTTTAACGTAAAAATAACTGTTTTGTTTAGTATGGAATGCCATTATCACATTTATGTATGGAATGCCATTTTAACATTTATTAGGCAATTATTGATATCAAGAATTAATCTCTAATTTTTTTCTGATGTCAAGAATTAATTTTTTGTCTCTACATTTTTTTTATTTCAAGAATTAATTTTTAATCTGAAAATAAGGTTGACATCAAGAATTAATTTTGGCGATCTGTAGTTATATTTTTGATATCTCTCGATGTAATCTTGATCTCAAAAAATAATTTTTGATGTCAATAATTATTTATGGATATTAACAAATATTTATTAATATAAAAATGATTTAGTGATCTCCAAAGTGGATTTTTAGAGGTCAAAATTTCAATTCTTGATGGCAAAAAATGAAATATTTGATAGCAAAAGTTCAGTTTTGAGCTCGATAATTTATTTTCTTTTTACTGATATCCAGAATGTAACTTTGATCACATTATTTCAGTAGAAAGCTTTATTAATATATATTTTGAAGTATGAAAATGCTTTTTTGATCTCAAAAATTAATTTTTGATTTCAAAAATCAGTATAAAATTCAGAAACAAACATCTGTGAATGAAATAATGACTGGCTTCCGTACATAGAATCTTTCTTTTAATTGTTACTGCACACAAAAAAAGCAATACTTGAGCTCAAAAATTGTACTGTTTTTATTGAGACCAATAATCTGTATTTTAATATTGTACTGGACAAAAAAAAAAAGAAAAATCTTATTGAGCTCAAAAATTGTGCTGTTATTATTGATATCAGTAATTCAATTTTACATCTCCAAATTTAATTGACGATTCGTTAAATTTATACAAATGCGTGACTTTCTTGAGATTTTTTATAATATCGCTGGCCCGAATGATGTGTTCTACATGTCGCTGGCCTATATGTCGTTAGCCTATATGTCGTTAGCCTATATGTCGCTGGCCTATATGTCGCTAGCCTATATGTCGCTGGCCTATATGTCGCGGGCCTATACCTCACTGGCCTATATGTCGCTCTCCTATATGTCACTGGCCTATATGTCGCTGGCCTATATGTCGCTGGCCTATATGTCGCTGGCCCATATGTCCCTGGCCTATATGTCGCTGGCCTATATGTCGCTGTCCCATATGTCGGTGGCCTATATGTCGTTAGCCTATATGTCGCTGGCCTATATGTCACTGGCCTATATGTCGCTGGCCTATATGTCGCTGGCCTATATGTCACTGGCCTATATGCCGCTGGCCTATATGTCTGTAACGTACACACAGAGATTAACTGTAATGTGTGCAGGGGGACTTGTTTTCCGCCTGTAACGTACACAGGGATTAAGTGTAATGTGTGCAGGGGGAAGTCTCATCCGCCTGTAACGTACACAAAGGGATTAACTGTAATGTGTGCAGGTTACGCCTCATCCGCCTGTAACGTACACAAAGGGATTAACTGTAATGTGTGCAGGTTACGCCTCATCCACCTGTAACGTACACACAGAGATTAACTGTAATGTGTGCAGGGGGACTTGTTTTCCGCCTGTAACGTACACAGGGATTAAGTGTGATGTGTGCAGGGGGACTTGTCATCCGCCTGTAACGTACACACAGGGATTCAGTGTAATGTGTGCAGGGGGAAGTCTCATCCGCCTGTAACGTACACAAAGGGATTAACTGTAATGTGTGCAGGTTACGCCTCATCCGCCTGTAACGTACACAAAGGGATTAACTGTAATGTGTGCAGGTTACGCCTCATCCACCTGTAACGTACACACAGAGATTAACTGTAATGTGTGCAGGGGGACTTGTTTTCCGCCTGTAACGTACACAGGGATTAAGTGTGATGTGTGCAGGGGGACTTGTCATCCGCCTGTAACGTACACACAGGGATTCAGTGTAATGTGTGCAGGGGGATGTCTCATCCGCCTGTAATGTGCACAAGGGATTAACTGTAATGTGTGCAGGGGAACTTGTCATCCGCCTGTAACGTACACAAAGGGATTAACTGTAATGTGTGCATGGGGACTTCTCATCCGCCTGTAATGCACACACAAGGATTAACTGTAATGTGTGCAGTGGTGCTTCTCATCCACCTGTAACGTACACACAGGCTTTTAAAGCCTCCTGAAAGGGGCACATGCATTATGCAGTCTTTATTTCATTGAGTGGACTTTTTTGTCTATCAGTTTTTTTTTTTTGCTCACCGTTATTGCAGTTATCATTACTTTAACAACCATTTTTTTCTGTGCCCCGGCGCTTCTCGCATCTCTTCAATTTGAATGAAATTGTGGCTAATTGCTGCAGTGGGTAAACGGCGTAAAGCCTCCCCCCGGCGAAAAGCACCCCCCCCCCCCCAAGGAATATCCCTCCCGATGAAAAACCCTCCTGATCCGGCATATCTTTTATTGTTAAAATTTTTAAATTATAATTATTATTAAAATCACAGGTCAACGGTCCAAATTCAAATATTATGTAATGTGAAGCACAAACAATTGACTGCTGTGGAGACCACAAAGGCGTCACCGTCTATTGTGGTTTAAACTATATAAAAGACTATTGTAAGCTGGATCTGGCCGATCGTCCCCATAATCCCTGGGGCACTCCTGAAGCCACTTCTGTCATTCCCCTGACCCTGTCAGTTGGGTCAAAGAGGCACCGAAGCAGAGGTAAACATTAAGCCTCGAAAAGACATCCACCATGCTTAGCCTGGAGTTGATGCGGCGGCACCCGAGGCGAGCTTTGATCTTCAAGCACGGAAATCATGCACCGCATGATTCGCAAGTACAAGCGGGGTGCCTTGCCAAAGGAACCCGCCACGGCTGCTGATATTGTTCTCACTGTCCAACCAACTATACAGTGCGGACCAATGGTTCATGGATGGCACCTTTAAGAGTTGCCCTCGTCTGTTCCAGCAGATGTATATTATTCGCGTGTATGAAGACTTCGATCGTGTATGAAGAATCCCCACATGACGTCATCGACGTGTGCACCAGACAAGGCAACCATCCCGATTTCAGGAGCGTACTGGACGACATCGAGGTGTCTGTTTCGAGTAGTGGGAAAATACGGGTTTGAGCACGCGCGTGCTCAAACCCGTATTTTCAGGTGTTTTGAAACCCGTACGGGTTTGAGCACAGGTGTGTTGAAACCCGTACGGGTTTGAGCACACCTGTTTTCAAACCCGCGCGGGTATGAGCACAGTTTCCGGAAGTGAATGTAAATTATTTCGTCAAAGCAGTGAGAGACGAAATGGCGCATGATTTCGTCATGTACTTTCGTCATCCCATCTAGGCACGTGTACTTTTAACCTTGATCTCATTTCGTCAAAGACACTTTCGTCATTTCATCCAGGCACGTGTACATTTGACCTTGACCTGATTTTGTCAAGGACACTATAACCTTGACCTCATTCAAGGACAGTGCATGTCAAAGACACTTTAACCTTGGCTTCATTCAAGGACACTGTTTTCATTCCCCCCCCCCCCTCTATTTACGGGTCTCCACCTGAAATAACTAAAAATAATAAACAACTAAAAAAAATAAATAAACAAATAAAAATAAAATAATAAACAAGTAAAATAAAGAAATAAAAAGCAATAAAACATGAAAAATAAATAAACAAGTAAAAAAATAACAAAATACAAGAAAAAGTAAATAAATGAATGAAAAATACTTCCGGAAACTGTGCTCATACTCCCATTTTCAGGTGTTTTCAAACCCGCGCGGGTTTGAGCATAGGTGTGTTCAAACCCGCGCGGGTATGCGCACAGTTTCCCGGAAGTGGTAAAAAACCGCGCGCGATGTGAATGAAGAGTGAAGTATCTGAAATAAAAAAGAATAAGCAAATAAAAAATAAAAAAATAAACAAATGAAAGAAAATTATATATATATAAATATATAAAAATAAACAAAATAAAGAAGTACAAAAAATAAAGAAGTCAGAAAAACCCACCCAGCTGGTATGTGTTTTCAAACCCCCAGGGGTATGAAAACCGTTTCCGGAAGTGGTATAAAAACACTTTCGTCAAACCCTCATGAGGTTTGACGAAACAGTTTCGTCAGACCCCCAGCGACGAAACAGTTTCGTCGAACCCCAGTGAAAGTCAAGGACACTGTAGAGTAACCTTGACCTTATTTCGTCAAGGACACTTTTGTCAAGGTACACGTGTACTTTTGACCTTGACCTAATTTCGTCAAGGACACTATAACCTTGACCTAATTTCGTCAAGGACACTTTCGTCAAAGTACGCATGTACTTTCGTCATCCCATCCGAGCACGTTCCAACGTGCATGATTTCGTCATACCATCAAGGTACGTTCGTCAAATCACACATGTACATACGTGTTCCCCTTCGGACGTCATTGACCTCATTGATGACGTCACGGATGACGTCATCTACTAAATATTTCAATCAAACATAACTTTATAACTACTCAGTCAATTTCAACCATTTTTTCATCATAGTATTCAGGAAGACTTGAAGTGTTTATGTATGACGCCACTGATGGCGTCACTGATGACGTCATCAATGAAATCATATACTCAAAATTTTAAATGTGTATATTTTGAAAACTACTCGGTTAATTTCAACCATCTTTTCATCATAGTATTCAGGAAGACCTCAAAGGTTTACGGATGACGTCACTAATGACGTCATCAATGACGTCATATACTCAAAATTTTAAACGTGTATATCTTTGAAACTATTCTGCCAATTTCAGCCATCTTTTCACCATAGTATTGAGGAAGACTTGAAATTTTTATTGATGACGTCATTGATGACGTCACGGATGACGTCATTTACTAAATATTTCAATCAAACATAACTTTATAACTACTCGGTCGATTTCAACCATCTTTTCACCATAGTATTCAGGAAGACTTGAAGCGTTTATGGATGACGTCATTTACTAAAAATTTCAAACACACATATCTTTAAAACTACTCGGTCAATTCCAACCGTCTTTTTACCATAGTATTTAGGAAAACTTTAAACTTTTATTGGGAACGTCACTGATGACGTCATGACGACGTCATTTACTCAAAATTTCAAACGCACATATCTTTAAAACTACTCGGTCAGTTTCAACCATCTTTTCACCATAGTATTGAGAACAACTTTAAATTTTATTGATGACGTCATGAATGACGTTATTTACCTAAAAATTTTAATTGAACATAACTTTCAAACTATTGGACCGATTTTAACCATCTTTTCAACAAAGTGTTTAGGAGGACTTTATATTTTATTGATCACGTCATTGATGACGTAACGGATAACGTTATTTACCTAAAGGTTTTAATCCAATATAACTTTAAAACTACTGGACCGATTTCAACCATTTTTTCATCAATCTGTTCAGCTGGACTTTGTCTTTAATAAAGCATAAAGTGAACGTTGAATATGTGAAGAACGTTGAAACTGCGTTTACACATAAAAAAGCAAGACATATATTGAAAAGTTTTATTAATACATTTAAATATACAGCGCTTAATCAATAAACTTTTACATCATTTGTTGATTTTCAAAGTCTTTATTATAAAGTTTAGTCAAATAAGTCTATTTTTCTTCATCTGTTTCACTCCTTTGCACCTCACTGTCCTCATCCACATCACTTTCTTCGTCGCTGCTTTCATTATTCTCCACCTGATCTAGAAGCTCTTCAAAGAATGCATCGTTTCTTCTTATAGCCGCCTTTAATGCCTTTGAATACTCGTAATGTTTTTCATCAACAAAGTGATTAAAGTCTTCTAAAATGGTTTGATAATGTTTGCTTTGTTCTAGACGTTGAGTATATTTGAATAGTCTCATAAACAGTTGTTTTAGGCAGTGCTTATAAATGGGTCGGAAGTCATCACTTGCTCTTTCACGGGCACCTTCAACCCCTTGTTCTTCATATTCTGAAACCTTTTCTTGAAATTTGTCATCATAGTCATCATATACTTCTTGGACCATATCATACCAAACAGAGTCTATTTCTGACTCACTGTCAGAACTGCTGTCATCGTTGTCCTCGCTACAATGGTTCATATGTTTGAACAAAGCTTCTTGGCTGTTGTATAATGCACCGCATTCTATACAAGCATGTGCATTATTTTCACCCATGTCAACTCTTAGACTTTCAATAGAAGACTCATCTAACGTTTCCGTGATAGGTGCTTTTATAGGGTTTTCCATCTCTTCCTCCCATTCGCCTTCTGCACGCTCGCTTCCATTCACTTCTGAAGTGTGTACATGCTTTAAGTGTCTTTTAAGGCTTTGTGGCCAATGGTAAGATTTCGAACAAATGTTACATTTATACATCCTTTCGGTTCCACATCCAGTTCTCAAATGATGAAAAAGTCTTTGAGTGTCGATATATATATATATGACAACAACAACGGTAACAGCAACTGTGTTGTTGTTGTGTTGTTGTTGCGTTGTTGTTGTTGTTGTTGCGTTGTTGTTGTGTTGTTGTTGTTGTTGTTGTTGCGTTGTTGTGTTGTTGTTGTTGTTGTTTAGTTGTTGTGTTGCGTTGTTATTGTTGCGTTGTTGTTGCCTTGTTGTTGTTGTTGTTAAAAAGACGTGCAAAGCGCGCAAATGCTCCTTCTTCTACACAGACTTTTCAGTTATCACTGATTACGAATCACTGTGCAAAGTTCTGAATTCACTTCAACTCGTCCATTGTTGAATCGAACAAGTTCTGATACATTCGTCGTCAATGGAACATCATCATCATGATGTAAAATGATTCTAGAAGCTACAACTAGCATGAGGTCAGCTGCCCAAATTGTATTCGCGTTGATAAATGCTGAATCAATGTCGTAAGTTAATGGTAAATGCAGTTCTTCACATTCACGCAGAAACGAGTGGATGAAACGATCTCTTGGAATTGCCTTTCCAACAGCTTCCCAATGCTGATGCAAATTCGTCACTTGCAAAATCCAATCCGATTCAAAAGCAGGAAGCTTTGAAAACACATAGTCAGCATAGTTCACTTTGAAGACATCATCCATAGTCTCTGCACATAGGCGAAGAAGTAATGTTGACATTGTTAAAGCTGTGGGTTTTCTCATCACTCATCCATTTATACCACTTAGATGTAATCAAAAAATGGTGTGTAACTTGTTAAAATTGTTAAATTGCTGACTCAGCAGAATTTTGCTCTCCTGAATATGTGTATTCATCCGCCAAATGGTATTCATCCGCGAAATAACACTTTCGAGGAATGATTTTTTCTCGTCACTCATGCATTTATACATGTTCAACATGGCGTCATATGGTATCATTCAAAAGTCACAACCATGAACGCAACCATGAACAGTGATTCGTAATCAGTGATAACTGAAAAGTCTGTGTAGAAGAAGGAGCATTTGCGCGCTTTGCACGTCTTTTTAACAACAAACAACAACGCAACAATAACAACGCAACACAACAACTAAACAACAACAGCAACAACAACAACAACACAACAACAACAACACAACAACGCAACAACAACAACAACAACAACAACAACACAACAACAACGCAACAACAACAACAACGCAACAACAACACAACAACAACACAGTTGCTGTTACCGTTGTTGTTGTCATATATATATATACATATATCGACACTCAAAGACTTTTTCATCATTTGAGAACTGGATGTGGAACCGAAAGGATGTATAAATGTAACATTTGTTCGAAATCTTACCATTGGCCACAAAGCCTTAAAAGACACTTAAAGCATGTACACACTTCAGAAGTGAATGGAAGCGAGCGTGCAGAAGGCGAATGGGAGGAAGAGATGGAAAACCCTATAAAAGCACCTATCACGGAAACGTTAGATGAGTCTTCTATTGAAAGTCTAAGAGTTGACATGGGTGAAAATAATGCACATGCTTGTATAGAATGCGGTGAATTATACAACAGCCAAGAAGCTTTGTTCAAACATATGAACCATTGTAGCGAGGACAACGATGACAGCAGTTCTGACAGTGAGTCAGAAATAGACTCTGTTTGGTATGATATGGTCCAAGAAGTATATGATGACTATGATGACAAATTTCAAGAAAAGGTTTCAGAATATGAAGAACAAGGGGTTGAAGGTGCCCGTGAAAGAGCAAGTGATGACTTCCGACCCATTTATAAGCACTGCCTAAAACAACTGTTTATGAGACTATTCAAATATACTCAACGTCTAGAACAAAGCAAACATTATCAAACCATTTTAGAAGACTTTAATCACTTTGTTGATGAAAAGCATTACGAGTATTCAAAGGCATTAAAGGCGGCTATAAGAAGAAACGATGCATTCTTTGAAGAGCTTCTAGATCAGGTGGAGAATAATGAAAGCAGCGACGAAGAAAGTGATGTGGATGAGGACAGTGAGGTGCAAAGGAGTGAAACAGATGAAGAAAAATAGACTTATTTGACTAAACTTTATAATAAAGACTTTGAAAATCAACAAATGATGTAAAAGTTTATTGATTAAGCGCTGTATATTCAAATGTATTAATAAAACTTTTCAATATATGTCTTGCTTTTTTGTGTGTAAACGCAATTTCAACGTTCTTCACATATTCAACGTTATGCTTTATTAAAGACAAAGTCCAGCTGAACAGATTGATGAAAAAATGGTTGAAATCGGTCCAGTAGTTTTAAAGTTATATTGGATTAAAACCTTTAGGTAAATAACGTTATCCGTTACGTCATCAATGACGTGATCAATAAAATATAAAGTCCTCCTAAACACTTTGTTGAAAAGATGGTTAAAATCGGTCCAATAGTTTGAAAGTTATGTTCAATTAAAATTTTTAGGTAAATAACGTCATTCATGACGTCATCAATAAAATTTAAAGTTGTTCTCAATACTATGGTGAAAAGATGGTTGAAACTGACCGAGTAGTTTTAAAGATATGTGCGTTTGAAATTTTGAGTAAATGACGTCGTCATGACGTCATCAGTGACGTTCCAAATAAAAGTTTAAAGTTTTCCTAAATACTATGGTAAAAAGACGGTTGAAATTGACCGAGTAGTTTTAAAGATATGTGTGTTTGAAATTTTTAGTAAATGACGTCATCCATAAACGCTTCAAGTCTTCCTGAATACTATGGTGAAAAGATGGTTGAAATCGACCGAGTAGTTATAAAGTTATGTTTGATTGAAATATTTAGTAAATGACGTCATCCGTGACGTCATCAATGACGTCATCAATAAAAATTTCAAGTCTTCCTCAATACTATGGTGAAAAGATGGCTGAAATTGGCAGAATAGTTTCAAAGATATACACGTTTAAAATTTTGAGTATATGACGTCATTGATGACGTCATTAGTGACGTCATCCGTAAACCTTTGAGGTCTTCCTGAATACTATGATGAAAAGATGGTTGAAATTAACCGAGTAGTTTTCAAAATATACACATTTAAAATTTTGAGTATATGATTTCATTGATGACGTCATCAGTGACGCCATCAGTGGCGTCATACATAAACACTTCAAGTCTTCCTGAATACTATGATGAAAAAATGGTTGAAATTGACTGAGTAGTTATAAAGTTATGTTTGATTGAAATATTTAGTAGATGACGTCATCCGTGACGTCATCAATGAGGTCAATGACGTCCGAAGGGGAACACGTATGTACATGTGTGATTTGACGAACGTACCTTGATGGTATGACGAAATCATGCACGTTGGAACGTGCTCGGATGGGATGACGAAAGTACATGCGTACTTTGACGAAAGTGTCCTTGACGAAATTAGGTCAAGGTTATAGTGTCCTTGACGAAATTAGGTCAAGGTCAAAAGTACACGTGTACCTTGACAAAAGTGTCCTTGACGAAATAAGGTCAAGGTTACTCTACAGTGTCCTTGACTTTCACTGGGGTTCGACGAAACTGTTTCGTCGCTGGGGGTCTGACGAAACTGTTTCGTCAAACCTCATGAGGGTTTGACGAAAGTGTTTTTATACCACTTCCGGAAACGGTTTTCATACCCCTGGGGGTTTGAAAACACATACCAGCTGGGTGGGTTTTTCTGACTTCTTTATTTTTTGTACTTCTTTATTTTGTTTATTTTTATATATTTATATATATATAATTTTCTTTCATTTGTTTATTTTTTTATTTTTTATTTGCTTATTCTTTTTTATTTCAGATACTTCACTCTTCATTCACATCGCGCGCGGTTTTTTACCACTTCCGGGAAACTGTGCGCATACCCGCGCGGGTTTGAACACACCTATGCTCAAACCCGCGCGGGTTTGAAAACACCTGAAAATGGGAGTATGAGCACAGTTTCCGGAAGTATTTTTCATTCATTTATTTACTTTTTCTTGTATTTTGTTATTTTTTTACTTGTTTATTTATTTTTCATGTCTTATTGCTTTTTATTTCTTTATTTTACTTGTTTATTATTTTATTTTTATTTGTTTATTTATTTTTTTTAGTTGTTTATTATTTTTAGTTATTTCAGGTGGAGACCCGTAAATAGAGGGGGGGATGAAAACAGTGTCCTTGAATGAGGCCAAGGTTAAAGTGTCTTTGACATGCACTGTCCTTGAATGAGGTCAAGGTTATAGTGTCCTTGACAAAATCAGGTCAAGGTCAAATGTACACGTGCCTGGATGAAATGACGAAAGTGTCTTTGACGAAATGAGATCAAGGTTAAAAGTACACGTGCCTAGATGGGATGACGAAAGTACATGACGAAATCATGCGCCATTTCGTCTCTCACTGCCTTGACGAAATAATTTACATTCACTTCCGGAAACTGTGCTCATACCCGCGCGGGTTTGAAAACAGGTGTGCTCAAACCCGTACGGGTTTCAACACACCTGTGCTCAAACCCGTACGGGTTTCAAAACACCTGAAAATACAGGTTTGAGCACGCGGGTGCTCAAACCCGTACGGGTTTGGGCACCCGCGTGCTCAAACCCGTATTTTCCCACTACTGTTTCGATCGCTGCCTGCGACGCACTTTGGACGCAGTTGTCCATCCGCAGATGCTTCTATGACTTTAAGCAGGCGATCTTGTGAAAGATCCAAGAGTTAGGACTTTCAAACCACAACATGGAAAGAGCTGAATCTGACACATTCGCCCGGGAGGTGAGTGCAGCTAGCGTTCGCACCTGCCATGCTGATGACCAGATGAGTGCGCTAGCGTTCGTACCTACCAGGCTGATGACCAGATGAGTGCGCTAGCGTTCGCACCTGCCATGCTGATGGCCAGATGAGTGCGCTAGCGTTCGTACCTACCAGGCTGATGAACAGATGAGTGCGTTAGCGTTCGTACCTACCAGGCTGATGACCAGATGAGTACGCTAGCGTTCGTACCTACCAGGCTGATGACCAGATGAGTACGCTAGCGTTCGTACTTACCATGCTGATGACCAGATTGGTGCGTTAGCGTTCGTACCTACCATGCTGATGACCAGCACGCCAGAGGTTGAAACAATGCATTTCACAATATGGTCGGGACAGCTATCCTTCGCTCTCTCTGGATAGGCATCGAGTGCCTCCAGCAAGACGATGCTCTTGTGCGTGCACATATGGAGCAGTCTGCACGCGCCCTAAATGCTGATTTATTTCACCGGTGGCTATTTATACGCCGGTCATATGACCGGCGGTCATTTATACTACTACGGGCTGAGCGATGTCTTTGGGGCTTTATCGGTAGGTTCAGTAACTGAAATTAAAAAGACGAAAAGATATGGAAAACACGCCGTAGGTATGTGTTACCTGTGGACTGTCGGTTTTGTCGCCAGACGGCAGTTTCGCGTACTGTTCGATTAGTCTGCATGTATAGGCCCATATTTACGTCGAAGGACCAACTAAGAACTCAAAACTCGGGGTGGGGGTGGAGAAAGTTTTTTTTTGGGGGGGGATGGTTCTGGGAAAACAAAATTTGAATAAAAGGTGAGAGCGGTGTCAAACAAGCTGGCGCCGGTAATGCCATGCCCAGATCCATCGTTTTCCTCACCCATATAAATAATGGTCTGATGTTTACTTTGATTGTATCATATAATTTGTTGAAATAGACATCTAGTACGTGAGAATATGAAAAATAATAACAAAGATTTTGCAATTACCTTTCGTAATGGACTGCTGAATACAATTAAATCTACTTCTCTTGTGGAAAATTACACTAACACAAAACTACACAAAAAATCAGATCAGTTCTAATTAAACCGGGTGATGCAATGTTTTGTCGCGCTGGTTTGTAATTACCAGAAGAGCAGTTTCTGCTTGAAAATATACTGCCTGCCCTGTGGAGATAACATCCTAATTTACACAGTGTGGCGTTTCTTATTTTAGCCTTTGAAGCATGGAAAGGCGAGGGCAGTCTATTAGTAGTACCGAACCATGCGGCACATAGCCACACATTAAATGAACGACATTTGTCCGAGCAACATTTACCTGAAAGTAGTATCTACGACGTTTAACTGAAATTTTAAATTGTGGTTGTTAAAAAAAGACAATCCATTTTGTTAATAAACTCTGGATGGTTTCATTCGGTAATAACGGAAATAACGGTAAGCGGAAAAAGGGAAAGTGCTAAAAACGGAAACTATGGTAAATCATCTAATCTCAATATATCAGGGTTAATTTTTATTAAAGCTTTGATAAGGCTGTGCAGATACTGACCCAGGCAGCAAGGGGCATTTCAGTGGAGGCCAGAACTCAGTTTGGAAGAGATGACTAAGTCGAAAGGACCCTTCGCCACCAGAGGCCAGGCCGAATACCCGCCGTTCAAGACAACACCCGCCATATCGCCATTGAGAACGGATGGGCAGAGACCTGTGGGCCAAATGGAGAGCTTTTTTGACAATGGCCCCCGGCGCTGATTCAAGAATTATCGTATTCGGCACCACGGAACCCTATACGGCACCTTGCCTCTGCGGGGACGTGGTATATGGATGGAAACCACGTCGCGGCCCCGCAGGGTTTCTGCCAATTTATGTGATACGATCCCCGTTAGAGAACACTGCGGTTTCGAACGTCTACGCCATACTGCAGCGGAAATCGCAGACGAAAAGAGACGTACGAAATGCTACTTCGTGTGGTCACTGAGAAATCCGCCGCAGTCTCAAGCCAGCCAGATCCACTGACGACTGTAATCGACTTTGAGGCAGCCATGGCCCGCACGATTTCTTCTATCCTTGAAGAGCACGTCACCGTGCAAGGGTGATTTTATCACCTGACTCAGTCAACGTGGAGGCAGGTGCAGCAGCTCTGCCTGACCCGCCTCTATCAGGAGTCGGAAGAGGTTAAACTGTTCTGTGGGATGATGGATAGACTTGCTTTACTCCCCACCAACGACCTACAGGATGGGATGCAGTTCCTGCGGGACAACCCCCCAATTTCAATTTTAAATCAGTCAAACATAGCCATAAAATTTGAAAAAATGTCCAGGTGGCAAAAACGTCCGAGTAGAAATTGTCCAGCTAGCAAATTCCAACTTTGCTTTTGGAATCAAAATCCAAAGCATCTTCGGCAACACCACTGATTATTTCAAACATTGCTGGAGTTTTAATTTTTTTTGTTTTTAAATTTTTTGTTAAGTAGTCAATTATTTACAGACTAGACCCCGCATACAATGTGAACGAGAAGCTTTTTTTCATATGCGAAATATTAAACACTTGGCCAAAAATAATATTTGTGAAATAATTTTCTCCCTTCGAGTAAAATTGTAAAAACTTGCTTTTCCTCTACAGACAAGCCAGTTTTTTACATTCCGAAATCTTTCTGAGAAACTTTTTTGCAAGTTTGGAACCTTTCTAAAACAGCTTTGCTACTTAGTCTATGAAAAGAAATCCCTTCCTCCATCACCCCACCCCCTAACGTCACCAAGAATTGTGCGTAACTGAAGTTGATTTTGCACCTGTGCGCCGTTCTTATAAACCAACACAAGTGAACCCATGACATATCGCGCCCCCGCCCCGCCCATATCGCCCCCGGACTCTTCGCCCCCGCCCATAACGCCCCAGATGGAAAGTGGGCATTTCGCCCCTGGGATGTTTATACGCTAAATTTCAACTGAAAATTATCCGAAATCTAGCATAAGCTATTTCGGGGAACGAAGCCACGTCTTTGTAAGGCGGATTACGGGTAGGTATTTAATTTAATCCTATTGTAACTGCGTGTCGTATGGGGTATGGGTAGTTGTCGGAGGTGATGTGTTATCACTGGCTTAATACCATTTAGGTTTAGGGATTTTCTTTTGCTTGTTACTGAAATTTAGTCGCTTATTAAGATTATTGCTCCTTTTAAGTCATATGCATTTCGATTCGTTTTAATACTGAAGAATTGTCGGAAATCAGTTTAGTCTCATGTTTAACACACGAAAATTTGCCGGAGAAAAATTTTGAATTTACTGCTGTAAAACGAATCCACATCTTGGTTTAGGTATAAAAGGTAAGTCCGATAAGGCCGAAACATACAGCATTTCAATATCAATGTGATATCATGGAATTTATAGAAAGTAACCGTGGGAAGCCAAAGTTATGCCTAGATGGCTTCTTCTATGCAAATAACAAGCCGCTTAAATCCGGCAGGATTTCTTGGATGTGTGTTCGTCGTCTTACGGTTTGTAGAGGGACGGTCACAACCTCTGGTGATCTGTTGGATCCACAGCTTTCTCAGGAACACAATCATGATCCGCGTCTTGATGAACTACAAGCCGCAACAGAAAAATGTGCCCTCAAAGCCCTAGCCACACAGACCCACGACAAACCTGCCACCATGGTTTCGACGTGCCATTCAAATCTGTCAGATAACACATGTGTTCTCCTCGGAGCAGATAACGCTCTGAAAAGGCTATTAGGAGCTTTTATCACCTCACGCAGGCAATTTGGCGCAAAATCCAGAAATTAGGACTTGTGTCACAGTATCGCAACGATGAAGAAACTGTTTTGTGGAAAGCTGGATGGCTTGGCTTTCCTGCCGCCGAACGGCGTTGACAGCGGATTCAGCATCTCTGCGAAACTAAACCAGAAGGGGCAGAGCCGCTGTTGAGTTATTTTGCGTCAACTTACGTAGAAGGCGCATACCGCAGGGCTCAAATCCCAAACGGCCAGGGCGGCTACGGGATTCGTGTTCGAAAGATTCCACCGCGGTTTCCGCCAAAAGTCTGGAATGTTCACGAGGCAAACCTCAACGACGAGCCGAGGACCAAGAACTAGTGCGAGGGGTGGAACAACGGTATCCAGACAGAAGGGCCTTGGACAAAAGGGCCTTGGACATAAGGGCCTTTCCCAAAACGGCCTTTCCCAAAAAGGCCTTTCCCAAAACGGCCCTAAATGAAAAGTTGGACAAAAGGGCCTTGAATTTTTTTCTAGCATTTTGGGTTTTAATTATTTAATAAAATATGTAATAAAATAACAAGTGAAAAAAACTTCATTGTGTTTTTAAAGATAACTGCCTCGATGTTTTGTTTCAATGACTCCCCATCACTCTCTTGAGATTTCCGAAGCACTGTGCCTCAGGATAATCCCTGTTTGTACCAATCACTGCCTTGATGTTTTGTTTCAATGACTCCCCATCACTCTCTTGAGATTTCCGAAGCACTGTGCCTCAGGATAATCCCTGTTTGTACCAATCACTGCCTTGATGTTTTGTTTCAATGACTCCCCATCACTCTCTTGAGATTTCCGAAGCACTGTGCCTCAGGATAATCCCTGTTTGTACCAATCACTGCCTTGATGTTTTACTCATTGTAAAGACTCTTTCAATTACTTCCCATCACTGTCTTTAGATGCCAGATTTCGGAGTCATTGTGCCACAAAATATAATCTCTGTCCTTTGTTTCGTTCCTTTGCACTGTGCTGTTTAAACACACGCGCTAATCCGGATGATGTTGGCGTGTCAGTGTCTTACCGATATATGAGTTCTGAATTTGAGGTCTTTATTTGAAATGTGAGCAACAGCAATGGATATAAGGCAAAGTAATAAAGGACAACCAAGCATTTGTCTCGAGGAATCAGGCAATAAAATCAATAAACTTTGTTACACAAAAAATAAAAACCATATCCAAAAAAAAAAAAATTTCAAGGCCCTTTTGTCCAACTTTTCATTTAGGGCCGTTTTGGGAAAGGCCCTTTTGGGAAAGGCCGTTTTGGGAAAGGCCCTTATGTCCAAGGCCCTTTTGTCCTGGGCCCTTCTGTCCCGGATTCGGAACAACCGCTTCTTCCAATTGGTGTCTTAGAAATGCCCTTCAATTTGGGCTCTCATCACCGCTATCAAGCAGGAGGAGGCAACAGTTCAAAACCCTGATTGACCAAAACATGCAGGGAGATCCGCCACCAAAATGAATCCGAATACAGTGCTCTGCACAGGCACCCTAAAACTCTGTGCATCGAACGTGCAGCTGGACGAAAATCGGTCGAAGTTCTCGAGAGGGGTTTGCTACAGCATCAGGCGTAGTATCAATAGGGAAAGCCAGGGAGATTAGGGTGTGTGTACACGTTTCACTTACTGAGATAGAAAATAGTTCTGAGATAAACCATTAGCAGCTGCTCGATTTGTGCTTTTTTTCACTTTTCAATAAATACTGATACTGCATTACCTGTTTAAAATTTTTAAAAAGGCGGGGGCGAAATGTCCACTTTTTTATCCGGGAGCGTAATGAGCTTGGGGTGAAGTGTCAGGGGGTGTGATGGACCGGAGCATAATGGGCGGATACCAACACAAGTATTTCACTATTTACAGCATATTTAGCGTGTGCAAATGAAGAACACATGATACATGTGAGGAACAGTGTGGCTGTTGGCACTTCCGATAGACTCTCGAAAATGCAGCTGCAGTCCTTACTCGGTGCTTTTGATGATAAAAAAAAATCACTATTTCTCTTCGCATTTTGATTATTAGAGTGAAAACAGAAAACAAAAACAATGAGATGCATAACTTCAGATCAAATATTGCATATGTGCTGAATTTGATCAGTGTGGCCAGAGGAGTAGTAAAGACAAAATGACGCACCAGTAAAGAGGAAAAAAAGGTTCGAAACATTGACCCCGCTCAACTTCAGTCTACTGTTCGCAAGTCTTGGACTTGCCGAGTGTTAGTAAGTGACCCCCTGGAATTTGTAAATCACTTACTACAACACTGGAATCTCTAAACAACAGCGGCGAGTTATTTATGAAACCGACTTCACCGGCGCTGTATACAAACAAACACCTCTTTTGCGTTATACGTCTTGTGTCTCAAATGACGCCACTGCTGCCTGCAAACACTTCCCTATGCAAACAAACTCCCCTTACACTGTACAAGTCTTATGCTGAGACTTAATCCCCTGATGCGTCTGTGGGGTTTTTTTGGCACGGGTGAAAAGCAAACAAATTTACGAGGTGAAAAGCAAACAAATTCACGAGAGTATGTTTGTACCAGTGTCCGTGAGACAATAAACACATCATTTTGCGATTCAGATTCTATAGTATAACATCAGAGGTGATTATAGGTTCCATATCTATCTGGGTTTTCATATCAAGTGGAAAAAAGAAAAAAAAAAGCCTCCTCAAAACCAACAGAGACCTTACTTAATTTGCTAATTCTTTAATTACAGGCACTAATTAAAGAGCTTTTCAATACCCGCCTTCAATTCACATATCTTCTTTAATCCTCAATGGAGCATTAATCCAAAGCGACGTGTATTTTTGAAACCTGAGCATTCTCTGCTTAATCTTGAATGAATGAATCCACATCTGAAGCTGTTTTAGAAAGCTTCTCAAGACCAGAGAACATTATAAATTTAATTCCTGTCCAAATTCAATTATCTTCTTCAATGGAGCATTAATCCACAGCAGCAGCATGCGATTACATCCGACTTGGCCTACGGTTCACCAGGACCACGTTTTCCCAGTTGGCCTACGATATTTTTCCAATTAGCCTACGGTCATTTTAGTATGGTCCCGCTTGCCGTACGGTTCACCAGGCCGACGTTTTTTAGTTGACCTACGGTTTACTAAATGATTATTTTATCATATAAAAAGGGTCAAATCTTGGCATCATGAGGCATAGAAAAAAAATCAAAGGTTATTTTATGTCTAGATCATAAGGTTTATGATGGTGAAATAAAAGACTCTTTAGCCGTCCTACGGTTTACCAAATAATTATTTTATTATCATTATTTTATTACCAAATAATTATTTTATTGCATAAAAAGGGTCAGATCTTAACATCATAAGGCATTGAAAAAATCAAAGGTTATTTTATGTCTAGATCTTAAGGTTTTTGATGGTGAAATAAAAGACTCTTTGATATCCACATTAAACACTATTTGACCTTGACATCACAGGATGTTAGATATCTTAATTATGAAAATCATCACAGGTTAGATGCGGCATTGATGTTTTAATTGCAATCACCATATTGCAGTTGAGATTGCAATTGGACTAAAATTGCAATTACTGTTATTGCAATTGGCCACTTAATTTTTCGGAGCAGTTTGGAAATATATTTCTTTTTTCGGAGAAGTGGTTAATTGGAATTATTCATCTCCAAAGTAGGTAACTATGACTATAAACTTTCATAGAAATAATTTATTATAGAAAATATTAAAATAACAGTCTCTTCCTGATTTATATGGAGTTTCTAATCGTCCCAGTTGGCCTACGTAGGCCTGGTGAAACGTAGATCAAGTGGGACCACACTGCAATAACCGTAGGCTAACTGGAAAAATATCGTATGCCAACTGGGAAAACGTAAGCCTAGTGAACCGCAGGCCAACTGGGAAGTTACCGCAGCATAGATATTTGAACCCTGAGAATTTTCTTCTTAATAATGTTTTCATAATGGTGTCCCGACATTTGATCTAGCAACATTTGATCCAAATCTGCAGGATACGACAATTGGTCTAGATTTTTTCGTGTTTGTTATTTCTTTTTTTATTGGAAGAGAAAAATAAAGCAATTGAACAGTTTTCATATTATTCGCCTTCTATGCCATGATGCAAAATAATCAAAACTTCAATAAAAAGCCAGTAGCTTTAAGATTTTCTACTCAGTATAAAAAACTTCATCAAAGTTCTGTCAATTCCACGGAGTGTCTAACTTGAGTATAACTACCAAGGTGCTGTTACTTGGACACAGTCTCGACCTATTGTACCAGACTTAATCCGGATGAGGATGACGTGTCAGTGAAAAGGTATATGAGAGTTTTAAAGTTAGTGGGGTTTATCAGCGAATCCACGACATTTATTAGACAGAAATTTCATCCTACGGTATTTCATCCGAAAAAGTGACAAAGTACGATATTTCATCCTTTTTTTGTTTCAAATATAAATTTTAACGCTAACTGCAAAGCAACGGTACACCGAAGTAAAAGCACATCTAATCCATAAAAAGTAGCATCAAAGTTGTATTCGTTTTATGCCAATCGCTGTCTAGTCTGTCACTGTGACTTCTTAATCCTTTTGCAGTCGTGTGCAATTTAATCCCTAAGTTAGGGGATTGCTTCGACACAGAACAAAGAATAGCAGTCTGAAAAGCGACCCTCTGTCTGCAAAGAGATAAATTCCAGCGTAATCTGTTGTTGAAGTGGTATTTGTTTTCAAAATATTATTAAAACATCGATAAAGTCACAAACAACATACAAAAGAACCAATCTCACTCATTTTCAAATCTAACCTGAAAAAATTTCTCATAAAATGTCGTACTTTTTCAATAATTTTCGGATGAAATGTCGCCGAATGAAATGTCGTCGAACGAATCTCGGGATCCTTTTATCAGCAATTACTTTTTGCATCGTGGAGATAATGAAAAGCAATTGAGGAAAACCTAAAGCCGCGCGTAACGGTTTCTTGTATACTAAGAAAAATTCAAAAGTTTATATCTTGATTTAATTGCAGTTTACTTGCAGTGAATGTGCAAATAAGAAGATGGGAACTGTTCAGTTGCTTTATTTTTCGCTCATTTTTCAAATGTTGTTAGATCAGATATTGTGGATTCGTTTATAATGATGTGTGGTTAAAATACGCAATGGCAATATATCACCTGTAGAGAAAGTTTGGTAAATTCCAGCACGTTGGGGTTTTATTGCATTCATTATGTGCGTGCAAACAATCCCAGGTTTTGTTAGCACGGGGGAGGGATTACGCGTACCCAACATCGCAGCGTAAACCTGACGAAAAGATTTTAACCACATATTCGTGTAGAAAATATGCTACATGCCATTTTTGATACATTTTTTGCGGATCATGGGAAAATGATAACGGAAAACATGGTCACGAAAATAACGGTAAACGGAAAATGGTAAAGTGTTAAACACGTGACGGTTCAATTTTCTCAAAGAAACATCTTGCATGCTTACTCATATTCAAAGAAGTCCACTCATTGCCATAAATGTTAGAGAAAGCATGCCGTCGTTGTAAGGTGTGCCGACGTCAACCAGGAGCCAGACCAGCTGACGATTGTGATTGATTTTGTGGTGGGTCTATTGCCTCGGTCGTTGGAGAGGGTACTTTCACTGGTATCCCGACATTTTGGCCAGCAATATTTGTGTTGTCTAGAAACATGGGCGCAAGAACAAAGCCTTACTCTGCTGCCTACCACAGTTCCTGGCATAATGACATTGACAAGATTTCTGACAAAGTTGCATGGTACAGGGAGGCGGGATCTTTCGCGTTTTTGCCACCAGTTGACACATAATGACAATGAAAGCATCTTTTTAGGTTTCTTTACTTTAAGAGGGTGATCTTACCATGTGCTTTTTCATTAGGTTAAACAAGAGTAATATAAAAATATAAAATTAAAAAAACTCATTGCTCATTAACTGCAGCAATTAAAAAGAACATTGAATGTTTAGAAACCATCTGCTCGAAACGCCACTTGTCACTTCTGTCTGTTTATGGGCAAAATGTCTCTGACACAAAAGTCGCTGGCCCAAACATATCTGGCCTAAATATCATGGATTTGTTTTTACCACCTTGCACAATCAACATGGAGGAAGGTACAGCAGCTTGGTATGATCCGACAATATCAATAATTAGAAGAAGTGAAACTGTTTTGTCTGGATGGTTGAGGCTCTGGCCTTGTTTCCCAATGACGATCTGCCAGTTTGTCTTGCGTTATTGCGGAACAACACACCGATGGCTTTGACTGCACTACCCGACCCCTGCGACGCCACGTACTGCATCGGAAGTTTTCGAAGAGTTCAGTGCCAGCATGAGGACGGTGGAGATGCGTTCCTGCAATGCCAAAGTTCGCTCATGTTCAAACCAGCCATGTGGAAATGGCTTCAGAAAGGGGCAGCAGACCAGCATTCTATGTGAAGTATGGATCCACTAGCTCGAGCACTTGAGGGAAATTATGCATCGTATATCTCGAAGCTGATTTACTGGATGAAAGAAGATAGGTTCAAATCAGCCCCACCATCTCGTTGAGTGTTGAGGCGAACCGCCGTGCAAGCGCGTGAAGGGTGTTTGTGCGTAACTCCAGCCAGATTGTTCCAGTTCAGTGCAGAAAGACGGCGGAACAGTCCCTGATAGGAGCGGCCATAACATTTGCTGGAAGCTACATTTTAACTTGGAAGGCCATTGAACCGCATAAGTGCATTTATGATATGTTAAGTAAAGATTAAATATGTTGATGTATTTTTCACTGTGTTAAAATTATTTTACATTTTTTTCAGTTTACCACTATTTTCATCACCATTTTTACATGACTGTTTTTTTTGTTACACCCATTTAAGCGATGCATAATCCAAGAACAGAACTCACCAGGCTAAAATTACCCAATGCAGAGGAATCCAGAATAAAACGTTCCCGACCATAATGTCCCCAGCTGTCAGGTATCCAAATGAATTCAGGGCCAAAACGTCCCAAAGCAAAGAAGTATGATAACCTGAATTAATGCTTTATTAAAGTTTACAATGTTTACAATGCTTTAAAGGCAAACTGCAACTAGAAATTTTACTGAATAGCGCAGTAACAATACACAAAAGTTACTCTGCCATAATCCCAAATTCCATTTATATTATTATATCTCAACGCGGCAACATGGCCCACGACAACAGTCGCAAATTTGAAGTCAAGATTTACTCAATCATTAATTCTCCGTTAAACGTTGAAAACGGCCAAACAATCTCCAATCCAGGTGTATATTCACAAGACCTCAATGTAATCCTTAATATCCCACAAATATAGTGCCTTTTAAGATGGGTGTATTGTGTCAGTCTTGTAACCATAATTCCTTTATGTGTGGATTCACGAGATTTAAATATAATCCCTAATAAGTGTTTCGTTGAAGGAGGATGTATGTTGTCTTTTCTTTGATCCTTAATTCCGTAATAAATGAACTGTCTGAAACAGGTATCCGAAATATTTAATTAGCAACCTAGCTGAAACCATTAAAATCAAAGACTTCTTTCTTATTAAATAAACAAATATTAGAGTTCAAAAACTTATTTGTTATTTATATTTTCACCGGAGATATTTTGGCCCTGAATTTATTTGCTGGCCCCATCATGGCCGGGAACTTTATGGCCGGGGACGTTTTCACTGGATACCAATAAGACACTTCGTCCGCTTTGCAAGTTTTAATTAATATCCCTGTTTCTCATCGCCGTAGTACTAATTTGTGACCAGATGATACCTCAAGTGAGTAGAAAATATCCACGATGGTGGTATTAGTTTACTAAATATCGTAATTATATATTAGCTTTGGATAGTCCTAATAGAGTAGGGCTAATTCACCCAGTATTGCAACAAGCAAAACATCTTCGGATGATAATTCACGTTAATGGATTTTAGTCTTTAAACATGTTGAGTTTACCGTTCTTTTTATTTCAAAACAGCAGGTAAAAAATGCTTTATTTGATCTCCCGACTTTTCGCCGGCGACATTTCGTCGAGCAACTTTTCGTCGAAATTCTTCAGAAGTTAGTTAAGCCTAACAAAACACAAGTACATATCCATCAATGACCAGAATCGCTCTAAGATCTCTCTTAGAAATACAAATTGCAATTAACAAATTGCAAAATAATGGTGTTCCCTTCAGATTATACTCTTTAGAAAAGATAATGCTTTAAGATCTCAATATTAATATAATTGCAATTAACAAATTGCAAATTAATATTAAACCGTGATGAATCAAATCTTTGATGCCCCTTTCAAGATAATGCTGTTTAAGAAGCATTGCGCAATCATATCCATCAATGACCGAAATTGCTGTCCGAAAGATCTCACCGGTTGATACAAATTGAAATTATTAAATAGATCAAACACGGAACTCAGCGAAGACACAGAATTGTGTCTTAATAATACTTTCATCAAAGCGATGTTTTAAAAACACGGTTTGGCAAATTAAATCCATCAATTACGAGAGTCGCTCTTATAACTTATTGAAAAAAGCTTAAGCCCGTGCGAGTAAGGCTGCTGATGCGATGATCCAAAGGTATCCGGACATCTTGACTCATCCATATATAAAAGAGGCCAAAATAAAGCAATTTTATACCACCGCTCTTAAAACGACAAAACGACAAAAAGAGAAAAACCGATGCTATTACTAGAAGGATATTCTTACTCCAGGCTGGGACAACCAATTCACCTATATCATCGGATACACCCACCCAAGCACTTGGACACTGATTGTCAAGACAGTGTTGGAAATCCACCGAGGAAACGCATTCGTAGAGAACATAAAGGTCTTCAACAGCGACTTGCTCCTCTGTGCAGAGATCGTGCCGAAGGACGAAAATCAGTGGTGGAAACACTGCAATGCATTGTTTATAACATTCGTTGGAGACCTGCTAACCGCGCCGACCAAGAAAATGCGCCGTAAATATGTGCCGTAAATATACAATTGTTCACGGACACTTGTGAAGTTGTGAAAATTACTGATGTGTGATTCTCAAACACGATGAATTCGACGCTTTTGCGTCAATGTATAAAATAATAGTTGTGCTGTTTAAAAAGTTTCATTTCTATTTTAGTCATGGGGCATAACGCAACAAAAACTTAATTACAAAAGGTTATCTTGAATTCCACATAGTAAAAATGTTTCTCCTTTTTGTTCTGCAAATCGTTCCCGCACTCCTCGAAACGCAAAAGGTTAGACAGTGGAAATTCTACATGACTCTAGGCGGTATCTGGTCTTGTGCTGTATGACATTTTGTGACGACAGTGGTCTCATATGTTCTGTTTTATGAATGAAAAGTTTATATCACTCATGGACAAAAAACGCATATGAGTTATAGCCGTATAAATGCCTGAGCTCCGTGAACTGCTTCGTAAGCAGGTGATGTTTATTACCAGCGAACTGCATGCTGTGACATAAGACAGATGAACGCGGGCTAACATAGAAAGAACAGGTTCTATGCACTGATGATTATATGCTCTAATTATATTTTTAAAGGCAGAATTATCAAAAATGGCTTTTTGTTAATTTTTGTTAATTAAACCATTATAATTTTGAAATCCTGTTATCGGTCTCTCACTCTTTGGATTACATTTTGTAACCTATTTTCAATCCCCCTTCTCTCCTTTCGGCCTCGGTCACAATGTGTGAATATTTCCCTAAAGAATACACTTTTTGAGTTCAACAAAATAAGTAAACTTCTCGAATTTCCAAAACTTCGATGATTTTTTGAGTTATAATTTATCGGAACATCCTTTTTGAATAAAATGCCTTTTTAAAGCGGTCCCTTAAATAAGCTTTTTAGGGGGTAGAATCCTTTGTACTCGGTGCAGTCTTCAACCGATCCAATGCTTTTAGTTTAATACACTGAAATATCCCGGTAAAATACTGTTTTATCTAAATGTTAACACTATAGAAAGTTTCCAATTGGTATCATTTCGTTCTAGCCTGACCTATTGTAATAAAAATATACGACAAAACTCAGTCGAAGCGCTTTGTTTTGGCATTTTGACAGATGGAAATATTAATATCTCCCCTTTGGGTGCGCTTTGATCAGTTTTAGCTTAGCAGTAATCTAGGTCTGCCGGAAACAACCGTGCAGCCTGAAGTCGCTCTGAGCATAAAATTATTAGTAATTCCTGTGCACATAGCTGTGAACACATTTCCTAGCCTCTTACAGCCTGTCACGCATTCCCAAGCACCCTCAGACTCGGCAGATATAGTAGTATACAAGGCTAGTCTAAACACCTACAATATTTTATATTTTATACAAAACAAAAAAATATGCACAAAATACACATATTTATAGAACATGCTCCCATCATCCACATGTCATCGTCATATATACAAAACATGTATATATGTACAAACATATGTCCAAAACATGTAAAAAACATATACATATATGCAAAGCATGCACATACATAAAACATGCAAATATGTACAAAATGTGCATATATGAAATAACATACACGCAAAAAAGAGAAAAATACACAGAACATACAAATATATGCTAAACATGCATCGTATGCACAAATATGTAGAAAAATGTATGCATGTATAAAACATTAACATATGTAGCAAACATACATACATGACAAAACATGCCCATGCGTACAAAACATGCAAATTTAATTATGTCATGCTCGAAACTGGTGTAGCCTTAAGAAAATAGTCTTCTGATACCAACTATATTACAGACTAGTTTTGGATGAGTTCTATGAAGCAATATTCCTCTATAAACAGGCCAATAGCTTGTTGGCAATCTTTGTGACATTCGGGTTCCTTTTCTAATGCTTCCAAACTCGATTTTTGATCTTATAAGGCTTTATAATATACAATTTTTAGTGTGGTTTACTGTTACGTAATTGGTGACCCCAGATTCTGTCACTTTATCTTTGCTATGCTGGACTTTCTGCGTTCACACATTGCGTGGTGTGTCCTGGAGCAGAGGTGGGCCTTTTCTACTTTGCATTGTTGTAATGGTTGTTGTTTTGCTTGCTTTGCTACTCTAGAATATGAGAATAGGGGAGAACGTTCAATTTCGTGATGAATGAATTTGATCTGACTATATTTTACTAAGAATTTGAGGAGCATATCTTCCATCTGTCCCCTCTCAGACGTAATCCGCTCATGTCTCAATGTCTTATGTGGTCGAGGGAATTAAAAAAAAGATATTAGAAATGAGAGAATTGTTAACTTTTTTTATATTAAGTAATTTTCGTTTCCAACAGTTTACCACTATGGTTATTAAACGGTCGTAAAAATGTATCCTTTTCGTGAATTGTTATATTTATAACAAATAAACTAGAACAATCACAGAAACAATACTAATTCATTACCGCACTTTAACTGTTTCGTGTAGCGTTTTTACAGTGTAACTCCTCTTTTTAAGTGACGTGTTTTCTTTCATGCTGCATTTATAAGTTTTACATGATACTGATGGAGAGAGATTCTTGTTCATGCAAACAATGGATTACACCAGATGACACCCATTGATACAGAGAAAGTCAGGCTTGCAAAAGTTATAATAAATGCATTTAAATGTAGGAAAATGGAGTGGGTTGCCTCCGTTTTGCCATGTTTTGTTGTAGTTTATTTTGTGGCAGATACAAAAAAGCCAATAACAGGAAGAAAACGATAAGATAGATACGGGACCGTATTCTCGTATTTATAGGACATTAGTTCATATTAATTGATACTGAGAACTCTTCACTAATGCAAATACGTCAAGGATTAGTATGCATCACACATGGCGGAGAGACTTCCATTATCTCACACAAATACCTTATCAGAAACTCAGGTCTTATTTTTTTTATTTGCCATCCATGTTTGTTGCAAAATTTGGTCAAGTTGGTAAAAATGTCTGGAAAATACGCGTCGCCCCAGAAACGTTGTTTGTCAATAAATTTGTATAGGCATATAATAACAGTATAATAAGTATTATAGTGAGAATATTTGTTATGTCGAGATAACTGTTATCACTATTATCGGTTATTTTAAAACAAAAATATGAAAGCCAATGTGTCAATTTTTTTCCTCACCGCCACCTGCATGTATACTTTCCTCCCTATGTGTAACAGCTGATATATTAATTGGTGTACTTGACAAAAGCCTTTCTTTATGAGTTTTATACAGAAAAGCAGAACAAAAGAGATTATCCTATGCACACCTAAGTTCGAACAATCGATAAATTCTCAACATTGTCCTGACTAGTTTGATGAAGTATGTAAAATTTGAAAATCGGTTGTTATGGATATCTTTCATAGAGGTATGTATTTTAAACAGTGGTTTCAGATAATGCTGTTTGTATATTTTTATAAAATATTAATAAATTTATATAACCAAGTATTAGCAATTTATGTAAAGAAAATAAAATATAATTGAATTTGGCATGAGAATGAATTGCAATTTAGACCATTGGAGTTACATGGCTCGGTAACAGTACAAATTATTCACAAATTTACTGATTCTATGTTTTGATCTCTTTGATATGAGTGTTAGGAAATATTATATTAATTAATCATTTAAAATGGTGCAGAAATAAATACATAAGATGGCGAAGTTTATATTTATTTGCACTGCAAAACTTTATTTCACGTTATTAATTAAAACGTATTGGTGACATCAAAAGGAAATATAAGGTGATCAATATAATAGTAATTTCAAGCATTAGCTTGGTAATGGATTACATCTATTTCATAGATGGCATTGATGATACTTAGCAGAAAATAAGGAATTATACTGAGTGCAATTTCGGTGTACGGTGTGTGCGGTGCTTTTGTGTCGCAATTTATTATCAAAAATGCTAACTTAGCTGTTTAAATAATTAATCTAAAAGCTAAGTAACAGGTCCTTGTCCTACATGGACTAACAATTTGACGCGGAGTCAGCTGAGCCATGTTACACATTGGATTTTTTTAAATTATGGTCTTTGCAGTGTTAACTTAGTTTTTTTGGATGGTACTTGCCCTAAAAATAGTGTTTTGGATTTATGAATTAGAGGTCAAACTTGTGGTAACAATATTGTATTATTCCGAATACGAAATGGTGAATGTTCTTATCTTACTAGAAACTTTCTTACAGAAACTATCAAGTAAAATAAACCTCTTGCCAGATGAGATTAAAGCTTCGTGTTGCACCCTAATAATTATAAGGGATAAAAATTAAGCAAGTACCACATAGTAGTGGTTGCACAGCATTATATTAATATTTGATATGCTGCGTTAATTGTATTGAGAGCTTTTTTAAGAAATAAAGTATCAAAACCTGGTTTGATGTCGTCGTACACCAAGTAAACCAAAAAGTAAACGGCGTGTGCGTGATACTTCTAGATGGATGTTATTTTTCTATTGCTAGATGGATGTTATTGCTATATAAAATTAGTGAATGTAGGAACAACCCTCTCCCACCATTGTGACTGAATATAGAGAATACAGTTACCTTAAAATTATAATTACAGACTAAGTTGTACCTGGCGAATAACTGCAATTTAAATTCATAAGGGCGGTTTTGTTCCCAGGTCAGCAAAAATAGGTGGTTAGTTCCTGGGGGTGGGAAGGTTTGTTCTTTATATCAAAATTAATGAATTAATGTTTATAGTTTCTCCAAAACAATTGTTGCGTTTCGCTTCGTGTATTTAGCAGTTATATTACAGAAAAGGCTAAGAAATCAACTAAATAAACTGAAAGCAATGCTACAAAAGTCACACTCTAGTGAAAAAATCAAATTCAGATTTGCAGAGAAACAACCGTTTTTCAAGTGGAACATATGGCATCATTCTACTTGTTCTGTAGTGTCTGAAAGTGAAAATCAATATTACAATAATCGTGTGCTGTCCTAGACACAGGTTTTTAGTGCCCATTGATGTCTTCAGCTTGATTTGCTCTTATTTGCTTGAGCCACACAAAAGCTCATGATTAAAAACTCACATTTTTGTTAAAATTTTCACATTTAAAACACAGAGATAAAGTAAGTAATTTCGAATAAATTGTTGATTATTTCATTTCTTTCATCTAGCAGTATGCGAAAACTCTGAAATATGTCTAAAATTGTAAAATCAACGAATCCAGGAATGGCAGTAATATAATTGGCTGTCAAATTTTAGTTAAGGTGTTATGGTTTCAGATGAGCATGCTTATTTTACTGGTTTAAATAAGCGGCATAGATTAAATAAAATAACAAATAGTATTAAAACTTTGTATCTTCCCCTCAACCCAGGGTGGCATTACCTGTCGCATATTGCATGTTAAAATGTCAGCCCTGGATAATAAAAGTTATCAGTTCTTAATACAATTATTGCTGTATTACTTTCCCAGTTTCCATTACAATTATTATTGCATCACATGTTCAGTTCTCAGTAATTATTGCTTTATAACATTTTGAGTACTCAGCGAAGTTATTTCTGCATTACATTCTCAATAGTTATTGCATCGAAACTCTCAGTTCTCAATACAGTTGTTGCTGTATCACATTCTCATTAGTTATTGCTGTATAACATTTTGAGTACTCAACGTAGCTATGGCTGTATTACATTCTTAAATCTCAATAGTTATTGCTGTATCTCACCCTCAGCTCTCAATATAGTAATTGCAGTATATACAGCCCAGTTGCTCAATAGTTTTTTGCAATGACATTATCTTATGCTCACATGCAGTTGTCACAGGTTTGCATTTTTCGTTAGCTTTAACAGGTAGAGTACCATTACGTAAAACAAATGTTTACACACGTTTAGAACTGCTAGATTACTTGCTGGTACATGTGCATACCTCGAAACATGAAGACTAGATTAAACTAAGCTGTTGAAGTCGCTTCCTTGATGGCAAAATGTAAAGGATACTGGCCCGCTGAAAGAAAAGAAAGAAAGTTGAATTATGTACGCAAGAAAAAATGCTTATTAGAATTGTGGCATGCCCATAGCTTCTGGTATGCTTAAGCATATCTCCTGTATACAATTCTTCACCACAACCTTTTCATACGTAGCTTGATGAAGTAAATATTTCCCTGATTATTAATTAATGACCCATGGGCAAAACCAACAACGCAGAGACCGGCTATTATGTCACACAGAGCTTTGTGAAGTCGGTCTCGTGATCACAGAGTAGCGTACGTCACTTTTTGCACTGGTAAAAAAAGCGTGACAGTCTAATTGTAATTACAACAGCATCAACAGTATATTCTATAAACTGTACATTAATTAAAAAAGAAAGCTATTTTGCAGTAGCAGAGGCTGCACGCTATTATGAAAATGCAGGACAACAATAGTATTTTCAATCATGAATCATAAAAGGTTCACGAAACATTATTTTAACTATGCTGTTCAAATCTAAACAGTAGTTGTGGATGGTTGGTTTATAGTATTCAATGAACAATACAACCTTTTTATTGGATTATGCGGGATTGTGAATAATTAAAAAACACAAACAAAAATTAACGTGTAAAGTGCTTGCGTTCTGTGCAATGCATACTGATTTCATTGAGATGTTTGACAAGTATTTGTGTAATAATTTCTTACAGTCAAATGCATGGATTCAGTTGTTTCTTACGAAATGGACAGGAAGTTATTGTTCACAACACATCATACTTTGAATTTTTATTGCATATTTTATATGAAAATTGCTTTAATTTACGACATTACGAACGAATTGCCAGATAAAGCAAACTCGGGTCTTTCGTTAAAATGCAAAAATATTATTTTAACATCATTAATCAACTTCTGATATGTGAAAGCTCAGTTTTTGATATCAGATAATGCAATTTTTATGTAACTAACTGAGCATCTGCAGCCAATGCCAAATATATCTACTCTCTCCCCCTCTTTCTCTCAGTATATATATATATATATATATATATATATATATATATATATATATATATATATATATATATATATATATATGTGTGTGTGTGTGTGTGTGCGTGTGTGTGTGTGTGTGTAGAGAGAGAGAGAGAGAGAGAGAGAGAGAGAGTGAGAGAGAGAGAGAGACAGAGAGACAGAGAGATTTGGCATTGGGTACAGATGCCCCAGTAATTATAGGTAATTATGTCTCCTCGACCAAAGGGAGACATATGGTGTTTGTACGTTCTCTGTGTGCGTATTTGTGTATGTGTGTGCGTATGTGTGTGTGTCAGTCTGTTGTGAACAAATGTTGTATGCAAGATATCTCTAGAAGAAAAAGCCAGATCAACTTCAAACTTGACTTATTCATTCCTTGAGTAGGTCGGACGGTTCTGTTAACTTTTGACGCACGTCACGTTAGAATGGAAGACATATGACGTCATTACGTAAACGTCTCGTGTGCGAAATTTCTCAGCCGCTAAACATCGGAGAAAGTTCAAACTTGGTGAGATTGTTGCTTGGTAGGTCCGAAAGATTCTGTCAAATTTTATCGCGAGTACAAGGAATGGGTGCAGCGTATGACGTCATCACGTAAAATATGCACACAATTTGGATAAGATCTGGTGTACAAATATCTTGATAACATAAAGTCGTATGGACATCAAATTTTGCATACGTGTTCCTTGGGTCAGTCGGACGGTTCTGTCAACTTTTTGAGGGTGTAGAAATTAAGAAAGGCGTATGACGCCATTACGTTGAAATCTTATATGTGTACATTTCTCGGCCACTGAACATCGGATAAAGTTGAAACTTGGTGGGAATGTTGCTTTGCGACACAGTTATGAAGAATGTCTTTCTTATAAGGTATAAGGTGTAGTTATAGCCATAAGGTATAACTTATGACTATAACTACACTTAGTGTACAAATCCTTACCGTACCGTTCGCTAAAATGCCTTTAGAGCCGTACCTGAATTAGATAGCTGGGGGGGGGGGGGGGAGGTTGGTTAAGGCTAGCAAGTGAAAGCTGTTTCGGTAAACCTATTTGTAACTGCCACATTCAAGCTCCGGACAAAAAGACGTGAAGTAAAATCTGTTTGTAGTGACTAACTTCCAGTTTCGGACAACAAGACGTGCGGTAAAATCTACGTTCTTGGCCACCTTTCAGACGCGAAAAAAAAAACAAAGTACGTACAGTAAAACTACTGTACTGGAATGACCAACTTCAATACCGGAATAAAAAGGGCGGTCAGTAAAACCTGCTTTAGCGACCACTATCTGGAACTGGACAAAAAGACGTACAGTAAAACCTGTTTAGTGAGCATCTCCTAGACCAAGATAAAACATCTGAACCTAAAGCTGTACAAAAAAGAGGACAGAAATACCCAAAAATCAAGTACGTACCCCATCCCGCAGTTTACAAAAAAATAAATATGTGTCGATTGAAAGTGTGTGATATAAGCTTGTACTGTTATGTTTTCTTATGCACTGGCCGCTCTAGTTTCAATTCGAAATATAGTTTTTTTTAATCAGCTGTATTGTGATATAATGAAGAGCGCATTTATTGTTAACTAATCTGTTGGCTCTGCGAAAAGTATGGGGAGTTAACCATATGGTGTCATCCGTCAAATTCACATTGCTATTGTATGGTTAATAAATGAAAAAACCAACAAGTAACCAGGTTTTTCCTTGACATACTGCTTTATACCGAAAAAAAACAAAGGTCGTTTAATACATACATGCTAAAAATACACGTTATGTCATCAAATGAAGTATGAAAAAGCATCAATTATCGGGCTTTTGAATAATTTGCAAAGGCGGGTGGGAAAAATTGCAGCGAACATTGTCCTTAATGTACAGAGTGTTATTTTAAGAACATCATGAAGCCTGTCAAAGCAACGAATCGTGAAGTTCTCACTGATATACTCGAGCGGTTGTTTAACAAATACGAAACCAAATCAACATTAAACCAAGAAAAAAGGAGTCGAGAAACTAATGCACACATTGTCATGGTGATTTATTGATCCTGTTGATAGTTTATAGTCGTTATTTCTTCTTTTCCACTTAGTGTGCGGGTCCATTGCGTGCTAAAGCGATAATTAGCAACCTGTGCTACGATTGCTGCCCGTGTAGTTGGCACGGGGTGCCATGCGGTGCCAAACACCGGCAAAGAATGCGCGAGACAGTTGAGAGGAGCCGGTGGGCTGGAGGGATGGGGGGAGGGGGAGGCGGCTGAGCGCTTGGGGAACAACCTGTCGCAAATTTAATCGTTGCAATTGATCTGTGTAAATGAACTGTGGAGTAAAGCCCACTGGTGTAAACATGCTCTTATTGTGAAAGTTCGTCATGAGGGAAATCAAACGCTAATGTCCGAATTCGGTGCGTGGTAAACAACGCTTTACCCAGTTTGCACGGGATGGTTCGTTGGCATGCGCTTACCGGGATGTGGCATGTTGACGGTGACGAGACATGCGTGACGAATGCGACATGCTCTTCAAGGCGTGGCGTGCTTCGTATATTGATGCACGCTCAGCGCAACGATGGGGGTTGAAGGTGTGATCCAATGTCAAAAACGACGCGGGATCGTAGGAAGAGTTCGTGGTAAGAAAAAATGCTACAGACTCAGAAGAGTTATCCATAGGTAGAGACTTGATAAAGGCTTTGGGGAATGACCCATACCGAAAGAACGGTTAGGAGTGATACATGTATAGAGGGGGGACTTAGATGATTGACACATGGAAAATAATCCTTACTTTATAGTGATACTCAGAGGGATGATCTGTGCTCAGACAGGTGGGTACAAGCTTAGAGGAATAATCCATGATGAAAGAATCAATATAGGCCAGATGGAGTCATCCCCGGGAGGAGGAGAGGGCGGCACTTGATATAATATATCTTACCATGCGTGTCCAAAAAAAAAAAAAGGAGAAAGATGAGTTATTCTGAAGCCAGGCGCGATCCGCACGAAATGCCAATTTCGTTAAAAATGGGAGGGAGTAGTGTAATTTCCAGCCAGCACTCCACGCTTTCTTTCAGAACTGTACTCCGCGTTTAGTTAAAACCGGGGTATTATTAGGGATCGTTTTAAAACCTCATGGACCCACACGGTAACCATGTGGTACATGAGTGCCCCCGGGAGTCACATCCTGTCTATTGGGTTGTGTTTCAGAATGTCCCATTTCGTCGGTGGTGTTCGTTCTATGAAAAATGTCAACACCCATCGACTATGTCTTTCTAACACAAGTTTGCTCCATTCAGTTCAGTCAGATTTGTAGCGTCTCGGGAAGTATGCCACAATTCTGTAGGATTTGTTTCGTTGCGTTGGGTATGCCCCATTCTGTCGGATTTGTTTCGTTGCGTTGGGTATGCCCCGCTCTGTCGGATTTGTTTCGTTGCGTTAGGTATGCCCCATTCTGTCGGATTTGTTTCGTTACGTTAGGGATGATCCATTCTGTCGGATTTGTTTCGTTGCGTTGGGTATGCCCCATTCTGTGGGATTTGTTTCGTTGCGTTGGGCATGCCCCATTCTGTGGGATTTGTTTCGTTCCGTTAGGTATGCCCCATTCTGTGGGATTTGTTTCGTTGCGTTAGGTATGCCCCATTCTGTGGGATTTGTTTCGTTGCGTTAGGTATGATCCATTCTGTATGATTTGTTTCGTTGCGTTATGTATGCCCCATTCTGTCCGATTTGTTTCGTTCCGTTATGTATGCCCCATTGTGTGGGATTTGTTTCGTTCCGTTAGGTATGCCACATTCTGTGGGATTTGTTTCGTTACGTTAGGTATGATCCATTCTGTCGGATTTGTTTCGTTGCGTTAGGTATGATCCATTCTGTCGGATTTGTTTCGTTCCGTTAGGTATGTCCCTTTCTGTCGGATTTGTTTCGTTGCCTCAGGTATGCCCCATTCTGTCGGATCTGTTTCGTTGCGTTAAGTTTGATCCATTCTGTCGGATTTGTTTCGTTGCGTTAGGTATGATCCATTCTTTCGGATTTGTTTCGTTGCGTTAGGTATGCCCCATTCTGTCGGATTTGTTTCGTTGCGTTAGGTATGCCCCATTCTGTCGGATTTGTTTCGTTGCGTTAGGTATGATCCATTCTGTATGATTTGTTTCGTTGCGTTAGGTATGATCCATTCTGTCGGATTTGTTTCGTTGCGTTAGGTATTATCCATTCTGTCGGATTTGTTTCGTTCCGTTATGTATGCCCCTTTCTGTCGGATTTGTTTCGTTGTCTCAGGTATGCCCCATTCTGTCGGATCTGTTTCGTTGCGTTAAGTTTGATCCATTCTGTCGGATTTGTTTCGTTCCGTTGTGTATGCCCCATTCTGTCGGATTTGTTTCGTTGCATTAGGTATGATCCATTCTGTCGGATTTGTTTCGTTGCGTTAGGTATGCCCCATTCTGTCGGATTTGTTTCGTTGCGTTAGGTATGATCCATTCTGTCGGATTTGTTTCGTTGCCTCAGGTATGCCCCATTCTGTCGGATTTGTTTCGTTGCGTTAGGTATGATCCATTCTGTCGGATTTGTTTCGTTGCGTTAGGTATGATCCATTCTGTCGGATTTGTTTCGTTGCCTCAGGTATGCCCCATTCTGTCGGATTTGTTTCGTTGCGTTAGGTATGATCCATTCTGTCGGATTTGTTTCGTTGCCTCAGGTATGCCCCATTCTGTCGGATTTGTTTCGTTGCGTTAGGTATGATCCATTCTGTCGGATTTGTTTCGTTGCGTTAGGTATGATCCATTCTGTCGGATTTGTTTCGTTGCCTCAGGTATGCCCCATTCTGTCGGATTTGTTTCGTTGCGTTAGGTATGATCCATTCTGTCGGATTTGTTTCGTTGCGTTAGGTATGATCCATTCTGTCGGATTTGTTTCGTTGCCTCAGGTATGCCCCATTCTGTCGGATTTGTTTCGTTGCGTTAGGTATGATCCATTCTGTCGGATTTGTTTCGTTGCCTCAGGTATGCCCCATTCTGTCGGATTTGTTTCGTTGCGTTAGGTATGATCCATTCTGTCGGATTTGTTTCGTTGCGTTAGGTATGATCCATTCTGTCGGATTTGTTTCGTTGCCTCAGGTATGCCCCATTCTGTCGGATTTGTTTCGTTGCGTTAGGTATGATCCATTCTGTCGGATATGTTTCGTTCCGTTAGGTATGCCCATGCCGATGGGATTTCCGCATCCCGTTCTTTTTGCTCATTAGTTGAATATTTGCTTGCCCTTTCGCCTGCCCTTTGAGATATTCAGAAGAACGGAGCTTCCTCCCGCAATAGGACAGTCTCGCTCGCGCGCAAATGTGATATCCACCCTGTAAAATGTGTCCATTGCTGTAGCGAAGTATTTTTCAAGGCCACTCAAGCCCACTGAAGAAGGAAATTAAATGAGAGAGAGAGAGAGAGAGAGAGAGAGAGAGAGAGAGAGAGAGAGAGAGAGAGAGAGAGAGGAACGTGTGGCATTACGAATATTTATTTGTTTCCACATGTGTTAGAGACAAAAGGATAAATATATTACAGTCTTTTCAATTACAGAATTCTTGAAGGAGGCAGGTAATTGGGGGTCTATTGTAGAGATTTCACTCATAAAGTTTCTCATCCCACATCTGGCATTAGAAAACGGGGACCTGAATAGATAGCTGCATTCCAGCTTCCCCTTCCCACCCCCCCCCCCCCCCCCACAAAAAAGACACACGGACTGGAGACGTTGTTGTTTGAAAATATTAAAGCTCGGAAAGTGTTCTGCATAAAACCTGACCAAAGATGACGCCTCGTACTCTGTTAGTCTTAGTTAAACGAAACATACACTGCCTTCACAAGGTGTATATTACCGGTAAAAATGTTGGCTGTAGTACACAGTTATAGTCTCGGACTGCAGTCTGTGGTTAGAGTAAATGGTTGTAGACCACAGGTGTAGTGTTGCCAATGGTTATAGTATATGGTTGCAATCTGTGGTTTTTGTCCATGGTTGTTGTATATTATATGTTCTGTGGTTGTGCTCTGTGGGTGTGTTATATGTGGTTTTGTCATTGGTTGTGGTCTGTTTTGTGTTCTGTGGTTTTGTCTGTGGTTGTGGTCTGTTTTTACGATCTGTGGTTTTGTCAGTGGTTGTGGTGTATTTTGTGTTTTGTGGTTTGGTCTGTGGTTATGATCTGTGGTTTTGTTTGCGTTGTGGTGTATTTTGTGTTCATTTGTTGTGATCTGCGGCTGTGATCTGTGGTTGTGGTTTGCGCTTGGGGTGTATTTTAAGTTTTGTTGTTGTGATCTGTGGTTTTAGTAAGTGCTTGTGGTGTATTTTGTTGTCTGTGGGTGCCACCTGTTTTTTTAGTCTGTGGCTGTAGTTCATGATTGTCGTCCTTGTCTGTATCCTATGGTGACGCGGATCCAAATGGACCATAACCCTCGCCCTTCCCTAATAAATAATAATAGACAACGGAGCATTGCACCCTATCCAGTAAACAGTCAGAGCTCGATCCAACGTCGATCTGAGCTTGCGACGTCGGCCCGACCAAAACGTAACATTAATCTGGTTGTACAGTGGTTGTGATTGGTAACGATCATAAACCAGCGTCTTACCAATGTCTTTGATACATCGTTGAATAGATTTAGGATAAGCAACTCTGTCCGATGTTTGGTGAACACCTTTGATGCGACTGTGTCTAAACACCGGAAACTCGACTTTGTATACGTCGGATTCACATCCAAAAAACCGCCTCCTCGTGTTAGCACTTACTCGAAATGGTAGCCATTATAGTTGACTTCGAAAATGGCCAAAAACGAGGACGTAAAATATGAGAATGTCAAGAGCGGACAAGTTTTTGTCCACCTATTCTTGAAAATTAATCATGGAAATCGACTTCATAGATACCGTGCGTGACCGAGTCTATCCGGCTCTTTGCCCCCCTCCCCCCGCCCCTACCCCATGCCCCCCTATGCCCCCCTATACCCCCCATGCCCCCCCGGTCCTTAGCCCCACCACGGGTTTTGTTGTTTTTTAAGGAAAAAAAAAACAACTAATAATTCAAATATCAGGTGTATTTACAAGTTCACAAAGATTATAGCCATATATCTACATTAATTTCTTTACTTAAAATATCTGTACGCTCTGAAAATAATTTTAAAATTGAATCCACAGTTATAATGCTACAATAAATCTTATTCTAAATAGACCTGTAAGACGACCCAATTCAGAAATATTCCTCAGAGGTAACCAAAAAATTTGAAATTTGCTGTCTTTAAATGTGAGGTTGTAGGCAATCACTTGTAAAAAGTCCATGTCATAGCGGTTTTTGTAATCACATGCTGCCGTGGCCATCCTGTTTTCATACTGTTCATACTCCGAGGTTCCGGAGAGTGACCTCGCCACAGTTGCGTAATTACAACGCCATTCAAGGTTTGATCTTGTTTTTCTGCCCTCCCAAAATTTTAGAAAAAAAAACGTTGCTGTAGGGAAAGGGTCAGGGGGTATAGGACCTACGGGAACGAAGGGCCAGGGATTTAGGAGCGGGGTTACAGTGCCGGGGTGGATACGGACTGCTACGGCCTGACCGGATGACCCCAGGGTTGGGGTGTATGGTGACGCAGGGATGGCCATTATGGTCACCGCTGTCTAGACACCTATTCTAGATTTATATTTTACCGACGTCGGTACAACGTCGAGAAACGTTGATTCGACTTAAATTTGCAATCTTCACTCATTGTTGATTAGACGTCTGTCTCTTCAACGCCCCAAGGCAAACAAACAAAAAAACTGCTTCTGCTTTCATAAACAACCAGAACCCGACGACCACCCGACGTTATGCAAACGTTGCAATGTTTACTGGGCATGTGAAAGCGCCCCCGTGCCTAGGAACAACGATCGAGAACGTGAGTTGACGACCACAATATGAAAAAAGGATAGTCAATCATCCATGGTGTTAATCTGGCTACAGACGCCAGGTAAAGGCTATGCACATGTCAGTTGCATTCATCAGCACGTCTCACCGATCAGTCTTCCTGCTTTACCACGTCACTTCTCCCAAGATAAAGTTTATGATGGATGGCCACTAGTTATTGCCTATGGCATCCCTTTCCGCCTGTTCACATGTTTTAATGAGTGCATCTTCATTTTCTTTGCACATTCATTTTGTTTTAAAAAAGCAGCAGAATAAAGCTGGAAAGATCATGCGTATTATTTGCATTGATTTCCATCTGGGATCATAATACTTCTGTGAAAAAGAAGAGAAAAGGCGATATTATTTGGCTGCGGTGTTAATCAAGTTAGGATTACGCTGTCATCCGGGCTTGATTTCGCGGATTGGTTCTTTCCGTTGTTAGAGGGGACACATCATTTGGCAGCGTGGGAAGGGGGGGTGCGGGATGGGGGGGGGGGCGGTCGGGTTGGGCATGTCCGGAAATGTTCTCAAGCAGTGAGTGTAGTTAGGTGTATATGTGTGCGTGTGCATGTGTGTACATGGGAACCTCGGGCAGTCTCGCATATTAATGGAAAACCTCGAAAAAGGGATTACTTTTCGACAGAGCCGAAGTTTATGTTGCATAATAAAAGAAATAGGATGACCTTGGGAAGAGGACTACTTTGATGTGGTGCTATGGACCATTCTGTTGCCAGGGTCCTGTTGTATATGAAGGTGTAAATCTGAATCTGTGTCGTTTGGGATTTTTGCGGGAACAATGTTGTCCTCACAGCTTTATGGAAGCAATAGTAAAGCACAGTCTTGGAATGAAGAGTATCAAGGTCGGGTGGGGGGGGGGGTGAAGGGAGGGGTGGCGGTGAGGGTACTATAGTGGTCTGATGTCCATGGTCAAACAAAATCGTTGGCTCCCAAAAACTGCTTGAATCGAAGAGATGGCGATTATGTATAAATGCAGACTGGAAAAAATCTTGGAAAAGTCTTGGAATCAGAAAGGATGCCTGAATTTTTAGGGTTCGGGAGCCGTGTGGTGTATTAAAAAATGTCGCTGAACACAAAAGAGTATTGGTTCTCATGGGGTATGCTGAAGACCACTGAGGGACCTTCGCCTCAACGTACTAAATCTCTCAGCTAACAAAAGAAAAGTAAATTCCTGGCGATTTTGTGGGTCCGGAACTTGGAAGCTGGGAGGGATTAAGGGGAGGGGGTAGGGGTCGGTACAGCCTATCATTGGTTCTTGTTTTGGAAAACAATGGTTCTCTTCGTTTCTTCAATGTCGACAAAATTTGGTTAAAAATGCTGATCTAATTTTATTTCACACGTGACAGAAATTTGCAAGGAGTGAGGGGGGAGGGGCACTGGAGTCAACCGAGAATGGGGGGGGGGGGGGGCAAGACCAGATGCAGAGTTCGCGCGAGACATATGTAAGAATGATCTCAGAAAGTGTTAAATAAAAAAAAATCCCTTTAACTTTTAGGAGTCAAGTATTTTCAGATGCATCCAAATAAATCCAAGTTTTATAAATCCCGCTTTTGTCTCGATATTGTGTGCGACACCAGGGCTAAAAATAGTTACTCGATGGTACAACTCTGCCATACTCGGATCGGAAACGTTTACGGAAAACAACAAGTTCATTTGGGATACTCCATCATTGCCAGTGCCATCTGGGGCCGAATTAGTCGGACAACAATAATATTCAGCTGCTGAAATAGATCTACGTAATTTCTCTATGTAAGTCATATATTGCGGGCCGACGGCTTATTTTCTCTACAGTCATTATTGTCAGTATTGAAATGACTGGTTGATGTGCGGTATGGGGTTTTTTCTCGGCGTATATAAAGGAACAAGCCTGAAAACTTGAAAGATTATGTATTTTTGAAACTCAAAGAATGGTTTGTAAAAAAGGCTCTGCATGGCGGTGATTTTGTCTGGGTTTTAGTGTACATTCCGCTTTGGTAGTGATTTTGTCGGGATTGTAGTGTACATTCAGTTTTGGTAGTGATTTTGTCAGGGCTGTAGTGTACATTCCGCTTTGGTAGTGATTTTGTCAGGGTGTTAGTGTACATTCAGTTTTTGGTAGTGATTTTGTCAGGGTTGTAGTGTACATTCAGTTTTTGGTAGTGATTTTGTCAGGGTTGTAGTGTACATTCAGTTTTTTGGTAGTGATTTTGTCAGGGTTGTAGTGTACATTCAGTTTTTGGTAGTGATTTTGTCAGGGTTGTAGTGTACATTCAGTTTTTGGTAGTGATTTTGTCGGGGTTATAGTGTGCATTCAGTTTTTGGTATTATTTTGTCAGGATTCAGTGTACATTCAGTTTTTGGTAGTGATTTTGTCAGGGTTGTAGTGTACATTCAGTTTTTGGTAGTGATTTTGTCAGGGTTGTAGTGTACATTCAGTTTTTGGTAGTGATTTTGTCAGGGTTGTAGTGTACATTCAGTTTTTGGTAGTGATTTTGTCAGGGTTGTAGTGTACATTCAGTTTTTGGTAGTGATTTTGTCGGGGTTATAGTGTGCATTCAGTTTTGCTAGTGATTTTGTCAGGGATTTAGTGTACATTCCGCTTTGGTAGTGATTTTGTCAGGGTGTTAGTGTACATTCCGCTTTGGTAGTGATTTTGTCAGGGTGTTAGTGTACATTCCGCTTTGGTAGTGATTTTGTCAGGGTTTAGTGTACATTCAGTTCTTGGTAGTGATTTTGTCAGGTTTTAGTGTACATTCAGTTTTTGGTATTATTTTGTCAGGATTCAGTGTACATTCAGTTTTTGGTAGTGATTTTGTCAGGGTTGTAGTGTACATTCAGTTTTTGGTAGTGATTTTGTCGGGGTTATAGTGTGCATTCAGTTTTGCTAGTGATTTTGTCAGGGATTTAGTGTACATTCCGCTTTGGTAGTGATTTTGTCAGGGTGTTAGTGTACATTCCGCTTTGGTAGTGATTTTGTCAGGGTGTTAGTGTACATTCCGCTTTGGTAGTGATTTTGTCAGGGTTTAGTGTACATTCAGTTCTTGGTAGTGATTTTGTCAGGTTTTAGTGTACATTCAGTTTTTGGTATTATTTTGTCAGGATTCAGTGTACATTCAGTTTTTGGTAGTGATTTTGTCAGGGTTGTAGTGTACATTCAGTTTTTGGTAGTGATTTTGTCCGGGTCGTAGTGTACATTCAGTTTTTGGTAGTGATTTTGTCAGGGTTTAGTGTACATTCAGTTTTTGGTAGTGATTTTGTCCGGGTCGTAGTGTACATTCAGTTTTTGGTAGTGATTTTGTCAGGGTTTAGTGTACATTCAGTTCTTGGTAGTGATTTTGTCAGGTTTTAGTGTACATTCAGTTTTTGGTATTATTTTGTCAGGATTTAGTGTACATTCAGTTTTTGGTAGTGATTTTGTCAGGGTTGTAGTGTACATTCAGTTCTTGGTAGTGATTTTGTAAGGTTTTAGTGTACATTCAGTTTTTGGTATTATTTTGTCAGGATTTAGTGTACATTCAGTTTTTGGTAGTGATTTTGTCAGGGTTGTAGTGTACATTCAGTTTTTGGTAGTGATTTTGTCGGGGTTATAGTGTGCATTCAGTTTTGCTAGTGATTTTGTCAGGGATTTAGTGTACATTCAGTTTTTGGTATTATTTTGTCAGGATTTAGTGTACATTCCGTTTTGGTAGTGATTTTGTCGGGGTTGTAGTCTACATTCCGCTTTGGTAGTGATTTTATCAGGGTTTAGTGTACATTGAGTTCTTGGTAGTGATTTTGTCAGGTTTTAGTGTACATTCAGTTTTTGGTATTATTTTGTCAGGATTCAGTGTACATTCAGTTTTTGGTAGTGATTTTGTCAGGGTTGTAGTGTACATTCAGTTCTTGGTAGTGATTTTGTCAGGTTTTAGTGTACATTCAGTTTTTGGTATTATTTTGTCAGGATTTAGTGTACATTCCGTTTTGGTAGTGATTTTGTCGGGGTTGTAGTCTACATTCCGCTTTGGCATATTTTCTTTCCTCACATACAGATTGTTTTAATGTAATAACGTATAATAAATGAACGCAAACAGAACAGTTTCCTACGATTTTAAAGGTATCACCATAAAACCAAACTAAAATGTTTAAATGAACAAGCAAAAAAATAACAATAATAATAAAAAAGCAAGATTGTCCATGGACAATGCCCCAGCTCACAAATGCTGATGTCAAGATTTATAGCATATGTGTATAACCTATAACCCAAATTTCAAGACAAAACGCTGGCGTCAGTCAAGAATTTTAATGGAAAAAAAATGGTTTATCGCTAATATATCCGCTAATTTTTGGGGAATCCCTAAAGCTATTGCCACGTGTTTCGGCCAATTTTTTTTTCGATTCACCCAAGTAATAGACAGGTGCACATATATACCACCATCTGTCATCAAAATTTAGGACGTTTCCATTTAAATCCTAGGAGGAGATTTCATGAAAATTGTTTTTGGCTAATATTTCAACCAATTTTAGACGAATCACGAAAAAACGTAATAGCCAGGTGGGTACCGTGAGACTGCCACCTTTAATCAGAATTTCAAGAGATTAAGGCCAAACACATAGAGCCAGTTGCGTTTTCAATAATGTTTGTGGCGAAGCACCAAAAAAGGTATAATTTCCGCTTCTATAATTCAAAAATTTAAGACGGTAGCATATTTCCAGCGCTAGTAACGATTTTAACAAGAATTGATTTTTCGCCAATAATTTCGCAATTTTTTTAATTATGCAAAAACAGCAATTACCAGGTAAGCACCAATGACTACTATCTTTAACCAAGATTTCAGAAAAGTAAGACCATTTCTTTGGTATGAGTTCAAATTTTACTGATTTTTTTCTGCTGATTTCTTTTTACTGAATTTTTTTCGGACACTTATGTGAACGTTTCCACGGCAACCATAGGATGATATACGTTCTAATATTTCTGCGAATTTTTGGCGAATTAATGAAAAAATAACCAGATAGGTGTTAATGTGTGCCATTATTACATAAAATTACAAGGCAGTTAGGTTATTTTCCCAGTGCAAGTTAACTTTTTTCGGGAAAAATTGCTTTTTTGCCAATATTTCGAATATTTCGGCCAATTTGGACGAATCACAAAGAAAAGAGAGAGAGAGAGAGAGAGAGAGAGAGAGAGAGAGAGAGAGAGAGAGAGAGAGAGAGAGAGAAACAATAGCAAAGTAGGTTCGAATATCCGCTTCCCTAATTCAACATTTCAAGAATGCAAGTTCATATAACTGGCATTAGTTCAGATTTTAGTAACAAATTGTTTTTTTTTTCGCCAATATTTCTGTTAATTTTTCCGAATTACGGCAACCAGTGATAGCCAGGTAAGTACCAATGATGGCTACCTTTATCAAAACTTAGAAGGCAGCAATATCCAGCGACTGCTACTGTTCCTTAAAATTGCAATGCTTGAGTTCGTTAAGATTTTACTAAAATTTTGAGACAGTCAGACGGGAGTTAATCAAGATTTTACTGATTTTTTAAAAGTTGTTTTGCCAAAATCTTCTCCAATTTTTTACCAATCTCCAAAAATTGTAACAAAGAGGAAGGAAGGCCTGCTACTTCTCCTAAAATTTAAAGACAGTCAAACTATTTTTATGGATTTCGTCATGGAATTTCTCGACATAATTTTCGCCAGTTAGATAGTAATGCTTTCTGCCTTTACTTGAAATTTTCAGACAGTAATACTATCTTTCTGGAGTTATTTAAAATTTTTCCGAGAATGTTTTGGTTATTCGCCGAAATTCCCACCATTTTTTTTTTTGAAAATCACTTAAAAAGTAACAGCCAGGGTACGTAAAACGCCTGCTAAATTTTTGGCCAATCACAAAAAAGTAACAGCCTGGTAGGTAGTAGTTCTTGCTACCTTGACTTAAGATTTTAAGACAATAACACTATATTCCTGGAGTTATTTAAGATTTTAGGCTTTTTGCGTTTATCCGCCAAAATTTTCTCCAAATTCTTGCCAGTCACAAAGAAAAGTAGCAGCCGGATAGGTACCAATGCTTGCTATTTTTATTTAAAATTTCAAGTCACTAAGACTATTTTCCAGCAGTTCGTTAAGCTTTTACTGATTTTTTTTCGGTTTTTCGCCAAAGTTCCCGTCAATTTGAGACCAATCACAAAAATTTAATAGACACCTAGGTAGGGTAGTTACACCTGCTACCTTTATCTGAAATTTCAAGACAGTCGGATCATTTTCCAGCAGTTAGCCATTTTTATCGCCAAAATTTTTCGCCAATTTTGAACCAGTCACCAAAAAAAGTTTGAGTCAGAGAGGTAGTAATGCTTGCTACTCTCACTTAAAATTTCAAAACAGTAAGACTGTTTTGCTGGATATAGTTAAGGTTTTACCCCACAAAATTGATTTTTCGTAAATATTAGCGAATTGCTAAAAAAAGTAATGGATAGGCAGTAGTTATGTCTCCTATCTTCGCCTAAAATTTCAAGACGGTAAAGTTATTTTCTGGCAATTAGTTAAGATTTTACCGATTTTTTTTGGAAAGGTTTCCACCAGTTTTGGGCAAATCACTTAAATAACGTTTGAGCCAGATAGAAAGTAATGCTAGCTAATCTCACTTAAAATTTCAAGGGAATAAGACTGTTTCCTCGATATAGTTAAAGAGTTTAGGGAAAAAATATTTTTTGCCAATATTTTCGCCAATTTTTGGCGAATCGCTAAAAAAGTAATAGACACGTGGGTAGCAATGCCTTCTACCTAAGATTTCAAGACAGTAAGATTATTTTTCCAGGTTTGTCGCCAAAATTTCAAGAGATTAAGATTATTTTTCAGTTTTTTCGCCAATTTTAGGCGCTCATAAAAAAAGTTACAATCAGATAGGCAATAGGGCTGGCTACTCTCATCTTAAATGTCAAGACAGTGAGATTATTGTCCTGAATACAGTTAAGATTTTATTTTAAAATGTTTATGTCAATATTTTAGCCATTTTTTGCAAAGCACCAAAAAAGTAACAGACAGGTAGATAGCAATGCCTCCTATCTTCAGCTACAATTTCAAGACAAGCGTATTTTCCAGCAGTTAGTTCAGATTTTGCTAAAAAAATGTTTGGTTTTTCTCCAAACTTTCCACCATTTCCGGCCAATCACCAAAAAAATAATGGGCAGATAGGTATAGCGCTTGCTACTCTCACTTCAAATTTCAAGGCGGTGAGACTATTTTGCTAGATATAGTTAAGATTTTGCAAAAAAAGGTTTGTCGCAAAATTTTCGCCAATTTTTGGCGAATCGCCAAGAAAAGTAGCAGCCAGGCGGAAACTTACGCACCCTACCAGAATTTTAGAACATTTCCATCAAAACCCTAGGAGGAGATACGTTTTACAGAAATTTATTTTTGGCCAATATTTCCGCCAGTTTTTGGTGAATCGCCAAAAACGTAATAGCCAGGTAGGTATTTATGTCCGCTACCATCAAGCAAAATCTTAAGACATTCAGGCCAAAACCCTAGGAGGAGATACGATTTTTCGAGTCTAGGTGATTACCCCCCCCCGGCCCTTACCCCCCTGAGGTGGTTACCCCCCCCCCCGGTGATTACCCTCCCGGTCTTTACCCCCCTTAGGCCTTTACCCCCCCGGCCGATACCCCCCCCCCCCCGCCCTCAGGTAGTAGGATGCATAACGGTTAATATATTTATTAGATCATATCTTGGGGCAAAAGATAAACATGACCAGCCCCCCCCCCTTCCCTACAACACCATTGGTGTTTTTAAGTTTTAAATGAACACGTTTGTTCGATACTTTATTTCATCAAAGGACATCATAGGGCAGTCGAATGCAATGAATCTTCAGATTGAGGATTAATGTGCATGCATATAACCGAATCAGTTTATTGCAATTGACTTTGAATTGCAATTTTATAACCAAATCAATCGACTTTTTCATGTTCTTGTCATGGAGCGTGATAGAAAGACATAAAAGATGAGAGGAATGACCTGATTCGTTTTATTGTATTTTTCAACTGCAATAAAATTAAATTTCATTGCAATCGAAAAAGTCAATTTGTAATTTTGAATGACATCAATATAAATCCACTTTTTCTTTTGTTCATTTCATCGTACCTTATATCTGACAGAGGATGAAAGGGATCAAAAACTATATTTCCCTGTCATCTTTTATATCCACTAAATTTCAAATCTCCGAGGCTTGGTATATTATTTGTTTTAATTAATTATCTTTTAATTCCAGAACAGGAATGTATGTAATAGATTTCCCAAAGACTGGGGGGGGGGGCTATCACCGGGGGGGGGGGTAATCACCTAAGGGGGGTAAAGGCCGGGGGTAACGGCCGGGGGGGTTATCACCTGGGGGGGGGGGTAAAGGCCGGGGGGTGAAGGCCGGGGGGGGGGGTAATCACCGAGGGGGTAATGGCCTGCTTCGGATTTTTCAACTTAAAAGCGTACATATACTTTCAACGACTGCTATAGCCCCCTGCTTCAGAAAGAAGCTGGGGCTAAAGACTAAAACAAAGCAAAAAAGCCAAAAAATAATAAAACAGAAAAAAACGAAAAGTGACACAGAAGAAAATTTCGTTTCCAAACTACGGTTTAACTTCGGTTTGGTAGAAGCCGTAGTATGAAAGGAGAATCAAACGTTTTTTTGTCTTAATCAGTTAAAACTCCATCAACAAATGAAATTCTGACTGGATCAATAAAACTATCATTTATACTTCGTAAAAGGTAGTGTTCGCTTATCTCCACCTTTATGCGGGATTTCCCTCATTTGCGGTATCCTCAGCCAATCTGAGTTATTCCCCCCGCAAAAACATTAAAGAGTGAACTTGGAAAACAGAACCTTGTTCCAGGATTTGGCGTTGATGTCACGCCCAAAACGCCAATACGGGAGAGCTTCTGCCACCAGGGGCCGTTCCAGAGAAAACATAAGGGGGAGGTCTGCGCCACAGTCACGCCAGCACTCCTAATCTGCCAAGAGACAGAGGCAGCAGGAGGACAGTGTCACCAGCCATCAAACCCCTCAGCAGTACAGGCAGCAACCAATCACGGTACCGCGTGGATATGAAGAACTCATGTGCAGGCGATAATTCTTATATCTCAAGAAATAAAGGAGCTACTGAACTGCAAAGATTCCTGGTCCGGCTCAGGCCACGCTCCAAACTCTCCTTCTAGTAAGGCAAGCGCTATGGGCAGGATCTATAGTCAATTTAGCAAAAAGACAAGTGGGAGAGAATCGTGTCAGTTATCCAAGACATCACCCCACATCACCCAAAATGGAGTCTCTACTGGGGTTACTAGTAGCCCACTCGGGCAAACTTCACTACAGAAAGTTTCAAAGGGCCGTAAAACTAGCAGTGACTCGGGGGAGGGGGTCTGACAGAGTAATACTCATCCCCACAAAAGCTCTCAAAGACCTACAATGGTGGGTATCTCCAGACTGCTTGTCGCAAGGTTACCCATTCAAGCCCCCATCCCATGCTATCGATCCAAACAGACGCGTTATCCGAAGAATGGGGTTTCTACTTCAAAAGAAAGCTGTGGAAAGACACCTGGCCCCCGATTTATAAGTAAAACACAAAAATTGGCTAGAACTAAAAGAATTGTGGCTAGCAATTACACGAGTCCTCCCCACTTTGAAGAGCAGGGCAGTGAACATCCTAATGGACAACTGAACAGCGGTGCCTTATCTCCGCAAGCAACAGGGCACTCGGCAGGGTTAACACAGGTGACAAGGGAAATCCTTTGCCTAGCAAAAAATCACGGGATTTGGCTCTCCGCCAACCATATAGCCGGCAAACTAAATGTGATGGCCGAGATGCGTAAGCAAAGTAGTTAAAACAGAGTGGTGCCTAAACCAAAACTCTTTGCAGTGGGTAATGAGTCGATCCCGGTAGGGTCCCCATACCTGGATCTATTTGCCAATTCACTAACCCACCGTCTACCCAGATATGGCTCCCTCTGCCCAGACCCAACAGCCTGGAGGCTAGACGCCTTCAAATGTCAATGGCCCAAGCAAGTGCTATATGCCTTCTCACCACAGACCATTCTAAAACAGGCACTCCTCAGGGCTCTAGTGTTCCCAGGGAGCTGGCTCATCCTAAAGGCCCAATGGCAACCAGGCTCTTATACCAACTACATTGGGATAACAGTCACCACACCCCTCACCTCCTAGGCCTGAGGGTATGGTACCTATCCCTACCTTTCCCTACCAAGGGTTTTCAGATAAGGCAATCAAGAAAATTATCCGAACACACAAACCATCCACAGCTAAGATTCATAGATCTCAGTGGAACAAGCTTTCGAATTGGTGCCATAAACAGAAACTGGACCCCTTCAAAGTGTTGTTCCCATTAAAAGAACTTTTCTACACGAGGCGCGCCACCCCAACGCCAGTTTCTAGTCCTGTATAAAGGTAGAGATAAGCGAACGTTAGCTTTTACGCAATAAAACTTTTTGCGAGAAAAGTGTAGTTCGCGTTCTCCACCTTTAGAACTTCGATAACCCACCCTTATCCATCCACTCGTCAAAACCCACTTAGGCTTAGGGGAACTTAGATCAAAAAGGAATGATGGGTAATCGGATGTCACTCAGTATTATACTACCAGATGTTTCGGATATGCCCTTATATGCCCTTATAAGGCAGTTTTTGGACTTGTTTGTTGACGTGATACGCCCCCACGTGTAGAAAAGTTCAATTCACAATTTATGCGTCGATACCGCAAATGAGGGAAACTCGTATAAAGGTGGAGAACGCGAACTACGCTTTTTTCTCGTAAAAAGCGTTTAACGAAAGAAAACTTATAGTTCAAGAAGACTGCAACCAAAAACACAATTCATGTTGCCATTTTCAGCTATTTGCAATACTCTATCGGAGCTTTGGCTAAAACACATGCCAGCCACCCCCGCCCCTTCTTCAAATAATTAGCAATGCCTGACAGGACAGAAAAAGGTTTCTTTTTGGAAAAAATAAGCTCTTTTAACCAATCAATTGCGGGCTTGAGTGGGTATTATTGTACGAGAATTAGAACAAGTGTTTGTTAAGCATGGAGTGAGTACACTTGATGGCCGAATTATCATATGTAAACCCTGAGTTATTTACTACAAAAAACCCCATAGGACTGCGTCAATGTGCCAGTCACAGCTTGTGATGTTCATATTCAGTGGATGCCATTTGCCAGTCAAAGGGTGGTTGAAGCTTTTGGAATGATTGACAGTTTCCTGTTTTTTTTTTTTTTTTTTTTTTTTTTGTTTTTTGTTTTGTTTTTTTTGTTTTTTGTTTGTTTTTTTTTTTTTTTGCCCATCATTTGATTCAAGGGTGGAGTTGGGGAGGGAGGCACGGGCGCTACTCCAGCGCCAAAAATGTTTTTGAAATGACGTGAAAATACGCGCATTTAAGACTAAAAGTGTGGCCCATTCCGTGTAAAGAAAGAACACCCCCCCCCCCACCCCCGAGCGTACAAGGTCCTGATTTGACACATGTATCCTGGCAACAGTTTAGTATCTGGCAGTTACTAAAGCAGATACGGGGATAAAAATGTTTTCCATCTAAAACGCAATGTTTTGGTTATGTGGTGCTCTACAGTTTACATATACAGACACATATATGTGGCTTCTACTCTTTCTGTCGAATCTTGGTCGATGCTAAGCAATCATTTGTGCCCTTTATGCTTTTTTTCTTGTCCGTGACTATTTTTTTGTGATTATTGACTGAGACTGATTTGTAAAAAAATTCATTTGATGTCAGTGGCGAAACCAGTCGTCCGGCCGTCAGTGACGAACACATTTGGGCCATGACGACCAGATGACCAGCAAAAAACCCACTCTAAATATAAATATCCATAATAATATTCCATTTTTACGCTATTAAGGGAAGCACGTTTCCTTTTTGTACAACCTTTTTTCATCCAGAATAAGCGATTATTTACATTACATAAGGCACTGTCGCCTTATGAATAAAATGGCGGTTGTGTATGGTAAAAATGTGACAAATCTCATTTGAGAAAATGCACTGGGATTCCTAGACTAGTAGGCGTGGTAATGTACAGACATGCTTGTGCCTTGTACAGATGGACTACCATATAAAAGCAGAAGGACTCGAAACAGGAGGAGTTAGGAGTCCAAACGGCGGGGTGAGGAATCCAAACAGTTGGGTGAGGAGTCCAAGCAGTGGGTTGAGGAGTCCATGAAGTGGGTTGAGGAGTCCAAGCAGTGGGGTGAAGAGTCCAGACAGTGGGATGAGGAGTCCATACAGTGGGGTGAGGAGTCCATACTGTGGGGTGAGGAGTCTAGACAGTGGGGTGAGGAGTCCATACAGTGCTATGAGGAGTCCATACAGTGGGGTGAGGAGTCCAAGCAGTTTGGTGAGGAGTCCATACAGTGGGTGAGGAGTCCAGACAGTGGGGTGAGGAGTCCAAGCAGTGGGGTGAGGAGTCCATACAGTGGGGAGAGGAGTCCAAGCAGTTTGGTGAGGAGTCCAGACAGGGGGTGAGGAGTCCATACAGTGGGGAGAGGAGTCCATACAGTAGGGAGAGGAGTCCAAGCAGTTTGGTGAGGAGTCCAGACAGGGGGTGAGGAGTCCATACAGTGGGTGAGGAGTCCAGACAGTGGGGTGAGGAGTCCATACAGTGGGGAGAGGAGTCCAAGCAGTTTGGTGAGGAGTCCAGACAGTGGGTGAGGAGTCCATACAGTGGGGTGAGGAGTCCATACAGTGGGGAGAGGAGTCCAAGCAGTTTGGTGAGGAGTCCAGACAGGGGGTGAGGAGTCCATACAGTGGGTGAGGAGTCCAGACAGTGGGGTGAGGAGTCCATACAGTGGGGAGAGGAGTCCAAGCAGTTTGGTGAGGAGTCCAGACAGTGGGTGAGGAGTCCATACAGTGGGGTGAGGAGTCCATACAGTGGGGAGAGGAGTCCAAGCAGTTTGGTGAGGAGTCCAGACAGTGGGGTGAGGAGTCCATACAGTGGGTGAGGAGTCCAGACAGTGGGGTGAGGAGTCCATACAGTGGGGAGAGGAGTCCAAGCAGTTTGGTGAGGAGTCCAGACAGTGGGGTGAGGAGTCCATACAGTGGGTGAGGAGTCCAGACAGTGGGGTGAGGAGTCCATACAGTGGAAAAAACACAACTGGGACCACAGAGTTAAGTCGTTATCAGTGCTGTGTCGTATAAACGATGTCCTTACCAGTACTATACCGTTATATCCGATGTCGTGACCAGTGCTGTGCCGTTATAATCGGTGTCGTTTTAATGACTTTTTACTGCATTTGAAATGGTAACATTTTTGAGGTGATTTTATTACAGATGAATTTGTCACATTCTCGATTTGTTGTTTACCTTCCCCAGCTTATGAGCAAACTTTGCCTGTTTTTCTGGAGGTCAGCAAGAACTTGCAAAACTTGGAACACATGTTTCACGATTAACATTTACCCCGATACCTGTTAAACGAGCCGACCCCATTACAACAGCACGTCGTGTAAAATCAAGGCAATCTGTAAGTGGAAAAATAGAAAATAGAAAATTCTGCAGTGAGTCATCCACTAACACTGCTGTGGATTCCGAGCATCAACGGCAGCAGAAACTAAGGACGTTTAAATTGTACATATAGACTTTTTAGACTTTTAGACACATATGTCGAATTTAAGAACTATTTTTGGATAAAAATAGTGTAATTTCTGAGTTTTAGCATAAAATCTTTTAAAAAATTATGTTTCGCGCAACATTATCTACATAAGTGTATCCTTTTCTAGTTTCTTTTTTTTTTACTGTTGGTCCGGACGCGACCACATTCGACTAAACGGTCATTATGCATAGCAGTGTGGGGCAGTTCCTCGATTATTTTTATGTCAGTTATATCATAACGGAATTATATGGCTTTCGATTGATTTTCAGACATTACATTTTAACCACTAGCTGCACAGATATACTTTATGCATATATGTATCCCCAGAGCGGAGTGAAACATAAACACGTAAATTTTACTGTAAGACAGTGGTTATAAGATCATAGATCCTACTAGGGAGCAGTGGTTATGATGACATTGTTTTGTCGTACGACTGTAGGACTTCATATTCTATATGTAAGCATTACGATTTTGGATTAACGTCGCACCCGATGTCGGTTCAACGGGTTTTTGCTGTTTATTCAAGCTGAAACAACATCTAATATTCAACGTCTAATCAACATTGCATCAAGGGCGTTGACTAAACGTCGGCGATGGCTTCGGTTTGACTGCGACCAAAAATAACGTCAAAATCGAGTAGCTTATTCAGCGTCTATTCAATGTTGTGTCAAAGGCGATGGTCTGTGGTCGCGACCAATTGCTGCTAAACTACAACCAGAGTTAATGATGTCTTTTGGTTGGGTCAACAATGTAACCTCAAATCGACGTTGGATCGACGTTGGAATGTTGAATGGGTATACTAACCCACCCATGTAAAATATTTAAACCCTTTAGACCTGTGTTGGTGCAAAATCGAAATAAACATCGTAATCATAAGAAGGAAATTGTGCGATCGGGATTCCATCGCGCGAGCTTTACAGCTCGTTAACATTGGCTTGTCTGTAAGCGGAGTAACCTGCAATTGTGGTGTCCCATTTTCTACGCAGAACAGAAGATACATAGAGAAAGAATTTTTAAAAAAGTGGACCCGAAGAAATTCTCTCGGAAAATTATATGACCCTGGTAGTTTTTTTGTTTAAAGACGCCTTTGTTGCCATTTTAGGCATTTTTGTGAATAAGAGTATTATTTCAAGAAAGAAAATATTAAAGTTGGATTTTGATTTTATTGCACGTTTTGTGCATTCCAAAGAAAACGATTTCCGCAACTGACCCATAAATAGATTGAGAAAATGTTCCAAACTGAGACGAATAGTGACCATTAAGTCGATCATGGTCCCACCCTAGCAGTGATAACAGAAGCTAGAAGGCGACATAGTACATCATGTTGTGGAAGACTTAATTTCAATGATTTTTTCGCTGGTGAAAACATTTGCCAAACTCAGAAACTGCATTGTTTTGATCCATAAATAGAACTTCAATTCTAAAACTGAGAACGGTTTTGCAAGGAATTGTTTTATTTACAAGAAATATAGAGTAGTTAAAGTGAGTAGTATCTGTTCTAATTCCCACTTGGTATTGAAAATACCAAATGGGGTTGGATTGCCTCGAATTCTTCACCTGTTTTTCCTCGCTTTTGAAAAAAATTGTCTTCGTCCGCCGAATCGGTTTCCAGACATCTCCTCCAAGACTGCTGAAGCTAGACCAACCAAACTAAGCACATGTATGGAGGGTCATCTGAAGTGGTGCACCTGATGAAAATTTTTGTCCTTGACCTTACCGGTGTACTTGGTAGTATTTAGGAGGATGCTCTACATTCAGACATGTGAAAATTGTTAAAAAACAGCAAAATCATCTACCTTATGTTTAAGTTATCATTCCAAGTGCGGTCTAATTCGCTGTGCGAATTTCGGTCTAGTTAATATATTGCTTGACGACCAAATATTTGGCCCGAGGACTAGTATTTCGGCAGAGGTTTAATATTTTCACTATATTTGATATGAAACGGAAAATCTACTAAGTACATCGAATGTAACAGATCTCATCTGATGTTAGAGCTATGAAAAGTACGTTGAAATAAGTGTGTGTATTTTCGGTGACAATTAGTGTGCACGGTAAAACCCCTGAATAGCGCCTCCCCGCAAATAGGATCAACTCCTAAATTAGGACCTTTTTCAATAATGTCGATTCAGTTGACCTGTAATATGAAGAGCATCACAACCAACCCGGAAATCGGGGACACCATAGTTCATTCCTAATTGTTTCCATTTCTCCCTGTACCGCTGTACATGAATGAATCTATCCCTGTCTAGTACACAGCTTCACCATCTCGGTTCATTCAAAACTGTAAGCGTCAGTTTTTTTTAATTTTTATTCTCTTTCTTCCATTATCATAACATAATTTAAAGACACAGTTCCCCCAAACACTGGCATCAAACTTTTTATTTCTCAAATGCAAATTAAACGCTAATGTTATGTAATTCCAGTAAATGTTATAATCTGACTGATTAGTTTTGACTGTCAAAGTCAACAATTTTTCTATGTTGACCAGGACGCAAATATCGATAGATATTGCAATTGTTTGTAATCAACATTGTGTCAGAGAAGCAGAAACTGACTTGTTTCCAGTCAACACGAAGACATTATTGACAGTTTACGTAAATGTTGACTTAAAGTTCACCATTTTATCACTGGTCAATAATACTCAATGTTGACTTTGTTTATAAAGTAAATGCTACTGTGTTCAGTTTAAAAAAAGTAGCTTTTAAAACACAGCGGCTGAATTTGGCGCACAGCGCATGTCAAGTGTTTCATGCACCGCGGATAACATACTTGGTGTTTTATACATCGATATACAAGGTGTTCCATGCATTGATACACAGGGTGTTCCATGCATCGATAATTATGGTTTTTTATGCATCGAAGTACATGGTGCTTCATGCATCGGTGTGCAAGGCGTTCTGGGGAAGGGTTTGAATTTAAAAGGTTAAGTTTTGGCATGTCTTTTGCCACAAAGTCTCGGTTTTTTTTCTTTTTCAAAATGAAATCAGACCAAAGAAGTTGAAACCACACATCCCCCAAACCTCTCTCTGTTGGATCCACCAGTCTAATTGCGTCATTTTTTTTCCAAAGATAATAATGAAAGTAGTCTTTTTATTTATTTATATCACTGATTTATTTCAGTTAGCGCACGACCACGTGATGAGGTCACACGTGTCAACGAACTGCTTTGCTGGGAATGCGAGAAAGCACGTGAGGAGCACAGACTTCTCAAACTGGCTGTGGATAATCTGGCGAGAGAGTACGAGACCTCCAAAGAGGTAGATGTATTCCGTCGCTATACGCTGCTGAAAAACATGATAAAGAGAAGCGTGACGCACGTACGCTTACGCTCTGACGACGCCGTGGGACAAGCGCTAAGCACGGGCAAACAACGCCAGGAAATGAAGAAACGAGAAGAAAATATCACAGGTAAGAGCTGCTGTGAATTCTTTACACGAGGGTGAGAAAAGCAAAACACAATTTAGGATTGCTAAAACATATGTTGCTATGTTTATGGTGATTTTCCAGCAGATTCTTGATCAGCCGTCTGTGACTTAGAAATTTTTCGTCGTAAAATTGACGTTGCTAACGCGTAAACAAAACGGAATCCATAAAAGCGATATATTTCCGATGTGCCCCCGAAAGAACCTCAAAACGAGCATTTTACAAAGGATTTTGAAGGTTGTATCTGACAGACCAATTGTCTACTCAGCAACGTCTTTAATCAGACCCGTCGCACCTTATTTTGTTACAGTTACTGGTCAAACTTGTAAAATATTGGTAAGAGAATGAGAAGCGACTCGGCACAGCTGTCACACTTTTGCGTAGGATAGCTAATAAAGCATGGGCAGATTGTTTTAAACGGTTGTAAAGCCAGGAATGACAATTGTTTGTTTCATATCCCAAATTAAAAAAGTTATACACATTCAATTATATTTTTTCTTAAAAAAGATACCTTTTATAGCGGGGGAATTTTGGATAAGTCCAGGGACTCATGTGGCTATATCATAATATTTCTTATGTACCCTCCCCCTGCCCCCTCCCCCCACGCTTTTAACACGCCAAAGCCCTAATCCCACCCCCGTTCTTGTGGTCACAACTGTCTGGCGCACAACTGTCTGCGCGTACTTGTCACACCGGTCACCGGCATCGAGGCCAATTAATGCAGCTGATTGAGACTTCTTTTTATTATCACTTCATTCCATTGTACACTACATCGCAGATGTCGTAACACACCTATAGCAAAGACAGTGACATCGTTTTTTCTAACTGCTGTCAACCAGTATTTTTCTCTTTGCCAAGAGAAACAGTTATAGCTTTAACACAATGTTAAGAGCTGGTGGTAAAAAAAACGGACGTTAGAGATGTAACACTGTATTAGGGCTGCTTACGATTTTATATGAGCACTTCAATTGCTTCTAATACATTTTTTCTATGCAGAATCTTTTCAAAATACACTTTTGGTTTTAGATATTTAACAATCTCAATAAAAGATACTTCTCTATTTTTATATTGATTTTGAATAAAAAGTCTTGCTTGTTAAGAACAAAGTCAACCATACAACTTCTATCCCCTAACCCACCACTGCACAATATACGCAACAGTTTCAGTCTATTTGACAGAGTGATATTAACCCTTAGCTCGAAGTTTGCATTTATAAAATTCCCAAGTAGAATCTAATATAAAGTTAATTTTGAGCAAGATATGAAAGTGTGCGTGATGTCATTTTTAACTTTACAGTTTTGAAGATTGGGCTCAACACTAGTAACGAATTTAGCAACAATGTCGTTTCAAGCATACCGATAGTATTTATACATAATTTTATAGTTGATCATACTATATCTGGAACAGTTTTAGTTAAATATCTCGTCTTAGCAAAAAATTCTTTAAATTCACATAGTAAGAGACGAACCTTTGTCTGTCTTTCTATGCAGTTTGGTGTATTTTCTTGAAATTTTATAAACTTCCATTAACTTAATTTTGAGCATAATTTCGATATCTTTATGCTGTAACTTCTTGCTTTGAATGTCACCTCAACATCTTTTTTAATTTGTCTGGCGGTTTTTTTAACATTCTGCCGGTGTATTTTTCCATTTTTTTTTTTTTTGGAATTGCAGATACCAAGCTGCATACATTTAATATATTCGTTTTACGGTTAAATTTGGTTTTTTTTTGTTGTTGTTGTTGTTTATTTCCAAAGGCAAAATTAATGTACCATCTTTTTCACTTATATCTGCAGACTGAGACTTTGCTCAATTATTCCCACTTGCAAGCTTCATTTGCACCTGGGTATAAGTTTGTAGTTTTTCTCGAAGTTTCTGCTCTTTTTCTTATTCTTTCTTCTCATTTTTTCGTTTGGATGGTTTCCAAAAAAATTCCTCCTACAGTTTTTGACAGAGGGAGATGAACTTTGGCACACATGTAGGGGGTGACGAGATCTCGGTGAATCCGCAATTTTTTTTCACCTCAAAGGTAAAGGTCAATTGAGGTCAAAGTTATTTTTCCCATAAAATGGTTTCCAGAAAACTCCTAGAGTTTGAGTCAGCGGAGCTTTATATTTGGTACACTTATAGACAATCATCAGGTATCGGTGAAACTGCAAATATGTTTGACCTTGACCTCAAAGTACTTCGTACTTCCGTGACCTTGACCTTCTGAGTCGCGGCCAAAACAGGATGTTTACTATTATCTTAAAAAACGATTAGAAATAGAAGGATTTTGGGGTTCATTTTGAACCCGTTGGACCAAAGCGACGATAAAGAAGGGATACTGCGTGAGTTTGACATTTTGGTTATCATTTGAGTTTGAAGTTTTTGGTCATCATTTAATACAAATATTTTCTTCAGCGGTTTCTGCAAGTGGGTAAGTGGGCAAGTGAGTCTTTCGCATGGTGACGTTCTTCTTGTTACTCGTGACTTAACATGAAAAACTTATCAGGCTTAAAGTACATTTGCCACTTCTCCGCCCAACTTACCAGGAAGTCAAGGTCATGTTGCAGTATGTTGTGATCGGTAAATCTACCGATGGTTCGTATGGTTAGTCCATCATCTGCCATTAGTTTCATGTGTAATTTGTCCGTTGGGATACGGCTAATATCATTGATGTAGAGTATAAACAGAAAAGGACCCAACACTGTGCCTTGTGGGACGACGGACTTGACGCTGCTGAGATCTTATCTTCCCCCTTCTACTATAACACACTGATTTGTTGTTGTTAACCATCGCTGTAATCATCGCTTGCACTTTCCCCTGACTCCATAGAGGTCTTGTTTATGAAGAAGATACTGAGGAGGTGCGGTGTCAAAGGCCTTGCAGAAATCCAATACCAATAAATCCTTTTTTTTTTTTTTTTGCATGTCCAGAGGTTTGGAGAGAGTCCTAATGTTGAAATTAATTGTGTTTCATGCAGCCGTTTCTATCTGAATCCATGTTGAATGCCCAAAAATAAAATTCAGGTCTAAACAGTTATTCGTAATATGGTGAGGCAAAATACGTTCCATTTATTTACAAGGTAGCGAAGTTGACGAGACCAGCCATTGATTTGCGAGCAAAGACTTGTTTCCTTTCTTATACACTCTGCACAGCCGATTTGCTAGAACTTCCCCGCTGTCAAAGGACTGGTTAAATACGAAACTCGGATATTCATCACAGGCCTCTTTCAACATCCTCGTGGGGATGTTGTCTGGTCCATTGACCTTTGATGGATTGAATTTCCTAGGAAGATTTGCGATACGATTCGTGCCAGATTTGATGTCAGCTATGTCGGGAATGGATGACCGTCTGGGATGTAACTCAGGTCCTCACTGGTGATCAGCGATATATATATAAAGTGAAAAAAGGGAGTTTTGACATAAAAGTTGCAGCGGCCTGATAATTTTGGTCATTTTGTTGTTAAGTTGTTAAGACAAGAAATTAAGGTTTGATAAATCATAATTTGGGAGATTCTATGTGTGTTCTGATCCGCCCGTAAGTTCGTTGACATAATGAAACTTCTGGTTGCTGATTGGTGCAAAATCCTTGAAGCATGCTAATTTTTGATATCAAAATATAATTAAAGATATCAATAAATCAATATAGATCTCATTTATTTATTTACTATCAATAATTGAATTTTAGGTGGCAAAAATTATTTTTGAGATCGAAAAATGAATTTTACAAACTTATAAAATCTTAAGAGAGACACACATTTATATTAATTTAACAAATCGTCAATTAAATTTTGGAGAGGAAAAATTGAATTATTGATATCAATCATAACAACACTATTTGTGAACTCAAGAATTGCTTCTTTTTCGTAAAGTAAAAAAAATGAAAAGAAAGATTCTGTGTACAAGGAAAAGTCATTATTTCATTGGCAGATGTATGGAATGCCGTTTTAACATTTAATGCTTATTTTTGATATCAATATATAATTAAAGATATCAATAAATCGATGTAGATGTCATTAATTTATATTTTGCTATCAATATTTGAATTTAGATACGAAAAAATTTATTTTTGAGATCAAAAATCAATTTTTTCAACTTAAAAACTCTTAAGGGAGACACACATTTATATAAAAATTAAGAAATCGTCAATTAAATTTTGGAGATGGAAACTTAAATTATTGCTATCAATAATAGCAACATACTTTCTGAGCTCAAGAATTGCTACTTTTTTGTACAGTAAAAAAAGGAAAAGAAAGATTCTGTAAGCAAGCACCAGTGATTATTTTATTCACATTGTGCTTCTGAATTTTTTATATAAAAAATAGACTGATATTTTGATATCTTATTAATTTTTTATATTAAAAATAGACTGATATTTTGATATCAATATAAGGAACTTTCGAACTTTCGTCGCTCAACCTTTTATAATGGATCCGGTGGACCCGGTTGGTACTGGGAAAGGTCAACCACTGATTTTCTCTTGGTACTTAACACTGAAGAATTCATAAACGCTATGGCCATTTGGAAGTTTGGCAGGCATGAGTATCACAATGAGATCCAGTAGACTCAGTCCTCGGGATCGAACCCTCTCGCCAATAGCACGCGTGTCGCCACCTTGTTCCGCGACGAAATTAAGCAGCGTCGCGCGCGGTTAGTACTTCGTTCTTTGACCGCTGGCTTTCGCTACAAATTTTAATCCGAATACATAAAAAAGAACATTTTGGCCGTAAAAATCAAGTCACAAGTGTAAAAAAGAAATTACAAGTGTGTGCTGTGATGAAAGCCCTGTGTATTTTTTTGTCATTGTTGTGGCTATTTTTTTTAATTTCAATTATAAAACCGAAAGTGCCAATTTGTCATGTTAAATTGACAAAGTAGCAGGCTCGTTCATCCTTGGCATGCAAAAAAATGGCATTGCGTCAGATTATAACACACTAAAATAGATCATCACGCAGAACAGGCCAAGCATGCCAAATAAGCTCAGGGATGCAAAACGACAATGGGATTCCGCCAGAGGAAGTTGGCTAATAGCTGTCTGCAATGTTGTCGGCCATAAGAGATCCAGCCTATGCCACCCCTCAAGTATACCAATTTTTACAGTGCTCACACAAAAAGCGTTACGTCTCGGCAACGGATGGAGACGGATAACGTTGAGGTTAACTACGTTCTCCAGACGAGACTGACAAAAACCCTCTGTTGTCAGCTGTTTTCACTTGTGGCACTTCACTTCCGTTTTGTCTCCAAAAAACAACGGTATTTCTTGACAACGCGTCATTCCGACTTCCATGTAAGGTTACTCTATTCACTGTGTTGCACCAATGGTCAGTTTTTGTAACAGATCTCAACAGATCTCAAGAAAGCGCCAGTGGGTTTTGAGAAATCGAGCTCTTTTCATTGAACAAACCCTTTTCAGAAAACAACCATTGTTTGCCGTAAGTATCAGAGGAGGGGGGAGGGGTGTGGTATTCTCCAGCCCTCCACATCATTTTACATAAATTCTTTTATTTATCAATAATTACTCCTATTTCATTGAACCAGTAGACCGTTACTTCCATTTATTCTAATGCATGTCGCAGAAACACGGAATTCCATCATGTATAAAAAAAGCCTGGTGGTTTTCAATTGGCACTTTGTTTTTGGTCTGTATTATCGCCATTTCATAGAATCTTTAAGGTTTTGCAATATTGCAATATATGAGGCAATTTTAAAAAAGGTTGCAGTGGCACGCATTCATTACAGAAACGATGTTAAAACGAGCACTAAATTATTTTCAAAATATTGATAAAGCAAAGTCATTGCGGATTTCACCGCTAAAATGTTAGCTGGGAAGATCTTTGTCGCTGCCTGCAAGAATTCTTTCAACATTTATCCATGACTGTTAGCATCAAATTATGACGTCACCATTTTATTATAACGTGAGCGTGAGTGCATTTGAACACCCCACCCCCAACCCCTCCCCCTCCAACCATGTGTACGCGTTCTATTGTTGATACCTGACTTACACCGCGCTTTGCCATGTACATTTCTGGTCTGAACCATCACAGCGTTGAAGAATTGTCTTCGCAAATACAAATGTTCACCGGCTGCGTATTGGAATGCTCTTTGCACATATCCAGATACAGAAAATTGATGGGGGCATATAACGAACAGATCTGTGAAATTTACAGAATTCTGAGGCAGCGCCTTTTTTTTTAGCAAAAGTTACAAATGTCGCAGTCCCTTTCCTTTGAAATTAAAAAGAAAGATTAAAACATGAGCAATAGAAGCAATAACCGAAATTACTTGGTCCCGAACTCCCCTCACAAAGGATGAAAAAATTCAGCCGGGTTGTCGCATTCGGCATTTCAGGCCACTCGCCGGTAGGCTTATTGTCCGCAATGCTGGGCGAGTAAAAGAGCGTTCTAAGTATCCATCCATTGCAACGCTCTCACATCTTAACCCAAACCAAGCTGAAATTGATTTTGTTTGAAAATTAAGGCAAACGCTTTTCAGTTATGAGTAAAAAATAAAATTACATTCTAGTATTGAAAAAATATGATTTCAACGAAGGAAAATTGTATGAAAGCTGGGGCAAAGCTGTTCAATTAGTACATTTTAATTTAATTTAGCTGGTTGTCTATCGATATGAAAAAAAGAACCAACCTCAATGAGAAAATTGGCCAGGTGTGCCACGATATCTTGGCCCTTGCCGGACGAGACAGTCTAGGATATCTTGGCCCCATCTAGGATATCTTGGCCCCCTCTGGGATATGTTGGCCCCTCTATGATATCTTGGTCCCTGTAGGATATCTTGGCCCCCCTCTAGGATATCTTGGTCTCTTCTAGGATATGTTGGCCCCTCTACAATATCCTGGTCCCTCTAGGATATTTTGGCCCCCCTCTAGGATATCTTGGCGCCTATGCAAGCCATGTTATTCTAGAATATCTTACATATAGAAAACTACCGGTAAAAAGAATATATTTATATATTTTATTTCTCACTACGCCGAAACTTGGACAATAAATACAGCCAGCATAGCACAAAAACAACAACTAAAATCCCAGCAACATAAGAGTTCAAATTACATTTCTATATTTCACAAACCGAAGTGTAATAATTTGTTTATATATTTGAAATAGTAAGTAGATTATTTCTCGTTCGGAGCAGTTTCGCAGGAAATAAACTACACTGGCATAAATTTGGCGTAAACTACAGTTATCTGCAAAAAAATGCCTCCCACCTGCAATACAGTCTCTAATACACACGCAAGAATATCTCAGTCTGGTAGCAGTAATTAAACTGTGGCATGCCAATTCGTCCCTGCTCTAAGTACTTTTGTTGATGTTATTGGCCACGCGACCGTGGAGGTATTTAGCCCAGTCACTAATTTCCCCTTTGACACCTGTGTTTTACTTAATGAGTTATGACCTTTTTGAGTCTATTTCATCGTCATTGCAGGCGAGTGTCGATTGCCGTCAAAGGCATGATCGTGGAATAAGTTTGTGTTATTCCAACAGTTTCTTCCCCTTTTTCACAATCGGGACTTCAATCCCAAGGAGTTATTGCTTTACGAAGAAATCCGAAAGTTTCTAATTATTTTGATTTTTTTCACGCGGTTTCCACACATCTCCTCCAACATGGTTGTGGCTAGAAGAGTGAAGCTCACTCTTGTTCATGTGTGTGGAGTGGATTATTGTATTTGGGCGATTGTCGAAGCGAAACGTTGCTGGCTAAAATAAGTTCTCTCTTACAAATTCTTAAAATTTGGTATCAGAATAGTCAAGGTCAGGGAAAAAATAATTCTTCATTTTTTTCGGATATTTTGAACATGTAGCTCGCATGGTGACATTATTTATTGTAAAGTTTTTAATTATTTTATTAATAACGTTAATTTTATTAATAAGATTTATTGCGTTAAATGGTATTACGAAAAATTCTCAAACAAGAGTCACCAAGTCTTGGGAAGAGGAGATGGGGCACGCCACGAGAGGGCAACACATGTGACTCTCGGGGCTTTAGATGTGTATTATTTCACATAAAAGACCCAAATTAAAGCTTCTTTGTATTGACACGTTTCACGTCTGTTCACCCGTCTGTAAATTTTGATTTAATACTACTGCCACTACATTTTTCACAAGATTGCAATAAAATTTTCTGTACAGATACATATGACCCGCTCAGGTGTGTGTGTGGGGGGGGGGGGGGGTCATGCTGTAAGTTTATTTGAACGATTCGGCATTTTTTCTAATCTGGCGAAGGAAAATCTCGGTTGCTAAAAACCTGTCTTCTTCAAATTATTGAAATTTGGTACTGACATAGTCAATTAGTTATTTTCGAATAATTTTTCATGCAACTGGCCTGGCCAGTATTTTGAGCTTTCAAGATAATGATTGCACTTTCAAGAATAAATTTTCGTCGTCACTTTTTCGTTTCCATGGGAAGAGCATTTACCTGAAAACTTGACTTGAAAACTTGACCTGAAAACAAGACGCTGATGTAACGTCAACATCAGCGTCTTGTGATATGAAATTTTCAAGTGGAATCTCGAAAACAATTTAACATACAGCTTTGGAGCAAAATTCGTCATGAGACTACTTTGTTTTGCAAGGAACATTCTGATGGCCTTCTTTTTTTACCTATGACGTCATTTTTTTATTTTTCTATTTTTGAAGCGATTTTAATGAGGGTTTTCAACTCTGTGTGCAGAGATTAAAATGACGAATAAAATATAATTCTAAAAGTTCTAGCCCCCCTCAAACACGGCCCTCAAACAACCAATCAGCAGATGGCGTCGCGCTCAGAGAATGGCGATTTAAATTGTCGGTGGCTGTCTTGAATAGGTTTTGAACGATTGTGTAAAATAGTTAAGTTTACTTCATAAATTAGTCAAAACTAAGTTTGGAGTAAAGGCGATTTCTCCTACAGCTTTCATCGGATCACAAAAAAAAACTTGTGTATAGATGGCTCATTCAGGTTGAGGGAATTGAGACATGTGTTTCTCTTTTGCAAATTTTCGAATCCAAAATATTCGGCACAGCCATCGGTACCACTGGCGTTAACTGCAGAACTTTTGCAGTTAAGCTATTAACTGTACTGGAGTTGCGATCTTTTGTAGTCTTCTACTATCGTCTTTGAAACAAACCACCCAAGTACTACACAAAGCCGTGGTATTGTTGCGTTTTTTATTTTTTTATTTTGTTCCTGTTCGGTTCAGTAACGGTATATTTACGATGAATTTGTGGCATATCTTGTTGAGCATATTTTGGTATGGGGAGCCGTCATCTCGAAAACGGCTAAACATATAGCGATGTGAAGCTTATTTTCGATTGTAGGGGTTAAAAGTCGTTATATAAGAGATACCCAGCTGATCTTTACCTTGTTGCCAAAGATTAAGGTCACAAGTTCGAAGCTGACCATTATCTCGAAAACGACTAGAAATGAATAGATGTTAAGCTTATTTTTTGACCGTTGTTCCTACGAAACGCCACATAAGAGATACATCGGTGACCTTGACCTTGTCACTCAAGGTCAGGTTCAGGAAAATGCATTCTATATGCGAAGTGAAGTAATTATTAACTACGAGATCTGTGCTGTAACCTTGAGTTTCAAAACCTAAGTAGTGTAGCATATGCTTCCAGAAACACATATACGGTGTAAGTCATGAAGTCCTTTTGATGTTTATCTACGCGATCTGTGCTGTAACCTTGAGTTTCAAACCGGAAGTTGTGCGGCTTCTGCTTCCAGAAACACATATACGGTATAAGTCATGAAGTCCTTTTGATGTTTATCTACGCGATCTGTGCTGTAACCTTGAGTTTCAAGCCGGAAGTTGTGCGGCTTCTGCTTCCAGAAACCCATATACGGTAAAATATCAGTCATAAAGTCCTTTCGATGTTTATCCAAGTGGGTCATTCCGTTATCTAGCCTTATCTAGTTAATTCGGTCTCAAGTTATGACGTAGTTGAGCATCGGATTATCGAACATACATTCTCTAATGATTTATATTTTTTTATAAAACTGTTTGTGTGAGTTTTTTTTCAAGTATTTCAAATACAGCGCGATAATTTAAACCCACACTGTTTTTATTATTCTTTCCTCCTGACAAAGAGAAGCCAACTAAATTTTCTCCGCACCATTTTTGTCCCACATTTCTAACAGCTACAGAAGCCCTTAAGAGAAACTGTCAGTAACCATAAATAACTTGTGTCCACTTAAGGTTATTACAAAATACATATTTTTGCTTTTATCCATTTAATACGTTCGGAAGTCACAGTTAGCCTTTGTGTCATACAAGGGAATTGGCCAATGCGGCGGAAAAAATTGCAGACCTTCACACATTTTGTTTTCTAAAATTGCATTATGCAGTCGGTAGGAGGAAGGGAGGGAGAATCAAGTGGAGTTTACGCTTCCCGAAATTTGGTTCCACCTGTACGTAGATTTCGGGAAATCAAAGGGTTTCCGTATAGCAATTCGAAAACGAAAGCGCGCTCTGACTTCACCTTCTGGTCTTGCAGGCCAGGAAGAAAAACCGCTTTGTTGCTCATCCAAATTTTAATAAAATTTTATGCAGCTGGCTAGCGATTTTTATTTTCAAGGAGCCACAGTTTTTTAATTTTTGAAAATTTCGGTCCCCGACATTAGCCAAAGCGGGGGCGGGGGATATAGAAACGCCTCGTATCCGTCCGTCTGTCCGTCTGTCCGCAAGCTGGAAAGTATGTAAAGTGTAGTCGTGCAACGTCAGGTTATATGTCTGTTCTGCGATAAAGTTCGAGACCTCCTGAATTCATTACCACTCATTAAATTCCCTTCTGTCGTTTGTGGTGACTTCAACCTAGATACAGTGCAACGGGTAAAATTTCTCAAATGATGTCAATGTTCAATCTAAAGCAGCCAGACTTTGGTCCCACTCGTAGGCACGGCGGCTATCTTGATTTAATGTTCAGTTCACGTCCTGTGACCGATATTACTACCTTCCCTGTATGTCATACAGATCATCAGTGCACTAGCCCACAAGCTGCGACTTTGCCATGGTAGGGAACACCTCGTATTTATTAATTTCCATTTCTGTTAAAATACCCTTCTTACTCAAAGCAAAGATTATCCATTAAGATTATTTGTTATGGATATTCTTTGCTCAAAGTAACAAGTTTGTTGCGAACAAAGTAAGGCATAAGCATGCAAACGAATAAAATACTTGTTGTAACGGTCTTTATCCAGGCCATATATCTATTCATTGTTTACTATAACAGTAAGAAAATATATATAGTGTAGATGAGCGCGGCAGGGGATGTGCAATCTACGATAGTCTTGTTTTTCTAGGAGGGTTTCGAGCTGGCAAAACGATCGTGTTGTCTGTAGAGGAAAAGCAAACCCAAATCAGGCTGATGACTTTCTAAAATTCTACTCGAATATAAAAAGTGATTTTTAAGATATAATTTTTTTTACAAAGCGTTTAATATTTCGCTCTGAGAAATAGGGTCTCGTATCGAAATTGAAAGACAGTGCGGTTTTCAGTTTTTCAAGTTTGTGAGATCTTGATTCAATTAAATTTCGTTGAATGTAATTTTAATGTAATACAGGTAATAATAGAGGAGATACAAAAATGTAAATGTTTTGTATACTTTCGTTTGTTCGTCAGTACAAGAACTGCTTGGTATGTTCTTTTCTCTATGTGTATTGCAGTGATTGCAAGGCTTGGGGGGGGGGGGAGGGAGTGAAGGTAGGCAAGATACGAATACTTTTGGATTTTGTAAGTCAGTCTTGTTTGTTGGCATAGACTTTGCTGACAATTTTAATGCCAGCCGATGACAAGCTCTCCGATTTCCGACAACAGTCCTTAAGACTATTTGACTGTGAAGGGAATTAGCTAGCACATCATATAACGGCTAATTGCACTGCAACCAAGGACAAGTCAACCTGATATTTTGGGTCTTTGAATTACAGTCTGTATGAGGACCACTAACTGCTTTGCCAATCACCCAAGCAGGCAATCATTTAAATAGTGAGAAATTTTGCGCCTAATGCAGTTAAGACACTTGGAACTGGTTGCATGAAGATTTTGAAGAAGAAGAAGAAGAAGAAGAAGAAGAAGAAGAAGAAGAAGAAGTAGAAGAAGAAGAAGAAGAAGAAGAAGAAGAAGAAGAAGAAGAAGAAGAAGAAGAAGAAGAAGAAGAAACGAATTGTAATATTTATACGTTTTATACTAATGCTAGTAACAGGGTGTTTTAATATTAGAAACGACCTAGGAAAAACATTCACTTCTAAAGTTTACAAAAAGGGCGACAGGCAACCATATTTCATTTTTGGTTTCCGGTTACTAATACAAAAAGATCGATAATAATGCAACAAACTTGGGGGAAGAGTATGTATGAAATTTGATGCGATAGACCTTTTTGGCAAACGGACGGTCAGGAACGACATAAAAACAGCCTATCGGGACATCTTTTTTTTTGGCCTTTAGTTTGCCAAAACTGCAGCTTAAAATTTGTAGACGAATTTAAAGAAAACAGGCAACTTCATGAATTAACGCAGCGAGGATTGCAATCAGCGTTCTAAACCTCCTTTTGACCAGCCAGAAACCAGGACTGCTCTTTGACGTTATAACAGTTTATTTAAGGCCAGGAAGAACAATATCGTTTTTCTCATCCCGGTTCTTTTTTTTTTTTTTTTTTTTTTTTTTTTTACAAATTTGACCCGCCGGGCCGACGATCATTTCTTATTTTCTCGAAAGAAAGACCAGACCAGGGCCATTTGTTTGTTTTTTTTTTTTTTTGTTTTTGTTTTTTGTTTTTTTTTTTTCAAAATTGGATAGAGGCTCTTGCTATCGTCGTGTCCACCCGTCTAGCCGTAAAAAAAAACCTACCCTACCTTTTCCGGGCCCCTCTGCCATTTACTTTTTACCCTACAGTTTTGCAACTTTTTACAATGAAAGACTACATATTGCAGTTGTGAATGTGCATCATCCAGGTTATTAAAATTTTTTTTTATTGGGGGGGGGGGGGTTACAAAAAATTGTCGAACTATGAGTAAAATGCATGAAAATGTTTGTTAATTTTAAAGTTTCTCCCTTCAGTTTTGAAATAATCTGCTTTTTAGTTGTTTGCATTTATTTATGTTTTTCTCTACGGGGTATTTGTAAACAATTATATCCTTCGTTATAATAATATCCCAGTCTGTATTCACCACGGAACAATAACACTCATGATGGTGATTTCGCCTTTCTTGGAAAGGAGACCATTACGGGATCTTGTGTGACAGCGCGCACTAACTTACATGGTTAAAGATACCCACGAGCCCCATAAGGCAAGGAGTAAGCAAGCGTGATTGCAGCTCAGCAATCATGATCTAACGCCAATCCTTCCCGAAAGACAGGCATTTGAATAAGAAATGCAAGCTATTAAGTCGATGCCCCTCTTCAGTTTTTTCTTGATTTTATGCTGAAATTCCCTCAGAACAGAACCCTAACTTTAAGCCTTGGATCAGGCATAAGAAACCGACTGGTGAACTGTTAACAGCAGAGTAGTTGCCGATTAAATGGGGAGGGGTTGGGGAAGGGGGTGGGGGATCAAGGCCCACTCCTTCGAAAGCCAGGAGCTTTACACCGAAATTTGTACTTTATCTGCCCCCCCCCCCCCCACCACTCCCCAACCTGACCAATCCTTAGAGCCAAATTGAAGCACTTGAATTCACGAAAATCTTCCGTATGAAACAGGACGCCAGTGTTGGATTTGATTCGTTTTTATCTAGCTGTTCTTCAGTGAAGCAGAAATAAACTTTATTTTCCACAAAAACAAAAACAAAACAATAGCGTGCAAATTCGTTTCTTTTCATACCGTTTTTTTTCACAACTCCACTGAACGACGAGTGCTAGGAAAATAAAATTTGGCCCACTTATAGCTGACGATTGGATCTTGTTCTAGCCGATTAAATTTTCAATCTTTGACGAATTTTCAATCAATCTTTCAATCATGACGTCATCTCCTTTTTATGGCGTCATGAAGTTTTCTTAAAGCTAAAAATATCGAAAACGGCTGCCTTACCGCTTTGAAGTAAAATACTTTGGGAGACTATTTTTTCGCAAAAAAATATTTGGTGCCCTACTTCTTTCTCTGTGACATCACTGTGACGCAATTTTGGTGAGTTTTGTTATTTTGGCGCTTCTTATGCTGATTTTAAGTTCATTCGATACAGAAATTTTTAAATTGCAAAGAATTTAAGATAAATGCCCTCACAAGTTCCTAATACCAAAGACTGTTTACTGTAGTTTATAGTCTTTGCTAGTACCAAACGCTGCCCGCACACCTGTAACTCACAAAACCACAAAATCCCCTGTAAAAAAACACGACATTAAAGAAAACGCTGTGCTCCGTGTCAGGGGTGAGAGGGAGTAAAAGGCCAGACTGTTTGACCAGGCAAGTTGAAAGGCCGAGAGGCCAAATTTCATCTCCCTATTTCAAATAGTGTAGGAGGAATTTTCTGGAAACCTCCAAGACGAAAAAAGCTGAAAAAAGAATAAACAGCCAGAATATTCATTTGCAAACTTATATATATATATATATATATATATATATATATATATATATATATATATATATATATATATATATATATATATATATATATATATATAAGCTAAGCTTCACGCGCCTATTTTAGTTTTGGTGTCTTATTATTATTATTATTATTATTATTATTATTATTATTATTTGGCTGCTGAATTACATGCATTTTTTGGGGGATGAATGGAAGCGAGGAGTCTCGAGACCTCACATGACCCCATACCTTTCACACACGATTAATGTTTTAAACGCTTAACTCGGCCATCGCGTACTATTACTGCTAAACTCCGCGGATATAGAATTCCTACGGTGTCCGGATCGACGATATTGCTTTTACTATTGCAGCCTTAACAAGCACGTCATACAACCAACCAAAAAACAAAAACAAAAAAAAAAAAAAAAAGAAAAGAAAAGAAAACATCGACAAGCTAGTTGTCACCAATCTCATGTTTTGAGAAGCATTATGTCACCAGTATTTTTTGCGTTTCGATTTTCTTATGAAAGAAAAAAAACAGATGGCCATTGATTGGTCTGCAATCAACTTCCTTGCTTACAAGTATCAGCGTACAGAAAGACAAAAAACAGCCGATCTGGCAAAGTCATCGACAGGCGGAAGGTTAAACTGTTCTATTCACAAGACTTTATTGTTTAACAAAATTAGCAAAGGGATCGATAACCGAATTTATCCGTGTCGTTACCATGGTAACTTATTAAATACGGATTAGATCAACAGCTTTGTTTCCCTGCTGAAAAGACAAAAAAAAAAAAAAAAAAGGGTTTTGTTAAGCCCTTTGGTGCAAAGAAGCTCTGGCTGAGTATGGAACTTTTTATCCGAAAAGACGTTTAATAGGGGAGGGGGAGGGGGAAAGGGGCGCTGAAATGGGGCTTCAGCAAGGCCGCTGTAAAACGACACTTAGACAAGCTACTGGCAGTAAAAACTTAGATGTGTTTATGAGGCTTAACCTTTTAGTGCTAACATAAAACATAAATGGTTTAGTAGTAACTAACAAGGAAAAGTGCAGAAATGCCGCCATATGAAAGTCTTCGCATGAAATTACCAATGATAATTGACCAAAAGTACCACTAATGTTTATCGAGGCACTTTGCTGTAAACTATTTCAGGTACATGTACTTGCGTCCGGAGGGTGGGAGGAGGTGGAGTCGGGGGGGGGGGGGGTGGAATAGAGATAACGATTACTTAATTCTTGCGGTTGCTGCATGCAACATCAGTAGGTCGTACAAACTGTCACTGTAATTTTCTTGGTGAAAGTCATTTTTTCACTAGACCTTAAGAACACGACAAAGTCATCAGGAGCTGGTGTCGACGCTCGTCTGTGATGCAGTATTTACTTACATTAGATATCCGGGTGGGGTCACTTCTCGAGAAAATGGTTACCATGCGTTTCCGTGGATTTTTACCAAAATGAAATATTGCTGTCACATTACAAAATAATCGAGAAAATGGTTACCATGCGTTTCCGTGAATTTTTACCAAAATGAAATATTGCTGTCACATTACAAAATAATCGCACCGGATTTGTGGGACGAGCAACATTGTTTGTGTGTTTGTTTAATTTAATTATTTTTTGCCCATATTTTGGTCAATTCTGGCGACTTCTGAGGAACATTCCTGTAAAAAATCAAAGCGATTGACCTGATTTGCAAAAAGATAAGCATTTTTGTGTTTTCTGGGATTTGAGCCTTTCGGTAAATATCTTGGTCAAATCAAACAAAATATAAACTAATTGGAGAACTAACTGTAGAACACTGTAGATCGGACCTAAAATGCAGGAGTAGAATTTTACATATCTACACACATAAACGGATAACACATGAACTCAAAAGTGATGGAAAGAGACCGCCGACTTAAGTCGGCTGGCCTAAAAACCATCCCTAAACGGGGTGTAACGTGGTGTAACAGCCCCCCCCCCCCCTTTTATCACAGAATATCACTTCAGCGGAGCGCCAAATTAGAAAGAAACCTCTTTTCCTCAAATTAAATGTTCCCGGGTGCGTGGTTGCAACGAAATAATGAAAACGAGAAGGAAAGTTATGCTTGTGAAGTGTGTGGCACTTTTTTTGGGTCCGTTCATTTGTTGGATGCGTATTGCAGTTTGAAAATAGCCCCTCACGAAAGGAAATCCTCCTTTCAACGAAACTAGCACTCCGCATCAACCGCATCTAGTCCCAAAATTACCCCGCGTTTTTTTTTTTCTACACAAGACCCCCCCCCCCCCTCCTACCCCAACGACATGAAACTTTCGTACTTAAAAGGCATGCACGGATGCAGGATGAGTCTCTGTTGAACAGATTTGATAATGTATTCAGCCTGAGATTATAAACTGGACTACCTGCACCACACCTATTGTATGCACATGTCTGAACGCGCACATTATGATTACGCCCCCCCCCCCCCAACTCTTCCCTGATGGTGTTCAGATACCGCCCAATATTTTTGATTGTGTCAAAGACTTGTAACAGTTGTGTACAGTGCGCCCTTATATATCTGCATGTATGTACCCGTACAGTCACCGACAAGCAAATGAGCTCGAATCACCGATGTGCTATCACACCGAGATACTCTTATGTAGACATCTGCATGTATGTACCCCTACAGTCACCAACATGCATATCAGCTCGAATCACCGACGTGCTATCACACCGAGATACTCTTATGTAGATATCTGCATGTATGTACCCCTACAGTCACCAACATGCATATCAGCTCGAATCACCGACGTGCTATCACACCGAGATACTCTTATGTAGATATCTGCATGTATGTACCCCTACAGTCACCAACATGCATATCAGCTCGAATCACCGACGTGCTATCACACCGAGATACTCTTATGTAGATATCTGCATGTATGTACCCCTACAGTCACCAACATGCATATCAGCTCGAATCACCGACGTGCTATCACACCGAGATACTCTTATGTAGATATCTGCATGTATGTACCCCTACAGTCACCAACATGCATATCAGCTCGAATCACCGACGTGCTATCACACCGAGATACTCTTATGTAGATATCTGCATGTATGTACCCCTACAGTCACCAACATGCATATCAGCTCGAATCACCGACGTGCTATCACACCGAGATACTCTTATGTAGATATCTGCATGTATGTACCCCTATAGTCACCAACATGCATATCAGCTCGAATCACCGACGTGCTATCACACCGAGATACTCTTATGTAGATATCTGCATGTATGTACCCCTACAGTCACCAACATGCATATCAGCTCGAATCACCGACGTGCTATCACACCGAGATACTCTTATGTAGACATCTGCATGTATGTACCCCTACAGTCACCAACATGCATATCAGCTCGAATCACCGACGTGCTATCACACCGAGATACTCTTATGTAGATATCTGCATGTATATACCCCTACAGTCACCAACATGCATATCAGCTCGAATCACCGACGTGCTATCACACCGAGATACTCTTATGTAGATATCTGCATGTATGTACCCCTACAGTCACCAACATGCATATCAGCTCGAATCACCGACGTGCTATCACACCGAGATACTCTTATGTAGATATCTGCATGTATGTACCCCTACAGTCACGAACATGCATATCAGCTCGAATCACCGACGTGCTATCACACCGAGATACTCTTATGTAGATATCTGCATGTATGTACCCCTACAGTCACCAACATGCATATCAGCTCGAATCACCGACGTGCTATCACACCGAGATACTCTTATGTAGATATCTGCAAATATATACCCCTACAGTCACCAACATGCATATCAGCTCGAATCACCGACGTGCTATCACACCGAGATACTCTTATGTAGATATCTGCATGTATGTACCCCTACAGTCACCAACATGCATATCAGCTCGAATCACCGAGGTGCTATCACACCGAGATACTCTTATGTAGATATCTGCATGTATGTACCCCTACAGTCACCAACATGCATATCAGCTCGAATCACCGACGTGCTATCACACCGAGATACTCTTATGTAGATATCTGCATGTATGTACCCCTACAGTCACCAACATGCATATCAGCTCGAATCACCGACGTGCTATCACACCGAGATACTCTTATGTAGACATCTGCATGTATGTACCCCTACAGTCACCAACATGCATATCAGCTCGAATCACCGACGTGCTATCACACCGAGATACTCTTATGTAGATATCTGCATGTATGTACCCCTACAGTCACGAACATGCATATCAGCTCGAATCACCGACGTGCTATCACACCGAGATACTCTTATGTAGATATCTGCATGCATGTACCCCTACAGTCACCAACATGCATATCAGCTCGAATCACCGACGTGCTATCACACCGAGATACTCTTATGTAGATATCTGCAAATATATACCCCTACAGTCACCAACATGCATATCAGCTCGAATCACCGACGTGCTATCACACCGAGATACTCTTATGTAGATATCTGCATGTATGTACCCCTACAGTCACCAACATGCATATCAGCTCGAATCACCGAGGTGCTATCACACCGAGATACTCTTATGTAGATATCTGCATGTATGTACCCCTACAGTCACCAACATGCATATCAGCTCGAATCACCGACGTGCTATCACACCGAGATACTCTTATGTAGATATCTGCATGTATGTACCCCTACAGTCACCAACATGCATATCAGCTCGAATCACCGACGTGCTATCACACCGAGATACTCTTATGTAGACATCTGCATGTATGTACCCCTACAGTCACCAACATGCATATCAGCTCGAATCACCGACGTGCTATCACACCGAGATACTCTTATGTAGATATCTGCATGTATATACCCCTACAGTCACCAACATGCATATCAGCTCGAATCACCGACGTGCTATCACACCGAGATACTCTTATGTAGATATCTGCATGTATGTACCCCTACAGTCACCAACATGCATATCAGCTCGAATCACCGAGGTGCTAGCACACTGAGATACTCTTATGTAGATATCTGCATGTATGTACCCCTACAGTCACCAACATACATATCAGCTCGAATCACCGAGGTGCTAGCACACTGAGATACTCTTATGTAGATATCTTTAAATGTCCAAGCTGTACTTGACTGCAAAGTTGCATCGAAACTTAACGAGTTCACGAAGTCAGAAAAACTAATTAAAAAATTTCTAAGGTTATTTATTAATATTCATCATTACTATTTACTGTTCATATAAAACATCCTTTAACAAATAACCCCATGCCACGAATTTTACTTTTTCTGTTATTTCAGATTTAAATTTTAAGATTTTATTTTTATCTCTAGGTTTAATTTTAAGATTTTATTTTGTTTTTGAATTTATAGGTTTAAGTACGCAGGAGATTGTGGAGGAGAACAGCCGACTGCAGGCCATGATCAAAGAATACCGCCGTAAAGCCTCGCTCATTTCCGATCTCATCGTGGAACTGGACAACAGTTATCAGAGCTCCAAGCGCTACCTGCTCGTACAGCGCTACAGGCTGCTCAAAAACATGATCAAGACGGTCATCCACAACCAGTGGCTCAATTGCTAAGACCTACGTGTACTGTGTGTGTCATTCGGACACGCTGAATTCTACACTACCCCCCCCCCCCCCCCAACCCCCACCCACCCACCCAGCCCCCGCGCCAACCCGCACGAGTCTTCCAACGCCAACACACATTTTTTTAAATCGTTATAAAGAAAAGAATACGGAAAAATGACCACGTTGTTTGAAGTGTGACAAGTACGTTGTAAAATGAATTTGCTGTAATTAATAACATATAAGTGTTATTGAATTACTTTGTCTCGAGATACTAGACGGATGTCAGAACTGCGATATTGTGATATAAATCGTCCAGGTGTAACATTCATTACACCGTATGTACAGTGGCGCCCTGAGGTTTAACAGTCACCGTGTTTACAAAGTATGTACAGTGACGCTGAGGTGTAACATTCGTAGCACCGTATGTACAGTGACGCCCTGAGGCGTAACATTCACTGCACCGTATGTACAGTGACGCCCTAATGTGTAACATTCATTGTATCGTGTGTACAGTGCCGCCCCGTAAGGTGTAACGTTCGCTTGAATGTACTGTACAGTGTGACGCCTTTTATTATTTTTTTGCCCAAAATCCTATTAATTAAAAATATATTTAAACGGACTCTTAATTTCATTTTCTTGTAACATCTCCAAACACACAGAGATTGAGATGAGGCGAATTACTTCACAACAGTTCTAAAATTGAATACGGTACCTGACTGAGAATATGACAAACCTTTTTCGTTTGTTTTTACAACTACCAGCAAACATTTGGCGTCCCACAAAAGGCTAATAGGCACTGAGAAGTGCCATTTATTACCCGCACACCATGCTACGGGTGAATTCGAACATAACAACAACAAATATCCTTTCCAAGAACTTGTTCAACAGTTCTCTCTAATAAATGCCTGAACGAACACCACTGTGGGACTAGAAACAGAAGGGCTTCTAGACGTTTCGGCCCAAAACCATTTCGGCCCACAGACTTTTCGGCCGGTCCGAAATGGCCTATCTTTTCGGCCCAAGACATTTCGGCCCACTTTTTTTCCCCCAAGACTTTTTGGCCCAGTTTGCCAAGACATTTCGGCCCACTTTTTTCCCCCAAGACTTTTTGGCCCAGTTTGCCAAGACTTTTCGGCCCAAGTCATATCGGTCCACTAAAAATGTTATTACTTAGAAAGGGTTTAAGATTGAGGCTCATGTATTGATAAGTTATTTCAAGACAGCTATGAAATTTTATTCTTCTAACCAAATCCAAATTCTAACAAAATCTGACGGCTTTCAACAATTATTTGCTGATCATTTCTGGCGTGTGTTGGATTATTTTTCTATTGCAATTCCAAGTGCATTTCATAGACCTACGCTGGTATTTGATGGGTTAGTAGTTAATTAACTGACCGACTGTCGTGTGTGATGTGCTTTTCTTTGATTGCAATTTCTAATTCCTGAATTTTAATAATTTCAGGTGACACATATTCATATATGATTTTATAATTTGTAATAACACGGATAACTCATCGAAGTCAGAACACAATTGATCAAATCTCCACGAGGCTGCCTACGGCGTTTCAAGTTAATTGCAATTGCATATCATTGATCTAATTCCTTTATGTTTATTTAGGTGTTTCAGGTATTCATCAGTTGAAAACTGTAATCCTTAAAAAAATAGCAGTATAAGCAATCTGAGATAATACATAAAATACGATTTAAATTCAAATAGGAGTAGCTACAGTTTCGATTTTTAACAAACTGCACTTCCATTGGCTTTGGAATTATGCATTAACTAAATGTCTAACACAAAATCAAAATATCTGTATAATTATAGTTTAGTGGGCCGAAACGTCCCGGGCCGTAAAATCAAAATATCTGTATAATTATAGTTTAGTGGGCCGAAACGTCCCGGGCCGAAAAGTCAAAATATCTGTATAATTATAGTTTAGTGGGCCGAAACGTCCCGGGCCGAAAAGTCAAAATATCTGTATAATTATAGTTTAGTGGGCCGAAACGTCCCGGGCCGAAAAGTCTTCGGGCGCAAGTTTAGTTAAACATAAGCATCAGAGATGCCAGCCAGCGCCTTCATGTTCAACACCTTATATCAAAGCGTTCATGTCGAAGTGATGCACACAAAGACACCTGTATGACAGTGCAATACACGAAAAATTGCCTAAGTTCAGAGGGCCATAATTCCGACAATTTTCGTTGATCAAATTGAAACTTGACGTTGCACATCTTCAATATATATTCTTTCACTGTGTAAGGTTTCATAGCTTTATATCAAAGCGTTCATGTCGAAGTGATGCGTACAAAGTCGCCTGTATGACAGTGCAATACACGAAAAATTGCCTAAGTTCAGAGGGCCATAATTCCGACAATTTTCTTCGATCAAATCGAAACCTTGACGTTGCACATCTTCAGTATATATTCTTTCACTGTGTAAGGTTTCATAGCTTTATATCAAAGTATTCATGTCGAAGTGATGCGTACAAAGTCGCCTGTATGACAGTGCAATACACTGAAAACTTGGCGTTGCACACCTTTAATATAAATTCTTTCACTGTGTTAAATTTGAAAAACATCCGACCACAGAAACTTAACATTTTGGTGCGTACAAAATATAGCACCCCAAATGTTAACGGACGGACGGATTAACCGATAGCATTAGCCCTAAGCCAATATTTGGCTGGGGGCTAAAAAATGAGTGGGCCGAAACGTCTTGAGACGAAAAGACGTGGGCCGAAAAGTCTTGGGCCGAATCGTCTATGGGAGTGGGCCGAAATGGTTTTGGGCCGAAACGTCTTGCTTACAACAGAAGAGAAATTCTTCGTCTCGTGCACAGATTGCGGTGATAAAACCGTTTTACTTCACGTGGGTAGCCGAATCAAATAAGCGTGCTCTTACAGACCAGGCCCGGTTAGCGACGGATGGGCGATAATAAAGGCACAAGCAGAGACATGAGATATAACACGTTATAACTCAGGCATGTCAAAGTTCTACGCTAAATTTAACATGTCTTATTTAAAAAAAAGTTATGAGAACTAACCACCAACAGCTGTCTTTTAACAGAATTACATTCAAAGACTCTTCAAAGAGTTCTACACAAGAATCTATTCCAATAATTGGACACATTTCATTGTATGAAAATTAGATATTCTGGACAATTTATAAAACAATCTTTTTAATATTACATTCTGCCCTTCTCTAAACTGTTCTGCTGAACTTGATACTATCAATTAGTTTTCTCTCTGATTCGAACCTTGATAAATTTCGTCATTTTTACTTTCTTTGGGGTCTTCTTTATTTTTTTCACACATGGCCACACATGTACCGTTGCGGGCCAAGTCACTGACAGCGGATGTGGCCTTGTAGCACGGGCGTCGCGGGACCTGTCACATCTACGCGTCCGTCCTCACGCAGGCGCAGTTCCAGCTCACCGCCGCGTCGTGAACACTGCCGGGCTGTAAGCACCGAAATATAAACAAAAAATGGCGGCAAATCACAGAATAAAGAAACAACGAAGGAAGGAAGGCAAGTAAGAAAGAATGTGAGGAAAAAAGACTGAACAAATTACTACTAGCACCACAAAACGCCTTGATAGCTCCGCCCCTCATCCAGGGTTCGCGCTGGGTTCTCAGGAAAGTGAGTCAAAAAAAGGAAAGTGTGACTCAGTTGGGTCCAGAAAAACTCGGTGGGTTCCGAAAAAGTGAGTCATTTCGTAAAAAATACCCAAAAAGTGGACAAAAATCCCGCCAACGCGAACCCTGTCACCCCATTCCCTCCCCCGACATGGCCACTTACCGTACATAGTCGTCTTGCCGAGCTGGCTGGACCAATAAGGTGCTAGGACAGTGTGTGCCGCGCCTGCGCAAACAACACCCACATGCCCACATTAATTTCTGTCACCAATCCTTCTGAGGTGACTATATTAATATATTGTCTGGGTACTGCAGGCTATTCCCTGATTAGGTAATCACTAACTGGTCTTGGCTGGACTGTATATACATGTAATTACTTCAGTATACAAAAACTAAATAAAACATTCCAGTTTTACTTTTAATTTAAATGCAAATTTATTTCAATCTGAACTGGTTAATTTAAATTCAAAACATTACTGCCATGAAAAATTAATGTCTTAAAACCTATTTACTTTTGTAAATACTTGTGATTCAAACAGAATCTAGTCAGACTAATCACTTTTTCAATTTGTTTTTTACTTTCAAGCCTCAAACTTAATCAGTCTCCGTTTTAAGGAAGGTGAAAACGCAAGAGAAGTGAAATACATTTACGTCAAAACGAACCCGCGATGGCATGAGTGCGATTCCAGGGCGCGAAATAATAAAATACAGCAAAACCTCGATACGACGACATCGGATATAACGACGTAATTGTTTGGACTAGAGCTGAAACGGATCCCAAAAACAGTACACGTGTACACGAGGGCTTAGGATCCGTGTACACGGAACTACACGGACAAAATAACACATAAAACTACAGTTACTAAACAAAGGCAGTGTATGCAGTAAAATGTTTGTGCTGAATCACTAATGGGTTTTTTTTGTCAGTTATCTGCACTGAGAGGTTTTTGTTCAAAAATATGATTTGGTCTGCTGTTTCCGGATTTAGTGATGAGCGTTGCTTTGTGATGGTGTGACCGGCAGTGCTAAAAGCTCTTCACAACAATTTAGTGTTTGAGATGTTCCATATTTCTTATGAACAGAATTCAAATGTCTGCTCATTGTACCTGTTGATCCAGCCTTGAATGACACACAAGTTGCACAAAGTTTGCATTTGCATTTTTCCCCTTCCTTTTCAAAGAATTCCCACACCCAAGAACGTTTTTTTTCTGCCATGTTTTTTTTTTTTAATTTTCATGCAATGCTAAATGCACGAGTACACTGTGAGATACCGTATCCATAGCGTGTACCGTATAGCTACAATACACGCTGTGAAATACAGTGCGCTCAGAGCTCATGAAGCAGTTCGTGTATCGTGTAATGGGTTTTGGATCCGTGTAATGGCAAGACACGACACGGTACCGTGTACACGGAGATCCGCTTTCAGCTCTAGTTTGGACCCGTATAACCATGTTCGAAACTGCCACTTAAATGACACATCAGCTATGGCGATATTTTTCCTAGGTCCAAGACATCTCACTCTCCTGAGGTTACATTATATTTGAAACAAAATCTACGTCACGGCTAATCTACGCCAATGCGCAACATACGAGAAGACGTCCAGGGCGCAACATACGAGAAGACGTAAGTGTCCGAGACAAACACAAGTTTTACGTTGAGGCTAACCTGTGACTGGGTCCTCGTCAATGCCATTCCAGGGGGCGAAATAGCGGGAGACGAAGTCGTAGACGCGCCCGCGGGCGTCCACACAGCCGTTGTGCGCGCCACCCCGCAGCGTCAGGATCACGCCTTTGATCCTGCCGCTGGTCTCCGCTGCCATGAACTGTCCAACCGCCGGCTCAAGTGTCTCCAGGTCTCGCCTGCAAAAATAATAATATACAGTGATTAGAAATAAAAAGAACGAACAAGCGAGAGAGAGAGAGAGAGAGAGAGAGAGAGAGCGAGAGAGAGAGAGAGAGAGAGAGAGAGAGAGAGAGAGAGAGAGAGAGAGAGAGAGCGAGAGAGAGAGAGAGAGAGAGAGACGGTCCCGGGTTGGGGAGAGAGAGACAACGACAGAAAGAAAGAAAGAAATGTTAAACCAACGACGAATAAAATTAAGCGTGCAGGTGGGTGACAAGTAATACTTTATATTACTATAGATTTATTCGGAGATTACTGTCAGAACCACTGCAAGATCTGGCTTAAGTTCTTTAAGACTTCAATACATGCAAGTCTGTACGTTTTTTTTTTTTTGTTTTTTTTTAAGACAAGTTGTTCAACATCCCTTTTTAATGCGACGGATTTCTTAATTACCTCAACACTGTCGTACTATACTTGTTTTGTCTGAAATCTTTGCACACGAGTCCAAAATAACGGTTTCCAAATCTTTGTTGTTGTTTAGTCAAAATTGTTATTTATCTTCCATGGTAAAGACTGCCATTCCTTTTTTCCAACCTCCGCTAGATTTTCTTACGATTTTTTTCCTACTACACACACTGAAAGGTTCGCATACAAAAACAAGACGAAGCAAATATAACCAAAAGACACCGGAGAGACCAAATCAATTGTTCGATCTCGAAGTACTAAGTGCTAACCATATTACCTGCTACAAGTATCGGCCAATCGTATCAAGAGCTTTTTGGTTTTAGCAGAGTATAGTGTGGAGTGTACGTCCAGGTGGCAAGCAGCAAGCTGTAACCAAGGTAACACGTGAAAGCGGGATCGTGTGTAGACTGTCATCACTATCACAATTCTAACACTTGCTCGGCGCCTGGAATGCTATAGTTTGCATCTTGTCCGAATACAAAAAGTTCCCTCTTTACCACTATTTAAACACGGTGATGCGACACGCTGATGTCGCATTTACTGAGGTTAGCAAGGGCATGATTTCCACTTACTCTAAGCCTATTTGTGTTCGAAAAAATGTTCGAACAAGTCTAAGCATGTGCGGCTGTGACACCCTAAACACGTCAGGCCAACAGTCGGTCCGGTACTGGTACACTCCTTCACCGGTACAACTATGTGACGATACAATCAGTTACCGGTACAATCGCATGACGGTGCAATCCTTTACCGGAACAACTGATTAACGGTAAAAACCTAGTAACAGTACAGTCCATCACCGCTACAGCCCAGTAACGGTACAGTCCATCACCGGTCCAACCCATCAACAATACAACAATCACTGGTACAGCCCGGTGCAGTACAGTACATTAGCGGTACAGTCCATTACGTGTTCAATCCAGTAACGGTGGAGTCCATTTCCGGTACAGTCCATTTCCGGAAAAGGGACGTAACGGTGTAATCCATTACCGGTACATTGGCCATCGACTAAAACTGGACACATCACTGAAAGGCAGACTACCGCCAAATTTCGAGCTCATGTTTGTGCTACCAAAACTGTGTTAACATACAGAACAATGAAAAGCTGTGAACTTTGAGCGGTGGTCCTGTCAACATTAGCTTTGGTCCTGTAAACATTGGCTTTGGACCTGTGAACATTAGCGTTGGTCCTGTGAACATAAGCTTTGGTCCTGTGAACATAAGCTTTGGTCCTGTGAACATTAGCTTTGGTCCTGTGGACATAAGCTTTGGTCCTGTGAACATAAGCTTTGGTCCTGTGAACATTAGCCTTGGTCTTGTGAACATAAGCTTTGGTCCTGTGAACATTAGCTTTGGTCCTGTGGACATAAGCTTTGGTCCTGTGAACATAAGCTTTGGTCCTGTGAACATTAGCTTTGGTCCTGTGAACATTAGCTTTGGTACTGTGAACATTAGCCTTGGTCTTGTGAACATAAGCTTTGGTCCTGTGAACATTAGCTTTGGTCCTGTGGACATAAGCTTTGGTCCTGTGAACATAAGCTTTGGTCCTGTGAACATTAGCTTTGGTCCTGTGAACATTAGCTTTGGTCCTGTGAACATAAGCTTTGGTCCTGGGAACATAAGCTTTGGTCCTGTGAACATAAGCTTTGGTCCTGTGAACATTACATTTGGTCCTGTGAACATAAGCTTTGGTCCTGTGAACATTAGCTTTGGTCCTGTGAACATAAGCTTTGATCCTCTGCCACGTCTGAGAAAATTTTGTTCATTTCCAAAAAATCGAAAGCAGATGTGACTAACTATTATGCGACTAAGTGATTTCCTATGAAGCATTCATTGACCAGGCGATACTAAATGGTGAGGCTGACTACTCTACAAGCATGTTGAAGGATTCTCAATAGCTTCTTACGTTAGGTATCTGCCAATGCACCAAATATTCAAAATAGTGATTTATAATAAAGCGTAAATTCATCCAAGTGCAGAGAAAAAGGAACACACTTGGCCCGGAGAAAGATTCCTTATATGGAACAATGTATTGGTACTGTGAGATGTAAATAACCAGAGACTGGGACGAAACATGTGCTCCACTATGTCAGCGTTTCCTTCATAACAAATTTTCGTCAACAGGGATGTCAAAATATTCACTTAAAATATTTTGACACTATTTACAATACACTTTACTGGGGAATTGTCATTGAGAACCCTTCAGCAATATAAGTTTTTAAAATTAAAATAAGCTTTCTATACATATATTTTTAGATATCTTTAAAATATCAGCCGTGAAATTAGCCATTCGGCGCCATTTGTCACCTTGAGTAGGAAGCAAACTTCTGAACAGTGCCCAATCAGCGCTCAGAAGACAGAGTGCTGAACATCCCATGAGGGTTAATAATCCTTTTTAGAAAACGAGAAAACGAGATGGAGCAGTGCTCTATCGCAGGATGCTTTTGCGAATCCCTCATTATCAGTGTGGCGAGTAGTGTTTACACGGGGACACAAGGCTCTTTCACTAAAAGCTTTCGTAAAACAGGCCTCGTGTAATACGAGCTTAACGGTTCGCGAAACGTTAGAAAGAGCGGAACGATAATTAGGGGTAATTTTCATTTCATGACCAGCAAATGCTGTAAAAAGAGACTGTATTCAGTTACTTTTTGAGTTTCTTGTAAAGGGATAAATCACAATCGGTTGATATTTATTGGTTTCATTGTAAGCCTGTTCAATGATTCGGGACAGATAAACACCGTGAAATAACTGAAACACGAAAGTAAAAACAGGCCATCACTCTCTAGAAACTGACGTCTTACATTTGGCATGCATAGCAGCAGTAATATATATATATATATATATATATATATATATATATATATATATATATATATATATATATATATATATATATGGTCTTAAAAGATTCGACTGTGAAACCCTTTGCTACATTGAATGTCCAAGAGTTTGAGATCACCAAACTCACAATTATCACTGAAGATCTAAGGCTGTTTATCACACAAAACCTCTCCCTCTAGATTCTATAAACTTGTGCAACTGTTATCACATTTAAAACATACCTTTTAGCCTTCTGCTCATCGAAAAATATCCAACATTTCACAATTTTCACACCTGACTAAAATGTTAAAGATTGATGCAATCTCTGGGTCCTGCGTTTCGACTGATCAATATTAATTCTGTTAACTAGCGGTCATTATTCGTCACAGTAAATATTGGCTTGCATATAGGTTAACACGCATATTTTCGGCATGATGGGCCAAAAGATTATTTTTTTTTTCATCTAAAACAAAACTAAACAAAATATCCCTAAAATCAGTATTCCTTGGTTACTTTATTTCGCCAAAACCATACTAATTACATCATCCAGCTATTACCAAAGTTAAGTGAAGTACATCTAAAAATATTGGTAAAGTCCTATCGTAATCTTTTATTAACGGAATTATCTTTGCCACTTTGCTATATGTGTTGATACGAAGAAGCTTCAAAACCATCACTGACTTCTACCAAATCAAAGGTTTCTAAAAAGTGATATTCACGTACTATCGCGCTTCAGATATCTCAAGCTATACCCATCCCCACAAGTTAGTACTACGTCAGACTGATTAGTATGCGCATGCGCGAGCATTACCGCGTGTATTTGTCAGCCAATCGGATGAGGAGTCCGGGGAAGCCGGGTTTCGTACAGGTGACATCTTGCACCTCATAGCCCTCACACACCGCCTTCAAGTATACACCACTTTGTCATAAGGATAGGCGAAAAATGCCATTAGTCAGCAAAACGATGGCATAATTTGCATACAAAAATTTTAGTAAATTAAAACTGCAGTGGATTCTGTTGATAAATACCTCCACGAGCGGCTGAACTGAGCAACACACAGAGGTAATCACTAAAAAGAGGTGAACTTCATAATGAAAGATAGAATTTTGAAGAAAATAGTCTTCACTAATCAGAAGTTGCTCGCTAAGAAGATGTTTTCACAAACGGAGGATGTTCTACACGTAGAGGTTTTTACCAACAGAGGTTTTAAGGCATCAGGGTTTCTACTGACTAGTGGCTACTTGTATTATTTTGTTTTATAACATGGCAAAAAAAAAAAAAAAAGACTGTCCACGGACAATTTTGACGTCAATTTTTGAAGAATCGCCAAAAAAATAATAGACAGTTAGGTATTAATGCCAGCTATCTTCAATTAAAATTCAAGACATATAGATTAAAAACCTCGTCGGAGATCCGATTTTACAAGTTACATACGCACATACTTTCTATGATCGCTTCAGTCCCGCTTGTTTAGGAGCTGAGGCTAATAAAACAAATTCAACTAGAGCGATCAGGACACACCAACAACAGGGTATCCGAGCATGTCAAAGACTTTTATTAGCCCGCCTTTTTTTTGTTTTTGGAGACAAAAACAAATGTTCCCCCGACAGACAGACAAGACAGGGTTCAGTCTTTTTTTTCCGAGTCAGGAAGGTGGGCACTACAAAGAAGTTATACTGCACGTCTTTTTAATCCAGTATGGAAGTTGGTCGCTACAAGCAGTTTTACCGAACGTTTTTTATGGAAGGAGGTCACCACATCACCATTTCCAAACTTCAATGGTTATATAGTATATTTGCTAACTGTAACACTCCTCATCCCCGCCATCTCATGTAGGTACGGCTCTGAACGCAATCCCAAGCTTTTTACCCAAAGTCATGGTATGAGTGGGTAGTAACCATTATATATAGTTTGTCTTCGTATACTCTCATCAGCCACTAGAAAGACATCCTTCATATATGTGCAATAGATGACTCAACTTGGTGAGGGTGGAGGCGGGGGGGGGGGGGGTGTTCCACTTAAAAATGAAAAATATTTCCAGGTACTGCAAACAATCTCAAGGTTACCAAATCACTCCCATATATGGAACGGCTTCGCAACCATATGAAAACAAGTATGTCAGTAAAACTGACTAAATCCCCCGCAGGCGTGCAATCACAGGATTTCAATCAACAACTGAGTAGTTGAACAGTTACGGCTACATGGCGCCGACAAGCAGCCATTGTACAAATCAATACGGTGAAATGTTAACGGTACTTCCATTTTCTCTTTTTTTTTTTGCGAAAATCTCAAAATAACCCCTCGTTGCACAGATCCACTATATAGTCTTTGCATCTTCAAAGAGAACAATTGAATCGCTTCAATGGTTACGGAGATACAGCGCCGATAAACACCCATTGAATAGGTCAATTATGTTGATTTTTCAAAATTTTCCAATTTTCCCAATTTTTGCGAAAATCTAAAAATAACCCCTCGTTGTATAGCTCCACTATATACCCTTTGCATGTGTAAGAGAACAATTGAATCGGTTCAGTGGTTACGGAGATGTAGCGACAAAAAAGTGTGGGGTGGGTGGGGTATCGAGGATTGGGTTACCACTGGAAGGGGCTTTTAAAACAAGATTATGGAGTGTAAAATCAAGCGTAACACAGTGTGAAGCCAAAGACGTTAGGGCGTCCTCTAACTAACTAGTGTGTCCCAGCTTAAAAATCAGTTGAAACTATCCAGGGTATTATCTTACCAAGTTGGCGTGGATACGAGTTTCCGTTGAATTTTCAGAGCGATTACAAGTTTTTCACCTTCTGACGGCACATGACGTCACGCGTTGTCAATCTCTGTCCACCACAATATCAAGTGGATTCACCCAAGGCATAATCTCACCAAATTTGAAGCTGATCCGACCTGTCGTTCGAGAGTTATCGTGTTGACACAGTCAACTTTCCACAGCACGTTTTGATGTTATATGACGTCACGCGTTGTATATGCCAAATACAATATGAGCTGTCGTACCGACCCAAGGCATTATCCCACCAAGTTTGAAGGTGAACCGGCGTTTCGTTCTGCAGTAACAGTGATCAGGCATATTTCACGTTTTGACGTTATATGACGTCACGCGTTGCCCAATATAAGTCAAGTACACTGCCAACCGGCGGACTCACCCAAGACACAATCCTACCAAGACTGAAGTTGATGCATCTAAGTATTATCGTGTTAACAAAGACAAGTGTCCACAACAGACACACACACCACACATAAACACACATACAACTTACAAAAACAGTATATTCTTTCCCTTTACGGGAGAAATATAATTATTTGCAGTCAATTCTGATTTGGCAGTCAACGTGCTGACAATGCTGATGTAACGGTCAACACGTTGACAACCGATCAATGTTAGCTGACAAATAGTGATTACGCCACAAAAAAATAATATAAACCAGGGAGCAGTTGACTTTTTTTTTTTAACTCAACTTAAAATGTTTCTGCCATAACTCATGTGACCAGCCATCGCTGGGAGAGAATAGCCCCAACCGGTCAAGGTCCTCGTTACGACGGCTTGTCAACGAAAGCTGAGTAATGGCATGACTTCCATATCATCTCTTGCTTCAATAGAAAATTTACAACTTCGGCTCCAAATTGTCAAGTAGTTTTGGCGTTATCACGTCTACAAAAAACTGTGGATGAAATGAATGATGGCGGGTCATTTAATTTTTTAATCAACCGAAAACCAGTCCTGAACGTGTTTTTCAGATTTCCAAAAATTCGAAGCTCTTGATGAGTTCTCATGTTTTCAAGAAATAGTGGGAAAAATTAAAAATGGCGGCTGGTGATCATTTTGAATTTACTGATCGATCCCCAAAAAAAAGGAAAATCTCGAGCGTACTTTCGTAATGTTTAATCACCCAGTCTAAAATTTGATAAGAAATTCCAGATAAAGATCTAAGATACCTTGGTAGCAGTTTTTAAGTTATCGTGTTAACAAGCTAACACAATGGTCAATCAAGAGCTGAAATTGTCTAAGTCCAGCTGGTCCATTACCCTTAAACGAACCTGGCCCATTTACAATACCAATCTGTGTTTGTTCCCATAGAAGCTACATACCAAGTTTCATTAAAATCCTTGCAGCAGTTTTTAAGTTACCGTGTGAACAAGCTCTTGATTACAGACCGACCGACCGACCGACACGCGGTCGATCGCATATATTCCCCACAGGTTCTACCTGTACGGAATAAATAAAAAAATTACAATTGTAAGGAACAGCCATCAGACGATAGTTTTGTTGTCACAGTTTTCAAGTATGCAAAGAATGCATGCACATTCGACAGTCGCCTGGAAAACGCTGCAATCTCCGGCGTAGTTTAATCACTATGCTTAGTTAATAAAAGAGCCGACAAAATGGGAGCATCAAGGGGGAAGTAACAGCCAGTAACGGAGGGACGGGCAGACCTACGGCAAACGATTGGACAGACAGACGGGCGGACAACACACAAATCCACAGCCCCTACCCTCCGGGGCCTAAAGCCCAGGTTGTAGTAATTAAATTGAATGCACGACTTAATGTATTGTTTAATCATCGATTATTTATTTTTATCACACCAAATTGCTAGTTACGCGAGAAACAAAGACACCAAACCTTTATTAATTCCTCGACGCTGGCTCTGTCCTGCAAAACAAATATACACATTCCTAATAAAAAATCCTACCAAAGCCCGAATCCAGTTGCACGAAATCTATTCACATGACAAATGTCACGAGCTACCGGGAATTACAAGCATGGCACCCGGCTGTGGGAAGGTGGGGGGTGTTCATGTTCCAGATTACAAGTTCTGAAGTTTTCTATTTTCTGAGAATTGTCTACAATTCAGTCCTTCGGCCCTTAAATTATTACAAAGCTGCTTAGATATCCGTCAAACTGTGAAAACACAACGTTACAGCTCATAAGAACATCTGTTATTATTGTTAATACAAGTTACTAACCACAGTGGCCAGTGCACATAAAACAGTGCACAGGGACATTTAGTACACTTTCATTTGAGACGTATTTAATTTCTTGTTTTTGTAAACAAAAACACATGTCTTCCAGACCAAGTGTACGGTTTTGCAATACCCGTTTCCCATTTTTCCATTTACAGAAATAAAAGAATAATTTTCCATTTCTGCAAATGTAATCATAATTCATAATGATAAATTAAAAGAAAGCACAACTTTGGTAAAAAGAATGACCATCAAAATATTCTGGAAACTTACAATATGTAATTATGTGCAACTCAGCCTCCCCCCCCCCCCCCCCACCCCAGAGGGAAAAAAACACTTGTCAATCACGATACGTCCAGAACCTTATTTAACCCAGCGCACTTTATAAGTCCTGAGCAACTCCTTAAATACAACTGCACCATTCATCTCATGAACTGTTTACGTGAAGAAATGGGTGCACTGTACTTTAATGCAATTTTAGGAATGTTATTCTCTTTACCGTTTACGTATACACATCTCTCAACCAGCTGAATCATATTTCTTAGCATAGACTTCTCGTCTACTATGACTTACATAATGCAATATAAAAGGAACTGACCCATGTCCGAGGAATTCATTACCAAATACCATTCAGTCAATGACCAATGTGAGTCTCACAGTATTGGACATTTGGCCAAAAAAGAGGAACCTTCGCAGGTAACTGACTAGGTAACTTACGCTAGTTGCCTGTGCTAAAATACATTTTCAGAGGTGTTTACAATCCGTAAGTGTGCAGGAAATAATGTGAGTTAATATGCGTTCATTTAAACTGAAACCAAGTGTGGCGTAGGTTGGAACGGGGCATTTCCCATCTTCGTATCGTCCATCCAAATATGTTCGCAATACTTTTTTCGCGTCAGTTCAACGCTGTATTTTCAGGAATATGCGACGTTGATCTGACGTGTTTTTTATGGCGATCACAGACCCATTTCTTAGACGGCTATTCATCGTCTTAGGTGAATCGTTGATGTTTCACGCATGGTTGTCTTTGGTTAATTTAGTGATCGCGACCTTGAGGGAACATTCGTCAACGTCTGTTAGACGTCTTCGATGCATTCTTAAATACCAGCAAACATTACAACTTTGCATCAACGTTGGATTGCCATCGTATCCGACGTCGGAGCAACATTGACTTTTGGCTGATTCAAAACAACATCTACCTGGCCACGTTAGAGAGACATCGATTACCCAGCACCTAATCAATCGCGCGAAAAGGTTGCAAATGGAAACCGAAACGTCTATTTTACAACGTTGTACAGTCGTCGGGAGAGCGACGCTGTGTAGACGTCGGGAATATATCAGTACAGAATCGCCATCTGGGCAGTGACAATGATAAGGAGCTGTGGTCATCCCCACGTCAACGTTTAGGGCATTCGGTAAAGCAGGGATATGTGTGAAGTCAACATTTTTCAAAAAGAGGACGAGATGCGCGGTTCTGAAATTCCAACATTTTATATCCTCAATTTGGTCTAGTTCCGACTTATCTACGGACTAAATGTAATAAGGTTGAAGTCGATCCCACTTCTCCTTTTTGAGATATTTTGCGTATTAGATTTTGTTTGGAACAGACAACTACGTTATGTTTTCCTATGCAATCTTCGCTTGCGCATTTTGCAACATAATTCAATAGAGTCTTTGGAACATAGCAAACAACAATCCCGACAACTCTGAACTATCTCCGACGTTCAGTGGCAAAGAAACCTTGAAAAATAAAGATTTTGACATAAAAACGCCTTCCTTAATAACGTAACAAGGATCCGAAATTGACACAGTCATCCAAATGACCCAAACAATACCCAAACAACGTTTGAAGTCGATACGATTTTCCGTTATTCAGATATTTTGCACAAAAGTCTTTGTTAAACAGATTCACCTATTCTACCTATGACGTCACTTGCCGTACCAGTTCATTGTACTCGTGACAAAATTTGAAAGAAAAATCGGACTTACCAAGCAACAATCCCACCGAGTATGAACTTTCTCCGATGTTCAGCAACTGAGAAAGTGGGCACACAAGATTATTACGTAATGACGTCATGTACCTTTCTTCATTTCCACACACATGTCAAGTTTATAAAGCAATCCGATTGACCCAAGGAATCCCCCAGACAAAGTTTAAAGTAGGTACTACTTTCCGTTATCGAGATATTTTGTTTACAAGATCTTGTTCAAAATACATACATAATGCACGTACTGGCGCCATATGCCTTTCTTAATTTCGCTACATGTGTCAAAAGTTCACAGAATCGTCTGACCAACAAACGGAATAAAAAGTCCAAGTCAAAAGTCAATCCGACTTTTTGTTTTCGAGATACGTTGAACACATTTTGTTCACAACGGACTGACACACATACACAAACACATACAGAACGTACAAACCCTATGTCTACCTTCGGTCGGAGAGACATAATAACATTGTAACATTACAATATACTAATAATAAAACTGTGTACTCATCAGAAGCACAGGGGTGGATAAAATGCGGCAGTGATACGGCGGAAAGGGGCCTTCTACAGGATCCAGCGGAGGGTCTTACCCTAACCAGCGCTTCTAGAGGGTTCGCTTAAGGGTCCGATGAGGTGCTGCCCGCCTCTGGTGGGCTGGCTCGACCCTTACCAGTGCCTCTGATGGACCGGCTTGACCTTACCAGCGCCTCTGGTGGGCTGGCTTGACCTTACCAGCGTCTGTGGTGGGCTGGCTTGACCCTACCAGCGTCTGTGGTGGGCTGGCTTGACCTTACCAGGGTCTGTGGTGGTATGGTTCGAAGATCTGGGGAGAGGTGGGGGCGGGTATCTTTATCAGCGTCTCTGGTGGGCTAGCTTAACCTTGTCTGGGGGTGGAGGGTTAGGGGACTGGAGGTGACACTAGACAGTGTGGCTCGCGTATCCTTACCAGCGCCTCCGGGGGGTTGGCGGGCAGATCGAGCGTGATCATGTCGTCGCTTTTCCTCGCCACCAGCGGCCCGCTGAGGGTGTGGAACGTGATGGCTTCGGCTGAGTTCCCTGCATCAATGATCCAAAAACATGCAAGGACACAAAATACGGTTGTCAAAAAAGACACGGCTGTCGAAACATACAAGGACACAAACACGGCAGCCGAAATATACTCAAGGTCACCAAACACGCCAGTCAAAACACTTAATGATACAAACACGGCGGTTGAACCGCACACAAAAACACAAAAGATCCCATACCAAAAAAAAAAAAAAAAAAACCAAAAAAAAAAAAAAAACAAAAACAAAAAAAAAACAAAAACAAAAGCGCTTTAATCTGAAACAAATGAAAGACCAATTTAAGTCTAATTTGATGTGTTTCTGTCTCACACTGTTATCTTCAATTAATCGCGAATTGCGAGAGGCAAATCAACACGTTGAATTGACCTCAAATAAAGTGATCTCAAATTAACCTCGAATTAAAAAAAAAACATATTAAATTAGCATCGAATCGAAGAATGCGCTTCTCTTATAATAACCTCGACTTACTTCGAGCGTATCTGCTTATTACAAATCATAAATATATTAATATAACACGTAACACACACACACATAATAATAATAATAAATGCGATAATAAGTGAGATAAATGGTACAAGCAGCCGGATACTGTGAGGCTGTTTGTGCTGCTCCCATGGCCGCTTTCTCGAAGTCCATCATCACTGTACGTGGGCTCATTTGCGGGCGGAGAGCCTTGATGCCGGCTGACGGAGCATTCTTGTCATTCTTTCTTGGGAGAAATTCAAGAAACTACTTGTTGATAGCAGGGAAACTGTTCTTTGAAGCGCCGCCAATAGTGTCAAAAAAGCAAGAATCGACAAGCCGGCATAACGAACCAAAATATTACTGGAGTGGAAACTACAAAGAACACTCTCATTGTCCTTCTCGTTCGTTCACGTGTCAACACATAATATCAGATCACCGACTTGATTGATACAGATACAGAGGTCCAAGGAATTTGAAGTCGATACAACTTTTCGTTATCGAGATACTTTGCTTGTTTAAGTTGTATACATATTTCACGAGGCCTTTTCGATCGTTCTACTCGCAACAAAATTTGATAGAAGCCTTCTGACCTACCAAGCAAAAAGCCACTACGTTTAATCTTTCTCCGATGTTCGGCGGCTGAGAAATCTCACACACAAGATTTTGTCGTAATTACGTCATACGCTTTTCTTAATTTCGCTGCATCCCTCAAAAGTTGGCATAACCGTCCAACTGACCCAAGTAATAACCATATGAAATTTTAACTCGAAATGACTTTCCATTATCGAGATATTTCGCACACATAGTCTTGTTCAAAATATATACATATTTCACGTGATGATGTCATAAGACGCAATCTTTCAGACCTATAAAACGACACTTCCATTAAGTTCTCACTTTCTCCGATGCTCAGCGGCTGACAGAGCTTACATACACGATTTCTACCTGATGGCGTCATACGCCTCTCTTTCGTTCTACTCGCAATTAACTTTGAGGGAATCTTTCCAACCTACCTAGCAACAATCCCACCAAGTTTGAACTTACTCCGGTGTTCAACGCCTACGAAGCTTCGCACACAAAATTTTTTAAAGTAAAAGTTGATAGAACTGTCCGACACCTAAGTAAAAATGAACAGATGACGTCCATCCGTCCTTTCGTTCTCGAGATATGTTGCACACAACATTTGGTTCACAACAGACTGACACACACACACGTGCGTACACACATTGAACGTACAAACACTATGCCCCCCTTGGTCGGGGAGAACTAAAAATTCAGAGCAGGATTACAGGGACTGGGGGGGGGGGGGGTGTTTTCACGGGGATTTGCTTTCGTGGTGCTCCGTCGCACAGGGGTCAGGTGCATATCACATGCCCGTAACACAGACCTCGCATGCATTATAAGTAGCCGTCAGAGATGGGTCACGTACATATCACGTGTTCGTCATGTAGCCTTCACATACGGGTCACGTTCACGTCACGTGCACTCACCCATGATGTTGAAGAGTACGGCTGCTGAGGCCAAGGTCGCGTGGCCACACAGTGGAACTTCATTGGTCGGCGTAAACCACCTCAAATCAAACTCTTTCTCTGCGGTGACAGAAGCAAATAAAACTAGAGCGGCCAGTGCACACAAAACATAAGAGTGCAGGCTTATATTACAAACTTTCAATCGATACCTACTTAAGTTTCTTGTTTTTGTGAACAAAAACAAATGTCTCCCCGACAAAACCCATGACCCCCCCCCCCCCCCTCCCCCCCAAACTGAAACAAAATATTCATTTCTGCAAACATAACCTTCATTCATTGTAAAAATCTTAAAATAAACCAAACAGACGGTTGTCACTAAAACAGATATAAATGAGCATCTTTTTTCATCGGAGTCTGAAAGGTGGTCGCTAAAACGGGTTTTACTGTATGCCCCTCTTATCCAGATCTGAAGTTGGTCACTATAGCAGTTTTACTGTACGTTACATTTTTATCCGGGTCTGGAAGGTGGTCAAGACAGGCAGGTTTTACCGTACGTCTTTTTACCTGAATGTGGAAGGGGTCACGACAAACGGTTCTTACCTTACATCTTTTTATCCGGGTCTTGAAGATGGTCGGGATTTTTTTTTTGTAACCATCATCCTCCACCCCCCCCACCCCCGCCCCCCAGCTATTTACTGTAGGTCCGACTATAAACACAACCCTAACCCTTTTACCCAAGGCAACGGTAACAGTCTGTACCCTAACTGTAGTTATAGCATGATAGACTACCTTGTCTTCGCACATTCCCATCGGCCAAATAGCACTAGGAAGGCATTCTTCATAACTGCGCATCAGAGATGACGCACCTCGGTGGGAGAAGGGGGAGGCATTTCGTAGGCAAAATGGTGAGCTGCTCCTCATAACACAAGATATCAGACGACCCAATTTATAGCGAAAAATGCTTCTGCACACAATGCTAATCGATACAGCATGGCTCCTATATATAGCACATCTTCGCAAGCTAATCAAGTATGCGGCGAAAAAAAAATCAATAGCTAGAGCTGCTTAGAGCTATAATACGACAATAGCATTCCATGACCTCGTAGATAACGACTCCATCATGCACCGCAACTGACACTGACCCCTGACTGAGTGGTATGTTACGTAACAACCACAGATGAGAAATGCACAAAAAGCTCAATTTCAGGCAATAACAAATAGCAATGGACCGACAATAATGCTGTTACTGTTTTTAAAGCTTTCTGAAGAATGCAGGAACACTAGAAAATCTTCGGAAAAATCTTCCGAAATCCCCAGCGCAGTTAACACCCATGCATAGATAACACAGCAGCCAAAAATGGGGAGGTTGGGGTGGGGGGGGGGGGGGGGAGGCTGTTGACGTTATGCACCTTTCTTGATTTTCTATACGAATTCAATAATGTTTAATAAAACCGTGTGACCTATCCGAGGAATAAATACACCGAATTTAAAGTCGATCCGACTTTCCGATGTCGAGATATTTTGCTTAAGAACAGATAACTTTTTACCTGTCAAAAGTTGAAACAGTCGTCTGACTGAACCAAGGAATATCCATATAAAATTTTAAGTCGATATGACTCTCCGCTATCGAGATATTATGCATAAAAGATCTGGTTCAAAATATACACATTTTACGCGGTGACGTCATACGCCGCTTTCGTTCGTTCTACTCGTGAAAAATATTTAGAGTTTCTTTCGGACCTACCAAGCAATAATCCATAGTTTCAGTTTTCTCCGGCGTCCAGCAGCTGAGAAATTTCGCACACAAGATTTTTACAAAATGACGTCATACACCCGCCCTAATCACGTGACACGCCAAAAATTGATGGAACAGTCCGGCTGACCTAAGGAATATTCATATAAAATTTGAAGTCGATAGAACTTTCCGTTATCGAGATATTTTGCACACAAGACCTTGTTTATAAAATAAAACCTATTTTACGTGATGACGTCATACGCCGCATTCGTTCGTTCTACTTGCAAAAAAATTCTATAGAGTCTTTCGGACCTAACAAGCAACAATCCTACCAAGTTTCAACTTTCTCCGATGTTCAGCAGCTGAGAAATTTGGCACATAAGATTTTTACGTAATGACGTCATGCACCTGCCCTAATCAGGTGACATGCGTAAAAAGTTGACAAAACCGTCCGACTGACCCAAAGAATATCTATGTAAAATTTGAAGTCGATAGAACTTTCCGTTATCGAGATATTTTGCACACAAGACCTTGTTTATAATATATACATATTTTACGTGATGACGTCATACGCCGCATTCGTTCGTTCTACTCGCGAAAAAAATATATAGAGTTTTTCGGACCAACCAAGCAACAATCCCACCACGTTTCAACTTTCTCCGATGTTCAGCGGCTGAGAAATTTCGCACACAAGATTTTTACGTAATGACGTCATACGCCTGCCTTAATCCCCTGACATGCGCTAAAAATTGATAGAACCCGCCGACTGACCCAAGGAATATTGATATAAAATTTGAAGTCGATAGGACTTTCCGTTATCGAGATATTTTGCACACAAGATCTTGTTCAAAATATATACATATTCTGCGTGATGACGTCATACGCCGCATTCGTTCGTTCTACTCGCGAAAAAAAATCTACAGAGTCTTTCGGACCAACCAAGCAACAATCCCACCAAGTTTCAACTTTCTCCGATGTTCAGCGGCTGAGAAATTTCGCACACAAGATTTTTACGTAATGACGTCATACGCTTGCCCTAATCACGTGACATGCGTCAAAAGTTGATAGAACCGTCCGACCTTACCAAGGAATAATTCGATCAAGTTTGAAGTCGATCCGACGTTTCGTTCTCGAGATATCTTGCACACAACACTTTGTTCACAACAGACTGACACACACACACACACACACACACACACACAGACACACACACACACGTACACACATACACACACACAGAACGTATAAACACTATATGTCTCCCCTTGGTCGGGGAGACATAATAAAAACTAGAGGCTCAGTGAGGCAGGATCCCCGTGTAATACACAAAGTCATTGGATGGCAGCAAATTCAATGAAACTGAAAACCCTACATTGCCTAACAATTTTTGGTCGATTTCAAAAAAAATACAACGTTGCACATCTACAATATATATATTATTACTGCATAAAATTTCACAATGCTGGATCGAATAGTTTCGCAGAACTCATCTGGACAAAATCTCCGTGCTGGCAAGTTTCCTGAAAAACAGACATTTTTGACAAGTCGTATTTTTTATAATTTCTGGCGGATTTCAAAAATAATACGACGCTGCACACTTTCAATTTACATTCTAACTGTATTCCAGAGGAAAAATCTATACGACACAGACTTTCGGAGATAAAGCCCGGACATAAGGGTGCACAAAAGCGGACAGACAGACAGACGGACAGACGGGCAAGCTGAAACCCACACCCCTCGTTACACGGGGAATAACAAGTAGACAAACCAGTGAACCTGGTTAGCGTCCCCCCGCCCGTTTGTCACAGAATACTGGTTATTTCAAGTGACCGGGTAGTTCCCGAGACAACTCACTGCTGTAATTATATTTTTAAAAAAGAATATGCATGAAAATTGACCCCCACGCCGCACAGCTCCAATAGCATGGTCTTTGTTTGGGAAAGAAAGATATGGAATCCACTAAATACTTGCTGTGGTATGACGCGTGCAAAATACATAGGTTCACATGTGTCATGACATTTTTTTTTTAAATTCGCCAATTTTGAATTTTTGCAGAAAAAAATAATCTCACGTCGCACACCTGTAATATATAACTTTTCTTTCTAGAAGAAGGAAATGGCATCCGTGGAATACTCTCTGCGATGTAGCTCTTGCAAAATACTAAGTCCGCACATTGCATGAAGTCCGCATGTGTACGACATTTTTTAAATCGCCAATATTGTTACTTAAAAAGAAAAAAAAAACCGGAAAAATAACTTCACGTCGCACAGCTCTGCCACAGCTTTTTTTGTGGAATAAATGGTATCCGTTGAATACTTGCTGAGATAGGGAGCATCTAAAATATTTCAGTTCACACGTGTAATGGCATTTTTGAAAAATTCGCCATTTTTTTTAAATTTCTAAGAAAAAGAAATTTAACCTCACGGTCCCCCGGCGGGGGACTAATAGAAAACCGATTCGCACGGCGCGATCAATAGCCGGCTAAGGACAGACGGACGAACGGACAACACCAAAACCTACAGCCCTCCTCCGAAGACTGAGGTCCCGGTTGGGGGCTAATTACCCAGGGCTGCACAAAATTCAGTGCTCCTTCGAATGAGTTGTCATGATTTCTCTTCGTATTGGATGAGTACAACCGTATCACGACCAGCAGGATTGAGGGACTCACCGTCCTGGAAAGACTTGTCCTCGCCCGAGCGTCGCTTGACGAAGGCCGTTTCCGATATATTCATTTCAGCTGCTATCTTCTGCATCGTGCTTTCGTCCAGTCCCTGTGCATAATGTGACACATATAATGTGACGTCATTTCCGGTATCCCTTTAGATACCCCGTGTATTATATCCAGTGGCATATTTGAAATATTTGCTTGAAAATATTTTTCACATGATTTTGCTACTTGAGACTACCCCAACCCAAGATAGGTCCAGATATGATCGATAACTGTTCAGCTAATGTTTTCAAGTATGTCTAAACAATGCAGGAACATTGGAGAATTTTCTGGAAAGCGTTGAAATCCAAACCGTAGTTAAGCAATAGACCGTAGTTAACAAAAGAGCCGACAAAAGGGGGAAGCGGAGGTGGGGGTGGAGGAGGGGGACGGGGGGTGAGGCGGCGGAGCCGAAAGTCGATCCGATTTTGAGCTATCGAGATATTTTTACCCAATGAAGTCCTGCCGTATTTGACAGAATTCTTCCTACGTGCCAAGCAACATTCCCACCAAGTTTCAATTTTCCCCTATATTCAGCGAATGAGAAATTTACACATACAGCTTATAAGATTTTAACGTAATGACGTCATACGTCTTTTATAAGTTGACAGAACCATCCGACTGATCCAAAGAACACCCATACAAAATTTGAAGTCGATACGACTTTTGGTTACCAAGATAATGTGTGCACAAGATTTGCCCAAACTATATGCATATTTTACTTGATGACGTCACACGCCGCACTCGTTGGTTGTACTCGCGACAAACTTTGACAGAATCTTTGCGACTTACCAAGTCAAAAACCCACCAAGTTTCAACTTTCTCCGATGTTCAGCGGCTGAGAAATCTTACATACAAGATTTTTACGTAATGACGTCATACGCCTTCCCTTACAACGTAATGTGCGTCAAAGGTTGAAAGAACCGTCTGACCTACCCCAAGAATAAACAGATTAACTTTGAAGTTGATCCGACTTTTTCCTTCTCGAGATATCTTGAACACAATATTTTGTTCACAACAGACTGACACACACAGACATACATAAACAGAACATACAAACACTACATGGCTCCCATTGGTCGGTGAGACATAATTACGTCTACAGATGACTACCCATGCATTGTCACATGTGCACGTGTATGTTGCTGTTTTCCGAAAAAAATATTCGTCTTTTCTTAATTTCCTACTTTATTTTTCATTTTTTGTAAAAGCTTGTATATTTTTTCTGCCATCACTTAAAAATTCTTACTAATGATGAGCCATATTTACTTCTGAACTTTTTCATTCTACCTAAATGATGTGTTTGTGTTTAATTGTTCTGTGATACTTCTAGCTGAGTCAAACTCTGGCACTTTACATGAAAAACATGCAGCGTGGGGATTAACAGTCTCGGGTTTGGGTCGTTTCTTACCACTGACCACTTTGCCAATTTCTATTTTGCAAACAAAATAATATTCTGTATAAAAAAGTATTTTTTTCCTTACAGAAAAATCAATAAAAGACAAAGTAAAACAATACTTCATAGACCGACAAAGCTTATATTCTTCTAGTCGCCGATCTGGTTTCGTGTTCTAGTAGCATTGGCAAGAATTGCTGCTGCACGACTTGTGACGTCAGTGGCTTTGGCTCTCATGTCGCGGAAGCGCTGCAAGCCAACGGCGTCTTCGTCGAGCTCATAGCACTGAAGTGTTGAACAGCGTACCGCAGTAATTTTGACGTCGGTAGTAACTGAACCGGTACACTTATGACTGTTTCGTTTGACGCAACACCAGTCCAGACTTGTAGCCTTCTTTTTAGTACACATATGACCATCTCGGCACACTTTTTGACCTCTACGACTTGTAGTAAGAATTTTCATTTTTATGATTCATTGCTGGTTTGTTCCATACTTATATACAAATTCCACATTCCATCCCTAATCCTTGACCTCAGGTATTTAATCGAGAGCGCACACCATTTCCGCGAATCCACACCCCAAAGCCACGACCTCAGGTATTGAATCGTGGGCGTACACGACTTGGGCATATTCGTAAATCCGCATCCCTGAAGTGTTCTCTTTTAATACCGTGATAGCATAATTCTTGGAATAATGACTAGTCTGCTTTATCAAACTTCCATTTTGGAACCCTTTCGAATGGTGTTAGTTTTTATTGGTGTAGCCCCCTGAAGGGCTGGTGTTCAGATTGACTCAGAAAAATAGGAAATGATAACTGCCATAAAGCTCGTCTAAAACTGTCCAGTTAAAATCAAGGAAGATATTAGCGGAAGCTATAGAAAGGTCCATACAGGTTTTTGAACCAGTACCTTGGTGTATGTATGTAGGCGATTTATCGTTAAATAAAGATGATTTAGGAGGTTTTCGATCAACTTTCCTTTAAGGTCAGTGTTCCTGTTGCCCCACAGTATGCTGTGGGCATTAAAGTCGCCTAAAAATAAGACTTGTTTAGAAGGTCATTTACCTGTTCTGGTTGGGGTTTCAATGGTGGTGGTAGCAAAGAATATGAATGAACAAGAAAGCTCACTCCCATTCACTGCTATGTTTATCCAGATGGCACAGCGCCGCCTGGTGGTCACTGGTGTTATCACTATGAGAATGCACATCTATTGTGCACTTTGGGGCATCCTCAAAGGCATTTTGTTGCTTTTGTATGTGTCTTCTTTTGTGTGTGCTCTTTCATACACAATTTGCTATTTTCGTTAGACTTGAAACAATAAATTAACAACACAATAAACATTCTTAACACATTTTATCACCTCAGATCAATCGGTTAAATATTATTTCTCTGTACATTTACAAGTGCTTCAGTTTCATTATTTTTCTATTTCGAGAAGCGCCCCTTGTTTCCAAATCTCTGTTCTGCATTTTTAGGGAATGTGTTATTCTGACAGTGAGATATAAATCAATTATGTAGTGTGTTATTTTATCACATTCCCTTTTATCACAGGAGATATTTGTTGCGCAGCCCGCTTCTATGACTCGCCGAAAAAGCTTACCCCGAACTTTATCATAATACATGACGCAGTCAAACAATTTCATGAAAAGGTTTTCGCATTCCGAAACAAACTTAATAACATTTTCGGAAGGAACCAATAATTTTGAAGTTACTGTCAATTTTTTTTCGCTCAGAAAAACAGACATTTTTTTTCATTTTCTGTCATTATTTTCAGAACTGATCCATTTAGATAGACAATTATCATATGAATGGCGCTTTTTGGCTTTTGATTGTAAATACCCAGCAAGGTAAACGACAACATTTTCTTCAGGTAGTTACAAATCAGTTATCGAACTGTTTGCAATCGAAAGCAGATCCAACAAATTATTTGGTATTTCTCTGTCTGGAAACAATGCATTTTCTTGTGGAATATTTGGGACATGTACATTTTTGATCAACTTCTGGAAATCATTGTAATCTAAGTAAAAACAGTCAAATTCGCCTTGACAGTTACTGTTATTACTTTTTACAAACATTGAATCGACACATATAGCCCGATAAGCAGCCCGAAATTGAACTGGATCCGGATTATCGCGGTGTCCCCCTTCCAAAAAATCTAAACAATCTTGATTCATACGGCTGGTCAGTAAAAATTTAATACCGTGATTTTTATGTAAATCTTCCCACAGCAGCTTTGGACATTTGCCAACCCTTTAAACATGGCAAAGACCGCGTTGTAAAGGTAGTTATTTTTTAAAGCCAATTTTAACAACCCTTCCAAAAATGCCAAATCATTACGTCGGAGATTTTGTATCCATTTACTGCATCTTTCTCGTTCACGCGGAAAAGAAAAAAAATGATATGTCCTTTCTTGTTTGTCTGTAATTATTACACCCCCACGCAGCACAAAGTTTTTTTGCAGCATTTTTTGTAGTGCTTACTTCTATGTTTGCATGAGGAAACACAAGCGTCCGCCAGAGGGCCAGCTATCTCTATTGTTACACAAAATAGCAGGAGTGAGCGTTCTTGGTCATTAATCTTCTTTGGTGGTAGGTAGATGTTACACACAGTAACAGTTTTGCCTAGGGTAATCCGGGCCGCTTGGGCCTGGAAAGGCCTGTCCAATTTAATTTCATTGCGTAGAAACATGGCGAATGGGTTTATTATAAAGTGTACCCCCTAAGTATTGGGAAGTTATTTTTAATATAGGTTTTACGTAGGCAAATGACCGCAGGGTCCTTCATATGTACAAGTGTCAAAAGTTCGTGGTAGTTGGTCCTAAACTTCAGATATTCCAATGAATTATCGTCATGTTTGTTTGTTAAATGAACAAATGTCCTCTTTTATTTGCGGTGGCATCTGGGCCTCTGTATCAACAGCCGAGGAGATTTTGGTTGCAGGGGTATAGAGCAGAACGAGGAATTCTTTTGGTTGTCCTCCGCCAGGGTGTGGTGGTGACCTTTATTCGTCTGCCTCATTCACTTCCATAAGGGGGTTGAATCTATTTCCGGTTTCGATTGTGCACTGTTGCAGTTTCTCCTTCACCAGTCGGACTCTGTTCTTTAATCTATTTCTGGTTTCCCTATCCAGGCTACTCTGGTTACCCCTTGGGCTTGTCATGTCGGCCAGGGACTTAGTTACCTTGGCAACCTCCGCGTAGCTTTTGGTGTTTCGCGTTTGGTAAACAAGTTTACGCGCCTCGGGGTTTGCATACGTTGTCTCAGTTTTTTTTTTTTTTTTTTTTTTGCATCTGCTACTGCCATACCCGTATCGTTAACAGTTATATCATACTGGATTCGGTACGCAGAGTTTTACGCCGAGTTTTAGGTAGCCGATTTTAATGTCTGTCGGAAGCGTTCATCTTTGAAAAGTCAAAGCATAGGTTCCGCGGAAGCCAAGTCTGCGACAACCCGTGGTTCTGTATTTGCCTAGTTCAGTAACGAGTTCTTCCCCCAGTACAGAATTTGAGATCACGGTGGGTGACCACCCCTTTGGTGTAGTTGAGTGATTGACGAGGTGTACTTTTAACCGGTGTGTTTATGAAGGTCTTGATTCGTAATAGGTTTTTGTTTTGTTGCGCCGAGAAAACTTGAGCGTAAGCGTTTTACGGTATGTTGAGAGCCAACAACTGATGTTACACCCTTTTCTATGGCAAAGGGTGAAAGTTTGAACGGACCGTTCTCGGGAGTAATTATTATATATTCATAAAAAGGCGTCGGAGGAGACTCGATATCTATGTTGGGGCACTGGTTTGCGCCCTCGGTGTCTGTGTTTCGCAAACTGTGTACAGTATATATTCGTTACTTCCAAATCGGTTAATTCGAATTATTTGATAATTCGAACAAAAGTGCCCGGTCGCCGGTCCCAACTTTTTTACTACACATTTATGCCAAATAATAGGAATTAACGAATATACCGGTTAATTCGAACAAAATGAAAAGTTGCCATTTTTTATATTTTTTGTTTTAACTCAAAAATTACTCAAGAATTGACTGAACATCAATGATGATTTATCTTTTGTGCTTATTTGTAATGAAGAACCACTCAAAAACCATTGATTATGCCACAGATCTCAACATAAGAAAGGCATTAAAGAGCGACGTTCATCGCGAATCCACATTTGCAGGAGATACAATTTGCCGACTCACTCCTGATGACATGACGCAATTTGGAACATCAATTCCTTTTAACTTTTTAACAACTGAAATTAAGATTTAGTGTACAGAGTACCCTATTTTAAACAATAAATTCTGCAATTGTGAATTACTCATCATACGTTCAAGTCGACAACGACATCCAGTGCCCCGAAGAGCTCGCTGACGAGGCTATTATTGCGTCCATCAATGCAGATCAGAACAAAGAAAGTACGGAATACCAGCCCGAAGATGATGTGGAAAGGATTGTCCCAACACTGTCTACGGCAACGGAAATGCTCGCGAATATTCGCTTGACAGTTGAGATCTGTGCAGATGCTGCTACGATGTTTGAGCATTTGAATATTGTGGTGGAATTCTTGGAAAAGAACAGAGCTGTTAATACAACTAAAAAAAAAACATCAAAGACTATTTCAAGAAACTATAGGCAAGCAAATTTTTCATGACAAAACAAGTGGACTGTGATTGAATTGCTCCCGATTTACCCTAATAATTGTGAGTGTATTTCTTGTAAGTGACGATCATGATAATTGCAATTAGCACTCATCACGATTGCATTTTTTATAATATTGTAAATTTTCAACTGTTCTGTAGTAGTGATTTGCAATAAACAACTATTCTATGATCAAGCATTTTTATTTGTGTCGATTACACCTCACCCATTAACACCCATACCTTTTCTGATGTAAAAAAGTCTGAAGCCAAATATCGGTTAGTTCGAATATCGATTAATTCGAACAATTTCGTCGCTCCCAGCTTGTTCGAAGTAACAAATATTTACTGTATTTACTTTTCTTCCTTTTTCTTGTCCTTTTTGTTTTTCAACAGAATCCATATAATTTCTTCCAGGTCTGCCGGCCCCGGCCCTACTCTAACCACCGAAACCGGCAGCGGGGGTTACCCGCCCAGGGCTAGGACACCTAGAATACTACAAGCACCTATGTGGGAAGGCTCGACGACACAGGTGGAGTACTGACAAGATTGAGCCGCAGTTGTTTTTTTTAACTTCCACGGCCAGCCGACCCTCTTTGGCCGAAGAGTTGGACCAAAGCCACGTGTTGACAATGTCCCCATAGCAGTAAATTTATGCGAGACGCCTAAGTAGGGGAAAGAGTGCCTCAGTGACCAGGACTCCTGTCTCCTGCCACTATGGGATGCAATCCACGGCACAGTGCGTTGATGGGACTGGAGTACTTTCAGTGAAGAAGACCCCAGCAGCTGAAAATCAAACTGAAACGCACAACAGATTGCCACGCTTTTATGCGATTAACGTGAGAACCTTGTGTGTCTGTCTCAATATATTAAGAGATGGGGTAAAAAACGGTGAGAATACTTATAGATTTTCACTGGGGTATTATCAGTAAAGAGGACCTCAATGGGTGAAGGTGAAAATTTATCTTGGTAGAGATATTTATTATAGCAAGAAAGCAGTGATACTTTTAGGAAGGCAGAAAGGGAAATGTTGGTGAAATGATGTAATGATGGGAGGGGGATGGTTGGGAGGGGACGATATACCAGTGGAACTGTGAATACACAATAAAACTGGTACCCCGAGGTGGGTCGAAATCCAGAGGACTCGGCCCACCATTGGGTCAAGGGCTCCTTTAAAAGTAAAGTGACGGACCTGGAGAACCTGAACTTGTAGCAACATTTTTTGTGTAACACATGGGAATGTGGCCCACTTAGGGGACAACTATCCGTTATTTCATTTTCGCAATTCTCCAGTATGCGTCGTTTGGCCAGCCGATAAATTCGATGGCGAAAAAAACCCCTACAATTTGCTGCGAAATTTGCATGAAGGTGGTCTCGGTCTGCTAAAAAAAAAGTACCAAAGACCGTATTATCTAAAAAGAAAATAGGAAACCAGTTAATATTTGGTTGGCTATTCCGGAATAGATTTTCTTCTTTTTCTTCGGCTGTGTCAATTTCTGCGAAATTAAGATAGGCGTATGACGTCATTAAACTGATTACGTAAAAAGTTATGTTGTTAAGCAAAAATGTTGCTGATAGCGGAAAGTACTACTGACTTCAAAGTTGGCGTATTATTCCTTGGATAAATGGCACGATTTTTAATTTGCATAGAAAATTAAGAATGATCCATTTCTTACATTAACTGTAACTGATCTTTTTCTGCGTTACTCATGTACAGGTGCATGTCACTCAGTTAGGGATCAATGTCAGTCATTGTACACTCTGAAGTCGTTATCCCCTCTCTCTCCTATCGAGGTGAATCACCTGTTGCGCAGTTATGGAGAATGCTTTCTAGTACTTTTTGGCCGATGAGAATGTACGAAGGAAAGGTAATACAGTCATACCTCATTAATTCGACATCGAGCGGACCTCCGATTTTATGTCGAGATGGCGGGGTGTCGAGGTAAGCAAGTTTTTGAAATAAAACAATTATTGCAAAAGTGATAAAATTTTTTTCCTCTCTTCCCTCCCTGCACTTTTCAAGGTGATATTTCATTGTTGACCAAATGTTCTGATACACGAAACAGTGCAACGTATGATACAAATATCCAAATTTATTCTTTTTTCCTAAAAAAGTCAGTGATGTACTTTTGTTTGAATTCATGCTGCTTTCTCTGCTCCACAAAACTTGCAGTTTGTTGACTACAGCTAGGCCTGCCTCTGAATCATGGAGTATGCTAATGTCACACCGTAGATCATGGAGACTATCCAAAATCGCGCCAAAATTTCGCTTTTTGGGCGGCTCATTCTGTTCTTCTGGTAGGTCTTCATCCCTTACATTTTCAGTGAAGTTCTCGATGTCGAAGCTTCCTGTTCATTCCATACCCTGGTCAGCATCAACGTATTTCTTGAAATCACAAGCGCTCATTACCGCACCGCCCAAGACTGGTTATTCTTGCAGGACCATTGACACGGGCACCTGACTGGGAGGTACATTCTCAGTTACAACTGGAGCGCATCAGGTAGGGTAATAACGCACTCCTTTCCGTCGTCAATGCATTGCGACAGTTTGGACACCATCTAGCACCTATGGTTCACTGTCAAATTCTGAATGCCATGATCCGTGGGCTGCAACACACTGGTTGAATATGCCAGTCTCATCACCGTTGTTGATATCTTTGCATTCGTGCTCATTTAATATGCCCGCAAATACGTCTGAGTACCAGGAGTGCACAGACGCCATGTCGACCGCTTTCGATTCGCCACATATCGATTTAAAAACAACATTGTGTCTCAGTTTGAATCTATGAAGCCAATCTATGAATCGTTATGACCAAGCTTTTTAGCGATTCCATCGGCTTTTGCTTCGAGAAGTGACCCCGACAACGGCACATTTTGATATCGCATTTTCGACGTGTTCATATTCCGCCGTAGGCAACTTTTTTCTTTTTGGCTCATATTCATATAGGCTACAATAATTTTGTCGTCATTCTATATCCACGTCGAAACAGTTTGTGAGGGACACCTATTTCTGCAGCAATTAGCGTGAATAATAGTAAGCGTGAATAAAAGGGCTGATATTCAGAGGTATGCACTGGGCTACTTGTTTACACCAGAAGGAAAGTTTACAGTCATTTAGTGAGTTCATACAGCACTACAGCATATGCAGATAAAGTCTGCTGTAGGATATGGAGAGATGAAGAACAATTAGCAAACACTGGCTAGTGTGAACACAAGGAGGGGTGTGTTATTTACTGTGGGTAAATACAGCTGACTGTAACAAGCAAAATTTAGATACTGCATAAGTGCATTTTTATGATATCCTGCACGAAATTCGTCGTGTAGGAGTACGCTATTTTATACAAAAAGTTTTATATGAGGGGATTATAGCTTGGTTAAACAAGTAAGTATTTGTGAAACACAAGCAGGCCCCAATCGCCCCCCAAATTAATAGGGGTATAAAGCGATGACAGACAGACGGACAGACGGACGGACACCCCAAACCTATAGGCCCCAATCCGAAGGGTTGGGGCCTAATTATGTCGAGACGAAAAAAATGTCGACATATCCGAGCTTTTTATCAGATAGACAGGACTGAAAATAAAACGTCGAATTAACCGAAATGTCGAGATATCCCATATCGACATAAGAGGGTCCGACTGGCATATCATGACTGTCTCTACACTTATCGTTACCGTAACCTTAGGTAAAAGGGTCAGGGTTGTCGTACCTATATTAGATGGCCGGGGAGAGGGGTCAGGGATAAAAAAAGAAGCACCTTCCTTACCCACTAAAAAAGACACTAGGCTGAAACTTGTTTGTCGTGACTCCTTCCAGATTTGGTTAAACTGACGCACGGTAAAACCTGCATGTCTTGACCAACTTCCAGAAACGGACAAAAATTTTAACATACAGTAACACTGCTGTGGTGACCAACTTCCGAACTCGGATCCCTTCGCCCTTCCCACTTTTTGTAACACAAACACAGTATGACATATTTAACAAGTTCAGTTGAAATGTGTGTGCTTACTCGTTCGGAGGAGTTGTGCATACAAGACTTAGATCATACAAGACTTAGCCTTTATAGTCGAAAAAATATGCTAAGTTTCGACCTCAATTTTCGCTAAATAAATGAAAAGTCGGACAAACTGAATACGAGGTGCACAACTACAATACATGAGGACTAAATCTGTATAGGATTTGACCTGTGTGTGTTTACCCGTTCGAAGCAGTTGTGCATACAAGACCACTACCCAAAACCGTGACGGACGGACAGACGGATGGACTAACTAAATCCTATATCCCCTTTGCCAAAAAAGCTTGGCGAGGGGATACTAAGGCTATTTTTCTTGAGCTGGTTGAGATTTTACGACAAAAACGTTTTATCGCCAATATTTCGACCAATTTTGGGCGAATAGCCAGAATAAAATAATAGATTTTCCTTTTTAGTTTTTCACCGATTTTTTACCAATCCACAAAAATTTAACAACAGGAAGGTATGAAGCCTGCTACCTTTCTTTAAAATTTAAAGACAGTCAGATAATTTTTATGGTGTTCGTCAAGATTCAACACATGTGCCTTTTGAAAAGAAGAAAACGCCGCGTCTAAAACATCATTACTTAGGTTTTAATGTTTTGGTATGTATTATTTTGCGGGGTTTGCATTTCCCACCAGTGCGCATGTTTATTTAACTTGAGTTGATGTGCGGTTTGCATTTCGGAAAAATGTGCATGTTTATTTAACTTGCCGTTATGCTCTGTTCGCATGTCGGACCAGTGCGCATGTTTATTAACACTTGACAAGCCTTTGGCTTGCAAAGGTTATATGAATTTGTGCGAGCAGCCGTTTGTCCTTTTTTTTTTCTTCTTGACACTTTTTCCGATTTTTTGTGTCTTCTTCTTCTCTGACACTATGGGCCCTAGGACCATGAAGCTTGGGACTTATGAAGAGCTTGATCTGAACGTGTGCATGTCACTTTTTATTTTTGTCTTCGATTTCGTTTTCTTTGTTAATACGCCATGTGAAAACAGTGCATTTTTGCAAGTAAATGCGGAGCATTTAACGTACAGAACACTACACAGCTGGCCAGCTTTGTGCGAGCTCTCACTGCGTAAATAGATAACAAGGCGTATGCCTGATCAGTCAATAAAACCTTTAGTCAACAAAAAGCAAACACTACTCGGCTAATAAGACGTATTCAAGCTGTTTTGTTTGCTAATATATTTAGCTGGTATTAAGTTATGAACCTATGGAGTTTTTTTTTTTTTGACAGTGGTCCGATTTTTTAGAATATTATAAGCCGCATACATGCTGTGCCATAAGCTCTGTACATAGATGTATAACACACTGTATGCATGTTGTAAAATACTTATATTATTCAAGAGACAAGTGTTTAACATTTCGTTAGCGAAATGCGACTCCAGTTAACACTTGACATGCTGTTAGCTTGCAAGGGTTATATGAAGTTGTGCGAGCAGCCGTTTGTCCTTTTTTTCTTGACAGTTTTCCGATTTTTTGTGTCTTCTTCTCCTCTGACACTATGGGCCTTAGGATCATGAAACTTGGGACTTATGAAGAGTTTGATCTGAACGTGTGCATGTCACTTTTTATTTTCGTCTTCGATTTCGTTTTCTTTGTTAAAACGCCATGTGAAAACAGTGCATTTTTGCAAGTAAATGCGGAGCATTTAACTTGCAGAACACCACACAGTTGGTCAGCTTTGTGCGAGCTCTCACTGCGTAAATAGATAACACGGCGTATGCCTGATCAGTCAATAAAACCTTAAGTCAACAAAAACCAAACACTACTCGGCTAATAAGACGTATTCAAGCTGTGCTGTTCGCTAATATATTTAGCTGGTATTAAGTTATGAACCTATGGAGTTTTTTTCCTTGACAGTGGTCCGAATAGAATAGAATTTTAGAATATTATAAGCCGCATACATGCTGTGCCATAAGCTCTGTACATAGTTGCATCACACACTGTATGCATGTTGTAAAATACTTTACATCATTCAAAAAATAATCAGTTGAAGGAAGTATTTTTGCGCTTTAATTTTTGCCAAGTTTTTAACATTTCGCTAGCGAAATGCGGTTGTAGTTTACTTGCCGTTGCGCTCTGTTCGCATTTCGAAACAGAGCACATATTTTTTTAACTTGCGTTGATGTGCGGTTCGCAAAGCGACCCAGTGCGTATGTTTATTTAATATGCATTGCTGAACATTTTTACTTGCGTTGATGCGCGGCTCGCATTTCAAACCAGTGGGCATGTTTATTCAACTTACGTTGATAAGCCGTTCGCATTTTGGACAAGTGCGCATGTTTGTTTAGCTAGTGTTGATGCGCGTTTGACTTTTCGGACCAACGCGCATGTACATTCTACTTCCGTTGATGAGTGGTTCGCAATTCGGACACGTGCGCATATTTATTTAGCTTGCGCTGATGCGCTGTTAACATTTCAGACCAGTGCGCATGTTTATTTAATTTGCGTTGATGCGCGGTTATTATTTCGGACCACTGCGCATGTTTATTTACCTTGCATTGACGCGCGGTTTGCATTTTGGACCAGTGCGCATATTAATTCAACTTGCGTCGATGCGCGGTTCGATTTCGGACCAGTGCGCATGTTTACCAAACAAAAATTTTTCAAGAGGGGCCTAACTGGAGAAGAATCGTACAAAATTGGAAAGGAATTCGATCAAAATTGTGGGAGAAGAAGCATTTTCAAAATTTAACGCTAATAAATTAAAAAAAGCCCCCTGGCCAATTTTTGGCGGATCGCCAAAAACAGTAAGATTTCAAGAGATCCCTAACTACAGAACATTCATGCGAAAGTTAAAAAGAAAATCTAATCAAAACTGTTCGAGAAGCATTTTGAAAATTAGGCACCAAAAAAATTTAAAATGCCCTCTATTTGACCAATTTTTGGCGGGCCGCCAAAAAAAAGTAAATTTTCAAGGGAGGAGACTATTCTGAGAACATTCGTATAAAATTTTAAGAAAATCTCATCACAATTGTTCGAGTAAAAGCACTTTAAAAACTGGCAACAAAAAAATTTAAATGCCCCCTATTTAGCCATTTTTTGGCAGATAGTCAAAAAAAAAAAGTAATTTTTTTCAAAAGAAGCCTACCTAGAGAACAAATGTACAAAATTGGAAAGGAATCCGATCAAAATTGTGGGAAAAGAAGCATTTTGAAAATTAGACACCAAAAATTAAAAAATCCCCCCATTTAGCCAATTTTTGGCGGACCGCCAAAATGAATCATTTTTCAAAAGAAGCCTACCTAGGGAATATTCGTGCAAAATTTGAAGAAAATCTGACCAAAATTGTGGGAGGAGAAGCATTTTGAAAATTGGCAACCGAAAAATTTTAAATGCCCCGCATTTAGCCAATTTTCGGCGCATCGCCAAAAAACATAATTTTTAAAGAATCTGATAGAAATCCGATTGAAACTGAAGGAGAAGAAGCATCTTAAGTAAAAATTTACACACGTAAATAGTCAGCTGGTCTAAAAAGCACATTGAGAAGTATCCTGGCGCATTATTGATTGATTATTTTCGACCTCGGCCAAACTATCAAACTTGAGTAAACAGTGGTTCTGCAACTGTAGTATTATTGTTGTTTGGGCGATAATTGGGGATTCTATATCCTGATCTAAAGAAAAAATCTATTTTTCTCATTACAAAATTGTTATTTGACCATAAAAATTGTACGCCATAATTTATAATTGGGTTATTTTAGTGAAATTAGTTAACAGTATTTTATCAGTAACGCGTATTGGAAGTTAGTTTAGCTGGGTTCGGCGTAGAGTTGTTCAGCTTGGTTTAGTGAACTTGTATGGAGCCTCATCTGCGACCTGTGCATCGATCAACTACCAGCAGCGGATCCCCTGACCTGCGCAGTTTACCAGTTTACATCGTCTACGGCAAAGACCATTTGAGCAAGAAGCTGTAAATCCTCAATTAGGTGAGTTTTCCTAGAAATGGTACTAGTTGTAGAAGGTTATTACGTGGATATTCGTCATATAAAGCCATTGGAAGGGAGATTTGGAAAATCGTATGTGTACTTTGGATAAAAATTGAGTTTGAAAGTTCGCGCCACAGATGTGTGTTGTTTATTCTATTACCATAGCAACGCAATTTGAAAATTTCTAAGTTCATATCTGAGTGTTTGGATATCAAATAAAAACGGTAGGAAATACTAATTATCTACATTAATATATTTTTCCTTAAAATTAATTTTGTGACGTTTGAAGTTTCAGTGCTTTTTTCAAGGCGCAGGCTGTCAAAACAGTTGAGTGACAGACACGTCTGGTAATATAGTATATCATTTGTATACATATTTTGGCGAATGAAGGTGATTTATGCGAAATTCACATTTACTGGTACAATATTAGAATAACTTGGAAAACTCGATTATACGTTGAGCGATGTGTAAAAAATAAAAGTCGAATTTCTGATATATAGAATAAAGATCGATAAAAATCCATATAGCTAGGGTTAGCTCGGTTTATAATTAAAGATCTGATCGTGTCTTTTTCTAGATTATCAACTAGTTTATGTGAAATTAGGTAGTTTGCCCTAAAGTCCAGAAATCATACTTACGTACATAGTACTTGTGCAACAGTAGTATTAGTATATTATAGGTTTTGGGTAATTTAATTCCCAAGACCCATAATATCATTTTATTGCGTTAATCCAGAGATTTTGTGAAATTTCCAAAATATTTTCAGCATTAGCCATTTTGTTGTTATTGTGACCTTTGACATAGAAAGGGACTCCGCAAAACTTTTCTTCGGGTCAGTCTTGCAAATTTATATCCCGAAATTCGAATATTTTCGAATATTCAATTAAACGATTTCTATCATTTATTATTATAATTATTGTCATAAAAGGTTATTATTTTTAGATCGAGTATCCATAAACTGTGTTTAACCCGAAAAAGTATATTTCGTGTGATATCCTTGTTAGAAGTGAAGTTGAAATTTGTGTGTACTCATTGATAACCTCACGGAATTTTGTCTACTTGAAAGGGGATAAGAAGCGTTCGGTTATAATTCTACAACAGTATACTTCATATTCATAGCACAGTTTTGAGTTTTTGTTCAAATCAAGAGAAGAGCTTTTAATTTAAATTCTTTTCATTTTAAACACTCAAAACCTTGCAAATTGTGAAATACCATTCAAATACTTCAAAAATATCAAACGGCAACACATTCTTTTTATTTTTTCATACAACTGCATCACTGATTTGTAATTTCAAGCCATACACAATACATTTCATACACGATTTTGGTACAAAATTTCAAAAACAAACTTATCAATAACAATTTAATCCATTGTTATTCAAGAATAATAATAAGATTCATTCAAATTTCGTCAAATTAACTTATAATTTATGCAATATCAATACATTTATTCAACAAACACTTCAAATTTTGCATCAATTTATTTAAAATTCTTTATATTCGTGGTACTTATTTGACAATTTTCTCTTTGCTTACTTCTTTTGCCGCTTGCCCGTTTGTGGCTGAAGCTGTAAAGAGTTTATTATCGAATATCTTAATTAATATTTATGATAAAACTTGGTGCAAATTTCTTAAGATGTAATACAAAAAAAAAAAAAAAGAAACGCACACACAAACAAACACACTAACGCGTACATATTCTCTTGGCATTCTTCAAAATTGTTTATTCATTTATTTTTTTTTATCTCTACTCAGGGAGTTCCTTGCTTTGATTCCGTACGCCGCTTTCCTGTTTGTGGCTGGAATTAGTAAAGAGATTCACTGAGTATTAAAATTAAAATTGTTTAGGAAAATTCAGCCTAAGAGACATTAAAACATTAGATCTACAAACAAACAAAAAACAAACACAATTCAAAATGGCAACTCCAGGTAAACCCACCACAAGACAAAAGACAAAGGCAGATGCTGAAGCCAAACAAACAGAAGAAGTGCGGGTTGAAAAACAAATATCAATGTCTGATGTCATGAACGAAATTCTTGGAATGAGATCAGATATGCAGCAGCAAGAATTTCGAAGAAATGAAACAATGGATCAAAATTTAGACAAAATAAATCAGCGTTTAGATATTCAAATCAGCGAAGTGCACTCTGAAGTTAGTCGAGTTGAATCAAAAATGGACATGAAATCAGACAAACTAATCCGAATGGTACAAGAAGTTGAAAAACGAATCAATACCACAACAAGTACCAACTTAGATAATTTGGAAACCAAAATTTACGATCATAGGCTCGCATTGAAGAAGCTATAGCAGATAAGGAAGAAAATACACATCAAGAAGAAGGAAGAGAAGATCCACAACAAGAAAAAGAACAGCCCGAAGAAGATTTTCAACAAAGAATAGGAGAAGTTATCGAAAGACATAATAGACATCATGAAAATAATCAAAATTACAGACCTGGTAGAAGCGAAAGAAATCAACAAAGGAATCAATTAAACATCCAGCTTTCCCGGATTATATCATCTCTCCCTACTTTTAATGGCAAAGAATCCTTTGAAGCCTTCATATCTACATTCAGATCCATCACCGACAAATTATCTGTTAGCCACAAAGATAAACTGGATTTTCTTTTGATTTGTCTACGAGGAACAGCTGCTGAGTTCAAAGATGTCTTACCTCCTACGGTTACAAACGATTATGACGAGCTAGTACGTAGACTTGAGGAGAGATTTGGAAAGAAAGAAGACATCATTACCACAAGAAGACAACTTTCGATAACTAAACAACTGATAGATGAGAAAGAGGATGAATTCGCTGTAAGAATAAATCCATTAGTACAACAGGCTTATCCGGGTTCAACCGATGACATGTTCAATTCACTGGCAATTGAGGCGTTCCTCAGAGGGTGTGCAAATACGCGGGCAGCTCTTACAGCAGCCGATCAAACACCAGCCCCAACCAACATCAATGATGCCGTTAAAAGAATGAAAGCTGTCGTCAGTAACCAGAAAGCCATCATTGGTGAGAGTTCCAGCAAAGTCAGGCGGATGCAATACCAAGTCGAGACAAGTGAAGACTCTGATGAGGACTTCGAGGAATTGCGAGGGAGACAATCAAGTAAGTATAGAGGATATGGATTAGACGATTACCATCGGGAAGAGAGAAGGGGCTACAGATCTGAACGTCGAGATGAAAGAGGTTACAGACCCGAACGCCGAGAACGCCAACGAGACTACACTCGAAACGTATGGTTGCCAGAAAGATGAAGTTACAGTCCGTATGGTACTGATGTTAGTTCTGGAAATAGCTACCACAGACGTAATCGTAATACAAGACACCAACGCGAGAGAAGCTTTTCACCTGAGAGACCACAATATGAAAGACGCAATGATCGCTATGGCAATGATCAAAGACGCAAGTACCGGAGTAGTGAGAAAGAATATCGAAGATACGACAGCCCCGATAACGAATGTGAACATCGTAAAGAAGACAGAAAATACCGGGAGAAAGGAGAGAGATATTACGAAAAACAAGATCGTTACTACGATAAAGATAGATAACACACCAAAAAGGACAACAATGACAAATCACGATCAAAGGACTACCAAACATGAACTAAATACCAAAAAGACCAAAGAAGAGATTCTAGTAATGACTCCAACACCAGAGAGAGAACATGATAAAAGCTCAGAAGAAGAAAAGAAGACCACTAGTTTCAGAAAACAAGTTTCTTTCAAAAAGGATAGCCCAAATTAGTCAGGACCGGCCAAGAAGCCCGTAAACCGGTCCTAAAACAGCAATCGGGCAGAAATCAAGCAAAAACTAGAGAAATATTTTGGAAAGAAAATTCAAAAGGTCTTTCGGTAATAACAGACGTCAAAATTCATGGCAATTCTATTAAAAAACCAGTCATTGACAGTGGTGCCCAGGTTTCGATTTTGAGTAAAGCAGTTTTTGAAAAGTTAGAAAATCAACCAAAATTATCTCAAGATGTTAAATTACGAGGTGCCAACGAGAATCATACCATGTCAGCAAAATTAGCAAGAAATGTTAAAATCCGATTTGGCGACAAAGAATACAAATTAGATTTGTACATTGCTCCGATTTCAGCGACATGATTTTAGGCTTGGATTTTTTAAATCAACTGATAGTGAAGAAAACGAAAATACCCATCACTGTAGTTCGTGACGAAATGAATGAATATCAAATCTGCCGAGTTCAAATGAAGAAAAAAGTTGTGGTTCCTCCAGAAACAGTTGTACGAGTTAAGGTTAATTTAGTAGGTGATCTCGATGAAAATGAAGAGTTTGTAATCAGCTCAAACAGCAAAAGCAGCAAGCTTTTAATACCACACACTTTGGTTAAAGGAGGAAAAGAAGCAGTTATAAATATCATGAATCCAACTAAAATACCACAACACTTCAATAAAGATAAATTTATAGCAACTGTAGTGCAAATAAACAAAGTAATTGAGGATGAATCCGACCGAAACAGAAATGTACAAAACGACGATATTTCAACGACTAGTGACACTACAAAACACTGATTATGACACCGACAATGAGCCGCAAATACGACGAGTAACTAAGGACGATTTGGTAGATGAAATACCACAACACTTAAAAGATTTATTTTTACGATCGTCAGCAAACATTACCGATGAGGAAGCGAAACAACTAGCAAACACATTGATTAATTTTGCTGATGTCTTTTCGAAACATGACTTAGATATTGGATGCTTCACTGACATAAAAATGAAAATCGACACTAAAGATGCAACACCTATTAGACAAAATATGACAAGAACGCCTTTCAATTTTCAACAGGAAGAAGAAGAGCATTTAAATTCTATGCTTAATTCTGGAGTGATATCACCTTCTAGTTCTGAATGGGCAAGTTGTCCAGTGCTTGTGAGAAAAAAAGATGGAAAAGTCCGTTGGTGTATTGATTACAGAAAATTAAATGCCGTTACTACAAAGGATAGCTTTCCACTCCCTAAAATAGAAGAATGCATAGACACACTTTCCGGAAATACTCTGTTTAGCACGTTTGACATGAACAGTGGTTATTGGCAAATTTTAATAGACGAAAATGATCGAAGTAAAACCGCCTTCATTACAAAATATGGACTCTTTGAATATAATCGTATGCCTTTTGGTTTAACCAATGCACCATCTGTTTTCCAGCGTGTTGTACAACTCATAATGTGTGGCCTTACATGGAAGGAGGTACTCGCTTACCTTGACGACGTCATTGTATTAGAAAAAATTTCAAGGAACATCTTTAAAATATTGAGAAAGTTCTGGAGAGATTCAGGAGGTACAACCTCAAACTCAAGTCGAAAAAATGTATCCTTTTCCAAACTCAAATCCTCTTCTTAGGCAAGTTAGTCTCAAAAAATGGAATGACAGCAAATCCAGAGAACGTTGAAAAGGTTAAAACATGGCCGGTTCCTAACAGCGTGAAAGAAGTTGAAAAATTCTTAGGATTTATAAATTATCACAGGGAACATATCAAGGATTATGCAGCCATTTCTAAACCACTGTACGAATTTACTAGGCCAAAAGCAAAATTTGTTTGGCAAGACAAACATCAAAAAGCTTTTGAAAAGTTGATTGAAATTATGACAAATTTACCCGTTTTAGCTTACCCAGATCCCGACTGTCCATTTATTCTTGATACGGATGCGTCTGACACCGCATTGGAGCCAAACTTTTACAAGTAGATCCTGAAACCGGAAAAGAAAAGGTTATTGCATACGGTAGCTATGTTCTCAAACCAGCTCAGCGAAAATACTGTACAACTAGAAAAGAGTTATTGGCTATAGTTCGCTTCACCAGGATATTCCGACACTACTTATTAGGACGCCAATTCACTCTTAGAACAGATCACAATAGTTTGACATGGCTACTAAATTTCAAGAACATCGAAGGTATGCTTGCCAGGTGGATTGAAGAACTTAGTCAATTCAATATGATTGTTAAACATCGACCAGGCAAATCACACGGAAATGCAGATGGAATGTCACGTATACCCGATAGATTAGAATACTGTGGCAACTACCGAACTGGAGTTAGTCTTGAATCGTTACCTTGCAAAGGTTGCAAATTCTGTAGAAGAGCGCACGAACAATGGTCAAGATTCGATGAAGATATCGACGATGTATTGCCCTTAACTGTGCGGAAAATACAGACAATGAATTGGTGTTTTCACTACACAAACGAAGAAATAAGGAAGTTTCAACAAGAGGATCCTGATTTTATCTCCTTTGATTGTATGGATAGAAAATAACATCACACCCGAACAAGAAGAAATTATGGTACATAGTCCAGCCGTGAAACGATTTTGGAGACATAAAAATCATCTTAAAATTCAAAATGGCGTATTATTTTACCAATGGGAATATCCAGAACATACACACGATTTGCTGGTAGTACCATTCCAAATGAAATAAGACGTTTTAAGATACTGCCATGACATACCAACATCTGGTCATTTAGGGATTAGAAAAACGTACAACAGGTTAAAAAAAATCATTCATATGGTACGGATGTCACCTGGACACGAAATTACATATTCAGACTTGCAGTTTATGCAATAAAAATAAGAAATCCAACAAGAAACCACGATTACATCTTGGTAAATATCACGCATCAAGTCCAATGGAGATCATTCACATAGATATTCTAGGTCCTTTACTAACCAGCAAATCAGGCAATAGTTATATACTCTCGATAATCGACCAGTTTACAAAATGGATTGAACTTCTTGCAATTCCAAATCAAACCACTGAAACAGTGTCAAAAGCAATAGTTGACGAATTTATTTGTCGTTTTGGATGCCCTATAGAGATCATCACAGATCAAGGACCTTGTTTCGAAAGCAAATTATTTAAAACAATATGCAGCCATTTAAACATTACAAAATCGAGAACTATACCTTACCATCCCAGTTCTAATGGCCAGGTTGAGAGATTCAACAGAGTGATACTTCAAATGATACGATGCTATCTGGATGAAGATCAAAACGAATGGGATAATTATTTACCAAAATTAGCCAGTGCCATCAGATCGACAGAAAACCGGAATACTGGATTTACAGCAAACCGCCTTATGCTTGGCCGTGAAAACATTCAACCAATTGAAATTATTTCAGGATTAACACATCAGGAAACCTTTAGTACGGAAGCTGAATATTTAAAGAAGTTAATCACCGACATACACAATTCTCATCAAATTGCAAGAGAACAAATTCAACGGAATCATCAAACCCAGAAGCGAAATTATGATACTCGAATAAAAAATTACAAATACAAGAAAGGAGACGCAGTCTACAGATTAAATTTATCGAAGCTTGGACAAAGTAACAAATTAAAAGCAATCTATTCTGGACCTTATATTGTTAGCAAAGTTTACTCTCCAGCAGTTATACAAATTCGAAATCAGAAACGATGTTGGAATTTACACCATGATAATCTTGAACCCTGCAAAGACAGAGATTTACCAGTCTGGATACAGCGCTTACAACAGCAGATTTTACAGGAAGAACAAAAACCACCTGAAGAAGAGGAAATTTCTCTCGCTTCTCTGTTTGAAGATTACACAGAAGATGAAAAAGTAGAAGAAGACTTAACTGAACCCGAATATACACAATGGGACGAAAACGATTATGGAAAAAATCTAACTGATTTATTTCAAACCGATGAAGACAATGACAATCCAGAAAGTAACAACAATGACGACAATGAGAAAAATTTAGAGTTTTCGAGAGCTGGAAGAAAACTCAGGAAACCGAAATATTTGATAGATTACGATTGATCAGCTATCTGCTATACTTGTAAATAATTTGTAATTTTATGCAAAAACATGTACATACAAATCAGATACTGAACTAACCATTGGCATACAATGGCATAAATACATTATAGTTAGATATTAACTCATAGTATTAACAATGAGTACACAGGAATTCAACATTAAAAATATTTATATTCTCTGTATATGTACATATATCTTCATGTACTTAATGTTATTATTTTATTTTCATAGAAATGACTGAACTTTCAAACGTTGACTTTGAGGAAGCAAATTTTGAACCTGATTATGAAGACACAATAGACTCTAATGGAAAAACTTCCAAAAAGAAATTTAAGAAACAGTTACCTTGTGTCATATGCAGTAAGAAAGTTTCGCATCCTCGGATGCATGTTATACGTGAACATTTACCAAAACAGTTCAATCCTAACCAGGAATTGGCAAAGTCGGCTGATTCGGCTCCAATTATTGTTGAAGGTCTTTTAAGATTGGCACAACGTTTTGAACTCAACTCCGTTGATGCTCTATTTCGGTATGTCCAAGATAAGGATTTTAGTTCTTCAATGTTCAGTCAGTGTGCAATTACAGTCTGATATAGCCTTGATGGACTCCATTAGTCGTGAACTCCAGATATATTCAGTTGCATATATTTTACATCCACCAAACTCACCAGCAGTCCTTGCGCATTGGCGTGTTTTATCCATTATTTTATCGAAAGTTTCGTATTTGGATCAACAAAATTTTCAATATAGATTGACACAAGATTTCAATACTCCAGACGTTCATCTCATCACAGACTCACATTTTCATTTACAGCAAACATTGCGTCGTTCTGGCTTCGCGAATTTTGAATCAGCTTGCATCAATCCACATTTACCTATTGCTTTGGCTGTCAATAACTGTTGCTTTTCAAATTTACCAGGAAACGATGAAATAGACCAGCTTCATGCCTCAGATAACAGATTATTTTTCACCATAGGAGCTCATCCACGCTTTGCTCATACCTCTCAGCCTCATTTGCAAAAGAGGTTAGAATCGGTGGTTTCAAATAGTAGTGTTGTAGGTATAGGCGAAATGGGATTAGACTACACAGACTCATCAGTGGAAGAGCAGTGTGCTCAAATTTCTCTCATCCAATATATGTTGGGTGTTGCCGTGCATTGTAATAAAACAATAGTCATCCACTGTAGGGACAAACATGAAGAAACACTGGCTTCAGGAAGCTTCAGGAAGCTTTTGAGCATATTTGAAGATTTAGTTCCCAAGTTTCACTCTATTCATTTTCATTGTTTTGGTTATTCGAGGGCACTCATGTACGCTTGGTTGAATTCATTCCCGAATACTTCATTCGGTGTAGCCTCATTTCATTTTCGCGAAAAAAAGTTCCATCTGTTCGAAGATTTGTTATCTCATATTGATATACAGAGACTAGTAGTCGAAAGTGATAGTCCTTATCTTGGATTTTCCCCTACTTCTGCATTTAATGTGGTGGAGAAACTATCCAAAGTCAGATCAATTCCGTTAAATCAGTTGCTTACAACGATATATTTCAACACGAAACGTTTATATAAAATTGAATAGATACTGCTGTATATATATAAATAACATGTTAATTTTTATATGTATAGGTTCATTGAGATAAGTTGATAATCATTTTCTAAGAAATTAGATAAGGAAGAGTGTTGTATAGTGTAAAATTGTAAGTGTTTAGTGTAAGCCTTATGAGTACGGGCCTTTAAAAAAACAAAACGGAAAGGAGTGTAGTGAAATTAGTTAACAGTATTTTATCAGTAACGCGTATTGGAAGTTAGTTTAGCTGGGTTCGGCGTAGAGTTGTTCAGCTTGGTTTAGTGAACTTGTATGGAGCCTCATCTGCGACCTGTGCATCGATCAATTACCAGCAGCAACTTACTGCCGATCCCCTGACCTGCGCAGTTTACCAGTTTACATCGTCTACGGCAAAGACCATTTGAGCAAGAAGCTGTAAATCCTCAATTAGGTGAGTTTTCCTACATTATTTAGGAATAAGATATTGCACTCTTTCTAAAATAACGCCATTGACCCCAGTCGTGCGCCGAGAGTGGCAAAATTGAGATCAATGACAGGTTATATTATAGGAATTATGACTTCTTGCTGGGAAGGAAGCAAGAGGCATCTAGGACTATACGTACCAGTTCCAGACCGCCTTCATGCACTAATTTTGAAACACGGTCAGTCAGAAAAATAAATGGACAGCGTATAGAAAACTTTAAAGAAGAATTGAGTAATGTAAACTGGAACACAGTGCTACTCCAAACAAATGTAAACAATGCGTACGATTCATTTATGACCATAATTAACCAATGCTATGACAAACACTTTCCAAAAGTACAGGTAAGTATTCACCAAAAGAGTGAAAATAAACCATGGTTGACAAAGAGTCTAATCAATGCCTGTCACAAGAAGAATCATCTATATGAAGTGTTTATTTTGAATAGATCTGAAGAGAATGAAAGCAGGTACAAACGGTACAAAAACAAATTGACTTCCATATTGAGATATTGTGAAAAAAGGTACTACAGTGATTTGTTATTACAAAATAAAAGTAATATCAAAGCGACATGGAATATATTAAACAGTTTGATTAAAACAAAAAGTAATGTCAATATACCAGATGCGTTTATTGGTCCTGAGAATGACAAAATTGTTGGTAGTCAGAATATTGTGAATGAGTTCAATAAATACTTCGTAAATGTTGGTCCAAATTTGGCTCAAAGTATACCGAAAGAAAATGATCAGAATGTGTTGAGTTATATGTCGAATGCTAATGATAATTGTCTTTACATAAACCCTGTAGACGAAGGTGAAATAATAAGTGTCACAAACAGCTTAAAAAGCAAAACTTCAAAGGATTTCAATGACATGTCAATGCAAATGGTCAAAAACATTATTGTTTCAGTTTCTAAACCTTTCTGCCACATTTGTAATTTATCGTTTTCTTCTGGAATATTTCCAGAAAACATGAAAATTGCAAAGGTTTTACCACTTTTTAAAGGGGGAAATAAATCGGTATTCAATAACTATAGGCCTGTTTCCCTCCTACCACAATTCTCCAAAATATTAGAAAAATTACTAGACAAAAGGTTACAAAAGTTTCTGAACAAGTATGGTTTTCGCCAAGACAGATCTACAGGAACAGCGTTAATGGAAATGATTGAAGAAATATGTAGTTCCCTTGAGTCAAAAAAGTATACAATTGGAGTGTTTATTGACTTGAGGAAAGCATTCGATACCCTTGATCATGATATTTTACTGTCAAAGTTAAACCACTACGGTGTTAGAGGTGTTGCGTTAGACTGGTTCAAAAGTTATCTCACTCATAGAAAACAATATGTTGAAGTTGATGACAAATGTTCAAATTTAATGAATATAATGTGCGGTGTACCCCAAGGGTCGATTCTTGGGCCTAAGCTCTTTATTATGTATATTAATGATCTTTGTGACGTTTCAAAAATATTGCAATTCATTTTATTTGCCGATGATACCAATGCATTCAAAAGTGATCATGACTTGGTAACTCTTGCAGCGGAAATAAGTTTAGAACTTAATAAGCTGCACATTTGGTTTAATGTTAATAGACTATCATTGAATGTTCAAAAGACAAATTTTATGATTTTCGGAAAGTTTAGAAATATGCAAAATAATATCAGTATATTTATAAATGGTTATGAAATCCAACAAGTCTTTAATACAAAATTTCTTGGTGTAATAATTGACTCAAACTTAAATTGGCATGAACAAATAAGTTGCGTTGCAGACAAATTATCTAAAGCTTTAGCAATCATATATCGAGTCAGATTTTTACTGGATACAGATTCATTATTGACTTTATATTACTCATTGTTTTACCCACACCTTACCTACTGTTGTGAAATATGGGCAAATACAACCAAAACTAAGTTACAAGTATTATTCACCAAACAAAAACGTGCAGTAAGAATTATCAATAATGCAGGTTTTTATGATCATACTAATGAGTTGTTTATTAAGTGTAACCTCCTAAAATTCGAAGAAATTGTAAAATTAAAAACAGCATGTATTATGTACAAAGTATTCAATGGTCAAATTCCAGTACGATTGCAAAGCTATTTCCAGATTGGCAACTGTGTTAGTTCATATAGCACTAGACAAGGTGATAAATTTAAAACCAATTTCATAAGAACAAGATTGAAGTCGTATTGTATATCAGCTGTTGGTGTTAAAACTTGGAATTGTTTTCCTAACACCATAAGGTCGTGTATCAGTACTAATTCGTTCAAAAAGAGTGTCAAAGCATTCTTCATAGCATTGTATTAGTATTTGAGGTATCCATAGCTGCTATGTTTCTAGTGTATTTCATTAGTACAGGCGTGCTCTAGTATAAGTTATTTAACTTCAAGCAACGCCTTTCTTTTTTTTTTTCAAGCATTACATCAAAAATTGTATTCAGTATTATAATGTTCAGTTTGGTCTAAATGTGCATTTGTGTTGTGCATTTTATTGTTTGAAAAAAGAATGAATGAATAAATAAATAAATAAATAAAATAAATAAAATTTCCAGCAAATTGAACAAAATTTGTTGGAGCTTGCTCGCCAACGCGGTTTTCGGTTAGATAAACTCGCAAATCTGGACAATGGAAGGCTTCGTAGTTCTGATGGCAAATGTACAGAGTAAAAGTAAGGAAGAGCCGCCTCGTAGCTAGTAACAAACCCACGGAACGTATATTATCGCTCATTAACTTCGACGTGTGAGTTGTAAGAAGCATGTCATATTACATTTTCCAAACAAACAGCAGCGGGATTTCCACCGAAAGGCTCTGTCGAAAATGCATCGATAGTGTATAAGGGCAAATAAAATCTTTTGTTATGTTTTTCTTTCGATGCCATCCCCAACTCTTCCCCTGACTGCATTTTATTCTGCGTAATTATTCTCCGAGAATGCTTGGAACAATTTTAGGTTTTGATTTTTATGCATGCGGGAAATTAGGGTTTCAAAACGAGCTTCTATGGGATAAATGTAAACAATTACATGTGTTTAGCTATCAACAGAGTTTTGCTCCTGTGTTTTCTTGAAAATATCAAGCTAATATGCGAGGTGACATAACTAAATAATAACATGAAAGCTTAAGACAGAACATTACGTTGTTCTGCACTTATGGGAAAGATCTAAATTTTTATCAATCTAAACATGAAAGTTTTGAAGGAAAAACACGTACAGTGCCGGAAAATAAAGTGTCAGAAGAATCATGGGGAAATACTTGAAAATAAGTGTTCTACAAATATTCACAATGATAACTTTTCACACAGTGAAAGCAGTTTTTTTTTTCATAATTTTTTTTTTAACATTGTTTATCACGTTTTTAGCTGGTTGACCCTTTTAGAAACTGCATACAATAGAATGTATATTACGACCACATTTAATATTTGTCAATCATTACATCATTTACCTATTTGAAAAGCCTGCTATCGCAAAAAAAAAAAAAAACTTAGAAAAACACATAGATTTTTTAAAAAAAAAGTTGATTCACGTTGCGGTCGTTGCTGTTGCCTTGACCTGTTTCTGTTCATTCAGGATCTCTTCTTTCTCATATAAAACACACCGAAATTATGCACTACTAACAAATAACTGGCACTATATGAAAGCCTGTTTCGCTAAGTTTTAAACCGTGATTCAGGATTACCCGCCACCTAACTTTCTCCTCCACCGAGGAGAGAAAAATTGAGGCGAAAAATGAGTGTCTTAGAGAAGTTAAGATTCAAGTTACTTTTAAAATATTGGTGTGTAGTATTAAAATATTCATTTTGTATTATTGAACAGTGTGTATTACCTGCTTACTGGGTTAACTGTAAAAAAAACAATGCACTCGATCAGATTTAAGTATTTAAGTATGCTTAAGTATTTACCCATTCGTATTAACAAAATAAACCTGAACATTTAGATGACTTAAGTTTTTTGTTGTTTTTTTTTTGTTAAACGAACTGCAAAAACCCTCCAGTTTGTCAATTTTGACCTTGCTTCAACTCGTATAATATATAATCAGCCTTTGAATATGGTGTGAAATACTACTTATCTTTTTGTAAAATATGTGATGCCTTTGCTGATGGGATAAATACCGCTAGATTTTTTGCTTTCCTTTGCCTAATTGTCGATAAAACCAAATGTGAGCTCTAATGGAATTTTCAATAAATCTCAACAGCTCTTTGATTATGCAAACTGGCTATATGTTTTATAAATATAGGTAAATTGAAAAATGCATCTAAAAACTGTGATTTACAGGTTTATTTTGTGGTGGTTATAATGTGATCATGACTTTCTCGGAAAATTGGGAAGCATTTTATTGTGGCCGTTTCGAGAAGTAATCACAGGCATTATTGGTTGTTTGCGCGTCTAATTTGCATATTTTATGTTTTTCCAGAATAAAATGCGACCACAGTGTATTTGAAGGGTATGTTCTTTTTGGGTAATCGCACAATCAAAACAAACAAAGTTCAGTCATGCGCAGTCGATGTATGTCAGGTCAAATAGAGGTTATATTTTGGAGAACAATCAGTCGAAAAAAACGTGGTAAGATAGTGATCATAATCAGAAAATGGCGACGAATGCCCTGACGGTGAATGTCTTAGATGCTTTGTGTGAAACAAGAAAATATGAAGATAAGTTAGTACAAAAAAGCGCGCTATTGTGATCAATATGCAAATTGTGGCGTAAGTGAAAGATTTTGTTAATTTTTTCTTCGCTGTAGGGTTCCGCCATGTTTGTTTACATGATGTGTGTCAAGGCCATTCAACTGATCAGGCACAATCAAAACATTGAAACCGGATGCACATCGTAAGCACATGTTTTGGTCTGATCGTAACAACAATCAAACAAAGAAAACACCAGATCGTGATTGCAATCGATCGCCATCACCAAAATGAACACGCCCTAAGGAAAATTTATTCATCATTTATGAACAAACCACACAGCAAACTCACAACTTCTTTGTGCATTTGTTTGAAGGATAGGTATATGATACATTCATAGAAGTGTTTGTTGTATGACACAGCCTCAAACTTTGATTTTCCCTCACTTTGGTACGATATCTCATCGTACCATCCCAGCTCCAAGTCAGCTCTTCATAAGCCAATTCGCACTTTCAGGTTTTTCCGTTGGAGGTGTTGTTTCGACTGAAAATGTTGGGGGATAAATTATAAAGAAATGATAAGGGAAAAACATCAAAATTCTAATTTTCTTTCAACATGCACACTTTCGAACTTATAAAGCCATCATTTGATCTTTTAAAAACTATTTTACATATTATTCAGTCCCTTTAAAAACCAACATGTGACTATATTTCTGGCTAAATGGAATTTTAATTTTTGCCGTTTTTTTCCTATCATTTCTTCATATCCTTATCCCATCTGAATTCAGCCGAAACGCAAAAACTTTTCGGCAAAAGTCAAAAGTGCGAATTGGCTTATTATTTATACTTGGCATATTTCTTTATCAGACAGTACGTCGAACCTCAGTAGCGGGCCGCTTTTTTGAGCAACCTACCATCCATTCCAGTCTGCGACCTGGGACTGCACATATTTTTGTTCGGTAATTCTTGCAATCGGTAATTCTTGAGCAACTGGAGCAAAATTGTGGCATGACTTTAATTACAATCAAGACTATATTACCTAGTTCAATAACCCCTTTTATGGGCTTGTTATCGTAACTTTCACTCAGAATGCAATTGCATTTGAGGTCGTAATAAATTAGTTCATTCACACTTTCATAAGTTCTCTGATCGTAAATTGCACTTCGCTTCAAATCGCTGTCAAGATGGTGACTGACCACTTCAATCACTCATTCATCACTTCTGATCATTAAATGTACTTCATTTCGAAATGCAATCAAGAAGGTAACCGAACAGTTCAATCACTCTTTCTGATCGTTTATTAGGCCCCAAACCTTCGGATTGGGGCCTATAGGTTTGGGGTGTCCGTCTGTCCGTCATCGCTTTATACCCCTATGAATTTGGGGGGGGGGGTGGCGGTTGGGGCCTGCTTGTGTTTCACAAATACTTATTTGTTACACTTCAATTCAGATTGTAGTCAAGATGGTGACCACCAACTTCAATCACTATTTCGTCGCTTTTGATTATGTCTCCCCGACCAAGAGCAGACAAAGTGTTTGTAGGTTGTGTATGTGTGTGAGTGAGTGTGTGTCACATTATATAACGGCAATATTTACCAAAACTGTTCAAATTTCGAGAGAGAGAGAGAAAAAAAACAATGCCGCTCGTATTGGAGTTCTGGTTCAGTGTCAAATTTGACAAAGTTTCAAACTCTTACCTTGCGCCCACGAAACGTCCGTACAAAAGCGTATAAGATCGCCTGAGATTTTGCATGCTTTTGTACGAATTTTCGTATGAGATCGTACATGATCTTATACGAAATTTGTGTACAAATTAGGTAAATTGCAAATGTTGCACGTTATTGCATATTTATATGTCTCCCCCTAAGGGAGACATATATAGCATTTGGTGTGTCCGTCCGTCCGCAGTGAGTTCTTATGAAATTTATGAGTCGATTTTTTTCAAAACATACATACATATTGGGGTACATGTCTAGATGATGCCCGTGGTATTTTCTTTTTCGTTTCCCCAAAAATTCTATTTTTGGCAAATTTTTTAACATAGGGGGGTGGGGGGGTTTCGTGCATTTTTTTCACTTTGGCAGGCTATATCTCCAAAACGGTTTGTTGGATTACGCTGAAACATGGCAAGAACAACACACATATAGTGCAAATGTTTACTGTGAAGTTTTACTTCATTTCCGCTGAAAATGTATTTTTGGCGAATTTTTAAATTTTTGATTTTGACCTTTTTTTGGCCATATTGTTGCGATATCTCCGAAACGGTGTGATTAATTAAGCTGAATCTTGGCAAAAAGAACTCACAAAACGTGTAAATGTTTACTGCGAAGTTTTTCTTCATTTCCGTTGTATTTTTGGCGAATTTTTTAATTTTTGATTTTTAACTTTTTTGAATATGTTGTTGCAATATCTCCGAAACAGTTTGTTGGATTATGCTGAAACGTGGCAAGAATAACCCACATATAGTGCAAATGTTTACTGCGAAGTTTCTTTTCATTTCCGTTGAAAATGTATTTTTGGCGATTTTTTTAATTTTTTAATTTTAACTTTTTTGGCCATATTGTTGCGATATCTCCGAAACGGTTTGTTGGATTAGGCTGAAACTTGGCAGGAAGAACTCACGAAACGTGCAAATGTTCACTGCGAAGTTTCTTTTCATTTCCGTTGAAAATGTATTTTTGGCGATTTTTTTAATTTTTGAATTTTAACTTTTTTGGCCATATTGTTGCGATGTCTCCGAAACAGTTTGTTGGATTAGGCTGAAACATGGCAAGAAGAACCCATATATAGTGGAAGTGTTTACTGCGAAGTTTTTCCACGTGACTGATTGGGGGCGGGGGAGACATATCCGTTTTTGTTGTAACAAAAACACTGGCCAATCTAGTTTTTACAGGCATGGAACTTTTATATGGCTACGTGGGCTTTTATACGCTTTTGTACGTTTTTGTCTGCTCAGACTTCTGTCTAAGGCAAACATAAACATATAAAAGCATACTAAATAAACCATTACACGTCTTCCATGATTTCAAATGTGAACGACTGTATACACATGAATTTTCCTCGTAAAATCTCACTTTTTGTCTAATATTTTGGTGCAACTGTCGTAACGTAAATACTTTGGTCCTAGTTTATGCAAGCAATCTCGTTTTATTCTTCTCCATTTATCATTTGAGCACTTTCATGGATTGTCACTTGTTATCACAACGGCGACTTGATAAGTAGTGAAGTTTCGTAATTGTTATGGCAACTGAAGACTTGCTCTTGGTTCAGTAAGACAAAATCGTAATAATTCGTACAAAAACATAAAAGCGTACAAAAGCATATAAAAGCATGTTTTTGAAAAGCCGCAAAAACACAGACAGACACCGTCTCATACAAATACAAAGAAAAGCATACAAAATCATACTAATGCACACCAAAGCGTACTCATTGCAACATTTGCAAACTAATGCATGAAAAACGGTATCAGATTTAGAATGTTTAGAAAGAGTGTAGTAAGATTAGTAAGACTAGTATTTTGTTATCAATCACGTCAAACTTGGCTGAAGTATTCGCAGAAAAGGCCAAATTTCAGAAATATAAAAAATGCTGTTCTTTCTACAAATCCACAGAAGTTCACCTAGTTTGTGTTTTGTTAAACAATTTGGACAAAACCGGTCAAATAAAGAAAACACACACACACACACACAGAAATGTTACTGTTCTTACAGTTCTAATCCGGTCTCTTTGGCATTTCACCGGAGTATACACCAGAAGCTCCTCCACTGAGTTTATTTGTCTTTTGTGATTTGAGCAAAATTTGCCAGAACATTGGCCAAAACAAGGCCAAAATTAAAAAAAAATACACACATGCTACTTGTGTAGCAGTTCTATGGTTTTTCAAAATTTAACAGGAATGATCCCAACACACGAAACATCCGTACAAAAGCTTAAGATCGTGTAAGATCTTACATGCTTTTGTGCGAAATTGCCGTGTGGGATCGTATACGTTTCTTTTAGATATCTGTGGTATGAAATAATCAGCCGTAAGGCAAAGACGTGCGCGCATCATACATATACTTTCATCATTAAAGGGAAATGCGGGTATCTCACCTACAATTAACATTTCCTTCATACTTTCACAGTTTAATGCTTTGAGGGTACACATTCAAAAATAGAAAAGAAAAAGGGGGGTCACCGATGTTATAAGAGAAATAAAGACACTGAAAGGTCGCGTACTTTTACTACAGGAACCATTGGGAAAACCGAGAAATTTCAATCAAAATGCAAAATTCACACATAGTTACAAGTGACAATTACCTCATTTCTTCCCTGTTTGAAGAACACGTCATAAGAAATGTTTTAAGCAAATAAAAATATATGTCACCGAATCAATAAGAGAATTATACAATTTTTTTGACAAAATCCCATTGACTCAATGGATAAGTGGTGAAAACAGTGTAATGTGATTTTAATGAACAATATATCAACACAGGCCCTTCTAGGAACAAAATATTAATACAGACCATTTCTGGACACGACCCTTTATGTCTTTGAAAAGAATTTTTCGATCCAGACGGATTTAGTAGTTATTTATAGTGTGTAAACATGGATTCAAACTCAGCGATATTCAATGTAATGCGCATTGCGGTCGCAAGATAGCGCAGAGATACCGCATTTCCCTTTAAATATAAGGACAAACCGGCTCCTTTATTATCGGAAAACCCCATTTCCATGCCTTTTTTTATTGTCAGTTTGTTGTCAAACTGATCCTGTTAGCATTCGTGCCGAAAAACTTTTTACCGCTGTTAATTATGTACCGCGGAAGAAAAGAAGTTACAATCAAGCAAATGTTTGGCCAAAAAACAAGGCGTTATGTTGTGAGAGTAAGAATATGCGATTTAATTACGCAAAAGTAGTTCTCGGGCTATGAGATCATTACCGATCGCCATATTGTATGTTTTCAGTGTGGCCGTTGCCATATTGTCAGCCATCTTGTACTTGACATTACGGTCTTATGAGTCTTGTACAAGATGGCCGAAGTTGACTCATAACACCGTAATGTCAAGTACAAGATGGCTGACAATATGGCAGCGGCCACACAACCTCTGCAACTGCTAAAGAAATCATAGTTTGCCAAAATATAAGTATTTTCTTAAGTTCGAGTAAAGATGCAACATGTTTGCTTAGGTCGATGATCACAGTACCATTGCCCACAATATTAAATGTACATTTTCCGATATTTAACAATAATCCTCTTTTATAGCCCCTTGAACTTGGATCGACTATGGCCTATTACAGTACTAATACTGTGAGGGCGTTTTCGTTATATTTATACAACAAACAAACTTACACCTAAACAACCACTGTTCTGGTTTCAGATTACATATGCAATGGGCAGTTTGCAAGTCGCTGTACTGTTGACCGTCTTTGGTCAGGCTTGTTGCCTGCTCAGTATCAACAACTATTTCGTCATATGGAGTGATGTCGAAAACACTGATCAGCACGGACCCAGTCAGATTTATACGGGCCGAAGCCTCGTGGCCAAGTCTCGTTTAAAACGTGATGCGGCAAGAACGGAAAATGAAGCACGGATCACTTCTCTTCATGTTGTATCTCGCGTAGCTTCAAGGTTTGCAGAGACGTTGATCAGTAGCGAATTAGAAAATACGAAAAGCTCCGATGTGGAAGCGCAGTTCTTAGTACAAATTCCCGAGGCGGCATTCATCTCGAATTTCAGTATGGTCATCGATGGGGTCGCATATGTTCCCGAAGTAAGTATGAGAAACATCGCGTATATTACGTTACTTGAATGTATTATTGTTTCCGTTGAAGGTAAACGATTTACTTTTCTCCCGTTCCCTCATTGATGAGCGGGAGGGGAGTGAGGAAGGGGGGGGGAGATAGTTACCATTCCGAGGTGAGCGGTGGAGGGGAGGCGATGCCTTTGCTAACGTGTGCACAAGTTCACGCGGCTGACTGGAGAGAGAATGACACAACATTTTCTGTAGACTGTTTCTGTTACAGTCGTGTTTCTTGGTTATGTAGCGATCACCTTTCGGACCAAGATCAGACTACGGTGAAACCTGTTTGTAGCGACCACCTTCAATATCCAAATAAAAAGACGGACATTAAACCTGTGTAGTTCTCATCTTCTCGACTCAGACAGGGACTCCTCGACTAGGATAGGGAACTACAGTTAACCCTGTTTTTAGCGACCACCTGCCAGAATCGGATAAATAGACGAACAGTGAAACCTATCTGTCGTGACCCACATAAAAAACTCACAGTACAACCTGTGTAGTGACGACTTCCCAGAGACTTTAAAGAGACATAGAGTCAAGACCGGATTAGAGTGATCACATTGCACATTGCTTAGCTTGAACTTAGACCTATATAAAAGTTCAGGATTAAGATAGACAAATATAAAAGTTAAAGAATAAGATACAAACATGTCATGTCACAAAATGGCATAGACTGCTAATGAAAGTACTTGACATGTTCGGGTACACTAATGTTGGTGTGCACTGGCCATTCTAATTTGGAACTGTGTTAATGTGGAATAATATTTAGTGATATATTCTAAGAAAGTGACTCAACTTGCTTTGCATGTATGCATTGATATTTTTAAAAATAAACAGAAAACAGCTTCCACAAATGATTCTTACAGGTCTTTTTTTTTTATTTTTGTAGAGCTGTTTTACGCTGATTGTTCGAACCACTGATTTTTCCATTATCTAGATCAATTACATGTTTTACGATAAATAGACGAACAGTGAAACCTATCTGTCGTGACCCAGATAAAAAACTCACAGTACAACCTGTGTAGTGACGACTTCCCAGAGACTTTAAAAAGACAGAGTCAAGGCCGGATTAGAGTGATCACATTCCACATTGCTTAGCTTGAACTTAGTATCTGTATAAAAAGTCAAGGATTAAGATAGACTTATATACAAGTTAAGGATTAAGATACCCACATGTCAGGTCACACAGCCCCCCCCCCGCCCCCGCCCCCCATCGAAGGCGGAGCTAGCGGTAAAGCATGGGGTTTGGGTGGATGGGGGAGGGGGGTGGGGCTGAGGGCGGCGTCGAGGGAACATTTCTTTTTCTTAACAAAAACAAAATGGCAATGGCTGCTGATGAAAGTATTTGACATGTTTGGGTACACTAATTTTGGTGTGCACTGGCCACTCTAATTTGGACCTGTGTTAATGTGGGATAATATTTATTAATATGTTCTGTGAAAGTGACACAACTTTCTTTGCATGTATGTATTGATATTTTTAAAAATAAACAGAAAACAGCTTCCAGAAATGTTATGGAAATTTCCACGAATGCTGTCATACCGTGGTATCATACTTTGGTAGGTGCTGAGCAAAGAAGATGCACAGAAAAAATACAACGATGCGGTGGAAGCGAACAAAACGGCAGGTCAGGTAAAACAGACCGTCCGCCTCGCCTCACTCATATTTTGTGGCTGGGCTTGTTGTTGTTCATATGAAGAGCCTAGATGGCGATTTTCCTGACAGATTGCGGATGTGTCAAATAATTGCTAAACAAGATCGAGAACAGAATTTGTCGGATAGTCATGTCATGTAATGACAAAACCTTCATTTGAGTTTCAGTAAAAATGGCAGTTTTACTGAATTTACGAATAATTTAATGTTCAGTGACCGTTCATTACGGTTAGTGCAGAAATCCACGTGTCGGACAGAAAATTGAGCGTTTTGTCCTTTCTGCCTGGCTTATAACTGTGTCAAATAAGACATGTCAAAAACTGCTCAAATTCAGTTCATTAAATGCCTGAGTATTGTGTAACGAACAGAATTCTTTTTCAGACACCAGAGACTTACTTTTTAAGAAACAGGCACAATTAATCTAACGAGCAATTCGTTCAGTCACTTGATTCTTACAGGTCTTATTTTTTGTTTTTGTAAAGCTGTTTTACGCTGATTGTTCGAACCACTGATTTTTCCATTGTCTAGATCAATGACGAACTAACGAGCATCTAATTTAAAACAGACATGAGAAATCTCCGCTGTTTCCGCTTTTGGGGCTTCAAATTTATGGTCTTTTTCCGCTGTTTCCGCTTTTTTGGGCTTCAAATTTATGGTCTCCGAGATCAATGTCTTCGGCCCTTCAAAAAAATCTCCGCTTTTTTCGCCTCCGGCTGTTCTCATGTCTGTTAAAAGTAAAATACGAAATTCAAGTTGAGTGTTTTTCATAGCTTAAAAGGGTGACTTGAGACACGAGCATTGTTGCGTGTTGCAGGTGGCACAGAGTCCCCGCACCCCGGCGGAGGCAGAGCGCGGCTTCGAGCTTTTTACAGTCAGTGTCAATGTCAAGGCCGAGTCGCGCGTGTCTTTCGAGCTTGAGTACCAGCAGCTGCTTCAGCGGAAGTACGGCGTGTATGAGAACCGCATCAGCGTGCGGCCCAACCAGGTCGTTACCGACCTCCGGGTCGATGTGTACATCTACGAGCCGCAGGGCATCTCCCAGCTTGACGTCATTGAACCGACGCTGTCCAATAGCTTGGAGAATCAGGATACCGTCATTCACGACATCAGCGACGCTATTAAAGAGGTCACGTACCAGCCGTCGGCAGAACGACAGCGACTGCTCGACACAACCGCCGGGGTTTTGGGCGACTTGGTCATCACCTATGACGTCAATCACAGCGATGACGTAGGTCTCCTGCAGCGCGCGGAGGAATACTTCGTGCATTTCTTCTCCCCCAACGAGAATAACCTACAGGCGCTGGGCAAGAACATTGTCTTCGTGATCGACATCAGCGGTTCGATGAGCGGGCGTAAGATCGAGCAGACGCGCAATGCCATGCTCACCATCCTCGACCAGCTCCACCCTGACGACCGCTTCCTCTTGCTCCTCTTCGACGACCAGGTGCAGTACTGGCCGTCGGGGAAGGAGATGGTCACCGTGACGGACGACTCCATTCAACGTGCCAAGGCGTACGCTCAGGAGAAGCTCGAGGCCCGGGGCAGCACGGGCATCAATGCGGCGCTAGTCAAGGCCTGTGACGTCATCAGCGAGCTTAGGTCGGTAAGGGGGAAGGATATGGTTGTATTCCTAACGGACGGGCTACCGACGTACGGAGAAACAGACCCGTCGAAAATTATCCGCAATGTGGAATCGGCTTGTGCAGAGTCGGTAGCCATTTTTTCGCTTGGTTTCGGTTTCGATGTCAATTTTGAGCTCCTGCAATCCCTCGCGTACCGAACCAAGGGCTTCGCTAAGAGGATATACGAGGGCGTAGACGCGGCCACGCAGCTGGAGGACTTCTTTAAGGAGATCTCTACGCCGCTTATTTACGACATCGGGGTGAGCTACCCAGACGCGGCCGTCGATACGTCATCACTCACAGCCACCACTTTCGCGCAGTATTTCCACGGATCCGAATTGGTCATCGCTGGTAAAATTGCCAACCCGGCCATAACGGAATGGGACGTGGTCGTTACTGGCGAGACGGACGGTGTCTACGAGATGTCCAATACGGTCGACATGACCGTTCTCGTGGTGCCCCCGCAGGCAAGCAGAGCGGCTTCGACCAGCTTCATTGAGAAGCTCTACATCTACCTGAAAATCAAGGATTTACTCAAGGAGACTCTGATCGCGCTCGACGCAGACGAAAAGGCGGAGAAGCGCGCGTACGCGCTGCAGCTGGCCCTGCAGTACCGCCTCGTCACGCCGCTGACGTCACTAATCATTGTGGAGCAGGAGCCGCAGCTGGAGGAGGAGTGGATGGAGGACACCGGCAATGTCAGATTCCATGCCACGCCCAAGATCAAGGATACGGCGGCCAGTGTGCCGCCAAGTGGCAGGGCCAACGATGCGGGGGGCGGCGCCGGCGGGCTTGGCTTGTCGCTACAGTGGACGTCACTGCTTGCATTGTGTCTTGCTGTTGTTTTGGTCACTATATAGTGCTGACGTGTGCTGTGTTTGTTTTCATTGTGATACCGTACATCCTTTATATGGACCTGGAGTGTCGGCGGGGGCTGGAGGGGTGCTGCATACAAACTTCGCACACGCTAAGGAAGACTGATAAGCTCACGATTTTTAAGTGATACTACTATGCGAAAGCATCAGCCATGTTTGAAAAATATTAAGGTCATTTATTTTATGTCCAGCATGATCGTCCAATCTTTCCCGTCTTTAATGTTGGTGTGTTATAGCGCATATGTCAAATCAGCAACTTTACAAAGCAGACAGACGTCAGTTTCTTTCGTCAGTTGACGAAAATCCATTGCCGAGGAGTCTTCACCTATGATAGTCGGCTGGCATTTATGTATATAGATTTCCTGAGCTCGCGCCTTTAGCACGAGGCAGATAACGGCGTCGCAGTGGCGACTGACCATGTGTTGTGTATGTTACAGTGAGTCGGTCAAATCACTTCAGGGGTGCATATAAGACCTTCGCATTTCGCCATGGCGAAGGTGAAATCCATTTGGCGAAGGTGAACAGATTCACCTTGGCTAACTTGGCGAAAGTGAATTATTTACATAAGCAAGCTTGATAAAAAGTTAAACGCTTTAGATGAAAGCTACAGATCGGTCAGAACTGAGTAACTACCGATGTAGCTCTATAAAGACATAAACTGGACAATATAGTTAAGAAGATGTATAGTTTATATCCAATAAACAAATTAAGTTACAGTTTTAGTAAGAGGGTTAATTTGGCGAAGGTGAATTCAATATGGCGAAGGTGAGCTGAACGCCAATTTGGCGAAGGTCAAAAAATCCTTATGTGCACCCCTGTCACTTGCTTTACAGAGTCGCTGAATGCTGTATATGATATAGTAATCATGTTACTTGTTGTCCATAAAATCCATTTAATATGGTCTGAGATAGTTATGGTCTGAGTTAGTTATAATCTTGTAATTTTGAAGTCGTTTGATATGCCCTTTGCGACTTTGGGTGTTTTTTATTGACAACATTTTAGAAAATAATCTAAAGAACTGGTTTTCTTATAAAATAACGAAATTATCTGTAAGGTTGTTTCATATTAAGCGTGTTGCGTGGCATGGTTCACTGACACCTTGTACTTGCCCGTCGAGGGCTGTCATTATTGTGTATGATAATAAACAATCTTTTCTAAAAACTGTACCTTAAAAGCTTCATTTCTGATAAATTGTCCTAATGCGACAGATTCACTGAAAATTTCTGTGATTTTGTAAAGTGATTGATTTGAGCGAGTCACTGTGACATATTTATGAGATATCTGGTTTAATCTTTTCTGTGTTTTATTTGCTAAAATCTCGGATAGCCTTTCTGACACCGATTACAACGCCTTTAACCGCCCTACCCCCTCCCCCACCCCCTCCCGGCCAGTCCTGTCGGACTGCGTTATTGTTTTTCTTTGCGCTCGCCCCGAAAAACATAACCAAATTTACAACTCTAAATTTTCAGCGAATCTGTTAAACAGGGTTTAACATCAACAACTACTAGGGATGTGTTCGAAGGCCTTTGGGCCAGGCCGGGCCAGGAAAAGTTAAAATATATATATATTATTCTGTGTATACATACATTACCCCACATATAAAGGGCAAGGGGTATATATGTTACAGGGAATCTGTGTAATTAGGGATTTCATGAAATCCCTAGGGAATCCGTGTAATGAATAAGCTCATATTGATTATGAAACTATTTCATGAAATCCCTAATTTCACAGATTCCCTGTAACATATATACATATGTTGTGTGTATATGTATACTCGTTTAAATGAATACTGTGCCATGTTCTGTGTACTTTTTATTCAAATGTGAACAAAACTAAGTGACTACATTTCACAAAAACGTATAAATCAGTACTGAAAATGAATTGTTTTGCAGCATCATCGATATATATAGATATATTTGAAATGAGCAAAATTTAAAGACCTCTATCAAGTACAAATATATGTATCATGAAAAAGGCTGACCTGGACCAAGATGGCCCGAAATTCAGCCCGGCCTGACGAAAAGGGTCGGGCCGGGCCGAGCCGGCCTCGGAACACAGCCCTAACAACCACCCGACCTGCTCGGGCAGATTAAATCTCGAGTCGGACAAGTAGCTGTGGGGCTTTATTTGCCCGATAGAGCACTAGAAGCTTTATAGCAGAGCGAAACGATAAAGGGTTTTGCAGAGGTTGAAGTAGGTGGGCGAGTTTGGTGGTCGGGCATGTAAAGAGTGTGGTCGGGCAGAGAGATCCCTGAACTTGCCTGCCCGATCTTGCATATGTCAAAAAGGTTAAAGTCCGGACAAGTCAATTTTTGTAATATCTGTACAGTTTGTATTTTTTCGGAGTTGGTGTTTGCGATATTTCAAGTGTATAACAGCCAAAAGGCACAATAATTCGCCTGTGTGAACTTTTACTTAAAGTTCTTCTTCTTCAGTTTTGATGAGATTCTTTTCAAATTTTGAACGAATTTTCTCCAGGTAAGCTTCTCTTGAAACTTTTACTTTTTCGGCGATCCACTAAAATTTGGGCCAATTGGGGGGCATTTTTATATTTATTGTTGTCAAATTTTTTAAATGCTTCTTCTCCCACAATCTTGATTGGATTCCTTTCTCTCTTTGAACGAATGTTCTCTACGCAGGTTTCTCTTAAAAAAAAATAACTTTTTTGTTGCTAATCTCCAAAAATTAGGCAAATGGGAGGGGGGGGGGTTTAAATTTTTTAGATTGCTAATTTTCAAAATGCTTCTCCTCCCAGAATTTTGATCAGATTTTTTAAAAATTTTGCACAAATGTTTACTAGTAAAGTGTCTCTTGAAAAAATTGTTTTTATTTTGGCGATCCACCAAAAGTTGGCCGGATGGGGGTAATTCTTTATTTTATCGGCAACCAATTTTCACAATGCTTCTCTTCCCACAATTTGGATCTGATTCCTTTCCAATTTTGTACGATTGTTCTCTTGGTGGTTTTCTCTTGATAATTTGTTTTTCCGGTGATTCGCCTAAAATTGGCTCAATGGGGGTCATTTGCAATTTTATGGTTGTCAATTTGCAAAATACTGGTTCTCCCATAATTTTAATCACATTTTCTTCAAAATTTCCTAAGAAGGTCCCCCTCGATATTTTTTTTTTATTTATTTATTTTTTTTTTTTTGGTAGTTGACTCAAAATTGGCCAGACAGGGGTAATTTTTTAATTTATAGGTAGCCAACTGTCAAAATGCTTTTTCTCCCACAATTAAGATCAGATTCTTTTTCCATTTTGTGTGATTGCTCCTTAGACGTGTCTCTTTTGAGAAATATCTGGCTAAATGGGGGACATTTTTTTGGTAGCCAGTTTCCAAAATGCTTTTTCTCCCACAAAACCGGTTCCCCTTAAAATTTGTGCGCATGTTCCCTGGGCCTTTCCCTTTCGAAAAGTTATTTTGCTTTTTGATTGTCCAAGAGCTGGTAGATTGGCGGCATTTTAAATCTTTTTGTTTTCCAAAATGCGTCACCTGCTGCAGTTTAATTAGATTTATTCGATCTTTTCGAATATTACTATTTATGTAATGTTTTTTTTTGTTTTTTTATATATATATATATTTTTAGCGGATCTCCAAAAGTTTGCCTCGATGATCATGGCGCCGTTTGAATGTTTTGGGGTCAAAATACTTATTCTGCCAGTAATTTTAGTCAGATTGCTTTCATTTTTTCGGCGTAGTCCAAGGTTATGGCTCTTTGAAATTTGCTTTTTTTTGAAATCCGCCAGACATTAGGCAAATGCCAGCATTTGAAAAATTTTCAGTGACCGGTTAACTAAGATTACCACTCCTTAGCGACTATACAAGCCTTTTGATACTTGATTCACTAGATGTCGGCTGGTCACAATATCCCTGGACATTCTTGTTTAAATGTTGAATAGTGTTAAATGTTGAATAGTGAAAATGGTATTAAAACATGTTCAAGTGTTATACACAAAATTACACATTGTCTGGCTTTTCCTGTATCCATGGAAACGTAGATATCAAACGAGAAAATTCCGATGTGAGAAACTTTTCTCTCGTTTTTTAAGTTCATGTGGTGAAAATGTCACAGCGTATGTGTCAAATCAGCGAATGTGTAAGCTCGGCTGAAATTTCCAGCGAATTTACACATTCGCTGTTAAATATTTGACACATTGGCTGAAATTTGCCTGACTTTTGATGAACCTTTGATTTTCGATTACACATGTCCATTGCTTTCAAGCATAACAAAGAAAGGGTAGTTTAACCAAACTGTTCCCTATTCATGTTAATCTGGTATTCGGTTTTGAGCGCTACTCACGTATCAATGACTAATTATGCGGTCATTGAAAAGATTGCAATTACTGTTTATTGCAGTTACCTGCAGAGTATACAGCTACACACCTGAGAACTTAATTGCAATTAGGCTTCGGGAGTCTTCCAATTGCTGGTTGACAACGAACGTAATTGAGTTATGAAGGGAAACGTAATTGGAGTTGTTGCGAGAAAACAGGATTTTGATTGGTCCACACTTTTGTCCAGTAGACTGGTAACTCACTCATAGCAATTTTGTGCTTAAAAAGCGCATGTTTCTTTGAATTTTGGCATGCCAAGTTGGTTCTTAAACATGGATAACGATAACGAAAGGCGAGTCACTGCTGAATTGTTCAAGCTGTTCACGCCGAAGCAAGACCGTTCGAGAAGTATATTGATACCGAATGATGACTATGAACTGCTTATAAGCAACGTCTTGGGAGCGAAACAGGCAACAGCACAATCGCAACAACAGTACAACTTATTGCGAAAGTACGATGTGCTAATTTGTGGAAATGTACAAATGATGATTAGGTAAAACATCTCCAGTTGAGCAATCAGTCTATTTTGTGGCTTTAGAAAACACATTTTATGTTAAGAAAAGGGCTCACATTGCTGCGACAAAATGAAGAAAGAAATTGCGAAAAAAATATGCATATATATGCATATTTCAGTCAAATATGTGTCAGATATGAGTCAATCAGCAGGTGTAATCGACAGTCAAAGGTTCCCCAAAAGCCAGGCAAATTTCAGCGAATGTGTCAAATATTTGTGGCTTAAAATCAGCGAATGTGTGAATTCACTAGAAATTTTAGCGGGTTTACACATTCGCTGATACGCTGTAACATATATAAGTCTTGTTCGCTAAGTGGGAACTTGTATTTACTATTTTAGTTGTAACCACGTGTTTCTTTTATATGATTATATGATAAATACCTGCTACGCAATTATTCACTGTAAATATATGATTTTACTGTGGCAAGGAAACGGGCAGCGTAAACAGGCAGGGAACAGCGATTCCTTCTCATGCACGACAACAACTGTTACACTTACGAAACGATTTATACTATTGTGTAGAGAAAGGGCCATCAGGATCCCCATTTGGAATATAGAAATGCGGGGTAATGTATCCGGATGGGGACCGCTATAGTTCTTTGTTGTTTGCCTTATCGTATCTTTGTGCTGTATTCAAGTAGCAGTCTCACATTCACAAAATGTCATGACAATCTAAATAGTTGTTAACAGTGATAAAACCTCACGAGCTGGTTGACTGCTCAGGAAACCCTCCCGTCGCCTGTAACACGAGCTGCGAGCCTGACAGGCGTGTGTTATCAGTGCGCAAGGCTGGGGGAGGGATCTCTGATCAGTCGAAATGCGAATGTGGTTTTATTTTATTTTTATTTTTTTTGTGGTTTTCTGTGAAAAATATATGGAGCCGGACCACAATTAAATTATTTCCTGGTTGCCCATAAACAGGAAGTGTATTTGAAAACATAGGGCTATCGGAATTTTGCTGTGAAGGTAAGTTCCGATGGCATGAGAGGCTTAAAAATGTGCAAACAAATGGTGAAGATATTAGACTATGATTTTGAATTAGTTTTATTCGCCGCATGTTTCTAGGTTTTGAAATATAAGTTTTAACTTCCGGTTAAAAATCGTAGACTTTTAGTGTTTGGAGAGGTCGAGCTAAGGGGTACCAACTTTGTGAAGTTGTGGCAAAAAATTTAATTGGTCAACCCCTATTTCAGTCCTTATTTTTAGTCGTCCTAAGGGTCAAACTCTGTGAAACAGTTGTTGGTTTGGTTCAACGAGATGTATGGAAGGGGCCAGTATACCGGAAGTTACACAGAAAGTCAATGGTAAATTAATTGTGGTCCGTGGCCTGATATAGGTATATGTATGGCGTAATTTTATAAAAGTTATATTTCTGCAACAATAATCGACTAGATCACATCAAAGCAACGCAGTATTATCAAAAAATGTGCATAAATGCATTTTGATTATCATTTTGTAATTAAAAATTACTATTTACCTTTCCACCTTTTGGATGAGGCCCCCCTGATTTATATAAATATGACAAAATAGCTTCAAATGGCTTCTAATTTCTTTTATTCGTTGTAAATGTGTCAATCTCTATTCATATGCCGTATTGTTGCGACAAAACCACATAAAATAAATGTTAAAATGGGTCAATTGCCTAAAAATTGAATTTAGCTTGAAAAAGAAACATCCTGCCTGATGACACCACGTGACGTCAGAGGACATCTAAAAGACCCCCGGAGATCACTGCAGTGTAAAAATGTGCCTTTTCACGTGTATGTCTTATCTGCCTGGTTATCTGTAGTCATTTTTTGCCGAAAGCTGCGCGAAAAAATGAAAAAATAAAAGTTATAGGCAAAATGAACATATTCAGTGGTGTCATCGGCGTATCGAAAGCTGCAATGTAGCATTTCTTTTGACCCGGGAAGTATTTATTGCTGCTAAATTTATTTAAAATCTTATATATTTAATTTTTTAGCTATAAATAGTTGCAAAACAGATGGTTTTTGTTACTTTAAAGTGAAAAAATGATATTTAATTTTTTAATGGAAATACTTTTCAAAATTACATTAAAAAACCATGTGCCCTGTATTTAAAATCTTTGTTTCAATTCATTTCTATGCATCAATAAGGCATTGTCTGATTATTTCTGCTTGATACTACTTCTTGTAATTACAAATATGGTTTCTTATAGGAAATCACACTTAAACTTGGCTTTGTTAAGCTGATTTTTATGAAAATTTCATAGAGCTCGTAATAACATTTTCAGTTCAATAAGAAATATGTAAAAATTTTCTGACTTTTTTTCACACAGCGCGAAATTTATGTTTAATCGTAGCAACACAGTTCAAACTACTACAAATACGTACCAAAAACTACATCTAGGCTGTAAAATGTTATGAAATCTCAATATTTATTGTGCCTCGGTTAAAATATGCTAAAAGGTTATTTTTAGGCTGAAGCACATTATTAAATTTTTTTAATTTAGAGCTTTAACCCATTTAATGTTATTGATTTTCTAATTTGATATATTAAACCGCATAAGCTAATTAAAACTACAACTTTTGACAACTTTTAATGCTACAAAATAACCAAAATATAAAAATTCAATGCTGAAATTCGATAAATATTACAAAAATATAACATTTTTCTGTCACTGTCTTAAGTTCTTCCACCGATTCGAATTCAAACCTCTTCAACAGAAAACAGCAATACCAATTTATTAATAGAAATGCCACAGTAAGGTTAATTATGCCTAAAAATTATTAACAAGAATCATGAATTGTACTCGGTGGAGTGCGATTTTCTTCAAAATAGGGAGGGGGTAGCCCTATTAGAAATATTTTAAAAATATTATTATAATAGTCGGGTAAATTATATATACAATTTATCATAGCAGATATAACGAAATATATGTACAAACTAGTTTTGACAACTTCGAGTTTTAATAAGGCAATAAAAAGTAAATTTAGAAGAAAAAAACTAGGTAAAAAATGTGCATTTTTTAAAATTTGCCTCAAAGACTGGTGCAAGGTGGCTTCTTTATCGAATGATGTCGAATGTATGCCTCACCTACTCTGAAATATTGTTTATAAAAATAATTTAACTCATACACCAGGGATTGTAGGAAACCTGAAACTTTTGAAATTTTGATTCTCAAACATCTTACCTTCAGGAATTTCCGGCGAGGGGGTAGGGTTAGATATATCTAATTTTCTACTTTATAAATGAAACAAATAGCTTCATCTTTTGGTATGTGATCACGAATAAATAACTCTATGTTATATTTGAGTAATTGTTAAAAATTCAAAATAATCCGTCCCTGATAGGAGCCGGACCACAATTAAATTATTTCCTGGTTGCCCATAAACAGGAAGTGTATTTGAAAACATAGGGCTATTGGAATTTTGCTGTGAAGGTAAGTTCCGATGGCATGAGAGGCTTAAAAATGTGCAAACAAATGGTGAAGATATTAGACTATGATTTTGAATTAGTTTTATTCGCCGCATGTTTCTAGGTTTTGAAATATAAGTTTTAACTTCCGGTTAAAAATCGTAGACTTTTAGTGTTTGGAGAGGTCGAGCTAAGGGGTACCAACTTTGTGAAGTTGTGGCAAAAAATTTAATTGGTCAACCCCTATTTCAGTCCTTATTTTTAGTCGTCCTAAGGGTCAAACTCTGTGAAACAGTTGTTGGTTTGGTTCAACGAGATGTATGGAAGGGGCCAGTATACCGGAAGTTACACAGAAAGTCAATGGTAAATTAATTGTGGTCCGTGGCCTGATATAGGTATATGTATGGCGTAATTTTATAAAAGTTATATTTCTGCAACAATAATCGACTAGATCACATCAAAGCAACGCAGTATTATCAAAAAATGTGCATAAATGCATTTTGATTATCATTTTGTAATTAAAAATTACTATTTACCTTTCCACCTTTTGGATGAGGCCCCCCTGATTTATATAAATATGACAAAATAGCTTCAAATGGCTTCTAATTTCTTTTATTCGTTGTAAATGTGTCAATCTCTATTCATATGCCGTATTGTTGCGACAAAACCACATAAAATAAATGTTAAAATGGGTCAATTGCCTAAAAATTGAATTTAGCTTGAAAAAGAAACATCCTGCCTGATGACACCACGTGACGTCAGAGGACATCTAAAAGACCCCCGGAGATCACTGCAGTGTAAAAATGTGCCTTTTCACGTGTATGTCTTATCTGCCTGGTTATCTGTAGTCATTTTTTGCCGAAAGCTGCGCGAAAAAATGAAAAAATAAAAGTTATAGGCAAAATGAACATATTCAGTGGTGTCATCGGCGTATCGAAAGCTGCAATGTAGCATTTCTTTTGACCCGGGAAGTATTTATTGCTGCTAAATTTATTTAAAATCTTATATATTTAATTTTTTAGCTATAAATAGTTGCAAAACAGATGGTTTTTGTTACTTTAAAGTGAAAAAATGATATTTAATTTTTTAATGGAAATACTTTTCAAAATTACATTAAAAAACCATGTGCCCTGTATTTAAAATCTTTGTTTCAATTCATTTCTATGCATCAATAAGGCATTGTCTGATTATTTCTGCTTGATACTACTTCTTGTAATTACAAATATGGTTTCTTATAGGAAATCACACTTAAACTTGGCTTTGTTAAGCTGATTTTTATGAAAATTTCATAGAGCTCGTAATAACATTTTCAGTTCAATAAGAAATATGTAAAAATTTTCTGACTTTTTTTCACACAGCGCGAAATTTATGTTTAATCGTAGCAACACAGTTCAAACTACTACAAATACGTACCAAAAACTACATCTAGGCTGTAAAATGTTATGAAATCTCAATATTTATTGTGCCTCGGTTAAAATATGCTAAAAGGTTATTTTTAGGCTGAAGCACATTATTAAATTTTTTTAATTTAGAGCTTTAACCCATTTAATGTTATTGATTTTCTAATTTGATATATTAAACCGCATAAGCTAATTAAAACTACAACTTTTGACAACTTTTAATGCTACAAAATAACCAAAATATAAAAATTCAATGCTGAAATTCGATAAATATTACAAAAATATAACATTTTTCTGTCACTGTCTTAAGTTCTTCCACCGATTCGAATTCAAACCTCTTCAACAGAAAACAGCAATACCAATTTATTAATAGAAATGCCACAGTAAGGTTAATTATGCCTAAAAATTATTAACAAGAATCATGAATTGTACTCGGTGGAGTGCGATTTTCTTCAAAATAGGGAGGGGGTAGCCCTATTAGAAATATTTTAAAAATATTATTATAATAGTCGGGTAAATTATATATACAATTTATCATAGCAGATATAACGAAATATATGTACAAACTAGTTTTGACAACTTCGAGTTTTAATAAGGCAATAAAAAGTAAATTTAGAAGAAAAAAACTAGGTAAAAAATGTGCATTTTTTAAAATTTGCCTCAAAGACTGGTGCAAGGTGGCTTCTTTATCGAATGATGTCGAATGTATGCCTCACCTACTCTGAAATATTGTTTATAAAAATAATTTAACTCATACACCAGGGATTGTAGGAAACCTGAAACTTTTGAAATTTTGATTCTCAAACATCTTACCTTCAGGAATTTCCGGCGAGGGGGTAGGGTTAGATATATCTAATTTTCTACTTTATAAATGAAACAAATAGCTTCATCTTTTGGTATGTGATCACGAATAAATAACTCTATGTTATATTTGAGTAATTGTTAAAAATTCAAAATAATCCGTCCCTGATAGGAGCCGGACCACAATTAAATTATTTCCTGGTTGCCCATAAACAGGAAGTGTATTTGAAAACATAGGGCTATTGGAATTTTGCTGTGAAGGTAAGTTCCGATGGCATGAGAGGCTTAAAAATGTGCAAACAAATGGTGAAGATATTAGACTATGATTTTGAATTAGTTTTATTCGCCGCATGTTTCTAGGTTTTGAAATATAAGTTTTAACTTCCGGTTAAAAATCGTAGACTTTTAGTGTTTGGAGAGGTCGAGCTAAGGGGTACCAACTTTGTGAAGTTGTGGCAAAAAATTTAATTGGTCAACCCCTATTTCAGTCCTTATTTTTAGTCGTCCTAAGGGTCAAACTCTGTGAAACAGTTGTTGGTTTGGTTCAACGAGATGTATGGAAGGGGCCAGAATACCGGAAGTTACACAGAAAGTCAATGGTAAATTAATTGTGGTCCGTGGCCATATTCTCTTGAAATTTACAGATTTTTTGCTCTCCCCTGCGATGCATTCTACGGTGCTTTCGTAATTATGTTATGGCGATGTCAACTACGCTGTTTCAAAAGTGCGCAGCGTGACGTTTTCGATACTATAGAGCGGTGAGTGCGGCTGTTCGTACCTACCTACCGCGGCTGTATGCACCGTTCGCATACGGTAAACGGTCATCTGCCCCCCGGTCAACTGCCCCCCTTTTTTGCAACCCGGTCGACTGCCCCCCCCCCCCTTGCAATTTTTGTGGAAAAAAAATTCTTTAAAAAATTGGGCAATTGTGATGTCCCCGTCTACTTCGTCTCTGAAACAATTGATCTTCATTGATCTATTCACCAATATTGCTCTTAGGAGAGACTGATCCTTAAACTAATTGCAATTCTAATTGCAATTACTTTCATATTGGCGAATTGCAATTTACCGAGGTGCAATACATTCAATAAAATAAATATAATTTTATTTATTGTGTCTTTGTAAGCCAAGAACCCAAGAAAAAAAAGTATATGGAGGGGGCAAGCGACAACCCCTCCACCTTGAAGGGGGGGGGGGGCAGTCGACCGGGTTGCAAAAATGGGGGGGGGGCAGATGACAGGGGGGCAGCTGACCGGTGGGGGGAGGGGCAGATGACCGGGATTCGTATGCACCAGTTAAAATACCACTGTTTCCTTTGTACGCCCACTGGCAATCATCGAATAAACACACACACACACATTTAGGAGGTTCTCTTGAAATAAGGCACGTTGTAAATAATTTTTCTGGCGCTAACCATGTTGTATAGCTATTTCGTTCTTTGTTTTATTTATAAGATATTTATTTTATCATTGCATACAAAGAAAACAGTAGTGTTTGCCTGGTAGATACGCCCGGTAGATTCGCACAACCGTACACACCGCTCTTCCTATATAAAAATTCTAAGTTGCGCATGTAAAAGAGGTTTAAATGTAGTTCTAAATGCGAATCCTATACTCATTTTGTTACTTTCATTTTGCCATTTGAGAAAAATAAATGTTTCTGTACGCCGTCCTTTTGTCACAGAATTTAATATTTTCTTGGTTCCCAATTTTCAAAATAATTCTCCCACAATTGTGAACGGATATTCTTCAAATTTTACGTAAATGTTAACTAGGAAGGACTCGCTTGAAAAAGTACTTTTTTTGGCGATGCAGTAAAAACTGACGGGGAGGGGGGGGGGGGCATTTTTTTCTATTTTTAGCAGCCAATTTTTTAAAATGCTTCTTCTCCCACAATTTGGATAGGATTTCTTTCAATTTTGTAGATCGTTCCCTAGACGGTTTTCTCTTGAAAAATTACTTTTTTTTTTGGCGATCCTCCAAAAAGTTAAAAATATTGGAGGCCTTTTATAAGTTTTTGGTGACCAGTTTTCGCAATGGTTCTTCTCCCACAATTTTGATCGAATTATTATGTCTCCCCTACCAGTGGGAGACATAGTTATCCCCCGTGAAACGGAGGGATATAGTTTTGAACTTTTCGGTCTGTCCGTCTGTCTGTCCGTCTGTCACGCTTCAGTCTCACGCGTCTACAGGCCACATGAATAGACAGATTCGTTTCAAATTTTGTACACGGCTTCTCTGGAACCTTCCGCAGTGCAGTGATTAAGAATTTTCCGAATTGGGTAAAAATTGAAAAAATGGCAGACTTTTGAAAATCGGCACTGTATTGGCACTATATACGGCAGTCTCACCCGCCTACAGGTCACATTAATGAATGAATTCGTTTCATATTTTGTACACGGCTTCTCAAAATGACAAAATGGCGGACTTTTGAAAATTGGCGCTGTATTTGCGTTCCTGCGACAGTCTTACGCGCCTACTGGTTAATGGATTGATTCGTTTAAATGTTAGACACTACGTCTACCTATCCTTCCTCTTTTAAATTTTGCGTTGTCAACTCACAACAGCCTTACACACACCATATCCCCCACGGGGGAAAGACGTACTCCTCGAGGCGTAGTCAAGTGTTTGTACATACTGTATGTGTGTGTGAGTTCGTCTCTGCGGTTTTCTTAGATCCTTTGTGTAAAAAAATGCTTAAGCTCGCAATGTTAGAGTTTTTTGTGAACACAGATCCTAAATTCAGGGTCTGCATTCGTCAGCCGATTTTTGCATAAAAATACGAATCAAGATCCTCTCTTACAGATGACTTGATGTCTTGAATTTACCGGATTGGCGAGAATTTTTTTTTTTTTTTTTTTTTTTTTTAGTATACAAACTTCAAATAGGGGCGAGCAAACGCGAGCGATTTACACACACACGTGTTTATTTTTGGCCAATAGAATTGCCTAAAACATCTTGCCTTCAAAAACACGTTTTCAAGCCATATAGGATGGCTTGTTTATGGTGCATTGGAATATGGACTTCATGGGGGTGGCAGGTGCATTGTTTACATTTGGTCCATATTATACAATTGTCCAATACAACCACATGCCATAAAATATGTGTATAAACATAAAGGACAAGACCTTTTATGAGTTTTTTTTTCAGTGAAATTCTTTCTTCTTTTTTTTTTTTTTTTGTCATTATTCTTCCTAATGATTGAAAACAGTTAACACCCCCTCCTACTCCCATCTGTATTTTTCAATGGTTTTAAGATCCTGAAGCATTTCAATACTCTCTCAAAACAGAGACAAGAATTTAAAGCACCGAGGTAAAATATCAAGCTATTTCACAGTAATTCCAAAAGAACACTCAACTAAAACTCTTTTGCTTCTTTATGTCACATGTTCCCGTGCAAACCAAGTAAACATTCATTGTCAAAGTGGGTGTGTGTATTTTGATCTGGTTTTAGAAAATGTATCAGGCTCTAGATTTGGAATTCCCTCTAAACACGAGCAAAATATAAAAAAAAAAAACACTTGAAAAGCAAAGCATCTAGTAGTTTCAAAGTAACAATTTCCGAGAGAAAAATTAATTTAACCTGTTTTCCTTGATTTTTTGTCATGTTCTGTTTCAAGGAACTCTTTAAAAAATAGTGGTCGATGTAAGCGTGTATGGAGCGTGTGTATTAGAATATGTGTTTGCCTGTTTAAAGGGAAATGTGGGTATCTCACCTACAATTGACATTTCCTTTATACTTTCACAGTTTAATGCTTGGAAGGTATACATTCAAAAATTGAAAAGAAAAAAAAAAGGGGGGGGGGGGTCTCCGATGTTATAAGAGAAATAAAGACACTGAAAGGTCGCGTACTTTTTCTATAGAAACCATTGGGAAAACCACGAAATTTCAATCAAAATGCAAAATTCACACATAATAACAATTGACAATTGCCTCATTTTTTCCCTGTTTGAAGAGCACGTTATACGAAATGTTTTAACCAAATAAAAAATACATGTCACCGTATCAATAAGAGAATTATACAGTCTTTTTGACAAAATCCTATTGACTCAATGGATAAATGGTGAAAATAGTGTGACATGATTTCAATGGACAATATATCAATATAGGCCCTTCTAGGAACGAAATATCAATACAGACCATTTCACGACCCTATTTGTGTTTGAAAAAAAATTTTCGATCCAGACGGATTTTGTAGTTATTTATACTCTGTAACATGGATTCAAACTCAACGACATTCAGTAATGCGCATTTCAAGTTATATATATATATATATATATATATATATATATATATATATATATATATATATATATATATATATATATATATATATATATATATATATATATATATATATATATATATATATGCGCAACAGACCAACAAATGCCTCACCCCGGTTTAATTGGAACTTTTGGTGCCAAAAAGGTGAGCCCTCTGTCATAACACAATATATCGGATGACACACATAAAGTTAAAAATGCTTCCAGACACTGCTAAAATGCTAAGCTTTTCCTAATCACTCCAACATGTGGTATGTCTCTGAACTCAAAAGTACTTTCATACTCGGTGGGGGATCGGGGTAAGTGGGCATTTTTGTGCCAGAATGGTGAGCTGCTTGTCATAACACAAGATACCAGATGACACGATTAAAACGTGAAAACAACTTTGCAATCAGCTGAGTAAAACTAATAGCTAGTATTGTAGAGGCACAGAAAATGTTGTGTCATGCGATGCCCAGTCGGCCGCGATAAATCGTTCACTGGTTAACAGAGGTATCGCCAACCCCACCTCTTCTTCATCAAACCCCTCTAGCTCATCCGCTCACCTGCTACCTGTGACCACTACAAGCAGGTTTTACTTCACGTCTTTCATTCAGGTCTGGAAGGTGATCGCTACATCACTGAATCCCTAATCGCCATTCCGCGGCCATCTAATGTAAGTACGGCAACGCTAATTCTTTTACGGTCAGGGTCTTTTCCCTACTCGCAGTTAGAGCCATGATATTTGCCTTGTCTTTTCGAAGATTCCCATCTGCCGAAAAGCACCAGAAAGGAATTCTTCATAACTACGCAAACATGTGACTCACCTCGGTAAGAGGGTGGGGGTGGTATTTTGGTGCCAAAATTATGAGCTGCATGTTATAACACAAAATATCAGATGGCCCACTTTAAAGGTGAAAAATACTTTCAGGTACTGCAAACAATACTAACCGTTACATAATCACCCCCATGCATGGAACAGCTTGGTAATCACAGTAAAATAAATTTGTGGCCATAAAAAAAGAAACAACAGTTAGACCTGCTGTGGGTTGAAAATTCGTGGGTAGTCATAGAGAGAGCATTTTATAATTTTTGTAGCCAGTTTTCCAGAGGTTTTCTTCTACAATTTTGATTAAATTTTCAAATTTTGCGTAAATCTTCCCTATGCTGTCCTCTTGTGGACACTTGCGATCCACAAAAAAAAATCGCAGAATGAGCCATTTTTCGGTAGCCAATTTGTAAACTGTTTCTTCTGACACAATTTGGATAGAATTGCCTTCAAATTTTGCATAATTGTTCAGTAGGCGGTCCTCTTTTGAAAATTTCTTTTTTTTTTCTTTTTTTTTTTTTTTTTTTTTTGCGATTCACCAAAAAATGGCTAGAAAGACTGCATTTAAAAATATTTTGTAGTCAATTTTCAAAATGATTGTTCTCCCACACTTTTGATCGAATTTCTTTCCAATTTTGCACGATGGTTCTCCAGATAGTTCTGTCTTGAAAATCGAATTTTTAGTCAATCTGCCACAAATTGGCCAAATGGGGGCGGGAGGGGGACATTGATAATTTTTTGGAGAGCAGTTTTAAAAATGTTTGAAATTTTTTGCCGATCTGCCAAAAATTGACTAAATGCAATGGCATTTAAAATGGTATTTATGATTTGTTGGTTCCCAGTTTTCAAAATGCTTTGTCTCCCACACTTTTGGTCGGGTTGTCTTCAAATTTTATATTTATGTACACTGGGCGGTCCTCTCTAAAAAACTTACCTTTTTAAGGATCCACTAAAAATTGGCTAATTGAAGGCATTTAAAAATAATTTTCAAAATACTTCTCCCACTATTTGGACCGGATTCCTTTAAAATTTTGTACGAATATTCAATTTTGAATAACCGGTTTTGAAAAATGACTCACTTTTTGGCGATCATAAAAGCCTAATCATGCTTGATTGACTAGATCCCGACTGGTCACAATGTCTCTGAAAATTCTTGTTTTTGATATTTCACGTGATTAACCTGTTTGTGTATCACTTAGGTAGTGGTCAGTTTTCAGTTGTAATGCATTGTGAGGTCTTGGTTTGCCCTTATGGGTTAGATTTTGGTAGAGTTAAACGCTTGAGTTGCATGTTTATGCTCAGAAATATGACGCATGTGATTCAGGGAGGTGCTTGAGGAAAACCTCCATTCACTCGTCCCACTTATGTTTTAGTCGGAGGTATGTCAGAATTTGGGGACATGAGGAAGGAATGCGAATATGGTCATATTTACAGGCCTCAGTAGGTCATAGTTTTTTCATTTCTGTTTTTTTTTCCCTCAAACTTGTTTTAATTTGGTTGCCAAGCTCTTTAGTAAACGAGAATAATTATATAACGGTTAGTGATGTTTTCAATACCTGGAAGTATTTTTTTTTCACTTTCAAAGTGGGTCATCTGATCTCTTGGGTTATGGCAAGGAGCTCACCACTTCGAACCAAAATGTACCCCTCTGTCCCACTAGGGTCGGTCATCTGTTGCACAGTTATGAAGAATGTCTTTCTATTGTTTTTTGTTCGATGAGAATGTACGAAGACAAGGTGTCTATTATGGCTATAACTACACTTAGGGTGCAGATCCTTACCGTAGCACTGGCTAGAAGGGTTAGATTTGCATTTAGAGTCGTACCTACTTTAGATGATCGGGGAAGGGGGGTTATAAAGTTAGCAAAAAAACTGAAAACCTTTTTGTAACCACCATCTTCAAGACCTGGATAAGAAGACGTAAAGCAAAACGTGTTTTAGTTACCATTTTCAGGATCCGTATAAGGAGACGGAGATTCGGATAAAATATGAATAGGCCTTTATGGTCGTCAGTAAGTGGTAGTCACATTTAAAAAACCGCTTGCTAAAATGTTCAAAGGCCGGGATTTGCCTAATCTCTGGTAGATCTCAAAAATTTTAATTTTGCAATACCGTTGGACTATGCAATAAAAATATGAAAGCGATCTGAATAAATAAAATTACTTGCATAAGAACTATTTTGAAACACTTGATAACCAAAATATTCACACTGGCATGAAACCTTTTTAAGGAAGTGTTAAAAAAAAAAAAAAAAGAATTTTAAAGAAAACAGTACATGAAGAGTAATATTCTAAAAGTTTAACCAAGCTTTTGAAGGTAATGCATTTTGGAAAACAAAAATATTTAAAATACTGCCAGTTGGCCAATTTTTGGCGAACGACAAAAAGTAATTTTTCGAAAGAGAGACATCTAGGGAATATTCGTACAAAATTTCAAAGGAATCCGGTCAAAATTGTGGCAGAAGTATTTTGAAAATTAATAACCAAATGTTTTTAAAACTGCCGCCCTTATATTTAGCAAAATAATTCCTTAAAAAAACGTCTAGATAACAATCGTTCACACGTGGAAAGAAATCCGATCCAAATCGTCGCAGAACTTGGAGCATTTTGAAAATTGCCTACCAATAAATAAAAATAAATGAATAAATAAATAAATAAAATAATAAAATAATAAAATAAAAACTTTGACGAAACTTTAGAAGAAGCATTTTGAAATTGCCAATGAAAAAAAATTAAATGGCCCCTATCTGGTCATTTTTTTGTGGACTCCAAAAAAAAAAAGTAATTTTTTAAGACAGGTCTGCACAGAGACTGTCATACAAAATATGAAAGGAATGTGATCCGAATTGATAAAGAGGCATTTTAAATAAAAAGTTTACATACGTACACATGTGCTTACAGAGAACAGATAACCCCTCTACTGATGTGACAAAGCCAGCCCGACATAGTAGCCGGTCTAAAGGCGTGCCTTAAATCTGACTGTAGGGGCCACATTCTAGACCCAGATTAAACACCTGTACCTGAACTTGTACAGAAAAGGAGGACTGAGGTACCCTCAAGTTACGTACCGCAGCCCCCTCCCCGACACAGGTGATACGCAAACCCGAATTCTGGGCACGTGAGACTTATTAATATAAGTTAAAAGGTCTATTATTCTGAAAATAGCACAAAGTTCTTCAGATAAAACTTTATGAAAGGACTGTTGGGAGAAAACATTTACAAAATAAAAAGGCAACGGGTTGGCTAATTAAATAAAATGTTTGACTTGTTCGGATCCTCTTGTTTGGTGGGCACTGTGGCTCGAGTTTTGTTTATTTTTGAATTTTTGGCGATGAATTATCATTATGTTTGCAGGCATAAACCTTTTATTCCAGTAAAAATGGAAAATTGTTATTGGGGAATTACGGGTTTAGTCGGGTAAATAGTTGTCGATTGAAAGTCTGTGATATAAGCCTGTAGTCATGCTTTGTGTGCACTGACCGCCCCAGTTTTTTTTGGCGAACACGAAAAAAGTAGTCATGTAGGTACGAGTGTCTGTTAGTTAAAAACTTTTTCTTTTTCGGAATTACATAAAAAAGTGATAGCCAGGAAAGTGACAATAATGCTATCTTTAAAATGACTTTGAAGGTAGTAAGGCCATTTCTCTGGTGTTAGTTAAGATTTTACTGGTTTTCTTTCGCTAAAATTTTTGCTAAATTTTGGCTAATCGCCAAAAATCAAGACAACGTGAAATTTCGGTAAGAAAATGGTTTTTCCAACAAAAAAAAGTCGCAAAAACATTGTGTAATTTTTGGCGAAAGACCAAAAGGAAAAAAAATAACAAACAAAATAAATCATAAAATATCAATCACAGGTCACCTTCCACCGAAACTTCAGAACGATCCAATTGAAACCCTAGAGATATATTTTAAATATGTTTTAAATAAATTTGGTTTTTGACCAGTAATTCCGACAATTTTTGGCCGATTGCCAAAAAAAAGTAATAGCCAGGTAGGTACTTGTGTGCACTACCTTTGACAAAAATTTCAAGACCTCCAGGCTAAAAACCCACGAGTAACGATTAGGGGCACTAGTGTCCACCTGGCAATTATATATTTTGGCGGTTTACCACAAAGAATGGAACTAGAGCGGCCAGTGCATACATAACATAAGAGTACAGGCTTATATTACACACTTTCGATCGATACCTACTTAGTTTCTTGTAAACAAAATAAAATGTCTCCCCGACTAAACCCATAATTCCCCCCCCCCCCAAAAAAAAAAAATTAATTACTGAAATAAAATATTTATTTCTGCAAACATAATCATAATTGACTGTAAAAAAATTCAAAACAGATGGTGGTCACTCAAACAGATATTACTGCACCTCTTTGTTATCCGAGTCTGGAAGGTGGTCGCTACAACGGGTTTTACTGTAGACCCATCTTATCTAGCTCTGAAGTTGTTCACCACAGTAGTTTTAATGTACGTTACATTTTCATCCGGGTCTGGAAATTGGTCAAAACAGGCCGGTTTTATCGTACGTCTTTTTACCCGAATCTGGAAGGGGGTGACGACAAAAGGTCTTACTTTACATCTTTTTATCCAGGTCTTGAAGGTGGTCTGGATTTTTTTTCGCTAACCATCATCCTTCATCCCCCCCCCCACCCCCAGCTATCTAATGTAGGTACGTCTGTAAACGCAACTCTAACCCTTTTACCCAAGGAAACGGCAACGGTCTGTACCCTAAGTCTAATTATAGCCATGATATACTACCTTGTCTTTGTACATTCCCATCGACCAAAAACCACTAGAAAGGCATTCTTTATAACTGCGCATCAAATGACGCACCTCGGTTGGAGAAGGGGGAGGCATTTCGGTGCCAAAATGGCGAGCTGCTTCTCATGACACATTACATCAGATAATTGACTTTAAGAGCGAAAAATGCTTCCTGGTACTGCAACAACGCTAACCGTTACAAAATAGCTCCATATATGGAACATCTTGGAAACGAATCAAGTATGAGGCGAAAAAAATTCAATAGACCTGCTGAGACCTATAAATACGACAATAGCATTCTATGACCTCGTAGATAAAGACTTAATCATGCACCACAACTGACACTGACCCTTGACTGAGTGGCATGTTATGTAATAGCCGTAGATGAGAAACGCATAAAAAGCTCAATTTCAGACAATGTTGTGTTGTGTTGTGTTGATTTTACTGTACGAGTTTAATAATGTTTAATCAAAACCGTGCGACTTGTCCGAGGAGTAACTCCAAATTTTGCAGTCGATCCGACTTTCCGTTGCCGAGATATTTTGCTTAAGAACACATAAATTTTCACGCAATGATCTTTTCTTGATTTCGCTACACGCGTCAAAAGTTGAAACAGTCGTCTGACTGAACCAAGGAATATCCATACAAAATTTTAAGTCGATACGACTTTCCGTTTTCGACACAGAACGTACAAACTCTGTCTCCCTTGATCGGGGAAACATAAATACAGGGTGGCCACCTGGAATCCGAAAAGAAAATCCCTGAGCTTTCCCTGAGTTTTCCTGAGATTTTCCATACAATGAATTTTGACATGACTCAAAATGTCACCACCAGGAAATCTATATCTGATCGAAAGGGAGTGGCCATAGGCAATGAACATTCAAGAAAAAGACGATGCAACTTGATAGAAGCAAAAGAACAGTCATCGACTCAGTATCCCACTATTTCTCTTAAACGCTTACAAACGGACAACGTTCAACAAATTCTTACTAAATCTATACAATTTTGTAAAAGAAAAATTTACGTGGAAATACCCTGGAAAACCTGGTTTTCTAAAAATTAAATTCCCTGAGTTTTCCCTGAGATTTGCCGGAATTTTCAAATTCCCCCGAGTTTTCCCTGACTGCAAAATGCTAATTGATTTTTCATCGAATTTCCTGGTTTCGAGGGTCGGTGGCCACCCTATAAATATTGGGCGAAAACATATTCTTTATTGAGATCTTAACTGACCCAGTTATGTGGTCTTGCTCATTTAATTTTTTATAAAAGGTAGTGGACATTAGTGTGACCACTACCGTTTTTGGCGATTTGCCAAAAATTGGGGTAAATATTGGCGATGAACCATTTTTGTATTAAAATCTTGACAGATGCTAGTGATATAGCCTTAAGGTTATAATTATGTCACAAATCCGGACATCAGTATTCACAATCCTGGGCATTGTCCATGGGCAATCTTGTTATTTCATGTACTTTTCCACTAATTTTCGGAAAATTCAAGATGGCTGCTGGCAGCCATTCTAATTTTCCTCTTGAAAAATTGTTTTTGGCAATCCACCAAAAATTGGGAGTGGGCAGGAAGCAAATTTTCAAAATGCTTCACCAATTTTTATTTGATTCCTGTCCAGTTTTATTTAACTGTCCCACAGTTGGTTCTCTCTTGAACAGAAAAAGGGAATCCACCAACAGTTGGCATAATGGGTTTTGGCAATTTTTAAGTCTTATTGGATTTTGGCAATTTTATAAGGTTTTTTTTTTCTTGGCGATCCACCAAAAAATGCTTTAAAAGAAGGGGGACATCTTTAAGTTTTTTAATACTCCTCCCAGAAATTTTGACCGGATTTTTTTTTCTACTATTGTATGATTTGTCGTCATATTTTTTGCTTGCCAATTTTTAAAATGCTTTTCATACAATTTTGATTGGATTATCTTAAATTTTTGCACAAATATTCACTAGGAAGGCATCTCTTGAAAAACTAGCTCGTTTTGGTGAGATACCAAAAATTGCACAAATGGGGTGGGGATGGGGGCATTGTTAATTTTTCATGACATTTAATAGTGCAACGAAGTGAGCATTTACGCAATAATCTGAATCTCCACGCAGTGTGGCTGATTTGTTTTACGTTTTAAAACATCAACACAGAAAAGAAAACATTTTCTTCACTTTTTTTATTTTCAGTTTAAAACAACAATACTACACTGATGAAGGGAAAAAGTAAATGATAGGTGAAAACAAAGTGATGAAAAAAATACATACACAAAATGCACTTTCGCTTGAGAGATTATATTTTATACAAACTTTCATTTTAAAAATCATTTCTACACCACTTAGGATAAGAAAACAATTGTCTTCCCTTCAGATCTTTTGTTTTAATAAGAAATTAACACGAATAAAAACTCGGGACAAAGCTCAAGAAAAAGCTAAAGGCTACAAAATTCTTATTAACGATCAATCACGGTTGGACCGTATTTGGGAGATATAATTGGACAAAGCCTGATTGGCAAATCTACCCATCCAACAATAACAACAACAAAATTGATTAAGAAACATGGTACCAAAGTGAACTCATGACCTGGATCACTGAGGCCACTATTTAGCCCGGACATTTAGTCCATCATCTAGCCCGGACATTTAGTCCATCATCTATCTCTTTGACTTTAGGACAGAACGCCAACGACTGGTAAGAGGACTCAGTGGCTGATTTTACTTTTATCAATTTCCTTCATTTTTTTCAACTCCGCGTTCAAGCGAAAGCATGGCAATATGCAGTAAAGCGAGTCAGAGTTAATAAAATAGAGCTATCCAAACAACATTAAAATCTCTGAAAAAGAAAAATTTAAGCCACTTCGACAATACCGACTGAAGAAATAAATTGTAGCCTCAAAACTGTACACTATATTTAAGCATTTCGTCAAGTAAAATCGACGAAGTTGAAAGAGAATTTTTTTAGTCAATCATAAAATCGCGTGACTGGGACAGAGGTGAAGTGAAAAAAGATAATTATGACTTTAGATTTCTTATCAACTAATTTTCAGTTCATAACATTAAAGGGAAGATCATATATTATTTCCTTAAATTGGCTAGATACAGGACCTTCTACTTCGGAAGATTTCTCAGCTCAGGACAACTTAAGAAACAAGCTTTGGTCTTGCTTTTCAAAATCACTACCACTGACACTATCATGAAAATATAGCATGTTGCAGGGGGGGGGCGGGAAGTGGGGGTAGGATGTTAATATTAACTACATATTCCAATGTGAACAGAGTAGAAATATAATTCCCCTGTACAAAACATGCTGATATGGCAGCTTTTGTCACTATTTTTAGCCTACACACACTACATAACAACGACAGCGCAATCCGCTGCCGGTGGTGGGAGGAAGTGGGGAGGTGAGAGGTGGAGGGAAGCACGAACAAGACTTGGGCTTACTTGTGAATAAGCGAGGAAAATGTCAAGAATATGAAAAAAAAAAAAAATGTGAACAACAAAACGAAACACCCGATCGAAACTCGGGGCTGAAACAATACTGACCACGATACATCCTCTGCCCGGTATGGCAAAAAGATTTCACTGCGGGTTGCAGGGGAATTTTCTTTTAAAAACATGTGATGCAGTCTGCAAGTTTTTTTTCCTCGAAAGAAACCACAGGGCGTGTTTTTCTAGTACCGTATTCACGACATACAATGCGAGCAGCACACCCCTAACAACCCCGTCCACTCTTCTCCATCCCTAGGAACAGCTCATAACGAACAGTAGAATTGCTCCTGTGTGTGGACAACACGCCCTTGAGCACTATATGCCGTTTATGTTCATCACAAATTCATTTTCTTTGAACGGCATACCGGATAAACACATAAATCAGTTACACTCATAATCTTTCGAAATTCGCCATGCTATTAACCGGTTTCGATTGTATGTTATATTGGGCTCATAACACATCACATATGCGGAGCGCATTACATGTCATGAATTAAGGTACTGCGAAAATCCACACACATTGCACGCCAATTTTTTTTCACTTATATTGTTTAAACAGTATTGGCACATTAGGAAAATATTGAATACAAGGAAAATTAAAAGATTTGAACAATAGCTCAGGCAATTCTTTACGATGGCGTGATTGCACACATACCACAAGCAACACCAGCCATGTCTTCAAACCAGGACAGATTGTATAGACATTTTTTTTCTTCTTTTTTTTCCCAATCAAATCCATGAGGAACATCACGGAGTGTGGTGAACAACCAATCAGCGTCACACACGATCGATGACACCACGCACCGGATGGGGTCACATGTCGTAAGAAAGACGTCAGACACTGGATTTCTGGCGTCTGGCATCCGACGGATACCACACACCACATCCCTAACTTCAAGCACCGGATGGAGGAGGTCAAAGGGCGACGTCACAGACCGGAAGGACGACCTGCAACCACTGGATTTCTGACATTTTGTATCAGATGGATAGAATACACCACATGCACCTGATAAACAGTGTCAAACGCTGAAGGGGGAACACACCGAGACGGATAAATGTCACAATGAATCGAGTGGTAAAACACGGCGAACACATATTACGCATTAAACCAAGTCATAAAATTAGTTCACACATCCGAAGCATGACGTCATTCATGAACTCCATACCGTCGTCACATTTTGTGCCACACACACAAGACTGTCACCGGTATAATACGCACAGAATTACTATAAACCTGTTAATTCTTCTTGTCTTACGATTTCATGTTTGCTGTGTGATTAGCAGTCAACAATTCGATGTAGGCAAAAGTGCGGGACGCGCTGACAAATGTCGGGGTGGGGGGGGGGGGGGGGGGGGGCGGGGGGGGGAGAGGGAGAAAGGCTGCAATATTCAGGTTCAATCCTTTGTTTCTTGGGCATTTCCACGACACTTAGAAGCTCACACTGCTTTGTTCAAGGTATTCAGAGAAATACAAAAAAAAAAAAAAAATTAAAAATAAAGCAAACATCATCTTATTTATGCGCTGAGTGAAAAGTGGTGGTGGTGGGGTGGAGGTGCGAGAAAAGAAAATGACTAGAATTTTACGTAAACAGTTAACACTCACAATTTATCAACAACAGGATTTATTTTAAAAAATAACAGTTTATGGTTAGAATTTTGAACGAAGCACAACAAATTGAACAGGGGCGAAGCTAACTCACTACCAGCGTAAAAAAGTTAACGTTTCCTACAATTCCGAATACTTTCTATACTCATATTTATATTTTCGCCCCCATCTGGATGAACAGTATTCATATATTAACGCCACCACTAAACCTGATGCTGTAGTTGGGAAGCAACATTACGCATGCGTACACAACGTGACGAGAGGCAAACACCTAAATAACCGACTGATAGATAACGCACTGTCAACAATATGCTGATAGAAAAAAATGCAAAAGGAAAAACAAATATCCTACGACCACGACTACAATTAGTACATAACAGCAGACTTGCTTTCTGTTCTGTACACAAATGGCTGCTTCGCGGCTAATCTTTTGCAGACTATATTCGCGCACTGCGCCCCAATAGTTTAAGCACGCGCGCAAACGAAAAACAAAATACAAGTAATGCAGTATTATACTTTACCCCGACCACCAGACGCCAGGAGAATAATATACGATACGGAGGGCGCCGGGTGCTCTGGTGTAAAGATAGCCCATACACACACTGTACATACAGACGGGACAGAAAATCGAGGTAGGAAGAACACAGCGAATCAACAAACACAGTGCGAAAAAAGCGAGAAGAGAGGGGACAGCAAAGACAGGACAGGAGAGGAGAGCAGAGGAGAGGAGAGGAGACAGAGAACTCAATGTTTATGAATGACGACGAAAAAAAAAATCACTAAATACCCCTATAATTTTCTTAATTTTCTACCCCTATATCACAAAATCACATTAAGTGAAAAAAGTAGCGAAATAGTTCACGTAGTCGTTTGCTTCTAATTTTGTTTATATCTGAAATGGCGACTTCACTACCGAATACTCTCCAAGTTACGCCTACTGTTTCGACAGGTGACTAGCTGCAACACTACGTTCAACGCCTCGGTACAACGCCTCAAGTATTTGCATTACCTGCGCAGTGATTACTATAACACCCGCACAAGCAAATACCTGCGCTTGACACTTTCACAGAAAAACTATTTCACCAGTGCAAAACTATAATCGTACCACTTGTACAGCTCAACGACCTGAACATTTAGAACTAGTCGAGTTCGTCAGTACAACGCCCAAATACTCACGCCCTGCATCAGTACCACGTTTTTCTTGCACTTCAGCATCCCCCTCCCCCCACTCTGTTTCTGAGAGGAGAAGGGTCTCATCTCTCGCGACACATCACTCAATACAATCTACCAAATAAGAAAGGCCAAGCAGAGAGAAAACCAGCTTTTGTTGCTCTTGCTGTCACGGAAAAAAACACAACAGCAGCAATTTAGTGCATCTACATTGCAAAATACTAGATTATGTCCAGTCGTAAAAACAAAGATATTACAAAGGTGAAGACACAAGGCGATCAACTGCGATTTGATAAGACATAAAGGTAACACTGCTATCAAAAGTAACCGGATCTGTGGGATAAACAGCAGTTTGTGTGTCTCTCCCTTAAAGCTATCCGTTTATTTGGCATTTTTTTTTCTGAACCGATACCAAAAATACTGCAACTCTGCTGCAGATCTAGATGGGATCAGGAATGGAAAGTGACCAAGTCACGTGGGGATGGGGGGAAGGCGAAGTAAAATAAAGAAAAGAAAAAAAATTACATACTGATTTTTTCATATGATTTTGCCCAAACCCGGGACGATTCTTAATTTAAGCGCAGCATAAATTTAGAACGACGGATACCCCATAAGTGACAGATATTGTTCACCGACGGAAGTTGGCTGGACTTAAAACGCTTACAATATTGTAATTCTTTTTTTTAAACCAAAATGCTTTCCTATATATCGGTATATGTGGCAGTGAATCTGCCAAATCTGGGACTTTCATAAAATCGCTGAAATCTTCAGCTAATTTATAAAATATGTACATCTATTATTTTATAACGTGTATTAATATTTTATCTGAGATGTTTGATATAACTTGTACTAATTTTACGACTTCGCTTTTTTCACAAAAAATTTTCAAAACTACTTAACTTACAAAACTAACTTAAATACCTAACTTACAAAAGTGAGTAGCTTACCGATGAGACTTACTTATTAGCCAGACTTGCCCCAACGATAGAAAAAGTACTGAAATGACAATTTATACCACTGTTTTTACTCGAGCCTTTTGGGTCTCGCATATCCGTAACACACACTTCAAACGCTCCAGAGTAGAAACTTACAAATGGTAATATATCTGTTGCTTCAGTCAAACGTTTTATTTAACCATGACACATCATTTTATGGGTGAAAATCAAACAAGAACTTTGGCCTATGTCGGAGTAAAAAAAAATCGCTGTCCGGTTGGGTCAATTTCCTTTATGAAAAAAAAAATGGGATGAGAAGCAAAGACTACTTTTCTTCCTGGTCTTACAGTGTTATTTCTCTCGCTTGGGTCAAGCCTTTTGGTACCTCGTATCACAGACTGCGTATTGCTTTAACTACGCACAATCAATCAAAATACTCCCAAACCAGCTGTTTGCTCATATCCTATTAGGCAAGGAGTCGTAAACATATGTAATTGTTCAGAATCTGTGCATTCCGAGATATCTGTAGTTAACACCACCAGTGAGTGAGTGAGTGAGTGAGTGAGTGAGAGAGAGAGAGAGTGAGAGAGAGAGAGAGAGAGAGAGAGAGAGAGAGAGAGAGAGAGAGAGAGAAAATAGATGTGAACAGAAAACAACACAGAAGAGAATGTGGTAAATATTCACATACAAGAATGCCATGTAAATGAACAAACAAAAAAAAACGACCAAAAGATCAGCAATAGAATGATCGCTGTGAAACACTATAAAATACATGTCTCACGTGGAGATAACAACAAGCAATCTGAAGAAAAACAAACAAACAAACAAACAAACAAATAAAAGTGGCATTCAAAAACGTCAGTTTTTTTTCAATAAGCACATTTAATTGCCAAAAGAGAAGAAAAACTAACGTCACTAGTTTTGAATACCAAATGATAGATTTTCCTCTCAAGTTTTGATGTAACAAAAATCAACGAGAAAATCTGTACACATATACGTATACACATGCAGCCCAGATATAGAAGGTTATAGATAGCAAAGACTTTCGCGACGTCGCTACACGCTTTACGTCACAACTTGCACGACGTCACGCTGTCATGACGCCACCGTTACGTGTACTTGTGTCAAACAGCTGCAGTATCTCGCCCGCAAAGAATATATAAGAAAACACATCCATATAATTCATGTCAACGGGAGAGAAAAAAAAAGTAAACACATCAACTCTGTTCGCCTGTGCACGCGCAAACCCGCCCAATTTCTAGTTTCCTTTTCTCTCTCTCTTCTTTTGAGTTAACTCTTTCAGCATTCTTCCGACTACTAGAATCGTGCCGACAGCTTGTGCACAGTTTCTTTAAACGCTTCTTTTAAACCACACATTTACTTAAATACATCCCACTAACGAGATAATAATGAAAACTTATATATATATATATGTATATAACTAAATTCACAGTTTTTCATACACTGAAATACTTATGGGTTCCAGCATGTTTCCTCGTATCGTTTACAATTTCCTCGTCACTACAATGTACATAAAACAGTTGCCATGGCAACTACCGCGCACGACTATGACGTAATAGTAAGTACAATGACGTAGCCATGTTGATGTTTTTTTTTCTTTTTTCCCTTCTTCTTTACGCTGAGCAACGGGGCAAAGGTGGAGGAGGGGTTGGGGGGGGCAAATACCGTTAGAGCATGAAGGTAGGGGACAGGGGCAGGAATAGTGGAAGCCCTCACGAGGACTTGTGGTCTTTATTGTTTATGTGCGGCGTGTTGGGTGAGTCCTTGCGCGGCGGCATGCGCTCGTTCATCTTGTCTAAGTATTTGGCCTCCTGGAAGCCGCTGATCTTGTGCGACGGGTCGAAACCAGTCAACGCTGAAACAAAACAAGCAAGTCCCTACTTCCAACTCTAAATGCTCCACTTTCTTTTTTTTCCTTTCTTTTTTAAAATTTATTTTACTGACGAACTGATTTTTTTATGTTGCCTCTTCAGATCTGACTTCACCTACAGTCAAATCTCCTGGCGTAAATAATTGAACACTACTTAAAATAAAAAAAAGTTTTGTTATTCTATGACTTATCTCATCTACACTTGCCGTGTTTTGTCAACACACAGTACATATTTCAGTAATCACTGAAACCGTGGCCACACCACGGTATGTCTACGCCGCCGTTACTTACCACTATTTAAACTGTCCTTCCCGCCCGACAGGGCCCCGATAGGTAGCAGGCCATTGGGAGTGAGACCCTTAAGCTGTAGCACACTCTCACTTTCCTCCCTATAAACAAAACAACGTTTTTTATTAGTGGGCAACACGCCCGCCGGTGTTATACCAGTACTTAAAACATCAGCGCACCCTGGATTTTGTGTGCAAAACATTGCAATATATCAAATGATATCCTACAAAAAATTATTGACAAATTAGTTCTTTTAATGGTCGTGAACAGCATGTCACCTTAGTAACTTTGGCCCAGATGCCATAGGCTACCGAACTAACCAAAAAGCATTACAAAACTAGAGCGACCAGAAAGACAAGAAAGAAGGAAAGAAAGAAAGAAAGAAAGAAAGAAAGAAAGAAAGAAAGAAAGAAAGAAAGAAAGAAAGAAAAACTAGAACGGCCAGTGCACACAAAACAGCAGTGTACAGGAATATATCACATACTTTCACTTGCGATCTATTTAATTTTTTGTGTTTGAAAAAACAAATATGTATCCCCCACAAAATCCATGGTCCTGCAATACCTGGTTCTCATTTTTCCTTTTACAGATATAAAAACAAGCATGTCCAGGGACATGGTGACCAGCCGTGACCTACAGAATATATATCCAAGAATCACAGACAAAATCATGATAAAATTCGCAGACAGCGGTTACGAAAAAAGCCGTAACTGAATGGAGAAAATATTCGCTCACTTGATCGGTGTAGTTGTGGCTGATGAGGAGTCATTCTTTCAATTCTTTCATAAGGGAAAAAATTAAAAAATGCCCCCCATTTGGCCAATTTTTGGTGGATCGCCAAAATTAGTCATTTTTCAAAAGAGGCCTACCTAGGGAGTATTCGTGCAAAATTTACAGATAATCTGATCAAAATTGTTGGATAAGAAGCATTTTGAAAATTGGCAACCACAAAATTACAAATGTCCCCCATTTGGCCAATTTTGGGCGGATCACCAAAAGGAGCAAATTTTCAAGAGAGGTCTACCCAGAGAACAAGTATCCAAAATCGGAAAGGAATCTGATCAAAATTGTGAGAGAAGAAGCAATTTGAAAATTTGACACCAAAAAATTAAAAAATGTCCCCCATTTAGCCAATTTTTGGCGGATCGCCAAAATGAGTAATTTTTCAAAAGAAGCCTACCTAGGGAATATTCGTGCAAAATTTGAAGAAAATCTGATCAAAATTGTGGGAGAAGAAGCATTTTGAAAATTGGCAACCGAAAAATTTCAAATGTCCCCCATTTAGCCAATTTTTGGTGGATCGCTAAAAAAATAATTTTTAAAGAGAGGCCTACCTAGAGAACATTCGTGTGTAATTTGAGAGGAATCCGATCAAAACTGAAGGAGAAGAAGCATTTTAAGTAAAAGTTTACACACGTACATACACACATACATACGTACATACGGACGACGGATACCCCTCTATTGATAAGATAAGACCAGCCCGACATAGTCGGCTGGTCTAAAAAAATTCCATTTTTGCAAATGAAAGATGCAAAGAAAACATAAATTTTTCAAAGGAATGGAACGTCAAATATTTGACTACGATTGTCCGTAGATATTTTGCCCAGTCGTAAAAGCGAAGACACTAAAAGTAGAAGGAAGAAACCGAACATTTTTTTTTTTTTTTTTTTTACAAAATTTACATTTGGTAGAAGGCCTCACGAGCAACACTGCTGGGAATGTTTCTGCAAAATCGTGAAATTGTGGGCAATCCCGCACCTGTTTCACTGACGCGCGGGATTTAGAATGAGCGTGCGGGATCATATAATGGGCATATAAGTAGGTACACATATCTAATCTGTTTAGATTCATATGTATGCTGTTATTTTATTAAAGTCGAAACGAAGTTTTATCAGTCACACAATACATATACACGTATGAATTCAGTAAAAGCATTGGCGACATCCTCCCATACCGCGTCAAATTTGACCAGTTTGTTTTGAGTTTAGGTTAATATCGATCTGCATCTACATATATATATGTATATATGTGGTCTACAATACACTGCAAGTAATATTCCCCAAACTTAACACATACAGCTCAAGTCCATTAAAAAGACTTTAAACATACTGCTCAGTTCTTCCGAAACCAAACGATTAATATTAACATGATACCGACTAATCAATAAACTTCAACTCAATCGCATTTTCAGCCATCGGTAGACACAAACATTATATTCTCCAAAACAGAAAGAAACGAGCAGTGCGCATAGCCACATATTCCCCACAGCCCCCTCCCCCATCAGTTAAACACGGCCATCAATAGTCAAGGGCTGAAATTTTCTAAGTCCAGCTGGTCCATTTTCCTAGGCCGAACCTGCCCCATTTACAATACCGATCTATGTTTGCTCCCATAGAAGCTACGTGCCAAGTTTCATTAAAATCCTTGCAGCAGTTTTTAAGTTATCGTGTTAACAAGCTTTTGATGACAGACCGACACGCGGTCGATCGCATATATTCCCCACAGGTTCTACCTAAAAAAAAAATCCGGTAGACCAACTAGACATGCTGCAGCATGCCTGCAAATTTCGTCGTCTTCGCCCTCAACCCTCTGGCAAGGTTGTAGGTGAAAAAAGGAATCATACGGAAATACTTTACTGAATCGTACGAACTGAATAAACTATGGGGATTGAAAATCACCAAGTATAATAAGTTCTGAATTTGGTTGAAAGCTTAAGTTGAAGTCTATTATTTCCGCCCAACATTTCCTGGAAAACATAGAAAGATGGACAACGCAAACTACTTCGCCTTCAGCGGGACTTGGACCCAGACCACGTGATTACCTGTCAAATTTCAATGTTATCGGGATGGACTTGTGAGAAGAGGAGCATCTTTTGCGTTTTTCAAGAGAAACTAGAAATGAGTCCGTTTGAACACGGACGCCCCGACCAAACTACCATATGGTTTGCGGGATAGGGCTTCCAAGAACGGCAACTGTCTTTACACAAAAATGATAATTAACGATATATTACGGCTCCCAAATGAAGGCTAAGTGAAAACTGAAAGGAAATTGTATAGTCATAGGTGACAACTTCAAGTATGACATTTATATTTATACATGTTCTTCTGTATTTATACTCATTGTCAATGCCTCTGTTAATTGTCGCTAAGCGGACGTCTATTCAATGAACACGCAGAGTAAACACTTTTCTGTTCTAAGGGCAGGGATATTTCTGGGATTGTGCGATTGGGGGCCAATGGCCCCCATCCCCCCCCCCCCGCAAAAAAAAAAAAAAACGGGCATTTCCAGAATCTGGTGCCATGGTCCCCGCCAAAATGATGCCTGTAAGGGTGTTCATTGTACTGCATTTACGACCAAAGCAGGAGACTGGTAGAACTCAAGACATGGTGTTCACAAACTATTCGGTATGGTAAATCCCATCTAAAATTTCAAAATCACACAGTGACCCTGAACAACGCAAGGTCGCCAAAACCCAATCAGCTCTAGGGGGGTGACGGTTAGCTCAGTCGGTAGAGCGTTGGCCTTGTAATACTAAGGTCCCTGGTTCGAAACCAGCCAGGGGTGGAAAGCGGAGGATTGGCTTTCGCTCAAATTGCCTCAGCTAAACGACTGCACAACAAAAATTCACCACCACGGAATTCCAAATTAGCACAAATGAGTCTTCCGGTCATCCCTTTTTAAAAAAAAATAAAATTAAATTAAATTAAAAAAAATTAAAAAAAAAAATCTGCTCTAGAACATTATATATAAAAGCTAATACCAGGTTTGATTGAAATCCGACCAGTGGGACTTGAGATACGGTGTTCACAAACCGCTTGGTATCGGAAATCACATTAAGATTTCGTAGTCCCGCAGTGACCTTGAACAAGGTCACCAAAACTTAAACTTAATCAGCTCTAGTCATTGCAGGGTAGAGTGGGGAGGGAGGGAGGGAGTGAGGGAAGGGATGAAATGCCATATTTAAAACTTCTAAAAGGCGTCACAAACCTCAATACTTGGAAAACGCGTGCCATCTTTCCTATGGCCCGTATCTTATTTCTGATGATTTCTTTCCTTTGGCCAACTGAGCTTTCTGTAAAAAAAAAAAAAAAAAAAAAAAAGACAAGGCAAGTATTAACATACTTCGTTTTTTTTTTTATAATTACTGTCACCAGGTCCGTAAAGCACAATTAATCACGCCTCTTCTTTTTTATCTTATTTTTTGCATATACATGTACATAACAAATACACGTACAAAGAACTCAAACTACAAAACTATTAATTCACTCGAATATTTTGATTAAAATATTGCAAAATCTCTGCCATGGTTACATTAACTGGTCGAATAAAGGCGACAAATATTATCAGTCAACTCCACACAACTGACCGTCTTAACCGTCAACAGCTCAGTCAAAACAACGTCAAAATGTCAGCACGTGCCTCTTGTGTGGCATCCACTGAATTTTGAGCGTTTTTTTTTTTTTCTTACTCCAGTTTTTTAATCTACGGCCATGCACTGGGTGACAACACTGTACAACTGAACGCTTTCCACAACAAAAAATTAACACTGATTTCAACTTTACGGGGACTTTAAATCTGGTTAGCGGCAGTGTTTGAACTCAAGAGTGCAGGTCCATTTTTTGTTGCCCATTGCTGTTCATTTAACTATGTGCATCTATACGTATTTTTAAAAGTATTTGTCGTGTGAATTATGCTTCCCTTCTGATTTTTACTTTTTTTTAATAAAAAAGCGGGATGGGATAGGGTTATTAGGACATCTGGTGTTGGGGCGGGGCTTGTATTAGGATAACTGAAGCGAAAGTAAGCAACTTCGTTCTGACGAATGAAGAAAAGTTGTACAGATTGAAACAGCTTGAATGGACCCATTTACTGTGTGCGTTCAACATCACGAATTTTGGTAAAATCAACATTCCCAACCCCTCTCTCTCTCTCCCCCCCCCCCCCCCTCCCATTTAACACTTAATTGCAAATGTGAAGGAAGCAAGCGAAGGGAACATGCTATTCATGAAGTAAAACTATCAATTTCTGTGAGTTTCCATTTCCCACGACTCCGTGTTATCTCGTACATTGTCCGTCTCCCTCCAATCCCAACTTTCAACAGAAAAAAAAACATAAAAAACATATATTGTCATTTTACAGGTGCTTTCTATGCACAATTTGGGTGTTTCGTGAATTTCTACGATGAGGTTGTGCATGTTCATATTTGTTTTTATTCTTACTGATATATTTTTTATATTCATGTGTTAAACAATTTTACAGTGACTTTAAAAAAGGTGCATGTAACTGCACATTGGTTTCAAACCTGCAAGTCTTCTAGTCTCTTTCTGGGTATAAGCTTGTAATGTAAGGAACAGCAGACATTCACCCATAATTTTGTATGATGCCGGGGGGGGGGGGGAGGGAAGGGCTGGACAGATGAGCTGATATGTTTTTATTGTTATGAGACTGTCAATTTAGTACGTACAATATAATCAACAATACTCAGATTTAACTGTGAACTTAAAATTCACTTCAATAAATGTGAGCATAGATTAATCAGCATCTGATATATTAACATTATTTTCAATTGTCATTGTTGAATATTGCTAAATGACAGTTCTCCAAAATCACCTGCATAATTGAACATTAAATAACAATGACATTTTATTTGCACATGTAAGGTAAGGAAAGACTAAAACAGAACTATCGCACAGGTGCAACACTACTTTGGGTGAGCTCGCGACTACCATCCGGGGCGTGTAACACGTGTGTAACACGACGAGGTAACAGCGTAACACGAAACATGCAATTGTACAGCAGAATCTTGGTAGACCATCACTCAGGCTTCACTGACCAAATGCCGAAGCCACCACGCTTTGTCTTCAGGGTCGCACCCTTTACCTCAATAAGACGACCACTATCATCTCGACTCCACCCCCTTCCCTTCTCCCCGTGGACACTATGGAGTGACTAGTGAATTCCTTTTGATCTTTCTGTTTGTTTATTGAGACGCACGATTTTCAACCCCTTTCTCTTTCCCCTAAACCAGAAAAGAAAGCCCCCTCCCCCCCCCCCCCCCCTCCGCTACCTCTTCTAATTATATCTCTCCCACCCACTTCCAATGCTGAAGCAAAAAGCTAAGCGATTATTGTACATAACTGTTTAATACTGGATATTGTATGCATGTCCTCTACACTCAACCAAACCTTTATGAAACTGTGCTAAACTTGTCTCCCGACACTGGCTATTTTTCCCTTAAACTGAGGCCAGGGAGGGGGGGGGGGCGGGGCGGCAAGGGACAAAATACAGCCTTTATATTATAATACAGATCGAAAACAAGGCGGATGTTTTTAAACACCTTCCGCTTTTTGAACCAGTTAGTGAACTTTTGTTGCAAAACAATTTCCCTTAAAACTGCCTCGATCATTAAACAAGGCACAATAACTTCACAATATCCATTCCCACCGGTTAAAAATCGATTGACGGGTTGGTGATTTTTCCACTGTCTTTGGCGTGTTTTCTGAGTTACAAATCCACGCTAATTTTCACTCCGGTATAAGAAAGGTTTCTCACTGAATTTCGTATTCAAAGGTAGAATTCCTTTTGCGTTAATAATTATTGTTTGTGGAAAACTAATTTGTCGGCCCGTAAAAATGTCGCAGGACGGATTTGAACTGTGGACCAGTCGCTTACCAAGCGAACGTCTTAACCACTACACTGAGGTGAACTGACAGAATGAAACAATTTCTAAATCTTATTCTATGCATTTCCAATTAACAAAATAATGTCCGGAACAGTCTTGATGACCTTGCCATGGATTTGTAATTGACTGTGATTTGTATTTGGTTTCAAGATATAATGACAAACAGCAAATGTTCATTAATTAATCTTTTCCTGAGAAAGTCACATATTCTGAGAAGTGTCACGGGAGATTACTAAAGCATGTGAATTAAATGGCATTACATGAGTGGTTTGTTGTGACACATAATGAGCAGCCTGTCAGATTAATGGCGTAATTATGAGCAGTCTATCGTTTTTATTTGTTTGTTTGTTTGTTTTTATTTTTATTTGGTTTGTTTTTGGCGCGGATTCATAAAGTATTTGGTGTGGATTTTTTCTCAGAAAACATGCTAGTTTTGTCACGGAACTCTGTTTTATGTGAGTTCGAAGATTCAAAAAAGTGTATTCTGTTGTTAGAGAACCGTCGTTGCTCCACAACTCGGGATTTTCTGACAAAGGAATACACAGTTTTTCATCTCTTAACCATGACATAGAAGATATTTGAATTTTAAATACTTACGAAATACTTTATTACAAAATGACCATTATTCTTAATTAGAGAGACTATCTGGGACATTCTTGGGCCATCTTTTCGTGTTACGATCACACAACTTCTAAAACTGGTTATATAAAGTTAAGGTTATGCGCTGTTATGTAGAAGACTGTACAGTCAAGTTAGAAAGGTCAATATTTAAATGTTTACATGTACAGCAGAACTCATACTACAGCGGTCAGTGCACACATAACATCAGTATACAGACTTTTATCGTCCACTTTCAATCGGCACCCATTTCGTTTCCTGTTTTTGTAAACAAAAATGTCTTACCGACCAAAGCCGTAATTCCCCCCACACCCATATCGCTGAAACAAAGTATTAATTTTGTTTTTCTGCAAATATCATTTTACTGCAAAAAATGACGAATATATAAAAATTCACAAAGCTATAACCACCAAAATGTTCTAAAAATGTGCAATATCAAATAACATTATATTTTTCAATCATAATACACCTCCCGCACCACCACTCCCTCACTCATCTGTCCGAGATCCCTCACGCACAATTCTTAAAAAAACAAGTCATCAGTGAAACTGATTAATGTCCCCCGCCACAAAAACGCTCGATGGGCAGGAAATTTTAGAATGACTAAGTCAACCGCAGGCGTGCAATTCAATGATTTTAAAACTTTAAAGGAACAAGAAAAATCTCGCGATAAAACATTCTAAGAAATTTTTGATTTGTTAAACTAAATTCATGTAGGCTTGAGTGTGTTAAGAAGCTCATTCCATAATGTACGGGTTGTGAAAATTTCTGAAGTTCAGCTGGGTCAATGTCCTTGGGCCGATAGGGCTCATTTACAATACCCACCTTTGTTGGTTCCAATACTTCCTATATGTAAAAGATTTCAACAATCGATCCAGAAATGTAGGCTTGAGTGTGTTAACAAACTCGATCAACTGAGTAAGGATTGGGAAAATCTGTGAAGTTCAGGTGGGCCAATGTCCTTTGGCCGACAGGGCTCATTTACAATACCGATCCTTGTTCGTTCCAATACTACCCATTTTAGACTTAACAATCGGTCGAAAAATGTAGGCTTGAGTGTGTTAACAAAAAAGGTGTCGACAGACGGACAGACAGACCCGAAAACTATAGTCCCCCGGCGGGGGACTAAAAAAAACTAACACGCTATTAACAATATTATTCACAACAGACTGACACACATTAAAAGAACGTACAAACCCTATATGTCTCCCTTCAATAGGGGAGACGTAATTTCAAGAAAGCCCTAACCTTATACTATGCCTCAAAGTTGAAATTACATGCACAAGAACTATTTTGAAAAACTTGATCCCTAAAACTTTCAAAGGGTGGCATGAGGTCAATTTTTGGAGGTGGGCAATAAAAATGTTTTTAAGAAAAGATCACATGATCAGCACGAGTTTAAAAATGGAAAAATCCAGTCAAACTAGCGTGCCGCGCATTTGGGAAAACTTCTCATATAAAGATTTAAAATGCCGCCAATTGGCCAATTTTTTGTGAATCGGCAAAAAGTAGACTTCCGTCAACTGACGGATGAAACCGTTGCCTGATAACGGCTATGTAGCTACAAACGGTCGCTATAAACACAGCAGGTTTTTTTGCGGATGCAAATAATTAGTTCATTGTAAGCTGCATTTCGTTAAAGTCAATGTCGTTGCTCAACTTAACTACATTACAACGGTCGACTTCGCTGGATTTTTTCTTGGCCGCCGAACTGTTTTCTCGAACTGCCCAAAAACAAAAGGATGTAACGGACATTTCCAGTAGCAGCTGTTAGCATGGTGATGCAGGAATTGAATTAAGCTGCATTTCATTCGGATTGCCAAATGACTGCAATGAATCCATATTGAATTCCCTCAACATTTTGTTGTGCAGCAAAAAGAAAGTTCGATTTTCTCTTCTTGGTTGATAATAAAATTCATACCAGTGGCGGCTGTTAAATAATCGCCGGATCTGGCCTTCTACTCAACAGCGCAAAAGCTTTACATCTAATGGCCTAATGACAGTGCTAACAGCGCAAGTATGGAACAAAAACTTCATGTGAACTAAAAAAAATCGATTGCTGACTACATTCAATTCTGCACAGTTAAAAAAGTGATTCAATGTGAACAGATATATATGTGGTATATATACTAATCAATTAAGAAGGAAAAGCTACATGGAGCTCTAGAGAATCAAAAGATCGTCAAAATAGGTCCAGTCTTTAGGACACTCACACTCTACAAAGTGTGACGCTGTGCAGCTGATATGTACAACTAGCCCACCGAAAGTGCGAAATGAAAATACCATGAATTCATTTAGTACATAGTTTTCGGTGTCCGACTGGTGGGGGAATCGCTTCGATGTGCTTGACACAAACAGTCACCATTAGGCTTCGATGTGTTTGACATAGAACAGTCACCATTACACACAGCTATCAAAATTGGCAACAAAATGTTCGGTCCAGGTAACCCCCCTTTCAGTTTTTATTTAACGTGCTAGTCACTGACTATGTTTTTGGATACGGCATATTGTGGTTAAATAACGAATGTAAAGTGGAGTTTTCCTGATTCCCCCACCCCACCCCACCACACACTGAATTCCGTCTACTCTGCGATATGTATGTCGGGCATCCTCCCTCCCCTCCCCAATATATATATATATATATACCGCATAAGCCCCAAACCGGCATTTACCCTTCAATTTTTTTTAATAAAGAGATTTCATTGAAACCTGACTTCACAACTCGATTAGAAGGCATTATTAATACACTTAGAAAGCAAGGGGGTAACCGTGACCAATCTTCAGTTTTTTTGTCAGAGTCAAAATTAAGCCATGTTAATTAAAAGAAACCACAATGCATATGAGGGACAGGCGAGCGGGGAGTGATTTTTTTTATTTATTAATCAGGCGATTTGGAACTACGCAAAAAAAATAAATAAATAAAATCATAAATAAATAAGAAAAATGGAACAATTTCAAACCTGTTTCCATTATAACGAGAGATTTATAACCTGGAGTACAGAGAGAGAGAAAAAACAATGGCATCAACAGATATGAATCACATCAAGAATGATACTATCTGTGTATAAGGTAATGTCCACCACAAAACCATACCCTTATAGAAATAAACACTGAAAAAGATGGGATAGGGGGGGAAGGTCTCAAAACTGGCTTCACGCTGCGAAAACTTTTATTCTATGGTATGAACCCCATTTTATAATGATTTTACACAGCTCAGTAACGCAAGAGGGCAGAGTTATAAACAGCGTAGGACGAGTGGGGCTCTGTGACTTCACAGTGTCGTTTAAGCGGGACTCGGCGACTTGAGCGGGATTGTTATTTGTCACTTAAATGTCCTTTGAATGAGATTTCGGGACTCTAGTATCATACGAATGGGACTTGAATGGCAACTTGAGTGGGACTTTTTCACTTGAGGGTCACTTCAGTGGGACTTGAACCCTGTTAGTAGTATCGTCTGCAGCCCATCTACAGAAGACATGGGCACAATGACCTATATGCGTTAGACGGTGAGAGGTGCATGTGTGTGTATTTGTACTTGTGCGTTGGGCAGGAGGAAAGGAAGGATAGGAAAAAGTTAGCTTCGTACTATTTTAGATCTTCGTTAACCTAGTGTTATACGACGGCTGAGCATGGATGACACCGCCCCAACCCCTGTTCCCAACCCTATACGAGCAAGATTCTTAACTCCTAAAATTGGAAAACAATATAAAGCACAATCACTTATCTAACCTGAAAGAGAACGGAACAACATTAGGTACGAACAATAAATGCTAACAAATAATTATTGGTGTACACAACAAATACGTAGGATAAACGCTTTTCTGTTTTGCTTTGTCGTGTCACTGACAAAAAAAAACTGTTCGCACAATCCTTTACTCTTCTCTTCACAAGCAGAAAAAGAGGTGTGGATACGGGACTCGCAAAACGGAAAGGGGGGGGGGGTGTAATCCCCTTTGTAATTCTGCCCCCGCATCCACACCCTAAATGTTTTTGCTCTACTCAACCACTCCATAACACACGCGCGCCTGGTCTTCCGTTAGTAATTTGTCGGACAAAACGATGCCTCTGTATGCAAACGAAGAATTAAGGAGTCACAACTCAACCTGCCCCCCCCCCCCCCCCCCTCACCGCCTAAGAGGGAAAAAAGCGAAAAGCGAGAGCAAATTAGTTTCACAAGTTAAGATTTATTCAGAAAAATTTCACTTCGTTACTACACATTTCACTAAATTGAATCAATTTCGAGAGAAAAGAGAAAAACAACATTTCTGGGAATAGCTGGAACGGTTAGCTTTGTGGCTTGGTAAATCGTTACACTTCCCAGTTGGAGCACTTCTAGGGTGTATTTTAAACTTTTGTTTCGGACAGTAGTAATTTGCGAGCCCCCCCCCCCCCCCCCAAAAAAAAAAAAAAAAAAAAAACCAAGAAAAAAAACTGAAAGGTGCAAGCTGGAACAAAATTTGGTTTGTCCAGCACATGGCATGCTATCGTTATTTATAGCTACACAATCACTTGATTGATTAAATCTTATTGATGATCCCATAAAAAAGCTAACAAGTTAACAGCCATGAAATCAAAAGAAGGGTCAAGCAAGAGAGTGCGGGTTCGGTTTTATTATTATTATTATTATTAGTTTTTTTTTGCATGTATTTATAATAATTGTACATCTAATTTGCGTAATTTTTAAAGTTCTAATCCCAGCTCGCGTGATGGGGTAGTCTATTAAAAGTAACGATTTCTACACAACACAACAACATCCTGTGCACCCTCTAAGAGCCAAGAATTTTTAGCTTGTGCAAGGACTGGGTGAGGTGGGGGTGGGAGGTTGTCTTAATTAAGGGGGCATGCTATTCAAATCCAGAAAGAGGACTTCATCACACACATGAACAATCATGTCACGGACGCGCAGATACACAGAGATAGCTTTTCAAGGGATCCCCTATATCACCAGACAAAAAATCTTGCGCGCGAACGTACTCGCTATGTCTATTCTGGGGTTAAGTTGGTAGGGGCTTAATGTACAAGACTTACCATCCATATCTAAAAAAAAATTAATGAAAAGGTCAACATTACTTTTGCTTTTGACACGTTTTTGGGAAAAAAGTGTTTCTTCCCGTTGCCTTTACATTTTCACCGTTCAGGCTGGTAAAAAGTGATGCCAATTTTGGGTAGATTCCTTACCCTTTTCTCTGGATTAATGAACCAGATTAAGACGGTAAATGACAGACGGGAAAAGAAATGACCAAGTTCTCCGCCACACTTAACGTCATCAGTAGAGATGGTCTATTTATGAATCTTTTGTTTTTCATTTCTTATCCTTGTTTTTTTTTCTTTGTTTTCCCCCCTATTTTTCTCTCTCTGGCGCGAGCCCATTATTACGCCTACATGGTTGAAAAAAGCAATCTAAAAGATCGCCCTAAGTGCAGTGTAAAAGGCAAATCTACTGTTATCGAAAGTTCACTTTTATTCTAATATAGGAACAGTTTCGTGTAATTGAATTAATAATGAAAAATGTCACCTTAGAAAAAAGCCTAAGTATTACTAAAAGCATTCTTCAAACAAGATTAGCAAGTGTGAGAAAAAGGTTCTGTCCAGAAATGTCAAAAACCTTTCTTTTTCCTTGACTTTCTTTTGTCTGAATTTTTTTCCAGACACAGTGTCTGAAAAATGAAAGTGGCCGAAGGAAAGTGAACGAACCCCACAAGCACTCACGCAGTTTATTTTTAATTCTGTCCCAAAGGCCGCAGTAGTCCATAAAAAGACAAGAAAATAATGACGGGTATAATTTTGATCACAAATGATAAATATATCTTGCGGTCAAGCAGACAAAATGTATGGTGGCAACAACGAGTGTCAAAGTTTCCGCTATGCAGAAGCAAGCTTCTTTTACTACCAAGGCAAAAGAAATCGGACATATGAAGACACCGTTCATTTAACTGAGACACTGCTTTCAAATTAAGAGAAAGAATTACAAAATAAAATGACACTGAACACTGATGGGAGCTCGATGTGGTCGTGACTTTTTTGGCGCAATTTTGTTTTTAAGTTTTGTAAGAGCACGTTATTGGCAAATGGAGAACATTATGGTGTGAACAAACTTACCATCGGCTGACGGCGCTACAACAAGAGAAGGCATTGCAAGTTTATGATGAGAAACCCACAGGGAAAAACAATGGAAAGAAAATACAAATTAAAAACAGTTTCATGGCGCACTGGAAATAATTGTTCGGACACAATCAAAATTGCTTCCATGTCACCGAATATGCCACTTTCTAGCAGAGTACGGAGACCGAGTTTAAGAAAAGGAAAGGTCTTGTTTCTTAAGGGTGAGAATGCAACTCGCAGCATTTACGCACATTCCGTCCTATTCAACTGCGTAACTTCACCCATTCCAGTTCACTCCCATCAATTCACAGATTCAGACTCGCACTGAATGCAGCGCTGCCCATTCCATTCCACAACGCAATTTTACGCCCCAAACACACTGAAACATTTATTTTCACACGCGTGATGATATATAGGTATATATTAGTCCAACATTAACTGGGTATTTTGAAGTGTCATGATTTCCACGGTGGGTGATACAGTGTTAAAGGAGACATCAAACATGTTTTAATGACTTTGGGTCAAGCCGAACAAAGGACAACACAAAAAGTCGTGGAAGGGGTGGGGGAGGGGGGGGGGGGGTACGACTATCTGTCAACACTATCTGGTAACATGGTGGGATGGGGTGATAGTCCAGAGAATAGTGCCATTTGATCACACATGAGACCATATGGTAGGCGAATCGCAGGTTGGCGTAAATGCACATAGCTTCTACAACCCATTCGTAGCATTAGTAGGGAACATTCAACAAACTACTTTGGGGGGGTGGGTGGGGAGTCCGGCGTTATCAGAATAGCCATGAAAGAGACCCCCCCTCCTCCCCCCCCCCCCCCCCACACACACCATAACTGTACGTCTCACTGTACGAGCTTAAAAAAAAAACATTTGATTTAATGGGACGACACACCAGAAAATAAATTTTTAATTTTTATCAAATTCTCACACTTTTCAGTTTTATTGGACATACAATCAAAATTAACCATTCAAGAACAACATATTTACTTGTTAAGTCCATGGTCAAATAAAATAAACAGTGCTCCTTCGTAGTTTCTAAACGCACACACTTTAAATAAAGGTTTTTCACCGTAATTTAAAATACCAGCGAAAAATTGAACTGTGTCCGTTGGAGCACGTATGAAGGCTTGCCAGTGTATGCAATGGAAACCTGAGGGACAGTGTTCATTAAAACCCCTCGCAAGACTCTCCAAATACTGCTCACCTGCATAGCACGGGAAGATGGAGCAATGACTGACATCCACAATACGATGTGCAAATCTCTAATACATATTTGCATTACCAATACAACTTCTGGTTCCTCCGTTAATGCAAAACTATACGTTACCATTGCGAGCAACGTTAAAGGTTTGCATTCTGTGACGTACGGAGTGACTAAAAATCGACGTCCATAATGAAAGGTGAACACTGCTCAATATATACTTCCTTAGCCACAAAAGTTTTCAGGTTCTTCGAAGAAAACTACTAGGGCGACGTGATTCTGTAAATCTACATGTTGCCACTGTGAACGCCTTTAAAATATGACTAAGCTCAGCACACTGCGATGGAGCAACGGACGGAAAATCGTCGTCTAACATGAATTGCACATCTTCACCACATATTTGATCATCTCAACAAGTTTCGGGTTATTCCATAGAATCCTAAGAGGAATCGATTCCATAAGATTTTGTGTCTGAGGGTGTACGCATGCACAAACCAATGAATCTCCGCACGCAATACAGCAAACACTCTATAGCCCTCCGCACGTCTCATATAACACAAAAAAAAAAAAAAGAAAAAAAAAAGTAGGCTTCAGAGTGGCAAAACCTTCAGCCAGAGGCGCACACTCGAAATGAAACACAGTATACTATCAGCATTGTTCATAAATATCACATCGGGGAAATTGTAAATAGCATGTTAATAACTGAATTATATATTTTTCGGTGGGAAGTTATAAAACTTAAGGAGAAAACTTAATGGCAAAAGCGTGGAAAAGTG